>JALAZF010000035.1:19987500-22558430 GCA_022829125.1 Lathyrus tuberosus
TAACTCAATTGTGTTTTTATTTGCAACAAATTTATATATTACATAAATCCAATATTTACTATTTAATACTTATATTTAAAATATAAATTATTTTATAAATTAGTATAAATAGTTAGTTTATTAAATATTTCATTAATTTAATAATCCAAATATTTAATATTTCAATTATTAATTATCATAATTATTTATTATTTAGTATCATAATTATTTACTATTAACTAATAATACAATATTATTTACTAATAATTATTTATTATTTATTATTTATTATCGTAACTAATAATTATTTATTATTTAAATAATTAAATAATTTTAATATTAATAATCATAATTATTTAATATCTCATTTATTTAATTTACTGTAATTAATATTATAATTATTTAATAAATTAAACTATTATTAATAATTTACTGTAATTAATTAATACTCTAATTATTTAATAAATTAAACTAAATAAATTTACTGTAATTATTTAGTAAATTATTTATTATTAGTTATTAATAATTAGTTACAGTAAATTATTTAGTTATTTAATAGTTTAATTTACTAAATACAGTAAATTTAAATTACTAACTACATTAAATTTTTAATAGTTTAATTTAATATATTTATAATTTACTATATTTAGTAAATAATTTACTGTATTTATTATTTAGTAAATAATTTACTGTATTTATTATTAAATAATTATTTATTATTAGTAATAATAAATACAGTTAATTATTACTGTAGTTATTAATAATTATTAGTTACAGTAAATTATTTAGTTATTTAATAGTTTAATTTACTAAATAATTACAGTAAATTTATTTTTTTTAATTTATTAAATAATTAGAGTATTAATTAATTACAGTAAATAATAAATAATAAATAATAAATAATTATTAGTAAATAATATTGTATTATTAGTTAATAGTAAATAATTATGATACTAAATAATAAATAATAAATAATTACGATAATAAATAATAAATAATATATAATTATTAGTAAATAATATTGTATTATTAGTTAATAGTAAATAATTATGATACTAAATAATAAATAATTATGATAATTAATAATTGAAATATTAAATATTTGGATTATTAAATTAATGAAATATTTAATAAACTAACTATTTATACTAATTTATAAAATAATTTATATTTTAAATATAAGTATTAAATAGTAAATATTGGATTTATGTACTATATAAATTTGTTGCAAATAAAAACACAAGTGAGTTAAATGGTCTAGTGGTTAAGAAGCATGTTGTGGAAGGAAAGGTCATGGGTTCAAGTCCTCTTGGGAGCAAAATTTCCATTTTTGCCTTCTTAAACAATAGGGACCAAAATCAAAACAGCTTATGTGGAATTATTTGGGATTAAAATAAATGAAAAATGATAAAAAACACTTGCCACGTCAGCGACGTTAGCCACATCATCATTTTTTTAACGGAAGTTTAACGTCAGGGACTAATCGCAAAAAGAAATCAAATGTTAAGGACTTGGACCGAAAAAAAAAGATTCAGGGACCAAAACCAAAAACTCGCCAACTTACAGGGACGAAAACACTATTTAAGCCTTTTTTAAAATATAATAAATTTTTAGGTTTTTCTTTCTACTTCGATTTTTTAAAATATAATACATTAGCATGTAGTAAACCAAAAATTTTAATTATAACAATTATAATAATTTTTTTTTAGAATACAAAAAGTAAAAATATAATAAATCAATTTTTAAAAATATTTTTTTTGATAATTTCAATTTATAATTTATCTGATTGTTTTAGTCATATGTTTTTAAATAAATTTTAGTAAAAGAAAATTTTAGAATTAAAGATCAAACTATTAAAATTAAAATAAAAAAAAAAACATTAAAAAAAAAAACAAAACAAAAAGGCATAACTGATACTAGTGGATAGACTATAAAGTAACCCTTAAACCCTAATTGTAATTTGGACACACGTGCGGCCAAATCATAACCCACCTCTCCATAATGGTGAACGACGAACTTCAATCCCTAGATTTAGGTTACAATCCCAACTTCGTTCTCGATTCCCACCTCTCAACAATGGCGGAATGACGACGGTGGATTACTTAGCTACTGTGGATGGATATCCGAAACCAAACGATAAGATTCGAACAACCACCTCCAAGGTGCAAGGAGGTGGAAATGCCGGTAATGCTTTAACATGTGCGACTCGACTCGGCTCTGTTTATTTATTTTTTGATCTGCTGAATCTGATTGGGAGTGTTGAGTTTTGATTGATATGTTTGTTCTTACAAATTCTCCTTGCCTCCGTCTGTTCCATGCTCTGGGGGATGTGGAGAAGTTTACTATTGCAAGTAAAAGTCTGCTTGGATTGACTTATTTGAACAAATCTATGAGGCTGTTTGTGAGAGTTTACAGAAACATTTTTTGAAACATTTATAAGTTGTTTTCGACTTATTTTATATAAGCTCTCCAAGATAGCTTATTTTATAAGTACTTAGTTAAGTCTTCACTTATGAAAGTGTCCTTATAAAGTTTATAGATGCTTATAAAGAAATTTAATGGGAGTTTCTGAAGAAAAAAAAATAAGATGCATAAGCTAATTTTACTTGACATATAAAATGCTATTGTTTAAAAAACTCTAGTTATTTTGTGATTCTCTTGAATGTAAAATATGAAATATTACTTAACATATAAAGTGAATTTAAGCCTTTTACTTTGATGCACTCTAAATGTTTGATGAAATGTCTCATTATGTTTTTAATATGTTTTTTGGAATTCCTTTATCGCACTTTAAATGTTTGATAAAATGTCTGTGTGTTTTCTAGAATTCCTTTATCTAGCTCGACTATTTGGATTGACCTATGGTTTACACAATAAACTTTTAGGGATCTGTATGTACTGCAAGGCGTGCTGCTAGTTTCGTGCGAGGAGACGATGTCATTCACAAACTGTTTACAGAACTGGCTTGTCGGTACAAGTGAGTATTAAACTCAATGTAATTTCAATCACCAATTTATGACACTTAATTGTGACACTGAACAGACACTGTGTTATGCAGGGATATAGCTGGTGGGTACACCAGGTTGCTTCGGACTCGTATTCGAGTTGGCGATGCTGCACCAATGGCCTATATCGAGTAAATCTCTGTTTATTTTCTGATAGTCACTAGTCTAATTGACTTTGTTGTTTCTGTTATTGGGAGAAGCTTTGGTAGTTCCATTTGTAAACTATTGAGCAAGTTACTTTTGCAGGGGAACTCTGTTAGTTTTTGGTTTTGAATGCTAGTTTATGAATTATACTTTTGCAGGGGAACTATCTTGTTGACAGTGTTTTTGGTGGTACAGACAGTGTACAGCTGAAAACACCCGGGATTACTGTTGAACTTAAGCTGAATAAATAATACTTTCTGCTGTATTAGTAGCTGTATTTTGTTTTGTAAAAGCATTAGCAATATATGTGTAAACTTGTCTATTATTTGTCATGCAGATTTTGAAACCAGCTTTTACAATCATAGTTGATCACAAGATGAGGCGCCTATTATTGTTTATTCGTGGCACACATAGTATCAAGGATACTCTAACAGCTGTTACAGGAAGAGTGGTACCATTTCATCACACTGTAGTTCATAGGGGGGAGTTAGTGACTTGGTTTTAGGCAGTTAATAAACACTGTAATTCAATCATGTTAAGAACTTCAAAAAGAAAAAAATATAAAGGTACTACACTAATTCAATAAGTTAATAATCTGTTATTATTTGACAACTTTAAGACAAGGCTAAGTTTAAGGTCTGAAGTTTCATAAAATATTTGCATGATTATTTTAATAATTATTGGACTTCCATATGAGGTTAAAATTTATTGAACTTTAGTGGTTTTCTGTGTCAGGTCATACATTGCATGAGAACCAAAGAATCTTCCAAAACTAGTTTATGAGATGGTTTGTCTCTTAGTATTATGATTAGAAGACTTATTCCTACTTTTCATTAAATATTTTCTGAAGAGTTTGAGTTTATTAATATCATAAAGAATATTATTGGATCTACTTGGAGCTTAATTGATGTGTGTTTATTCTTAATAATTTCACTCAATTTTTAAGAAACAAATTACACATGTTTTAGTCCCCAAGTCAAAGTAGATACACTAAACAAACATTTCCTATTAATCAATTACTTAAATATTGACTATTAGTTGAAATCAAGCTATGGTGAAATTAGTAGGACACACTGCACTAAGAAAACAATGCTAGCCCATCTCAGTTTGAGTCTGAATAGCTACATGACATCATAGCCTATATATTGAGTACAACATGGCCTAATTTAGTCTGAATAGCTACATGACATCATAGCCTATATATTGAGTACAACATGGCCTAATTTAGTCTGAATAGCTACATGACATCATAGCCTATATATTGAGTACAACATGGCCTAATTTAGTCTTCGCCCTTTTCTTGTTATATTACAATGTGGCTCTTCCATCGCATATACTTTCAAAGTTTGATCTTATATACATTATGATTGATGACTCATAAAAGGGTCTGGTTCATAGTCGGTATTCAATGATCTTTCACACATCATTGAATAGTTTGATTCTTATCATAGATACTTACTGCCTATTCCTGAAAGCTTATGAAATGGTAATACTAGAACCAATAGGAAGTGTTACTAATATATTTGTGATTTTTGTTTGTTTGAAATGGCCATGCAGTGATTGCAGTTCTATGTTCGTGAATTTAACTGATAAATTTGGAGTTTATAAGGTGTCAGTTTTCCATGGTTAGATGTGGAAAAAGCATGACCATGCAACCTATATGTTACTGTATCAATGCAGTAAGATTGGTAATACTTTTTCTCATCTACAACCTATAAATTCAATTCTATATAGATTATATATAGTTATCTGTCAATCTGTACATAGAGAAAATAACATAAAATTTATAATGTTAAGAGAAATTAAGAAGCTACAGATTAAGGACCATATATATTTATATAGCTATAGTTAACTTTAGGTGGGGAAGGTAGTATTTGGCACAAGTTATTAGATTATAAGCTCTTGAATTTTAACAGGACGAGTCTGTCCAATTCGATGCGCTCTGTCGATGGCTTGATCTTCAGTTGTAGGATTCCACCAAAGATCTTGTTGTGGGGTGAAAGAGAGAGATGAATTGAGAGAGAGTAGAAATTCTGAGTGAAGAAAAAATGAATCAGGTTGATGAAGATTGAAGTGATTATGAGAATATATAGAGGGATTCATGTAACCGTTTCAGGCAATTTTCCGAGCAGGGTTGTTTCAACAAGGGAATTTACGGATTCGGTTTAGAACAGCTTTGCGAGCAAATTCATTATTAGTACTCTGCTTGCAAATTTCTTGTGAATACTTAGGAAGATTGAGCTTGATAATATTCGTCTAAAATTGATGTGTGTATATCTCCTTTCACGCTGAATATTGAATTGGGGCTATGTTTTGTTTGGGTTTTGGTACAAATTTTGTGGTCACTGATTCTTTAAGCAGTACTGTTTATATCATGAACATATGCATTTGTTTCTCATACAATAATTATGATGTATACTTATTCTCATTTGTTCTCGATCTCGTCTTCACTGTTGGGTGACTGTTATTGCTAATTCTCGGTTTATATCGATTTATTGAGTATAATCTAATTTGGTTTGTGTTGCGATCCAATTTCGAGTGATGTCGTATTCGTTATTGGCTTACTCTATTTTTGAACATACTGCTGCTTGCGTTGACCTTATCGCCGTTGTTAATTCCGCTTGCGTGGTCGTTTGAGTAATTTGTTGGTTGTTGTTTTTAAAAAGAACTTTATTCAAATTCGAGATTTGTCGATTTTCGTCGGTGATTTGGTTTGGATATTTATGCTGCTGTCATGGTCATCTTTTGTTCAGATGCGTTTGTTGTTTCAATACAGAGTTGTGCTGGGTTTTGTTTCGTTTCGAATAGATGATATTCGAACCCGATGCATCGTGTTAAATATCGATACAGTGCTGATTGTTTAAATATTATTGTCGTTGTTGATTAGTATTACACTCTCAGTTCAATTTCGAGTATGCCTTGTTGGACTTGATTTTGTGGTATGTTATGTTGCTGATGTTCAGAATATAGTTTTCCATATGTGAGATGGTTGTGGTGAATCAACTGATGATCATTGTTAATTCTGCCATGATATTCACTTTCACTTTCATTCATGGGTTCCTCCTTACCTTCCACTCCACCTTCTGCCGCTACTGCTAAACCTGTAACTCTAGCTTCCACCACCTAATTTCCACGCTTTTCTCATTCCTCCATCTCTTTCCCTCTTCTCTCTCCTAATTCCAACAACACCCTCCGTTTCTTCAACAAGGTAACTAACTCTTTTTCTCTCTTTCCATATCAAATTTTATGCATCTATCTTCCATAATTACTATTAACTCTTACTCTTTGTTTTTTTAATTGGAAGCTTAATTATGCCAATACTTTGTTTATATATATGCAGGGATTATGCCCCAGGGTTAAGGCCCAGTTAAATCAGGTAAATTGTCTCTCTTTTACAGTTCATTTTAGAGGATTGTGAGAAAATTCATACACTTTACTGCAAATTATAATATTTTTTTTTCAAAATTTACTCTCGATGTATTTTCGCGAGTTTATAAGCTGATTTTGGTATCATTTTTTGGATTCGACAAGGTTTCCCTTAATGGTTCTTCCAATGATGCGCCTCCTGTTAAATCAGATGTGGAACCATCGACTGCACCTTCGATTGAACCATCTTCTTCGGTCCTGGAAAATAAAGAATCAATCTCAGTTTTTTAATCAAGTTGCAAGTCTTGTCAAGTAAGTAACAATTAGTTTCGATCTTGCTTGCTAATCATTGTTGGTGTTAAGCGGTAACAAATATATGAAATTTTCTAACATCGTTGGAGTGGAGTAATGAGAATCTTTGTTTATGTTTTTCTACTGTAGGCTTGTTGATTCAAGAGACATTGTAGAGTTGAAGCTGAAGCAGCTAAACTGTGAAGTAACAATCAGGAAAAAAGAGGCTTTGCCTCAACCAGAATTTGCTCCTCCGCCTCCATTGTACGTATTCACCACAATCACAAGTGAAATTGATAATCCAAGTGAAGATGATGTTGATGAATCAGATGAAGACATTAGTGAACACATTAGTAGTGAATTTTGATTTGGATTATTTTTTCTTGTTAACTAGTATGAAATTTGCATTATTTTTTCTTATTAATTTGGTTGGACAAGTGATTATTAGTAACTTGATTGTGTCATTTTTAGTAATGAAAACCTAGAAGTACTTGTTATTGACTTTATAGAAATGGGTTGCTTTAAAAATTTGAATGTGGTTACTGTTGCATTGGCTTATTCAAATTAGACTTACTTTTATTTTTATATTATTGTTACTTTGATATTTAACATTAATTATAATATTTTAAATATGATAGAGAAATTATCTGCGAATTTACCTGCGGATTTAAATATCACATTCAAGTTTCCTGCAGAAATTATCTCTCGTATTTTTAGCTGGGAACAGAAAATAGCAGGAAGAATCGCAGGTAACAAGTATCCTGCAGAAATTTTGTCAAAATCCGCAGGTAAATCCGCCGGAAAACAGAGTATTTGGTATATCTCATCATGCAATATAGCTTGTTAAGAAGTGTGACGACAATCTTTATTGATTGAGATGGCGATAAGTAGAGAGAGAGAAATGAAACCAATGGTAGACAAAAAATCAACAATTAACCTTGAAATATAACTTGAAAATATTGCAGAGCAAATGATTAGGTAATAGATGTTCTAACCGATCCACTCAAAGTGTTAGTTAAGTTACTTGTTACACAAGTAACTAACTAACTAAGTTGATTAGGTTATCGAGTCTAGTTAGTAATTGTAAGTCCAATTAGTGGTGTATATATACACATCTTGTGATCATTATCAACATGAACTAATGTGAGAACAATCGACACAAAATTAAAAGACATTTTAAATTGGAAAGTCACACTTTCAAATTTAGCTTTTATTAATGTGCATGAAAGTTGGGTACTTAGTGTCTAATTAGGAGGGATAAAAGTATTTAAATTTGAAAGAAAAAAAATCATCTAATTACAAATCTATGATCCTTAAACTTTTGCCTAACCCTTGTAAACGGTTACATATAAAACACAGAAGATATAAAATAAACGATGACACATATACTTTATATGTATCATGTCCCTAGCTCTAACTATAACAAGGTAAAATGATTCTATAGATATATAATTACTTTTCTAACTGACAAGTCGTTTTCCTAAGCAGTATCAAATGTTTCCTTTAAATGGTATCTATGAATCTGGCACTATACAAATACAGTAGATAATCTATCTATCAAATGAAAAAGTTCGAAAGAAAATGGCATGTGTATACATGTACACAAAAAGATCTTTTAACTTATAGGAAATGTATGAATGCATAACTTGTAGAAACATAGTGTGTGTGTGGGCGCATCTGAGGGAGAGGAAAGGGTCCCCCTCTCTTGGTACTCAGCCATAGTTATTAATGTTCTTGCAGTATACATAGAAAAAAAAAATCTCACTACACCGTCTGAAAAATGCATGGTATATTGTTGGCGTGACAATATTCAATTAGCATCAGAAGGGACCACTTTCTACATCTTACAGGTTGGTTTTCAATTCAATATGTCTCCCCAATGACTTCTTCTATCTTATATAAAGATGTACAAACTAGTGATCAAAGATAGAGATATATTATTTTTCCACCTATAATTTTAGTAAATATATGAATAGGTTAATTGAAATTTTTTAGACAATTCAAATGTTTTGATTAGACAATTCACACACACACACACACACATATATATATATATATATATATATATATATATATATATATATATATATATATATATATATATATATATATATATATATATATATACAATTTCATCTTTGTGTTATTGTTTGGATTTCACTAAATTGAGGTATTCTTAGGTGCAGGTTGATCCATGAATCTGTTGATCTAAATCGAACAATTCTTAAATTATCCGAACTCATTCATTTATGGGTATATCCAACCCAATATATAACAATCTGTATAGTTTTATTTCGAGTATCGGGTTTAAGTTTTATAACTTGCGGTTCTGTCGATCCAATCCATTAATGTGACTTTAGTAATTTTTTTATATTATTTTTATTATTATTTTAAATAAAAATATAAAATTAATAACTCACTAATAAACATCATTTTTCCAAAAAAGTTTTATTATCCACCAATAATACTATTAGACCAATAAATTTATATAATTCTAAGATTAAATGTTGTTTCTTATTCTCTTTTGTACCATTTTCAACTTATATATTTTATGGAAATAACATGTTTTGTTGAATTTTATACCATTATCAAGTGTTATATTGTGTTGATAAATTTTATTAGATATTATATGATGTGTTTCATCGAAATTGAGTATTATAAATGATTATGATTGTATTGAGTCGTATTATGTTTTTTTAAACCAACAAAAAGATTCATAAAAAAATATATTATATATCTTATTTACAACACAACCTGCGAACCCAACCCAATCCAACTCATAAATGAGTGGGTCGGTTCAAGTCGATTTTGACAATAGAATTACGGGTTGGTCTCGACCCATTAAAATTTAAACGGGTTGAATAACGAATTAGGCTAAACTCAATCCAACTCAACCTGTGTCCACCCCTACCACTGAACCATGTAATTTTAAAACAATTGATTCAATTTTAAATTTAATGAAACAAAGATAATTTATCCAACATATAATATTTTATTTATATTTATTTAAATTATTTTAATTTATAAGTATATGAAATAAAATTAATAAATAGTGTCAAATGATAATCAATGAGATGAAACTAATGAATAAAATTATGAAGATAAAAATGGGTGTAAAATTAAGAAGAAAAAAATGAAATTGTGGGATAAAATTAAAATTATGACAGTAAAATTGAGTGTAAAATTAAGTAAAGATTAAATTGTAATATTTTTAAACAGCTTAAAAAAAAACATTTTTATATAAAACAACAAGGTCGTTTTTGAAAGTGTGCAAGACATGCAACTGCACAAAATTTTAAGTTTGTTACAATTAATCTTCAGATAATTAAAATCTCATAAAATATTTATAATAATTAAATAATTATTTGATAAAATCTCTATTAATTTTTCTATTATCAAGTTAAGATTAATCTATTTAGGGTTTCTGAAAAAATTGAGACAACTCAATAAAACATATAAGCTTTCTAATACGTTTATAGTCAATGTATAAATAGTGTTGAAACTTAAACCCAACATTCAATCTTAGCAAGTTCTTTATATGCCAATTATTAAACTCATTTAGACTCCATTAGAGGCTAACATAATCTTAATTCAATTGATAAAATCTAATATTGTTAAATTGAACGCTATCATTAAAGTTTAAACTTTGATATTCAGAGTTGTATTTTAATTCAATTGACAAAAATTAATATTATTAGATTAGACGTTATGATCGAATTTAAACTTAGATACTTACAGTTGTATGAATTATAAAAAACTAAATTAGAAAAAGAAAATTTTTAGTTTGGTAGTTGATACTTAAGTTTATGGATTTTCTTTTTGACGGATATTAAGTTTATGGAATTGGAATGTGTAAGTAGTGGAAATCAAAATTGACCAAAAAGGAAACTTATAGAGAAAGGGAGAAAAGTATGTATATTTTTCACTGATTCTACTTTCCAACTACTATATATAACTATGGCCATTCCCTACTTTTTCTCAATCCAATCTCAGTCCCATAAAGCAACTCTAGTTCTTATTCTCTTATCATTATTACTTATCATGGACCACTACCAAGTGAAGCTGCCAGCATGATCTTAACTATTCTTCTTTATTTCTTAGAGAAAGACATCAGATCATGTGGTCGTTTCACTTAGTTGTTGCTTGCATGAACAAACAAACTAACAAAAACAATCTTAATTTCTATATTCAACCTTAGCTACTAGTTCTTCTCTCTTCTATGTTCATTCTGGTTTCTTTCTCAATTGTGTCATCCTTAAGGTAGATGTTGATGAATAGATTCTTAGTATCTAGAATTCGAGTTGTAGTTTTATAACTATATACTAATTTAAAACATGGATAATTGTGATGTCTATTTTTTTCTGAAAGCCAATGGAATTAAAATAGGAACACAAAATGTGTTCCTCAAACTGTAACAATTACATAAATGAACTTAAAGAAATTTCCAACCAACTCAAACCTAACTACCCTCTTAGAGGGTCCGTACAAAACGCTAGAAAGTCGGAGTTGGGATTACAAATTTCTTCCACCTTTAACCATTTCCACGCCCTGATTTTAATATCCCAACAAAGATTATCCAAATTAAAAGAGCCATTTTTGAAAATAATACTATTTCTGCAGCACTAAATACTCCAAATAACAATTAGCCAGATCTTCCCCATCTTCAAGCTCCCATTTGAAGTATTACCAAGTCCACACCAATCCAAGAAAAAATCTATTCTGTTGCCAACATATAAACTATCATAGCCAATCCAATCTCCAATTCTATCCCAAATGTTCTTAATCCTACTACAACCAAGACTAAAATGCTCAATATCCTCCACTTCCAAACCACAGAAAACACAGTTAGGATTCAAATCCAAACCTCTCTTAATTAATTCGGACTTGACCGGCACCCTCCCCCACAAAACTCTCCAGCCAAAGATAATCAATTTAGGAGCAATTTTAAGGTTCCAAAGCCAGTCAAAGGCCAATAAACAAGACTGAGAAGAAGAAGGATAATTAAAGTTCATAGGGTTCAGAGAGTTATTCACCAGCTGGTTATAAACATCTTTAACAGAGAAAGTGTTGCTCGACTGATCCGACCACCTAGCTGCATCATTTTTTCCTTCCTGCGTCGTCACTTCTCCGATAAAATTCTTCAGCTCCAGCAGTCTAGTGCTATTCTCTTGTTGCATCGAGGTAGATAGACCAACCGAATTCCAATTGAAGTCGTAAAGATTAATCGCTTCAAAATCTCTAACAAACACTTCTTTATTCTTACTGATGCGGAAAAGATCTTCAAATTCTTTTGAAATTCTAGATCCTTTCCTCCAATTCGCCGACCAAAAAGGAATATTAGAGCCATCACCCAAATCGTAAGCGACTCTATCTGCAAAATAAAAGTTTTTGTTAGTAAGAAAAATCCCGCTATTGATGAGGTCTTTCCACCATTGGGAGGTAGAAGAAGCTTTCTTCAAGTTGTCAGCTAAAACGTGGTGTTGGACAGCTCCATAGCGAGCCTTTAAGAAATCTTTCCAAAGCGCCGGTTTGTCAGCTACTATCCTCCATTTCCATTTAGTTAACAACGCGTAATTGAACTCTTCCATTTTCCTAATTCCAAGACCGCCTTTAGACTTAGCAGAGCAGCAAATATCCCAGCTTATCCAATGAATCTTGAACTTCTCCTCCATTCCTCCCCAAAGAAAATTACTCCTAATTGAATCGACTTTCTTGAGGACCGCCTTTGGAGCTTTGTAAAACGAGAACCAATAAGCTGGTAGACTAGATAGAACTGAATGTATGAGAACCAACCTGCCAGCCATTGAAAGAGTTTTTGCCTTCCAAGAATTCAGTTTCTTTTTAATTCTCTCAATGATAGGATTCCACCCGCTGATCCTTCTAGGGTTGTGATGTCTATGATTATGTTTTTATCATAGTTAAAAAATGATTACGTTTCTTTTATTTATACATAATCTACATTTATAAGAAAATTATTTATTGGAGTAAAAAGTTACATACTATAAAAAAACTCTACTATGTACTAAATATTACCAAAAAATATAAAAGATTTCAATTTACACTCATTGATTCCTTCCCAAAACACTTAAATCTACCACTAAATAAGTTAAAACAAAGTTATTCTGTTTATTATGATAACTTAAAACAAAATGTAATCAATCATTTTCTTTCTTTTGATTTTTTTTTGTTTTTTTTTTTCTTCTAAAAATCATTTTTTTAAATAAGCAAATTGAATTGAAATAAGAGCACAAAGTGTACTCCACCAACATTACAAAGGATTCATTTTAATTTGAGATAATCAACATAATTTTTCCACCAATTGAAAAAATAAATACAAATCCTATTTCTAATACTAATAACAAGCCAATTCCAAAAAAAAAAAATTAATATTTAAAACAATATATTCCACCCTACTAACTTCGTTGTTGAAGAAAATATCATTCCTTTTGATCCAGAAATACTGACAGGTTGCTAGCCATAGTACTAGTTTCTCGTTTTTGGTAGTCTTCTCTTTCATTTGTCCAAAGAACTTCATTGGATGCTTTTTACTATCCGACTCTTCAATTGGGTCCATATTAATCTCATTCCCTTAAAAAAATCTCATTCCTTTAGCCAACTTTGCAAGCTATATTACTAGAAAACCAATATGACCTCCCAACTTCTTTGATTCCTTAGACCTTCAAATCATGCCACCAAATAGAATCATTCTTATTAGATCGAATTGAACAATAATTAAGAGCTTCCCATTTTAGATTGTGATATCTATGCTTCAAAATACCTCTCCAAATCGCACTTTGATCATGAACTTGTTTTTATTTCCATTTGAACAACAAAGCCACATTGACCAATTTCACATTCTTCACTTTTAAACCCCTACTATCCTTATTTTTTCAAACATTCTTCCAACTCATCCACTTGATGCCCTTCTTCTCTTGATTTCCCAATCACAAAAAATCAATTTAAATCCTCATTATCTCCTTCAAACCTTTTTAAGATATTTGAAGAAGGATAACATATAAATAGGGGTGATGTTTAAAGTTTAATTAAGAAAAATGATTATACCACCAATTAAGAAATATTTCCTTTTCTAAGCTGCTTTATCAACCATTCCAGTAAATTATTCAGTTACAATAGAGAAAAGGAAAAGGGATAAAGGATTCCCTTGCCTTAGGCCCTTCATTCCTCTAAAATTCTTAGTTGGGCTTCTATTGACTAAAACTGAAAAATGAAGATTCAAATATACATGGTTACATCCATAACCTCCATTTGTTGACAAAACCTAGCTTTCTCAACATGAATCTCAAAAAATTCCAAGACACCCAGTAGTAAACTTTTTCAAAATCCACCTTCAAAAAAATATACTCCTTCTTGCTTTTGTTAGCTAAATATATGATCTCATTCACTACTCGAACCCTGTCTAGAATCTGACATCCTAAAATGAAAGCAGTTTGGCATTTTGAAATAATTTTCCCTGCGACCTTTTTAAACCTTGAAGCTAGTATCTTAGACAAAGTTTTATATAAATAAAATATCAAAAAAATTGGTCTATATTCTCCTAATTATTGAGGATTCTCTACTTTAGGAACAATAGCTATAAAAGCAACTGTTATGGCCTTGGGAAGCTTAACATTCTCATGGAATTCATCCAATAAAAACTCAATAAATCTCATCCTTTCTTAATGAATTCTAGTGAAAAACCATCAAGCACAAGAGTTTTTTCTCCACCATACTCCCAAATAGCCTCCCTCACTTCCTCAACTGGAAACCTTTCCTCTAGACCTTTATTGTTTTCTAGTTATAATGATTTGAACACAACCCCACTTAAAATAAATATATATTTGAAATCCTCTTTGTAACTATTCTAAAAAAAACTAACTGGTCTCTTCTTTAACATCTTCAGACTCCTTTACTCTACCCTGATTAGCTTCAACAAACATAATAGCATTCCTCATGCTCCTAAATTTCATAATATTGTGAAAATATCTCGAATTCATGTCTCTTTCCTTAATCCTTTTCTCCCTTAATTATTGCCTTAAAAGACTCTCTTTTCTTTGAAGATTCTTCCAAAAAGAGTTGTTCATATGCTTTCTCTTTCTTGTCAATTCCATCAACTGTCTTAATCCCGTCCCCATTTGACATCGTGTCCTCCAAATAGTTTAGCTCCTTGATCACATCCTCAAATTGAGTATCCATACACCCACAAATTTCTCTATTGTGCCACCTCAATCTCTCCCTCATATTTTTAAGTTTCTCCTTAAGCACAAACTCCTCCTTCCCTTCAATCTGGATACTTTTCCATTCCTTTTCTACAAACTCTAGAAAATCCTCATGATCAAACCACCCTCTCACTACTCTAAAGGTCTTAGGATCCCAACAAATAAATTTACTTTAAATCCAAATCATAAATTGGTCGGAAACATATCTAAGACCTGTTTCTTGACCCACAATCTTCCATAGATCAATCAAATTCTCAAAGGCCAAAAAAACGGTCTAACTGACTCAATGCACTTTCCTATATGTTTCTCCAAGTAAATTTATTTACAACAATGGGAACCTCTTCCAAATCAATGACACTAATAAAATCATTAAATTGTTCCATCTCTTTTCTACTAGAACTATTACTATTGCCAATTATTTCCCCATAGTTTCTAACAGAAATAAAATCACCACCCATACACCACTCCCTCGGGCCTAGATTGCTTTTCTTCTCTAACAATTCCCCCAGAGCCTTCTTTTCTTAGCTAAATTGCAAGAGTATACATTAATAAAAAACATACCTTGTCTAACTACTTCGCATAAATGCCCATGAAACCTTTAACGTTGAAGCTGAAGATTGGCGATATGACTTCAGATCTCCACAAAATCATAAATCCAACAGATTTCCACTAGCTCCCTTTGTTGTTCACTCAACCTATTCATTTCCCCATATACTTTGATCCATCTCATCGTTCATCTTTTATAACTTTGTTTCTTGAATCATGCGTAAACCAGTTTTACCTTTCTTCAAAATTTGTTGAATCCTTCTTCGTTTCAAAGGATTCTCGTGCCATATCACATTGAATGAGATCACTATCACCGAATATTCTTAATTTACCTTCTTTTTTTTCCTTCGATGTATGTATGCTCCATGATTCTAATCACATCCTCATACACTTCGTCGTCCTTTGTGCCCTGAACACCAAGAGACTTGATTGCTTTCCACATTTTTTAGCTACATCTTCATCTAATTCGCCCAAAACCTCTCTTTCCTCAAATCGGAATCTGTTGTTGGATCACAACATAAAATGGCCCCCTGAATATTTTTTCTAAGTATCTGACCTCACCATCAATTGGGACTGATCCTCGTTGAAAGATGATTTGGATTTCAACATTCTAGGGTTCTTCTTAGTGATTCCTTCATTTGTTTCCCCGTGTGGATTCGACAAACGTGGGTTATCAATGGGCATGTCTTTCGTATTTTTCAAAAACAATGGCCTTTTCCTTTTTTTGAGACCAAAACACTCTTTTTAAGAGCCAAAGAAATAAGTCAGACCTGAACTTCTCTATTTTTGGACCCAACTGAAACACTTGGAATAACCTCTACATTATCTGATTCCTCAAATGATGATTCCCTTGTTATCCCTTTCTTTGCAATGCTAGACACTTCAAACCTATGACTTCCATCTTGCTTTTCAAAAAAATTCTGACAATATTGATTTGAAATAACTTCTTTCGAAAACCTTCCACCTTTCATAGCATCATGGGCTACATATTGAATTTATCTTATGTAGCCTTTTACCCATCTTTACTTACTTTAGTTGCAAAGTCATCTTCAACATTTTTGCTTTGGGTGCCACAATCACTTTCTTCATCGATTGAACCAACTTCATATTCCTCCTTTATTCTAAAACCTTTTACTACTATAGTTTCGTCGCCAGAGCTATCACCTACCTCCGTCTGTAACACCAAGTTACTATCTAAATGCTTCATTTTACTAGGTAATACAATCCTCAATGGACCATGCACATCTTCTACAACTTTCACTCTGAACACTACACCATTAATTGATACATTTAAGACTTCATTGAGCACTACTCCACAACTTGTTCTAACCAAAACTTTAACTACATCCATTTTGGATTGACTTTACCTGTCCTCATCAGCATATAAATATGTTTCAGACGGTTTGTAGAGAAACTCAGAATAGTTAGGTGTCCATGAAAAACACGGTATCCCATAGCAGCTCAACCAAGTTACAATTTCATTGTCGATGTCAACTTGCTTCCACAGTCTAACCTCCTTGAACCATTAACCTAGCCAATTTCAACTTTCTTCAATCAAATCTTGCATCTCCCTTTCTTCTTTATCATCTAAAATACACAAATTTTCCCCTAGCTGAGTTGCTCTAATTGAAAAATAACCATCCATACTGAATGATTGTTGAATGATATACGTCATTCCCATATTCTCTACTACCTACACATACGCATTTGTGAATCTCTTTAACTCTTTCTCTTCCTTGTGAAAATCCTTTACCATAAGATTACAATATTAAATCCTTTCTTTCTTGAAGAAGGTTTGGTGACGCTCCTGTTGAGGCTGATGTATCTTAACCTCCTGATTATAAGACGAAGTACCCCTTCTTGGGTAAAAATTATGCCCTTATCGTTTTTCTTAAACACGCCAAAAGCATGACCACGATCCAAGATGACCTCCTCTCTTCTTGGAGGTGACTTTGAAACCTCCCTTTCCTGCCTTATTTTAAAATTCCTCTGGAATCTCAGAATATTGGCAAAGAGTTTTATACTTCTGATGAATATGTTGTCTAATTTTATTGCGGAGATTCTTTCATCTCTGGTGGTGCTAAACCTAACAAACACATACTCTTTCCTCTTTTATCCCTCTTTGGAGGAATGAAAACCTCATCTACATCATCATACTCTTTGAAAACATCATAAATCTCTCTTGCTATACATTTATCTGAAAACTCTGATAAAAAAAGGGCTTATAATGCCTCTTCTCTTTGAGCTTCCCGCTTCTCCTCTAAACCTTGATTCCTTGTCCCACCTACTTAGGCTTCTTCCTTTTGACCATGGTTTTAAATTGCGGTTGCGGCTGCGGATGCGGTTGCGGTTGCGGGTGTTGCGGTTGCGGTCATTGCGGGTGTTGCGATGCGTATTGCGGCCGTTGCGGTGTGAATTTTTATAAGGATGTGTTTGAAATACCAAGTTGAAAAACACTTAATGTTAAGTTTTTTCATTACATAATAACTAAATTGAGTTTTAGGATTCTAATATTTTGATTTTAGATGAAAATACATGAAGAAACATGATTGAAATTATCTAATATAGTTCCAAACATGGCCGGAGGCGCAATTTTCAAATCACACCGCAATTGCGGTCCGATGCGGTTGCGGAGGCAACCGCATCCGCAATATTGCGGGTGCAATTGCGGTTGCGGACCGCAATTTAAAACCATGCTTTTGACCCCTCCAGCCTACTCCTTTTGGAACGATTATGCACCTTAGTCCAACCATATTCCTTTACTGATGTCATGATCCTAAAGCTCACTTGTGCATGAAACTGAACGATTTCAATGAAATATTAATTCAAACCTTGCTTTAAACCCCACCTCCCACCAGATAACTTAAAACAAATTATTTGGTTTCCCCTCTTTTACTTCTTTATATATTTTTTCACCTTTATTTATTTTTTTAAATAACTTTATTTAATTTTTTATTTTCTCTTTCCTTTTAATTATTATGTTTTTCGTAAATAATTTTCTTTAATGTTTATTGTTTTCTCTCTCTCTCTCTTTTTTTTTTTTTGTATATTTTCTTTATTTTTTTAAGTTGCACGTTGCATAAGATTGAATGATAGGATAATACGTCTCATAAGTGATGGTTTTAAAACATGACGACATCAAGAGGTAGATCATGATCAGTAACATAATGAGTGATAATGTTTAATAAATGGATTTCAAAAACTAATACGGTAAAATAGCAAGCTGATAGATGTATTGATTACTTAATTATTTTAAATATAAAAGAGTAGGATCATATAGGTAAACAATGAATGTTTTACTTGAATTGCAATGGCCTAATAACAATTTAAACATAAAGGAGTCTTTGTGGACTATTGCATGTTTTTACGTTGTTGACAAACAACACAAGGATTAACTATTGTCTAACCTGACATGATAACGCATGTTGCCACACACATAAGATGAAATCATGGAATGAATCATTGTCTAGCATTCTCTCATACTATGTTTTAAGCCCTTTACACATTTAATCTCATTACAAGACATACAATATTTCTTTTTCTGTCTCCTGAATTACTTTGCCCGTTTCAATTGGCAAATTAAAATGTTTAATAAAAATATTTGTAGGATCGATATTTCACTTATCACTTGATACAAGTTTAATTGTGTATAATTGCATATGTTATTCTAACCCACAGAAGACAAGAGTTTCAATGTTTGTAGATGCAAAATATCTACTATTGTTTAGGAATTTATCAAAATGAATTATATATTGTTAGGGCATAGTTAGGGAAGACAAAAAAATGCGTACCTTTGATCATTTAAAGATAAAACTATCATGGACACGAGGCGAGTGATTTAAGAGATATTCATTGGTAAAAATAGTTAATTAAGGGATACAAATATGAATTAAATAGTACCTATACCCCTTAGTATACATATTCAACAATAAATTAACACAATTATTTAAATATACCTTATAAGTATAAAGTTTAGGAGGATTTCAAAAATACTAAAATTTATCTATACTCGTTGAATTGATGAATATATAGAATTTTCTACCCGCGAATGAAAAACTAATTGAATTGATTATTACATTTGGAGCTATTATTATTATTATTATTATTATTATTATTATTATTATTATTATTATTGTTGTTGTTGTTGTTGTTAAAATTTGAAACTATTATTATTGGCTAAAATGGAGGAAGGAAATGAATGTATATATGTATTTTATTTTGATTTTAATTTTTTATTTAATATTAAAAGTGAAATGTATTAATATTTTAATGTGTTTTTAAAAGAGCATAAAAAATTTTGTGTGTCTGCGTTCGTATGTGTAGCATGAGGCTAACACTCTGGTCCATGAATATTCATTGTCATATTTAGGCACAATTGTTAAATTGTTTATGTATATAGAAAATGACTCTATGTATACCTTTAATCCGCTTGACAGATAAGTTATACTTTTATAGGTATTTATTTTTTATATTTTTGATTTATTGTTATTTATTTATTTTAATTATGTGTTGTAATGTTTTGAAAGTTGATGATTTATAATTATCAGCAACTTGTTTATATTAATATATAAATATAAATAAATGTTTTTTTGCATGGATTGAACTCTAGACCAACATTTTTTAATTCAATAATATTTTCCAAGTTTTTCACTATGATAAAAACCTTTTTTACCTCGATTAGAAATGGAGGTTAACCTCAGTTTCAGATGCGAGGTAACAAAGGACGACATGAAATGTCTTCTGTTTTTTTACCTCAGTCAAGGACCCACCGAGAGGAAAGACTTAAAGGTCATGGGTTCGATCCCCAGAAACTAGATTTTTATTATTTTCAGAAATAGATGGCGCGTATCACATTTTGTTTCGGTTATAAGAAAAATCAAGAAAATAGAGTAGTATTATTACCTCGGTTTATAATGCTAACCCGAGGTAATAGAGTAGTATTAATTTTTTTAAAAGAACATGCACATTGTCAAATTCATTTTCTTTAGATAAGAGACATACATGTGTTGCAAAAGAAGGGGTCTACAAATTTAAATCTTGATGTTCATAACCATCAGGAACATGTTTTCCTTGTAGAATAATTGATCATCTTGTGTTAAAAGGATCAGTGACATAAAAAACTTGTTTTGCTTGGGATGCCATGATGAATGGTTCGTTCATATAAATTGTGTAAGTCATGTGGTTTTTGGATTGATTGCATTTTGGTAAAATAATATGTTGTTAGCAAGATGTTGAACCAGATGTTCTGTCATGTCAGTCATACATCATGTTCTACATAATGTTGGTACATGTTCCAGGACATGTTATACCAGGTAGTTAGGGCATGGCTATTTTGGTAATTTTAGTGTGATTTTTTAGTGTGTTCTGATGCACATGTGGGCGACTGTTATGGGAGAATATTGTGAGGATTTCTGTTATTGCAGATTCTGTTACTTTTCGTAAAAAGGATCCTTGAGCCTTTTTAGGAAAGTTTGTATTTTCCTTCTATTTTGATGCAGGTTGATTTGCTGCCAGTTTATACTAATTGCTGCTATTTGTGCGCCTCAAGAAGCCCAAGTCCAGTAGGTCTGAAGGCTATTTAAAGAGAAGAAAAACCCTATTGTAATAAGAGAGCATAACGTGAGAATTGTGGGTAATTAGGATTAGCCTTTGTTTTAGTTGGTCCCTAGGGTTTTCATTTGTTAATTCTATGTCACTCATGTATCTTCTGATGCATTGAGTTTGACTGATTGTTCATTATTCACTCTAAGCTTTTAAGCAAAGAGTGTATTGTTCTTGGTTGAAGCTTTTAAGCAAAACCAAGTATTGTTTTGGAAGTGTGATCTTATAATGTTTGTTTTGCATATAATCACTGGGATTGAGATTGTTTGATATCACTGAGGTGATTTAGGAAGTGAGAGGGGATTCTCATATCTAGATGGTGATTTCTAGGTAGAAATTGCATTGGGTAGGGATTAAGTGAGAAGTTGTAAACTAGGATTGTTTAGCTTCGAATTAATACTACTAATAGTGGATTTCCTTCCTGGCTTGGTAGCTCCCAGATGTAGGTGAGTTGCACCGAACAGGGTTAACAACTTTGGTGTTATTTACTTTCTACAATTTACTGTTTTTGGTTGTGTGTATTCAAACTTTGTTTTGATCCCAGTGTTATGACATTTGTCTCGACATTTGGTATCTGCGTGCTAGAATTACAATTGGCATCAGAACAGGGCACCCTGTTCTATTTTTGGGTGAGCTTCAGGGAGTTTGTTTTTTGTCACCATGGACAAGGAAAGGGATGAAGAAAACTCTACTTAATGTCATGGATGTAAAGGTTTTGGTCACATTAGAGATTAATGCACTACATACCTTAAGGAACAGAAGAAGGGGTGGTCTGCATGTTGGTCTGATGATGACTCTGAAAGTGACGCTGATAATGAGTATGCCAATAAGGAAAAAACATTGGACATTGGATGCTCCAGGCTAGTGACAAGTGACAAGAATTTCTTGGCAAACATAGGGTCTTTCTCTTCTATCAATTTCACTTCTGGAATTGGGGATAGAAAAGGAAAAAACATCACCATGTCCACTAATAAGGATGTAGCACTACTACAAAACACGCATTCAACAACGCCATGTTCACCACGGTTTTTCCCTACACCATGGTGACATATCTTAACTAAGGCGCTACCATATTTATTTTATTTTTTGATTAAAAATTATTTGTATATAACAGCGGTTACAGAACCAACCGTTGTGATACAATCAAACTGTCGTCGGTTCGAACCTCAGCGCCATAAAATATTTTATTCCTTTAACGTTAAGGCGCACCTTTTCTTTTTTTATTTATTTTAAAATTCACAAATAAAAGGGTTATCACTACGATTCTTCTGGTTAACCGTAGTGATATATTTATAATAAATAAATACTTATCTATACGGTTGGTATTATTAACCGTTGCGATCAGTTTACCCATATATAAGCGAATTAACTTTCACTTATTGACAATAGCGTCGTTGCCTTCACAGTGAAACCCTAGAACCCATTTTTTCTCTTCGTCTTCACCATTAGCCATGAATCTTGTGCTTCACACATTAAGGTATTCTTCTTCTTCCATCTATTGTTAGATATTTCCCATTATCTCGTTTATTGCATGTTATTTTTGTTGATTATTCTCATTTTTTCAGATTCCTCTTCACTACCTTAACAAAGACCATACTTTGGCTATGGTACATAATGTTTGTGTATATATGGAAAAAAGTACAAGAAGCATGAAGCTATGATGGAAACTTCATCCACCTTGTACTTCTTCATAGCTTCACAAACAAGATGTTAGTAAATGAAGAAACAACAGTGTCAGCAAACTTCATCTAGTTTTAGAAACAATGAAAAGAAATATAAGAAGTATGAAGCTTTTGTGTAAGCTTCTTCCTCCTTATATTTATTTTTCATTGCTTCCCAAACTAGAGAACGTCATAATTGATTCTTGTTCCATGATTAGTTTCATTAAAAGGTGCGTCCTAGAAATTTATAATATATCTCTTTCGGTCTTTCTTTACTCTTCACGGGATTATGGTTTTAGGGTTTGGTTTCAACTGATGATGCTCATTGTTGAAGTTTACTGTGCTTTCTTATAGGTTAAGGGGATGATACATGGTGATGATGGTGGTGGTAGCAAGCGCATTATATGAGTTTATAATATCTGGTTCTGGTATAGGATGTTGTTTGAGTTTATTATATTCTATGTAGATTGTTTGTTTCACTAACCCTCACTTAAAATACATTCATTTAATTTGACATAGATACTTATAATCTGCAAATTAAGTTGTATTTGAAAACCAACTTATATGAATCAATGTTTCTGAATTGCATGCCTCTCATCGTTCATCTCACGTTCTTTGATATATAGATTATGGTATAATGATATGGCTCCTTAGATGCATCGCTATCTTCCATTATAGTTAAATTTCATTAACAACAATTTATTAGTTAATCTGCCTCTCCATCAACACTTATAATCGTAAAACTTACGATTATAAAAATTATGATGATAAGTGATGATGATGAGGCATATTATCCAATGTCTTGTTCTTATGGAAATTTAACTATAATCGAAGATAATGATATATCGAAGGAGTCAGACCAATAAACCACAATATATATGTAAAAGAGCGTGAAATGTACGATTAGACGAATGCAATCAGAAAATATTGGTTTATTTAAGTTGGTTTTCAAGAATAGTTTAATTTACAGATTATAGACTTCTTCATCAAATTGAATCCTTGTATATTTCTTTAGTGAGGTGTTTGGAAAATAAGCAATCTACATTTAATATAATAAACTCTGGGTACTTACAACAATAGTTATTTATTGTACCCGAGATCAAAGATAATATAATAAACTCTGGGTACTTTCAACAATGGTTATCTATTGTAACCGAGATCAAAGATAATTTATGTTTTACATAGTTTACTGCTGATGGGTTTCGAACCCAGTACCTAAGTGTGTATATCACAACGGTTTATTAGCATAACCGTTGTGACATGTGGCGCGCGTCTTTCTTTTCAATAACGGTTTCCAGACCGTTGTAGAAACAGCGAACTTACAACGACACTCTACTTAACAACGGTATGTCAGGCGTGATGGTACCCCTTTTCAAACCGTTGTGAAAGGGGTTTTCCGTAGTAGTGTAGGACGCAGTTGTTGTCAGCTAGCTTGCATAAAACAAATGCTTACAGAGTATAATGTCAGGAAAGATGCCATGAAATTATATTTGAGTGCCATGATCATGTAAACAAATTTTATTAAGGACAACCATGATATTTGTCATCACTTCTTAAGAGAACCTGAAGAGAACAATATTTGCGTCCATAAACACATGATGACTAATAAGCAACTGAGAGTTATTGTTAATAAAGTGTTGAATGCTAATCAGCTTAAAAGATTAAAGGGTAAATCTGGAATATACACGTGTGAAAACTATGTCAATTAATGTTGATCAAGCGTGCCAATAAAATTTTCTCTTTCCTCATTCAAGAGTCACACGCTTTTCTAAGGAAATCAGTTCAAATTTGTTCTCCCTCTTGTTATCCCTTGTCTATGTCTTTGTCCTCCAGTCCGTTATTTTCACAACTCAACAAAGATGTCGTGTTCTATTCTTTTCATAACTTTTGCATGATGTCTCAACATCATGTTTCGTCCTCCACAAGTGCTCGTGAAGATGTACCCCCTCAAGGGTTAGGGCTGACCCTGTCTCGCCAATGGAAAATGCAAATGAAGAAGTGCTCGATGTAATGCCCATATCAATGGTGCCTTGTGCTGATAACATCCAAAGGGAAGATAGAACCCCTCATTTCAATCACTCGAAGAGCCATACAAAAGGTAAGTTCCCTATAGCTTCGTCTGTTGTAAAGAAGGTTCACACTATGACGAGTCTATATATTGACCCTATTAGAACTGAGATCACTAAAGTGGATTCTAAGAAAATTTCTGCATTTGTGATTGAAAACCCTAGTCAGGATGAATTGGAAAAAAGGGAGATTGATGGGAACATGCGTAGGTTTGTTGATTCTACGTTGAAAGGGGTTAGGGCATAAGATGCATCAGATGTTAAAACATCGATGGCACATGAAGAGGCCACTGCTGGTACCACCATTGTTGGCCCCACCAGGAATGTGCCTGATGCTCCTGAACACCAGGACCTAGATTGTATAAAGGATTAGGGTAAGTCTGAGAAGGAGAGAAGTCCAAGTAGGAGAAGCGATGTGCCTACTAATGTCGTCAATATTGATGAAATGATATCCGATGAAGAGGTTATCACAAAACATCTTGCCCCAAGAATTCCCAAAAGGATAAAAAGTAGTAAAGGTAAAGTTGTTGAGACCACACCCTCAAGGAGCCTTAAAGAGAAATCAGTTGTTGGTTCTGCCAAAACTTGGAGTAAAGTGGCTACTCCTTCTAAGAAGAGGAAGGTTATCTCTGTCAGTGAATCAGAATATGATGTCGAGGATGATGTCCAGGACATCACACCTGCAAAAAGATCTATGGTCAAGAGAGCATTTGTGAATGTGCCCGATGCACCCTTGGACAACATCTCTTTTCACTCTGTTGAGAATGTGGAAAGGTGGAAATTGTCATACCCTAAAATTTGACCACTAAGATTTCCCATCATTGTGCAAATCATCATCACAATATGGATGAACCATCATGCCTCATCAAGTGCCTCAAGGAATTGTTGAGCATTCACCACAATCAAAATTAGGGTTTTAAGCCCTCTCAGAGCTTTAGACAAAAGATCAATCAAGAAATGGCATAATCTTCAACTTGTATAGCCTCTAACATATCCACAAAGGATCAAAAGGACTCCCACTTCAAGGATTAAGCACAAGGCTGCTCCCTTCTAGGTGGATCAAGTCTCAAGATCGACAGTGTCACCAAATTAGGGTTTTGGTCGACCAGGGCCTCCAGATGAAAAATTTCATCTGGGCACAAGCCAAAGATCCAAAATACAACCTAATGTACTCCATGGAACCTCATGGACCCAATCATCAAGTCAATTTGGCCTCAGGGGATGCATTTATCAAAAATCAGGAATTAGGATTTCTTGACCTAATTCACCCCTAAGTTGACTTTTGGGACAAATCAAGAGCCAAGACCTCAAGACATGATTTGAGGGTCTCTAATATACTATATTGATCCATTTGGAACAATGGATTAATCCAAGAAGTTTGAGCAACAAGTCTCAATTTCATCTGCACCACAATTAGGGTTTTAAGGAAAAAGTCAACTACAACTTTGACTTTTGACCAGGACATGCTCCCAAGCCCTAGGACATGCCCCAATATACCCTATGACACCCTTGGAACATGTCCATCAAGTTTGATTTAGGTTAAGGACATGATTTCATGAAGAATTGCACAGTTTGGAATTCATCTGATAAAAAGTCAACTGTGCACAAAAGTCAACTTTGACTTTTTAAGATTTTTCACCAAAATGGATTTTTAACCCTAAAATGATGTTAATGTATGATTTGAATCATCATTCATCAAGAAAAATCAAAGAAAGTGGGATAACTTGTAAAAGGGGTAACCATAAAACTTGGAAATTTTTCTAAGTTATGGAAAAAGTACCACTAATGCACCAACTTTGGAGGACCATAACTCCTAAACCACAAGGCCAATTTTTTTCATCCAAAGATGGATTTGTAGCCCTCATTACCCTCTACAAAAACTTCAACTAGACCTAAGTCCAATTCATTAAGGATTTTGAGTTATGGAGTGATCAAAATCAAGAAATCACACTTTGTTCCAACACTTAGTGAAAATTTCACTAAGTCAGATTTTGCTTCATTTTTTGCCAAATGTAGAGGGATTTTTCACTTGGAATCAAAAGAGATCAAAACCAAACTTGTTCAAACAGTTGTTATATCATGTAAGGGCTTTCCAAAATGGCCAAGAACATTTCCAAATTCAACTTACACCATGAGATATGACATTGTCAAGTTGCCTTGCTGAAATCCGTCAAAGGGAAGGCAGAATTTGCATTTTGGCTCGATTTGCCAAAATCAGCCAAATTCAAATGCTCCTATCCACTTGGACACCTCAGGGGATTGAATCTAAAGGGGACAATCACTGAGCCAAGCCTCCAAAGTCCATGGAACAAGAAATAGCATGTTGAACCTAGAATGGCCAAAATAGGGACAAGACTCCAAATTTGGAATGAGGCATTCAATGGAAGCATCAAGGTGGCATGGACTGAGCCATTCTCATCTGAAATCAGTCAAGACTTATCCAAAACCAAGGGGACCAAAGCTCTGTGCCCTAACCTCTAGTCAATGGCTAGAGAAGACTTGGATTTTCATTTGCCAACATTGGCCAAACCTACTTACCAGCTGCCATGCACTATTCCTTGCAAAACAAACTTGCTATACTATAAATAGAGCTCAATTGTGATCAGTTTGAGTACACCAAAGCCATCAAACAGATGCTTTCCTCAAAATCTCTTCTTTCACTCCAATTTTGCCTTCTAAGGCAAGTCACTATCGGGTTTTGAGTTTGAGAGCTTTTCCAATCAAACCAATCACTCACACACCTCATATACATCACATATGAGCTGATCAAACACTTAAATCACTTCTGAAACACCAATTTCACAAAATCACCAGCTGGTTGCTCAAATTTTCAATCAAGTTGCAGCTGAGGTGCCATGAAATGATCCAGCCATTTTCAATCAAGTCCAAGCATTCAAACACACTCCATAGGGTGTAGGGAAGCTGTTCATATCATCATCACTCATCTGTAACACCTCCAAATCAAAAATCACATTGCACTTGCTGTCACGGCCTAGAGGTAAGCATACACTTGGTCATCTCTCAATCCATGCATATTTCCTCGCACAATTATTTGGCCATATGTTCATAATCATGCATGTAATGTTTTCCCTCAATTAATTGCATTGTTTGAATCGTGTATAAAAAATCCTAGCCTTCATGCAGAAATTAGGGATCTTGAGGTTTCTTCGTGATTTCATGTTTTATGTTTAATTTAAATGAAATTAAGTGTTATAGACATGATCGTGAGGTTGAGACGAGCATAATGATATGTGGATTGCATGATATGATTACGTATTCAGTGAGATTGGATGGAAAATGCAAATTAGCCAAACCCAGAAAAACGCGCGTGTTCTTGCTTGTGTTCTTGGCGCCTTTTTCACAAATTCAAATATTTGAATTTTGTGATTTTGTTTAATTGATTCAAAAATTAATTTCTCTCTGAGTTTTAATGATTTTAAGTTGATTCTTTTTTTAATAATTCACAAAAATGTTAAAATATTTTATTTTAATAAAAAAATACCAAAAATATTATTTATTTCATATAATTGATATTTTTGTAAAGAATTAATATTTTAATTGTTTTTGACATTTTAAATATTTTTTCTACATTGATTTTGCAACTTTTAATGCTTTCTAATTTTTTTGTACGTCAATACTTAATTTTTGAAGCATTAATCCAATATCACAATTTGTTTTTCACATATTAAACAATTTTGAGCATTTTAATTGAATTTTTATTCAATTAAATACATTTTTGAAAACAAATTAGGGTTTTTGGATTAATTCAACCCTCATAAATCATTTTCAAAACACCTTGGGCCTCTCCTTGAGCTATAAGACCCATTCAAACTTTTTGGGCCTCTAATAGAGTGTTAGTGTAATACCCCAAAATTTGCTCTTCCCTTTTGGCATCATAGCATGGCATTATCATTTATCATATCATATCCATCTCATTAGCATTGCATTGCATTTAACATAGAAAAATGAAGCATGGCATCCTTCTTACCATCAGGGCATGTGATCAAGTGGAAGGTGGACAATCAAGGAATCATTCAAAGCACAAAAAGGTCAATCAAGTTGGCTCTAGGCAAGCCAAGAGGTCTCTCATGTCTCATACTATCTCAATTGATCTTCCACAACCTCAAGAAGGTGAGATTCAATAGGAGATTGAAGCATTACATCTTTCATTATGCAAGAGGTTCAAAAATTGAAGGAAAACCCTCAAGTGAGATAGCTCATTGATCCAAAATCATCCTCAAATGGTATATCTCATCATCCTTTAAGAAGGTACACAACATACTCTGAGGAATTTGAAATTGAAGACTGCACATTTTTCTCCTAGGAGGTGGGCACCAAAACTAGGGTTTCCCATTAAATCAGGGAATCTTTGATTTTTGGACAAAACTTGATGTCATGGTATTCTATATGTTCTTAAGTGTATATGTGTGGAAGATTGCATCTCAATTGGTTTTAGAAGTGGTTCAATTGGAAGAAAGATCAAGAATCAGAGAAATTGGGGCAAAGTCAAATAATCAGAGGAAAAAGTCAACTCTTGACTTTTTGAGGCCAAATTCATGAAATTCATGTTACATATGTCCAATGTACAAAATTTGATCAAGAAACTCCAAAGGAATCATGAAAAAATCAAGATGTGGAAAGTTGCCATTTTTGGATGAAGAAGGGTTACTAAAAATAGCAAGTTTTGGCCATTTTGCATCAGAATTTGAACCAAGGCCATTTAAATTTGGAGCACCAAATGAAAAATCCACTCTGCCTCAATGAAAGATCTTGTTTTAAGCTTCAAATCCATGTGTAGAACATCTCCATTGGATAAAAATTGAGAGAGATATGATTGATCAAAGTTGGAGGAAAGTAGGTTCAAAACTAGGTCATGACCAAGATTTTCAGGTCACGCGCGCAATCATTTTAACAAACAGTTGGTGGGCCAAATGTCCACTCATTTTTCTCATGGTTAAAGGCCTCAAATGAAAAACTTTTCAACATCAAAGTTGTTCCTTGTAGTGTCCTCTTCAATGTTGATGTTGTGAAAATTTTGATTTAACCAAGTTATGAGATAGTTTGGAGGGTTCAAAGTCATGTTGTTTGTGCTGAAATTTTGTGTGCCCAATTGCCTTGCCAGCCAACCTTTTGCCACGCCCACCAACCAGTTGTGAACCATTGTGTTCATAGCTATTTTTAGACATGTTTGAGACCTCATTTCACTTCAATTTTCAAACCAATATTGTTCCCCAATGTACCCTCTTTCAAATGAACCCATAAACTCCCTAAGGCAGTCATTGAGTAGAGAGAAAAACCTCCATAAACCACCATATGTTGACACTGATACATTGATGACATGCTGCATGATTTGGTTCAGTCACACCACAAACACCTCCTCACTTTTGTTTCCTCTTTCAACCAAGCACAAGTTACTTACATAATGCACACTGTCACGTGCCATACATGAGAATAGAAGGAACAAACTTGCTTAGCAAGTTTCTGATGCACAGATTGGCAGCTTCACTCTCCTTTTCTCCCTTCCACCATAACTGTCATGAGCTTGACCTCACCATAACTCAGCCTCAATAACTCGCCCCTAACTAACTTGACTCAGTTAGTTAGGGTGCACTCACTTTAACTCATCCAACTCAGTTAGCTCCACTCATTAAACCATGGTTAGTTCATACTATAAATAGAAAACTCACACTCAAATTTCATTCCCAGCCACATTCTCTCAAAAACACTTCAAATTCTTTCCACATTCTCTGATTTTTTCTCCCTCTCTGTACACGAATTTCATCATCATCTCCTACATTTCATCTCCATCTTCATCTTGATTCTACTTTGGAGATTAAGAACAAGAGTGCATAGGTTCAGTTAAAGAAGTTCAGGATCAAGAGAGTTGAAATTATGGTTGATTCTTTGCACGAATTCAAGCTCTCAAGCCTTTATTTGGCCAAGTGAAGCTCAAGGAAGAAGCATCTCCTTCTGGTATTCTTGTGCATTCCAAGTTTCATCATCATTCAGGTTTGAACTCTTGAAATTACCTTGCACGATCTCTGCCTATTTTTACTTGTTTTTTTGTGTTTTAAGCTTGCTAGAAGCTCTGCTCAAACCGGCTAGTTGATAGGCCTCCTAAAGGCTTAGTTGCAAAACCTAGGGCTTACTTTAATCTTCTCTGTTCTCTCTGCGTATGTGTGGTATGTGAAAAATAAGGCTGAATCCTTGATCTCCATAATTTCCTCTTCATTTTGGTATGCGGATTGTGTGTTTTGGTGAGAGGCGAAAATTGCAGGCGGTGGCTGTTGGCCGGAGAAGGTGACCGGAAGTCATCTCCGGCCGGTACCTTTGAATGCTAGGGTTTTCTCACGTTTTAATCGGGTCCGTTCATTTTGCGCGATCGTGTGGCTTGAATGGTGACAGCACATTAAAAGGCATGTGCTTGTCACATGTGTATTTTCTGAATCCACTTAAACAGCGTGTGGCATGGTACACGATAGGGAGTGTGGACATTCACATGTGCGCGTTGATGTTGTTTACTTTGACTGGATGTTGACTGTGACTTGATCCAATGGCTTGTGTGGTTTTGACTATTGTTGACTGAAGAGCATGGTAGTTATTGTGGATTGCGTGTGTAATGGACTTAGTCAGATTGATATCCACACCTCCCATGTTTTCAAGCCCAATTAAATTGAACTATGGATTTGCTATGGTTGCACCCCCATTCATATTGCATTTCATATTTTATTTTCATTTTTGCTACACGTTTCATAATTGATTTTTAAAAATATCAAATGATATTGGAAAATTCTACAAAAATTCATGTGTATTCTTAAAACATTTAGGAAATTTTTCATGATTTTATTTTCTGATTTTATGACCATTTTGCCCCTGTTCCATTATTTCTTTTGAATTTCCATTTGCATGCATACTTAATGTGACATGTGATTTTGTGCATTTTTGTTCTTGATCATAAAAAATGATTTTGATGCCTTTCTTTTTGCATTGTGGTCACAATATGTTGAGGTATGTTTGAGATTTATGAGATGATTTTTAAGTCTTTTTTGGATGACTTTTGATGTGTTGCTTTGAGCATGAATGCATGAAACTTCCATGAGACTTTGACCTAATTGTTGAGTGACTTTGGTTCTGATTCATTGCTTGTGGACTTGATATGTTAATGGCATGTGTTTAAGGTGTTTGATTGGTGAAAGTCATAATTTTTGAAGCATGTTTGCTATTTGTTTGAAGCATGAAGTTTAACTTGTTCGTTTTGTGGGTGCATGCCTCATGTTTGGTTTGCTTGATCATGAAGGCACTTGTGCCATGAGTTGTGGTTTTGTTGGAGGATGTATAGCATGTTAATTGACTTCTGATTGTGACATTTGGGTTTCATCTTTGCATGTTTGATGTTTATCTTGCACCTTAAGTCACTTGTTTCACAAGTATGAACCACATTCACATCACTTCACCTTTTCTTCTTTGCTTCTTGTTGGATTGAGATTTTGTTTGCATGATTTGGTATGCTCATTTAGGATAACATTAGGTTGTGTAAATATGAGTTACATTCTGACTTGGAAGCATGTATAGCATTCAATCTCATTTTACTTTGTTTGTCAACTTGTTTGAATTTGATTTGTTCATTATATTTTCTTACTTTACTTGTAAGTGATTATGCTAACCATGTAGGGGCTTCGGTAAGTTTCAATTGAGTGTGGATAAGGAATCCACATTCAACTTCTATCCTTTCTCTTTTACAATTCCATTTTGTGTTTTGCTAAGCACTTATGTGCTTTTTTTTTTAACAACTCATTACTTTCCCTTTTTGAATTACAATTCATCTTCTACTTTGGAAGTGAATTGTTTAATTCTTTCTTTCTTTAGACTTTAGGTTGAAACCTCACAAACCTTTAGGATCACTCTCTTTAATCTTCAATTAGGATTGAGTCTTAGTCCATATAGGTTTTACCTTTTCTCCTCCCTTGAGTCTCTTTTCTCATCTCAAAGAAAATTCAAAATATCTAATAAAGGTAGGCATTTATTGCATTTAGGCCTTTCATATAAAGAAAAGATTATAAGGGGTCTTCCCTTGTAATCTTAGAATGTGTAGCATATAGCCCATCTTGGGTCAATGTGTTAAACATTTGATCTTGTATGAGGGACTTAAATGCAATACTTGTTGAAGGTGCAAATAATAAAAAACACTTCTTCATTTCTTAATTTACAAAAACACTTAATAAACACAAGTATGCTAGTGTGTTTGAACCTTGACAATTGGAACTAAGTGTGGGGGTCTTCTTCACTCTTAGTGTGCTTTCTTACCCATTCCATCTTGGAATGTGAGGATGTACACATTCCAATGACTAAGATTCAGATACACTATCATATGCAAACAAATGAAAAAACTCTTAAAAGACAAAAACAAACAATAACGTCTTTCCTTCGGGAATTCTTTTCTCACCTCATTCACTCTCAACGCACGAACGCGCTTCTACTCGTTCTCTTGCAAGATGGTAACGCACTCGGACCAGCGAGCCTGCAACACCTGAGCTAGAACGTCAGCCGTTCTCTAAAAAACACAAACAATTCATCCCTAGTGAGGGGAACTACGTCGCTCTGATTCTCATGTTCCCGATGAGATACGTAGGCAGTGGGGTAGGGCCCATTCGAGCACTTCTTTTATTTTCCCTACATTTGTTCTTCTTTCTCCTTTCTTTCTTTTAGTTCTTTTTTCCAGTATCTTTTCTTTACACCCTTTGATCGAGACAAGCAAGCGTGGATCCCATCGGGTACGATGGACGCGAGGGGGTGCTAATACCTTCCTCTCGCGTAACCGACTCCCTTACCCACTTCTCTTGGTCGCAAGACCATGCTTTTCCTTTCTCTCAGGTTTACGCGGTGTTTCCTTTCCCTCTCTTGGGATAAATACACATTGCTGGCGACTCTGTTTCGGTGCCACTTTCGCGTTTGTACTAGGATGAAAATCCCGGGAGCGACAGCTGGCGACACTGCTGGGGAGTATTGCGGTTGACCTATTGCTGGTCCATCCCTAAGCGAGTCAATCCTAGCGCTTGTCTGTTTTTCTTTCATTGGGTGTTTACTGTTGTGCTATATTTACCATTTTATTGTATCGTTATTTACTGCTTTACTGTACATTACTGTATTTACTGCTTTTTAGCATTACATATCATATTATTACTGTTGTGTTGGACTGTGCTATTTTCTGTTTGGCGGGATGGGATTTCTGAGAGATAAGCCCATTACACAGGCTTGAGTATACACTTAGAATTAGAGTGGAGAGTAGTGGGACCTACGTGCCGTTTGGAGTGCGTTGGGTGTTCACGAAATTCACAGCTAGACGAGGCTATCTTGGGACACGTCGTGGCATACGCATCTTGCGTTTTCCAGGATGTAGATCTAGAGAGCTGTCGACTCTAGTGACCGATCATGAGGACCTTAGTGGAAATATCCCTCTTTAGTGGTGACAATGGCAGACCACATTCTGTGGCAAACCCATTCGCACCCGAGGGCCCACTTTGGAACTTGCATAGGATGACTTTTATTTTCTAAGGGGAGTCAGTGGACGACCTCTTTGATTGGCATAGCATTGTATCCTACGGGCTGAATGTGCTATTGCTTCTCAAACCTCTGAAGCTGACAAGCCTTATTTTCTAAGAACCACATGTGAGTATGGGCGGGATGTTTACAGGTTTGCAGGAAACCCAGCCTCCTACCTACCTTACTTGTGATTCTATGATGATTTCAGACATTGTATCCTATGACAGTGATTTAAGTGTTCATCTCAGATATTGCCAGATTCAGTACAGAGACACAGTGCACACAGTTCAATACAGACACCGACACTTGATTACCTGATCACATGCCCTTTCGCATTGCATTATCATATCATAATAGTTATGTTTGTCATTTTCAGGTGCATAATACATTTCTGATTCCAATCCATGGGTTCAACAGAGATCGTCGCCGAGAGAAAGAACAATGTGTCTTACAAGTTTCCAGATCCTGTCTTGGATTCATTGCTCAAAGTTATAGATATGGCTGGTCCGGGTATTCTTGATAGGTTTCAGAAGAGCTACGGGAATTTGGTTGGGATGGTCCGTACAATCACCAAGTATGAGCATGATGCTTTACACACTCTGCTGCAGTTCTACGAGCCTTCGTTGAGGTGCTTTCTTTTTTCAAATTACATTTTGATGCCAACACTGGAAGAATTCTCATTTATTTTGGGAATTCCGATCACGTCGGCAATACCATTCTTCTCTGGTAGTTCTCCCAGCGTAAAAGAAATTGCTGCTGCTTTACAAATGGATCAGACATTGATAAAGAGCGGTGTGAGCAGTAAAAATGGAGTTAGCGGATTTCATTTAGAATTTCTGGCTGGACAGGCCCAAGAGGCTGCAAGTGCTAAAAATTGGACGGTTTACAATTCCATTCTGGCTCTCTGCATATATGGCCTAGTTTTCTTTCCCAATCAGCAAGACTTTGTGGATATGCAAGCAACGAGAGTTTTTGTCCTTAAAAATCCAGTCCCTACTTTGTTAGGAGATTTTTATCATTCCGTGCATTACAAGAATGAGAAAAGGAGGGGAGGATCTGTTAGTTGTTGCACTCCACTGCTGAGTCATTGGTTTTTCAAACATTTGCCTCAGACAGGTGCCTTTGTGGAAACCAAAGATGTGGCGAAATGGTCTAAAAGATTGATGAGTTTAACTGCTGATAACATTGTATGGTTTGATCACCGGTTGTTGAGAATAGAGCTTGTCACAAGATGCGGAAATTTTCCAAATGTGCCTTTGATTGGCAGAAAAGGAGGGATTAATTATAATCCAGTTTTGGCCATCCGACAGTTTGGGTATGCTTCCAGATATCCTCCTACAGAGCAAGATGTGGAAGAATCCTTATTCTTTACAGGAACTAAAGATGCAAAGGTGGTAGAAGTAGTGAATGCTTGGAAAGATAAGCACAAAATTGGAAAAGCAGTTTTTGGAAAAGGAGATTGTAGATCTTATCCTGAATATGACAGGTGGATTGAGACGAAAGTAAAGGAATTGCTTTTACCCTTTTCAAGGGGACCTCTTTTATGTTCAGCACAGCCAGAACAACCCACTATGGTGGCTATTGAAGAATGTGAGAAGTGGAAGAAAATGGTCAGAGAGTTGCAGATAGAGAATTCTGGAATGAGCAGATGCCTTCAGAAAGCTCTAGCTGACAACAAAGAGTTGGAAAAGAGAGCCTTGAAAGCGGAAAAAACCTTGGCTGACAAAGAGGAAGATTTTGATGACCGAGCTCGGTACTTTCGGAAACTTACTCTGGGAGCAGATGACACTAGTCAGGCTCACAAGATTACAAAACAGGCTTTAGCCCGAAGCAAGGATTCATTAGCTCAACTTCGTCAAGCTTGGGATGAAGTCAGAATTGAAAATGCCGAGTTAAAGGATCAGTCGAAGACTAAAGACGAGGAGCTTAAAAAGGCACATGAGCAGAGGAGAAAGTATCGGGAAAGTCTCGATAAAAGTCAAGAACAGTTAGAAGAAGCTAGAAGCCAGTTGAAGAATACCAAGAAAGAGCTTGAAGAAGTCATGATAGAAAGGGAGATACTCAAGACGCAAGCTGGCATAAAGAGACACAAAGGAGTGTGTGATGACGAGGCTCTGATGCTGCGCATGGGTTCTTTAACTGAAGCTCGTGAGAAAAGGGATGTCTTGATCAAAGAAGTGATTGAAAAGCCGAATCACCAGCGTACCCGTATACTTTTTGAGGAGATCAAATACTCAAGTGATAAGCTGAAGGGTGTGGAATTGTCAGACTGATGTTCTTTTCCTTATATTTTGTTGTTAATGGTTACCATCAGGCTTGTTGATGGATCCATTTTTCCTTGTATTGCATTTGCGGCTGAACCTTTCTTAAATATACTTGATTACTTCGTTGAATGAGTATGAGCAGTTTTATTCGGAATTATTCCTTATCAGATAGCTGCACACAAGCACATGACCACGACACGTCTCTTTATATCACAATTTCTGGTCTTCAGATTTCTGTGGTTGGATTGGAATCAGGGTATAAAGCACCTCGGAAATGACAAACATGGCATTGCATGGCATTGCATATCATTTTGCATTTTTGTTACTTGCTTTTCAGGTACTCGTTGCAGGGTCTCTAACCTTTATTTGGTTTCAGGCAGTATAGCGGAGAGTCATATTCACCGATATTCGACGCGAAGGAATCAAGTAAGAATCATGGATCAAGTGCAAAGTGATTTGGCTGAAATGAGGGCACGTATGGACCAGTTCATGACCCTCATGACTGGCATGGCGCAAAATCAGGAGAGACTGAGGCTTCTGGTAGAGCGTCCCGACAATGGGCCCGAAGGTGATCATCATGACAATTCACAGGGACATGGCATTCCTCCCCCCGGTGGTAACCCTCCTCCTGGTGGTAACAATCGGGGTAATGGAAATGGTAGGCATGCTGGTGTTACTCTTGAGGATACTCTGGAAGACCAATTTACTCTGCTGGATGCTGATGTGGGTAATCAAGGGGATCGAAGGTATGATGAGTTAGCAGAGAAGATCAGGGCCATAGAATGCAAGAACTCTATGGGTATTGATGTTACCAGCTTGGGGCTGGTCTCAGGAGTCAGAATTCCCCCTAAATTCAAGCCTCCTACTTTCGATAAGTATCACGGCAATGCGTGTCCCCAAACGCATCTTCAAGCTTACTTTGGGAAGATTTCAGCCCATACGGATGACGAGAAGCTATGGATGCACTATTTTCAGGACAGTCTGGCTGGGGCGTCCTTGACCTGGTATATGAAGTTGAATAGAGCTGCTGTGAAGAATTGGAAAGATCTGGCAGAAGCGTTCCTGAAGCAATACCAATATAATATTGACATGGCGCCCAACCGCACCCAATTGCAGGGATTGTCACAAAATGCCAAGGAGAGTTTCAAAGAATATGCACAGAGGTGGAGGGAAATGGCTGCCCAGGTTCAACCTCCCTTATCAGACAGAGAAATGGCAGATATGTTCATGGGCACCTTGCAAGGGGCCTATCTGGATAGGTTAGCTGCTTGTCCGTCAACTGGATTTGCTGATATTGTGATTGCGGGAGAAAGAATAGAAAGTCTGTTAAAGCTTGGAAAGATCCAGGATGTGAGTGGGGCTGGCTCTTCGGGGACGAAGAAACCGTTTGCTAGTAACCAGAAAAGAAGAGAAGGTGATACGAATGCTGTGTTTAGAGGACGAGGCAGAGGGCGTTCTCGAGCCTATTATCAGGTAGATGCTGTGACAATCCCCACACCGTCTGTTCAGAAACAACAACCCCAACAACAAGTTCAACAGCAACAACCTTTTTTCCAGCAAAGGTCTAGACAGAGGGATCGTAAGATGGATCCTCTCCCTATGACTTATGCCGCGCTGTTGCCCCGGCTACTCGAGTTAAAGTTGGTAGAACTCCGTACTATGAAAGCTCCGGTTGCCGGAAACCTGCCACCTAACTTCGATGCTAATGCTCGTTGTGAGTTCCACTCAGGTGCTCAGGGGCACTCCATTGAAAAATGCTGGGCTTTCCATCATAAAGTACAAGATTTGATTGATGCTAAAGCCATCAATTTCTCTCCCGCTCCTAATATTACTCAGCATCCCATGCCTGATCATAGCGCAGCAAATGTGTACGCTATTGAAGATGGGAGGAGATTGAATCTGGTGACAGATATCCGTCAAGTGAAAACTTCTTTGTTGGTTGTAAAAGATCGTTTATTGAAGGGACAGGTGTTCCCGGGCTGTAATCAAGATTGCTTTGAGTGTATGAATCAGGAGAACGGCTGTGATAAGTTGAAGATGGGTTTACAAAATCTGATCGATGAAGGATGTCTACAGTTCGACAGAGTCGTGAAAGACACTGATGAGATATCAACCGTGACCATCTATTACACTCCCGCTGAGATTCAAATGCCGGTCAATGCAGTTCCCGTGGCGAGTGTTGCGCCAGAAGGGCCCAGTCTTGTCACTATCACGGTGCCAGGACCAATTCCGTTCACATCCACGAAAGCTATCCCATGGCACTATGGGGCAGATGTATATTACGAAGGTAAAAAGCAGGAAGTTGAGTCATCAGTCAGCCCAAATGTTGATAACGTAGGGGGTGTAGGGGGCTTTACAAGGAGTGGAAGGTTGTTCGCTCCCCCAACCTTGAGAAGTGATAAGGAGGTAGAAGCCGCAGCAAAGGATAAGGGTAAACAGGTGGTTGAAAGTGCACCTACACCTGAAGCAGAGACAAAGATTACTTTTGATAAGGAAATGGAAGAATTTATGAAGATAATCAAGAAAAGCGATTATAAGATTGTGGACCAACTGAATCAGACCCCTTCAAAGATTTCAATCCTGTCACTATTGTTGTGCTCTGATGCGCACCGACAGGCGTTGTTGAGAGTGTTGAAGAGTGCGTACGTGCCACAAGAAATTACTGTTAATCAGCTCGAGGGCGTAATCTCCAATGTTAATGTCAGCCATGGCTTGGGCTTTACAAGTAGAGATTTGACTGTTGAAGGAAGAAACCATAATAAGGCTTTGCATATCACGATGGAGTGTAAGGGCGCAGTGTTATCTCATGTACTGGTAGACACTGGTTCGTCACTCAATGTCTTGCCCAAGAAGGCATTGATGAAGCTGGAAGTTGATGGTTTGATCTTAAGGCCTAGTGAATTGGTGGTCAGAGCATTCGATGGGACCCGACGATCTGTGTTTGGTGAGGTGGAATTGCCCGTACAAATTGGACCACAGGTATTCAAATCCACGTTCCATGTAATGGACATACAACCTGCATATAGCTGCCTATTGGGACGCCCTTGGATTCACGGAGCCGGGGCTGTTACTTCTACTCTACATCAAAAGCTGAAGTATGAGTTTGAAGGGCAGGTTGTGACAGTGTGTGGGGAAGAAGACATCTTTGTGAGTCACTTGTCCACGTTCAAGTACATTGAAATGGATGGGGAAATTCATGAGATGCTGTGCCAATCATTCGAAGCAGTCAATATTGACGATGCACCTGAGTCTTCTTCTGTACCAGTTGGGGCTGGTACCTCCATTTTATCTTACAAACAAGCTGTCGAGGTCGTCAGGACAGGCAACGCCCAAGGTTGGGGCAGGTTGATAGAGACCCCAATGAAGGAAGACAAATTTGGTATTGGTTATCATCCCTCTACAACTTCAGATGCGGGGAGCAGGGGACCCATTACTTTCAATAGTGGGGGAATTATCTACATGGACCAGTCTTGTGCAGCCACGGAGGATAGTGTTGACAGTAATTGTGACCTGGACAACTGGGTACGCCCTCATGCTTCGGGACAACAAGTGCAGAACTGGTTCGTTGAAGAAGTCATCCGGGTTACTCTTCAGACAGAGTAATTTTTCTTTGTTTTTTCTAACCATAATGCATGACAAAATCTTGCGCTCTGCCCAAGGCGTATAGATTCATTTGTAGGGCCACCATGGTTGCATTTGCAATGTTTAATCATTAATAAAGGACGTTTTGCAATCAAATTTTGTTCTCTGTCTTTCAGTTTTTATTTTTGCACAAAAAATATAAAATGGCAATGTTTCATTTTCTTTTGTTTTGCTTAAAAATAAATTCTAAAATAAGGCATGAACCCGTTCATGCAGACTTGATCCTCCGGATACCACTGATAACGATTTTGATATGGCCATGTATGACTTTGACAATCCGATTTATCAAGCCGAAGAAGGGGATGAGAAAGATTGTGAACTTCCTGAAGAACTGGCCAGATTGTTGAAACAAGAGGAAAGGGTCATCCAGCCTCATCAGGAGACTGTAGAAATCATCAATATTGGTACCAAGGACGCCAAGAAAGAGATCAGGATTGGTGCCAGCTTGCAAGCAGATGTGAAGCAAACTTTGACGGAAATGTTGCGCGAGTATGTTGACATCTTCGCCTGGTCGTATCAAGACATGCCGGGGTTGGATACGGATATTGTCGTGCACAGGCTACCATTGAGAGAAGAATGTCCGCCAGTCAAGCAGAAACTTCGTCGGACTCACCCCGACATGGCCTTAAAGATTAAGGAGGAAGTCCAGAAGCAGTGGGACGCTGGTTTTCTTGCTGTGACAAAGTATCCTCCATGGGTAGCCAACATCGTGCCAGTACCGAAGAAAGATGGAAAAGTGAGAATGTGTGTGGATTATCGAGATCTCAATAAAGCTAGCCCGAAAGATGATTTTCCACTACCTCATATTGATGTGCTGGTCGATAATACAGCTCAGTTTTCAGTGTTCTCATTTATGGACGGTTTCTCCGGGTACAACCAGATCAAGATGGCACCTGAAGACATGGAGAAGACCACGTTCATTACTCCGTGGGGTACATATTGTTATAAAGTAATGCCTTTTGGGTTGAAAAACGCAGGGGCAACGTACCAGCGGGCGATGGTGACATTGTTTCATGACTTGATTCATAAGGAGATCGAATGTTATGTAGATGATATGATTGCCAAGTCGAGAACAGAAGAGGAACATCTGGTTAACCTGAAAAAGCTGTTTGAAAGGTTGAGAAAGTTCCGTCTGAGATTAAATCCAAACAAGTGCACGTTTGGGGTGCGTTCTGGAAAGTTACTGGGTTTCATTGTGAGCGAAAGAGGAATCGAGGTTGATCCTGCCAAGGTGAAAGCAATACAAGAAATGCCTGAACCGAGAACAGAAAAAGAGGTTCGTGGTTTCTTGGGTAGATTGAACTACATTGCAAGGTTCATATCTCACCTAACAGCCACGTGTGAGCCAATATTTAAATTGTTAAGGAAAGATCAAACGGTCAGGTGGAATGACGATTGCCAATTGGCATTCGATAAGATAAAAGAATACTTGCAGGAACCTCCGATTTTAATACCTCCAGTTGAAGGGAGACCGCTGATAATGTATCTGACAGTGCTTGAAGGTGCCATGGGTTGTGTTCTCGGTCAACATGACGAAACAGGTAGGAAGGAGCATGCTATTTACTACCTGAGCAAAAAGTTCAATGATTGTGAGTCCCGAGACTCAATGCTTGAAAAGACATGCTGTGCGCTTGCATGGGCCGCTAAGCGATTGAGGCAATATATGGTTAGGCACACGACCTTGTTGATTTCAAAAATGGATCCTATCAAGTATATTTTCGAGAAACCAGCATTGACAGGCAGAGTTGCACGGTGGCAAATGGTCTTGACAGAGTATGACATTCAGTACACTTCACAAAAGGCCGTCAAAGGAAGTATCTTGTCCGACTATCTTGCGCAACAGCCGATTGATGATTACCAACCCATGAAGTTTGACTTCCCTGATGAAGACATCATGTTTCTCAAAGCTAAAGACTGCGAGGAACCACTTCCGGAGGAGGGGCCAGACCCTGAATCCAAATGGAGTCTGATGTTTGATGGGGCTGTCAATATGAATGGGTGCGGAGTTGGAGCAGTTCTTATCACGCCGGAAGGTGTTCATATGCCGTTCACCGCCCGAATAACTTTCGGATGCACCAACAATGAAGCAGAGTACGAAGCTTGTATAATGGGGATCGAGGAGGCGATTAATCTACGGATTAAAACCCTTGATATATTCGGTGATTCAGCTTTGGTAATCAATCAAGTGAAAGGGAGTTGGTACACGCACCAAGCAAATCTAGTGCCGTATAGAGATTATACGAGGAGATTGCTGACATTTTTCACAACAGTGAAACTGTACCACATTCCTCGAGATGAGAATAGGTTCGCTGATGCCTTGGCCACTCTGTCTTCCATGATCAAAGTGCAAGGATGGAACCATGTACCTAAGATTGAGGTATCCCGCCTTGACAGACCAGCATTTGTGTTTGCGGTCGATGCAACGTCTGATGACAAGCCATGGTTTCATGATATTAAGTGTTTCTTGAAAAGTCAAGAGTACCCGTCAGGGGCATCGTCCAAAGACAGGAAGACGTTGAGAAGGTTAGCTGGTAGTTTCTTCTTGAACAAAGATGGCGTGCTGTATAAAAGAAATTTTGACACGGTCCTGCTTAGATGTGTGGATAGACATGAAGCAGACTTGTTGATGATTGAAGTGCACGAAGGCTCTTTCGGTACTCACGCCGGAGGGCATGCAATGGCTAAAAAGTTGTTAAGATCGGGATATTATTGGTTGACTATGGAGTCAGATTGTTGTAAATATGCCCGCAAATGCCATAAATGCCAGATTTATGCAGACAAGGTGCATGTGCCTCCAAATCCGTTGAGCATCATGTCGTCGCCTTGGCCGTTTTCCATGTGGGGCATTGATATGATCGGAAAGATTGAGCCTACAGCTTCCAATGGTCATCGTTTCATCTTGGTGGCAATTGATTACTTCACCAAATGGGTTGAAGCCGCATCCTATGCCAATGTTACAAAACAAGTGGTCGCTCGTTTCTTAAAACGGGATATCATTTGCCGATATGGAGTTCCCGAAAGAATCATTACTGATAATGGTTCTAATTTGAACAATAAGATGATGGCTGAGTTATGCCGGGACTTCAAAATCGAGCATCACAATTCTTCTCCGTACCGCCCAAAGATGAATGGCGCGGTCGAAGCGGCCAACAAAAATATCAAGAAGATTGTACAGAAGATGGTTGTCACGTACAAAGATTGGCATGAGATGTTGCCATTTGCTTTGCATGGGTATCGAACGTCGGTACGCACGTCCACTGGGGCAACCCCATTCTCACTTGTATATGGTATGGAGGTAGTGCTACCGGTTGAAGTAGAGATTCCGTCCCTCAGAGTTATGATGGATGTTAAGCTAGATGAAGCTGAATGGGTACGAGCCAGATTTGATCAGCTGAGCCTTATTGAGGAAAAGCGATTGGCAGCTGTATGCCATGGGCAACTATATCAGCGCAGAATGAAGCAGGCATTTGACCAGAAGGTGCGTCCTCGGGTTTATAAAGTCGGAGATGTGGTACTCAAAAGGATCCTTCCTCCCAATACAGATCACAGGGGCAAATGGACTCCTAATTATGAAGGTCCATTCGTGGTTAAAAAGGTCTTTTCGGGCGGAGCTTTATTGCTTACAACCATGGATGGCGAAGACTTTTCATCCCCTGTCAACTCGGACGTAGTCAAAAAATACTTCGCATGAATAGACCCGCTGGATAATAAAAATAAAAAAATCCAGGCAAAAAAGGGCATCCCGGCGAACCAAAAACAGAATAAGGTTCGGGCAAAAATTAGGGATATAATTAAAAAAATTTTGTACACCCGGTAAGTTGAAAACCCGAAAGGGCAACTTAGGCAAAAAAGGGTATCCTGGTGGATCGAAAACCTGAAAGGGCGGTCCACACAAAAGAGGGATTTAAGCGAATGACTACGGTTTGAGTTATCTGTACCCTGTCACCGTTTGAACAACTGACGTTCTGAAGGATAGGAATCGGTCTGATCATTCCTCAGAAGGCAAGGTCGGGGAGTTTTGAAGACATACTGGTCATAACAGAATGGAAACTCAGTGGAATTCCGTTTTCACATTGCCATTAGGATAGTTTCTTTTCTCAATTTTCAGCGATCACCTCTTTCCAGGGATTGCTTCCAGGTGTAATTGCCTATTCTGGGCTCTCAGTCAATAAATTGAATTTCAGTAAAAAGCTTTCTATTTTTGTTTTATTGCTTTGTTTGCAAAAACGTCCTAATTTTTGATAAAACATTGCATTTGAAAACATGGCAGCCCTGCAATAACATGCGCAGAAAAAATATTTGAAATTACTTCGAATGTTGAATACTCCCGGATGGTGGATTCTAGCCACGCAATATTCGGGGCATGTGGGCATATTCTTTTGTTGCAGGTAGCAGGTGCAGATGATTTTAAGCACAAGACCAGCAATAAATCACCCCACGCAAAAGACTGGGGCAATTATGGGTAAGGAGATCGGCGTTCATCGTTCGGTCGACGATTGTTCATAACGGGTCGATATCAGTGAATTAAGTTCAACTGGGTACCGTTGTATCTTATTAAGTCGATTCTCTCATTCAGTACTTCCAACAGCTACAAGCTTTTCTATATCGATAACGGTCACAGGTTCCCCAAAAGAGTGGTCTCGTCGACACCGAAACTGATGGTCATTATCCCCAGCGAAGTCACAAGAGTTTGAAGAGGCTAGATCTTCTGTAAAATCCTCTTATGACATCCTTTGCGGGGATGAATTGTTGTGTTGTCCAAGCATGGGGCATGATTGTTTCCCCAGCATGAAGTGTTGGTCACCCCCAGTAGAGTTTGAGGACAGTTGGTCTTCTGTAAAACCCTCTCGGAAGGCATTCCCCAACATGAGACGCTTTAAAGCAGTTTTCTCCAGCAGAGTTTGTTATAAACTCGTCATCCCCAACGGAATTGTCCAAAGGGAAAGCTCGCCTAACATGGGGCATTGTGGTACTCATCCTAAGCTTGACAGTCATATTCTTCAGCAGACTACTGTGGATTTGCTTTGGGTTTCCCCAACAGATCTCTAAGGACTCTTTCTAGCAAGTTGCAGTAGAATGTTCTAACCAGGATTTGCATATCCCTGGCAGAGTAGCCCTGATACCCAGCAAGATCGTATCTCTGGTCATGGTATCCCCACAGAGGTCAGCATCGAATCGTGTCAGCAATACTCCCCAGCTGAGTTGTTGTCCTCCCCGCAGAGGTTTATAAGATCGACAGAATCTATTCCTCAACAAGGATGGTACAGCCTTTCCCTAGCCGGGTCAGAAGGTTGATAATCCCTATAAAGGATCTTGGGTTGAATAAATCCCCAAGCAGAGTTTTAATGGCTCATTTCCCCAGCAGGACGTCATTTAAAAATTCTCATCCCCAGCGGAGTTGCTGTGACCAGAATCCAGCCCCAAACAGATGGAATAATTCCTGCCAGAGTCGTCATTCCCTCAAAGTCCAATTTATTTTTGGCAAGCTTGACAATTCGAAGCAGACGGATTGTTCATCCATTCGCCAGCAGAGATATTATCCTTTCAGGAGTCTCCGAGATTAAATCATTGATTGTGGTTCCTCAGCAGAGTCGGCAGAGATGTCTGGCGCAGAGGCAGAGAGTAATTCGATTTTAAAATTCCAAAAGTCCAACAGTGGATTGGCAAAAGTCCGTCTTCGGGTGGCAAAAGTCCAACAGTGGATTGGCAAAAGTCCGTCTTCGGGTGGCAAAAGTCCAACAGTGGATTGGCAAAAGTCCGTCTTCGGGTGGCAAAAGTCCAACAGTGGATTGGCAAAAGTCCGTCTTCGGGTGGCAAAGGTCCAACAGTGGATTGGAAAAAGTCCATCTTCGGGTGGCACGAAGCTGCAAAGTCCGCCAGTAGTGTGGCAGGCCAGTAGTCGTCTGGAGTTGCATAAAAGACATTATTAAAGTCCACCAGTAGTGTGGCAGGCCAGTAGTCGTCTGGAGTTGCATAAAAGACATTATTAAAGTCCACCAGTAGTGTGGCAAGCCAGTAGTCGTCTGGCGTCGTTCAAAAAGACAGTATTAAAGTCCACCAGTAGCGTGGCAAGCCAGTAGTCGTCTGGCATCGTTCAAAAGACAGATCTCTCCGACGTTTCATCGAGGACTCAATCCAGCAGTCTCGTTGGGTTTATATCCCTGTTATTCTTCATCATCCAGAGCAAATTTTTGGTTATATTTGGTATTCAATCACTATATACCTTGAAAGTCCGAAAGCAATTGCTTTCAGGCATTCAGGTCTACAGCGCTTGAATAGGGGCAGCTGTAATACCCCAAAATTTGCTCTTCCCTTTTGGCATCATAGCATGGCATTATCATTTATCATATCATATCCATCTCATTAGCATTGCATTGCATTTAACATAGAAAAATGAAGCATGGCATCCTTCTTACCATCAGGGCATGTGATCAAGTGGAAGGTGGACAATCAAGGAATCATTCAAAGCACAAAAAGGTCAATCAAGTTGGCTCTAGGCAAGCCAAGAGGTCTCTCATGTCTCATACTATCTCAATTGATCTTCCACAACCTCAAGAAGGTGAGATTCAATAGGAGATTGAAGCATTACATCTTTCATTATGCAAGAGGTTCAAAAATTGAAGGAAAACCCTCAAGTGAGATAGCTCATTGATCCAAAATCATCCTCAAATGGTATATCTCATCATCCTTTAAGAAGGTACACAACATACTCTGAGGAATTTGAAATTGAAGACTGCACATTTTTCTCCTAGGAGGTGGGCACCAAAACTAGGGTTTCCCATTAAATCAGGGAATCTTTGATTTTTGGACAAAACTTGATGTCATGGTATTCTATATGTTCTTAAGTGTATATGTGTGGAAGATTGCATCTCAATTGGTTTTAGAAGTGGTTCAATTGGAAGAAAGATCAAGAATCAGAGAAATTGGGGCAAAGTCAAATAATCAGAGGAAAAAGTCAACTCTTGACTTTTTGAGGCCAAATTCATGAAATTCATGTTACATATGTCCAATGTACAAAATTTGATCAAGAAACTCCAAAGGAATCATGAAAAAATCAAGATGTGGAAAGTTGCCATTTTTGGATGAAGAAGGGTTACTAAAAATAGCAAGTTTTGGCCATTTTGCATCAGAATTTGAACCAAGGCCATTTAAATTTGGAGCACCAAATGAAAAATCCACTCTGCCTCAATGAAAGATCTTGTTTTAAGCTTCAAATCCATGTGTAGAACATCTCCATTGGATAAAAATTGAGAGAGATATGATTGATCAAAGTTGGAGGAAAGTAGGTTCAAAACTAGGTCATGACCAAGATTTTCAGGTCACGCGCGCAATCATTTTAACAAACAGTTGGTGGGCCAAATGTCCACTCATTTTTCTCATGGTTAAAGGCCTCAAATGAAAAACTTTTCAACATCAAAGTTGTTCCTTGTAGTGTCCTCTTCAATGTTGATGTTGTGAAAATTTTGATTTAACCAAGTTATGAGATAGTTTGGAGGGTTCAAAGTCATGTTGTTTGTGCTGAAATTTTGTGTGCCCAATTGCCTTGCCAGCCAACCTTTTGCCACGCCCACCAACCAGTTGTGAACCATTGTGTTCATAGCTATTTTTAGACATGTTTGAGACCTCATTTCACTTCAATTTTCAAACCAATATTGTTCCCCAATGTACCCTCTTTCAAATGAACCCATAAACTCCCTAAGGCAGTCATTGAGTAGAGAGAAAAACCTCCATAAACCACCATATGTTGACACTGATACATTGATGACATGCTGCATGATTTGGTTCAGTCACACCACAAACACCTCCTCACTTTTGTTTCCTCTTTCAACCAAGCACAAGTTACTTACATAATGCACACTGTCACGTGCCATACATGAGAATAGAAGGAACAAACTTGCTTAGCAAGTTTCTGATGCACAGATTGGCAGCTTCACTCTCCTTTTCTCCCTTCCACCATAACTGTCATGAGCTTGACCTCACCATAACTCAGCCTCAATAACTCGCCCCTAACTAACTTGACTCAGTTAGTTAGGGTGCACTCACTTTAACTCATCCAACTCAGTTAGCTCCACTCATTAAACCATGGTTAGTTCATACTATAAATAGAAAACTCACACTCAAATTTCATTCCCAGCCACATTCTCTCAAAAACACTTCAAATTCTTTCCACATTCTCTGATTTTTTCTCCCTCTCTGTACACGAATTTCATCATCATCTCCTACATTTCATCTCCATCTTCATCTTGATTCTACTTTGGAGATTAAGAACAAGAGTGCATAGGTTCAGTTAAAGAAGTTCAGGATCAAGAGAGTTGAAATTCTGGTTGATTCTTTGCACGAATTCAAGCTCTCAAGCCTTTATTTGGCCAAGTGAAGCTCAAGGAAGAAGCATCTCCTTCTGGTATTCTTGTGCATTCCAAGTTTCATCATCATTCAGGTTTGAACTCTTGAAATTACCTTGCACGATCTCTGCCTATTTTTACTTGTTTTTTTGTGTTTTAAGCTTGCTAGAAGCTCTGCTCAAACCGGCTAGTTGATAGGCCTCCTAAAGGCTTAGTTGCAAAACCTAGGGCTTACTTTAATCTTCTCTGTTCTCTCTGCGTATGTGTGGTATGTGAAAAATAAGGCTGAATCCTTGATCTCCATAATTTCCTCTTCATTTTGGTATGCGGATTGTGTGTTTTGGTGAGAGGCGAAAATTGCAGGCGGTGGCTGTTGGCCGGAGAAGGTGACCGGAAGTCATCTCCGGCCGGTACCTTTGAATGCTAGGGTTTTCTCACGTTTTAATCGGGTCCGTTCATTTTGCGCGATCGTGTGGCTTGAATGGTGACAGCACATTAAAAGGCATGTGCTTGTCACATGTGTATTTTCTGAATCCACTTAAACAGCGTGTGGCATGGTACACGATAGGGAGTGTGGACATTCACATGTGCGCGTTGATGTTGTTTACTTTGACTGGATGTTGACTGTGACTTGATCCAATGGCTTGTGTGGTTTTGACTATTGTTGACTGAAGAGCATGGTAGTTATTGTGGATTGCGTGTGTAATGGACTTAGTCAGATTGATATCCACACCTCCCATGTTTTCAAGCCCAATTAAATTGAACTATGGATTTGCTATGGTTGCACCCCCATTCATATTGCATTTCATATTTTATTTTCATTTTTGCTACACGTTTCATAATTGATTTTTAAAAATATCAAATGATATTGGAAAATTCTACAAAAATTCATGTGTATTCTTAAAACATTTAGGAAATTTTTCATGATTTTATTTTCTGATTTTATGACCATTTTGCCCCTGTTCCATTATTTCTTTTGAATTTCCATTTGCATGCATACTTAATGTGACATGTGATTTTGTGCATTTTTGTTCTTGATCATAAAAAATGATTTTGATGCCTTTCTTTTTGCATTGTGGTCACAATATGTTGAGGTATGTTTGAGATTTATGAGATGATTTTTAAGTCTTTTTTGGATGACTTTTGATGTGTTGCTTTGAGCATGAATGCATGAAACTTCCATGAGACTTTGACCTAATTGTTGAGTGACTTTGGTTCTGATTCATTGCTTGTGGACTTGATATGTTAATGGCATGTGTTTAAGGTGTTTGATTGGTGAAAGTCATAATTTTTGAAGCATGTTTGCTATTTGTTTGAAGCATGAAGTTTAACTTGTTCATTTTGTGGGTGCATGCCTCATGTTTGGTTTGCTTGATCATGAAGGCACTTGTGCCATGAGTTGTGGTTTTGTTGGAGGATGTATAGCATGTTAATTGACTTCTGATTGTGACATTTGGGTTTCATCTTTGCATGTTTGATGTTTATCTTGCACCTTAAGTCACTTGTTTCACAAGTATGAACCACATTCACATCACTTCACCTTTTCTTCTTTGCTTCTTGTTGGATTGAGATTTTGTTTGCATGATTTGGTATGCTCATTTAGGATAACATTAGGTTGTGTAAATATGAGTTACATTCTGACTTGGAAGCATGTATAGCATTCAATCTCATTTTACTTTGTTTGTCAACTTGTTTGAATTTGATTTGTTCATTATATTTTCTTACTTTACTTGTAAGTGATTATGCTAACCATGTAGGGGCTTCGGTAAGTTTCAATTGAGTGTGGATAAGGAATCCACATTCAACTTCTATCCTTTCTCTTTTACAATTCCATTTTGTGTTTTGCTAAGCACTTATGTGCTTTTTTTTTTAACAACTCATTACTTTCCCTTTTTGAATTACAATTCATCTTCTACTTTGGAAGTGAATTGTTTAATTCTTTCTTTCTTTAGACTTTAGGTTGAAACCTCACAAACCTTTAGGATCACTCTCTTTAATCTTCAATTAGGATTGAGTCTTAGTCCATATAGGTTTTACCTTTTCTCCTCCCTTGAGTCTCTTTTCTCATCTCAAAGAAAATTCAAAATATCTAATAAAGGTAGGCATTTATTGCATTTAGGCCTTTCATATAAAGAAAAGATTATAAGGGGTCTTCCCTTGTAATCTTAGAATGTGTAGCATATAGCCCATCTTGGGTCAATGTGTTAAACATTTGATCTTGTATGAGGGACTTAAATGCAATACTTGTTGAAGGTGCAAATAATAAAAAACACTTCTTCATTTCTTAATTTACAAAAACACTTAATAAACACAAGTATGCTAGTGTGTTTGAACCTTGACAATTGGAACTAAGTGTGGGGGTCTTCTTCACTCTTAGTGTGCTTTCTTACCCATTCCATCTTGGAATGTGAGGATGTACACATTCCAATGACTAAGATTCAGATACACTATCATATGCAAACAAATGAAAAAACTCTTAAAAGACAAAAACAAACAATAACGTCTTTCCTTCGGGAATTCTTTTCTCACCTCATTCACTCTCAACGCACGAACGCGCTTCTACTCGTTCTCTTGCAAGATGGTAACGCACTCGGACCAGCGAGCCTGCAACACCTGAGCTAGAACGTCAGCCGTTCTCTAAAAAACACAAACAATTCATCCCTAGTGAGGGGAACTACGTCGCTCTGATTCTCATGTTCCCGATGAGATACGTAGGCAGTGGGGTAGGGCCCATTCGAGCACTTCTTTTATTTTCCCTACATTTGTTCTTCTTTCTCCTTTCTTTCTTTTAGTTCTTTTTTCCAGTATCTTTTCTTTACACCCTTTGATCGAGACAAGCAAGCGTGGATCCCATCGGGTACGATGGACGCGAGGGGGTGCTAATACCTTCCTCTCGCGTAACCGACTCCCTTACCCACTTCTCTTGGTCGCAAGACCATGCTTTTCCTTTCTCTCAGGTTTACGCGGTGTTTCCTTTCCCTCTCTTGGGATAAATACACATTGCTGGCGACTCTGTTTCGGTGCCACTTTCGCGTTTGTACTAGGATGAAAATCCCGGGAGCGACAGTTAGACCCAATCCTTTTTTGACCAAATCATTTTTGGGCCTCAGTGTATTGCATAAGTCCCGATACCGTAAAAAACAAACGGCACGATCGTCGCCTTTTGAAAAATAACCTTGGGCCTCTCCTTGAGCTATAAGACCCATTCAAAACTCTTGGGCCTCTAATAGAGTGTAAGACCCAACCCCTTTTAACCAAAACCTTTTTGGGTCTCACTTATTGTATAAGTCTCTCTGCGTTAAAAGAAAACCTCGGCGCGATCGCCATTTCAAACGGAAAAAAAAACTGGGCCTACCCTCGTGTTATAAGCCCCACTCTTTTTCTTTAAACCTTTGGGCCTCTTGAGAGAGTGTAAGACCCATCCCTTTGTACAGAAAACCTTTTTAGGCCTCAGTCACTTGTATAAGTCCCTCTGTACAAATTCAAACAGTGCGCTCACTAATAAAACCCTGGGCCTCTCCTTGAGCTGTAAGCCCCAAAATCTTTCTTTCAAAGCACTTTCTCCTTTGATTTTGAATATATTGTTGTTTTCAATCTTTCTTTGTTGAACAACTAACCAAACAGCATGAAAGCTCTACAATCGAGTAAGTGGTTATTGCTTTCATTTACCGCTTTCATATACATATAACTGTATTGTGGGGCTGTTTCACTGTAAGTCTTCTTTCATAAACTCATATCAACTGTGTAATAATAGTATAGATATTTAGAGTTTCCCCGGCAACTACGTCTAGAACTAGGTGACGTCGTTTCTTTTATTCGTAGAAATAGACAACTAGATCCCCCAATAGGATCACCTGATACAGTCTTCTCTCAGGCTGTCCTCATTAGGAATTGTCAAGAAACTCTACTCCCAGAGATGAATGTATTCTCCGTGAATGGCATCTTTGAGTTTCTTCCAAATTCTCAAACTTTCCTGACTTTGATCTATTCTCGGTGAATAGCATTGCCTTGAATTTCTCAGGGTTTGGGGACCCATCGACTTCTTAAAAGCATCGGCCTCCTCTTGGGCATCGTACAAGGACCCACAGGCTTCCTAAAAGCATCCCCGCCTCCTCTTGGGCTTAGTACAAGGACCCTACGGCTTCTTAGAAGTATTCACAGCCTCCTCTTAGGCTTCGTATAATGATCTCTTCCTCCGGGAATGATAGCCTCCTCTTGGGCTTAGTACAAGGACCCGTCGGCTTCTTAAAAGTTTCCAGCCTCCTCTTGGGCTTCGTACAAATTGTCCCGACGACCTCCTAGAGGTATAGGAACAGAACTTAGTCATCTTCATAGAACAGTCCTTTCATAGAGTCTACTACTATTTCTCAAAGCATAGTACAAAAGATAAAACTCTAGACTTGGACAGTCTAACTTCCTTGAGTCTCAAAGACATTCTCAAGTGACCCCTTCGTTAAATAGGAAGGAAACCCGCAGACTCGGACAGTCTCAATACCCTTTGGATTTCCCGTTTCCTCAAAGAGAAGGAAATATCCCTGATCCTCAGATCAAAGCCTTGAGTACAGTGTTGCTCATATAAGAACTGATTTTCCCTTTAAAATCAATATACTGGACCTGTCACTTAACTGGAACAGTTACCTTGGCCTCCTCTTGGGCTTTGTACAATGATTCTCCCCAGCGGAGTCAAACAACTTTTAGCCTCTCTCTCGGGCTTTGTACGAGACACATAAGAGACTCCCTCGTTGAGTCAATCACCCATTTCGCCTCCATCTCGGGCTTTATACAAGATACTAAAAGGTTCTTATTGAGCCAAACAAGCAACAGCCTCCATCTCGGGATTCATACGAGATACAAAAAAACTCCCTTGTTGAGTCAAATAGCCTCCATCTCGGGCTTTATACGAGATACCAAAAGATTCCATCATTGAATCAACCCCTTTTAGCCTCTCTCTCGGGCTTTGTACGAGACACATAATAGCCTCCTCTTAGGCTTTGTATAAGAAAACCACCGGTTAATCAAATTAACCTTTTAGCATCAAAGTTGTGCCTCGTTCACAGTACACAAACATCAACAACTCCTTCCCCTTCATCTAATCGCTGTAAGCGGCAAGCCTTTGGATCATCTACATCCATGCCACTGTCCCTCTTTTAGCACGAGAAATTCCTAAGGAAAGATAGCATTGCTCTACACTGAGTTAAAGTCTTCTCCTTCAGGTTAAAATCCCCTTTAAAGGAAATTATGGCATTGCTAGGATCCGCGTATCCCGGTTAAAGTAATTCTCCTTTATAAACAGTTGTGACATACAACCCCCTCTTTAGAAATGACAAATTCTCTCTAAAGGTGAGACCTTTTTAGCTTCACGTCTTGGGCTTTGAACAAGACACAAATAGACTGTTCAGCTTCACATCTTGGGCTTTGAACAAGATACGGACTACCTTTCGCTTCACGTCTTGGGCTTTGAACAAGACACCAAAAACAACCATTTCCTCCCATAGAATAGGGGGAATTACGAACGCTCTGATTTCCCTGTTTCGGTAAATGGGAATACGTAGGCATAAGATTGAAAGAAAAATCTTAGCGAGCACACTAAACAAAAAAACCTATCTCCATCAATTAAAAGCAGTAATTCAAAAACATCAGTCCTAACATCCTAATCCCTGTTCCCCGCTAGAAACATTCTGTCAAGTCCTAGAAAGAAAACAATATTGGCGAAAATACAAATAACCAGTACAAAGGTCCCCCCACATTGATAGCATTCGTAACCTAACAGACCACTGTTTAAACTCAGTATGCAAAGCAGGGTTAATTGGAGACATCTATTTCCCTTCCTTCATCAGCTCACAATAGGATAAAAAATGAATCGACCTGTAGTTTAAGCTTAAACCGCAGAGAGCGACCAGCGCTTAAGAACCGCGTCCCAAAATCGCTCGCTACAGAAAAAATGGCGCCCACCGTGGGGCCGGTTCTTTCTGTCTTACAATTTAAACCTTGGGTAAGTCATTTTCATGGCGGTGGCCGCCAACAGAAAAAATGGCGCCCACCGTGGGGCTGTAAAAGTTAGATCTAGGCACGGTCTTCCTTCTCTTCACTTATGTGAAAACCACATATTGGGGCTTCCGCCGGGGAACCCGTTTTCTGTCAGGAACTTAAGATTCATAGCTTTAAAGGTCTAGGATGTTTAGGACAAATATATATCACTTTTCCTAATTGCTATACATGTTTATTTTTCTGCTAATGGGAATGCGGGTGATGCCGTATGTGGAAAGATTGAGTATACACTTAAGATAAGTGATGGCGACGGGGTCGACCATCAACCTCAGTGGAGGCTGGCCAACGCAACCCATTCTCTCACCTAGACAATGGGCCGGTTGTTAAGTTTGAGAAGCTGAGGAGCCAAACCCTTTCGTAGTGCGAAAACTATCGGAAATAGTTGTTACGCGATACTACCCTCATTTGAGGCTGGTGATCTATTCTCGGTGAATGACACTTACTCTAAGATTGCACTACAACTAGCTGGCGATCCGCTTGTTGTTTTGCTTTCCTGGGAGGAGCTGATGATAATGAGTACAGGTACAAAATATCACCCTAGTATAAACCTTTGGGGATGGGTAGAGCCTTGACTTCATGACAACAACCCTTTGACCCCATGTTTTTTCTATGTTTTTGTGTGCTGCATTCATGCATTCATCTAAAAAACATTAAAACATTCAAAAAATTCTTCTCTTCTAGTCTCTCTATTTTTCAAATTAAACTAAGACTGTCATTGCAAATATCAGAGAAAAGGATTGCACTAATGGATTTTGGTAGAAGGAGAACTCACCAGTATACCTTCAAGGTTCCAAAACTAGGGGATTTGGGAAGGTTGGCGAGGATGATCACTAACCCTGAGGCTTTTAGAGCCAAGCACGGAGGTCTGCTACCACTGTTGAGAGTCCGTGTGATTGAGGGAATCATGGATGCGCTCATTCAGTTCTATGATCTGGTTTATCACTGTTTCACCTTCCCAGATTACCAGCTAGCACCAACGCTGGAGGAGTATTCTCATCTGATCGATCTGCACATTACGGATCGAGCTCCATTTTCTGGACTGGAAGAAATTCCAAAGAATCAGACTATTGCAAGAGCAATTCATTTGGACGAGTCTAAGGTTAGGACTCACCTAACTACTAAGGGTGACATCCAAGGTTTGCCAACCCAGTTCTTGACAAAGAAAGCCCTGTATTTCGCCAGTATCGGGAATGTGACTGCTTTTGAAAGCACCTTTGCCTTGCTCACCTACGGGTTATTTTTGTTTCCTAACATTAATAATTTCGTCGACACCAATGCTATTAAGGTTTTTCTCATTGGAAACCCTGTACCGACTTTGCTCGCAGATGCGTATCATTCTGTACACTTGGGAAATTTGTACAGCAGAGGGGAGATCACATGCTGTGTACCTTTGCTTTACAAATGGTTTATCTCTCACTTGCCCAAGTCTGCTGCTTTTTGGGATTGTAAGAGTGCCTTACGCTGGTCGTAGAAGATCATGTCTCTTACCAACTCTGATATAGATTGGTGCAATAGGATTTATGAGGGAATTAGGATCATTGACCGTTGTGGAAGCTTCCCCAACGTACCCCTCATAGGAACTAAAGGAGGAATCAACTACCATCCGGTATTGGTTCGCCGTCAATTTGGATACCCGATGAGACACATCCCACTGGGTGTTCATCTGGAAGGTCTTTTCTTCAAGGAAGGAGAAAATGACAGAGCATTAAAGATGGAAATAGTGCACGCTTGGAAGCAGGTTCACAAGAAAGGACGAGAGTCTCTAGGAAAACCAGACTGTGTCTCGGTGGAGCCTTATCTCCATTGGGTACAAACTAGAGCTCTCAAGCTAAAGATGCCTTATCCTCGTTACGGAATTCTTCTGCCAAGGGAATCTGTCATGTACTTCATGACGGAAACTGAAAAGCTTCAGGTTACTCTCAACAAAGTTCAACGGGAGAGGTGGTCTTGGAAGAACAAGTACCGAACCCTTGACATAGAGTGCGTCAAAATACAGCAATTACTGAAAGAAAAAGATGCTCTGATTGAAATTTTAGAGCAACATGCTGTAGAGAATCAAGATGACCAAAGGAATTTGCTCACTCCTTTCACCTGGCAAAGGAATGACAACCCGACAACGGCCCAAGAGCCCCGGTCAAAGAAAAGGAGGATACCAGAATCAGCACCCGATTTCTCTTCAGAGAGGACTCGAGACCCTTTAGCTTAGGTTTCTGTTTCTGCACTTTGTAATCTGCTGTATTTCCATTTCTGTAATCCTTTAAATTTCAATAAAAAGGGGTTTCCCCACCGTTTGATATTTGCAATCTAATTGTCGAAGTTTATTTTGATTAAACCAAAAAATAATTAATATAATTGCATTCATCATTCTCAACTAACGCAATCTTCTTACCTACGAATCTCACGTTTGTGTCTCGGTTCTAGAGTCAAACTGTCTCATTCGTATAATACTCGAGCCAATCGTCAGAAAAAGATGGATGATCTTGAGGAAGAGAACAGAGAGTTGAAAGAAGAAATCGACGCTCTGGGAGAGGATATGAGAAAACTTCGTAGCGACATGCAAGCCATGGCAGAAGCTCAGCTACAATAAACTGTGATCTCAGAGATCACCTCAACGCCTATAGCGGAGAGGTATGATCCTAGGTATCAAATGCCGAAAGATCGTCCTTGGGGCATGCCTATTAACTATATCCCGGAAGGATATGTTTCGCTGATCACTGAAGATCAGGGAATCATAATAGAAGCCGCTGGGCCTGAAGGTTACAAACTTTGGGAAAGCGAAGATGCCAGGGGCATGTTGAAGACTCCTGAAGGTTACAAACTTCGGGAGGCGCCAAGACTCACTGCCGTAGTCACGGTACCACCCCCTATGGTGCACACTGTCCCGGAAGGACAGGTTCCACAGACACCTTCTGGTAAGAAGGAAACTTTGTTTGATAGAATGGATGAATTCCAGGAACAGTTCCTGGAAATGCAGAAAGAACTACAAGCCATTCGCGGTCAGGATCTATTTGGAAAAGACGCCGCAGACCTCTGCTTAGTCCCCAATGTGAAAGTCCCGCACAAGTTCCAAGTGCCCGACTTTGAAAAATACAAGGGTAACTCTTGCCCTCAAAGCCATCTGGTGACGTACGCTTGGCGGATGTCAGCTCAGACAGAGAATCAGGACCTACTGATTCACTACTTCCAGGATAGTTTAACCGGTGCCGCACTCAAATGGTACATGGGTTTAAACCGTACTACGATTAGTACATTCAAAGATCTTGGTACTACCTTTGTCCAACAATACAAATACAATTTGGACATGGCACCCGACAGAGATCAACTCAGATCGATGTCGCAAAAGGACAAGGAAACCTTTAAGGAGTACGCTCAAAGGTGGCGTGAAATTGCCGCTCAAATTTGTCCACCTCTTGAGGAAAAAGAGATGACAAATATCTTCTTAAAGACCTTAAGCTCATTTTACTATGACCGAATGGTTGCCAGTGCGCCCAGCGATTTCACCGAAATGGTCGGCATGGGCGTACATCTTGAGGAAGCCGTCTGAGAAGGACGTTTGGTAAAAGACACTGGATCGACGAGCGGTACTAAAAAATATGGTAGTGCTCTCCCTAAGAAAAAAGAGCAAGATATTGGGAATATCTCTCTCGGAAAGCAAAGGCGACGTTATCAGCCGGTAGCAGCTGTGACTCCTGCTATCAGCCCTGCGCCTATTCCTACGTATCAACCTCAGGTTGCGCAGAGCCAACCTGATCAGCAAAGGACACAACAGCCTCTTCAGCAGGCTCGTCCTCCATATAACAACAACCGTACAACACGACCATCAGGGTTTGATCCTATACCCATGTCGTATGCAGAACTGTTTCCATTACTACTGGCTAAGGGGCACATTCAGACTAAGTCTCCTCTTACAGTACTGGAAAATCCGCCTTTATGGTTTAAGGTGGATCAAACTTGCCCTTATCATCAAGGAGGTTCAGGGCATAACATAGAGACTTGTCTCAATTTCAAGTCTGACGTGCAAAAGCTTGTTAGGAGCGGGCTCTTATCTTTCAAAGATACGAATCCTAATGTTCTTACGAACCCGCTGCCTCAACATGAGAAGGATGCAGTCAATCTGATTGAGAAAGAGACTAACAATGTCTATCAAATTCACTATGTACTCTTGTTGAAAACCAATATGTTCAAGATGCATTGTAGACAGAGTGGATATGGCCATGTGCCACCTCATAACTATCACCAGTGTGATATCTGCTCTAAAGATAACCAAGGATGTTCGGTAGGTCAAGCGGCTCTACAGGAACAGATGGATCTCGGATGGATCCAAGAGCACCGAGTTCGTGGAGTTAACATGGTCTATACGAACTCCAACGTCATTCAGAACCACGACATCTGTGCAATGAATGTCAACTTGGTGGTGATGCACTCAAGGCAAAGTCGGTATCATAATCTGCCGTGGCATGATTACAGTTCTTGTCTGATTTGCTCTGTAAATAAACAGGGATGCTCTTTCATACAAGAGGCCCTCCAGCGTCAGATGAATCTTGGATGGATCCAAGACTATCATGATAGGAACCCTTATCAGATCAACATGGTTCAGATCTTCGACATTTGCGTGATGAATACCAACCAGGTAGAGTTACATGCTGAGCAGGTCCGACTCGGATTCTTAATATCACACGACTATCAAAGCTGTAAAGCGGATTGCGAAAACGATAGGGGTTGTACCCTTGTCCAGGAGGCACTTCAGCACTTGTTAAATCATTGGTGGATGCCAATCTACATGGACGAAGATACTCAGCAAATTAGTATCAGTAACAGGAATCCCACTCAGCGTCAAAGTCAGGATGTCCGATCAGTGGAAGCTAACCTAGTAAGGTTACATTGTATTCAAAGTGGGCGTGGCCAGGTGCCACCACACAACTACGATCGTTGTAGCGTTTGTTCAGAAAATAACCAAGGGTGTTACCTTGTGAGAGCAGCTCTTCAGGGTCAGGTCGATCGTGGAGAAATTTGTCCATATCCGGGTTCTGGACCCATCAACTGGACGCCGAACTACCTTGCCGAGCAAGTCGAGGATGTTGTCACAATCTCTGGTCATCACCATACCAGGGATGTTTTTGCCATCATCCCTCTACTTGACGAATCTAAAGTTCCCAACCGGGAACAGATCGAGATTACTTATGATGGTCAGAAAAATCAGAAGGATCCCATAGTCATCTATCTACCGGGACCACTACCGTATGAATCAACTAAGGCTATCCCTTACAAATACGGTACGACAACAATTGAAAATGGAAAGGAAATTCCATTACCCTCCGTCGTGAATATTGCAGACATCAGTCGAGTAACACGGAGTGGTAGAATCTTCAACCGAGGGGTTGGGGAACTTAACAAAGAAAAGGAACTTCAGACAGAAGCTCCCGATCCATCAGTCGGCCAATCCAGTAATCCCGACCTTTCGAAAAATAATGATGAGATACTGAAGCTCATCCAAAGCAGTGAATATAACATTGTGGATCAGCTGTTACAGACTCCTTCAAAAATCTCGGTATTATCACTGTTACTCAGTTCAGAAGCCCACAGGGAGGCTTTGCAGAAAGTCTTGGAGCAAGCCTTTGTGGAACAGGATGTAACAATCAGACAGTTCGATAGCATTGTCTCTAACATCACTTCCTGCAATAATTTGGGATTTAGTGATGAGGAATTACCCGAAGAGGGTCGCCGTCATAACATGGCGCTCAACATCACAGTTAACTGCCAGGACGATGCTTTAGCCAGCGTACTGGTAGACACAGGGTCAGCCCTGAATGTTATACCAAAGTCTACTTTGATGCAATTATCATTTAAGGGCCCTCCGATGAGAGTTAGCGAGGTCGTCGTCAAAGCATTCGACGGATCCAGAAAAACAGTTATCGGCGAAGTTGATCTTCCCATAACTATCGGTCCTCACACTTTCCAAGTCACTTTCCAGGTCATGGACATCCGGGCAACGTACAGTTGTTTATTAGGAAGACCTTGGATACATCAGGCTGGAGCGGTCACTTTGACCCTCCACCAAAAGCTAAAGTTTGTTCAGAACGATCAACTTGTCATAGTCTGTGGAGAACAGGCCTTGCTCGTGAGTAACTTATCATCATCTGCTTGTGTAGAACCTAAGGAGGTTATTGGAACGCAGTTCCAAGCACTATCAGTAAGCAAAGACAATCAATTCAGAGGAGGAACCTCGATTTCCTCATACAAAGATGCTATCAAAGCGGTCGAGAGTACCGATACAACAGGATGGGGACAGCTTGTCATTCCTATTGGCAATAAAACAAAGAAGGGTCTTGGTTTTTCTGCAACCTGTACCCAGACAGCTGCTAACGATGAAGGTCTTCATCCCCTTCAAAACTTCTTCCACAGTGGAGGTTTTCTTCATCCGGTGTCTCAAACGGTACATGCTATCAATGGGGAAGATCCCTCTGACACAGATGAAGAGTGGAAGTCTTATCTTAATAAGGATGGTTATATGTCTCAGGAAGAGGCGCCTATGCCTTTTTGCTTTCCTACAGAAAGTCCGAGATTTATACCAAGATCAGATGTCGAAATGATCTACGGGGATTATGATCCGAAAGGATGTCGTGCTCCGCCAAATTCATTAGAGGAGGACACTCGGATGAAAGACGACTTTGACTACAACTACTATGGCCCAATGGATGGTCTGCCAATGTGGCAACCTTACCCAGGAAACTCGGGGCAAGAAAGTCAGCCGAGTAATGAAAATCAGCTGACCGTCATTGAACAGAATACCTGTGTCCCCACCATGTCATGGGATCAACACTCAGGTCATTCTGAAACTACTCAACATGAAGATGAATTCGCAACGTTTGCAGGACTTGAATTCATCAACTATGCTTTTCTCGAGGTCAACGTCATCGAGAAAAATGACTCCTCCAGTCCCAAAGAAGTTTGGGACACTCTGGGAGAACCAAGTGGAAAATACGACTATATGGTCAAGTACACCGCTCCCGCAAGCTCTCATATCAGGCTCGAAGATATCCAGCCAACTGGATGGGAAGGTACAACTGAGAACACAAATACTATACAAAATACAACAGAGGAATCCTCATACGACAACTCTGCCTGGGAGACAGATTCTAATGATCCTGCTGCACCAGAATTCAGCGTTATTTCTGAAGACAAATCAAGGAAGGTACCAGACTTTGTGATTCACCGAGGGGTTCGCCGCCAATGGGTTGCCTTCGAGGTTCCGAAGGTCGTTCATCAGTCAAAGTAATTGCCATCTTTAACCTTTCATCCTGCCCAGGTGAAACAGATGTTTTGATAGGGCTCGCTTTCTGTAAATTCCCCTCTTCGCTTTGCCAGAAGCGATTGAGTTTTGTTTTATAGGGTTGTAATTTCAAGAGTCGACTTGTTCATTAATAAAATAACGTCGTTCTGTAATTCCTGCATTAATTGCTGTTTTCTCTTTTTGCTTTTCTCAGAAAATGGTAATCCTAAAAAATAATTCAAATAAAAATGAGCAGTAAAATAAATACACTGCACACACTTGCATTTTCTCTATCCCTTCTAAACACGAATCATCACATCATGCAGATTGCTTGTTTTACACCCCGTTGAAACATACGATCTGATGCCTTCTCCCGACTTTGGGTTCTCGGTATTCGAGGCTGAAGAAGAAGTTGACAACGAAATTCCAGAAGAGATCTCCCGACTACTCAGACAAGAGGAAAGGTCCATTGAACCTCACAAAGAGCCGTTGGAAATGGTAAACTTGGGTTCAGAAAAAGAGAGAAAAGAAATCAGGATTGGGGCACTGCTCAGTCCAACTGCCAGAGAGGGTTTGATAAAGCTCCTCAGAGAATTTCCCGATGTATTCGCTTGGTCCTATCAGGATATGCCAGGGTTGGATACCAGCATCGTGGAACATCACTTACCATTAAGATCAGAATGTCCGCCAGTAAAGCAAAGGTTGAGACGGACTCATCCGGACATGGCCATCAAAATCAAAGAGGAGGTGCAGAAATAGATTGACGCGGTTTTCCTCGCTACGTCTGAATATCCTCAATGGTTAGCCAACATCGTACCCGTTCCCAAAAAGGACGGAAAGGTCAGAATGTGTGTTGATTACAGGGATCTGAACAAGGCAAGTCCAAAGGACGACTTTCCTTTACCACACATCGACATGCTGGTAGACAGCACAGCAAAGTTCAAAATTTTCTCCTTCATGGATGGATTCTCGGGCTATAACCAGATCAAAATGGCGCCGAAAGACATGGAGAAAAATCCGTTCATTACCCCATGGGGTACCTTTTGTTATAAGGTAATGTCGTTCGGTTTGAAGAACGCCGGGGCAACCTACCAAAGGGCCATGACTACTCTGTTTCATGACATGATACATAAGGAAATTGAGGTATATGTCGATGATATGATTGCAAAATCAAAAACAGAGAGTGAGCACGGTGAACATCTGTCAAAATTGTTCGAACGTTTAAGAAAATTCAAGCTCCGCTTGAATCCCAACAAGTGCACCTTCGGTGTCCGTTCAGGGAAACTACTAGGGTTCATCGTCAGCCAGAAAGGAATTGAAGTTGATCCTGACAAGGTCAAGGCCATTCAAGAAATGCCTTCTCCGAAAACTGAAAAACAAGTCAGAGGATTCCTGGGACGTTTGAACTATATCTCCAGGTTCATATTCCTTATGACCGCGACATGCGCGCCGATTTTCAAATTACTCAAAAAGAACCAGGATTGTGTTTGGTCAAAAGATTGCCAAACCGCCTTCGACAGTATTAAGGAATACTTGTTGAATCCACCGATTCTATCACCTCCAGTGGAAGGAGGACCGCTGATCATTTTCCTCACAGTCCTAGAGGACTCAATGGGATGTGTACTTGGCCAACAAGACGAAACTAAACGGAAAGAGTCTGCCATCTACTATCTAAGCAAGAAATTCACCGACTGTGAAACTCGGTACACGATGCTTGAGAAAACTTGCTGTGCTTTGGCTTGGGCAGCCAAACGTCTTCGCCAGTACATGATTTGTCACACTACTTCGTTGGTTTCCGAGATGGATCCGATCAAGTATGTCTTCGAAAAGCCTGCTCTCACGGGAAGAATTGCCCGTTGGCAGATGCTGTTATCAGAAAATGACATAGAGTACCACGCCCAAAAAGCCGTTAAAGGAAGTATTTTAGCCAATCATTTGGCTCATCAACCGATTGACGATCAAGAATCAATCGGGTTTGACTTCCCAGACGAAGATGTCATGTATCTAAAGATGAAAGACTGCGATGAACCGCTACCCAGTGAAGGGCCAGAACCAGATTCCTAGTGGGGACTTATCTTTGACGGAGCAGTTAATCATTACGGAAATGGAATTGGGGCAATAATTATTATCCCTCAGGGTACCCACATTCATTTCACTGCTCGACTTACGTTCAAGTGTACCAACAACGAGGCCAAATACAAAGCTTGTATTATGGGTCTCGAAGAAGCAATTGATTTAAGGATCAAAAACTTGGACGTATACGGCGACTCAGCCCTGGTTATCAATCAGATAAAAGGAGATTGGAACACATACCAATTAGGATTGATTCTTTACAAAGACTACACAAGAAGGTTGCTACCTTTCTTCAACAGAGTCGAGTTTCATCACATCCCTCGTGAGGAGAATCACCTGGCTGATGCATTAGCCACTCTCTCTTCCATGATTAGTGTAGGTCAATGGAATGACATACCTAAGATCGACATCATACGCCTTGAAAGGCCCGCTTACATCTTCGCGATCGAAGCAGTCATAGATGACGAACCTTGGTATCACGATATCAAATGCTTCCTTCAGAAATAAGAGTACCCACAAGGGGCACTCAGAAAAGACAGAAAAACCCTCAGAAGATTGGCTGGAAACTTCTTCCTGAGCGGTGACACTCTCTATAAGAGAAATTTTGACATGGTCTTGCTCCGATGCGTAGACAGGCCAGAAGCATACATGCTTATGAAAGAAATTCATGAAGGATCCTTTGGCACTCACGCCAACGGACACAATGGCGAGAAAAATTCTGAGAGCAGGGTACTATTGGTTGACCATGGAATCCGACTGCTACAAGTACATGAGGAGGTGTCACAAGTGTCAGATATACTCTGACAAAATTCATGTACCGCCATCACATCTCAAAGTTCTCTCTTCCCCGTGGCCTTTTTCCATATGGGGAATCTTCATGATTGGCTTGATAGAGCCTAAGGCTTCAAACGGACATCGGTTCATTCTAGTAGCCATTGACTATTTCACCAAATGGGTCGAAGCGGCATCATTCGCCAATGTAACCCGACAAGTAATGGTCCGATTTATCAAAAACAATATCATCTGCCGTTATGGTGTTCCGAGCCAGATCATTACTGATAATGGATCTAACTTGAACAATAAGATAATGAAAGAGTTGTGCACTGAGTTCAAGATTGAACACCATAACTCATCTCCCTACCGACCCAAGATGAATGGAGCGGTAGAAGCAGCTAACAAGAACATCAAGAGGATTGTTCAAAAGATGGTTGTAACCTATAAAGACTGGCACGAGATGCTACCCTTTGCTCTTCACGGTTATCGCACATCTGTTCGCACTTCAACAGGGGCAACCCCTTTCTCTCTAGTATATGGCATGGAGGCAGTGCTCCCCATAGAAGTAGAAATCCCATCAATCCGGGTATTGATGGAAACTAAGCTTTCAGAAGCTGAATGGTGTCAAAGTCGACACGACGAACTAAATTTGACTGAAGAGAAGCGAATCACGGTACTATGCCATGGTCAGTTGTATCAACAAAGAATGAAGAGGGCTTTCGACAAAAAGGTTCGACCTCATGTCTTCAGGAAAGGAGACCTCGTGCTCAAGAAGATACAATCTTTTCTCACTGACTCTCGGGGCAAGTGGACTCCGAATTATGATGGCCCCAATGTGGTCACGAAAGCTTTCTCAGGCGGTGCCTTGAGACTTGCAACCATGGACGGAGAGGAATTTGCCTACCCCACAAATGTTGATGTAGTCAAGAAATACTTCGCCTAAACTAAAAAAAAAAAAAATGTCTCGGTGGATTGAAAACCCGAAAGGGCGGTCCAGGAAAAAGTTAGAGACATATAAAAAAAAATCATCCTGATGGATTGGAAACATCATAGTACAATCCAGGCAAAAATTAGGGATAATGGCAAGTAACTATGTTCAACAGAGGCAAGTTCCTCAGCAGCAGCCGTTACATCATCCATCAGAGGAAAACTCCAGTCAAGGTCATCTTCGACAGAAGCTCAGGATGCCCGAATTCAAAGTTGGTAGAAGAATAGTGGTCGTTATGTTTCAACGTAGCCCTTTTCCCTGTAAATTACCATTTTCAAACTTTGTATATACTCTATGGAATCATGCTTTTGGCTGATCTCCATCTTATCAATAAAATTTGAGCCCTTGTGCTTTTGTTTGTAATTCTTGTTTATTTTAGCTTTACAGAACGACGTTGTTAACATGATTAACGATTCTTGAAATAAAACAAAAATGAATTTACTTGTTAAAACTTTTTCTGCTTTTCAATAAAGATGGCAATTTCTTTTGACTGTTGAACATCGAAAGAGCATCGATTGCGTCTCCAAAGGCGTTCAAGCCTCAAAATGCAGAATTAAAGTACTCCTTCTAACCCAGCACGCCTGAATGAAGGGATCAACAGTGTCAGAGACCTTGTTTCATCTGACACATCTCGACCGAGTTCTTATCTCCTAAGCCCGACCAACATAGCTCCCAACAGGGACTATCTCTCCTAAGCAAGGTGGAATTGCTGTCTTGAACCAGCGATATCTCTACACGCCCCGCGATGGCCGAGTATCCAGTCACGTTCATCTTTTAGTTTGTATGTCGCGTCAGTTTTGTCAGCATAAACATACATACATCATGCATTATTGATTTGAATTTACATTTCATATTACATCACTATCACCTTAGTCGGTCTTGTCCCTTAGTGATAGGAGTTCGCTCAATCGAGTTGTCAGTTCTTTCCTCGTCAGGAAGTGTCGCGCCTGAACAATCTCACCACCAGTGTATCTCTAGATCAGAGTCGGCACTCGACCACTTTGATAACTTGAACCTCTGAAAAGCCTGAGAACCTCCGACAGATGTCACTCTTCACCATTGAAGATGATATCCTCGCTTTCCTGGATTAAGGAAAATCCCCAGAGAAAGCCTCGTAATCAGAGATTCGGCAGCATGCCAGTATTTCTCCGAAAATCCACTGATGAAAAGGTCATCGGCACCTCAAAATTGGATCATATCATATGGCATTTCTCTGAGAAGATCTCCGAGAAAATTATGATGTAAAGACCCCAAGCGGAAGCAGTCTCTCAAGAGACTCACTTTCCCCAGTAGAGTCGACAAATGGCGTCTCCAACAGAGAAGTTTGTGTACCTCTACAACTCGGATGACTGGATTCCCCAGCAAGTCTGACAAACTTTTTCCCCAAATGGCATCTCCCTAGGAAAATTCGGCAAGAAGTTTGAGGAAATCCGCTACAAATAGCGTCCCTTGTCAATAAAGTTTATTGACGGAAGAAACTGAGACCAGTTCCTTGGTAGGAAACCAGGATCGAGGGGAAGTTTACATCAGAAACTGAGACCAGTTCCTTGGTAGGAAACCAGGATCGAGGGGAAGTTTACATCGGAAACTAAGACCAGTTCCTTGGTAGGAAACCAGGATCAAGGGGAAGTTTACATCAGATACTGAGACCAGTTCCTTGGCTGAAGACCAGGATCGAGGGGAAGTTTACCTTTTCTAAGCATCCTTGCTTAGCAAAAGAAGATGAATGCGCAAGCTACCATTCATGACCACCATCAAAATTTCAGGTATTCCGATATTTAATCCTCTTGCAGCCCGAATGCCCGAATACCTTCGCCATTCGCCCCTTCGTGTCCAAGAAGATTAAATAGGGGCATCTGTCATACCCCAAATTTTGACCACTAAGATTTCCCATCAATGTGCAAATCATCATCACAATATGGATGAACCATCATGCCTCATCAAGTGCCTCAAGGAATTGTTGAGCATTCACCACAATCAAAATTAGGGTTTTAAGCCCTCTCAGAGCTTTAGACAAAGGATCAATCAAGAAATGACATGATCTTCAACTTGTCTAGCCTTTAACATATCCACAAAGGATCAAAAGGACTCCCACTTCAAGGATTAAGCACAAGGCTGCTCCCTTCTGGGTGGATCAAGTCTCAAGATCGACAGTGTCACCAAATTAGGGTTTTGGTCGACCAGGGCCTCCAAATGAAAAATTTCATCTGGGCACAAGCCAAACATCCAAAACACAACCTAATGTACTCCATGGAACCTCATGGACCCAATCCTCAAGTCAATTTGGCCTCAGGGGATGCATTTATCAAAAATCAGGAATTAGGGTTTCTTGACCTAATTCACCCCTAAGTTGACTTTTGGGACAAATCAAGAGCCAAGACCTCAAGACATGATTTGAGGGTCTCTAATATACTATATTGATCCATTTGGAACAATGGATTAATCCAAGAAGTTTGAGCAACAACTCTCAATTTCATCTGCAGGGTTTTAAGGAAAAAGTCAACTGCAACTTTGACTTTTGACCAGGACATGCTCCCAAGCCCTAGGACATGCCCCAATATACCCTATGACACCCTTGGAACATGTCCATCAAGTTTAATTTAGGTCAAGGACATGATTTCATGAAGAATTGCACAGTTTGGAATTCATCTGATAAAAAGTCAACTGTGCACAAAAGTCAACTTTGACTTTTTAAGATTTTTCACCAAAATGGATTTTTAACCCTAAAATGATGTTAATGTATGATTTGAATCATCATTCATCAAGAAAAATCAAAGAAAGTGGGATAACTTGTAAAAGGGGTAACCATAAAACTTAGAAATTTTTCTAAGTTATGGAAAAAGTTCCACTAATGCACCAACTTTGGAGGACCATAACTCCTAAACCACAAGGCCAATTTTTTTCATCCAAAGATGGATTTGTAGCCCTCATTACCCTCTACAAAAACTTCAACTAGACCTAAGTCCAATTCATTAAGGATTTTGAGTTATGGAGTGATCAAAATCAAGAAATCACACTTTGTTCCAACACTTAGTGAAAATTTCACTAAGTCAGATTTTGCTTCACTTTTTGCCAAATGTAGAGGGATTTTTCACTTGGAATCAAAAGAGATCAAAACCAAACTTGTTCAAACAGTTGTTATATCATGTAAGGGCTTTCCAAAATGGCCAAGAACATTGTCAAATTCAACTTACACCATGAGATATGACATTGTCAAGTTGCCTTGCTGAAATCTGTCAAAGGCAAGGCAGAATTTGCATTTTGGCTCGATTTGCCAAAATCAGCCAAATTCAAATGCTCCTATCCACTTGGACACCTCAGGGGATTGAATCTAAAGGGGACAATCACTGAGCCAAGCCTCCAAAGTCCATGGAACAAGAAATAGCATGTTGAACCTAGAATGGCCAAAATAGGGACAAGACTCCAAATTTGGAATGAGGCATTCAATGGAAGCATCAAGGTGGCATGGACTGAGCCATTCTCATCTGAAATTAGTCAAGACTTATCCAAGACCAAGGGGACCAAAGCTCTGTGCCCTAACCTCTAGTCAATGGCTAGAGAAGACTTGGATTTTCATTTGCCAACATTGGCCAAACCTACTTACCAGCTGCCATGCACTATTCCTTGCAAAACAAACTTGCTCTACTATAAATAGAGCTCAATTGTGATCAGTTTGAGTACACCAAAGCCATCAAACAGATGCTTTCCTCAAAATCTCTTCTTTCACTCCAATTTTGCTTTCTAAGGCAAGTCACTATCGGGTTTTGAGTTTGAGAGCTTTTCCAATCAAACCAATCAATCACACACCTCATATACATCACATATGAGCTGATCAAACACTTAAATCACTTCTGAAACACCAATTTCACAAAATCACCAGCTGGTTGCTCAAATTTTCAATCAAGTTGTAGCTGAGGTGCCATGAAATGATCCAGCCATTTTCAATCAAGTCCAAGCATTCAAACACACTCCATAGGGTGTAGGGAAGCTGTTCAGATCATCGCCACTCATCTGTAACACCTCCAAATCAAAAATCACATTGCACTTGCTGTCACGGCCTAGAGGTAAGCATACACTTGGTCATCTCTCAATCCATGCATATTTCCTCGCACAATTATTTGGCCATATGTTCATAATCATGCATGGAATGTTTTCCCTCAATTAATTGCATTGTTTGAATCGTGTATCAAAAATCCTAGCCTTCATGCAGAAATTAGGGTTCTTGAGGTTTCTTCGTGATTTCATGTTTTATGTTTAATTTAAATGAAATTAAGTGTTATAGACATGATCGTGAGGTTGAGACGAGCATAATGATATGTGGATTGCATGATATGATTACGTATTCAGTGAGATTGGATGGAAAACGCAAATCAGCCAAACCCAGAAAAACGCGCGTGTTCTTGCTTGTGTTCTTGGCGCCTTTTTCACAAATTCAAATATTTGAATTTTGTGATTTTGTTTAATTGATTCAAAAATTAATTTCTCTCTGAGTTTTAATGATTTTGAGTTGATTCTTTTTTTAATAATTCACAAAAATGTTAAAATATTTTATTTTAATAAAAAAATCCCAAAAATATTATTTATTTCATATAATTGATATTTTTGCAAAGAATTAATATTTTAATTGTTTTTGACATTTTAAGTATTTTTTCTACATTGATTTTGCAACTTTTAATGCTTTCTAATTATTTTGTAGGTCAATACTTAATTTTTGAAGCATTAATCCAATATCACAATTTTTTTTTCACATATTAAACAATTTTGATCATTTTAATTGAATTTTTATTCAATTAAATACATTTTTGAAAACAAATTAGGGTTTTTGGATTAATTCAACCCTCATAAATCATTTTCAAAACACCTTGGACCTCTCCTTGAGCTATAAGACCCATTCAAACTTTTTGGGCCTCTAATAGAGTGTAAGACCCAATCCTTTTTTGACCAAATCATTTTTGGGCCTCAGTGTATTGTATAAGTCCCGATACCTTCAAAAACAAACGGCACGATCGTCGCCTTTTGAAAAATAACCTTGGGCCTCTCCTTGAGCTATAAGACCCATTCAAAACTCTTGGGCCTCTAATAGAGTGTAAGACCCAACCCCCTTTTAACCAAAACCTTTTTGGGCCTCACTTATTGTATAAGTCCCTCTACGTTAAAAGAAAACCTCGGCGCGATCGCCATTTCAAACGGAAAAACAAACTGGGCCTACCCTCGTGTTATAAGCCCCACTCTTTTTCTTTAAACCTTTGGGCCTCTTGAGAGAGTGTAAGACCCATCCCTTTGTACAGAAAACCTTTTTGGGCCTCAGTCACTTGTATAAGTCCCTCTGTACAAATTCAAACAGTGCGCTCACTGATAAAACCCTGGGCCTCTCCTTGAGCTGTAAGCCCCAAAATCTTTCTTTCAAAGCACTTTCTCCTTTGATTTTGAATATATTGTTGTTTTCAATCTTTCTTTGTTGAACAACTAACCAAACAGCATGGAAGCTCTACAATCGAGTAAGTGGTTATTGCTTTCATTTACCGCTTTCATATACGTATAACTGTATTGTGGGGCTGTTTCACTGTAAGTCTTCTTTCATAAACTCATATCAACTGTGTAATAATAGTATAGATATTTAGAGTTTCCCCGGCAACTACGTCTAGAACTAGGTGACGTCGTTTCGTTTATTCGTAGAAATAGACAACTAGATCCTCCAATAGGATCACCAGATACAATCTTCTCTCAGGCTGTCCTCATTAGGGATTGTCAAGAAACTCTACTCGCAGAGATGAATGTATTCTCCGTGAATGGCATCTTTGAGTTTCTTCCAAATTCTCAAACTTTCCTGACTTTGATCTATTCTCGGTGAATAGCATTGCCTTGAATTTCTCAGGGTTTGGGGACCCATCGGCTTCTTAAAAGCATCGGCCTCCTCTTGGGCATCGTACAAGGACCCACAGGCTTCCTAAAAGCATCCCCGCCTCCTCTTGGGCTTAGTACAAGGACCATACGGCTTCTTAGAAGTATTCACAGCCTCCTCTTAGGCTTCGTATAATGATCTCTTCCTCCGAGAATGATAGCCTCCTCTTGGGTTTAGTACAAGGACCCGTCTGCTTCTTAAAAGTTTCCAGCCTCCTCTTGGGCTTCGTACAAATTGTCCCGACGACCTCCTAGAGGTATAGGAACAGAACTTAGTCATCTTCATAGAACAGTCCTTTCATAGAGTCTACTACTGTTTCTCAAAGCATAGTACAAAAGATAAAACTCTAGACTTGGACAGTCTAACTTCCTTGAGTCTCAAAGACATTCTCAAGTGACCCCTTCGTTAAATAGGAAGGAAACCCGCAGACTCGGACAGTCTCAATACGCTTTGGATTTCCCGTTTCCTCAAAGAGAAGGAAATATCCCTGATCCTCAGATCAAAGCCTTGAGTACAGTGTTGCTCATATAAGAACTGATTTTCCCTTTAAAATCAGTATACTGGACCTGTCACTTAACTGGAACAGTTACCTTGCCCTCCTCTTGGGCTTTGTACAATGATTCTCCCCAGCAGAGTCAAACAACTTTTAGCCTCTCTCTCTGGCTTTGTACGAGACACATAAGAGACTCCCTCGTTGAGTCAATCACCCCTTTCGCCTCCATCTCGGGCTTTATACAAGATACTAAAAGGTTCTTATTGAGCCAAACAAGCAACAGCCTCCATCTTGGGCTTCATACGAGATACAAAAAAACTCCCTTGTTGAGTCAAATAGCCTCCATCTCGGGCTTTATACGAGATACCAAAAGATTCCATTGTTGAATAAACCCCTTTTAGCCTCTCTCTCGGGCTTTGTACGAGACACATAATAGCCTCCTCTTAGGCTTTGTATAAGAAAACCACCGGTTAATCAAATTAACCTTTTAGCATCAAAGTTGTGCCTCGTTCACAGTACACAAACATCAACAACTCCTTCCCCTTCATCTAATCGCTGTAAGCAGCAAGCCTCTGGATCATCTACATCCATGCCACTGTCCCTCTTTTAGCATGAGAAATTCCTAAGGAAAGATAGCATTGCTCTACACTGAGTTAAAGTCTTCTCCTTCAGGTTAAAATCCCCTTTAAAGGAAATTATGGCATTGCTAGGATCCACGTATCCCGGTTAAAGTAATTCTCCTTTATAAACAGTTGTGACATACAACCCCCTCTTTAGAGATGACAAATTCTCTCTAAAGGCGATACCTTTTTAGCTTCACGTCTTGGGCTTTGAACAAGACACAAATAGACTGTTCAGCTTCACATCTTGGGCTTTGAACAAGATACAGACTACCTTTCACTTCACGTCTTGGGCTTTGAACAAGACACCAAAAACAACCATTTCCTCCCATAGAATAGGGGGAACTACGAACACTCTGATTTCCCTATTTCGGTAAACGGGAATACGTAGGCATAAGATTGAAAGAAAAATCTTAGCGAGCACACTAAACAAAAAAACCCTATCTCCATCAATTAAAAGCAGTAATTCAAAAACATCAGTCCTAACATCCTAATCCCTGTTCCCCGCCAGAAACATTCTGTCAAGTCCTAGAAAGAAAACAGTATTGGCGAAAATACAAATAACCAGTACAAAGGCCCCCCCACATTGTTAGCATTCGTAACCTAACAGACCGCTTTTTAAACTCAGTATGCAAAGCAGGGTTAATTGGAGACATCTATTTCCCTTCCTTCATCAGCTCACAATAGGATAAAAAATGAATCGACCTGTAGTTTAAGCTCAAACCGCAGAGAGCAACCAGCGCTTAAGAACCGCGTTCCAAAATCGCTCGCTACAGAAATATGTCAGTTAGAGGAGGATAGCACTTGAAAGAGAACTTGGTAAGGATGCTCTTGAGCTCAAGGAGGTGATGAGTCTCATTGAACATGTTGGACTAATAAGAAGTGTGGCTAAGTTAGGGAAATGCGATGAGATGCTAGTAAAGGAATTTATAGTAAACATCCCTACTGACCATGATGACAAGAGAAGTAATGAATACAAGAAAATTTATGTGAGGGGAAGGTGTGTTGAATTCTCTCAAAAAATCATTAATAGATTCCTGGGAAGAAGTGTGGAAGAACAAGCTGAAGTGGAAGTAAGGGATAATGTAATCTGCAGGGAAATCACTGCTAATCAAGTGAAGAGCTGGCCTAGAAAACGAAAATTATTTGTAGGACATCAAGTATGCTATGCTACATAAAATTGGAGCTGCAAATTGGGTACCTACAAATCACTCCTCTACCATTGCTACTGGGTTTGGTAGATTCATCTATATCATTGGTACTAAAATACCATTTGATTTTCAGTCTTACATATTTGATCAGACAATGAAGCATGCAAGCACTTTTTCTATTAAACTGCCAATTGCTTTTCCTTCTCTGATTTGTGGAATTATCTTAAGTCAGCATCCTGGTATTTTGACAAGTACTAATACAGTATGCAAAAGGGAAGTTCCCTAATCCTTACACTACAAATTATTTGAAGGGACACATGTCCTCGACATTGTCAGAACATCTAACATAGCAGCTACTATTGCAACATCCAAAGGAAGTTTACTGTTTGAGTTGAAGGAAACTTGCAAAGAGTTGGAAGTAACTATAAGGAGTTGCACTACTAGAAAAATCAAGCTGGAGAGACTTATTAAAGCTTTTTCTGAGGAAGGTTCAAGGGAGAAATTGGCTGAAGAGGAAAACAATGATGGTCAAGAACACAACAGTGAAGATGATAGCTCTGATGATTAGAGCTAGTTGAAGCTTTCTTGTACTGTTTGGGAATGTATACCTTCGTGTCTTTGTTTATTTTTTGTATGCACTTTTGTGCCTTTTGGTATTTTATTGGACAAGGTCATGAACTATGTGTGCTTCCATTTCTATTATACCTACGTGCATGTCTTTTGTGTTTCCAATTTTTTTGTTTCCTTCTGGATGTTTTTGTGTTCTCATATGAACTTTTGTTGTATGAATTTTTGTTACTTTGTGCTTCCATCATGTGTATGTTTACATTTACTCTATTTTTTGTCAAATTTTGGCTAAAAAGGGGGAGTAAAGTGTTGTTTTTCTGATGTTAGATCAAATGTCATGACTTTATGTCATGTTTGCACTACTGCTTAGGAAGAGTAGTTGTGTTTTTGTTGCTGAACTTGTGCAACTATTTAGGGGGAGTTGTGTATGTAGAATTCTTTGCAGTAGGATGTAGCTTCAGGGGGAGTGAGGTTGTTGTGGTTGTTGTTGCACTTTATGGGAACTTGAATTGTTCAAGTTTTTTTTTTTGTGTTTCTGGTTTTCTCTTTCAGGGGGAGAACTGATTGTATGTGACAGGGGGGAGTGGTGTACCTATCTGGTTTGTTGCCACAAGAGTGCAGTTTGTACAGAGCTTACATGTTCTCATGTAGCTTGTGTTGTTTTTGTGATATCATACCTAATGTCTTGACACTATGTTGTTAGATATTTTTTTGGTGGGACAACATTGTGGTACTTGGGTTTCTGTGTTTCTGTTTTTGTTTCCGCTGTGTACCCTAGGTATGCGCTAAGGTTGTTTTAGCCAAAATTTGCCAAAAGGGGAGATTGTAAGACCTGTGGGTTTTGGATTGGCTGCATTTTGGCAAAACAACATGCTGTTAGCAAGATGTTGAACCAGATGTTCTGCCATGTCAGTCAGAACACAAAAACATCATATTTAATCAATACTTAATTATGTTTTGCCTTCTAAAAACACAAAAACATAATATTTAATTTCTTTTTATTTTTGTCTCATTTTTGTGTAAATAAGCATACTGCATGATCATGACAAATTCAATTCATCAATTAACACATATCAGACATGTCGAACTTAAAAAGGAAAATATCAAAACATGTTTCAAACATCAATCGGGGCAGAATCGGACACAATAAGCCGAAAACGGAAACGAGAATTAATGGAGTTCAATCCCTAAAGCCTATAAAAGCACACCTCAAAAGTACACACGTTTCATTCACCACTATCCCATACACACTTCACACGTACACAAAATACACCACAGCCCATGTCACCAGATAACTGTCGTGCACCTGCATATTTTTTGGTTTAGGTTATTTTGCAAATCGCTCCCTCTCTCTCCACACGTGAAGAAGAAAAAAGTATGTGTGTTTCTGTTAGCTTTTCATGTCTTTATTCTGTATAGTAACATTTGTTTTAGTTAATTGTATAATAGCTACATAGGTCATTTTATTTGTTTAATATTATTAGTATGCATGCTCTTTGCTCCTGACAAATCATGTGCACATGATATTGGTAGGCATACCACATTTGTTTTTCATATAATATAAATTGTTTCTTTATGTATAATAATCATAGAATGTTTTTGGACTTAAGTTTATTTATTATTATTTGATGTATTAAGCCAAATAAATTCATCTTTTGTAGATACACAAATTATCAAATATCATAAAAGCATAAAAACATGTAACTCATTCAATTAGTTTTATTAGAATTTTATTTTAATTAATTTTAACTAGATTTTAGTTTATTTAGAATTTATTTTAATTAATTTTAACCAGAATTAGTTAATTAGTTTTTTTAGATTTTAGTTTAATTAGTTAATTAGTTCTTTAATTAGATTTTGGTTTAATTAAATTTTATTTTTAGTTAATTCTTAAATTAATCTTGATAATCCTCGATATCTTTTTAGTTAATTCTTTATGTTCATTTTTGAATTTAATTCTTGATGTCTGGGCTGTGATTAAGTCTCGTTTTTTATGCCTATTTCGTTCGACGATTTCTCAATATGTTCCCAAGGAAAGGATCACTCTCGTTGACTGTCACATCATTTTTAGGATAGCCTTGTCCACCGTTTGCTTGAGACTTTGTTAGAGTCTTACCCTTTTATCCTTGCCTTAGGATTAGAGTCGCCGTACTCTATGTGAGTGTCTTGCCATGGACACTTCTTTTCCCTTTTATCCTAGCCTTAGGATTAGAGTCGTCGTGCTCTATGTAAGTGCCACGGTTATGGATGCTTACTCTTTCCTTTCCCTTTCAACCTAGTCGTAGGTTTAGAGTCGCCGTACTCTACGTAAGTGTCTTGCCATGGATACTTACCTTCCCTTGGAACCCTGACCATAGTCATGAGTTCCTCACCCTTATTGAGGGGAACTACGAATGCTCTGATTCCATTCCCGTCAAGATACGTAGGCACGAGATTCGATGTCTTGGCGAGCATACTTAGGACTAACACCTTAGGTCTTCCTTTTCTTTACACCCTTTAGCAGACATAATTACAAATAACACAATAAAATAAGAGGTTCCTGTAGAGTACTACAGATACTTAAGATGCTAGCACCTTCCCTAGGTATAACCAACCCCCGAACCTTAGTTTCTCTTTGCTTTGCTCTGCATTGCATATTCATGGGTTTATTCATTCTTTTTCCCTTCCCTTGGATAAATTAAAGACCGGTGGTGAATTAAGATTTGTGAGCCTAGTTAATTCAATAGCTATGGTATTTGATTCTCACCGCGACAGAAATGGCGACTTCACTAGGGAGTACCTTAAGAGGGTTACCGCTAACTTATTTTGTATGTGTTATTGTATACTTGTATATATCTGTCTGCTTGGGTTGTTACATACTATTATGAGATAAGTCCTAACCTGGACTTGAGTGCACTTATGATAAGAAGGTGATATATTCAAGGAGGCTTATAGGGAGTTGATTCCCGACCAAGCTGACTTGAGAAATCACCACTCAGTTGAGGCCCTCTTGAGAGTAGTGTTGTTGAACGAGTATTCGTGAAAACATTACTACTTTCGACCTAGGAGCCCGTGACAATGGGGACCTTTAGTTACCTTTAACCCAACTTAGCTTTCTTAGGACGTAGTGCGATAACTATGAGGGAGTAATCCCAAAATAGTTGATACGTGATACTACACTCAAAAGAGGTTCTCTTGAGAATATTATTAACCACCGAGTAATTGGGAAATTGATAATATCCGAAAGATGGGATGATGACTTTGAGAACTTGTTAGAACCTGTTGTGCAAGTACACTATAAACACTAGTACATACCCTGTGGTTGGTTTTTCACCCAGACTCCATGCGGTGATCTTGAACCCTTTAATCATGTTGCCTGTGTGATTTGTATCCTGTCTTGCATCACATTGCATATCATTTGCATCTTTACATGATTCATTGCATACATCAGTTTGTCCAGCGACTCATTTCCAGGTGTCTATCTTCCAGTGTTATCTTTCAGTCGTCAAGTAGATTCCTCGACAAAGATATCAGACTAGAGCTTACTACATATGCAAGATGTTTAAACAAGAAGTACACAACACAAAGATCCGAATGGAGATCGATGATCTTAAGTCGAGCATGACAAAGCTCACTAAAATGCTCTAGGTCTTGATTGCTAGAGAAGAGCAACCCCAAAGGACTGTTATCCGGGAGGTTTTAAATGCTGATCCTCAGCCTGTTCAGGTGTCACCTTCAACTTGGCCAGAATTTGGTTTACCCCATAATTATTCTCCACGTCTTTCATCAACTGGTATAATTGGTCAAACTGTCAGACCAGTGTTTCAAGCTCCAGTTTTCGCTGAGCCTCGACCTATAGTTTATGCTGTTGCCCAGACTACACGAGCTCCTTTTGAGAACACTCTCTATGGGTATAATGTTGCCAGTGCTCAAGGTGAAGACCGTGAAGACTTTATTGAACTTGAGGTTGTTCGTGAACAGTTTCAGACCATAGACAAGAGACTCCGAGCTGTTGAGGGTACTGACTTCTTTAGTGTGGACGCAGACAACATGTGCCTGGTTTCTGACCTTGTTATGCCTGCAAATTCAAAACTCCCGAGTTTGTGAAATATAAGGGTCACTCTTGTCCAAGGGCTCATTTGATCATGTACTTTAGAAAGATGGCTGCTTATACCAACAACCAAAAGCTGCTCATCAACTGTTTTCAAGATAGCTTAAGTGGAGCTTCTCTTAAATGGTATATGAATCTTGAACAGAACAGTATCCACTGCTTCCTGGATCTTGCTAATGCTTTTATGAAGTAGTGCAAGTACAACCTCAACATGGCTCTTGACCGCCATCAACTTCAAAATATGTCTCAGAATGAGAAAGAGTCTTTCAAGGAATATGCTCAGCATTGGAGAGAACTAGCTTCTCAAGTTGAACCCCCTTTAGTAGAAAATGAGCTGACTGGAATGTTCATGGACACCTTGTCACCATTCTATTGAGAGAACATGGTTGGCAGTGTTTCTTCTAACTTCACTGATTTGGTAACTATTGGTCAAAGACTCGAGGAAGGACTCAAGAATGGTAAAGTGTCCAACATTGCTGAATCTTCTAATGGTGCAAAGAAATCCTATGGGAACTTCCAGAAGAAGAGGGAAGATCATATCAATATTGTCATGACTGAAGTGAGAAGGCCTCGTCCTAGACCTCAGCATGATATTGCTACTGTTACTCCTGTGGTTACTGCTCTACGACCAGCTCAAGCTCCCCAACGTCCAGTTGTAGGGAAGAACCAGTATCGTAATAGGAATCAATTTGATCTTATTCCCATGATGTACACTGAACTTTATCCTGGTCTAGTTCAGAAATGTTTGATTACCACAAGGACTCTGCCTCCTCCTCCAATTCCTCTTCCAGTTGGATTCATATCTGATCTCCACTATGCATTCCATGAAGGTGCCGCAGGCCACGATCTGGAAAATTGTTATGCACTAAAGGCTAGAGTGTGTGATTTGATTAAGGTCGGAATCCTCAGCTTTCATGATAACAATCCTAATGTTCATAACAATCCTCTGCCAGAGAACGCCAAGTAAAAGCTTCAGTCGACTTCAATCTAGCTACTTCCCCAAAGACAGGCCAGCTCACCCCTGTTGCTGATTAGTTACTAGGCCTTGTTTCTTTTTGTTTGCATTTCCCTTTATTTGTATTAGCTGTTTGTATTCAAATTATGTTTGTACTTTCGTAATTAATGAAATAAGCATTGCAACTTTTGATTCGATTCATTTTGTCCATTATTTACATCTTTATCCTTCGTTTTCAAAAAATATTTTATCTTTTTTCCGCTTTCTTTTTTATTGTGCAAAGATTGGAGGGAGAATGACAAAAATGTTATACCCATAATTGCTGGTATGCTTTCAAATAAACTTTACTGACGATGTAAGGCATTGTTTCAATCCCCTAAACACTGGAGAAATAAGAAATTTATTCCCTTGTCAACCCCTTCGAGCCTAGAAGTAGGAGTTTCTTTCTTTACAAAAAAACCGCGATCTTAAACTTGAGATGGGTAGTTCTCAGTTAACTTGGTTGTGCGTTCGCGCAAGACACCTTTCATATAAATGTTGCATTCACAAATTTTCCTTCACACACAGCAAGCAAGTGTCGACGATGTTTTTCAAGTCGAAATCCGATGATGGTTCGCCGTAATCATTAAGCCAGGCAGTCACTTTCTTTCACGAAAAAAAAAAAAAAAGCCCGCTAAGTCAAAACCTATGAAGGAGACTTAGGAAAAACTGGGGCATCCCGCTGACTGTAAGATTCACAAGAAACATTTCAGGCAAAAGTTAGGGATGATAAAAAGAGGAGATCTTTAAATTCTCACCATGAAAATCCTCAACGTCAAAAAAACAACCAATTGTAGTAAGGAAGCAGTGACTACCATCTCAAGAGTCCCTTGACTTCTCAACCATCATTAGTGCAATTCTCAACCTCTTGGGAACCTGTGCATAGTCTGAGTTAATTAAGCATATGGCTGAAGATCATCACAAAGATCAGGTGGGCACAAATAAAATTTGAGCCTTTATCCTTTGTTTCTTAAACCGTGAACCAGACCACGTTACAACCCTCAAAATACCTAAATGAAGAAAGGTTATTTTGAATGCATACTATAGAAAGGTTGCGTAAACTGACTCCAAAAGATCCTTGCAAATTATGTTGTTTTGACATCACACTGTGCTTCACCTTTCACTTTAAATGTCTTGAACCGATGTGTTCTGACCAGTGACTTACATGCTTTGTATCTTTCAAAAATTATTTTGATTTCAAAAGTTGCATGAACTTTGCATTGAAATTACCATGTTTGTTTCAATACTTTTGTTTGTAAACTGGCTCTCCTCTCAAGGAATTTTCAAACAATTGAGAAACTTGGTCAGTGATCCTATCAGGGGCAAGTTCTTTCCAGATCCTGTCAAGAATCAGTTCAAGATTTGTGGTTCAGGGCAACTCCTTCTCGGAATTGGTTTAACCAAAAGATCTTTCAAGACTCAGACTAGGGCAAGCTTTCCAAGCACACAATGAAGCAGTCATTTACAAAATCAATCCAGTTGAAGCAATAAACATTTCATCTATAACAGTTAGCTAATCTGAGGCAGTTTACTTGAAAAAATCCCCAAGAAGCTCTCCATCCTTCCTACAAGGATCATCAACTTGATACAATTTACCAGTGTGGCAAAGATTCTGTTTAGCAACATCTTTAGTCCCCAAGCAGAATGACAGTGATCTCCGTGTTGAGGAATCAGCCTTTCAGTCTTGTCTTATCCCTAAAAGAGTCAAGTCGTGTCGTCGATGTCTACATTTGATCATATATCATCTGCATAATTCATATACATATGCATAGTAAGAGTGTTTCATCGTCAATTGCATTCTCCACAAGACGTGTTGTTATCCACGTCACACCTTGTGGTCAAAGTCCAATTTACTTGGCACCTACCAAACAGATATTGCCACGTCTACCTGACGTTCTTTCAGATATGACATTTCTTATCCGATTGTTTTTCCGGATATGTCTGTTCTTCTTTTGCATCCAATGAAATTCTTGGATGTCAGATGTGTCTGTCTCTCTGATGCTTTACCATATTGAGTCTTTTGTTATGTTGTTCTTCAATAACTTATCTATTGTTCTTCCAGATATACCCTTTTGATTCTAATGCTTTTCTAGAATCTATCCGAAGTTTTACCGGATATATTTATCTCTCTGATGTTTTACCAGATTGAGTCTTTGATTCTGATGTTTTTCCATAACCTATTTGATGTTTGTCCAGATATTTCCATTGTGATTCTGACACCCTTCTAGAATTCCTTTTACTCCCCAGTGAGTTTCCAGATATATACCTTTGCAATTCTGACGCTTTTCCAAAATTTTGTTGCTTTTACCGTCTGATGCTTTACCAGATTGAGTCTTTTGTTCTGATGTTTTTCCAGAACCCCTTTTATGCCTATCTGACGTTCTTCCAGATACGAATTTGTTCTGATGTTTTTCTAGAATTCCTTTAATGTCTATCTGACGTTCTTCCAGATACGACCTTGTTTATCTGATGTTCTTCCAGATATGATGTTTCTTATATGCTTTTCTTCTAGATATGCCTTCAAAGTCTTTTCCCGTACATTTAATGTTTTTCTAAATGTTTCGGATGTATCTTCAAAATCCTTGTTTTCATCTAATGCTCTTCTAGATGTCTTCAATTTATTTCTGATTGTGGTTAACAGTTGTTGATTATTTTCAAGTCTGTTTCTATTTTCCATCCACTGCTTTTCTAAATATGTTTCAGAGTTTATTCGATGTTTTTCCAAATATCTCAGATGTATTCCAGAGTTTATTCAATGTTTTTCCGAATATCTCTGATGTTTTTTGGAGTTTATTCAATGCTTTCCTGAATATCTCTGATGTTTTCCAGAGTCCATTCAATGCTTTTCTTGATGTCTCTGATGTTTTCATGTGTTCCAGAGTTCATTCAATGCTTTTCTGGATGTCTATGATCTTTGTCCCTGATACATTTCCCTGAGTTCTCCTCACCTCATTCAATGATCTTCTGAATGTTGTGACTTTTTTCCATCCAGTTCGTTTCTTGGATGGCAACTGTTTATTCCCCAATAGAGTTTATTCAATGCTATTTTGAATATCTCTGATGGATGCTTGTTTATATTCTAAAGTTCATTCATTGATCTCCTGAATGTATTTGATGATTGTTTCTGTACTTTCCCAGAGTTTTGTTCAATGCATTTCTGACATAAACTCTGATCACTGTAACCCTTTCCCAGTAAGTTGCTTCTGCTTTCTGGATGTTTCTGTGTATTCCAATATAAAGTTAAATGCTTTCTTGGAAATGTCTGTTGCATACTCAGATTTGGTCTCGTACCACATCTAATGCTTCTCTAGATGTTTCTGATGTGTTTTCCTGATTTGTGTTACTTTCAGTATCTGATGTTTTCCCAGATGTCTGTATCTCCATTCAGGTTTTGTCCATCTTCTTTCCAAGTATTATTGGATACTCTTTGTCACCTTGGAAGATGTCCATAATATCTTGTATTCCTCTGTTGTGTCTCCTTGATACTTTTTCCCGTGGAGCCTTGCTCTGCTAAGTTGTTCCTCGTTGGGTCTTTCATTCTTTAGCTGTGCTTTCAGCTTGCCAAATTCGCTGCCCTCTAAAATACAATCCTGCTGCCTATGTAGCAAAGATAAACAACCCATTAATTCAAATCGCCAAGTGAGTTTTAACTTGGAGGTCCAGAGTTTGAATCCTAGAAACTTGTATAAGAAACAAAGTGAGTTTTACCTCATATTGACTATCCCCACTAAACGATGCCCCGTCGCAGTAACGAACTTTTACTCTATTCCAATTGTAAAAATCTGCAGATATATTCATCCAAATGAAAAGGTGTTAATTTCAATGTACTTAATTATGAAAATGGTAGTGATGTTCATGAGTCTAAGATTTATGACCTGGATTTTCCTCGGCTTTGTTGCTCAATATTCTGATAAACGGTATTTGTTTTTCCATAAAATAGGATGAGCCGTGCCACGTTTTCTTAGTTTCTGATAGTTCCACACCAGCCTCCTCCCTGTGAAATGTAATATAGTTTATTAGTTTTTAACCACTCTACATCTAAATGTCCTGTCTTAGACGAACTTAGTACAAAGTTCATGAATCTCGCGAATGATCACATACCTCTAGATGTATCAACCAACTGTTTGATCCTAAATCGTATCCACGATGGAAATGGTAAGCCGGTAAAGATCCATCCAGACAAACTACAAAAGAGAATACAAATCAATCACATTGAGCAATTATCTAATAGCTTTTGTCTTTAAAGCTGTGAATTGCATATGAAATGATTCTAAATAATGAAAGGGCCCATATCAGAAATAAGTCAGCTATACAATCTTGAAAAGTTTGATTTGTAATTTGAAAAAATTTGATTCTGCATTGAAAAAAATTGATTTTGAATGAACTTCTTACATTAAATTGATTCTTGTTAAAAGGGAGTCGAACATTAAATTTCAGTATAAAATCACGTTTAGCCTAATAAGCTGCAAATCCTAACTTCAAGTAAAATCAATTCTACAAAGCATAATCAATTATAATCGAGAAGAACCAAACACATCAGAATCAATTCTCCACATCATAATCAATTCTATATATCATCATATCTCCAGATCTCAACTAAAGGCAACAAATGTGACATAATTGATTTTGACAATTGAATTCATTCTAACTTGAAGAAGCTTCATACATAATGAACATTACATTCAACCTAAAGATAGATGAACAATGAATGGATAAGAAGGGTTACCAGCTCCTTTAGCAACAGCTCCATTGATAAGAGTAAGACCAACCATCAAAGGTCTGTTATAGAAACCTCTTCCTCTCCCAAATTGCATCTCTGTCACATTACTATTCTCTAAACCTTCCATAATCACAAAACCTATGAACACAACCACGCATAACAACTTCATGCCAATAAAACTCTTGTTTGTTTGGCACATTGCCATATGGTTTTTACAACAGCAAACAACAAAACCTACAACAAAGTAAACTCTGGTGGGATTTATATATTATGGGATATATTTAATTTAATAAATAGGCATGGACACAATACATATAATTAACTATAAAGATCATGGAAATTGCTTCGAAATTGATACGATTGACATAGAAATAGGAATATTTAGTTTCAAAAGATTGTTTGAGACAACATGGTATTATTCAGCAGGTACAACATGTTGTTAGATAACATGTTTATATTCAACAAAATCCAAATCCAATTGTGAAGAATAATGTGATCATAACAACTCACCTAAACGTTCCAAGTCGAGCAGTGGTGTAAGTAGGCTGCCTTGAAGGTTTAGATATATGCAGGTCTTTAAATTCCTTGCTTCCATCATTGTGCAGCACATGAGTTACATCACACGTGAGCATGGTAGTTTCATCAACATCCTGTCTTATTTGGTTCAGTTCTATAAACTTGCACAAAGAATGCCTAAAAACATAAACAAATTGAAGGGAAAACATGTTTAACAACAGAGCAATGTTCTTAGTGCGAAATAAAAACATATAAGCACATTCCTGTACTTGCAATCACACATTCTAAGAGTTCGTTAATAAACTTGTATGAAACTTACTCTAAATTAGAGGCACCAAAACGATGGGAGAAATTCAATAAATGTGTCATATCTTTAGGGGAGCATTTAGCATCTGTAGTCTTGTTAAATGTTTCAGCTAACTTGTTCCTCAAAGCTAACTTGATAATGAGTTAATCCATGTTGGGAATGTGTATGAATCACCAGACTTTGTTAGTCCCCAGAGTGGACCGTAAAGCTTGGATATTGAAAGATTGAGACACTTGAGATTCTTGTTTGATTTATTAGTCACAGTTGTTGAATATCTGTAGTAAGTTATTCCATTTGCAACCCATGAGTGAGTCATTTTCTGTTCGACGGAAATTGGACCGGACCACGAACCTGGGAAAAGTGAAGTTACTCAATTAGACTTTGAAAATTTAAGTATTTGTCAGTTAGTTAAAGAAATCATATGCTAAAACCAGTACCTAGGGATGGAGTTATCTTGGGTTTGGTGAATGAATGTTGTCTGGTAACAACAGGCTTTGGATTTGGAGCTGTAACAACAACTGTGAGGGAAAAAACACTGCTGATTACTTTTATTATCACCAGGAATTTTACCAAATTAAAATAAAAACATTATCCTAAAATCTAAAACCATATCCGATAACAAATTTTTCAGCAGTAACTGCTTCATATAACTATTGATCTCGATCATCCGATATAAGTAAATGTGCATAGAATCAAGATATATTTAAAACACATTACCGGATTAACATGAGATGGAAAAGAGATAAGGAGTACCATTTACTCGCAGTCTTTATGTGCATGCACTTATACATGTTTTTAAATTAATAATATAAGTAGCTAGCTCCATACAGTTAACATGAAAAGATCTTACTGGCATGAAAAATTATACTAACTACACTGCCTGTAGCCAATCTCATAAAACTGAAAGGAAAATACCTTTTAAGCATCCACTAACTAAGCATGGTATTAAACAAACTGACATTTGATAGAAAATATGGACTAATAGTGTTTAAATATACTGATAACACAATCTTACATTCCAACTCCAATTCCAACATGCATTTTCAAAGCTACAAATAACATGGCCTAACTAATGCATGTTGTGACAGTGGTTCTACTGCATATCAAACACACATTACCCAAGAAACAGATCCAAGTTTTGCTCTTCCATTCTCATATTACTCGGGATACCTTCTTTTTAAGTCACACAAACTTTCAAAAGTAGTTTATCCAAAATTATCATATTACTCAGGATACCTTCTTTTTAAGTCAAACAAACTCTCAAAAGTAGTTTATCCAAAAAACATAGCATTTTTCATAACACTGTGGCTTTAATCATTAACCATTTATGCATCAGTAAGAAAAACACATCACAAAATGAAACCTAAAACATATAAATGCAAACGCTCATACTAACAGTTCACATGAAGACCTTTAGAGTTGGAAAGATGATATTCAAAATCATTAACTATAGATTATAATAATATAATCAAATTTAACTATTAATGTTTATTTTGTTAGCCTAAAACAAAAATGCAAGATACAATATTAGTTCCATTTTTACTCACCGAGTCTGCTGAATTATGCCATGCTGACAAGAAATTAATTTCTTGATCATTTGGTTCTTTGTATATCCATTTATGACTATGATCTGCAGCTACTTTTCCAATCAATCTGTTGCATAAAATCACATAAAATCGTATAAAATTGCTCAAAATCTAACTAATTAAGCATTTAAGCCGTTTTTCTTTGAATTTTTCTCGAGAAAAAGCAATTGATGAATGCTATTAAGATACATAACATACATACCCTTCACCATAGTTATAGATCTCATGTGACATCTTGAAGAAAAGCTCAGGTTGATGACCTTGGTAAGGCTGAATTAATTGGCAGTTCCCGTAAATCGATGACGACGAGTTAGGACAATCACTGACAGAGTTTATTTCAGGTGCTGCTGCTGATGCTGCAAAGTTGCAGAATCCATCTTCCTTACCAACCAGCCCAAGCTAGAAAGAGCTCAACACCCAAATCTGGTGTATTTTTGCAGAAATTGTAGAGATAAGTATACATTATTGCAATTATGCTTGTTAGTATAAACATACACGTTTGCTAAAAGAAAAGGAAGTCAGTCGAATAGTTCACTAAAAAATGGAGTATTAATCAAACAAATGTGACATAACCAAATGCAATAACATTAAATAAAAATTTTGAAGAGGTAATTTATTTCTGAATGACTATTTAGAGAAAATTTTGAATATAGGAAGTAATAGCTCAGATAAAAATATAGTAATACAACAATGACAATGATCAGAGTTTGATAATGCATAATGTGTAGGAAGTTCCAACAGGAAGTACCCATTCAATTCTGATAACGCACGGGTTAATTAAGATACCATTGATTTAAACCAAAACTTACACTAAAACCACTCAATAAAAAACTAACCTGGACCAACTGAACCCAAAAACAGATGCCGCAGAGACGGAATAAAATAACACCTGAAGATGGAACAAAGGGGGGAAAATTAAAGCATGAAATAGTAAAAATAACAGCTAATGAAATCGAATTTAGTTAAAGACAGAAACGGAGAGGGAACAAAATCGCGATGAAAGCAAAGTTGAGCCAAAACCCTGTCGACCACTAACAATTCGTCACTGTAGAGCCGGCGCGAACTCACCCGACCTCCGCAATTCCGGCGCCGGCGTTTATTACAGTCACCTGCAAAATGTAAAAATAAAACTTCAACAATCAAAACCCTAAAAGGAAAAACTCAGAGCTGAAATGAAAATTACAAATCGAACAAAAATTCAGATTTCTCTATTCCTGCCGGAAACGCCACCTCCATCTTCCCCTATTCCTGCAACACCAACAATCTTAAGTCAAAACAAAATAACAGAAACCCTTAAAAAACTTTGATTTCTCTATTTCTGCAAATCGTTCAAAAAATGGTTATTTTGTCGGAGAAAAGAAAGAGAACAAAGAAGGATAGGAGGATAGAAATAGTGGAAGAGAGAAGATGAAGAAAGAGGAGGAAGAAGGAGAGAGTAGAAGCACAGTGTCATTGTGGATGAAGGAGAGAGAAACGGCTGATGGGAAACTAAAAAGAGAAAGTTGGGGAAAGGGTCAAAGCTGTGTTAACAAAATAGGGGTTAGTAAAATTGATGGAGAATAGCAAATGCTCAAAAGCAGCCACGTTGCCAAAATAACACGCGCAAGAGAAGCAGCTGGACACGTGGAAGCCTGGGAACCAGAAGGGCATGGTGGTATTTTCCCTAAGCATTCAATTTCTTATATGTAAGATAGGACTATAAGGCTGGTGCAATCCAGTCATAGTTTATATATATTCCATGCAACGATTTCTGAAATATAGTAATTTGAATTAGGATCTTGAAAATTGTTCCAATAACAAAATCTCACCTGATCAACTGTCCTCATCACGTAGTCGCAATGATGTCAGCAGTTAGAATTCATCTGCGTTTGTTTGTTGTGCATAATGTTGTTTCTCACGGGGTTTTGGTAAGATTCCACGTACCTTACAATATCTGCTATGACAGTAAGTGCATAAAAGACCTAGCTAGTTTCCTTCCTTGTTTTTATATGTCAATTCATTCCAATTAATTATACGGATATTACACGAGATGTTTATGAGAATTACCTACTATTATCAACTAGAGCTGTCGAAATGACTTACCGACCCTAAAGAGGTCGGTCCTGGTGAGCCTTAGGTTTTTTATGGTTGGGTCAAAAAACTCTATTATAATATAAGTTCAAAAATTAGTACTCGAGTCCGGCCTTTGGGCTTCGGGCTAGCCAACCTTAAACAAATTTTTTTAAATAAAAAGTTAAAATTAAAACCACATAATATTTATTATAAATGAAATTAAAAATTATACTATTTTAAACATAATATATAATGTGTAGCGGGCCTAATGGGCTAATGGGCTCTAATGGGCTACCCATTACCCATATGGACTAACTCTAATAGGTAGTGGGCTTTTTAGGGAAAAGTTTAAAAAAGCTCTGAAAAATATGGGCTCTAAATTTAAGGCTTAAGCCCTACGATTTTTTGGCATGGGCTGGCCGGCCCATATGGACTAGCCAATTTTGACAGCTCTAGTATCAACATATATTTCATACTATTAAGGTTTGTTGAAAATATACATGTTGAATAATTCTCACATTACTTAATTTTGTGAATGAAGAGAGAATCCGAGGCAATACTTAAGATACAAGTTGTTTGAAATCTCATATCGCTTAGTTTTGTGAAGAAAGAGAAAGTTAAAAGCTATATATAGGATACAAGTTCTTTGAAGTCTCACTCCGCTTAGTTTTTTGAAGTAAGAAAGAGTCCAAGACTATATATAGGATTCAAGTTCTTCATTCAAAGATGCATCAGTAAAAAACACTTTAAGCTTGTGTTTGATTTTCTTAGTTCTCTTATACTTTTGTCCAAGGTAAGTTTTTCTCCGATTTTGGAGTTTTCACGTTATGTTCTTGTGTTCTCTTTTTTCTCTATGCTTTGTTTGTTTTTTCCCAACAACTGGTATCATAGTTTTTGGTTCGATCTAGGGATAAGTGTTCTTAGTATGCTTTGTGGTTGTAGTTTTGTCTGATCTTCCACATCAAAAAAGAAGGGTAGTGTTGTGAAAGACTTGTTGAGTTGCAATCACAAATTTGTTGTGCAGTTTTGCCTAGAGAAAATTGATGGAAGATTTTTTTTAACTTGTGAAAAGTTCAAGTCAAAGATGTGTTAATACAATCATGATTACACAAGGTGCAAGATTATGTTGGTGGTTGAAGAGCATCTTGCCAACAAGGAAGTTGCACCATAAGTTTTCAACTTATTTTCTAACATGTGGAATTCTTGGAGTGGTTTAGCTTTAAGTGAAATTTATTTTTCATGATAAAGTATATGATTGCTGGTGATGACAATGTGAAATTCTTGAAGTGGTTTATCTTCAAGGGAAATATATTCTTCATGAGAGAGTATGATAGTATCTAAAACTATGATTATCGGTGAAGATAATGTGAAAATTCTTGGAGTGGTGTAACTTCAAGTGACCATACTTTTTATTGTGGAGAATAATTGTCGGTGAAGACAAGGAAAGTTGATGTATTATTTTCAATCAAGGTGGAGGTTGTTGAGATTGGTTGAGAATATACATGTCGATACTCTTTTGGTGGAGTATGATTGTCGGTAAAGATAATGAAAGCTTGTGTAATATTTTTAATCAAGGTGGAGATTGTTGGGATTAGTTGTGTATAATTGTTAGTGATGAAGTATAGGAGTGTTGTGAGATGTAGTTAAATATTTGTATTGGAGAGTGTGGGTGTACTAGGGGCCTGGGTTAGTTGAGGGTATATTATGTGTTGTAACAATTTATACATAGTGTTATTCTCTGATTGTCTATTGACAACAACCTATTTTTTCTCTGATTTTGGAAGTTCCATATTACGTTCTTATGTTGTGATTGTGTTCCTCTTTTTCCTCTATATTTTGTTTATTTTTTCCTAACAACTGGTAGCAAAGCTTTGTTTTGATCCAGAGATAAGTGTTCTTATATTGATTTGTGGTTGTAGTTTTTTTTTTATCTACCACATCAGAAAAGAAGGGTAGTGTTGTGAAAAAGTTGCTAATCTGCAGTTACAAATTAGTTGTGCAGTTTGGGTGAGAAAATTGATGGAATAATTTTTTTAACGTATGGAAAGTTCAAGTCAAAGATGTGTTGATACAATCAAGATTATCCAAGGTGAATTATTATATCTGTGATTGAAGAGCTTCCTCAATAAGGAAGTCTCACAATAAGTTTTCAACTTAGTTTCTGACATGTGAAATTCTTGGTGTGGTTTAACTTTAAGTGAAATTTGTTCTTCATGATAAAGTATATGATTGTCGGTGATGACAATGTGAAATTCTTGAAGTGGTTTATCTTCAAGTGAAATATATTATTCATGAGAAAGTGTGATAGTTTTAAAAACTATGATTGTTAGTGAAGACGATGTGAAAATTCTTGGAGTGGTGTGACTTCAAGTGATCATACTTTTTATGGTTGAGTATGATTGTTAGTGAAGACAAGGAAAGTTGATGTAATATTTTCAATCAAGGTGGATGTTGTTGAGATTGGTTGAGAATATACATGTCGATACTCTTATGGTAGAGTATGATTGTCTGTGAAAACAATGAAAGATTATTTATTATTAAAGGTGAGATTATTGGGGTTGGTTGAAAATATACATATTGCAGAAGTTACACATCACTCAGTTTTGTGAATGAAGAGAAAGTTCAATGCTATAAATAAGATGCAAGTTTTTTGAAGTCCCACATCATTTAGTTTTATGAAGGAATAGTGATTTTAAGGTTATATATAAGATACAAGTTCTTTGAAGTCCCACACCGCTTAGTTTTGTGAAGGAAGAAAGAATCCAAGGATATATATATATATATATATATATATATATATAGGATTTAAGTTCTTCATTCCAAGATGCACTAGTCAAAAACACTTTAAGCTTGTATTTGATTTTCTTTATTCTCTTATACTCTTGTATTATAGTGTTGTGAGATGTAGTTAAATATTTGTTTTGGAGGGTGTGGGTGTACTTGGGGTCGGGGTTAGTTAAAGGTATATTATATGTTGTAACAATTTTCACATAGTGTTATTCTCTGGTTGTTTATTGACAACAACCAGTTTATTCTTCGGTTTTGGAGTTTCCACGGTATGTTCTTGTGTTGTGATTGTGTACCTTTTTTCCTTTTTGTTTTGTTTGTTTTTTTTCCAACAATTGGTATCAGAGATTTTGGCTCGATCCGAGGATAAAGCTTCTTAATTTTCTCTTTTTGTCTGATCTTCCACATCAGAAAATAAGGGTACTGTTGTGAAAGAGTTGTTAAGCTACAGTAAAAATTTTGTTGTGGTGTTTGGGCTAGAGAAAATTGATGGAAAATGTATTTTTAACTTGAGGAAATTTTAATTCAAAGATGTGTTGATACAATAAATATTACACAAGGTTCAAGTTTATGTCGGTGGTTGAAGAGCTTCCTGCCAAGAAGGAAGTTGCACCATAAGTTTTTAACTTAATTTTTGACATGTGAAATTCTTGGAGTGGTTTAGCTTTAAGTGAAATTTATTCTTCATGATAAAGTATATGATTTTCCGTGATGACAATGTGAAATTCTTGAAGTGGTTTATCTTCAAGTGAAATATATTCTTCATGAGATAGTGTGATAGTTTTTAAAACTATGATTGTCGGTGAAGACAATGTGAAATTTCTTGGAGTGGTGTAACTTCAAGTGACTATACTTTTTATAGTGGATTATGGTTATCTGTGAAGACAAGGAAAGTTGATGTATTATTTTTAATCAAGGTGGAGGTTTTTGAGATTGGTTAAGAATATACATGTCGATACTCTTTATAATGTAGTATGATTGTCGGTGAAGACAATGAAAGCTTATGTATTATTTTCAATCATGGTGAAGATTGTTGGGGTTGGTTGTAAATATACATGTTGAAGATGTCCCACATAACTTAGTTTTGTGAATAAAGAGAGAGTCTAATGTTATATATAAGATACATGTTCTTTGAAGTTCCACATAGCTTAGTTTTGTGAAGGAAGAAGGATTCCAAAGCTATATATAGAATACAAGTTCTTTGAAGTCCCACACCGCTTTGTTTTGTGAAGGAAGAGGGAGTCTAAGGCTATATATAGTATTCAAGTTCTTCATTTCAAGATACACCGGTCAAAATCACTTTAAGCTTGCATTGGACTTTCTTTGTTCTCTTATACTACTGTGTTAGAGTGTTGTGAGATGTAGTTAAATATTTGTTTTGTAGGGTGTGAGTGTACTTAGGTCCTGGTTAGTTAAGGGTATATTATATGTTGTAACAATTTTCACATTGTATTTTTCTCTAGTTGTCTATTGACAATGGTTGGTTTTTTCTCCGGTTTTGGAGTTTCCACTTTATGCGTGTTGTAATTGTGTTCCTCTTTTTTCGCTATGTTTTGTTTGTTTTTTTTCAACAACTGGTATCAGAGCTTTTGGTTCGATCTGGGGATAAGTGTTCTTAGTATGCTATGTGGTTTTAGGTTGAGATGTGGCATTTCCCTCACTTGTGGTCCTAGAGCATTGGTTTCGTTGGTGCTCTCGACTTTCCCGGACTCCCCAATAATGGTATCAGATTCATGGTTTAGATTTATGGGGGAGCGAGAGTTAGATCCGGTGTTGGATCTTGTTATAAGATGTGAGGGACTCACACTTGTGCGAGATAATTTTGGGTGCAAGTATGAGTGGTTAAAGTCCCACATTGTCTATGAATGGGTTGAATGTTGGATTTATAAAAGAGAGATCCCATTTACCTAACACCTTATGGTTTTGAGTTGAGATGTGGTATCTCCCTCTCTTGTGGTCTTGGAGAATTAGTCTCATTGGTGCTCCTGACTCTCCTGGACTCCCCAACACATACTTCATACGAAAAGTATGTACTGATAAAAATACTATGGATGAGATAAATCTTTTATTCGAAGCATATTCAATTAAATTTTTTAATCAATGCAAACCCAATTAAATCATTTCAATATGATTCTTACAATTAAACTTTTTTTAATCGAAATCTTTTCAAAACAAATGAGCCAAAACAGATTCAAATGTAGTAATAAACTTCCCCCTTTTAATAATTTTCAGGAAAAGCACATATCGAACACTTTTCAAGAACGCAAGAACATCAGAGCTCAACAAAACACACGACAATTATCTCATAAGAAAATATTCAAACATTATCTCATTATATAAATGTGCCTTTTCTTCCCATGTTTTCCTACAAAAGCCTAACCAAAAATAACAATCCAGAGTCAACAAAAACACAACCAACAGATGAAGAACAAATCCTACCAACCAAATAAAAACAAAGAAAATCAAAGAATCAGATTAGCAAATTCACTATCAGAGGCGACTTCATCATGTCATCATTAACATCAACATATCTAGAGCTTAAAACCTTCAAACTAATCCACATAAGTTGCATCCTTTTCACTACTGAGAAGAATAGGTTGAGATTAGAAAGCTTACCCAGGTTTGAAGAGTCAACATTTTTATAATCCCTTCATACACTTTATTCCTTATAGTAGGTGTGGCTATAATCTCTTGGAGATACTTTGCTTCATGAATTAATGCCTTGAGAATATGACTTCTTACAGGCCCAAAAAGAGGAGAAACAACTAACACTTATTCATCAAAGTCCAAACTAGTTTCATCAACAGGAGCAACAATGGGTATTGTAATGTGAGTAACAAGTTCCCCATCAAACAACTTGTAACTAAAATTCAACACACTCGAGGCAACACCAACCTCATAATCACAAGTAACAATATCATTATTTTGGCTATTAAAAATACCATGTATTAAATAGGTAAAACATGTATTCGCTTGATGGTATGAGTAACAAATTGATCAAAAATATATTCTTCACAATCCAAAGTAACACGAGTTTTTACTTGGTACAGAAGACCAGCGAGGCTATGAGTGATACTTGATCCATGAGATGAAGAAGCCCATTTAATCACTCCAATCATGTATAATATGGCATATTGATCCGCTGTCGCATACGAGTCAAAAACGAGTTACTAAATGGTAGTATAAGGAAGCGACACTAGAGTCGTATCGCAAGGACTCTTGAATCATTTTAACAAACCGGTTGAAACAAATGGGGGTTTAGGTTTTTTTATTATGATTATGATTAAGAGAATTTGATTACAAATAATATTAACAGGCTAATATACTTTTTTGGTTTACAACTTATCACCAGTTACTACCTTACCAATTCCCTAAGCGGATTCGATCCTTATTCGATTACAATATTGATTGAACAAACACAATTCTTACGCTCATACTTTTCAAATTAAGTAAACAAATAAAGATTACATGAATTAACAAAAAACCTATGTTTAAACACGACTATGGTTAAGGAACGTGAATCAATCGAATTTAATCAAAACTGCTTTATGATCTGCACTGTGAGAAAGTTTCAAATTTTGTTCATTCAGAATATAAATGACGAAAATAAAATAAGAGCAAAATTAAATTAAAGTTGGAAAACATACTGAAAACAATAGAGATAACAAGATAAAGTAGAGAATTGTCTTAGTGCAATAGTAAAAGAGTGTGCATAAAAATGCATTGATCACATACTTCACACTCAATTTAGCGGCTATCGAAAGACCTTTTGAAGGCTAATTCTCATGAGCATTTCCTGTAATTTCTTGAGCTATGATATTCATCATTGTCTTCAACAATTGGGTTTCATTAAGGATCTCCATAATTTCATTGCATATTTGTGTATGAATTAAGGGTTCTCTTTTGAGTTCCAATAACCTATGATATACAAACTTCCACCAGGCTACACTTTTCTGAGACTAGAAAGAGACATTATTAAGGGAAAATGAAGGAATGCACTTCAAAGCTTCTTCCCTCTAATAAACATATTCACAATTTTAACACATTTTGCAACTGGTTCATCATTATCCTCATCGTCTTCAGTGTTCTTTATGTTGTTAGAGACATGTTTCTCAATATTATGCTCAATGGTTCATATCCGCCCAATCAACATCACAATATCCTAGTAGTGAGGAGTTTGTATTAAAGGAGTGTAAAAGGTCGTAGTCATACGTTCTACTTATGTATTTAATGATATGCTTGACTTGAGTAAGATGGATAATATTAGGATTTGCTTGATATTGATTACATGCACCAATAAATAAATTAATGTCTGGACGATTAGCGGTGAGATATAATAGACTACCAATCATACTCTTATAGAGGCTTTGATCAATATACAATTCTTGTTCATATTTAAAAGAGTTTGACATGAGTGGTGGCAGGTGTACGTTTGTGCCTAGCATTTTCTAGCCCAAATTTATTCACAATATTTCTAGAATATATAATTTGGGAAACAAAGATTCCATCCCTCATTTGCTTTGCTTAAAAACCAAGAAAAAAAAGTAAGATCACCTATCATGCTCATCTCAAATTCAACTTGCATTTATGGAACAAAATTATCTACCATCTTTATTGACATCCCTCAAAACACAATGTCGTCAACATAAATCTAAAATATCATAAGATTCCTTTTGTCCTTCACAATGACACCCTCCATGTAATTGACATAACTACTAACATCCTGGCTGACTTCCACATCATCTTCTTTTTCAATGACAACATCTATGTCAATGATATCAGTACTGACATCATGACTGACTTCCACATCCAAGTTGATGAAGACACTTTTCACATCCATTTGGTTAGTTTGAACTTAAGGAGACATCATAATCTTAGTAGTAATCTGATGAATTCAAAATGGGAAAAAGGAGAAAATGTTTCATCAAATTCTCCCCCTTTGATTTATGTGTAGTCTTGTGCTACAAGCCACCCTTTATTTCTATTAGAATTCACATTCTAATCGAACTTATTCTTGTAAATCCATTTTTCCCAATGATATTACCAGAATTTGGTCTAGGAACAAATTCCCATACTTTGTTACTTTTAATTCGAATAAGCTCTTTCTACATAGCATTGACTCAGGAATCATCATTGAGATCCTCTTTCACATTCTTGGGTTCAATCTTTGAAATAAAACACAAACTAGATATCACTTCCTATAATTAACCGGATCTTTTCTTCATGTGGTGATGCCTTCATCTAGATCTACTATAATACCTTCAATAAGATGATTCTTTTTAACCTTTTCTAATGGTTGTTTTCTTTCAGTAGCACTACCATTATTATATGAATCTATATCTTCTTCAGCATACTATATGTTGTTTCCTATATTATCAACAACACCATGCACATAAATATGACCAGTGAGATCAAAATCTTCATCTTCATTGGGATTCACTTCAGTTTAATCATCATTAAAAATGACATTTATGGATTCTATCATAGATTTTATGTGTTTATTAAACATTTGATACACCATGATGTTGATGGAATACCCCAAAAAGATGCCTCAATCACTCTTTTATTTAACCTTATATCTTTGTCTCTATATGCAAAAACATAGAAATTACTGCTAAATACATGGAAATATTTAACTTTTTTCTTCCATCCCTTTTAGATTTCATAATGAGTGCAATTCTAGCCTATATATATCAGATGTCCTATCGAGATGTCGTGACACTGATATACAACAACAATGAACAAGTTCAAAACAAAAGTGTGCATAAAATGTAAAGAACACCAGAAATTGTTAACCCAGTTCGGATCTAACTATCCTACATCTGGGGGCTACCAAGCCAGGGATGAAATCAATATTCGATAGTATCAATTCACTGATAATCACACCCGGTTCAATCAGCTCACTTAATCACTACCCTTCCTATGACTTCTACCTAAGACTCCCCTAGGTATGAAGCCCTCCTCAAATCCCTCTTCAATCACAACCCGTGACTGGTTCCTTACAAGACAAGTAACAATGGTCGAAACACAAATTCTCAATACTTCACAGCTAATGAGAATTAACACTCAGCTACTCAATGCTTAAAAGCTTATGAGCAACCTTACACAACTTACACTACAGTCCTTGTACTGTTATCATAAGATACCAGTTAGGCTCACAAAACACAAGCACACAACCCTAAAAATACATGTAAGTTCGACACCTAAAACTAGGTTTACATCAGTCTATTTATAGCTTCAAATCTGGACTGAATTTGGGCTTCAAAGACGCAGCAATTAGGCTGCTCATAAATCTGCAAAATTAACTCCAATAAAATAGGTCTTCAATCCAAAGTTTCCTATTATGTCTCCATAATTAGAAACAGCAGCAAATCCGAAAACCAACAAGTAACCCTAATCCAAAAATGCTTTGGATGCCACATAGGATAACCAAATATACACAGAATATTCAATTACAAATCATTGTAACAGAATCTGCAATAAAACCTGACTTCACAACGCGATGTCCTATGAGCTGCCATGGAACGTCTTCATACGACATGTTGAACAAAGAGTAATGAAACATATTATTAGACATCTTCATTCAACATCTGCTGCTACATGAGTTTTAGCAAAATAATGCCAACCATAAAACCAAAGAAATAACAATCTCCTCCTTTGGCTTATTTTTGGCTAAAACTCCACACACACTCAAAGACCATCAGTATCAGCAGCGGAAAAACACTCAAACACCATCAAAACAATTCTCTCATCTGCAGTAAAAGCAAAAACAATTCCCTCATCTGCAGTAAAAGCACACATTACAGCAAGAACACTCATTATAGTAAACTGGCAAAAACTCCCCCTCAACAGCAGCAACATTTCACATCATATTCTCCCCCTCAGCAACTGCAGCATCACAAACATAATCTACCTGCAGCACACATACTTCCCCTCAATAGCACAAGCACATACCAAAGCTACTCTCCCTCACACTCACTACTCCCCCTTTTTAGCCACAAATATGACACAGACAAGTAGAACAAGTCAAAGTAAAAATAAACCAGAGTAAACTGCATCAAAGAGTAGATGCACACCACATCATATGCCCAATCTTCATGCACAAACTTCAGCATTTTCCCTTCATTTACACACTGCACTACCAGAATCTCCTTTACTCTCGTTAATCTGGCAGCCAGAAAGCACATTGATTGATATAGATCTTCATGAATGCATGCTCCTCAGGTTTTCGAACTTAACTGCATCCAGAGCCTTGGTAAATATGTCAGCAAGCTGATTTTCTGTGCTCACATGCTCAAGTGTTATGACTTTGTCCTCCACAAGTTCTCTGATGAAGTGATGTCTGATGTCAATGTGCTTTGTCCTGCTATGTTGGATGGGATTTTTGGAAATATTAATAGCACTCAGGTTGTCATAAAATAGTGTCATGACATCTTGTGTGACATTATACTCTGACAACATGTGCTTCATCCATACCAGTTGTGCACAACTACTACCAGCTGCGATGTACTAAACTTCAGCAGTAGAGAGGGATACTGAATTCTGCTTCTTTCTAAACCATGAGATAAGATTATTTCCTAGAAAGAAGCATCCACCTGAAGTGCTTTTCCTATCATCTGCACTTCCAGGCCAATCAGCATCACAGTATCCTCTTAAATCAGTCCCAGAATCATGGCTATATAGCATCCCATGGTCACTTGTGCCATTCACATATTTCAGAATCCTCTTCACTTGATTCAAGTGACTCACCTTAGGATCGGATTGATATCTGGCACACACTCCAACAGCAAAGGAAATGTCAGGTCTGCTTGCTGTGAGATACAGTAGACTTCCAATCATACTTCTGTACAAGCTGTGATCCACACTTACTCCATTCTCATCCTTGGATAACTTCAAATGGGTGGGAGCAGGTGTCCTTTTGTGATTGGCATTATCCAGGCCAAATTTCTTTACTATGCTCTTAGCATATTTGCTTTGAGAAATAAAGATAGAATCCTCCATTTGTCTGACTTGTAATCCAAGAAAGTAGCTAAGTTCTCCAACCAAACTCATTTCAAATTCTGATTGCATTTGTTGAACAAACTGTTTCACCATAGCTTCTGTCATTCCCCCAAATACAATGTCATCCACATAAATTTGGGCTATCATTAATTTTCCTCCTTCTTCCTTGACAAACAAAGTTTTGTCAATGCCTTATTTTCTATAACCATTTGCTACTAAGAATTCTGTCAGCCTCTCATACCAGGCCCTTGGAGCTTGTTTCAAGCCATACAACGCTTTCCTCAGTTTGTACACATGATTGGGGAAGTTTGGATCAGTGAATCCTTTAGGTTGATCTACATAGACTTCTTCATTCAGATAGCCATTCAGAAAAGCACTCTTCACATCCATTTGGAACAGCTTGAATTTTAGATTACAAGCCATCCCTAAGAGTAGTCTGATGGATTCTAATCTAGCCACTGGAGCAAAAGTCTCATCAAAGTCAACTCCCTCAACTTGAGTATAACCTTGTGCAACAAGTCTTGCTTTGTTTCTTGTAACCACTCCAAGCTCGTCAGACTTGTTTTTGTAGATCCACTTTGTTCCAATAACATTCACCCCTTCTGGTCTTGGTACAAGATCCCAGACATCATTTCTTCTGAACTGCTCCAGTTCTTGTTGCATAGCATTTATCCAAAACTCATCTGTCAGAGCTTCCTTGACATTCTTTGGCTCGATCTTTGACACAAAGCAAGCATTTCACACAGTCTCCCTTCTTCTGGTTGTCACACCATCATTCAGATCTCCAATAATTAATTCCCTAGGGTGATCCTTTTGAATCCTTATAGAGGGTCCCCTGTTAGCTTCCTATACCTCTTCATTCTCAGGTCTGGTGTTGATTTCTTGAGCACTATCTTCTACAGACTCAAAGCCTGGAGAGTTTTCATTGTTCATGGGCAGACATGCTCCAACATCATCTGGAACATCTTCATCGTTGCCAGAATCATCAACCACCACATTTATGGATTCCATCATCACCTGAGTTCTGGAATTGAACACCCTATATGCTTTGCTATTTGTAGAGTAACCCAAAAATATTCCTTCCTCACTCTTAGGATCCATCTTTCGCCTTTGCTCACGATCCGCTAAGATATAGCACTTACTACCAAACACATGGAAATACTTCACGTTTGGCTTTCTACCTTTCCATAGCTCGTAAAGAGTGACAGAGGTACCTGACCTGATAGTCACCCTATTGTGTATATAGCAAGCAGTATTCATGGCTTCAGCCCAAAAATGATATGGAAGCTTTTTGGCATGAATCATGACTCTTGCACATTCTTGTATGGTCCTGTTCTTGTGTTCCACCACACCATTCTGCTGAGGAGTGATTGGTGATGAAAATTCATGAGTGATTCCCTCAGATAGGCAGAACTCTTCAAACCTGCTATTTTCGAATTCTTTCCCATGGTCACTTCTGATTCGAACAACACCACAATCCTTTTCCCGTTGAATTCTTTGACATAATTCTTTAAAGGCTGCAAACACTTCAGACTTTTCTCTGATGAAACTTATCCAGGTGAATCTAGAGTAGTCATCTACGACAACATAGGCATACTTCTTCCCACCAAGACTTTCAACCTGCATAGGTCCCATTAAGTCCATGTGAATGAGTTCCAGAACTCTAGAAGTTTTGGTAAGATGTTGAAGCTTCTTGTGTGACACCCTTGTTTGCTTCCCAACTTGACATTCACCACATATTTTGTCGTCATCAATCTTCAGCTTGGGAATACCTCTAACAGCTTCACTTGACATAACCTTCTTCATCCCTTTCAGGTGTAAGTGGCCCAATTTCTGATGCCACAGTTTGGTTTCATCTTCCTTTGTCATCAAGCAAGTAGATAGGTTTTCAGGTTCTAGAGGATTCCAAAGATAGCAGTTATCTTTAGACCTGGTGCCCTTCATAACAACTTCATCTTTCTCATTGGTTACTAGACACTCAGACTTGGTGAAATTTACCTTGAGCCCTACATCACACAATTTGCTTATACTAATTAAGTTTGTAGCCAGTCCTTTGACAAATAACACACGATCCAGATTTGGTTGTCCTGTGTAGTCCAGCTTTCCAACACCTTTTATCTCACCATTCGATCCATCCCCAAAGGTGACATAATTGGTGGAGTGAGGCTTAATCTCTGACAATAATTTCTTCACACCAGTCATGTGTCTTGAACAACCACGGTCAAAGTACCTATCTTCTCTAGCAGATGCCCTAAGAGAAGTATGTGCTATGAGACCAGCCATCATTTGTCTAGGAATCCATCTTCTCTTCACTTTACCCCAACTCTGTTCTTTATATTGTTGCTGAACACTTTTGGGATAGCCGTGTAGCTTGTAGCAAAAGGCCTTTAAGTGACCAATCTTGCCACAGTAATGGCATCTCCATGGTTTATACTTTGATCTACAAACTCCTTTCTGATGGTTCATCTGATGTTGAAACATGTGATTTGACATCCTCACTTCTTGCTTTATTTTCTGAGGAGCAAACTTCAATACAGTCTTCTTAGAAGTCTCGACTTGATTGTTAAAACCAAGGCCTTGCACATTACCAGCTTCTTTCCCATTCTGAATGATCTTATCCAGCTGCGTGGTACCATTGTTCAGCATTCTTATAGATTTGGTCATATTGGCAAGTTTTGACTTTTGCCATTCAACCTCCTCCTTCAGATCAGCAATGGTTGATAGATGTTCTTCCTTCTCAGCTTCCAGTTGAGCTATCAAGATCTTCTGCTCCAATATAATCTGGCACCTTTCTTCGTTCTTGATACACAATTCTGAAAACCCTGAGAATACTTCTTCCTTAGTGAGTTCTCCAACATAGGATTCTTTGTCAGAGTCAGATTCACAAGAAGTCTCTCCATCAGCCTTATAGATTCCAGCCAAGGCTGTCACCAATTTTGCTGATTCTTCTTCAACATCACTCTCAAACTCTCCTTCTGACCAAGACACGGATAGGCCCTTGTTTTGCCTTTTGAGATACGTGGGACACTCGGTCTTTATGTGCCCAAATCCCTCACATTCAAAGTACTGAACTCTCTTCCCTTGATTGAAGTCTTCTTCAGTTCTGGATCTTCTTCCTCCACCTTGGTTCTTACTGATGTCGAGTGACTTGTTCTGAGCATTTGCTCTTGACTTCCAGTCAATCCTTTTCAACACTTTGTTAAATTATTTACCAAGTAATACCAGATCTTTAGACACATCTTCGTCATCATCTGAGTCAACATCATTCGACACAAATGCTATACTCTTCTTCTTTTCAGCTTTTTCACTGAATCCTAACTCAAAAGTTTGGAGTGATCCCATAAGTTCATCCACTTTCATCTTGTCAATGTCCTGAGCTTCCTCTATAGCAGTGACCTTCATATCAAATCTCTTAGGTAGAGACCTGAGAATCTTCCTGACCAGCTTGCTGTCAGACATCTTTTCTCCTAAAGCACTAGAGGCATTAGCTATCTCAATAATGTTCATATGAAAATCACAAATGCTCTCGTCCTCTTTCATCTTCAAACTCTCAAACTTGCTAGTGAGAAGCTGAAGCTTTGACATTTTCACCTTTGAGGTCCCTTCATGAGCAACTTTCAAGACCTGCCAGGCCTCTTTGGCAATAGTACAATGCTCAATCAGCCTGAAGATATTTCTGTTGACACCATTGAACAATGAATTCATGGATTTAGAATTTCCAACAGACCCTTTGTAGTCAGCATCATCCTAGTCCTCTTCTTCCTTCAGAACATCAGTGGGGTTACCTTTATCATCTTTAACCTTAGGGGGCTCCCATCCTTTGATGACAGCTTTCCATGCTTAATCATCCATGGATTTGATGAAAGCTATCATTCTAGGTTTCCAATACTCATAGTTTGAACCATCCAGCAGAGGTGGTTTATTCAGAGCTCCTCCATCCTTGCCCATTGTGCCAGAAAGTACCTTCCCTGAATCTCACCCAGAAACAACTAAGGGTGCCTGCTCTTGATGCCAATTGCAATTCTGGCCTATATATATCAGATGTCCTATCGAGATGTCGTGACACTGATATACAACAACAATGAACAAGTTCAAAACAAAAGTGTGCATAAAATGTAAAGAACACCAGAAATTGTTAACCCAGTTCGGATCTAACTATCCTACATCCGGGGGCTACCAAGCCAGGGATGAAATCAATATTCGATAGTATCAATTCACTGATAACCACACCCGGTTCAATCAGCTCACTTAATCACTACCCTTCCTATGACTTCTACCTAAGACTCCCCTAGGTATGAGGCCCTCCTCAAATCCCTCTTCAATCACAACCCGTGACTGGTTCCTTACAAGACAAGTAACAATGGTCGAAACACAAATTCTCAATACTTCATAGCTTATGAGAATTAACACTCAGCTACTCAATGCTTAAAAGCTTATGAGCAACCTTACACAACTTACACTACAGTCCTTGTACTGTTATCATAAGATACCAGTTAGGCTCACAAAACACAAGCACACAACCCTAAAAATACATGTAAGTTCGACACCTAAAACTACGTTTACATCAGTCTATTTATAGCTTCAAATCTGGACTGAATTTGGGCTTCAAAGACGCGTCAATTAGGCTGCTCATAAATCTGCAAAATTAACTCCAATAAAATAGGTCTTTAATCCAAAGTTTCCTATTATGTCTCCATAATTAGAAACAGAAGCAAATCCGAAAACCAACAAGTAACCCTAATCCAAAAATGCTTTGGATGCCACATAGGATAACCAAATATACACAGAATATTCAGTTACAAATCATTGTAACAGAATCTGCAATAAAACCTGACTTCACAGCGCGATGTCCTATGAGCTGCCATGGAACATCTTCATACGACATGTTGAACAAAGAGTAATGAAACATATTATTAGACATCTTCATTCAACATCTGCTGCTACATGAGTTTTAGCAAAATAATGCCAACCATAAAACCAAAGAAATAACAATGAGTAACCTTAGTACTTGGCCGAATTGTTACTTAATTGTAAATATGACAAGTTTCATTGCTTCTTCCCAAAAGTCATAAGGAAGATGTTTGGTATGGATCATACCTCTCACCTTTTTTATAGGGTAAAGTTTTTCCTTTCAACAATCTTAGTTTTTTGGGGTAACATGGGAGTGGAAAACTTATGAGTAATCTCTTTAGTAGTGCAAAAAGAAGAGAAGTTAGAGTTCTCAAATTCTCTACCATGATCGCATTAAATGTGAATGATCTTTCCGATTTCATCTTTGTTTTCACATTGTAAGTGATGGAAAAGAGCTTCAAACACATCTAAGGTATCATACTTCTCACGAATAAACTCAATCCAAGTGTATATAAAGTAGTCATCATCATATTGTTAGCTGGCAAATTTTGACCAAGAAAGTAGAAATAGGTTCGACGGTACATCTTGCAAAATCAGGTCGAAGAAGCCTCGACATCCTGCCTCGTCGGAAGAACATTAAGGCAAGCTCGACATATGGCTATCCCAGTAGAAGTCGATGGAAGGAAAAAAGCTTTAGGCGAACAAGCAATCTTGCAGCAGACAAAAACGTGGGAAGTTACACAGATAGTGGGCTTACTTGGGTAGACACGTGGCAGACTAGAACGGTGGGCAGTAGAGTAACCGTCAATTTTTAGGCCTATCTAAGGAAGTTTCAATTTCAGTTTTAGAGGTTGCATTTTGTAAACATTTAAGAAGAATATACTCAAAGTACCATCGTGTGAGAGAAACGAGTCAGTTTTGTGCAAATGTATGCATGCGTCCATTTTTGTACTTAAGCAATTTGTTTTTTATAAGTTTTGTTTCTTTTGTTTGTTTCTCCGTATACTTTTGTATTACAATTTTGTCTTACATTTATCATTGTAATCATATCGTTTTCATCTACCACTTTAAACCCTAGCACTCAAACACCAAGCATATACTTAACACGTAGTCTAGGATTTTGTAGTTGATCCGACAAATAAACTTCAATAAGAGGATAAATGGTTTTCGATGGAGGTGCTGGCGAACAAATTGGCACACCCGGTGGGATCCGTTGTGTTAAATATATGCAGTTATGTAGTAATAAAAAAATGATAGATCCGCAAAATGTCAGCCCAAATGAGGAGCATTCCTCCGGAGGACATACAGTCGTATCTGAAGAAACTAATGCTAGCACTCACGATATGACTGTCGTGTAGACTGCTCACAGTGGATCGACTCAGTTACCATGTCGGCCTGAAGTGATAAGACCAACGGTGTCAGAACTTCAGTGTCGTTTATGCCCAGTTTCACTTTACCCATGTACGGTAGGGACCGAAAATTTTGAATGCCAACTTAATTGATGGCCAATATGCATGGGAGTGGCTCGACGTTTAGTTAAAGTTCGTCCTTAGTATTTTCACCTTACCATGGGTTAGGACCTTTGGGGAACCCACTGGGTCGAACTATAGGACTGGTTTTTCCACCCCCGACAATCCCAACCTTTACGTCGAGTTCTGTCGTGGTCATGAGACAACAGATGGACGAAAGTAACCACGAAATGGTCCATATGCTAACTCAGCAAATGGGAACCATCTTAAGGTCGTTAATTCAAGACTCGACTCAGAGTTACAAACAACTGGCGACTTAGATGACTAAAATAGGTGACTTCTTGGGTGCTCCTAGGGCGCAAGTTTGACAGAGGACCTGACCTCGACCGGAGACGCCGGTCCAACACGAAGAGAGGTTCGACTAGACAATCGAACAGGAGCCCCATGTGATTGAGCCAATGCCTAGGGTGGCCCAACGACCTCCCGTCGTACTGGTTAATAGACCAAGACCCCGGCCAGGTGGTTAGATAGGTTCGACAAGATGCAATGGCTAGAGAACAAGACCTAGCGGCCATTGTCGAGTGAATCATGGTGCGAAATGGTGTGAACCCTGGCCTGCAAAGGCCAACATATTTGTCCCCATTACCAGATTTTGTTTTACAAACAGAATTGCCAAGGGGATGGAAGGTTCCGAAGTTTACCAAGTTCGCTGGGGACACCAAGGAGTTCACCGTCAAACACGTTTCTAGATATCAAGTTGAAGCTGGAGACATAGCAAATAATGAGGATTTAAAAATGAAATACTTCCCAAGTTCCCTCATGAAAAATGAGTTCCTTGGTTCACGACGCTGCCTCCACAGTCCGTCCATACATGGGCACAGTTGGAGAGATTGTTTCATAAACAGTTCTACATGGGATAGTCGATGATAAGTTTGAAAGAGTTGACCAACGACAAACGGAAGGCCTCTGAGTCAATCGACCAGTATCTCAACAGGTTTAAACTTTGGAAAGCAAGGTGTTTTACTCAACTCCCTAAGCACGAGCTAGTCGAAATTACTGCAGGGGGTTTAGACTATTCCATTAGGAAAAATTTAGACACTCAGTATCTTAGAGACATGGCTCAATTGGATGATAGAGTTTGACAACTCAAACGGTTGAAAGCTAAGAAGGCCAGAACTGGTAAATACCACAAAAAAGTGAAAGTGTCTTACCTCGCGGCAAATTCATACTCTTCTGACGATGCATAGCTCGTCGATGAGAGTGAGGTCAACGTGGCTGAGCTCAAGCCAGGACCTCCCTACACTTGCAAATTATTAAAACCATCGAATGAGATGAATCCTGTCGAAACTGAGAAAACAGATAAACTCATTGCGAAAACTTATACTTTTGATATAACCAAATATGACGAAATATTTGATTTGTTTGTCAAAGACGGGCAGATTATTGTGCCCCAAGGCCTGAAAAAATCCCCCTTTAGAGCAAAAGAAAAAAGGGGATTCTGTAAATTTCATAAATTTCTTGGTCATAAAACCTCTCAATGTGTTCTTTTCAGGGATTTGGTGCAAAAGGCTTTGAAAGTGGGCAGGCTGCGGTTTGGCAAGAAACCAAAGATGCAGGTTGATACGGATCCCTTGAAGGTTGAGGAAGCTCTGTATACTGAACCTTTTGAATGTATGATGGTTAAGGCTACTGAGGGTTTCGAAGATGCCATGATTTCTAAATCTTCAGAATTCATGATGGTTGAAACTACTGATGGTTTCGATGCAAAGATAGAAGAGGCATTGAAAGCAGTGTACCCCCAACCCGGAGAGAGGTTAGCCGATTTCCAGGAAAAGTGCAGGGTGAGAGGGTCGAAAGACGCACTATGTCCAAGGTGCAATGTGGTTTTTGATGAAAAAGCCGCTGAAAAGTACGAGGCTGATAAGAAAAAGGTGAAGGAGGGGCAAGAGACTTCTATCCCAAGATTTGTGTTCGACAAAACGGGAGCTCCTCAGTGAAACCAAGAGTTTTGGAGACAGTCCCAAAAACCTCGATCCAGGACCTTTATTCCCGCGTCGAATACGCCACAATAGAAGTGGGTGGAGCCAGTGAATCAGAAAGGGGGCAGAAGGCCAAAATGGAGAGTGCTTGACCTGGGGGCTGATGCCAGGAACCCTTAAGGAAGAACTGAACCTCGAGGCTATGTGGTTTCTCCTAACTACAAAGGGAAAAACCCCATGACCAGAACACAATGGAGGCGGTATCAAGAAACAAGAAAGCGGGAAAGGTGGCTTCGACGTCACAGCTGAAACCCGTCGAGACATCAGGATAGAAGAGAAACAATCCCAAAGTAAGGCTGGTCGAGAAAGAAAAAATTGTGGCGAATCAAACGCTTTCCATGACGGTTGAGCCCTCAAGAGCAAAAAAAGTCGTATCAACCCAAAATACGGAGTATACTCCGCTGATCGAAGACAAAGAACCAGAATACACTCCCTAATCAGACGAGGAACCAGAGTACACTCCTCAGTCGGATGAGGAACCTGGATACACCCCTTCACCAGAAGATGAGATGGTCGATGACACCTACGACGAAGAATTTATCATCAACTGCGGGATCGTGTCAGTGTTACCTACAAAATACGATAGAGTGTCTGAGGTTTCTGAGGTTGACAAAGATTTTGTACCAAACGAAAATGGTGAAGACAAACCGTTGTGCTACTATGTTATGAACAATGGTGTGGTGGAGGAACAAAAGGCCACTTTCGAGAAACCTAGTCCAGGAATGATGTATCATCTGAAGCCATTATTTATAAGAGCAAAGGTGGATGGGATGCCGGTAAACAAAGTGTTCCTTAATATTGGAGCAGCTGTCAATCTGATGCCTCATACTCTGTTCAAAAAGATGGGAAAGTGTGATATTGATTTTCGACAACACAATATGGTTTTGTCCAACTACTAAGGGAAAACCAGTAATATATTAGGAGTGATCCTAGTCGAACTGGCTGTTGGGACAACTACGCGGTCGACGCTGTTTATGGTGATAAATTCTAATGCCAACTTTAATTTGCTACTGGGATGAGAATGGATCCACAAAATAGGGGCAGTGCCATCAACCTTACACCAAAGGTTAATTATTTGGAGGAAAAATGGCATTGTGGAAAATATCGAAGCTGATCAGAGCTACTACAAGGTCGATGAATCAAAGGGCACGAAGAAATTCTTTGACCAACATTTAGCAAATGTCGCACCATGTGACGACAAGTCAGAAGTTTACACCTCTGTCAAAAATCTAAACCGTTTCCTGAGCTTAGATCCAGATTATGGATTTATCTGGAACACTGAAGAAGCATGGAGCCTGAAGAGGTGAATCCACCTACAGGGTGGCATGAGGTCAATGAAGATGACCACTGAGTCGGAAAGCCTGGCTCGAATTTCGGCCTATCTGGCTGAAAACAAGAGAAAATTGGTACTAGAAGCCGAGAGGCTACAGAATTTGGCCGTTGAGGCCGAAGATAAAAACTCTGAAGATGGCCAACAAGGCCAGACAACAGCTTCAGAAAGCCGAAGGATCAGTTGTATCTATGATGATGAGCCTTTGGGGTTCGAAAAAGACCCATTGAATGAGTTGCAGAATATGCTGATGCGCTTCGAGCACACTGATGTGTCCGTCGAATAAAGACTGCAAGTATATAGCTGTTCGCGTAGTTTTATAAAGGTTGTCGAACCCATAGGGAAGGGATAAGGAAACTAATGCAATTTATTGTTGCAGTGCAAAGCTAAGGCTAAATATTAACGGATTTTAGACGGGAAGAAAGAATTACTAAATTCTAAAGGTTTTTAAAAAATAATAATAATAACGAGTCTGGAATATGGATTCCACGTACCTAACGGCCTTGTAGAAATCGGGTGCTAATTATGACTGAACCATACCTTATAACCACTGGATTTTGCTCTTGCTCGCTATCGACAAGAACCATACCTTTCAACCACAGGATTTTGCTCTTTCTCCCCCGTTTCAATTAAAAATCATATTTTGAAAGTTAATGAAATTCTAAACGATGCCTAAACCGCTCTCACTATTTTTAGGATCGGTACCTAGTTTCCACTATCAGTTCATCCCTCACACTCTCGCGCTATCGGTCTGAACTTAGTATATTCCTCACTCTCGTGTCGAAATAATAAAACGTGAAGATTTAGAAACCAAGACCAAAACTAACATACAATTAATAATTTCACACCTAATTTTCTACGGAGTCCCGTCGGTAACGACGGTCCTCATACGCATATCTCAACTGATTTGGTTGTGGCCTCTGAGTGGAGGGAAAAGAGGAGGAAAAATAAATGCTCAAAATAGTTGCAGAATTTGAAATCTGCAACTGCGCTGCCATGGCGAACGCCATCATGTCATGGCGAATGCCATGGAATTCCTTCATTAAACTAGCAGGCTGATATATGGCGAACGCCATATAGCCATGGCAAACGCCATATCAGCAAAAGGGAAAAAATTCTTCTTTTATGTTGCATTTTCCTATTCTTCCACTCTTTTTCTGCTTCGAATTCCGTAACAAATTATGCTATCAACTGTAAAACACACAAAACAAAGTAAAATGCAAACAAGACTCGAGAAAAATAGACGAATAATATGTGCAATGAGCCTAAAAATATGATACGATTTCTCGTTATCAAACTCCCTCACACTAAGACTTTTGCTTGTCCTCAAGCAAACTCCTAACACATATGAAAACAATAAATGCAATATCCGAAAAAAAAAGCACAACATGACTCTAAAACGGTACACAAATATTGAGTTAATGCTAAAAGGATAGGTACTAGACTTTGATAACAAGAGTACCATAATGTCACATATCCGCACTTGCGGACAAAAACTCCCCATATGCATTAGTAATCCAAATCATACCATTATAACTCGACCTACATTTCTTGTTTCTTTTTCCCTCTTTTTCATTCTCGTGCGATCACGTTAAGCCTGTTATCCCCGCACTCGCATGGTAAGTGAACCCGTTAGTGTTTATGATCTCGGTATTCAGCTTTTTTTTATCTTTTTCTTATTTTCTTTTTCTTTTTGAATTTCAGAAATCCGATTCGTTGGGCTAAATGGTCGGGTGAGGGCCACCTAACTTAGAGGGAACCGAATCTTTTCATTCTCTTTTCTATAAAACATCTTAATTCAGATTATTATTTTTGAGATCACGACATATTTGCATCGGTTCATTACTTAGCGTGTGCCTTAGGATGGTGTTGACCGCTAACATAAACTACTCAAGAGACTACTACATAAACTCGGAAATCAAGGTCTCGGCATAATGGTTATTTAGATCGGTGTCACGTACTTAGGGAGTCTAGGGTGCTAGGACGGTACCAACTATATCAAGACTTTCCCAAGTCTAATTAACATAGCCTATAAGTGAAAAGTGTCATGCTATTGAATCGGAAGAAAAAAATTCGTTGGGGTCAATTTTTATCAATCTTAGGGGAATTATCTAACAAAAGAAAAAATAACATACAATAGGACTCAATCGGCGCATAAAAAGGACTCAACACAACCAAAACAGAAATAAACAAAAGAAAAAATAACATACAATAGGACTCAATCGGCGCATAAAAAGGACTCGACACAACTAAAACATAAATAAACTAACTAGAAAAACATAAAAGCGACATAAAAATAATGGAAAACTAAAAACAAAGCAATAAATCTCCTCCCCCACTTAAACCAAACATTGTCCCCAATGTTTTAGTACAAGGTGAAAGAAGGAGTGGAAAAACCTAGTGGAATCAATGGTGACGGCCTCGACCGTGAGGGCGTCCAAATCCTCTGCTAAGGGCAGGGTTAGGAATGTGCTGCACAAACTCTCTCAAAGAAGCCACCTCTATCCTCATACTCTCCATCTGCTCAATGAGATCTCCCATGTCATGCTCTATCCGGTCAGCAAAGACAATCTGCTGCTGGTTGGCACGGTCTAAGGCAACTCTGAGATCCTCCTGCTGTCACTGCATACTCTGAAGTAGTAGATCACGCTCTGCCTCCCTGTTATTCCGAAACTGTAGCTCGGACAAGATGTCATCTAGATGCTTTGGATGGTGACATAATCATACTCCTCACGAGGCTTGTATGTACCTGAAAACTCATCAGAAAAAGTGGGTGCAGTGTGTGCACGGGTACTAGGCCCTGGGATATCGGCAGCATTGGCACAGGTACCAGTCTGTGGAACAAACACCATAGTCTTAGCATAGGCCCTGTTAACAGTCTCCTCCTCTAGGTCTGGGGCCTCAGTGTCAAACAGCCAGTTAGTGCTAATGCGCACATTAATGCGCATCACACATGGCAAAACAATGATCCTCACCTCTCTGTTACTAATTATAAGCCTATGTTTTCCGCTCAACAGATTCTTAATGAGGCGCATGTTGCGGCAATACTCTAAGTTAGCGAAAGGAATGGCTAACTGCTCAAGGGCATCCAACTCAGCAGTCAAGCCTAAAGCATAGGCTATGGAGGTAATCACTCCTCCGACACAGATACGGCTACCGGACCTAGTGACGGCAGATGCAAGATGAGATAGTAAGAAAGGGGTAGGATCTACCTTCATTTTGGATAAAGTACAGTGGATGAAAAACAGGTCTTTGGAATTGAAATTTCCTGTGTTCTCCCTTCCAAAAATTGTGTTTGCTAAGATGAGGTGAAGGTATCTTATGGTGGGTTTGTGGATTGTGGTGGCTTTTAGACCTTCCCAAGAGGTGGAGGTCTTGCCAGTAATCTGGCGCCAAAATCCTAAAGCACTGGCTTGCCACTCACTTTTGAGTGGTGCTTGGCATGTGTAATCCTCTCAGCTTGGAAATTGAAAAATAGTGCCTACTCTCTCTTGTGTCAGTGTATAGTCCCTATTGAACATTTTAAAATTGGCAATGCCGAAAGTGCGGGACAGATCACAGGAATACTGAAAAGTGCTCAAAAATTCATAAGTTAATCTAGTGTAAGTGGGGTGAGTGAGAGAGTAAAAGTATGACAAACCTAGATTGGTCAGCATTCAGTTGATGCTATCAAACAACCCCAAAGCTCGAATAGTATCAATGTGAGTGTATCGTGTTATGTAGCGGCAAAATCGTGAGTGTAAGCTATTGATTAACTTAACTCGAAAAGCAAAATTCGCCACCGCACTTTTATTTTATCCAAAAAGGAAAGGAAAAAGAGAGAACAAAACCTACACAAGCTCTACATCAAGAACAAGTGAATAGAGACTGGATAAGGGGGGTTGGTTACGCAATGGGAAGGTGTTAGCACCCAAAACGTCTATAGTACTCTATAGGAACCCTTTGAAATATCTACCGCTTTTGGTCTGAAAAAGTTTGCTTGAAAAGAGATTGAGGAGATGAGAAGAGAAATTGTTTTTTTTAGATTTTTTTTGTTTGGAGAGACTTGTCGTCTCATGCCTACGTACCCACGATGTGCAATGTAGGATCAAAACCTCGTAGTTCGTTGTACAAAGAATGAAATTTGTTTGTTTTGGTTGATTTTAAAATGTAAAGACAAGACGTCATTTCCAAGCGAATAATTCCGCTTAAAGAGATGAATCATGTCTAAACTTATGAAAATTTTTTAAAGGAAAAGTGCACAAGGGCATAAAAGAGGTTTGAATGAGTTTGGTGTTTTTTAAAGTCTTTTGAAAAAAAGTGTCAATATGCTTATGTAGTTTAGCATTTGTTAAGAAATGAAAAGAAAAAGAGTAAAATCACTTGACAAAAGTCAAGGTTTGATTATGAAAGAGGTGATAGTTTGAAATCAAGAAAGTTTTGAAAAAGGGAGAAAGTTTTGAAAACTGAAGAATGGGTGGAGAAGAAGTGACTATCCTAAAGCATAAAGTAAAAAATAAGGATAAGAAAGATCTAACCACAAATATAGTTGTTTTCACCATTAACCATGCAAAAGCACAAGTCTTCGAAGTCTTCGAATCATAATTCCAAAGCAAAGGGAAAAAGCCCTAGTTCTAAGTACAAGGATCCAAGAATAGTATTGAAGTCCAAGGTCTAGGTACAAAACTCCATGTCCATTGCAAAGGATAGTAACCATAGTCCAAGATTTGAAGCACAAGTTTTTTAGAGGTTTTGGCATTTATTAATGTTTTTGGTCCAAATGGACAAAGAGAAAAAGGCATAAGCATAAACATGTGTCCAACGGATAAAGGAAAAATTGCGGAAGAATAAACATGTGTCCAACGGACAAAGGAAAAATTGCGGAAGCATAAACATGATATGAGAAGGATAATAATGGAGCGTAAAAGTAAAAGAGAGATAGGGAGCGAGAAGGAATTGTAAACAAGATTAGAAGTTAGTAATTAGTTGTTAGTTGTTAGAGTAAGTGATCAATAATGATTGAATAATGTACTTAGGTCAAGGTTAATGAAGACTTGTTAGAAGATTGATAGAATCAAAGCCTCTACAACAACAAGCTTCATAGATTTTGAACCTAATACAAAAGATCAATCAACATTGAGTTATTTTCTGATAAGGGACATATGTTTCGCTATGTTAAGCAATCGCCGATTAATTTACATAGTAATTACCCTACAATGAGGCCGGTCAATAGCTCTTTGTGCTAATGCATGCTAGATGAACGATATGTAGACCGTTATCCGAAAGCAATACCGCACGAAAAGAAAAGAAGGTAACGATCTAGTCTTGATCAAAATTCAACAAATGAATTCTAAGATCCATAAGACTTTCATTGATCCAAATAAAGGAGAAATAGATGAAGAGAAAGCCAAATTAAACCACAAAAATATGTGATCTAAGGCTAAGAACAAAGGAAAGGGAAGAAAATGGAAAAGGAACCAAAATAGTCCCAAAAAAAAGGCAAAACATGCATTCTGTTTCGAAGTAACCGGTTACTCACCAGACATTAACCGGTTACTTAGTTCAAAATAGGTGCAGTTTTTTCAAAATTAACACAGAGTAACCGGTTACTCACCAGAAGTTAACCGGTTACTCTGCACCAGAATGCATAAATTTATGCAAAATTCAGCATGATCATCTTTCAAACCTTTTTGCAAACACCTTATGATCATGGAACTGAAATTGCACGAAATTTAAAGTAAAATAACAGTAAAAACCAGCAGTTAAACACAATTACAAGATCCAAAGTGAAATTCTGGCACAGATATCAGATGTCCTACACAGATGTTGAGACACTGATATCCAACACAATGAACAAGATAACAATAAAAGTAATAGTGCAGAAAGTAAAATAACACAGTGATATGTTTACCCAGTTCGGATCAACAATCCTACTCTAGGGGCTACCAAGCCAGGGACGAAACCAATATACGATAGTATCAATTCACAGATCATACAATCATCGAATAATCTGCTCACTTAATCACTACTCTTCCTATGACTTCTACCTAAGACTCACCTAGGTATGAGGCCCTCCTCAAATCCCTCTACAACCACAACCCGTGATTGGTATCTTTCCACACAAGTAACAAACCAAAAGTCACACTTTCAAAACACACAATTCTCAATACTTCACAGCTTATGAGAATTGACACACAAGAAACTCAATGCTTAAAAGCTTATGAGTAACTGACAGAACTTACAACACAAAAAACCAGTCCTTATACTGTTATCAGAATGATACCAGTTAGGCTCACAAAATACACTCGAAACCCTAACAAAAACACAAGTAAGTTCCACGCCTAAACTAGGTTTACATCAGTCAATATATAGCATTTAATCTAGACTGAAATTGGGCTTCAAAAACGCAGCAAATAGACTGCTCACAAATCTGCAAAATTAACTCCAACAAAATAGGTCTTCAATCCAAAGTTTCCTATTATGTCTCCATAATTAGAAACAGCATCAAATCCGAAAAACCAACAAATAATCACAATCCAAAAATGCTTTGGATGCCACATAGGATAATCAAATATTCACAGAATATTTAGTAACACTTCACAGCAACAGAATCTGTTTTAAAAACTGAATCCAAACACGATGTCCTATGAGCAGGTATGGAACATCTTTATTCGACCTGTTGAATGCAACCACCTAGAAACATCATGTTTCAACATCTTGCTGCTATAATAGTTTTAGCAAAATAAATACCAAACACAAAAGCACAGAAATAATAATCTCCCCCTTTGGCTTATTTTGGCTAAAACTACACACACAAAACTAGTAAAGAAGCACAAAAAATATCCATATCAGACAGCAGCGAAAAAACAACAGCACACAGCAGAAACATCCAGCATAGCAGCACTCCCCTTCAACTGCATACAACACCGCAAACAACACATAATAGCAGCATAGTAAAACTCCCCCTCAACTGCAGCAACATTCCACAATCTCTCCCTCAACTACTGCAGCAGCACAGGCACTCCCCACACAAACATCCCACACAAATATACTACTCCCCCTTTTTAGCCATAAATATGACAAAGGCAAGTAGAACAAGTTATAAGTAAAAATAAACCAGAGTAAACTGCATCAGAGAGTAGATGCACACCACATCACATGCCCAAATGTCATGCACAAACTTCAGTATTTTCCCTTCATTCACACACTGCACTACCAGAATCTCCTTTATTCTTTCCAATCTGGCAGCCAGAAGGAACATTAATTGCTATAGTTCTTCATAAATGCAAACCCCAAGTTTGCTCCTCAGATTTTCAAACTGAACTGCATCCAGAGCCTTGGTAAATATGTCAGCAAGCTGATTTTCTATGCTCACATGTTCAAGAGTTATGACTTTGTCCTCCACAAGTTCTCTGATGAAGTGATGCCTGATATCAATGTGCTTAGTCCTGCTATGTTGAATGGGATTTTTGGAAATATTAATAGCGCTCAGGTTGTCACAAAATAATTTCATGACATCTTGTGTGACATTATACTCAGATAACATCTGCTTCATCCATACCAGTTGAGCACAACTACTTCCAGCTGCTATGTACTCAGCTTCAGCAGTAGAAAGCGATACAGAATTTTGCTTCTTACTAAACCAAGAAATAAGATTATTTCCCAAAAAGAAACATCCTCCAGAGGTACTCTTCCTATCATCAGCACTTCCAGCCCAATCAGCATCACAGTAACCTACTAAAATGGGACTTGAATCATGGGAGTACAACAACCCATAATCACATGTACCACTCACATACTTAAGAATTCTCTTTACTTGATTGATGTGACTGACCTTGGGTTCTGCTTGATATCTTGCACACACACCAACAGCAAATGTTATATCTGGACTACTTGCTGTAAGATACAGCAGACTGCCAATCATACTTCTATACAAACTTTGTTCAATATTCACTCCCTTTTCATCTTTGGATAACTTCAAGTGAGTAGGAGCAGGAGTCCTCTTATGCTTGGCATTATCCAGTCCAAACTTCTTCACAATGTTCCTCGCATATTTGCTCTGACAAATGAAAATGGAATCTTCCATTTGCTTGACTTGTAGTCCAAGAAAGTAAGTCAATTCACCTACCAAGCTCATCTCAAATTCAGATTGCATTTGATTGACAAAATGTTGGACCATTTCATCCGACATCCCTCCAAACACAATATCATCTACATAAATCTAAGCAATCATTAGTTTCCCATCCTTCTCCTTGACAAAAAGCGTTTTATCAATGCCACCCTTCCTGTATCCATGGTTGACTAAGAACTCAGTCAGTCTTTCATACCAAGCTCGTGGAGCTTGTTTCAGGCCATACAAAGCCTTCTTCAGCTTGAAAACATGATCAGGAAAATTTGGATCCACAAAGCCTTTAGGCTGCTCAACATAGACTTCCTCATTAAGGTAACCATTCAGAAAAGGCACTCTTGACATCCATTTGAAACAATCTGAATTTCAACAAACATGCCACACCTAACAGCAATTTGATGGATTCCAATCGAGCCACAGGAGCAAATGTTTCATCGAAGTCTACTCCTTCAATTTGTGTGTATCCTTGAGCAACTAATCTGGCTTTGTTCCTGGTAACAACTCCTTGTTCATCAGACTTATTCTTATAAACCCATTTTGTTCCAATCACATTTGTTCCTGCTGGTCGTGGTACCAGTTCCCAGACTTTATTCCTCTTGAATTGACAAAGTTCATCTTGCATAGCACTTATCCAGAACTCATCTGTCAATGCTTCTTTTGCATTCTTTGGTTCAATCTTTGAAACAAAGCATGCATTTGACACAGTCTCCCTCGTTCTGGTTCTTACACCTTCATTCAGATCTCATATAATCAATTCCTTAGGGCGATCCTTCTAAATCCTTATAGAGGGTCCCCTGTTAGCATCCTCTGCCTCTTCATTCTCAGTTCTAGTGTTGGTTTCCGGAGCACTATCTTCTACAGACTCAATGTCTTGGGAGGTTTCATTGTTCATGGGCAGACATGCTCCAACATCATATGGGACATCTTCGCTTTTGCCAGAGTCATCAACCACCACATTTATGGATTCCACCATCACCTTAGTTCTGGAATTAAATACCCTATATGTTTTAGTGTTTGCAGAGTATCCTAAGAATATTCCTTCCTCACTCTTAGGATCCATCTTTCGCCTCTGCTCACGATCCGCCAAGATATAGCACTTACTCCCAAACACATGGAAATACTTCACATTTGGCTTTCTACCTTTCCATAGCACATAAAGAGTGACAAAAGTGCCTGATCTGATAGTCACCCTATTGTGTATATAGCACGCAGTATTCATGGCTTCAGCCCAAAAATGATATGGAAGCTTTTTGGCATGAATCATGACTCTTGCACACTCTTATATAGTCCTGTTCTTGCATTCCACCACACCATTCTGCTGAGGAGTGATCGGTGATGAGAATTCATGAGTGATTCCTTCAGATAAGCAGAACTCTTAAAACCTGCTATTTTTGAATTCTCTCCCATGATCACTTCTGATTCGAATAACACCACAATCCTTTTCCCGTTGAATCCTTTGACACAACTCTTTGAAGACTGCAAAAACTTCAGACTTTTCTTTGATAAAACTTATCCAGGTGAATCTGGAGTAGTCATCTACGACAACATAGGCATACTTTTTCCCACCAAGACTTTCAACCTACATAGGTCCCATTAAGTCCATGTGAAGAAGTTCCAGAACTCTAGAAGTTGTGGTAAGATGTTGAAGCCTCTTGTGTGACACCCTTGTTTGCTTCCCAACTTGACATTCACCACATATTTTATCCTCATCAATCTTCAGCTTGGGAATACCTCTAACAGCTTCACTTGACATAACTTTCTTCATCCCTTTCAGGTGTAAGTGACCTAATTTCTGATGCCACAGTTTGGTTTCATCTTCCTTTGACATCAAACAAGTAGACAAACTTTTAGGTTCTTGAGGATTCCACAGATAGCAGTTATCCTTAGACCTGGTTCCCTTCATAACAACTTCATCTTTCTCATTGGTTACTAGACACTCAGATTTGGTGAAATTTACTTTGAGACCTACATCACACAGTTGGCTTATACTGATTAAATTTGCGGTCAGCCCTTTGACAAATAGAACACGATCCAGATTTGGTTGTCCTGTGTAGTCCAGCTTTCCAACACCTTTTATTTCACCCTTTGATCCATCCCCAAAAGTGACATAATTGGTGGAGTGAGGCTTGATATCTGACAAGAATTTCTTCACACCAGTCATGTGTCTTGAACAACCACTGTCAAAGTACCAATCTTCTCTTGCAGACGCTCTAAGAGAGGTATGTGCTATAAAACCAGCCATTATTTGTCTAGGAATCCATCTTCTCTTCTCTTTACCCCAACTCTGTCCTTTATTTTGTTGCTGAGCAGTTTTGGGATAGCCGTGCAGCTTGTAGCAAAAGGACTTTAAGTGACCAATCTTTCCATAGTAATGGCATCTCCATGATTTATACTTTGACCTACACCCTCTTTTCTGATGCTTCATCTGATGTTGAAACTTGTGATTTGACATCCCCTCTTCTTGCTTTATTTTCTGAGGAACAAACTTCAATACAGGCTTCTTGTAAGTCTCTGCTTGATTGTTGAAACCAAGGCCTTGCACATTTCCAGCTTCTTTCCCAGTCTGAAGGATCTCATCCAGCTGCATGGTACCATTGTTCAGCATTCTTATAGATTTGGTCATATTGTCAAGTTTTGACTTTTTCCATTCAACCTCCTCTTTCAGATCAACAATGGTTGATAGATGTTCTTCCTTCTCATCTTCTAGTTGAGCTATCAGAACCTTCTGTTCCAATATTACCTAGCACCTTTCTTCATTCTTGATACACAACTCTGAAAACCCTGTGAAGACTTCTTCCTTAGTGAGTTCTCCAATATAGGATTCTTTGTCAGAGTCAGACTCACAAGTAGTTTCTCCATCAGCCTTACAGATCCCAGTCAAAGCTGTCACCAATTTTGCTGATTCTTCTTCAAGATCACTCTCAAACTCTCCTTCTAACCAAGACACCGATAAGCCCTTCTTCTGCCTTTTGAGATACGTGGGACACTCAGTCTTTATGTGCCCATATCCCTCACTTCAAAGCACTGAACTCTCTTCCCTTGATTGGAGTCTTCTTCAGTTCTGGATCTTTTGCCTCCATCCTGGTTCTTACTGATGTCGAGTGACTTGTTCTGAGCATTTGCTCTCGACTTCCAGTCAATCCTTTTCAACACTTTGTTAAATTATTTTCCAAGCAATACCAGATCTTTAGACACCCCTTCATCTCTGACTAGGTCACCTTCATCTTCTGAGTCACCAGCATTTGACACAAAAGCTATGCTTTTCTTCTTTTCAGACTTTTCACTGATCCCTAATTCAAATGTTTGAAGAGATCCCACCAGTTCATCCACTTTCATCTTGTCTATATCCTGAGCTTCCTCTATAGCAGTCACTTTCATGTCAAATCTCTTTGGTAGAGATCTGAGGATTTTTCTGACCAGTTTGCTGTCAGACATCTTTTCACCCTGGGCACTGGAGGCATTAGCTATCTCAATAATGTTCATATGAAAATCATGAATGCTCTCATCCTCTTTCATCTTCAAACTATCAAACTTGCTAGTGAGAAGCTGAAGTTTTGACATCTTCACCTTTGAAGTCCCTTCATAAGCAACCTTCAAGACCTTCCAGGCCTCCTTAGCAATGGTGCAGTGTTCAATCAACCTGAAGATATTCTTGTTGACACCATTGGACAATACATTCATGGCTTTGGAGTTCCCTACGGACCCTTTGTAATCTGCATCATCCCAGTCTTCCTCTTCCTTCACCACATCAGTAGGAGCACCTTTTTCATCTTTAACCTTTGGGGGCTCCCATCCTTTTATAACAACTTTCCATGCTTGATCATCCATGTATTTGATGAATGCTATCATCCTTGGTTTCCAATAGTCATAGTTGGAACCATCAAGCAGAGGTGGTTTGTTAAAAAATCCTCCATCCTTGTCCATTGTACCAGAAAGTACCTTCCCTGAATCTCACCCAGAACCAAATAAGGGTGCAAGCTCTTGATGCCAATTGAAATTCTGGCACAGATATCAGATGTCCTACACAGATATTGAGACACTGATATCCAACACAATGAACAAGATAATAATAAAAGTAATAGTGCAGAAAGTAAAATAACACAGTGATATGTTTACCCAGTTCAGATCAACAATCCTACTCTGGGGGCTACCAAGCCAGGGACGAAACCAATATACGATAGTATTAATTCACAGATCATACAATCACCGAATAATCTGCTCACTTAATCACTACCCTTCCTATGACTTCTACCTAAGACTCACGTAGGTATGAGGCCCTCCTCAAATCCCTCTACAACCACAACCCGTGATTGGTATCTTTCCACACAAGTAACAAACCGAAAGTCACACTTTCAAAACACACAATTCTCAATACTTCACAGCTTATGAGAATTGACACACAAGAAACTCAATGCTTAAAAGCTTATGAGTAACTGACAGAACTTACGACACAAAAAACCAGTCCTTATACTGTTATCAGAATGATACCAGTTAGGCTCACAAAATACACTCGAAACCCTAACAAAAACACAAGTAAGTTCCACGCATAAACTAGGTTTACATCAGTCAATATATAGCATTTAATCTGGACTGAAATTGGGCTTCAAAAAAGCAACAAATAGACTGCTCACAAATCTGCAAAATTAACTCCAACAAAATAGGTCTTCAATCCAAAGTTTCCTATTATGTCTCCATAATTAGAAACAACAGTAAATCCGAAAAACCAACAAATAATCACAATCCAAAAATGCTTTGGATGCCACATAGGATAATCAAATATTCACAGAATATTTAGTAACACTTCACAGCAACAGAATCTGTTTTAAAAACTGAATCCAAACGCGATGTCCTATGAGCAGGTATGGAACATCTTCATTCGACGTGTTGAATGCAGCCACCTAGAAACATCATGTTTCAACATCTTGCTGCTATAATAGTTTTAGCAAAATAAATGCCAACCACAAAAGCACAGAAATAACACAAAGGATCAAGTAACAAAGATCACCGAAGATCTACATTATGGAAGATGAAGATGAAGCTTCAACAATGGTGAAAGATGAATTACCACTTCAAATCTGAAAATTCCTTCAAATTGCTTCAAGATCCAAACACCAAAGCCTTGATCTATGAGAATTGATGAAGAAAACAAACTTGCATGAAGGTTTAGCTCAAAGTTGAACAAGATTCAATGTGAATTCTTGTTAACTTTCAAAAGAAGAAAAGTGAGCTTTGAGTGAATTTTGGTGGTTGAGGAGAGAATTTGCAAGAGGTTTTTTGGCTCTCAAAAGCTTCAAGAGAAATTTTAGCAAGGTGAATTTGGCTCTCAAAAGCTTGTAGAATGAATGAAATGAGGGTTCTATTTATAAAGTTTAGGCTTGGAAAAATTGGTGGTTTGGAATTTGGTTTGGAAATGAAAATTAGGCCTGGAATTCAAATTTCGAGGGAATTATCAAAAGAGTGGTGATTAGTGAAGGTGTATGGTAGGAAATGATCAAAGTGATGTAGGGGAATTAAAATGAGATGGTCTAGAATATTCCAAATGTGATCAAAGGCTGAGATTGGTGCCAATTGCTGAATTTGAATTTGCTGCCATTTTTTCAAATTTTTATGAGGGTAACCGGTTACTCACCATAGGGTTACCGGTTACTCAGTGCAAAATTTGTGAAAAATGAGCATTTTGTTGCACTGTTGTGGTTCCGGCTCGATTCTTTTGCTTGTCAAAGAAAGCATGGAAATAAGCACATGAACCTTGGAATTCCTTGAATAATGATCAATTAAAACTTGGGGAATCCTTGACCAGATGATTGCGGATCAACTTTGACTTTTTTCTCAGATAAAATTCATTCGAGCTGTGGGACTGTTATTTTGGCATTTTTAACCGGTTCTTACCCTGAAAATGTCAATAAAGAGAAAACAAAATATTTTTTTGGGTTTTGGTTAAGGTTAGTAAAATATAAACAAATAAAGAAATAAAGTGAATAAGAAACACACAAATGCTCGACGATTCCTGCAAGACATAAACCCAAAGAGGAGAGGGATAAGGGAATCAATGTGTGATCTTGCTTGTGATAAAAATGCAAATGAAAATATGAATGATATGTGGAATCTTAGGGGTCAAAAATTAGGGTCTTACATGTTGCTACAACGGGTCTCTTACAAAGTTTGTGGAAGACGGTTCATTGATGTTCACCAACGATTCCTTCCACGAACTCGATTCCCATGTAATCAATTTCTCGAGAGACTCTTGGAGGCATTCTATAAATTTGGAACAGATTAAGAGAGTTTGAATGATTAAAAATAGTACGTAAGAGAGGAGTTTAAGAGTGGTGGTGGTGATGATGGAGTTAGAATGAGTGTTTGTGGTATTTATAGAGAAATAAAAGGGATATGAATGGTTAGGGGTTAGGATAAAGGTTAATGGGAGTCATTATGGGTGATTATTGAGAAGTTTGATAATTTGAAAAGGGTTTGTTGGGAAACCGCGCAAAAAATGCAACAGAAAATGCGTAGAACTTCTGCTCGTTCTGTTTCCATGGCGAATGCCATTAAGCATATGGCAAACGCCATGTGTTTAAGCGTTGAAATTTTGAATATAGAAGCTGGTGGCGAACGCCATCTAGCAATGGCGAACGCCATTTAGCTAGAATGCGCAAATTTCAATTTTAAGGTTCAAAAACTAGGATTTATTATTTTTATTTTATAAAACATGTATTATTTAAAGAGCTAAATGTGCAGAATTTAAACTTTGAGATTAAAAGATGCATAAACGTTAAAAAGATATATAATACTAGGAACACATATTAATAACATAAAAAGGGAATCACATTAATTAATAACAAAAACAACATGTCTTCCCCAATAAATCGACGATACAGTAAATTAAGAACAACAACGGAAAGAAATACAATAATAACTAAAACAATCTAAAACATAAAAACAACGGAACACCATCGGTACAAGTCATCAATCATCTATTAAAGTGCCGACTAAATGAATGGACTTGCTGAAACAAATGATCGAACTGCTCATTAGAGACATCCATAAAATCAATGAGATCTCCTCGGATGAAAGTGATCTCATTCCTAAGAGTCACAAATTTAGATTGCAAAGCACCAATGGCAGTAGCATAGTCTACACGAGCTCCAGAGACATGAGAAGTGGCATAAGGGGGAATGGCATCCTGGACTTTATACGGTTGAGGACTATAAGGCAGAGTAGGTGATTCACTCTGCTCCTCTAAGTCATACAGCCAGTTATTCCTATTGTGCACATGGTTAGGTAAGGTGAAGTTGTGGACCACTTTGTTATCAATTAAGAACTCAAATTCGGCTGGTCCTAAGTTAACTAAAATACCACGGTTGAAGATGAAATTCAAATGCATGGGACAGATACCTCCAAAGGCACGAATACGGTTAAGCTGGTATCGTGAGCCTATGGCATCTGTAATCATGGTGACTAATCCTTAACGAGAATAGCACCATGGGTCTCATGTGCAATACAGTTCATATTTGCTAACATAAAGGTGGCGTCATTCACAGGCCTTCCCTGTGAAGCACAATACATAATAAACAGCTCGTTCTTAGAAACAGAAGTAACATTTTCCTCCTTACAAAACAAAGTGTGTGCCAGAATCTTATGGAAATACCTTAAGGCTGGATTTTGGATATTTTCTGAGAACATGGTGTGAGGTTTAGGGTGATAATTATCGGTTATGGTTCCCCAGAAATAATTAAGGTCGAGGTCGGTGAAGGCGTCATCAGGTGTCAGGGTATAGGCATCAGGTCCATTTGGGAATCCTAATAGGTCAGCTATCTCATGATGGGTAAAGCGGTATTTTGTTTCGAACAACTTGAAAGTGGCTAAACCTCGGCCAAAAATGAGACCTGGGTTAGGGTCATAATAAAGTGAGCTAAGGAACTGGAGGGTAAGCATGCGGTAAGGGCTAAATCTCCTTCTCACACCAAAATTCACCCAACCTATTTGGTCGAGCAGATACATAACACTGTCCCTGAGTCCTAGGGTGGTCAAAGTAAGTCCATCGGGGTAAATTGGTAATGACATTTCCCTCTGAGCCAGGACATCGAATTGGCATCTCTGAGCTTCATTCCTAAACACAATCTCCACGTCAGCATTAGGCTCCATACTCTAAGTCAATGACAGCTATCCTAATCTAAGTTAGCCTGAATCATAATAATAATAATAATAATAATAATAATAATAATAATAGTAATAATAGTAATGGGATTAGCAGTAACAACAACAAAACACAAAAATAGATAATTATGGTAGCAAACAACAAAGATAAAAAGTAAAGTCTAAAGGTCGTGGATTTCCTCCCACGCAACGCTTGTTTAATGTCTGCAGCTCGACATCAGGTCTGAGTGGAACTATTCCTTCGAAAGAGCGGGCATTTCCTCTAACTTATAGCTTGTGCAGAAATCTTTGTTTTCGATGTTGTGGTAATGCTTAAGTCTCTGCGCATTCACAATAAACGTCTCATCAGATTTTCCTCTAATTTCTATGACTCCGCTTTGGAGAACTCTTATAACCTCGAAGGGGCTAGACCATCTGGAATAGAGTTTGCCAGGAAATAGCTTAAGTCGAGAGTTAAAAAGGAGAACTATGTCACCCTTGTTGAACTCTCGCCTAGCTATTCGTTTATCATGCCACTGTTTGGTTCTTTCTTTGTAAATTCGGGCATTTTCGTATGCATCTAATCTAAGTTCGTCTAGTTCATGGATATCCAGAATTCTCTTCTCTTCTGTCGCCATGTAATTCATATTCAGGGTCTTAATGGCCCAATAAGCTTTATGCTCAAGTTTGACAGGCAGGTGATATAATTTTCCATAAACTAGTTTGAATAGGGTGGTTCCTATCAGAGTTTTATAAGCTGTCCTATAAGCCCACAGAGCTTCATAAAGTTTCGCAGACCAATCCTTCCTAGAGGTCACAACTATTTTTTCTAATATCTGCTTGATCTCTCTATTAGAAACCTCAACTTGTCCACTCGTTTGAGGGTGATATGGTGTTGCTACTCGATGTCGCACTCCATACTTAAGCAACAATTTTCCAAAGACATTCGAGATAAAATGGGATCCATCGTCACTAATGACAACTCTTGGAACACTGAATCTAGGAAAAATCACATTCTTGAAGAGTCTTATGACTACTCGTGCATCGTTGGTAGGAGAAGCTATTGCTTTGATCCACTTCGACACATAATCTACTGTGACGAGTATGTATTTGTTGCCAAATGAGGATGGAAAAGGGCCCACGAAATCTATACCCCAAACATAAAAGACTTCTACTTCCAAAATACCCTTTAGTGGCATCTCATCTCGTCTAGAGATGTTACCAGTGCGCTGGCACCGTTCGCAATTTATAACTGCGGTGTGGATGTCCTTCCAAAGGTTAGGCCAGAATAGGTCAGAATGTAAGATCTTTGTGCAAGTCTTTGAAATGCTTGCATGCCCTCCATAGGGTGCAGAGTGGCAGTGAGATTTGATATCTTTTACTTCAGATTCAGGGACACATTGACGGAAAATTCTGTCGGCTCCTCGCTTGAAAAGTAGGGGCTCATCCCAATAATATTGTTTAAGATCATGGAAGAATCTCTTCTTTTGTTGGTAGCATAAATCTGGTGGAAGTACCTGAAATTCTGGCATAGAAGACATCACATGTCCTAACACATGTCAAGACATTGTTCTGCACAATTATTAAACAAGAACAGAACAGCAGACTGATTTTCAAACTATCAGTAACTGCAGAACGACAGATGTTTCGACATCTGTTCCAACATGTTAATCAAAACTGAACTATAAATTGCAGAATGATAAACAACACAGAATATGATGACCCAGTTTAGTGCAACTCACCTACATCTGAGGGATACTAATCCAGGAAGAAGAATCCACTATCAGTAGTATAGTTTTATGTAAACAACCTCGGATTTATAGTAAACACCCACCTTTACCTATCACTATCCAATGAAGACTTTATCATTAGAAGTCACATCTAATTAATAAGAGAAACCCATCTCATGTAACTCCCCAGTTTTGTCAGTTTTTATTTAATTGAGTCGTTTTGATTATTTGATTATTATATTATTTTATTCTGACTTTTATTTGGAAATATGTTATTTTTCATAGTGATTATATTTTGTCGCGTTTTGGGAACGTTTGTGAGATATTTGAGTGTAGGGGTATTTTGGTCTTTTGTCGGGTAGATATTATATTTTTTTCATAGAAATAGAAATAGAAAGAGAGAAAAGTAGAAAGAAAAGAAAATAGAGAGAAAAAGAGGAAGAAAGAAAAGAGAAGAAGAAAAAGAGGAAAAACTTGTGGATTTAGGAACTGACTTTCTACACGCGATTTAATCGAGTAAGGGTGCGAAACTCGATTATCTTATCATTGTGTATGATTATGTATGTGGGTGTGTGCATGTTGTCTTGCTTTTCTATAGTTTTGGTTTTAGGTCGAAAACGAGTAGAAATCGATGTTTTCGCGGTCGGAAATCGATATAATTTGCGTCGTATGATCACAATGGGTTTATGAGTCATTACTGATAATTATTTTGCTGTTGGAATTGATTTGGAATGAAAAATGAGATTTTGGGGGTTTTGGATCAATGTAACCCGTAACAGAATAATTCTGGTTCTGGTGTGATTCGCCAGGCGAATTTGGGATTCGCCAGGCGAATTAAGTCTCGCCACTCGTTCGCCAGGCGAAGTGCTGGCGAAGGGGGATTCGCCAGGTGAAATCGTAAGTCGCCAGGCAAAATCGGAAAGACAGAATTGGGGTAGCTTCTGTAACCTTTGGTTTTTCTAATTTTGTAGTTCGCCACTAGTTCGCCAGGCGAAGTGCTGGCAAATGGGGATCCGCCAGGCGAAATCCTAAGTCGCCAGGCGAATCTGGCTGTTTCTCAATAAATTATTTTCTTTGGAAATTCATAACGTTTGATTCGTAACTCGGATCTGGACGTTCTTTATACTGTTGGAAAGCTAATGAAATGTTCTTTCTTATAAAAATGGGCTTTGAGATTGTTGGACGATTTAATTATGTCAGAAATTGGGAATAGTGTCGTTTTGTCGACTTTTGCCGTTTTAATTGTGTGAATTTGATGTGTATCATGCAATGTGCTGTTTATATGAATGTCGTATGACTTGTGTGCTGTTGTGTGATGGAAATGCATGATTATGGAATGTGTATATGTGTGCATTTGAATGTCATAAGTCATTGTATGCCAAGCATCATGATATGCATTCTTGTGATGTCGTGTGCCCTAATGGGTGTGAGCGACGAATCGATTCCAGAGGGAATCGGCTATAACATCGTGTGCCTTATACAAAGAGGTGTGAGCGATGATTATGGATGATCGTGTGACTTATACAAAGAGGTGTGAGCGATCGGGTCGTGTGCCTTATACAAAGAGGTGTGAGCGATCCATAAACGTCGTGTGCCTTACACAAAGAGGTGTGAGCGACGGGGAACATCGTTTGCCCGATGGGGAGTTACACTAAGTAACAAGCGATGGTTCCAATAGTTCCTGAGTGAACTAGTGTTGAGATGATGGATGGATGATACCGCATATGCATTTCATAGAGTTGTTGTGTCAGTCTCTGTGCATTTGCATAAATCATGAATGGATTAATTTTGTGTGGAATTGTGATTGGAATTGATGAGTTGAGATATATATATATATATATATATATATATTGGTGTTGGTGATAATTGTGTTGTTTTGTATTTGGATTCTGTTGTACGTTGTGGTGAGAATATTTTACGTGTGTAATTTTGGGTTATTATATAATTATATGCAATTATATTATGATTGTTTTTCTCACCCTTCTGCTGTTTTATAATGCTCTATGAGGCATTGCAGATTAGATTGCTGGAGGTCTTTTTGTGAAGCTTAGGTCTTCATTCTTTTGTCGGTCGGCTCTGATATGTGACACCGGGTAGTCGGGGTGATCGAGTGTGATTATTTTGTATTATGTATACACATGTTTTGGATTGTACTTGTGTGGCTTTGTATAGGACAGATACACTTTGTATGATGTATATATATGAGATTCAGTACAGATTTTCCGCTTTTATTCTGTGCCTGAATTGTGGGTGTTAGGAACTAAGTTCCTTTGTTATTTGCTACCTGAGAATGTTTCATATCTTTATGAGCAGGTTTATGTGTATGTGTTTCAAATTGATGTGACCCCTCGGTTTATGCCGTGAATGTTTTAAATATACTCTGATGAAATTTTGAATTTTTGTTACCGCTTTATTAATTGGCGGTATAGATTGGGGGTGTTACATTAAGTGGTATCAGAGCCAGTCCGTGTCAGTTTGTATCAGTCCTTGTCGGTGTTGGTGTGTGGGTGAGCTGTTTGTTTAACCATAGTTGCTGTTATTGGAAATGAACAGAATATGGCTGGTAGGAATGACGCTGCTTTAGCTCCTGCTATGCAAGCTATGGCTCGGGCTGTGCAGGGTGCACCTAATGCTGCTAGTAATGATGAGTTCAGGAAGAACAAACCGCCTGTCTTCAAAGGAAGATATGATCCTGATGGTGCTCAGTTATGCCTTAAAGAGATTGAAAGAGTCTTCCGAGTGATGGATTGTGCTGAGGATCAGAAGGTGAGACTGGGTACTCACATGTTACTGGAAGAAGCTGATGATTGGTGGGTTAGTACACGCCATGTGTTGGAAGCTGCAGAGGAAGAGATCACTTGGGCTGTGTTTAGCATTGAGTTTCTGAGGAAGTATTTTCCCGAAGATGTAAGAGGAAAGAAGGAAATTGAGTTCTTGGAATTGAAACAAGGTAATATGTCTGTTGTTGATTATACTGCTAAGTTTGTGGAGCTTGTACAGTTTTATCCACATTATGCTGAAGCGACTGCGGAATTTTCTAAGTGTGTGAAGTTTAAGAATGGATTGCGTCCTGAGATAAAGTAGGAAATCGGTTACCAAAGGATTAGAAGGTTTTCTGATTTGGTGGATTGCTGTAGGATTTTTGAGGAGGATAGTAAAGCTCGTTCTACTCACTATAAGATTGTGAACGAAAGGAAAGGGAAACAACCGTTTTGTAGTGGTCCTTATGTAACACCAGCTGATAAGGGTAAACAAAGGGGGAATTTCGAGAAAAGGCCAAGTGGGGGAGGAATGTCTAATCCTCTGAGATGTTATAGGTGTGGTGACCTAGGGCATCGTCAGTTTGAATGCAGGAAAGATATGAGGAAATGTTCCAATTGTGGAGGTTTAAGACACATTGCAGCTGATTGTAAGAGGAACATGGTGAAGTGTTTCAATTGTGATGAACCTGGGCATGTTAGTACAAAGTGTTCGAAACCGAAGCAAGCTCCAGCTGGTGGGAAGGTTTTTGCATTGGTAGGAACTTAGACTTCAAGTGCAGATCGTCTGATCAGAGGTACTTGTTTTATTAATAGTATGCCTTTAGTTGCTATTATTGATACTGGAGTGACTCATTCGTTTATTTCGTCTGAGTGCGCGAAGCATTTGAATCTTTTGTTGTCTTCGATGGGTGGTGAGATGGTTATTGATACTCCAGCAATGGGGTCAGTAACTACTTCTTTGGTTTGTTTAAGTTGTCCTTTAACCATTTATGGTAAAGACTTTGAGATGGATTTGGTGTGTTTACCGTTGGAGGGTTTAGATGTGCTTCTAGGAATGAATTAGTTGCAGTTCAATAGGGTTCATATTGATTATTATCATAAGTTGGTGAGATTTCCTTCTCTTGAGGAAGACGAGGACTCGAGTTTCTTATCTACCAAAGAGTTGAAGAAACTTTTGGCGGATGAAGCTCAGTTGTTTGGGTTGTTTGCATTGTTGACTGTGGACAGTCAAGTTTCACTTGATGTGTTTCCTGTTGTGTGTGATTTTCCGGAAGTGTTTCCTGAGGATATTTCGGACTTGCCGCCAGAGAGAGAGGTGGAGTTTTCAATAGATCTAGTTCCTGGTACTAGACCTGTATCGATGGCACCATATCGAATGTCGACATCTGAGTTGGTTGAGTTAAAAAAGTAATTGAATGAATTGTTGGAGAAGAGGTTTGTGAGACCAAGTGTGTCGCCTTGGGGTGCTCCAGTTTTATTGGTGAAAAAGAAAGATGGAAGTATGCGATTGTGTATTGATTATCGCCAGTTGAATAAGGTGACGATTAAGAATAAGTATCCTCTTCCAAGGATTGATGATCTGATGGATCAGTTGGTGGGTGCGTGTGTGTTTAGTAAGATTGATTTGAGATCAGAGTATCATCAGATAGGAGTGAAAGAGGGAGATATTCAGAAGACGGCTTTTAGGACACGTTACGGTCATTATGAATATTCTGTGATGCCGTTCGGGGTTTCTAATGCGCTAGGTGTGTTTATGGAGTACATGAATCGTATTTTCCATGAGCATTTGGATCGTTTTGTGGTTGTGTTTATTGATGATATCTTAATTTATTCTAAGTCTCAGGAGGAGCACGCGGAGCATTTGCGCATTATTTTGCAGATTTTGAAAGAAAGAAAGCTTTTTGCCAAACTGTCCAAGTGTGAGTTCTGGTTGTCGGAGGTGAGTTTTCTTGGGCATGTAATTTCAGGTAATGGTATTGATGTGGATCCATCTAAAGTAGAAGCAGTTATACAATGGGAGGCTCCGAGATCCGTTACTGAAATTCGAAGCTTTTTGGGTTTAGCCGGTTATTATCGAAGGTTTATTGAAGGTTTTTCTAAGCTAGCACTTCCTTTGACCCAGTTGACTTGTAAAGGACAAGCGTTCATTTGGGATATTCGGTGCGAGGAAATTTTTAATGAGCTGAAGAGAAGATTGACAACAGCTCCAATTTTAATTCTGCCGAATCCTACTGAACCGTTTGTGGTGTATTGTGATGCGTCTTTGATTGGTCTAGGTGGTGTTCTGATGCAAGAAGGTAAGGTGGTGACTTATGCTTCAAGGCAATTGAGAGTGCATGAGAAAAATTATCCTACTCATGATCTTGAATTAGCGGATGTGGTTTTTGTGTTGAAGATTTGGAGGAATTATCTCTACGGTGCAAGATTCGAAGTCTTTAGTGATCATAAAAGTTTAAAATATTTGTTTGATCAGAAAGAATTGAATATGAGGCAACGTAGATGGTTGGAATTCTTGAAAGACTACGACTTTGGCTTGAATTACCATCCGGGTAAAGCTAATGCGGTAGCCGATGCATTGAGCCGAAAATCGTTGCATATGTCCGCTTTAATGGTTAAAGAGTGGGAACTTTTGGAATCATTTAGAGATTTGAGTTTGGTATGTGAAGTGACGTCGGATTGCGTGAGGCTTGGAATGTTGAAGGTCACTAATGATTTTCTGTTGACGGTTAGTGAGAAACAGAAGATGGATGTGAAATTTGTGGATTTGATGACGGTTGATAATAAAAGTGAAAATGAGGACTTTAAAGTGGACGATAAAGGTGTTTTGAGGTTCCGAGGTAGAATTTGTATTCCGGACGATTCGGAGTTGAAAAGGATGATTTTGGAGGAAGGACACCGGAGTAATTTGAGTATACATCCGGGAGCGAATAAGATGTACCAAGATTTGAAGAAGATTTTCTGGTGGTCTGGATTGAAAAGAGATGTGGCTCAATTTGTGTATGCGTGTTTGATGTGCCAAAAGTAGAAAGTGGAACATCTGAGGCCTAGTGGTTTGTTGCAACCGTTGGATATTCCTGAGTGGAAGTAGGATAGCATTTCCATGGATTTTGTGACAGGGTTGCCGAATACACAGCGAGGGCATAATGCTATTTGGGTGGTTGTAGATAGGCTGACTAAATTGGCTCATTTCATTCCGATTGACATCAGTTTTTCTTTAGAAAGGTTAGCTGAGATTTACATCAGTGTGATTGTGAAATTGCATGGGGTTCCGTTAAGTATTGTTTCTGACCGAGATCCGCGGTTTACTTCGATATTTTGGGAAGGTTTACAAAAGGCTTTGGGTTCTAAACTGAGATTGAGTCCGGCTTATCATCTATAGACGTATGGTCAGACCGAGAGAACGATTCAGTCGTTGGAAGATTTGTTGCGAGCTTGTGTTCTTGAACAAGGTGGTGCGTGGGATAGTTATCTTGCATTGATTGAATTCACGTATAATAACAGTTTCCATTTGAGTATTGGAATGGAACAGTTTGAAGCGTTATATGGACGAAGATGTCGAACACCGTTGTGTTGGCACGAATCTGGTGAGAGTTTGGTGGTTGGACACGAATTGATTCACCAGACTACAGAAAAAGTGAAACTTATTCGTGAGAAAATGAAGGCTTCTCAGAGTAGGCAAAAGATTTATCATGATCGTAGAAGAAAATATCTTGAGTTTCAAGAGGGCGATCATGTGTTTTTGAGAGTTACACCGGTAACGGGTGTTGGTCTTGCATTGAAGTCGAAGAAACTTACTTCTCGGTTTATTGGTCCTTACCAGATATCCGCGAGAGTTGGTGCTGTGGCTTATAGGGTGGCGTTGTCGCTGAATCTGTCAAATTTGCATGATGTGTTCCATGTTTCACAGCTTCGGAAGTATGTTCCAAATCCGTTGCATGTGATTCCGATGGATGAGGTTGAAGTAAGGGAGAACCTTACGGTTGAGGCGTTACCCGTTAGGATTTTGGATCGCGAGTTGAAGCGGTTGAGGGGCAAGGATATTGCACTTGTGAAGGTAGCGTGGGGAGGCGCTGCTGAGGGCAATTTGACTTGGGAGTTGGAGAGTCGGATGCGGGAGTCGTATCCAGAGTTGTTCGTCTCAGGTAATATTTTCGAGGACGGAAATTTCTAAGTGGGGGAGAGTTGTAACGTCCCAGTTTTGTCAGTTTTTATTTAATTGAGTCATTTTGATTATTTTATTATTATATTATTTTATTTCTGACTTTTATTTGGAAATATGTTATTTTTCATCGTGCTTATATTTTGTCGCGTTTTGAGAACGTTTGTGAGATATTTGAGTGTAGGGGTATTTTGGTCTTTTGTCGGGTAGATATTATATTTTTTCATAGAAATAGAAATAGAAAGAGAGAAAAGTAGAAAGAAAAGAAAATAGAGAGAAAAAGAGGAAGAAAGAAAAGAGAAGAAGAAAAAGAGGAAAAACTTGTGGATTTAGGAACCGACTTTCTACACGCGATTTAATCGGGTAAGGGTGCGAAACTCGATTATCGTATCATTGTGTATGATTATGTATGTGGGTGTGTGCATGTTGTCTTGCTTTTCTATAGTTTTGGTTTTAGGTCAAAAACGAGTAAACGAGTAGAAATCGATGTTTTCGTGGTTGGAAATCGATATAATTTGCATTGTAGGATCACAATATGTTTATGAGTCATTACTGATAATTATTTTGCTGTTGGAATTGATTTGGAATGAAACATGAGATTTTGGGGGTTTTGGATCAATGTAACCCATAACAGAATTTTTCTGGTTCTGGTGTGATTCGCAAGGTGAATTTGGGATTCGCCTGGCGAATTAAGTCTCGCCACTCGTTCGCCAAGCGAAGTGCTGGCGAAGGGGGATTCGCCAGGTGAAATCGTAAGTCGCCAGGCAAAATCGGAAAGACAGAATTGGGGTAGCTTCTGTAACCTTTGGTTTTTCTAATTTTGTAGTTCACCACTAGTTCGCCAGGGGAAGTGCTGGCAAATGGGGATCCGCCAGGCGAAATCCTAAGTCGCCAGGCGAATCTGGCTGTTTCTCAATAAATTATTTTCTTTGGAAATTCATAACGTTTGATTCGTAACTCGGATCTGGACGTTCTTTATACCGTTGGAAAGCTAATGAAATGTTCTTTCTTATAAAAATGGGTTTTGAGATTGTTGGCCGATTTAATTATGTCAGAAATTGGGAATAGTGTCGTTTTGTCGACTTATGCCGTTTTAATTGTGTGAATTTGATGTGTATCATGCAATGTGCTGTTTATATGAATGTCGTATGACTTGTGTGCTGTTGTGTGATGGAAATGCATGATTATGGAATGTGTATATGTGTGCATTTGAATGTCATAAGTCATTGTATGCCAAGCATCATGATATGCATTTTTGTGATGTCGTGTGCCCTAATGGGTGTGAGCGACGAATCGATTCCAGAGGGAATCGGCTATAACATCGTGTGCCTTATACAAAGAGGTGTGAGCGATGATTATGGATGATTGTGTGCCTTATACAAAGAGGTGTGAGCGATCGGGTCGTGTACCTTATACAAAGAGGTGTGAGCGATCCATAAACGTCGTGTGCCTTATACAAAGAGGTGTGAGCGACGGGGAACATCGTTTGCCCGACGGGGAGCTACACTAAGTAACAAGCGATGGTTCCAATAGTTCATGAGTGAACTAGTGTTGAGATGATGGATGGATGGTACCGCATATGCATTGCATAGAGTCGTTGTGTCGGTCTCTGTGCATTTTGTCATACCCCAAATTTTGATCACTAAGATTTCCCATCATTGTGCAAATCATCATCACAATATGGATGAACCATCATGCCTCATCAACTGCCTCAAGGTTTGTTGAGCATTCACTATAATCAAAATTAGGGTTTTAAGCCCTCTCAGAGCCTTAAACAAAGGATCAATCAAGGAATGACTTTATCTTTAACTTGTCTAGCCTCTAAAATATCCACAATGGATCAAAAGGACTCCCACTTCAAGGATTAAGCACAAGGCTGCTCCCTTCTAGGTGGATTAAGTCTCAAGATCGACAGTGTCACCAAATTAGGGTTTTGGTCGACCAAGGCCTCCAGATGGAAATTTTTCATCTGGGCACAAGCCAATGATCCAAAACATAACCTAATATACTCCATGGAACCTCATGGACCCAATCATCAAGTCAATTTGACCTCAGGGGATGCATACATCAAAAATCAGGAATTAGGGTTTCTTAACCTAATTCACCCGTAAGTTGACTTTTGGGACAAATCATGAACCAAGACCTAAAGACATGATTTGGGGGGCTTTAATATACTATATTGATCCATTTGCAACAATGGATTAATCCAATAAGCTTTAGCAACAAGTCTCAATTTCATCTGCACCACAATTAGGGTTTCGCGAGGAAAGTCAACTGTAACTTTGACTTTTGACCAGGACATGCTCCCAAACCCTAAGACATGATTCAATATACCCTATGACACCCATGGAACATGTCCATCAAGTTTAATTTAGGTCATGGACATGATTTTCTGAAGAATTGCACAGTTTGGAATTCATCTGATAAAAAGTCAACTGTGCACAAAAGTCAACTTTGACTTTTTGATATTTTTCACCAAAATGGATTTTTAACCCTAAAATGATGTTAATGTATGATTTGAATCATCATTCATCAAGAAAAATCAAAGAAAGTGGGATAACTTGTAAAAGGGGTAACCATAAAAACTTAGAAAAATTTCTAAGTTATGGAAAAAGTGACACTAATGTGCCAACTTTGGAGGACCATAACTCCTAAACCACAAGGCCATTGTTCCCCATTCGAAGCTTGATTTGTAGATCACATTGCCCTCTACAAAAGCTTCATACTGACCTATGTCCAAATTCCTCATGGATTTTGAGTTATGGAGTGATCAAAATCAAGAAAAGTCACTTTGTTCCAACACTTAGTGAAATTTTCACTAAGTCAGAATCTGCCTTTACTTTTTTCCAAATGTAGGGGGATTTTTCGCTTGGATTCAAAAGAGATCTAAACCAAACATGTTCAAACAGTTGTTGTATCATGTAAGGGCTTTCCAAAATGACCAAGAACATTACCAAATTCAATTTGAGCCATGAGATATAACAATGGCAAGTTGCCTTGTTGAAATCTGTCAAGGCAAGACAGATTTTTCACTTTTGCTCGATTTACCAAAATTATGAAAATCCAAATACTCCTATCCAGTTGGACACCTCTGAGGATTGAATCTAAACGGGACAATCACTGAGCCAAGCCTCCAAAGTCTTTGGAACAAGAAATAGCATGTTGAACCTATAATTGCCAAAATAGGGACAAGACTCCAATTTTGGATTGGAGCATTCAATGGAAGCATCAAGGTGGTATAGACTGAGCTCTTAGCAACTGAATTTAGTCAAGACTTATCCAAGACCAATGGGACCAGCAGCCTGTGCCCTAACCTCTAGTCAATGGCTAGAGGAGACTTGGATTTTCATTTGCCAACATTGGACAAACCTACTCAGCAGTTGCCATTCAATATTCCTTGCAAAACAAACTTGCTCTACTATAAATAGAGCTCAATTGTGATCAGTTTAAGTACACCAAAGGCCTACAACACTTGCCTTTCTCAAAAACCACTTCTCACTCTCAAAAATGCCTTTCTTAGCAAGTTACTCTCGGGTTTTTCATTAGAGAGCAATTCCACTCAAACCAATCACACACACACCTCATATACATCATATGTGAGCTGATCAAACACTTAAACAACATCTGAAACACTGATTTCTCAGAATCACCAGTCAATTGCTCAAGGTTTTAACCAAGTTGCAGTTGAGATGCCATGAAGTGATCCAGCCAATTCCCATCAAGTCCAAGCATTCAAACACGCTCCATAGGGTGTAGGGAAGCTGTTCAGATCATCACAATTCATCTGTAACACCTTCTACTCAGAAATCAATTTGCTCTTGTTGTCATGACCTAGAGGTAAGCCTAAACTTAGTCATCTCTCAATCTATGCATATTTCCTCGCACAATACTTTTGCCAAATGTTCATAATCATGCATGGAATGTTTCCCCTCAAGTAATTGCTTTGTTTAAATCGTGTATAAAAAATCCCAGCCTTCATGCAGAATTTAGGGTTCTTGAGGATTTTGCGTGATTTCTTGTTTTATGCTTAATTTAAATGAAATTAATTATCATAAACATGACCGTGAGGTTGAAACGAGTTGATTGGTATGTGGATTGCATGATATGATCAAGTATTCAGTGAGATTGATTAGAAAATGCAAATTTGGGAAACTCAGAACACGCGCGTGTTCTTGCCTTTGTTCTTGGCGCCATTTTCCAACATTTGAATATTTGAATTTTGTGATTTTTATTTAATTGATTCAAAAATTAATTTCTCTCTGAGTTTTAATGATTTTGAGTTGATTCTTCTTTTAATAATTCACAAAAATGTTAAAATATTTTATTTTCCCAAAAAAATTCCAAAAATATTTTTTATTTCATATAATTGATATTTTTGCAAAGAATTAATATTTTAATTGTTTTTGACATTTTGAATATTTTTTCCACCTTGATTTTGCAACTTTTAATGCCTTCTAATTATTTTGTAGGTCAATACTTAATTTTTGAAGCATTAATCCAAGATCACAATTTGTTTTCCATATGTAAAACAATTTTGATCATTTTAATTGAATTTTTATTCAATTAAAACACATTTTGAAAACAAATTAGGGTTTTTGGATTAATTCAACCCTTATAAATCATTTCAAACACTTTGGGCCTCTAATAGAGTGTAAGACCCAATCCTTTTTTGACCAAATCATTTTTGGGCCTCAGTGTATTGTATAAGTCCTGATACTGTAAAAAACAAACGACGCGATCGTCGCCTTTTAAAAAAACTTTTTGGGCCTCTCCTCGAGCTATAAGACCCATTCAAAACTTTTGGGCCTCTAATAGAGTGTAAGACCCAACCCCCTTTTAACCAAAACAATTTTGGGCCTCACTTATTGTATAAGTCCCTCTGCGTTAAAAGAAAACCTCGGCGCGGTCGCCATTTTTAACGAAAACTCATCTGGGCCTACCCTCGTGTTATAAGCCCCACTATTTTTCTTTAAAAACTTTTTGGGCCTCTTGAGAGAGTGTAAGACCCGTCCCTTAGTACAAAAAACCTTTTTGGGCCTCAGTCACTTGTATAAGTCCCTCTGTACAAATTCAACAGTGCAATCACTGGTAAAACCCTGAGTCTCTCCTTGAGCTGTAAGCCCCAAATCTTTCTTTTTCAAAGCACTTTCTCCTTTGATTTTGAATATACTGTTGTTTTCAATCTGTCTTTGTTGAACAACTAACCAAACAGCATGGAAGCTCTACAACCGAGTAAGTGTTTATACGCTTTCATTTACCGTTTTCATATACATATAACTGTATTGTGGGGCTGTTTCGCTGTAAGTCTTCTTTCATAAACTCATATCAACTGTGTAATAATAGTATAGATATTTAGAGTTTCCCCGGCAACTACGTCTAGAACTAGGTAAAGCCGTTTCATTTATTCGTAGAAATAGACAGCTAGATCCCCAATAGGATCACCAGATACAGTCTTCTCTTCGGCTGTCCTCATTAGGAATTGTCAAGAAACTCTACTCCCGGAGATGAATGTATTCTCCGTGAATGGCATCTTTGAGTTTCTTCCAAATTCTCGAACTTTCCGGGCTTGATCTATTCCTTGTGAATAGCCTGTCTTGAATTTCTCTGGGTTTGGGTACCCACGGGGTTCTTAAAAGCATCGGCCTCCTCTTGGGCATCGTACAAGGACCCACAGGCTTCCTAAAAGCATCCCCGCCTCCTCTAGGGCTTCGTACAATGACCCGTCAGCTTCTTAGAAGTATTCACAGCCTCCTCTTAGGCTTCTTATAATGATCTCTTCCTCCGGGAATGATAGCCTCCTCTTGGGCTTCGTACAAGGACCCGTCGGCTTCTTAAAAGCTTCCAGCCTCCTATTGGGCTTCGTACAAGGACCCGTCGGCTTCTTAAAAGTCTCTAGCCTCCTCTTGGGCTTCGTACAAATTTTCCCAACGACCTCCTAGAGGTATAGGAATAGAACTTAGTCATATTCATAGAACAGTCCTTTCAAAGAGTCTACTACTGTTTCTCAAATCATAGTACAAAAGACAAAACTCTAGACACGGACAGTCTAATATCCTTGAGTCTCAAAGACATTCTCAAGTGACCCCTTCGTTAGATAGGAAGGAAACCCGTAGACTCGGACAGTCTCAATACCCTTTGGATTTCCCGTTTCCTCAAAGAAAAGGAAATATTCCTGGTCCTCGAATCGAATCCTTGAGTACAGTGTTACTCATATAAGAACTGATTTTCTCTTTTAAAATCAGTATATTGGATCTGTCACTCAACTGAAACAGTTATAATAGCCCCCTCTTGGGCTTTTTACAATGATTCTTCCCAGCGAAGCAAATGTTTAACCTCTCTCTTGGGCTTTGTACGAGATACAAAAGACTCCCTCGTTGAGTCAAACAACGTTTAGCCTCTCTCTCGGGCTTTGTACGAGTCACATAAGAGACTCCCTCGTTGAGTCAATCACCCCTTTCGCCTCCATCTCGGGCTTTATACGAGATACAAAAAGGTTCTTACTGAGCCAAACAAATTTTAGCCTCCATCTCGGGCTTTGTACGAGATACAAAAACACTCTCTTGTTGAGTATAAAAGATCCTCTTGTAGGATCAACCCCTTTTAGCCTCTCTCTCGGGCTTTATATGAGACACAAAAACACCCTCTTGTTAGGCCCATAGCCTCCTCTTAGGCTTTGTATAAGAAAACCACTGGTTGATCCAATCAACCTTTTAGCATCAAAGTTGTGCGTCGTTCACAGTACACAAACATCAACAACTCCTTCCCTTTCATCTAATCGCTATAAACGGCAAGCCTCTGGATCATCTACATCCATGCCACTGTCCCTCTTTTAGCATGAAACATTCCTAAGGAAAGATAGCATTGCTCTACACTGAGTTAAATTCTTCTCCTTCAGGTTAAAAATCTCCTATAAAGGAAATTATGGCATTGCCGGATTCACACATCCCGGTTAAAGTAATTCTCCTTTATAAACAGTTGTGACATACAACCCCCTCTTTAGAGATGACAAATTCTCTCTAAAGACAACACCTTTCAGCTTCACATCTTGGGCTTTGAACAAGATACAAACACCTTTCGCTTCACGTCTTGGGCTTTGAACAAGACACCAAAACACCCATTTCCTCCCATAGAGTATGAGGAACTACGAACGCTCTGATTTCCCTGTTTCGGTAAACGGGAATACGTAGGCATAAGATTGAAAGAAAAGATCTTAGCGAGCACACTAAACAAAAACCCAAAATCCCATACTTTCATATATCCGTCCTAACATCTTAACCTCCCACCAATCGACCGAACACCACTTTTAACAAAATAAACCTAAAAGAGACCCCGAATCTTTGTAGCATCTGTAAACCAACAATTTTGACTGTTTAACTTCAGTTTGCAAGCAGGGTTAATTTGAGGCATCTATTTCCCTTCCTTAATCAGCTTTAATAGGATAAAAAATGAATCGAGCTGTAGATACCAAAGAGCAGTAGTGCTTCGCAACCACATCGAAAAATTGCTCGCTACAGAAAAATGGCGACTCCCAGACGTGTCATTAGGATCTATCTCACCTTTGTAGCGAGATATTGTTCTCTTCCTATCTATTAGGTGGAAACTTTAAAAGTGGCGCCCACCGTGGGGCTCTTCTAACCTTTTTTTCTCTTCTCTTGTGTGAAAACCACAGATTGGGGCTTCCGCCGGGGAACCCATTTTCTGTCAGGAACATAGGATTCATAGCTTTAAAGGTCTAGGATGATTACGACAAATATATATACTGCTTTTCCTAATTGATATATGTGTTTATTTTTCTGCTAATGGGAATGCGTGTGATGCCGCATGTGGAAAGATTGAGTATACACTTAAGATAGGTGATGGCGACGAGGTCGACCATCAACCTCAGTGGAGGCTTCCCAATGCAACCCATTCCCTCTCACAGTCAATGGGTCGATTATGGTGTTTGAGAAACTGAGGAGCAAATTAGTGGCGCAGAGGCTATCAGAAATAGTTGTCATGCGATGCCGCCCTCTTCTGAGGACTCTTCAAAAAACATCACCTAGCACGGTTCCCGGCCCACTGGTGTTTTCTTGACAAGAGTTGATGATGATGAGAGACAGGTACAAAAGTCACTAGTAAACCTTTGGGATGGGTAGAGCCTTGACTCCATGACAACGACCCTTTGACCCCATGTTTTTTCTATGTTTTTGTGTGCTGCATTCATGCATTCATTTAAAAAAACATTAAAACATTCAAAAAAATTTCTCTTCTAGTCTCTTTGTTTTTCAAATTAAACTAAGACTGTGATTGCAAATATCAGAGAAAAGGATTGTGCTAATGGATTTCGGTAGAAGGAGAACTCATAAGTACACCTTCAAGGTTCCAAAACTAGAGGATTTGAGAGGTTTGGCGAGAATGATCACAAACCAAGAGGCCATCAGAGCCAAGTACGGAGGTATGCTACCTCTGTTAAGGGTCCATGTGATTGAGGGAATCATGGACGTGCTCGTTCAATTCTACGATCCGGTTTATCACTGCTTTACATTCCCGGATTACCAGCTAGTACCAACGCTGGAGGAGTATTCTCATCTGATCGATTTACATATCACTGATCGAGCTCCATTTTCTGGACTGGATGAAATTCCAAAGAATTAGACCATTGCAAGAGCAAGTCATTTGGATGAGTCAGAATTCAGGATTCACATGACTACCAAGGGTGGCATACAAGGTTTGCCAGCCCAGTTTCTGACAAAGAAAGCTCTGTACTTCGCTAGTATAGGGAACGGGACTGCTATTGAAAGCATCTTTGTTTTACTCACCTACAGATTATTTTTGTTGCCCAACATTAATAACTTCGTCGATATCAACGCTATTAAGGTTTTTCTCATTGGAAACCCTGTGCCGACTTTGCTCGCAGATGCGTATCATTCTGTACACTTAGGGAATTTGTACAATAGAGAGGAGATCACATGTTGTGTACCTTTGCTTTACAAATGGTTTATCTCCCATTTACATAAGTCTGCTGCTTTATGGGATCATAAGAGTGCCTTGTGCTGGTCGCAGAAGATCATGTCTCTCACCAACTCTGACATAGATTGGTGCAATAGGATTTATGATGGAATCAGGATCATTGACCATTTTGGAAACTTCCCCAACGTACCCCTTATAGGAACTAAGGGAGGAATCAACTATCATCCGATATTGGTTTGCCGTCCGTTTGGATACCCGATGAGGCATGTTCCCCGGAATGCTCATCTGGAAGGTCTTTTCTTCAAGGAAGGAGAAAATGATAGAGCACTAAAGACGGAAATAGTGCACGCTTGGAAACACGTTCATAAGAAAGGACGGGAGTCTCTAGGAAAACTAGACTGTGTCTCGGTGGAGCCTTATCTCCACTGGGTACAAACTAGAGCTCTCAAGCTAAAGATGCCTTATCCTCGTTACGGAATTCTTCCGCCGAGGGAATCTGTCATGTACTTCATGACGGAAACTGAAAAGCTTCAAGTTACTCTCAACAAAGTTCAACGGGAGAAGAGGTCTTGGAAGAACAAGTACCGCACCCCCAACGTGGAGTGCATCAAAATACAGCAACTGCTAAAAGATAAGGATGATCTGATCGAGATTTTAGAGCAACATGCTATGGATAATCAGGATGACCAAAGGAATTTGCTCGCTCCTTTCACTTGGCAAAGGAATGACAGCCCGACAACGGCTCAAGAGCCCTGGTCAAAGAAAAGGAAGATACCAGAATCAGCACCCGAGTTCTCTCGGGACCCCTTAGCTTAGGTTTCTGTTTCTGCACTTTGTAATCTACTGTATTTTTGTTTCCACAATCCTTTGAATTTCAATAAAAAGGGGCTTCCCCACCGTTTGATATTTGCAATCTAATTTTTGAAGTTTATTTTTATTAAACAAAACAATAATTAATATAATAATTGCATTCATCATTCTCACATCGCGTATTCTTCTTACCTACGAATCTCACGTTTGTGTCTCGGTTCTAGAGTTAAATTGTCTCATTCGTACAATACTCGGGCTAATCGTCAGAAAAAGATGGATGATCTTGAGGAAGAGAACAGAGAGTTGAAAGAAGAGATCGACGCTCTGAGAGAGGATATGAGAAAGCTTCGTAACGACATGCAAGCCATGGCAGAAGCTCAGCTACAAAGGACTGTGATCTCAGAGATCACCTCAGCGCCCATAGTGGAGAAGTTTGATCCTAGGTATCAGATGCCGAAAGATCGTCCTTGGGGCATGCCTGCAAACTATATCCCGGAAGGATATGTTCCGCCGATCGTTGAAGATCAGAGAATCACGACAGATGCCGCTGGGCCTGAAGGTTACAAACTTCGGGAAAGCGAAGATGCCAGAGGCATATTGAAGACTCCTGAAGGTTACAAACTTCGAGAAACGCCAAGACTCACTGTCGTAGTCACGGTACCACCCCCTGTGGTGCACACTGTCCCGGAAGTACAGATTCTACAGATACCTTATGGTAAAAAGGAAACTATGTTTGACCGAATGGATGAATTCCAGGAACAGTTCTTGGAAATGCAGAAGGAACTACAAGCCATTCGCGGTCAGGATCTATTTTGAAAGGATGCCGCAGACTTCTGCTTGGTCCCCAATGTGAAAGTCCCGCACAAGTTCCAAGTGCCCGACTTTGAAAAGTACAAGGGTAACTCTTGCCCTAAGAGTCACTTAGTGATGTACGCTCGGTGAATGTCAGCTCAGACTGAGAATCAGGACCTGCTGATTCACTACTTTCAGGATAGTTTAACCGGTGCCGCATTAAAATGGTACATGGGTTTAAACCGTGCTACGATTAGCACATTCAAAGATCTTGGTACTGCCTTCGTCTAATAATACAAATACAGTTTGGACATGGCACCGGACAGAGATCAACTCAGATCAATGTCACAAAAGGACAAGGAAACCTTTAAGGAGTACGCCCAGAGATGGCGTGAAATTGCCGCTCAAATTTGTCCACCTCTTGAGGAAAAAGAGATGACAAAGATCTTCCTAAGGACCTTAAGCTCATTTTACTATGACAGAATGGTTGCCAGTGTGCCCAGTGACTTCACCGAGATGGTGGGCATGGGAGTTCGTCTTGAGGAAGCCGCCCGAGAAGGACGTTTAGCCAAAAACGCTGGACCATCAAGTAGTACAAAACGATACGGTAGTGCTCTCCCTAAGAAAAAAGAGCAGGATATTAGGAATATCTCTCTCGGAAAGAAAAGGCGACGTTATCAGCCGGGTAGCAGCTGTAACTCCTACTATCAGCCCTGCGCCTATTCCTACGTATCAACCTCAGGTTGCGCAGAGCCAACTTTAATCAGCAAAGGACACAACAGCCTCTTCAGCAGGCTCGTCCTCCATATAATAACAATCGTACAACACGACCATCAGGGTTTGATCCTATACCCATGTTGTACGAAGAACTATTTTCGTTACTACTAGCTAAGGGGCACATCCAGACTAAGGTTCCTCTTACAGTACCGAAAAATCCGCCTTTTTGGTTTAAGGTGGATCAAACATGCCCTTATCATCAAGGAGGATCAGGGCATAACACAGAGAACTGTCTCAATTTCAAATATGACGTGTAAAAGCTTGTTAGGAGCGGGCTCTTATCTTTCAAAGATACAAATCCCAATGTTCTCACGAACCCGCTGCCTCAACACGAGAAAGCTGCAGTCAACCTGATTGAGAGAGAGTCTAATAATGTCTATCAAATTCACGATGTACTCTTATTGAGGACCAATTTGGTCAAGATACATTATAGACAGAGTGGATATGGCCATGTGCCACCTCATAATTATCATCAATGTGATGTCTGCTCTAAAAGTAATAGAGGATGTTCGGTAGTGCAATCAACTCTACAGGAACAGATGGATCTCGGATGGATCCAAGAGCACCGAGTTCGTGGAGTTAACATGGTCTATATGAACTCCAACGTCATTTAGAACCACGATATGTGTGCAATGAATGTCAACTTGGTGGCGATGCACTCAAGGCAAAGCCAGTATCATAATCTGCCACGACACGATTACAGTTCCTGTCTGACTTGCTCGGTAAACAAACAGGGATGCTCTTTCATACAAGAGGCCCTCCAGCGTCAGATGGATCTTGGATGGATCCAAGACTACCATGATAGGAACCCTTATCAGATCAACATGGTTCAGACCTTCGATATTCGCTGATGAATACCAACCTGGTAGAGTTACATGCTGAGCAGGTCCGACTCGGATTCTTAATATCACACGACTATCAAAGCTGTAAAGCAGGTTGCGAAAATGATCGAGGTTGTACCCTTGTCCAGGAGGTACTTCAGCACTTGTTAAATCACTGGTGGATGCCAATCTATATGGATGAAGATACTCAGCAGATTAGTATTAATAACAGGAATCCCACTCGGCATCAAAGTCAGGATGTCCGATCTGTGGAAGCTAACCTAGTGAGGTTACATTGTATTCAAAGTGGGCGTGGCCAGGTGCCACCACACAACTATGACCGTTGTAGTGTCTATTCAGAAAGTAACCAAGGGTGTTACCTTGTGAGAGCAGCTCTTCAGGGTCAGGTGTATCGTGGATAGATTGGCCCATATCCGGGTTCTGGACCCATCAACAGGACGCGAAACTACCTTGCCAATCAAGTCGAGGATGTTGTCACAATCTCTGGTCGTCACCAGACCAGGGATGTTTTTGCCGTCATCCCTTTACTTGACGAATATAGGGCTCCCAACCGGGAACGGATCGAGATTATTTATGATGGTCAGAAAAATCAAAAGGTTCCCATAGTCATCTATCTACCAGGACCACTACCGTATGAATCGACTAAGGTTATCCCTTACAAATACGGTGCAACGACAGTTGAAAATGGAAAGGAAAATCCATTACCCTCCGTCGTGAATATTGCAGACATCAGTCGTGTAACACGGAGCGGTCGAATCTTCAACCGAGGAGTTGGAGAACCTAACAAGGAAAAGAAACTTCAGACAGAAGCTCCCGATCCATCAGTCGGTCAATCCAGTAATCCCGACCTTTCGAGAAATAATGATGAGATGCTGAAGCTCATCCAAAGGAGTGAATATAACATTGTTGATAAGCTGTTACAGACTCCTTCAAAGATCTCGGTATTATCGCTGTTACTCAGTTCAGAAGCCCACAGGGAGGTTCTACAGAAAGTCTTAGAGCAAGCCTTTGTGGAACAGGATGTAACAATCAAATAGTTCGATAGCATTGTCTCTAACATCAATTCCTGCAATAATTTGGGATTTAGTGATGAGGAATTACCCGAAGAGGGTCGCCGTCATAACATGGCGCTCAACATTACAGTTAACTGCCAGGGCGATGCTTTAGCCAGCGTACTGGTAGACACAGGGTCAGCCCTGAATGTTATGCTGAAGTCCACTTTGATGCAATTAGCATTCAAAGGCCCTTCGATGAGAATCAGCGAGGTCGTCGTCAAAGCGTTCGACGGATCCAGAAAAACAGTTATCGGTGAAGTTGACCTTCCCATAACTATTGGTCCTCACACTTTCCAAGTCACTTTCCAGGCCAGGGACATCCAGGCAACATACAGTTGTTTATTAGGAAGACCTTGGATACATCAGGCTGGAGCGGTCACTTCGACCCTCCACCAAAAGCTAAAGTTCATTCAGAACGATCAACTTGTCACAGTCTGTGGAGAACAGGCCTTGCTCGTGAGTAACTTATCATCATCTACTTGTGTAGAACCCGAGGAGGTTATTGGGATGAGGTTCCAAGCGCTGTCAGTGGGCAAGGACAATCAATCCCAAGGAGGAACCTCAATTTCCTTATACAAAGATGCTATCAAAGTGGTTGAGAGTACCGATACAACCGGATGGGGACAACTTGTCATTTCTATTGACAATAAAACAAAGAAGGGTCTTGGTTTTTCTGCAACCTGTACCCAGACAGCTGCCAGCGATGGAAGTCTTCATCCCATTCAGAACTTCTTCCACAGTGGAGGTTTTCTTCACCCAGTCCCTCAAGCAGTCTATGCTATCAATGAGGAAGATCCCTCTGACACAGAGGAAGAGTGGAAGTCCTATCTCAACGAGGATGGTTATATGTCTCAGGACGAAACGTAAACTCCTTTATGCTTTCCTACAGAGAGTCCGAGATTTATACCCAGGTCAAACATCGAAATGATATACGGGGATTGTGATCCGAAAGGATGTCGTGCTCCGCCAAATTCATTAGAGGAAGACACTCCAATGAAAGACAATTTTGACTACACCTACTATGGCCCAATGGATGGTCTGCCAATGTGGCAACCTTATCCAGGAGACTTGGGGCAAGAGAGTCAGCCGAACAATGAAAATCAGCTGACCGTCATTGAACAGAATACCTGTGTCCCCACCATGTCATGGGATCAACACTCAGGTCATTCAGAAACTAATCAACATAACAATGAATTTCCAACGTTTGCAGGACTTGAATTCATCAACTATGCTTTTCCTGAGGTCAACGTCATCAAGAGGGATGACTCCTCCAGTTCCAAAGAAGTGTGGGACACCTTGGGACAACCAAGTGGAAAATTTGACTATATGGTCAAGTACACCGCTCCCGAAAGCTCTCGTATCAGGCTCGAAGATATCCAGCCAACTGGATGGGGAGATACAGCTGAGAGCACAAATGTTATGCAAAATACAACAGAGGAATCCTCCTACGACAACTCTGCCTGGGAGACAGATTCCAATGATCCTACTCCACTAGAAATCAGTGTTATTTCTGAAGGAAAATCGAGGAAGGTGCCAGACTTTGTGATTCACCGAGGAGTTCGCTGCCAATGGGTTGCCGTCGAGGTTCCGAAGATCATTCATCAGTTAATGTAATTGCCATCTTTAACCTTTCACCCTGCCCAGGTGAAACGGATGTTTTGATAGGGCTCGCTTTCTGTAAATTTTCCCTCTTCGCTCCGCCCAAAGCAACAGAGTTTTGTTTTATAGGGCTGTAGTTTCAAGGATCGACTTGTTCATTAATAAAATAACGTCGTTCTGTAATTTCCGCACTGTTTGCTGTCTCTTTTTGCTTTTTCAGAAAATGGTAATCCTAAAAAACAATTAAAAATAAAAGCAAGCAGTAAAATAAATACACTGCACGCACTCGCATTTTCTCTATCTCTTCTAAACACAAATCATCACGTCATACAGATTGCTTGTTTTAAACCCAGTTGAAACATACGATCCGATGCCTTCTCCCGACTTTGGGTTCCTGATATTTGGGGCTGAAGAAGTTGACAACGAAATTCCAGAAGAGATCTCTTGACTACTCAGACAGAAGGAAAGGTTCATTGAACCCCACAAAGAGCCGTTGGAAGTGATCAATGTGGGTTCGGAAAAAGAGAGAAAAGAAATCAGGATTGGGGCACTGCTCAGTCCAACTGCCAGAGAGGGTTTGATAAAGCTTCTCAAAGAATTTCCCAATGTATTCGCTTGGTCCTATCAGGATATGCCAGGGTTGGATACCAGCATCGTGGAACATCACTTACCGTTAAGATCGGAATGTCCGCCAGTAAAGCAAAGGTTGAGACGGACTCGCCCGGACATGGCCATCAAAATCAAAGAGGAGGTACAGAAACAGATCGACGCAGGTTTCCTCGCTACATCTGAATATCCTCAATGGTTAGCCAACATCGTACCCGTTCCCAAAAAGGACGGAAAGGTCAGAATGTGTGTTGATTACAGGGATCTGAACAAAGCAAGTCCAAAGGACGACTTTCCTTTACCACACATTGACATGCTGGTAGACAGCACAGCAAAGTTCAAAATTTTCTCCTTCATGGATGGATTCTCAGGCTATAACCAGATCAAAATGGCGCCGAAAGACATGGAGAAAACTTCGTTCATTACCCCATGGGGTACCTTTTGTTACAAGGTGATGCCGTTCGGCTTGAAGAATGACGGGGCAACCTATCAAAGGGTCATGACTACTCTGTTTCATGACATGATACACAAAGAAATCTAGGTATATGTCGATGATATGATTGCAAAATCTAAGACAGAGGAGGAGCATGTGACCCACCTGTCAAAACTATTAGAGCGTTTGCAAAAGTACAAACTCCGCTTGAATCCCAACAAATGCACCTTCGGTGTCCGTTCAGGGAAACTCTTAGGGTTCATCGTCAGTCAGAAGGGAATTGAGGTTGATCCTGACAAGGTCAAGGCCATTCGAGAAATGCCTTCTCCGAAAACTCAAAAACAAGTCAGAGGATTCTTGGGACGTTTGAACTACATCTCCAGATTCATATTCCTTATGACCGCCACGTGTGCGCCGATTTTCAAATTACTCAAAAAGAGCCAGGATTGCGTTTGGCCAGATGATTGCCAAACCGCCTTGGACAGTATTAAGGAATACCTGTTGAATTCGCAGATTCTATCACCTCAAGTGGAAGGAAGACCACTGATCATTTACCTCACAGTCCTAGAGGACTCAATGGGATGTGTACTTGGCCAACAAGACGAAACCAAACGGAAAGAGTCTGCCATCTACTATCTGAGCAAGAAATTCACCGACTGTGAGACTTGGTACACGATGTTTGAGAAAACTTGTTGTGCTTTGGCTTGGGCAGCCAAACATCTTCGCCAATACATGATTCGTCATACTACTTGGTTGGTTTCCGAGATGGATCCAATCAAGTATGTCTTCGAAAAGCCTGCTCTCACGGAAAGAATTGCCCGTTGGCAGATGTTATTATCAGAATATGACATAGAGTGCCACGCTCAGAAAGCCATTAAAGGAAGTATTTTAGCCGATCATTTGGCTCATCAACCGATTGACGATCAAGAATCAACCGGGTTTGACTTCCCAGACGAAGATGTCATGTATCTAAAAATGAAAGATTGCGATGAACTGTTACCCAGTGAAGGGCCAGAACCAGGTTCCCAATGGGGACTTATCTTTGACGGAGCATTTAATCATTATGGAAACGGAATTGGGGTAATCATTGTTACCCCTCAGGGTACCCACATTCCTTTCACTTCCAGACTTACGTTCAAATGTACGAACAACGAGGCCGAATACGAAGCTTGTATTATGGGTCTTGAAGAAGTGATTGGTTTAAGGATCAAAAACTTGGACGTATACGGTGATTCAGCCTTGGTTATCAATCAGATAAAAGGAGATTGGAAAACATACCAATCAGGACTGATTCCTTACAAAGACTATGCAAGAAGGTTGTTGCCCTTCTTTAACAGAGTCGAGCTTCATCACGTCCCTCGTAGAGAGAATCATATGGCTGATGCCTTAGCCACTCTCTCCTCCATGATTAGTGTAGGTCAATGGAATGACCTACCTAAGATAGACATAATGCGCCTTGAACGGCCTGCCTACGTCTTCACGATCGAAGCACTCATAGACAACAAACCTTGGTATCACGATAACAAATGCTTCCTTCAGAAACAAGAGTACCCATCTGGGGCACTCAGAAAAGACCGGAAAACCCTTAGAAGATTGGCTGGAAGCTTCTTCCTGAGCGGTGACACTCTTTATAAGAGGAATTTTGACTTGGTCTTGCTCCGATACGTAGACAGACCAGAAGTAGACATGCTTATGAAAGAAATTCATGAAGGATCCTTTGGCACTCATGCCAACGGACATACAATGGCGAGAAAAATTCCGAGAGCAGGGTATTACTGGTTGACCATGGAATCCGACTGCTACAAGTACATGAGGAGGTGTCATAAGTGTCAGATATACTCCAACAAAATTCATGTACTGCCATCACATCTCAAAGTTATTTCTTCCCCGTGGCCTTTTTCCATATGGGGAATCGACATGATTGGCTTGATCGAACCTAAGGCTTCAAACGGACATCAGTTCATCCTGGTAGCCATTGACTATTTCACCAAGTGGGTCGAAGTAGCGTTGTACGCTAATGTAACCCGACAAGTGGTGGCCCGATTTATCAAAAACAATATCATCTGCCGTTATGGTGTTTCGAGCCAGATCATTATAGATAATGGATCTAACTTGAACAACAAGATGATGAAAGAGTTGTGAGTGGAGTTCAAGATCGAACACCATAACTCATTTCCCTACCGACCCAAGATGAACGGAGCGGTAGAAGCGGCTAACAAGAACATCAAGAGGATCGTTCAAAAGATGGTTGTAACCTATAAAGATTGGCACGAGATGCTACCCTTTGCTCTTCACGATTATCGAACATTTGTCCGCACTTTAACAGGGGCAACCCCTTTCTCTCTAGTATATGGCATGGAGGCAGTTATCCCCATAGAAGTAGAGATCCCATCAATCTGGGTATTGATGGAAGCTAAGCTTTCAGAAGCTGAATGGTGTCAAAGTCGACACGACGAATTAAACCTGATCGAAGAGAAGCGAATCACGACACTATGCCACGGTCAGTTGTATCAGCAGAGAATGAAGAAGGCGTTCGACAAAAAGGTCCGACCTCGTGTCTTCAGAAAAGGAGACCTCGTGTTCAAGAAGATACAATCGTTTCTCACTGACTCTCGGGGAAAATGGACCCCAAATTATGATGGCCCCTATGTGGTTACGAAAGCTTTCTCAGGCGGCGCCTTGAGACTTGCAACCATGGACAGAGAGGAATTTGCCTACCCCACGAATGTTGATGTAGTCAAGAAATACTTCGCCTAAACTAAAAAAAAAACATCTCGGTGGATTGAAAACCCGAAATGGCGGTCCAGGCAAAAGTTAGAGACATGGAAGAAATCATCCCGATGGATTGGAAATCTCATAGTACAATCCAGGAAAAAATTAGGGATAATGGAAAGTAACTATGTTCAACAGTGGCAAGTCCCTCAACAGCAGTTACATCATCCATCGGAGGAAAACTCCAGTCAAGGTCATCTTCGACAGAAGCTCAGGATGTCTCGAATTCAAAGTTGGTAGAAGGATAGTGGTCGATATGTTTCAACGTAGCCCTTTTCCCTGTAAATTACCATTTTCAAACTTTGTATATACTCTTTGGAATCACGCGTTTGGCTGATCTCCGTCTTATCAATAAAATTTGAGCCCTTGTGCTTTTGTTTGTAATTCTTATTTGTTTTAGCTTTACAGAATGGCGTTTTAACATGATTAGCGATTCTTGAAATGAAACAAAAATGAATTTACTTGTTAAAACTTTTTCTGCTTTTAAATTAAATATGGTAATTGCTTTTGACTGTTGAACATCGAAAGAACGCCGATTGCGTCTCCAAAGGCGTTTGAATTTCAAAGTGCAGAATCAAAGTACTCCTTCTAGGCCAGTACACCTGAACGAAGGATCAACTGTATGAGATGCGGCTTTCCCATCTGATACCCTCGGCCGAGTTCTTATCTCCTAAGCCCGATCAATGGTATTCCCCGCGGGGACTATCTCTCCTAAGCAAGGTAGAATTGCTACTTTTTTGACCAACGGTACTTCTTCGCCCCGCGATGGCCGAGTATCCAGTCATGTTCACTCGTCAGTCTGTATGTCGTGTCAGTTTTGTCAGCATATACATACATACATCATGCATTTGATTTGCATTCATATTCATATTGCATCACTATCACTCTAGTCGGTCTTGTCCCCTAGTGATAACAGTCTTCTCAATCAAGTTGTCAGTTCTTGCCTCGTCAGGAAATGCTGCGTTTGAACAATCTCGCCTCCAGTGTCTCTCTGGATTAGAGTCGACACTCGACCACTTTGATAACTTGAACCTCTAAAAAGCCAAAGAAGCTTTCTACAAATGTCACTCTTCGCCATTGAAGATGATATCCTTGCTTTCCCGGATTAAAGAAAAATCCCCAGAGAAAGCCTCCTAAGCAGAGATTTGGCAGTACAACTCCCTTTCTCCGAAAGACCGCTGATGAAAAGGTCATCGGCACCTCAAAATTGGAGCCCATCATATGGCATTTCTCCAGGAAGATCCCGAGAAAAGTATGATGTAAGACCCCAAGTGGAAGCAGTCTCTCAAGAGACTCATTTTTCCCAGATAGAGTCGACAAATGGCGTCTCCAACAGAGAAGTTTGTGCACCTCTACAACTCAGACGTTTGGGCTCCCCAGCAAGTCTGACGTCATTTTTTTCCCTCAAATGGCATCTCCCCAGGAAAATCCGGCGAGAAGTTTGAGGACAATTGCTACAAATAGCGTCCCTTGTCAATAAAGTTTATTGACGGAAGCAACTTAGAGTAGTTCCTTGGTAGGAAACCAGGATCGAGGGGAAGTTTACAATAGCAACTTAGACCAGTTCCTTGGTAGGAAACCAAGATCGAGGGGAAGTTTAAATCATAAACTTAGACCAGTTCCTTGGTAGGAAACTAGGATCGAGGGGAGGTTTATTTCAAAAGAAAACTGAGACCAGTTCCTTGGTAGAAAACCAGGATCGAGGGGAAGTCTACCTTTTCTAAGTATCATTGCTTAGCAAAAGAAGATGAATGTGTAAGCTGCCATTCATAGCCATCAAAATTTCGGGTATTCCGATATTTAATCCTCTTGCACCCCGAATGCCCGAATACCTTCGTCATTCACACCTTCGGGTCCAAGAAGATTAAATAGGGGCATCTGTCATACCCCAAATTTTGACCACTAAGATTTCCCATCATTGTGCAAATCATCATCACAATATGGGTGAACCATCATGCCTCATCAAATGCCTCAAGGTTTGTTGAGCATTCACTACAATCAAAATTAGGGTTTAAGCCCTCTCAGAGCCTTAGACAAAGGATCAATCAAGGAATGACTTGATCTTCAACTTGTCTAGCCTCTAAAATATCCACAATGGATCAAAAGGACTCCCACTTCAAGGATTAAGTACAAGGCTGCTCCCTTCTAGGTGGATTAAGTCTCAAGATTGACAGTGTCACCAAATTAGGGTTTTGGTCGACCAGGGCCTCCAGATGGAAATTTTTCATCTGGGCACAAGCCAATGATCCAAAACATAACCTAATATACTCCATGGAACCTTATGGACCCAATCATCAAGTCAATTTGACCTCAGGGGATGCATACATAAAAAATCAGGAATTAGGGTTTCTTGACCTAATTCACCCCTAAGTTGACTTTTGGGACAAATAACGAACCAAGACCTAAAGACATGATTTGGGGGGCTTTAATATACTATATTGATCCATTTTCAACAATGGATTAATCCAAGAAGCTTGAGCAACAAGTCTCAATTTCATCTGCACCACAATTAGGGTTTCGCGAGGAAAGTCAACTGTAACTTTGACTTTTGACCAGGACATGCTCCCAAACCCTAAGACATGATTCAATATACCCTATTACACCCATGGAACATGTCTATCAAGTTTGATTTAGGTCAATGACATGATTTCCTGAAGAATTGCACAGTTTGGAATTCATCTGATAAAAAGTCAACTGTGCACAAAAGTCAACTTTGACTTTTTGAGATTTTTCACCAAAATGGATTTTTAACCCTAAAATGATATTAATGTATGATTTGAATCATCGTTCATCAAGAAAAATCAAAGAAAGTGGGATAACTTGTAAAAGGGGTAACCATAAAAACTTAGAAAAATTTCTAAGTTATGGAAAAAGTGACACTAATATGCCAACTTTGGAGGACCATAACTCCTAAACCACAAGGCCATTGTTCCCCATTCAAAGCTTGATTTTTAGATCACATTGCCCTCTACAAAAGCTTCATACTAACTTATGTCCAAATTCCTCATGGATTTTGAGTTATGGAGTGATCAAAATCAAGAAAAGTCACTTTGTACCAACACTTAGTGAACATTTCACTAAGTCAGAATCTGCCTTTACTTTTTTCCAAATGTAGGGGGATTTTTCACTTGGATTCAAAAGAGATCAAAACCAAACATGTTCAAACAGTTGTTGTATCATGTAAGGGCTTTCCAAAATGACCAAGAACATTACCAAATTCAATTTGAGCCATGAGATATAACAATGGCAAGTTGCCTTGTTGAAATCTGTCAAGGCAAGACAGATTTTGCACTTTTGCTCGATTTGCCAAAATTGTGAAAATCCAAATACTCCTATCCACTTGGACACCTCTGAGGATTGAATCTAAAAGGGACAATCACTGAGCCAAGCCTCCAAAGTCTTTGGAACAAGAAATAACATGTTGAACCTAGAATTGCCAAAATAGGGACAAGACTCCAATTTTGGATTGGAGCATTCAATGGAAGCATCAAGGTGGCATGGACCGAGCTCTTAGCAACTGAATTCAGTCAAGACTTATCCAAGACCAAGGGGACCAGTAGCCTGTGCCCTAACCTCTAGTCAATGGCTAGAGGAGACTTGGATTTTCATTTGCCAACATTGGCCAAACCTACTCAGCAGTTGCCATTCACTATTCCTTGCAAAACAAACTTGCTCTACTATAAATAGAGCTCAATTGTGATCAGTTTAAGTACACCAAAGGCCTACAACACTTGCCTTTCTCAAAAACCACTTCTCACTCTCAAAAATACCTTTCTTAGCAAGTCACTATCAGGTTTTTCATTAGAGAGCAATTCCACTCAAACCAATCACACACACACCTCATATACATCATATGTGAGCAGATCAAACACTTAAACAACATCTGGAACACTGATTTCTCAGAATCACCAGTCAATTGCTCAAGGTTTTAACCAAGTTGCAGTTGAGATGCCATGAAGTGATCCAACCAATTTCCATCAAGTCCAAGCATTCAAACACACTCCATAGGGTGTAGGGAAGCTGTTTAGATCATCACAATTCATCTGTAACACCTCCTACTCAGAAATCAATTTGCTGTTGCTGTCACGACCTAGAGGTAAGCCTAAACTTGGTCATCTCTCAATCTATGCATATTTCCTCGCACAATACTTTTGCCAAATGTTCATAATCATGCATGGAATGTTTCCCCTCAAGTAATTGCTTTGTTTAAATCGTGTATCAAAAATCCCAGCCTTCATGCAGAATTTAGGGTTCTTGAGGATTTTTCGTGATTTCTTGTTTTATGCTTAATTTAAATGAAATAAATTGTCATAAACATGATCGTGAGGTTGAAACGAGTTGATTGGTATGTGGATTGCATGATATGATCAAGTATTCAGTGGAATTGGATAGAAAATGCAAATCTGGGAAACACAGAACACGCGCGTGTTCTTGCCTTTGTTCTTGGCGCCATTTTCCAACATTTGAATATTTGAATTTTGTGATTTTTATTTAATTGATTCAAAAATTAATTTCTCTCTGAGTTTTAATGATTTTGAGTTGATTCTTTTTTTAATAATTCACAAAAATGTTAAAATATTTTATTTTCCCAAAAAAATCCCAAAAATATTATTTATTTCATATAATTGATATTTTTGCAAAGAATTAATATTTTAATTATTTTTGACATTTTGAATATTTTTTCCACCTAGATTTTGCAACTTTTAATGCCTTCTAATTATTTTTTAGGTCAATACTTAATTTTTGAAGCATTAATCCAAGATCACAATTTGTTTTCCATATGTAAAACAATTTTGATCATTTTAATTGAATTTTTATTCAATTAAAACATATTTTGAAAAACAATTAGGGTTTTTAGATTAATTCAACCCTCATAAATCACTTCAAACACTTTGGGCCTCTAATAGAGTGTAAGACCCAATCCTTTTTTGACCAAATCATTTTTGGGCCTCAGTGCATTGTATAAGTCCTGATACCGTCAAAAGCAAACGGGGCGATCGTCGCCTTTTAAAAAAACTTTTTGGGCCTCTCCTCGAGCTATAAGACCCATTCAAAACTTTTGGGCCTCTAATAGAGTGTAAGACCCAACCCCCTTTTAACCAAAACAATTTTGGGTCTCACTTATTGAATAAGTCCCTCTGCGTTAAAAGAAAACCTCGGCGCGGTCGCCATTTTTAACGAAAACTCATCTGGGCCTACCCTCGTGTTATAAGCCCCACTCTTTTTCTTTAAAAACTTTTTGGGCCTCTTGAGAGAGTGTAAGACCCGTCCCTTAGTACAAAAAACCTTTTTGGGCCTCAGTCACTTGTATAAGTCCCTCTGTACAAATTCAACAGTGCAATCACTGGTAAAACCCTGAGTCTCTCCTTGAGCTGTAAGCCCCAAATCTTTCTTTTTCGAAGCACTTTCTCCTTTGATTTTGAATATACTGTTGTTTTCAATCTGTCTTTGTTGAACAACTAACCAAACAGCATGGAAGCTCTACAACCGAGTAAGTGTTTATACGCTTTCATTTACCGTTTTCATATACATATAACTGTATTGTGGGGCTGTTTCGCTGTAAGTCTTCTTTCATAAACTCATATCAACTGTGTAATAATAGTATAGATATTTAGAGTTTCCCCGGCAACTACGTCTAGAACTAGGTAAAGCCGTTTCATTTATTCGTAGAAATAGACAGCTAGATCCCCAATAGGATCACCAGATACAGTCTTCTCTTCGGCTGTCCTCATTAGGAATTGTCAAGAAACTCTACTCCCGGAGATGAATGTATTCTCCGTGAATGGCATCTTTGAGTTTCTTCCAAATTCTCGAACTATCCTGGCTTGATCTATTCCTTGTGAATAGCCTGTCTTGAATTTCTCGGGGTTTGGGGACCCACGGGCTTCTTAAAAGCATCGGCCTCTTCTTGGGCATCGTACAAGGACCCACACGCTTCCTAAAAGCATCCCCGCCTCCTCTTGGGCTTCGTACAAGGACCCGTCGGCTTCTTAGAAGTATTCACAGCCTCCTCTTAGGCTTCGTATAATGATCTCTTCCTCCGGGAATAATAGCCTCCTCTTGGGCTTTGTACAAGGACCCGTCGGCTTCTTAAAAGCTTCCAGCCTCCTCTTGGGCTTCGTACAAGGACCCGTCGACTTCTTAAAAGTCTCTAGCCTCCTTGTCGCTCCTGGGATTTTCATCCAAGTACAAACGCGAAAGTGGCACCGAAACAGAGTCGCCAGCGATGTGTATTTATCCCAAGGGAGGGAAAAGAAATGTAACGCCCCAGTTTTGCCAACTTTATTTTATTGAGTCTTTTTGATTATTTTATTATTATTTTATTTTATTTCCGACTTTTATGTGAAAATGTGTTATTTTTCGTCGTGATTATATTTTATCGCGTTTTGGGAACATTTGCGAGATATTTGAGTGTGTGGGTATTTTGGGCATTTCATAGATATTTTTACTAAGTTAGTAAGAAAGAAAAGAAAATAGAAAAGAAAAGGGAAAGAAAGAAAAATAGAGAGAAAGAAAGAAGAAAGAAGGAAAAAAGAGAAGAAAAGAGGAGAAGAGAGAAAATTGAAGAAAGTGTGGAAAAATCATCAAGAGCAAGTTGTAGAGTCGATTAAAACGGGTAAGGGTGTGAAACTCGATTATTGTATGATTGTATACGATTATGTATGTGTGTTTGTTGTTGTTTTGGATTGATTTGGAGAAAATTAGTAAAAATCATTTTTTGGAAAAATTGAGTAGGAATTGATTTAAATGTGTTAGAACTTGTGTTGAATGTGTTTAGATTGTCTATACATGTTTGATAGGTATTATTACACTTCCATTTGCTGTTTTTCTGAGATTTGGATGATGAATTGGAGGTTTTTGGGTGGAAAATCGTGGAACAAATTATGCAGGAATTTTTCTGAGATTTCCAGGTCATACGCGTATGGGGCATGTTCATACGCGTATGAACCTTGGCGTTACGCGTATGGTGGGCGAGCCATGAGGGCAATACGCGTATGGGCTGCTTATTTTCTCGGCCATCTGCCCATTTGCGTATGATACGCGTAACATTTCAGGGCAATACGCGTACGAGAGAGGGCATTAGGCGTATGGGTTTTTACACGTGAACTTTGGGAAAATGAGTCTCTGCTCGTACGCGTATGGCTCATAGTGGTACGCGTATGGACAGAGCTTTTGCAAAATGTGACTTTTCAAAATATCATTTTTCGTTTTCGTTCGTAACTTTGGTTCCGATTATCCGATTTTTGAATTCTTGGTGTCGTTGGAAAGGTATCGAGTTGTACTTTATGATTATGATGTTTTGAGAATTGTTAGCCGATTAAATTATGTCGGGAAATGTGAATAGTGTCGGTTATCGATTTTTGTCATTTTAATGGTGTGGAATTGACGTGTATTATGCCGTATGTTGTTGTTTTGTACGTGAGATGACTCATGTGCAGTTGTGATGATGCTTTGTGGCCGAAAGGCAAGAAAATGCTAAGTGTGGTATTTGATAAATGTGCATGATTATGAATGTGTGTATGGATGCAATGTGAATGTCATGAGTCATTGTATGCCAAGCATCATAGTGTGCATTGTGGAAACATCCTGAGTGACGGTTTGATTCCCGAGGGGAATATGCTATAACATCGTGTGCCTCGAAAATATGAGGCGCTGCCTGAGGACCTAAAGCGGTGGTTATAGACGATTGTGGGCTCCTCTGGAGACTTAAAGCAATCCTTAACGTCGTGTGCCTCGAAAATATGAGGCGATGCCTGAGGACCTAAAGCGACGGGTGAACATCGTAGGCCCGACGGGGAGTTACTTGAGATTCTCAGTAACGAGCGATGGTTCCAATAGTTCCTGAGTGAACTGATGATGAGACATGAGACAATGGAAGTCGGTACCGCATGGCATGTGCATAGGGTCGTTGTGTCGGTCTATGTGCATTGCATAAATCATGAATTAATTGTGTGTGAATTTGTGAATGTGATTGATGATCGTATGGTATATGTGTAGTGTGTAATGGTATTCCATGCTTGAGAATTGTGCGGTATTATGTTATATGTGGTTGTGGTGAGAATGTGTTACTTGTACATTTTTGTGTTTATATATATAATTTTATTCAATTATATTATGGTTGTTTTTCTCACCCTTCTGCTATTTTATAACACTCTATGAGGCGTTGCAGATTAGAGCTGCTGGAGGTATTCCTTTTTGTGAAGCGTTGCGTCTTCATTATTTTGGTCGGTCGGCTCTGATATGTGACTCCGGGTAGTTAGGGTGGCCGCGTGCTATTATTTTGTACATCTGATGATGTATTTTGGTTGTACATATGCTACCTGATGTATGACAAACTGTTTATATATGTATATGTATATATGGTAATCAGATTTTAGATTTTCCGCTTTAATTCTAATATCTGAAAAGTGGGTGTAAGGAACTAAGTTTCCTCTGTATAATTGCTACCCCACAGTTGCATATCATTATGGGCAGGTGTTGCATGTTATGTGTATGTTTGGTTACTTTGATGTGATTCCTCCCTTTCTATGCCGCGAATTCAAATGTACTCTGACGAAATTTTGAATTTTCTTTTAGTGCTTTAATTGCCTGTTAATTGGGGGTATAGATTGGGGGCGTCACAAGAAACACCGCATAAACCTGAGGAAAGGAAAGAGTATGGTCTTGCAACCAAAAGAACTGGGTTCGGGAGTCGGTTATGCGAAGGGAAGGTATTAGCACCCCCACGCATCCATCGTACCCGATAGGATCCACGCTTGCTTGTCTCGATCAAAGGGTGACGTCGTCTGGAGCTCCACTGCTACTGGAAAGAGGAAGGAACAGGAAAGAAGAAAGAAGAAAAGAGAGAGAAAGAGAAACAAATGTAGGGAAAATAAAAGAAGTGCTCGAATAGGCCCTACCCCACTGCCTACGTATCTCATCGGGAACATGGGAATCAGAGCGACGTAGTTCCCCTCAACGAGGGTCGCTTTGTTTGTATTTTTAGGGAACGGCTAACGTTCTAGCTCAGGTGTTGCAGGCTCGCTGGTCCGAGTGCATTACCATCTTGCAAGAGAACGAGTAGGAGCACGTTCGTACGCTGAGAGTGAATGAGATGAGAAGAGAATTCCCGAAGGAAAGACGTTATTATTTATTTGAAGTTTTTTTAGAAATAAGTGTTTTGATTGTTTTGTGTTTTGTAACGCGCATTGTATTTAAGTCCCTCATGTAAGATCGAATGCCTCGCATAACGACCCGAGATGGGACGCACGCTAAACATTCCAAGAAAATGAGAGAAGATCCCTCACTATCTTACTCTTACATGAAAGGCCTAAATACAATGGTTGTTTTGCCTTTATTAAGTATTTTTTACTTTTGTTTGTAGATGAGAAGAGAGAAAACGCAAAGGAAACTCTAAAGGGAGACTAAGGGTCCTAATGTTATCATGCATGGATGTCCTATGGTTAGTGAGGTTTAGGAGAAAAGACTATCTAAAACTAATGCTAATCCTACTCCAAGCTTAATCAAAAATTAAGTTGGACTAGGTAGCTCTAAAGGGAAAGAATCCAAGACTTGAACAAGTCTTGAGACTCATGGGATGAGAAAGAGTGAAAGAGAAGACAAGATAAAGAGAAGAAGAGAGATGAGATGCAATAAGTGGCAGCAAGCACAACATATCATAAATTTCTAACTCAAATCAACAATCATGTCTCAAAGAGCAATGCAAAACCACTCAAGTAAGCATACAAAGGTAAACATGAAAGGATGCTAGCATACTTGAATTAAATGCACAATTAAACACACATAGATTTCATATCAAAGTGAAATGAAGGAGGTAAGATGAAAATGAAACAAGACCAGAACTCACATCAAATTATCCTCAACAATTCATGTGTGCAAAAGTGATTCAAAACATGAAGCATTAAAGTCCAAAGAAGTTCACCAAAGGAAAGGTAATGATATTCATTATACAATTCAAACCAAATGCATTCAACTATGCTCAAGCAACATGAAAACCAAGTATTGAACTCAAGAGGCAGTAGCATATGCATCAATATTATATCAAAACCAAACTCAAGTCATACAAGTTCAAACATCAATCAACACTTTCAAAACATGCACCAAAGCAAACTACCAAAAGAGGACAAAATTCCAACACTTAGGCATACTCAAACATGATTCAAACATGATCCACAAAGTGTAAAATTAAGTCCCAAAGGACCTCAACCAGGGTTAGACATCATATTAAAGGCACATGCAAATAAACAACAAGAAACTCAAGCAAATGGACATGGCAAGTCAACTTGTGCAAAGAAGTGTCAAGATATAGTCATGCATAATTCACTTAAGCACAAATAATCAAACATGCATCAAATGACCTTATAAAATTGTGAAATTAAAATTCAAATGATATAGATCAGAAGACAATCACATGCTAAAAGATCTCACAAAAAAACACAAGTTAAACCATTCAAACAAATAAGCAAGGCTCAAGTGATAAACATGTATCAATATGCAAAAGAGGGGAACCAAAATGTAATATGAACAGGTTTTAAAAATGAAACAAAATTTTTTTCATGCACTTCAGAATGTCATCTAACAAATGCAAAAAGAATGGATTGAAAATGATGTATAGATGATGAGAAAGAAATTTTACAAGTTAAAGTGTGCAAGTGAAACAATTCAAAAAAGAAAATTAAGCAATTAATTAATTCAGATGCCAAAATAAAAATGAAATGAGAAAATAAAATATGGAAAAAATTTATAAAACTAAAAATAAGCTTCATGAATTTTTTTATGATTTTTAGATGCATTAAAATGATTTTAAAAATAAAATATGCAAAATAAAACACTTAATAAAAATAAAGAAAAGAAATAAAACTTGGGGGGTCCAAACAGTAACAAATCACGTTGGAAATAAAAACAAGGCCCAGACTGGGGGTGCAAATAGAAAGGCCCAAGGCCAAAGTCCAAAGCGCAGTCAAGTAATCTCATGGAATTCATACAAATGTTCAGATTTAATCACAACCAAAGGATTAATCCTACGCACCACAAAAGTCAATGAACTCAACAAATAATTATGATCAACGGACTTGATTCACATGCACACCATAACTAATAAACATACGCGCGCATACAATCAGTCAGTATACCATACAAAACCCACGTGCTTGGCACATGATTTTTTAATTCGTTGGCATAATAAGGACCACATGATTCATCCAACACATCAGAATTAATCAACAAAGAAACAAATACGCATGATTAAGGGCTATGATCTGGGTACATGGCAATAATCATGGGTGAGCAAACACATGAACACTAAAATAAAAAACAAAAAAAGGAAAACGTGGCAAGTTGTGGACCCTTGATCAAATCAAACCAACTGCCATGATTATCTCTTCTCCACTTAAACCTCTCGCCGGACTGAATCATCACCAGCCGCCGGAGCTAGGGCTCCGGTCACCCTCTCCGGTGAGCTGCTATGTAAATTCATCCAAAAATTGCATATGCGTACACCATTTTAACCAGAAAAACATGAGGATCTCAAATATCACATCCATTTCATCAAACAACCAACCAATAATGCAAATCGAAGGAAAGAAAAAATAGATCCAAAACTTTAAACTCACAATACACACAATCTACACGTCCAAAACTCAAATAAAATAGATCAACATGCTCAATGAAGCTCACAGATCATTATGCACACAATAAAACTGAGTTCTATGATGGTGAAAATTACACTAACCTGAACCTTGAAGAGCTTAAAATACGTCAAGAAATCCCTCCAAAAACTGCAGATCTACTCCTTGGAACCTCTAGATGCAAAATAAATGCAACTAGAGCTTGAAATCGTGCTAGATCTTGAGATTTAAGTTTGAATCCTCTTGAATGGCACTTGGTGAAATCCTCAGTAAGAGCTCAAAATAGCATTTGATTCTTGCTCTATTCTCTTCACTGATCAAGAATGTGAAGAGAAATCTCAAAGAAACTCCAAGGAGAGTGAGATTCAATGAGAGGAAGTGTGAGAGCAAAAAACCAAAACTGTGCAAAATGAGAGTCTCTACCCTAGCTGTGAGGGTATGAGTAAGCATATATACTCTTGATTATTCCACTGATTAAGATTAGCAAGTCATTAGAACCTTGATTAATGAGAATTGGGTGAAATTGCAAAAATGCATTTTGTGCTACCACTCTTAAACCACACGTGTAAACCCCCTTGCCATAAGTATGATTCACCTCCAATTTACTCATGTATCACCTCTGAATTGAATTTGGACCTTGCACTTTCTTGGTTTGTAAGTTTTGAATCAATTTGCATTTTTGTACTTTGTGAAAATAATGAGAAATGTGGCATGAAATAAATTGATTCCAAGGCCAAAAATACTCCTCTTGACTTGCATTTTGATGTTGTAATATGACATGAAGCAAAAAGATCAATTACAAGTCCATTTGTGCCAAAATGCAAAAGGTGGAAAATTTGACATATAAGAAATCCATGAAATACACCTTGCATTGTTTTGACCATAACTAGAGTTCCACAAATGATATGGAGATGTTCTAGTACTTTTTGGAAATAGGAGAGAAAGATCTTCAACTTTCATGTTGGAGGAAAATTCATTTGGAGCTTCCTTGATGATGAAAAGTCAAGTTGAATGTGGTGGAAAAATTGCTAAGAATGGAAAGTTCTCATTATAGGTCATTTTCCAAATTTAGTAACTTTTGCACAAACTCTTGATTCTTGATAAATGACATGAATCTTGACAATTGAAGACCATATGATGATGTGAGACCTTGAAAACCATGAAAAGAACCTCAAAATTCCACACTTGACTTTCTCCTTTTGAATAGTTGACTTTTGCTTATTACACAAGAAACTGATCCATTGAACATCTTCCTCAAAGAACCAATGACCAAGATTCCATCCATGAACACGTAAGAACATAAGGAATACCATGAGATCAAGTCTTGGCCAAGAAATCAGAAATAAACTGAGTTTAGGTCAAACCCTAATTTTGGTACCCTCTGGTTAGGAGGAAATAACACATCCTCCAAATCCAAATTCCTCTGAATATGATGTGTATCTTCTCAAACAATGATGAGATATGCCCTTTGGAGATGATAAAAATTCAAATAGCTTGCCCATTTGGAGGTCAGACCCCAACTTTTGACTGCCTTGTGTAGGAGATCATGCACTGCCCAATCTTCTTGATGAATTCTCCTCTTCCCATGACTTGTGAGATGATACATGATGTAAGAGACTCTTGAGGCTTGTGAGAAACACTTGGTCTTCTTCTTTGGATGATCAACACTTTAGAGAATCACCTGATCACATGCCCTTATGCAAGATGCAATGCTAGATGCTTGATGTTTTATTTTTCTATGCTTGAATGCAATGCAATGCAATGAAAGCTCATGCTAAAAGACATGAAGAAAAGAGAGGGCAAATTTTGGGGTATTACAGCTGCCCCTATTCAATCACTGTAGACATGAACGGCTGATAGCGATTGCTGTCAGACTTTCAAGGTATGGAGAGATTGAATACTGAAAATAACCCGAAAATTTGCACTCTGCAGGGAAGAAGAAAAAGGATATAAACCCAACCAAACGAACTCTGCTTGAAGAAAACTCTGATGAGAAGAAAACCACTAGAAGATGTCTTTTATATAACGCCAGACGACTACTGGCTTGCCACACTACGGGTGGACTTTAGCAATGTCTTTTGTACAACGCCAGACGACTACTGGCTTGCCACACTACGGGTGGACTTTAACAATGTCTTTTGTACAACACCAGACGACTACTGGCTTGCCACACTTCGGGTGGACTGTCTTTTTTTAATGGAGTCAGAAGACTACTGACCTACCACACTACGGGTGGGCTTTTACCAAGCTACGGTTGGACTTTGCAGCTGATGTGCCACATTGCGGGTGGACTTTTGGAATTTGTCACCCTTGTATGGACCTTTTGCCAATCTACGGTTGGACTTAGAGAATTTGCCACCTTTGGATGGACCTTTTGCCAAACTACGGTTGGACTTTGCCTTGCTTTACCACCCTTGGATGGTCTTTTGCCAATCTACGGTTGGACTTAGCTGCGGTCTTTTAAAGGAGTCAGACGACTACTGACTTGCCACACTACGGGTTGACTTTTGCCAATCTACGGTTGGACTTTAAGAATTTGCCACCCTTGGATGGACCTTTTGCCAACTACGGTTGGACTTTAAGAATTCCAATACTGGACTACTCTCTGCATCCGCGTCAGACATCTCTACTGACTCTGCTGAGGAATAATGATAAATGATTTGACTTCAGATACTCCTGAAAGGATGATGTCTTTGCCGGAGAATGAATGAACAATCCGTCTGCTTTGAATTGTCAAGTTTGCCAAAAATAAATTGGACTTTAGAAATATGGGGAAATGACGATTCTGCCAGGAATTACTTCATCTGCTTGGGGATGAATTCTGGTCATAGCAACTCCGCCGGGGACAAGAATTTATTTTCATGACATCTTGCTAGGGAAGACAAGTCATTAAAACTCTGCTTGAGGATCTATCAAACCCTGGATCCTCTGTGGGGAGAATCAACCTTCTAAATCGGCTGGGGCAAGAATATATTATCACTCTGCTGAGGAATGGATTTTGTTGATTAATAAACCTATGTGGGGGTAAAACAACTCAGCTGGGGAGTATTGTTGACAAGATTCAATGCTGAACTCCGCGGGGATGACACTACCAGAGATACGATCTTGCTGGGAATCAAAACTACTCTGTCGGGGATATGTGAATCCTGGTTAGAACATGTTCTGCTGCATCATGCTTGGAGAGAGTTCTTAGATCTACTGAGGGAATCGAAAGCAACTTCACAGTAATCTGCTGAGGAATAAAACTGTTGAGTCTCAGGATAAGTGTCACAATGCCTCATGCTAGGCGAAATTTCCGTTTGACGACTCTGCTGGGGATAATGAGTTTATAACAAACTCTGCTGGAGAAAACCGCTTTAAAGCGTCTCATGCTGGGGAATGCCTTTTAAGAGGATTTTATAGAAGACCAAGTGTCCTCAAACTCTACTGGGGATGATAGATCTGGAACAAATCCTGCTAGGGGAAAAACAAAATGCCCCATGCTCGGGAAGGTCAACAACTTGCTTCCTGCTCCATGATACAAGACTGGTCTGAAAGGAACGTCCTAAGAGGATTTTACAGAAGATCAAGCATCTTCAAACTCCTGACGACTTCACTGGGGATTAACCATCAACTTCGGTGCCTACGAAGCAACTCTGATGGGAATTCGCAATCGTTATCGACACAGAAAGCTTGTAGCTGTTGGAAGTACCGAATGAGAGAATCGACTTAATAAGCTACAACAATACCCAGTTGAACTCAATTCACTGATATCGAGACGTCGCGAACGACCGTCGACCTAATGATGGATTCAATCAGTAAACGTTGTGACAAAAGGGTGACAAGTTAACCCTTCCCTGATCATGATTGCCCCAGCCTCCTGCGTGGGAATAAGTGATTGCCCGTCTTGTGCTGGAAATCATCTGAATCTGTTACTTGCAACAAAAGAATACACACACATGTGTAGCACCCCAAAATTTACCCTACCTTTTTTCTGGCTTATGTTTCTTTCTCATTTTGCATCATTAGGTCATGGTTCATAATTAATCATCCGCATTGGTTCTTAAGACGTGGGATCATGGTTCTCCCAGGGTTTCTCATTTCCAGAGGAGGCATCAAAAGTATTGAGTCAGGGTTTCATTGGTGTGAATCAGGGTTTGGATCCTTCTTAATATCTCAAGAGAATTGGTTCCAGGTTAAGTGTTCATTCAGTTATGATCAGGTGGAAGTTTGACTTCATCTTGGTCAAATCATCAGGAGTTTTGCTTCAAGTGCAAGTTATCCGTGTTATTGGTTTATTTCTCAGGAAGTGCGCATCAAGGGTCAGTTTGTTATGCGCTGGAGGTCAAGTTATCAAGCATTAGTTCATGTGGGGTTGATTTAAAAGTCAGGATCTGTGGATTTATTTTCCCAGAGATTTATTCAGGCAGGTTCATGTGAGGATTCACTTGATCAAAGATTCAGAGGATGTGTGATTTTGGCCGGATTGTTTAGTGGTAGCTGTGACTATTTTGTCAGAGGCTTGTGGAAAAGTTGGTGATTGGTTTTGAATTCGGTTGGTTATCCATTTTCTATCCATAATCCATATCCAAACTCATTGTTTTTAATCCATCAGCCATTTTCATTCTTTTTATCCACTTACCTTTTCTTTTATTCATAAACCATTTCTAATTTCTAAATCCATTTTATCATATCCACATTTCCAAATATCCATTTCATGTCCCATATCCATTTTTCCAATTCTAGAGATAAGTCCATAATCCTAATCCATTTCTAACCATTAAACCCATTGTCTATTTTCACTTTCCAAGATATCACATCCAAGTTCCATTCCTAAATCCACATTTTAATATCCATTCTTAATTTTGGTTATCCATTTCAACTTTATCCATTTTTTATCCATAATTTTTAAGTCCAAAATAGGTCCATTTTAACCATTTTTCATACCTTGTTTTCAAATTCCAATTGTTCAAGATCCATTTCCTAATTTACTTTTTTTATCCATATCATTTTCTTCCATCTTGTAAATCCATTTTCAATCCAAACTTCTAAGGCAAGCCCATTAAACCAATTAACCATTTTCTGAATCCATATTTGTTTAATTCAATCCCAATTCCATTTGTTTAGCCTAAAGTCCATTTCAAACATCACTCAAAAGAAAAAGTAGTGGCAAGGTTCACAACTTGCAAGTTTGTTACAAAGTGTTACAAGAAATTCCAATAGAAAAAGAAAAAGTAATAATAACGGTGGAAAGGAAAAGCATTTTAGTAGGAAAAAATACACTGCAAAATTTCAAGAAGCAAAACCCACGTACACCTCCCACAAAACTCGTGACCTTTATTTCACAGCTCACTCCGATTTCACAAACTCTGCATAACAGAATTTCCAAGTTGAAATACAATTCTACCCCTCCAAGAATTCTGGTATAAAGCAAGCTGCAGCTCTCACTCAAGAGGAGGAGGAACCATCATCGAATAATCACTGAAGTATCTTCAATTCCTCTCACAAACTTTTCTAACAAACACAAACCGAATTCTCTCTTCCATCTTCAATTCTATCACCAAATCTCCATCTTCATCAAATTTCTCAAATCTGCAAAATAATTCACGCATCACATATTTCACCACCTTCAGCCTTAAATTCATCACTGAACCTTCTTCAATTTTCCTCCAACTCTCCATAGCCATGAGCAGTTCAGCAATATCCGTCTACTCCAATCTTCAACTTCAATAAAATTTTGATTCAGCCTTCATCACTATTTCCAGTTCCCAGAAACTCATAGACCCTGCAGAAGCCATAACCGCAACAATTGTTAGCATCAAGAATCAACAGGTTCGCAGCGTAATCAACGCAAGTCGCGAGCGCAAACTTTCGTATCAACAACAACTTCAAATCAACACAACAACAACAAATCGTAGCACAGTATTCACGATGCAACAACATGCCAAATCCGCAGAAATCAGGAAGCAAGAAGAAGAAGGAAATGGAATCGAGAAGATGCGATGAAAAAAAGAACGAGCATACCTGAGTGAAACCTTGTGTCGTCTTCGAAGCGCCATCGGAGCGACTCCGATAGGTACGTCGATCTCGTCCCAAACTTGATGTGTGATAATTTGCTCGTATGTTTACTATTTCCAATTCGTAACTTATGCTTGTGTTTGTTGCTCTGAGTTCGTGTTTGTTGTTTTGGTTGTGACCGATTTTCGCATAGTTGCCGTGTCGTTGAGTGTGCGTGAGGTCGTTGAGTATGGTGAGGGTTTTGTGCGAGCTCTAGGGTTCGTTTTGATTTGTCAATTTCATTGAGCTCGGAGATGAGAGCGAGGTTGTATGGAGGTGGTGGCACCGGAGATTTGACGGAGACGAAGAAGCACGGCGACTGAGATAGAGAGAAATGAAGGCGTTGATGATGTTAAAGGAGAGGCTGAAGCCATTATGAAGAAGAGGTTGAGGTTTTGTTTGAGATGAATGTTGAGGGAAGATAAGAACGGAGGAGTGGATTTTTCCAGCGGTTTGCGGAGGGGGATGGAAACGGCGCGGTTAGAATGAAGGAGAGAAAGAGAAGCATGATGATGGTGAAAATGGCGAAGGGATTGAAAAGAGAGAGATCGGTTGAAGGAGATGGAAGGAGGAAAGTGATGGTGGCCGGAAGCATGTTGGTGAGAGAAGAAAAGAGATTGAGGAGATTATTCACGACGCATGGAAGAGGAATTGGGGAAGACGGTGTAATCTGAGGTCTAGGGTTTTTCTAACCCTTTGTGATACAAACCTGGACAGTATGGGGCCTTAAGCCCATGAGACTTTCCTACTACACCCATGTTTCACTTTTGTACCCCCTCTGATCTTGCAATGAAAAGTTTTGGGCCAACTTTCTGAAGCCCATGCGCCTGGCCTTATTCATACCACCACAATTGCTGCTGCACCCTTATTTTTGTTTAATTGTTTTTAATTGTTTCATTTAATTGATAATTAGATTATTAAATAATTTTGAAATTTGATTTTAACTTTTAATTAGAATTAATCTTGTTTCTTTTTTTTTTTAAACTAACTTTTAATTTCGGATTAATTGTTCTTATTTAGATTTTAATTAGAAGTTAGTTGTTAATATTAGTTTTTTATTCTAGAATTAGTTTTAGATCTAGTTTTCTTTAGATTTAACTTTAGAATTAGACATTAGATTAGAATTTAATCTTGACTTAGAATTACTTTTTAGAAGTTAGTTTTGAATTAATTTAGGATTAACTTTAGAATTAGAAATGAATTAGGAATTAATTCTTAGGTTTAGATACTAATTTTCTAATTAATCCTTAGTTTTAGCCTTTTTGCTTAGAATTTAATCCTCTTTTCTTTAATTAGCGTCTTAATTCTAACTTGGATTTTTCATGCCTATTCTGATAAATTTTTGATTAAATACTTGACTTGCTTCTTGCTTGACTTTCTCTTGTGATTGCGATGCTTTGTGTTTACTTGTTGATTACCTCTGTATTCGCATGCTCCCTTAAGGCTCCTAGTCCGACTTAATTTCTGATTAAGCTCGGAGTAGGATAGACATTAGGCTCTCAATCCAAGCATGATAACATTAGGTAGAATTCCCTCCTAATCCTGGCCTTAGGGCCATTTTGCATGATAACTTGTAGGATTCAGTTTCCCCTTTAGACTTTCCGTTAGTCCCGACTCTTTTCTCTCGCACCCGTGCGATCGAGGCTGATCCCAATTTCCTCCCCATGTTTCGTGGTCGTTCCCACGAACTACGGACGCTCTGACTTCCTCTCTCTCGCCCGATTGAGGATACGTAGGCACGAGGATCCCTATCCTTGGCGAGCACTCTTCTCTCGCACCCTTGCGATCGAGACCCTTCTCTCACACCCATGCGATTGAGACCCTTCCACCTTTCCTTTCTCCCCTAGTGAGGGGAACTACGTCGCTCTGATTCTCGCGCGCGAGCGAGATACGTAGGCAGGAGATCGTGCGAGATCTCTCCGAGCACATTTCTTTCACAACCTTTCTTTATCACTTCTTTGTCTCTTTTCGACCCATAGGTCGAACTACGACTGCTCTGATTTCCTCTTTCTCGTCCGATTGAGGATACGTAGGCACAAGACGGCGATGTCTTGACGAGCAACCTCCCCCCTTAGTTCCCGTCCGAACTACGTTGACTCTGACTTTCCCATTGCACCGAGGGAATACGTAGGCGTAGGGCTCCGAGGACGTCCTATCGAGTCACTTCTTCTTTTTCTTTTCTTCTTCACTTCTCCGTTCTTGCCGTTCTCGTTTCTTCTTCAGTCCAGTAGCACTGGAGTTCCAGATGACGACACCCTTCGATGCAGACAGCAAGCGTGGATCCCATCGAGTACGATGGACGTGTTGGGTGCTAACACCTTCCCTTCGCGTAACCGACTCCCGTACCCGTTCTCTTGGTCGCGTGACCATGCTCTTTCCCTTCTTTCAGGTTTATGCAGTGTTTCCTTTCCCTCTTTTGGGATAAATACACTTTGCTGGCGACACTGTGTTCTTTTGCGCCACTCTCGCGTTTGTACCGTTGGATGCGAATCTTTCGGGAGCGACAGCTGGCGACTCTGCTGGGGACTCTGGTTGACCTCCTGCTGGTCCTTCCCCTTTAGCGAGTCTGTCCTAGCACTTGTCTGTTTTCTTCTTCGGGTGTTTGTTTTGTGGTGCTTTACTGTATTGCTGTTTACTGTATTTGTTGTTTTATTTGTTTACTGTATTTACAGCTTTTATCGCATTGCATTACATTTTATTACTATCATACTGGATATTACTGCGCTGTGCTGGCTGGTTTTCTATTTGGCGGGTTGGGATGTTCTGAGAGATGAGTCCACTACCCAGGCTCGAGCATACACCTAGGTTTTAGCGTGGGCAGGCGTGACGCTCCCGTGGTGGTGGCCACATGTGGGTGTTCACGATCCTCACAATCAGACGAGGTTCTATCAATAGCTTTCTGCTACTGTATGTTGATACAGGCCAGTAGTTATTCTCTTGAGGAATTGTTGACTTTGATGACCATTCCCAAGGACTCAGTTGTGGCACTCCTCCCAAAATGTGACAGTGGCAGACCACCCTTTGTGGCAAATCCATTGCACATTCTCGATCCGAGGACCCAATGCTGGGAACTTGCCATAGGATTTCCTTCTTTTTGAAAGTGAATCAGGAGACGACCTCTTTGATTGGCGTTAGCACTGTATTCTTCGGGCTGAATGTGCTATTGCTTCTCAAACCTCTGAAGCTGAGGATCTTTCATTTTTGGAGAATCAGTTGAGGCCTCCTCGATTGATGATGATGCCAAACCAGAAATGGTGAACGTATCATCATTTCTCGACCTGAGAGCCCGGGATACTGAGGATCTTAGCACCCACATGTGAGAGGGGCGGGTGTTTACAGGTTTGCAGGTAACCTTTACGTTCAACATACCCAGTATTCTGGATTTCCTATCAGTGTGGATTTATCAGCCTGGTATTCTGATTATTCTGGTATTCTGGTTATTCCGGTATTCTGGTATTCTGGTATTCTCTTCAGAGCAGACTTGTGAACTTATTCAGTCAGCAGCACAGTAGTTATTCAGAATATGTGGAAGCTTTGATCCCATGTCTGCTGCATTCATATTGTATTTGCATGTGCATCTTGCATCATTTTTGCATATCTGTCTCCGGCCTGATCAGAGAGCTTATCCATCCTTTGTCTGAACCACAGTTGATTTCTAGACTTTCTCATCGGACTTGAATCAGCTTTTGGGGAGATCATCATGAATTCAGGGGAACAGAATCAGTTTGTAACTAGGGGCGATGTTGAATTGATGAAGAGTCAGTTGGACCAACTTGTGGAAGCTATGGCAGCCATGAATAGGGGAGAAGCCGATGTTCAGAGGACTTCTGTGACTGGGAATGTCATTCCACCTCCAGTGAACAATGTTGCTTAAGCTCAGCATGTGCGAATCCCTACTGAGAATCAAGTTATACACGAGCATGCCATCGTCTGAGATGGGCATTCTTCTTCTCTTAATGCCACAGACTATCAGAGCTTTGCCTTCTCTGTGCCAAATTTCGAAGGGGTAATTCCAAAGGCGAAGCCGAAGGACCCACGGGTTGTTCAGTTTGATGAAAGATGTCGTGTGTTGGAAGAGAAGCTTGATGCCCTAATGAAGCGTGATACTCTTGATCTGAGTGCTGCGAGCATGTGTTTGGTGCCCGGCCTTGTGTTACCTCTAAAATTTGAGATGCCGAATTTTGAGAAATACAAAGGGGATAGCTGTCCGAAGCTACATTTGATGATGTTTAGCTGAAGAATGACCTCACATGTCTATAATGATAAGCTCATGATTCACTGTTTCCAGGACAGTTTGAGTGGGGCATGTTTGAGTTGGTATATGCAGTTGGAAAGTGGTAACATCCGATCATGGTCAGATTTAGCCAATGCCTTTGTAAAGCAGTACAGTTATAATCTTGACATGGCTCCTAGCCGCCTGCAGTTGCAAAGTTTATCTAAAGCGGATAACGAATCATTCAGAGAGTATGCTCAGAGATGGAGAGAGTTAGCTGCTCGCGTTCAACCACCACTTTTGGAAAGAGAATTGGTTGATATGTTCAAGGATACTTTGCAAGGACCGTACTTCGAAAAGTTGATTACTGTATCAAAATTCTCTGACCTGGTAATACTTGGAGAACGGGTTGAGTTCGATATCAAGTGTGGAAAAATCCAAGGCGCCTCAAACTTCCCGGCTAGTGAAAGTGAATCAGTTGTCAGTTCTCAAGAGGAATGGGAGGAAGAAAGTAATTCCATCTGGGAACATCCACCATCTCATCCTCAATATTCAGATGCATCAACTGTTCAGAGTCAGCGATCTTCTGGATCTCAAAATCAACGGTCATATCGCCGTCAGCCGCGTCAGCACGCTCGCCAAAGACCTAGGAAGCCAGAGAGGCATTTCACTCAGTTGCCAATGTCATATCATCAGATGCTGCCAGATTTGATAAGAGGTGGATTGATAGTGCCGAAGGAATTGAAGCCAGTGCCTTTTTCGTATCCACCAGGTTTTGATGTCAACGCCCGTTGTGACTACCATGCTGGGGCACATGGGCATTCAACCGAAGACTGTAAGGTGCTTAGGAGCAAGATTCAGACTCTTCTTGACTCTAATATGTTCTCATTCATGCCTCAGGGTATTCAGATCCATGATTCTCCTTCATCCAGTCAGGTGGGTTCATCAGTTCAGGTTATGGAAGAAGACACCGAGAGCAGTGGTGCTAGTTTTTATCAGACTGACTTCGATGAGAAATTCTGAAGATGGCTAGTTCAGTAGCAAGTCAAGCTTGGAAAGCCCAGTTCCCCGAAGCTGGCAATCTTTTAGATCATGTCATTTCTTTGCATTTGTAGTTTCTTTTCTGTTAAAGTGCAAACTCATTTGTAAAACTCGTCTGTTTTCAGTTGATAATGATAATGAAATGAATATGCATGTTTTGATTAAATCCATTTGTGTTCACTCATATTTTCTTTATTAATATCTAACCCTTGTTTAAGCAGGATCCGAGGGAGAATGATGATATTCAAAGACGCAGAACTTCTGATTTTATGCTTTTGAACAAAACCCTACTGATGATGTACAGGCATTGTTTCAACTTCCCAAACACCGGAGATATAAGGAAGATAATCCCTTGTCAACCCCTTTGAGCCTAGAAGTAGGAGTTTCTTTCTGAAAACGAAAAAACCCTCAATCTTAACCTGGGGCAGGGTAGGTGTCAATTAACTTGACCGAGCGTTCAATTCGAGGATCAAATCTATGGTTATCCCTCACCAACCGGAGAGTGAGGCAGCCACAACCCTTGCAAACAAGTCAGACAAGCCAGTGTCACACGATTTGTTCAAAAAAAAAAGAGAAAAAAAAGAAGAAAGCCCGCTAAGTCGAAACTTGAAGACAAATGGCTTAGGCAAAAGTTAGGGCTTCCCGCTGGACTTCGAAATCGAAAAATTCAAAAGAGTTAGTCCAGGCAAAATCAGGGAAAAGCAAAAGAATAAAAAGCAAAAAAATGGAAAAAGAAAAATCCTCAAATAAAGAACAAGTCGTGTGTTTACAGACACCAAAGGCAAAAGGGGTGGCTGTCACTCCGAAAACCGTGTGGGTTCCTTCTATCCGCATACCATTCATTAACCTTTTTGGTAGGTGAGCGCTTATGTCGAGTTAGCTGAATGTAGGACTGGAGAACATCAAGGAGAATGGGTGGGTTAAAACAAAACTTTGAGCCTTATATCCTTTCTTTCTCAAACCGTGAACCAAGCCACGTTACAACCTTTAAAAGACCTAATTGAAGCAAGGTTGTTTCGAAAGCATACTTCGGTAAAGATCGCGTGGAACCTGACTCCTAAAAGGATTTTCTTACCATTCATGTTGGTATCAGCGACACTGTGATTAGTGATTCATTCACTATATGTCACAACCTTTTTTCCAGTGAACAGACTTGGATTTCAAAATTGTCATATGCATTGCATTAAAATTGTCATTTTCAAAACGAAGTGTTTTACTTGCGAGTAAGTACTTGACTCAGGAAAGTTTTTGCAATGGAAGGATTGATCAAGATAAGATGCAAAGTGCCCGAGTACTCTGTTGAGCAGGGGCAAGCCATCAAATAGTCATATCAAAGGGGCAATTCATTCCAAGATTCAGCTAATCTGGGGGCAATCAGGTCGAGATTCGACAAATCTCTCGAAGGTCAGTCAGTCAGAGGTACTCCTTCACAGATCAGCCAGTCAAGGGCAAAATCATTTCAAGGCTGGGGCAGGCCACCCCTAAAGCAAAAGGTTATTCTCTCCGGAGGACGGTTAATCAAGATCATGGGGCAAGATATATAAGATCTTCATGAGACCTCTCGAAGACAGGTTCCTTTATGGGCTATGCTGTATCAAGGCATCTTTTGGTCATATCACATCTGCAGGGTTCATGTTGATGGTCGACACATGACGTCCCCAGTAGAGTTTCTCTCCCCAACAGAGTAAGGGTAGAAAGTAAGTCTCCAGCAGAGGAGTAAGCTCAATGTTGTCCCCTAGCAGAGTGGATATCATCAAGCATCATTCCCTAAGCAGATTACTTGGTGGTGGCTGGTACTCCCCAGCAGGTTAAGGGTGTTTCCCCGACTACAGGCTAAGTTCAATGATATTATTTAGCAAGTTCGTTGTTATTGACTTCGTTCCCCAAGTAGGTGATAGTCATCTCAATGGCTTGATCAACAGTGGTTGACATCCCCGGCAGATTCAAAGTCTAATGGTTATTGGCACCTCTTCCGTAACAGATCTTTGGGGTCCATCTTCAAGGTTTATTCATAATCCCCAACGGAGTGGAAGTTCTCTTCGGGTTTCATCTTCAGCAGTGGTTATATCAGGAAGGCCGGTCAGTGTGACTTCCTCGGCAGGGTTCGTAACCTCGGAGACAGTTCAGTTTGTCATCCCCAGCGGAGTTGGCCTCTTCTCTTCAGCATTTATTTTGCTAGAGGGATCCTTTTGCACATAGTAATCATTTTTGCATGGCATCCTCCCAAACGCGTAGCATTTCCATTTCGTATGGAGCATTACGCCAAAGAAACAAAATTCAAACATATGCATGCGAAGCATAAGCCAGATTTGGTACCTTGTACAGAAACCCGAATCAATTTTCAGTCAGAGCAGTGACATATCTCCAAAGAGAATGCCAAGCCATTCCTCAGCAGACAGTTCCTTCCCGTCAACCCTTTGACGATGTGTTCCGAGCTCAGGTTTCGTACCTTCGGATGTTTTCAGTTCCTTCCCGTCAACCCTTTGACGATGTGTTCCGAGCTCAGGTTGCGTACCTTCGGATGTTTTCAGTTTCTTTCCGTCAACCCTTTGACGATGTGTTCCGAGCTCAGGTTTCGTACCTTCGGATGTTTTCAATTTTCTTCCCGTCAACCCCTTGACGAGGTGTTTTCTTGGGTTTCATCTTCTTTCTGTCATCCCTATGACAAGGTGTTTCTTCGGATATGGGTTTCATCTTCTTTCTGTCATCCCTATGACAATGTGTTATCTCCATGACAATGTGTCCCTTTGGTCGGGTTTTCGTTCTCTTTCTGTCATCTCTATGACAATGTGGTTCTTCGGATAAATAATCAGTGCGGTTCTGGGGTTCACTTTTCTTTCTACGGGTTTCATCTTTTTCCTGTCATCCCTATGACAATGCGTTCTCTTCGGTTAGGTTTTCTTTCCGTCAACCCTTTGACAAGGTGTTTCTTGGGTTTCATCTTCTTCCTGTCATCCCTATGACAATGTGTTACCTTCGTCAATTCCTTGACGATGTTGAGCTACTCCCCCCGCAGAGTTGTCTGTTTAGATTTCTCTTGTCCCCGGCAGAGTCATCTTTGTAGAGCTGTCGATTCTACATATCGTTGTTTGAAAGTCCACCTTCGGCTGGGTTTTTCTACCTTTTCGAGTTCGCCTTTGGCCGTCCTCACACTTGCTGTTACCTTGATATCCCCAGGAAAGTCTACCTTCGGCTTAGTCTTTCTTTGAAAGTCCACCTTCGGCTTGGTCTTTCTTTTTGAGCCCACCTTCGACATGGTCTCATATTCTTTCTTTTTCGAGCCCACCTTCGGCATGGTCTCGTATCCTTTGTTTGAAAGCCCACCTTCGGCTTGGTCTTTCTTTTTGAGCCCACCTTCGGCATGGTCTCATATCCTTTGTTTGAGAGTCTACCTTCGGCTTAGTCTTTCTTTGAAAGTCCACCCTCGGCTTGGTCTTTCGTTTCCGAGTCCGCCTTCGGCCGTTCTCGTAGCACCTTTATATCTCCCCAGTTTAGTCCGCCTTCGGCTGGTCTACCCCTCCGAGTTCGCCTTCGGCCGTTCTCGTACTTGTATTTATTTCATCATCTCCACAGTTTGCAAATTTCTGGGTTCTTTTTGTATTCAATCACCTTCTACCTTGAATGTCTGAAAGCCGTTGCTATCACCCTTTCAGGTCGAAGTTGATTGAATAGGGGCAGCTGTAGCACCCCAAAATTTGCCCTACCTTTTTTCTGGCTTATGTTTCTTTCTCATTTTGCATCATTAGGTCATGGTTCATAATTAATCATCCGCATTGGTTCTTAAGACGTGGGATCATGGTTCTCCCAGGGTTTCTCATTTCTAGAGGAGGCATCAAAAGTATTGAGTCAGGGTTTCATTGGTGTGAATCAGGGTTTGGATCCTTCTTAATATCTCAAGAGAATTGGTTCCAGGTTAAGTGTTCATTCAGTTATGATCAGGTGGAAGTTTGACTTCATCTTGGTCAAATCATCAGGAGTTTTGCTTCAAGTGCAAGTTATCTGTGTTATTGGTTTATTTCTCAGGAAGTGCGCATCAAGGGTCAGTTTGTTATGCGCTGGAGGTCAAGTTATCAAGCATTGGTTCATGTGGGGTTGATTTAAAAGTCAGGATCTGTGGATTTATTTTCCCAGAGATTTATTCAGGCAGATTCATGTGAGGATTCACTTGATCAAAGATTCAGAGGATGTGTGATTTTGGCCGGATTGTTCAGTGGTAGCTGTGACTATTTTGTCAGAGGCTTGTGGAAAAGTTGGTGATTGGTTTTGAATTTGGTTGGTTATCCATTTTCTATCCATAATCCATATCCAAACTCATTGTTTTTAATCCATCAGCCATTTTCATTCTTTTTATCCACTTACCTTTTCTTTTATTCATAAACCATTTCTAATTTCTAAATCCATTTTATCATATCCACATTTCCAAATATCCATTTCATGTCCCATATCCATTTTTCCAATTCTAGAGATAAGTCCATAATCCTAATCCATTTCTAACCATTAAACCCATTGTCTATTTTCACTTTCCAAGATATCACATCCAAGTTCCATTCCTAAATCCACATTTTAATATCCATTCTTAATTTTGGTTATCCATTTCAACTTTATCCATTTTTTTATCCATAATTTTTAAGTCCAAAATAGGTCCATTTTAACCATTTTTCATACCTTGTTTTCAAATTCCAATTGTTCAAGATCCATTTCCTAATTTACTTTTTTTATCCATATCATTTTCTTCCATCTTGTAAATCCATTTTCAATCCAAACTTCTAAGGCAAGCCCATTAAACCAATTAACCATTTTCTGAATCCATATTTGTTTAATTCAATCCCAATTCCATTTGTTTAGCCTAAAGTCCATTTCAAACATCACTTAAAAGAAAAAGTAGTGGCAAGGTTCACAACTTGCAAGTTTGTTACAAAGTGTTACAAGAAATTCCAATAGAAAAAGAAAAAGTAATCATAACGGTGGAAAGGAAAAGCATTTTAGTAGAAAAAAATACACTGCAAAATTTCAAGAAGCAAAACCCACGTACACCTCCCACAAAACTCGTGACCTTTATTTCACAGCTCACTCTGATTTCACAAACTCTACATAACAGAATTTCCAAGTTGAAATACAATTCTACCCCTCCAAGAATTCTGGTATAAAGCAAGCTGCAGCTCTCACTCAAGAGGAGGAGGAACCATCATCGAATAATCACTGAAGTATCTTCAATTCCTCTCACAAACTTTTCTAACAAACACAAACCGAATTCTCTCTTCCATCTTCAATTCTATCACCAAATCTCTATCTTCATCAAATTTCTCAAATCTGCAAAACAATTCACGCATCACATATTTCACCACCTTCAGCCTTAAATTCATCACTGAACCTTCTTCAATTTTCCTCCAACTCTCCATAGCCATGAGCAGTTCAGCAATATCCGTCTACTCCAATCTTCAACTTCAATAAACTTTTGATTCAGCCTTCATCACTATTTCCAGTTCCCAGAAACTCATAGACCCTGCAAAAGCCATAACCGCAATAATTGTTAGCATCAAGAATCAACAGGTTCGCAGCGTAATCAACGCAAGTCGCGAGCGCAAACTTTCATATCAACAACAACTTCAAATCAACACAACAACAACAAATCGTAGCACAGTATTCACGATGCAACAACATGCCAAATCCGCAGAAATCAGGAAGCAAGAAGAAGAAGGAAATGGAATCGAGAAGATGCGATGAAAAGAAGAACGAGCATACCTGAGTGAAACCTTGTGTCGTCTTCGAAGCGCCATCGGAGCGACTCCGATAGGTACGTCGATCTCGTCCCAAACTTGATGTGTGATAATTTGCTCGTATGTTTACTATTTCCAATTCTTAACTTATGCTTGTGTTTGTTGCTCTGAGTTCGTGTTTGTTGTTTTGGTTGTGACCGATTTTCGCATAGTTGCCGTGTCGTTGAGTGTGCGTGAGGTCGTTGAGTATGGTGAGGGTTTTGTGCGAGCTCTAGGGTTCGTTTCGATTTGTCAATTTCATTGAGCTCGGAGATGAGAGCGAGGTTGTATGGAGGTGGTGGCACCAGAGATTTGACGGAGACGAAGAAGCACGGCGGCTGAGATAGAGAGAAATGAAGGCGTTGATGATGTTAAAGGAGAGGCTGAAGCCATTATGAAGAAGAGGTTGAGGTTTTGTTTGAGATGAATGTTGAGGGAAGATGAGAACGGAGGAGTGGATTTTTCTGGCGGTTTGCGGAGGGGGATGGAAACGGCGCGGTTAGAATGAAGGAGAGAAAGAGAAGCATGATGATGGTGAAAATGGCGAAGGGATTGAAAAGAGAGAGATCGGTTGAAGGAGATGGAAGGAGGAAAGTGATGGTGGCCGAAAGCATGTTGGTGAGAGAAGAAAAGAGATTGAGGAGATTATTCACGACGCATGGAAGAGGAATTGGGGAAGACGGTGTAATCTGAGGTCTAGGGTTTTTCTAACCCTTTGTGATACAAACCTAGACAGTGTGGGGCCTTAAGCCCATGAAACTTTCCTACTACACCCGTGTTTCACTTTTGTACCCCCTCTGATCTTGCAATGAAAAGTTTTAGGCCAACTTTCTGAAGCCCATGCGCCTGGCCTTATTCATACCACCACAATTGCTGCTGCACCCTTATTTTTGTTTAATTGTTTTTAATTGTTTCATTTAATTGATAATTGGATTAGTAAATAATTTTGAAATTTGATTTTAACTTTTAATTAGAATTAATCTTGTTTCTTTTTTTTTTTAAACTAACTTTTAATTTCGGATTAATTGTTCTTATTTAGATTATAATTAGAAGTTAGTTGTTAATATTAGTTTTTTATTCTAGAATTAGTTTTAGATCTAGTTTTCTTTAGATTTAACTTTAGAATTAGACATTAGATTAGAATTTAATCTTGACTTAGAATTACTTTTTAGAAGTTAGTTTTGAATTAATTTAGGATTAACTTTAGAATTAGAAATGAATTAGGAATTAATTCTTAGGTTTAGATACTAATTTTCTAATTAATCCTTAGTTTTAGCCTTTTTGCTTAGAATTTAATCATCTTTTTTTTAATTAGCGTTTTAATTCTAACTTGGATTTTTCATTCCTATTCTGATAAATTTCTGATTAAATACTTGACTTGCTTCTTGCTTGACTTTCTCTTGTGATTGCGATGCTTTGTGTTTACTTGTTGATTACCTCTGTATTCGCATGCTCCCTTAAGGCTCCTAGTCCGACTTAATTTCTGATTAAGGTCGGAGTAGGATAGACATTAGGCTCTCAATCCAAGCATGATAACATTAGGTAGAATTCCCTCCTAATCCTGGCCTTAGGGCCATTTTGCATGATAACTTGTAGGATTCAGTTTCCCCTTTAGACTTTCCGTTAGTCCCGACTCTTTTCTCTCGCACCCGTGCGATCGAGACTGATCCTAATTTCCTCCCCTTGTTTCGTGGTCGTTCCCACGAACTACGGACGCTCTGACTTCCTCTCTCTCGCCCGATTGAGGATACGTAGGCACGAGGATCCCTATCCTTGGCGAGCACTCTTCTCTCGCACCCTTGCGATCGAGACCCTTCTCTCGCACCCATGCGATTGAGACCCTTCCACCTTTCCTTTCTCCCCTAGTGAGGGGAACTAAGTCGCTCTGATTCTCGCGCGCGAGCGAGATACGTAGACAGGAGATCGTGCGAGATCTCTCAGAGAACATTTCTTTCACAACCTTTCTTTATCACCTCTTTGTCTCTTTTCGACCCATAGGTCGAACTACGACTGCTCTGATTTCCTCTTTCTCATCCGATTGAGGATACGTAGGCACAAGACGGCGATGTCTTGACGAGCAACCTCCCCCCTTAGTTCCCGTCCGAACTACGTTGACTCTGACTTTCCCATTGTACCGAGGGAATACGTAGGCATAGGGCTCCGAGGACGTCCTATCGAGTCACTTCTTCTTTTTCTTTTCTTCTTCGTTTCTCCGTTCTTTCTGTTCTCGTTTCTTCTTCGGTCTAGTAGCAGTGGAGTTCCAGATGACGACACCCTTCGATGCAGACAGCAAGCGTGGATCCCATCGAGTACGATGGACGTGTTGGGTGCTAACACCTTCCCTTCGCGTAACCGACTCCCGTACCCGTTCTCTTGGTCGCGTGACCATGCTCTTTCCCTTCTTTCAGGTTTATGCAGTGTTTCCTTTCCCTCTCTTGGGATAAATACACTTTGCTGGCGACTCTGTGTTCTTTTGCGCCACTCTCGTGTTTGTACCGTTGGATGCGAATCTTTCGGGAGCGACAACATGCCCCGGTATATTGCGTGGTTTAAATCCACCATCCTGGATTATTTAACATTCAAAGCAATTTTAAGTGTTTTTCTGCACGCGTTATTATGAAGCCACCATGTTTTCAAATGCAATGTTTTATCAAAAAATCGGACGTTTTTGCAAACAAAGCAGTAAAACAAAATAAGAAGCTTTTAACTGAAATTCAATTTATTAATCAAAAGGCCCAGAATAGGCAATTACATCAGGAAGCAATCCCTGGAAAGAGGTGATCGCTGAAAATTGAGAAAAGAAACTATCCTAATGGCAATGTGAAAACGGCGTTCCACTAAGTTTCAATTCTGCTATGGCCAATATGTCTTCAAAACTCCCCGACCTTGCCTTCTGAGGAATGATCGGAACGATTTCTACCCTTTGGAATGTCAGTTGTTGAAATGGATGATGGAGTACAGATAACTCAGATCGTAGTCGTTCACTTAAATCCCTCTTTTGCGTAGACCGCCCTTTCGGGTTTTCAATCCACCGGGATACCCTTTTTTGCCTGAGTTGTCCTTGCGGATTTTCAACTCACCGGGTGTACAATTTTTCTTTATTATCCCTAATTTTTGCCCGAACCTTTTTATTCTGTTTTTGTGGTTCGCCGGGATGCCCTTTTTTGCCTGGACTTTTTCTTTTTTCTGTCTAGCGGGTCTATTTATGCGAAGTATTTTTTGACTACGTCTGAGTTGACAGGGGATGAAAAGTCTTCGCCATCCATGGTTGTAAGTAACAAGGCTCCACCCGAGATGACCTTCTTAACCACGAATGAACCTTCATAGTTAGGAGTCCACTTGCCCCTGTGATCTGTACTTGGAGGAAGGATCCTTTTGAGTACCACATCTCCCACTTTGTAAACCCGAGGACGCACCTTTTGGTCAAATGCCTGCTTCATCCTCCGTTGGTATAACTGTCCATGAAATACAGCTGCCAGTTGTTTCTTCTCAATAAGGCTCAACTGATCAAATCTGGAACGAACCCATTCAGCCTCGTCTAACTTGACATCCGTCATGACTCTGAGGGATGGAATCTCCACTTCAACTGGTAGTATTACCTCCATACCGTATACAAGTGAGAATGGGGTTGCCCCATTGGACGTGCGTACTGACGTTCGGTACCCATGCAAAGCAAACGGTAACATCTCATGCCAATCTTTGTATGTAACAACCATTTTCTGCACAATCTTCTTAATATTCTTGTTGGCCGCCTCCACAGCGCCATTCATCTTCGGGCGATATGGGGAAGAATTGTGATGCTTGATTTTGAAGTCCCGACACAGCTCAGCCATCATTTTGTTATTCAGATTAGAACCATTATCAGTAATGATTCTCTCGGGCACTCCATAGCGACAAATGATATCCCATTTCAGGAAACGAGCTACCACCTGCTTAGTGACATTGGCATAAGATGCAGCTTCAACCCATTTAGTGAAATAATCAATGGCGACTAAGATGAAACGATGACCGTTTGAAGCAGTAGGCTCAATATTTCCGATCATGTCAATGCCCCGCATAGCAAAGGGCTAAGGAGAGGACATGACACTCAACGGATTTGGAGGTACATGCACTTTGTCTGCATAGATCTGACATTTGTGACACTTGCGGGCATACTTGCAGCAGTCTGACTCCATAGTCAACGAATAATATCCTGATCTCAATAATTTCTTAGCCATTGCATGTCCTCCGGCATGGGTACCGAAAGAGCCTTCATGTACTTCCTGCATTAACAGGTCTGCTTCGTGTCTATCCACACATCTGAGCAGCACCATGTCAAAATTTTGTTTGTATAGCACATCATCCTGATTCAAGAAGAAACTACCAGACAGCCTTCTCAACGTCTTCTTATCTTTAGCAGATGCCCCTGGCGGGTACTCTTGTCTTTTCAAGAAACACTTGATGTCATGAAACCATGGTTTGTCATCAGACGTTGCATCAACAACAAACACAAATGCAGGTCTATCAAGGCGGGACACTTCAATCTTAGGTACATGATTCCACCCTTGCACTTTGATCATGGAAGACAATGTAGCCAATGCATCTGCAAACCTATTCTCATCTCTAGGGATATGGTACAACTTCACTGTTGTAAAGAATGTCAGCAATCTCCTTGCGTAACCTCTATACAGAACCAGATTTGCTTAGTGCGTGTACCAACTCCCCTTCACCTGATTAATTACCAAAGCTGAATCGCCAAAGATATCAAGGGTCTTAATTCGTAAATTAATCGCCTCCTCAATCCCCATTATATAAGCTTCATATTCTGCTTCATTGTTGGTGCATCCGAAAGTTATTCGGGCAGTGAAAGGCATGTGAACACCTTCCGGCGTGATAAGAACTGCTCCAACTCCGCATCCATTCATATTGACGGCCCCATCAAACATCAAACTCCATTTGGATTCAGGGTCTGGCCCCTTCTCCGGGTGTGGTTCCTCGCAGTATTTAGCTTTGAGAAACATGATGTCCTCATCAGGGAAATTGAATTTCATGGGTTGGTAATTATCAATCGGCTGTTGCGCAAGATAGTCTGACAAGACACTTCCTTTGATGGCCTTTTGGGAGGTGTACTGAATATCATACTTTGTCAAAACCATTTGCCACCATGCAACTCTGTCTGTTAGCGCTAGTTTCTCAAAAATGTATTTGATAGGATCCATTTTGGAAATCAACAAGGTTGTGTGCCTAATCATATATTGCCTCAATCGCTTTGCGGCCCATGCAAGTGCACAGCATGTCTTTTCAAGCATTGAGTATCGGGACTCACAATCATTGAACTTTTTGTTCAGGTAGTAGATAACATGCTCCTTCCTACCTGTCTCGTCGTGTTAACCGAGAACACAACCCATAAAACCTTCAAGCACTGTCAAATACATTATCAAAGGTCTTCCTTCAACTGGAGGCATGAGAATTGGAGGTTCCAGCAAGTATTCTTTTATCTTATCGAATGCCAATTGGCAATCGTTATTCCACCTAACCATTTGATCTTTTCTTAGCAGTTTAAATATTGGTTCACACGTGGCTGTTAGGTGAGATATGAACCTTGCAATGTAGTTCAATCTACCCAAAAAACCACGAACCTCCTTTTCCGTTCTCGGTTCAGGCATTTCTTGTATTTCTTTCACTTTGGCAGGATCAACCTCAATTCCTTTTTCACTCACAATGAAACCCAGCAGCTTTCCAGAACGCACCCCAAAAGTGCACTTATTTGGATTCAACCTTAAGCAGAACTTTATCAACCTTTCAAACAACTTCTTCAAGTTAACCAGATGTTCTTCTTCTGTTCTTGACTTGGCAATCATGTCATCCACTTAACATTCAATCTCTTTGTGAATCAAGTCGTGAAACAAAGTTACCATTGCCCATTGATACGTTGCCCCTGCGTTTTTCAACCCAAAAGGCATCACCTTATAACAGTATGTACCCCACGGAGTAATGAACGTGGTCTTCTCCATATCTTCAGGTGCCATCTTAATCTGGTTGTACCCGAAGAAACCATCCATAAACGAGAACACTGAAAACTAAGCTGTATTGTCGACTAGTACATCAATGTGAGGTAGTGGAAAATCATCTTTTGGGCTAGCTTTATTAAGATCTCGATAATCCACACACATTCTAACCTTTCCGTCTTTCTTCGGTACCGGCACAATGTTGGCAACCCAGGGAGGATAGTGAGTCACTGCAAGAAACCCTGCAACCCATTGTTTCTGAACTTCTTCTTTGATCTTTATGGCCATGTCGGGGTGAGTCCGACGAAGTTTCTGCTTGACTGGCGGACATTCTTCTCTCAAAGGCAGCCTGTGTACAACAATATCAGTATCCAACCCTGGCATGTCTTGATACGACCAGGCGAAGATATCAACATACTCACACAACATCTCAATCAAAGCTCTCTTCACATCTGCTTGCAGGCTGGAACCAATCTTGATCTCTTTCTTAGCATCCTCGGTACCAATATTGATGATCTCTATGGTCTCCTGATGAGGCTGGATGACCCTTTCCTCTTGTTTTAACAATCTGGCCAGTTCCTCAGGGAGTTCACAATCCTTCTCATCCCCTTCTTCGGCTTGATAAATCAGATTGTCAAAGTCATACATAGCCATAGCAAAATCATTATCAATGGAATCCGAAGGATCAAGTCTGCACGAACGGGTTCATGCTTTATTTTAGAATTATTTTAAAACAAAAAGAAAAGAAACATTGCCATTTTATTATTTTTGTGCAAAAATAAAAACTGAAAGAAAGAGAACAAAAATTTGAGTGCAAAAACGTCCTTTATTGATGATTAAAATTGCAAATGCAAACAGGGTGGCCCTACAAATGAATTTATACGCCTTGGGCAGAGCGCAAGATTTTGACATGCATTATGGTTAGAAAAACAAAGAAAAATTACTCTGTCTGAAGAGTAACCCTGATGACTTCTTCAACAGACCAGTTCTGCAATTGCTGTCCCAGAGCGCGTGGGCGTACCCAGTTGTCCAATTCACAGTCACTGTCAATACCATCTTCTGTAGCTGCACAGGACTGATCTGTGTAAATAATGCCCCCACTACTGAAAGTGATGGGTCCACTTCTTTCCGCATCTAAAGTCATAGAGGGATGATAACCAATACTAAATTTGTCATCCTTCAATGGTGTCTCTATCAACCTGCCCCAGCCTTGGGCATTGTCGGCTCTGACGACCTCGACAGCTTATTTGTAGGATGAAATGGAGGTACCGGCTTCAAATGGTGTAGAGGAAGGCTCAGGCACATTGTCAATATTTTCCGCTTCAAATGACTGGCAAAGCATCTCGTGAATTTCCCCGTCCATCTCAACATACTTAAACGTAAAGATATCTTCTTCACCACACACTGTAACGACCTGTCCTTCAAACTCATACTTCAACTTTTGGTGTAAGGTGGATGTAACAGCCCCGGCTCCATGAATCCAAGGGCGACCCAATAAGCATCTATACGCAGGTTGTATGTCCATTACATGGAATGTGGATTTGAACACATGTGGTCCAATCTGCACGGGCAATTCTACTTCACCAAACATAGATCTTTTAGTCCCATCGAATGCTCTGACAACCAACTCACTAGGCCTTAAAATCAAACCATCAACTTCCAGCTTCATTAGCGCCTTCTTAGGCAAGACGTTGAGTGAGGAACCAGTGTCTACCAGTACATGAGACAACACTGCACCTTTACACTCCATTGTGTGCAAAGCCTTAATGTGGTTTCTTCCTTCAGCAGTCAAATCCCTACTTGTAAAGCCCAAACCATGGCTAACATTAACATTGGAAATTACACCTTCAAGCTGATTAATAGTGATTTCCTGTGGCACATATACGCTCTTAAACACTTTCAACAAAGCCTCCCGATGCGCGTCAGAACACATCAACAATGACAAGATTGAAATTTTCGAAGGGGTCTGATTCAGTTGATCGACAATCTTATAATCGCTTTTCTTGATTATCCTCATAAATTCTTCCATATCATTATCAAAAGGAATCTTGGTCTCTGTTTCAGGTACAGGTACACTCTCGACCACCTGTTTTCCTTTAGCTTTTGCTGCAGCTTCTGCTTCTTTATCACTGCGCAAAGTTTGGGGAGTAAACAATCTTTCGCTTCTTGTAAAACCACCTACACCACCCACATTATCAATATTTGAACTGACTGATGTCCCAACCTCTTGCTTTTTACCTTCATAATACACGTCTGCCCCATAGTGCCATGGGATTGCCTTCGTAGTTTTAAACGGAACTGGTCCTGGCACCGTGATGGTAACAGGACTGGGCCTTTCTTGCACCACACTTGCTACAGGAATTGTACTGACCGACACCTGAATCTCAGCGGGAGTATATAAATGGTCACAGTTGATACTTCATTAGTTTCTTTCACAACCCTGTCAAACTGTAGACATCCTTCATTGATCAGATTCTGCAAACCCACCTTCAACTTATCATAACCATTCTCTTGATTCATACACTCAGAACAATCTTGGTTACAACCCGGGAACACCTGTCCCTTCAACAAACGATCTTTTACAACCAACAAAGAAGTCTTCACCTGACTGATGTCTGTTACCAAATTCAATCTCCTTCCATCTTCAATAGCATGCACATTTGCTGCACCATGATTAGGTATGGGGTTCTGAAGAACATTAGGAGGTAGAGAGAAATTGATTGCTTTGGCATCAATCAAGTCTTGCACTTTATGATGAAAAGCTCAACATTTTTCAATGGAGTGCCCCTGAGCACCTGAGTGGAACTCGCAACGAGCGTTAACATCAAAATTAGGAGGCAAGTTGCCAGCGGCAGGAGGTCTCATAGTACGGAGCTCAACCAACTTCAATTTGAGTAACTTTGGTAACAACACTGAATAGGTCAAAGGGAGAGGGTCAATCTTACGATCCCTCTGCCTGGACCTCTGTTGGAAAGGAGTTTGCTGTTGTTGCTGCTGAACTTGTTGTTGGGGTTGTTGTTGCTGAACTTGCTATTGGGGTTGTTGTTCCTGAACAGACGGTGCTGGGATTGTCACTGCACCTACCTGATGATAACCCTGAGAACGTCCTCTGCCTCGTCCTCTAAGCACAGCATTTGTATCACCTTCTCTTCTTTTCTGACCACTAGCAAATGGTTTCTTCGTCCCAGAAGAGCCAGCTCCACTTGCATCTTGGATCTTTCCAAGTTTCAACAGACTCCCTATTCTTTCTCCAGCGATCACGATGTCAGCAAATCCGGTTGATGGACAAGCAGCCAATCTATCAAGATATGCCCCTTGCAAGGTGCCCATAAACATGTCAGCCATTTCTCTATCCAACAAAGGAGGTTGAACCTGTGCAACCATTTCCCTCCACCTCTGTGCATATTCTTTGAAACTTTCTTTAGCATTCTGTGACAGCCCCTGCAATTGAGTGCAGTTGGGCGCCATGTCAATATTGTACTGGTACTATTTTAGGAACGCTTCAGCCAGATCCTTCCAACTTCTCACAGCAGCTCTGTTCAATTTCATATACCAGGTCAAAGAAGCTCCAGCCAGACTGTCTTGAAAGTAATGCATCCATAACTTCTCATCATCTGTATGAGTTGAGATCCTCCCAAAATAAGCTTGGATATGTGTCTGGGGACATATATTGCCATGATATTTATCAAAAGTAGGCGACTTGAATTTTGGAGGGATTCTGACCCCTGGTACCAGCCCCAAACTAGTAACATCAATACCCATAGAATTCTTGCATTCCATAGCCCGTATCTTTTCAGCCAACTCATCGTACCTTTTATCATTAGGAGCACCCATCTCAGCATCCAACAGAGTAAATTGGTCTTCTTGAGCATCTTCCTGAATACCACCAACATTTCTGCCATTTCCATTACCCAAATTACTACCAGGAGGAGGATTGCCAACAGGAGGAGGAATGCCATTGTCATTCTGATTAACTCCAAGCATGGCCTCTGGACGCTCGACCAGAAGCCTCAATCTTTCTTGAGTTTGTACCATACCAGTCATGAGAGTCATGAACTGGTCCATTCGTGCCCTTATTTCAGCCAAATCACTCTGCATCTGATCCATTATCCTTGCTTGATTTCCTCGAGTTGAGTATCGGTGAATGTGATTCTCAGTTATAGTTCCTGAAACAAAATAAAGGTTAGAGATCTCCTGCAACAAGTACCTAAAAACAAACAACAGAATGCAACATGATATGCGATGCAATGCAATGTTTATTCATTTTGAGGCATTCCTTCCTTCGATTCCAGTTTGACCAAAAGAGAAGAGCGCATATCCCTGTAGTTGCTAACAGCGACAGAACGCCAGAGGTGTGTATTAATAATTCAGAATATTCATCGTACAGCCCAGTGAGTGTGTGAATCATTGTATAATCTGACGAAGAATCCACCTCAATAATTACCAACAACTCCAATAGAATAAATGAAGAAACCCACAACCAGGTGTGGAACAGTCAAATACAAATTGTTTTCGAACAAATACAACTGAATAGTATGAATACAAATAAAGGGAAACCCATCAACAAGCCTGATGGTGACTCCCAGAATAGCAACAATACAACTCAAACACTGAGCCCATATAAATCTTCCTGGACCTCTTTCAGAAGCGCTTCAGTATATGGATCATTTGGGCGTTCGGTAAGACTTCTGATCAGTAGACTCCTTAACTTGACGGCTTCTTCTAGCTTTCGAATTTGATCTTTGACAGCTGACTCTTTGGCTCTCTTTACTCCGGCACGGATCTTGAGATATTCGATCTCTTGATTAGCTGAACTTAGTTGCTGGAGAAATTCACTTTCTTTGCTCTTCAAAATTTTCCTCAACTCGTCGTTTTCAGCCCTGATTCTCGCCTCAATCTCCCTCCGGCATTCAGAAAACTCATCCCATCTTTGTTGTCCTTTGGCAAGGGCATTCTCTGACTTGGCCAACTGCTCGTTAATGCGCTTGCACGCCTCTTTTAGCGCCATCTCATTTTGTTTGACCTTACGAATATAGATAGTGTCTTCGGCAATTCTTTTCTCATTGGCCTCATGACGCTCAGTCAGCTTTTGCAGTTCATACTCAACCTTACGCTTGTCACAAAGAGTCTTTCTGAGTCCTTCACTTAGCTTCTCATTCATTTTGACAGTCTTATCCATCTCCGCTTTAAGCTTATCATATTCAGCAATGCTTATCATGGTCACTGGTTCCACAGCAACTAGATCTGACGGTCTTTCCTGAGAAAATGGCAAAAGAGTAATTTGAACCCTTCTTTTCAGCCAGGCATCATATTGAGAGGAAGATACATTGTTACACTTTCCGAAGACGACTTTACCCTTCATTTGCAGATTACCCCAAGCTCCAGCCGCTTGCCTTACCAACAAAAGGTTATCCTTCACAGGGAAAAAGAAATATTCTTCCAAATCACCGTCCCTCGGAGGCTCTGTTAAGGCAAATCCTAACTCTCTCCTAAGAATAATAGGGTTATAATTGATGCAACCCTTTATTCCCAAGAATGGCACATTAGGATGTCTTCCACAGCTACTGACAAAATCTCCCCCCATCGTCCTTTGATTGAGCCAACGAATGTCCTTTGCTGTCAACTGAATCATCCTTTTAGCCCAATTCTTTGCCGGCTGAGGATTCAAAAAGGCCCCTGAATTTGGTAAATGACCCATAAGCCACTTGTGGAACAGGGGTGCACAACATCTAACCAGACCTCCTCGCTTCTTCTCATTTTTAAAGTGCACAGAATAGTACAAATCGCCCAGGAGTGTAGGTATGGGATTTTTCATTATAAAAATACGGATTGCGCTCATGTCCACAAACTTAGGTTCATCAACAAACAGCATAATTCCATAGATACTCAAAGCCAGGATTGCACAAACGGTTTCCCACTGAGATTTAGCAGCACACTCTTCAGCTTTGGCAATAAAATATGGAAAATTTTTATAAAACTAAAAAGAAGCTTCATGATTTTTTTAATGATTTTTAGATGCATTAAAATGATTTTAAAAATAAAATATGCAAAATAAAACGCTTAATAAAAATAAAGAAAAGAAATAAAACTTGGGGGGTCCTAACAGTAACAAATCACGTTGGAAATAAAAACAAGGCCCAGACTGGGGGTGCAAATAGAAAGGCCCAAGGCCTAAGTCCAAAGCGCAGTCAAGTAATCTTATGGAATTCATACAAATGTTCAGATTTAATCACAACCAAAGGATTAATCCTACACACCACAAAAGTCAATGAACTCAACAAATAATCATGATCAACGGACTTGATTCACATGCACACCATAACTAATAAACACACGCGCGCATACAATCAGTCAGTATACCATACAAAACCCACGTGCTTGGCACATGATTTTTTAATTCGTTGGCATAATAAGGACCACATAATTCATCCAACACATCAGAATTAATCAACAAAGAAACAAATACGCATGATTAAGGGCTATGATCTGGGTACATAGCAATAATCATGAGTGAGCAAACACATGAACACTAAAATAAAAAATAGAAAAAGGAAAATGTGGTAAGCTATGGACCCTTGATCAAAGCGAACCAACGGCCATGATTATCTCTTCTCCACTTGAACCTCTTGCCGGACTGAATCATCACCAGCCGCTGGAGCTAGGGCTCCGGTCACCCTCTCCGGTGAGCTGCTACGTAAATTCCTCCAAAAATTGCATATACGTACACCATTTTAACCAGAAAAACATGAGGATCTCAAATATCACATCCATTTCATCAAACAACCAACCAATAATGCAAATCGAAGGAAAGAAAAAATAGATCCAAAACTTTAAACTCACAATACACACAATCTACACGTCCAAAACTCAAATAAAATAGATCAACATGCTCAGTGAAGTTCACAGATCATTATGCACACAATAAAACTGAGTTCTATGATGGTGAAAATTACACTAACCTGAACCTTGAAGAGCTTAAAATACGTCAAGAAATCCCTCCAAAAACTGCAGATCTACTCCTTGGAACCTCTAGATGCAAAATAAATGCAACTAGAGCTTGAAATCGTGCTAGATCTTGAGATTTAAGTTTGAATCCTCTTGAATGGAACTTGGTGAAATCCTCAGTATGAGCTCAAAATAGCAGTTGATTCTTACTCTATTCTCTTCACTGATCAAGAATGTGAAGAGAAATCTCAAAGAAACTCCAAGGAGAGTGAGATTCAATGAGAGGAAGTGTGAGAGCAAAAAACAAAAACTGTGCAAAATGAGAGTCTCTACCCTACCTGTGAGGGTATGAGTAAGCATATATACTCTTGATTATTCCACTGATTAAGATTAGCAAGTCATTAGAACCTTGGTTAATGAGATTTGGGTGAAATTGCAAAAATGCATTTTGTGCTACCACTCTTAAACCACATGTGTAAAACCCCTTGCCATCAGTATGATTCACCTCCAATTTTCTCATGTATCACCTCTGAATTGAATTTGTACCTTGCACTTTCTTGGTTTGTATGTTTTGAATCAATTTGCATTTTTGTACTTTGTGAAAATAATGAGAAATGTGGCATGAAATAAATTGATTCCAAGGCCAAAAATACTCCTCTTGACTTGCATTTTGATGTTCTAATATGACATGAAGCAAAAAGATCAATTACAAGTCCATTTGTGCCAAAATGCAAAAGGTGGAAAATTTGACATATTAGAAATCCATGAAATACACCTTGCATTGTTTTGACCATAACTAGAGTTCCACAAATGATATGGAGATGTTCTAGTACTTTTTGGAAACGGGAGAGAAAGATCTTCAACTTTCATGTTGGAGGAAAATTCATTTGGAGCTTACTTGATGATGAAAAGTCAAGTTGAATGTGCTGGAAAAATAGCCAAAAATGGAAAGTTCTCATTATAGGTCATTTTCCAAATTTAGTAACTTTTGCACAAACTCTTGGTTCTTGATAAATGACATGAATCTTGATAATTGAAGACCATATGATGATGTGAGACCTTGAAAACAATGAAAAGAACCTCAAAATTCCACAGTTGACTTTCTCCTTTTGAATAGTTGACTTTTGCTTATTACACAAGTAACTGATCCATTGAACATCTTCCTCAAAGAACCAATGACCAAGATTCCATCCATGAACACTTAAGAACATAAGGAATACCATGAGATCAAGTCTTGGCCAAGAAATCATAAATAAACTGATTTTAGGTTAAACCCTAATTTTGGCACCCTCTGGTTAGGAGGAAATAGCACATCCTCCAAATCCAAATTCCTCTGAATATGATGTGTATCTTCTCAAACAATGATGAGATATGCCATTTGGAGATGATAAAAATTCAAATAGCTTGCCCATTTGGAGGTCAGACCCCAACTTTTGACTGCCTTGTGTAGGAGATCATGCACTGCCCAATCTTCTTGATGAATTCTCCTCTTCCCATGACTTGTGAGATGATACATGATGTAAGAGACCCTTGAGGCTTGTGAGAAACACTTGGTCTTCTTCTTTGGATGATCAACACCTTAGAGAATCACCTGATCACATGCCCTTATGCAAGATGCAATGCTAGATGCTTGATGTTTTATTTTTCTATGCTTGAATGCAATGAAATGCAATGAAAGCTCATGCTAAAAGACATGAAGAAAAGAGAGGGCAAATTTTGGGGTATTACACTCCCCTTGGGCTTCGTACAAATTGTCCCGACGACCTCCTAGAGGTATAGGAACATAACTTAGTCATCTTCATAGAACAGTCCTTTCAAAGAGTCTACTACTGTTTCTCAAAGCATAGTACAAAAGACGAAACTCTAGACACGGACAATCTAATATCCTTGAGTCTCAAAGACATTCTCAAGTGACCCCTTCGTTAGATAGGAAGGAAACCCGTAGACTCGGACAGTCTCAATACCCTTTGGATTTCCCGTTTCCTCAAAGAAAAGGAAATATTCCTGGTCCTCGAATCGAATCCTTGAGTACAGTGTTACTCATATAAGAACTGATTTTCTCTTTTAAAATCAATATATTGGATCTGTCACTCAACTGAAACAGTTACAATAGCCTCCTCTTGGGCTTTGTACAATGATTCTTCCCAGCGAAGCAAACATTTAGCCTCTCTCTCTCTCGGGCTTTGTACGAGATACAAAAGACTCCCTCGTTGAGTCAAACAACGTTTAACCTCTCTCTCGGGTTTTGTACGAGACACATAAGATACTCCCTCATTGAGTCAATCACCCATTTCGCCTCCATCTCGGGTTTTATACGAGATACAAAAAGGTTCTTATTGAGCCAAACAAATTTTAGCCTCCATCTCGGGCTTTGTACGAGATACAAAAACACTCTCTTGTTGAGTATAAAAGATCCTCTTGTAGGATCAACCCCTTTTAGCCTCTCTCTCGGGCTTTATACAAGTCACAAAAACACCCTCTTGTTGGGCCCATAGCCTCCTCTTAGGCTTTGTATAAGAAAACCACTGGTTGATCCAATCAACCTTTTAGCATCAAAGTTGTGCCTCGTTCACAGTACACAAACATCAACAACTCCTTCCCCTTCATCTAATCGCTGTAAGTGGCAAGCCTCTGGATCATCTATATCCACACCACTGTCCCTCTTTTAGCATGAGAAATTCCTAAGGAAAGATAGCATTGCTCTACGCTGAGTTAAAGTCTTCTCCTTCAGGTTAAAAATCTCCTATAAAGGAAATTATGGCATTGCTGGATTCACACATCCCGGTTAAAGTAATTCTCCTTTATAAACAGTTGTGACATACAACCCCCTCTTTAGAGATGACAAATTCTCTCTAAAGACAACACCTTTCAGCTTCACATCTTGGGCTTTGAACAAGATACAAACACCTTTCGCTTCACGTCTTGGGCTTTGAACAAGACACCAAAACACCCATTTCCTCCCATAGAATAGGAGGAACTATGAACGCTCTGATTTCCCTGTCTCGGTAAATGGGAATACGTAGGCATAAGATTGAAAGAAAATATCTTAGCGAGCACACTAAACAAAAACCCAAAATCCCATACTTTCATATATCCGTCCTAACATCTTAACCTCCCACCAATCGACCGAACACCACTTTTAACAAAATAAACCTAAAAGAGACCCCGAATCTTTGTAGCATCTGTAAACCAACTGTTTTGACTGTTTAACCTCAGTTTACAAGCAGGGTTAATTTGAGACAGCTATTTCCCTTCCTTAATCAGCCTTAATAGGGTAAAAATTGAATCGAACTGTAGATACCAAAGAGCGGTAGTGCTTCGCAACCACATCCAAAAATCGCTCGCTAAACATTTGCATAAATCATGAATGGATTGATTTTGTGTGGAATTGTGATTGGAATTGATGAGTTGAGATATATATATATATATATATATATATATATATTGGTGTTGGTGATAATTGTGTTGTGTTGTATTTGGATTCTGTTGTACGTTGTGGTGAGAATATTTTACGTGTGTAATTTTGGGTTATTATATAATTATATGCAATTATATTATGATTGTTTTTCTCACCCTTCTGCTGTTTTATAATGCTCTATGAGGAATTGCAGATTAGATTGCTGGAGGTCTTTTTGTGAAGCTTAGGTCTTCATTTTTTTGTCGGTCGGCTCTGATATGTGACACCGGGTAGTCGGGGTGATCGAGTGTGATTATTTTGTAGTATGTATACACATGTTTTGGATTGTACTTGTGTGGCTTTGTATAGGACAGATACACTTTGTATGATGTATATATATGAGATTCAGTATAGATTTTCCGCTTTTATTCTGTACCTGAATTGTGGGTGTTAGGAACTAAGTTCCTTTGTTATTTGCTACCTGAGAATGTTGCATATCTTTATGAGCAGGTTTATGTGTATTTGTTTCAAACTGATGTGACCCCTCGGTCTATGCCGTGAATGTTTTAAATATACTCTGGTGAAATTTTGAATTTTTGTTACCGCTTTATTAATTGGGGGTATAGATTGGGGGTGTTACATCTCACTCCCTAAATCACAACCTACGATTATCTAGCAGTTACTACACCATAACTGTATCATCCCTATTGAAAGACACCCCTTTCAATACAAAGTTATGTCAAGCATCCTTGACTAACAAGTTAACTTGGATTTGCTTCAAAGCTTCATCCAAGAACAATACACGATTCATTACCTACAGGTTTCTGAATCTGTACAAGTACTTATGCCTACCATAATGTATCAAATCGATACAGAGGGAGACTTACAAGAAAGACTACGACTCTCAAAACCCTAAACCCTATTTTCTAATTTACAAAAGTGTTATAATAGGTTCAGTTCATTTCAGTCCTAGGTCTTGGTCTTCTTTTATAAGCTTCTGTTGCCTTGGGCTTCGATCTTCTGTTGGCTGGTTCCTTTTTCCACGTTCAGATTGTATCCTTAATTCTTGGACCAGACTTGGAAACATCCTTCTATATTAGTTTAAGATGTCAGGATATTCATTAGGACATCATGTCTCCTTCATGCTGGAGCATTACATTCAACGCCTTGTTTTACCAAAAATTTGCTCAAATCTGCAGAGCCTTCAATCTCCCCTTTTTGACTAATTTATTGTTAAAACTCCTTCGGTAAAAAAAGAAAGTCTGACGTTTGGTAGATATGATTGGAACACCTTTGAGACTCTTTCTTACCCCTGAAATTCCTAGGTGTGTATTGGTGTACATGAGGAAGAGTATATAACCCACTCCCCCTCAAACTAGTACTTGCCACGGAGGGAGAAGTCTTCCTCTTAAGGGGCATAAGGGAACCCATAAGAAGGTCCAGAAAGAGCTTAAGAATTGTATCCTACATAACCCAGAGTCCATAGAGTATGTAACTCAGGTCTCTACGTAACCCGGAGTCCATAGAGTATGTAACTCGGGTCACAAGACAATCTTGCTTCATAACTCAGATCACAACGCACAAGGGAAGAGCTCAAGGATGTTAGAACATCTCATCCAACACCCCTGCAGAACACTTGCAATAATGACTATGTGTTGTAGAAACCAATACACAAATGAGATGAATCCATACCTCTTCTCCCCCTTTTTAGCCAAAAATTGGCAAAAGTAGCTAGCGCAATTCCATACCCACATGATACTAATCCATACCTTAACAAAAGCCACGAAGATCTTGCCCAGAATAGACAATTTAAAAAACCAGAAGCAGACTCCACCTTTAAATACCCAAACATATTTTTATCGAAAATTATGGTCCATAAAAGTTCTCGCAGAGCAATTCATGTGGAGACATAAATTAGGGTAGGTAAACATAAATGACTGTGCACCGTCCATCTAAAGTTTGACTGATTCAACTTTATGAGAGACCATCCAAATAATGCACTTGCATCAAGACACATGCTTAACACGTCTACACTTCCTACCGTCCAAACCAGCCAATCATGCGGTACCTAAACTATCCAGACCCTTTGTCAGGCTTTATTTAGCAAAGTTATCGTTCCTGTGTTTTGTCTACAAGATAATCCTTTTAATCAGAAGACCAAGAATAACTGACCAAGATGTTAAGACATTTCTTCAAACATCTCCCAGTTAGCAGCAAAGACTCTTCAAATACCTTATCTGCATCTGCATAGAAAAAAAATTCTCCCAGAAATAAACAATGACTCTCATAACACTCTCAAGGTACTTGTATCCTTTTTGATTCGGTCCATTGACACCCCAATGACAAAATCAGAACAGCCTGATAAGTTCACCCAGAACTTATACCAGTAGAGCAATGTCACGACATCTCATCTAACATGTCAACCTCACCTGAGGTAATCTATCACAAACAGCTTGAAACCACAAACAATCTTGATATCCAATATGCACCACTGCAGCCATATATCCAAAACAGAAGTCTAACTCCCCCTGTTGTAGATAACCAGTGCTCCTTTGCCAGAAGAACACCCTTAATGAATGGAAAACATATGATGCATCTTCATGTCTTCAAGAGCGCACCCTCTATTCAAAACACCTGCTAAACGCATTCACCTAATGCTTGACCCTCAAGCAATCTATGTACCACACCAGTACATTTAATAGACAGAAGTTCTCCCGCTATCTTTCTCAACAGATGCTTCTTCAGCAAGAACCTGTAGCGCGATTTTTGTGGTTTCGAATCACTATCGCTTTGGTACTACAATTCGATTCAATTTTTATCCTGTTGAGCTGATTAAGGAAGGGAAATAGAGGTCTCCAATTAACCCTGCTTGCATACTGAGGTTAAACAGTCAAAACAGTTGGTTTACAGATGCTATCAAATTAGGGGGTCCTGTCTTAGGTTATTTGCTTAAAAACAGTGTCTAGACTATTTGCTAGGTTTCTGGTAAGGTTTTAGGTCTGATGCTTTTGATGGATGTATGAAGGTACGGGATTTTAGGTTTTTGATTAGTATGCTCGCTAAGATTTTTGCAATCTTATGCCTACGTATTCCCGAAACAGGGAAATCAGAGCGATCGTAGTTCCTCCTATGGGAAGAAAAAGATGTTTTGGTGTCTTGTTCAAAGCCCAAGACATGAAGCTAAAGGTGGTTTGTATCTTATTCAAAGCCCAAGATGTGAACCTAAAGGGTTTTGGATGAGAGAGAATTTGTCATCTCTAAAGAGGAGTTGTTGATGTTTGTATGCTGTGAGAAAGGCACAAATTCGATGCTAAAAGGTTGATTGACTCAACCGGGGGTTTCTTTATACAAATCCTAAGAGGAGGCTAGAAATTTGACTTTTTCGGGGAAAATGTTCTTTCTGTCTTGTACAAAGCCCAAGATTGAGGCTAGAAGGGATTTTGACTCCGTTGGGGAGAATGAATCTTGTATAAAGCCCAAGATGGAGGCTGAAAGGGTTTGACTCAACAAGAGAATACTTTTATCTGTCTTGTATAAAGCCCAAGACGGAGGCTAAAAAAAGGTTGACTCAACAAGAGAATCTTGAACAGGTGATTGACTCAACAAGAGAGTCTGAAGGTTGATTGACTCAATAAGAGAGTCTTTTATACTCAACAAGAGAGTGATTGGCTGTCACGTACGAAGCCCGAGATTGAGGCTAAAAGGAGATTGACTCAACAAGAGAGTCTTTTATACTAAAAAAGAGAGTGTTTTTCTATTTCGTACAAAGCCCGAGATTGAGGCTAAAAAGAGATTGACTAAACAAGAGAGTATTTTGTACTCAACAAGAGAGAGTTTTTCTATCTCGTACAAAGCCCGAGATTGAGGATAAAAAGAGATTGACTCAACAAGAGAGTATTTTATACTCAACAAGAGAGTGTTTTATATGTCTTGTACAAAGCCCAAGATGGAGGCTAAAAAGAGATTGACTCAACAAGAGAGTCTTTCATACTCAACAAGAGAATGTTTTTCTATCTCGTGCAAAGCCCGAGATTGAGGCTAAAAAGAGATTGACTCAATAAGAGAGTGTTTTTTATATGTCTTGTACAAAGCCCAAGACAGAGGCTAAAAGGAGGTTGACTCAACAAGAGAGTCTTTTATACTCAACAAGAGAGTGCTTATTATATGTCTTGTACAAAGCTCAAGATGGAGGCTAAAAGTGATTGACTCAACAAGAGAGTTTGAAAAGGTTAGCTCTGCTAGGGGGAGTCATTTATACAAAGCCCAAGAGGAGGCTATCTTACTGCTGAGGATTATTGAGATCCTGAAGCGTGTCCAAGTGTGGGGAACTCTCATGAGAGAGACTGGGTTTCGGCTGGAGATTGATCCAGGGTGATCGATGTTTTTCTTATGTTTGAAAGGAACTTGAGAATGTCCTTGAGACTCAAGAGGTTTAGACTATCCAAGTCTAGAGTTTTATCTTTTGTACAATGCCCAAGAGGAGGCACGGGTATTAAGGGATGATTATCAACCCTAAAATGGCCGGAGTTTTAACACTGGAAAGACTGTTCTAGCAAAGGATGACTAGGTTCTGTCTTATACCTTTAAGAGGTCGTCAGGGTCCTTATATTAAGCCCAAGAGAAGGCATGAGAACTTCTAACAAGCTGAAGGGTCCTTGTACAACGCCCAAGAGGAGGCGGGGATGCTTTAAGGAAGCCTGTGGGTCCCCAAACCAAGAGAAGTTCAAGAAATGCAATTCACAAAGAAGAGATCATTCCAGGAAAGTTCGAGAATTTGGAAGAAACGCAAGAGATGCCATTCACGGAGAAAAGATCATCTCTGGGGAGTTAGAGTTTCTTTGACAATTTCTAAGGGTGGCAGTCTGAGAAAAGGTTCACCGAGAATATTGCCTTTCTCTTTGTTATTGTTTAACCCCAAGAGAAGGGAAAACTGTATCTGGAAATCCTACGGGGGATCTAGTTTTGTTTGTATTTATGAGTGACCAACAAGGCTTTACCTAGTGCTAGACGTAGTTGCCGGGGAAAACTCTAAATAACTATACTAGTATTACACAGTGGATATCTGACAAGTATATAAAAGGATGTGAAAGAAGACTTACAGTGAAACATCCCCACAATACAGTTATATACATATGAAAGCAGTAAATGAAAGCAGATAAACACTTACCCATTGTAGAGCTTCCATGCTGTGTTGTTTGTTGTTCAACAAAGAAAGTTTTGATAACAACATATATTTGAATTCAAAATCAAAGGAGAAAGTATGTTGAAAAGATTGTTGGGGCTTACAGCTCAAGGAGAGGTCCAAATTTTAACAATGATCGCACCGTTGTTTTGTAAACTGTACAGAGGGACTTATACGATATGTGAGGCCCAAAAGGTTTTTATGTACAAGGGGGTGGACTTATAGCTCAAGGAGAGGCCCAAAAAGGTTTGTTGGAAAACGGCGATCGTGCCGAGGTTTTCTTTTAACGCATAGGGACTTATACAATATCTGAGGCCCAAAATGGTTTTGGTTAAAAGGGGATTGGGTCTTACACTCTATTAGAGGCCCAAAGATTTATTTTAAGAAAAATAATGGGGCTTACAACTCAAGGAGAGGCCCAGGGTTTTTGTTTTGAAATGGCGATCGTGCCGAGATTTTTGAAATCGCAGTGGGTCTTATACAATTACTGAGGCCCAAATTATTTTGTTTTCAAAAAGGATTGGGGCTTACACTCTATTAGAGGCCCAAAAAGTTTTTAAATGAATAAATAAGGGTCTTATACCTCAAGGAGAAGCCCAAAGATTTTTTAAAAAAGGCGACGATCGCGCCGAACATTTGAAAATATACAGAAGGACTTATACAATGTGTGAGGTCCAAAGGTATTATTTACAAAAGAGTTGGGTCTTACACTCTATTAGAGGCCCATGAGTGTTTGAAAATGATTGATGAGGGTGGAATCAATCAAAACCCTAATTTCATCATTTTTAAAAGTTAATTCTTAAAGAAAATCAATAAAAAATGATAAAACACCAAATAAGCTTGAATAAACAACTTGTGATTTTTGTTTAAGGTTTGAAAAATGAGGTTTTAATCACAAGATGAATTAAAACTCATTTGGTTTTGATTTTTCAAGATGAATATTCACTTTTAAAATGTTTAAAAATAATTAAAAATGAATTTATTAATAAAAATACCAACTATATTAAATAAGTAATATAAATTTGATTTTTTTGTGGAATAAAATATTTCAACATTTTTGTGATATTTTGCAAAAAGAACCAATAAAAAATAATTAAAATTGAGGGAGTTATTAATTTTTCAAATCATTAAAAATAATAAGAAAAATAATAAAATATGAAAAAGTGGTAAAAAAGAGGATCTGGGGCGAGGGGGATTCGAACCCCAGACCTCTTGTGTACAGTGCGCACGTAGTACCACTGGGGTGATGATACATCCGTGTATCAAACCCCAGCCACAAATATACAAGGCTTGCCTTGGTTTTGGCTTGGCCAAGGCAAGGAAAGACAAGATTTTGGCAAAAAACGTGAAGCTTGTAACTTTCTCATTTCTCCATGGATTGAGACAAAATTTAGGTCTATCCTGCCTAGAATTTCACAAGGAATCCAATGGTGGTGGTGGTTTTTTCAGATGAGGTCCCAATTTTAAAACCCGATAGTGGTTTTGAAATAGGCCTCCCTTTGCATTTTCTGTGCTACCTCTTATTGCAGGCATGAATTACATGATGAATTGGTCCAAACATAACATATATAACATGTATGAGATGTGCATGATCAGTGGCCCTCAAAGCAATGCATATTTTAAAGAGTTCAAGTTGAGATGCTTACCTCTTTAGGAGCTTTTTGGGCAATCTGTCAAGGGCTTTGTTCTAGAAATGTTTTGATGCTTTGAACACCCTCAAATGATCCCTTAGAAGCTTTTAGGATGATTGGAACCAACTGGAAACCTCATGAATGGAAATTGGCCCTTTCTTGCAAAAGGGGCAAAAGTGACCAAAATAGCAACTCTCTCAAATGGTGTTTCGGATGTAGGGAACCATTTGGGACAGTTCAAGGATGATATTTGGAGTGTGTTTGAGGCTTTATCTGGTTTTGAAAGTGACTGAATCAAGACATGGCTTGAAAAATGCAAAAAAGTCCTATTTTGAGGTTTTGAGAAGGGACTTTGAGATTTTGGTGTTACAGGTCACTTGTGAGAGTTTGGACAGCTTAGATATGACATATTGGATGTGTTTGGATCATGAGCTGTGGTGGAATTGCTCTCTAACTCAAAAACTCAGAGTTACCTTGCTAAAGAAGGCATTTTTGCCTAGAGAAAGAGATTTTGAGGAAAGCAAGTGTTGTAGTGCTTTGGTGTATGTGCTCAGTTTATAGTAGAGCAAGTTTGTTTTGGCTGCAATAGTGAATGACAACTGCTGCAGAGGTTTGGAAAATGTTGATCAATAGGAATCCAAGTCTCCTCTAGCCATTGACTAGGGTTAGAGCACGGGCCTTTGGTCCCCTAGTTCAGAGATCATCCTTGACTCATTCAGTTGGAAATGGCTCGGTTCATGCCACCTTGGTACATCCATTGAATGCTCTAAAACAAAATTGGAGTCTTGTCCCCTCTTTAGGGTTTTTTAGGTTTGGCATGCTATTTTTAGTTCCAAAGACTTGGGAGGCTTATGGATCAGTGTTTGTCCCTCATTGGTCTCCCCCTGAGGTGTTCAGATGGATAAACTTGTTTGTCATTTGCACAATTTGATAAAATCGAGCAAAATGCACAAATCTGCCTTGCCATGACAGTTGCAGCAAGGCATATTGTCATTGTCATAATTCTTAGCTCAAATGGGATTTGATGGAGTTCTTGGCCATTTTGGAAAGCTCTCATAAGATACAACATATGTGTGATCATATTTTGTCTTGACACTTTTTGGATCCAAGTGAAAAATGACCTTACATTTTGAAAAAAGTGAAACAGATTCTGACTTAGTGAAAATTTCACTAAGTGTTGGAAAAAGTGGCCTTTCATGTTTTCAACCATTTTGATCCAACCATAACTCAAAATCCATGATGAATTGGAATGAGGTGTAGTTGACACTTTTAAAGTATGCCATGAGAGCTACAAATTTATCTTTGGATTAACCCAAATGGTTGCTTAGATCTCAAGTTATGATCCTTGGAAGTTGATACCCTAGCCACTTTGTTCCATAACTTAGAAAATTTCTAAGTTTTTTTATGGTTACCCCTTTTACAAGTTATCCCACTTTTCTTGATTTTTCTTGATGAATGATGATTCCAATCACACATTAACATCATTTTAGGGTTAGGGGACCATAATTGATCAAAAAATCAAAAAGTCAAACTTTGACTTTTATGCACATTTGATTTTTTATCATATGAATTCCAAACTGTGCGATCCTCTATGAAATCAAGTCTTTGACCTAAATAAAACTTGATGGGATGATTTCATAGGTGTTATAGGGTGTATTGAATCATGTCTCAAGGTTTGGGAGCATGTCCTGGTCAAAAGTCAAAGGCACTGTTGACTTTTTCCGCGAAACCCTTACTGTGGTTCTGATGAACTTGAAACTTGTGAATCAAGCTTCTTGGATCAATCCATTGTTGCAAATGGACCAATGTGGTTTATTAGGGACCCTCAAATCATTTCTTGAGGTCTTGGATCATGTTTTGTCCCAAAAGTCAACTTAGGGGTGAATTAGGTCAAGAAACCCTAATTCCGGATTTTTTATGAATGCATCCTCCAAGGCTAAATTGACTTGATGATTGGGTTTATAAGGTCCCTTTGAGTATTTTGGGTTATACTTTGAAGCATTGGCTCATGCCCAGAGGGAAATTTCCATCTGGAGGCCTTGGTCGACCAAAACCCTAATTTGGTGACACTGGCGATTTTAAGGCTTAATCCACTTGGGATGCTGCAACCTTGTGCCTGATTCTTGATGTGGGAGTCCTCTTGATCCATTGTGGATGTTTGAGAGGTTTAGACAAGTTGAAGATCATCTCATTCCTTGATTGATCCTTTGTCTAAGAGCTCTGAGAGGGCTTGAAACCCTAAGTTTGATTGTAGTGGATGCTCACCCATCTTTGGGGAGACTACTGAGGTATGATGGTCCATCCATATTGTGATGATGGTTTGCACAATGATGGGGAACCTTAGTGGTCAAAATTTGGGGTATGACATAACCACCTCAAAATCACCACATGATATCCCATGACAACTTCATGATCATATAGTGAGAGTACCAGGAACGCATCCTTGTACCACAACCAACAAACTCTTGGATTGAGACAAAAGCTCCATTGATCCCTCTCATCCAGAAAAAATCTATACACCACACAAATTCCTCCTGGATTCTCATGTATAGATCTCCTTGTTCCCTGAGATACAATCCAATTAAATCTAGAATACTTCACATTCCTTAAAGAGATATACAGAGCCCCTTAGTTTTCTAGCTCGCCCAGATGTTCTTCACACTTGAAGGACATCAAACACATGCTCTAGAAATCCTCAGCCTATTTACTCCACAAGAACCCAACTGATCCACTTCTATCATGTCACATTCACATTAGACTTCCAAGACATACCTTTACCCATCATTCTCCTGTACGACAAGATAAATACCTCTTAGACAAGATGTGAACTAAGAATCCTACTCCAAGGATAACTAACCTAGAAGATGTCCTAACATCAGTTAAGACATCCTTCACGTATCATAGTGTTTACCGTGAAAATTGGTAAACAACCGCTGATCTTCCATATCTAACTTTGGTGACTCACAGGATCGATTAGATTGATCCTAGGACATGTGCTAAAAATTGATCTAAGGCAAATTCTAAAGAAATAAACACTTTGATGGTACTTATAAAGAAAAGTTCGTTGAAAACATAATCTAAACAACGTTTTAAAGTGTCAAGTTAAAAGGCTGAAAATGTAAAAGAAAGGGTCGAAGGCGTGCAGTAAAGGTCAAAAATATAAAAAGTGCAGAAACGTAACTTGCGTTAAATAGAAGATGCCGACTTAATGAAAAGTTGAAGTAAATTACATTGAAAAGATAAATGGTGTTTACATCACGTACATTCTCACAAGACTCTTTTCTCTACACGCGGATACTTTGAGTAAATTTGGAGTAACTTCTACAAAGTGAATACAACACACCGAATCCTATTGCTAGAACCCCTATTTATAATACTAAACCTAACTGCTGTTAACTTCCTAAGACAATCAACACATGACAGGTGTTGCGTTGCATGCTTCTGACCCTTGGATATGCGCCACCTGTCTTTTCAGGAGCGAAACACAAGTAACTACTCCCTCCTTTATTTGAATTTGAACTTCTCAGCGTCGGTCGTCGTTAGTATTCTCGGTCGAAGGTGACTCTCCAAACTTTTAGAAATATTCTCTAAGTCCCAAAAGTATCTCACACTCTTATGTGCATCTTCGCCTAAAACCTCTCACAACAATCCAGTCGAAAGCTCTTTTAAACCTCTTAAAGAATTTAGCTTTCCAATCAACACTTCCAACTTAATATGGGCGTCGAATTTATGAGCTAAAAAATTTCCCCACAAAACTGCCCTTTTCGACAATAATGGAGGAAAGGTCATTTTTTGATAGTGTCCATTCGACGCCATCTTTTGACTATGCAAAAGTGTTCATCAAAAATTGACTAACCCACGTCTCAAGAAAACTATTCATTTTATTTTCAATCAAATTCATGACGTCACAACCAATTATGATTATGACTAAAACGTCTCCTCGGAAATCACATCAAAACCCAACCGTCATAACCTCTCCTAGAGTCTAGGAGATCGTGGACATAGGTAACAACTGTCACCGCCCCTACTTTGGCTCCTAAGAGGACACGTGTCCCACTAGCTTTAGCTCCTTAATAATGATTAGTGACTCTTTAGTATCTCCAAAACACTTTATAAATAGTTTCTTCAGAAACTATTTTTATTTTTCAACTCCCAAGTATTCACTATGCACTTTCTCCTCTCTTCCAAAACTTTCTTCAGCAAACTCATTTTCTTCAAATTTTCAACAATGGCATCTTCAACTTCTACTCAAGACCCAAAGAAAAGCCAGAAGTTCAGAGGGCCAAAGAGCGTGACACTACTTCCTCCATTCGCTGCATTAAATGGACCCAAAGTGGTAAAGAATCAACAATTCATCCCTGAGCCTCTCAAGGAGGAGAAAAGACATATCTACAAAACCCAGGTACTGATTCCTATTACCGTTTCTAGGAAACCATTAGCTTTATCAGGCCCCTTGTCTTCTTTAGATACAGATTATACAGCCATTACTGACTTCTTTCCATCATATCGTAAAACCAAACCTTTAGGGCAGAAAGACAAAGCTAGGGTAACATCTGAACCCCATGACAATGTAGCCGTAAAGAACATAGATTTGAAGTATCTGAATGATGAGTCTAGGCTATTTAGGGCAACCCCGTATTTTAAGGACTCTGACCTCTATTTGAACTGGTTGACCAAGTTAGACAAAGTGAAAGCAGAAACTTGGAAGAGCTTAGGAATCTACGACTTGATTATGATGTCGAAGACAGGTCCCGCTTACTATCCAAATTTATTGGCGTCATCTTTGTATTTTTGGGATAGTACCCATTATACTTTCCATCTCCCTTGTGGGATGATGACACCCACCCTGTTCGACATAGCCACTATCACAGGGCTAAGACCATATGGGTTAGTTTACGACCCTGAAATAGATGCTCTAGACACTATAGGATTCGCAACCACCAAACATACTTACCCTTATTTCATAAACCATTACCACGACAAGCAAACTGACACAGTCGAAGACAAAGAGCACATAGCATTTCTGGCTATGATGGCTTTCTCGCTGTGTATTTTGTACCAAATCTTTGCAAGTGACAAGTAAATATCTAACTCTAGCCAATCAATTGCACCTTAATCGAGGTATCTGCCTAAGTGACATGATATTGGCCAGTCTGTTCAAGTCTTTAAGTGAAGGTCTTGGTTGTTTGAAAGACCAAGAGAGCAACGGGAACCTCCTGCTATCAGGACCCTTTTGGCTACTCTAGCTTTGGCTTAACGCCACTTTTGAAGCCAACCTCCCCAACAAAGGGTCTGTGGACGAAGAGACTGCAGAAATTAAAGAGAGACGAGTCGAATGGATTCGACTGGTGCAGCTAACCCTAAATGAAGAAGGGCAGACACTTAGGGCATCCTTCTCTGGCTTCGTCAAAATGTTTGCCAAGCGCTATGAATTCACACCAAGGATGGCACCCTTTCCTGAAAGAAAATATGGTCCTGAATGGTTTACCAGGCCCTTTCCTCCTTCATTTAAGAAACATGAAGAAGAATCGAAGCGTGTCTGGGAGGCATTCCTGATCCCTCGACTCATCATTCATCGACTCAACCTGCTAAAGGGCCAAACATCTCTGATGGTCTACCAACCAAATCCTATCTCTCGACAATTTGGTCTGGTCCAGACTCTACCCAAGTGCCTGTACGAGAAGAAGGTTCATGTTATCCTTCCTAACACTATCTATGATGCCATAGAGAGTTCGACGCACCTCGCTCGACATGCTCATCGATCACTCCTAACCCCTATCTATTTTGAACCTTCTCACCTCTACACCCAAGAATTCTATGGCTGGTGGTCGAAACATTACGCTGCGAAGTTCCTTGATGTCTCTAGCTTCGCTCAGTTGATTGACCAAGCTTTTGTTGATGTGCAGGAGAAGATCAAGAAAGGTACATATACTCACATTAAAGAGATTCAAGCCTTCCAGAAGTACTTTGAAACTATTTATCGACCATATGATATTAGTCGAACCGTCCGTGAAGTCGCACTTACGCTGAGGGATAACTTTTTAAAGAAAATAGAGAGTTTGAAGTTCCCTTCATACATTCCTCCTGAGAAATGCTATGAAGTGGCTTTCGCCCTATTTCCTCCAAACAATCCTCGACTACCATCTGCAGATTTCAGAGTGGCTCTTGCCCCTCCATTTCTAGATTGGTTCATCTGTGGGGATTCTATAAAGGTCCTTCACCAGCAGTCGAAGCCCAAGGCTCAACGGGTGATTTTGACTAAGCATACTCTAGAGAGTTTCAAAGGACACCTTCATTTCTGTATCGAAGATGTTCGCATCGAATCCAAAATACATGAAGGTTTGAATACTTCGATTTTTAGGTTTTTTTGTTTGAACTTTATCATTACTGACTTATGGTAACTTGGTTTGTTTTGCACCTGTACCCAAAAAGAACGCACCTCAGCAACTGGTCGAAGCCAAAGGTGAAGGCAGCAAGGTACATCTCACACCCTTTTCCTTTCGTTGATCATTCTTTCTTCCCTTAATGCTTCTCATCATTTCAGGTTTCTCGCAAACCACCTCCGACACCTCAAAGGAAATCAAAGAGGGGCATTGCCCAAATTATCATTGATTCAGAGGATGAGGACCAATCTCCTCCTGAAGACTTGAAGCTCAAGAAGAGGAAGAAACCAAGCCATGAAATAGATACTGCTGGTGGCCAATCTGAGCCTAAAACGGCTAAAGTCCCCAAAAAGACCACCACTACGAGTAAAGTTGCAGAAGCCTCTTCTGGAGCTGCCTCTAAACCAGTCGCATGTCATGCTGAAAGCAATAACTCTAGCCCTGATGCTGAAGGTGTCAAGGTAACTTGTCATATTTTTTTTTAAAGAGTCAACTTATTTTCCTTGTATCCTTTGATCCGGCTCGCTTCGATTTGATTCAGGCTGATGCAAGTGGTTTAAAGCCACCAGTGGATAATCCTCCTTCTCCCATCACTCTCCTAAATAGCCAAGGTGAGCCCACATACCATCCCACTTCTGACTTGGGCTCTGGAATGAGTTCACTAGGTGAAATTAACAAACCTGGCTTTGAAACAGCTCCCCTTTCTCCAGCAAAGACTGCTACCCAGCAGTCTCAAACAGACGGCTCCGACCATGAAGAAGACAACGGCCAGCAGAATCCTGAGACAAAAAATCCAAGAGCCGCAGCCATGGATGAAGACACAACCTTGATCGATGAGGAGGGATCCCCAATATATGAACCCGTTGGGGCTTCTAATGCTAACCTAGAAGGAGATGAGGAGATGGAAGAAGATGATGATGAGACAATGCACCAGTCTGAACTTGATGGCCAAAGTGATGAAAATGCTGATGACAAAATGGACGAAGATGAAGAAGAGGAGGACAAAGAGAAAGAGGAGAAGGCTGACAAAGGACCTCTCAATGAGCCAACCCATGTCAAAGCTATTACCACCCCAGCAACTACTGCTGCGACTGAAGGCAAGGCAACCTCAACTGTGTATGGAGCAGGACTTTTTGAAAAGGAACTGGATGCCTTGAAGACTAGCAACCCTCGACAATACATAAAGGTCCTTCTTGGCCATCGAGGGAGTTCATCTGATAAAACTCCCAGTGCTACGACTACCTCTAGGGACCAGCCTTCAAGCAAAGCTGAGGACAATATCCTTCTGAGGATCAAAAATAAGATTTTTAAGGGTGACCTTTTCACACTCTTACAGATGGATGATGTCACTCATATCTCTATGAAAATTCTCCTCCAACAAGTTGACATCCATGCTATTTCTCTAGAATCTGCCAACATCATTTTAGAGCTTGGCACTATGATTGACCAAGTCTATGGTGACCTCAAGCGCCTGCCCCAACTCGAAAAGGCTATTTCAACCAAAGCTGGAAGTGAGGCTGCCGCTTGGGCTGCTGCCACTGACTCTGAGAATAAGGTAGTAGAATTGGAGGAAACCAAAGAAAATAACAAGCAGGAAATCACCTCCAATGTACAAAGTATTGCTTCCTGGGAGCGAAAGATCGAGAAACTTCGAGCCAGGATCTCAAAGACCAAAAAGTGTAACGCTGAATTGTCTGCCTTTGATGACTCTGGCTTGTCAAAAGAGCTTGAAAATGCCATCGCTTTTGCTGAGAAAGCTTAACAACTGGAGAAGGAAGTTGCACATTTAAAATCTCACAAGGCCTTGTGTGAAAAGCGTCTTGATCTCCAGAAGTCGAAGTACTTGAAGATGAAGGAGAATCTCCCCTTTTAGCTTGTTAATTTTTCTGTAATTTTCTTTTAATTTGATGCTCCATAGCCCTTTGAGGCTTTTATATGTAATGACTTTTAATCCATTTTGGCATTCATAAATACCATTGTTGGCTTTGCCTTTGTTACGCCGAATTACTCTTTAGAAATTTTAATTTCTTGAAGTGCTGGTTTATATTTTTTCAAATACTTGCCATTTACTTTCAAGATTCTTTTATCCTCATTTAATTCTCAACTTTATAGGCTCCATTAGAAAATACTTGCGTAATTTGAAACGAGCCTTCCCATTTTGGGGACCATTTTCCCAAGACTCTAAACTTTCGATCCATGGGCAGGATTACCTTCCAAACTAAATCTCCAGGTGAAAAGGTCTTAACCTTAACCTTTTTATTATAAGACTTCTCCACTCTTTTCTTTTGTCTTTTCAAAAGTTCTAAAGCTTTAAGTATTTCTTCGTCCAAATCTACCAACTCATCTAGCATCATATTCCAATACAACTCAGAGGGAATTTCATGATGTCTCTGAATCCTCGTCAACTGGAGATAGATCTCAACAAGTAATACTGCATCATGACCAAAAGTCAATCGAAACGGAGTAGTGTTAGTTGCTTCTTTGGGGGAGGTTCGACATGCCCAGAGGATTTGGTCCAATGTCTTATGCCAATTCCTAGGCTTCTTTCCCAAGTGTTTTTTGATCAAACCAATCACCACTTTATTAGCTACTTCGACCTGGCCATTAGCCTGAGCATAATAAGGTGTAGAGTTTAAAAGTTTGAAACCCATTTCTTTGGCAAACTCCTGCATTTTTTGACCAGTAAATACTGATTCTTGACCAGCAAACTCCTGCATTTTTTGGATGAATTCAATCACATCTTCTTGATCTACATTTGGCAATGGTATCGCTTTGATCCACTTTGTAAAGTAGTCAATTCCTACCAAAATGTATCTCTGATTCTTTGAGGATGCAGGCCGAATCTCTCCGATTAAATCCAAAGCCCAACCTCTAAAAGGCCATGGTTTCACTATGGAATGCATCTCACTTGCAGGGATATGTTGTATGCCAGCATGAACTTGACATTTCTGGTAGCCCTTAGCAAATTCAATGCAATCTTTTAGCATAGTAGGCCAATACATGCCTTGTCGAAACAATAGCCACTTCATCTTATGGCCTACTTGATGTGCCCCGCATGCCCCACTATGAACGGTCGAAATGGCAAGGTACGACATTGATTCACTGAGGCATTTAAGTAAGACTCCCTCAGGGGTCTTTTTAAATAACTCATTACCTAGGAGGACATAACTCAAAGCTTGATACCTAACCTTTCGCTCTGTGGACACTGTTGGATTATGCAAGTATTCGACTATAGGCTTCCTCCAATATTTATCTGTCAAGTTGTCTATTGCAAAAGTCTCAAAGCTTTCTTCATCAGCGTATCCAAGCTTTGTTGCTTCTAGGTCTGATGGGCATAATCCAACAGATACGACTTTACCTCTAGCTTCGATTGCCTTTGGTAGAATTTCCTTCGAAACCTTATACCCAGAAGCAACCTGAGCCAAGTCATTGGCCACTTGATTCTCTAGTCGAGGTATGTGTCGAATGCTTACTACTTCGAATTTCTTTAGTAGTCTGTTGGCTACTACAAAGTACATGATAAGATTCTTCTTAACACATTTGTACTCCTTTGTAATTTGTTTTATGACCAACTCTGAGTCTCCCATTATTTCGACTCGAGTCGCCCCCAATTCTAACAAAATTTCAAGTCCAACTATTAAGGCTTCATACTCAACCTCGCTATTGGAACAAAGTCCTTCGACCTTGTACTTAAATTTTGTTTGAATTTTATCCGGAGAAATAATCAGTACACCTATGCCTGTGCCATCTTTGTGGATGGAGCCATCGAAGTATAACTTCCAAGGTTCCAATTCGACGTAATTCAACATGCTTTCATTTATGGAGTGGTCGACTATAAAGTCTGCCACCACTTGTCCTTTAACTGCCTTTAAAGGCTTATATGTTAAAGAGTACTCAGTCAATGCTAGTGACCATTTACCAATTCGACTATGCAAGATAGGTTTAGACAACATGTGCTTAATAACATCGAAATGAGACGAAGCATAAACATCAACTAACTTTATATATTGCTTCAATTTTGTACAAGAGAAATACAAGCATAGGCATAATTTTTCTATCATGCTATACCTAGTTTCTGCATCATTCAAAACTCTACTGAGGTAGTAAATGGCTCTTTCGACACCATCCTCGTCCTCTTGAGCCAACATGGTCCCTATGGTTTTGTCTGATGCATCTATGTACAATCTCATACTCCTATTCCTAAAAGGTGGTAGCAGAATTAGAGGATGACTCAAGTATTCCTTGATCTTGTCGAAGGCTTCCTGCTGCTCCTGCCCCCATCCGAACCCATCTTTATTGAACCGAAATAATGGTGAAAAGGCATGCATTTTTCCACTTAGGTTCGATATGAATCTTCTCAAGAAATTAATCTTGCCCAGCAGTGATTGCAGCTCCTTTTTTGTTGATGGCGCTTTCGCTTCCATGATGGCTTTGGTCTTATTCTGGTTGATCTTGATCCCCTTTTTATGGACCACAAAGCCTAGAAAACCCCCTGCCTGCACACAAAACACACATTTAAGAGGATTCATTTTAAGACTATGTCTTCTCATCCCATCAAAGGAGTGTCGAAGATGGTCTAAGTGACTCTTCCCTGAAACATACTTAACCACAATATCATCAATATATATTTGCATGAAAGTCTCTATATAATCATGGAAGATTGAGTTCATTGCTCGTTGATATTTTGCCCCAGCATTTTTGAGGCCAAAAGGTATTACTACCCACTTGTAGGTGCCTAAGGCTCCAGGACAACGAAAGCTATTTTGGGGACGTCATCTTCAGCAATGAATATTTGGTTATAACTAGAGTACCCATCTAACATACTAAGATACTCATATCCTGCGGCAGAATCAACTAGCATTTCTGCCACAGGCATAGAATACTCATCCTTAGGAGTTACAGAATTTAGATCTCTAAAGTCTATGCAAACTCTTAAGGAACCATTCTTTTTAATAACAGGTACAATGGTAGCTAACCATTCGACATACCCGACAGTGCGGATGAATTTGCATGGAATGAGTATTTTGACTTCTTCCTTTATCTTTGAGAGAATTTCTGGGGCAAACCGTCTTGGATTCTGTTTGACTGGCTTCTTCCCAGGCTTGATCGGCAACTTATGTTCGACCAACTCCCTACTCAAACCAGGCATCTTGTAGCGCGATTTTTGTGGTCTTGAATCACGATCGCTTGGGTACTACAGTTCAATTCATTTTTTATCCTATTGACCTGATTAAGGAAGGGAAATAGATGTCTCAAATTAACCCTGCCTGCATACTGAGTTTGAACAGCGGTCTATTAGGTTACAGATGCTATTAAGATGTGGGTCCCTCTTTGGTTTATTTTGTTAAGATCAGAATGTCTGGATCACTTGCGAGGTTTTTGGTAAGATGTTAGGATTTGGTGATTTTGGGTTAATATACGGGGGTATTGGATTTTGGGTTATTGATTAGTATGCTCGCTAAGATTTTGCAATCTTATGCCTACGTATTCCCGTTTAACAAAACAGGGAAATCAGAGCGATCGTAGTTCCTCCTATTCTATGGAAGGAAAAAAGGTTGTTTTGGTGCCTTGTTCAAAGCCCAAGACGTGAAGCTAAAGGTGGTTTGTATCTTGTTCAAAGCCCAAGATGTGAAGCTAAAAGTTTTTGGCTGAGAGAGAATTTGTCATCTCTAAAGAGGAATTGTTGATATTTGTATGCTGTGAGCAAGGCACAACTTTGATGCTAAAAGGTTGATTGACTCAACCGGGGTTTTCTTTATATAAAGCCTAAGAGGAGGCGGGGAATTTGACTTTTCCGGGGAAAATGTTCTTTCTGTCCTGTACAAAGCCCAAGATTGAGGCTAAAAGGGATTTTGACTCCGCTGGGGAGAATGTATCTTGTATAAAGCCCAAGATGGAGGCTGACATGGTTTGACTCAACAAGAGAGTACTTTTATCTGTCCTGTATAAAGCCCAAGACGGAGGCTAAAAAGGTTGACTCAACAAGAGAGTCTTCAAGAGGTGATTGACTCAATAAGAGAGTCTGAAGGTTGATTGACTCAACAAGAGAGTCTTTTATACTCAACAAGAGAGTGATTTGCTGTCTCGTACGAAGCCCGAGATTGAGGCTAAAAGGAGATTGACTCAACGAGAGGGTCTTTTATACTCAACAAAAGAGTGTTTTGTTGTCTCATACGAACCCCGAGATTGAGGCTAAAAGGAGATTGACTCAACAAGAGAGTCTTTTATACTCAACAAGAGAGTAATTTATATGTCTTATACAAAGCCCAAGACAGAGGCTAAAAGGGGTTGGCTCAACAAGAGAGTCCTTTATACTCAACAAGAGAGTGTTTTTCTATCTCGTACGGAGCCCGAGATGGAGGCTAAAAAGTAGGTTGACTCAACAAGAGAATCTTTTATACTCAACAAGTGAGTGATTTTCTATCTCGTATGAAGCCCGAGATGGAGGGTAAAAGTGGGTGACTCAACAAGAGAGTCTTTTACACTCAACAAGAGAGTGATTTATATGTGTCTTGTATAAAGCCCAAGACGGAGGCTAAAAAAGGAATTGACTCAACAAGAGAGTCTTTTATACTCAACAAGAGAGTATTTCCCTATCTTGTACGAAGCCCGAGATGGAGGCTAAAAGGGGTTGACTCAACAAGAGAGTCTTTTATACTCAACAAGAGAGTGCTTTTCTATCTCGTACGAAGCCCGAGATGGAGGATAAAAAGGAGGTGACTCAAAAAAGAGAGTCTGAAAAGGTTAGTTCCTCAAGGGAGAATCATTTGTTCAAAGCCCAAGAGGAGACTACCTTACCGTTGTGGATTCTGGAGATCCTGAAGAGGGTCCAAGTGTGGGGAACTCTCATGAGAGAGACCGGATTTCAGAGTGATCGATGTTTCTTCCTATGTTTGAAAGGAACTTGAGAATGTCTTTGAGACTCAAGATTTTTAGACTGTCCAAGTCTAGAGTTTTATCTTTTGTACAATGCCCAAGAGGAGGCACGGGTATTAAGGGATGAGTATTAACCCTACAACGGCCGGAGTTTTGACGCTGGAAAGACTGCTCTAGCAAAGGATGATTAAGTTCTGTCTTATACCTTTAAGAGGTCGTCAGGGTCCTTGTATGAAGTCTAAGATAAGGCATGAGAACTTCTAAGAAGCCGAAGGTTCCTTGTACAACGCCCAAGAGGAGGCGGGGATGCTTTTAGGAAACCTGTGGGTCCCCAAACCAAGAGAAGTTCAAGATATGCTATTCACCGAGAATAGATCAAGCCAGGAAAGTTCGAGAATTTGGAAGAAACTTAAGAGATGCCATTCACGGAGAAAATATCATCTCTGGGGAGTTAGAGTTTCTTTGATAATTTCTAAGGGTGACAGTCTAAGAAAGGGTTCACCGAGAATGTTGCCTTTCACGTTTCCATATTGTTTAACCCAAGAGGAGGGAAGACTGTATCTGGAAATCCTATGGGGATCTAGTTTTGTTTGTATTTAAGAGTGACCAACAATGCTTTACCTAGTGCTAGACGTAGTTGCCGGGGAAAACTGTAAATAACTATACTAGTATTACACAGTTGATATGTTACAAGTATATAAAAGTTTGTGAAAGAAGACTTACAGTGAAATAGCCCCGCAATACAGTTTATATACATATGAAAGTGATAATTGAAAGCGGATAAACACTTACCCCTTGTAGAGCTTCCATCCTGTTTTGTTAGTTGTTTAACAAAGAAAGTTTTGATAACAATATTGTATTAAAAATAAAAGGAGAAAGTGCTTTGAAAAGATTATTGGGGCTTACAAGTCAAGGAGAGACCCAAGTTTTAACGATGATCGCACCGTTGTTTTGAAAACTGTATAGAGGGACTTATACAATATGTGAGGCCCAAAAGTTTTTATGTACAAGGGGGGGGGGTTGGGTCTTACACTCTATTAGAGGCCTAAATATTTATTTTTGTACAAGTGATGGGGCTTACAACTTGAGGGGAGGCCCAATTGTTTTTGTTTTAAACTGGCGATTGCGCCGATATTTTTCTTTTAACGCAGAGGGACTTATACAATATTTGAGACCCAAAAAAGGTTTTGGTTAAAAGGGGATTGGATCTTACACTCTATTAGAGGCCCAAAGATGGTATTTTAAAATAAAAGATGGGGATTACAGCTCAAGGAGATGCCCAGATGATTTTGAAAAGGCGACGATTGCGCTGAACGTTTGAAAATATACAGAAGGACTTATACAATGCGTGAGGCCCAAAAATGTTTATTTACAAAAAGGGGTTGGGTCTTACACTCTATTAGAGGCCCATTGATGTTTTAAAGAAAAAGAATGGGGCTTACAACTTAAGGAGAGGCCTAATTGGTTTTATTTTAAACGGGCGATCACGCCGAGATTTTTGAAAATGTGTTGGGACTTATACAATGACTAAGGCCCAAACTATTTTGGTTTCAAAGAGGTATTGGGTCTTACACTCTATTAGAGGCCCAAAGAGTTTTAAGAAAAAGAATTGGGACTTATAGCTCGAGGAGAGGCCCAAAGATTTTGTTAAGAAGGCGATGATCGCGCCGTTATTTTTTTAAAATACAGTGAGACTTAAACAATGACCGAGGCCCAAAAGGTGGTGTATTGACAAAGGGGTTGGGTCTTACACTCTAATAGAGGCCCAAAGTGTTTGAAAAAAAATTGTTTGGGTGAAAATCAAAGAAACCCTAATTTCATCATTTTTAAAAGTAAATTCTTAAAGAAAATCAAATAAAAATGATAAAATACCAAATAAGTTTGAATAAATAACTTGTGATTTTTGGTTGAGGTTTGAAAATGATGTTTTAATCACAAGATGAATTAAAATTCATTTGGTTTTGATTTTCATGATGAGAATTCACTTTTAAAATGTTTAAAAACAATTAAAAAGGGATTTATTCACAAAAATACCAACTATATTAAATAAATAATATATATTTGAATTTTTTGTGGAATAAAATTTTTTGGAGTATGAATAAGAAGTGTGTAAAATAGAATTGGAAAATTATGATTTTCCTATGTGAAAGAATTGATTGAGTTTTGAAGATAAGAGAAAAAGGAAAGATGTCACAACATCATATTCGACATCTTTCATGGGGCAAAAAACCAGAACTGAACCTTAGTTTTCAACATCCTTTTTTTATCAAACTTCAAACATTCATAACTCTCTCAATTTTTAACGAAATTAAAATCTGTAAGAACCTATCTTGACCGATTTTTTACAAGGAATCCAATGGTATCACTTATACATACTGAAACTTAATGTACAGAACACACAAGGCAAAAAACCAGAACTGGACCTAAATTTTAGAACAACATAAACTCCACATATAAACATGTTAAAGTGCAAACCGTAGGAAGATCACAACAAACACATGAAGGACTACATTTTTGCTTCAAGAATTGATCAATAATGATGCATGTATATGGAGTTTCAAAGTGTAAGAACACTTACCGATTAGAGCAAGGTCCAATACCTCTTTAATGTAATTACAGCAGCAAGAGGAAGATTCTATGAGCTTCCTTGATCCTCCAGTAGTGTGTTTGAATGCTTAGAGTGGATTGAAATGAGCTGGAACTGGTTGTGGTATCTCAACTGCAATTCTATCAAGAAATTGAGCAATTGGTTGGTGATTTGATGAATTTGATGTTCCAGATGTTGTGTTAGTGTTTGGATCACCTCTATATAATGTTTATGAGGTGTGTGTGTGTGTGTGATTGGTTTGGTTGGAATTGCTCTCAAACTCAAAACCTGATAGTGACTTGCCTTAGAAGGCAAAATTAGAAGTGAGAAGGCGATTTTGAGGAAAGCATCTGTTTAATGGCTTTAGTGTACTCAAACTGAGCACAAATGAGCTCTATTAATAGTAGAGCAAGTTTGTTTTGCAAGCAATAGTGAATGGCAACTGCTGCAGAAGTTTGGAAAATGTTGATTAATAGGAATCCAAGTCTCCTCTAGCCATTGACTAAAGGTTAGAGCACAGGCTGCTGGTTCCCTAGTTCTTGAATATGTCTTGACTGAATTTAGTTAGAATTTGGCTCAGTTCATGCCACCTTGCTGAATGTATTGAATGCTTGAAAACAAAATTGGACATTTGGCATCTTTGTAGCTTTTTAGGTTTGGCATGCTACTTGTGGAATCTTGGACTTGGGAGGCTTGGGAATCAGAGCTTGTCCTTTGATTGTCCCCTCCTCAGGTGTGTAAAAAGATGACAAGGCATAAAAATTCGTGTGGCACAAGAAATATGCAAATCTGTCCTGAAACCTGTCTTAAAAAATCAGTTGCAGCAAGCCTTGTTGTAAAATCCATAACTTTTTGTTCAAGAATGATAAATGGTTGTTCCAGGACTTTCTGGAAATCTGAGATGACATACTTCAACTTTGATGTTCAGGGTTTTTCTTGAATCAACTTGGATCATGGAGAAAAACATCCTTGAAGTTGGGACATTTTTGCTGGAAAAATATTAATAATGTCCTATGAAATGTTGAAACATTTGACAACTTTGAACATTAATAATTCCAAACTTTAATCACTTATATCTTTTAATCTACTATGATATTTTGAGTTGAAGTGAATTGCATCTTTGATGCTTGTCCTGCATGGTGACAAAGCTTGAAAATTGTGTGGCACAAGAAAAAGTGCACAAATTCTATCCTAAAAAAACAGCTGCAGCAAGCCTCACTGTAAAGTCCATAACTTCCTGCTCGAGTATGATAAATGGACGTTCTATAACTTCTGGAAAGCTGAGATGACGTAGTTCAACTTTGATGTTCAAGTTTGTGAAGATAAGACTTGTAAAGTTGTCAAAAATGACCTTGAACACGTGTGATCAAGTCTGTCCTAAAAGCTGTCTTAAAAATTTTATTTTATCAATTCCTTTTGCAGAGATCATAACTTTCTGCTCGAGAATGATAAATGGGCTTTCTAGGACTTTCTGGAAAGGTGAGATGACGTACTTCAACTTTCATGCTTATGACATGGCCTGAAACAACTTGGATCATGGAGAAAAACGTCCTTAAAGTTAGGACTTTTTTGCTGGAAAAATAATTAATGATATCCTACGAAATGTCGGAACATATGACATTAAGAATTCCCAACTTTGATCACTTATATCTTTCAATCCTTATGATATTTTGAGTTGATTCCTTCTAAAATGTTGAAGTATCAAATACCCTCTTTAAAAGAAGCCCTTACGCAAAATCAATGGATGCTTGGATGAATAGTTACAACCTTGAAAAGTTGTGCACTTGAGCATGATTTTAACTTAGAAAAAATTTCTAAGTTTCCTTCAATTTGATCAATTTTGCAATTTTGCATGATTTCTTGATTTAAATTTGATCAAATGCAATCATCCATCATATTTTCTTGAGTAATAGCTTGTGAAGCTCATAGTTGACCAAAAGTCAAAGTTTGACTTTCTGCGTCAGTTGACTTTGTATTAGATGAACTTGAGGCTTGATCCACTTGGAATGTTGCATCTTTATGTTTGATTCTTGATGTGGGAGACCTCTTGATCCTTCATGGATGTTTGAGAGGTTTGACAAGTTGGGGATCATGTCATATCTTGATTGATCTCTTGTCTAAGTTTTCTGAGAGGGCTCAAAACCCTAATTCTGATTGTAGTGAATGCTCACACATCTTGGGGGAGACTGATGAGGCATAATGATTCATCCATATTGTGATGATGATTTGCACAATGATGGGAATCTTAGTGGTCAAAATTTGGGGTATGACAGATGCCCTTATTTAATCTTCTTGGACCTGAAGGTGCGAATGGTGAAGATATTCGGGCGTTCAAGGTGCAAGAGGATTAAATATCGGAATACCCGAAATTTTGATGGTGGTTATGAATGGTAGTTTGCTCATCCATCTTCTCTTACTAAGCAATGATACTTAGAAAAGGTAAAAACTTCCCTTCGATCCTGGTCTTCAGCCATGGAACTGGTCTAAGTTTTCTTTTGAAATAAACTTTCCCTCGATCCTGGTTTCCTACCAAGGAACTGGTCTAAGTTTCTGATGTAAACTTCCTCTCGATCATGCTTTCCTACCAAGGAACTGGTCTCAGTTTCTTTTGCCAATAAACTTTCTTGACAAGGGATGCTATTTATAGCAGTTTTCCTCAAACTTCTCACCTAATTTTCCCGGGGAGATGCCATTTGATAGAAAAAGTTGTGATGTCAGACTTGCTGAGGAACCCAGTCGTCTGAGTTATAGAGGTGTACAAACTTCTCTGTTGGAGACGCCATTTGTCGGCTCTACTTGGGAAAGCAGGTCTCTTGAGAGACTGATGTCGCTTGGGGATATTACATCATACTTTTCTTAGGATCTTCTCAGAGAAATGCCATACCATGTGATCCAATCTTTAGGTGTCGATGACCTCTTCGTCAGTGAATTTTCTGAAGAAGAACGTCTGTAATACCGACTCTTTGATTAAGAGGCTTTCTTTGGGGATTTCCCTTAATCCGAGAAAGCGAAGATATCATCTCTGATGGCGAAGAGTGATGTTTGTCGAAGGTCTCCTTATCTCTCAGAGGTTCAAGTTAACAAAGTGGTCAAGGGCCGGCTTTAATCCAGAAATAAACTGGAGGCGAGGTTGCTCAGACGCGACATTTCTTGACAAGGAGAGAACTGACAACTCGACTGAGAGTACTTTTATCACTAGGGAACAAGACCGGCTAGAGTGATAGTGATGCAATATAAATATGAATGTAAATCAATAATGAATGATGTATGTATGTTTATGCTGACAAAACTGACACGACATACAAACTAACAGATGAATACGACTGGATACTAGGCCACAGTGGGGGATGTAAAGCATCACTGGTTCACGATAGCAATTCTGCCTTGCTTAGGAGGGATAGTCCCTGTTGGGAGCTACATTGGTCGGGCTTAGGAGATAAGAACTCTGTCGGGGGTGTCAGACGAAACATGGTCTCTGACACAGCTGATCCTTCATTCAGGTGCACTAGTTTAGAATGAGTACTTTAATTTTTCACTTTGAAGCTCGATTACTTCTGGAGAAGCGATCGATGTTCTTTTGACGTTCAACAGTCAAAAGAATTGCCATATTTATTTTAAAAGCAGAAAAAGTTTTAACAAGTAAATTCATTTTTGTTTTATTTCAAGAATCGTTGATCATGTTAAAATGTTGTTCTATAAAGCTAAAACAAATGAGAATGGCAAACAAAAGCACAAGGGCTCAAATTTTATTGATAGGATGGAAATCAGCCAAACGCGTGATTTCATAGAGCATTTACAAAGCTTAGAAAATGGTAATTTAAGGGGAAAAGGGCTACATTGAAACATAACGACCGTTATCCTTCTACCAACTTTGAATTCTGGACATCCTGAGCTTCCGTCGAAGATGACCTTGACTGGAGTTTTCCTGATGGATGGCATGACTGCCGCTGAGGGATTTTCCCCTGTTGAACATAGTTACTTGCCATTATCCCTAATTTTTGCCTGGATTGTACTTTTGAGATTTCCAATCCATCGGGATAATTTTTTATCATGTCTCTAATTTTTGCTTGGACCGCCCTTTCGGGTTTTCAATCCATCGAGACGTTTTTTTTTATTTAGGCGAAGTATTTCTTGACTACATCAACATTTGTGGGGTAGGCGAACTCCTCTCCAGCCATTGTTGCGAGTCTCAAGGCGCCGCCTGAGAAAGCTTTCTTGACCGCATAGGGGCCGTCATAATTCGGAGTCCATTTTCCCCGCGAATCAGTGAGGAATGATTGTATCTTTTTGAGCACGAGGTCTCCCTTCCTGAAGACGCGAGGTTGGACCTTTTTGTCAAACGCCTTCTTCATTCTTTGCTGATACAACTGACCATGGCATAGTGCCGTTATTCGTTTCTCTTCGATCAGATTCAGTTCATCGCGTCGACTTCGACACCATTCAACTTCTGTTAGCTTAGATTCCATCAATAGCTGAATCGATGGGATCTATACTTCTATAGAGAGCACTGCTTCCATGCCATATACTAGAGAGAAAGGGGTTGCCTCTGTTGAAGTGCAGACAAATGTGCGATAACCGTGAAGAGCAAAGGGTAGCATCTCGTGCCAGTCTTTGTAGGTTACAACCATCTTCTGAAAAATCTTCTTGATGTTCTTGTTAGCCGCTTCTACCACTCTGTTCATCTTGGGTCGGTAGGGAGATGAGTTATGGTGTTCGATTTTGAACTCAGCGCATAATTCCTTCATCATCTTGTTGTTCAATTTAGATCCATTATCAGTAATGATCTGGTTCGGAACAACCATAACGGCAGATGATATTGTTCTTGATGAATCAGACCACCACTTGTCGGGTTACATTGGCGTACGACGCTGCTTCGACCCACTTGGTGAAGTAGTCAATGGCTACCAGGATGAACCGATGTCCATTCGAAGCCTTAGGTTCAATCATGCCAATCATGTCGATTCCCCATATGGAAAAATGCCATGGGGAAGAAAAAACTTTGAGATGCGTTAGCAGTACATGGATCTTGTCTGAGTATATCTGACACTTGTGACAGCTCCTCATGTACTTGTAGCAATCGGATTCCATGGTCAACCAATAGTACCCTGCTCTTAGAATTTTTCTTGCCATTGTGTGTCCGTTGGCATGAGTGCCAAAGGATCCTTAGTGGATTTCCTTCATCAGCATGTTTGCTTCTGGTCTGTCTACACATCGGAGCAAGACCATGTCAAAGTTTCTCTTATAGAGTGTATCACCACTCAGGAAAAAGCTGTTTGTCAGTCTTTTGAGGGTCTTTCTGTCCTTTCTGGATGCCTCAGGAGGGTACTCTTGTTTTTGAAGGAAGTATTTGATATCGTGATACCAAGGTTTTTCGTCTATGACTGCTTCAATCGTGAAAATGTAAGCGGGCCGTTCAAGGTGCATTATGTCAATCTTAGGTATGTCATTCCATTGACCTACACTAATCATGGAAGAGAGAGTGGCTAGTGCATTAGCCATGTGATTCTCTTCATGAGGGATATGATGAAACTCAATTCTGTTGAAGAATGGTAACAACCTTCTCGTGTAATCTTTGTAAGGAATCAATCTTGGTTGGTATGTGTTCCAATCTCCTTTGATATGATTAATAACCAGGGCAGAGTCACCGTAAACATCCAAGTATTTGATCCTTAAGTCGATCGCTTCTTCGAGACCTATGATACAAGCTTCGTATTCGGCCTCGTTGTTTGTGCACTTGAATGTCAGTCTGGCGGTGAAAGGAATGTGGGTACCCAGAGGTGTTATGATGATTGCCCCAATTCCGTTTCCATAATGATTGATAGCTCCATCAAAGATTAGTCCCCATTGGGAACCTGGATATGGCCCTTCACTAGGTAACGGTTCATCGCAATCTTTCATTTTTAAATACATGACATCTTCGTCTGGGAAGTCAAATCTGACCGATTCTTGATCGTCAATCGGTTGATGAACCAAATGATCGACTAAAACACTTCCCTTGATGGCTTTCTGAGCATGGTACTCGATGTCGTATTCTGATAACAACATCTACCAACGGGCAATCCTTTCCGTGAGAGCAGGCTTTTCAAAGACGTACTTGATTGGATCCATTTCTGAGATTAACCAAGTAGTGTGACGAATCATGTATTGGCGAAGACGTTTGGCTTCCCAAGCCAGAGCACAGTAAGTTTTCTCAAGGATAGTGTAACGAGTCTCGCAGTCAGTAAATTTCTTGCTCAAATAGTAAATGGCAGACTCTTTCCTTTTGGTTTCATCTTGTTGGCCAAGTATACAACCCATCGAGTCTTTCAAGACTGTTAAGTAAATGATCAGTGGTCTTCCTTCCAATGCAGGTGATAGAATAGGTGGGTTCAACAGATACTCTTTGATATTGTCCAAGGCGGTTTGGCAATCTTCTGTCCAAACGCAGTCCTGATTCTTTTTGAGTAATTTAAAGATTGGCGCACATGTCGCGGTCATGAGGAATATGAATCTGGAGATGTAGTTCAAACGTCTCAGGAATCCCCTGACTTATTTTTTAGTCTTTGGAGATGGCATTTCTTGAATGGCCTTGACCTTGTCAGGATCAACCTCAATTCCTTTCTGGCTGACGATGAACCATAAAAGTTTCCCTAAACGGACACCGAATGTGCACTTATTAGGATTCAAGGGGAGTTTCTACTTTCTTAATCGCTCGAATAGTTTTGACAAGTGGGTCACATGCTCCTCCTCTGTCTTAGATTTGGCGATCATATCATTGATATTCACTTCTATTTCTTTGTGTATCATGTCATGAAAGAGAGTAGTCATGGCCCGTTGATAGGTTGCCCCGACGTTCTTCAAACCGAACGGTGTTACCTTGTAACAAAAGGTGCCCCATGGGGTGATGAAGGAAGTTTTCTCCATATCTTTCAGCGCCATTTTTATCTGATTATAGCCTGAGAATCCATCCATGAAGGAGAATACTTTGAACTTTGTTATACTTTCTACCAGCTTGTCAATGTCTGGTAAAAGAAAGTCGTCCTTTGGACTAGCCTTGTTTAGATCTCAGTAATCTACACACATTCTGACTTTTCGGTCCTTTTTCGGAACTGGTACTGTGTTGGCTAACCATTGAGGATATTCTGATGTGGCGAGGAAACCCACGTCAATCTGCTTCTGTACCTCCTCTTTGATTTTGATGGCCAAGTCTGGATGAGTTTGTCTCAACCTCTGTTTTACTGAAGGACATTCTGGTCTTAACGGTGGATGATGTTCCACGATGCTGGTATCCAACCATGGCATGTCCCGATAGGACCAAGCGAATAAATCAGGAAACTCTTTAAGAAGCTTTATCAAACTTTCTTTGACAGTTGAACTGAGTAGTGCCCCAATCTTGACCTCTTTTCTCTCTTCCTCTGAGCCCAAGTCGACCGTTTCCAATGGCTCTTTGTGCTGTTCAATGGACCTTTCCTCTTGTCTGAGTAATCGGGAGATCTCCTCTGGAATTTCGTCGTCATCTTCTTCTTCAGCCCCAAATACTGGGAATTCAAAGTTGGGAGAAGGCATTGGATCGTATGTTTAAACGGGGTTTAAAACAAGCAATCTGCATGACGAGATGATTTGTGTTTAGAAGAGATAGAGAGAATGCAAGAGTGTGTGCAGTGTATTTTTTTACTGCTTGTTTTTATTATTTGAATTATTTTTTTAGGATTACCATTTTCTGAAAAAGCGAAAAGAGAAAACAACAATTAATGCGGAAATTACAGAACGACGTTGATTTATTTATGATTTTGTCGGTTCTTGGAACTACAGCCCTATAAAACAAAACTCAGTCGCTTTGGGCGAAGCGAAGAGGGATATTTACAGAAAGTGAGCCCTATCAAAATATCCGTTTCACCTGGGCAGGGTGAAAGGTTAAGATAAAGACCTCAATTACTTTGACTTATGAACGATCTTTGGAACACCGACTGCAACCCATTGGCGGCGAACTCCTTGGTGAATCACAAAGTCTAGTACCTTCCTTGATTTGTCTTCACAAATGACGCTGATTTCTGGTGTAGCAGGATCATTGGAATCTATCTTCCAGGCAGAGTTGTCGTAAGAGGATTCCTCAGTTGTATTTTGTATAATGTTTGTGCTCTCAGGAAAATCTCCCTATCCAGTTGGCTGGATGTCTTTGAGCCTGATACGAGATCTTTTAGGAGCGATATACTTGACCATGAAGTCGTATTTTCCACTTGGTTATCCCAGGGTATCCCATACTTCTTTAGAACTAGAGGAGTCATCCCTTTCAATGACGTTGACCTCGGTAAAAGCATAGTTAATGAATTCTAGTCTTGCAAAGTTTGAAAATTCATCATAGTGCTGGATATTTTCTGAATGACCTGAGTGTTGATCCCATGACATGGTGGGTGTCTTACCCCAAATATTGACCACTAAGGTTCCCCATCATTATGCAAACAATCATCATAATATGGATGGACTATCATACCTCATTCGTCTCCCCAAAGATGGGTGAGCATCCACTACAATCAAACTTAGGGTTCAAGCCCTCTCAGAGCTCTTAGACAAAGGATCAATCAAGGAATGACATGATCTTCAACTTGTCACAACCTCTCAAACATCAACAAAGGATCAAGAGGACTCCCACATCAAGGAATCAAGCACAAGGCTGCAGCATTCCAAGTGGATTAAGCCCCAAGATCGCCAGTGTCACCAAATTAGGGTTTTGGTTGACCAGGGCCTTCAGTTGGAAATTTTCCTCTGGGCATGATCCAATGCTTCAAAGCATAACCCAAAATACTCTAAGGGATATCATGGACCCAATCATCAAGTCAATTTAGCCTCAGGGGATGCATACATAAAAAATCAGGAATTAGGGTTTCTTGACCTAATTCACCCCTAAGTTGACTTTTGGGACAAAAAATAAGCCAAGACCTCAAGATAGGATTTGAGGGTCTTTAACACACTACATTGATCCATTTACAACAATGGATTAATCCAAGAAGCTTGATTCACAAGTTTCAAGTTCATCAGAACCACCGTTAGGGTTTCGCGGGAAAAGTCAACTGTACCTTTGACTTTTAACCCAGGCATGCTCCCAAACCTTGGGACATGATTCAATACACCCTATAGCACCCATGGAACATGTCCATCAAGTTTGATTTAAGTCAAGGACTTGATTTCATGGAGGATCGCACAGTTTGGAATTCATCTGACAAAAAGTCAACTGTGCACAAAAGTCAACTTTGACTTTTTGAGATTTTTCACAATTATGGTTCTTTCACCCTAAAATGATGTTAATGTGTGATTGGAATCATCATTCATCAAGAAAAATAAGAAAAGTGGGATAACTTGTAAAAGGGGTAACCATAAAAAACTTAGAAGTTTTCTAAGTTATGGAACAAAGTGGCTAGGGTACCAACTTTGGAGGATCATAACTCCTAAACCACAAGGCCATTTTCCCCTTCCAAAGCTAGATTTGTAGCTCTCATGGCCCTCTACAAAAGCTTCAAACACAACTCATTCCAATTCCTCATGGATTTCAAATTATGGAATGGTCAAAATCACAAAAAGTGAAAATGTCACTTTTTTTCCAACACTTAGTGAAATTTTCAATAAGTTAGAATCTGCCTTCACTTTTTTCCAAATGTAGGGGCATTTTTCACTTGGATCCAAAAAGTATCAAAACCAACTATGATCAAACAGTTGTTGTATCATATGGGAGCTTTCCAAAATGGCCAAGAACTCCATCAAATTCCACTTGAGCCATGAGATATGACAATGGCAATATGCCTTGCTGAAAACTGTCAAAGCAAGGCAGACTTATGCATTTTGCTCGATTTACCAAGTTTGTGCAAATGACAAACACACTTATCCATCTGAACACCTCAGGGGGAGACCAAGGAGGGACAAACACTGATCTCCAAGCCTCCAAAGTCCTTGGAACCAAAAGTAACATGCCAAACCTAGAATTGCCTAAAAGAGGGACAAGACTCCAATTTTGGGTTGAAGCATTTAATGGATGCACCAAGGTGGCATGGACTGAGCCTCTTCCAACTGAATTCAGTCAAGACTTATCCAAGACCAAGGAAACCAGCAGCCTGTGCCCTAACCTCTAGTGAATGGCTAGAGGAGACTTGGATTCCCATTGATCAACATTAGCCAAACCTATACAACAGTTGCCATTCACTATTGCTTACAAAACAAACTTGTTACACTATAAATAGAGCTCAATTTTGATCAGTTTGAGTACACCAAAGCCATCAAACAGATGCTTTCCTCAAAATCTCCTTCTCACTTCCAATTTTGCCTTCTAAGGCAAGTCACTATCTGGTTTTGAGTTTGAGAGCAATTCCAACCAAACCAATCACACACACACCTCATAAACATCATATAGAAGTGATCCAAACACTCACATAACATCAGGAACACCAAAATCACAAAATCACTAGCCAATTGCTCAAGTTCTTGACAGATTTGCAGTTGGGGTACATCCTCAAGTTCCAGGTCATTTCAATCCACTCCAAGCATCCAGACACACTCCATAGCACCTAGGGAAGTTGTCCATATCATTGGAACCTAGCTGTAACACCTCTAACACAAAACACGATCACCAGCTGCAAGAGGTAAGCATGAGCTCTTCTAACTCTATGATTCATGCATTTTTTGCTGCACAATAATTTGGCCATATATTCATAATCATGCATAGAGTGTTTTCCCTCAATTAATTGCTTTGTTTGAATCGTGTATGGAATTTCTGAACCTTCATGCAAATTTTAGGGTTCTTGAGGTTTCTCTTTGATTTCTTATTCCATGCTTAAAATAAATGAAATTAAAGACCATAGACATGATCGTGAGGTAAAAACGAGTAAATTGATATGTAGATTGCATGATATCATCAAGTATTCAGTGAGATTGGATAGAAAACGCAAATCTGCAGAAACACAGGGTGCCGCGTGTTCTTGCCATGTTCTTGGCGCCATTTTTGAATATTTGAATATTTGAATTTTGTGATTTTATTTAATTGATTCAAAAATTAATTTCTCTCTGAGTTTTAATGATTTTGAGTTGATTCCTTTTTTAATAACTCACAAAAATGTTAAAATATTTTATTTTACCAAAAAATCCCATAAATATTATTTATTTCATATACTTGATATTTTTGTAAAGAACTAATATTTTAATTAGTTTTGACATTTAAAATATTTTCGCCTTCTTAATTTTTCAAATTTTAGTGATTTCCAATCATTTTGTGGATCAAAACTTGATTTTGAAACATTAATCAAATATCACAATTTGTTTTTCACATACTTAACAATTTTGATCATTTTAATTGAACTTTTATTCAATTAAAATACATTTTGAAAACAAATTAGTGTTTTGATTAATTCAACCCTCATCAAACTTTTTCAAACACTTTTGGGCCTCTTGAGAGAGTGTAAGACCCAATACCTTTGTAAATACATCACATTTTGAGCCTCAGTCATTGTATAAGTCCCACTGTATTTTCAAAAACAACGGCGTGATCGTCGCCTTTTTAACAAAATCAACTGGGCCTCTCCTCGAGCTGTAAGCCCCACCACTTGTACAAAAAATAAATCTTTTGGGCCTCTAATAGAGTGTAAGACCCAATCCCTTTTTAACCAAAACCATTTTGAGCCTCAGATATTGTATAAGTCCCTCTGCGTTAAAAGAAAAACCTCGGCGCGATCTCCAGTTCAAAAACAAATCATCTGGGCCTACCCTCGTGTTATAAGCTCCATCCCTTTTCTTTAAACATCTTTGGGCCTCTTGAGAGAGTGTAAGACCCATCCCTTTATACAGAAAACCTTTTGGGCCTCAGTCACTTGTATAAGTCCCTGTACAAATTCAAAACAACACTATAATCACTGATAAAACCTTGGGCCTCTCCTTGAGCTGTAAGCCCCAAAAATATTTTCAAAATACTTTCTCCTTTGATTTTAAATATGTTGTTATCAAAGCTTTCTTTGTTGAACAACTATCAAAATAACATAGAAGCTCTACAACCGAGTAAGTCTTCATATATATAACTGTAGGTCTTGAATTTGTAAGTCTTATATAATAAGTATATATAACTGTATTGTTGGGCTGTTTCACTGTAAGTCTTCTTTCACAAACTTTTATATACTCGTCAAATATCAACTGTGTAATACTAGTATAGCTATTTAGAGTTTTTCCCGGCAATTACGTCTAGCACTAGGTAAAGCCATATTGGTCACTCTTAAATACAAACAAAACTATCCCTATAGGATTACCAGGCACAATCTTCCCTCCTCTTGGGGTTAAACAATATGGAGACGTGAAAGGCATCATTCTTTGTGAACCCTTTCTCAGACTGTCACTCTTAGAAGTTGTCAAAGAAACTCTAACTCTCCAGAGATGATCTTTTCTCCGTGAATGGCATCTCTTGAGTTTCTTCCAAATTCTCAAACTTTCCTGGCTTGATCTATTCTCGGTGAATAACATGTCTTGAACTTCTCGAGGTTTGGGGACCCACAGGCTTCCTAAAAGCATCTCCGCCTCCTCTTGGGCATTGTACAAGGACCCTTCAGCTTCTTACAAGCTCTCATGCATTCTCTTGGGTTTAGTACAAGGACCCAGAGACCTCTACAGGTATAAGAACATAACCTAGTCATCAATTTTCTAGAGCTGTCTTTCTGAGTCAGGTGTCAGACCAGTTAATGGGTTGACCTTCATCCCTTAACATACCAGCCTTCTCTTGGGCATCATACAAAGATCCTTCGCTATCTGAGAATCGATTTCTCAAAATGTCAGTAGACTTGGATAGTCTCAATACCTATGGGATTTCCCATTTCCTTAAAGAACAGGAAATAACCATGATCCTTTGATCAATACCAAAGCTCAGCCTTGACCTTTATAAGAACTGATTTTCTCTTTTATCCAACACACTGGACCTGTCACTCAACTGAAACAGTCACCAACACAAATAACCTCCTCTTGGGCTTTGTACAAATGATTCTCCCTAGTGGAGCTAACCTTTTCAGACTCTCTTGTTGAGTCAACCTTTTAGCCTCCATCTCGGGCTTCGTACGAGATATAAAACACTCTCTTGTTGAGTATAAAAGACTCTCTTGTTGAGTCAACTCTTTTAGCCTCCGTCTTGAGTTATATACAAGACACATATAAACACTCTCTTGTTGAGTATAAAAGGCTCTCTTGTTGATTCACCCTTTTAGCCTCCGTCTCGGGCTTAGTACGAGATATAAATCACTCTCTTGTTGAGTATAAAAGACTCTCTTGTTGAGTCACCCTTTTAGCCTCCATCTCGGGCTTAGTACGAGATACAAATCACTCTCTTGTTGAGTATAAAAGACTCTTTTGTTGAGTCAAACACTTTTTAGCCTCCATCTCGGGCTTTGTACGAGATACACAAACACTCTCTTGTTGAGTATAAAAGATTCTCTTGTTGAGTCATCCATTTCGCCCCCGTCTTGGGTCTTGTACAAGACACATAAACACTCTCTTGTTAAGTATGAAAGATTCTCTTGTTGAGTCAAACCCTTTTAGCCTCCATCTCGGGCTTCGTACAAGATTCAAATCACTCTCTTGTTGAGTATAAAAGACTTTCTTGTTGAGTCAGTCACCCTTTTAGCCTCCATCTCGGGCTTCGTACGAGGTACACAAGCACTCTCTTGTTGAGTTTAAAAGATTCTCTTGTTGAGTCAACCCTTTTTCGCCCCCGTCTTGGGCTTTGTACAAGACACATAAACACTCTCTTGTTGAGTATAAAAGGCTCTCTTGTTGAGTCCATCCCCTCTTAGCCTCTGTCTCGGGCTTCATACGAGACACTCAATCACTCTCTTGTTGAGTATAAAAGACTCTCTTGTTGAGTCAGTCACCCTTTTAGCCTCAATCTTGGACGTTGTACAAGACAGAAAGAACATTTTCCTCGGAAAAGTCAAACTTATATCCTCCTCTTAGGCTTTGTAATAAAGAAAACCCTGGTTGAGTCAATCAACCTTTTAGCATCAAAGTTGTGCCTCGCTCACAGCATACAAACATCAACAACTCCTTTTTTGAGATGACAAATTCTCTCTCAGTCAAAACCTTTAGTTTCACATCTTGGGCTTTGAAAAAGATACGAATAAACCCTTTAGCTTCACATCTTGGGCTTTGAACAAGATACAAACCACCTTTAGCTTCATGTCTTAGGCTTCGAACAAGACACCAAAACAACCTTTTTCCTCCCATAGAATAGGAGGAACTACGATCGCTCTGATTTCTCTGTTTCGTTAAACGGGAATACGCAGGCATAAGATTACAAAAATCTTAGCGAGCATACTAATCAAAAACCCAAAACCCAATACCCCCATATATCAACCCAAAAGCACCAAATCCTAACATCCTACCAAAAACCTCACAAATGATACAGACATTCAAATCTTAACAAAATAAACCAAAGAAGGACCCACATCTTATCGCATCTACAACCTAACAGACCGCTATTCAAACTCAGTATGCAAGCAGGGTTAATTGGAGACATCTATTTCCCTTCCTTAATCAGCTCAATAGGATAAAAAATGAATCGAACTGTAGTGTCCAAAGCGATAGTGACTCAGGACCACAAAAATCGCGCTACAGAAAAAATGGCGCCCACCGTGGGGACTCATTGTCTGTGTAGGATCATAAGACTAGAGGTCTAGGATGATTAAGACAAATATATATACTGCATTTCCTAATTGATATCTGTGTTTATTTTTCTGCTAATGGGAATGCGTGTGATGCCGCATGTGGAAAGATTAAGTATACACCTAAGATAGGTGATGGCAATGCGGGTAATCTTGCGGGGAGTGAATCCCAGTTAAGAGTCCCCGATCGACCATCAAACTCAGTGGAGACTCCCTTTGCAGATACATTACCTATACGACTTCGGTTGTTGAAAGTAGTGTGGTCGACTGGGTTATCTGAGAAGCTGAGGTTTTTAGTAGACTTAAGCCATTTTGTAGTGCGGAAGCTATCGGAAATAGCTGTTACGCGATGCTACCCTCATTTGAGACCACTCTAGGATACATCAGCTCACTGGCGATCCGCTTGCTGTTCTTATCCCAAGAGGGGCCAATGATTTTACGGACAGGTACAAAAAATACCAGTATAAACCTTTGGGGGGGGCGTAGATCCTTGACTTCATGACACCGACCCTTTGACCCCATGTTTTTTCTATGTTTTTGTGTGCTACATTCATGCATTCATCTAAAAAACATTAAAACAAAAAAAATCTTCTCTTCTAGTCTCTCTTTTTCAAATTAAACTAAGACAATGATTGCAAATGTCAGATAAAGGGATTGCGCTAATGGATTTCGGTAGAAGGAAAACTCACAAGTACACCTTCAAGGTTCCAAAACTAGAGGATTTAAGAGGTCTGGCGAGAATGATCACCAACCACGAGGCTTTCAGAGCCAAGTATGAAGGACTGCTGTCCCTATTAAGGGTCCACGTTATTGAAGGAATCCTGTCCACACTAATCTAGTTCTACGATCCGGTCTATCACTGTTTCACATTCCCGGATTACCAACTAGCACCAACACTGGAGGAGTACTCTCACCTAACTGATCTACATATCACTGATCAAGCTCCTTTTTCTGGACTGGAAGAAATTCCAAAGGAGCAAACCATTGCAAGAGCAGTCTATTTGGACGAGTCAGAAGTCAGGACTCACATGACCACTAAGGGTGGAATCCAGGGTTTGCCAGCCTAAATCTTAACAAAGAAAGCCCTATATTTTGCTAGTATAGGGAACGTGGCCGCTTTCGAGAGCATCTTTGTTTTGCTAACCTACGGGTTATTTTTGTTTCCTAACATCGATAACTTTGTAGATATCAACGCCATTAAGATTTTCCTGATTGGAAAACCTGTACCAACCTTGCTCGCAGATGCTTATCATTTGGTACACTTAAGGAATTTGTACAGCGGAGGAATGATCACGTGTTGTGTACCCCTGCTGTACAAATGGTTCATTTCCCATTTACCAAAGTCTGTTGCATTTTGGGATCAAAAAAATACTTTACGTTGGTCGCAGAGAATCATGTCTCTTACCAACTCTGACATCGATTGGCACAATCGAATCTATGACGAGATTAGAATCATTGACCGTTGTGGAAATTTCCCAAATGTACCCCTTATTGGAACTAAGGGAGGAATCAATTATCATCCAGTTTTAGTTCGTCATCAATTTGGATACCCGATGAGGCATATCCCGCGTAATGCTCATCTGAAAGGTCTTTTCTTCAAGGAAGGAGAAAACGACAGGGAACTAAAGATAGAAATAGTGCATGCTTGGAAACACATTCACAGGAAAGGAAGAGAGTCTCTAGGAAAACCAAATTGTGTCTCGGTAGAGCCTTATCTCCACTGGGTACAAACTAGAGCTCTCAAGCTGAGGATGCCTTACTGTCGCTCCCGAAAGATTCGCATTCAACGGTACAAACGCGAGAGTGGCACAGAAAACACAGAGTCGCCAGCAATGTGTATTTATCCCAAGAGAGGGAAAGGAAACACTGCATAAACCTGAAGAGAAAGGGGGAAAGACATGGTTATCGCAACCATAGTCAGGGTTCGGGAGTCGGTTATGCGAGGGGAAGGTGTTAGCACCCCACGCATCCATCGTACTCGATAGGATCCACGCTTGTTGTCTAAATGGAGGGTGAGTTGTCCTACTATCTATGGCTGAACAAAAGAAAACGGGGATGAGGGTGACTAAGACGGACTCCGTAGGGCATATTAGATGCCCTAGGCCTACGTACTCCCTCAGTGCAATGGGAAAGTCAAAGTCAACGTAGTTCGGACGGGAACTGTGGGAGAAGGTTGCTCGCCAAGACAATCGCTGTCTTGTGCCTACATATCCTTAATCGGACGAGAGAGAGGAATCAGAGCTAATGTAGTTTGTGGGTACCACCACAAATGGGTAAGTGTTTTTTACGTGAGCGACGAGCTCTTTTCTAAAAATGAAATTTGAAACCCAACAATCCCGAAGGATAAAAAGATTTGAATTGGTTTTGTGTTTCTTAGACAGAAGTGTTTTTTGTTAAGTTAGTTCATAACTTGCATTGCACCAAAGTCTAGGGCACAGGGACGAATACTAAACGAATCGTCCCAATACAGGACACCCGCTAAGCACTCTAGAAAGATGAGAGGAAGCCCCTCATTTCTCATTCCCCACGCTTAAGGCTCGTGCGCAATACACTTTATCTTTATTAAGTGTTTTCAAGAAGTTTTGAGATGAGAAGAGAGAAGACCCAAAGGAAACTCTAAAGGGAAACTAAGAGTCCTAATGTTATCATGCATGGGTAACCTATGGTTAGTGAGGCTTAGGAGGGATGACTACCTAAAACCTAATGCTAGTCCTACTCCAAGCTTAATCAAAAATTAAGTTGGACTAGGTAGCTCTAAAGGGAGAGAATCCAAGACTTAAACAAGTCTTGAGATTCATAGGAGGAAGATAGTGAAAGAGAAGAATGAGAAAGAGAAGGATGAGATAAGAAACAAGATAGGGCAGCAAGAACATCATATCAAGTATATCTAACTCACATCATCAAACAAGTCTCAAAGACCATGCAAAACAATCTCAAGTGAACATGCAAAGGTAATCATGAAAGAATGCAAGCATACTCATATGAAATGCACAATTAAGCATCAATGAACTTCATATTAAGATGAAATGAGAAAAATAAGATGAAGATAAAAGCAAGTCAGAACCAAGATTATACCAACATCAATAATTCTCATCTGCAAGAAAAGATCAAAACATGAAACATTATGCACCGAAGAAAGTCCACAAAAGGAAGTTAAAGTACAAGCACTTAGCATATGCCAAACATGATTCACAAATTGTAAAAATAAGTCTCAAAGGACCTCAACCAGGGGTAAACATCATAACAAAAGCTCATGCAAAGAATCATAAAGAAATTCAATCAATTAGGCATGGCAAATCAATTAGGGTTAAGAGATGTCATATGATGATCATGCAAAATTCACTTAAGTACAAATTATCAAACATATATCAAATGACATTAAAAAAATGTGAAATTAAAACCCAAGTGACCTAAGTCAGAGACTAACAACATGTCAAAAGATCACACCAAGATTCAAATTTTAAGTACCTCAAACAATTAGGCAAAGATCACATAGGAAACTTGAACCAACATGCAAAGGAGAGGGACTAAAATGCAATATGAACAAGTTTTAAATATGAAACAAAAATTTTTTTAAGAACTACAACATGTCCTCTAGCATATGCAAAAAGAATGGGATGTAAATCATACACCAATGATGAGAACAAAAATCAACAATATCAAGTGTGCACAAGTGAAGAAATTCACAAAGAAAATCATCAAACAATTAATTCAGAGGCACAAAATAAAATAAAAATGGGAAATAAAATTTTCCAAAATTTTATAAAATGCCAAAGATGATCCATGATTTTTTTCATAATTTTTTTTGATGCATAAAACTATTTTTCAAAAATTAAAAATGAAAATGAAACAATTAAATAAAATAAAATGAAAATAAAATAGCCAGGGGTGCATTCAAAGCAATTATCCACGTTGAAAACATCAAATGGGCTGAAGGAGAGGGTGGGAAAAGTAAGCCCAGCCCACTAAAGTAGTCAGCGCATACCAAACAAAAAAACAAGGACCCAGTCAACTCACACCAGCCACAAGATTAATCTCATGCATGATATCAAATCAACAAACCACACAGTAATCAAGATCAACGCTCAGGATCAAAAGTACATGGTAGCAACAATACGCGCGCGCACATCTAATCATCAGAAATTAAAATAAAAACACGTGAAGGGCACATGATAATTTAATGCGTTGGCACATCACAAACCATTAGATCAAATCAACATTCCAAATCAGTCAATCAAAACCACAAGTAAACATGATGGGTGGTTCAGATTAGCATGCACATGATAACTATGATAGGAAGCCACACACAATCAATAAAATAAAAGACAATTTAAAAGATATGTCTGCACATGGACCATCAAATCTGGACCACCAACGGTCCAGATTTCATCTCCTACCTCCATCCCTCAGACCACTTGAAAAATAACCAGGTGCCGGAACCCTAGCTCCGGACACCTTCCGGCAAGCACAACCTCAAAATTTTCCAGAAATTGCAAAAACGTACATCATTCAACTCAGAATTCAACAAGGATTAAGAATATGCAATTTATTTCACCAGATCATTAACACACAAAGCAAATCGAAGAGATAAAGTTTAGATCTAAACACTTCAGATCTACAATACAACCATGATACACGTCCAAAATCACATCTAAACATATCAGCATGATCAGCAACTCATGAGGAACACAATGTACACCATAAAATCAAGTTACATGATGATGAATTTCACACTAACCTGAGAATTGCAGAGCTTAAAATACACCAAGAAAACCCTCTGGAAGCTGCAGTTATACTCCTTAGAACCTCTAATTGCAAAATAAATGCAATTAGAGCTTGGAATCGTGCTAGATCTTGAGATTTGAACTTGAACCTTCAAAACTGAATCTGATGAAAAACTCACCCTCAGCTCCAATCAATGGTTGATTCTTGCTCTATTTACTTCACTGATCAAGAATGTGAAATAAAATCTCAAAGAAACTCCAAGGAGAGTGAGTTTCGAAGAGAGAAAGAGTGAGAGAAAAATTTGGAATTCTGAGCAAATGAAAGTGCATGAGGGTGAAATGAGCGTGTGATCCTCCTTATATAGACTTGGTTAACATTCTGAGCATGATTAGGGTTTTGTTAATCCCTTGATTAATGCTATCCAAGGTAATTTGCAAAAATGCAAGTTGTGATGCACCTCTTAATCCACACGTGCATGGGTCATCAAATCAGCATGATTCACTCACATTTCACTTGCTGATCACAATGGAATTGAAATTGGGCCTTGTGGTTGATTGGTTTGTGAGTTTTGATCCATCTTGCAAAAATGCATTTTGTGAAATAAGTGAAGTACATGGCACGTATCCACTTGGTTCAAGGGTCAAAAATGGTCCTCATGAAGTGTACTTGGATGTTGTAATGTGACTTGAAGCATTAGAGGTCATTACAAGTCATTTTGAACCAAAATGCCAAAGGTGGAAAAAATGAATACATGTGAAAACCTTATAAAACACCTTGCCTTCTTTTGATCATAACTTGAGAACCACAAATGATATGGAGACAATCTAGTACTTTTTGGAAATGGGAGAGAAAGATCTTCACCTTTCATGTTTGAGGAAAATTCATTTGGAGCTTCTTTGATGATGAAAAGTCAAGTTGAAGATGGTGGAAAAATTGCCAAAAATGGAAAGTTTCAAATTATAAGTCATTTCCATATTTAGTAACTTTTGCACAAACTCTTGATTCTTGATGAATAATGCCATCCATGCTATTCCTTGACCAAATAAAGGTACATGGACTTGGGAAACATGATTTGAACCCTTGAAAACCCATGGTTGACTTTCCTTTTGAACTGTTGACTTTTGCTTACTTCACAAGTAACTGATCCACTGAACATCTTCCACAATGAACCACTAGCCAAGTCTTCATCTATGAGTGTTTTAAGCATATGGAACCCATGAGAGTATGCTTAAATCCTCAAAGCCCTTCAAGAAGTCCTTTGGGTCAAGAACCCTAATTTGGTCCCTCTGGTTAGGAGGGGGAGATTCACTTGAAATCCTTTGCCATTCTTGATCTCATGAAGATATGATGAACTCCACAACACACCTTGAGGCTTGAGACTCCCTTGAGATGAACCAAATACCTTGATCCCATGCTAAGAACCAATGCTATGCACAAATGCTAATGTAAGAAATGCAAAGAAACATAAGTCAGTTAGCTAAAAACAATAAGGAAAATTTTGGGGTGTTACAGCTGCCCCTATTCAATCAACTTGGTCCTGAAGGTATGATAGCAATGGCTGTCATGCGTTCAAAGGATTCACGGAGATTGAATACCAAAAGAAACCTAAAATTTGCAATCCTCAAAGGAGGGACGACTCCACTGGGGAACAAGTAATAAATTCTGCACTGTCACAACACGTACGAGTGTTGGAAACCGATACAAACAATGTATTGAAATGTCTTGAAATAAACACAAACGAGTGTTAGCTATGCTGGGGATAAACACGGACGGGTGTAAAGGTTCAATACGGATGGGTATCGAAAAGGTACACGGACGGGTGTAAAGGGTTCAATACGGACGGGTATCGAAAAGGTACACGGACGGGTATAAAAAAGGTACACGGACGGGTGTAAAGAGTTTCAATACGGACGGGTATCGAAAAGGTACACGGACGGGTGTAAAGAGGGTTCAATACGGACGGGTATCGAAAGGGTACATGGACGGGTGTAAAGAGTTTCAATACGGACGGGTGTAAAGAGTTTCAATACGGACGGGTATCAAAAAGATACACGGACGGGTGTAAAATGGTTAAATTTACTGGGGATTGGCCTTATTGGGGATTAAAATGGTGAACTGAACACGGACAGGCGTTATCAACATGTCAATACGGACGGGTATTGAAATCAAAGGTTCAAACATGGACGGGTGCTGAAGGAAACACAGACGGGTGTCAAGTTAAAAACCTTAAAGGGATGAATCAAAAGACCACCTGGACGAAAGGGGTGAAAAGAAATCATGGGTTCACAATCCTGGCAAAACACTCTGTCGTGGGACTGTCAAATATTGCTTTGAACGACTAAATCCAACACTTGTGGAGTAAATTCGAATGATATTCTCCTGAAATCTGGCTTTCCTGACGAAGGAAAACTCAAACCTGGCTTATGCTTTGGATGCATATGTTTGAATTTTGCCGTAATGCTCCACACGAGGTGGAAATGCTACGCATTTAGGAGTATACCATGTAAAACATGCTTATGCAATGCAAAAAGATCGTCCCAGCGAAATAAACGATGAGAACAGAATCAGCTCCACCGAGGACGACAAACTACATTGTCATAAAACCAAAGAACATCATGTTGAGGAAATCTTCATCCTGCTAGGGAAGATCACAATCACCAATTCTGCTAGAGATGGACGAATCTCCGAGAGAGAAAGCCCACTCTGTTGGGGATGGAAACCAAATACTGCAAATGGAAACTCCTCCGCTGGGGATCACCAAATACTTCAGAACTTGGCTTTGACGCCTGCAAAAAATGATTGGACTTAAGACCTGCTGGGTATACCAATCACCATCAGATTCTGCTTGGGGATATGAACACCTTTATCCTGATGAAGAATACTGATCATCATCAGCACATCTGCTTGGAAAAAAGTAGTTGTCAACATCCGCTCTGCTAGGGGATAAACACAAGTTTCCTGACTAGCTGAGAAAAAACGACTGCCCCATACTCGGTGGGGAAACACCATCTTTGATCAGAGAAGATGCTCCATCAATCTTTTGCTGGAGAGGCTGTAGAAAAATGACAACTTCTGGCTACCTACTGAGGAAAGATGAGCCAAATTACAACTCTGGCTGGGGGTAAACCTCTTATATCCTGCTGAGGGGGACGATCCTTAACGACTCCACTTAGGGAATCACTTCTTTATACTCCGTTGAGGAAGACGATCCTCGATACTCTGATTGGGAAGAGTAATAAACTGCTGAGGATGATCAGACTTCAAAGTTGGGGAGCAGCTCTACTGGGGAGGTACATCTGTCATCCTGCAAAACCAACAGAAAGGTCTATGTGCAAAAATGATTACTTTGATTATCATCATAGTGACTGTCGCCTAAGCAATTGCCACCGTTTTCCAACTTGTTTCACAGAGCTCAACATTTTAGCATGTAATGTTTATCAAAAATATCAGACATTTTCACAAACAAAACAGGTAGAACAAAAACAAGAGCTCTTTGACTGAAATGCAAACTTTATTGAATGATCAGCCTGTAAATAGGCATTTACATTGGGAAGCAATTCCTGAAAAGAGGTAATTGCGCAAAAAGTAAAAGAAAATACACATGTCGGCAATGTGGGGAACAGACATCCACCATGACTCGACTCAGCTATAACCCATATGACTTATTTATCCGCAGATACTTTGGCCTTTGAAGATGACTGACTAGACTGATTCCTTTACTTCGAATTTTCCAAGTGTGAATAGTGATCACAGATCGAACGCGGGTCGTAGTCTTTGCTTTTAAATTCCTAACTTTTTCCTGGATCGCCCTTTTCGGGTTTTCAATCCACCAGGATACCCATTTTTGCCAAAGTTGCCTTTTCAGGTTTTCAACCTTGCGGGTTTATTCTTTATTTTTCTTTTTATCCCTAATTTTTGCCCGAACCTTTTCTTTTTATGGTTCACCAGGATGCCCCATTTTCGCCTGAACCTTCTTTTTATGTTCAGCGGGTCTCTTTTATGCAAAGTATTTTTTGACTACATCTGTGTTCACAGGGGACGTAAAATCTTCGTCATCCATAGTTGAGAGTAATAAGGCTCCACCATAGAAAACATGTCTTACTACATATGGCCCTTCGTAATTCGGAGTCCACATGCCCCTGTGATCTGTTTGAGGAGGAGTGATCCTTTTCAGGACTAATTCACCAACCTGAAAACACCTAGGACGCACTTTCTGATCAAATGCTTTTTTCATCCTGCTCTGATACAACCGGCCATGCGCAATGGCTTTCAATCTCTTCTCTTCAATGAGGTTTAGTTCATTCAGCCGGGAACGCACCCACTTAGCTTCATCAAGCTTCACGTCTGTCAGAATTCTCAAAGAAGGAATCTCAACTTCTAATGGCAGAACTGCTTCCATACCATACACCAGTGAGAAAGGGGTTGCCCCAGTTGATGTGTGTACCGAAGTATGATATCCGTACAAAGCGTAAGGCAACATCTCATGCCAGTCTTTATACGTCACTACCATCTTCTGCACAATCTACTTTATGTTCTTATTAGCCGCTTCAACAGCCCCATTCATCTTCGGGCGATAGGGAGAAGAATTGTGATGTTCAATCTTAAAGCTCTGGCATAACTCCTTCATCATCTTATTGTTCAAGTTTGAACCATTATCAGTAATGATTCTCTCCGGGACTCCATACCGGCAGATGATGTCCTTCTTAATAAACCGGGCTACCACTTGTCTGGTGACGTTGGCATACGATGCTGCTTCCACCCACTTCGTGAAATAATCAATAGCCACCAGGATAAAACGATGTCCATTCGAAGCAGTCGGCTCGATCTTCCCAATCATATCAATGCCCCACATGGCAAAAGGCCAAGGTGACGACAAAACATTCAGAGGAGTAGGCGGTACGTGAACCTTATCAGCATAAATCTGGCATTTATGACATTTCTGGGCGTATTTAAAATAATCAGACTCCATAGTCATCCAATAATACCCCACTCTCAACAATTTTCTTGCCATAGCATGCCCATTAGTATGAGTACCAAAGGAACCTTCGTGAACTTCTTCCATTAACAGGCCTGCCTCGTGTTCATCAACACAACGTAGCAAGACCATGTCAAAGTTTCTCTTGTACAACACATCGTCTTTGTTCAAAAAGAAGTTTCCTGATAATCTCCTCAATGTCTTTTTATCCTTGGAAGATGCCCCAGCTGGGTATTCCTGATTCTTCAAAAAGACCTTGATATCATGATACCAAGGCTTGCCATCTGACACCCCTTCAACTGCAAATACAAAAGCAGGTCTGTCCAAGCGCATGATTCTGATTGAAGGAGTTTCATTCCAATGATTCACTTGATACATTGATGAAAACGTTGCCAACGCATCAGCCATCTGATTCTCTATCCGGGGAATGTGATGGAAGTCCACTCTGTCAAAGAAAGGTAACAACCTTCTGGCATAGTTGTTATACGGAACAAGATTCGCTTGACGAGTCTCCCATTCACCTGTAATCTGATTAATCACCAACGCAGAATCACCATAAACATCGAGGTTCTTGATTCTCAAATCAATCGCTTCTTCTAACCCCATGATGCATGCTTCATACTCCGCCTCATTGTTGGTGCATATGAACGCTAATCGGGCAGTAAAGGGTATATGAGAACCCTGCAGAGTCGTAATGATTGCCCCGATTCCGTTACCATATAAATTAACAGCTCCATCAAAAACCATCTTCCACTGAGATCCAATCTCAGGTCCTTCATCACGCAAAGGTTCTTCACAATCCTTCATCTTAAGATACATGATATGCTCATCCGGAAATTCAAACTTCATTGGTTGATAATCCTCAATTGACTGTTCGGCAAGATATTCTGACAAAACACTTCCCTTAATGGCCTTTTGGGAAACATACTGAATATCGTATTCCGTCATAACCATCTGTCAACGGGCTATTCTACCAGAAAGTGCTTGCTTCTCAAACACATACTTGATCGGATCCATCTTTGAAATCAAGAGGGTTGTGTGGTTTAACATATACTGCCTCAAACACTTAGCGGCCCAAGCGAGTGCACAACATGTTTTCTCCAGCATCGAGTACCTTGACTCGCAATCAGTAAACTTTTTACTCAGGTAGTAGATGGCGTGCTCCTTTCTACCTGACTCGTCTTGTAGACCGAGCACACAACCCATTGAATTCTCAAGAAACGTGAGATACATAATTAAAGGCCTTCCTGGCACTAGTGGCATAAGGACCGGAGGTTCCTGCAAGTATTCTTTTATCTTTTCAAACGCCTTTTGACAACTTGAAGATTGGTTCACACGTGGCTGTGAGATGCGAGATGAACCTAGCGATGTAGTTTAATCTCCCCAAGAACCACAAACCTCTTTTTCTGTTTTCGGCACAGGCATTTCTTGTATGGCTTTTACCTTCGCAGGATCAACCTCGATACCTTTTTCACTAACAATAAACCCCAGCAATTTTCCTGATCTCACCCCGAAGGTGCACTTGTTTGGATTCAACCTCAGTCTAAATTTTCTCAATCTTTCAAATAGCTTCTAAAGATTCATCAGATGTTCTTCCCCCGTCTGTGACTTCGCAATCATGTCATCAACATAGACCTCAATCTCTTTGTGAATCATATCATGAAAGAGAGTCACCATCGCCCGCTGATAGGTTACCCCTGCATTTTTCAATCCAAAGGGCATCACTTTGTAGCAGAAAGTTCCCCACTATGTTATGAATGTTGTTTTCTCCATGTCCTCTGGGGACATCTTGATTTGGTTATACCCAGAGAAGCCATCCATGAAGGAAAACACCGAATATTGAGCAGTGTTGTCAACTAACACGTCAATGTGAGGGAGCGGGAAATCTTCCTTTGGGCTTGCTATGTTCAAATCCATGTAATAAACACACATCCTGACCTTCCCATCCTTCTTAGGTACAGGCATGATGTTAGCAACCCATGGAGGATAATTTGTTACGGCAAGAAAATTGGCATCTAGCTGTTTCTGAACCTCTTTGATTTTGACAGACATCTCCGGTTTAGTTCATCTCAACTTTTGCTTGACCGGAGCACAACCTTCTTTAAGTGGTAGCCGGTGTACAACAATATCAGTATCGAGCCCATGCATGTCTCGGTAAGACCAGTCGAAGATGTCCACATACTCACGGAGCATTTCAATCAATCTTCGCTTGACACTATCTTCCAATGCAGCCCCAGATTCACAATCTCAATTTCCTCCTAATGAGGTAGGATAACTCTCTCCTCTTGCTTCAACAATCTGGCCAACTCTTCGGGCAGTTCACAATCTTCGTCAGTCTCTTCTTCAGCCTGATAGATTGGATTGTTAAAGTCATACCGAGCTATAGCTGAGTCATGATCGGTGTCATCTGAACAAAAAGACCTGCATGATTGATGAGGTATGTTTATTATGTATGCAACAAAAGAAACACATTACCATTTTGATGTGGGATTTTAATGTATAAAAATAAAACAGAAAGACAGAGATCAAAATATTTGAGTGTGAAAAGTCCTTTATTAATGATAAAGCAAAACATGCAACAGTTAAAAGCCCTACAAATAAAATCACTACGTCTTGGGCAGAACGCAGGATTAACATAACAGTTAAACAAAGCAATTACTCGAAACTAGTCACTTGAATGACTTTTTCAGAAGACCAGTTGCACAGACTTTCTCCTGGGATGCAAGGGCGGATCCAGCTATCCATGTCACAATCACTATCCCCTTCTTCCTCAATGGCATTAACTCTATCGAAGAAAACACCGGAACTAGTGAAACGGACTGGGCCATAGAATTTGGGAGAATCCCTGGCACTCCTGGGTGGCTTGTATCCCAATCCATAAGTATTCCCTTTCGGCTGAACTTCAACCACTTGGCCCCACCTCTGTGAGCTACCAGCCTCAACCACAGCTTTGGCGTTGTTCTGGACTGGGCCAACGGCCAAGCACGGCCCAATCCATGATTGCTATAGTAACGGCCCAAACACTTGGATCCGGTCCAATAAGGGGACAAAAGTACCCTTTTGCCCCTACAACTGGTCACGGATGCCCCAGTCCTGCCCAGAATTATTGCCCGTCTAACATGGGCTACTACTCCCCTACAGCCGACGAACAGATGCCCGTAACTACCTTCCTGCCCGATATAACGGCTAGTTTGGGCATCCTTCCCGTCATAACGGCTAGTTTGGGCAGTTACCTATTCTTCAGGAAAACGCTTATTTCGCCCTGAAAATAGGACCGTTGGCCACGCGCTAGGAACATTATATAAACTCTCTCATTCGAGAGGGTCAGGTATCAAATATTCACCCTAAGAATACACTTTGTACTTGTCCATTTTCTCTGACCCTTTCTTACTTGAGCGTCGGAGTGCCTTGCAGGTACACCCCCTCCTCTCCTCACCAACGTTCCGAGCACCTGGCCCATCTAACGACCAGTATACGTGGACCCGTTGGAATACTCTGGATCAGTGGCGCCGTCTGTGGGAAATACTTGTTCTCCCCTTCTTCCTTTCCTCCTCAGAAACTGAAAGATCAAAACATACTTTCTTTGATCCGCCCACATATGGCCGCTCAGAACTCCGCAAAAGGTGCTGACGTTACGGTTTTCGTTCCCGTCAACAAGATGGACGTTGACGGCAGTTCTTTGTTACTTTCCGATCCCCGTTTCCTTTGAGACAGAGCTACTGCGTCTCCTACTCCTCCTCCTGCCGAGAAAGGAGGCAAACAGATACCGTCGGGGGAACAACTAATACCTGGCCCTCCCAGCGCCGACCTGGCCGTTGCAGCTCTTTTGGAAGCTGTCAACCACACAAACCTCCTTATCTTGCAGCAAGGAGAGAGAATAGGAGCTCTCGAGGAAGCATCTCTTACAAGATCCTCTCCTCCAAAGAGTAAGCATCAAAAATCAAGAAGCCTGCCACCTAGGCATAGGGAAGACCATATATCGAGGCATGAGCCTGAATCACAGCACATTCGCAAGTGCGACCAGATCTCCCCGCGAGATCGGTCATCACCGAGACACAAGATAATGAAGCAGGATAGGCATTCTCCACCGGTCAGACCTCGTGACCGGCTACCCTCACCTCGAAGAGACCGCCGCCGCGAACTCAGATAACGGTCACCATCAACTCCAAGCTCAGACATCAACGACGAGCCTCGCGGCCCGTTGTCCCGCAGGATCTTGGCCACCCGTCTCCCTAAAGGACTAGAGAATCCTCCGTCCCTAGGGACTTACGATGGAACCACTGACCCGGACGAGCACATAGAAAACATAGATGCTCTTTTGGACTACAGAGGGGTACGAGGAGCCATCAAATGCCGCCTGTTCCCGACCACGCTCTGGAAGGGAGCAATGACATGGTACAAGTAACTGCCAGAGAAATCCATTACGTCCTGGAGACAGCTGGGAAGGATTTTCTCCCGTCACATTACTGCATCGCGACGCCACCCAAAGACCGAGGCGTCCCTCGGAGCTATCGTACAGGGAATGGATGAGCCTCTTTGGGCTTATAATGAACGGTTCAACAAGGAGGCCGTCCAAGTGCCAACAACCGACGACATGAAGAAATTCCTGCTCGAACAGGGATTCGTCCTGGCTCAGACTTCGCAAATGCCATCGGCCTTGATCCACCAAGGAACCTTAACGCCCTTCTCCTCCAAGCCCAGTCGCACATACAGTACGAGGAAAAGGTTGCTGCACACTCTATCCGGGCCTCTCGACACAATGAAGGTGCCCAAGCGTCCCGAGCTGAAGAAACCTCGACATCCCGTCGAGGAGATAAAAGACGCGACGATCAGCCTTGCGATGCACACTAACAGAAGGGACCTTCTGGGCGGTTCCATGACTATGACCCCTCACCGCCTCGAGGGAGAAAATCTTGTCCGAGTGTGCCAACTCAGAATTCAAACAAGCGGGAGTCCGTTTCCCCAAACAGCTGCCGGCCAGACCGGGTGTAGACAAATCCAAGTATTGCCGCTTCCACAAGAGTCACGATCATACGACGGAAGAATGCATCCACATCAGAGATGCCATAGAGATCCTTATTCGCGACGGCCACCTGAAGTAGTTCGCGAAAAAGAAAGATGCTCCCCGGCAGGAAACCCAGGAGAGCAAAAAATCTGCAGAAGAGACTCCGCCCTCTGATGACACCAACGTGCAGGTCGCTATGTCCATAACTCGGCTAGAGGACTTCCGCATCCCTGATAGTCTGTCCGTCCCCACGTACCTTGCTGCTCACAGCCCATGGGAGGCCTTCCCGTCAACCATGGTCATTTTTGGTGGGGGATTCAACAAAATCACGGTCGGTTCCGTCAAGAGGAGATTCGATCAACTGATCAGCAAAAGCTCCAATGAGGTCACTACGCTGGACACCACTCACAAAGGATCCGTTCCTATTTCCTTCTACAAGGAAAAGCTCCTCGGCGGCGCACCGAACTCAAGCATTCCGCTGCTTATCTGAGAAAATATGGTGAACTTCGACGTACACCGAATACTCATGGACCAGGGCAGCTCAGTTGATATTATGTACAACCACCTATTCGAAACGCTGCAGCTAAATGACTCTCACCTTACTCCATACGTTGGATCCGACCTGCAAGGATTCAACGGAGCAGTGACAAAGCCCCGGGGTTACGTAGAGCTCATCGTAACCTTTGGTTCAGGAGAGACAACCCGAGCAATTAAAGCACAGTTTCTGGAAATTGAATGCCCGTCACTATACCAGTGCATTTTTGGAAGGCCAACCCTAGCAGAATTGATTGATGTTCCTTCCACCGTACACCTCAAGATGAAGTACTACAGTTTTAAAGGGATGGTCGCCACCCTCCACGGCGACATCGAAGCTGCCCGTCGGTGCTTTGAAGCAGCATCAAAAGGACTAATCACCATCTCAGCAAGACCGAGGACTTCTGGCCGTTCCCTGCTGCCCAACAGCTCCGAGCAGCCAAAAACACTCCCTCAGGTCGAATCTGTCGACTTGGACAACCGTTTCAGCGAAGAAGATCACGCCAAGGACCCAGCGACTTTAGGCAGCCAGTCTAACAACAACGGCCATCTCCTACACCCCGTCCCAGATGGCAACTTCGAGATCGTTCCATTCGGAGAAGACCCCCAACGGGGAGTAAAGATCGGAGCAGACCTCCCCAACCTAGCCAGGAGACAACTAAAAGCATGCCTTCGGGAGAACGCATACTTGTTCGCATGGAACGCCGCTGAAATGCTAGGACCCGTCCATCGCTTGGCACCAGCTTACAATTGATCCGGCCGTCAAAGCCGTGGCCCAGCGCAGAAGGAAACAATCCCCAAAAAAGATGGAAGCCACGGAGAAAGCTGTCAAAGACCTTCTAGAAGCTAGGTTTATTTCTGAGGCCAAATACACTACATGGATCTCAAATGTTGTACATGTAACAAAAAACAATGGCAAATGGAGGATGTGTGTTGATTATACCGATGTTAATAGGGCCTGTCCGAAGGACGCCTACCCCCTTGCCAATATCGATAAGCTCGTAGATAACTCAGCAGGTTTTAAGCTTTTATCGTTCCTCGACGCCTACTCGGGCTACAATCAAATCCCGATGGCCGCGAGTGATAAAACTTACACGGCCTTCATGACCGAATTGGGCAACTATTACTACAACGTAATGCCCTTCAGGCTGAAGAATGCCGGCGCTACGTACCAACAAATGATGAACAGAGTCTTCCAAGGACATATAGGCGACATGCTTGAAGTATACATGGACGATATGATCGTCAAGTCCCACGGGGAACTAGATCATTTCTCCCATCTTCGCAAAATCTTCGAGCAAGCGAGAAAGTATCGAATGTGTTTTAACCCAGAAAAGTGCACGTTTGGCGCACGGGCGGGTAAGTTCCTTGGCTTCTACCTAACAGAACGAGGAATCAAAGCTAACCCCGACAAGTGTCGGGCATTCTCTGAGTTCCCAATGCCCACGTCTAAGAAGAATATCCAATCCCTCAACGGGGTGCTTACTTCGTTGTCCCGCTTCGTGGCGAAATCTGACCAACACGCCCTTCCTTTCTTCAAGCTCTTGCGGAAAGAAGCAGTGTTCAAATGGACCGAGGAATGTGAAACATCCCTCCTCCACTTGAAGCAACCCCTGTCAAAACCGCCCGTATTATCACGACCAAATACCAGGGAAGTCTTGTTCTTATACCTCGTCGTCACTGCCGAAGCAGTTAGCCGCCGTTCTCATTCGCGAGAATCCTGGCGGACAAAAGCCAATATACTTCACAAGCAAAGTATTGCAGGACGCAGAGTTGTGATATCAACAGATAGAGAAGGTAGCATTGGCCCTCGTCAACGCTGCCAGACGACTAAGACACTATTTCTTGGCTCACACGATCGTGGTAAGAACGGATTAGCCCATAAATTAATTACTGGGACGACCAGACATGGCAGGAGAATGCTTAAGTGGTCGTTGGAACTGTCCGAGTTCGACATCCAGTACGAAAGCAGGAAAGCTCTTAAGGCCCAAGCCCTGGCCGATTTCGTCGTGGAAATGACATTCCCAGACTCCCCGGTCCACATAGCAAATAGATGGACCATCTATGTGGACGGAGCATCCAGCTCGACAGGCAGCAGGGCAGGAGTAATTTTGGAGAACGACAAAGGGACCATAGTCGAGGCTTCTCTCACATTGTCCTTTCCCACGTCGAACAACCAGGCCGAGTATGAGGCCTTCCTCGCCGGTTTGAGCATAGCCGAAGACCTAGGGGCTGAAGAAATCATCATTTGCACGGGCTCTCAGCTCGCAGCCCTCCAGATATCAGGAGAATATCAGACCAAAAATGACAGTCTCTCTGAATACCTAACCCTGGTCAAGGGAAAAATGGCGAAGTTCAAAACGGTAGAAGTGAGACACGTTCCACGCGAACATAACGTGCGAGCAGACATCTTGTCCAAACTAGCGAGCACTAAGAGAAAAGGCGGAAACAGGTCAGTCATCCAAGAGATACTTCCCCGGTCCAGCATCGATAAGGGATTCTCGACCCTGCACGTACACGCGATTGGGGACATCGATTGCTGGATGACACCCGTGTACAACTACCTCACTAGGGACGAGCTTCCGTATGACCCCAAGGATGCCAGCACCATCAGATGAAGAGCTTGCTCGTACGTCATCCTTGAAAACAAACTCTATCGACGAGGCTTCTCCATCCCACTGCTCAAATGCATAGAAGAGGAAGTTGTCCCTCACGTATTACGAGAAATCCACGAAGGTCCCTTGCCCGCAAGGCCCTCCGAGAAAGGTATTATTTGCCAACCATGCAGCACGATGCCAAGGAGCATGTGAAGAGATGCGACAAATGCCAACGGCATGGGGATATGCACCTAGCTCCACCTAACGAACTGAAAAGCATGACCTCCCCGTGGCCATTCGCCTGGTGGGGCCTAGACATCCTAGGACCCTTCGTGACGGGGTCTAGCCAAAACAAATACCTGATAGTCGGAGTAGACTATTTCACAAAATGGATAGAAGCAGAAGCCTTAGCAAAGATAACAGCACTTAACATTCTGCGCTTTTACAAGCGGAATATCCTTGCCTGGTTTGGGATTCCCCATGCAATCGTCACGGACAATGGAACGCAGTACACGGACAAGAAGTTCCAAGACTTTGTCACCCATCTCGGAACAAAGCAACATTCCGCATCTGTAGAGCATCCCCAGACCAACGGGTAGGCAGAAGCAACCAACCGCGTCATTCTTCGTGGCCTCAAGCGAAGACTGGATGAAACAAAGAAAGCCTGGGTCGAGGAGCTCCACAGCATCTTATGGGCGTACCGCACCACTCCTTAGTCTACAACTGGGGAAACACCTTTCCGCTTAGCGCATGGCATGGAGGCAGTTAATCCCATTGAAATTCACGTACCGTCCAGAAGGACCGAATCACCTCTAGACGAGGAAATGAACGACGAAGCAATAAGAGAGGAGCTCAACCTTGTTGAAGAAATCCAAACGGGAGCAGCCCTCCGCAAAGCATCTCTCAAGCAAAAAATAGCAATCAGGCACAACGCTAAAGTCTTACGAAGAGAGTTCGATGTGGGCAACCTTGTCCTGCGAAGAAACCACAAGGACTCTCGCGAAGGCAAACTAGCAGCCAACTGGGAAGGGCCGTACAGAGTCCGCGCCAAAACGGAGAATGGTGCCTACTTCCTCGAGACCCTCGATGGGGATGAAATCCCTCGACCATGGAACGCTGAAAAACTTAAGCAGTACTACAGCTAAAGTCACAGTAGGCCTCCTCGCGTCAAACAATCACCTAACGGTCAGTATGCTCGTTCAGGTACAAACGATGCATGCGCACATAGTGGAATCCCGCTCAAGTAAATGAGCTGGAGCTATGCTCGTCGGCGGTCCTCAATCGAGCATCGCCTTCGCCCAAGTACCACGATTGGCAGAACCTCAGCTCGTGATGGTACGTTCACGCCGCGACCTCAGACCTTAATCGCGACCTGAGATCCGCAACCTCGCCAGGACCTTCCCCGGCTATTCGACCAGTTCTCCACACTGGCGAATTCACACACAACGAGCAATCTTTCAAAAGAAAGCTCTGTTAACAGACACACCCTCCGACGGGCAGTCATACATGCACCACTAATGTAAAGTATAGCAATATAAACAAAAATCGTATAAGTAGCAAAACCGGCTAACATAAACCGGGCATGAAGTAAAAAAGGCCACAAGGGCCAAAGATTGTACGAATTACATAAAAAGGAGGGCCACGCCCCCCAAATCAAATAATATTACAATAAACTACACGACACGCAGGCCGGCAAAACATCATTCCTCGGTGTCTTCGACTCGTTCATCATTGGGCGGAGAAGTCTGGGTTCTGGCTTGGCCGGCAAGAAGAGACTCTGGCATCATAATTTTCCCGTCTTTAATATACGCCAGGTAATTTGTGCCTTTGGTCACCAAATCAACACCAGAATTCACCACCTAAAGCTGAGACACGGCGTTCTGGAAGGACTCCTCGCCAAGCACTAAGTTGTCATCCTCGGCCACCACCAGTCGAGCAACTAACTCTGACCTGGTCATTACCTTCACGTCCTCGGGCTCCTCCTCGCCAGGGGCATTGGCCGCCCGTAATTGCGCGACCAAATCCTCAGCGGCCTTTTTCTCAGCCTCAAGAGTAGCCATCTCCCACTTTAACCGGGCAACCTCCTCTCCCTCTTTTTCCCTCGCCTCCTTGGCAGCCTTAACTTCCTTCCTGCCCTTCCTCAAGCTCTCCTCAAGAGCGGTCGCCTTACCGCGGGCAATAGTTAGCTCATTCTCAGTGGCCGTGTCCCCCTCGGCATAGGTGGCCGCCATCTCTAGCAGTCTGACCACCGCTGAGGCATCCTAGGCCACCAACGCCCTCTTGCTCGGACGGTCCAAGCTTTGCAGATGCAGAGAGTCAGCATGAGGAATCACCAAAGAGGTCCCCTCAAAGAACCTCTTATCCAATACACAAGGAGGCAGCTCAAATTTTGCTTTCTCTGGCGCCTTGCCCAGATCCACTGCCTCGTTCCTTGGATGCTTAGACCTGGTCGTCAGGGGCATTGGAGACCTTTGAACATTGGCCGGAGAAGCAGACCCCTGAGGAGGCTGGGAAGGACCAACCGCACGGGCAGGGGGAGGACGAACCTTGGTAGTAGCAGCTGCAGCTGCTTGTTTCCGCGCGGCCACGTTCCTCACCATCCTTTCATGAGCTGAAGGCATAGTAGCTGCAAAAGACAAATACAGACGTCAAATAATAGAAAATAACGAGCAATGCAAAGCGATATGTTAAAGCTAAATACCGAGCAGGTCCATGGCATCCCTATAAGTTTTGCACCCCAGCAGTGCCCTAACATTGATAAAACGAGGCTCCACCCGAGGGCCACCATCAGCCTCGAGGATCGCCTCCTTCTTCTTCGTGATGCACTCAGCCATCCGAAACGAGCTCACGTACTGCAACAACTTTTCATATGAAGCAGTATCCCCCTCATCCAAACTCGCAGGCTCAAAGACATAGTCTTTTGGGGGCTTCGTAAAATGCTCCCCGGTCCAATGGAATGGATACTTCAACAACCTCCGCCCGATATATTTCCCCTCCTCATTAATCCTATCCTCGCCGGTCTCGTCCACTTCAAGCTCCCAGCAGAACGTGCTATCCTGGGCAGCCTCTGACACGGGCTCCACGATGAATTACCTCGTCTTAAATGTCCGTATGGACTCAGAGAAGGGTTTGAACAGCTTGCGCGGTTGCTTCAGGGAGACCCAACCGTAGCTCCTCCCAGAAGTTTGTCGTTGGAGGTGAAAGACGGTGAAGAAGAAGGGGATGGTCGCCCTTATTTGCAGGTGCTCGGACACTAACTCGAACGTTCGCGGGAAGGCTAACGAGTTGGGATGGAGCTGAGTGGGGGCCAAGCGAAGATGTAAGAAGACAGACTGCTGGAAGTCGGTGAATGGAAGCCTTAAGCCCATCTCTTTGAAAACATACTCGTACATGGTGAAGCGCTCCCCATAGTTCGTGTAGACGCGCTCGTCAGCGGTGGGGAAATGGACTCTCCAGTCCCCGTCACCTCCCACCGTCTGGAAATAATCCCATATGTAAGTCGCAAATTCAGACGCGTGCTCAGAGGGTTCCGCCACCTCCCATTCCTCGGCCCTATTCTCCACTGCGTCTTCCTCGGATACCTCCTCCTTGGGCACCTCTTCCTGATCATCATCCCGCAGTTCATCCTCTTGCTCATAATCCGTATCCTGCTCGGTAGACCCACTCGAGGACTGAGTGCTACTACTCAACGAGGAACCAGATTCCTCCTCGGACGAATCTAATACAATTTCTCCACGGGGCCCTGTCGCCATCACCTGAAAAGTAGAGAAAGACAGTGAATTCGACAACTAATCAAATCCACCCTCCCACCATTGAACAAGTGAAAGGGCACGCTAAGGACTGAGGACGACGTCCCCGGCCTAAGCCCTGACAACACTACGAAAAGGTCTCCCCGCGGGATAACGCCCGAAACCCTCCTATCACACGAGGAACTTCTCCAAAGCAAGATCACAAGGTTTTCATCCAACTCGCAACCCCGTGAAATGCAACGCTAGAACGGTCACGTGCACGTCACCATCGCGACGACGTCACAGACAGACTCTTCACACACAGCGTAACAACAGGCTAACGGCGGTGGAGACGGCGGAGCCATCATCCACCACCAGCGGCTACCACATATACTACCCTAAGTCTCCTAAAATCTAACCTAACCACATGCAATGTCTAAATAAACATCAATAAGAAGCAAAAGTAAGAAAAGAGACGACTTACTTGTAAATAGAAGACTGAAAAAGTTGCTCGGAGCGTCAGACAGCGAAGGATGCAACGGGCAGGTGTCGCGGGCAGTAAATTTGATAAAGATTGAAGGGAAAAGTTCAGAATGAAAGTTTTCCCTCCTATTTATACAGGAGGTCACGTGCAGCCCCATGCGAGCATAGGTCATAATGACTACCCGCTATCCATCATTGCCTAAGCGGCGGCGACTCAAGTCCCAACACATACGTGGCAACCCCCATATCGTTTCATATTCCACTAGACTATTGGTATCCACCTGAAACGGGCAACGCTTAACGATCAAGACCAACAGCTACAGCGGGCCATAGAAACCACGGGCATCCAAAGCCAATGAGCAAAATACTCCACTTCCCCGAGACTTTACGCTATCCTTAAGTCATCACCTCCACGCTCGGAAGTAATGACTTGGGGGGCTACTGTTTTGGACTGGGCCAACGGCCAAGCACGACCCAATCCATGATTGCTACAGTAACGGGCCAAACGCTTGGATCTAGTCCAATAAGGGGACAAAAGTACCCTTTTGCCCCAACAACTAGTCATGGACGACCCTGTCCTGCCCGGAATTATTGTCCGTCTAACACGGGCTACTACTCCCCGACAGCCGACGAACAGATGCCCGCAACTACCTTCCTGCCCGATATAACGGCTAGTTTGGGCATCCTGCCCGTCATAACGGCTAGTTTGGGCAGTTACCTATTCTTCAGGAAAACGGTTATTTCGCCCTGAAAATAGGACCATTGGCCACGCGCTGGGGAACATTATATAAACTCTCTCATTCGAGAGGGTCAGGTATCAAATATTCACCCTAAGAATACACTTTGTACTTGTCCCTTTTCTCTGACCCTTTCTTACTTGAGCGTCGGAGTGCCTTGCAGGTACACCCCCCTCCTCTCCTCACCAATGTTCCGAGCACCTTGCCCATCTGACGACCAGTATACGTGGACCCATTCGAATACTCTGGATCAGGCGTCTTTAAAGGAAGACATAGAAACCTCAGGTTGATTTGCCACTGCAGGCTGCTCTATAGCCTCAGGTTGATTTTCCACTGCAGGCTGCTCTATAGCTTCGGACTGGACAACCTCTTCAGAAACCTTCACCTTCTCAAAACCCTGACACAGCGTCTCATGGATTTCACCATCCACTTCCACATATTTGAAGGTTGACAGCTGACTAATCATTATGTCTTCCTCTCCGCACACTGTCACCACGTGACCATCCACCATGTATTTCAGCTTTTGATGAAAAGTGGAGGTTACAATGCCTGCACCATGGATTCAAGGACGACCCAACAAACAGCTGTATGCTGGCTGAATATCCATTATATAAAATGTTGCATCAAAGATTTCTGGTCCAACCTTGATCGGAAGCACAATCTCATCAAAGACAGATCTCTTCGAGCCATCAAAAGCTCGCACCACCAAGTCGCTTGGTGTACAAATAAGTCCCCTGGTATCTAACTTCATTAATGCTTTCTTTGGCAATACATTCAACAATGATCCAGTATCAACCAACACATGTGACATCAGTGAACCACGACACTCAATCGAAATATGCAGGGCATTGTTATGATTCCTCCCAGCGGGAGTCAAATCGAGATCTGTGAAACCCAAGCCACTACCCGCATTCACGTGCGCTACAACCCCTTCAAGTTGATTACCAGAAATCTCTTGAGGAACATAGGCTGCATTCAAGACTTTCAGAAGAGAATTCCTATGAGCTTCAGAACACAATAGCAAAGACAGAATAGAGATCTTGGACGGGGTCTGATGTAACTGGTCCACAATCTTCTAATCACTTTTCTGGATGAGTCTCATAAACTCCTCGACATTTTCAGAAAAAGCATCACCAACCGGCTTTACTGTAGATTTAATAGTCACTGGAGTCTGAACAGAACCATCCATTGCCTGTTTTGCCCTATCTTGCCTAGAAGTACTGGGTTGATCATTAACAGGAGTAAGCACTCTACCACTTCTTGTTATAGCATCAGCTTCAACCTTGACCTCAGGACTAGAACTCACTAGTGAAGTAGTCATTAATTCCTGCTTTTGTCCATTGACAAACACCTCTGCACCGTAATTCCAAGGAATAACCTTAGTGCTTTCATACGGAATGGGTCCAGCCCTTGTGATAATAACTGGAGGTGGCCTTGCCGGACCTAAAATAGTAATTGTTTTGAATGGAATAGTGATAGTAGCAACCTTCTCACTGACAACCTCTTCTTGCTGATTACCTCTATCAAACTGTAAACAGTCCTCGTCAATCATACTCTGGATACCCATCTTCAACGAATCACAACCATTATCTTTCGCTAAACAATCTGAGCAGTTCTCATCACAACCCGGATAGACGCCACCCTTCAATAACCTATTTTTAACCCCATCCAGCGGAGTCTTCAGCTCCTCAACATCCATGATCAAATTCAAAGCTTCACATTCCTCAATTATTGCATTCACCCTTGGTCCATTGTGATCAGGCATAGGGTTTTGAATAACATTGGGCCCAGCATTCGAGAAATTGATAGCCTTGGAGTCTACAAGGTCTTGCACCTTGTGATGAAATTCCCTACACTTCTCCACTGTATGCCCCGGAGCACGAGAGTGAAAATCGCAATGTGCGTTAGCATCGTAGCCTCGTGGGAGTTCCCCTGTTGGTGGAGCCAGGGTACGGAGCTCAACTAGACGTAACTGCAGCAAATGTTGCAACAACTGAGCATATGACATTGGTGGTTGATCAAAATGCCTCTCTGAATTCCTTTGTCTATTCTGATGCTGACCCTGCTGCCTGTTCTGATTAGCATTATTCCTCTGTTGCTGTGGTGGAGGTAACGTTGCTAGGATAGTTACCGATGCTACTTGTTGATTATTGCTCTGACGTTGTTTCCCTTTTCCCCTGTGAGATGATACAACATTGGCCTCTCCTTTCTTCTTATAACCATCAAATGGCTTCTTTCCATGCCCGGAGGACGATCCGTCACCACTAGAAACTTTGCCAGCCTTAATTCCAACCTATACCTTCTGTCCGATCGCAAACACATCTGCAAACTTGCCTAGTGAACAAGGCAATAGCTTCTCATAATAGTGCTTAGGCAGTGTGTCCATAAACATATCCAACATCTCTTTTTCCAGCATTGGTGGTTGTACCCTAGCCGCCAATTCACGCCACCTTTGCGCGTATTCTTTGAAACCCTCATCATTTTTCTGGGACATGCTCAACATGTGAGTTCTGTTGGGATCCATGTTTGTGTTGTACTGGTAATGCTTAATAAAAGCTGCAGCTAACTCTCTCCAAGTATGAACATCTCTACTTTCCAACGCCATATACCATTCCAAAGACACGCCAGACAGGCTGTCTTGGAAAAAGTGCATCATTAGCTTTTCGTCCTTGGCATGGGCAGCCATCTTCCTGGTATACGCCTTTACATGAGTTCTCGGGCAAGTAGAACCATTATACTTCTCCAGCATAGGAATCTGAATCTTGTGCGGAATGACAATATCAGGGACCAACCCTAGGTCATCCAAATCTATTCCTAGATCATCCTGTTTCACAACCCCTTTCAGTTGCGCCTCAATTAAACAGATCCTCTCATCACTGACCACAGGAAGGCCAGCGTCCAAGCTTCTGACTGAAAAAACATCATCCTGTTGATCATCAAAATGATGGCCATGGATAGCTCGAACAATACTTCCCTCTCCAACTACTGAAGGAATCCCATCCTGTCCACAACACCAGGGATCGGAATGTTGATACCAGCACCACCTCCGCCCGTAGGAATAACACGATTAAGAAGACCACCGTGTAAGATACCATTTTCATCAACCTGCGCCACCAAAGGCTAAACTAGAGTTCTGAATTCATTTTGACTCTACACCACACCTTGCATCATCTCCATGAATTGATCGATGCGAGCTTGCATAGCTGCCATGTCTGGCTGAACTTTGTCCATCACTCTACTTTGATTAAGCCTGGTAGAATACCGATGAGCTGGTTGATCAATCCTGACTAAAAAAAGAGAGAGCATAAGAAAACCAGAGAACCCAATATAACCTGCTATGCAAAAAGAGATGGTTATGCAAATGCAAATGCAAACATGTATGAACATTATCAAGGCAATCTATCCCTTGATTCCAGTTTTAACAACAGAAGAGAACTGAATTCCTGATCATATAAAGAGAATAAGCATCTGTTACAACATAAGTCTGAATAAACAAAGACCCCGACCAACAAGCCTGGCAGTGATACCGAAAATGCAAAGAAAACAACAGCAAGGAAACTAAGGCATATCATCAAGATTCAGCCGTGCTAGAATTCCCCATTCGTCATTCTTTTTGCACCAATCTTGCACTTCCTTGAGAAGTTTCTTGGTATTAGGATGCTCTGGTCTCTGAATCAACTCCTGAATCAAAAGATCCCTCCTGTGCAAGATCCTTGTTAAATAACGACTATGCAATTCCCAATCATCTTCTCTAGAAGCTCCACCTGAACTTGAACCTTCGCTTCTGGCTCTTTTCACTTCGGCTTGGATCTTCAGCTGTTCCATATCTGCCATGGTTTCCTTGAGCTTTTCCTCAATTGCTCTCCTCTCAAAGATCCCTGATAAAATCTCCTTATCCTTTTCCCGAAGCTTTGTCTTCAAGCCTTCAATCTGCTCCAGATACTTGTCCTCTTTCAACTTGTTGGCAGTAATTGCTGTATTCCGACGGTCATGGAACCTGTGAATTCTTGACATAGCATAAGCCAACTTCTTCTTTTTGGACGAAAGGGCCTTGCTAACACTTTTCAACGCTTGAGCCACTTTCTCTCTGGCTGTGGCTTCTTTAGACAATTCTTTTTCCTTCACAGCGAAAAGTTCTGATTTCAACCTGGCAACATGGATAGCTTCGCCTTTTTCGTGCTTCAACTGACCAACCTCTCTGCCCAACTCACGATTCTCCTCTCAGAGTTTCTCCTTCTCAGCCCATAACTTATCATACTTCTCTATATCAACAGTCGTGGGAGCCTCGATCATCAAAGGATACAAAGGTGGTTCCACCAGGAAGGGAAGAAGCTCCTCTTCTATTCTTTTCTTAATCCACTCTTCGTAGGAAGGAAAAGCCCGGTTATTACATTTCCCAAATGAAGTCTTTCCCTTCTTGGTCACCTGATTCCAAGCATTCACAATCTTCCTTATCATCTCCTGATCCCCAGTACCATTGAAGAATAAGGACTCTCTGATATCTCGCTCTTCAGGTGGACCTCTCAAAGGATAACCAAACTGCCTGATAACAAGGGAAGGATTGTAATTAATTCCACCTCTTCTCCCTATCAAGGGTACATTAGGGAATTCTCCACACTTGCAAATAATCTCCATCCCTAGCAAGTCATGGTTGAACCAAACAATGATGTCAGTAGTCAAGCCCATTAACCTCTTTGACCACTTCAGAGAATCTCTCGTATCAACAAAAGCGCCAGCTTTGGGGAGATGACTCAGAAACCAAGTAGCTAAGAGTGGTGCACAACAACTCACAGTTTTTCCATGCCTATTTTCATTCTTGTAGTGAACTGAGTGATACACATCACCTAGAAAAGTAGGTATAGGATTCTTTGAAATAAAGATTCTGACAGCATGCATATCCACCAGATCAGGAACATTAGGAAACAGGACAATCCCATAGATGCACATAGCCAGAATAGCTTGGAAAGCAGTCCAATTCCTCTCCTTAACATGTATGCAGGCCTGATCAAACAAGAACTTCAATAAGAAACCCTTAGCTCCTTGTTTCTCCACAATATTACTGCTCAGAGCGGATTCACCAATATGAAGAGAAATGGCCATTTCCTTTATCCCGGGGTGTTCTTCAGAAAAGAATACTATGTCATGCCTGATGGGGATTCCCAAAATAAATGAGAACTCCTCCAACGTTGGAACCAAGATATAGTCTGGGAAAGTGAAGCAATACAAAGACGGATCATAGAACTGAAGAAGTGTATGAATGGCATCCTTCTCATACTTGGAGATATTGTAGACAAACTTCAGAAGTCTCTCATACTCTCCACCAAACTCTGTACGAACTCCGAGACCAGCCATACTAATCATCTTGTGAATCAACGTCAAGGTCGGGTCTGGGAATGAATAAGCAACAGTCTTCTTTCTCTGGACATCCATGCTAAGGCAACCTCAGAAAACCGGAATCAAGAGTAAGATGCAAGCCCTGAAAAATGTCAAACATGTTAGAATGCAAGAAAAATGATATGCACATGCAAGCATGGGATCAAGGCATCACTGCTGGATGTGCTGTGCTGTTAACTGAACGAGAACCACAACCCAGAAAACCAAAATTCTAGAATACCGAACCACTGAGATAACTAGAAACCCAGATAATCAAACACTGATGAGAAATCCAGAAAACCGGGTAGGTTGAAGGTTTCGATTTCCTGTAAACCTGCAAATACCCATCCCTTCTCACATGAGGGTTCTAGAAAGGCGAGGATCCTCAATATCACGGGCACTCAGGTCGAGAAATGATGATACGTTCACCATTTCTGGTTTGGCATCATCATCAATCGAGGAGGCCTCAACTGATTCCCCTCAAAAATAAGGTCATCCTATGCGAGTCCCTCAGTATTGGGTCCTCGGATCGACAAGTGTAATGGGTTTGCCATTTCTGGTCTGCCATTATCACCTGTCGGGAGGAGAGGCGCAACTGAGGTATCGGAGAAACGGTCACCAGAGTCGACAGCTCTCTAGATCAACACCTTGAAATGCGCAAGACACACACGTCGAATGTGTCCCAAGATAGCCTCGTCTGGTTATGAATTTCTTGAACACACAAATGGACCAAGATGGCACGTAGGTCCCACTACTCTCCACTCTAGTCCTAGGGTGTACTCAAGCTTGGGTATTGGGCTTATCTCTCAGAACAACCCAACCTGCCAAACAGAAACCAGCCAGCACAACACAGCAATATCCAGTATGATAGTAGTAAAATGAAATGCAATGCAATAAAAGCTGTAAAACAGTAATATACAACATAATAAAGCACAACAAATAAACACCCAACGAAAAAAACAAACAAGCGCTAGGATCGACTCGCTAACGGGGATGGACCAACAAGAGGTCAACCAGATCCCCAGCAGAGTCGTCAGCTGTTGCTCCCGAAAGATTCGCATCCAACGGTACAAATGCGAGAGTGGCGTAGAAAACACAGAGTCGCCAGCAATGTGTATTTATCCCGAGAGAGGGAAAGGAAACACTGCATAAACCTTAAGAGAAAGGGGGAAAGACATGGTCATCGCAACCATAGTCAGGGTTCGGGAGTCGGTTATGCGAGGGGAAGGTGTTAGCACCCCACGCATCCATCGTACTCGATGGGATCCACGCTTGTTGTCTAAACGGAGGGTGAGCAGTCCTACTATCTATGGCTGAACAAAAGAAAACGGGGATGGGGGTGACTAAGACGGACTCGGTGGGACATATTCAATGCCCTAGGCCTACGTACTCCCTCAGTGCAATGGGAAAGTCAGAGTCAACGTAGTTCGGACGAGAACTGTGGGGGAAGGTTGCTCGCCAAGACAATCGTTGTCTTGTGCCTACATATCCTCAATCGGACGAGAGAGAGGAATCAGAGCTAAGGTAGTTCGTGGGTACGACCATGAATGGGTAAGTGTTTTTTACGTGACCAACAACCCCGAAGGATAAAAAGATTTGAATTGGTTTTGTGTTTTTTAGACATAAGTGTTTTTTGTTAAGTTAGTTCATAACTTGCATTGCACCAAAGTCTAGGGCACAGGGACGAATACTTAACGAATCGTCCCAAGACAGGACGGCCGCTAAGAACTCTAGAAAGATGAGAGGAAGCCCCTCATTTCTCATTCCCCACGCTTAAGGCTCGTGCGCAATACACTTTATCTTTATTAAGTGTTTTCAAGAAGTTTTGAGATGAGAAGAGAGAAGACCCAAAGGAAACTCTAAAGGGAAACTAAGAGTCCTAATGTTATCATGCATGGGTAACCTATGGTTAGTGAGGCTTAGGAGGGACGACTACCTAAAACCTAATGCTAATCCTACTCCAAGCTTAATCAAAAATTAAGTTGGACTAGGTAGCTCTAAAGGGAGAGAATCCAAGACTTAAACAAGTCTTGAGATTCATGGGAGGAAGAGAGTGAAAGAGAAGAATGAGAAAGAGAAGGATGAGATAAGAAACAAGATAGGGCAGCAAGCACATCATATCAAGTATATTCAACTCACATCATCAAACAAGTCTCAAAGACCATGCAAAACAATCTCAAGTGAACATGCAAAGGTAGTCATGAAAGAATGCAAGCATACTCATATGAAATGCACAATTAAGCATCAATGAACTTCATATCAAGATGAAATGAGAAAAATAAGATGAAGATGAAAGCAAGTCAGAACCAAGATCATACCAACATCAATAATTCTCATGTGCAAGAAAAGATCAAAACATGAAACACTATGCACCAAAGAAAGTCCACAAAAGGAAGTTAAAGTACAAGCACTTAGCACATGCCAAACATGATTCACAAATTGCAAAAATAAGTCTCAAAGGACCTCAACTAGGGGTAAACATCATACCAAAAGCTCATGCAAAGAATCATAAAGAAATTCAATCAATTAGGCATGGAAAATCAATTAGGGTTAAGAGATGTCATATGATGATCATGCAAAATTCACTTAAGTACAAATAATCAAACATATATCAAATGACATTCAAAAAATATGAAATTAAAACACAAGTGACCTAAGTCAGAGACTAACAACATGTCAAAAGATCACACCAAGATTCAAAGTTTAAGTACCTCAAACAATTAGCGAAAGATCACATAGGAAACATGAACCAACATGCAAAGGAGAGGGACTAAAATGCAATATGACAAAGTTTTAAAAATTAAACAAAAATGTTTTTAAGAACTTCAACATGTCCTCTAGTATATTAAAAAGAATGGGATGCAAATCATACACCAATGATGAGAACAAAAATCAACAAGATTAAGTGTGCACAAGTGAAGAAATTCACAAAGAAAATCATCAAACAATTAATTTAGAGTCACAAAATAAAATAAATATGGGAAATAAAATTTTCCAAAATTTTATAAAATGTCAAATATGATCCATGATTTTTTTCATAATTTTTTTGATGCATAAAACTATTTTTAAAAAATTAAAAATGAAAATGCAACAATTAAATAAAATAAAATGAAAATAAAATAGCCAGGGGTGCATACAAAGCAATTATCCACGTTGAAAACATCAAATGGGCTGAAGGAGGGGGTGGGAAAAGCAAGCCCAGTCCACTAAAGTAGTCAGCGCATACCAAACAAATAAAGCAAGGACCCAGTCAACTCACACCAGCCACAAGATTAATCTCACGCATGATATCAAGTCAATAAACCACATAGTAATCAAGATCAACGCTCAGGATCAAAAGTACATGGTATCAATAATACGCGCGCACACATCTAATCATCAGAAATTAAAATAAAAACACGTGAAGGGCACATGATAATTTAATGCGTTGGCACATCACAAACCATTAGATCAAATCAACGTTCCAGATCAGTCAATCAAAACCACAAGTAAACATGATGAATGGTTCAGATTAGCATGCACATGATAACTATGATAGGAAGCCACACACAATCAATAAAATAAAAGACACTTTAAAAGACGTGGCTACACATGGACCATCAGATCTGGACCACCAAAAGTCCAGATTTCATCTCCTACCTCCATCCCTCAAACCACCTGAAAAATAACCAGGTGCCGGAACCCAAGCTCCGGTCACCTTCTCCGGCAAGCACAACCTCAAAATTTTCCAGAAATTGCAAAAACGTACATCATTCCACTCAGAATTCAACAAGGATTAAGAATATGCAATTTATTTTACCAGATCATTAACACACAAAGCAAATCGAAGAGATAAAGTTTAGATCTAAAAACTTCAGATCTACAATACAACCATGATACACGTCCAAAATCACATCTAAATATATCAGCATGATCAGCAACTCATGAGGAACACAATGCACACCATAAAATCAAGTTACATTATGATGAATTTCACACTAACCTGAGAATTGCAGAGCTTAAAATACACCAAGAAAACCCTCTGGAAGATGCAGATCTACTCCTTAGAACCTCTAATTGAAAAATAAATGCAATTAGAACTTGGAATCGTGCTAGATCTTGAGATTTGAACTTGAACCTTCAAAACTGAATCTGATGAAAAACTCACCCTCAGCTCCAATCAATGGTTGATTCTTGCTCTATTTACTTCACTGATCAAGAATGTGAAATAAAATCTCAAAGAAACTCCAAGGAGAGTGAGTTTCGAAGAGAGAAAGAGTGAGAGCAAAAATTGGAATTCTGAGCAAATGAGAGTGCATGAGGGTGAAATAAGCGTGTGATCCTCCTTATATAGACTTGGTTAACATTATGAGCATGATTAGGGTTTTGTTAATCCCTTGATTAAAGTTATCCAAGGTAATTTGCAAAAATGCAAGTTGTGATGCACCTCTTAATCCACACGTGCATGGGTCATGAAATCAGCATGATTCACTCACATTTCACTTACTGATCACAATGGAGTACATCTTGCAAAAATGCATTTCACTTACTTGTGGTTGATTGGTTTGTGAGTTTTGATCCATCTTGCAAAAATGCATTTTGTGAAATAAGTGAAGTACATGGCACATATCCACTTGGTTCAAGGGTCAAAAATGGTCCTCATGAAGTGTTCTTGGATGTTGTAATGTGACTTGAAGCATTAGAGGTCATTACAAGTCATTTTGAACCGAAATGCCAAAGGTGGAAAAAATGAATACATGTGAAAACCTTAAAAAACACCTTGCCTTCTTTTGATCATAACTTGAGAACCACAAATGATATGGAGACAATCTACTACTTTTTGGAAATGGGAGAGAAAGATCTTCACCTTTCATGTTTGAGGAAAATTCAGTTGGAGCTTCTTTGATGATGAAAAGTCAAGTTGAAGATGGTGGAAAAATTGCCAAAAATGGAAAGTTTCAAATTATAGGTCATTTCCATATTTAGTAACTTTTGCACAAACTCTTGATTCTTGATGAATAATGCCATCCATGCTATTCCTTGACCAAATAAAGGTACATGGACTTGGGAAACATGATTTGAACCCTTGAAAACTAATGGTTGACTTTCCTTTTGAACTGTTGACTTTTTCTTACTTCACAAGTAACTGATCCACTGAACATCTTCCACAATGAACCACTAGCCAAGTCTTCATCTATGAGTGTTTGTAAGCATACCATGAGAGCATGCTTAAATCCTCAAAGCCCTTCAAGAAGTCTTTTGGGTCAAAAACCCTAATTTGGTCCCTCTGGTTAGGAGGGGGAGATTCACTTGAAATCCTTTGCCATTCTTGATCTTATGAAGATATGATGAACTCCACAACACACCTTGAGGCTTGAGACTCCCTTGAGATGAACCAAGTACCTTGATCCCATGCTAAGAACCAATGCTATGCACAAATTCTAATGCAAGAAATGCAAAGAAACATAAGCTAGTTAGCTAAAAACAATAAGGCAAATTTTGGGGTGTTACACTTACCCTCGCCGGGAAGTTCTTCCATTAAGGGATTCTGCCCTTTATTTTATGTCTGAGACAGAAAAACTTCAGGTTACTCTCAGCAAAGTTCAGCAGTAGAAGAGGTCTTGGAGGAACAAGTATCGTATTCTTAATGTGGAGTGCAAGAAAATACAACAACTGTTAAGAGAAAAGGATGCTTTGATTAAGATTTTAGAGCAACATGCTGTAGAGAATCAGAAAGACCAAAGGAATTTGCTTGCTCCTTTCACTTGGCAAAGGAATGATAACCCGGAAACGGCTCAAGAGCCCCGGTCAAAGAAAAGGAAAGTACCAGAACCAACACCTGAGCTCTCCTCGGAGAGGACTCGGGACCCATTAGCTTAGATTTCCTTTCGCAGTACTATGTAAATTACTGTATCTCCATTTCTGCAATCCTTTTGAATTAAATAAAACGGGGTTTCCCCACTGTTTGATATTTGCATTCTAATTGTCGAAGTTTACTTTGAATAAACAAAAAAACGTACAATTAATATAATCATCACATTCACCATTCTCACTTAACGCATTCTTCTTACCTACTAATCTCACGTTTGCATCTCGATTCTAGAGTCAAATTGTCTCATTCGTACAATACTCGGGCCAATCGCCAGAAAAAGATGGATGATCTTGAGGAAGAGAACAGAGAGTTGAGGGAATAGATCGACACTCTGAAAGAGGATCTGAGAAAGCTTCATAATGACATGCAAGCTCTAGTAGAAGCTCAGATACAACAACAAAGGACTGTGATCTCAGAGATCGCATCAACGCCCATAGTGGAGAAGTATGATCCTAGGTACAAAATGCCGAAAGATTGTCCCTGGGGCATGCCTATTAACTATATCCCGGAAGGATATGTTCCGCCGATCATTGAAGATCCGAAAACTTCAGTAGGAGCCGCTGGGCCTGAAGGTTACAAACTTCGGGAAAGCGAAGATGCCAGGGGCATGATAGCAAATCCTGAAGGTTACAAACTTCGGGAGACACCGAGAGTATTGGCCATAATGACTATACCATCACCCGTGGTGCACACTGTCCCGGAAGGACAGATTCCACAGATACCCGCTGGTGGAAACAAAAGTGTGCTCAACAAAATGAATGGGTTCCAGGAACAGTTCCTGGAGATGCAGAAAGATCTGCAAATCCTTCACGGTCATGATTTATTTGGAAAGGACCCGTAAACCTTTTTTTGGTACCCAATGTGAAAGTTCCGGACAAGATCCAGGTACCCGATTTTGAAAAGTACAAGGGTAACTCTTGCCCTCAGAGCCATTTGGTGATGTACGCTCGACGAATGTTAGCTCAGACAAAGAACCAGGAGCTACTGATTCACTATTTTCAGGATAATTTAACTGGTGTCGCATTAAAATGGTACATGCATTTAAACCGCACTAAGATCGCCACTTTCAGAGATCTTGGCGCAGCCTTCGTTCAATAATATAAGTATAATTTAGACATAGCACCAGACAGAGATCAACTCAGATCGATGTCACAAAAGGACAAGGAAACCTTTAAAGAGTACGCTCAGAGATGGCATGAGATTTCTGGCCAGATTTGTCCACCTCTTGAGGAAAAAGAGATGACAAAGATCTTCTTAAAGACCTTGAGCTCATTTTACTATGACAGAATGGTCGCCAGTGCGCCCAGTGACTTCACTAGGATGGTGGGCATGGGAGTTCGTCTTGAGGAAGCAGTCCGAGAAGGACGTTTAGTTAAAGACGCTGGATCATCAAGTAGTACAAAATGATACGGTAGTGCCTCCCTAAGAAAAAAAAGCAAGATATTGGGAATATATCTCTCGAAAAGCAAAGACGACGATATCAACCAGTAGCACCCGTAACTCCTGCTATCAATCGCACGCCTGTTCCTATGTATCAACCTCAGGTTGCTCAAAGCCAACCGATTCAACATCAATTTCAGCAAAGGACACAACAGCCTCTTCAGCAGGCTCGTCCTCCGACAACACCAATCGTACAACGCGACCACCAGGGTTTGACCCTATACCCATGTTGTACGCATAATTGTTTCCACTCTTATTGGTCAAAGGGCACTACCAGACCAAGGCTCCTCTCGCAGTATCGGAAAATCCGCCTTTCTGGTTCAAAGCGGATCAGACTTGTCCTTACCATCAAGGAGGACCGGGCATAATATAGCGAACTGTCTCAGTTTCAAATTCGACGTGCAAAATCTTGTTAGGAGCAGGGTCTTATCTTTCAAAGATACAAATCCAAATGTTCTCACGAATCCGCTGCCTCAACACGAGAAAGCTGCAGTAAATTTGATAGAGGGAGAATCCAATAACAACTATAAAATTCATGATGTACTATTATTAAGGGTCAACTTGGTCAAGATGCATTGTAGACAGAGAGGATACGACCATGTGCCACCTCATAATTATCACCAGTGTGATATCTGCTCTAAAAATAATCAGGGATGTTTTGTGGTGCAAGCAGCTCTCCAGAAACAGTTGGATCTCGGGTGGATCCAGGAGCATCGAGTTCGTGGGGTCAACATGACTTATGCAAATTCCAACATCATTCAGAACCACGACATCTGTGCAGTGAATGTCAACTTAGTGGAAATGCACTCAAGGCAAAGCCAGTATCATAATCTTCCACGACACGATTATAATTCCTGTCTGACTTGCTCGGTAAATAAACAGGGATGCTCTTTTGTACAGGAGGCCCTCCAGCGTCAGATGGATCTTGGATGGATCCAGGACTACCATGATAGAAATCCTTATCAAATTAACATGGTTCAAAGCTTTGATATTCGTTTGATGAATACCAGCTTGGTAGAGTTACACGCCAAGCAAGTCCAGTTCGGTTTTCTCACTTCACATAATTATCTGAGCTTTAGAGTATGTTGTGAGAGTAACCAAGGGTGCGCTCTCGTGCAAAGAACTTTACAACACTTATTAAACCACTAGTGGCTTCCGATTTATATGGATGAAGACACACAACAAATCAGTGTGGTTGACGAGAACCCTACTCGGCATCAGAGTCAGGATGTCCGATCTACAGAAACATATCTGGTAAGGTTACACTACATTCAAAGTGGGCGTGGCCAGGTGCCACCACACAATTACGAGCGTTGTAGAGTCTGCTCGGAAAATAATCAAGGGTTCTACCTCGTGCGAGCAGCCCTTCAGAGTCAGTTGGACCGCAAAGAAATCCAATAGTATTCAGTTTCGGGGTCTATCAACTGGACGCCCGACTATTTCGCTGATTAGACTAAGGATGTTGTTGTGATCTCTGATCATGAAAGGGCCAACGATGTTTGCACCATCATTCCTCTACTTGACAAATCGAAAGCTCCTAACCAGGAACTGATTAAATTTACCTACGACAGTCAGAGAAATTAGAAGGCTCCTGTAATTATCTATCTACCGGGACCACTACCATATGAATCAACTAAGGCTATCCCTTACAAATACGGTGCAACAACAGTTGAGAATGGGAAGGAAATTCCATTACCCTCCGTCGTGAATATTGCAGACATCAGTCGAGTAACACGGAGCAGTAGAATCTTTAACAGAGGAGTTAGAGAACCTAACAAAGAAAAGGAACTTCAGACAGAAGTTCCTAATCCACCAGTCGGTCAATCCAGTAATCCCGACCTTTCAAAGAACGATGATGAGATGCTGAATCTCATCCAAAGGAGTGAATACAACATTGTTGATCAGCTGTTACAAACTCCTTCAAAGATCTCTATGTTATCCTTTTTACTCAGTTCCGAAGCCCACAGAGAGGCTCTACAGAAGGTCTTAGAACAGGCCTTTGTGGAAGAGGACGTGTCAATACGACAATTCAAAAATATCATCTCTAACATCACTTCCTGCGACAACTTGGGGTTTAGTGATGAGGAATCGCCAGAAGCAGGCAAAAGCCACAACATGGCGCTCAGTATCACAGTTAACTGCCAGGACGATGCTTTAGCCAGCGTACTGGTAGACACCGTATTGGCTCTCAACGTCATGCCGAAGTCCACTCTGATGCAACTATCATTCAAAAGACCTCCGATGAGAGGCACCGAGGTTGTCGTCAAAGCATTTGACGGGTCCAGAAAAACAGTTATCGGCGAAGTCGACCTTCCCATAACTATCGGTCCTCACACTTTCCTAGTCACTTTCCAGATCATGGACATTCGGGCAACGTACAGTTGCTTATTATGAAGACCTTGCATACACCAGGCTGGGGCAGTCAGTTCGACACTTCACCAAAAGCTGAAGTTCTTCAAAAACAACCAACTCGTCACGGTCTGTAGAGAACAGGCCTTGATCATTAGTAACATATCATCATCCACCTGTGTGGAACCGAAGGAGGTTATTGGAACTCAGTTCCAATAACTTTCGGTGAGCAATGAAAATCAATTAGAGAAGGGAACCCTGATTTCCTGGTACAAGGATGCTCTCAAAGTAATCGAGAGTAACAATGCAAAAGGATGGGGACACCTTGTCATTCCTACTGATAATAAAACAAAGAAGGGTCTTGGTTTTTCTGCAACCTGTACCCAGACAGCTGCTAACGATGAAAGTCTTCATCCTATTCAGGACTTCTTCCACAGTGGAGGTTTCCTTCACCCACTGACTCAAGAAGTACATACCATCAACGAGGGAGATTCCTCTGACACAGATGAGGAATGAGAGTCCTATCTTAATAAGGATGGTTATATGTCTCAGGAAGAGGTGCCTACGTACGCCATTCTGCTATCCCACACAGAGTCTGAGATTTATACCAAGGTCAGACGTCAAAATGATATACGGAGATTGTGATCTGGAAGGATGTCGTCCTCTGCCAAATTCATTAGAGGAGGACACTCTGATGAAATACAACTTTGACCACGACTACTATGGCTCGATGGATGGTCTACCTATCTGGAAGCCGTAACCAGGAAACTTGGGGCAAGAAAACCAGCTGAACCATAAAAGTCAGCTGAGCATCATTGAAAAGAATACCTACGTCCCCACCATGTCATGGGATCAACACTCAGGTCATTCAGAATATATTCAGCACGACGATGAATTTGTAAAGTTTGCAAGACTAGAATTCATTAACTTTGCTTTTCCCGAGGTCAACGTCATCGAAAGGGATGACTTCTCCTGTTCCAAAAATGTGTGGGACACCTTAGGATAACCGAGTGGAAAATATAACTTTATGGTCAAATACACCGCTCCTAAAAGCTCTCGTATCAGGCTCGAAGACATCCAGCTAACTGGATGGGGGGATTCACCTGAGAGCGCAAATACTATGCAAAATACAACAGAGGAATCCTCCTACGACAACTCTGCCTGGGAGACAGATTCCAATGATCCTGCTCCACCAGAAATCACCGTTATTTCTGAAGACAAATCAAGGAAGGTACCAGACTTTGTGATTCACTGAGGAGTTCGCCGCCAATGGGTTGCTGTCGATGTTCTGAAGATTTTTCATAAGTCAAAGTAATTGTCATCTTTATCTTAACCTTTCACCCTGCCCAGGTGAAACATATGTTTTGATAGGGCTCACTTTCTGTAAATATACCTCTTCGCTTCGCCCAAAGCGACAGAGTTTTGTTTTGTAGGGTTGTAGTTTCAAGAATTGACAAAATCATAAATAAATAAACGTCGTTCTGTAATTTCTGCATTAATCGTTGTTTTCTCTTTTCGTTTTTTTAGAAAATGGTAATCCTAAAAAAAATACAAATAATAAAAACAAGTAGTAAAAAAATACACTGCACACACTCTTGCATTCTCTCTATCTCTTCTAAACACAAATCATCATGTCATGCAGATTGCTTGTTTTAAACCCCGTTGAAACATAGGATCTGATGCCTTCTCCCAACTTTGAATTCCCGGTATTTGAGGCTGAAGAAGAAGAGGACGAAGAAATTCCAAAAGAGATCTCCCGATTACTCAGACAAGAGGAAATGTCCATTAAACCTCACAAAGAGCCGTTGGAAACAGTCAACTTGGGTTCAGAGGAAGAGAGAAAAGAAGTCAAGATTGGGGCACTACTCAGTCCAACTATCAAAGAATGTTTGATAAAGCTTCTCAAAGAGTTCCCGATGTATTCGCTTGGTCCTATCAGGACATGCCAGGGTTGGATACCAGCATCGTGGAACATCATCTACCATTGAGATCAGAATGTCTGCCAGTAAAACAAAGGTTGAGACGAACTCATCCAGATATGGCTATCAAAATCAAAGAGGAAGTACAGAAACAGATTGACGCGGGTTTCCTCGCCACATCAGAATATCCGCAATGGTTAGCCAACATAGTACCAGTTTCGAAAAAGGATGGAAAGGTCAGAATGTGTGTGGATTACAGAGATCTAAACAAGGCTAGTCCAAAGGACGACTTTCCTTTACCACACATTGACATGCTAGTTGACAGTACAACAAAGTTCAAAGTTTTCTCCTTCTTGGATGGATTCTCGGGCTATAATCAGATAAAAATGGCACCGAAAGACATGGAGAAAACATCCTTCATCACCCCATGGGGTACTTTTTGGTACAAGGTAATGCCATTCGGGTTGAAGAACGCCGGGGCAACCTATCAACGGGCCATGACTACTCTTTTTCATGACATGATACACAAGGAAATAGAGGTATATGTCGATGACATGATTGCCAAATCTAGAACAGAGGAGGAGCATGTGACCCATCTATCAAAGCTATTTGAGCAGTTGTGAAAATACAAACTCCGCTTGAATCCCAATAAGTGCACCTTCAGTTTCCGTTCAGGGAAACTTCTAGGATTCATCGTCATCCAGAAAGGAATTGAGGTTGATCCTGACATGGTCAAGACCATTCAAGAAATGCCTTCTCCGAAGACTGAAAAACAAGTCAGGGGATTCCTGGGACGTTTGAACTACATTTCCAAAATCATATTCCTCATGACCGCGACATGTGCGCCAATCTTCAAATTGCTAAAAAAGAATCAGGACTGCGTTTGGACAGAAGATTGCCAAACCGCCTTCGACAGTATCAAAGAATATCTATTGAACCCACCGATCCTATCACCTCCAGTTGAAGGAAAACCCCTAATCATTTACTTAACAGTCTTGGAAGACTTGATGGGTTGTGTACTTGGCCAACAAGACGAAACCAAAAGGAAAGAGTCTGCCATTTACTAATTAAGCAAGAAATTCACCGACTGCGAGACTCGGTACACTATGCTTGAAAAAACTTATTGTGCTTTGGCTTGGGTAGCCAAACGTCTTTGCCAGTATATGATTCATCACACTACTTGGTTAATATCCAAAATGGATCCAATCAAGTATGTCTTTGAAAAGCCTGCTCTCACGGGAAGGATTGCCCGTTGGCAGATGTTGTTATCAGAGTACGACATCGAGTACCATGCTCAGAAAGCCGTCAAGGGAAGTATTTTAGCCGATCATTTAGCTCATCAACCGATTGACGATCAAGAATCAGTCAGATTTGACTTCCCAGACGAAGATGTCATGTACCTAAAAATGAAAGATTGCGATGAACCGCTACCTAGTGAAGGGCCAGAACCAGGTTCCCAATGGGGACTAATCTTTGACGGAGCTGTCAATCATTACAGAAACAGAATTGGGGCAATCATCATAACACCTCAGGGTACCCACGTTCCTTTCACCGCCAGACTTACATTCAAGTGCACAAACAATGAGGCCGAATACGAAGCTTGTATTATGGGTCTCGAAGAAGCGATCGACTTAAGGATCAAGAACTTGGATGTATATGGCGACTCAGCCCTGGTTATCAATCAGATCAAAGGAGATTGGAACACATACCAATCAGGATTGATTCCTTACAAAGAATACGCGAGAAGGTTGTTACCATTCTTCAATAGAATCGAGTTTCATCATATCCCTCGTGAAGAGAATCATATGGCTGATGCCTTAGTCACTCTCTCTTCCATGATTAGTATAGGTCAATGGAACAACTTACCTAAGATCGACATAATGCGCCCTGAACGGACCGCTTACATCTTCGCGATCGAAGCAGTCATAGACGATAAACCTTGGTATCATGATATCAAATGCTTCCTTCAGAAACAAGAATACCCGCTAGGGGTGTCCAGGAAGGACCGAAAGACCCTCAGAAGACTGGCAGGCAGCATCTTCCAGAACGGTGATACACTCTATAAGCAGAATTTTGACATGGTCTTGCTCCGATGCGTGGACAGACCAAAAACAAACATGCTGATAAAAGAAATTCATGAAGGATCCTTTGGCACTCATGCCAATGGACACACAATGGCGAGAAAAATTCTAAGAGCAGGGTACTATTGGTTGACAATGGAATTCGACTGCTACAAGTACACGAGGAAGTGTCACAAGTGTCAGATATACACAAACAAAATCCATGTACCGCCAACACATCTCAAAGTTCTTTCTTCCCCATGGCCTTTTTCCATATTGGGAATCGACATGATTGGCATGATTGAACCCAAGGCTTCAAACGGACATCGGTTCATGCTAGTGGCCATTAATTACTTCACCAAGTGGGTCGAAGCAGCGTCATTCGCCACAGTAACCCGACAAGTGGTGGTCCGATTTATCAAAAACAATCTCATCTGTCGTTATGGTGTTCCAAGCCAGATCATTACTGATAATGGATCTGACTTGAACAACAAGATGATGAAAGAGTTGTGCGCTGAGTTCAAGATCGAACACCATAACTCATCTCCCTACCGGCCCAAGATGAACGGAGCGGTAGAAGCGGCTAACAAGAACATCAAGAAGATCGTTCAAAAGATGGTTGTAACCTTCAAAGACTGGCACGAAATGCTGCCCTTTGCTCTTCATGGTTATCGCACATCTGTCCGCACTTCAACAGGGGCAACCCATTTCTATCTAGTATATGGCATGGAAGCCGTGCTCCCCATAGAGGTTGAGATCCCATCAATCCGAGTATTGATGGAAACTAAGCTAACAGAAGCTGAATGGTGTCAAAGTTGGCACGACGAACTGAATCTGATCGAAGACAATCGAATAACAGCTCTATGCCACGGTCAGTTGTATCAATAGAGAATGAAGAAGGCCTTTGACTAAAAGGTTCGACCTCGCATCTTCAGGAAAGGAGACCTTGTGCTAAAAAAGATACAATCATTTCTCACTGATTCCCTGGGCAAATGGACTCCGATTTATGACGGCCCATATGTGGTCAAGAAAGCTTTCTCCGACGACGCCTTGAGACTCGCAGCCATGGACGAAGAGGAATTTGCATATCCCACAAATGTTGATGTAGTCAATAAATACTTCGCCTAAACTAAGAGAAAAAAAATGTCTCAGTGGATTGAAAACCCGAAAGGGCGGTCCAGGCAAAAATTAGAGACACAATAAAAAATCATCCCGGTGGATTGGAAATCTCAAAGTACAATCCAGGAAAAAGTTAGGGATTAATGGCAAGTAACTACGTCCAACAGAGAGGTAAATCCCTCAGCGGCAGTTACACCATCCGTCAGGAAAACTCCAGTCAAGGTCATCTTCGACGGAAGCTCAGGATGTCCCGAATTCAAAGTTGGTAGAAGGATAGCGGTCATTATGTTTCGATGTAGCCCTTTTCCCTTAAATTACCATTTTCTAAACTTTGTAAATACTCTATGGAATCACGCGCTTGGCTGACTTCCATCCTATCAATAAAATTTGAGCCCTTGTGGTTTTGTTTGCAATTCTTATTTGTTTTAGCTTTACAGAATGACATTTTAATATGATCAGCGAATCTTGAAATAAAACAAAAATAAATATACTTGTTAAACTTTTTTCTACTTTTAAAATAAAGATGGAAATTTCTTTTGACTGTTGAACATCAAAAGAACATCAATCGCTTCTCCAGAAGTAATCGAACCTCAAAGTGCATAATCAAAGTACTCCTTCTAAGCCAGTACGCCCGAAGGAAGGATCAATTGTGTCAGAGACCATGTTTCATCTGACACCCCCAGCAGATTTCTTACCTCCTAAGCCCGACCAACGATTTTCCCCGCGTGGACTATCTCTCCTAAGCAAGGCAGAATTGCTATTTTGAACCCAGTGGTACCTCTTCGTCCCCCGCGGTGGCCGAGTATCTAGTCGTGTTCATCAACTAATTTGTATGTCGCGTCAGTTTTGTCAGCATATACATACATACATCATGCATTATTGATTTGCATTCACATTCATATTGCATCACTATCACTCTAGTCAGTCTTGTTCCCTAGTGATAAAAGTCCTCTCAATCGAGTTGACAGTTATGTCCTTGTCAGGAAGCGCTACAGTCCCTTGACCACTTTGATAACTTGAACCTCTGAAAAACAAGAAGACATGCGACAAACGTCACTCTTCGCCATTGAAGATGATATCTTCGCTTTCCTGGATTAAGGAATCCCCAGAGAAAGCCTCTTAATCAAAGATTCGGAAATACACCAGTTCTCCTTCATAAAATTCGTTGACAAAAAAGGTCATCAGCACCTCAGGATTGGATTGCATCACATGGCATTCCTCCGAGAAGATCTCGAGGAAAAGTGTGATGTAATATCCCTAAGCGACAGCAGTCTCTCAAGAGACCTGCTTTCCCCAATAAAGTCGACAAATGGCGTCTCCAAACAGAGAAGTTTGTGCACCTCTACCACTCAGACAAATGGATTCCCCAGCAAGTCTGACATTAAAACTTTTTTTCGTCAAATGGCATCTCCCCGGGAAAATTCGGTGAGAAGTTTGGGGGAAATCTGCTACGAGTAGAGTCTCTTGTCAAGAAGTTTATTGACAAAAAAACTGAGACCAGCTCCTTGGTAGAAGGCCAGGGTCGAGGGGAAGTTTCATTTCAGAAACCAAGACCAGTTCCTTGGTAGAAAACCAGGATCGAGGGGAAGTTTATTACAGAAACTAAGACCAGTACCTTGGTAGGAAACCAGGATCGAGGGGAAGTTTATTTCAGAAACTAATACTAGTTCCTTGGTAGGAAACCAGGATTGAGGGGAAGTTTGTATCAGAAACTGAGACCAGTTCCTTGGTAGGAAACTAGGATCGAGGGGAAGTTTATTTCAGAAACTAAGACCAGTTCCTTGGTAGGAAACTAGGATCGTGGGGAAGTTTATTTCAAAAGGAAATTGAGACCACTTCCTTGGCTAAAAAACAGGATCGAGGGGAAGTTTTCTACCTTTTCTAAGCATCATTGCTTAGCTAAAGAAGATCAATGCGTAAGCTACCATTCATAACCACCATCAAAATTTTGGTTATTCCGATATTTAATCCTCTTGCACCCCGAATGACCGAATACCTTCTCCATTCACACCTTCGGGTCCAAGAAGATTAAATAGGGGCATCTGTCATACCCCAAATTTTTACCACTAAGGTTCCCCATCATTGTGCAAACAATCATCATAATATGGATGGAGCATCATACCTCATTAGTCTCCCCAAAGATGGGTGAGCATCCACTACAATCAAACTTAGGGTTCAAGCCCTCTCAGAGCTCTAAGACAAAGGATCAATCAAGGAATGAAATGATCTTCAAGTTGTCTAAACCTCTCAAACATTCATAAAGGATCAAAAGGACTCCCACATCATGGAATCAAGCACAAGGCTGCAGCATTCCAAGTGGATTAAGCCTCAAGATCGCCAGTGTCACCAAATTAGGGTTTTGGTTGACTAGGGCCTCCAGTTGGAAATTTTCCTCTGGGCATGAGCCAATGCTTCAAAGCATAACCCAAAATACTTTAAGGGACATCATGGACCCAATCATCAAGTCAATTTAGCCTCAGGGGATGCATACATAAAAAATCAGGAATTAGGGTTTCATGACCTAATTCACCCCTAAGTTGAGTTTTGGGAAAAAACATGAGCCAAGACCTCAAGAGAGGATTTGAGGGTCTCTAACACACTACATTGATCCATTTGCAACAATGGATTAATCCAAGAAGCTTGATTCACAAGTTTCAAGTTTATTAGAACCACCGTTAGGGTTTCGTGGGAAAAGTTAACTATACCTTTGACTTTTGACCCAGGCATGCTCCCAAACCTTGGGACATGATTCAATACACCCTATAGAACCCATGGAACATGTCCATCAAATTTGATTTTGGTCAAGGACTTGATTTCATGGAGGATCGCACAGTTTGGAATTCATCTGACAAAAAGTCAACTGTGCACAAAAGTCAACTTTGACTTTTTGAGATTTTTCACAATTATTGTTCTTTGACCCTAAAATGATGTTAATGTATGATTGGAATCATCATTCATCAAGAAAAATCAAGAAAAGTGGGATAACTTGTAAAAGGGGTTAACCATAAAAAACTTAGAAATTTTCTATGTTATGGAACAAAGTGGCTAGGGTACCAACTTTGGAGGATCATAACTCCTAAACCACAAGGCCATTTTTCCCCATACAAAGCTGGATTTATAGCTCTAATGGCCCTCTACAAAAGCTTCAAACATAACTCATTCCAATACTTCATGGATTTCAAGTTATGGAATGGTCAAAATCACAAAAAGTGAAGATGTCACTTTTTTCCAACACTTGGTGAAATTTTCACTAAGTCAGAATCTGCCTTCACTTTTTTCCAAATGTAGGGACATTTTTCACTTGGATCCAAAAAGTATTAAAACCAACTATGATCAAACAGTTGTTGTATCATATGGGGGCTTTCCAAAATGGCCAAGAACTTCATAAAATTCCACTTGAGCCATGAGATATGACAATGGCAATATGCCTTGCTGAAAACTGTCAAAGCAAGGCAGATTTATGCATCTTGTTCGATTTACCAAGTTTGTGCAAATGACAAATAACTTATTCATTTGACCACCTCAGGGGGAGACCAAGGAGGGACAAACACTGATCTCCAAGCCTCCAAAGTCCTTGGAACCAAAAGTAGCATGCCAAACCTAGAATTGCCTAAAAGAGGGACAAGACTCCAATTTTGGTTTGAAGCATTTAATGGATGCACCAAGGTGGCATGGACTGAGCCTCTTCCAACTGAATTCAGTCAAGACTTATCCGAGACCAAGGGAACCAGCAGCCTGTGCCCTAACCTCTAGTCAATGGCTAGAGGAGACTTGGATTCCCATTGATCAACATTGGCCAAACCTATACAGCAGTTTCCATTCACTATTGCTTGCAAAACAAACTTGTTGTATTATAAATAGAGCTCAATTGTGATCAGTTTGAGTACACATAAGCCATCAAACAGATGCTTTCCTCAAAATCTCCTTCTCACTTGCAATTTTGCCTTCTAAGGCAAGTCACTATCGGGTTTTGAGTTTGAGAGTAATTCCAACCAAACCAATCACACACACACCTCATAAACATCATATAGAAGTGATCCAAACACTCACATAACATCTGGAACACCAAAATCACAAAATCACTAGCCAATTGCTCAAGTTCTTGATAGATTTGCAGTTGGGGTACCATCTCAAGTTCCAGGTCATTTCAATCCACTCTAAGCATACAGGCACACACTATAGCACCTAGGGAAGCTGTCCATATCATTGGAACCTAGCTGTAACACCTCTAACACAAAACACGATCACCAGCTGCAAGAGGTAAGCATGAGCTCTTCTAACTCTATGATCCATGCATTTTTTGCTGCACAATAATTTGGCCATATATTCATAATCACGCATAGAGTGTTTTCCCTTAATCAATTGCTTTGTTTGAATCTTGTATGAAATTTCCGAACCTTCATGCAAATTTTAGGGTTCTTGAGGTTTCTCTTTGATCTCTTATTCCATGCTTAAAATAAATGAAATTAAAGACCATAGACATGATCGTGAGGTAAAAACGAGTAGATTGATATGTAGATTGCATGATATCATCAAGTATTCAATGAGATTGGATAGAAAACACAAATCTTCAGAAACAGAGGGTGGCGCGTGTTCTTGCCATGTTCTTGGCGCCATTTTTGAATATTTGAATATTCGAATTTTGTGATTTTATTGAATTGATTCAAAAATTAATTTCACTTTGAGTTTTATTGATTTTGAGTTGATTCCTTTTTTAATAATTCACAAAAATTTTAAAATATTTTATTTTACCAAAAAATCCCAAAAATGTTATTTATTTCATATACTTGATATTTTTGTAAAGAATTAATATTTTAATTGGTTTTGACATTTAAAATATTTTCTCCTTCTTGATTTTTCAAATTTTAGTGATTTCTAATCATTTTGTGTATCAAAACTTATTTTTGAAACATTAATCCAAGATCACAATTTGTTTTTCACATGCTTAACAATTTTGATCATTTTAATTGAATTTTTATTCAATTAAAATATATTTTGAAAACAAATTAGGGTTTTGATTAATTCAACCCTCATCAAACTTTTTCAAACACTTTTGGGCCTCTTGAGAGAGTGTAAGACCCAACCCCTTTGTAAATACATCACATTTTGGGCCTCAGTCATTGTATAAGTCCCACTGTATTTTTAAAAACAACAGCGCGATCGTCGCCTTTTTAACAAAATCAACTGGGCCTCTCCTCGAGCTGTAAGCCCCACCACTTGTACAAAAAATAAATCTTTTGGGCCTCTAATAGAGTGTAAGACCCAATCCCCTTTTAACCAAAACCATTTTGGGCCTCAGAAATTGTATAAGTCCCTCTGCGTTAAAACAAAAACCTCGGCGCGACCGCCAGTTAAAAAACAAATCATCTGGGCCTACCCTCGTGTTATAAGCCACATTCCTTTTCTTTAAACATATTTGGGCCTCTTGAGAGAGTGTAAGACCCATCCCTTTGTACAGAAAACCTTTTTGGCCTCAGTAACTTGTATAAGTCCCTATACAAATTCAAAACAACAGTACAATCACTGATAAAACCTTGGGCCTCTCCTTGAGATGTAAGCCCCAACAATCTTTTCAAAATACTTTCTCCTTTGATTTTGAATATGTTGTTATCAAAGCTTTCTTTGTTGAACAACTAAAAAAACAACATGGAAGCTCTACAACCGAGTAAGTGTTTACCTGATTTCTTTATCCGCTTTCATATATATAATTGTATTGTGGGGCTGTTTCACTGTAAGTCTTCTTTCACAAACTTTTATATACTCGTAAAATATCAACTGTGCAATACTAGTATAGCTATTTAGAGTTTTCCCCGGCAACTACGTCTAGCACCAGGTAAAGCCCTGTTGGTTACTCTTAATTACAAACAAAACTAGATCCCCATAGGATTACCAGACACAGTCTTCCCTCCTCTTGGGGTTAAACAATATGGAGACTTGAAAGGCAGCATTCTTCATGAACCCTTTCTCAGACTGTCACTCTTAGTAATTGTCAAAGAAACTCTAACTCCCCAGAGATGATCTTTTCTCCGTGAATGGCATCTCTTGAGTTTCTTCCAAATTCTCGAACTTTCCTGGCTTTATCTATTCTCGGTGAATAGCATGTATTGAACTTTTCGGGGTTTGAGGACCCACATGCTTCCTAAAAGCATCCCCGCCTCCTCTTGGACGTTGTACAAGGACCCTTCGGCTTCTTACAAGCTCTCATGCCTTCTCTTGGGCTTAGTACAAGGACCCAAAAACCTCAACAGGTATAGGAATAGAACCTAGTCATCAATTTGCTAGAGCTGTCTTTCTGAGTCAAGTGTCAGACCAGTTAATGGGTTGACCTTCATCCCTTAACATACCAGCCTTCCCTTGGGCTTCATACAAAGATCCTTCACTATCTGAGAATCGATTTCCCAAAACGTTAGTAGACTTGGACAGTCTCAATACCCGTGGGATTTCCCATTTCCTTAAAGAATAGGAAATAACCATGATCCTTTGATCAATACCAAAGCTTAGCCTTGACCTTTATAAGAACTGATTTTCTCTTTTATCCAACACACTGGACCTGTCACTCAACTAAAACAGTCACCAGCATAAATATCCTCCTCTTGGACTTTGTACAAATGATTCTCCCCAGTGGAGCTAACCTTTTCAGACTCTCTTGTTGAGTCAACCTTTTAGCCTCCATCTTGGGCTTCGTACGAGATATAAAACACTCTCTTGTTGAGTATAAAAGACTCTCTTGTTGAGTCAACTCTTTTAGCCTCCGTCTTGGGCTTCATACAAGACACATATAGACACTCTCTTGTTGAGTATAAAAGACTCTCTTGTTGAGTCACCCTTTTAGCATCCATCTCGGGCTTAGTACGAGATACAAATCACTCTCTTGTTGAGTATAAAAGACTCTCTTGTTGAGTCACCCTTTTAGCCTCCATCTCAGGCTTCGTACGAGATACACAAACATTCTCTTGTTGAGTATAAGAGATTCTCTTGTTGAATCATCCCTTTCGCCTCAGTCTTGGGCCTTGTACAAGACACATAAACACTCTCTTGTTGAGTATAAAAGATTCTCTTGTTGAGTCAAGCCCTTTTAGCCTCCATCTCGGGCTTCGTACGAGATACAAATCACTCTCTTGTTGAGTATAAAAGACTCTCTTGTTGAGTCAGTCACCCTTTTAGCCTCCATCTCGGGCTTTGTACGAGATACACAAGCACTCTCTTGTTGAGTATAAAAGATTCTCTTGTTGAGTCAACCCTTTTCGCCCCTGTCTTGGGCTTTATACAAGACACATAAACACTCTCTTGTTGACTATAAAAGGCTCTCTTGTTGAGTCAATCCCCTCTTAACCTCCGTCTCGGGCTTCATACGAGACACCCAATCACTCTCTTGTTGAGTATAAAAGACTCTCTTGTTGAGTCAGTCACCCTTTTAGCCTCAATCTTGGGCGTTGTACAAGACAGAAAGAACATTTTCCCCGAAAAAGTCAAACTTCTAGCCTCCTCTTAGGATTTGTAATAAAGAAAACCCCGGTTGAGTCAATCAACCTTTTAGCATCAAAGTTGTGCCTCACTCACAGCATACAAACATCAACAAATCCTTTTTAGAGATGACAAATTCTCTCTCAGTCAAAACCTTTAGCTTCACATCTTGGGCTTTGAACAAGATACAAATAAACCCTTTAGCTTCACATCTTGGGTTTTGAACAAGATACAAACCACCTTTAGCTTTATGTCTTGGGCTTCGAACAAGACACCAAAACAACCTTTTTCCTCCCATAGAATAGGAGGAACTACGATCGCTCTGATTTCCCTGTTTCGTTAAACGGGAATATGTAGGCATAAGATTACAAAAATCTTAGAAAGCATACTAATCAAAAACCCAAAACCCAATACCCCCATATATCAACCCAAAAGCACCAAATCCTAACATCCTACAAAATACCTCACAAATGATCCAGACATTCGAATCTTAACAAAATAAACTTAAGAAAGACCCACATCTTATCGCATCTGCAACCTAACAGACCGCTGTTCAAACTCAGTATGCAAGCAGGGTTAATTGGAGACATCTATTTCCCTTCCTTAATCAGCTCAATAGGATAATAAATGAATTGAACTGTAGTGCCCAAAGTGATAGTGACTCAGGACCACAAAAGTCGCGCTACAGTGGCGACGCAGGTATTCTTTTCAATGATGCTCAGCTGATTTTCATTGTTCGACTGATTTTCTTGCCCCAAGTCTCCTGGGTATGGCTTCCAGATAGGCAGACCATTCATCGGGCCATAGTAGTCTTGGTCAAAGTTGTATTTCATCGGAGCGTCATCTTCTAATGAATTTGGCGGAGCACGACATCCTTCCGGATCACAATATCCGTATATCATTTTGAAATCTGATCTTGGTATAAATCCCAGACTCTGTGCAGGATAGGAAAATGGCGTAGGCGCCTCTTCCTGAGACATATAACCATCCTTGTTAAGATAGGATTTCCATTCTTCATCTGTATCGGAGGAATCTCCTTCGTTGATGGTATGTACTTCTTGACACACTGGGTGAAGGAAACCTCCACTATGGAAGAAGTTCTGAATGGGATGAAGACTTTCATCGTTAGCAGCTATCTGGGTACAGGTTGCAGAAAAATCAAGACCCTTCTTTGTTTTATTATTAGTAGGAATGATAAGCTGTCCCCATCCTTTTGCGTTGTTACTCTCGACTACTTTGAGAGAATCTTTGTATGAGGAAATCGATGTTCCCTTCTCTAATTGATTTTCATTGCTCACTGAAAGTTCCGAGAACTGAGTTCCAACAACCTCCTCTGGCTCTACACAAGTAGATAATGAAAGGTTACTCATGATCAAGGCTTTTTCTCCACAGACCGTGACGATTTGGTCATTCTTGACAAACTTCAGCTTCTGGTGAAGTGTCGAAGTGACTGCCCCAGCCTGGTGTATCCAAGGTCTTCCTAATAAGCAACTGTATGTTGCCCGGATGTCCATGACCTGGAAAGTGACTAGGAAAGTGTGAGGACCGATGGTTATGGGAAGGTCGACTTCACTGATAACTGTTTTTCTAGACCCGTCAAATGCTTTGACGACGACCTCACTACATCTCATCAGAGATCCTTTGAATGATAGTCACATTAGAGTGGACTTCGGCATAACGTTTAAAGTCGATCCGGTATCTACCAGTACGCTGGCTAAGGCATTGTCCTGGCAGTTAACTGTGATATTGAGCGCCATGTTGTGACTTTTGCCTTCTTCTAGCAATTCCTCATCACTAAACCCCAAGTTGTTGCAGGAAGTGATGTTAGAGACGATTCTATCGAACTGTCGTATTGACACATCCTGTTCCACAAAGGCCTGCTCTAAGACTTTCTGTAGAGCTCTCTGTGGGCTTCGGAACTGAGTAAAAGTGATAGCACTGAGCTCTTTGAAGGAGTTTGTAACAGCTGATCAACAATGTTGTATTCACTCCTTTGGATGAGCTTTAGCATCTCATCGTCGTTCTTTGAAAGGTCGGGATCACTGGATGGATAATTTGGTGGTTTAGGAGCTTTTGTTTGAAGTTCCTTTTCTCTGTTAGGTTCTCCAACTCCTCTGTTGAAGATTCGACCACTCCATGTTACTCGACTGATGTCTGCAATATTCACGACGGAGGGTAATGGAATTTCCTTTCCATTCTCAACTGTTGTTGCACCGTATTTGTAAGGGATCACCTTAGCTGAGTCATACGATAGTGGTCCTGGTAGATAGATAACTACAGGAGCCTTCTGATTTTTTTGACTGTCGTAAGTAACTTCAATAAATTCCTGGTTAAGAACCTTCGATTCGTCAAGTAGAGGGATGATGGTACAAACATCTTTGGCCCTTTCATGAACAGAGATTACGACAACATCCTTAATCTAATCAGCGAAATAGTCTGGCATCCAGTTGATAGACCCCGAAATCGAATATTGTTGAATCTCTTTGTGGTCCAACTGACTCTGAAGAACTGCTCGCACGAGGTAGCATCCTTGATTATTTTCTGAGCAGACTCTACAGCGTTCATAGTTGTGTGGTGGCTGTAATACCCCAAAATTTGCTCTCTCTTTTGTCATCATAGCATAGCATTATCATATATCATATCATATCCATCTCATTAGCATTGCATTGCATCTTTGCATAGAAAAATGAAGCATAGCATCCCTCTTACCATCAAGGCATGTGATCAAGGGAAAGGTGGACAATCAAAGAATCATTCAAGGCACAAAAGGTCAAACAAGTTGCCTCAAGGCAAGCCAAGAGGTCTTTCATGTCTCATACTATCTCAATTGATCATCCAAAACCTCAAGAAAGTGAGATTCAATAGGAGATTGAAGCACTACATCCTACACTATGCAAGAGATCCAAAAAATGAAGGAAAACCCTCAAAAGAGACGGTTCATTGGTTCAAAATACCCTCAAGTGGCATATCTCATCATCCTTTAAGAGGATACACAACATACTCTAAGGAATTTGAAATTGAAGACTCCACATTTTTCTCCTAGGAGGTGGGTACCAAAACTAGGGTTTCCAATTAAATCAGACCATCTTTGTTTTTTTGAACAAAACTTGATGTCATGGGATTCTACATGTCTTTAAGTGTATGTGTGTGGAAAATTGCCTCTCAATTGGTTTTAGAAGTGGTTCAATTGGAAGAAAGATAAAAAATCAGGAAAATTGGGGCTAAGTCAAATAATCAGGGGAAAAAGTCAACTCATGACTTTTTGAGGCCAAATCCATGAAATTCATGTTATATGTGACCAATGGACAAAATTTGATCGAGAAATTCCAAAAGGATCATGAAAAAATCAAGATTTGAAGAGTTGCCAATTTTGGGAGAAATAGGGTTTTCAAAAATAGTAATTTTTGGCCATTTTGCATCAGACTTTGAACCAAGGCCATTCAAAATTGAAGCATCAAATGAAAATTCCACTCGGCCACAACAAAAGATCTTGTTTTAAGCTTCACATCCATGTGTAGATCATCCCCATTAGATAAGAATTGAGAGAGTTATGGATGATCAAAGTTGAGGAAAACTTTGGCAAAATGCAAGTCAGCTTGGGCAAGTTTTAGGTCACGCGCATGTCATTTCCGCAAACATGTGGTGGGCCAAATGTTCACCCATTTTTCTCATGGTTAGAGGCTTCATTTGGAAAACTTGTCAACATCAAAGTTATTCCTTGCAATGCCCTCTTCAATGTTCATGTTGGACAAAATTTCATTTGATCAAGTTATGAGGTAGAAATAGTGGTCTCAAGTTAGGGTAATCATGCTGAAGTTCCATGCCATGTTTGCCTTGCCAGCCAAACCCTTTGCCTCGCCCATAACCAGTTCCCATACCTTAGTGTTTCAATCCATTTTTCAACCTCTTCCAAGCATTATTTCAACTCGATTTTCATACCAAACTTGTAGCATTACATCTCTTCTTTCAAATGAACCTAAAAACTCACCAAACTATTGATTGAGTAGAGAGAAAAACATCATCAAAACACCCTATATTCCACTGATGCATTGATGGCTGTGATACATAACTTGGTTTAGACATCCATCAAACAATTCTTTCCCTTATTTGAGCACACCATGAACATCACATACACTGCTATAGCACGTGCCTTGCATGAAAATGGAAAGAGCAAACTTGTTGAGCAAGTTTCTAATACACAGTTATGCCATTCATTTCACTTTCACCTTCACCATAGCTTACCATAAGTTGCCATCACCATATCATTGCTCTCCCTAACTAACTTCACTCAGTTAGTTAGGGATGACTCACCTAAACCATTTCAACTCAGTTAACTCACTCGGTTTAACCATGGTTAGAGCACACTATAAATCAAAAATTCACTCTCAAAATTCATGGGGAACACTTATTTTCACACTCTCACTCAGAAACTCTCTCTTCTTCTCTCTCAATCTCACCATTGCTATTGATTTTTGAAGCTTACTTTGTTTAATTCTCTCCAAAACTCTCTCTGATTATCTCTCAATTTCACCACATTGCAACTGGTTTTAAAGCTTGGATTTCAATTCTTCTCCACTGAAGCATCATCAATTTTTGCATCTAAGCCTTTATTTGGCCAAGAGTAGCTCAAAGAGGAAGCAGAATCTCTGGTTTTCTGAAGAATATCTCAAGGTCTCAAATCTTCAGGTACGAATTTCCACCATTATAGGCATGCTTTGAAGATGTTTTCAGGTTCTTGAAGCTTCTTATAAGCTCAAGAACTTGTCTGGCTAGTTGATAGGCCTTTAGAGGCATAGTTGAAAAGTTAGGGAAAAACTTCCTCTGCTCGATTCTTTTATTTCATGAACTATTTGTGCATTTCATCAATGGATTCATGCTCCTCATCACTTCAGCTTTCCAATGATGTATGTTTTGTCCATTTATGGTTACCTGAGAGTTTTTGTCACCGGAGGTTGGCCGGAGAAGATGACCGGAGGTCATCTCTGGCCAGTGGATTCAGTCGCTAGGGTTTTATCCAGGTTTTAATCTTGATCGTTGAATGATCGTGATCTGAGGGTGAAAAATGTGCCAGCGCATTAAAAAAAAGGGCGTGCACCTCACGTGTCTTATTTCTGATTTCATTTAATCATTCTGTGTTGCAGTGCATGGTAGTGTCTGTGTGCCTTCACGTATGTGCATTGGATTTGTGTACTTTGACTTTTGTGTGGACTTGACTTGATCCAAGGGTGATAATTGCTTGACTTTTGTTGACTGAGAGTGCATGATAATTGGTGTGGATTGCACGTGTTTGGACCTTGGACTGAATTGATATTTGCACCCCATGTTTCTGAAGCCCAAACCATTTGAACTGTTGATTTGTTATGCATGCACCCCTCCCTTATTTTCATTTCATTTTATTTTCTTCATTTTATGCATGTTTCCTTTTTAATTTTTAAAATTGCAAAACAACATTAGCAAATTATGGAAAAATTTATGAACATTAACAAGACATTTAGGAAATTGTTTCCATTTTTATTTCATGATTTTATGGCATTTTTGCCCCTGTCTCATAATTTTCTTTGAATTTCCATTTGTATTCATTCCAAATGTGATACATGAATTTGTATAATTTTTTTCTTGCTCATTATAAATTGTTTTGACATGGTTATTTTTGAATTGATTCCCTAATACATTGAAATATGTTAGATGATTTTTTTTTATTTTTTAGGTCATTTTATGCCATGTTTTGATGCTTATCTTTGCACCATTTTGCATGATATTTCAACTTGACCTAATTGTTTTGTTTGAAGTCCTTTTGCTTTGAATTTTGACATGCTATCTTTATGCATGATTTACTTCTGACCTAGGCATTCTAATACCATGCTTGCATAAATTTCATAAGTCCATTTGATTTTTGTTTGATGCATTACATTTGAAGCATAATAACATGTCATATCATTCTAATTTTAGTGTATGTTTACATGAATTCTTTTGTGCATATTTGTATGATCATTTTCATATTTTGTGAGCTATTCATGTGACATTATAGGTCTTTGGTACATATTATAGGTCATCTTCACATGTTCATTTCAACTTGAACTTTGTACATCTTTAACATGTATTTGTTTTGCATTTTCTTTTTGAACTTTCACTTCACTTCTTCTTCTATTACTTCTTGAATGTCTTGATGTGGATTCAGGAATACTTTTGAGATGGTTATAGATCATTTTCCATTTGGTTTCAATTCTTATCCTTAGATTACATGTACCATTTATGCATGTTTCTTCCCTTTCTTTTCATCTTTCATCTATCCTTTCTTATGGTAACATGTTTAAATGCTAATGGATGGTGATTGTTGCTTTTTCATTTGAGCTTGTATGATGATATTCACTTGTTATCCATATGATTCACATTCTGGTTGTGATCTTAAGACTTGATTCTTCATCTTTTCCTTTTGAACTTTATTGTACATTAAGTGTTTTTTTTTTTACTTCTTATGCATGTTTCCTTGTTTACTAACCATGTAGGGGCTTTGGTAAGTTGAAATTGAGTGTGGATAAGGAATCCACATTCAAACTTCTTTCCTTTCATTTCTTTTATAAGTCAATCTTGTATTTTGTTAAGCACTTATGTGTTTTCTTTGATTAACTCATTACTTCCCCCTTTGAGTTACAATTCATCTTCTACTTTAGAAGTGAATTATTTAATTCATTCCTTCTTTAGACTTTAGGGTTTGCAACCTCACAAACCATTAGGATCACTCCCTTAACTAATCAATTAGGATTGAGTCTTAGCTCACATAGATTTCACCTTTCTCTCCTTCTTGAGTCTTTCATCTTCTCACCTCAAAGAAAATTCAAAATATCTAATAAAGGTAGGCACTTATTGCATTTAGGCCTTTCATATAAAGAAAAGATTATAAGGGGTCTTCTCTTATAATCTTAGAATGTGTAGCATATGCCCCATCTTGGGTCAATGTGTTAAACATTTGATCTTGTATGAGGGACTTAAATGCAATACTTGTTGAAGGTACAAATAAAGAAAAACAATTCTTCATTTCATAATCAACAAAAACACTTATTAAATATAAGTATGCTAGTGTGTTTGAACCTTGATAATTGGAACTAAGTGTGAGGGTCTTATTCACCCTTAGTGTGCTTTCTTACTCATTCCATCTTGGAATGTGAGAATGTACACATTCCAATGGATAAGATTTGGATACACTATCATATGCAAACAAATGAAAAAACTCTTAAAAGACAAAAACAAACAATAACGTCTTTCCTCCGGGATTTATCTCCCCATCTCATTCACTCGGTCCTTAAGGATGCGTCATTTCCATTCTACCGCAAACAGGTAACACCTAAGTCTCCCTACAGCGAGCTGCAACACCTAAACTGCCAAGACGCGAACGTTGACGTATTCCACTAAAAAACACAAACAATTCATCCCTAGTGAGGGGAACTACGTCGCTCTAATTCTCATGCTCCCGATGAGATACGTAGGCAGTAGGGTAGGCCCCATGCGAGCACTTCTTTTATTTTCCCTACATTTGCTTCTTGATTTCTCCCCTTTTTTTTCTCTTTCCTTTTCCATTCCTTTTCCAGTTCTTTTTTCAGCATCTTTTCTATCACCCTTTGATCGAAGCAGTAAGCGTGGATCCCATCGGGTACGATGGACGCGAGGGGGTGCTAATACCTTCCTTTCGCGTAATTGACTCCCGAACCCAGTTCTCTTGGTCGCAGGACCATGCTCTTTTCGTTCCTTCAGGTTTATGCAGTGTTTCCTTTCCCTCTCTTGGGATAAATACACATTGCTGGCGACTCTGTTTCGGTGCCACTTTCGCATTTGTACTAGGATAAAAATCCCGGGAGCGACAACTGGCGACTCTACTGGGGATTTGGTTGACCTATTGCTGGTCCATCCTAAGCGAGTCAATCCTAGCGCTTGTTTGCTTCTCTTTCATTGGGTGTTTACTGTTATCTTGTATTTGCTGTTTACAGTATTTTATTACTTGTATCATATTTATAGCATGTTAGCATTTACATTTCATATATTATACTGTGTTGCACTGTTCTGTCTGTTTGGCGAGATGGGATTTCTGAGAGATGAGCTCAGTACACAGGCTCGAGTATACACATAGATTTAGAGTGGAGAGTAGTGGGACCTACGTGCCATCTGTGTACATTGGGTAATCACGAAATTCACAGCTAGACGAGGCTATCTTGGGACCCATCATGGCGTACACATCTTGCGTATTCCAGGATGTCGATTTAGAGAGCTGTCGACTCTAGTGACCGATCATGAGGACCTTAGTGGAAATATCTCTCTTTAGTGGTGACAGTGGCAGACCACATTCTGTGGCAAACCCACTCGCACCCGAGGGCCCACTTTGGAACTTGCATAGGATGACCTTTATTTTCTAAGGTGAGTCAGTGGACGACCTCTTTGATTGGCATAACATTGTATCCTACGGGCTGAATGTGCTATCGCTTCTCAAACCTCCGAAGCTGACAACCCTTGTTTTCTAGGAACCACATGTGAGTATGGGTGGGATGTTTACAGGTTTGCAGGTAACCCAACCTCATACATACCTTAATTATGATTCTATGATCATTACAAACAGCGTATCCTATGACAGTGGTTTGAGTATTCATCTCAGATATATTGCCAGATTCAGTACAGAGACAGAGTGCACACAGTTCAACACGGACACAAACATCTGAATACCTGATCACATGCCTTTTGCATTTGCATACTCATATCATAACAGGTTATGTTTGTCATTTTCAGGTACCTACCATATTGTCTGATTCCAATCATGAGTTCCCAAGAAGTTGAGGTTAAGAGGAAGAACAATGTGTCATATAAATTCCCTGATCCTAAGCTGGATTCCTTGAACAAGATGATAGGCATGGCTGGTTCTGGTGTTCTCAGCACTTTTCAGAAGGAATATGGAGAGCTGATTAAAATGGTATGTGCATTCACAAAGTATGAGAAGGATGGGTTGCACACTTTCTTACAGTTCTATGAACCGTCAATGAGACGTTTCCTGTTCCCTGGCTACATTTTGATGCCCACTTTGGAGGAATTCTCATTTATTTTGGGAATTCTAGTCACGTCTTCTATACCGTATTTTTTTGAAGATGCTCTTACCCCCGAAGTCATTGCTGCTATTCTACATCTGGACCTGTCTGTTGTGAAAAGTGGCCTGAGTAAACTTAAAGAAGATGAAGCATTTCATTTGGAGTTTCTTTTTCAACAAGCTCAGAAAGCTGCCAAGGCTAAAAACTGGACTACTTACAATGTTGTGTTAGTTCTTTGTATCTATGGTTTGGTGCTTTTTCCCGGTCAACCTGACTTTGTTGATATGCAGGTGATGAAAGTGTTCGTTTCGAAGAATCCAATTCCTACCCTTCTAGGGGATTTTTATTACTCAGTACACTACAAAAATGAGAAGGGAAGAGGAAGTCTGGTTAGTTGCTATACCCAATTGTTATGTCATTGGCTCTTCAAACATTTACCTCGAACTGGTGCTTTCGTAGAAACTATTGAGACAATGAAATGGTCCAAGAGATTGATAGGTTTGACTGCCAATAACATCATTTGGTTTGATCCCAAATTACTGACAATAGAGCTTACTGTTAAATGTTGAAGTTTTCCGAATGTGCCTCTACTTGGAAGAAGAGGTGGGATTAATTACAACCCGGTGTTGGCTGTTAGACAATTTGGTTATGCTTCGAGAAATCCTCTTGCTAATGAAGAGATTAGTGCTTCTCTGTTTTTCGTGGGATCCAAGAATGAAAGAGTGCCAGAAGTAATAAATGCCTGGAAATTTAGGCAAAGAGAAGGAAAGTTGACTTTTGGCAAAGGAGACTGTAGATCATACCCTGATTACGATGCTTGGATTGAGATGAAGGTCAAAGAGCTGTTGCTACCATTTTCAAGAGAGATTCTCTTATGTCCAAATCAACACTCCATGGTACCGGCCGAAGAGTGCGAGAAATGGAAGAAAATGGTTAGAGAGTTGCAGATAGAGAACTCTGGAATGAGCAAATGTCTTCAGAAAGCTTTGGCTGATAATAAAGATTTGGAGAAAAAAGCATTGAAAGCGGAGAAAATCTTGGCGATTTTGATGATAGAGCTCGGTACTTCTGGAAACTTACTTTGGGAGCAGATGATACTAGTCAGGATCATAAGGCTACAAAGCAGGCTTTAGCCCGAAGCAGGGATTCATTAGCTAAACTTCGTCAAGCTTGGGATGAAGTCAAAATTTAAAACTCTGAATTGCTGACCCAATTAAAAGATAAAGATGAAGAGCTGAAGAAAGCACATGTAGAAAGAAGAAAGTATCGAGAAGATCTTGGAAAAAGTCAAGAACAGGCAAGGAATGCTGAAGATAAGCTAAAAATTGCCAACAAAGAGCTTGAAGATGTCACGGCAGATCTGAAGCTGGTTAAAATTCAAGCTGGAATTAAGAGGCATAAAAGAGCCAATGAAGATGAAGCCTTGCTGATGCACATGGGCTCATTATCTGATGCATTGGAAAAAAGGGACGTCGTAATCAAAGAGTTGATTGAGAAGCCACATCATCAGCGTACCCGCATCCTGTTCGAAGAGATTAAGTATTCCAGCCAGAAGTTGAAGGACGTAGAGCTGTCAGACTAGTGATTGTTTGTCATTTCTTTGTAATTTGCAATGGTTACCATCAGAATTGTTGATGGATCCATTTGACTGCTTGTTTCTTATTCTGTTGCTGAAACTATGACAAATGTGCTTGAAAACTTTTGGAAATTTGTATGAAATGAGTTGTTTCTGTTCACAATTTCTGGTCTTCAGATATATGTGATGTGATAAGATATCAGCACACTGGCACACTACAAAATCACTATTTCTGGTCATCAGATATTTGTGATTGGCGTATATAAATGTCTCTTCAAGGCAAAACTCAATAATCATGATTTCTGGTCTTCAGGAATTTGCGGTTACGATTGGAATCAGGATATGAAAAAGTATCTTGAAATGACAAACATAACTTTGCATCTGCATAGCATATCATTTTTTTGCATTACAGGTTTCTTTTTGCAGGCGCCTACTAACCTTTATTTGGTTTTCAGGCACGATAGCTGATACCCCAGTTCACCGATACTCTACCCGACGCAATCAAGCCAGAGTCATGGAACAAGTTCAGACTGAGTTAGCTGATTTGAGGGGAAGGATGGAACAGTTCATGAACCTTATGCAGGGGATTGCTTAAGGTCAGCAGGAGCTGAGGACCGGTCAGGAAACCATGAGGGTTGGTCAAGATGCCATGAGAGCCACTATTCAAAGGCTGGAGACTGAAATCCCAAATCGCAACGTGCGCACTCCTCCTGTTGGCACCATCCCTACTGGTGGGGTACATCTGGGATTTGATAATAATGGTTTAGAGGATGGTCAAGATGACCAGTTTACCGCATTCAACAACGACATGGGTTTCTACAATGAGGACCGGAAGTACGAAGGGTTAGATGAAAGACTCAAGGCTATTGAGAGCCAAAATCCTCTAGGGATTGATGTGGAAGACATGGGTCTCGTGCAGGGCGTGAGAATCCCTCCCAAGTTCAAGCTCCCTACATGAGATAAGTACAATGGCAGTAACTGTCCCAAAACACATTTGCAAGCTTTCAATCGTAAGATTTCCGCTTATACTGAAGACCAAAAGCTCTGGATGTATTTTTTCCAGGATAGCCTGTCAGGCGCTTCCCTGGAATGGTACATTAAGCTGGACAAGGTTCATATAAAGAGCTGGAAAGATTTGTGCGCTGCGTTTCTGAAACAGTATCAATATAACTTGGACATGGCACCTAACCGTACTCAGCTGTAGAGTATGACTCAGGATCATAAGGAAGACTTTAAGCAGTACGCACAGAGATGGAGAGAATTGGCTGCTCGAGTTCAACCACCTTTGGGTGATCATGAGATGGCTGATATGTTCATGAGCACACTCCAAGGGCCGTATTTGGATAGATTGGCTGCGTGTCCCTCAACAGGGTTTGCCGACATTGTTGTTGCTGGGGAACAAATAGAGAGTCTGCTGAAGTTGGGTAAGATTCAAGACATCAGTGGGACTGGTGCTTCGAGTTCGAGGAAACCCTTTGCCAATGGACCAAGGAAAAGAGAAGGAGAGTCCAGTGTTGAGTATAGAGGAAAGGGCAGAGGTAGGACTCAATCTTATCATCAGGTGGATGCTGTAACCATTCCGGTTCCAGCAGGACAGCAAGCTCCAGATCAACAAGCTAGACCCCGATTCCAAACTAATAGACCAAGGGACCGTAAGTTTGATCCCTTGCCGATGACATATGCTGCGTTGTTACCACAATTTCTCAAGGAGAAGTTAGTGGAACTTCGGACTATGAGGCCGCTAGATACTGGAAAATTGCCTCAAGGTTATGATGCTAATGCTCGATGTGAATTTCATTCTGGTGCGCAAGGTCACTCGATAGAAAAGTGCTGGGCTTTTCAACATAAGGTTCAGGACTTGATTGACGCAAAAGCTATTAATTTCTCTAAGCCGCCGAATGTTCGTGATAATCCAATGCCCCATCATGGGGGTGCAAGCATGAATGCTATTTCTGATGGTGAGAGATTGAATCTGATTACCGATGTTAATTTGGTAAAGACTCCGCTGTTGATTGTGAAAGAGCGTTTGTTAAAAGGAAAGGTATTTCCTGGATGTGGCTCTGATTGCGAGGATTGTTCAAGACCGATTAATGGCTGCAGTAAGTTGAAAGTTGGACTGCAGGATATTATGGACGAAGGAATCCTTCAGTTTGATAAGATAGAGAAGGAAAAAGATGTTTCTGCAGTTACCATTTATTATAATCCTGTTGAAATACAGGTGCCCGTTGAAGATCCTGTTGCTATCATCATGCCCGAGAGGCCGAGACCAGTTACGATTATGGTTCCTGAGTCTACTTTTTATATGTCTAATCGGGCAGTCCCATGGCAATATGGAACTAATACTCATCAAGGAGAGAGTCAACAGAAAGCAGAGGCTGTTGTTGGTACTAGTGTTGAGAATGTCAGTGGACCAAGTGGTTTCACCAGGAGTGGTCGACTGTTTGCTCCCCAGACTCTAAGGAGTGATAAAGAAGCTGAAGCCGCTGCAAAAGCAAAAGGAAAATAGGTTGTTGATGACAAGGTGCCTGTTCAGGAAGAGGACCCTAAAGTTAATTTTGATAATGATGTTGAGGAATTTATGAGGATTATCAAAAAGAGAGATTACAAGATCATTGATCAGCTTAATCAGACACCTTCTAAAATCTCAATATTATCCCTGTTAATGAGTTCAGATGCACACCGGGCTGCTTTGTTGAAGGTTTTGAATATCGCATACGTTCCCCAAGAGATTACTGTGAATCAGTTGGAGGGAGTAATTTCTAATGTCAATGTGAGCCATGGGTTAGGGTTTACAAATAGGGATTTGACTCCAGATGGACATAATCACAACAAAGCGTTGCACATCACACTTTAATGCAGAGGAGTTGTTTTGTCGCATGTGCTGGTCGACACAGGTTCTTCCTTGAATGTGTTACCCAAAAAGGCCCTGATGAAAATTGAAGTAGATGGATTGATTCTTAGACCCAGCGATCTGATTGTGAGAGCTTTCGATGGATCCCAAAGATCGGTGTTTGGAGAGGTAGAATTGCCAATATAGGTTGGTCCACAGATATTCAAGACGATCTTTCATGTTATGGACATTCAGCCTGCTTACAGCTGTTTGTTGGGCCGACCGTGGATTCACGCAGCAGGTGCAGTTACCTCCACACTACATCAAAAGCTCAAATACGTGTTCGAGGGTCAAGTGGTCACCGTCTGCGGTGAGGAAGATATATTTGTGAGTCATCTATCCACTTTCAAATATGTGGAAATGGATGGGGAGATTCATGAAACTCTGTGCCAGTCCTGTAAAGCCCTGAACATCAATAAATCTCCAGAATCTACTTCAACAGCAGTGGTGTCAACTGTGCCAGTTGGGCCGAGTGCATCAATGGCGTCCTACAAGCAGGCCAGAGAAGTGGTTGAAAGCGGAAATACCCAAGGTTGGGGTAAAGCTATTGACGTGTTCGTGAAGGAAGATAAGTTCGGCATTGGATACCAGCCGGGCCAGACGCCAGTTCCCCGATTCCGTGGGCCAATCAACTTCAACAGCGGAGGAATTATCAACCCTAATCAGTCCTGCACAGCAATAGAAGATGACGCTGAAAGCTCAGATTATCTGGACAGATGGGTGTATTCATTGGCTCCGGGCGAGGCATTGCAAAACTGGTCTAGTGAAGAAATCATTCATGTTGTACACCATTCAGAGTAATAATTCTTGTCTTTCATAAGGCATGAAATCCCACACTCTGCCCAAGGTTTGAGGATCCATTTGTAGGGCCACCATATTTTCTCATATAATGTTCAAACATCAATAAAAGGACATTTTTGTTTATAAATTTGTGTTCCTTTATTCCTTCTTTATTTTGCACAAAGAAATTTAAAAATGATAATGCACTTTCTTTTTCTTTTGTTTTCAAGCAAAAATAATCTAAAATAAAGCATCAATCCAATCATGCAGACTTGATTTTGTGGATTCCTTTGAAAATGATTCTGTTATGCCCACGTATGATTTCGACAATCCGATCTATCAAGCCAAGGAGGAAAGTGATGAGGACTATGAACTCCCGAAAGAGTTGGCTAGATTGTTAAAATAGGAAGAAAAGACCATTCAGCCTCATCAGGAAGCTCTTGAGATTATCAATATTGGTTCAGAAGAAAGCAAGAAAGAGATCAAGATCGGTGCAAGTCTGCGGGCTGATGTAAAGCAAGAGCTGATAGTCATGCTACGTGAATACGTTGACATCTTTGCTTGGTCATATCAAGATATGCCAGGTTTAGATACAGACATAGTTGTGCATAGACTACCATTGAAAGAGGACTGTCCACCATTCAAGCAGAAGTTGCGCAGAACGAAACCAGAAATGGCTTTGAAGATCAAGGAAGAGGTACAGAAACAGTTGGATGCAGGTTTTCTGGCAGTAACCAACTATCTTCCCTGGGTGGCCAACATAGTACCGGTGCCGAAGAAAGATGGCAAGGTCAGAATGTGTGTGGATTACAGAGATCTCAATAGGGCGAGCCCTAAAGATGACTTTCCACTCCCTCATATCGATGTGCTGGTTGATAATACTGCTCAGTTTTCAGTGTTCTCATTTATGGATAGATTCTCCGGGTACAATCAGATAAAGATGGCGCCTGAAGATATGGAGAAGACAACATTCATTACCCCGTGGGGTACCTTCTGTTACAAAGTAATGCCTTTTGGGTTGAAGAACGCAGGGGCAACTTATCAAAGAGCAATGGTGACGTTATTCCATGATCTAATTCATAAAGAGATCGAGTGCTATGTGGATGACATGATTGCTAAATCAAAGATAGAAGAGGAACATCTGATCAACTTGAAGAAGTTATTTGAGAGGTTGAGGAAATTCAGGTTGAGACTGAATCCTAACAAGTGTACTTTCGGCGTGCGGTCCAGAAAATTGCTTAGTTTCATTGTCAGTGAAAAAGGAATAGAGGTTGATCCTACTAAAGTGAAAGCTATACAAGATATGCCTGTACCAAGAACTGAGAAAGAAGTTCGTGGCTTTCTAGGGAGATTGAACTACATTTCAAGGTTCATATCTCACCTAACTGCCACCTGCGAACCGATATTCAAAATGCTAAGAAAAGATCAAACGGTCAGGTGGAATGATGATTGTCAAAATGCATTCGATAAAATAAAAAGATATTTGCAGGAACCTCCGATTCTGATACCTCCGGTTCAAGGGAGACCACTGATTATGTACTTGACAGTGCTCGAAGGATCCATGGGTTGTGTTCTCGGTCAACACGACGAGACAGGTAGGAAAGAACATGCTATCTACTACCTGAGCAAAAAATTTACAGATTGTGAATCGCGTTATTCAATGCTTGAGAAGACATGCTGCGCACTCGCATGGGCCGCCAAGCGATTGAGACAATATATGCTCATACATACAACCCTGTTGATCTCAAAAATGGATCCGGTCAAGTATATTTTTGAGAAACCAGCACTTACAGGCAGAGTTGCAAGATGGCAGATGGTACTGACAGAGTATGATATTCAATATACTTTGCAAAAAGCAATCAAGGGAAGTATACTGTCAGATTATCTTGCGCAACAGCCTCTTGATGATTACCAGCCCATGAAGTTCGATTTCCCTGATGAGGACATCATGTTTCTCAAAGCGAAAGACTGCGAGGAACCACTTCTGGAGGAGGGGCCTGACCCTGAATCCAAATGGAGTTTGATGTTTGATGGGGCAGTTAATATAAATGGGTGCGGAGTTGGTGCAGTTCTCATTACGCCAGAAGGCGTTCACATGCCCTTCACTGCCCGAATAACTTTCGGATGTACCAACAATGAAGCAGAATACGAAGCTTGCATACTAGGGATTGAGGAAGCTATTGATTTACGAATCAAGACCCTCGATATCTTTGGTGATTCAGCACTGGTAATCAATCAAGTAAAGGGGACTTGGCATACACATCAGCAGAATTTGATTCCGTATAGAGATTATACGAGGAGATTGCTGACATTCTTTACAACTGTCAAGTTGTACTATGTTCCCAGAGAAGAAAATAAGTTTGCAGACGCCTTGGCCACTATATCTTCGATGATCAAAGTGCATGGTTGGAACTTTGTGCCCAGGATTAATGTATCTCGTCTTGATAGACCTGGTTTTGTGTTTGATGTTGATGCTGTGTCTGATGACAAGCCTTGGTACCATGACATTAAATGCTTCTTGAAAAATCAAGAATACCCGCCTGGGGCATCTTCCAAAGACAAGAAGACATTGAGAAGGCTAGCCGGTAGTTTCTTCTTGAACAAAGATGGCGTGCTGTATAAAAGAAATTTTGACATGGTTCTGCTCAGATGCGTGGATAGACACGAGGCAGACCTATTGATGATTGAAGTGCACAAAGGCTCTTTCGGTACCCATGCCGGAGGACATGCGATGGCTAAGAAATTGTTGAGATCGGGGTATTATTGGTTGACAATGGAGTCAGATTGCTGAAAATATGCCCGCAAGTGTCACAAATGCCAGATCTATGCAGACAAAGTACACGTTCCTCCCAATCCGTTGAGTATCATGTCCTCTCCGTGGCCCTTTGCAATGTGGGGCATTGATATGATCGGGAAAATTGAGCCTACTGCTTCAAAGGGCCATCGTTTCATCTTGGTCGCTATTGATTACTTCACCAAATGGGTTGAAGCAGCATCTTATGCCAATGTCACTAAGCAAGTAGTAGCTCGTTTCTTGAAACGAGATATCATTGGTCGATATGGAGTTCCCGAAAGAATCATTACTGATAATGGTTCTAATTTGAATAATAAGATGATGGCTGAGCTATGCCGGGACTTCAAAATCTAACATCACAATTCTTCTCCGTACCGCCCAAAGATGAATGGCGCGGTCGAAGCGGCCAACAAAAATATCAAGAAGATTGTGTAGAAGATGGTTGTCACGTACAAAGATTGGCATGAGATGTTACCATTGGCTTTGCATGGGTATCGAACATCAGTCCGCACATCCACTGGGGCAACGCCATACTCACTTGTATACGGTATGGAGGCAGTTTTACCGATCGAAGTTAAGATTCCCTCTCTCCGAGTATTGATGGACGTTAAGCTAGATGAAGTTGAATGGGTACGAGCCAGATTTGATCAACTGAGCCTTATTGAGGAGAAGCGACTAGCAGCAGTATGTCATGGCCAGCTGTACCAGCGCAGAATGAAGAGTGCATTCAATCAAAAGGTTCGACCTCAAGTTTACAAGGTCGGAGATGTGGTAATCAAGAGAATACTTCCTCCGAGTACAGATCACAGGGGCAAATGGACTCCTAATTATGAAGGTCCATTTGTGGTTAAAAAGGTTTTCTCAGGTGGAGCCTTATTGCTGACAACCATGGATGGTAAAGACTTTTCATCCCTTGTTAATTCAGATGCAATTAAAAAATACTTCGTCTAAATAGACCCGCTGGATAAAAAAATATATATATAAAAAATCCAGGCAAAAAAGGGCATCCTGGCGAACCAAAAACAGAATAAAGGTTCGGGCAAAAATTAGGGATATAAGTAAAAATAAATTGTACACCCGGTAAGTTGAAAACCCGAAAGGGCAACTTAGGCAAAAATGGGTATCCCAGTGGATTGAAAACCTGAAAAGGCGATCCACGCAAAAGAGGGATTTAAACGAATGACTGCAGTCTGAATTAATCTGTATGTTCCCTGCTCTTCAGCAAACTAGCAAAGTTTCCAAAGGAGGAATGGTTCTGACCACGACCTTCCGAAGGCGAAGATAATCAAGAGAGTTGGAATACATACTGGTTATAACAGAATCAGAAATCAGTTGGAATCCAATTTCCGCATTATCATTAGGATAGATTTCTTTTCTCAATTTTATGGCAATCAACTCTTTCAGGGGGTTTGCTTTTGATTGTAAATTCGCCGATTTTGGCATTTTATCAATAAATTGAACATTCAGTCACAAGCTTTTATTTTCATTTACTGCTTTGTTTGCAAAAACGTCTGATTTTTTATAATAAAACATTGCTGTGAAAATATCATGACCTTACAAAGACATGCACAAAAAAAAAAAAAGAGACAATTAAAATTACTTTGCTTGTTAGGCAACCTGGGATGGTGGACTCAAGAGACCACGCAATATCCTGGGGCATGTGCATATATTTTTCTGTTGCAGGTACTGAGTACGATCGATCCAAGCAGCACGAAAGTTATCTCAGCACAATCAACAGTTATTTGCTATGACTTGATACTGTTGTATCTTATTAAGTTGGTTCTCTCATTCAAGACTTCCCACCGGGTTTTGGGACGACAACGGTCGCCGAAGATTGAATTCTTCTGTGTTGATAACGGTTATTAAGGCAGTGAGCACTCCATATCCATAACGAGTGCAAATATTCTGTTACTTCGCAGACGATGGGAAGGGTTCACTTGTCACCTTTTTGTCACAACGTTTACTGATGGAGTCCACTATTCGGTCGACGGTTGGTCACGACGTTTCGATAATCGATGAATTGAGTCCGACTTGATACTGTTGTATCTTATTAAGTCGATTCTCTCATTCAGTACTTCCAATAGCTACAAGCTTTTCTGTGTCGATAACGGATGCGAATTGCCCAGTAGAGTTGCCTCGCAGACACCAAAGATGATAGTCAATTCCCAGTAAAGTTTCCAGGAGTTTGAAGATGTTTAATCTTCTGTAAAATCCTCTTATGACGATTGTTGACCTTCCCAAGCATGGGGCATTAGGGATTTCCCCAGCGAGATGTTCCAGCTTTATTATCCCTAGTAGAGTTGGAAGACGTTTGGTCTTCTGTAAAATCCTCTTAAAAGGGAATTCCCCCAGCACGAGACGCTTTAAAGCAGTTTTCTCCAGCAGAGTTTGTTATAAACTTATCGTCCCCAGCGGAGTCATCAAGCGGCAAGTTCGCCTAACATGGGGCATTGTGGTACTTATCCTAAGCTTGACAGTCGTATTCCTCAGCAGACTACAATGGAATTGCTTTGGTAAGCATTAAAGTCTAACGACAGTTTGGCAGAAATCCAACGACAGATTGGTAAAAGTCCATGTGAAGATGGCAAGTTTGAAATCCAACGACAGATTGGTAAAAGTCCAGTGTTAGTTTGGCAAAGCTGCAAAAGTCCATCTGAAGATGGCAAGTTTGAGATTCCAAAGCCGGTTTGGTAATCATTAAAGTCCAACGACAGATTGGCAGAAATCCAACACGAATTGGTAAAAGTCCAACGACAGATTGGCAGAAATCCAACACGAATTGGTAAAAGTCCAATGACAGATTGGCAGAAATCCAACACGAATTGGTAAAAGTCCATTGTTTAGAATGGAATAGCAGCTAAAGTCCATTGACAGTATGGCAAGCCAGTTGTCGTCTGGCGTCGTTCAAAAAGACATTGTTGAAAGTCCATCAACAGTATGGCAAGCCAGTAGTCGTCTAGCGTCGTTCAAAAAGACATTGTTAAAAGTCCATCGACAGTATGGCAAGCCAGTAGTCGTCTGGCGTCGTTCAAAAAGACATTGTTGAAAGTCCATCGACAGTATGGCAAGCCAGTAGTCGTATGGCATCGTTCAGAAAGACATTGTTGAAAGTCCATCGACAGTATGGCAAGCCCGTAGTCGTCTGGCATCATTCAAAAGACAGATCTCTCCGACAACGTTTCATTGAAGTTTCAATCCAGCAGTGTCGTTAGGTTTATATCCCTTTTGTTCTTCATCATCCAGAGAAAATTTTTGGTTATATTTGGTATTCAATCACTATATACCTTGAAAGTCTGAAAGCAATCGCTTTCAGGCGTTCAGGTCTACAGTGTTTGAATAGGGGCAGTCGTAATACCCCAAAATTTGCTCTCTCTTTTGTCATCATAGCATAGCATTATCATATATCATATCATATCCATCTCATTAGCATAACATTGCTTCTTGGCATAGAAAAATGAAGCATAGCATCTCTCTTACCATCAAGGCATGTGACCAAGGGAAAGGTGGACAATCAAAGAATCATTCAAGGCACAAAAGGTCAAACAAGTTACCTCAAGGCAAGCCAATAGGTCTTTCATGTCTCATACTATCTCAATTGATCATCCAAAACCTCAAGAAAGTGAGATTCAATAGGAGATTGAAGACTACATCCTACACTATGCAAGAGATCCAAAAAATGAAGGAAAACCCTAAAAAGAGATGGTTCATTGGTTCAAAATCACCCTCAAGTGGCATATCTCATCATCCTTTAAGAGGATACACAACATACTCTAAGGAATTTGAAATTGAAGACTGCACATTTTTCTCCTAGGAGGTGGGTACCAAAACTAGGGTTTCCAATTAAATCAGGCCATCTTTGTTTTTTTGAACAAAACTTGATGTCATGGGATTCTACATGTCTTTCAGTGTATGTGTGTGGCAAATTACCTCTCAATTGGTTTTAAAAGTGGTTCAATTGGAAGAAAGATAAAAAATCAGGAAAATTGGGGCTAAGTCAAATAATCAGGGGAAAAAGTCAACTCTTGACTTTTTGAGGCCAAATCCATGAAATTCATGTTATATTTGACCAATGGACAAAATTTGATCGAGAAATTCCAAAAAGATCATGAAAAAATCAAGATTTGAAGAGTTGCCATTTTTGGGAGAAATAGGGTTTCCAAAAATAGTAATTTTTGGCCATTTTGCATCAGACTTTGAACCAAGGCCATTCAAAATTGAAGCATCAAATGAAAATTCCACTCGGCCACAACAAAAGATCTTGTTTTAAGCTTCACATCCATGTGTAGAACATCCCCATTGGATAAGAATTGAGAGAGCTATGGATGATCAAAGTTGAGGAAAACTTTGGCAAAATGCAAGTCAGCTTGGGCAAGTTTCAGGTCACGCGCATGTCATTTCCACAAACATGTGGTGGGCCAAATGTTCGCCCATTTTTCTCATGGTTAGATGCTTCATTTGGAAAACTTGTCAACATCAAAGTTATTCCTTGCAATGCCCTCTTCAATGTTCATGTTGGACAAAATTTCATTTGATCAAGTTATGAGGTAGAAATAGTGGTCTCAAGTTAGGGTAATCATGCTGAAGTTCCATGCCATGTTTGCCTTGCCAGCCAAACCCTTTGCCTCGCCCATAACCAGTTCCCATACCTTTGTGTTTCAATCCATTTTTCAACCTCTTCCAAGCATTATTTCAACTCGATTTTCATACCAAACTTGTAGCATTACATCTCTTCTTTCAAATGAACCCAAAAACTCACCAAACTATTCATTGAGTAGAGAGAAAAACATCATCAAAGCACCCTATATTCCACTGATGCATTGATGGTTGTGATGCATAACTTGGTTAAGACATCCATCAAACAATTCTTTCCCTTATTTGAGCACACCATGAACATCACATACACTGCTATAGCACGTGTCTTGCATGAAAATGGAAAGAGAAAACTTTCTGAGCAAGTTTCTGATACACAGCCATGCCATTCATTTCACTTTCACCTTCACCATAGCTTACCATAAGTTGCCATCACCATATCATTGCTCTCCCTAACTAACTTGACTCAGTTAGTTAGGGATGACTCACCTAAACCATTTCAACTCAATTAACTCACTCGGTTTAACCATGGTTAGAGAACACTATAAATCAAAACTTCACTCTCAAAATTCATGGGGAACACTCATTTTCACACTCTCACTCATAAACTCTCTCTTCTTCTCTCTCAATCTCACCATTGCTATTGATTTTTGAAGCTTACTTTGTTTAATTCTCTCCAAAACTCTCTCTGATTATCTCTCAATTTCACCACATTGCAACTGGTTTTAAAGCTTGGATTTCAATTCTTCTCCACTGAAGCATCATCAATTTTTGCATCTAAGCCTTTATTTGGCCAAGAGCAGCTCAAAGAGGAAGCAGAATCTCTAGTTTTTTGAAGAATATCTCAAGGTCTCAAATCTTCAGGTACGAATTTCCACCATTATAGGCATGCTTTGAAGATGTTTTCAGGTTCTTGAAGCTTCTTATAAGCTCAAGAACTTGTCTGGCTAGTTGATAGGCCTTTAGAGGCATAGTTGAAAAGTTAGGACAAAACTTCCTCTGCTCAATTCTTTTATTTCATGAACTGTTTGTGCATTTCATCACTGGATTCATGCTCCTCATCACTTCAGCTTTTCAATGATGTATGTTTTGTCCATTTATGGTTGCCTGAGAGTTTTTGTCACCGGAGGTTGGCCGGAGAAGATGACCGGAGGTCATCTCCGGCCGGTGGATTCAGTCGCTAGGGTTTTATCCAGGTTTTAATCTTGATCGTTGAATGATCATGATCTGAGGGTGGAAAATGTGCCAGCGCATTAAAAAAAAAGGGCGTGCACCTCACGTGTCTTATTTCTAATTTCATTTGATCATTGTGTGTTGCAGTGCATGGTAGTGTGTGTGTGTGCCTTCACGTATGTGCATTGGATTTGTGTACCTTGAGTTTTGTGTGGACTTGACTTGATCCAAGGGTGATAATTGCTTGACTTTTGTTGACTGAGAGTGCATGATAATTGGTGTGGATTGCATGTGTTTGGACCTTGGACTGAATTGATATTTACACCCCATGTTTCTGAAGCCCAAACCATTTGAACTGTTGATTTGCTATGCATGCACCCCTCCCTTATTTTCATTTCATTATATTTTCTTCATTTTATGCACGTTTCCTTTTTAATTTTTAAAATTGTAAATCAATATTATAAAATTCTGGAAAAATTCATGAACATTATCAAGACATTTAGGAAATTTTTGAAATTTTTATTTCATGATTTTATGGCATTTTTTCCCCTGTCTCATAATTTTCTTTGAATTTCCATTGGTATGCATTCCAAATGTGATACATGAATTTGTATAATTTTGTTCTTGCTCATTATAAATTGTTTTGACATGGTTCTTTTTGGATTGATTCCCTAATACATTTAAGTATGTTAGATGATTTATTTTTTATTTTTTAGGTCATTTTATGCCATGTTTTGAAGCTTATCTTTGCACCACTTTGCATGATATTTCAACTTGACCTAATTGCTTTGTTTGAAGTCCTTTTGCTTTGAATTTTGACATGCTATCTTTATACATGATTTACTTATGACCTAGGAATTCTAATACCATACTTGCATAATTTTCATAAGTCCATTTGATTTTTGTTTGATGCATTACATTTGAAGCATAATAACATGTCATATCATTCTAATTTTAGTGTATGTTTACATGAATTCTTTTGTGCATATTTGTATGATCATTTGCATATTTTGTGAGCTATTCATGTGACATTATAGGTATTTGGTACATATTATAGGTCATCTTCACATGTTCATTTCAACTTGAACTTTGTGCATCTTTAACATGTATTTGTTTTGCATTTTCTTTTTGAACTTTCACTTCACTTCTTCTTCTATTACTTCTTGAATGTCTTGATGTGGATTCATGAATACTTTTGAGATGGTTATAAATCATTTTCCATTTAGTTTCAATTCTGATACTTAGATTACATGTACCATTTATGCATGTTTCTTCCCTTTCTTTTCATCTTTCATCTATCCTTTCTTATGGTAACATGTTTAAATGCTAATGGATGATGATTGTTGCTTTTTCATTTGAACTTGTATGATGATATTCACTTGTTATCCATATGATTCACATTCTGGTTGTGATCTTAAGACTTGATTCTTCATCTTTTCCTTTTGAACTTTATTGTGCATTAAGTTTTTTTTTTACTTCTTATGCATGTTTCCTTGTTTACTAACCATGTAGGGGCTTTGGTAAGTTGAAATTGAGTGTGGATAAGGAATCCACATTCAAACTTCTTTCCTTTCATTTCTTTTATAAGTCAATCTTGTATTTTGTTAAGCACTTATGTGCTTTCTTTGATTAACTCATTACTTTCCCCTTTGAGTTACAATTCATCTTCTACTTTAGAAGTGAATTGTTTAATTCATTCCTTCTTTAGACTTTAGGTTTTGCAACCTCACAAACCATTAGGATCACTCCCTTAACTAATCAATTAGGATTGAGTCTTAACTCACATAGATTTCACCTTTCTCTCCTTCTTGAGTCTTTCATCTTCTCACCTCAAAGAAAATTCAAAATATCTAATAAAGGTAGGCACTTATTGCATTTAGGCCTTTCATATAAAGAAAAGATTATAAGGGGTCTTCTCTTATTATCTTAGAATGTGTAGCATATGCCCCATCTTAGGTCAATGTGTTAAACATTTGATCTTGTATGAGGGACTTAAATGCAATACTTGTTGAAGGTACAAATAAAGAAAAACACTTCTTCATTTCATAATTAACAAAAACACTTATTAAATATAAGTATGCTAGTGTGTTTGAACCTTGATAATTGGAACTAAGTGTGAGGGTCTTCTTCACCCTTAGTGTGCTTTCTTACTCATTCCATCTTGGAATGTGAGAATGTACACATTCCAATGGCTAAGATTTGGATACACTATCATATGCAAACAAATGAAAAAACTCTTAAAAGACAAAAACAAACAATAACGTCTTTCCTCCGAGATTTCTCTCCCCATCTCATTCACTCAGTCCTTAAGGATGCGTCATTTCCGTTCTACCAGAAACAGGTAAAGCCTAAGTCTCCCAATAGCGAGCTGCAACACCTAAACTGCCAGGACGCGAACGTTGACGTATTCCGCTAAAAAACACAAACAATCCATCCCTAGTGAGGGGAACTACGTCGCTCTGATTCTCATGCTCCCGATGAGATACGTAGGCAGTGGGGTAGGGCCCATGCGAGCACTTCTTTTATTTTCCCTACATTTGCTTCTTGTTTTCTCCCCTTTCTTTTTTCTCTTTCCTTTTCCATTCCTTTTCCAGTTCTTTTTTCAGCATCTTTTCTATCACCCTTTGATCGAAGCAGCAAGCATGGATCCCATCGTGTACGATGGACGCGAGGGGGTGCTAATACCTTCCTTTCGCGTAACCGACTCCCGAACCCAGTTCTCTTGGTCGTAGGGCCATGCTCTTTTCCTTCCTTCAGGTTTATGCAGTGTTTCCTTTCCCTTTCTTGGGGTAAATACACATTGCTGGCGACTCTGTTTTGGTGCCACTTTCGCGTTTGTTCTAGGATGAAAATCCCGGGAGCGACAGTGGCACCTGGCCACGTCCGCTTTGAATGCAGTGTAACCATACTAGATCTGTTTCCATAGATCGAACATCCTGAATTTGATGCCTAGTAGGGTTCCCATTAACCACACTGACTTGTTGCGTGTCTTCATCCATATAGATTGGAAGCCACCAGTGGCTTAACAAGTGTTGCAAAGTTCTTTGAATGAGAGCACATCCTTGGTTACTCTCACTACATCTGTACAGTTATGATAATTATGTGACGTGAGAAAACTGAGTTGGACTTGCTTGGCGTGTAATTATACCAAGATGGTATTCATCAAACGAATATCGAAGATTTGAACCATGTTGATCTGATAGGAACTTCTATCACGGTAGTCTTGGATCCATCCAAGATCCATCTGATGCTGGAGGACCTCTTGTACGAAAGAGCATCCCTGTTTGTTTACCGAGCAAGTCAGACAAGAATTGTAATCATGCCGTGGGAGACTATGATACTGGCTCTGCCTTGAGTGCATTGCCACCAAATTGACATTCATTGCACGGATGTCGTGGTTCTGAATGATGTTGGAATTTGTATAAGTCATGTTGACTCCACAAACTCGATGCTCTCGGATCCACCCGAGATCCAACTGTTCCTACAGAGCTGGTGCACCACAGAACATCCCTGATTGTTTTTGGAGCAGATATCACACTAGTGATAATTATGAGGTGGCACATGGCCGTATCCACTCTGTCTACAATGCATCTTGACCAAGTTGGCCCTTAATAAGAGTACATCGTGAATTTGATAGCTGTTATTAGACTCACCTTCTATCAAATTTACCGCAGCTTTCTCGTGTTGAGGCAGCGGGTTTGTGAGAACATTTGGATTCGTATCCTTGAAAGATAAGACCCCGCTCCTAACAAGATTTTGTATGTCGGATTTGAAACTGAGATAATTTTCTATGTTATGCCCTGGTCCTCCTTGGTGATAAGGGCAAGTCTGATCCGATTTGAACCAAAAAGGCAGATTCTCTGGTACTGTATGAGGAGCCCTGGTTTGGACGTGCCCCTTGACCAGTAGTAGTGGAAACAGTTCTGCGTACAATATTGGTATAGGATCAAACCCTGGTGGTCGCGTTGTGCGGTTGTTGTTATATGGAGGACGAGCCTGCTGAAGAGGTTGTTGTGTCCTTTGCTGATATTGTTGTTGATTCGGTTGGCTCTGAGCAACCTAAGGTTGATATGTAGGAACAGGCGAAGAGTTGACAGCAGGAGTTACAGCTGCTACTGGTTGGTATCGTCTCCTTTACTTTCCGAGAGAGATATTCCTAATATCTTGCTCTTTTTTCTTAGAGAGAGCACTACCGTATCGTTTTGTACTATTTGATGATCCAGTGTCTTTAACTAAATGTCCTTCTCATACTGCTTCCTCAAGACAAACTCCCATGCCCACCATTCTGTCACTGGGCGCACTGGCGAAGGTTTTTAACTAAACGTCCTTCTCATAGTAAAATGAGCTTAAGGTTTTTAAGAAGATCTTTGTCATCTCTTTTTCCTCAAGAGGTGGACAAATCTGGGCGGCAATTTCACGCCATCTCTGAGCGTATTCCTTAAAGGTTTCCTTGTCCTTCTGTGACATGGCTCTGAGTTGATCTCTGTCCGGTGCCATGTCCAAGTTATACTTATATTATTGCATAAAAGCAGCGCCAAGATCTCTGAAAGTGCCGATCTTAGTGCGGTTTAAACCCATGTACCATTTGAGTGCGGCACCGGTTAAACTATCCTGAAAATAGTGAATCAACAGCTCTTGGTTCTTTTCCTGAGCTGACATTCGTCGAGCGTACGTCACCAGATGGCTCTGAGGGCAAGAGTTACCCTTGTACTTTTCAAAATCGGGCACCTGGAACTTGTACGAAACTTTCACATTAGGGACCAAACAAAGGTCTGCGGCGTCCTTTCCAAATAGATCCTGTCCGCGAAGGGCTTGTAGTTCTTTCTGTATCTCCAGGAACTATTCCTGGAACTCATTCATTCTGTCGAACATACTTTCATTTCCACCAGAAGGTATCTGTGGAATCTGTCCTTCCAGGACAGTGTGTCCCACGGATGGTGGTATAGTCATTATGACCGAGACTCTCGGTGCCTCCCGAAGTTTATAACCTTCAGGAGTTACTATCATGCCCTTGGCATCTTCGCTTTCCCAAAGTTTGTAACCTGCAGGCCCAGTGGCTCCTGCTGAAGTTTCCGGATCTTCAGTGATCGGCAGAATATATCCCTCCGGGATATAGTTAATAGGCATGCCCCAGGGACGATCTTTCGGCATTTTGTACCTAGGATCATACCTTTCCACTATGGGCGTTGATGCGATTTTTGAGATCACGGTCCTTTGTTGCTGCATTTGAGCTTCAGCTAGAGCTTGCATGTCGTTATGAAGCTTTCTCAGATCCTCTTTCAGAGTGTCAATCTCTTCCCTCAACTCTCTGTTCTCTTCCTCGAGATCATCCATCTTTTTCTGTCAATTGGCCCGAGTATTGTACGAATGAGACAGTTTGACTCTAGAATCGAGACACAAACGTGAGATTCATAGGTAAGAAGAATGTGTTTATGCGAGAATGATGAACGATATGCAATGATTATATTAGCTATTTTTTGTTTAATCAAAATAAACTTCGACAATAGGATTGCAAATATCAAATAGTGGGGAAACCCCGTTTTATTGAATTTAAAGGTTGCGGAAATGGAAATACAGTAGATTACAAAGTGTTGAAAAAGGAAATCTAAACTTATGGGTCCTGAGTCCTCTCTGGAGCGAGTTCAGGTGCTGGTTCCGATACTTTCCTTTTCTTTGACCGGGGCTCTTGAGCCGTTGTCGGGTTGTCATTCCTTTGCCAAGTGAAAGGAGCGAATAAATTCCTTTGGTCATCCTGATTATCTACATCATGTTGTTTTAAAATCTCGATCAGAGCATCTTTATCTTTCAATAGTTGCTGTATTTTCTTTCACTCCACATTGAGAATACGGTACTTGTTCCTCCAAGACCTCTTCTCCTGCTGAACTTTGTTGAGAGTAACCTGAAGTTTTTCCATCTCAGACATAAAATAAAGGATCGAGTCCCTTAATGGAAAAACTTCCTGACGAGGGTAAGGCATCCTCAGCTTGAGAGCTCTAATTTGTACCTAGTGGAGATAAGGCTCCACCGAGAGGCAGTCCGGTTTTCATAGAGACTCTCTTCCTTTCCTGTGAACGTGTTTCCAGGCATGCACTATTTCCGTCTTTAGTGCCCTATCATTTTCTCCTTCCTTGAAGAAAATACCTTCCAGATGAACATTTCGCGGGACATGCTTCATCGGGTATCGAAATTGATGACGAACTAAAATTGGATGATAGTTGATTCCTTCCTTAGTTCCTATAAGGGGTACATTTGGGAGACATGATTCTCTGCGACCAATGTAAAGTATTCTTTTGATCCCAAAATGCAGCAGACTTGGGTAAGTGGGAAGTGAACCATTTGTATAGCAGGGGTACACAACATGTGATCATTCCTCCGCTGTATAAATTCCTTAAGTGTACAGAATGATAAGCATCGGCGAGCAAGGTTGGTACAGGGTTTCCAATCAGAAAAACCTTAACGACATTGATATCTATAAAGTTATCAATGTTGGGAAACAAAAATAACCCGTAGGTGAGCAAAACAAAGATGCTCTAGAAAGCAGCTACGTTCCCTATACTAGCAAAGTATAGAGCTTTCTTTGTCAAGAACTGGTCTGGCAAACCCTGGATTCCACCCTTAGTGGTCATGTGTGTCCTGACTTCTGACTCGTCCAAATAAATTGCCCTTGCAATGGTTTGATCCTATGGAATTTCTTCCAGTCTAGAAAAGGGAGCCTAGTCAGTAATATGCAAATCAGTCAGGTGAGAGTACTCCTCCAGCGTTGGTGCTAGCTAATAATCCGGGAATGTGAAACAGTGATAGACCGGATCGTAGAACTGAATGAGTATGGACAGGATTCCTTCAATTACATGGACCCTTAACAGAGATAGCAATCCTCCATATTTGGCTCTGAAAGCCTCAGGGTTGGTGATCATTCTCGCCAGGCCTCTTAAATCCTCTAGTTTTGGAACCTTGAAGGTGTACTTATGAGTTTTCCTTCTACCGAAATCCATTAGCACAATCTCTTTCTCTGACATTTGCAATCATTGTCATAGTTTAATTTGAAAAAGAGAGACTAGAAGAGAAGATTTTTCTTTGTTTTAATGTTTTTTAAATGAATGTATGAATGCATCACACAAAAACATAGAAAAAACATGGGGTCAAAGGGCCGGTGTCATGAAGCAAGGGCTCTACCCATCCCCAAAGGTTTATACTGGTGATTTTTGTACCTGTTCGCAAAATCATTGACCCCTCTTGGGATAACAACAGCAAGCGGATCGTCAGCCATTTGATGCATCTTAGAGTGATCTCAGATGAGGGTAGTATCGCGTGACAACTATTTTCGATAGCTTCTGCACTACAAAATGGTTTCAGCCTACTAAAAACCTCAGCTTCTCACATAACCCAGTCGACCGCACAACTTTCAACAACCGAAGTCGTATAGGCAATGTATCTGCAAAGGGAGTCTCTACTGAGTTTGATGGTCAACCGGGGACTCTTAATTGGGATTCACTCCCCGTAAAATTACCCATATAATGCCATCACCTATCTTAGGTGTATACTCAATCTTTCCACATGCGACATCACACGCATTCCCATTAGCAGAAAAATAAACATAGATATCAATTAGGAAAAGCAGTATATATATTTGTCTTAATCATCCTAGACCTCTAGTCTTATGATCCTATACAGACAATGACTCCCCCAGCAGAGTCGTCATTTTTGTGACATTTTGTTGAATTTATAGGTTTCCACCGAAAATTGTAAGAAAGAGAACTTGTCTCCACGGTGGGCGCCATTTTTCTGTAGCGCGATTTTTGTGGTCTTGAATCACGATCTCTTGGGTACTACAGTTCTATTCATTTTTTTATCCTATTGAGCTGATTAAGGAAGGGAAATAGATGTTTCCAATTAACCCTGCTTGCATACTGAGTTTGAATAGCGGCCCGTTAGGTTACATATGCTATTAAGATATGGGTCCCTCTTTGGTTTATTTTGTTAAGATCAGAATGTCTGGATCATTTGCGAGGTTTTTGGTAAGATGTCAGGATTTGGTGCTTTTGGGTTGATATATGGGGGTACTGGATTTTGGGTTGTTGATTAGTATGCTCGCTAAGATTTTGCAATCTTATGCCTACGTATTCCCATTTAACGAAACAGGGAAATCAGAGCGATCGTAGTTCCTCCTATTCTATGGGAGGAAAAAAGGTTGTTTTGGTGTCTTGTTCAAAGCCCAAGACCTGAAGCTAAAGGTGGTTTGTATCTTGTTCAAAGCCTAAGATGTGAAGCTAAAAGGTTTTGGCTAAGAGAGAATTTGTCATCTCTAAAGAGGAATTGTTGATGTTTGTATGTTGTGAGCAAGGCACAACTTTGATGCTAAAAGGTTGATTGACTCAACCGGGGTTTTCTTTATACAAAGCCTAAGAGGAGGAGGGGAATTTGACTTTTTCGGGGAAAATGTTCTTTCTGTCCTGTACAAAGCCCAAGATTGAGGCTAAAAGGGATTTTGACTCCGATAGGGAGAATGTATCTTGTATAAAGCCTAAGATGGAGGCTAACATGGTTTGACTCAACAAGAGATTACTTTTATCTGTCTTGTATAAAGCCCAAGATGGAGGCTAAAAGGGTTGACTCAACAAGAGAGTCTTGAAGAGGTGATTGACTCAACAAGAGAGTCTGAAGGTTGATTGACTCAACAAGAGAGTCTTTTATACTCAACAAGAGAGTGATTTGTTGTCTTGTACGAAGCCCGAGATTGAGACTAAAAGGAGATTAACTCAACAAGAGGGTCTTTTATACTCAACAAGAGAGTGTTTTGTTGTCTCGTACGAAGGGGGATTTATACAATGTTTGAGGCCCAAAAAAGGTTTTGGTTAAAAGGGGATTGGGTATTACACTCTATTAGAGGCACAAAGATGGTATTTTAAAATAAAAGATGGGGCTTACAGCTCAAGGAGATGCCCAGATGATTTTGAAAAGGCGACGATCGTGCCAAACGTTTGAAAATATACAAAGGGACTTATACAATGTGTGAGGCCCAAAAATGTTTATTTACAAAAAGGGGTTGGGTCTTACACTCTATTAGAGGCCCATAGATGTTTTAAAGAAAAATAATGGGGCTTACAACTCAAGGAGAGGCCCAATTAGTTTTATTTTAAACTGGCGATCGCGCCAAGATTTTTGAAAATGTGTTGGGACTTATACAATGACTGAGGCCCAAACTATTTTGGTTTCAAAGAGGGATTGTGTCTTACACTCTATTAGAGGCCTAAAGAGTTTTAAGAAAAAGAATTGAGACTTATTCGAGGAGAGGCCCGCAGATTTTGTTAAGAAGGCGACGATCGCGCCGTTATTTTTTAAAAATACAGTGGGACTTATACAATGACTGAGGCCCAAAAGGTGGTGTATTGACAAAGGGGTTGAGTCTTACACTCTAATAGAGGCCCAAAATGTTTGAAAAAATTTGTTTGGGTGAAAATCATAGAAACCCTAATTTCATCATTTTTAAAAGTAAATTCTTAAAGAAAATCAAATAAAAATGATAAAATACCAAATAAGTTTGAATAAACAACTTGTGATTTTTGGTTGAGGTTTGAAAAATGATGTTTTAATCACAAGATGAATTAGAATTCATTTGGTTTTGATTTTCATGATGAGAATTCACTTTTAAAATGTTTAAAAACAATTAAAAAGGGATTTATTCACAAAAATACCAACTATAATAAATAAATAATATAAATTTGATTTTTTGGTGGAATAAAATATTTTGGAGTATGAATAAGAAGTGTGTAGAATAGAATTGGAAAATGATGATTTTTTCTATGTGAAAGAATTGGTTGAGTTTTGAAGATAAGAGAAAAAGGAAAGATGTCACAACATCATATTCGACATCTTTCATGAGGCAAAAAACCAGAACTGAACCTTAGTTTTCAACATCTTTTTTTATCAAACTTCAAACATTCATAACTCTCTCAATTTTTAAGGAAATTAAAATCCGTAAGAACCTATCTTGACCGATTTTTTGCAAGGAATCCAATGGTATCACTTATACATACTGAAACTTAATGTACAGAACACACAAGGCAAAAAACCAGAATTGGACCTTAATTTTAAAACAACATAAACTCCACATATAAACATGTTAAAGTGCAAATACTAGGAAGATCACAACAAACACATGAAGGACTACATTTTTGCTTCAAGAATTGATCAATAATGATGCATGTATATGGAGTTTCAAAGTGTAAGAACACTTACTGATTGGAGCAAGGTCCAATGCCTCTTCAATGTAATTACAACAGCAAGAGGAAGATTCTACGAGCTTCCTTGATCTTCCAGTAGTGTGTTTGAATGCTTAGAATGGATTGAAATGAGTTGGAACTGGTTGTGGTATCTCAACTGCAATTATATCAAGAAATTGAGCAATTGGCTGGTGATTTGATGAATTTGATGTTCCAGATGTTGTGTTAGTGTTTGGATCACCTCTATATGATGTTTATGAGGTGTGTGTGTGATTGGTTTGGTTGGAATTGCTCTCAAACTCAAAACCCGATAGTGGCTTGCCTTAGAAGGCAAAATTGGAAGTGATAAGGAGATTTTGAGGAAAGCATTTGTTTGAGGGCTTTGGTGTACTCAAACTGAGCACAAATGAGCTCTATTTATAGTAGAGCAAGTTTGTTTTGCAAGCAATAGTGAATGGCAACTGCTGCAGAAGTTTGGTCAAATGTTGATCAATAGGAATCCAAGTCTCCTCTAGTCATTGACTAGAGGTTAGAGCACAGACTGCTGGTTCCCTAGTTCTTGAATATGTCTTGACTGAATTCAGTTAGAATTTGGCTCTGTTCATGCCACCTTGTTGAATGTATTGAATGCTTGAAAACAAAATTAGATATTTGGCATCTTTGTAGCTTTTTAGGTTTGGCATGCTACTTGTGGAATCTTGGACTTGGGAGGCTTGGGAATCAGAGCTTGTCCTTTGATTGTCCCCTTCTCAGGTGTGCAAAAGGATGACAAGGCTTAAAAATTTGTGTGGCACAAGAAATGTGCAAATCTGTCCTGAAACCTGTCTTAAAAAATCAGCTGCAACAAGCCTTGTTGTAAAATCCATAACTTCTTGCTCAAGAATGATAAATGGCTGTTCCAGGACTTTCTGGAAAGCTGAGATGACATACTTTAACTTTGATGTTCAGGGTTTTTCTTGAATCAACTTGGATCATGGAGAAAAACATCCTTGAAGTTGGGACATTCTTGCTGGAAAAATATTAATGTTGTCCTATGAAATTTTGAAACATTTGACAACTTTGAACATTAATAATTCCAAACTTCAATCACTTATATCTTTTAATCCACTATGATATTTTAATTTGAAGTGAATTGCATCTTTGATGCTTGTCCTGCATGGTGACAAAGCTTGAAAATTGTGTGGCACAAAAAAAAGTGCACAAAATTTGTCCTAAAAAAACAGCTGCAGCAAGCCTCACTGTAAAGTCCATAACTTCCTGCTCGAGTATGATAAATGGACGTTCTACAACTTTATGGAAAGCTGAGATGACGTACTTAAACTTTGATGTTCAAGGTTTGTGAAGATAAGACTTGTAATGTTGTCAAAAATGACCTTGAACTTGTGTGATCAAGTCTGTCCTAAAAGCTATCTTAAAAATTTTGTTTTATCAATGCCTTTTGCAGAGATCATTACTTTCTCCTCGAGAATGATAAATGGGCTTTCTAGGACTTTCTGGAAAGGTGAGATGACGTACTTCAACTTTCATGTTCATGACATGGCTTGAATCAACTTAGATCATGGAGAAAAACGTCCTTAAATTTGGGACTTTCTTGCTGGAAAAATAATTAATGATGTCCTACGAAATGTCGGAACATCTGACATTAAGAATTCCCAACTTTGATCACTTATATCTTTCAATCCTTATGATATTTTGAGTTGATTCCTTCTAAAATGTTGAAGTATCAAATACCCTCTTTAAAAGTAGCCCTTACGCAAAATCAATGGATGCTTGGATCAATAGTTACAACCTTGAAAAGTTGTGCATTTGAGCATGATTTTAACTTAGAAAAAATTTCTAAGTTTCCTTCAATTTGATCAATTTTTCAATTTTGCATGATTTCTTGATTTAAATTTGATCAAATGCAATCATCCATCATATTTTCTTGAGTAATGGCTTCTGAAGCTCATAGTTAACCAAAAGTCAAACTTTGACTTTCTACGTCAGTTGACTTTGTATTAGATAAACTTGAGGCTTGATCCACTTGGAATGTTGCATCTTTATGCTTGATTCTTGATGTGGGAGACCTCTTGATCCTTCATATATGTTTGAGAGGTTTAAAAAGTTGAGGATCATGTCATTTCTTGATTGATCTCTTGTCTAAGTGTTCTGAGAGGGCTCAAAACCCTAATTCTGATTGTAGTGAATGCTCACCCATCTTGGGGGAGACTGATGAGGCATAATGATTCATCCATATTATGATGATGATTTGCACAATGATAGGAATCTTAGTGGTCAAAATTTGGGGTATGACACATCTCATCATAGTCCCAAGCGAAACAGTCTTTAAACTCCTGCAACAACTGGGTAACTTCGACCTTAAGTTGTGGGTCAAGATTAGCACTAACATATGTTGGACTTCTGGTTACCCCTTCTCCTAGGTCAATTTCTTCTAACAGATCCTGGGCTAGCATCTTAGTGTTATTTGCCAGCGGATCCTTTTCGAATCCCAAAGGCTCATCGTCATAAATGGCGTCAAGCCTCTAGCCTTGCTCTACACCCTGGACCTTATCAGGTGGCTCTGGGTCGAAGTCCTCACCAGGACCTTCTTGGTGGAATTCAGGATTGGCTTCGCTAGCCATATATTCATTAGCAGCCTCCAAAGCCGCTTGTAGTCTGGTTTCAGCCACGTAGGCTGAAATTCTTCTGAATGCTTTGAACTCAGTCAGTATCACTGAATTCACTTCCCCACCCTGTGGGGTTTACTGCAGGCTCGCCAAGGTATGGAAGTACTTCCCCTAGCACCTCCTTATCCCAACGGAAACCATCGACGGGACATAATTACAATGAGCAAAATGTCTCGTCATCTGGGACAAACTCAAAATTTGATGGGCCACAGGGGGTAATGTGAGCCAAATGTTTGTCGAACTGACGTCTGTCGACATGATTTATTAGTACCTTAAAATACCCCTGGCCAGCTTCAATGTTTTCGACTATGCCATCTGGCCTTCATATGGTGATGCGTTGATGCATCGAAGATGCAACTGCACCGATGCCATGTATCCACTCTTATCCTAAGAGCAGATTGTAGTTGGCTTTTGTTTCTACTACCATGAAGACAGTAGGCCTAGTGATTGTCCCCACTGTCAAGTCAACTTGTATCACACCCAGAGTAGAGCCAACTTTTCCTTCGTAATTTGAAAGAACCATATTATGTGGCTTAGTATCATTATCATACTTGCCAATCTTGCTCAGTAAGAAATGTGGCATCAAGTTTACTGTTGCACCACAATCAACTAATATTTTATTTATTGGTACATTCTCCACTTTTCCGGTAATGTAGAGGGGCTTTAAGTGACCCTTCATTGCCTCTGTGGGTTGCTCAAAAAAGGCGTTCTTCTCTTCAACGCACCCATTATTCATAATATAGTAGCACACAGGCTTGTGTGCCGCCATCTCTGCTTCAGTGCAGGCATCTAAATCTTTGACCTCTGTGATTTGGTCGAACTCCCTGGGCATTACAGACACCACATTGACTATGATGTTGAGAGAAGCATCATACTCAGAGTCGAAGTTGTCTGTCATTTCGTCATCATCTTCGACAATCTTTTCACGTTCGTCCTCTTGAGAGGAAAACAATTTTCTCCCCACGGGCACTTTTTCAGCAGTCTTTATTTGATTCCCTCCATTATTGTGAGTAGGGATATTAGTACTGGACTCCCCTTGATCCTTTGACTGGGCCTCCCTGAGAGCCTTCCTTCGACGTTGCTCTCTCCTCCATTGGGATCGCGACATCGGGTTCTTCCCCTTATAGTTTTCAGAGACATACGCCGATTTGTTGGAAGTCTGAAACTCTTTTCAATATTCTATTGATGAGCCTCTACCCATATCAAACTTCTGCCCCTTTTTTTGACCTTTTTCCTTCCCTTCTATGGGTTTCATCCAACTACCGAATGGCGCATTACTTGTTGGTTTGAAGGTGTTTGGTCTGGCCCCCTGGGAATTGTGTTTTTCCACCCACTGGTTTTGACGCAGACCTTCTAGGATCGAAACTCCTTTGACCCTGAGACATTCTTTGCTCCCTTCTTTCTTTAGCCTTCCTAACCCCCTCAAGATTATGAGCAGCTTTTTGGTCAAAGATTGCATTGCACTTGGGGCATAGCATGGCACCTGATCCCTTCTTTTGGCAGCGGTGAAGGAATTCAATGATAGTCTCATCCTGTTTTGGATACGCCACTTTGTTACGCTCTTCTTGGCAGCTTGGTTCATCAACCTCTATGGTCTTATGTTGTGTAATCTCGACCATATTTATGTCCATGTCGACATCAGCACTAAGATTCAGATTGCAGAACTCTACATCAAGGCCTTCAGCAGCCTTATCCATCTTAACGAAACTCTCAGCATTCTCTTTGGTAACCAGCATCATGTTGGAACTCTCAGTGATCCCATCATTTAAGCTTTTAGTGGCTTTGTCGAAGCCATCAGCGGCTTCGCTCATGAGTTTCTCCACAGCATAAATGTCAAGGTCTTCAGTAACCTTGGCTAACACAGCATCGTTGGCGAAATCTTCAGTAATTTCCACCATGTTGACTGAACAGTCAAAGTCATCAGCAACCTCAACCATATGTACCTCTGACTTAGCATAATGGGCCTTCGCTGTTTGCAATGGGTAGGAGTCAATTTTCATTTGACCTTTCCTCTTCTCTCCGAATTTCAGCATGCCCTCCTGAATAGCATTTTACACCAGATCCCTAAAAAGAAAACACTGAGAAGTTTGATGACCCAGAAAATTATGGTACTTACAAAATCCTCTCTTTTTTCTTTGTTCTAAAGGTGGCATTTTAGCGCCAGGAGGCACGATCATTTGCCCATCTTTTACTAACAAATTAATATTTTTGTCACATTTAGTGATATCAAAAGTGTATATTTTCTTGGGAAACTTATCATTCTTCTCAGATTCAACAGAATTTTTTCCGTTCTAAGGGGCTAACATTTTACAAGCATACAGAGGACCTTGCTTTAACTCAGCAACGTCTACCTCACTCTCGTCGAAATATAATGGTTCGTCATATAAACCTTCGACATCTGCATTATATTCAACATAAGCTACCTTTTTACCCTTATTGAACTTAGCCTATCAGCCAGTTGGGCCATATCTCTCAGATACTGGGTATCCAACTTCTTTCTAATAGAGTAATCAAGGCCACCAGTGGCCATTTCGACCAATTCATGCTCTGGCACTTGTGTAAAACATCTAGCCTTAAGTAATCTGAACCTATTTAGGTAATCGTTTATTGGATCAATAAATTTTCGTTTAATACTAGCCAATTCCTTCAAACTAATCTTAGTTTGTCTCATGTAGAATTGTTCATGGAATAAACGCTCTACCTAGGTCCAATTACAAATTGAGTTGGGAGGTAGGGTGGTAAACCAAGTAAAAGCGTTTTTGGTAAGGGAACTTGGAAAATACTTTACCCTAAGACTTTCATCATTTGCAATCTCTCCAGCCTCAATCATATACCGGGCTACGTGTTCGACAGTAGACTCAGTAGTATCTCCTGAGAATTTAGTAAACTTTGAGACCTTCGTCCTGGGAGGTAATTTTGACTGGAGAATGTAATCTACTATGGGTGATGTATAGTTTGGCCTGGTGAAGCCAAAATTTACCCCATTTCTAGCCATTATCCTTTCGACCATGGCTGCTAGGTTTTTATCTGCTGCTATGTTGTTACGTCGAACCTATTGTACAACATGGTAAGCATCTTGGTTTCTATTTACTATCACGACCCCTTGCTCCCTTTCTTTAGGAATTGGCACTTGGTTCCTAGGTGATTCGACTCTATGGGGTTCGACTCTAGGGGGTTCTAGATTCGCCTCAGTTATAGTCTCTAGGTTCCGCCGTGGGATATTTTCCATTACAGTCGCGCCTCGTACAGGGGCTGGTACCCCCATAAATTTTGTCATGCGTGCCAATTGCGCTGCTAATTGTTGGTTAGCTTAGGTAGTGTTCTGGATTAAAGGCTGGAAAATTTCCCCCATAGTTTGGGACAAAGTTTGTACCATTTGTAGGTTACTCTCATCCATCTGCTGTCTTAAACATGCTATAGAAGTATTTGTCAGACTAGGACCTTGAGTGGAATATCCCACACCAACACTTTGGCTGTTTCGACCTGCATTTATCCCAGATCCCGATCCTTGTAATGGCGAAGACATTACATTGTCTGAGAATACTGGGGGACATTTTGGAGGCTTTGCATTATTGACGTTGGCATTCCATAAGGTGGATTCCTTGGTAATGGTTGTGAAAATCCTGGAGGGGGAAAATGCCTAAACGTAGACGTTCCTCCTGGTGGAGTTTGGGGATTAGATCCTTGTGGCCCAATGTACTCCAAAATGGGTTGAGTATAAGATCTTGTATATATTGACCCTGAACCTGCCACTGATGGCATTGGTTCAGACATAACAGGAGGTGGTATTGGCTCTCCTGTCGAAGGGACTGGAGGTGGTACCACATCATTTCTAGACACATTTTGAGGGTTAGTGTCACTAGGTTGGGCATTCGAATTACTTGGTTGAGGATTAAAACCACTCCCTTGAGGGTTTGGATTATTTGGCTGACTAGTGTTCGTCGCCATTTTACTTATATATCTTCTCTTTGGTCTTTCTTCGTTTATAGTGGCTACCTTACCACTTCTCAATAACATGAAACTAAGTTTTTTTAAGAAGGAAAAGATTAATATGTATAGATTTTCAAAATTTGTAAAGATCTTTATAGAGTTAGCACAGTCCCACTAGGCGTGCCAATTTGTTTACCGTGAAAATTGGTAAACAATTGCTGATCTTCCAAATCTAACTTTGGTGACTCACAGGATCGATCAGATTGATCCTAGGACATGTGCTAACAATTGATCTAAGGCAAATTATAAAGAAATAAACACTTCGACGATACTCATAAAGAAAAGTTCATTGAAAACATAATCTAAACAACGTTTTAAAGTGTTAAGTTAAAGGCTGAAAATGTAAAAGAAAGGGTCGAAGGTGTACATTAAAGGTCGAAAATATAAAAAATGCAGAAACATAACTTGCGTTAAATAGAAGATGAAGATTTAATGAAAAGCTGACGTAAATTGTATTGAAAAGATAAATGGTGTTTACATCACGTACATTCTCACAAGACTCTTTTCTCTACACATGGATACTTTGAGTAAATTTGGAGTAACTTGTACAAAGTGAACACAACACACCGAATCCTATTTCTAGAACCCCTATTTATAATACTAAACCTAACTGCTATTAACTTCCTAAGACAATCAACACATGACAAGTGTCACATTGCATGCTTCTGACCCTTGGATATGCGCCACTTGTCTTTTCAGGAGCGAAACACAAGTAACTACTCCCTCCTTTATTTGAATTTGAACTTCTCAGTGTCGGTCTTTGTTAGTATTCTCGATTGAAGGTGACTCCCCAAACTTTTAAAAATATTCTCTAAGTCCCAAAAGTATCTCCCACTCTTATGAGCATCTTTGACTAAAACCTCTCACAACAATCCAGTCGAAAGCTCTTTTAAACCTCTTCAAGAGTTTAGCTTTCCAATCAACACTTCCAACTTAATGTGGGCATCGAATTTATGAGCTAACACATAGACACCAACCAACATGGTTCTTGATATGCTCCACCACTGGACTTACTATCTGCATAGTAATCCAACTGAAGATCTTCAAACAACACTGTGCCACCAGCTTGATCAATAAGAACTCCAAATAACCACAGAGAGAAATAAACTCTCATCCACCAAAAGAAGGTAATCTTCCATCATCAACCTAGAACTTCTACCACAAGCTCCAAGATAGACCTGAACCAGAACCTCCTTACGTCTTCAACCAGCTACCATTCTGCCCAAGAGTAATTAGTTCCAAGCACCCTGCTTGAATGCACAATGAAGGTCAACCAAATGCCACTGCTTGATTAATCTTAACTTTTCTTCAGAGTTTCAGATAATCTTCCGATCCACTAATGAAACTTAATCTTGAAGTTACATGAACTACTTACTCCTTAGTAAGCCATTCTGGATCCACCAAGCCTTAGACATGTAACAACTTCTCCTTCCACAGCTCCCGCAAACTGCATGAGATAGACCTTTTTGAAGTGTAAATTCCATTTCTTTCTGAGAAGATCAACTTACCTTACGATGATGTGCCATAACATCAACTAAGACCTTGAAGTTTCTGCTTGATGTCCTGACGTCAGATCATACATGCAGCTGAGGAATTCAACACTTCCTTCTGCCACTTAGAAGAACCTCCTCCCTATTACAGAACAAAAGCTCCATGTTCTCATAGACTTGATTCAACAACCAAGTTTGAGTAGACAACCTCCATCCTGCTTAATCATATCACAGGTATTCCATTCAAGCTCACACCTTGATGAATATCTGCTTCACAACTCTAAAGAACTCAACGTGCCAAGTCTGATTCTTCAGAAGAGAAGTAGTCATAGACTCAACATAGCTATACCAAAGGATGCCACTTTGCTTAGTAGAGCAGTCTGTAGAAAGTCATAGAAAACTGTCACTTATCCTTGACTTCCAAGATGAGCAAGATCACATACTCCTATGTACCTAGATCAGAAATAAACTGACCCAAGTTATGCCATCACCTCACCATATTCTAGAAAAGTCTCTTGCCAAGACACTTTCCAGATAAACATCAGATGCTTCTAGTAACAAATGGAACACACCTGCTGCACTCCAATACTCCTAGATCAGAAATAAACTGATCCAAGAACAATTCATCAAGATTATGATGTCTTCTTCTTCATCTTCCACATCACCATTGTCTAGACCAGTTTCTTGCTAGGAAACTCTCCAAAGATCAGATGCTTCTGCCACACCACACTGAAGCAGATTCTTAGGTCAACACCCAAGAGATATAGATCCAAAAGCTTATGCAGTACCCCTCCTATGATTTTGCACAAACCAGATGAAGAGATGTTTCAACATCGTGTTGAACATCAACAATCTTGAACTTTACATACAAGGATAATCAATTAAATACTTGTGAATATCACAAATAGAAATTGATCTTAAATCCTTGTTCAATAACCTTGCTTCACTATTGAAGCCATACTCCAATAGATCACTCCATGAACACTTATCAATTATTCAATTTTTGCAAGTATCTTCCTTGAGAAACAAAGTGTTGAGATACCAAGGATGCCACCCTTGACTCAAGTAACTAAGATTCTCTCTAAACGAAACCTATTTACCTCAACAGTTCTGAAATCTCCATCCAGATTGGATCTACCCTTAGGATTAAGAGAGATGAATCCTTGCACTTTTGGACGGTGAAAATAAATCACCTCCACTTTCTTCAGGTTTATGTTTCACATAAACACCCTCTAGTCAAAAGAATAACTAGAAGACTCCGGATGCACGACTGATATGCCTTTATGAGTGGACTTGAGAGACTTCTCATGTATCTTTGACAACTTAGCCGATCAATAATTTATCAAATTCCTAGAGCAAGAACTTGATAAACCTAATCTCAACTCCCATTCTCTTCAACTGACTTCAAACTGCACAATGGAACCAAGCTTCCAAGTACCAAGTCACCATAACAGACATCTACCAACAACTCTCTCCATTCCATCGCTCCCGACTTTGGAATAAAAGGATACATATATCTTCAAATATAGAGGTCGGTGATTGAGATCTTCCACCATCTGTCTTCAGTAACAACTCCAAAATCCCATAAATTTCAGAGCTCTTCCATCAGAAACATATGCAGCAGAACCACCAAGGAACAAATTCAACCTTCCCTAATAAGATGTCAGAACATCTTACAAGACACTCTAACAAGAGAACTAGCCAATCCTCCTGCAGTTGTTGTAGAACCTCCTCAGCAACATGAACAACCACTGGGTTGTTGCCTTCGATCCATAACATCCATCCCATCCATTAATACCCTTGAGTATGTCTGAGTTGATGAACTGATCTCCAAAACTCCTCCTGTTTAAGCGCCAGAAAGTATCTCCCAAAGATCTCATCCAGAAATAGACAGGATGACTGCTCTGATACCAATTTAAATTCAAGCATAGCAGACAACAGATGTCCTAACACATGTCAAGACATTGTTCTGCATAATTATTAAACAAGAACAGAACAACAGACTAATTTTCAAATAATCAGTAACTACAGAACGACAGATGTTTCGACATCTGTTCTAACATGCTAATCAAAATTGAACTGTAAATTGTAGAATGATAACAACACAGAATATGATGACCCTGTTCGGTGCAACTCACCTACATCTGGGGGATACCAATCCAGGAAGAAGAATCCACTATCAGTAGTATAGTTTTATGTAAACAACCTCAGGTTTATAGTAAACACCCATGTGTACCTATCACTACCCAATGAAGACTTTATCATTATAAGTCACATCTAATTGATAAGAGAAACCAATCTCACTCCCTAAATCACAACCCGTGATTATCTAACAGTTACTACACCATAATTGTATCATCCCTATTGAAAGACACCCCTTTCAATACAAAGTTCAGTCAAGCATCCTTAACTAACAAGTTAACTTGGATTTGCTTCAAAGCTTCATCCAAGAACAATACATAATTCATTACCTACGAGTTTTTGAATCTGTACAAGTACCTATGTCTACCACAATGTATCAAATCGATACAGAGAGAGACCTATAAGAAAGCCTACGACTCTCAAAACCCTAAACCCTATTTTCTACTTTACAAAAGTGTTACAATAGGTTCGGTTCACTTCAGCCCTAGGTCTTGGTCTTCTTTTATAAGCTTTTGTTGCCTTGGGCTTCGATCTTCTATTGGCTGGTTCCTTTATCCACGTTCTGATTGCATCCTTAATTCTTGGACCAGACTTGGAAACATCCTTCTATATCAGTTTAAGATGTCAGGAGATTTGTTAGGAAATCACGTCTCCTTCATGTTGGAGCATTACATTCAACGCCTTGTTTTACCAAAAATTTTCTCAAATCTGCAGAGCCTTCAGTACCACAACTGCTAGGTAGTTGACAAAGTCGGCATACCATGGCAGTGTGGTCTTTGTGCAGCTTGATTTCACAACTTCATTTGTTTCTGTATCATGATAGATTAAAGAGCATTTACTCATTTTGCTTTCACTTTCTAACTAGGCTACAAGTCTATCATAGGGAAAATCGTCATTGATGGGCACTCACTCAGGTTCTTGATCCTCGATTCTAGAAAGATGATCCGCTACTACATTTTCGGTCCCTTTCTTATCTTTGATTTCTAGATCGAACTCTTACAAAAGCAGGATCTATATTAAAAGTCTCAGTTTAGCATCCTTCTTATTCAACAGGTACCTAATTGTAGCGTGATCGGTATAGACAATTATTTTCGCTCCCACCAAGTAAGAATGGAATTTATCTAAAGCAAACACAACAACCAGGAGTTCCTTTTCTGTGGTGGCGTAGTTCATCTGCGCACTGTCCAAGGTTCTACTTGGGTAATATATAGCATGAAGATTTTTGTCTTTTCTTTGTCCTAAGACAACACCGACAGCATAATCACTAGCGTCGCGCATTATTTTGAATGGTTTACTCCAATCGGGTAGTTGCATAATAGGTGTAGTTATAAGAGAAATTTTCAGATGTTCGAAAGTTTTCAAGCAGTCCTCATCAAATATAAATTCAGCGCCTTTCATTAATAAGCCCGTTAGTGGTTCGGTTATTTTAGAGAAATCTTTAATGAATCGCCGGTAGAATCTGGCATGTCCTAGAAAACTTCGAATTTCCCTAACGGTTTTTAGAGGTTGAAAATTTTCTATAATTTCAATTTTTGCTTTATCAACTTCAATTCCTCGGTTGGATACTACATGTCCAAGCACAATTCCTTCTCGGACCATGAAATGGCATTTTTCCCAATTCAGCACTAGATTGACTTTAGCGCAAGGTTCGAGTACCATTTCTAGGTTCGATAGACATCCTTCAAAACTTTCCCCAAAGACAGAGAAGTCGTCCATAAATAATTCCATTATGTTGTCTATAAAATTGGCAAAGATTGACATCATACATCTCTGAAAGGTTGCGGGTGCGTTACACAGTCCGAACGACATTCGTCTATAGGAAAATGTACCATAAGGACAGGTAAAAGTAGACTTTTCTTGATCGTCAGGATGGATAGAAATTTGGAAGAATCCTGAGTATCCATCTAAATAGCAGAAGTGAGATTGTTTAGCTAGTCGCTTGAGAATTTGGTCTATAAAGGGTAAAAGAAATGATCCTTGCGAGTGGCCTTGTTTAGTTTTCTATAGTCATTGCACATCCCCCATCCCATTTGAGTTTGTTTTATAATGGATTCACCTTTCTCATTACTAACAACCGTAACACCTCCCTTCTTTGGCACGACATGTACAGGACTGACTCAGTTACTATCAGATATCAGGTATATGATTCCTGCTTCTAGTAGCTTTTGTACCTCATTTTTTACTACATCATTCAAGATAGGGTTTATTCTTCTCTGATGCTCTCTAGAGGTCATACAATCTTCTTCGAGCATAATTTGGTGCATGCATATAGAAGGACTTATTCCTTTTAGGTCTGAAATGTTATACCCCAGTGCTTTAGGATACTTTCTTAGAATAAGTAGCAGTTTTTCGATCTCTATCTGTCCCAAGTCAGCATTGACTATCACTGGTTGTTCCAGTTCGGTGTCTAGGAAATCGTACCTTAGGTTCTTGGGTAGCGTCTTAAGTTCTACAGAAGGTTTCTTCGGGCATGTCATTGGATCGGGTGTTAGTGCTAGACATTCCCTCAGAATGTCATCTACGGCTTGCGCCAATTATCGCCTTCGAGTATAGGAGGTGCTGGAATCTTTAGTATTTCTGTATACTTACATGGTTCCATCTCCATTTTTTTACGCATTTGTTGATGACGTCGAGGAAACAACACGAATCATCTATAGCGGGAGCTTTCAAGAATTGGGCAAGAATAAATTCGACTTTTTCTTCACTAACTTCAAAAGTAAGCTTTCCTTTCTTAACATCAATGATGGCTCAGGCTGTAGCTAAAAAGGGTCTTCCTAAAATAATAGGAATGTTGAAATCCTCTTTAATATCCATTACCACAAAATTAGTTGGAATATAGAATTTTCCTATACGAACGGGAATGTTTTCTAGCATACCTATAGGAAATTTAACAGAATGGTTCACTAGTTATAGAGACATTTTCGTTGGTCGTAACTCTCCTAAAATGAGCTTCTTATAGGTGGATAAGGGCATTAGACTAACACTGGCTCCTAAATCGCATAGAGCGTTGTCTATGACGTACTTTCCGATTACACATGGTATGGAGAAACTACCTGGGTCTTTCAGCTTATGAGGCATGTTGTTTTGCATGATGGCGCTACACTCGGTAGTGAGCATAACGGTTTCATTATCCTCGAGCTTTTTCTTGTTAGATAGGATCTCTTTAAGGAATTTGGCATATGAAGGCATTTGCGTTATGGCTTCAGTGAATGGTATAGTAATATTCAGTTGTTTCAGAAGCTCCATGAACTTCTTAAATTGTCCTTCATTTTTAGGCTTATCAAGTCTTTGAGGATAAGGTATGGGTGGTTTGTATGGTGGCAGAGGCACATAAGGTGTTTCTTTCTCTACGGCCTCTTCACTTTTGTCTTCCTTCTTTTTCATTATTCGGTTCTATTACCTTTTCAGCTCCTTTACTAGGATTTTGATACATGGCAGGATTTTGGAATCTTGGGTCCACTGGTCTATCTAGTTCTGTTCCACTTCGCAGTGTGATAGCATTAGCATGTCCTTTCGGGTTTGGTTATGGTTATCCAGGAAATGTTCCTGCAGGGGCTGCTATTGTTGCTTGTTGTTGGGCTACTTGAGAGATTTGAGTTTCTAACATTTTGTTATGGGTAGCCATGGTGTCAAGCTTAGTCGCCATTTGCTTTAACAATTCACTCGTGTGCATATTTTGGTTGGCGAACTCTTTGTTTTGTTGAGTTTGGGTTGCGATGAAGTTTTCTAATAATAGGTCAACGTTTAAATTTCTTGGTACTTGAGGGGCGGCGGTTGATCCCTTCTGGTATCTTGGAGGAACGACAGGGGCTTAGGTTGGAGCAAACAGAACGTTGTTGCTCTTGTAGGAAAAATTAGGATGATTCCTCCAGCCAGGATTGTAGGTGTTTGAGTACGGGTTTCCTTGGGCATAATTCACTTTGTCGGTAGGAATACTAGCTAATAAATGACATTCAGCGTTACTATGCCCAGGGGTTCCGCACAATTCACAACTTGGTGTCACAGCGGCCACGGTGGCTGCTGGAGCTACAGTCAAACTTTCAATCTTTTGAGTAAGCACATCCACTTTAGCAATGACATGGTCCAAACTATTAACTTTGTACATCCCGTTCTTCGTAGCAGGCTTTTCTGTCGGAGTTCTCTCGCCTCCCCATTGGAAGTGGTTTTGAGCCATATTCTCAATGACTTGATAAGCGTCTTCATAAAGTTTATCCATCAGAGCGCCGCCAGCTGCAGCGTTCAAATTCAGCTTTGTGTTTTAAAGAAGACCATTGTAGAAAGTATGAATTATCAACCATTGTTCAAGTCCATGGTGCGAGCAAAGCCTTAGCATGTCCTTGTATCTTTCCCAAGCATCGAAAAGAGATTCATTGTCTTTCTGCCTAAATCCATTGATTTGGGCTCTTAGCATAGCAGTTTTGCTTGGCGGAAAATATCGGGCTAAGAAGTCTTTCTTTAACTCGTCCCATGTAGTGATGGAGTTGGATGGTAGAGACTGGATCCAAGCTCTAGCTCTATCTCTTAAAGAGAAAGGGAAAATACGTAGTTATATGACTTCGTTACTAACACCATTTGCTTTTACGGTATCAGCATATTGCACAAAATGGATAAGTGAAGGTTCAGGTCATCCGTGGAACTTCTAGAAAATTGGTTCTGTTGAACGGCTTGTAACAGCGAAGGTTTCAGCTCAAAATCATTTCGATTGATGGTAGGGGCAGTAATGATGTTATGCGGTTCATCTTGTGATGAGACAGTGTAATCCTTAAGAGAACGGTTCAGTGGGTTCTCAGCCATTGTAATTCTTAATTCTGGGTAAGGGATTTTAGGTTCAGGAAGATTATACTTGATTCGGAATTCGTTAATTCGGCTTCTTAAATTAATAAAATGCTCGATGTTGTCAATCGGTTGTCAAGTTTGTCGCCTCGAGAGCGAGTGTTTGGCATAAAATCGATGAATTAGTATATTGGTGCCTTAGTCTATACTGCGCAACAATGGAATCACAATATTGACTAAATCAGCCTTCCCCGGTAACGGCGCCAAAAACTTGATGCGCTTCGAGCACACTAACGTGTCCGTTGAATAAAGACTGCAAGTATACAGCTGTTTGCATAGTTTTAAAAAGGTTGTCAAACCCACAGGGAAATGATAATCAAACTAATGCAATCTATTGTTGCAGTGCATAGCTAATGCTAAAGATTAAAGAATTTTAGACGGGAAGAAAGATTTACTAAATTCTAATGGTTTTTCAAAAATAATAATAAAAAATGAGTCCTGAATATGGATTCTGTGCACCTAAAGTGCTCTCGCTGTTTTTAGGATCGATGCCTAGTTTCCACTATCAGTTCATCCCTCACACTCTCGCGCTATCGGTCCGAACTTAGTATTTTCCTCACTCTCGTGTCGAAATAATAAAACGTGAAGATTTAGAAATAAAGACCAAAAATAACATACAATAAATAATTTCGCACCTAAAGTTTCTACGGAGTCCCGTTGGTAACGACAGTCCTCATACGCCGAACTCAATTAATTTAGCAAGACATGATATTTTTCGTAGCAAACATATTAACGGTAATCGGAATAAAAAATAACATTGCAAACAAAATTAAAGTAAATTCAAATGCAAAAGTAAAAACAAGAAATAAACCTGTAGAGTAAAAATACGAAACTCGAATTGAAATTATGTCAGCAGGCTTGTTCATAATCCAACGGTACAGCAATGAAAATAAAAATACAATATAAAGTGAGACAATTCCTCGACGTGAGTAATTTCCGTTTTAAAACTAAATTTATGCCAAAGAATCTAAACGCAATTTTAGCATAGCTTCCGCGCAATTTTGGTTTGTCCGGAAAGTAACCTATGAGTCCTATATATAGATAAAATGCTGATCCCAACTGTTCTGGTCGTGGCCTCTGAGTGGAGGAAAAAGAGGAGGAAAATTAACTGCTTAAAACGGTAGTAGAATTTGAAATCTGCAACTGCACTTCCGTGGCGAACGTCATCAGGTCATGGCGAACGCCATGGCCTTCCTTCATTAAACTACATGGTAGGATGATATATGGCAAACGTCATATATCCATGGCGAACGCCATATCAGCAAAAGAACATAAATTCTTATTTTATGCTGCATTTTTTTATTCTTCCACTCTTTTTCCGCTTCGCTCCCGATTCCGCAACAGATGAAGCTATCAACTGCAAATCACACAAAACAAAGTAAAATGCAAACAAGACTCGACAAAAATAGACGAATAATATGCGCAATAAGCGTAAAAATATGATACGATTTCTCGTTATCAGATGAAAGCACAAGATCCACTCGAGGAAATAGATATTGGAGATGGGGTTACAAAGAGACCGACGTATATAAGCACCAAAGTCGGGTAGAAGATGAAGGTGAAGCTGGTTGAATTATTGAAGGAATACAAAGATTGCTTCGCCTGGGATTATGGAGAGATGCATGGTATGAGTCATGGCGTAGTAGAACATCGCCTACCTATTCAACCGGGGAAAAGGCGAGTAAAGCAACATCCTCGAAGGTTTGCTCTAGAAATCACAGTGAATATTAAGCAAGAAATCGAAAGGTTACTCAAAAGCTGGTTCATTAGAGCTGGTATGTCTACTGGTTAGATAATATTGTACTTGTCATTAATAAAAATTGAACGCTTCGAGTCTGTATAGATTTTAGACACTTGAATAATGTGACTCTAAAAGACGAGTATTAGATGTCAGTGGCAAAGATGTTAGTCGACTCAGCCGCCGACGTCGAATACCTCAGTCTGCTTGATGGATATTCTGGCTATAACCAAATTTTCATAGCAGATGGTGATGTGCCCAAAACAGAATTTCGATGCCCAGGGGACTTGGGGACGTATGAATGGGTTGTGATGCCATTTGGTTTAAAAAACGTCGGAGCAACCTATCAAAGAGCAATGAATGATATGTTCCACGATTTTATAGAAAACTTTATGTAGGTTTACATTGACGATATTGTGATAAAATCTTCATCTGAAAATGGTCATTTGGACCATCTTCGACGCTTCTTCGAGAGGACGAGGAAATGTGGATTAAAAATGAATCCGCTAAAGTGTGCTTTCTGTGTACATGCAGGAGAATTTCTGGGTTTCGTGGTGCACAAAAAAGACATCGGGATCAACTAGAAAAAAACAAAGGCAATATTTGATTTCAAGCCTCCTTCGACAAAGAAGTAACTACAGACTTTGTTGGGGAAAATAAACTTCTCGAGAAGATTCATTTCGAATCTAAGTGGCAGGATGAAGGCTTTCTCGCCATTGCTCAGAATCAAGAAGGAAAGTGAGTTTCATTGGGAAAAAGAGCAACAAGAGGCTTTCGATGCTATCAAGGAATATCTTACAAAGCCTCCCATTTTATTTCCCCTAGTAGAAATAAGAGCATGAAATTGTATATTGTTGCGTCCGATTTGACCATAGGAAGTATGTTAGCTCAAGAGAACAACAGTGGAGTCGAAAGACCCATTTACTACCTCAGCCAAATCTTGTTAGACGCTAAAACTAGGTACACAATGATTGATAAATTATGCATATGCTTGTACTTCTCATGTTTGAAATTAAAGCAATATATAAGACTAGTTGATGTTTATGTTTTGTCTCATTTTGATATTATTAAACATATGTTGTCTAAACCCTTTCTACATTGTCGAGTTGGGAAATGGGCACTTGCATTAACTGAGTTCTCTTTGACTTACGTGCCTTTAAGGGCCATGAAAGGCCAAATTGTGGCTGATTTCATTGTAGATCATGCAATAGTCGAGCGATCAGTAAACATGATCGACATCGACCCTTGGAAGCTATATTTCGACAGTTCTAGTTATAGGAACGGAATTGGCATTTGGGTCTTAATATTGTCCCCAAAGGGGATTCCAACTAAGTTTAAATGTCAAGAAGATGGGCGATGTTCCAATAATGAAGCAGAATACGAAGCTCCAATCACTGGCCTCAAAATCTTGAAAGATATCGGGGCAGAAAAGGTTGAAATCAAGGGTGACTCGGAGCTAGTAATTAAACAAATCACATGAGAATACAAGTTCATTAAAGAGCATCTGTTAGTGTTTTTCACAATGGCAAGCCGATTGTTGGAGCACTTTGTGGTAGACAGCATCACCCATATGCCTAGAATAAAGAATCTAGAGGCTAATGAGTTAGCCCTGATTGCATCTGGGTATAAAGTGTCAAGAGATAAGCTAAGGGACTTTGCCGAAGATCGGAGAAAGGTGGTGTCGAACCTTTCACCGTCCCATGTATTAACCTCGAAGGGTGATGAATCAAAATTTTCAGACGAGGCCCTCGACCATGTGGAAGTTTTTTCAGTCAATAATTTGACAAAGGGTGTCAGGATTATCATAGGCACACGAACATCCTGCACATCCCAGCCAGCGAATTGCATGCAATCATTAAACCCTGGCCATTTCAAGGTTGGGCACTCGACATTGTGGGCGAGATTCGACCAGCGTCATCAAAACAACAAAACTTTATCCTGGTAGGGATATATTACTTCAAGAAATGGATAGAGGTCGTACCGTTGATCAAGGTCAAAAAAGAGGCCATGATAGATTTCATTCAAAATAAATTATTTATAGGTTTGGAATTCCTAAAACTATTACGACGGACCAGGGATCAATTTTCATAGGATAGAAAATGCAAGAGTTTGCAGCCGAAACAGGTTTCAAATTAGTCACTTCTACACTTTACTATACCCAAGTTAACGGGCAAGTCGAAGTTGCTAACAAAGTAGTCATTGGGTTGATCAAGAAACACATTGCCAAAAAAACCTAAGGACTGGCACAAATCACTAGATCAGTTTCTATGGGCTTGTCAAACATCCCCTAAAGAGGCGACAGGTTCAACGCCTTTTCGTCTAGCATTCGACCATGATGTTGTGTTACCTGTAGAAATTCGGTTGCAGTCAGTAAGGGTACAACAGAAAAACAAAATCCCTTCAAAACAATATTGGAGCATGATGTTTGATGAGACAGTCGACTTAAATGAAGAAAGGTTGGCCGCTTTAGATGTGTTGATACTACAAAAGGCACAAATAGCCAGGGCATACAATAAAAAGGTTAAGGCAAAAACATTTGCAATAAATGACTATATATGGAAAGTGATCCTACCTATAGATCAAAAGGATCATGCGTTAGGGAAATGGTCACCAAATTGGGAAGGACCATTCCAAGTGGTATAAACATTAACAAATAATGCCTATAAAATTCAAGAGTTAGGTGTTGATCGACGAATCTTAAGAGTAAATGGAAAGTATTTGAAAAAATATAAACCCATGCTCCAAGAGGTTCAAATCAAAGGAAAATGAAACATTTCATTAATAGAAGGCCGAAAATGGCGTACAAAATGGCAAGTAAAAGTGTGAAAGTTACATCATTTCTACAAGACAGGTAATTAAGCTGTGAATCTAGACTTAAAGTCTTCCAAGAGAGTCGTCTCATAGGCAATCCAGTTGTCTAGACGATCCTTCTTCTCTGCCAACTGAGTAATCCATTCCTTGATTTGTAGGGTCGTCTCTCCATGGGCAATCCCTTTAAGGACTTATTGGTCAATGACGTCCTGAGGCGAAAGGGCTTCAGACGAATCCAGCGCAACATTCTGTTGTTAAACATCTGTAATCTTTTTGTTGAGCTCATCTATTTGGGCTGGATAGGTCGAGATTTGATGGTCGAAGGCCTGATGTTTATCAAGACTCTCTTGAAGTTTGGTCTCAAAATTAGTCAGCTTCTACTCACAAAGTTCGCTGCGATCCCACTCCATCCTCATCTCATTCCGCTTTGTTTTGATCTGGAAATCAGTATGCCTTCGAAGAGCGAGATCCTTGTTGAGTTGACTGAAGAAATCCTCAAACTCAACCAAGTACTGAGCCAACGAATCAGGGATGGGATATTGGGAGTTCTCATCAATGAGTTTAAGCATGTCAGCCCCTAGTATAGATTCTTCTTCAACCACGATCAGTAATTCATCCTCAAACAGATAGGACCTAAGTTGTTGAAGTTTGAGGGCAACAGCGGCGTCCACTTCCAGCAGAGGAAGAGGAACTGAGGTGGAGGGCTTGGAATCAGCGGATACCCATCGAAGCTTTTAAAGCCTTCTCAGAGTCTCAATTGAATTATTTTCCCTCATGGCCAGAATTTCACCAGGACTAAGAAAGATGTTGGAGCCAGTGTCTTGCAAGGTTGGATCGAAGGAACCACCAACAGAAGATCGTAGGTTTGGATCATCTTCTGTAGGCAGGTTGCCAACAACATCCATCAAAGTTTCCTGATTCGCGTCAGCTTGGGTGTCAGGATCGCCAGCAGCAGCCGTCCAAGGCTCAGGATCTGCATCATTCTGAGTGTGGCGATCTCGTTGTCTTCGGCTGAGAAGCCTTGAAACTCATATTGTTTTTGGGGACTCGGACGGGGAGGAGTTTTCGTCAAGTGGGGGGTCTCTGCAAAAGAATCCCCAAGTCAATATTTAGAAAGGAGTACAAAATTAGCGACAAAAAACGGTTGGTACCTCAGGTGTTGTTGGCTGGGGAGGAGGAGTCAGAGTCATGCCCTCATGACCAGTAGGTTGGGGAGTCAAAGTAAGAGGGCCAGAGGCTTGGTCACTCGAAGAAATAGTCTTCGAGGCCATCTTCTTGATAAGGATGATTAGTTTTTTCTTCGTCGGAGCAGCAGGCATTGAAGTCTTGACAGAAGGGAAGACTTGAGAGTGAGTACTACTCTCAGAAGCTTCGTCTTTAGACGGCATGTCATCCAAAACCCAAGAAATAAGGAAAGTCAGAAGCCCATCGAAGTAATAACTCATAAACATCAAAACACTTGGCATACATGTGGTTTTGAAGTGGAAGCTGCTTTCGTCTTCTTTTAGGGTTTGGTTGGAGTGGCCACAGTGGTCGAAGCACGCTTCCGACCCTGGAGAACAAGCATACAGAGTGCTTAACATTGGTGGATTCTCAAACAAAAGGAGTTCGAGGAAAAGAGGTTACCTTATTCCGTGGAGTAGCGTCAACATCAAATATTTGGATTATGTCGACAGGAGCATCCTTGGCCGGCTTTGCAGCTGGGAGTTCGCCTCCCAAAATGGCGAAGGCATCATGCAACTTTTGGAGAAAGACATAACTGTCAAAGTACTAACACTAGTAGCGAGACCGCCATGTGTCGAGCTCCTTAGTGGTGAAGAAGGAGTTATGAAACTTGAATGTTGGAAGCTCAAGGCGTTGAGATAGGCTAGGTGGCCGTCTGCATTCAGAGGTCGACTAGCCCAAACGAAATCTGTCAAGCAGGACCCTAAAGAATTTGGCAGCATCGGGCTTAAGCCAAATTGTTGAGCCACTAAATTGAGTTGATAGTTCATAAAACCATACCCTTTAGACCCATCTTTGATCCTGAAAGTAAATATTGTGGGAGTTAGAAATGCCCGCCATACAACGTTCGACTGCGCCGCAGACTTTGGGAAGACACCAGGGAAAGGGTCCTAAAACCAAGTCAGACCAAAGCATTGATCCGCGAAAACGGATAGGTCAGAAACAAAGGTGGTAGTGTCAATAAACATCTTAATATACTTCAGGAAGATAAACTTGTCTGGAGTTTCCCGATGAGTGATCAATGCAAGCCTCATACCTTCAATAGGTCGGTTCTATGTCAGATACATGATGCGCTCTGTCACAAGAGCACCAAGTCGATGCTCAAAAGTGGCATTCAGCCAATGCTGCAGCAACCAAATAGGGCCCGACAGATTTAACATTTTGGGGGTGGAATGCAATAACTTTAGCTTTAGCAAAGCAAGCCCCGAAGAGTGTTAAAGAGAGGCCAGCAGAAGTTTCGCCAGAGAAACTTGTCGGCCTTCATGAATTTGAATTGCCAAACTGATGTAACTCTTGGCTATTTACAAAGACCTAGGGAAAAACACATAGAAAGAAAGCCATAGGGTTAGGAAGGCAATGTTATCCTTGTCGGAGACCTCCTCCAAGTTCTTAACATGATGGTCTTTGATGTAGTATTTAAGGGCAGCACAATTAAAAAAGAATGAATTCTCAGTAGAGAGGGTAGGGTCGAAAGTCTCACCCAAAGGAGACAGACCACTGATGACCGCCACGTCGAAGGAAGTAGGCGTCATCATGCCACATGGAAGCTGGAAGGTGTTAGTCGAACCCTCCTAGAAGTAGATCGACGCAAGGAGTTGGCAGGGATTGATCTTGTGAGTTTGTCTAGAAATCTGAAAGGCGTCAAAAATGCCAGCCTTCTCCCATTGTGCTTTGCGCTTGTTTTGGACCTTGTGGAGCCAAGCTAGATACTCTTTGTTGCCAGGAGTTGGCATCGACCTAAAAACTCGAGCATTAAGATCCATAAACTTCATGTCGATGGAACTTTTTTTCTTGGGGTGTGTTTTGGCATTGGGTATGGCCCACGGAAGGCCAAAAGTTTGCCAGCCACCACAAAGGGGATCAACATTTAGTGTTTCTAGTTTTCCACCACATTTCTGTCAGTAGATGATGGTTGAGATACGGTTGGCAGACTCTTCTCATCACTGAGAGTGATAGCTAGAGGGTTATCACCAGTAACGTGAGCAACGAAAGCCATAGCAATATTAGGAGATGAGAAGTGAAGAGGGTGAAAGGTATTAAAAATGCAGAGAGAATGCTGAAGTTTCAAAGTGCAGAGGTTTCAGGAAAGTGCAAGCGAAGGAGAAGAAGAGAAATGAAAATGATGGAAGCTATTTATAGAACCAAGAATCAGACAACTGCGATTGATAAGTGGCAGTCGACAACAGTCTCATGACTGTTCTATTACCACTGTAGTGGGAGGTTTAATGAGGGAAGTTGAAAACCCATGACCTAGGGAGTAACTAGAGTTACGGTAAATGATGAAGGTTTCCTTGGAAATCACAGCACAGAAAAATTCTCATCATGACGTGGGATGTCAGCAGATGTGACATAAAGGAGAAATTTGCCAGAAGTTAAAACGCCGGTCTTAGTCGAAGCTGGCCTTTTAGGGGGGAAATTTGTTAGCTGGAAAATTTTGACCAAGAAAGCAGAAATAGGTTTGACGGTACATCTTAGGAAGAAGAAGCCTCGACATCCTGCCTCGTCGGAAGAACATTGAGGCAGGCTTAACTGATGGCTATCCCAGTCGAAGTCGAAGTAAGGCCAAAAGCTTCAGGCGAACAAGCAAGCTTACAGCAGACAAAAACGTGGGAATTTACATAAATAGTGGGCGTACTTGGGTAGACACGTGGCAGAATAGGACGGTGGACAGTAGAGTAACCGTCACTTTTTAGGCCTATTTAAAGAAGTTTCAATTTCAGATTTAGAGGTCGCATTTTGTAAACATTTAAGAAGAATATACTCAAAGTACCATCGCGTGAGAGAAACGAGTCAGTTCTGTGAAACTTTATGCATGCGTCTATTTTTGTACTTAAGAAATTTGTTTTTATAAGCTTTGTTTCTTTTGTTTGTTTCGCCGTACACTTTTGTCTTACATTTATCATTTCAATCATATCATTTTCATCTACCACTTTAAAACTAGCACTCAAACACTAAGCCTAAACTTAACATGTAGTCTAGGATTTTGTAGCCGATCCTGCAAGTAAACTTCAATAAGAGGCTAGAGGTTGTTCGTCGGAGGCACTAGCAAACACATAAACAAAGACATATCTCTTTCGTCCAAGACTCTCAACTTGCAAGGGCCCATAAGATCCTTATGAAGTCATTCAAGAACAAGAGTAGGGGTAAGATGTTAAACTATCTTATGTGACATGTTGGTTTGCTTCCCAACTAGAGAGTCACCACAAATTTTACCTTTTTTTATCTTGAGATCATGTATGCCAACAACAAACTTTTTCAGTAACAATCTTCCTCATACTTCTAAGACAAGTGCTTAAGCTTTCTGTGCCACAATTTAGATATTAGACAGGATTGAGGCCATTCACATCAGAGGTTGACCATATGTAGCAGTTGTCAATAGATGTAGACCTCTTCATGAGTTAATTATGATGTTTATATGTAATATGGCATTTTTTGCTATTGAACTTAACACTTAAATTTTGATCACATAGTTGACTGATGCTAATGAAACTAGAAGCAAGACTATAAACTAATAACACATCATTAAGATAAGGAAGACAGGTTGTCATACCCCAAATTTTGACCCTAGATTCCATCATCATTCTAGGAGCATCAAGCATTGAATTGCTAACCCTAATATTATTCAAGTTTGTTCTTGTTTGATTCCATTTGAATTAGGGTTTTGTCTCAAGAAAATCAAGAGGATCTTCACTCAATCAGTCAATGTTTTAGATTGATCATTAACCTACCAAATGGGCATAGATTCAAGATGTCTCTCTTCATCAAGAATCAAATGCAAATTGGTTCTATAACAAGTTCTTTGAAGTTCAATTTCATCTGGCCCCAAATTAGGGTTTTGTTTGGAAAAGTCAACTGTGCCTTTGACTTTTGATCAAAGCATGATCCTAAGCCTTGGGACATGATCTAAGACACTCAAATACATCCTTAGATTCCATCCATGATGTTTGAAAAGTTCAAGAATGCAATGTCATTAAAGATCACACTGTTGGATTCATCTGATACATAAGTTTTATTTGACAAAGTCAACCCTTTGACTTTTGGATTCTTTGGTCAAAATTGAGGTCATCAAGACATCTTTGATTAATGATTTTGAGCATGAAAAATGAAGATTTGAATGGTTTCTTGCAAAAGGGGCAAAGTTAAGAAACTTGAATTTTTTTTCTAAGTATAGGAAATAACCCTAGTTTTGGTGCCAACTTTGGAGAGTCATAACTTTCAATATACACATCCAATTTTTGTGTTCCAAAGATCAAATTAAAGCCCTCACAACATACTGCAACATTGTCACTTTGAGTCCATCTCCAAAAAGTGCTTAGATTTTGAGTTATGTAGCGATCAAGTTTGGAAAAATCTTCCAACACTTAGAAATTTTTCCAAGACATTTTTTGTTCATTGAAAGTACCAATCTTTGGAGCCAATTTTTACCATGATCCCTTGGGATTTAAGAAATTCATTAAACATGAAAGTTGTAGAGCATGTTTGGGGCTTTTCAAAAAGTACTAGAACTCTTCCATAGCATTTGTAAGCTAGGAGTTTCGAAGAGAAGAAGTTAGCCTCAAAACCTGCTTTTCAAGTCATGTTCTTGGCAAGAATCAAGTGCAAATCCAAGCCAAACCAACTCAATCTGATATTATAGGTAATGTTACTTCTAAACGTCCACTTAATTGAGTGTTTACACAAACCCTTGGTGCATTACACAAGGAATTGAGCCATTATCCATGCGATCATGCTACTTATGGAATGCTTGGCCATAAAGATCTCACTTCCACTTCCATAAAGGGGCTTTAATCACAAAGTCCACTCTTCTTGAGCTTTGTGATTGTTTCTTCTGCATAAACCTTTTGGAAAAAGTCAGAAGCCGTCTCTCAAAAACCCTACAACATGGTACAATGGTCTTAGAACTTCCAAACTTCATGAAACAACCAATGCATTTCTACTAAACCAAGTGAACCAAACCATTTACATTTTCTGCAGAACCAAAGCCTCACTCTTTACCTATAAATATAGGCTTCTTCTAAGCTTCAAACACACAACAAAACCTCGGCAATCACACCTCCAAAAGCCTTCAAACCAGAAAGTTACTATTTTTCCCTTTTGTGCCAAGTAACCTACCACTTGCACAAACTTGTAATTTATCTTCTCCAAACCATAAACCACTAATCCAACCATCCAAACACATCACAAATCATCCCTTGAAGGTGTTCAAAGCTTCATCTTCACCCCAAAACACCAGAATCAAAAAGTCAACTCTCAAAACCTCATATTTTGACTATTTTGCATTTTACAAGCTATGTATTGATTCTGTACATTTCAAAACCTTCCAACACCTCAAACACACTCTAAGATGCCTTCCTAAGCTATTCCAAACAAGATTTCTTGACTGTAACATCATTTGGTGAAGTTTCCATTTTGGTCACTTTTGACCATTTTGCAAGAAAATGTCACTTTCTGTTCTAGAGGTTTCTATTGATTCCAATCATACTAAAAGCTCCAATCATACTAAAAGCTTCCTAGAGGTTTATTTTAAGTGTCCAAGGCATCATTTTATTTCTGTAGCAAGTATCTTGGAAGTTGGCTTTGTGCTTCAATAGGTAAGTTCCCAAAGAACTTGAACTTTGCAAAATATGATATGCTTTGATGTTCTTTGAGTTTGAATATGTTTAATATGCCATATGTGTTGTGTTTGAACCATTTATGAATTCTATACTGAAGTGTACATGACTGTTGGATAGAACTTGCAAAACCATGTCCTTTTAGGTGATTCTATCGATTCCATATGAATTCTAGGCAGGTTCCATCTTTGTTTCATCCATTTTCCTAGAGAAGTGAGGAAGTTATGCCTTTTTTGCAAAAGGACCAAAACCTGAGTTTTTCCCAACCAACCAGCCATGGCGCCTTAGGTTCTGGCTTAGGTCATGTTTAGGTTTATCAATTAATGTGGTGGGCTGATACAATGGATGTATCACCACCCTAGTGGTTAAACCTGCGCGCCTTGTGTCCTTTGAACCTTTGAAACTGGGGTTCGAATCCCCATCGCCTCAGTTTCTTTTATTTTTCTGATTTCCAAAAGCTTAACACATATAATACCATGCTTTCCCTATATAATCACCACGCGCGTATGGTTGGAATGGCTAATGTTTTGAGCCAGAAGCATGGTAATATGGTTCAAGTCCCATAGTGACCATTCCCATTATTTTTTTATGACCTTGTTTTTTCTCTTTCCTTTGTAATTTCACAAGTCCATACTTTCTCATTTTTTTTATCATTTTGAACCCATTCTTTTTGCAAATTGTTCATGACAATGCCTATTTTCTATTTGTGAAAAGAAAACACCAAAAATAAATATTTTTGATGTATTTATGAATGCTCACAGTATGTGGTTATTTTAGGGTTTCCATGGCTTTCTCTTGATTCTTTTAAGTAATCCCTTAGTTTCTCTTGTACATGCTTCCTTTTATGTATCATGTACACTTTGTAGAAACCTTGTTTGGCCTTGTGAACTTGTGCATTGTGTTATTACTTGAGTTTTATGCCTTTTTAATGCATGTTTACATGTTGAAAGTGTATGTTGAACTTTGTCCATACCTTGAGCCATTGCTTGACTTTTTTTTGCCTTAACATGAGATATTTTTTCCATGTTTACATGACCATGATGTGCATGTTTTCCTTTGTGTTTATTTCACCATGTTTGTGTGTCCTGATACACTTGAACTTTGTCTTGAAAGTGACTTTGAATACATGGTTGTATACCTAAACCTTTTGTGATGTTCTTACTTGCTTATGACCATGTTTGAACCCTAATATCCATGTTTTGTCACCTACTTGTCTTAACATGTTCAAATTGTATCCATGCTTAAATTTCCAAGTAATACCTTAACCTGTTCACATGATGTTTGTACTTTAAACATGTCATCTTTAAGTATGTTTACATCTTCATCCAAATGTTGTTGTCATAAACATGTCCTTTTGTTCAAGTATGTTTGGTCGTTATCTTTACTTGTGTTTAAATTGTATTCATGAGTAAGTGATGTTTTAGCTTATACATGTATGCTTTGAACTCTGATTGTAATCATGATTTATGCATGTCTTATCCCATCTTTAAATTTCATCCATGTTTAGGTGTTGTTATAACCATTGCATATCAACTTGAACTTTGTTTCCTTCCATGTCTAAGTAATGTCTTAACTTATACATATAATGTTTGAATCTTACCATGCTTAAGTGTTGTAATAACTTACCCATGCTTGAAATGTTTAAATTGTATTCATGATTAAGTGTTGTTATAACTTACTCATACTTGCCTTGTATTCATGATTAAGTGGTGTTAGTAAATCTTAATGCATACTTGCTTTGACTTTGAACTTAACTTGTTATCCATGATGCTTTAGTCTTGTTAGAACTATACTTCATGCATGTTTAGATGTTGTAACATCTTTGTTTATCTTGGTTGTCACCATACTTCTTCAAACTTTGAATATGCTTGGTTGTTACCTTGTTTTATTTCATGACTTTGTCAAGTCTTTACCTTAGATGTTGCACATCTCTTCTTTATACTTTGGTTGTAACCATGTTCTTTATCTTTTACAATTAACATCATGTTTGAATGTTACTTTGAATAATTTCAATTAATATCATGTTTGAATATCATACTTGTTCATATCATTCATCTTTTCATACCTCATTTAACTTTGTTAAGTTATTCCCCCAAGAGATGTTAGCTTGTTAGCTTCCATCCTTAAGTTGCTTCTTGTTCCTTAATACAAGGGAAATTCTCTCTATTGACTCAATGTCATAGGTAGCTTATCCATACCCATTCCCTATGACCTTGTTAGAGTCATTAAGCTTTCAACTTAGACTTAAGTTAGAATATACAACTCTTTTGACTTTGTGAAGTTGTCATACCCTAAATTTTGACCATAAAGATTTCCCATCATTGTGCAAATCATCATCATAATATGGATGTACCTTCATGCCTCATCAATCTCCTCAAAGATGATTGAGCATTCACCACAATCAAGAACTAGGGTTTTTTAGCCCTCTCAGAGCACTTAGATAAAGGATCAATCAAGGAATGACATGATCTTCAACTTGTCTAACCTCTCAAACACCTATAAAGGATCAAGAGGACTCCCACATCAAGAATCAAGCACAAGATTGCAACACTCCAAGTGGATCAAGCCTCAAGATCGCCAGTGTCACCAAATTAGGGTGTTGGTCGACCAAGGCCTCCAGATGGAAATTTTCACTGGGCATGAGCCATTACTTCAAAACATGATCCAAAATGCTCCAAGGGATGCATTCATCAAGAATCAGGAATTAGGGTTTCTTGACCAAATTCACCCCTAAGTTGACTTTTGGGACAAAGCCTGAGCCAAGACCTCAAGACATGATTTGAGGGCCTCAAATACACCATATTGATCCATTTACAACAATGGATTGATCCAAGAAGCTTGATTCACAAGTTTCAATTTCATCTAGACCACAATTAGGGTTTTGAAGAAAAAGTCAAATGTATTTTTGACTTTTGACCAAGACATGCTCCCAAACCTTGGGACATGATTCAATACACCCTATAACACCTATGGAATCCATTCATTAGGTTTGATTTAGGTCAATGACTTGATTTCACAAAGGATCGCACAATTTGGATTTCATCCGATAAAAAGTCAACTGTGCACAAAATCAAGTTTGACTTTTTGGAATTTTTCACAAATATGGTTCCCCTAAGTTAAAAGTAATGTTAATGTATGGTATTGATCATCATTCATTAAGAAAAATCAAGAAAAGTGAGGTTTCTTGTAAAAGGGGCAACCATAAGAAACCAAAATGTTTCTAAGTTATGGAACAAAAGTGATTTTGGTACTAACTTCCAAGGATCATAACTTAAGATCCAAGCAACCATTTTGGGTGATCCATAGCTGGATTTGTAGGTCTTGATACACTCTACAAAAGCTTCAACTACCTTAGACTCCAATTCTTCATGGATTTTGAGTTATGGATTGATCAAAATCACAAAAACATGAAAATAACACTTTTTCCAACACTTAGTGAAAATCTTCCTAAGTTACCAGCCTTGAACATCAATGTTCATGAGGTTTTTTCAGTTGAATCCAGATAGGTTCAAAACAAACTATGTTCACACATACTTTGTATCATATGGGGGTTTTCTAAAAAGCAAAAGAGCCTCCCATAACTAAACCTGAGCAGGGAGATATGATCCCCTCAAAATCACTATTTCCAACTGCCTTGTACAAGGCAGATTTTGTGCATTTGCTCGATTTGGCAAAATTGGACAACTCCAAGTCTTGTCATCTATTTGGACACATATGAGGATAAAACAAAAGAAGAATGATCTGATCCCCAAGCCTCCAAAGTCCAAGAATCTACACTTAGCCATAACAAACCTAAAAAGGCTAAAAAGGTGCCAAGACTCCAATTTTGTTTCCAAGCATTCAATGGATGCACCAAGGTGGCATGGACTGACACATTCCTAACTAAATGAGTCAAGAATCAGCACTGAATCAAATAACCATAGGCATGTGCTCTAACCTCAAGTCAATGGCTATAGGAGACTAAAGATTCCCTTGGATCAACATTGGCCAAAGGCCTCTACCAGCTGCCATTCACTATTTCTTGCAAAACAAACTTGGTCTACTATAAATAGAGCTCATTTGTGCTCAGTTTGAGTACACAAAAGCACTACAACTGATGTTTTCCTCAAAATCTCTCTCTTTAGGCCAAAATGCCTTCTTTTGCAAGTCATCTCTGAGTTTTCGAGTTAGAGAGCAATTCCACCATAGCTCATGATCCAAACACATCCAATATGTTATATCTAAGCTGTCCAAAACACTCTCTTGTGACCTGAAACACCAAAATCAGAATTCCACTTCCCAAACCTCAAAATTGGACTTTTCTGCATTTTCCAAGCCATGCCTTGATTCATACACTTCCAAAACCAAACAAGGATTCAAACACACTCCAAATATCATCCTCAAACTGTCCCAATTAGTTTCCCTCATCTGGAACACCATTTGAGAGGTTGCCATATTGGTCACTTTTGCCCCTTTTCCAAGAAAGAGATAAAACTTGTTCCTAAGGATTCCAGGTAGTTTTGAGCATCCTAAAAGCTTCTAAGGGATCAATCAAGAGTGTCTAAAGCATTTGATTACTTCTGGCACAAGGATCTTGACAGTTAGCACAAGAAGCTCCAAGAGGTAAGTGCATCACAACTTGAACTCTTTGAATTATGCATTCCTTTGATGTCCATTGATCATAAACATCTCATACATGTTGTATATGTTGTGTTTGAACCAATTTGCCCTGCTATTGTTGATTGAGTAGTGAGATAGCATAAAACATGCAAATCTAGGCCTATTTTGAAACCACTATCGGGTTTTAAAATAGGGACACTTTCTGAAAATTCCAAAAGCACCATTGGATTCTTCATGAAATTCTAGGCCAGATGCACATAAATTTTGTCTAAATCCATGGAGAAATGAGAAAGTTAGAGGCTTCACGTAAATTGTCAAAACTTGCCTTGCCTTGGCCTTGGCCAGACCTGAAAACAAGGCACCCTATATATGCACATAGGGTGGTTTTGATACACGGATATATCACCACCCCAGTGGTAGTGCGCATGTGTGTTTGTGTATGAGGTCGTGGGTTCAAACCCCACCCAGACCTTTTTTACTACTCTCTCATTTTTGCTATTTTTTTCAATATTTTCATGTTTTTGTTAATTAATTCAAAAATTAATTTCTCTCTCAATTTTAATTATTTTTTATTGACTCTTTTTTTGAAAATTCACAAAAATATTAAAATATTTTATTCCATGGAAATTTAACAAAAATCTTATTTGTTTCATATATTTGATATTTTTGTAAAGAATTATATTTTTATTTGTTTTTAAACATTAAAAATATTTCTTTCTCTTGGTTTTGTAAAATTCAAATGATTTTTAAATCATCCCATGAATGAAACATGATTTTCCAAATACAAATCCAAGATCATAACCTTTTTTGACATGTTTGATTATTTTATTTGAATTAAAATACATTTTAAATCAAAAAATTAGGGTTTTGATCATTATCACCTTAACAAATCTTTTCAAACATTTTTTGGGCCTCTTGATAGAGTGTAAGTCCCACCCCTTTGTAAATATAAACCTTTTTGGGCCTCAGTCATTGTATAAGTCCCACTGTGTTTTCAAAACCTCGGTGCGATCGTCGCCTTTTCAAATTAATCGGGACCTCTCCTAGAGTTGTAAGCCCCATCAGTTGTACAAAAATAAAATTTGGGCCTCTCCTTGAGTTGTAAGACCCAACCCTCTTTGTAAATAAAACCTTTTTTGGGCCTCATTCATTGTATAAGTTCCGATACAATTTTCAAAACAACAATCCAATTACTGTTTTTTATCTGGGCCTCTCCTTGAGTGTAAGCCCCAATCATCTTTTCAAAACCACTTCCCTTTTGATTTAGGTTCAAATTCATAGTTGTTATCAAAACTTTCTTTAATTTCTTGAACAACTTACCATACAGCTGTTACAATGGAAGCTTGCTCGCCTGTAAGTTTTATCAGCTTTCCTTTACATGCTTTCATATATATATATATATATATATATATGTCTGTATTGCTGGAAGCTTGCTCACCTGTAAGTCCTTCTTTCATATCCTTTTAAATACTTGTCATATATCAACTGTATATATACCTGTATACCTGCTTAGAGTTTTCCCCGACAATTAGGTCTTGAATTAGATAGAGCCAGTGGTCACTCTTTCAACAGTCAAAACTAAGTCCCCATAGGAATTCCAGATACAGTATTGCCTTCTCTTGGGCTTAAACAATATGGAACAAAGAGAAAGACATTATTCCTGGTAAAAGTTTTCTCAAATTTTCACTATTAGAAATTCTCAAAGAAGTTCATTTCCCCAGAGAGGATTAATTCCCGGTGAAAACTCTCTTGAATTTCTTCAAACCCTAGAACTGTTCACTAAAAAAAAGATTATTCCCGGTGAAACTTTTCTTGAACTCTTCTTAAGTTTGGACCCACAGGCTTCCTAAAAGCATCCCAGCCTCCTCTTAGGCTTTTTACAAGGACCCTCCAGCTTCTTAGAAGTTCTCATGCCTTCTCTTGGGCTTAATATAAGGACCTTGAACACCTCATAAAGGTACAGGACATAACTTAGTCATCCTTTGCTAGAGCAGTCTTTCCAGAGTCAAAACCTCAGACCAATTTAGGGTTGATTCTCATCCCTTAAAGCATCAGTCTCTTCTTGGGCATCATACGAAGATAAACTCTTCCATACCAGTAGACTCGGACAGTCTAATCTCCTCTTAGATCTCAAATACATTCTCAAGTTCCCTACAAACCCAGGAAAAAACTCTGGTCATTTAAAACAATCTCCAGTAGAGTTAAAATCCTCACAGGGTCTAAAAACTCAGTGTTTTATCCTAAAATTTCCCTAGTTAGGATTATAATACTATCCCAAATCAGAACCTCAAGGCATCTGATACCTCAAATCTTCTGTAAACCTCAGCAAGAGTTGATTCCCCATTTTGGACCTGCCTCTGGACCTTAATAATCCTTAGCAGAAGCCAGCCTCCTCTTAGGCTTTGTATAATGACTTTCCTTAGCAGAGTTAGCCTCAAAAGCACGCTATTGTTGGGACCATCACTTTTTCAACACTCTCTTGTTGAGTTAACCCTTTTTTAGCCTCAATCTTGGGCTTTGTACAAGACAAACAAAGCACTCTCTTGTTGAGTCAATCACCTTAAGGCACTCTCTTGTTAAGTCGACCTTTCTCATCCTCATCTTAGGATTTGTATAAAGATTTTTCCCAGCTAAGTTAGCTTCAAAAGTACTCTCTTGTTGAGTCAATTACCTTTCTATACTCTCTTGTTGAGTCAATGGTACCAAAAACACTCTCTTGTTGAGTCATTCTTTCAGCCTCAATCTTGGGCTTTGTACAAGACATATATAAACTTTCTCCAACAAAGTCAAAATCTTCATAACCTTCTCTTAAGCTCTGGATAAATATCTTCCTCAGCAAAGTCAATTCCTCCCAGCCTTCTTTTGGACTTTGAGAAATAATATCCCTAAGCAGAATCAATCTTCTTTTCAGCCTCCTCTTAGGCTTTGTATAATGATTTTCCCCAGCAAGGCCAGCCTCAATCTTGGGCTTTGTATAAGACACCTAAAATATCCTCAACAAAGTCAATCTCTTTTCAGCCTCAATCTTGGGCTTCGTACAAGACACCTAAAAATCCTTAGCTGAGTCAGTAAACTACCATTCTAGCCTCAATTTTGGGATTTGTACAAGACAGAAAAAGATTTCTTTCCCATAGAGTCGGTTTCTTTTTCAGCCTCAATCTTGGGCTTTGTATAAGACACCAAATAAAACACTCTCTTGTTGAGTCAGTCTCATTTCAGCCTCAATCTTGGGCTTTGTACAAGACACCATGTAAATCTCTCCAGCAGAGTCAATCTTCTTCTTAGCCTCAATCTTGGACTTTGTACAAGACAGATAAAACCTCTCACCCGTAGAGTCAGTTTCCCCTTTTAGCCTCAATCTTGGGCTTTGTATAAGACAGACAATATATTCCCCCGAAAAAGTCAACTTTCAGCCTCCTTTTAGGCTTTGTATAATTATGTCCCCCAAAGAGTCAGTATCTTTTTAGCCTCAATCTTGGGCTTTGTATAAGACAGACAATATATTCCCCCGAAAAAGTCAACTTTCAGCCTCCTTTTAGGCTTTGTATAATTATGTCCCCCAAAGAGTCAGTATCTTTTTAGCCTCAATCTTAGGCTTTGTAGAAGACAGATAAACACTCTCTTGTTGAGTCAGTCTTTTCCAGCCTTCTCTTAGGCTTTGTATAAGGACTTCCCCAGTGGAGTCAATCAATCTCTTAGCTTCAACCTTGGGCTTTGATCAAGGCACAAAAAAATAAACATCCCCCTCAGAGGAAATCAAAATATCTCTGCAGGAAGTCATTTCTCTGTTATATCACACATTAAAACAGACATTCAAAACAAACCCTAATCCCAGTTAACTGTTGTAAGTGGCACACTTGTTGATTCAAATATCCAAGTTGTTGTCCATCTCTTATCCTGGCAAACTTCCTCTTTCATCTAATTGTTGTAAGTGGCAAGCCTCTGGATAATCTACATCCACACCACTATCCCTCTCTTAGCATGAAAGACTCCTAGGGAAAAATGGCATTGCTCAACACTGAGTTAAAGTTTTCTCCTTCAGGACAAATCCCCTATAAAGGAAATTATGGCATTGCTGGATTCTCATATCCCTGTTAAAGTAACCCTCCTTTATAAACATTCACCCAATAGTTGTGATAAACAGACGAGATGTCTCCCTTTAGAGATGACAATTTCTCTCTCACTCAAACCTTTTAGCTTCAATCTTGGACTTTGAACAAGACACAAATGAACCTTTTAGCTTTAATCTTGGGTTTTGAACAAGACACCGAAACATCATCTTTTCCTCCCATAGAATAGGAGGAACTACGATTGCTCTGATTTCCCTGTTTCTTTAAACGGGAATACATATGCATAAGATTGCAAAATCTTAGAGAGCATACCAATCAAAAAACTCTAGGTCCAGTACCTTCTCATACTAATCAAACACTCTAGGTCCAGTACCTTCACACCGATAAAAAATGAGGTCCAACACCTCACCAAAATCATCAAAAACTCAAACTCTCTCTCTCTCTCTCAACCTTCCCAAACTTTCCCATTTACAAATAAACACCATCAAGTACAAAGTAGAACCTATAGCTAACAACCTGTGAATAACCACATAAAGGATGGGTAATTGACAACTCCCCATTCTATAACCTGACCCCACTTCTACCATTGCGGTGAGGAGAAACCCCATTTGCGATAAGGTGGTTGCGTCATCGACAAAAATCATACGCTACAGTGAAATGGCGACTCTTCTAGGGACTCATTTTGTCTGTATTGAACTAGGATTATAGTTCCTAAGAGGTCTAGAATGTTAGTTTTAGGAATCATACTATATATGTATACTGCTTTTCTTACTTGATATCGATGTTTATTTTTCTACCAATGGGAATGCGAGGGATGTCACATGTGGAAAGTTTAAGTGGTACCTAAGATAGGTGATGGCATAGACGGGTAGTCTTACAGGGAGTGAATCCTGAATAAGCTATCCCAGTAGACCATCAAATCAGCGGAGATACCCTTTACAGATTCAATGCTTAACGACTCCGTTGTGAAGGAAGATTGTCCCAATGTGGTATCCGTGAAACTGAGGATTTAGTAGACAGTAACCATGTGGCTATTTGGTAGTGCGGTAACTATCGAAAATAGTTGAGACGCGATACTACACTCAATTGAGATTACCCTAGGATACTACAACTCGCTCGGGTGAACCAGCTTGCTGTTGTTATCCCTAGGGGGGTCAATGATTTTGGGAACTTTTAACCTGCTTTACAGGTACAAAAATTCACCAGAATACAACCTTTGGGGATGGGTAGAGCCATGACTCCATGCTCATGACATTGAACCCTTGAACCCATGTTTTTCAATGTTTTTGTGTGCCGCATTCATGCATTCATCTAAAAAACTCTTAAACAAAGAAAAAATCTTCTTTTCTCTTCTCTCTTTTTTCAAATTAAACTAAAACAATGATTGCAGATATTAGAGAGAAAGATTGCATTATGGATTTCGGTAGAAGGAAGATGCACAAGTACACCTTCAAGGCTCTAAAACTAGAGGATTTAAAGGGGTTGGCAAGGATGATCACCAACCCTGATGCTTTCAGAGCTAAGTACAGAGGGTTGTTGTCTCTGTTAAGGGTCCATGTAGTTGAAGGAATCCTGTCTACACTAATTCAGTTCTACGATCCGGTTTATCACTGTTTCACATTCCTGGATTATCAACTAGCACTAACACTGGAGGAGTACTCTCACCTGTCTGATTTACCCATCACTGACCAAGCTCCCTTTTCTGGACTGGAAGAAATTCCAAAAGATCAAACCATTGCAAGAGCAATCTATTTGGATGAGTCAGAAGTCAGGACTCACATGACCACTAAGGAAGGAATCCAAGGTTTACCGGCCAAGTTTTTGGTAGAGAAAGCCCTATACTTTGCCAGTATTGGAAACATAACTTCTTTCAAAGATATCTTTGTTCTACTCACATACGGGTTGTTCCTCTTTCCCAACATCGATAACTTCGTCGATACCAATGCCATTAAGATATTTCTGATTGGAAACCCTGTACCAACCTTACTCGCACACGCTTATCATTCTGTACACTTAAGGAATTTGTACAGCGAAGGAATGATCACATGCTGTGTACCCTTGCTATACAAATGGTTCACTTCCCATTTACCCAAGTCTGCTGTTTTTTGGGATCATAAGAGTACTCTACGATGGTCACAGAGAATCATGTCTCTTACCAACTCTGACATAGATTGGTACAATCGGATCTATGACGAGATAAAGATCATTGACAAATGTGGAAATTTCCGTAATGTACCCCTCATATGAAATAAAGGAGGAATCAATTATCATCCTATTTTAGTTTGCCGTCAACTCGGATACCCGATGAGGCATATCCCACGTAATGTTCATCTGGAAGGTCTTTTCTTCAAGGAAGGAGAAAATGACAGGGCACTAAAGACGGAAATAGTGCATGCCTGGAAACATGTTCACAGGAAAGGAAGAGAGTCTCTAGGAAAACCAGATTGTGTCTCTGTGGAACCTTATCTCCACTGGGTACAAACTAGAGCCCTCAAGCTGAGGACGCCTTACCCTCGTCAAGAAGTTCTTCTGCTAAAGGAATCTGTCCTTTATTTTATGTCTGATGCGGAAAAACTCTAGGTCACTTTCAACAAAGTTCGACGGGAAAAGAAATCTTGGAAGAACAAGTACCGTATTCTCAATGTGGAGTGTACCAAAATTCAGTAACTGTTAAAAGAAAAGTACGCTCTGATTAAGATATTAGAGCCACATGTTGTAGGAAATCAAGAAGACCGAAGAAATTTGCTCGCTCCTTTCACTTGGCAAAGGACTGACGACCCGACAATGGCTCAAGAGCCCCGGTCAAAGAAAAGGAAAATACCAGAACCTGTAATCTTTCAAATTCAATAAAACGGGGTTTCCCCACTGTATGATATTTGCAATCTATTTGTTGAAGTTTCTTTTTTATTTAAGCAAAAACAAAAAAAAATATACAACATTGCATATCATTCATCATTCTCACATAACGCATTCCTCTTACCTTCGAATCTCACGTATGTGTCCTAATTCTAGAGTCAAACTGTCTCATTCGTACAATACTCGGGCCAATCGAAAAAAGAAAATGGACGATCTCAAGGAAGAGAGCTGAGAGCTGAGAGAAGAAATCGACGCTCTGAAAGAAAATCTGAAAAAACTTCACAGTGACATGCAATCTCTGGCAGCAGCTCAGAGGCAACAACAAAGGACTGTGATCTCGGAGATCACATCTACGCCCATAGTGGAGACGTATGATTCTCGGTACATCATGCTTGAAGATCGTCCCTAGGGCATGCATATCAACTTTATCCCTGAAGGATATATCTCGCCCATCACGGAAGACCCGGAAACTATAACAGGAACCGTTGGGCCTGAAGGTTACAAACTTCGGGAAGGCGAAGATACAAGAGTCATGACAGCTACTCCTGAAGGTTACAAACTTCGGGATAGGGAAGCACCAAGAGTCACCGCCGTAATGACTATACCACAACCAGTGGTACACACTGTCCCTGAAGGACAGATTCCACAAATACCTTCTGGTGGAAACGAAAACATGTACGACAGGATGAATGAGTTCCAGGAACAATTCCTGGAGATGCAGAAGGAACTGCATGCCATTTGCGACCAGTATTTATTCGGAAAGGACACCGCAGACCTTTGTTTGGTCCCTAATGTGAAAATCCCACACAAATTCAAGGTGCCTGACTTTGAAAAATACAAGGGAAACTCTTTCCCTCAAAGTCATTTGGTGATGTACGCTCGAAAGATGTCAACTTAGATAGAGAATCAATAGCTACTGATCCATTATTTCCAAGATAGTTTAACCGGTGCCGCCTCAAATGGTACATGGGTTTAAACCGCACTAAGATCATCACTTTCAAAGATCTTGGCACTTCCTTCGTTCAGCAATATAAATATAACCTGGACATGGCACCGGACATATATCAACTCAGAGCAATGTCGCAGAAAGACAAGGAAACTTTTAAGGAATATACTCAGAGATGGCGTGAAATTGCCTCCCAGATCTGTCCCCCTCATGAGGAAAAAGAGATGACCAAGATCTTTTTGAAAACCTTAAGCTCATTCTATTACGACCGAATGGTCGCCAGTGCGCCCAGTGACTTCACTGAGATGGTGAACATGGGAGTTCGTCTTGAAGAAGCAGTCCAAGAAGGACGTCTGGTCAAAGATATATGACCATCAAGCAGTACCAAAAGATACGACAGTGCTTTCCCTAAGAAAAAAGAGCAAGATATTAGTAATATCTCTCTCGAAAAGTGTCGCAACTGCGAAAAACAACCGGCGAGAAACTAGAATAGAAGAGTCGCCACCGAACGTTATTTATCCCGACGCAGGGAAAGGAAACGATTTAAGAAAACCTCAAAAGGGAGAAGACATGGTCATCGCAACCATAGCCTGGGTTACGCGAGGGGAAGGTATTAGCACCCCCACGCGTCCATCGTACTCGATGGGATCCACGCTTGTTGTTGAATCAAAGGGTGAGTTATCTAAAGCCTACTGCTAAACGGGAACGGGGAGGGGAAAACTAAGATGGACTCGCAAGGATTATCGCAGTCCAATGCCTACGTATCTTCATGGATGAATGAAGAATCAGAGTCGACGTAGTTCGACAGACTATGCACTAAAGGGGGAGGTTGCTCGCCAAGATATCGCGTCTTGTGCCTACGTATCCTCAATCGGACGAGAGAGAGGAAGTCAGAGCAGTCGTAGTTTGACTTATGGGTCGGTAAGTGTTTTTTATGTGAGCGACGAGCTCTTTTCTGAAAACGATTTGAAACCCAACAATCCCGAAGAATGAAAATGATTTGAATTTGTTTTTGTGTTTTTTAGACAGAAGTGAATTGAGTTAGTTCGTAACTTGCATTGCACCAAAGTCTATGACACGGGAAGAATGCGTCGAATATCGTCCCCAATAGAGCGTATGCTAAACACCCTCGAAGAATGAAGGGAGGCCCCCATTCCCCATTTCCCATGCTTAAGGCTCGTGCGCAATACACGTTGTCCTTATTAAGTGTTTTAGAATTGTTATGAGATGAGAAGAGAAAACTCAAAGACGAAAAGAAAACACTACGAGAATTCTATCCTAATGTTATCATACATGGTTTGCATCGTAATGTCTATCCTATTCCAAGCTTAATCAAAGATTAAGTTGGACTAGGTAATCCTAAGGGAACAAGCAAAAGTAAGGCAAAAACCAGGGAAATAAACCAAAAACAGCGGCTACAACAGCCCTCCAGCACCTACACAGCGGTAAATTCCAGCCAATACACCAAACAACATTCAACAGCTCATGTTTCAGCATAAAAATAGGTGTAAAAAGGCAAACAGCAGCACATACAACAACATGTATGCAAAGGAACAACAATAGAAAACAGGGTAGCATGCATTCGAAAATGATTCCAACATGACATAATGAACATCCATCAAACATCACACATACTTCAATCAATCATGATTACAATCACACCACACACCATGGTAAACAATCTTTGAAGACATCATGAAGGAATGCACATTATTTGACAAATTGAACAAATTAATTCACGCATGCACTTCATGAAATTAAAAGCGAACAAGCATATGTAACACAACTCCAGCAACATAAGCAATAATCCACAATCAACATGCTCAAAAAGTGTGTGCAACGTGTTCATCGCATCAAGAAAATCAACAACGCGAACATGAACATTCATCAGTGAAAACAAAAGTCGCGTGTCGGAAAATCGTGTTCATACAAAGGTGTAAGGTGAAACAGCTCCAAAATAATCCACAAATCATCAACGTATTAATCCATGAAGTTTAGACATGCAAGGGATCTCAAACAAGCACGAAAAAACCTGAAAATCACATTCTGCAGCAGTGGTAACCGGTCACTCTATGGGCAGTAACCGGTGACCTAGTTCAAAATAGCCTGAAAATACGCAAAAAAACAACAGGGTAGCTGGTTACCCTGTGAGCAGTAACCGGTTACTCTGCAACAGAAACCAAAAAAATAGCTTCCAAAATCACTTTTCAGCAGCTTATCACATCCCCAATCACCTGCATATCAGGGCAACTCAAAATGCACGAAAATTACATCTCAAAACAGCAAACACACATCAATTAACCAACAACAATAATCAAATCCACAATCCAATGGATCAAACTCAACAAATTCAAGATCTACATCATGAACAAGAAAAATAATCTAAAATGAAAAGTAGATTTGAAATTTACTAACCTATAAAGCTGAGAATTGCTTTGGTGGATGTTGATAAGCCGCAATTGATGAATCCAAACTAGAAACCCAGAGATCCAATGCTATCTTCACCAAAAATGCAAAATAAATGCAATGTGATGAACTTGCTTCTAGCTTCTCCAAAAATCACTTCCAAAAAACTTATATCCAAAAGCAAAACAATAGCAAAATCAGAATTCCTCCAAGAATTAGTGAATGAATCAAGGTTTAGTTCCAAGATCAACAAATTTCAATGCAAAATTTGCTGAACTTTGATGATGGAACTTTGAGTGAGGGTTTTGAAATGAGAGAAAAGTTTAGAGAAAATGGAGTGAGATGTGTAGAAAATTTAGAAAATGAATCAAAGTTATGTGAGATTTGGAATGAATTGATTTAAATATAAGCTAGGTAGGAATTCAAATGTGGTTTGGAGTGTGGGTTAATGAGTGGAATGGGAATTAGGAATGGAATTTGAAAAAGGAATGTGGAATTAGAGTAGAAAATGTTGGAAGGAATTTGATTTTTTTTGGGTGGAAAATGATTAAAATTGAAAAATAAATCAGTTCTAGATCCTTCCCACACATGCACAAGCCATGCACATGATCACAATACTGAAAACTAATTTTTTTCAAAATGAGCCCAGAGTAACCGGTTACCCTGTGGGTAGTAACCGGTTACTCAGTACAAATTTTGAATCTTGGCGCTTTTTTGAGGGAAACTTGGAAAAGTGGCATTTGACAGCTGTTCTAAACCCCGTTAAGCCTCTGAAACTCAAAAATTGACATTGCTACTGAGTAACACCTGAAATGAAACACAAATTCTTCTTAACAACTCAAAATATACTGCTGAATTAATAATGTCTGATGCCAGTTTGCTGAGCCGAAATAACTGTCGGAGCCTCGGGCTATTAAATCATCTAATGAGCAAAATAAATGCTCCAAAAGACTTTGAAAACTATCTTTTAGGCTCTGAATATTGATGAAAAAACCCTATGAACTGAAGAAATCATGAGCTGCTGGACAAAAAACTCGATCCCATGCCCAAAAGAACCATGCAAATGCAAAATGACAATGCAAATGAAATGAAACCTAAGCCAGTTAGAGTTAGAAACATGAGGGAAAATTTTGAGGTGTTACAGCTGCCCCTATTCAAACTTCTTAGATCCGAGGGTATGGAAGCAAAGGCTTCAAAACAATCGGGATACACGGAGATTGAATACCAAAATAACCCCACAAATTTGCATCCTGCAAAAGGAGAGACGACTCTGTTGGGGGACAAGTAATAAAAAGTGTCAAATCATAACACGGACGAGTGTTAGAGATCAATACGGACGAAGTATTGAAGTGGATTGAAATAAACACGGATGAGTGCTGACTGCGCCGGGGATAAACACGGAAGAGTGTCTAAAATGTTCACACACGGACGGGTGTTGAAAGGACACGGACAGGTGTCTAAAGGTCAATACGGACGGGTATTGAAATAAAAGTTCAAACACGGACGAGTATTGAAATAAAAAGTTCAAACACGGACGGATATTGAAATAAAAAGTTCAAACACGGAGGGGTGCTGAAAGGACACGGACGGGTGTCAAAGGTCAATACGGACGGGTATTGAAATATAGGTTCAAACACGGATGGGTGCTGAAAGAACACGAACGGGTGTCTAAAAGGTCAATACAGACGGGTATTGAATAAAAAATTCAAACACGGACGGGTGCTGAAAGAACACAGACGGGTGTCTAAAAGGTCAATACGGACAGGTATTGAAATAAAAGTTCAAACACGGACGGGTGCTGAAAGAACACGGACGGGTGTCTAAAAGGTCAATACGGACGGGTATTGAATAAAAAGTTCAAACAAGGACGGGTGCTGAAAGAACACGAACGGATGTCTAAAAGGTCAATACGGACGAGTATTGAAACAAAAGTTCAAACACGGATGGGTGTTGAAAGAACAGGGACGGGTGTCTAAAAGGTCAATACAGACGAGTATTGAATAAAAAGTTCAAACACAGACGGGTGTCTAAAAGGTCAATACGGACGGGTATTGAAACAAAAGTTCAAACACGGACGGGTGCAGAAAGAACACGGACGAGTGTCAAAGGTCGATACGGAAGGGTATTGAAACAAAGGTTCAAACAAGGATGGGTGCTGAAAGAACACGAACGGGTGTCTAAAAGGTCAATACGGACGGGTATTGAATAAAAAGTTTAAACATGGACGGGTGCTGAAAGAACACGAAAGGGTGTCTAAAAGGTCAATACGGAAGGGTATTGAAACAAAAGTTCAAACACTGACGGGTGCTGAAGCAACACGGACATGTGTCTAAAAGTTCAATAAGGACGGGTATTGAATAAAAAGTTCAAACACGGACGGGTGCTGAAATAACACGGACGGGTGTCTAAAAGGTCAATACGGACGGGTATTGAATCAAAAGGGTCAAACACTGACGGGTGCTGAAAGAACACGGAAAGGTGTCTAAAAGGTCAATACTGACGGGTATTGAAATAAAATGTTCAAACACGGACGGGTGCTGAAAGAACACGGACGGTTGTCAAATGTCAATACGGACGGGTATTGAAACATAGGTTCAAACACAGACGGGTGCTGAAAGAACACGGACGGGTGTCTAAAAGGTCAAAATGGACGGGTTTTGAATAAAAAGTTCAAACACGGATGGGTGCTGAAAGGACACGAACGGGTGTCTAAAAGGTCAATACGGACAGGTATTGAAACAAAAGTTCAAACACGGATGGGTGCTGAAAGAACACGGACGGGTGTCTAAAAGGTCAATACTGACGGGTATTGAATAAAAAGTTTAAACACGGACGGGTGCTGAAAGAACACGGACGGGTGTCTAAAAGGTCAATACGGACGGGTATTGAAAGAAAAGTTCAAACACGGACGGGTGTTGAAAGAACACGGACGGGTGTCTAAAAGGTTAATACGGATGGGTATTGAATAAAAAGTTCAAACACGGACGGATGCTGAAAGAACACGGACGGGTGTCTAAAAGGTCCATACGAACGGGTATTGAAACAAAAGTTCAAACACGGACGGGTGCTGAAAAAACACGGACGGGTGTCAAAGGTCAATACGGACAGGTATTGAAACCAAGGTTCAAACACGGACGGGTGCTGAAAGAACATGGACGGGTGTCTAAAAGGTCAATACGGATGAGTATTGAATAAAAAATTCAAACATGGACGGGTGTCTAAAAGGTCAATACGAACGGGTATTGAAATAAAAGTTCAAACACGGAGGGGTGCTGAAAGAACACGCACGGGTGTCAAAGGTCAATACGGACTGGTATTGAAACAAAGGTTCAAACACGGACGGGTACTGAAAGAACACGGACGAGTGTCTAAAAGGTCTGTACGGACGGGTATTGAATAAAAAGTTCAAACATGGACGGGTGCTGAAAGAACACGGACGTGTGTCTAAAAGGTCAATACGGACGGGTATTGAAACAAAACTTCAAACACTGACGGGTGCTGAAAGAACACGGGCGGGTGTCTAAAAGGTTAATACAGACGGGTATTCAGTAAAAATTTCAAACACGGACGGGTGCTGAAAGAACAAGGATGAGTGTTTAAAAGGTCAATACTGACGGGTATTGAAAAAAATGTCAAACACTGACGGGTGCTGAAATAACACGGACGGGTGTCTAAAAGGTCACTACTGACGGGTATTGAAATAAAAAGTTCAAACACAGACGGGTGCTGAAAGGACACGGACGGGTGTCAAATGTCAATACGGACGGGTATTGAAACATATGTTCAAACACGGACGGGTGCTGAAAGAACACGGACGGGTGTCTAAAAGGTCAAAATGGACGGGTATTGAATAAAAAGTTCAAACACGGATGGGTGCTGAAAGGACATGAACGGGTGTCTAAAAGGTCAATACGAACAGGTATTGAAACAAAAGTTCAAACATGGGCGGGTGCTGAAAGAACACGGTCGGGTGTCTAAAAGGTCAATACGGACGGGTATTGAATAAAAAGTTCAAACACGGACGGGTACTGAAAGAACATGGACGGGTGTCTAAAAGGTCAATACGGACGAGTATTGAAACAAAAGTTCAAACACGGACGGGTGCTGAAAGAACACGGACGGGTGTCTAAAAGGTTAATACGGATGGGTATTGAATAAAAAGTTCAAACATTGACGGGTGCTGAAAGAACACAGACGGGTGTCTAAAAGGTCAATACGGATGGGTATTGAAACAAAACTTCAAACACAGACGGGTGCTGAAAGAACACTGATGGGTGTCTAAAAGGTCAATACTGAAGGGTATTGAATAAAAAGTTCAAACACAGACGGGTGCTGAAAGAACACGGACGGGTGTCTAAAAGGTCAATACGGATGAGTATTGAAACAGAAGTTCAAACACGGACGGGTGCTGAAAGAACACAGACGGGTGTCAAAGGTCAATATGGACGGGTATTGAAACAAAGGTTCAAACATGGATGGGTGCTGAAAGAACACGGACGGGTGTCTAAAATGTCAATACCGACAGGTATTGAATAAAAAGTTCAAACACGGACGGGTGTTAAAAGAACACGGACGGGTGTCTAAAAGGTCAATACGGACGGGTATTGAAACAAAAGTTCAAACACGGACGGGTGCTGAAAGAACACGGACGAGTGTCTAAGGTAAATACGGACGGGTATTGAAACAAAAGGTTCAAACACGGACGGGTGCTGGAAGAACACAGACGGGTGTCTAAAAGGTCAATACAGACGGGTATTGAATAAAAAGGTTCAAACACTGACGGGTGCTGAAAGAACACAGACGGGCGTCTAAAAGGTCAATACGGACATGTATTGAAATAACGGTTCAAACACGGATGGGTGCTAGAAGGACACAGACGGGTGTCAAAGGTCAATATGGACGGGTATTGAAATAAAAGTTCAAACACGGACGGGTGCTGAAAGAACAAAGACGGGTGTCTAAAAGGTCAATACGGACGGGTATTGAAATAAAAGGTCAAATGGCAACTTTACTGGGGATTGAAATGTTAAACCGAACACGGACGGGTGTCGAGAGAACACGAACGAGTGTTTAAAATCAATACGGACGAAGTATTAAGGAAATGAAAGAGAATACGGACGAGTGTTGAAAGAACACAGACGGGTGCCAAGAGAACACAGACGAGTGTTTAAAATCAATACGGATGAAGTATTGAGGAAATGAAAGAGGACACCGACGAGTTTCGAAAGAACACAGACGGGTGTTTAATGCCAACAACTTTATGGGGATAACTCTCAAGACCACCTGGACAAAGGGGTGAAAATAAAAGAACCCACAGACTAACAATCCTGACCAACAAACCAACTTTGCAGGTGTATGCCAAATAGTCTCTCCAAATGACCAAGTTCACTGCTTGGATGATATCTCCTGAATTACCATTCTTCCTGTTGGGGAGACGCCTGGCAAACGAAAACTCAAACTTTGCTTATGCTTTGAATGCATATGTTTGAATTTTTCTATGGCGTAATTGGCATACCCCAGACGATCGCGTCGAACGTTTTGATGGTATCGGGACTTATACATTACACTGAGGCCCAAATTATTTGGTTTTCAAAAATGGTTGGGTCTTACACTCTAATAGAGTCCTAATTTTTTTTTAAAGAATGGGGCTTATAACACGAGGGTAGGCCCAAAGGGTTTGATTTTTGAACTGGCGATCGCGCCGAAATTTTCTTTTGACGCAGAGGGACTTATACAATATCTGAGGCCCAAAATAGTTTTGGTTAAAAGGGGGTTGGGTCTTACACTCTAATAGAGGCCCATGAGTGTTTGAAAATGATTTGTGAGGGTGAAAATCAAAGAAACCCTAATCTTGATTTCCTTTAAAAGTAAATATTTAAAGAAAATTAAATAAAATGATAAAAACACCAAATGAGTTTGAATAAACCACTTTTGATTTTTGTTGAAGGTTTGAAAAATAAGGTTTTAATCACAAGATGAATTAAAACTCATTTGGTTTTGATTTTCAAAGTAAATATTCACTTTTAAATGTTTAAAAACAATTAAAAAGGAATTTATTCACAAAAATACTAATTATATTAAATAACCAATATAAATTTTATTTTTTTGTGGAATAAAATTTTTCAACATTTTTGTATTTTTTTCAAAAAGAACCAATAAAAAATAATTAAAATTGAGGGAGTTATTAATTTTTCAAATCATTAAAAATAATAAGAAAAATAATAAAAAGTGGAGAAAATAGCAAAAAGAGGATCTGCGGCGAAGGGGATTCGAACCCCAGACCTCTTGTGTATAGGGCACGCGCCTTACCACTGGGGTGGTGATACATTCGTTGATAGAAACATAACCACAAATATACAAGGCTTGCCTTGTTTTTGGCCTGGCCCAAGGCAAGGCAAGGCAAGGCAAGGCAAGATTTTGTTTGAAAACCTGAAGGCCATAACTTTCTCATTTCTCCATGGATTGGGACAAAATTTAGGTCCATCCTGCCTAGAATTTCAGAAGGAATCCAATTGTGGTGGTAATTTTTTCAGATCATGCTCCTATTGAAAAACCCGATAGTGGTTTTGAAATAGGCCATGATTTGCATTTTCTATGCCATCTCTTGGTACAAGCATGAATTACATGATAAATTGGTGCAAACATAACACATATAACATGTATAAGGGATGCATGATCAGTGGACATCAAAAGAAAGCATGGTTCAAGGAATCCAAGTTGTGATGCTTACCTCTTTTTGGAGCTTTTGTGCAATCTTCCAAGCCACTTGTTCCAGAAATCATTTGATGCCTTGAACAACCTCAAATGATCTCTTAGAAGCTTTTAGGATGGTTGGTATCAACTAGAAACCTCCGGAACAAGTTTGAGCTCTTTCTTGCAAAAGGGGCAAAGGTGGCCAAAATAGCAACTCTCTCAAATGGTGTTCCAGATGGGGGGAACCATTTGGGATAGTTCAAGGATGATATTTGGAGTGTGTTTGAGGTTTTATCTGGTTTGGAAAGTGAATGAATCAAGACATGGCTTGAAAAATGCACAAAAGTCCTATTTTGAGGTTTTGAGAGGTGACTTTGTGATTTTGGTGTTACAGGTCACTTGTGAGAGTTTGGACAACTTAGATATGATATATTGGATGTGTTTGGATTATAAGTTGTGGTGGAATTGCTTTCTAACTCAAAAACTCAGAGTTACCTTGCTAAAAAAGGTATTTTTGCCTAGAGAAAGAGATTTTGAGGAAAGCAAGTGTTGTAGTGCTTTGGTGTACTCAAACTGAACACAATTGAGCTCTATTTATAGTAGAGCAAGTTTTTTTTTGCTGCAATAATGAATGACAACTGCAGCAGAGGTTTGGCCAATGTTGAGCAATGAGAATCCAAGTATCCTCTAGCCATTGACTAGAGGTTAGGGCACAGGCTGCTGGTCTCTTTGGTCTTGGATAAGTCTTGACTGAATTTAGTTGGAAATGGCTCAGTCCATGCCACCTTGGTGCCTTATTGAATGCTCCAAAACAAAATAGGAGTCTTGTCCCTCTTTTAGGCATTTCTAGGTTTGGCATGCTATTTTTGGTTCCAAAGACTTGGGAGGCTTAGGATCAGAGTTGGTTCCTCCTTGGTCCCCCCTTGAGGTGTTCAGATGGATAGGGTTGCTCTCCCTTTGCAAAATTTGAGAAAATCGAGCAAAACTCCCAAATCTGCCTTGCCATGACAGTTTGCAGCAAGGCATATTGGCATTGTCATATCTCATGACTCAAGTGGACTTTGATGGAGTTCTTGGCCATTTTGGAAAGCCCTCATATGATACAACAACTATTTGATCATAATTGGTTTTTATACCTTTTGGATCCAAGTGAAAAATGCCCCTACATTTGGAAAAAAGTGAAGGCAGATTCTGACTTAGTGAAAATTTCACTAAGTGTTGGAAAAAGGTGACATTTCACTTTGAAATTCTGGTAACAGATATGTGATGTTAAGTGTGATGTCACAACAAGACAATCTGCTATGAACAAGGCAATAAACAACAGTAAATAAACACACTGAATTGTTCACCCAGTTCGGTCTAACAACCTACATCTGGGGGCATACCAAGCCAGGAAGGAAGTCCACTATTAGCAGTATCAAATTACAGACTCAACAAACCAGTTGACAATCCACTAACTTAATCACTACCCAATGACCCTTCTATCTAAGTCCTCCCTAGATAAGAGACTCCATCTCACTCCCAATCATCGCAATGATGTCTAGCAGTCAACATCTCAGTCACTGCATCAACAACTTGATTTCCAAAACTCTCCAAACACGTAGAAGACACACTCCTATAACAATACCTAGACATGACCCTCATGACTAAGAACAATACTTAGAGTTACTTAACAGCTTCCTCTTAGAACAATGACCATCTCACAATCCGAGTGGTTCACACATACCAACTCTCCTAGAGAGTGGTTCACAAACTCAACCCTTAGAATTTACATTATGGTTGGCTTCCTAAAACTAGGTTACAATGCTTCTATTTATAACCTATTTTCCAACTGGATTTGGGTTTCAAATCACAGCATAACAGCTGCTACAAATCTGCAAAAGATTCTGCTACTAAATAGATCTTCAACTAAATCTTCAATCAAATCTTCATAATTAAATCTAATTATTCTCCATATATTTTTGCATGAAAATAGCAACAAACTAATCTTCAACACAACTGAAAAAGATTGCTTCAGAATAAATCAACTCCTTGAAAATATCAGATTTGATATGAAATTAAACCAGATATGATTTGAATCTAAAACAGATTTTATCTTCAAATCTTTTCATATCATTCAGCCCTTAAAACACCAACAGGATCTGCTTCAAAGCTGATTGCAACTGAAAATATCTTCTCCAAGATATTCGCACACAATCTCTCTAACAGATCTTCTCAAAACAAACTTTCACTCGCAACCCTAAAACATCACAGCCTGATGTTCTGATGTTCTGATAACTGATGTCAAGACATCATACATTTAACATCACATGACAGCAAAATAGCAACATCTGTTATACCAGACAAAGATGTCATGACATCTCCTGCAACATCTGTCACATAACAGTAGCAACTGTAACACCCCATTTCCCATCGCGAATAAATAATACATAAATAAATCAGAGTAACTAAAAATTTATTTTTCCGACAGAAACAGGGATGCCACATTTTAAAGTAAGAAAACACAATCCATGCTCAATTATTTGATACATAACACATAATAGAGAAAATCATTAACGGGAAACTTTTCCCATCTAAAGGGAAAGGTCAATTATGGAATAAAGCGGAAAGATCCATAACCGACGTGTTTTACAAATTAAATCATTTTAGAACATCAACTATATATACAAAGGTACTACAAAATACATTCAACAAATGTATACACATATATATATATATATAATCGTTCCCCGACTCCCGTGCTACGTATCAGAGCAGACACCAAGACCAACAACAGAACGGGGGACTAATCTTCACAAAAGCCTCCAAGACACTAATCTGCAATTGTCTCATAGAGCAATAAACCACAGCAGAAGGGTGAGAAATAACAACTAAAATCAAGATTGCATAATAATATGCAAATACATAACAATTCACATGCATAGCTATTCTCACCACAAACACCACATACTAATACATATAACATACCACATATACGTAACATATATATATTAAGCCAACAATATAGCATATATCAAGTATCCAATATACTCACATATTTGCACATAAGGCATACCAAGTCATAACATTTAGAAACACATCACACATCACATAGCATATGTCTACGCATAATACATATTATCCACAACCAATGCATTTATCACATATGCACATCAAATTACCAATTCTATCACAATCTCAACACATAACAAATCCATGCACAATTTCCACACATAACTAATCAAATCATGGTTTTCCACACATAATGCATCCATTCACAATTCTCACACATAATCAATCCATGATTTATGCAAATGCACAGAGACCGACACAACGACTCTATGCAAATGCCATGCGGTACCGACTTCCAACATTTCTCATCACTAGTTCACTCAGAAACTCTGCTGGAACCATCGCTCGTTACTTAGTGTAACTCCCCGTCGGGAATACGATGTTCCCCGTCGCTTTCGGTCCTCTTTGTATAAGGCTCACCACGTTTATGGATCGCTTTCGGTCCTCTTATTTTTAAGGCGATTCATACCTCTTATTTTTAAGGCTCACGATCTAATCACTCACACCCCACATGGGCACACGATCGTCTATAACCATCGCTTTCGGTCCTCTTATTTTTAAGGCGATTCATACCTCTTATTTTTAAGGCGCACGATGTTATAGCAGATTCCCTCTGGAATTAATTCGTTGCTCACACCCACTAGGGCACACAACGTCACAAGATGCATATCATGATGCTTGACATACAAGGACTCATGACAATCAAATGCATCTTCACAAATCAACAATATGGATTTCCTCATCATCAATATTCATGCATCGAAAACAATTCCAACAATGCATATACTTGCCATAAGGCCACCAAATAACACACATTGAATTTCACATAAACAATGATTTTTAGCACAAACCACAAACCACAACAATCATACAAACACAATTACTTCCACAAGGGATTCAGACCCCAAAGGCTACCCACAACACATCATAACAACATACATTGATATTCAATCAAACAATGTATTTTACCACACAACAACATCATTAATCACGCATCGAAGTCTAATCCAAAACAATGCACATATGTGCCATATGTGCCATAAGGCCACAAACCATCATCACAACATTTCATCATGTATATTCACATCATATAACAACACACAAGCTACACGTTACATAACAAAAGCATATAGCATGATAACACATCCATCGCACATAATTACGCGATAAAAACCTGACAACCCGACTATTTTTCAAAAACGTGAATTAATTAAATCATATTTTACCCTCCAAACCATTTTAATAGAAATAATATTTCATTAGCTTTTCAACACTTCAAACGGGGGTCAAAACGGACTTACAGTTCAAAAGTTATGAAGAAAACAAAATCAGACATTTTGGAAAATTCTGTGATCATGCGTCGACGCATGAGGCTGGGGGTCAGCGCATGATCATGGAAATTTCGCCCGGGTTAGCGCATAAACCTGGGGTTTAGCGAATAATTCTGGGGGTTAGCGCATGAATGCGCAGATTTTGCTAAAAACTCAGTTTTCGATCGTTAAATGCCTTCCGGACCTCCGATTTCGATTCCGTAAAAAGCTGCAATCTCAGAATTCAACGTACTACAATATTTTCACCATTAAAAAGCCATACAACACATTTTCCATTTTTGAAATATTTTGAAACATAGTTTTATCAATTTACCCCAACTCCAAACTCGCTCAAAACCACGCGAAAACACAAAAACAACCATTCCCGATTAATTCCTATCCTTACCCGATTAAATATCAACCTATACCAATGTTACCAGACATATCCAAACACTTTTACTCGATCACAACATCAATTTGCACAAAAACATCGATATATATCAAAAACTCAAAAGTTACAAATTCAACTCGATTCAATCAAACGATCACGCTAAATCACGACCCAACATCACTCGACTCTACTACGCAATTTATTCCGAATTTCATCCGTAAAAACAATGATTTCTACTCATTTTTACCATTTCGACCTAAAATGAAAACTATAAGAAAATATCCAAAACAATCCAAGAAACCATACACATATACATACACAAGCAAGATATAATTGAAACTTCTCACCCTTACCTGATTAATCGCGCTGGAAACGGAGTTATGTCGATTTTTCCCACTTTTCCTCTTCTCCCTTTTCTTTCCTCCCTTTTCTCTTCTCTTCTCTTTCTCTTCTTTCTTTTTCTTTTCCTTACTATCTTTTCTCTCTTTTCTTTATATTTATATAAAAACATAAAACTTACCCAAGCAAAAGACCAAAATACCCCTTAGCTCAAATATCTCCCAAACGCTCTCAAAATGCGATAAAACATAAACAACGATGAAAAATAATATATTGTCAAATAAAAGTCAAGAATAAAATAATATAAAAACGAAACTAATTAAATCGACTCGATTCAATAAATAAGACAAAACGGGGCGTTACAGCAACTGCTGTGCCAGAACCCAGATGTTATGACATACTGTCATGACAGTAATACTCCATATCTGTACTAATGTCTGATTAACCATGTCAGGACATCTCACCCGACATCCTGCAATACAAAAACACAACAAATGGGTTTCTGATGTTCTGTCAACTGATGTCAAGACATCATGTTTAACATCAGACCACAAAACTGCAACCCTGCAACAACTAATGTTAGGAACCAATGTTATGACATCAGACATATGACATCAACATTGTTCAAGATTGTTTTACCAAAATTCCAGCCAATACAAGAACTAACACACTTTTTGTGATTTTGATAATTCCATAACTCAAAATCCATGAGGAATTGGAATGAGTTATGTTTGAAGCTTTTGTAGAGTGCCATAAGAGCTACAAATCTAGCTTTGGATGGGAAAAAATGGCCTTATGGTTTAGGAGTTATGATCCTCCAAAGTTGGTACCCTAGCCACTTTGTTCCATAACTTAGAAAATTTTTTAAGTTTGTATGGTAACCCCTTTTACAAGTTATCCCACTTTTCTTGATTTTTATTGATGAATGATGATTCCAATCACACATTAACATCATTTTAGGGTTAAAGAACCATAATTGTGAAAAATCTCAAAAAGTCAAAGTTGACTTTTGTGCACAGTTAACTTTTCGTCAGATGAATTCCAAACTGTGCGATCCTCTATGAAATCAAGTCCTTGACCTAAATCAAACTTAATGGATTGATTTCATATGTGTTATAGGGTGTATTGAATCATGTCTTAGGGTTTGGGAACATGTTCTGGTCAAAATTCAAAGGTACAGTTGACTTTTTCCGTGAAACCCTAACTGTGGTTCTGATGAACTTGAAACTTGTGAACCAAGCTTCTTGGATCAACCAATTGTTACAAATGGATCAATGTGGTTTATTAGAGACCCTCAAACCTTCCTTTGAGGTCTTGGCTCATTTTTTGTCCCAAAAGTCAACTTAGGGGTGAATTAGGTCAAGAAACCCTAATTCCTGATTTTTTATGAATGCATCCCCTGAGGCTAAATTGACTTGATGATTGGGTTTATGATGTCCCTTGGAGCATCATAGGTTATGCTTTGAAGCATTGGATCATGCCCAGAGGAAAGATCCCATCTGGAGGCCCTAGTCGACCAAAACCCTAATTTGGTGACACTGGCGATCTTGAGGCTTAATCCACTCAGAATGCAGCAACCTTGTGCTTAACCTTTGGAGTGGGAGCCCTCTTGATCCTTTGTGGGTGTTTGAGATATTAGACAAGTTGAAGATCATGTCATTCCTTGATTGATCCTTTGTCTAAGAGCTCTAAGAGGGCTTGAAACCCTAAATTTGATTGTAGTGAAGGCTCAACAATCTTTGAGGAGATTGATGAGGCATGAAGGTACATCCACGTTGTGATATGATTTGCATAATGATGGGGAATATTAGTGGTCAAAATTTCTAAAACAAAACTTTTCGGCCTCTCCTTGAGCTGTAAGCCCCACCACTTGTACAAAAATAAACCTTTGGGCTTCTTGAGAGAGTGTAATACCCATACCTTTGTACAGAAAACCTTTTTGGGCCTCAGTCACTTGTATAAGTCCATGTACAATGTACAAAACAACAGTGCAATCACTGATAAAACCTTGGGCCTCTCCTTGAGCTGTAAGCCCCAACAATCTTTTCAAAGCACTTTCTCCTTTAATTTTGAATTTAATATTGTTATCAAAGCTTTCTTTGTTGAACAACTAACCAAACAGCATGGAAGCTCTACAACCGAGTAAGTGTTTACCCGCTTTGTTTATCCGCTTTCATATATATATATATATATATATATATATATATATATATATATATAATTGTATTATGGGGCTGTCCACTGTAAGTCTTCTTTCACAAACTTTTATATACTTGTCAAATATCAACTGTGTAATACTAGTATAGTTATTTAGAGTTTTCCCCGGCAACTACGTCTAGCACTAGGTAAAGCCCTGTTAGTCACTTTTAAATACAAACAAAACTAGATCCCCCTAGGATTACCAGACACAGTCTTCCCTCCTCTTGGGGTTAAACAATATGGAGACGTGAAAGGCAGCATTCTCGGTGAACCCTTTCTCAGACTGTCACTCTTAGAAATAGTCAAAGTGACTCTACTCCCCTGAGATGATCTTTTCTCCGTGAATGGCATCTCTTGAGTTTCATCCAAATTCTCGAACTTTCCTGGCTTGATCTATTCTCGGTAAATGGCATGCTTGAACTTCTCGGGGTTTGGGGACCCACAGGCTTCTTAAAAGAATCCTCGCCTCCTCTTGGACGTTGTACAAGGACCTTTCGGCTTCTTAAAAGCTCTCATGCCTTCTCTTGGGCTTAGTACAAGGACCCAGAGACCTCTACAGGTATAGGAACAGAACCTAGTCATCAATTTGCTAGAGCTGTATTTCTGAGTCAAGTGTCAGACCAGTTAATGGGTTGACCATCATCCCTTAACATACCAGCCTTCTCTTGGGCATCATACAAAGATTATTCACTACCTGAGAATCGATTTCTCAAAACACCCGTAGACTTGGACAGTCTCAATACCTTTTGGATTTCCCATTTCCTTAAAGAACATGAAATAACCCCGATCCTCTGGTCAATCCCAAAGTACAACATTACCCATATAAGAACTGATTTTCTCTTTATCCAACATACTGGACCTGTCACTAAACTGAAACAGTCACTAGTACACTAGCCTCCTCTTGGGCTTTGTACAATGATTCTCCCCAGTGGAGCTAACCTTTTCAAACTCTCTTTTTGAGTCACTTCACTTTCAGCCTCCATCTCGGGCATCGTACGAGATACAAAAACGCTCTTGTTGAGTATAAAAGACTCTCTTGTTGAGTCAATCATTTTCAGCCTCCATCTCGTGCTTCGTACGAGGTACAAAGACTCTCTTGTTGAGTCAAACACCTTTAGCCTCCGTCTTGGGCTTCGTATAAGACACATACAAAAGCACTCTCTTATTGAGTCAACCCTTTTATCCTCTCTCTCGGGCTTAGTACGAAACACATAAGAACACCCTCTTGTTGGGTCAATAGCCTCCATTTAGGCTTTGTATAAGGAAAACCCGGTCGAGTCAATCAACCTTTTAGCATCAAAAGTTATGCCTCATTCACAGTATACAAACATCAACAACTCCTTTTCCCCCGTCTAATTGCTGTAAGCGGAAAGCCTCTGGATTATTTACATCCACGCCATTGTCCCTCTTTTAGCATGAGAAATTCCTAAGGAAAGATGGCATTGCTCTACACTGAGTTAAAGTCTTCTCCTTCAGGTTAAAAATCCCCTATAAAGAAAATTATGGCATTGTTGGATTCACATATCTCGGTTAAAGTAATTCTCCTTTATAATCAGTCACCCCAACAGTTGTGACAAACAGACCAAGTATCCCCTTTAGAGATGACAAATTCTCTCAAAAGTCAAAACCCTTCAGCTTCACATCTTGGCTTCGAACAAGATACAAATAGACCCTTCAGCTTCACATCTTGGGCTTTGAACAAGATACAAACCACCTTTAGCTTCACGTCTTGGGATTTGAACAAGACACAAAAACAACCTTTTTCCTCCCATAGAATAGGAGGAACTACGATCGCTCTGATTTCCCTGTTTTGTTAAACGGGAATACGTAGGCATAAGATTGAAAAATCTTAGCGAGCACACTAATCAAAAACCAAAAATCCAATATCTCCACCAAATCAACCCAGGAGCATCAAATCTAAACACAGTATCAAAATCCTCACCAATAGTCTAAACACCGTGTTCTCAAGCGAAATAACCGAAGATTGGGCCCCACTTCCACATAACATCTGTAACCTAACAGACCGCTGTTCAAACTCAGTATGCAAGCAGGGTTAATTGGATACATCTATTTCCCTTCCTTCATCAGCTTCAATAGGATAAAAAATGAATCAACCTGTAGTACCCTAGAGCGACAGTGCTTAAGAACCACGTCCAAAATTGCTCGCTACAGAAAAATGGCACCCACCATGGAGCCCTCTTCTCATTCTTACAATCTTAGGTAGAAAACCCTTAGTTCTCAAAATTTCACAGAAATGGCGACTCTGCTAGGGAGTCATTGTCTGTATAGGATCATAAGACTAGAGGTCTAGGATGATTAAGACAAATATATATAATGCTTTTCCTAATTGATATCTGTGTTTATTTTTCTGCTAATGGGAATGCGTGTGATGTCGCATGTAGAAAGATTGAGTATACACCTAAGATAGGTGATGGCAATGCGGGTAATCTTACTGGGAGTGAATTCCAGTAAAGAGCCCCCGATCAACCATCAAACTCAGTGGAGACTCCCTTTGCAGATACATTGCCTATACGACTTCGGTTGTTGAAAGTAGTGTGGTCGACTGGGTTATCTGAGAAGCTGAGGTTTTTAGTAGACTTAAGCCATTTTGTAGTGCGGAAGCTATCGAAAATAGTTGTCATGCGATACTACCCTCATCTGAGATCACTCTAGGATACATTAGCTCACTGGCGATCCGCTTGCTATTGTTATCCCAGAGGGGTCAATGATTTTGTGGACAGGTACAAAAGATCACCATTATAAACCTTTGGGGGGGGGGGGGGTAGAGCCTTGACTTCATGACACCGACCCTTTGACCCCATGTTTTTTCTATGTTTTTGTGTGCTGCATTTATACATTCATCTAAAAAACATTAAAACAAAGAAAAAGTTCTCTTCTAGTCTCTCTTTTTCAAATTAAACTAAGACAATAATTGTAAATTTCAGAGAAAGGAGATTGCGCTAATGGATTTCAGTAGAAGGAAAACTCATAAGTATACCTTCAAGGCTCCAAAGTTGGAGGATTTGAGAGGTTTAGCGAGAATGATCACCAACCACGAGGCTTTCAGAGCCAAGTATGGAGGATTGTTGTCCTTGTTAAGGGTCTATGTAATTGAAGGAATCCTGTCACTGTTTCACATTCCCGAATTATCAACTAGCACCAATGTTGGAGGAGTATTCTCACTTGACTGATCTGCATATTACTGATTAAGCTCCCTTTTCTGGACTGGAAGAAATTCCAAAGGATCAAACCATTTCAAGAACAATCTATTTGGACGAGTCAGAAGTCAAGACTCACATGACCACTAAGGACGGAATCCGAGGTTTGCCAGCCCAGTTCTTAACAAAGAAAGCCCTGTACTTTGCTAGCATAGGGAACGTGGCCGCTTTCGAGAGCATCTTTGTTTTGCTCGCCTATGGGTTATTTTTGTTTCCCAACATCGATAACTTTGTAGATATCAACGCCATTAAGATTTTCCTGATCGAAAACCCCGTACCAACCTTACTCGTAGATGCGTATCATTCGTACGATACTCGGGCCAATCGTCAGAAAAAGATGGATGATCTCGAGGAAGAGAACAGAGAGTTAAGAGAAGAGATCGACACTCTGAAAGAGGATCTGAGAAAGCTTCATAATGACATGCAAGCTCTAGCAGAAGCTCAGATGCAACAATAAAGGACTGTGATCTTAGAGATCACATCTACGCCCATAGTGGAAAAGTATGATCCTAGGTACAAAATGCCGAAAGATCGTCCTTGGGGCATGCCACTTAACTATATCCCTGAAGGATATGTTCCGCTGATCGCTGAGGATCAGGGAACTGCAGCAAAAGCCGCTGGGCTTGAAGGTTACAAACTTCGGGAAAGCGAAGATGCCAGGGGCATGACAGCAACTCCTGAAGGTTACAAACTTCGGGAGGCACCGAGAGTCTCGGCCATAATGACTATACCACCACCCGTGGTACACACTGTCCCGGAAGGACAGATTCCACAGATACCCTCTGGTGGAAACAAAAGCATGTTCGATAGAATGAATGAATTCCAGGAACAATTCCTGGAGATGCATAAGGAACTGCAAGCCATTCGCGGTCAGGATCTATTTGGAAAGGACAACTCATACCTCTGCTTGGTCCCCAATGTGAAAGTTCCGCACAAGTTTCAAGTGCCAAACTTGAAAAGTACAAGGGTAACTCTTGTCCTCAGAGTCACTTGGTGATGTACGCCCGACGAATGTCAGCTCAGACAAAGAATCAGGAGCTGCTGATTCACTACTTTCAGGATAGTTTAGCCGGTGCCGCATTAATATGGTACATGGGCTTAAACCGTGCTACGATCGGCACGTTCAGAGATCTTGGCGCTACTTTTGTTCAATAATATAAATACAATTTGGACATGGCACCGAATAGAGATCAACTCAGACCGATGTCACAAAAGGACAAGGAAATCTTTAAAGAATACGCTCAGAGATGGCATAAAATTGCCGCTCAGATTTCACCACGCTAGAGGAAAAAGAGATGACAAAGATCTTCTTAAAGACCTTAAGCTCATTTTACTATGACAGAATAGTCGCCAGTGCACCCAGTGATTTCACCGAGATGGTGGGCATGGGGGTTCGTCTTGAGGAAGCAGTCTGGGAAGGACGTTTAGTAAAATACGATGGATCATCAATTAGTACGAAACGATACGGTAGTGCTCTCCCTAAGAAAAAGAGCAGGATATTGGGAATATCTCTCTCGGAAAGCAAAGGCGACGATATCAACCAGTAGCAACTGTAACTCCTGCTATCAACCCTGCGCCTGTTCCAACGTATCAACCTCAGGTTGCGCAAAGCCAACCTAATCAATAGCAACTTCAGCAAAGGACACAACAGTCTCTTCAGTAGACTCGTCCTCCGTACAACAATAACTGAACAATGCGACCACCAGTGCTCGACCCTATACCCATGTTGTACGCATAACTGCTTCCATTATTACTGGTCAAGGGGCATTGTAGTGAGCGATTTTGGACATGGTTCTTAAGCACTGTCGCTCTGGGGTATTACAGGTCGATTCATTTTTTATCCTATTGAAGCTAATGAAGGAAAGGAAATAGATGTCTCCAATTAACCCAGCTTGCATACTGAGTTTAAATAGATGACTGTTTGTTTACAGATGCGGTTTAGATTGTGGGCCTCTCTCTTCTTATTTTGTTAAGAATGAAATGTCTGGACCATTTGTGAGGATGTTAGGCCTGATGCTTTTCGATTGATGTGTGAAGGTACGGGATTTTGGGTTTTTGATTAGTGTGCTCGCTAAGATTTTTCAATCTTATGCCTACGAACGAAACAGGGAAATCAGAGCGATCGTAGTTCCTCCTATTCTATGGGAGGAAAAAGGTCGTTGTTTTGGTGTCTTGTTCAAAGCCCAAGACGTGAAGCTAAAAGGTGGTTTGTATCTTGTTCAAAGCCCAAGATGTGAAGCTGAAGGGTCTATTTGTATCTTGTTCGAAGACCAAGATGTGAAGCTAAAGGGTTTTGACTTTAGAGAGAATTTGTCATCTCTAAAGGGGATATTTCGTCTGTTTGTCACAACTGTTGGGTGACTGATTATAAAGGAGAATTACTTTAACTGGGATATGTGAATCCAGCAATGCCATAATTTCCTTTATAGGGGACTTTTAACCTGAAGGGTAAGACTTTAACTCAGTGTAGAGCAATGCCATCTTTCCTTAGGAATTTCTCATGCTAAAAGAGGGACAGTGGCGTGGATGTAAATAATCCAGAGGCTTGCCGCTAATAGCAATTATATGAAGGAAAATGAGTTGTTGATGTTTGTATCCTGTGAGCAAGGCACAGATTTTGATGCTAAAAGGTTGATTGACTCAACCAAGGTTTCCTTATACAAAGCCTAAGAAGAGGTTGTTGGCCCAACATGAGGGTATTTTTATGTGTCTCTTACGAAGCCCGAGAGAGAGGCTAAAAGGATTGACTCAACAAGAGAGTGATTTTGTATGTGTCTTGTACGAAGCCCAAGACGGAGGCTAAAAGGTTTTGACTCCACATGAGGGTCTTTTATACTCAACAAGAGAGTGATTTTGTATCTCGTACGAAGCCCGAGATGGAGGCTAAACAGGTTGGACTCAACAAGAGAGTCTGAAAAGGTTAACTCCGCTTGGGAGAATCATTGTACAAAGCCCAAGAGGAGGCTAGTGTGTTGGTGACTTTTTTAGTTTAGTGACAGGTCCAGTATGTTGGATAGTGAGAGAATCAGTTCTTATATGGGTAATGTTGTATTTTAGGATTGATCAGAGGATCAGGTTTATTTCCTGTTCTTTAAGTAAATGGGAAATCCAAAGGGTATTGAGACTGAAATTCTGGTATCAGATGCGTGATGTTAAGTGCGATGTCACAACAACACACTCTGCAAATATGAACAAGGCAATAACAAGCAGTAAATAACACAATGAATTGTTCACCTAGTTTGGTCTAACAACCTACATCTGGGGGCATACCAAGCCAGGAAGGAAGTCCACTATTAGCAGTATTAAATTACAGACTCAACAAACCAGTTGACAATCCACTAACTTAATCACAACCCAATGACCCTTCTATCTAAGTCCTCCCTAGATAAGAGACTCCATCTCACTCCCAATCATCGCAATGATGTCTAGCAGTCAACATTTCAGTCACTGCATCAACATTTTGATTTCCAAAAACTCTCCAAACATATAGAAGACACACTCCTATAACAATACCTAGACATGACCCTCATGACTAAGAACAATACTTAGAGTTGCTTAACAGCTTCCTCTAAGAACCATGCATCTCTTACCTATAGGCTTTGAGATAAACATGATGACCATCCCACAAACCGGGTGGTTCATCAACCAACACAGCCCTTATAATCTACATGATGGCTGGCTTAACTTAAACTAGGTTACAATGCTTCTATTTATAACCTTTTTCCTAATTGGATTTGGGCTTTAAATCTCAGCATATTAGCTGCTACAATTCTGCAGAAGATTTTGCTACTAAATAGATCTTCAATTAAATCTTCAATCAAATCTTCAATTAAATCTTCATATCTTTTAGCCTTAAAACCAGCAACAAGATCTGCTCCAAATCTGATTTCAACTAAATATATCTTTACCAAGATATTCACCTACAATCTCTCACTCTCTTCAGCAGAATATCTCTCCAATAATAGAAACACACAGCCCTAATAAAACAACTCAGACTGATGTTTTATCTACTGATGTCTTAACATCGGGTTTGACATCAGCACAAAATCTACAACCATTTACAACTTCACACAACTAGAATGTTAGAAACTCATGTTGAAACATCAACCATGACATCCACATTGTTTTACCAAAATTCCAGCCAACTACAAGAACTAACAATCTCCTCCTTTGGCTAATTTTGGCTAAAACACTTTCAGCTTGCAGCGGAAAAACACTTACTAACATTCACAACACAACCTGCAGCAATACCAACCAGCTGCAACAACTAGTAACTCAGCACAAAAAAAAATTCCCCCTCAAAGCAAGAACCATCATACCAGCTGTTCAAACACGATTACTCCCCCTCAAGCCTATACCAACAAAACTAGGCAACACATGGGCTAACTCTCCCCCTTTTTAGCCATAATTGGACACCCTCTGAATCTAACAACTAACATACTCAGAACAAAATCCAGACTTAATAGCTGAACAAACAATGGGGTAAATGTATACTGCTGATTCAATCCATTGACATCTTGTCTGACACCATGAAACCAGGTCTAAACTGTCAAGTACACCATGAACTTCACCAGTAACACAATGTCACGACATCTTGTCTGACATTACAATCTTGATAAACAACTTCTTCAACAAAAGATCAACTCCCCCTATCTAAGATAACCAGTGCTCCTTTGCAAGAAGAACACCTTAAATGAATGGAAAACATAAGACTCATCTTCATATCTTCAAGAGCGCACCCTCTGTTCAACACACCTGCTGAACGCATTCATATAATGCTTAATCCTCAAACAATCCAAGTACCACACTAGTACAGACATATGTTCTCCCATTATATTTCACAACTGGTGCTCCTTGACCAGTATATCATAACATTTGGAAAATCCAGACATAGTCTTCATTCATCCAGTCAGGAATGCTTCACACAACCATCCACAAGTTCTGAAGCACACACACATTGCCTTCCACTGAACTCTAAATAAACTCCTCTTACACACACCAAGACAAGTGTGACATCTCCCATCAACAAGGACCCTCACAAAGCTCTTCCAAAATCTGCAGAGAAAAATAAATTATCCCATACACAACCAAAGTTGTCCTTCAGACTTCTCCTCAGAAGCATGTGCGCATATGATTCAAACAATTAGCTTCACATGGCTAGAACCATTCATGTCCACACCAACATGTCATCCAACAGCCTAATGTCATAACATGTTATCTGACATTATCTCCTCATAAGAGGCAACTAATCTCCACAAGCTTGATCAGTATGCAAGCTTCACAATATATGCACCTTTGCTACAGAATCCATAGACAAGTACTCCCACTGTCATGGTTAACTAATGCTCTAGATGGAGATTAACATTTGAGCCCCAGATCTTCACACACTTTACTCGTACTCATAGAAAACACATCCAAGTATCCTGACTGGTATGATACTGGTCACAAACTCCACGAATTCTCAGCTTACTTAAAAGCTTTACTGAGATCCAATCTCTTCAAGAGATACTTGCAACAAAAGAAAGAACAACCAAAAAAACTTGTTGATCAAATCACCTTATCTGACACAATTCCTCTGCCATTACATCCACTAGTAGTTGTTGATACTAGTGAAGTCTTCAAATATAGCAGTCATGCTTTGCCAGAACATACTACTAAAAAGAAGACCAGAATCTCCACATTCTAATTCACATAGTCAGAAACATATCTTTTGACAAAAATGCTTGAGCATCTAACTCCACACGCACACTCTCTCTGAAGCAAAGAGTTCAGGCTGCAAATTAGTATACTCACATGATTCCCTCTTGGTTTGTTATCTTCACATGCTCCAAAACTCCACATCTTGCCAGGCTGATCAACTACTCTCTAGCATGACTTGACAATGGGACTATGTCCCCTTCACAGGCTTTTCTTCTGCCTTTAGTGATACACATCCAATCATCTAACTTTGACATTTGGATCAATTGATGAATATCCATATTCAGACTTTCAAGCAATCAATACCTAATCTACTTCAGTCTTCTCTACATTCTCCTTCCAAAGCAGACCTTCTACTTCATCATTCTCCCATATGATTAGGTAGATTCTCTTTAGATACAATGTAGGTATTCATCCCAGATAATGTCCTATCACAAGTTAGAACATCTTCCACACACCAAAACCTCAACACCACGATTCTTGATATGCTCCATCAACTGGACTTACTCTAGCATAGTAATCCAACAAACCAGAGAAATAAACTATCATCCACCTTCAAGAAAAATAATCTCCTTGAGTCTTCAACTCATCACCTTTCTTCCCAAGAGTAACTTGTTCCAAAGCAATCCTCAATAATAACCAGCTACCACACTTTGATTATCTTGATTCTTCGAATTCACTTCTGAGATCAACCAAATGCCACAGTTTGATCACCTCAAGCATGAATCCTCATATGAAACCAGCCAAATGCCACATTTTGACCTTTTTCACGTTTGTCAGAACTCTCACAAAGATATCCTGATCCACCAAGGAAACCAGATCTTCAAGTCACATGTTCCAATTGCTCAATAGCAAACACACTTAGACTCCCTAAGCCATGGTCATGTAACATCTTCTCCTTCCTGCAGCTCCCGCAAACTGCCATGAGAACGATCTTTTTGAAGCATCATATTGTTCATTCCTGTAGATCACCCTATCAAAAGCTGATGTGCCATATCACCAGTTGAGACTTCTGATGTTAAGCTAGATGTCAGAACATTATGTCACCCAACTGTTGAATTCAGCTCTACCTTCTGCCACTCAGAAGAACCTCCTCCCTTTGCAGAAATAGATTTCCATGCTCTCATAGACTTGATTCAACAATCAAGTTTGAGTAGACAACCTCCATCCTGCTTAGAAACTCCAAAAACTTCAAACCTACCACATCTGAATCTTCCAAAAATAAGTAGTCCAAGACTACCCCATAGCAATACTAAAGAAATTCACTTCCCTTAGTAGAGTCGTCAGTAGAAAGCCAGAGATAACTGCCACTTATCCTCGACCTTCACAACCAGAGCAAACACCATGCTCCAAACCACTTAGTTCAGAAATAAACTGATCCAAGTTGTAACCAACAAGATTATGATGTCTACATAGTCTTCCGTCTTCATCTTCAACAGCACCACCATCTGGACAAGTCATTCACAATACTTTCTAGGAACGGATGCTACGCAATAATCCCAGGTCAACACCTAGGCGACTTGTGAGCGAATGTAGAACCCCTCCCATGATTCTCCAAACCTCTGATGAAAAGATGTTAAAATAATTGACAGAACATCCTTAATCTTGTCTTTCAAGGATAATCAATTAAATACTTGTGAATATCACAAATAGAAATTGATCTTAAATCCCCGTGGTTTAACCCTTCTTCAGATTCTAGCATCTTCTGAATCTTCTTCATGACAACCATTATGACAACCATTCATACCACAAAAGCCTTCTAGGTTAGGTCAGTATCTTGATCTTTCACTCCACCCTGAACATATCAACACACAAGAACATATCAACATCTGATCAACTTCTAAGATCAGACTAACAAAACTGCAGTAACTTGCATAACACACTCTTCTAGAAGCTTCTTCTTATAAGCACACGGTTTGGACCTCTTGTCTAACTTAAGAGTGATAACATACCATAGACAATCTGCTACTTCCAATCCTTCAAGCCACAGAATTGAAAGAGCTCATGCATACACCAATTGACCACAGGCTGATTTACACTGCTACTGCACACAAACTCTTGGATGCATTTTCCCTATAAAATTGTCCTCAGACATTTTAGCTTAAACAGGGATCATCTCATTCTCTTCTATTATCAAGATTATTACTTTTTCTTCAACCAGCTCCAGCTGAGATGCTATGACATTATGAACAGCATCTCAAAAATTGTTCAACTTCACAGCTTCAGTGATCCTTCAAAATAGTTACAATCTAATAGGACTTTGACTCGACATTTACCATAAACTGCTGATGTGTAGCGCGATGTCGAGACATTAGGACTGACATATCAAGCTCAACTTCTTTCTTGATGAAACTTCCTCCAGTTCATGATTTTGAAAATCAGAAACATGTATCTTCATAAGAGAATTCATCTTCAGATATACCAGAACTACATTGGACACCATAAATATGCTTAACAGATAACTTATCAAGATTTTCACTCCCGCATGAAAGATTTGACAGTGATACTCTTTTGCTTTGGCTCCACCCTCTTCTTTCATCATCAAGAAAATTGAGAAGGAAGGAATCAGTGTTCTGGACAGATTGGTCTTCAATACCTGATTTGAAATATATTCTTCTTCTGCTGAGGAGACCAAACTCTAAAGTCTTTCCAAGAAAATACCTTTCTAAAGTCTCACCACCAGAGACACAAGAAACAACCAGGGTTACATCAGATACCATGCAGCGGAACACACAATAACCCCTCAACCCCCTTCAGGCACTACTCAATAATCCTTGTACACCAAAAAGGTTTGAAAATAAATCAAACTCACAACAGCAGTTCTCCACCAAAGCTACACACCTGATAACAACAGACAGGTCCAATACATACCCTGTCATAAATAGTCCATCCTTCACTTCAAGGGATCAAACAAACAACTATATGAACTGACCAAGTCTATAACTCGGCAAAACTATCTTCCTTACTCATGAACCAGAAAGTATCTTCCCTAGATCTCATCCAGAAACAGACAGGATGTCTGCTCTGATACCAATTGAAATTCTGGTATCAGATGTGTGATGTTAAGTGCGATGTCACAACAACACACTCTACAAATACGAACAAGGCAATAACATGAAAGTTATATGTGAGCCTAAGAGGGGGGTGAATTAGGTTCTTAGAGATTTATCCCGATTTTTAAATGAACTTGAGTTTTACTTTCCTAAAATTTCTAAGTGTTGAAATACGGTAAATGCGAAAAGTAAATGAACACCGAGACGTATAGTGGTTCCCCTCATAGCCCGAGAGTACTCCACTCCCCTTTCAACATGAAAGAGAATTTACTATAGTTTTGGACAAGACAAGACTCTTCCTAGTCTTTCTATACAAGTCACTAACTATCAACCACCAAGAACACCCTCTTGGATTTTACAAGTTTAAAGTCCAACCAAGAACAAATCTTACAATGGACTTCTTGTATCCACAATCCGGATCACAAGGATTCTAACAAACCCTATAAGAGAAACAATTATTCCCTTATAGTCAACACCTAAAACCAAACACTTGTTGGACCATTAGGATTTTACAATAGTTCAGAATTTTGAGTAAGTAGATGAAATTTTGATTCTTCAATATATCAATCCAAAGATTGATCTTCTCCCTTTTGTAACAATCACTCTTAATGATATTATACAAGTGTTCAACACAATTGAAATGAAACAAATGCAGTATGTGTGAATATTTTATGCAAATGTTTCACTCTTAGAAAGTTTGTTAAGAACACTTTGATAAAATGAAAGTTTTGGTAAAAGAATGATTGTTTGAAATTTTTAGCAAGGAGGTGTTTTTAAATCTGAAAAAATGATGTTTATATAATGTACAAAACACCTCCACAAAAGGGTATGAAATATGATACAATGCAATGCTTCAATTGGAAAAGGTTTGAATGAGATATGCTAAAAAAATGCAATTTTTCGCCTCTGCACACAGTAGTAATCGATTAACAACAAATGTGTTAATCGGTTACGCTCCTTCAACGTTTAAAAATAATCAAAATTAAAACACGCTGTAAATTGTGGCGGTTATTTTGGTTAATTACGTCGGTTCAAAACGCCGTAATTAACTAAAAACTGAATGTTTAAATAAATTGAAAAATTAAAAAATTGTCTAAATATTTGAACCAATATTATGCAACATCTATTGATTTATCCAAGTCAATAGATTATATTTGAAAGTGATTTAACATGGTTCAAATATGAAAAAAAATAATAAATAAATAAAGTAAATAAAGTTTCAAAAGTATGATAAAAGTATTTTGTTTTTTAAAGCTAGAAAAAATGATATATTTTCAACCACATGAACCATGTATGCAAGTGAATTTTGAAGATTATTTTGAGAACTATTTTATCAATATATATTGCATGCTTGAGACACTTTTGAACACTTGTATGCAACCATATTGATAAGTGAGAGTTATACCTTGATTATACTTGAGAATTCTTCAAGACTTGTAAAAATTAAAAACTTTGTGCTAGCTTCAATGTCTTGATCCATTCTTTTTGAGCAAGCATAACATCTTGAATGAATAATGTTGTCTTCATCAAAACCATTGAGAAGTTTGCCTTCACATTCTCTCCCTTTTTGATGATGACAACCCAATTTTGAAAATTTGCTTTAATCTTGTTTCTCTAACACAAAAGTCTGCCCCTTGATCAATGCTCCCCCTGAATTCATGATTTAGAGAGTGTTTGCTAGCTGCATTTTGTTAGAGAAAAACAAACACAAACACATACATCTTCTCCACCTTTGTCATTAGCAAAAAGGATGGGAAAAGACTTGAAATATATAAAGAAATCTTGAAAAATGAAAAATAATTTTTACCTATGAGTTTTACCTCATGAAAGACTTCATCAAACATTTATCCTTGCCGGAACATGATTTTAAAGTCTTTGTCACAAAGTTGATTTATACTAGGAAGATTATGCTTTAGTTTGTCAACTTAAAGTACATCTTCAATGGATGTGAAAGTTAGTGCTTCAACTTTGCCAATGCCAAGAATTCTTTCTTTAAGGGAATCCTCATATGTGAAATAACCCTTGGACTTTGGAACTAGATTTGAAAGTTAGTTTATGCCTCCCATCAAAAGCTTAGAACCACCACTTATCAAAACATCATAGATTTAAAGTGGTCCTTAAGCAAACCTAGAAAACAAATTAAGTTTGATTTGGTACCCAATGTACTTTGGGTCCATCATAGTTAGTTCCTTTCTTAACCCACACATAATGCCCACTTGCAACACTAAAGTTTCTTACATAGCAAGCATTAGGTGTATGGCCAACAATACCACAATAAAAACAAGTAGGTTCAAAGTTGCTCTTATATCTTGAAACATAAGATTTCTTTTTAGGTAATCTTTTCTTTTTAGGATTAGGATGCACATTCCTAGGTTTGTTCACTTTCTCTTTGGAAGTTTGATCCTTAGCCTTAACAAATATAGTTTTACTTGAACTTGGTTTAGAAAACTTTGAATAGCCAAGTTCACTTTTATCATTTGAACATCTTTGTTGACTAAGGACTTCTTCCAATCCAATTTGTCCTTTCTCATACCTTTCAAGTACTCTTTTTAATTGGACAATTTGAAAAGAGAGAGATTCACAATTTTTACATACAAAATTCTGTTTTTCACTAATCATCTTTTGTTTCTCATTTTCGATCTCTTTTTCTAATGAAACATTTTTTTCTTCTAAAGTTGAAATTTGTTTCTTTTGAGATGATATAGTTTTATACAGAATTTTGCATTCATTTAACAATTCATTTATGGCACCTTGTGCATCACTATCAAAAGAATTATTACTAACCTCATCTTCTTCATCATCGGAGTGGTGTGATGCTATCAATGCAAGATTTACATGTTCTTCATCTGAAGATGAACTTGTTTCATTGTCTACATATGTTTTCCTTTCCTTTTTATGATTTTTTTTCTTGAATTTATTTTTCTTTTGAAGTGTAGGACATTCACTTTTAACATGTGCTCTTTCTCCACATTCAAAGCATTTAATCTTTCTCGTTGGTGCTTCAAGATGTGCTCTCATACGAATCTTCCAAAAATCAAAATACTCTCCAGAGAAAAGTGGGGGCTTGTTACTACTACCACCGTCTTTGAAAACTGGGTTCGTGCTTGCGGAAGCCATGCTGGATCTTGTCGGAACAGGTTACCTAACCTGCTCTGATACCAATTGAAAGTTATATGTGAGCCTAAGAGGGGGGTGAATTAGGTTCTTAGAGATTTATCCCGATTTTTAAATGAACTTGAGTTTTACTTTCCTAAAATTTCTAAGTGTTGAAATACGGTAAATGCGAAAAGTAAATGAACACCGAGACGTATAGTGGTTCCCCTCATAGCCCGAGAGTACTCCACTCCCCTTTCAACATGAAAAAGAATTTACTATAGTTTTGGACAAGACAAGACTCTTCCTAGTCTTTCTATACAAGTCACTAACTATCAACCACCAAGAACACCCTCTTGGATTTTACAAGTTTAAAGTCCAACCAAGAACAAATCTTACAATGGACTTCTTGTATCCACAATCCGGATCACAAGGATTCTAACAAACCCTATAAGAGAAACAATTATTCCCTTATAGTCAACACCTAAAACCAAACACTTGTTGGACCATTAGGATTTTACAATAGTTCAGAATTTTGAGTAAGTAGATGAAATTTTGATTCTTCAATATATCAATCCAAAGATTGATCTTCTCCCTTTTGTAACAATCACTCTTAATGATATTATACAAGTGTTCAACACAATTGAAATGAAACAAATGCAGTATGTGTGAATATTTTATGCAAATGTTTCACTCTTAGAAAGTTTGTTAAGAACACTTTGATAAAATGAAAGTTTTGGTAAAAGAATGATTGTTTGAAATTTTTAGCAAGGAGGTGTTTTTAAATCTGAAAAAATGATGTTTATATAATGTACAAAACACCTCCACAAAAGGGTATGAAATATGATACAATGCAATGCTTCAATTGGAAAAGGTTTGAATGAGATATGCTAAAAAAATGCAATTTTTCGCCTCTGCACACAGTAGTAATCGATTAACAACAAATGTGTTAATCGGTTACGCTCCTTCAACGTTTAAAATAATCAAAATTAAAACACGCTGTAAATTGTGGCGGTTATTTTGGTTAATTACGTCGGTTCAAAACGCCGTAATTAACTAAAAACTGAATGTTTAAATAAATTGAAAAATTAAAAAATTGTCTAAATATTTGAACCAATATTATGCAACATCTATTGATTTATCCAAGTCAATAGATTATATTTGAAAGTGATTTAACATGGTTCAAATATGAAAAAAAATAATAAATAAATAAAGTAAATAAAGTTTCAAAAGTATGATAAAAGTATTTTGTTTTTTAAATCTAGAAAAAATGATATATTTTCAACCACATGAACCATGTATGCAAGTGAATTTTGAAGATTATTTTGAGAACTATTTTATCAATATATATTGCATGCTTGAGACACTTTTGAACACTTGTATGCAACCATGTTGATAAGTGAGAGTTATACCTTGATTATACTTGAGAATTCTTCAAGACTTGTAAAAATTAAAAACTTTGTGCTAGCTTCAATGTCTTGATCCATTCTTTTTTAGCAAGCATAACATCTTGAATGAATAATGTTGTCTTCATCAAAACCATTGAGGAGTTTGCCTTCACATAACATGCAGTAAATAACACAATGAATTGTTCACCCAGTTCGGTCTAACAACCTACATCAAGGGGCATACCAAGCCAGGAAAGAAGTCCACTATTAGCAGTATCAAATTACAGACTCAACAAACCAGTTGACAATCCACTGACTTAATCACTACCCAATGACCCTTCTATCTAAGTCCTCCCTAGATAAGAGACTCTATCTCACTCCCAATCATCGCAATGATGTCTAGCAGTCAACATCTCAGTCACTGCATCAACAGCTTGATTTCCAAAAACTCTCCAAACATATAGAAGACACACTCCTATAACAATACCTAGACATGACCCTCATGACTAAGAACAATACTTAGAGTTGCTTAACAGCTTCCTCTAAGAACAATGCATCTCTTACCTATGGGCTTTGAGATAAACACGATGGCCATCCCTCAAACTGGGTGGTTCATCAACCAACACAACCCTTATAATCTACATGCTGGCTTGCTTAACTTAAACTAGGTTACAATGCTTCTATTTATAACATTTTTCCCAACTGGATTTGGGCTTTAAATCTCAGCATATTAACTGCTACAAATCTGCAGAAGATTCTGCTACTAAATAGATTTTCAATTAAATCTTCAATCAAATCTTCAATTAAATCTTCAATTAAATCTTCATATCTTTTAGCCTTAAAACCAGCACCAAGATCTGCTCCAAATCTGATTGCAACTGAATATATCTTTACCAAGCTATTCGCCTACAATCTCCCACTCTCTTCAGCAGAATATCTCTCCAATAACCGAAACACATAGCCCTAATAAAATAACTAAGACTGATGTTTTATCAACTGATGTCTTAACATCGGGTTTGACATCAGCACAGAATCTGCAACCATTTACAACTTAACACAACCAGAATGTTAAAAACTCATGTTGAAACATCAACCATGATATCCACATTGTTTTACCAAAATTCCAGCCAACTACAAGAACTAACAGAGACTGTCCAAGTCTACTGGTGTGTTGATAAATCGATTCTCAGGTAGTGAACGATCCTTGTATGATGCCCAAGAGAAGGCTGGTATGTTAAGGGATGAAGGTCAACCCATTAATAGGTCTGACACTTGACTCATAAAGACAGCTCTAGCAAATTGATGACTAGGTTCTGTTCCTATACCTGTAGAGGTCTATGGGTCCTAGTACTAAGCCCAAGAGGAGGCATGAGAGCTTTTAAGAAGCCGAAGGATCCTTGTACAAAGCCCAAGAGGAGGCGGGGATGCTTTTAAGAAGCCTATGGGTCCCTAAACCCCGAGAAGTTCAATACAACCCATTCACCAAGAATAGATCAAGCCAGGAATGTCCGAGAATTTGGAAGAAACTCAAGAGATGCCATTCACGGAGAAAAGATCATCTCTGGGGAGTAAAGTTTCTTTGACAATGTCTAAGGGTGATAGTCTGAGAAAGGGTTCTCCGAGAATGCTGCCTTTCACGTCTCCATATTGTTTAACCACAAGAGGAGGGAAGACTGTGTCTGGTAATCCTATGGGGATCTAGTTTTGTTTGTATTTAAGAGTGACCAACAGGGCTTTACCTAGTGCTAGACGTAGTTGCCGAGGAAAACTCTAAATAACTATACTAGTATTACACAGTTGATATTTGACAAGTATATAAAAGTTTGTGAAAGAAGACTTACAATAAGCAGCCCCACAATTCAGTTATATATATATATATATATATATATATATATATATATATGAAAGCGGGTAAAGGAAGCGGGTAAACACTTACTCGGTTGTAGAGCTTCCATGTTGTTTGGTTAGTTTGTTCAACAAAGAAAGCTTTGATAACAATATTATATTCAAAATCAAAGGAGAAAGTGCTTTTGAAAAGATTGTTGGGGCTTAAAGCTCAAGGAGAGGCCCAAGGTTTTATCAGTGATTGCACTGTTGTTTTGAAATTGTACAGGGACTTATACAAGTGACTGAGGCCCAAAAAGGATTTTTGTACAAAGGGATGGGTCTTACACTCTATCAAGAGGCCGAAAGGTTTATTTTTGTACAAGTGGTGGGGCTTACAGCTCAAGGAGAGGCCCAAGGGTTTGTTTTAAAAGGCGACGATCGCGACGAACTTTTTGATGGTATCGGGACTTATACAATACACTGAGGCCCAAATATTTTGGTTTTCAAAAAGCGTTGGGTCTTACACTCTACTAGAGGCCCAATTATTTTTAAAGAATGGGGCTTATAACATGAGGGTAGGCCTAAGGGTTTGATTTTTGAACTGGCGATCGCACCAAGATTTTCTTTTAACGCAGAGGGACTTATACAATATCTGAGGCCCAAAATTGTTTTGGTTAAAAGGGGCTTGGGTCTTACACTCTATTAGAGGCCCAAAGTGTTTTAAAGTTTTGTTTGAGTGAAAATCAAGGAAACCCTAAATTTGTTTTCTTTTAAGAGTAAATATTTAAATAAAATCAAATAAAAATGATAAAAATACCAAATAAGTTTGAATAAACCACTTGTGATTTTTGTTGAGGGTTTGAAAAATGAGGTTTTAATCACAAGATAAATTAAAACTCATTTGGTTTTGATTTTCAAAGTAAATATTCACTTTTAAATGTTTAAAAACAATTAAAAAGGAATTTATTCACAAAAATACTAATTATATTAAATAACTAATATAAATTTAATTTTTTTGTGGAATAAAATATTTCAACATTTTTGTGATTTTTTGCAAAAAGAACCAATAAAAAATAATTAAAATTGAGGGAGTTATTAATTATTCAAATCATTAAAAATAATAAGAAAAACATTAAAAAAAGTGGAGAAAATAGCAAAAAGAGGATCTGGGGCGAGGGGGATTCGAACCCCAGACCTCTTGTGTATAGGGCGCGCGCCTTACCATTGGGGTGGTGATACATCCGTTGATTGAAACACAACCACAAATATACAAGACTTGCCTTGTTTTTGGCCTGGCCCTTGGCAAGGCAAGGCAAGATTTTTGTTGAAAACGTGAAGGCCATAACTTTCTCATTTCTCCATGGATCGGGACAAAATTTAGGTCTATCCTGCCTAGAATTTCACAAGGAATTCAATGGTGGTGGTATTTTTTTCAGATCATGCTCCTATTGAAAAACCCGATAGTGGTTTTGAAATAGGCCATGATTTGCATTTTCTATGCCATCTCTTGGTACAAGCATGAATTACATGATAAATTGGTGCAAAAACAACACAAATAACATGTATAAGAGATGCATGATCAATGGACATCAGAAGAAATCATAATTCAAAGAATCCAAGTTGTGATGCTTACGTCTTTTTGGAGCTTTTATGCAATCTGCTAAGCCACTTGTTCCAGAAATGATTTGATGCTTTGAACAACCTCAACTGATCTCGTAGAAGCTTTTAGGATAGTTGGAATCAGCTGGAAACCTCAGGAACAAGTTTGAGCTCTTTCTTGCAAAAGGGACAAAAGTGGCCAAAATAGCAACTCTCTCAAATGGTATTCCAGATGGGGGAACCATTTAGGACAGTTCAAGGATGATATTTGGAGTGTGTTTGAGGTTTTATCTGGTTTGGAAAGTGACTGAATCAAGACATGGCTTGAAAAATGCACAAAAGTCCTATTTTGAGGTTTTGAGAGATGACTTTGTGATTTTGGTGTTACAGGTCACTTGTGAGAGTTTGGACAGCTTAGATATGACATATTGGATGTGTTTTTATCATAAGTTGTGGTGGAATTTCTTTCTAACTCAAAAACTCAGAGTTACCTTGCTAAAGAAGTTATTTTTGCCTAGAGAAAGAGATTTTGAGGAAAGCTAGTGTTGTAGTGCTTTGGTGTACTTAAACTGAACACAATGTGAACTCTATTTAAAGTGGAGCAAGTTTGTTTAGGCTGCAATAGTGAATGGCAACTGCAGCAGAGGTTTCGCCAATGTTGACCAATGAGAATCCAAGTCTCCTCTAGCCATTGACTAGAGGTTAGGGCACAGGCTGCTGGTCCCCTTAGGCTTGGATAAGTCTTGACTGAATTCAGTTGGAAATGGCTCAGTCCATGCCACCTTGGTGCATCCATTGAATGCTCAAATCCAAAATTGAAGTTTTCTCCCTCTTTTAAGCATTTCTAGGTTTGGCATGCTATTTTTGGTTCCAAAGACTTGGGAGGCTTGGGATCAGAGTTGGTTCCTCCTTGGTCCCCCCTTGAGGTGTTCAAATGGATAGAGTTGCTTGCCCTTTGCAAAATTTAAGCAAATCGAGCAAAACTCCAAAATCTGCCTTGCCATGACAGTTTGCAGCAAGTCATGTTGGCATTGTCATATCTCATGGCTCAAGTGGACTTTGACGGAGTTCTTGGCCATTTTGGAAAGCCCACATATGATACAACAACTGTTTGATCATAATTGGTTTTGATACTTTTTGGATCCAAGTGAAAAATGCCCCTACATTTGGAAAAAAGTGAAGGCAGATTCTGACTTAGTGAAAATTTCACTAAGTGTTGGAAAAAAGTGATATCTTCACTTTTTGTGATTTTGATCATTCCATAACTCAAAATCCATGAGGAATTGGAATGAGTTATGTTTGAAGCTTTTGTAGAGTGCCATGAGAGCTACAAATCCAGCTTTGGATAGGAAAAATGGTCTTATGGTTTAGGAGTTATAATCCTCCAAAGTTGGTACCCTAGCTACTTTGTTCCATCACTTAGAAAAATTTCTATTTTTTTTATGGTTACCCCTTTTACAAGTTACCCCGTGTCGCGGCCTGCAAAAATATTCGAGTCGCCACCATATTTTTTAAAGGAAAATAATGATAAACCTAAATATCCTATCCTAAGGTAGAGATTCCTACGGTTCGGGAGTCGGTTAAGTAAAGGGAAGGTGTTAGGCACCCCTTACTTCCATTGTACTCAATGGGATCCACCTTTGAGTTTAGGGCATGTTTGTTTGTCTAAATGAAAAGAAAACCTAAGTTTTTTCCTAATTATACTCGCTAGGGTTGGTTTGCAACCCTATGCCTACGTACCCTCAAAATGAAGGATCAGAGTAACCGTAGTTCACCTACCCTATTCCTACCCCCTAATCCTATTCCAAAATCCCAAATCCTATCCCTAAATCCCATCCACTATTTATACTCTTGGATAAAGAGTTATATCCCTTAAATCTAGTGTTTATACTCCTAGATGAGGAGTTCTATCCCTTAAATCCCTTTGTCCATTGTTTATACTCTCGGAGGAAGAGTTTTATCCCAAAATCCAAATCCCTTAACCCATCCTCTATTTAGGCTCTCGGACCAAGAGCTTTATCCCTTTTGTAAATCCCTTAAAACCATTATACTTTTAAAACCAAATTCTAATTTTTACAAAGAAGAATTTAAACAACAAAAACCCAATAACTTAATATAGCAAAAACCAGAATTAATCCGAGATAAAGTTCAAATTCCAAGTAATTCTTAAGAGAATATTTTTATCCCACAAATAATGTTAAAATTATCTTTTTAATCTCCACCCCTATTTATCCTTCTTTTTTAAAATAAATTTCCTTCAAAAAAAAGCAAACCTTTATATATATATAAAAACCTAAAATAAAATTTATTTACATGAGTTATAAAAACTTAATTACCACACATCTAACTAAAATTAATAATTTTCATTAAATAATAATAGAGAACAAAAATCCTAAATTGACAAATAAAAAAAAGAGTATTTTTTATTTATTATTATTACTACTTTAAATCAAGGAATTGATTCAATTGTGATTTTTTAATAAAGTAAATAAAAATAAATTTAACAAAATAAAATCCAAAAACAAAAATCCCAACATAAATCCCTAAACCCCTAATTTCATCATAAATTCCATATATTTTTTTAAAAATCTCCTAATTAACCAAAAAATCCTAGATAAAATATAATTTAATTAATTGAATTAAAATAATAAAAAATAAAAATAAAAACCAGGGGGTACATCCACCTTTTGAAACCAGTAAAGGGCCCCAAGTAGAGGCGCATATAGTAATTAGGCATTAGGCCCGTTGTCTTAAGCCCAACAGAGAGAAAAAAAACAACCCCAAGGTAGAGTCAAAGGTTGACTCATGTACGACGTTTGATGGAGATCAGACGGTTCCAGATGCTTAGGTTCCTGATCCGTTGATTATGATTACCAGTCAAGTAATGCGAATCAACGGCTATTACGCCAAGTCAACTGAGAGGACACAGTGCTCCTCCCCCTACAGAACTACAACAGTCAAATAATCCTGTGACCAGCAAGGAGCCACGTGTGGAGGATCTATAGCGCCAGTGAGGGAATATTTAAATCCCAATCCTTCAGAAAATCCTCATTTCCATTTTTCTTTCTCTCTCTAATCTTCTCCCTCTCACTCTACTCTCTCTTTTGCTCTCGTCTCTCTCTATCTTTTTTCTTCCGGCCACCCCCCACAACCTCTCCGTCCACAGTCAAATCCCCCAGAACCACCGGCCAACCCAGATTTCTGGTTGGTATTCAGCCGAAAACTTCAAAGTCCATGAACCCTAAACCCCATATAACCCAGAAATTAACCCAGTTCTCTAGGGTTCGTGAAGAACCCTAGGAACCCTAACCTGATATTCAACCCAAACCCAGTTTTACCCTTGAACCCTACGAACCTTAAGTATCCTAGATGAACCCTAGGGTTCCAAGCAAGAACCCTAACCCTAGTTCGCAAGAACCCTAACCCTCAAATTCCCAGAACCTCATAACAAAACCCAAACATGCAAGCGATTCAAATCAGACATCAAAGATAAAAGCTAAGTGGGGTTACCGTCCGTTGCCGTGATTCTTTTCATAATATTATGTCTTTTCCTTTTTCGATTTAGTTTATAATCCCTCTCGTTTCCTTTGTTCGCAGGTGGGTTCGAGCTCAGAGAAATTAGGGTTCTAAAGATGAACCCTAAGTCCCTATCTAAGAAAATCGTGAGCTTTGAGTGCTGCGTGTGGAAGCGCGGCTGCAGATTTTTTCTTGGGGTTTTTTCCATCCCTTTTTTCTGGATTCAACCCTTAGTTTATATAGTTTAGAAATTAGGTTTAGGAATTAATTTGATTAGATTCAGTTTAGAAATTTTTGATGTAATCTTATGTAATTTGATTTGTTTTGATCAGATTTAGATTTAGGATTTGTAATTGATTTGATCTGTGTACATTTTGATTCAAAAAATTAATGAAATTGATTTGATTTTCCAATCTCTGCGCGCACAGCTAGGGTCAGAGTTAGGGAAGGAGAAAGCCCACTCTTTGGGTCAACAATCTAGACCAAAAATAAAATAAATGAAATAAAATAAAATAAAAAAATAATAATAACAACAACCATTTTAATAAGTAACTACTAATAAAACTAATAATCCTAAATATTAACATAACGACGTCCTGATTAATAAAACCAAAATAAAATAAAATAATAATAACCCTTAATAAATAAAATATATATTAGATTAAAATTAACATTATGTATATATATTTAAAAATTAAAACAAGCGAAGAAGCCTACTAAATTAGCCTAATCATCTTTTAATCCTTAAATAAAACAACTAATAAAGATCCAAAAGGTCCTTTTTAGTAACAAGTCTAAAAATCTATAAAAAAAACCTAATTATCAGAGCTAATCCCCTAGTTAAACCATAAAAATCTAAATCAATAAGAATAAAACTAATTAATAAAAAGATATTAATAAATTAAAAATAATCCTTTTCTAGTTAATTTACCAACTAATAAAAATCTGAGATAAAAAGAAAAAAAAAACTCACAACATCCTTCTTAATAAAAATACTCCTAAAAATCTAAAACAAAAAAAAAATAGGACTATTAGTCTAAATAAATCTAATTATTCTAATTAATCTAAAATTCCAAAAATAACAACCTAATTATCCTAGAAAATCTAATTTCAAAAAAAACTCTAATAACCTTAATTATTAATAAAACCACAATTCCTAATTAATTTAAAAATAAAAATCTAATTTCTATAAAAAAATACAATAACATTAATTTCAAAACAACATTCCTAATAAAATTAAATAAATAAACCTAATTATCTATTTTTAAATAAATAAAACAAAAATTCGAAAATAAATTTGTACTAACCACTAAAACATTATGATCTAAAAAAAATTCACTAAAAACCTCAAATAGAACCATATCCCAAAATGAGCCCAAAAATTACTAATCAAACCCCCAATGCCCAAAATGGCACTCCCTAAAAAAATCCAAAACCAATGGTCAAGTTTTAGGGTACTACAGCTGCCCCTATTTAATTGTCTCCGGATCAGAAAGATGAAGACGATGTGTCTTTCTCTTTTGAGGAGGAGACAGTTAAATATAAGAAGGACCCTAATTTTGACCGCCAAGCTCGGCAGGCAACATGCCGGATATCCTTGAGATCCCTGATAACAAACCCGTGGTGAGATAACCGATTAAAACCCTTTACCCTGGAAGAAAATGATCCTATGCCATGTATGCATGTGTGAGGGCATGTATGCTTTTATGTATGATGCATCTGTTTGGGCTAACGCCTCTTTTATGATATGCAGTGCATGTTTTTACGGAAATCATATCTTTATATGACATTCCAACGTCTCAACCCTTGAACCCTTAGCTCCTTTTGATGAATGTGACAAGTTGTAAGCTCTTGACATATGGAGATGCGTAGAGAAACTCCCATAGTGATTGAATTCCGACCGTCAATTTATGGATATTTTACTTTTATCTTTGAGGGAAACCATGATCCTTTTGCTGTTCCCGAATCGCAGTAAAATACCTTTTCTCTTTTTTTTTAGCTTTTGATTATACCCAATGTTTCAATGCATTATTATAAATAAAATAGGCATTTTGTAATCAAGCAGAAAAATTGAAATGCAAAGAAAATTTTATTCATTGAGAAGTAGGCCTATAAACAGGCAAAAGTACATAAGGAAAGCAAATCCTCATAAGGAGGAAGTACTACAAAACAGAAAAGAAATGGCAATACGAAATTTTTTTTTATCTATGTCCCTATTAAATTTAACACTGGCTAATATCCCTAAATCTCTGAGGTCTTGACACTTCGCTTCTGAAGATAATGACTGGATTGATCATTCCTTTCTGAATTCCATTAGTGCTATCAGTCTTATGCCTTTTGGATATCCTTAATTTTGCCTGGACCATTCTTTTAGAATCTTAGTCCACCAGGATGCTATACCATTTTTTTCAACTAAGCCACCCTTTAGGGTTTTCGACTTGTTGGGTATCATTTTTCTAAGTCCCTAATTTTTGCCTGAATTGCTCTTTCGAGTTTTCAATTCACCGGGACGCCCTAACTTTTGCCTAAGTCGCCCTTTAGGGTTTTCGACTTAGCGGGCTTTTATTCTCTTTTTCTAGGCATAGTATTTTTTGACTGAATCGAAATTTACCGGTCGAGGTAAATCCACTCCATCCATAGTAGTAAATATTAAAGCTCCTCCTGAAAATGCGCTTTTTACGACATATGGTCCTTCATAATTTAGAGTCCTTTTTCCGCGAGGATCTTTATGGATGGGTAGCACTTTCCTTAACACCAGGTCTCCTTCTTCGAATAGGCGAGGACGAACTTTCTTATCGAATGCTTTCTTGAGTCTCCATTGATACAGTTGGCCATGACATACAGCAGCCATGCGCTTTTCCTCTATGAGATTCAGTTGATCAAGTCTATTTTGTACCCACTCTGCTTCATCCAGCTTAGCCTTCATTATGACCCTTAGTGAAGGAATTTCTACTTCAACAGGGAGGACCGCTTCAGTGCCATATACCAAGGAAAAAGGAGTAGCTCCTGTCGAAGTTCGAACTGAGGTTCTATAGCCATGTAGTGCGAAAGGGAGCATTTTGTGCCAATCCTTGTATGTCTTTACCATCTTCTGGATGATCTTCTTGATGTTCTTATTAGCATATTCTACCGCTCCATTCATTTTTGGGCGATAAGGTGATGAATTATGGTGATCGATTTTGAAACTCTCACATAACTCATCCATCACTTTGTTATTCAGATTGAGCCCATTGTCTGTAATGATCTTGTTTTGAACCCCATAGCGACAAATTATCTCTTTCTTGATGAATCGTGCAATGACTTGTCTTGTCACATTGGTGTAGGAATCAACTTTGACCCATTTGGTGAAGTAATCAATAGCCACTAGAATGAACCGGTGTCCATTCGATGCCTTAGGTTCGATCATCCCGATTATGTCTATCCCCCGCATAGAGAAAGGCCAAGGAGCAGTTAAGACATTCAAAGGAGTTGGTTGCACGTGAATTTTATCCGCATAGATCTGACATTTATGGCACTTCTTGACATATTTGAAACAATGTGATTCTATAGTCAACCAATAATACCCTGCTCGGAGAATCTTCTTAGCCATTGTATGCCCATTTGCGTGGGTTCCAAAGGATCCTTCATGTATTTCCTTGATAAGCATGTCCTGTTCATGTCCATCCAAACACCGGAGCAATACCATGTCATGATTTCTTTTGTAAAGTACCTCTCCATCTAGGAAAAACTGAGCAGCCAGTCTTCTGAGTGTTTTCTTATCCACACTGGAAGCATTTGCAGGATATTCTTGTTTCTGGAGGAACTGTTTGATATCATAAAACCACAGTTTATCATCCACTTCTGCCTCTACTGCCCCACAATAAGATGGTTAATCAAGGCGATCAATTCTGATGACTGGTGCTTCATTATACCATTTGACCTTGAACATGGACGCCAAAGTTGCCAAGGCGTCTGCCAGTTGATTCTGATCTCTAGGAATATGATGGGAGGTGATCTCATCAAAGTACACTATCCTTCTCCAGACACAATCTCGATACCAAGTTAATTTGGTATTAAGTGTCCTACATTTCCCTTTGACTTGATTGATGACGAGAGCTGAATCTCCATATACCTCTAAGATCTTGATTCCCAGCTTGATGGCTTCGTTAATTCCCAAGATACACGCCTCATATTCTGCCATATTGTTAGTACATGAGAAGCATATCCTGGCGGTAAAAGGTATGTGAAATCCTGTGGGAGAAGTTATGACAGCCCCCACACCTTGTCCTTCAGCATTAGAGGCTCCATCGAATATAAGCTTCCACCGCGATCCAGGTTCAGGTCCTTCATGGGAACTTGGGATATCATCATCTCTTACAGCCATCACATCCTTATCTGGAAAGTCAAATTGCATAGGCTGATAATCATCAAACGGTTGATGAGAGAGATGATCGGCTAACGCACTTCCTTTTATGGCCTTCTGGGTAACATACTGGATGTTATATTCAGTAAGTAACATCTGCCGCCGAGCCACTCTCCCAGTCACTCCAGGCTTCTCAAATATATATTTGATAGGGTCCATCCTTGATATTAGAAAAGTAGTATGGCACACCATATATTGTCTTAATCACCGGGCAGCCCATACAAGAGCACAACAGGTCTTCTCTAAGAGTGAGTATCTAGATTCACAATCTGTAAATTTCTTACTCAAGTAATATATTTCATGCTCCTTTCTCCCTGTTTTGTCTTGTTGTCTGAGTACATAACCCATCAAATTATTAAGCACCGTCAGATACATTATGAGTGGCCTTCTAGGTACAGGTGGTACCAATATGGGTGGCTCTTGTAAATACCCTTTGATTCGATCGAAGGCCTTTTGACAATGTTCATCCCATTCAAGGCTTTGGCCTCTCCTCAATAACTTGAAGATCGGCTCACAAGTAGCAGTAAGATGTGAGATGAACCTAGCAATGTAATTCAGCCTCCCTAAGAACCCTCGTACCTCTTTTTCAGTCCTCGACGCTAGAATTTCTTGAATGGCCTTCACTTTATCAGGATCAACCTCTATACCTCTTTGACTGACGATGAACTCCAACAATTTCCCGGATCTGACTCCGAAGGTACACTTCGCAGGATTTAACCGTAGCTTAAACTTTCTCAACCGTTCAAACAGCTTTTGCAGATTGACTATGTTCTCTTCCTCAGTTTGTGACTTAGCAATCATATCATCCACATAAACCTCAATTTCCTTGTGCATCATGTCATGAAAGAGAGTAACCATTGCCCTTTGATAAGTTGCACCTGCGTTTTTTAGAACGAAGGGCATCACCTTGTAACAGAAGGTGCCCCAAGGGGTAATAAAGGTAGTCTTTTCCATGTCGGAGGGAGCCATCTTGATCTGGTTATATCCGGAAAACCCATCCATAAATAAGAATACTGAAAATTGAGTCGTGTTATCCACCAATACATCAATGTAAGGTAATGGGAAATCGTCTTTAGGACTTGCTCTATTGAGATCTCGATAATCTACGCACATTCTGACTTTCCCATCCTTCTTTGGTACAGCACTATATTGGCTACCCACTCTGGATACTTTACTGTGGCTAAGAACCCTGCGTCAAACTGCTTTTTAACCTCTTCCTTGATCTTGAGAGTCATATCTGGTCAAGTACGCCTTAATTTTTGTTTGACTGGAGGACATTCGGGTTTAAGCGGTAGCTTATGTTCAGCAATATCTGTGTCCAAACCGGGCATATCTTGGTAGGACCAAGCAAACACATCCACATATTCACATAGCAACTTGATCAACCTCTCCTTTACATCCTCGTCCAAAGAAGCACCCAATTTGAATTCCTTTTTATCCTCATCAGTCCCCAGATTGATCACATCCACTGGTTCCTGATGAGGTTGTATCACCTTATCCTTTTGGTTTAACATTCTGGCTAGCTCTTCGGGAAGTTCACAGTCATTCTCATCACCCTCTTCCGCTTGGTAAATCGGGAACTCGAAGTTGTAAGGGATTATAGTAGTGTCATTTTCAATAGGTTCATTTTTAAATCTGCATGAGGAATATTTTTATGCTTATTATTTTTGAATTTGAGAAAAAATGAAAGTACTGAAAATAAAAAAAGGTGTATTGCCCGTTGAAAAAAGGAATAACTAAGAAAGAAACAAAAAGGATCTTAATTGAAAACAAAATGCAACTTTATTATTAAATAACTCAAAGAAACAAAAGGTGGCCCTACAAAGCTTGTCCATTTTCCTTGGGCATAGCAAAGGACTTATTATTTTTTATTTTTTTAAGAAAAAGTAAATTACTTTGAAACAGAAATCATCTCAGGAATCTCAATGGCTCTCCAATTATTGAGAACCGTATATGGAGAGCATTGGCATATCCAACCTAGTATTCCTTTGTCTTCTTCTTCAATTACGGTCATTTGGTCTTTATCTTCGAATCCAACACTATGGAAACTCTCTTCAAGTGGAGGAAATATTATAGGACCGGTCTTGTGCTCTTCATTTTTAGCTGGTTTGTAACCCAGCCCGAACCAATCCCTCTTCTCAGGTACCTCTATCACTTTGCCCCAGCCCCTAGTATCCCCATTCTGGATTAAATCCGTGATTCGTCCTGGCTTTCTTTCCTGCCGAACGACTTGTTTACGACTAACCATTGCAACCTCCCATGCTTGAAAAGGTACTTCAAGCGTCTCCCCATCCACCTCTATATATCCGAAAGATGAGAGATGACTGAAGAATATATCCTCTTCCCCATCCACAATTATCAAGCTATTCCTAGATATGAACTTCAACTTCTGATGGAGTGTTGAAGTAACTGCACCTGCAGCATGAATCCAAGGTCGTCCTAAGAGACAAGTATAAGAAGGATTGATGTCCATGACTTGGAAAGTGATCATGAAGGTATGAGATCCTATCACTGTAGGTATATCCACCTCTCCAATTACCATTCTCTTTGAACCGTCGAAAGCCCTAACAACCAAAGAACTAGTCTTCATAAAAGTTCTCACCGATGTTAACTTCATTAGGGTATCCTTAGGCATGACATTCAGAGCAGACCTTGTATCCACCAACACTCTTGAAAGGACAGTGTCGTGGCATTTAATTGATATGTGTAAGGCCTTATTATGCTTTTGCCCCTCAGGAGGTAATTCCTCGCTACTGAAACCCAGACAAGTACTGGCGGAGATATTGGAGACCACTTCGTCAAACTGTATCACTGAGATATCTTTAGTCACATGGGCCTCATTTAAGACCCTCGGCAAGGATTCCTTGTGTGATTCTTAGTTTAACAACAAGGACAAAATAGAGATTTTGGATGGTGTTTGATTTAATTGGTCCACCATCCTATAATCACTACTCTTTATAATCCTTAAAAACTCCTCAGTGTCTTCTGGAGATATGTTCTTTTTGGAAGACCCTTCCTCTGTGTTGGTAGTCTCCTTCCCTTTTGAGCTTTCAGGGATTTCCTTCTTAGGTGGTTCAGATGAGTATACCCTTCCACTGCGAGTCATCCCTCCAATACCAGCTATATTAGTGACGGCTGGTGTTGGTGCTATAATCTTTCCTCCCACAGATGCCGTGACGTCATATTTCCAAGGTACAATCTTGGAGCTTTCATAGGGAAATGGCATTGTTACATGGAACGTGATAGGACCTTCTGACGCTGTAGGCAGCAGGGCTTTGACTGGCATAGGAACAGGTATCTGAATTGGTGTTGGTGTAGGCACCAGAATTGTTATCTGAATAGGAACCTATGTAGGCCTTGCAACTGGTATTTGGATGGGCGCCCATGCTTGCCTGGGAACTTGTATTTGAATAGGCATTTGTGTAGGCCTTGGAACTGGTATTTGAACGGGAGTCGTGACTCCTCTTTTATGGTATGGAACCTCAGAAGGTGCCTGCCCCTGGGAGTCTAAGGCAGCTACCTCATTCATATTCCTTAAGTACCCAATCTGTACTATCCCTTGGTCCATTAGTTTTTGGAGAACCTCCTTCATTTTCTTACAACTATTGGGATCAATCGCGCAATTTTCACAGTCACCGTGCAGCCTTTCAAACTCCTCGTACCCAATTAATGTTTCCCTCACTTTCTTCATAGGGGTCTTTACTTGCTCCACCCCTCTAATTATGACGTCCTCTCCTAGTCCCTCAACGGAGTTAACAGTTGGTCCAGCGTGCCCTGGGAATGGGTTATCTCCTACATTTGGAGTGTCATAACTGAAGTTAATAACCTTCTGATCCAGCAAATCTAGCACCTTAAATTTGAGAGCCAAACATTTTTCAGTCGTGTGCCCTGGCGATCCAGCATGGTAATCACATCTAGCATTAACCTCATACCCGCAATGAGTAGGCGTAGGAGGGGGTCCTAACAGCTTGATTTCTACCAATCCCTTTTCGATTAACATTGGTAGAATTTGAGTATATGTAGTGGGTATAGGGTCAAAGTCCTTCCATAGCCTCCTTTGTTCCCTTCGGGGATGCTTCTGTTGTTGCTGATTTTGAGGGGGTGGGGCCCTTGGATGTTGGATCTGGAGCGTAGGAGACGCTTGGCCAGAGACCGTGGCTGCCACGTAAGGGTTATAAGGCACTTGAGTATACCTATCAATAGAAATGGCATTGGCCTCTTTCTTCGAACGGTTTCCGGAGTACCTTTTGTCGTTATGTTGATTGGAAGATGGTGTTCCAATCTTTCCACTTTTTAATCCATTCTCGATCCTTTCCCCAATGATAACCAAATATGCAAATCCTGTTGAGACCGATCCAATCATCTTTTCATAGTACAATCCTTGCAAAGGTCCCATGAATGTATCCACTAGCTCGTTTTCCCGCAATGGAGGTTGCACACGAGATGCTAGCTCCCTCCATCTTTGGGCATACTCCTTAAAAGATTCATCCCTTTTCTGAGACATGTTTTGTAATTGCATGCGATTAGGGGCCATGTCTACATTATATTGGTATTGCCTTATGAAGGCACTTGCCAAATCATCCCAGTTCTTGATGTAGGTCCTTTCCAGCTGCATGTACCAGTCCAAGGATGCCCCACTAAGGCTGTCTTGGAAAACATGCATCATCCGCTTTTCGTTCTTAGTGTGTTCTCCCATCTTTCGGGAAAACATCCGAATGTGGCTTTTGGGACAACTAATCCCTTTGTACATCTCGAAGGTAGGCGCCTTAAACTTAGGAGGCACGACCACGTCGGGTACCAAGCACATTTCCAAGGCATCAATCCCAAGGATCTTGGATCCTTCCACAGCCCTTAACCGTTCCTCAATTATCTTATGCTTTTCATCCTCCTTTCTTCCTTCCACGGCAGCTGGTTTGGTTTCACGAACTACTTGCCTTGAGTCTTCTTCTCCATATTGGAGGTGCCAGTCATTAGAGACCTCACGAGTGACAGGTATCTGTATGGGTCGTGATTCTCCATTGTGCTCGGGTGGAGGAAAAAACCCTACAAGAGGTTGAGTGTCAGCCTTCCCTTTACTAGCCTCTAAAGCCTCACGCTTCAAGTCAGCCACAAATCCCAAAAGAGGATTGCTATCTTCATACTGGGGAGGACGGGTAGGAGCATTCCTACGGTTACTAGCCTCGGTGTCTCTTACTATCATATACTGAATTGCTCGAGTCAGCTGATTGATCTTGTCCTTCATTTCCTCCACGTTTCCCTTGACAACATCCACGTTTCCTTTCAGAGCAGCGTGGTTCAGCTCCATTTGTTCCATACCTTTCTTCTGGTAAGCATGGGTGTTGGGTCGAGAAGTCAAATTGTTGCGAAGATTCTGAGAAACAAAATGATTTCCGTTTAATGCCCCTTCTTTTATATGTTATGCGTGAATGAATGTATGAGTATGCAAAATGTTTTTTCAGGAATCTTAAATTTTCAACCAATTAAGAGTTAAACCAAAGATAATGGAAATTCAAACATCTTTATTAATGAAAGAGAGTACTTAGGGTTGAAGCCCTATTTATTACATAAGCAAAACCAAATTGGGGATAACCCTTAAAATATTCATAACAAAATCCCAAAAGTAAAAAGCCTAAATCCTTCTCCTAATTCTGGCTCTGAAGTCTTCCACCATCTTACGACAAAGTGTAAGGAAATCAGAAATCTCCTTCATTGGCTTGAAAATAATGGCTATTTCCTCAACTTCCCTTAATTTCCGAGGGATCTCATGTATAAGGTCATTGGTCAGAAAGACCAACTTATCATATTTGTCTTCAAAGTATGCCTTTTCCCTTTGTAGATTATCCATGATCGCCAAGTCTTCTGCAACGGTGTGCTCCAATTGGCTATTGTGGACTTCAGCATAGTGGCCCCACTCTCTAAGCTCTTCATAGGATGCTTCCAATTCCTCATAGGACCTCCTAAGTGCACGGTTTTCCTCTTGAGCTTGTAACCACCCTTCAGGTCGTTGGGCAAGAAGTTCTTAAGTCGTTCTCAACCGCATGATTGCATCCAACGCTTGCCTTTTACTCCTGAGGAGAGCATCTGCCAAACTTTGAACCTCAGATTCTAAGTCAAAGATTCGCCTATCATACCCTTCTCTGACCTCCCTTTGTGTTGAGGACATCCATAAGTTTCTCCATTCGTCCCTTTGCCTCCAAGCCCTATCTAGGTCCGCTTGTTGAGTTTGAAGGCGTGAGCTCAAAGCTTGAAGATCAGCATGGGCACGCTCCTTCTTTTCCTCCTCCATTTGAGCTAATCCTTCATTGACCTTTGATTATTCCATGGCTCCCTTAAGGCTCAACCTCAGCTGGCAACTTTCTCCAGTAGCTTGGTAGAATTTAGCCTCCCATTCACCTTGCTCTTTTGTCAATCTGGCAATGGTCTCCTTAAGCTTTTCACTTTCTTCCATGGAGATTGCAGTAGGTGGAGGAACCATGGGATCAACGGGACGATCTAAAGTAAAGGGAAGCTTCATCTTCCTTATCCTTTCCTCCATCCATTATGAATATGGGACCCTTGATTCCTCTCTTGGCCTTTTCAGACTGCTCTTCCCTTTTATACTTTGCTTCCATGCTTCAGAAATCCTTAGGACATCAGGATGATCTCCTTTCACACCTTGTAGGACGAAGCCTTTTAGCAACTTGTCTTCTGGCTTGTAGGACAAAGGGTGTCCTAGCTGCCTCATCACCAAAATAGGATTATAGCTTATGCACCCTCTTGAGCCAATCAAAGGTACATTAGGAAAGTTCCCACAACTCAAGATCACGTCATCCCTTTGGATTATTTGAGGAAACCATAAGATGTCCTTACCAACACGGGATACCAGATATTGGGACCACTCATAGGCCTTCATTTGTCTCATGTCCCTTATGTCCTTCACTAGATGGGAACACAACTACTTGTACAATAATTGAGGATAACACAGCATAGTCTCTCCTTTCTTCTCAAGTATATATCTGCCAAGAGAGCTGTTGAAGGGTCCTCCTCTCCAAGGGTGAAAGCCAGAAATAGATTGACAGCAATGATATCTATGAAGTTCGGAATACTTGGGAATAGGACCAACCCAAAGATAAGTAATATCATGACAGTGTCTAGGGCTACCCAATTTTTGCAAGCCGCGAAGTGACTAGCTTTACTCTCTAAGAACCATTTAGGGAACCCTTCGAAGTCATCTTTAGTTTTCCAATGAGCTTGTAGGTCCTCTTCATGAATATACAAACAACTTGCCATCTCTTTCAATGAAGGTCTATACCCCAATGTTTTGAATGGACTTTTATTGTTTTTGGGGAAATCCAGTATCTTTCGAACCTCTTCTAAAGTAGGTGCTATTTGGAAGTCCTTGAATTGGAAGCACCTTAACTCGGGATCATAAAATTGGGCCAAGGCAGTTAGACCCTCCTCTTGCATAGGAAATAGAACCAAGTCCAATATATCTCCATACCTACGAAGTATAGGTTTCCTTCTTTCCTTGGGTAATTCAGTAGCATAAGTCTTTAGGCTTTTTATATCTGATATCCTTACTCTAACGGGGAGAATTCTCCTTTTTCCAACTTCCATTGTCCTTTGATTTAATCCCCTTTTTTTTTTGTAAAATTTTAAGATTCCTGTGAATGCAAAAAAGAAAAATTTATGAGGATGATGAATGCACATGATGTCTTGATTAGGGTAAAGGTAAAGTGTAAGCATGCCCCTAGTAAGGTGGGCTTCCCTAGAATAGGCTGGGTCTAAGTTAGGACTACACAATCCCCTCACAGGTAGGTTACCTAAATTTGGCCAGCATAACGACCCCAAAATGTTTAGACTATACCCTTGTTTTACCATGAGAAGGAGCAAGCCTTCCTACGGTAATCCTTCGGGATAAGTCTCGTTTGGGATAGGACCCTAGTAATAACCCTTGAGGGTTGAATACATAAGGTCCATGATTGGTGTGGGGTAGGTTAAGGTTCTCAGAGTCACGGACCACATCCAAATCATTCCACTACGAGAGGGGCTAGCCCTTTCGTGAGGACGACTTTGGAAGGATCTACTCTGAGTGTGGCATCAATGCATTTTAGGGGACGTTGCGTCCCCCACAAAACCATTTCCGTTCCACTTTAGGTTCTAGGGTTATCCTCCAAGCTTTGGGTTTTAGCTTCACTCCTTTTTTTATTGCCCCAATCCCTTGCATGATAATAAAATAAAACAAAATGTTAAATAAATAAATATATGAAATAACAATAAAATAAAAAACCAAAAAATAAACATCCAAGACAAACAAAACCCTAAATCCTAAGGCTAGGATTGACTCTCGCTAGGAAGGAATCCCCAGCAGAGTCGCCAGTTGTCGCGGCCGGCAAAAATATTCGAGTCGCCACCATATTTTTTAAAGGAAAATAATGATAAACCTAAATATCCTATCCTAAGGTAGAGATTCCTACGGTTGGGAGTCGGTTAAGTAAAGGGAAGGTGTTAGGCACCCCTTACTTCCATTGTACTCAATGGGATCCACCTTTGAGTTTAGGGCATGTTTGTTTGTCTAAATGAAAAGAAAACCTAAGTTTTTTCCTAATTATACTCGCTAGGGTTGGTTTGCAACCCTATGCCTACGTACCCTCAAAATGAAGGATCAGAGTAACCGTAGTTCACCTCCCCTATTCCTACCCCCTAATCCTATTCCTAAATCCCAAATCCTATCCCTAAATCTCATCCACTATTTATACTCTTGGATAAAGAGTTATATCCCTTAAATATAGTGTTTATACTCCTAGATGAGGAGTTATATCCCTTAAATCCCTTTGTCCATTGTTTATACTCTCGGAGGAAGAGTTTTATCCCAAAATCCAAATCCCTTAACCCAACCTCTATTTAGGCTCTCGGACCAAGAGCTTTATCCCTTTTGTAAATCCCTTAAAACCATTATACTTTTAAAACCAAATTCTAATTTTTACAAAGAAGAATTTAAACAACAAAAATCCAATAACTTAATATAGCAAAAACCAGAATTAATCCAAGATAAAGTTCAAATTCCAAGTAATTCTTAAGAGAATATTTTTATCCCACAAATAATGTTAAAATTATCTTTTTAATCCCCACCCCTATTTATCCTTCTTTTTTAAAATAAATTTCCTTCAAAAAAAAGCAAACCTTTATATATATATATATATATATATAAAACCTAAAATAAAATTTATTTACATGAGTTATAAAAACTTAATTACCACACATCTAACTAAAATTAATAATTTTCATTAAATAATAATAGAGAACAAAAAACCTAAATTGACAAATAAAAAAAAAGAGTATTTTTTTATTATTATTATTTCTTTAAATCAAGGAATTGATTCAATTGTGATTTTTTAATAAAGTAAATAAAAATAAATTTAACAAAATAAAATCCAAAAACAAAAATCCCAACATAAATCCCTAAACCCCTAATTTCATCCTAAATTCCATATATTTTTTAAAAATCTCCTAATTAACCAAAAAATCCTAGATAAAATATAATTTAATTAATTGAATTAAAATAATAAAAAATAAAAATAAAAACCAGGGGGTACATCCACCTTTTGAAACCAATAAAGGGCCCCAAGTAGAGGCGCATATAGTAATTGGGCATTAGGCCCGTTGTCTCAAGCCCAACAGAGAGAAAAAAAAATAACCCCAAGGTAGAGTCAACGTTTGACTCATGTACGACGTCTGATGGAGATCAGACGGTTCCAGACGCTTAGGTTCCTGATCCGTTGATTATGATTACCAGTTCAAGTAATACGAATCAACGGCTATTATGCCAAGTCAACTGAGAGGACACAGTGCTCCTCCCCCTATAGAACTACAACGGTCAAATAATCCTGTGGCCAGCAAGGAGCCACGTGTGGAGGATCGATAGCGCCAGTGAGGGAATATTTAAATCCCAATCCTTTAGCAAAACCTCATTTCCATTTTTCTTTCTCTCTCTAATCTTCTCCCTATCACTCTACTCTCTCTTTTGCTCTCGCCCCTCTCTATCTTTTTTCTTCCGGCCACCCCCCACAACCTCTCCGTCCACCGTCAAATCCCCCAGAACCACCGGCGAACCCAGATTTCCAGTTGGTATTCAACCGAAAACTTCAAAGTCCATGAACCCTAAACCCCATATAACCCAGAAATCAACCCAGTTCTCTAGGGTTCGTGAAGAACCCTAGGAACCCTAACCTGATATTCAACCCAAACCCAGTTTTACCCTTGAACCCTACGAACCCTAAGTATCCTGGATGAACCCTAGGGTTCCAAGCAAGAACCCTAACCCTAGTTCGCAAGAACCCTAACCCTCAAATTCCCAGAACCTCATAACAAAACCCAAACATGCAAGCGATTCAAATCAGACATCAAAGATAAAAGCTAAGTGGGGGTTACCGTCCATTGCCGGGATTCTTTTTGTAATATTATGTCTTTTCCTTTTTCGATTTAGTTTATAATCCCTCTCATTTCCTTTGTTCGCAGGGGGGTTCGAGCTCAGAGAAATTAGGGTTCTAATGATGAACCCTAAGTCCATATCTAAGAAAACCGTGAGCTTTGAGTGATGGGTGTGGAAGCGCGGCTGTAGATTTTTTCTTAGGATTTTTTCCGTCCCTTTTTTCTGGATTCAACCCTTAGTTTATATAGTTTAGAAATTAGGTTTAGGAATTAATTTGATTAGATTCAGTTTAGAAATTTTTGATGTAATCTTCTGTAATTTGATTTGTTTTGATTAGATTTAGATTTAGGATTTGTAATTGATTTGATCTGTGTACATTTTGATTCAAAAAATTAATGAAATTGATTTGATTTTCCAATCTCTGCGCGCACAGCTAGGGTCAGAGTTGGGGAAGGAGAAAGCCCACTCTTTGGGTCAACAATCTTGACCAAAAATAAAATAAATGAAATAAAATAAAATAAAATAAATAATAATAACAACAACCATTTTAATAAGTAACTAATAATAAAACTAATAATCCTAAATATTAACATAACGACGTCCTGATTAATAAAACCAAAATAAAATAAAATAATAATAACCCTTAATAAATAAAATATATATTAGATTAAAATTAACATTATGTATATATATTTAAAAATTAAAACAAGCGAAGAAACCTACTAAATTAGCCTAATCATCTTTTAATCCTTTAATAAAACAACAAATAAAAATCCAAAAGGTCCTTTTTAGTAACAAGTCTAAAAGTCTATAAAAAAACCTAATTATCAGAGATAATCCCCTAGTTAAACCATAAAAATCTAAATCAATAAGAATAAAACTAATTAATAAAAAGATATTAATAAATTAAAAATAATCCTTTTCTAGTTATTTTACCAACTAATAAAAATCTGAGATAAAAAGAAAAAAAACTCACCACATCCTTCTTAATAAAAATACTCCTAAAAATCTAAAACCAAAATAGGACTATTAGTATAAATAAATCTAATTATTCTAATTAATCTAAAATTCCAAAAATAACAACCTAATTATCCTAGAAAATCTAATTTCAAAAAAAACTCTAATAACCTTAATTATTAATAAAACCACAATTCCTAATTAATTTAAAAATAAAAATCTAATTTCTATAAAAAATAAAATGACATTAATTGCAAAACAACATTCCTAATAAAATTAAATAAATAAACCTAATTATCTATTTTCAAATAAATAAAACAAAAATTCGAAAATAAATTAGTACTAACCACTAAAACATTATGATCTAAAAAAATTTCACTAAAAACCTCAAATAGAACCATATCCCAAAATGAGCCCAAAAATTACTAATCAAACCCCCAATGCCCAAAATGGCACTCCCTAAAAAAATCCAAAACCAATGGTCAAATTTTAGGGTACTACATCCCGCTTTTCTTGATTTTTCTTGATGAATGATGATTTCAACCACACATTAACATCATTTTAGGGTTAAGGAACCATAATTGACCAAAAAATAAAAAAGTCAAACTTTGACTTTTGGGCACAGTTGACTTTTTATCAGATGAATTCCAAACTGTGCGAACCTCTATGAAATCAAGTCCTTGACCTAAATCAAACTTTATGGATTGATTTCATAGGTGTTATAGGGTATATTGAATCATGTCCTAGGGTTTGGGAGCATGTTCTGGTCAAAAGTCAAAGATACAGTTGACTTTTCTCGCGAAACCCTAATTGCAGTTCTGATGAACTTGAAACTTGTTGCTCAAGCTTCATGGATCAATCCATTGTTGCAAATGGATCAATGTGGTGTATTAGAGACCCTCAAATCATGTCTTGAGGTCTTGGCTCATGCTTTGCCCCAAAAGTCAACTTAGGGGGTAATTAGGTCAAGAAACCCTAATTCCTGATTTTTGTGAATGCATCCCCTGAGGTTAAATTGACTTGATGATTGGGTCCATGAGGTTCCATGGGGTATATTAGGTTATGCTTTGAAGCATTGGCTCATGCCCAGAGGAAAATTTCCATCTAGAGGCCCTGGTCGACCAAAACCCTAATTTGGTGACACTAGCGATCTTGAGGCTTGATCCACTGGGACTGTTGCAGCCTTGTGCTTAATCCTTGATGTGAGAGTCCTCTTGATCCATTGTGGGTGTTTGAGAGGCTAGACAAGTTGAAGATCATGTCATTCCTTGATTGATCCTTTTTCTAAGAGCTCTGAGAGGGCTTGAAACCCTAAGCCTGATTGTAGTGGATGCTCACCCATCTTTGGGGAGACTAATGGTTCATCTATATTATGATGATGATTTGCACAATGATGAGGAATCTTAGTGGTCAAAATTTGGGGTATGACAGATGCCCCTATTTAATCTTCTTGGAACCGAAGGTGTTAATGGCGAAGGTATTCGGGATTTCGGGGTGCAAGAGGATTAAATATCGGAATACCAGAAATTTTGATGGCGGTTAAGAATGGTAGTTTACGCATCCTTCTTCTTTTGCTAAGCAATGATGCTTAGAAAAGGTAAAAAATTCCCCTCGATCCTGGTCTTCAGCCAAGAAACTGGTCTCATTTTCTGAAATAAACTTCCCCTCGATCCTGGTTTCCTACCAAGGAACTGGTCTCAGTTGCTGAAATAAACTTCCCCTCGATCCGGTTTCCTACCAAGGAACTGGTCTCAGTTGCTGAAATAAACTTCCCCTCGATCCTGGTTTCCTACCAAAGAACTGGTCTCAGTTACTGAAATAAACTTCCCCTCGATCCTGGTTTCCTACCAAGGAACTGGTCTTAGTTTCTTTTGTCAATAAGCTTTCTTGACAAGGGACGCTATTCGTAGCGGTTTTCCTCAAACTTCTCGCCGAATTTTCCTGGGGAGATGCCATTTGATGGAAAAAGTTTTCATGTCAGACTTGCTGGGGAACATATTCGTCTGAGTTGTAGAGGTGTACAAACTTCTCTGTTTGAGATGCCATTTGTTGACTCTATCTGGGGCAAACGAGTCTCTTGAGAGACTGCCTCCGCTTGGGGTATTACATCATACTTTTCTCGGGATCTTCTTGGAGAAATGCCATATGATGTGATCCAATTTTGAGGTGCTGATGACCTTTCCGTCAGCGGTTTTTTTTGGAGAAAAACTGCTGCATTGTCGAATCTCTGATTAAGAGGCTTTCTCTGGTTCTTCAGAGTTTCAAGTTTTCAAAGTGGTCAAAGGCCGATTCTAATCCAGAAATAAACTGGAGGAGAGAGATTGTTCAGACGTAACATTTCCTGACGAGGAAAGAACTGACAACTCGATTGAGGGGACGGTTATCACTAGGGGATAAGACCGACTAGAGAAATAGTGATGCAATATGAATGCAAATGTAAATCAATAATGCATGATGTATGTATGTTTATGCTGACAAAACTGACGCGACATACAGACTAGTAGATGAACACGACTAGATACTCGGCCACAATGGGAGATGAAAAGTATCACTGGTTCATGATAGCAATTTCGCCTTGCTTAGGAGAAATAGTCACTGCGGGGAGCTACATTGGTCGGGCTTAGGAGATGAGAACTCGGCTGGGGGGTGTCGGACGGAATATTCGCATCTGACACAGTTGATCCTTTGTTCAGGCATACTGCTTTAGAAGGAGTACTTTGATTCTGTACTTTGAAGCTCGCTTACTTCTGGAGAAGCGATCGATGTTCTTTCGATGTTCAACAGTCAAAAGAATTGCCATCTTTATTTTAAAAGCAGAAAAATTTGACAAGTAAATTCGTTTTTGTTTTATTTCAAGAATTGTTGATCATGTTAAAATGTCGTTCTGTAAAGCTAAAACAAATAAGAATTGAAAACAAAAGCACAAGGGCTCAAATTTTATTGATAGAATGGAAATCAGCCAAACGCGTGATTCCATAGAGTATTTACAAAGTTTGAAAATGGTAATTTAAGGGAAAAGGGTTACATTGAAACACAATGACCATTATCCTTCTACCAACTTTGAACTCGGGGCATCCCGAGCTTCTGTCGAAGATGACCGTGACTGGAGTTTTTCTTCTGATGGATGGCATTACCGCTGCTGAGGGAATTGCCTCTGTCGAACATAGTTACTTGTCATTATCCCTAACTTTTGCCTGGATCGTACTTTGAGATTTCCAATCCACCTGGATGATTTTTATTATGTCTCTAATTTTTGCCCGGACTGCCCTTTCGAGTTTTCAATCCACTGAGACTCTTTTTTTTTAGTTTAGGCGAGTATTTCTTGACTACATCAACATTTATGGGGTAGGAAAATTCTTCTCCATCCATGGTTGCAAGTCTCAAGGCGTCGCCTGAGAAGCTTTCTTGACCACATAGGGGCCGTCATAATTCGGAGTCCACTTGCCTCGAGAATCAGTGAGAAATGATTGTATCTTTTTTAGCACAAGGTCTCCTTTCCTGAAGACACGGGGTCGAACCTTTTTGTCAAACACCTTCTTCATCCTTTGCTGATACAACCGACCATGGCATAGTGCCGTTATTCTCTTTTCTTGGACCAGATTCAATTCGTCGTGTCGACTTTAACACCATTCACTTTCTGTTAGTGTCGCACCCTAATTTTTGACCCTAAGGTCCCATTTCTTTTTGCATAGCATCTTTAGGTCATAGGACTTTATGTGTATGTTTATTACGACTAATAAGTTTGTGCAAGCGCATTGAATTCAAATGAAGACAATACTCATTCTTAGATTTAGGGTTTTCTGTCTATTTGGTCTTGAGCACGACCATTTGAAAACTGAGTAGGGTTTTGGGAGAAATAATGTGGATATTCTTAATATACTTTGAGGTGCTATGTTCGGATACGTTCAAGTTGCAATATTTAAGGGTTTTTGGAATGACTCAAAGCTCACCAAAACTCAAGGGATTCAAACCCTATTAAGTAGACTTTACTTCTCCATGTTCATGTTCATTCTACTAAGCCTTAAAAAATACATGTTTAATTCTCATGTATTTTGAGATAATGTTGGATATGTTCTTTTTGGTTGATGATGTGCACAAGACGGAGCCGCTCCTTGGTATATTTTTGTTCTAAGCCATATTCGAATCTTTTGAGAATCAAAAAGTTTTGAAGGACATACTGAACCATGGCATGGAGCTACTTATTTCATTGAAAAGTTATGACACAAGCCAGATACATTGTTTTCCGCACCAAAGGCTTATTATTGAGATGAATTTCCATTTCCCATATGCTGGAAGCTCCCAAGGTTGAAATGTTGACGCACATTTTTATGTATCTATTGATGGACTACTTGAATGATAATGCTTATTATGCCCAGGTTGCTTATTTGTATTATAATATACACCAATTTGGATGACGGTTTTCAGGAGAATCTCGTTGGTTATAATCACAAATTAAGGATCCTACTTGAAATTATTGTTGAAGAGATTCCAACACTCTTCAGAATTACACAATCAAAGTTCATATTTCAAGAAGAGACAAATTCAATTCAAAATGCCAAAGATTCAAAATATACAAAATTCGATACAAAGTTCAAAGGTCTTTTGCAAAGACATAAGATAAGGTCGCTAAATGAGATGTTCCTTTTGTCAAAAGGAGCATAAAAAAGGAAATGCCTCAACGTGCTACAAAAATACATTTGGCTGGATATAATTATGAACAAATTAGTAAGAATACACAACATGGACTCTACCTAAAATTACAAGTTATGCATGCTCATTAGTAGTTTCTGCCAAAGTGTATCTATACATTGGTTAGTCCACCATCATGTTTGATTGTTCCTCTTGATTCACCTGGCTACATGCTTATCCGCGTTGCTTCGTGCCTTTCCCGCGTCGTAAAGGGGTACATTTCCATTACATTGCTTTTGGACCCTCTAAACCAACCACTTTGAAGAGCATAGTCCGTCTTGAGCAGCTACCAAGTTACTGGATGAATAAATGTGCCGACCCAAATGTTACCTGCATCAACAATACACCATCATCACTCTAATTCTAAAGCCCTCCACCACCGGCGAGCAAAACCACAATAATGTCATTAACACAGATAAACCAAGAATAAAATGGAAACAAGGCCATAAATAATTTAAGAAGTAAAACACAAAACTGAAACCTCAGAGCTTCCTCTTCAGATCCATATCATGAACCTGTAGAATACAAATTACCCAAACATTACACCATATCAGTTACAAACCTATCATCACCAATATTCTCCCATAAAAAAAACCCTCACCTATGTTCACATGAGTTTCTAACACACAACATCTCCAATTTTAAATAACATAATCACCACAGAGGGGAAATTGTAGAAGAAAGTTTGAAGTCCAAAACAATATCATTCAAAGCCGACATTAAGAAAATCCAAATTAGAACTGGAACCGCAAATTCGCGGATTTACATCTTGGGCTCCTATAGCAATGTAGAATGGTATAAAACCTAGTGTAAAAATGTATGACTATTATAAAGGGATGCCTCGTGCAAGCTGCTTAATTTGAAGATCACAAGGTTTAAAGGGTTTACCCTTAGTTGGATTAATGGTTGGTTTCCATGAGGCTCCGAGTGATGCTGCAGAGTATGATGGTTCGTAACCCAAATAGAAACCAAATCCGGTGCAAGTGGCTGCCAGCAATGAGGCATTTAGTGCAAACAGTTTTGTCAAATCAGCTCGAACATCTAAAGATAACTACTGTCATCAAATTCACGCGTCGCAGTGCCGACCTCCTTATACTCATAAATATTGATCGCCCTTTTGAAGCACCTGTAAGCATCAACAGAGAAGTGAGATAAGCCTTTTAGTACAAGAATTTGGAAGATGACACATACAAGAAAGAAATACAAGTTTACTACCATGGAAAGTGCAGTACATGCTGCCGGTTCATCCCTTTTTTCGGTAACGTGGTAATACCATTTAGTCGCATCTACAGAAGATGTTTGTTATCAACCACAACCAAAGCTCAATTTATAGCCAGGATTTCTGCATAAAATTAAACATGAGAAGAAGTTTGTGCGACAAAACACCATGTGACAACAAGCCATAATTACTCTTTGGCAATATTAACGGGATGGAAAGAAATGCATTAACAATAAAATGTAATTTTCTGACCCTATTTAACCTTGTTGATCATAGTCGAATTCGTCGTTTGAGGCTGCTGCGGGACTCCTGAGTTCAATACCTTCAGCTGACGAGTACGTGAATTTGGTGGCAGATAGTGGTTACTATAGAAGATATGGATGCGTCATTGGGCTGGCGGGGGATGATTACCACAAAACTCTTATGCCATTGATAGGTGCTGCACAATATCACCTCCATTTCCAGCTAGTACAGAGAAAAAGATACACGGTAACCGTTAATCTCAAAGAGGAACGATACAAAGATGAAAATGATGAATCTTAAAATATGTGATGCTGACTTACTTGGTAGTACTTCAGTAAGAGGCAAGAATCGCATGGACAATGTTCTTAACATTGAAGCAACAAGAGTGAATTATGGTCACGATTTCCGCCATTCCTGCTAGACACAATATTTTATTGTCAGGATAAAGGAGTGTCAAAAAGCATGAATAACAGGATGAAGATTGAAACGTATTCAGAGCATTTTGAATCTTTCCCACAAACTTCAAATAGTTTCCAAAACAACATTTATCAGACCTGCATCAAACGGTACACAAAGTAAGGAAATATCACTCAAAGGAAAACATTACGATATGTTGCGTATGAAATCCATATTCAGGTCACTACAAAGTCACGTTACCCTTCACTTCCTTCTCAAACATTGTCCTGAACTCCCTCATGGACAGGATGAAAATAGTTGAAATTATGCACGTAAGAAGTTAACATGAGTGAACGAATTAAAAACGAAAATGATATCAGAAAGTAATCAAAGCAGAGCAAAGTCAAATTACTTTCCAAAACACAGAGGAATATGTCTAAAAATCATTTTAAACAAAAAAAAGAAAGAACTCCCTATTTTAGCCTCAGGGATATTTTTGAATCAGAGATATTTCATCATCTTCAAATTTAAGAATTGAGGGCAACATCGTAAAGTTCGCCGCCCACTTCAATTCTTTCCAATTAGGATTAATCTAAGATTTCAAATCATTTGATTGCAAGAGATCGCACCCAAAACAGAGATTTTCTTTTCAAATATTTCAGATCAAATCGTATCAAATTACCCAAAACAATTCAAAACTTTCTAAAACCATTCACTAAAGACACGTTGGAAAACAGTCAACAACAGGGCATCAGAAAAATTCAAATCACAATCAGATCGTATCAGGCCATTCAAATATTTCAAAAACCTTCTAAATCCAACCCAAATCAGATTAAATCATTTAACACATTATCAAACAGCATTCAAGATTTTCAAGTTCCCTAATTCATCATCGGCCTATAAAAAGGGACAAGGGTTTGGCAGAACAGACACAGAAAAATTGACGGAAAAGCAATGAGAAACCCACGCATTCTAAACAATACGATCGAGGCTCAGAACACCAAGAGCGTTCATCATCACCCAAAGAACTCAGAAGCACGCAAGTTTCAAAGCGCAGATAAAGAATGGTATCACCTGGAACACGAAGGCTAGTTTCAAATCCCGCGCCGCCACTGAAATCCCCATCGGAGGGTCTCCGATAGGTAATCCTAAATCCCTTTTACCTTTCGTTTCTCGCATCCATGTTAAATTTCCATTACACTTCTGAAATTTGTTGTCCTGCTGTTTGCCTCTATCGATTATGCTGTTGCGCCGTTAGGGTTTCAAAGAGGAATTTTTTCGCTAATTTGATTTTGAGAGAAGTGAAGGAGGGTGGGTACGAACGAGAGAGAAGGATCGATTTGTGTTTTGTTCATTTTGGTTTCTTTTAACATGTTATTCTAATACCGTACATGCGCCCCACGAACCATATCGTGCACCCTCGCTGGTAGCCTTTTTACTTTTTTTAGATCAATTAATCTTTTTTTTAAAAGTAAAACATTAATCCTTTTTTAAAAGTAACATTAATCTGTTTTTTTAAGTAAAACATAATCTGTTTTTGTTATAAAATAAAATTTAATTTTTAAAAATAAAATATAAAACATAATTTGTTATAAAAATAATGACAATCTGTTTTTTTTTTTCTGTTATAAAAATAAAATATAATTTGTTATAAAATAAAATATAATTTATTTTTTTGTTATAATAACTTAACATTATGGTTTTTTTTTATATAACAATCTAATTTAGTTTTTTCATAAGATAATTTTAATCTTAATAATAACTCAGTTTTTTATATAAGTATATCATCATACGAATAAAAAACATATAATTTTTATAATAAATTTTTGGGTGCAAATTTTTTTTTAATTAATAAACTTTTAATAAGAGTTTGTTTTATATACGGTCATTTAGAATTAATCATCGTTTCAACATAAATAATAATCCTTTGATTTATATCATGTTCTTTTCCCAATTAAAATAAACTCATAACCTCTTATACCGCATTCGTCTCTAATTTTCTAAATGCATGCTTAAATCTCGTTGATTCCGCAAATACATATATGATGCATGATTTGAATGTCTTATTTGAATGCTATTTGTTTGCCTTATATGTTGAAGTTTAAATCATGATTTTTATGTTTGTAATTGCATGAATTATTATATCTTAATTTGCTATTTAATTATTTATATCGGTTATATCCCCCTTTAAATCCAAAGGAAGGTCACTAATATTGACTAAATCGTCATAAGACTAACTCTTAGATCCCTTGGCCTTAAATCTGGAGTTTTCGTACTCTGTGTCTCGTTGTAGACACCTAAAAACTTTAGCTTTAGGATCGGAGTTTTTTATACTCCGAGTAAATGTCCTCCATGAACATTTACAAACCTACCCCTCTTGGACCATCCTACAACTTTAGAGTCACCGTACTCTATGTAAGGTTTTGCCCAAAACCTTACTTCCCTCTTGGAACCTTGACCCCGTCAAGAAGTTCCTCTTCTTAGAACTACGCATACTCGGATTCTATACCCGAGGATACGTACGCGTAAGGTGCGATGCCTTATCGAGTATACTTAGATACTAACCCCTAGGGTTCTCAACTTTTAGCATAGTACCCTTAGCAAGCAAAAAATATAAAAAAATAAAAATAACATAATAAAACGAGAGGCTCCCGTAGAGTACTAAGGACGTTTAGGATGCTAATACCTTCCCTAGGCATAACCAACCCCCGAACCTTAGATATCCCCCTTTAGGTTTTTGACCTTGAACCTTTCCTTTGGATAAATCAAAGTCGGTGTCGAAATAAATGTGATCCTAGTTCATTAATAACTATGGTATCTAATTTTCACCGCGACAGTTAGCTTAGCTTCCATCAATACCTGGATTGATGGGATCTCTACTTCTATGGGGAGCACTGCCTCCATACCATATACTAGAGAGAAAGGGGTTGCCCCTGTTGAAGTGCGGACAGATGTACGATAACCGTGAAGAGCAAAGGGTAGCATCTCGTGCCAATCATTATAGGTTACAACCATCTTTTGAACGATCTTCTTGATGTTCTTGTTAGCCGCTTCTACCGCTCCATTCATCTTGGGTCGGTAGGGAGATGTGTTATGGTGTTCGATCTTGAACTCTGCGCACAACTCTTTCATCATCTTATTGTTCAAGTTGGATCCATTGTCTGTAATGATCTGGCTAGGAACACCATAACGGTAAATGATATTGTTTTTGATAAATCAGACCACCACTTGTCGGGTTACATTAACGTACAACGCTGCTTTGACCCACTTGGTGAAGTAATCAATGACAACCAAGATGAACCGATGTCCATTCGAAGCCTTGGGCTCAATCATGCCGATCATGTTGATTCCCCATATGGAAAAAGGCCATGGAGAATAAAGAACTTTGAGATGCGTTGGCGGTACATGGATTTTGTCGGAGTATATCTGACACTTGTGACACCTCCTCATGTACTTGTAGCAGTTGAATTCCATTGTCAACCAGTCGTACCCTGCTCTTAGAATTTTTCTCGCCATTGCGTGTGCGTTGGCATGAGTGCCAAAGGATCCTTCGTGAATTTCTTTTATCAGCATGTCTGCTTCTGGTCTGTCTACACATCGGAGCAAGACCATGTCAAAGTTCCTCTTATAGAGTGTATCACCACTCAGGAAGAAACTGCCTGCCGGTCTTCTGAGGGTGTTTTTGTCTTTTCTTAGTGCCCCAAGTGGGTACTCTTGTTTCTGAAGGAAGCATTTGATATCGTGATACCAAGGTTTGTCATCTATGACTGCATCAACTGTGAAGATGTGAGCGGCCCGTTCAAGGCGCATTATGTCGATCTTAGGTAAGTCGGTCCATTGACCTACACTAATCATGGAAGAGAGGGTAGCTAAGTCATCAGCCATGTGATTCTCTTCACGAGGGATATGATGAAACTCGATTCTATCGAAGAATGATAACAACCTTCTCACATAGTCTTTGTAAGGAATCAATCCTGATTGGTATGTGTTCCAATCTCCCGTGATCTGATTGATAACCAGGGTTGAGTCGCCGTATACGTCCAAGTTCTTGATCCTTAAGTCGATCGCTTCTTCGAGACCCATGATACAAGCTTCGTATCTGGCCTCGTTGTTTGTACACTTGAACGTAAGTCTGGCGGAAAAAGGAATGTGGGTACCCTGAGGTGTTATGATGATTGCCCCAATTCCGTTTCCGTAATGGTTGACGGCTCCGTCAAAGATTAGTCCCCAATGGAAATCTGGTTCTGGCCCTTCACTGGGTAGCGGTTCATCGCAGTCTTTCATTTTTAGATACATGACATCTTCGTCTGGGAAGTCAAATCCGACTGATTCTTGATCGTCAATCGGCTAATGAGCCAAATGATTGGCTAAAATACTCCCCTTAACAGCTTTTTGAGCGTGGTACTCGATGTCGTATTCTGATAACAACATCTTCCAATGGACAATCCTTCCCGTGAGACCAGGCTTTCCAAAGATATACTTGATTAGAACCTTTTCAGAGACCAACCAAGTAGTGTGACGAATCATATACTGGCGAAGACGTTTGGCTTCCCAAGCCAAAGCGCAACAAGTTTTCTCAAGCATAGTGTACCGAGTCTCGCAGTCGGTGAATATCTTGCTCAAATAGTAAATGGCAGACTCTTTCCTTTTGGTTTCGTCTTGTTGGCCAAGTACACAACCCATGGAGTCCTCTAGGACTGTGAGGTAGATGATCAGTGGTCTTCCTTCCACTTGAGGTGATAGAATCGGTGGATTCAATAGTATTCCTTAATACTGTTGAAGGCTGTTTGGCAATCTTCTGTCCAAATGCAGTCCTGGTTCTTTTTGAGTAATTTAAAAATCGGCGCGCATGTCGCGGTCATGAGGAATATGAATCTGGAGATGTAGTTCAAACGTCCCAGGAATCCCCTGACTTGTTTTTCAATTTTCAGAGAAGACATTTCTTGAATGGCCTTGACCTTGTTAGGATCAACCTCAATTCCTTTCTGGCTGATGATGAACCCTAAAAGTTTCCCTCAACGGACACCGAATGTGCATTTGTTGGGAATCAAGCAGAGTTTGTACTTTCTCAACCGTTCGAATAGTTTTGACAGGTGGGTCACATGCTCCTCTTCTGTCTTAGATTTGGCAATAATGTCATCGACATATACCTCAATTTCCTTGTGTATCATGTCATGAAAGAGAGTTGCCATGGCCCTTTGATAGGTTTCCCCGGCGTTCTTCAAACCGAACGACATTACCTTGTAACAAAAGGTACCCCATGGAGTAATGAACGAAGTTTTCTCCATGTCTTTCGGGGCCATTTTTATCTGATTATAGCCCGAGAATCCATCCATGAAGGAGAAAACTTTGAACTTTGTTGTACTGTCTACCATCATGTCAATGTGTGGTAAGGGAAAGTCGTCCTTTGGACTAGCCTTGTTTAGATCTCTGTAGTCGACACACATTCTGACTTTTTCATTCTTTTTCGGAACGAGTACTATGTTCGCTAACCATTGAGGATATTCCGACGTGGCGAGGAAGCCCGCGTCAATCTGCTTCTGTACCTCCTCTTTGATTTTGATGGTCATGTCTGGATGAGTCCGTCTCAACCTCTGTTTTACTGGCGGACATTCTGACCGTAACGGTAAGTGATGTTCCACGATGCTGGTATCCAACCCTGGCATGTCCTGATAGGACCAAGCAAATACATCAGGAAACTCTTTGAGAAGCTTTGTTAAACTCTCTTTGGCAGTTGGACTGAGCAGTGCCCCAATCCTGATTTCTTTTCTCTCTTTTTCTAAACCCACGTTGATCGTTTCCAATGGCTCTTTGTGAGGTTCAATGGACCTTTCCTCCAGTCTGAGTAATCGGGAGATCTCTTCTAGAATTTCATCGTCATCTTCTTCTTCAGCCTCAAATACCGGGAATTCAAATTTGGGAGAAGGCATTGGATCGTATGTTTCAACGGGGTTTAAAACAAGCAATCTGCATGACGTTATGATTTATGTTTAGAAGAGATAGAGAAAATGCAAGTGTGTGTGCAGTGTATTTTCTTTGAAAAACTGCTTGTTTTTATTATTGAGTTGTTTTTTAGGATTACCATTTTCGGAAAAAGCAAAAAGAAAACAACAATTAATACGGAAATTACAGAACGACGTTATTTTATTTATGAACAAGTCGATTCTTGAAACTACTGCCCTATAAAACAAAACTTCGTTGCTTTGGGCGAAGCGAAGAGGTATATTTACAGAGAGCGAGCCCTGTCAAAACATCTGTTTCACCTGGGCAGGGTGAAAGGTTAAAGACGGTAATTACTTTGACTTATGAACAATCTTTGGAACATCGACAACAACCCATTGGCGGAAAACTCCTCGATGAATCATAAAGTTTGGTACCTTCCTTGATTTGTCTTCAGAAATAACGCTGATTTCTGGCGGAGCAGGATCATTGGAATCGGTCTCCTAGGCAGAGTTGTCGTAGGAGGATTCCTCAGTTGTATTTTGCATAGTATTTGTTCTCCCAGGTAAATCTCCCCATCCGGTTGGATGGATATCTTTGAACCTGATACGAGAGCTTTCGGGAGCGGTGTACTTGACCATGAAGTCAAATTTTCCACTTGGTTGTCCTAAGGTGTCCCACACTTCTTTAGAACTGGAAGAGTCATCTCTTTCGATGACGTTGACCTATGGAAAAGCATAATTGATGAATTCTAGTCCTGTAAACTTTGCAAATTCATCGTCGTACGGGATATTTTCTGAATGACCTGAGTGTTGATCCCATGACATGGTGGGGACACATGTATTCTGTTCAATGACGCTCAGCCGATTTTCATTGTTCGGTTGATTTTCTTGCCCCAAGTCTTCAGGATACGGCTACCAGATAGGCAGGCCATCCATTTGGCCATAATAGTCGTGGTCAAAGTTGTCTTTCATTAGAGTGTCCTCCTCTAATGAATTTGGTGGAGCACGACATCCTTCTGGATCATAATCTCCATATATCATTTCGACGTCTGACCTTGGTATAAATCTCGGACTCTGTGCGGGATGGAAAAATGGCGTAGGCACCTCTTCCTGAGACATATAACCGTCCTTGTTAAGATAGGACTTCCATTCCTCATCGTATCTGAGGGATCCTCCTCATTGATGGTATGGACTGCTTGAGACACTGGGTGAAGGAAACCTCCACTGTGGAAGAAGTCCTGAATGGGATGAAGACTTTCATCGTTAGCAGCTGTCCGGGTGCAGGTTGCAGAAAAACCAAGACCCTTCTTTGTTTTATTATTAGTAGGAATGACAAACTGTCCCCATCCTTTTGCATTGTTATTCTCGATCACTTTGAGAGCATCTCTGTATGAGGAAATCGAGGTTCCCTTTTCTAATTGATTCTCATTGCTCACCGAAAGTGCTTGGAACTGGGTTCCAACAACCTCCTCGGGTTCTACACAAGTAGCTAATGACAGGTTACTCACGAGCAAGGCTTGTTCTCCAGAGACCATGACGAGTTGATCATTCTTGACGAACTTCAGTTTCTGGTGAAGCGTCGAAGTGACCTCCCCAGCCTGGTGTATCCAAGGTCTTCCTAATAAGCAACTGTATGTTTCCCGGATGTCCATGACCTGGAAAGTAATTAGGAAAGTGTGAGGACCGATAGTTATGGGAAGGTCAACTTCGCCGATAACTGCTTTCCGAGACCCGTCAAATGCTTTGACGATAACCTCACTGCCCCTCATCGGGGTCCATTTGAATGATAGTCGCATTAAAGTGGACTTCAGCATAACGTTGATGGCCGATCCTGTGTCTACCAGTACACTGGCTAAAGCATTGTCCTGGCAGTTAACTGTGATATTGAGCGCCATGTTGTGGCTTTTGCCCCCCTCTGGCAAGTCCTCATCACTGAATCCTAAGTTATTGCAGGAAGTGATGTTAGAGATGATGCTATTGAACTGTCGTATTGACACATCCTGTTCCACAAAGGCCTGCTCTAAGACTTTCTGTACAGCCTCTCTGTGGGCTTCGAAACTGAATAAAAGTGATAGCACTGAGATCTTTGAAGGAGTTTGTAACAGCTGATCAACAATTTTGTATTTACTCCTTTGGATGAGCTTCAGCATCTCATCGTCATTCTTTAAAAGGTCGGGATTACTGGATTGACCGACTGGTGGATCAGGAGCTTCTATCAGAAGTTCCTTTTCTTTGTTAGGTTCTTCAACTCCTCGGTTGAAGATTCGACCGTTCCGTGTTATTCGACTGATGTCTGTAATATTCACGACGGAGGGTAATGGAATTTCCTTTCCATTCTCAATTATTGTTGCACCGTATTTGTAAGGGATCGCCTTAGCTGATTCATACAGTAACGGTCTCGGTAGATAGATAACTACAGGAGCCTTCTGATTTTTCTGACTTTCGTAAGTAACTTCAATCAGTTCCTGGCTAAGAACCTTTGATTCGTCTAGTAGAGGGATGATGATACAAACATCCTTGTTCCTCTCAGGGCCAGAGATTACAACCACGTCTCTGATTTGATCTGTGAAGTAGACCGGCGTCTAGTCAACGGACCCCGAAGCTAGGTATGGGTGAGTCTCCCTGCGATCCAACTGACTCTGAAGGGCTGCTCGCACGAGGTAACATCCTTGGTTATTTTCCGAACTGACTCTACAGCGTTCATAGTTGTGTGGTGGCACCTGGCCACGCCGCTTTGAATTGAGTGTAACTTCACTAGATCTGTTTTCGTAGATCGGACATCCTGACTTTGATGCCGAGTAGGGTTCCCATTAACCACACTGATTTGTTGCGTGTCTTCATCCAAATAGACTGGAAGCCACCAGTGGTTTAATAAGTGTTGTGAAGTTCTTTGAACAAGAGCGCACCCTTGGTTACTCTCACAACATCCTTTACAGTTCAGATAATCATGCGAAGTGAGAAAACCAAGTTGGACCTGCCTGGCGTGTAACTCCACCAAGCTGGTATTCATTAGACGAATATCAAAGATTTGAATCATGTTGATCTGATAGGGATTCCTATCCTCGTAGTCCTGGATCCATCCAAGATCCATCTAACGCTGGAGGGCCTCTTGTACAAAAGAGCATCCCTATTTGTTTACCGAGCAAGTCAGACAGGAATTGTAATTGTGCCGCGGCAGATTATGATACTGGCTTTGTCTTGAGTGCATCGCCACCAAGTTAACATTCATTGCACGGATGTCGTGGTTATGAATGACGTTGGAATTCGTATAGGTCATGCTAACTCCACGAACTCGATGCTCTTGGATCCATCTGAGATCCAATTGTTCCTGTAGAGCTGATTACACCACAGAACATCCCTGATTGTTCTTAGAGCAGATATCACACTGGTGATAGTTATGAGGTGGCACATGGCCATATCCACTCTGTCTACAATGCATCTTGACTAGATTGGCCCTTAATAAGAGTACATCACGAATTTGATAGATGTTGTTAGACTCTCCCTCTATCAAATTGACTGCAGCTTTCCCATGTTGAGGCAGCGGGTTTGTGAGAACATTAGGATTCATATCCTTGAAAGATAAGACCCCGCTCCTAACAAGCTTTTACACATCGCATTTGAAACTGAGATAGTTTTCTATGTTATGCCCTGGTCCTCCTTGATGGTAAGGACAAGTTTGATCCGTTTTGAACCAAAAAGGCAGATTTTCTGGTACTGTAAGAGGAGACTTAGTTTGAACATGCCCCTTGACTAGTAGTAACGGAAGCTGTTCTGCGTACAACATGGGTATAGGGTCGAAACCTGGTGGTCGCGTTGTGCGGTTGTTGTTGTACCGAGGACGAGTTTGCTGAAGAGACTCTTGTATCCTTTGCTGAAGTTGTTGTTGATTCGGTTGGCTCTGTGCAACCTGAGGTTGATACGTAGGAACAGGCGCAGGATTAATAGCAGGAGTTATAGCTGCTACTGGTTGATATCATCGCCTCTGCTTTCCGAGAGAGATATTCCCAATATCCTGCTCTTTTTTCTTAGGGAGAGCACTACCATATTGTTTTGTACTACTTGATGATCTAACGTCTTTTATTAAACGTCCTTCCCGGACTGCTTCCTCAAGACGAACTCCCATGCCCACCATCTCGGTGAAGTCACTGGGTGCACTGGCAACCATTATGTCATAGTAAAACGAGCTTAAGGTCTTTAAGAAGATCTTTGTCATCTCCTTTTCCTCAAGAGGTGGAGAAATCTAAGCGGCAATTTCACGCCATCTCTGGGCGTACTCCTTAAAGGTTTTCTTGTCCTTTTGTGACATGGATCTGAGTTGATCTCTGTCCGGTGCCATGTCCAAATTGTATTTATATTGTTGAACGAAAGCAGCGCCAAGATCTCTGAACGTGTTGATCGTAGCGCGGTTTAAACCCATGTACCATTTCAATGCGACACCGGTTAAACTATCCTGAAAGTAGTGAATCAGTAGCTCCTAGTTCTTTGTCTGAGCTGACATTCGCCGAGCGTACATCACTAAATGACTCTGAGGGCAAGAGTTACCCTTGTATTTTTCAAAGTCGGGCACTTGGAACTTGTGTGGAACTTTCACATTGGGGACCAAACAAAGGTCTGCAACGTCCTTTCCAAATAGATCCTGACCGCGAATGGCTTGCAGTTCCTTCTGCATCTCCAGGAACTATTCCTTGAATTCATTCATTCTGTCGAACATGCTTTCGTTTCCACCAGAAGGTATCTGGGGAATCTGTCCTTCTGGGACAGTGCGTACCACGGCTGGTGGTATAGTCATTATGGCCGAGACCCTCGGTGTCTCCTGAAGGTTACATCCTTCAGGAATTTCTGTCATGCCCCTGGCATCTTCGCTTTCCTGAAGTTTGCAACCTTCAGGCCCAGCAGCTCCTCCTGCGGTTCCCTGATCCTTAGCGATCAGTGGAACATATCCTTCCGGGATATAGTTAAGTGGCATGCCCCAGGGGCGATCTTTCGAAATCTTGTACCTAGGATCATACTTCTCCACTATGGGTGTTGATGTGATCTCTGAGATCACAGTCCTTTGTTGTTGCATCTGAGCTTCTGCTAGAGCTTGCATATCATTATGAAGCTTTCTCAGATCCTCTTTCAGAGTGTTGATCTCTTCTCTCAACTCTCTGTTCTCTTCCTCGAGATCATCCATCTTTTTCTGACAATTGGCCCGAGTATTGTACGAATGAGACAGTTTGACTCTAGAATCGAGACGCAAACGTGAGATTCGTAGGTAAGAAGAGTGCGTTTATGAGAATGATGAATGCAATGATTATTAATTATTTTTGTTTATTCAAAATAAACTTCGACAATTAGATTGTAAATATCAAACGGTGGGGAAACCCCGTTTTATTGAATTCAAAGGATTGCGGAAATGGAAATACAGTAGATTACAAAGTGCTGAAAAGGGAAATTTAAACTATTGGATCCTGAGTCCTCTCTGAAGAGAGCTTAGGTGCTGGTTCGGGCGCTTTCCTTTTCTTTGACCGGGGCTCTTGGGCCTCCTCTACAGCATGTTGCTCTAAAATATTAATCATAGCATCCTTTTCTTTTAACAGTTGTTGTATTTTCTTACACTCCATATTGAGAATACGGTACTTATTCCTCCAAGACCTCTTTTCCTGCTGAACTTTGCTGAGAGTAACCTGAAGTTTTTCCGTCTCAGACATAAAATAAAGGGCATAGTCCCTTAATGGAAGAACTTCCTGACGAGGGTAAGGCATCCTCAGCCTGAGAGCTCTAGTTTGTACCCAGTGGAGATAAGGCTCCACTAAGACACAATCTGGTTTTCCTAGAGACTCTCATCCTTTTCTATGAACATGTTTCCAAGCGTGCACTATTTCAGTCTTTAGTACCCTGTCATTTTCAACTTCCCTGAAGAAAAGACCTTACAGATGAACATTCCATGGGACATGCCTCATCGGGTATCCGAATTGACGACGAACGAGAATTGGATGATAGTTGATTACCCCCTTAGTTCCTATAAGGGGTACATTTGGGAAATTTCCACAAGGGTCAATGATCCTGATCCCATCGTAGATTCGATTGTACTAATCGATGTCAGAGTTGGTAAGAGACATGATTCTTTGCGACCAACGTAAAGTATTCTTTTGATCCCAAAATGCAGCAGATTTCGGCAAGTGAGAAGTGAACCATTTGAACAGCAGGGGTACACAGCACGTGATCATTCCTCCACTGTACAAATTCCTTAAGTGTACAAAATGATATGCATCTGCGAGCAAAGTTGGTGCAGGGTTTCCAATCAAGAAAATCTTAATGGCGTTGATATCTGCAAAGTTATCGATGTTGGGAAACAAAAATAACCCGTAGGTGAGCAAAACAAAGATGCTCTCGAAAGCGGCCATGTTCCCTATACTAGCAAAGTACAGGGCTTTCTTTGTCAAGAACTGGGCTGGCAAACCCTGTATGCCACCCTTAGTGGTCATGTGAGTCCTGACTTCTGACTTATCCAAATAAATTGCTCTTGCAATGGTCTGATCCTTTGGAATTTCTTCCAGTCCAGAAAAGGGAGCTTGATCAGTAATATATAAACCAGTCAGGTGAGAATACTCCTCCAGCATTGGTGCAAGCTGATAATCCGGGAATGTGAAACAGTGATAGACCGGATCGTAGAACTAGATTAACGTGGACATGATTCCTTCAATTACGTGGACCCTTTACAAGGACAACAGTCCTCCATACTTGGCTCTGAAAGCCTCGTGGTTGGTGATCATTCTCGCCAGACCTCTTAAATCCTCTAGTTTTGGAACCTTGAAGGTGTACTTATGAGTTTTCCTTCTACCAAAATCCATTAGCGCAATCTCCTTTCTCTGATATTTGCAATCATTGTCTCAGTTTAATTTGAAAAAGAGAGACTAGAAGAGAAGATTTTTGTTTGAATGTTTTTTAGATGAATGTATGAATACAACATACAAAAACATAAAAAAAAACATGGGGTCAAAGGGTCGGTGTCATGAAGTCAAGGCTCTACCCCCCCCCCCCCACAAAGGTTTATACTGGTATTTTTTGTACTTGTCCGCAAAATCATTGACCCCTCTGGGATAATAACAGCAAGCGGATCGCCAGCGAACTGATGTATCCTGGAGTGATCGCAGATGAGGGTAGTATCGTGTGACAACTATTTCCGATAGCTTCCGCACTACAAAATGGCTTAAGTCTACTAAAAACCTCAGCTTCTCAAATAACCCAGTCGACCACACTACTTTCAACAACCGAAGTCGTATAGGAAATGTATCTGCAAAGGGAGTCTCCACTAAGTTTGATGGTAGATCGGGGGCTCTTAACTAGAATTCACTCCCAGTAAAGATTACCCGCATTTCCATCAACTATCTTAGGTGTATACTCAATCTTTCCACATGTGGCATCACACGCATTCCCATTAGCAGAAAAATAAACACAGATATCAATTAGGAAAAGCAGTATATATATTTGTCTTAATCATCCTAGACCTCTAGTCTTATGATCTTATACAGACAATGACTCCCCAGCAGAGTTGCCATTTCTGTGATACTTCAAGAACTCAGGTTTCGACCAGAGAGATAAGAGGGATAAGATGCCTTGAGCTGTAATCCCCACGGTTGGCGCCATTTTTCTGTAGCGAGCGATTTTGGACGTGGTTCTTAAGCACTGTCGCTCTAGGGTATTATAGGTCGATTCATTTTTTATCCTATTGAAGCTAATGAAGGAAGGGAAATTAATGTCTCCAATTAACCCTGCTTGCATACTGAGTTTAAACAGATGACTGTTAGTTTACAGATGCGGTTTAGATTGTAGGCCTCTCTCTGCTTATTTTGTTAATAATGAAATGTTTGGACCATTTGTGAGGATGTTAGGGCTGATGCTTTTCGATTGGTAAGTGAAGGTACGGGATTTTGGATTTTTGATTAGTGTGCTCTCTAAGATTTTTCAATCTTATGCCTACATATTCCCGTTTAATGAAACAGGGAAATCAGAGCGATCGTAGTTCCTCCTATTCTATGGGAGGAAAAAGGTCATTGTTTTGGTGTATTGTTCAAAGCCCAAGATCTGAAGCTAAAAGGTGGTTTGTATCTTGTTCAAAGCCCAAGATGTGAAGCTGAAGTGTCTATTTGTATCTTGTTCGAAGCCCAAGATGTGAAGCTAAAGGGTTTTGACTTTAGAGAGAATTTGTCATCTCTAAAAGGGATATTTGGTCTGTTTGTCACAACTGTTGGGTGACTGATTATAAAGGAGAATTACTTTAACTGAGATATATGAATCCAGCAATGCCATAATTTCCTTTATAGGGGACTTTTAACCTGAAGGGGAAGACTTTAACTCAGTGTAGAGCAATACCATCTTTCCTTAGGAATTTCTCATGCTAAAAGAGGGACAGTGGCGTGGATGTAAATAATCCAAAGGCTTGCCGCTTACATCAATTAGATGAAGGAAAAGGAGTTGTTGATGTTTGTATCTTGTGAGCAAGGCACAGATTTTGATGCTAAAAGGTTGATTGACTCAACCAGAATTTCCTTATACAAAGCCTAAGAGGAGGCTATTGGCCCAACAAGAGGGTGTTTTTATGTGTCTCGTACGAAGCCCGAGAGATAGGCTAAAAGGGTTGACTTAACAAGAGAGTGCTTTTATATGTGTCTTGTACGAAGCCCAAGACGAAGGCTAAAAGGTTTTGACTCCACATGAGGGTCTTTTATACTCAACAAGAGAGTGATTTTGTATCTCGTACGAAGCTTGAGATGGAGGCTAAACAGGTTGGACTCAATAAGAGAGTCTGAAAAGGTTAACTCCGCTAGGGAGAATCATTGTACAAAGCCCAAGATGAGGCTAGTGTGCTGGTGACTGTTTCAGTTTAGTGACAGGTCCAGTATGTTGGATAAAGAGAAAATAAGTTCTTATATGGGTAATGTTGTATTTTGGGATTGATCAGAGGATCAGGGTTATTTCCTGTTCTTTAAGGAAATGGGAGCTCCAAAGGGTATTGAGACTGTCCAAGTCTACTGGTGTGTTGAGAAATCGATTCTCGGGTAGTGAACGATCCTTGTATGATGCCCAAGAGAAGGCTGGTATGTTAAGGGGTGAAGGTCAACCCATTAATAGGTCTGACACTTGACTCAGAAAGACAGCGCTAGCAAATTGATGACAAGGTTCTGTTCCTATACCTGTAGAGGTCTCTGTGTCCTTGTACTAAGCCCAAGAGGATGAATGAGAGCTTTTAAGAATCTGAAGGGTCCTTGTACAACGCCCAAGAGGAGGTGGGGATGCTTTTAAGAAGCTTGTGGGTCCCCAAACCCCGAGAAGTTCAAGACAAGCCATTCACCGAGAATAGCTCAAGCCAGGAAAGTCCGAGAATTTGGAAGAAACTCAAGAGATGCCATTCACGGAGAAAAGATCATCTCTGGGGAGTTAGAGTTTCTTTGATAATTTCTAAGGGTGATAGTCTAAGAAAGGATTCACCGAGAATGCTGCCTTTCACGTTTCCATATTGTTTAACCCCAAGAGGAGGGAAGACTGTATCTGGAAATCCTATGGGGATCTAGTTTTGTTTGAATTTAAGAGTGACCAACAAGGCTTTACCTATTGCTAGACGTAGTTGCCGAGGAAAACTCTAAATAACTATACTAGTATTACACAGTTGATATTTGACAAGTATATAAAAGTTTGTGAAATAAGACTTACAGTGAGTGTAATACCCCAAAATTTGCTCTCCCTCTTTGTCATCATAGCATGGCATTATCATTTATCATATCATATCCACCTCATTAACATTACATTGCATTTAACATAGAAAAATGAAGCATAGCATCCTTCTTACCATCAGGGCATGTGATCAGGTGGAAGGTGGACAATCAAGGGATCATTCAAAGCACAAAAAGGTCAATTAAGTTTCCTTAAGGCAAGCCAAGAGGTCTTTCATGTCTCATACTATCTCAAGGGATCATCCACAACCTCAAGGAAATGAGATTCAATGGAAGATTGAAGCACTACATCTTTCACTATGCAAGAGGTTCAAAAAACTGAAGGAAAACCCTCAAAAGAGATAGCCCATTGATCCAAAATCATCCTCAAATGGTATATCTCATCATCCTTTAAGAGGATACACAACATACTCTGAGGAATTTGAAATTGAAGACTGCACATTTTTCTCCTAGGAGGTGGGCACCAAAACTAGGGTTTCCCATTAAATAAGGGAATCTTTGATTTCTTGGACAAAACTTGATGTCATGGTGTCCTACATGTTCTTAAGTGTATGTGTATGGAGAATTGCCTCTCAATTGGTTTTGGAAGTGGTTCAATTGGAAGAAAGATAAAAAATCAGGAAATTTGGGGCCAAGTCAAATAATCAGAAGAAAAAGTCAACTCTTGACTTTTTGAGCCCAAAATCATGAAATTCATGTTATATGTGTCCAATGTACAAAATTTGGTCAAGAAACTCCAAAGGAATCATAAAAAAATCAAGATGTGGAAAGTTGCCATTTTTGGATGAAGAAGGGTTACTAAATATGGCAAGTTTTGGCCATTTTGCATCAGAGTTTGAACCAAGGCCATTTAAAATTGAAGCACCAAATGAAAATTCCACCAGGCCACAACAAAATATCTTGTTTTAAGCTTCACATCCATATGTGGAACATCTCCATTGGATAAAAATTGAGTGAGATATGGATGATCAAAGTTGGGGAAAACTAGGGCAAAATGCAAGTCAGCTTGGTCAATTTTCAGGTCACGCGCGTGTCATTTTCACAAACACATGGTGGGCCAAATGTGTAGATCAATTACTCATGGTTAGAGGCCTCAAATGAAAAATCTTTCAACATGAAAGTTGTTCCTCTATGTGAGATCTTTAAGATTGGTGTTCATGTTTTTTTTCATTTGATCAAAGGTCAAGAAGTTATGTTGAGTCCAATGTGCTTTGATCATGCTGAAAACCTAGGGGCCATGTTAGCTTGTCAACCAACCTTTGCCATGCCCTCATACCAGTTCCAAACCTATGTGTTATAAGTCATTTTTCAACCTCTTCCAAGCATCATTTCATTTCATTTTTCATACCAAACATGTAGCATTACATCTCCTCTTTCCAATGACTCCTAAAACACACCAATTCATTCATTGAGTAGAGAGAAAAAACTTCCTCAAACCACCTCATGTTGATACTGATGCATTGACAGACTGGTGCACGATTTTGGTTCACACACACCCCAAACACTTCATCACATCAGCTTTCCACATTAAACCAAACACACATGACTTACACCTTGCACACTTGCCTTGGCATACATGGGAATGGAAAGAAACAAACTTGCTGAGCAAGTTTCTGCTACACAGTCTTGCTATTTCACTTCTCTTCACCTCCACCATAGTTTATCATGGGTTGCCATCACCATACTATTGCTCTCCCTAACTAACTTGACTCAGTTAGTTAGGGATGACTCACTTAACTCAACCATGACTCAGCTGACTCACTCATGTTAACTATGGTTAGCTCACACTATAAATAAAAACCTCACTCTCAAATTTCATTTCTAACTTCATTTTTTCACACATTCACTTCAGAAACTTTTTCTTCTTCTCTCTCAATCTCACCATTTCAACTGATTCTCGAGCTTCACTTTGTTCCTTTTCAATTCAGCACTCTCTCTGATTCTCTCTCAATTTCATCACACTGCAACTGGTTTTGAAGTTTGGTTCCATTTTCTTTCCACTGAATCATCATCAACCACTGCATCTAAGCCTTTATTTGGCCAAAAGTAGCTCAAGGAGGAAGCAGGATCTCTGGTTTTCTGAAGAATATCTCAAGGTCTCAAATCTTCAGGTACGAATTTCCACCATTATAGAGCTGATGTGAAGATGTTTTCAGGTTCTTGAAGCTTCTTATAAGCTCAAGAACTGGTCTGGCTAGTTGATAGGCCTTTAGAGGCATAGTTGAAAAGTTAGGGCAAATTTTCTTCTGCTCGATTCTCTCATTTCATGAACATTTTGTATGTTTTATCACTGGATTCATACTCTACATTACTTCCTCTTCATTTTGGTATATCGTTTGTGGAATTCTGGAAGATTTGAGGTTGCAGACGGTGGTGGTTTGCCGGAGAAGATGACCGGAGGTCATCTCCGGCCGGTGATCTTGAATGCTAGGGTTTTATGCTAGTTTTGATCTTGTCCGTTGATTTTTCATCATCGTGTGGTTCAGGACGTGCCAGCACATTAAAATGCACGTGCACCTCACATGTTTTATTTCTGATCTCACTTAATCAAAATGTGGTGCGGTGCATGGTAGTGTGTGTGGTCACTCATGCGCGTGTGTTAGATCTGATTACTTTGACTTTCGTTTGACCCTGACTTGATCCAATGGCCATGAGTGAGTCATTTTTGTTGACTGAGAGTGTATGCTTGTTAGTGTGTTTTGCGCAGACTTGGACCTTGGACTAAACTGATATTCGCACCCCTATGTCTTAAGCCCAAACCACTTTTGAACTGTTAATTTGCTATGCATGCACCCCCTTCTTTAGTTCCATTTCATTTTATTTTCCATTTGTATACACGTTTTCTTTTCAATTTTTAAAAATATCAAATAGAATCATAAAATTCCAAAAAAATTCATGAGTATTCTTAAAACATTTAGAAAATTTTTGATGATTTTAGTTTCTGATTTTATGACCTTTTTGCCCCTGCTCTACAATTTTCTTTAATTTTCTTTTGTGTGCATTCTCAATGTGGTACATGATTTTGTTTAATGTTGTTCTTGATCATTAAAAATTGTTTTGAGTTGCTTCTTTTTGTACTGAGTCATTAACATATTGAAGTATGTTGAATGATTTTTATTTGATTTTTTAAGTCATTTCATGACATGTTTGGTGTTCATTTTTGTGTTACTTGGTATGTGCATCCAATTTGACCTAAATGCATTGTTTGACATCATTTTGCCTTGATTTCTTGTATGCTATTTTGGTATATGATTCACTTATGACTTGTGTATCTTTAAACCATGCTTGCTTAATTTGCCTAAGGCCATTTGATTTTTGTTTGATGCATTACCTTTGAAGCATAATGGCATGTCATATCATCTTAACTTTTGTGCATGTTTACATGTTTTCTTTTGTACATACTTGCATGATCATTTGCATATTTGGTGAACCATTCATGTGACATAATAGGTCATTGATACATATTATATGTCATCTTTGCATGTTGATTATCATTTGAACCTTGGGCACCTTTAACATGTTGTGTTTGCACTTTCCTTTTTTTTGAACTTCCATTTCAATTCTACTTCTTCTATCACTTCTTAAATGTTTTGATGTGTCATGCATGAATACTTGTGAGATGTTTGTGAATCATTTTTCATTTCATTTCAATTCTGATCCTTGGATTACATGTTCCATTTATGCATATTTCTTCTCTTTCTTTTCATCTTTCATTTCCCTTTTTCTTATGATAGCATGTTCTAATGCCATGGATGATGATGGGGGGTTGTTCGCTTGAACTTGCTTGATGATAATCATTTGTTTTCCATATGATGCACATTCTGGTTGTGATTAATAGAATTTGATTTCTCATCTAATTCTCTTGAGCTTTATAGTGCATTAAATGTTCTTTTATTTCTTACACTTCTTGTACATGTTTACTAACCATGCAGGGGCTTTGGTAAGTTGCAATTGAGTGTGGATAAGGAGTCCACATTCAAACTTCTTTCCTTTCATCTCTTTTACAATTCCATTTTGTGTTTTGTTAAGCACTTATGTGCTTTCTTTTTAATAACTCATCACTTTCCCTTTGTGAATTACAATTCATCCTCTACTTTAGAAATGAATTGTTTAATTCATTCTTTCTTTAGACTTTAGGTTTATACCTCACAAACCATTAGGACCACTCCCTTTAATCTTCAATTAGGATTGAGTCTTAGTCCACATAGATTTTACCTTTCTCCTCTCTTGAGTCTCTCTTCTCATCTCTTAAAGAAAATCCAAAAACATCCAATAAAGGTAAGCATTTATTGCATTTAGGCCTTTCATATAAAGAAAAGATTATAAAGGGGTTTTCTCTTATAATCTTAGAATGTATAGCATTATAGCCCATCTTGGGTCAATGTGTTAAACATTCGATCTTGTATGAGGGACTTAAATGCAATACTTGTTGGAGGTAAATAAAAAACCCTTCTTCATTTCTTAATCAACAAAAACACTTAATAAACACAAGTATGCTAGTGTGTTTGAACCTTGACAATTGGAACTAAGTGTGGGGGTCTTCTTCACTCTTAGTGTGCTTTCTTACCCATTCCATCTTGGAATGTGAGAATGTACGCATTCCAATGACTAAGATTCAGATACACTATCATATGCAAACAAATGAAAAAACTCTTAAAAAAACAAAAACAAACAATAACGTCTTTTCCTTCGGGAATTCTTTTCTCATCTCATTCATTCTCAACGCACGAACGCGCTCCTACTCGTTCTCTTGCAAGATGGTAACGCACTCGGACCAGCGAGCCTGCAACACCTGAGCCAGAACGTAAGTCGTTCTCTAAAAAACACAAACAATCCATCCCTAGTGAGGGGAACTACGTCGCTCTGATTCTCATGTTCCCGATGAGATACGTAGGCAGTGGGGTAGGGCCCATGCGAGCACTTCTTTTATTTTCCCTACATTTGTTTCTCTTTCTCTTTCTCTTTCTTTCTTTCAGTTCCTTTTTTCCAGTATTCTTTTCTATCACCCTTTGATCGAAACAAGCAAGCGTGGATCCCATCGGGTACGATGGACGCGTGGGGGTGCTAATACCTTCCTCTCGCGTAACCGACTCCCTTACCCACTTCTCTTGGTCGTAAGACCCTGCTCTATCCTTTCCTTCAGGTTTATGCGGTGTTTCCTTTCCCTCTCATGGGATAAATACACATTGCTGGCGACTCTGTTCGGTGCCACTTTCGCGTTTGTACTAGGATGAAAATCCCGGGAGCGACAGCTGGCGACTCTGCTGGGGACAGGTTGACCTATTGCTGGTCCATCCTTAAGCGAGTCAATCCTAGCGCTTGTTTGTTTTTTCATTGGGTGTTTACTGTTGTGCTTTATGTTGCTGTATATTTACTTTACTGTATTTACTGCACTTTAGCATTACATATCATATATTATATTGTGTTGCACTGTTTTGTCTGTTTGGCGGGATGGGATTTCTGAGAGATAAGCCCATTACACAGGCTTGAGTATACACTTAGAATTCGAGTGGAGAGTAGTGGGACCTACGTGCCGTTTGGAGTGCGTTGGGTGTTCACGAAATTCACAGCTAGACGAGGCTATCTTGGGACACGTCGTGGCATGCGTATCTTGCGTATTCCAGGATGTAGATCTAGAGAGCTGTCGACTCTAGTGACCGATCATGAGGACCTTAGTGGAAACATCCCTCTTTAGCGGTGACAGTGGCAGACCACATTCTGTGGCAAACCCATTCGCACCCGAGGGCCCACTTTGGAACTTGCATAGGATGACTTTTATTTTCTAAGGGGAGTCAGTGGACGACCTCTTTGATTGGCATAGCATTGTATCCTACGGGCTGAATGTGCTATTGCTTCTCAAACCTCCGAAGCTGACAAGCCTTATTTTCTAAGAACCACATGTGAGTATGGGCGGGATGTTTACAGGTTTGCAGGAAACCCAGCCTCCTACCTACCTTACTTGTGATTCTATGATGATTTCAGACATTGTATCCTATGACAGTGATTTGAGTGTTCATCTCAGATATTGCCAGATTCGATACAGAGACACAGTGCACACAGTTCAATACAGACACAGACACTTGATTACCTGATCACATGCCCTTTTGCATTGCATTATCATATCATAACCGTTATGTTTGTCATTTTCAGGTGCATAATACGTTTCTGATTCCAATCCATGGGTTCAATAGAGATCGTTGCCGAGAGAAAGAACAATGTGTCTTACAAGTTTCCAGACCCTGTTTTGGATTCATTGCTCAAAGTTATAGATATGGCTGGTCCGGGTATTCTTGATAGGTTTCAGAAGAGCTACGGGAATTTGGTTGGGATGGTCCGTACAATCACCAAGTATGAACATGATGCTTTGCACACTCTGCTGCAGTTCTACGAGCCTTCGTTGAGATGCTTTCTTTTTCCAGATTACATTTTGATGCCAACACTAGAAGAATTCTCATTTATTTTGGGAATTCCGATCATGCCGGCAATACCATTCTTCTCTGGTAGTTCCCCTAGTGTAAAAGAAATTGCTGCTGCGTTACAAATGGATCAGGTAGTGGTAAAGAGTGGTGTGAGCAGTAAAAATGGAGTTAGCGGATTTCATTTAGAATTTCTGTCTGGACAAGCCCAAGAGGCTGCAAGTGCTAAAAATTGGACGGTTTACAATTCCATTCTGGCTCTTTGCATATATGGCCTAGTTCTCTTTCCCAATCAGCAAGACTTTGTGGATATGCAAGCAACGAGAGTTTTCGTCCTTAAAAATCCAGTCCCTACTTTGTTAGGAGATTTTTATCATTACGTGCATTACAAGAACGAGAAAAGAAGGGGAGGATCTGTTAGTTGTTGTACCCCACTGCTGAGTCATTGGTTTTTCAAACATTTGCCCCAGACAGGTGCCTTTGTGGAAACCAAAGATGTGGCGAAATGGTCTAAACGATTGATGGGTTTAACTGCTGATAACATTGTATGGTTTGACCACCGGTTGTTGAGAATAGAGCTTGTCACAAGATGCGGAAATTTTCCAAATGTACCTTTGATTGGCAGAAAAGGAGGGATCAATTATAATCCAGTTTTGGCCATCCGACAGTTTGGGTATGCTTCCAGGGATCCTCCTACAGAGCAAGATGCGGAAGAATCTTTATTCTTTACAGGAACTAAAGATGCGAAGGTGGTAGAAGTAGTAAATGCCTGGAAAGATAAGCATAAAATTGGAAAAGCAGTTTTTGGGAAAGGAGATTGTAGGTCTTATCCTGAATATGGCAGATGGATTGAGACGAAAGTAAAGGAATTGCTTTTACCCTTTTCAAGGGGACCTCTTTTATGTTCAGTACAGCCAGAACAACCCACCATGGTGGCTATTGTAGAATGTGAGAAGTGGAAGAAAATGGTCAGAGATCTGCAGATAGAGAATTCTGGAATGAGCAGATGTCTTCAGAAAGCTCTAGCTGACAACAAAGAGTTGGAAAAGAGAGCATTGAAAGCGGAAAAAACCTTGGCTGACAAAGAGGAAGATTTTGATGACAGAGCTCGGTACTTTCGGAAACTTACTTTGGGAGCAGATGACACTAGTCAGGCTCACAAGATTACAAAACAGGCTTTAGCCCGAAGCAAGGATTCATTAGCTCAACTTCGTCAAGCTTGGGATGAAGTCAGAATTGAAAATGCCGAGTTAAAGGATCAGTCGAAGACTAAAGACGAGGAGCTTAAAAAGGCACATGAGCAGAGGAGAAAGTATCGGGAAAGTCTCGGTAAAAGTCAAGAACAGTTAGAAGAAGCTAGAAGCCAGCTGAAGAATACCAAGAAAGAGCTTGAAGAAGCCATGATAGAAAGAGAGATACTCAAGACGCAAGCTGGCATAAAGAGACACAAAGGAGTGCATGATGACGAAGCTCTTATGCTGCATATGGGTTCTTTAACTGAAGCTCTTGAGAAAAGGGATGTCTTGATCAAAGAAATGATTGAAAAGCCGAATCACCAGCGCACCCGTATACTTTTTGAGGAGATCAAGTATTCAAGTGATAAGCTGAAGGATGTGGAACTGTCAGACTGATGTTCTTTTCCCTGTATTTTGTTGTTAATGGTTACCATCAGGCTTGTTGATGGATCCATTTTTTCCTTGTATTGCATTGGCGGATGAGCCTTTCTTAAATACTTGAATACTTTGTTGAATGAGTATGAGCAGTTTATTCAGAATTACTCTTTATCAGATATCTGTACACAAGCACATGACCACGATATGTCTCTTTATATCACGATTTCTGGTCTTCAGATTTCTGTGGTTTGGATTGGAATCAGGGTGTAAAGCATTTTGGAAATGATAAACATAACATTGCATGGCATCGCATATCATTCTGCATTTATGTTGCTTGCTTTTCAGGTACTCGTTGCAGGGTCTCTAACCGTTATTTGGTTTCAGGCAGTATAGCTGAGAATTATATTCACCGATATTCAACGCGAAGAAATCAAGTAAGAATCATGGATCAAGTGCAAAGTGATTTGGCTGAAATGAGGGCGCGTATGGACCAATTCATGACCCTCATGACTGGCATGGCGCAAAATCAGGAGAGATTGAGGCTTCTGGTCGAGCGTCCAGACAATGGGCCCAAAGGTGATCAGCATGACAATTCACAGGGACATGGCATTCCTCCTCCCGGTGGCAACCCTCCTCCGGGTGGTAACAATCGGGGTAATGGAAATGGTAGGCATGCTGGTGTTACTCTTGAAGATCCTCTAGAAGACCAATTTACTCTGCTGGATGCAGATGTGGGTAATCACGGTGATCGAAGGTATGATGAGTTAGCAGAAAAGATCAGGGCCATAGAATGCAAGAACTCTATGGGTATTGATGTTACTAGCTTGGGGCTGGTCCCAGGAGTCAGAATTCCTCCTAAATTCAAGCCTCCCACTTTTGATAAGTATCACGGCAATGCGTGTCCCCAAACGCATCTTCAAGCTTACTTTGGGAAGATTTCAGCTCATACAGAGGACGAGAAGCTATGGATGCATTATTTTCAGGACAGTTTGGCTGGAGCGTCCTTGACCTGGTATATGAAGTTGAATAGAGCTGTTGTGAAGAGTTGGAAAGATCTGGCAGAAGCGTTCTTGAAGCAATACCAGTACAATATCGACATGGCGCCCAACCGCACTCAATTGCAGGGGTTGTCACAAAATGCCAAGGAGAGTTTCAAAGAATATGCACAGAGGTGGAGGGAAATGGCTGCCCAGGTTCAACCTCCCTTGTCAGACAGAGAAATGGCGGATATGTTTATGGGCACCTTGCAAGGGGCCTATCTTGATAGATTAGCTGCTTGTCCGTCAACTGGATTTGCTGATATTGTGATTGCGGGAGAAAGAATAGAAAGTCTGTTAAAGCTTGGAAAGATCCAAGATGTGAGTGGGGCTGGCTCTTCAGGGACGAAGAAACCGTTTGCTAGTAACCAGAAAAGAAGAGAAGGTGATACGAATGCTGTGTTTAGAGGACGAGGCAGAGGGCGTTCTCAAGCTTATTATCAGGTAGATGCTGTAACAATCCCCACACCGTCCGTTCAGAAACAACAACCCCAACAACAAGTTCAGCAGCAACAGCAACAACCTTTTTTCCAACAAAGGTCTAGGCAGAGGGATCGTAAGATGGATCCTCTCCCTATGACTTATGCTGCGCTGTTGCCCCAGCTACTCGAGTTAAAGTTGGTAGAACTCCGTACTATGAAAGCTCCGGTTGCTGGAAACCTGCCACCTAACTTCGATGCTAATGCTCGTTGTGAGTTCCACTCAGGTGCTCAAGGGCATTCCATTGAAAAATGCTGGGCTTTCCATCATAAAGTACAAGATTTGATTGATGCTAAAGCCATTAATTTCTCTCCCGCTCCTAATATTACTCAGCATCCCATGCCTGATCATAGTGCAGCAAATGTATATGCTATTGAAGATGGGAGGAGATTGAATTTGGTGGCAGACATCCATCAAGTGAAAACTTCTTTGTTGGTTGTAAAAGATCGTTTATTGAAGGGACAGGTGTTCCCGGGCTGTAATCAAGATTGTTCTGAGTGTATGAATTAGGAGAATGGCTGTGATAAGTTGAAGATGGGTTTACAGAATCTGATCGATGAAGGATGTCTACAGTTCGACAGAGTCGTGAAAGACACTGATGAGGTATCAACCGTGACCATCTATTATACTCCCGCTGAGATTCAAATGCCGGTCAATGCAGTTCCCGTGGCGAACGTTGCGCAAGAAAGGCCCAGTCCTGTCACTATCACGGTGCCAGGACCAATTCCGTTCACATCTACAAAGGCTATCCCATGGCACTATGGGGCAGATGTGTATTACGAAGGTAAAAAGCAGGAAGTTGAGTCGTCAGTCAGCCTAAATGTTGATAACGTAGGAGGTGTAGGGGGATTTACAAGAAGCGGAAGGTTGTTCGCTCCCCAAACCTTGAGAAGTGATAAAGAGGCAGAAGCTGCAGCAAAGGCTAAGGGTAAACAGGTGGTTGAAAATGCGCCTACACCTGAAGCAGAGACAAAGATTACTTTTGATAAGGAGATGGAAGAATTCATGAAGATAATCAAGAAAAGCGATTATAAGATTGTGGACCAACTGAATCAGACCCCTTCAAAGATTTCAATCTTGTCACTATTGATGTGCTCCGATGCGCATCGGCAGGCATTGTTGAAAGTATTGAAGAGTGCATACATGCCACAGGAAATTACTGTTAATCAGCTCGAGGGCGTAATCTCCAATGTTAACGTTAGCCATGGCTTGGGCTTTACAAGTAGAGATTTGATGGTTGAAGGAAGAAACCACAATAAGGCTTTGCATATCACGATGGAGTGTAAGGGCGCAATGTTATCTCATGTACTGGTAGACACTGGTTCATCACTTAATGTCTTGCCCAAGAAGGCGTTAATGAAGCTGGAAGTTGATGGTTTGATCTTAAGGCCTAGTGAATTGGTGGTCAGAGCATTCGATGAGACTAGACGATCTGTGTTTGGTGAGGTGGAATTGCCCGTACAAATTGGACCACAGGTATTCAAATCCACGTTCCATGTAATGGACATACAACCTGCATATAGCTGCCTATTGGGACGCCCTTGGATTCACGGAGCCGGGGCTGTTACTTCCACTTTACACCAAAAGTTGAAGTATGAGTTTGAAGGGCAGGTTGTGACGGTGTGCGGGGAAGAAGACATCTTTGTGAGTCACTTGTCCACATTCAAGTACGTTGAAATGGACGGGGAAATTCATGAGATGCTGTGCCAATCATTTGAAGCAGTCAATATTGACGATGCACCTGAGTCTTCTTTTGTACCAGTTGGGGCCGGTACCTCCATTTCATCTTACAAACAAGCTGTCGAAGTCGTCAGGGCAGGCAACGCCCAAGGTTGGGGCAGGTTGATAGAGACCCCAATGAAGGAAGACAAATTTGGTATTGGTTATCATCCCTCTACAACTTCAGATGCGGGGAGCAGTGGACCCATTACTTTCAATAGTGGGGGAATTATCTACACGGACCAGTCTTGTGCAGCTACAGAGGATAGTGTTGACAATGATGGTGACCTGGACAACTGGGTACGCCCTCATGCTCCGGGACAACAAGTGCAGAACTGGTTCGTTGAAGAAGTCATCCGGGTTACTCTTCAGACAGAGTAATTTTTCTTTGTTTTTTTTTCTAACCATAATGCATGTCAAAGTCTTACGCTCTGCCCAAGGCGTACAGATTCATTTGTAGGGTCACCATGGTTGCATTTGCAATTTTTAATCATTAATAAAGGACGTTTTGCAATCAAATTTTGTTCTCTGTCTTTCAGTTTTTATTTTTGCACAAAAAAAATAAAATGGCAATGTTTCATTTTCTTTTGTTTTGCTTAAAAATAAATTCTAAAATAAGGCATGAACCCGTTCATGCAGACTTGATCCTCCGGATACCACTGATAACGATTTTAATATGGCTATGTATGACTTTGACAATCCGATTTATCAAGCCGAAGAAGGGGATGAGAAAGATTGTGAACTCCCTGAAGAACTGGCCAGATTGTTGAAACAAGAGGAAAGGGTCATCCAGCCTCATCAGGAGACTGTAGAAATCATCAATATTGGTGCCAAGGATGCCAAGAAAGAGATCAGGATTGGTGCCAGCTTGCAAGAAGATGTGAAGAAAACTTTGACTGAAATGTTGCGCGAGTACGTTGACATCTTCGCCTGGTCGTATCAAGACATGCCGGGGTTGGATACAGATATTCTTGTGCACAGGCTGCCATTGAGAGAAGAATGTCCGCCAGTCAAGCAGAAACTTCGTCGGACTCACCCCGACATGGCTTTAAAGATTAAGGAGGAAGTCCAGAAGCAGTGGGATGCTGGGTTTCTTGCTGTGACTAAATATCCTCCGTGGGTAGCCAACATCGTGCCAGTACCGAAGAAAGATGGAAAAGTGAGAATGTGTGTGGATTATCGAGATCTTAATAAAGCTAGCCCGAAGGATGATTTTCCACTACCTCATATTGATGTGCTGGTCGATAATACAGCTCAGTTTTCAGTGTTCTCCTTTATGGACGGGTTCCCCGGGTACAACCAGATCAAGATGGCACCTGAAGATATGGAGAAGACCACGTTCATTACTCCGTGGGGTACATATTGTTATAAAGTAATGCCTTTTGGGTTGAAAAACGCAGGGGCAACGTACCAGCGGGCGATGGTAACATTGTTTCATGACTTGATTCATAAGGAGATCGAATGTTATGTAGATGATATGATTGCCAAGTCTAGAACAGAAGAGGAACATCTGATTAACCTGAAAAAGCTATTTGAAAGGTTAAGAAAGTTCCGTCTGAGATTAAATCCAAACAAGTGCACGTTTGGGGTGCGTTCTGGAAAGTTGCTGGGTTTCATTGTGAGCGAAAGAGGAATTGAGGTTGATCCTGCCAAGGTGAAAGCGATACAAGAAATGCCTGAACCAAGAACAGAAAAAGAGGTTCGTGGTTTCTTGGGTAGATTGAACTACATTGCAAGGTTCATATCTCACCTAACAGCCACGTGTGAACCAATATTTAAATTGTTAAGGAAAGATCAAACGGTCAGGTGGAATGACGATTGCCAATTGGCATTCGATAACATAAAAGAATACTTGCAGGAACCTCCGATTCTAATGCCTCCAGTTGAAGGGAGACCGCTGATAATGTATCTGACAGTGCTTGAAGGTTCCATGGGTTGTGTTCTCGGTCAACATGACGAGACAGGTAGGAAGGAGCATGCTATCTACTACCTGAGCAAAAAGTTCAACGATTGTGAGTCCCGGTACTCAATGCTTGAAAAGACATGCTGTGCGCTTGCATGGGCCGCTAAGCGATTGAGGCAATATATGGTCAGGCACACAACCTTGTTGATTTCAAGAATGGATCCTATCAAGTACATTTTCGAGAAACCAGCACTGACAGGCAGAGTTGCACGTTGGCAAATGGTCTTGACAGAGTATGACATTCAGTACACTTCCTAAAAGGCCATCAAAGGAAGTATCTTGTCCGACTATCTTGCGCAACAGCCGATTGATGATTACCAACCCATGAAATTTGACTTCCCTGATGAGGACATCATGTTTCTCAAAGCTAAAGACTGCGAGGAACCACTCCCGGAGGAGGGGCCAGACCCTGAATCCAAATGGAGTCTGATGTTTGATGGGGCTGTAAATATGAATGGGTGCGGAGTTGGAGCAGTTCTTATCACGCCGGAAGGTGTTCATATGCCTTTCACTGCCCGAATAACTTTCGGATGCACCAACAATGAAGCAGAGTACGAAGCTTGTATAATGGGGATCGAGGAGGCGATTAATCTACGGATTAAGACCCTTGATATATTTGGTGATTCAGCTTTGGTAATCAATCAAGTGAAAGGGAGTTGGTACACGCACCAAGCAAATCTAGTGCCGTATAGAGATTATACAAGGAGATTGCTGACATTTTTCACAACAGTGAAACTGTACCATATTCCTCGAGATGAGAATAGGTTCGCTGATGCCTTGGCCACTTTGTCTTCCATGATCAAAGTGCAAGGATGGAACCATGTACCTAAGATTGAAGTATCCCGCCTTGACAGACCTGCATTTGTGTTTGCGGTCGACACAACGTCCGATGACAAGCCTTGGTACCATGATATTAAATGCTTCTTGAGCAATCAAGAGTACCCGCCCGGGGCATCGACCAAAGACAGGAAGACGTTGAGAAGGCTAGCTGGTAGTTTCTTCTTGAACAAAGATGGCGTGCTGTATAAGAGAAATTTTGACACGGTCCTGCTTAGATGTGTGGATAGACACGAAGCAGGCCTGTTGATGATTGAAGTGCACGAAGGCTCTTTCGGTACCCATGCTGGAGGGCATGCAATGGCTAAAAAGTTGTTAAGATCGGGATATTATTGGTTGACTATGGAGTCAGATTGTTGCAAATATGCCCGCAAATGCCATAAATGCCAGATCTATGCAGACAAAGTGCATGTGCCTCCAAATCCGTTGAGTATCATGTCGTCGCCTTGGCTGTTTGCCATGTGGGGCATTGATATGATCGGAAAGATTGAGCCTACAGCTTCTAACGGTCATCGTTTCATCTTGGTGGCGATTGATTACTTCACCAAATGGGTTGAAGCTGCATCCTATGCCAATGTTACAAAATAAGTGGTAGCTCGTTTCTTAAAACGGGATATCATATGCCGATATGGAGTTCCCGAAAGAATCATTACTGATAATGGTTCTAATTTGAATAATAAGATGATGGCTGAATTATGCCGGGACTTCAAAATCAAACATCACAATTCTTCTCCGTACCGCCCAAAGATGAATGGCGCGGTCGAAGCGGCCAACAAAAATATCAAGAAGATTATGCAGAAGATGGTTGTCACGTACAAATATTGGCATGAGATGTTACCATTTGCTTTGCATGGGTATCGAACGTCGGTACGTACGTCCACTGGGGCAACCCCATTCTCACTTGTATATGGTACAGAGGCAGTGCTACCGGTTGAAGTGGAGATTCCGTCCCTCAGAGTCATGATGGATGTTAAGCTAGATGAGGCTGAATGGGTACGAGAAAGATTTGATCAGCTGAGCCTTATTGATGAAAAGCGATTAGCGGCTGTATGTCATGGGCAATTATACCAGCGCAGAATGAAGCAGGCATTTGACCAAAAGGTGCGTCCTCGAGTTTACAAAGTCGGAGATGTAGTACTCAAAAGGATCCTTCCTCCCAATACAGATCACAGGGGCAAATGGACTCCTAACTATGAAGGTCCATTCGTGGTTAAAAAGGTCTTTTCGGGCGGAGCCTTATTGCTTACAACCATGGATGGCGAAGACTTTTCATCCCCTGTCAACTCGGACGTAGTCAAAAAATACTTCGCATGAATAGACCCGCTGGATAATAAAAATAAAAAAAATCCAGGCAAAAAAGGGCATCCCGGCGAACCAAAAACAGAATAAGGTTCGGGCAAAAATTAGGGATATAATTGAAAAATTGTACACCCGGTAAGTTGAAAACCCGAAAGGGCAACTTAGGCAAAAAAGGGTATCCTGGTGGATCGAAAACCTGAAAGGGCGGTCCACGCAAAAGAGGGATTTTAAGCGAATGACTACGGTCTGAGTTATCTGTACCCCATTATCGTTTGAACAACTGACATTCTGAAAGATAGGAATCGGTCTGATCATTCCTCAGAAGGCAAGGTCGGGGAGTTTTGAAGACATACTGGTCATAACAGAATGGAAACTCAGTGGAATTCCGTTTTCACATTGCCATTAGGATAGTTTCTTTTCTCAATTTTCAGCGATCACCTCTTTCCAGGGATTGCTTCCTGATGTATTTGCCTATTCTGGGCTCTCAGTCAATAAATTGAATTTCAATAAAAAGCTTTCTATTTTTGTTTTATTGCTTTGTTTGCAAAAACGTCCTAATTTTTGATAAAACATTGCATTTGAAAACATGGCGGCCTTGCAATAACATGCGCAGAAAAAAAAAACATTTGAAATTACTTTGAATGTTGAATACTCCTGGATGATGGATTCTAGCCACGCAATATTCGGGGCATGTGTGCATATTCTTTTGTTGCAGGTAGCAGGTGCAGATGATTTTAAGCACAAGACCAGTAATCAATTACCCCACGCAAAAGACTGGGGCAATTACGGGTAAGGAGATCGGCGTTCATCGCTCGGTCGATGGTCGTTCATAACGGTTCGGTGTCATTGAATTAAGTTCAACTGGGTACCGTTGTATCTTATTAAGTCGATTCTCTCATACAGTACTTCCAACAGCTACAAGCTTTTCTGTGTCGATAACGGTCACAAGTTCCCCAAAAGAGTGGTCTCGCCGATACCGAAACTGATGGTCATTATCCCCAGCGAAGTCGCAGGAGTTGGAAGAGGCTAAATCTTCTGTAAAATCCTCTTATGACATCCTCTTCGGGGACAAATTGTTGGTTTGTCCAAGCATGGGGCATGTTTGTTTCCCCAGCATGAAGTGTTGATCATCCCCAGTAGAGTTTGAGGACAGTTGGTCTTCTGTAAAATCCTCTCAAAAGGCATTCCCCAGCACGAGACGTTTTAAAGCAGTTTCCTCCAGTAGATTTGGTTATAAACTCGTCATCCCTAACGGAATTCTCTAAAGGGAAGCTTGCCTAGCATGGTGCATTGTGGTACTTATCCTAAGCTCGACAGTCATATTCTTCAGCAGACTATTGTGGATTTGCTTTGGGTTTCCCCAACAGATCTCTAAGGACTCTTTCTTAGCAAGTTGCAGTGGAATGTTCTAACCAGGATTTGCATATCCCTGGCAGAGTAGCCCTTGTCCCCAGCAAGATTGTGTCTCTGGTAATGATCCCCCACAGAGGTCAGCATCGAATCTTGTCAGCAATACTCCCCAGCTGAGTTGTTGTTCTCCCCGCAGAGGTTTATAAAATCGGCAGAATCTATTCCTCAACAAGGATGGTACAGCCTTTCCCCAGCCGGGTCAGAAGGTGGATAACCCCTACAAAGGGTCTTGGATTGGATAGATCCCCAAGCAGAGTTTTTATGACTTTTCTTCCCTAGCAAGACGCCATGCAAAGAAATTCTCATCCCCAGCGGAATCGCTGTGACTAGAATTCATTCCCCCAGCAGATGAAGTGATTACTGGCAGATTTATTATTCTTCAAGTCCAATTTATTTTTGGCAAACTTGACAATTCGAAGCAGACGGATTGTTCATTTATTCTCCAGCAGAGATACTATCCTCTCAGGAACCTCTAAAGTCAAGTCATTGATCATTGTTCCTCAGCAAAGTCGGCAGAGATGTCTGACACGGATGCAGAGTGTAATCCAGTATTGGAATTTTGCGAAAGTCCACCCGTAGTGTGGCAAGCCAGTAGTCGTCTAGCATTGTTAAAAGACGTTAGCAAAGTCCAACCGTAGATTGGCAGAAAGTCCATCTAAGGGTGGCGAATTCTAAAAGTCCAACAGTGGATTGGCAAAAGTCCGTCTTCGGGTGGCAAAAGTCCAACAGTGGATTGGCAAAAGTCCGTCTTCGGGTGGCAAAAGTCCAACAGTGGACTGGCAAAAGTCCGTCTTCGAGTGGTAAGAGTCCAACAGTGGATTGGCAAAAGCCCGTCTTCGGGTGGCAAAAGTCCAACAGTGGATTGGCAAAAGTCCGTCTTCGGGTGGCAAGAGTCCAACAGTGGATTGGCGAAAAGTCCATCTTCGGGTGGCAAAGCAGCTAAAAGTCCAACAGTGGATTGGCAAAAGTCCGTCTTCGGGTGGCACGAAGCTGCAAAGTCCACCAGTAGTGTGGCAAACCAGTAGTCGTCTGGCGTCGTTCAAAAAGACATTTCTGAAGTCCACCAGCAGCGTGGCAGGCCAGTAGTCGTCTGGAGTTGCATAAAAGACATTATTAAAGTCCACCAGCAGCGTGGCAAGCCAGTAGTCGTCTGGCGTCGTTCAAAAAGACATTTCTAAAGTCCACCAGTAGCGTGGCAGGCCAGTAGTCGTCTGGAATTGCATAAAAGACATTATCAAAGTCCACCAGTAGCGTGGCAGGCCAGTAGTCGTCTGGTGTTGTTCAAAGGACAGATTTCTCCGACAATGTTTCATTGAAGATTCAATCCAGCAATGTCGGGGGGTTTCTTCCTCATCATCCAGAGCAAATTTTTGGTTATATTTGGTATTCAATCACTATATACCGTGAAAGTCCGAAAGCAATTGCTTTCAGGCATTCAGGTCTACAGCGCTTGAATAGGGGCAGCTGTAATACCCCAAAATTTGCTCTCCCTCTTTGTCATCATAGCATGGCATTATCATTTATCATATCATATCCACCTCATTAACATTACCTTGCATTTAACATAGAAAAATGAAGCATAGCATCCTTCTTACCATCAGGGCATGTGATCAGGTGGAAGGTGGACAATCAAGGGATCATTCAAAGCACAAAAAGGTCAATTAAGTTTCCTTAAGGCAAGCCAAGAGGTCTTTCATGTCTCATACTATCTCAAGGGATCATCCACAACCTCAAGGAAATGAGATTCAATGGAAGATTGAAGCACTACATCTTTCACTATGCAAGAGGTTCAAAAAACTGAAGGAAAACCCTCAAAAGAGATAGCCCATTGATCCAAAATCATCCTCAAATGGTATATCTCATCATCCTTTAAGAGGATACACAACATACTCTGAGGAATTTGAAATTGAAGACTGCACATTTTTCTCCTAGGAGGTGGGCACCAAAACTAGGGTTTCCCATTAAATAAGGGAATCTTTGATTTCTTGGACAAAACTTGATGTCATGGTGTCCTACATGTTCTTAAGTGTATGTGTATGGAGAATTGCCTCTCAATTGGTTTTGGAAGTGGTTCAATTGGAAGAAAGATAAAAAATCAGGAAATTTGGGGCCAAGTCAAATAATCAGAAGAAAAAGTCAACTCTTGACTTTTTGAGCCCAAAATCATGAAATTCATGTTATATGTGTCCAATGTACAAAATTTGGTCAAGAAACTCCAAAGGAATCATAAAAAAATCAAGATGTGGAAAGTTGCCATTTTTGGATGAAGAAGGGTTACTAAATATGGCAAGTTTTGGCCATTTTGCATCAGAGTTTGAACCAAGGCCATTTAAAATTGAAGCACCAAATGAAAATTCCACCAGGCCACAACAAAATATCTTGTTTTAAGCTTCACATCCATATGTGGAACATCTCCATTGGATAAAAATTGAGTGAGATATGGATGATCAAAGTTGGGGAAAACTAGGGCAAAATGCAAGTCAGCTTGGTCAATTTTCAGGTCACGCGCGTGTCATTTTCACAAACACATGGTGGGCCAAATGTGTAGATCAATTACTCATGGTTAGAGGCCTCAAATGAAAAATCTTTCAACATGAAAGTTGTTCCTCTATGTGAGATCTTTAAGATTGGTGTTCATGTTTTTTTTCATTTGATCAAAGGTCAAGAAGTTATGTTGAGTCCAATGTGCTTTGATCATGCTGAAAACCTAGGGGCCATGTTAGCTTGTCAACCAACCTTTGCCATGCCCTCATACCAGTTCCAAACCTATGTGTTATAAGTCATTTTTCAACCTCTTCCAAGCATCATTTCATTTCATTTTTCATACCAAACATGTAGCATTACATCTCCTCTTTCCAATGACTCCTAAAACACACCAATTCATTCATTGAGTAGAGAGAAAAAACTTCCTCAAACCACCTCATGTTGATACTGATGCATTGACAGACTGGTGCACGATTTTGGTTCACACACACCCCAAACACTTCATCACATCAGCTTTCCACATTAAACCAAACACGCATGACTTACACCTTGCACACTTGCCTTGGCATACATGGGAATGGAAAGAAACAAACTTGCTGAGCAAGTTTCTGCTACACAGTCTTGCTATTTCACTTCTCTTCACCTCCACCATAGTTTATCATGGGTTGCCATCACCATACTATTGCTCTCCCTAACTAACTTGACTCAGTTAGTTAGGGATGACTCACTTAACTCAACCATGACTCAGCTGACTCACTCATGTTAACTATGGTTAGCTCACACTATAAATAAAAACCTCACTCTCAAATTTCATTTCTAACTTCATTTTTTCACACATTCACTTCAGAAACTTTTTCTTCTTCTCTCTCAATCTCACCATTTCAACTGATTCTCGAGCTTCACTTTGTTCCTTTTCAATTCAGCACTCTCTCTGATTCTCTCTCAATTTCATCACACTGCAACTGGTTTTGAAGTTTGGTTCCATTTTCTTTCCACTGAATCATCATCAACCACTGCATCTAAGCCTTTATTTGGCCAAAAGTAGCTCAAGGAGGAAGCAGGATCTCTGGTTTTCTGAAGAATATCTCAAGGTCTCAAATCTTCAGGTACGAATTTCCACCATTATAGAGCTGATGTGAAGATGTTTTCAGGTTCTTGAAGCTTCTTATAAGCTCAAGAACTGGTCTGGCTAGTTGATAGGCCTTTAGAGGCATAGTTGAAAAGTTAGGGCAAATTTTCTTCTGCTCGATTCTCTCATTTCATGAACATTTTGTATGTTTTATCACTGGATTCATACTCTACATTACTTCCTCTTCATTTTGGTATATCGTTTGTGGAATTCTGGAAGATTTGAGGTTGCAGACGGTGGTGGTTTGCCGGAGAAGATGACCGGAGGTCATCTCCGGCCGGTGATCTTGAATGCTAGGGTTTTATGCTAGTTTTGATCTTGTCCGTTGATTTTTCATCATCGTGTGGTTCAGGACGTGCCAGCACATTAAAATGCACGTGCACCTCACATGTTTTATTTCTGATCTCACTTAATCAAAATGTGGTGCGGTGCATGGTAGTGTGTGTGGTCACTCATGCGCGTGTGTTAGATCTGATTACTTTGACTTTCGTTTGACCCTGACTTGATCCAATGGCCATGAGTGAGTCATTTTTGTTGACTGAGAGTGTATGCTTGTTAGTGTGTTTTGCGCAGACTTGGACCTTGGACTAAACTGATATTCGCACCCCTATGTCTTAAGCCCAAACCACTTTTGAACTGTTAATTTGCTATGCATGCACCCCCTTCTTTAGTTCCATTTCATTTTATTTTCCATTTGTATACACGTTTTCTTTTCAATTTTTAAAAATATCAAATAGAATCATAAAATTCCAAAAAAATTCATGAGTATTCTTAAAACATTTAGAAAATTTTTGATGATTTTAGTTTCTGATTTTATGACCTTTTTGCCCCTGCTCTACAATTTTCTTTAATTTTCTTTTGTGTGCATTCTCAATGTGGTACATGATTTTGTTTAATGTTGTTCTTGATCATTAAAAATTGTTTTGAGTTGCTTCTTTTTGTACTGAGTCATTAACATATTGAAGTATGTTGAATGATTTTTATTTGATTTTTTAAGTCATTTCATGACATGTTTGGTGTTCATTTTTGTGTTACTTGGTATGTGCATCCAATTTGACCTAAATGCATTGTTTGACATCATTTTGCCTTGATTTCTTGTATGCTATTTTGGTATATGATTCACTTATGACTTGTGTATATTTAAACCATGCTTGCTTAATTTGCCTAAGGCCATTTGATTTTTGTTTGATGCATTACCTTTGAAGCATAATGGCATGTCATATCATCTTAACTTTTGTGCATGTTTACATGTTTTCTTTTGTACATACTTGCATGATCATTTGCATATTTGGTGAACCATTCATGTGACATAATAGGTCATTGATACATATTATATGTCATATTTGCATGTTGATTATCATTTGAACCTTGGGCACCTTTAACATGTTGTGTTTGCACTTTCCTTTTTTTTGAACTTCCATTTCAATTCTACTTCTTCTATCACTTCTTAAATGTTTTGATGTGTCATGCATGAATACTTGTGAGATGTTTGTTAATCATTTTTCATTTCATTTCAATTCTGATCCTTGGATTACATGTTCCATTTATGCATATTTCTTCTCTTTCTTTTCATCTTTCATTTCCCTTTTTCTTATGATAGCATGTTCTAATGCCATGGATGATGATGGGGGGTTGTTCGCTTGAACTTGCTTGATGATAATCATTTGTTTTCCATATGATGCACATTCTGGTTGTGATTAATAGAATTTGATTTCTCATCTAATTCTCTTGAGCTTTATAGTGCATTAAATGTTCTTTTATTTCTTACACTTCTTGTACATGTTTACTAACCATGCAGGGGCTTTGGTAAGTTGCAATTGAGTGTGGATAAGGAGTCCACATTCAAACTTCTTTCCTTTCATCTCTTTTACAATTCCATTTTGTGTTTTGTTAAGCACTTATGTGCTTTCTTTTTAATAACTCATCACTTTCCCTTTGTGAATTACAATTCATCCTCTACTTTAGAAATGAATTGTTTAATTCATTCTTTCTTTAGACTTTAGGTTTATACCTCACAAACCATTAGGACCACTCCCTTTAATCTTCAATTAGGATTGAGTCTTAGTCCACATAGATTTTACCTTTCTCCTCTCTTGAGTCTCTCTTCTCATCTCTTAAAGAAAATCCAAAAACATCCAATAAAGGTAAGCATTTATTGCATTTAGGCCTTTCATATAAAGAAAAGATTATAAAGGGGTTTTCTCTTATAATCTTAGAATGTATAGCATTATAGCCCATCTTGGGTCAATGTGTTAAACATTCGATCTTGTATGAGGGACTTAAATGCAATACTTGTTGGAGGTAAATAAAAAACACTTCTTCATTTCTTAATCAACAAAAACACTTAATAAACACAAGTATGCTAGTGTGTTTGAACCTTGACAATTGGAACTAAGTGTGGGGGTCTTCTTCACTCTTAGTGTGCTTTCTTACCCATTCCATCTTGGAATGTGAGAATGTACGCATTCCAATGACTAAGATTCAGATACACTATCATATGCAAACAAATGAAAAAACTCTTAAAAAAACAAAAACAAACAATAACGTCTTTTCCTTCGGGAATTCTTTTCTCATCTCATTCATTTTCAACGCACGAACGCGCTCCTACTCGTTCTCTTGCAAGATGGTAACGCACTCGGACCAGCGAGCCTGCAACACCTAAGCCAGAACGTAAGCCGTTCTCTAAAAAACACAAGCAATCCATCCCTAGTGAGGGGAACTACGTCGCTCTGATTCTCATGTTCCCGATGAGATACGTAGGCAGTGGGGTAGGGCCCATGCGAGCACTTCTTTTATTTTCCCTACATTTGTTTCTCTTTCTCTTTCTCTTTCTTTCTTTCAGTTCCTTTTTTCCAGTATTCTTTTCTATCACCCTTTGATCGAAACAAGCAAGCGTGGATCCCATCGGGTACGATGGATGCGTGGGGGTGCTAATACCTTCCTCTCGCGTAACCGACTCCCTTACCCACTTCTCTTGGTCGTAAGACCCTGCTCTATCCTTTCCTTCAGGTTTATGCGGTGTTTCCTTTCCCTCTCATGGGATAAATACACATTGCTGGCGACTCTGTTCGGTGCCACTTTCGCGTTTGTACTAGGATGAAAATCCCGGGAGCGACAGTGAGCAGCCCCACAATACAGTTATATATATATATATATGAAAGCGGGTAAAGAAAGCGGGTAAACACTTACTCGGTTGTAGAGCTTCCATGTTGTTTGGTTAGTTTGTTCAACCAAGAAAGCTTTGATAACAATATTATATTCAAAATCAAAGGAGAAAGTGCTTTTGAAAAGATTGTTGGGGCTTACAGCTCAAGGAGAGGCCCAAGGTTTTATCAGTGATTGCACTGTTGTTTTGAAATTGTATAGGGACTTATACAAGTGACTGAGGCCCAAAAAGATTTTCTGTACAAAGGAATGGGTCTTACACTCTCTCAAGAGGCCCAAAGGTTTATTTTTGTACAAGTGGTGGGGCTTACAGCTCAAGGAGAGGACCAAGGGTTTGTTTTAAAAGGCGACGATTGCGCCGAACTTTTTGATGGTATCGGGACTTGTACAATACACTGAGGCCCAAATATTTTGGTTTTCAAAAAGGGTTGGGTGTTACACTCTACTAGAGGCCCAATGATTTTTAAAGAATGGGGCTTATAACAAGAGGGTAGGCCCAAGGGTTTGATTTTTGAACTGGAGATCGCGCCAAGATTTTCTTTTAACGCAGAGGGGCTTATACAATATCTGAGGTCCAAAATTGTTTTGGTTAAAAGGGGATTGGGTCTAACACTCTATTAGAGGCCCAAAGTGTTTTAAAATTTTGTTTGAGTGAAAATCAAGGAAACCCTAAATTTGTTTTCTTTTAAAAGTATACATTTAAAGAAAATCAAATAAAAATGATAAAAATACCAAATAAGTTTGAATTAACCACTTGTGATTTTTGTTGAGGGTTTGAAAAATGAGGTTTTAATCACAAGATAAATTAAAACACATTTAGTTTTGATTTTCAAAGTAAATATTCACTTTTAAATGTTTAAAAACAATTAAAAAAGAATTTATTCAATAAAATATTAATTATATTAAATAACTAATATAAATTTAATTTTTTTGTGGAATAAAATATTTCAACATTTTTGTGATTTTTTGCAAAAAGAACCAATAAAAAATAATTAAAATTAAGGGAGTTATTAATTTTTCAAATCATTAAAAATAATAAGAAAAACAATAAAAAAAAGTGGAGAAAATAGCAAAAAGAGGATCTGGGGCGAGGGGGATTCGAACCCCAGACCTCTTGTGTATATGGCGCGTGCGTTACCACTGGGGTGGTGATACATCCGTTGATTGAAACACAACCACAAATATACAAGGCTTGCCTTGTTTTTGGCCTGGCCCAAGGCAAGGCAAGGCAAGATTTTGGTTGAAAACGTGAAGGCCATAACTTTCTCATTTCTCCATGGATTGGGACAAAATTTAGGTTTATCCTGCCTAGAATTTCACAAGGAATCCAATGGTGGTGGTATTTTTTCAGATCATGCTCCTATTGAAAACCCCGATAATGGTTTTGAAATAGGCCATGATTTGCATTTTCTATGCCATCTCTTGGTCAAGCATGAATTACATGATAAATTGGTGCAAACACAACACATATAACATGTATAAGAGATGCATGATCAGTGGACATCAAAAGAAAGCATGATTCAAAGAATCCAAGTTGTGATGCTTACCTCTTTTTGGAGCTTTTGTGCAATCTGCCAAGCCACTTGTTCCAGAAATGATTTGATGCTTTGAAAAACTTCAAATGATCTCTTAGAAGCTTTTAGGATGGTTGGAATCAGCTGGAAACCTCAGGAACAAGTTTGAGCTCTTTCTTGCAAAAGGGGCAAAAGTGGCCAAAATAGCAACTCTCTCAAATGGTATTCCAGATGGGGGAACCATTTGAGATAGTTCAAGGATGATATTTGGAGTGTGTTTGAGGTTTTATCTGGTTTGGAAAGTGACTGAATCAAGACATGGCTTGAAAAATGCACAAAAGTCCTATTTTGAGGTTTTGAGAGATGACTTTGTGATTTTGGTGTTACAGGTCACTTGTGAGAGTTTGGACAACTTAGATATGACATATTGGATGTGTTTGGATCACAAGCTGTGGTGGAATTGCTTTCGAACTCAAAAACTCAGAGTTACCTTGCTAAAGAAGGTATTTTTGCCTAGAGAAAGAGATTTTGAGGAAAGCAAGTGTTGTAGTGCTTTGTGTACTCAAACTGAACACAATTAAGCTCTATTTATAGTAGAGCAAGTTTTTTTTGGCTGCAATAGTGAATGTCAACTGCATCAGAGGTTTGGCCAATGTTAAGCAATGAGAATTCAAGTCTCCTCTAGCCATGGACTAGAGGTTAAGGCACAGGCTGCTGGTCCCCTTGGTCTTGGATAAGTCTTTACTGAATTCAGTTGGAAATGGCTCAGTCCATGCCACCTTGGTGCATCCATTGAATGCTCCAATCCAAAATTGGAGTCTTGTCCCTCTTTTAGGTATTTCTAGGTTTGGCATGCTATTTTTGGTTCCAAAGACTTGGGATCAGAGTTGGTTCCTCCTTGGTCCCCCCCCCCCCCTTGAGGTGTTCAGATGGATAGAGTTGCTTGCCCTTTGAAAAATTTGAGCAAGTTGAGCAAAACTCCAAAATCTGCCTTGCCATGACAGTTTGCAGCAAGGCATGTTGGCATTGTCATATCTCATGGCTCAAGTAGACTTTGATGGAGTTCTTGGCCATTTTGGAAAGCCCTCATATGATACAACAACTGTTTGATCATATTTGGTTTTGATACTTTTTGGATCCAAGTGAAAAATGCCCTTACATTTGGAAAAAAGTGAAGGCAGATTCTGACTTAGTGAAAATTTCACTAAGTGTTGGAAAAAAGTGACATCTTAACTTTTTGTGATTTTGATCATTCCATAACTCAAAATCCATGAGGAATTGGAATGAGTTATGTTTTAAGCTTTTGTAGAGTGCCATGAGAGCTACAAATCCAGCTTTGGATGGGAAAAATGACCTTATGGTTTAGGAGTTATGATCCTCCAAAGTTGGTACCCTAGCCACTTTGTTCCATAACTTAGAAAAATTTCTAAGTTTTTTATGGTTACCCCTTTTACAAGTTATCCCGCTTTTCTTGATTTTTCTTGATGAATGATGATTCCAACCACACATTAACTTCATTTTAGGGTTAAGGAATCATAATTGACCAAAAAATCAAAAAGTCAAACTTTGACTTTTGGGCATAGTTGACTTTTTATCACATGAATTCCAAACTGTGTGATCCTCTATGAAATCAAGTCCTTGACCTAAATCAAACTTTATGGATTGATTTCATAGGTGTTATAGGGTGTATTGAATCATGTCCTAGGGTTTGGGAACATGTCCTGGTCAAAAGTCAAAGATACAGTTGACTTTTTTTGCGAAACCCTAATTGTGGTTCTGATGAACTTGAAACTTGTGGCTCAAGCTTCTTGGATCAATCCATTGTTGTAAATAGATCAATGTGGTGTATTAGAGACCCTCAAATCATGTCTTGAGATCTTGGCTCATGCTTTGCCCCAAAAGTTAACTTAGGGGGGAATTAGGTCAAGAAACCCTAATTCCTGATTTTTGTGAATGCATCCCCTGAGGTTAAATTGACTTGATGATTGGGTTCATGAGGTTCCATGGGGTATATTAGGTTATGCTTTGAAGCATTGGCTCATTCCTAGAGGAAAATTTCTATCTGGAGGCCCTGGTCGACCAAAACCCTAATTTGGTGACACTGGCGATCTTGAGGCTTGAACCACTGGGATTATTGCAGCCTTGTGCTTAATCCTTGATGTGTGAGTCCTCTTAATCCATTGTGGGTGTTTGAGAGGCTAGACAAGTTGAAGATCATGTCATTCCTTGATTGATCCTTTGTCTAAGAGCTCTAAGAGGGCTTGAAACCCTAAATCTGATTGTAGTGGCTGCTCACCCATCTTTGGGGAGACTAATGGTTCATCCATATTGTGATGATGATTTGCACAATGATGGAGAATCTTAGTGGTCAAAATTTAGGGTATGACAGGCATGTCCAAACTAAGTCTCCTCTTACAGTATCGGAAAATCCGCCTTTTTGGTTCAAAACGGATCAGACTTGTCCTTTCCATCAAGGAGGACCAGGGCATAACATAAAAAACTGTCTCAGTTTCAAATCAAATGTGTAAAATCTTGTTAGGAGCGAGGTCTTATCTTTCAAAGATACGAATCCAAATGTTCTCACAAACCCGTTGCCTCAACACGAGAAAGTTGCAGTCAATTTGATAGAGGGGGAGTCTAACAACATCTATCAAATTCATGATGTACTCTTATTAAGGGCCAACTTGGACAAGATGCATTATAGACAGAGTGGATATGGCCATGTGCCACCTCATAACTATCACCAGTGTGATATCTGCTCTAAGAATAATCAGGGATGTTCTGTGGTGCAAGCAGCTCTACAGGAACAATTGGATCTCGGATGGATCCAAGAGCATTGTGTTCGTGGAGTCAACATAACCTATATGAATTCCAACGTCATCCAGAACCACGACATTCGTACAATGAATTTCAACTTGGTGGCGATGCACTCAAGGCAAAGCAAGTATCATAATTTACCGCGGCATGATTATAATTCCTGTCTGACTTGCTCGGTAAACAAACATGGATGCTCTTTTGTACAAGAGGCCCTCCAGTGTCAGATGGATCTTGGATGGATCCAGGACTACCATGATAGAAATCCTTATCAGATCAACACGATCCAAATCTTTTATATTCGTCTGATGAATACCTGCTTGGTGGAGTTAAATGCCAGGTAGGTCCAACTTGGTTTTCTCACTTCGCATGATTATCTGAACTGCAAAGTATGTTGTGAGAGTAACCAAGGGTGCACTCTCATTCAAAGAACTTTACAACACTTGTTAAACCACTGGTGGCTTCCAATCTATATGGATGAAGACACGCAACAAATCAGTGTGGTTGATTGGAACCCTACTTGACATCGAAGTCAGGATGTCCGATCTACGAAAACAGATCTAGTGAGGTTGCACTGCATTCAAAGCGGGCGTGGCCAGGTGCCACCACACAACTATGAACGCTGTAGAGTCTGTTCGGAAAATAACCAAGGATGTTACCTTGTACGAGCATCTCTCCAAGGTCAATTGGATCGCAAGGAGATTCACCCATACCTAGCTTCGGGGTCCATTGACTGGACGCCAGACTACTTCGCAGATCAAATCAGAGACGTTGTTGTAATCTCTGACCCTGAGAGGAACAAGGATGTTTGTACCATCATCACTCTACTGGACGAATCAAAGGTTCTTAGCAAGGAATTGATTGAAGTTACTTACGATAGTCAGAAAAATTAGAAGGCTCCTGTAGTTATCTATCTACTGGGACCGTTGCCGTATGAATCAGCTAAGGCGATCCCATACAAATACGGTGCAACAATAATTGAGAATGGAAAGGAAATTCCATTACCCTCCGTCGTGAATATTCCAGACATCAGTCGAGTAACATGGAGCGGTCGAATTTTCAACCGAGGAGTTGGAGAACCTAACAAAGTAAAGGAACCACAAACGGAAGTTCCCAATCCACCAGTCGGTCAATCCAGTGATACCGACCTTTCAAAAAACAATGATGAGATACTGAAGCTCATCCAAAGGAGTGAATACAACATTGTTGATCAACTGTTACAAACTCCTTCAAAGATCTCAGTGCTATCACTTTTACTCAGTTTCGAAGCCCACATAGAGGCTCTACAGAAAGTCTTAGAGCAGGCCTTTGTGGGACAGGATGTATCAATTCGACAGTTCGATCGCATCATCTCTAACATCACTTCCTGCAACAACTTAGGATTCAGTGACGAGGATTTTCCAGAGCGGGCAAAAGCCACAATATGGCTCTCAATATCACAGTTAACTGCCAGGACGATTCTTTAGCCAGCGTACTGGTAGACACAGGATCGGCCATCAACGTTATGCCGAAGTCCACTTTAATGCGACTATCATTCGAAGGACCCCCAATGAGAGGCAATGAGGTTATCGTCAAAGCCTTTGACAGATCTCGGAAAGCAGTTATCGGCGAAGTTGACCTTCCCATAACTATTGGTCCTCACACTTTCCTAATCACTTTCCAGGTCATGGACGTCCGGGCAGCGTACAACTGTTTATTAGGAAGACCTTGGATACGCCAGGCTGGGGCAATCACTTCGACACTGCACTAGAAACTGAAGTTCGTCAAGAACGATCAACTCGTCACGGTCTGTGGAGAATAAGCCTTGATCATGAGTAACCTGTCATTATCTACTTGTATAGAACCCAAGGAGGTTGTTGGGACTCAATTCTAAGTACTTTTGGTGAGCAATGAGAATCAATCACAGAAAAGAACCTCGATTTCCTTATACAGAGAGGCTCTCAAAGTAATCGAGAATAACAATACAAAAGGATGGGGACATCGTGTCATTCCTACTGATAATAAAACAAAGAAGGGTCTTGGTTTTTCTACAACCTGCACCCAGACAGCTGCTAACGATGAAAGTCTTCATCCCATTCAGGACTTCTTCCACAGTGGAGGTTTCCTTCACCCAGTGCCTCAAACAGTCCATAATATCAACGAGGGAGATTCCACTGATACGGATAAGGAATGGAAGTCCTATCTCAATGAGGACGATTATATGTCTCAGGAAGAGGTTCCTACGCCATTTTGCTATCCCGCACAGAGTCCGAGATTTATACCAAGGTCAGACATCGAAATGATATATGGAGATTGTGATCTGGAAGGATGTCGTGCTCTGCTAAATTCATTAGAGGAAGACACTCCGATGAAATACAACTTTGACCACAACTATTATGGCCCGATGGATGGCCTGCCTATCTGACAGCCGTGCCCGGGAGACTTAGGGCAAGAGAATCAGCCGAGCAATGAAAATCAGCTGAGCATCATTGAATAGAATACCTGTGTCCCCACCATGTCATGTGATCAACACTCAGGTCATTCAGAAAATATCCAGTACGAAGATGAATTGGCAAAGCTTGCCGGACTAGAATTCATCAATTATGCTTTTCCTGAGGTCAACGTCATCGAGAGTGATGACTCCTCCAGTTCCAAATAAGTGTGGGACACCCTGGGACAACCAAGTGGAAAATACGACTTCATGGTCAAATACACTGCTCCTGAGAGCTCTCGTATTGGGTTCGAAGACATCCAGCCAACTGGATGGGGAGATTTACCTGAGAGCACAAATACTATGCAAAATACAATAGAGGAATCCTTCTACGACAACTCTGTCTGGGAGACAGATTCCAATGATCCTGCTCCACCACAAATCAGCATTATTTCTGAAGACAAATCAAGGAAAGTACCAGACTTTGTGATTCACCGAGGAGTTCGCCGCCAATGGGTTGTTGTCGATGTTCCGAAGATTGTTCATAAGTCAAAGTAATTGTCGTCTTTGACCTTTCACCCTGCCCAGGTGAAACAGATGTTTTGATAAGTCTCACTTTCTGTAATTATCCCTCTTCGCTTTTCCCAAAGCGATAGAGTTTTGTTTTATAGGGCTGTAGTTTCAAGAATCGACTTGTTCATAAATAAAATAACGTCGTTCTGTAATCTCCGCATTAATTGCTGTTTTCTCTTTTCGCTTTTCTCAGAAAATGGTAATCCTAAAAATCAATCATAAAAACAAGCAGTTTTAAAAAAAATATATACACTGCACGCACACTTGCATTTTCTCTATCTCTTCTAAACACAAATCATATCGTCATGTAGATTGCTTGTTTTAAATCCCATTGAAACATACGATCTGATGCCTTCTCACAACTTTGAGTTCCCGGTATTTGGGGATGAAGAAGAAGTTGATGATGAAATTCGAGAAGTGATCTCCCGACTACTCAAACAGGAGGAAATGTCTATTGAACCTCACAAAGACCCGTTGGAAACGATCAACGTGGGTTCAGAAAAAGAGAGAAAAGAAATTAGGATTGGGGCACTACTCAGTCCAACTGTCAAAGAGAGTTTGACAAAGCTTCTCAGAGAATTTCCCAATGTATTCGCTTGGTCCTATCAGGACATGCCAGGGTTGGATACCATCATCGTGGAACATCATCTACCGTTAAGGTTAGAATGTTCGCCAGTAAAATAGAGGTTGAGACGGACTCACCCGAACATGGTCGTCAAAATTAAAGAGCAGGTAGAAAAACAAATTGACGCGGGTTTCCTCGCCACATCGGAGTATCCTCAATGGTTAGCCAACATAGTACCCATTTTGAAAAAGGATGGAAAGGTCAGAATGTGTGTAGACTACCGGGATCTAAACAAGGCTAGTCCAAAGGATGAATTTCCTTTACCATACATTGACATGCTGGTAGACAGTACAACAAAGTTCAAAGTTTTCTCCTTCATGGATGGATTCTCGGGCTATAATCAAATCAGAATGGTGTTGAAAGACATGGAGAAAACTTCGTTCATCACCCCATGGGGTACCTTTTGTTACAAGGTAATGCCGTTCGGTTTGAAGAACGTCGGGGCAACGTATCAAAGGGCCATGACTACTCTGTTTCATGACATGATACACAAGGAAATTGAGGTATATGTCGATGACATGATTGCCAAATCTAAAACAGAAGAGGAGCATGTGACCCACCTGTCAAAACTATTCGAGCAGTTGAGAAAGTACAAACTCCGCTTGAATCCCAACAAATACACCTTCGGTGTCCGTTCAAGGAAACTTTTACGGTTCATCGTCAGCCAAAAAGGAATTTAGGTTGATCCTGACATGGTCAAGGCCATTCAAGAAATGCCTTCTTCGAAAACTGAAAAACAAGTCAGAGGATTCCTGGGACGTTTGAACTACATCTCCAGATTCATATTCCCCATGACCGCGACATGTGCGCCGATTTTCAAATTACTCAAAAAGAATCAGGACTGCATTTGGACAGAAGATTGCCAAACCACCTTCGACAATATTAAGGAATACATGTTGAACCCACCGATTCTATCACCTCCAGTGGAAGGAAGACCACTGATCATCTACCTCACAGTCCTAGAGGACTCCATGGGTTGTGTACTTGGCCAACAAGACGAAACAAAAAGGAAGGAGTCTGCCATTTACTATCTGAGCAAGAAATTCACTGACTGTGAAACTCGGTACACTATGCTCGTGAAAACTTGCTGCGCTTTGGCTTGGGCAGCGAGACGTCTTCGCCAGTACATGATTCGTCACACTACTTGGTTAATCTCAGAAATGGATCCGATCAAGTACGTCTTTGAAAAGCCTGCTCTCACGGGAAGGATTGTCCGTTGGCAGATATTGTTATCAGAATATGACATAGAGTACCATGCTCAAAAATCCGTTAAAGGGAGTATTTTAGCCGATAATTTGGCTCATCAACCGATTGAAAATCAAGAATCAATCGGGTTTGACATCCCATACGAAGATGTCATGTATCTAAAAGTGAAAGATTACGATGAACCGCTACCCAATGAAGGGCCAGAACCAGGTTCCCAATGGGGATTAATCTTTGACGGAGTTGTCAATCATTACAAAATCAGAATTGGGGCAATCATCATAACACCTCAGGGTACCCACATTCCTTTCACTGCCAGACTTACATTGAAGTGTACAAACAACGAGGCCAAATATGAAGCTTGTATTATGGGTCTCGAAGAAGCGATCGATTTGAGGATCAAGAACTTGGATGTATATGGCGACTCAACTTTGGTTATCAATCAGATCAAAGTAGATTAGAACACAGACCAATCCGGATTGATTCCTTACAAAGACTATGCGAGAAGGTTGTTACCATTCTTCAACAGAGTCGAGTTTCATCATATCCCTCATGGAGAGAATCACATGGCAGATGCATTAGCCACCCTCTCTTCCATGATTAGTGTAGGTCAATGGAACGACCTACCTAAGATCAACATAATGCGCCTTGAACGGCCCGCTTACATCTTCACGATTGAAGCAGTCATCGACGACAAACCTTGGCATCATGATATTAAATGCTTCCTTCTGAAACAAGAGTACCCACCTGGGGCACTAAGAAAACACAGAAAAACCCTCAGAAGACTGGTTGGCAGCTTCTTCCTGAGCGGTGATACACTTTATAAGAGAAACTTTGACATGGTCTTGCTCCGATGTGTAGACAGACCAGAAGCAGACATGCTGATAAAATAAATTCATGAAGGATCCTTTTGCACTCATGCCGACGGACACACAATGGCGAGAAAATTTTTGAGAGCATGGTACTATTGGTTGACAATGGAATCTGACTGTTACAAGTACATGAGGAGGTGTCACAAGTGTCAGATATACTCATACAAGATCCATCTACCGCCTACACGTCTCAAAGCTCTTTTTTTCAATGGCCTTTTTCCATATGGAGAATCGACATGATCGGCATGATTGAACCCAAATCTTCAAACGGACATCGGTTCATCCTGGTAGCCATTGATTACTTCACCAAGTGGGTCGAAGCAGCGTCGTATGCCAATGTGACCCAACAAGTGGTGATCCGCTTTATCAAAAACAATCTCATCTGCCGTTATGGTGTTCCGAGCCAGATCATTACTGATAATAGATTCAACTTAAACAATAAGATGATGAAAGATTTGTGCGATGAGTTCAAAATCGAACACCATAACTCATCTCCCTACCGACCTAAGATGAACGGAGCGGTAGAAGCGGCTAACAAGAACATCAAAAAGATCGTTCAGAAGATGGATGTAACCTACAAAGATTGGAACGATATGCTACCCTTTACTCTTCACGGTTATCGCACATCTGTCCGCACTTCAACAGGGGCAACCCATTTCTCTCTAGTAAATGGCATGGAAGCAGTGCTCCCCATAGAAGTAGATATCCCATCAATCCGGGTATTGATGGAAGCTAAGCTAACAGAAGCTGAATGGTGCCAAAGCCGGCACGACGAACTAAATATGATCGAGGAAAAATGGATAACGGCACAATTCCATGGTCAGTTGTATCAGCAATGAATGAAGAAGGCTTTTAACAAAAAGCTCTGACCTCGCGTCTTCAGAAAGGGGGACCTTGTGCTCAAAAGGATACAATCATTTCTCACTAATTCTCAGGGAAAATGGACTCCGAACTATGACGGCCCCTACGTGGTCAAGAAAGCTTTCTCAGGCAGCGCCTTGAGACTTGCAACCATGGACGAAGAGGAATTTGCCTACCCCACAAATGTTGATGTAGTCAAGAAATACTTCACCTAAAAAAAACGTCTCGGTGGATTCAAAACCCGAAAGGGCGGTCTAGGAAAAAATTAGAGACATGATCAAAAAATCATCCAGGTGGATTGGAAATCTCAAAGTACAATCCAGGCAAAAGTTAGGGATAATGGCAAGTAACTACGTCCAACAGGGGAAAATCCCTCAGCAGCAGTTACACCATCCATCAAAAAACTCCAGTCAAGGTCATCTTCGACGGAAGCTCAGGATGCCCCGAATTCAAAGTTGGTAGAAGGATAGTGGTCGTTATGTTTCAATGTAGCCCTTTTCCCTTAAATTACCATTTTAAAACTTTGTAAATACTCTATGGAATCATGCGTTTGGCTGATTTCCATCCTATCAATAAAATTTGAGCCCTTGTGCTTTTGTTTAAAATTTTTATTTGTTTTAGCTTTACAGAACGACACTTTAACATGATCAACGGTTCTTGAAATAAAACAAAAATGAATTTACTTGTAAAATTTTTCTGCTTTTAATAAAGATGGCAAATTCTTTTGACTGTTGAACATTGAAAGAATATCTATTTCTTTTCCCAAAGATAGTTGAACTTCAAAGTACAGAATCAAAGTATTCCTTCTAAACCAGTACACCTGAATAAAGGATCAACTGTGTCAGACACGAATACTCCATCTGACATCTTCGGCCGAGTTCTTACCTCCTAAGCCCGATCAACGGTTGTTCCCCTACAGGGACTACTTCTCCTAAGCAAGGCAGAATTGCTATCTTGGACCAGTGATACTTCTTCGTCCCCTGCAATGGCCGAGTATCCAGTTGTGTTCATCTACTAGTCTGTATGTCGTGTCAGTTTTGTCAGCATATACATATATGCATCATGCATTATTGATTTACATTCATATTCATATTACATCACCATCTCTCTAGTCGGTCGTATCCCCAAGTGATAACAGTTCTCTCAATCGAGTTGTCAGTTCTTTCCTCATCAGGAAATGTTGCGTTTGAACAATCTCTCTCCTCCAGTTTATTTCTGGATTAGAGTTGGCCCTTGACCACTTTGATAACTTGAACCTCTGAGAAAACTATAGAAACTTTCAGCAAATGTCACTCTTCGCCATTGAAGATGATACCTTCGCTTTCCTAGATTAAGGAAAATCCCCAGAGAAAGCCTCACAACTATAGACTCTCAGCAACACATTGATTTTTCTCTCCAAAAAGTCAATGTTAATGAAGTCATCAGCACCTAAAAATTGGATCACATCATATGGCATTTCTCCGAGAAGATCCCGAGAAAAGTATGATGTAATACCTCAAGCGGAAACATTCTCTCAAGAGACTCGTTTTCCCCGATAGAGTCGACAAATGGCGTCTCCAATAGAGAAGTTTATGCACCTCTACAACTCAGATGATTGGGTTCCCCAGCAAGTCTGACATCAAAAGTTTTTCTATCAAATGGCATCTCCCCAGGAAAATTCGGCGGGAAGTTTGAGGAAAACCGCTACGAATAGCTTCCCTTGTCAAGAAAGTTTATTGACAAAAGAAACTAAGACCAGTTCCTTGGTAGGAAACCAGGATCGAGGGGATGTTTATATTAGAAACTAAGACCAGTTCCTTGGTAGGAAACCAGGATCGAAGGGAGGTTTATTTAAGAAACTAAGACCAGTTCCTTGGTAAGAAACCAGGATCTAGGGGAAGCTTATATCAGAAACTAAGACCAGTTCCTTGGTAGGACACCAGGATCGAGGTGAAGTTTATTTCAGAAACTAAGACCAGATCCTTGGCTGAAGACCAGGATCGAGGGGAAGTTTTTACCTTTTCTAAGTATTATTTCTTAGCAAAAGAAGAAGGATGTGAACAACCATTCATAACCACCATCAAAATTTTGGATATTCTGATATTTAATCCTCTGTCACCCCGAATGCCCGAATACCTTCGCCATTCATGCCATCGGGTCCAAGAAGATTAAATAGGGGCATCTGTCATACCCAAAATTTTTACCACTAATATTCCCCATCATTATGAAAATAATCATCACAATATGGATGTACCTTCATGCCTCATCAATCTCCTCAAAGATTGTTGAGCCTTCACTACAATCAAATTTAGGGTTTCAAGCCCTCTCAGAGCTCTTAGACAAAAGATGCATCAAGGAATGACACGATCTTCAACTTGTCTAATCTCTCAAACACCCACAAAGGATCAAGAGGGCTCCCACACCAAAGGTTAAGCACAAGGTTGCTGCATTTTGAGTGGATTAAGCCTCGAGATCGCCAGTGTCACCAAATTAGGGTTTTGGTCGACCAGGGCCTCCAGATGGGAATTTTCCTCTGGGCATGAGCCAATGCTTCAAAGCATAACCTATGATGCTCCAAGGGACATCATGAACCCAATCATCAAGTCAATTTAGCCTCAGGGGATGCATTCATCAAAAATCCGGAATTAGGTTTCTTGACCTAATTCACCCCTAAGTTAACTTTTGGGACAAAACATGAGTCAAGACCTCAAAGGAGGATTTGAGGGTCTCTAATAAACCACATTGATCCATTTGTAACAATGGGTTGATTCAAGAAGCTTGGTTCACAAGTTTCAAGTTCATCAGAGCAACACTTAGGGTTTCGCGGAAAAAGTCAACTGTACCTTTGACTTTTGACCAGGACATGTTCCCAAACCCTAAGACATGATTCAATACACCCTAAAACACCTATGAAATCAATCCATCAAGTTTGATTTAGGTCAAGGACTTGATTTCATAGAGGATCTCACAGTTTGGAATTCATCTGACGAAAAGTCAACTGTGCACAAAAGTCAACATTGACTTTTTGAGATTTTTCACAATTATGGTTCTTTAACCCTAAAATGATGTTAATGTGTGATTGGAATCATCATTCATCAAGAAAAATCAAGAAAAGTGGGATAACTTGTAAAAGGGGTAACCATAAAAACTTAGAAATTTTTCTAAGTTATGGAACAAAGTGGCTAGGGTACCAACTTTGGAGGATCATAACTCCTAAACCATAAGGCCAATTTTTCCCATCCAAAGCTGGATTTGTAGCTCTCATGACACTTTACAAAACCTTCAAACATAACTCATTCCAATTCCTCATGGATTTTGAGTTATGGAATGATCAAAATCACAAAAAGTGAAGATGTCACTTTTTTCCAGCACTTAGTGAAATTTTCACTAAGTCAGAATCTGCCTTCACTTTTTTCCAAATGTAAGGGAATTTCTCAATTGGATCCAAAAAGTGACATTTTTAACTCTTGAGAAATGCCCTTACATTTGGAAAAAAGTGAAGGCAGATTCTAACTTAGTGAAAATTTCACAAAGTGCTGGAAAAAAGTGACATTTTCACTTTTTGTGATTTTGATCATTCCATAACTCAAAATCCATGAAGAATTGGAATGAGTTATGTTTGAAGATTTTGTAGAGTGCCATGAGAGCTACAAATCCAGCTTTGGATGGGAAATATGGCATTATGGTTTAGGAGTTATGATCCTCCAAAGTTGGTACCCTAGCCACTTTGTTCCATAACTTAGAAAAATTTCTAAGTTTTTTATGGTTACCCCTTTTACAAGTTATCCCACTTTTCTTGATTTTTCTTGATGAATTATGATTCCAACCACACATTAACATCATTTTAGGGTTAAGGAACCATAATTGACCAAAAAATCAAAAAGTCAAACTTTGACTTTTGGGCACAGTTGACTTTTTATCACATGAATTCCGAACTGTGCGATCCTCTATGAAATCAAGTCCTTGACCTAAATCAAACTTTATGGATTAATTTCATAGGTGTTATAGGGTGTATTGAATCATGTCCTAGGGTTTGGGAGCATGTCCTGGTCAAAAGTCAAAGATACAGTTGACTTTTCTCGCGAAACCCTAATTGTGGTTCTGATGCACTTGAAACTTGTTGCTCAAGCTTCTTGGATCAATCCATTGTTGGAAATAGATCAATATGGTGTATTATAGACCCTCAAATCATGTCTTGAGATCTTGGCTCATGCTTTGCCCCAAAAGTCAACTTAGGGGGAATTAGGTCAAGAAACCCTAAATCCTGATTTTTGTGAATGCATCCCCTGAGGTGAAATTGACTTAATGATTGGGTCCATGAGGTTCCATGGGGTATATTAGGTTATGCTTTGAAGCATTGGCTCATGCCTAGAGGAAAATTTCCATCTGGAGGCCCTAGTCGACCAAAACCCTAATTTGGTGACACTGGCGATCTTGAGGCTTGATCCACTGGGATTGTTGCAGCCTTGTGCTTAATCCTTGATGTGTGAGTCCTCTTAATCCATTGTGGGTGTTTGAGAGGCTAGAAAAGTTGAAGATCATGTCATTCCTTGATTGATCCTTTGTCTAAGAGCTCTGAGAGGGCTTGAAACCCTAAATCTGATTGTAGTGGATGCTCACCCATCTTTGGGGAGACTAATGGTTCATCCATATTGTGATGATGATTTGCACAATGATGGAGAATCTTAGTGGTCAAAATTTGGGGTATGACAGGCATGTCCAAACTAAGTATCCTTTTACAGTATCGGAAAATCTGCCTTTTTGGTTCAAAACGGATCAGACTTGTCCTTTTCATCAAGGAGGACCAGGGCATAACATAAAAAACTGTCTCAGTTTCAAATCCGATGTGCAAAAGCTTGTTAAGAGCGAGGTCTTATCTTTCAAAGATATGAATCCAAATGTTCTCACAAACTCGTTACCTCAACACGAGAAAGCTGCAGTCAATTTGATAGAGGGGGAGTCTAACAACATCTATCAAATTCATGATGTACTCTTATTAAGGGCCAACTTGGACAAGATGCATTGTAGACATAGTGGATATGGCCATGTGCCACCTCATAACTATCACCAGTGTGATATCTGCTCTAAGAACAATCAGGGATGTTCTGTGGTGCAAGCAGCTCTACAGGAACAATTGGATCTCGGATGGATCCAAGAGCATCGTGTTCGTGGAGTCAACATGACCTATACGAATTCCAACATCATCTAGAACCACGACATCCGTACAATGAATGTCAAATTGGTGGTGATGCACTCAAGGCAAAGCCAGTATCATAATTTGCCGCGGCATGATTATAATTCCTGTCTGACTTGCTCGGTAAACAAACAGGGATGCTCTTTTGTACAAGAGGCCCTCCAACGTCAGATGGATCTTGGATGGATCCAGGACTACCATGATAGAAATCCTTATCAGATCAACATGATCCAAATATTTGATATTCGTCTGATGAATACCAGCTTGGTGGAGTTAAATGCCAGGTAGGTCCAACTTGGTTTTCTCACTTCGCATGATTATCTGAACTGCAAAGTATGTTGTGAGAGTAACCAAGGGTGCACTCTCATTCAAAGAACTTTACAACACTTGTTAAACCACTGGTGGCTTCCAATCTATATGTATGAAGACACGCAATAAATCAGTGTGGTTGATGGGAACCCTACTCGGCATCAAAGTTAGGATGTCCGATCTACGAAAACAAATCTAGTGAGGTTGCACTGCATTCAAAGCGGGCGTGGCCAGGTGCCACCACACAACTATGAGCGTTGTAGAGTCTGTTCAGAAAATAACCAAGGATGTTACCTCGTACGAGCACTCTCCAAGGTCAATTGGATCGCAAGGAGATTCACCCATACCTAGCTTCGGGGTCCATTGACTGGACGCCAGACTACTTCGCAGATCAAATCAAAGACGCGATTGTAATCTCTGACCCTGAGAGGAACAAGGATGTTTGTACCATCATCCCTCTACTGGACGAATCAAAGGTTCTTAGCAAGGAACTGATTGAAGTTACTTACGACAGTCAGAAAAATCAGAAGGCTCCTGTAGTTATCTATCTACCGGGACCATTGCCATATGAATCAGCTAAGGAGATCCCATACAAATACTGTGCAACAACAATTGAGAATGGAAAGGAAATTCCATTACCCTCCGTCGTGAATATTGCAGACATCAGTCGAGTAACATGGAGCGGTCGAATTTTCAATTGAGGAGTTGGAGAACCTAACAAAGAAAAGGAACCACAAACGGAAGTTCCCAATCCACCAGTCAGTCAATCCAGTGATACCGACCTTTCAAAAAATAATGATGAGATACTGAAGCTCATCCAAAGGAGTGAATACAACATTGTTGATCAACTGTTACAAACTCCTTCAAAGATCTCAGTGCTATCACTTTTACTCAGTTCCGAAGCCCACAGAGAGGCTCTACATAAAGCCTTAGAGCAGGCCTTTATGGAACAGGATGTGTCAATACGACAGTTCGATAGCATCATCTCTAACATCACTTCCTGCAACAACTTAGGATTCAGTGATGAGGATTTTCCAGAGGGGGAAAAAGCCACAATATGGCTCTCAATATCACAGTTAACTGCCTGGACGATTCTTTAGCCAGCGTATTGGTAGACACAGGATCGGCTATAAACGTTATGCCGAAGTCCACTTTAATACGACTATCATTCGAAGGACCCCCAATGAGGGGCAGTGAGGTTATCGTCAAAGCCTTTGACAGATCTCGGAAAGCAGTTATCGGCGAAGTTGACCTTCCCATAACTATTGGTCCTCACACTTTCCTAATCACTTTCCAGGTCATGGACGTGCGGGCAGCGTACAACTGTTTATTAGGAAGACCTTGGATACGCCAGGCTGGGGCAATCACTTCGACACTGCACCAGAAACTGAAGTTTGTCAAGAACGATCAACTCGTCACGGTCTGTGGAGAACAAGCCTTGATCTTGAGTAACCTGTCATTATCTACTTGTATAGAACCCGAGGAGGTTGTTGGGACTCAATTCCAAGCATTTTTGGTGAGCAATGAGAATCAATCAGTGAAAAGAACCTCGATTTCCTCATACAGAGAGGCTCTCGAAGTAATCGAGAATAACAATACAAAAGGATGGGGACAACTTGTCATTCCTACTGATAATAAAACAAATAAGGGTCTTGGTTTTTCTGCAACCTGCACCCAGACAGCTGCTAACGATGAAAGTCTTCATCCCATTCAGGACTTCTTTCACAGTGGAGGTTTCCTTCACCCAGTGCCTCAAACAGTCCATACTATCAACGAGGGAGATTCCTCTGATACGGATAAGGAATGGAAGTCCTATCTCAATGAGGACGGTTATATGTCTCAGGAAGAGGTGCCTACGCCCTTTTACTATCCCGCATAAAGTCCAGGATTTATACCAAGGTCAGTCGTCGAAATGATATATGGAGATTGTGATCCGGATGGATGTCGTGCTCCGCCAAATTCATTAGAGGAAGACACTCCGATGAAATACAACTTTGACCACGACTATTATGGCCCGATGGATGGCCTGCCTATCTGGCAGCCGCACCCGGGAGACTTGGGGCAAGAGAATCAACCGAGCAATGAAAATCAGCTGAGCATCATTGAACAAAATACCTGTGTCCCCACCATGTCATAGGATCAACACTCAGGTCATTTAGAAAATATCCAGTACGACGATGAATTGGCAAAGCTTGCCGGACTAGAATTCATCAATTATGCTTTTCCTGAGGTCAACGTCATTGAGAGTGATGACTCCTCTAGTTCCAAAGAAGTGTGGAACACCCTGGGGCAACCGAGTGGAAAATACGACTTCATGGTCAAATACACCGCTCCTGAGAGCTCTCATATTGGGTTCGAAGACATCCAACGAACTGGATGGGGAGATTTGCCTGAGAGCACAAATACTATGCAAAATACAACAGAGGAATCCTTCTACGACAACTCTGCCTGGGAGACAGATTCCAATGATCCTGCTCCACCAGAAATCAGCATTATTTCTAAAGACAAATCAAGGAAAGTAACAAACTTTGTGATTCACCGAGGAGTTCATCGCCAATGGGTTGCTGTCGATGTTTCGATGATTGTTCATAAGTTAAAGTAACTGCCGTCTTTAACCATTCACCCTGCCCAGGTGAAACAGATGTTTTGATAGGTCTCACTTTCTGTAATTATCCCTCTTCGCTTTTCCCAAAGCGATTGAGTTTTGTTTTATAGGGCCGTAGTTTCAAGAATCGACTTGTTCATAAATAAAATAACGTCGTTCTGTAATCTCCGCATTAATTGTTGTTTTCTCTTTTCGCTTTTCTCAGAAAATGGTAATCCTAAAAATCAATCATAAAAACAAGCAGTTTTCAAAAAAATATATACACTGCACGCACACTTGCATTTTCTCTATCTCTTCTAAACACAAATCATATCGTCATGCATATTGCTTGTTTTAAATCCCATTGAAACATACGATCTGATGCCTTCTCCCAACTTTGAGTTGCTGGTATTTGGGGCTGAAGAAGAAGTTGATGATGAAATTCCAGAAGTGATCTCCCGACTACTCAAACAGGAGGAAATGTCCATTTAACCTCACAAAGAGCCATTAGAAACGATAAACGTGGGTTCAGAAAAAGAGAGAAAAGAAATTAGGATTGGGGCACTACTCAGTCCAACTGCCAAAGAGAGTTTGACAAAGCTTCTTAGAGAATTTCCCAATGTATTCGCTTGGTCCTATCAGGACATGCCAGGGTTGGATACCAGCATCATGGAACATCATCTACCGTTAAGGTCAGAATGTCCGCCAGTAAAACAGAGGTTGAGACGGACTCACCCGAACATGGCCATCAAAATCAAAGAGCAGGTACAAAAATAGATTGGCGCAGGTTTCCTCGCCACATCGGAGTATCCTCAATGGTTAGCCAACATAGTACCCATTTTGAAAAAGGATGGAAAGTGTAGCGAGCGATTTTGGACGCGGTTCTTAAGCGCTGGTCGCTCTCTGCGGTTTGAGCTTAAAACTACAGGTCGATTCATTTTTTATCCTATTGTGAGCTGAATAAGGAAGGGAAATAGATGTCTCCAATTAACCCTGCTTGTATACTGAGTTTAAACAGCGGTCTGTTAGGTTACGGATGCTATCAATGTGGGGGGGCCTTTGTACTGGTTATTTGTATTTTCGCCAATACTGTTCTCTTTCTTTTTTACCTGGGCAGAAGGTTTCTGGCGGGGAACAAGGATTAGGATGTTAGGACTGGTGCTTTTTAATTACTGCTTTTAATTGATGAAGATATGGGATTTGGGTTTTTTGTTGATTGCGCTCGCTAAGATCTTTTCTTTTGATCTTATGCCTACGTATTCCCGTTTACCGAAACAGGGAAATCAAAGCGTTCGTAGTTCCTCCTATTCTATGGGAGGAAATGGGTGTTTTGGTGTCTTGTTCAAAGCCCAAGACATGAAGCAAAAGGTGATTTATATCTTGTTCAAAGCCCAAGATGTGAAGCTAAAAGGTCTATTTGTGTCTTGTTCAAAGCCCAAGACGTGAAGCTGAAAGACCTCGGCTTTAGAGAGAATTTGTCATCTCTAAAGAGGGGAGAAGGAGAATTACTTTAACTGGGATACGCGGATCCGAGCAATGCCATAATTTCCGAAGAAAGGGTTTTAACCTGAAGGAGAAGACTTTAACTCAGTGTAGAGCAATGCCATCTTTCCTTAGGAATTTCTCATGCTAAAAGAGGGACAGTGGCATGGATGTAGATGATCCAGAGGCTTGCCGCTTACAGCGATTAGATGAAGGGAAAGGAGTTGTTGATGTTTGTGTACTGCGAACGAGGCACAACTTTGATGCTAAAAGGTCGATTGGATCAACCAGTGGTTTTCTTATACAAAGCCTAAGAGGAGGCTAATTTCCGGTAGGAAAATCATTATACAAAGCCTAAGAGGAGGCTATTTTGTGTCTCGTACAAAGCCCGAGAGAGAGGCTAAAAGTTTTTGACCCAGTGGGGCATATCGTTATACAAAGCCTAAGAGGAGGCTAGCAAAGAGTTGACTCAGTTGGAGAATCTTTTATACTCAGTAAGAGAGTGTTTTTGTATCTCGTACAAAGCCCGAGAGAGAGGCGAAAAGGTTATTTTGACTCCACTGGGGAGAATTTTGGTATCTCGTACGAAGCCCGAGATGGAGGCTTTTGTAACTGTTTCAGTTGAGTGACAGATCCAATATACTGATTTAAAAGAGAAAATCAGTTCTTATATGAGTAACACTGTACACAGGGATTTAATTTGAGGATCAGGGATATTTCCTTCTCTTTGAGGAAACGGGAAATCCAAAGGGTATTGAGACTATCCGAGTCTGCGGGTTTCCTTCCTATTTAATGAAGGATGGTTGAGAATGTCTTTGAGACTCAAGGAAGTTAGACTGTCCGTGTCTAGAGTTTTATCTTTTGTACTATGCTTTGAGAAACAGTAGTAGACTCTATGAAAGGACTGTTCTATGAGGATGACTAGGTTCTGTTCCTATACCTCTAGGAGGTCGTCGGGACAATTTGTACGAAGCCCAAGAGGAGGCTGGAAACTTTTAAGAAGCCGACGGGTCCTTGTACGAAGCCCAAGAGGAGGCTATCATTCCCGGAGGAAGAGATCATTATATGAAGCCTAAGAGAAGGCTGTGAATACTTCTAAGAAGCCGTAGGGTCCTTGAATAATGCCCAAGAGGAGGCCGGTGCTTTTAAGAAGCCCGTGGGTCTATCATCTCCTTTCCATTAGGAGAGATAACTCTTTTAAAGATAAAAACCACTGGTAAACGTGCGAGGTTTACTATCCAGCGACTCTTAGCTTTTAAAGAGGGTTCCTTAGTTAAGGTCCAAGATTATGACCGTAGTGGGTACCCAAACCCCGAGACATTCAAGGCAAGCTATCCACAAGGAATAGATCAAGTCAGGAAAGTTCGAGAATTGGGAAGAAAATCAAAGATGCCATTCACGGAGAATACATTCATCTTAGGGAGTAGAGCTTCTTGACGATTCCTAAGGAGGACAGCCGAAGAGAAGACTGTATCTGGTGCTCCTATTGGGGACCTAGGCGTCTATTTCTACGAATAAGTGAAACGGCGTCACCTAGTTCTAGACGTAGTTGCCGGGGAAACTCGAAATATCTATACTATTATTACACAGTAGATATGAGTTTATGAAAGGAGACTTACAGTGAGCAGCCCCACAATACAGTTTATAATATGAAAGCAGTAAATGAAAGCGATAACCACTTACTCGGTTGTAGTGCTTCCATGCTGTTTGGTTAGTTGTTCAACAAAGAAAGATTAAAAACAACAGTATATTCAAAATCAAAGGAGAAAGTGCTTTGAAAAAGAAAGATTTGGGGCTTACAGCTCAAGGAGAGGCCCAGGGTTTTATCAGTGAGCGCACTGTTTGACTTTGTACAGAGGGACTTATACAAGTGACTGGGGCCCAAAATGGTTTTCTGTACAAAGGGATGGGTCTTACACTCTCTCAAGAGGCCCAAAAAGGTTTAAAGAAAAGAGAATGGGTCTTACTAATCGAGGGTAGGCCCAGATGATTTTTGAAAAGGCGACGATCGCGCCGTTTGTTTTTTGACGGTATCGGGACTTATACAATAAGTGAGGCCCAAAGATGATTTGGTCAAAAAAAGGATTGGGTCTTACACTCTAATAGAGGCCCAAAGTGTTTTGAATGGGTCTTATAGCTCAAGGAGAGGCCCAGATGAGTTTTATTTTAAACGGGCGACGATCGCGCCATTTACTTGTACAGCGGGACTTATACAATGAGTGAGGCCCAAAAAGTTTTTGTACAAGGGGGGATGGGTCTTACACTCTCTCAAGAGGCCCAAAGTGTTTTGAAAATGATTTATGAGGGTTGAATTAATCCAAAACCCTAATTTGTTTTCAAAATGTATTTAATTGAATAAAAAATTCAATTAAAATGATCAAAAATTGTTTAACACATGGAAAACAAATTGTGATCTTGGATTAATGCTTCAAAAATTAAGTATTGACCTACAAAATAATTAGAAAGCATTAAAAGTTGCAAAATCAATGTAGAAAAAATATTTAAAATGCCAAAAACAATCAAAATATTAATTCTTTACAAAAATATCAATTATATGAAATAAAAAATATTTTTGGGATTTTTTGATAAAATAAAATATTTTAACATTTTTGTGAATTATTAAAAAAATAATCAACTCAAAATCATTAAAACTCAGAGAGAAATTAATTTTTGAATCAATTAAACAAAATCACAAAATTCAAATATTTGAATTTATGAAAAATGGCGCCAAGAACAGGCTGAAGAACACGCGCGTGTTCTTGGTTTCTCAGATTTGCGTTTTCTATCCAATCTCCATGAATACGTAATCATATCATGCAATCCACATATCATTATGCTCGTCTCAACCTCACGATCATGTCTATGTACTTTAATTTCATTTAAATTAAACATACAACAAGAAATCACGAAGAAACCTCAAGAACCCTAATTTCTGCATGAAGGCTAGGATTTTTGATACACGACTCAAACAATGCAATTAATTGAGGGAAAACATTCCATGCATGATTATGAACATATGGCCAAATTATTGTGCGAGGAAATATGCATAGATTGAGAGATGACCAAGTATGTGCTTACCTCTAAGTCGTGACAGCAAGAGCAGATGTGATTTTGAGTTGGAGGTGTTACAGATGAGTGGTGATGATCTGGACAGCTTCCCTACACCATATGGAGTGTGTTTGGATGGTTGGACTTGATTGAAATTGGTTGGATCATTTTGTGGTACCTCAGTTGCACCTTGTTTGAAAATTTGACCAACTAGCTGGTGATTTCATGAAATTGATGTTTCAGAAGTTATATGAGTGTTTGATCAGCTCATATGTGATGTATGTGAGGTGTGTGAATGATTGGTTTGTGTAGAATTGCTCCCAAACTCAAAACCCGATAGCTACCTTGCTAAGAAAGGCATTTTTGCCAAGAGAAAGAGATTTTGAGGAAAGCATCTGTTAGATGGCTTTGGTGTACTTAAACTGACCACAATTGAGCTCTATTTATAGTAGAGCAAGTTTGTTTTGCAAGGAATAGTGCATGGCAGCTGGTAAGTAGGTTTCCTCAATGTTGGCCAATGGAAATTCAAGTCTCCTCTAGCCATTGACTAGAGGTTAGGGCACAGAGCTTTGGTCCCCTTGGTCTTGGATAAGTCTTGACTGATTTCAGATGAGAATGGCTCAGTCCATGCCACCTTGATGGTTCCATTGAATGCCTCATTCCAATTTTAAAGTCTTGTCCCTATTTTGGCAACTCTAGGTTCAACATGTTATTCCTTGTTCCTTGGACCTTGGAGGCTTGGCTCAGTGATTGTCCCCTTTAGATTCAATCCTCTGAGGTGTCCAAGTGGATTGGAGCAATTGAATTTGGCTGATTTTGGCAAATCGAGCCAAAATGCAAATTCTGCCTTGCCTTGACAGATTTCAGCAAGGCAACTTGGCAATGTTGTATCTCATGGTGTAGGTTGAATTTGGAAATGTTCTTGGCCATTTTGGAAAGCTCTTACATGATACAACAACTGTTTGAACAAGTTTGGTTTTGATCTCTTTTGATTCCAAGTGAAAAATCCCCCTACATTTGGCAAAACGTGAAGGCAAATTCTGACTTAGTGAAAATTTCACTAAGTGTTGGAAAAAGTGACATTTTCACTTTTCAGCCACTTTGATCACTCCATAACTCAAAATACTTAATGAATTGGAATGACTTGTAGTTGAAGTTTTTGTAGGTGATAATGAGGGCTATAAATCCATCTTTGGATGAGAAAAAATGGCCTTGTGGTTTAGGAGTTATGGTCCTCCAAAGTTGGTACCTTTGCCACTTTATTTTTAACTTAGAAAAATTTCTAAGTTTTATGGTTACCCCTTTTACAAGTTATCCCACTTTTCTTGATTTTTCTTGATGAATGATGATTCAAATCATACATTAACATCATTTTAGGGTTAAAAATCCATTTTGGTTAAAAATCTCAAAAAGTCAAAGTTGACTTTTGTGCACAGTTGACTTTTTATCAGATGAATTCCAAACTGTGCAATTCTTTAGGAAATCATGTCCTTGACCTAAATCAAACTTAATGGACATGTTCCATGGGTTTCATAGGGTATATTCAATCATGTATTAGGGTTTGGGAGCATGTCTTGGTCAAAAGTCAAAGTTACAGTTGACTTTTCCCTTAAAACCCTAATTGTGGTGCAGATGAAATTGAGACTTGTTGCTCAAGCTTCTTGGATCAATCCATTGTTCCAAATGGATCAATATGGTGTATTAGAGACCCTCAAATCATCTCTTGAGGTCTTGGCTCATGGTTTGTCCCAAAAGTCAACTTAGGGGTGAATTAGGTCAAGAAACCCTAATTCCTGATTTTTGATGAATGCATCCCCTGAGGCAAAATTGACTTGATGCATGGGTTCATGAGGTTCCATGAAGCATATTAGGTCATGTTTTGGATCATTGCCTTGTGCCCAGATGAAAATTTCCATCTGGAGGCCCTGTTCGACCAAAACCCTAATTTGGTGACACTGTCGATCTTGAGACTTGATCCACCTAGAAGGGAGCGGCCTTGTGCTTAATCCTTGAAGTGGGAGTCCTTTTTGATCCATTGTGGATGTTTGAGAGATTAGACAAGTTGAAGATCATGTCATTTCTTGATTGATCCCTTGTCCAAGCACTCAGAGAGGGCTTGAAACCCTAATTTTGATTGTATTGGATGCTCACCCATCTTTGGGGAGACTGATGAAGCATGATGGTTCATCCATATTGTGATGATGATTTTCACAATGATGGGAAATCGAAGTGGTCAAAATTTGGGGTATTACAGATGCCCCTATTTAATCTTCTTTGACCCGAAGGTATGAATGACGAAGGGATTCGAGCATTCGGGGTGCAAGAGGATTAAATATCGGAATATCCGAAATTTTGATGGTGGTTATGAATGGTAGCTTACGCATTCATCTTCTTTAGCTAAGCGATGATGCTTAGAAAAGGTAAACTTCCCCTCGATCCTGGTTTCCTACCAAGGAACTGGTCTTAATTTCTTTTGAAATAAACTTCCCCTCGATCCTGGTTTCCTACCAAGAACTGGTCTTAGTTTCTGATTTAAACTTCCCCTCGATCCTGGTTTCCTACCAAGAACTGGTCTTAATTTCTGATTTAAACTTCCCCTCGATCCTGGTTTCCTACCAAGAACTGGTCTTAGTTTCTTTTGTCAATAAACTTTCTTGACAAGGGACGCTATTCATAGAGGCTTTCCTCAAACTTCTCGCCGAATTTTCCTGGGGAGATGCCATTTAACGGAAAAAGTGATTGTCAGACTTGCTGGGGGAACCCAATCGTCTGGGTTGTAGAGGTGTACAAACTTCTCTGTTGGAGACGCCATTTGTTGACTCTACTGGGGAAAACGATTCTCTTGAGAGACTGTTTTCATTTGGGATCTTTCATCATACTTTTCTCGGGATCTTCCCGGAGAAACACCATATGATGAGGTCCAATTTTGAGGTGCCAATGACCTTTTCATCAGTGGTTTTTCATAGCAAAACTGGCGTGCTGCCGAATCTCTGATCACGAGGCTTTCTCTGTGGATTTTCCTTAATCCGGGAAAGCAAGGATATCATCTTCAATGGCGAAGAGTGACATCTGTTGAAGGTTCTCTGGTCTTTCAGAGGTTCAAGTTATCAAAGTGGCCAATTGCCGACTCTGAGCTACCAAATACACCGGTGACGTGTTCGTACGTGTATAACACTTCCTGACGAAGCAAGAACTGACAAACTCGATGGAGAGGACGGTTATCACGGCAGGATAAGACCGACTCAAGTGATAGTGATCAAATATGAAATGTGAATGCAAATCAAAAATGCATGATGTATGTATGTATATGCTGACAAAACAGACGCGACATACAGACTAATGGATGAACACAATTGGATACTCGGCCATCGCGGGGCGAAGAAGTACCGTTGATTCAAAATAGCAATTCCACCTTGCTTAGGAGAGATAGTCCCGTTGGGAGCTATGTTAATCGGGCTTAGGAGATGAGAACTCGGCCGAGGATGTCAGACGAAACAAGGTCTCTGACACAGTTGATCCCTTCATTCAGGCATACTGGCTTAGAAGAAGTACTTTGATTCTGCATTTTGAAGTTCGCTTACTTCGGGAGAAGCGATCGATGTTCTTCTGATGTTCAACAGTCAAAAGAAATGCCATCTTTAATTTAAAAGCAGAAAAAGTTTAACAAGTAAATTTATTTTTTGTTTTATTTCAAGAATCGCTGATTAAGTTTAAACAACGTCGTTCTGTAAAGCTAAAACAAATAAAGAATTACAAACAAAAGCACAAGGGCTCAAATTTTATTGATAAGATGGAGATCAGCCAAACGCGTGATTCCAAAGAGTATATACAAAGTTAGAAAATGGTAATTTACAGGGAAAAGGGCTACGTTGAAACATAACGACCACTATCCTTCTACCAACTTTGAATTCGGGACATCCTGAGCTTCTGTCGAAGATGACCTTGACTGGAGTTTTCCTCCGATAGATGATGTAACTGCTGCTGCTGAGGGACTTGCCTCTGTTGAACATAGTTACTTGCCATTATCCCTAACTTTTGCCTGGATTGTACTATGAGATTTCCAATCCATCGGGATAATTCTTTTTTTTTTCATGTCTCTAACTTTTTCCTGGACCGCCCTTTCGGGTTTTCAATCCACCGAGACGTTTTTTTTAGTTTAGGCGAAGTATTTCTTGACTACATCAACATTCGTGGGGTAGGCAAATTCCTCTCCGTCCATGGTTGCAAGTCTCAAGGCGCCGCCTGAGAAAGCTTTTGTGACCACATAGGGGCCATCATAATTTGGGGTCCATTTGCCCCGAGAGTCAGTGAGAAATGATTGTATCTTCTTGAGCACGAGGTCTCCTTTTCTGAAAATATGAGGTCGGACCTTTTTGTCGAACGCCCTTTTCATTCTCTGTTGATACAACTGACCGTGGCATAGTGCCGTGATTCTCTTTTCTTCGATCAGGTTCAGTTCGTCGTGTCGACTTTGACACCATTCAGCTTCGGTGAGCTTAGCTTCCATCAATACCCTGATTGACGGGATCTCTACTTCTATGGGAAGCACTGCCTCCATGCCATATACTAGAGAGAAAGGGGTAGCCCCTGTTGAAGTGCGGACAGATGTGCGATAACCATGAAGAGCAAAGGGTAGCATCTCGTGCCAATCTTTATAGGTTACAACCATTTTTTGAACGATCTTCTTGATGTTCTTGTTAGCCGCTTCTACCGCTCCGTTCATCTTGGGTCGGTAGGGAGATGAGTTATGGTGTTCAATCTTGAACTTTGCGCACAACTCCTTCATCATCTTATTGTTCAAGTTAGATCCATTATCAGTAATGATCTCGCTTGGAACACCATAACGGCAGATGATATTGTTTTTGATAAATCGGACCACCACTTGTCGGGTTACATTGGTGAATGACGCTGCTTCGACCCACTTGGTGAAATAGTCAATGGCTACCAGGATGAACCGATGTCCGTTTGAAGCCTTGGGCTCAATCATACCAATCATATCGATTCCCCATATGGAAAAAGGCCACGGGGAAGAAAGAACTTTGAGATGTGATGGCGGTACATGAATTTTGTCGGAGTATATCTGACACTTGTGACACCTCCTCATGTACTTGTAGCAGTCGGATTCCATTGTCAACCAATAATACCCGGCCCTGAGAATTTTTCTCGCCATTGTGTGTCCGTTGGCATGAGTGCCAAAGGATCCTTCATGAATTTCTTTCATGAGCATGTCTGCTTCTGGTCTGTCGACACATCGGAGCAAGACCATGTCAAAATTTCTCTTATAAAGAGTGTCACCGCTCAGGAAGAAGTTTCCAGCCAATCTTCTGAGGGTTTTCCTGTCTTTTCTGAGTGCCCCATATGGGTACTCTTGTTTCTGAAGGAAGCATTTGATATCGTGATACCAAGGTCTGTCGTCTATGACTGCTTCAATCGCGAAGATGTAAGCGGGCCGTTCAAGGCGCATTATGTCGATCTTAGGTATGTCATTCCACCGACCTACACTAATCATGGAAGAGAGAGTGGCTAATGCGTCATCCATGTGATTCTCATCACGAGGGATGTGATGAAACTCAACTCTGTTGAAGAAGGGTAACAACCTTCTTGCATAGTCTTTATAAGGAATCAATCCTGATTGGTATGTGTTCCAATCTCCTTTTATCTGGTTGATAACCAGGGCTGAGTCGCCGTATACGTCCAAGTTTTTGATCCTTAAATCAATCGCTTCTTCGAGACCCATAATACATGCTTCGTATTCGGCCTCGTTGTTCGTACATTTGAACGTAAGTCTGGCAGTGAAAGGAATGTGGGAACCCTGAGGGGTAACAATGATTGCCCCAATTCCGTTTCCATAATGATTAACTGCTCCATCAAAGATGAGTCCCCACTGGGAACCTGGTTCTAGCCCTTCACTGGGTAGCGGTTCATCGCAATCTTTCGTCTTTAGATACATGACATCTTCGCCTGGGAAGTCAAACCCGATTGATTCTTGATCGTCAATCGGTTGATGAGCCAAATGATCGGCTAAAATACTTCCTTTAACGGCATTCTGAGCATGGTACTCTATGTCATATTCTGATAGTAACATCTGCCAACGGGCAATCCTTCCCGTGAGAGCAGGTTTTTCGAAAACGTACTTGATTGGATCCATTTCGGAGACCAACCAAGTAGTATGACGAATCATGTACTGGCGAAGACGTTTGGCTGCCCAAGCCAAAGCGCAACAAGTTTTCTCAAGCATTGTGTACCGAGTCTCGCAGTCGGTGAATTTCTTGCTTAGATAGTAAATGGCAGACTCTTTCCTTTTAGTTTCGTCTTGTTGGCCAAGTACACATCCCATTGAGTCCTCTAGGACTGTGAGGTAAATGATTAGTGGTCTTCCTTCCACTGGAGGTGATAGAATCGGAGGATTCAACAAATATTCCTTAATACTGTCGAAGGCAGTTTGGCAGTCTTCTGACCAAACGCAATCCTGGTTCTTTTTGAGTAATTTGAAAATCGGCGCACAAGTGGCGGTCATAAGGAATATGAATCTGGAGATGTAGTTCAAACGTCCCAGGAATCCTCTGACTTGTTTTTCAGTTTTCGGAGAAGGCATTTCTTGAATGGCCTTGACCTTGTCAGGATCAACTTCAATCCCTTTCTGGCTGACGATGAACCCTAGTAGTTTCCCTGAACGGACACCGAAGGTGCACTTGTTGGGATTCAAGCGGAGCTTGAATTTTCTTAGACGTTCGAACAATTTTGACAGATGTTCAACGTGCTCATCCTCTGTTCTTGATTTTGTAATCAAATCATCGACATATACCTCGATTTCTTTGTGTATCATGTCATGAAACAGAGTAGTCATGGCCCTTTGATAGGTTGCCCCGGCATTCTTTAAACCGAACGGCATTACTTTGTAACAAAAGGTACCCCATGGGGTAATGAACGAAGTTTTCTCCATGTCTTTCGGCGCCATTTTGATCTGGTTATAGCCCGAGAATCCATCCATGAAGGAGAATACTTTGAACTTTGCTGTGCTGTCTACCAGCATGTCAATGTGTGGTAAAGGAAAGTCGTCCTTTGGACTTGCCTTGTTTAGATCTCTGTAATCAACACACATTCTGACCTTCCCATCCTTTTTGGGAACGGGTACGATGTTGGCTAACCATTGAGGATATTCAGATGTAGCGAGGAAACCTGCGTCAATCTGTTTCTATACCTCCTCTTTGATTTTGATGGCCATGTCCGGGTGAGTCCGTCTCAACCTTTGCTTTACTGGCGGACATTCCAATCTTAGCGGTAAGTGATGTTCCACGATGCTGGTATCCAACCCTGGCATGTCCTGATAGGACCAAGCGAATACATCGGGGAATGCTTTGAGAAGCTTTATCAAACTTTCTTTGATAGTTGGACTGAGCAGTGCTCCAATCCTGATTTCTTTTCTCTCTTTCTCTGAACCCAAGTTTACCGTTTCCAACGGCTCTTTGTGAGGTTCGATGGACCTTTCCTCTTGTATGAGTAGTTGGGAGATCTCTTCTGGAATTTCGTTGTCATTTTCTTCTTCAGCCTCGAATACCGGGAACTCAAAGTTGGAAGAAGGCATCGGATCGTATGTTTCAACGGGGTATAAAACAAGCAATCTGCATGACGTGATGATTCGTGTTTAGAAGAGATAGAGAAAATGTAAGTGTGTGCAGTGTATTTATTTTACTTCTTGTTTTTATGATTGAATTGTTTTTTAGGATTACCATTTTCTGAAAAAGCAAAAAGAGAAAACAGTAATTAATGCGGAAATTACAGAACGACGTTATTTTATTAATGAACAAGTCGAATCTTGAAACTACAGCCCTATAAAACAAAACTCTGTCGCTTTGGGCAAAGCGAAGAGGGAAATTTACAAAAAGCGAGCCCTATCAAAATATCCGTTTCACCTGGGCAGGGTGAAAGGTTAAAGATGGCAATTACTTTGACTGATGAACGACCTTTGGAACCTCGACAGCAACCCATTGGCGGCGAACTCCTCGGTGAATCACAAAGTCTGGCACCTTCCTTGATTTGTCTTCAGAAATGATGCTGATTTCTGGTGGAGCAGGATCATTGGAATCTGTCTCCCAGGCAGAATTGTCGTAGGAGGATTCCTCTGTTGTATTTTGCATAGCATTGGTGCTCTCAGCTGTATCTCCCCATCCAGTTGGCTGGATGTCTTCGAGCCTGATACGAGAGCTTTCGGGAGCAGTGTACTTGACCATAAAGTCGTATTTTTTACTTGGTTGTCCCAAAGTGTCCCAAACTTCTTTGGAACTGGAGAAGTCATCCCTCTCGATGACGTTGACCTCAGGAAAAGCATAGTTGATGAATTCTAGTCCTGCAAACGTTGCGAATTCATCTTCATGTTGAGTAGTTTCCGAATGACCTGAATGTTGATCCCATGACATGGTGGGGACACAAGTATTCTGTTTAATGACGGTCAGCTGATTTTCATTGTTCGGCTGACTTTCCGGCCCCAAGTTCCCTAGGGTAAGGCTGCCACATTGGCATGCCATCCATCGGGCCATAGTAATTGCGGCCAAAGTTGTCTTTCATCAGAGTGTCCTCCTCTAATGAATTTGGCGGAGCACGGCATCCTTCCGGATCACAATCTCCGTAGATCATTTTGACATCTGATCTTGGTATAAATCTCGGACTTTCTCTAGGAAAGCAAAAAGGCATAGGCACCTCTTCCTGAGACATATAGCCGTCCTTGTTAAGGTAGGACTTCCATTCTTCATCTGTGTCAGAGGGATCTTCCTCATTGATAGCATGAACTGCCTGAGACATTGGGTGAAGAAAACCTCCACTGTGGAAGAAGTTTTGAAGGGGATGAAGACTTTCATCGTTGGCGGCTGTCTGGGTACAGGTTGCAGAAAAACCAAGACCCTTCTTTGTTTTATTGTCAATAGGAATGACAAGCCGTCCTCATCCTGTCGTATCGGTACTCTCGACCGCTTTGATAGCATCTTTGTATGAAGAAATCGAGGTTCCTTCTTTGAACTTACTGTCCTTGCTCACCGATAGTGCTTGGAACTGAGTTCCAATAACCTCCTCGGGTTCCACACAAGTAGATGATGATAAGTTACTCACAAGCAAGGCTTGTTCCCCACAAACCGTGATAAGTTGATCGTTCTTGACGAACTTTAGCTTTTGGTGGAGGGTCGAAGTGACCGCTCCAGCCTGATGTATCCAAGGTCTTCCTAATAAACAACTGTATGTTGCCCGGATGTCCATGACCTGGAAAGTGATTTGGAAAGTGTGAGGACCAATAGTTATGGGAAGATCAACTTCGCCGATAACCGTTTTTCTGGATCCGTCGAATGCTTTGACGACGACCTCGCTGACTCTCATCGGAGGGCCCTTAAATGATAACTGCGTCAAAGTGGACTTCGGCATAACATTCAGGGCTGACCCTGTGTCTACCAGTACGTTGGCTAAAGCATCGCCCTGGCAGTTAATTGTAATGTTGAGCGCCATGTTATGACGGCGACCCTCTTCAGGTAATTCTTCATCACTAAATCCCAAATTGTTGCAGGAAGTGATGTTAGAGACAATGCTATCGAACTGTCTGATTGTTACATCCTGTTCCACAAAGGCTTGCTCCAAGACTTTCTGTAGAGCCTCTCTGTGTGCTTCTGAACTGAGTAACAGTGATAATACTGAGATCTTTGAAGGAGTCTGTAACAGTTGATCAACAATGTTATATTCACTCCTTTGGATGAGCTTTAGCATCTCATCTTTGTCTTTTGAAAAGTCGGGATTACCGGATTGACCGAATGGTGGATCAGGAATTTCCGCCTGAAGTTCCTTTTCTTTGTTGGATTCTCCAACCCCTCGGTTGAAGATTCGACCGCTCCGTGTTACACGACTGATGTCTGCAATATTCACGACGGAGGGTAATGGAATTTCCTTTCCATTCTCGATTATTGTTGCACCGTATTTGTAAGGGATTGCCTTAGCTGATTCATACGGTAGTGGCCCCGGTAGATAGATGACTATGGGAACCTTCTGATTTTTCTGACCATCATAAGTAACCTCGATCCGTTCTCGGTTAGGAACTCTAGATTCGTCAAGTAGAGGAATGATGGCAAAAACATCCCTGATCTGGTGATGACCAGAGATCGTGACAACATCCTCAACTTGATCGGCAAGGTAGTTCGGCAACCAAATGATGGGTCCTGAACCTGGATATGGATGAATTTCTTCATGATCGATATGACCCTGAAGAGTTGCTCTCACAAGGTAACACCCTTGGTTACTTTCTGAACAGACGCTACAACTGTCATAGTTGTGTGGTGGCACCTGGCCACGCCCACTTTGAATACAATGTAACCTCACTAGGTTACCTTCCATTGATCGGACATCCTGACTTTGACGACGAGTAGGATTCCTGTTATTGATACTTATTTGCTGAGTATCTTCGTCCATATAGATTGGCATCCACCAGTGATTTAACAAGTGCTGAAGTGCCTCCTAGACAAGGGTACAACCTCGATCGTTTTTGCAACCTGCTTTACAATTTTGATAATCATGTGATATTAAGAATCCAAGTCGGACCTGCTCAGCATGTAACTCTACCAGGTTGGTATTCATCACGCGAATATCGAAGATCTGAACCATATTGATTTGATAGGAGTTCCTATCATGGTAGTCTTGGATCCATCCAAGATCCATCTGATGCTGGAAGGCCTCTTGTATGAAAGAGCATCCCTGTTTGTTTACCGAGCAAATCAGACAGGAACTGTAATCGTGCCGCGGCAGATTATGATACTGGCTTTGCCTTGAGTGTATCGCCACCAAGTTGACATTCATCGCACGGATGTCGTGGTTTTGAATGACGTTGGAATTCGTGTAAACCATGTTAACTCCACGAACTCGGTGCTCTTGGATCCATCCAAGATCCATTTGTTCCTGTAGAGCTGCTTGCACTACCGAACATCCTTGGTTATCTTCAGAGCAGATATCACACTGGTGATAGTTATGAGGTGGCACATGGCCATATCCATTCTGTCTACAATGCATCTTGACCAGATTGGTCTTTAACAAGAGTACATCGTGAATTATATAGACATTGTTAGTCTCTTTCTCAATCAGATTGACTGCAGCTTTCTCGTGTTGAGGCAGCGGGTTCGTAAGAACATTAGGATTCGTATCTTTGAAAGATAAGAGCCCGCTCCTAACAAGCTTTTGCACGTCGGATTTGAAATTAAGACAAGTCTCAATGTTATGCCCTGAACCTCCTTGATGATAAGGGCATGTTTGATCCACCTTAAACCAGAAAGGCGGATTTTCCGGAACTGAAAGGGGAGACTTAGTCTGGATGTGCCCCTTGGCTAGCAGTAACGGAAACAGTTCTGCGTACGTTACAGGTATAGGATCAAATCCTGGTGGTCGTATTATACGGTTGTTGTTATATGGAGGACGAGCCTGCTGAAGAGGCTGTTGTGTCCTTTGTTGGTCAAGTTGGCTCTGCGCAATCTGAGGTTGATACATAGGAACAGGCGCGGGGCCGATAGCAGGAGTAACAGCTGCTACTGGCTGATAACGTCGCCTTTGCTTTCCGAGAGAGATATTCCCAATATCTTGCTCTTTTTTCTTAGGGAGAGCACTACCGTATTTTTTAGTACCGCTCGTTGATCCAGTGCCTTTTACCAAACGTCCTTCTCGGACGGCTTCCTCAAGACGTACACCCATGCCGACCATTTCGGTGAAATTACTGGGTGCACTGGCGACCATTCGGTCATAGTAAAATGAGCTTAAGGTCTTTAAGAAGATTTTTGTCATCTCTTTTTCCTCAAGAGGTGGACAAATTTGAGCGGCAATTTCACGCCACCTTTGAGCATACTCCTTAAAGGTTTCCTTGTCCTTTTGTGACATCGATCTGAGTTGATCTCTGTCGGGTGCCATGTCCAAATTGTACTTGTATTGTTGGACGAAGGCAGTACCAAGATCCCTGAATGTACTGATCGTAGTACGGTTTAAACCCATGTACCATTTGAGTGTGGCACCGGTTAAACTATCCTGGAAGTAGTGAATCAGCAGGTCCTGATTCACCGTCTGAGCTGACATCCGTCGAGCGTACATCACCAGATGGCTCTGAGGGCAAGAGTTACCCTTGTATTTTTCAAAGTCGGGCACTTGGAACTTGTGTGGGACTTTCACATTTGGGACCAAGCAGAGGTCTGCGGCGTCCTTTCCAAATAGATCCTGACCGCGAATGGCTTGCAGCTCTTTCTGCATTTCCAGGAACTGTTCCTGGAATTCATCCATTCTGTCAAACATAGTTTCCTTCTTACCAGAAGGTGTCCGTGGAATCTGTCCTTCTGGGACAATGTGCACCACAGGGGGTGGTACCGTGACTACGACAGTAAGTCTTGGCGCTTCCCGAAGTTTGTAACCTTCAGGAGTCTTGAGTATGCCCCTGGCATCTTTGCTTTCCCGAAGTTTGTAACCTTCAGGCCCAGCGGCTTCTGTTGCGATTCCCTGATCTTCAGTGATCGGCGGAACATATACTTCCGGGATATAGTTAACAGGCATGCCCCAAGGACGATCTTTCGGCATCTGATACCTAGGATCATACTTCTCCACTATGGGCGTTGAGGTGATCTCTGAGATCACAGTTCTTTGTAGCTGAGCTTCTACCATGGCTTGCATGTCGTTACGAAGCTTTCTCATATCCTCTCTCAGAGCGTCGATCTCTTCTTTCAACTCTCTGTTTTCTTCCTCAAGATCATCCATCTTTCTCTGACGATTGGCCCGAGTATTATACGAATGAGACAGATTGACTCTAGAATCGAGACACAAACGTGAGATTCGTAGGGAAGAAGAATACGCAATGTGAGAATGATGAATGCAATGATTATATTAATTGTTGTTTTTTTGGTTTAATCAAAATAAACTTCGGTAATTAGATTGCAAATATCAAACAGTGGGGAAACCCCTTTTTATTGAAATTCAAAGGATTACAGAAATGGAAATACAGTAGATTACAAAGTGCAGAAACAGAAACCTAAACTAATGGGTCCCGAGTCCTCTCTGAAGAGAAACCGGGTGCTGATTCTGGTATCTTCCTTTTCTTTGACCGGGCGCTTGGGCCGTTGTCGGGTTGTCATTCCTTTGCCGGGTGAAAGGAGCAAGCAAATTCCTTTGGTCATCTTGATTCTCTACAGCATGCTGCTCCAAAATTTCAATCAGAGCATCTTTCTCTTTTAGTAGTTGCTGTATTTGGATACACTCTACGTCGAGGGTGCGGTACTTGTTCTTCCAAGACCTTCTTTCTTTTTGAACTTTGTTGAGAGTAACCTGAAGCCTTTCAGTTTCCGTCATGAAGTACATGACAATTTCCCTCGGCGGAAGAATTCCGTAACGAGGATAAGGCATCTTTAGCTTGAGAGCTCTAGTTTGTACCCAATGGAGATAAGGCTCCACCGAGACACAGTCCGGTTTTCCCAGAGACTCTCGTCCTTTCTTATGAACATGTTTCCAAGCTTGCACTATTTCCATCTTTAGTGCTCTGTCACTTTCTCCTTCTTTGAAGAAAAGACCTTCCAGATGAACACCCAGTGGGATATGTCTCATCGGGTATCCAAATTGACGAAGAACTAATATCGGATGATAGTTGATTCCTCCTTTAGTTCCTATGAGGGGTACGCTGGGGAAGTTTCCACAACGGTCAATGATTCTGATTCCCTCATAAATCCTATTACACCAATCTATATCAGAGATGGTAAGAGACATGATCTTTTGCGACCAGCGTAAGACACTCTTGCAATCCCAAAAAGCAGCAGACTTTGGAAAATGAGAGGTAAACCATTTGTAGAGCACAGGTACACAGCATGTGATCTCCCCTCCGCTGTACAAATTTCCTAAGTGTACAGAATGATACGCATCCGCGAGCAAAGTCGGCACTAGGTTTCCAATGAGAAAAACCTTAATAGCGTTGATATCGACGAAGTTATTGATGTTGGGAAACAAAAATAATCCGTAGGTGAGCAAGACAAAGATGCTTTCAAAAGCAGTCATATTCCCTATACTAGCGAAGTACAGAGCTTTCTTTGTTAAGAACTGGGCTGGCAAACCTTGGATACCACCCTTGGTAGTCAGGTGAGTCCTGACTTCAGACTCGTCCAAATGAATTGCTATTGCAATAGTCTGATTCTTTGGAATTTCTTCCAGTCCAGAAAATGGAGCTCGATCAGTGATATGTAAATCAGCCAGATGAGAATACTCCTCCAGCGTTGGTGCTAGCTGGTAATCCGGGAATGTGAAACAATGATAAACCGGATCGTAGAATTGAATGAGCGTGTCCATGATCCCCTTAATCACATGGACTCTTAACAGTGGTAGCAAACCACCGTGCTTGGCTCTGAAAGGCTCTGGGTTAACGATCATCCTTGCTAACTTTCTCAAATCCCCTAGTTTTGGAACCTTGAAGGTATACTGGTGAGTTCTCCTTCTACCGAAATCCATTAGTGCAATCTTTTTCTCTGATATTTGCAATCTCAGTCTTAGTTTAATTTGAAAAACAAAGAGACTAGAAGAGAATTTTTTTTGAATGTTTTAATGTTTTATTAAATGAATGCATGAATGCAGCACACAAAAACATAGAAAAAACATGGGGTCAAAGGGTCGTTGTCATGAAGTCAAGGCTCTACCCATCCCCAAAGGTTTATACTAGGGTGATTTTTGTACCTGTACTCATTATCATCAGCTCCTCCCCGGAAAGCAAAACAACAAGCGGATCGCCAGCGAGTTGTGTGCAATCTTAGAGTAAGTGCTATTCACCGAGAATAGATCACCAGCCTCAAATGAGGGTAGTATCGCGTAACAACTATTTCCGATAGTTTCCGCACTACGAAAAAGGTTGGCTTTTCTTAAGTGTATACTCAATCTCACCACATGCGGCATCACACGCATTCCCAGTAGCAGAAAAATAAACACATATAGCATTTAGGAAAAGCAGTATATATATTTGTCCTAATCATCCTAGACTTATAAAGCTATGAATCTTAAGTTCCTGACAGAAATGGGTTCCCCGGCGGAAGCCCTAATCTGTGGTTCCCTGCCTAAGAGATGGACCAGCATAGGTCAATCTTTCTCTTCGGTAGAGTTCCCATTTTCCGTAGAAAACGGGGATGAGGCCCCACGGTGGGCGCCACTTTTCTGTAGCGAACGATTTTGGACGCGGTTCTTAAGCATTGGTCGCTCTCTGCGGTTTGAGCTTAAAACTACAGGTCGATTCATTTTTTATCCTATTGTGAGCTAAATATGGAAAGGAAATAGATGTCTCCAATTAACCCTGCTTGCATACTGAGTTTAAACAGCGGTCTGTTAGGTTACGGATGCTATCAATGTGGGGGGGCCTTTGTACTGGTTATTTGTATTTTCGCCAATACTGTTCTCTTTCTTTTTTACCTGGGCAGAAGGTTTCTGGCGGGGAACAAGGATTAGGATGTTAGGACTGGTGCTTTTGAATTACTGCTTTTAATTGATGAAGATATGGGATTTGGGTTTTTTGTTGATTGCGCTCGCTACGTATTCCCGTTTACCGAAACATGGAAATCAGAGCGTTCATAGTTCCTCCTATTCTATGGGAGGAAATGGGTGTTTTGGTGTCTTGTTCAAAGCCCAAGACATGAAGCGAAAGGTGATTTGTATCTTGTTCAAAGCCCAAGATGTGAAGCTAAAAGGTCTATTTGTGTCTTGTTTAAAGCACAAGACGTGAAGCTGAAAGACCTCGGCTTTAGAGAGAATTTGTCATCTCTAAAGAGGGGAGAAGGAGAATTACTTTAACTGGGATACGCGGATCCGAGCAATTCCATAATTTCCGAAGAAAGGGTTTTAACCTGAAGGAGAAGACTTTAACTCAGTGTGGAGCAATGCCATCTTTCCTTAGGAATTTCTCATGCTAAAAGAGGGACAGTGGCATGGATGTAGATGATCCAGAGGCTTGCCGCTTACAGCGATTAGATGAAGGGAAAGGAGTTGTTGATGTTTGTGTACTGCGAACGAGGCACAGCTTTGATGCTAAAAGGTCGATTGGATCAACCAGTGGTTTTCTTATACAAAGCCTAAGAGGAGGCTAATTTCCGCTAGGAAAATCATTATACAAAGCCTAAGAGGAGGCTATTTTGTGTCTCGTACAAAGCCCGAGAGAAAGGCTAAAAGTTTTTGACCCAGTGGGGCATATCGTTATACAAAGCCTAAGAGGAGGCTAGGAAAGAGTTGACTCAGTTGGAGAATCTTTTATACTCAGTAAGAGAGTGTTTTTGTATCTCGTACAAAGCCCGAGAGAGAGGCGAAAAGGTTATTTTGACTCCACTGGGGAGAATTTAGGTATCTCGTACGAAGCCCGAGATGGAGGCTATTGTAACTGTTTCAGTTGAGTGACAGATCCAATATACTGATTTAAAAGAGAAAATCAGTTCTTATATGAGTAACACTGTACACAGGGATTTAATTTGAGGATCAGGGATATTTCCTTCTCTTTGAGGAAACGGGAAATCCAAAGGGTATTGAGACTATCCGAGTCTGCGGGTTTCCTTCCTATTTAATGAAGGATGGTTGAGAATGTCTTTGAGACTCAAGGAAGTTAGACTGTCCGTGTCTAGAGTTTTATCTTTTGTACTATGCTTTGAGAAACAGTAGTAGACTCTATGAAAGGACTGTTCTATGAGGATGACTAGGTTCTGTTCCTATACCTCTAGGAGGTCGTCGGGACAATTTGTACGAAGCCCAAGAGGAGGCTGGAAACTTTTAAGAAGCCGACGGGTCCTTGTACGAAACCCAAGAGGAGGCTATCATTCCCGGAGGAAGAGATCATTATATGAAGCCTAAGAGAAGGCTGTGAATACTTCTAAGAAGCCGTAGGGTCCTTGAATAATGCCCAAGAGGAGGCCGGTGCTTTTAAGAAGCCCGTGGGTCTATCATCTCCTTTCCATTAGGAGAGATAACTCTTTTAAAGATAAAAACCACTGGTAAACGTGCGAGGTTTACTATCCAGCGACTCTTAGCTTTTAAAGAGGGTTCCTTAGTTAAGGTCCAAGATTATGACCGTAGTGGGTACCCAAACCCCGAGACATTCAAGGCAAGCTATCCACAAGGAATAGATCAAGTCAGGAAAGTTCGAGAATTGGGAAGAAAATCAAAGATGCCATTCACGGAGAATACATTCATCTTAGGGAGTAGAGCTTCTTGACGATTCCTAAGGAGGACAGCCGAAGAGAAGACTGTATCTGGTGCTCCTATTGGGGACCTAGGCGTCTATTTCTACGAATAAGTGAAACGGCGTCACCTAGTTCTAGACGTAGTTGCCGGGGAAACTCGAAATATCTATACTATTATTACACAGTAGATATGAGTTTATGAAAGGAGACTTACAGTGAGCAGCCCCACAATACAGTTTATAATATGAAAGCAGTAAATGAAAGCGATAACCACTTACTCGGTTGTAGTGCTTCCATGCTGTTTGGTTAGTTGTTCAACAAAGAAAGATTAAAAACAACAGTATATTCAAAATCAAAGGAGAAAGTGCTTTGAAAAAGAAAGATTTGGGGCTTACAGCTCAAGGAGAGGCCCAGGGTTTTATCAGTGAGCGCACTGTTTGACTTTGTACAGAGGGACTTATACAAGTGACTGGGGCCCAAAATGGTTTTCTGTACAAAGGGATGGGTCTTACACTCTCTCAAGAGGCCCAAAAAGGTTTAAAGAAAAGATAATGGGTCTTACTACTCGAGGGTAGGCCCAGATGATTTTTGAAAAGGCGACGATCGCGCCGTTTGTTTTTTGACGGTATCGGGACTTATACAATAAGTGAGGCCCAAAGATGATTTGGTCAAAAAAAGGATTGGGTCTTACACTCTAATAGAGGCCCAAAGTGTTTTGAATGGGTCTTATAGCTCAAGGAGAGGCCCAGATGAGTTTTATTTTAAACGGGCGACGATCGCGCCGTTTACTTGTACAGCGGGACTTATACAATGAGTGAGGCCCAAAAAGTGTTTGTACAAGGGGGGATGGGTCTTACACTCTCTCAAGAGGCCCAAAGTGTTTTGAAAATGATTTATGAGGGTTGAATTAATCCAAAACCCTAATTTGTTTTCAAAATGTATTTAATTGAATAAAAAATTCAATTAAAATGATCAAAAATTGTTTAACACATGGAAAACAAATTGTGATCTTGGATTAATGCTTCAAAAATTAAGTATTGACCTACAAAATAATTAGAAAGCATTAAAAGTTGCAAAATCAATGTAGAAAAAATATTTAAAATGCCAAAAACAATCAAAATATTAATTCTTTACAAAAATATCAATTATATGAAATAAATAATATTTTTGGGATTTTTTGATAAAATAAAATATTTTAACATTTTTGTGAATTATTAAAAAAAGAATCAACTCAAAATCATTAAAACTCAGAGAGAAATTAATTTTTGAATCAATTAAACAAAATCACAAAATTCAAATATTTGAATTTATGAAAAATGGCACCAAGAACAGGCTGAAGAACACGCGCGTGTTCTTGGTTTCTCAGATTTGCGTTTTCTATCCAATCTCCATGAATACGTAATCATATAATGCAATCCACATATCATTATACTCGTCTCAACCTCACGATCATGTCTATGTACTTTAATTTCATTTAAATTAAACATACAACAAGAAATCACGAAGAAACCTCAAGAACCCTAATTTCTGCATGAAGGCTAGGATTTTTGATACACGATTCAAACAATGCAATTAATTGAGGGAAAACATTCCATATGATTATGAACATATGGCCAAATTGTTGTGCGAGGAAATATGCATAGATTGAGAGATGACCAAGTATGTGCTTACCTCCAAGTCGTGACAGCAACAGCAGATGTGATTTTGAGTTGGAGGTGTTACAGATGAGTGGTGATGATCTGGACAGCTTCCCTACACCATATGGAGTGTGTTTGGATGGTTGGACTTGATTGAAATTGGCTGGATCATTTTGTGGTACCTCAGTTGCACCTTGTTTGAAAATTTGAGCAACCAGCTGGTGATTTCATGAAATTGATGTTTCAGAAGTTATGTGAGTGTTTGATGAGCTCATATGTGATGTATGTGAGGTGTGTGAATGATTGGTTTGTGCAGAATTGCTCCCAAACTCAAAACCCGATAACTACCTTGCTAAGAAAGGCATTTTTACCAAGAGAAAGAGATTTTGAGGAAAGCATCTGTTAGATGGCTTTGGTGTACTTAAACTGACCACAATTGAGCTCTATTTATAGTAGAGCAAGTTTGTTTTGCAAGGAATAGTGCATGGCAGCTGGTAAGTAGGTTTCCTCAATGTTGGCCAATGGAAATTCAAGTCTCCTCTAGCCATTGACTAGAGGTTAGGGCACAGAGCTTTGGTCCCCTTGGTCTTGGATAAGTCTTGACTGATTTCAGATGAGAATGGCTCAGTCCATGCCACTTTTATGGTTCCATTGAATGCCTCATTCCAATTTTGAAGTCTTGTCCCTATTTTGGCAACTCTAGGTTCAACATGCTATTCCTTGTTCCTTGGACCTTGGAGGCTTGGCTCAGTGATTGTCCCCTTTAGATTCAATCCTCTGAGGTGTCCAAGTGGATTGGAGCAATTGAATTTGGCTGATTTTGGCAAATCGAGCCAAAATGCAAATTCTGCCTTGCCTTGACAGATTTCAGCAAGGCAACTTGGCAATGTTGTATCTCATGGTGTAGGTTGAATTTGGCAATGTTCTTGGCCATTTTGGAAAGCTCTTACATGATACAACAACTGTTTGAACAAGTTTGGTTTTGATCTCTTTTGATTCCAAGTGAAAAATCACCCTACATTTGGCAAAAAGTGAAGGCAAATTCTGACTTAGTGAAAATTTCACTAAGTGTTGGAAAAAGTGACATTTTCACTTTTCAGCCACTTTGATCACTCCATAACTCAAAATCCTTAATGAATTGAATGACTTGTAGTTGAAGTTTTTGTAGGTGATAATGAGGGCTATAAATCCATCTTTGGATGAGAAAAAATGGCCTTGTGGTTTAGGAGTTATGGTCCTCCAAAGTTGGTACCTTTGCCACTTTATTTTTAACTTAGAAAAATTTCTAAGTTTTATGGTTACCCCTTTTACAAGTTATCTCACTTTTCTTGATTTTTCTTGATGAATGATGATTCAAATCATACATTAACATCATTTTAGGGTTAAAAATCCATTTTGGTGAAAAATCTCAAAAAGTCAAAGTTGACTTTTGTGCACAGTTGACTTTTTATCAGATGAATTCCAAACTGTGCAATTCTTCAGGAAATCATGTCCTTGACCTAAATCAAACTTGATGGACATGTTACATGGGTGTCATAGGGTATATTCAATCATGTATTAGGGTTTGGGAGCATGTCTTGGTCAAAAGTCAAAGTTACAGTTGACTTTTCCCTTAAAACCCTAATTGTGGTGCAGATGAAATTGAGACTTGTTGCTCAAGCTTCTTGGATCAATCCATTGTTCCAAATGGATCAATATGGTGTATTAGAGACCCTCAAATCATCTCTTGAGGTCTTGGCTCATGGTTTGTCCCAAAAGTCAACTTAGGGGTGAATTAGGTCAAGAAACCCTAATTCCTGATTTTTGATGAATGCATCCCCTGAGGCAAAATTGACTTGATGCATGGGTTCATGAGGTTCCATGAAGCATATTAGGTCATGTTTTGGATCATTGCCTTGTGCCCAGATGAAAATTTCCATCTGGAGGCCCTGGTCGACCAAAACCCTAATTTGGTGACACTGTCGATCTTGAGACTTGATCCACCTAGAAGGGAGCAACCTTGTGCTTAATCCTTGAAGTGGTAGTCCTTTTTGATCCATTGTGGATGTTTGAGAGATTACACAAGTTGAAGATCATGTCATTTCTTGATTGATCCCTTGTCCAAGCACTCAGAGAGGGCTTGAAACCCTAATTTTGATTGTATTGGATGCTCACCCATCTTTGGGGAGACTGATGAAGCATGATGGTTCATTAATATTGTGATGATGATTTTCACAATGATGGGAAATCTAAGTGGTCAAAATTTGGGGTATTACAGAAAGGTCAGAATGTGTGTAGACTACCGGGATATAAACAAGGCTAGTCCAATGGATGACTTTCCTTTACCATACATTGACATGCTGGTAGACAGTACAACAAATTTCAAAGTTTTCTCCTTCATGGATGGATTCTCGGGCTATAATCAAATAGAAATGGCACCGAAAGACATGGAGAAAACTTCGTTCATCACCCCATGGGGTACCTTTTGTTACAAGGTAATGTCGTTCGGTTTGAAGAACGCTGGTGCAACCTATCAAAGTACCATGACTACTCTGTTTCATGACATGATACACACGGAAATTGAGGTATATGTCGATGACATGATTGCCAAATCTAAAACAGAAGAGGAGCATGTGACCCTCCTGTCAAAACTATTTGAGCGGTTGAGAAAGTACAAACTCAGCTTAAATCCCAACAAATGTACCTTTGGTGTCCGTTCAGGGAAACTTTTAGGGTTCATCGTCAGCCAAAAAGGAATTGAGGTTGATCCTGACAAGGTCAAGGCCATTCAAGAAATGCCTTATCCGAAAACTGAAAAACAAATCAGAGGATTCCTGGGACGTTTGAACTACATCTCCAGATTCATATTCCCCATGACTGCGACATGTGCGCCGATTTTCAAATTACTCAAAAAGAATCAGGACTGCGTTTGGACAGAAGATTACCAAACCGCCTTCGACAGTATTAAGGAATACCTGTTGAACCCACCGATTCTATCACCTCCAGTGGAAGGAAGACCACTGATCATCTACCTCACAGTCCTAGAGGACTCCATGGGTTGTGTACTTGGCCAACAAGACGAAACAAAAAGGAAGGAGTCTGCCATTTACTATCTGAGCAAGAAATTCACTGACTGTGAAACTCGGTACACTATGCTCGAGAAAACTTGTTGTGCTTTGGCTTGGGCAGCAAGACGTCTTCTCCAGTACATGATTCATCACACTACTTGGTTAATCTCAGAAATGGATCTGATCAAGTACGTCGTTGAAAAGCCTGCTCTCACGGGAAGGATTGTTCGTTGGCAGATGTTGTTATCAGAATATGACATAGAGTACCATGCTCAAAAATTTGTTAAAGGGAGTATTTTAGCCGATAATTTGGCTCATCAACCGATTGAAAATCAAGAATCAATCGGGTTTGACTTCCCATACAAAGATGTCATGTATCTAAAAATGAAAGAATGCGATGAACCGCTACCCAATGAAGGGCCAGAACCAGGTTTCCAATGGGGACTAATATTTGACGGAGCTGTCAATCATTACGAAAATGGAATTGGGGCAATCATCATAACACCTCAGGGTACCCACATTCCTTTCACTGCCATACTTACATTCAAGTGTATAAACAACAAGGCCAAATATGAAGCTTGTATTATGGGTCTCGAAGAAGCGATAGATTTGAGGATCAAAAAATTGGATGTATATGGCGACTCAACTTTGGTTATCAAACAGATCAAAGTAGATTGGAACACATACCAATTCGGATTGATTCCTTACAAAGACTATGCGAGAAGGTTGTTACCATTCTTCAACAGAGTCGAGTTTCATCATATCCCTCATGGAGAGAATCACATGGCTGATGCATTAGCCACCCTCTCTTCCATGATTAGTGTAGGTCAATGGAACGACCTACCTAAGATCGACATAATGCGCCTTGAACGGCCCGCTTACATCTTCACGATTGAAGCATTCATAGATGACAAGCCATGGTATCATGATATCAAATGCTTCCTTCAAAAACAAGATTACCCACCCGGGGCACTAAGAAAACACAGGAAAAACCCTCAGAAGACTGGTTGGCAGCTTCTTCCTGAGCGGTGATACACTTTATAAGAGAAACTTTGACATGGTCTTGCTCCGATGTGTAGACAGACCAGAAGCAGACATGCTGATAAAAGAAATTCATGAAGGATCCTTTGGTACTCATGCCGACGGACACACAATGGCGAGAAAATTTTTGAGAGCATGGTACTATTGGTTGACAATGGAATTTGACTGCTACAAGTACATGAGGAGGTGTCACAAGTGTCAGATATACTCAGACAAGATCCATCTACCGCCTACACATCTCAAAGCTCTTTCTTTTCCATCAGAAGAAAAACTCCAGTCACGGTCATCTTCGACAGAAGCTCAGGATGCCCCGACTTCAAAGTTGGTTGAAGGATAGGGTCATTGTGTTTCAATGTAACCCTTTTCCAATAAATTACCATTTTCAAACTTTGTAAATACTATATGGAATCATGCGTTTGGCTGATTTCTATCCTATCAATAAAATTTGAGCCCTTGTGCTTTTGTTTACAATTCTTATTTGTTTTAGCTTTACAGAACAACACTTTAACATGATCAACGGTTCTTGAAATAAAACAAAAATGAATTTACTTGTAAAATTTTTCTGCTTTTTATAAAGATGGCAAATTCTTTTGACTGTTGAACATTGAAAGAATATTGATTTCTTTTCCCAAAGATGGTTGAACTTCAAAGTACAGAATCAAAGTATTCCTTCTAAACCAGTACACCTGAATAAAGGATCAACTGTGTCAGACACGAATACTCCATCTGACATCTTCGGCCGAGTTCTTACCTCCTAAGCCCGATCAACGGTTGTTCCCCTACAGGGACTACTTCTCCTAAGCAAGGCAGAATTGCTATCTTGGACCAGTGATACTTCTTCGTCCCCTGCAATGGCCGAGTATCCAGTCGTGTTCATCTACTAGTCTGTATGTCATGTTAGTTTTGTCAGCATATACATACATGCATCATGCATTATTGATTTACATTCATATTCATATTGCATCACTATCTCTCTAGTCGGTCGTATCCCCAAGTGATAACAGTTCTCTCAATTGAGTTGTCAGTTCTTTCCTCGTCAGGAAATGTTGCGTTTGAACAATCTCTCTCCTCCAGTTTATTTTTGGATTAGAGTTGGCCCTTGACCACTTTGATAACTTGAACCTCTAAGAAAACCATAGAAACTTTCAGCAAATGTCACTCTTCGCCATTGAAGATGATACCTTCGCTTTCCCAGATTAAGGAAAATCCCCAGAGAAAGCCTCACAACTACAGACTCTCAGTAACACATTGATTTTTCTCTCAAAAAGTCAATGTTAATGAAGTCATCAGCACCTAAAAATTGGATCACATCATATGGCATTTCTCCGAGAAGATCCCGAGAAAAGTATGATGTAATAACTCAAGCAGAAACAGTCTCTCAAGAGACTCGTTTTCCCCGATAGAGTCGACAAATGGCATCTCCAACAGAGAAGTTTGTGCACCTCTACAACTCAGACGACTGGGTTCCCCAGCAAGTATGACATCAAAAGTTTTTCTATCAAATGGCATCTCCCCAGGAAAATTCGGCGGGAAGTTTGAGGAAAACCGCTACGAATAGCTTCCCTTGTCAAGAAAGTTTATTGACAAAAGAAACTAAGACCAGTTCCTTGGTAGGAAACCAGGATCGAGGGGAAGTTTATATCAGAAACTAAGACCAGTTCCTTGGTAGGAAACCAGGATCGAAGGTAGGTTTATTTAAGAAACTAAGACCAGTTCCTTGGTAAGAAACTAGGATCGAGGGGAAGCTTATATCAGAAACTAAGACCAGTTCCTTGGTAGGACACCAGGATCGAGGGGAAGTTTATTTCAGAAACTAAGACCAGATCCTTGGCTGAAGACCAGGATCGAGGGGAAGTTTTTACATTTTCTAAGCATTATTTCTTAGCAAAAGAAGAAGGATGTGAACTGCCATTCATAACCACCATCAAAATTTTGGGTATTCTGATATTTAATCCTCTTGCACCCTGAACGCCCGAATACCTTCGCCATTCATGCCATCAGGTCCAAGAAGATTAAATAGGGGCATCTGTCATACCCCAAATTTTGACCACTAATATTCCCCATCATTGTACAAATCATCATCACAATATGGATGTACCTTCATGCCTCATCAATCTCCTCAAAGATTGTTGAGCCTTCACTACAATCAAATTTAGGGTTTCAAGCCCTCTCAGAGCTTTTAGACAAAGGATCAATCAAGGAATGACATGATCTTCAACTTGTCTAATCTCTCAAACACCCACAAAGGATCAAGAGGGCTCCCACACCAAAGGTTAAGCACAAGGTTGCTGCATTCTGAGTGGATTAAGCCTCAAGATCGCCAGTGTCACCAAATTAGGGTTTTGGTCGACCAGGGCCTCCAGATGGGAATTTTCCTCTGGGAATGAGCCAATGCTTCAAAGCATAACCTATGATGCTCCAAGGGACATCATGAACCCAATCATCAAGTCAATTTAGCCTCAGGGGATGCATTCATCAAAAATAAGGAATTAGGGTTTCTTGACCTAATTCACCCCTAAGTTGACTTTTGGGACAAAACATGAGTCAAGACCTCAAAGGAGGATTTGAGGGTCTCTAATAAACCACATTGATCCATTTGTAATAATGGGTTGATCCAAGAAGCTTGGTTCACAAGTTTCAAGTTCATCAGAACCACAGTTAGGGTTTCGCGGAAAAAGTCAACTGTACCTTTGACTTTTGACCAGGACATGTTCCCAAACCCTAAGACATGATTCAATACACCCTAAAACACCTATGAAATCAATCCATCAAGTATTATTTAGGCCAAGGACTTGATTTCATAGAGGATCGCACAGTTTGGAATTCATCTAACGAAAAGTCAACTGTGCGTAAAAGTCAACTTTGACTTTTTGAGATTTTTCACAATTATGGTTCTTTAACCCTAAAATGATGTTAATGTGTGATTGGAATCATCATTCATCAAGAAAAATCAAGAAAAGTGGGATAACTTGTAAAAGGGGTAACCATAAAAACTTAGAAATCTTTCTAAGTTATGGAACAAAGTGGCTAGGGTACCAACTTTGGAGGATCATAACTCCTAAACCATAAGGCCAGTTTTTCCCATCCAAAGCTGGATTTGTAGCTCTCATGGCACTCTACAAAAGCTTTAAACATAACTCATTCCAATTCCTCATGGATTTTGAGTTATGGAATGATTAAAATCACAAAAAGTGAAAATGTCACTTTTTTCCGACACAGTGAAATTTTCACTAAGTCAGAATCTGCCTTCACTTTTTTCCAAATGTAGGGGCATTTTTCAATTGGATCCAAAAGGTATCAAAACCAATTATGATCAAATAGTTGTTGTATCATATGAGGGCTTTCCAAAATATCCAAGAACTCCATCAAAGTCCACTTGAGCCATGAGATATGACAATGCCAATATGCCTTGCTGCAAACTGTCATGGCAAGGAAGATTTGGGAGTTTTGCTCGATTTGCTCAAATTTTGGAAAGGGAGAGCAACTCTATCCATCTGAACACCTCAAGGGGAGACCAAGGAGGAACTAACTCTGATCCCAAGCCTCCCAAGTCTTTGGAACCAAAAATAGCATGCCAAACCTAGAAATGCCTAAAAGAGGGACAAGACTCCAATTTTGTTTTGGAGCATTCAATGGAAGCACCAAGGTGGCATGGACTGAGCCATTTCCAACTGAATTCAGTCAAGACTTATCCAAGACCAAGAGGACCAGCAGCCTGTGCCATAACCTCTAGTTAATGGCTAGAGGAGACTTGGATTCTCATTGCTCAACATTGGCCAAACCTCTGCTGCAGTTTCCATTCACTATTGCAGCCAAAACAAACTTGCTCTACTATAAATAGAGCTCAATTGTGTTCAGTTTGAGTACACCAAAGCACTACAACACTTGCTTTCCTTAAAATCTCTTTCTCTAGGCAAAAATACCTTCTTTAGCAAGGTAACTCTGAGTTTTTGAGTTAGAAAGCAATTCCACCACAGATTATGATCCAAACACATCCAATATATCATATTTAAGCTATCCAAACTCTCACAAGTGACCTGTAACACCAAAATCACAAAGTCACCTCTCAAAACCTCAAAATAGGACGTTTGTGCATTTTTCAAGCCATGTCTTGATTCAGTCACTTTCCAAACCAGATAAAACCTCAAACACACTCCAAATATCATCCTTGAACTGTCCCAAATGGTTCCCCCCATCTGGAACACCATTTGAGAGAGTTGCTATTTTGGCCACTTTTTCCCCTTTTGCAAGAAAGAGGTCAAACTTGTTCCTGAGGTTTCCAGCTGATTCCAACCATCCTAAAAGCTTCTAAGAGATCATTTGAGGTTGTTCAAGGCATCAAATCATTTCTGGAATAAGTGGCTTGGCAGATTGCACAAAAGCTCCAAAAAGAGGTAAGCATCACAACTTGGATTCTTTGAACCATGCTTTCTTTTGATGTCCACTGATCATGCATTCCTTATACATGTTATATGTGTTGTGTTTGCACCAATTTATCATGTAATTCATGCTTGTACCAAGAGATGGCATAGAAAATGCAAATCATGGCCTATTTCAAAACCACTATTGGGTTTTTCAATAGGAGCATGATTTGAAAAAAATACCACCACCATTGGATTCCATGTGAAATTCTAGGCAGGATAGACCTAAATTTTGTCCAAATCCATGGAGAAATGAGAAAGTTATGGCCTTCACGTTTTCAACCAAAATCTTGCCTTGCCTTGCCTTGGGCCAGGCCAAAAACAAGACAAGCCTTGTATATTTGTGGTTGTGTTTCTATCAACGGATGTATCGCCACCCCACTGGTAAGGCGCGCGCCCTATCTACAAGAGGTCTGGGGTTCGAATCCCCCTCGCCCCAGATCCTCTTTTTGCTATTTTCTCCTCTTTTTTATTGTTTTTCTTATTATTTTTAATGATTTGAAAAATTAATAACTCCCTCAATTTTAATTATTTTTTATTGGTTCTTTTTGCGAAAAATCACAAAAATGTTAAAATATTTTATTCCACAAAAAAATCAAATTTATATTGGTTATTTAATATAATTAGTATTTTTGTGAATAGATTCCTTTTTAATTGTTTTTAAACATTTAAAAGTGAATATTTACGTTGAAAATCAAAACCAAATGAGTTTTAATTCATCTTGTGATTAAAACCTCATTTTTCAAAGCTTCAACAAAAATCACAAGTGGTTTATTCAAACTCATTTGGTATTTTTATCATTTTATTTGATTTTCTTTAAATATATACTTTTAAAGGAAAACAAGATTAGGGTTTCTTTGATTTTCACCCTCACAAATCATTTTCAAACACTCATGGACCTCTATTAGAGTTTAAGACCCAACCCCCTTTTAACCAAAACTATTTTGGGCCTCAGATATTGTATAAGTCCCTCTGCGTTAAAAGAAAATCTCGGCGCGATCGCCAGTTCAAAAATCAAACCCTTTGGGCCTACCCTCGTGTTATAAGCCTCATTCTTTAAAAATCATTGGGCCTCTATTAGAGTGTAAGACCTAACCCTTTTTGAAAACCAAATAATTTGGGCCTCAGTGTATTGTATAAGTCTCGATACCATCAAAATGTTCGACGCGATCGCCGCCTTCTAAAACAAAACTTTTGGGCCTCTCCTTGAGCTGTAAGCCCTACCACTTGTACAAAAATAAACCTTTGGGCCTCTTGAGAGAGTGTAATACCCATCCCTTTGTACAGAAAACCTTTTTGGGCCTCAATCACTTGTATAAGTTCTTGTACAATGTACAAAACAACAGTGCAATCACTGATAAAACCTTGGGCCTCTCCTTGAGCTGTAAGCCCCAACAATCTTTTCAAAGCACTTTCTCCTTTGATTTTGAATATAATACTATTATCAAAGCTTTCTTTGTTGAACAACTAACCAAACAACATGGAAGCTCTACAACCGAGTACGTGCTTACCCGCTTTTTTATCCGCTTTCATATATATATATATATATATATATATAACTGTATTGTGGGGCTGCTCACTGTAAGTCTTCTTTCACAAACTTTTATATACTTGTCAAATATCAACTGTGTAATACTAGTATAGTTATTTAGAGTTTTCCCCGGCAACTACGTCTAGCACTAGGTAAAGCCCTGTTGGTCACGCTTAAATACAAACAAAACTAGATCCCCATAGGATTACCAGACACAGTCTTCCCTCCTCTTTGGGTTAAACAATATGGAGACGTGAAAGGCAGCATTCTCGGTGAACCCTTTCTCAGACTGTGACTCTTAGAAATCGTCAAAGAGACTCTACTCCCCAGAGATGATATTTTCTCCGTGAATGGCATCTCTTGAGTTTCTTCCAAATTCTTGGACTTTCCTAGCTTGATCTATTCTCGGTGAATGACATGTCTTGAACTTCTCAGGGTTTGGGGACCCACAGGCTTCTTAAAAGAATCCCCGCCTCCTCTTGGGCGTTGTACAAGGACCCTTCGGCTTCTTAAAAGCTCTCATGCCTTCTCTTGGGCTTAGTACAAGGACCCAGAGACCTCTACAGGTATAGGAACAGAACCTAGTCATCAATTTGCTAGAGTTGTCTTTCTGAATCAAGTGTCAGACCAGTTAATGGGTTGACCTTCATCCCTTAACATACCAACCTTCTCTTGGGCATCATACAAAGATCATTCACTACCTGAGAATCGATTTCTCAAAACACCCGTAGACTTGGACAGTCTCAATATCTTTTGGATTTCCCATTTCCTTAAAGAACATGAAATAACCCTGATCCTCTGATCAATCCCAAAGTACAACATTACCCATATAAGAACTGATTTTCTCTTTATCCAACATACTGGACCTGTCACTAAATTGAAACAGTCACTAGCACTCTAGCCTCCTCTTGGGCTTTGTACAATGATTCTCCCCAGTAGAGATAACCTTTTCAGACTCTCTTGTTGAGTCACTTCACTTTTAGCCTCCATCTCGGGCTTCGTACGATATACAAAAACGCTCTTGTTAAGTATAAAAGACTCTCTTGTTGAGTCAACATTTTTAGCCTCCATCTCGGGATTCGTACGAGGTACAAAGACTCTCTTGTTGAGTCAAACACCTTTAGCCTCCATCTTGGGCTTCGTACAAGACACATACAAAAGCACTCTCTTATTGAGTCAACCCTTTTAACCTCTCTCTCGGGCTTAGTACGAGACACCTAAGAACACCCGCTTGTTGGGTCAATAGCCTCCTCTTAGGCTTTGTATAAGGAAACCCCGGCTGAGTTAATCAACCTTTTAGCTTTAAAAGTTGTGCCTCGTTCACAGTATACAAACATCAACAACTCCTTTCCCTTCATCTAATCGCTGTAAGCGGCAAGCCTCTGGATTATTTACATCCACACCACTGTCCCTCTTTTAGCATGAGAAATTCCTAAGGAAAGATGACATTGCTCTACACTGAGTTAAAGTCTTCTCCTTCAGGTTAAAAATCCCCTATAAAGGAAATTTTGGCATTGCTTGATTCACATATCTCGGTTAAAGTAATTCTCCTAATAATCAGTCACCCCAACAGTTGTGACAAACAGACCAAGTATCCCTTTTAGAGATGATAAATTCTCTCTAAAGTCAAAACCCTTCAGCTTCACATCTTGGGCTTCGAACAAGATACAAATAGACCCTTCAGCTTCACATCTTGGGCTTTGAACAAGATACAAACCACCTTTCGCTTCACGTCTTGGGCTTTGAACAAGACACCAAAACAACCTTTTTCCTCCAATAGAATAGGAGGAACTACAATCGCTCTGATTTCCCTGTTTCGTTAAACGGGAATACATAGGCATAAGATTGAAAAATCTTAGCGAGCACACTAATCAAAAACCCAAGATCCAGTATCTCCACCAAATCAACCCAGAAACATCAAATCTAAACACAGTATCAAAAACCTCACCAATAGTCTAAACACTATGTTCTCAAGCGAAATAACCAAAGATTGGGCCCCACTTCCACATAGCATATGTAACTTAACAGACCGCTGTTCAAACTCAGTATGCAAGCAGGGTTAATTGGAGACATCTATTTCCCTTCCTTCATCAGCTTCAATAGGATAAAAAATGAATCGACCTGTAGTACCCCAGAGCGACAGTGCTTAAGAACCACGCCCAAAATCGCTCGCTACAGTCATGCTCCATACGAAATGGAAATGCTACGCTTTTGGGAGGATGCCATGAAAAATACTTATGCAATGCAAAAGAAGCGCTCCAGCAAAATAAATGCTGAAGACGAAGGCAACCCTACCGGGGACGACAAACTAAATTGTCCTCTGAATCAAAGATCCTGCTGAGGAAAGCACACTGATCGACCTTCCTGATCACAACCTCTGCTGAAGATGAAACCCAAAGAGAAATCCCTTCTACTGGGGATCACAAATAACCTTTGTTGAAGATGGAACCCAAAACCTGCTACTGAAAAGTGCCAATAACCAATTGGACTTAAAACCTGCCAGAGATGTCAACCACTGTTGAACAAACAACTGTGAAGATTACCACCAAACTCTACTTGGGATTAGATCATACTGTTGCTGGTGGAAAATACACTTCTTGACCTGCCAAGGAAAGTAGACGCAAAGACTCTGTGGGGAAGATAACATCTTTGTCCTGGGAAGATATTTTGCAAGTCTAGTGCTGGAGATACAACAACATCCACCTTGGGGCAATCAAATTCTGAATGCTTGCTGGGGAAGACCAACCATGACTCAGGCTGGGGAATCAATCCTCTGTAATCTTTTTGGGGACAGTATGCTCTGCTGAGGATGGTGAAATTTTTAGTGCTGGGGAGAGTAACTCTACTGGGGAGGAATAATCTTGTTACCCTGCAAGCATACAACAATAATAGAATATCTGTATGCACAAATGGCTACCTCGATTACCATCCATAATATCCATTGCCTAAGCAATTTCCATTATTTTTCGATATGCCCCACAAAGTTTAACGTTTTCAGATGCAATGTTTATCAAAATATCGGATGTTTTCACAAACAAAACAATAAAAGTAAAAACATAAATGGAAAGTTCTTTGAGTGAAATGAAAATTTTATTGAATGAAATGGCCTGTAAATAGGTATTTACAACCGGAAGCAATTCCTGAAAAGAGGTAATTGTGCAATAATAAAAGAAAATACACATTGCGGCAATGTGGGAATAGATATCCGCCATGATTCAATTCAGCTATGACGCATATGTCTTGCTTATCCACAGATGTCTTTGACCTTCGAAGAGAATGACTGAATTGATTCCTTTCCTTCAAAATTCCCAAGTATCACAAGTGCTCACAGATCGAACGTAGATTGTAGCCTCTCGCTTTCAAATCCCTAACTTTTATCTGGATCGCCCTTTTCGGGTTTTCAATCCACCGGGATACCCATTTTTGCCAAAGTTGCCTTTTCAGGTTTTCAACTTTGCGGGTTTATTCTTCTCTTTTTATTTTATCCCAAATTTTTTCTCGAACCTTTTCTTTTTATGGTTCATCGGAATGCCCTTTTTTGCCTGGATTTTCTTTTTATGTCCAGCGGGTCTCTTTTATGCAAAGTTTTTTTGACTACGCCTGCGTTCACAAGGGATGTAAAATCTTCGCCATCCATAGTTGAGAGTAACAAGGCTCCACCAGAGAAAACCTTTCTTACTACATATGGCCCTTCGTAGTTTAGAGTCCACTTGACTCTGTGATCTGTCTGAGGTGGAAGGATCCTTTTCAAAACCAACTCGCCTGTCTGAAAACACTAAGAACACACTTTCTTATCAAAGGCTTTCTTCATCCTGCTCTGATACAACCGGCCGTGTGCAATGGCTGCCAATCTTTTCTCTTCGATAAGGTTCAGCTTATTTAACCTGGAACGTACCCATTCAGCTTCATCAAGCTTTACATCTGCCAAAATTCTCAAAGAAGGAATATCAACCTCTAATGGTAGGACTGCTTCCATACCATACACTAGTGAGAAAGGAGTTGCCCCAGTTGATGTACGTACCGAAGTACGATAACCATGTAGCGCATAAGGCAACACCTCATGCCAGTCTTTATATGTCACCACCATTTTCTGTACAATCTTCTTGATATTCTTATTTGCCGCCTCAACGGCACCATTCATCTTCCGACGATATGGAGAAGAATTGTGATGTTCAATCTTAAAGCTCTGACATAGCTCCTTCATCATCTTATTGTTCAAGTTCGAACCATTATCAGTAATGATTCTCTCTGGGACCCCATAACGACAGATGATGTCCTTCTTTATAAAACGGGCTACCACTTATTTGGTTATGTTGGCATACGAGGCTACTTCCACCCACTTCGTGAAATAATCAATGGCAACCAAGATGAAATGATACCCATTGGAAGCAGTCGGCTCAATCTTTCCAATCATATCAATGCCACACATGGAAAAGGGCTAAGGAGATGACAATACATTCAGAGGAGTAGGCGATACGTGCACCTTATCAGCATAAATCTGGAATTTATGACACTTCCTGGTGTATTTAAAGCAATCGGACTCCATAGTCATCCAGTAATACCCTGCCCTTAATATGCCCATTGTCATGAGTACCGAAAGAACCCTTATGAACTTCTTCCATTAAGAGGCATGCCTCGTGTTCATCAACACAACATAGTAGGACCATGTCAAAGTTCCTCTTATACAACACATCATCTTCATTCAGAAAGAAGTTACATGCTAACCTCCTCAGAGTTTTCTTATCCTTAGCGGATGCCCCAGCTGGGTACTCTTGAGTCTTAAGAAAACACTTAATGTCATGATACCAAGGCTTGCCATCTAATACCTCGTCAACCGCAAATACAAAAGCTGGTCTATCAAGACGCATAATTCTGATTGAGGGTGTCCCATTCCACTGATTCACCTGATACATCGAAGCCAACATTGCCAACGCACCTGCCATCTGATTTTCCAACCGGGGTACATGATGAAATTCAACCCTATCAAAGAATGGTAAAATCTTCTGGCATAGTTATTGTATGACACCAAATTCATCTGACGAGTCTCCCACTCTCCTTTGATCTGATTAAACACCAACGTAGAATCACCATATACATCGAGGTTCTTGATTCTCAAATCAATAGCTTCTTCTAACCCCATGATGCATGCTTTATACTCTGCCTCATTGTTGGTACATATGAACGCTAATCGGGCAGTGAAAGGTATATGAGAACCCTTTGGAGTTGTAATGATTGCCCCGATTCCGTTACCATATGAGTTGACGGCCCCATCAAAAACCAATTTCCACTTAGATCCAATTTCATGCCCTTCGTCAAGCAAAGGCTCTTCACAATCCTTCATCTTTAGAAACATGATATGCTCATTTGGAAATTCAAACTTCATCGGTTGATAATCCTCAATTGGTTGTTAAGCGAGATATTCTGACAGAACACTTCCCTTGATGGCCTTTTGGGAAACATATTGAATATCGTATTCTATCAAAACCATTGCCAACGGGCTATTCTTCCAGAAAGGTCTTGGTTTTTCCTCAACCTGTACCCAGACTGCTACTAATGACGAAAGTTTTCATCCCATTCAGGATTTCTTCCACAGTGGAGGTTTCGTTTACCCAGTATCTCAAGAAGTACATACCATCAATGAAAGTGACTCCTCCAATACAGATGAAGAGTGGATGTCCTATCTTAACAAAGACAGTTATATGTCTCAGGAAGAGGTGCCTACGCCATTTTGCTATCCCGTACAGAGTCCAAGATAAATACCAAGGTCAGATGTCAAAATGATATACGGAGATTGTGATCCAGAAGGATGTCGGGCTCCACCAAACTCGTTAGAGGAGGACACTCTGATGAAAGACAACTTTGACCATGACTATTATGGCCCAATCAATGGCCTGCCTATCTGGCAGCCGTACCCAGGAGACTTGGGGAAAAAGTGTCAGCTGAATGATGCATATCAGCTGAGCATCATAGAAAAGGATACCTGCGTCCCCATAGAATCATGGGATCATTACTCAGGGCATTCAGTAAATATCCAGCACGACGATGAATTTGCGAGGATTACAGGATAAGAGTTCCTTAACTATGCTTTTCCCAAGGTCGAAGACATCCAGCCCACTGGATGGGGAGATCCCCCTAAGAGTACAAATACTGCGCAAGATACAACAGAAGAATCCTCATACGACAACACTGCCTGGGAGACAGATTCCAACGATCCTGCTCCACTAGAAATCAGTGTCATTTCTGAAGGAAAACTAAGAGGGAAGGTACCAGACTTTGTGATTCACCGAGGAGTTCGCCGCCAATGGGTTGTTGTCAATGTTCCGAAAGTCGTTCATAAGTCTAAGTAATTGCCGTCTTTATTTTAACCTTTCACCCTGCCCAGGTGAAACTGATGTTTTATAGGGCTCACTTTCTGTAAATTTATCTCTTCGCTTCACCCAAAGCGACTGAGTTTTGTTTTATAGGGCTGTAGTTTCAAGAATCGACAAGATCATAAATAAAATAACGTCGTTCTGTAATTTCAACATTTATTGATATTTTCTCTTTCCTCTTTTTTAGAAAATGGTAATCCTAAAAAACAACTCAAATAATAAAAACAAGCATTTTTCAGAAATTACACTGCACAACACTCTTGCATTTCTCTCTATCTCTTCTAAAAACAATTATCACGTCATACAGATTGCTTGTTTTAAACCCCAATACATACGGTCCGATGCCTTCTCCCAACTTTGAATTCCCGATATTTGAGGCTAAAGAAGAAAATGACAAAGAAATTACAGAAAAGATCTCCCAATTACTCAGGAAAGAGGAAAGGTCCACCGAACCTCACAAAGAGCCATTGGAAACGGTCAACTTGGGTTCAGAAGAAGAGAGAAAAGAAGTCAAGATTGGGGCACTGCTCAGTCCAACTGTCAAATTAAGTTTGATAAAGCTTCTCAAATGGTTTCCCGATGTATTCGCTTGGTCTTATCAGGATCTTCCAGGGTTGGATACCAGCATCATGGAACATCATCTACCGTTAAGGTCAGAATGTCCGCCGGTAAAACAAAGCCTGAGACGAACTCACCCAGACATGGCCATCAAAATCAAAGAGGAAGTACAGAAACAGATTGATGCGAGTTTCCTCGCCACATCAGAATATCCTCAATGGCTAGCCAACATAGTGCCAGTTCCAAAAAAAGACGAAAAAGTTAGAATGTGTGTAGACTATAGGGATCTGAACAAAGTAAATCCAAAGGATGACTTTCCCCTACCACACACAAACATGCTAGTAGATAGTACTGCAAAGTTCAAAGTCTTCTCCTTCAGGGATGGATTCTCGGGCTATAACCAAATCAAAATAGCGCTGAAAGATATGGAGAAAACTTCATTCATCACCCCATGGGGCACTTTTTGTTATAAGGTAATGTCTTTCGGTTTGAAGAATGCAGGGCAACCTATCAAAGGGCCGTGACTACTCTGTTTCACGACATGTTGATGACATGATTGCCAAATCTAAAACAGAAGGGGAGCATGTGACCCACTTGTCAAAACTATTCGAGTGTCTCAGAAAGTACAAACTCCGCTTGAATCCCAACAAATGCACATTCGGTGTCCGTGTCATAACCCAAATTTTGACCACCAAGATTTCCCATCATTGGGCAAATCCTCACCACAATATGGATGAACCATTAGTCTCCCCAAAGATGGGTGAGCCTTCACTACAATCAGAATTAGGGTTTCAAGCCCTCTCTGAGTGCTTAGGAAAAGGATCAATCAAGAAATGACATGATCTTCAACTTGTCTAAACCTCTCAAACATCCAAAAAGGATCAAGAGGACACCTACTTCAAGAATCAAGCAAAAGGCTACAACATTCTGAGTGGATCAAGCCTCAAGATCGCCAGTGTCACCAAATTAGGGTTTTGGTCGACCGGGGCCTCCAGATGGGAATTTTCCTCTTGGAATGACCCAATGCTTCAAAGCATAACCTAATATAACCCATGGAACCTCATGGACCCAATCATCGAGTCAATTTAGCCTCAGGGAATGCATTCACCAAAAATCAAGAATTAGGATTTCTTGACCTAATTCACCCCTAAGTTGACTTTTGAGACAAATCATGAGCCAAGACCTCAAAAGAGGATTTGAGGGTTTCTAATAAACTTCCTTGATCCATTTGCAACAATGGATTGAGCCAAGAAGCTTGAGCAACAAGTTTCAAGTTCATCAGAACCACAATTAGGGTTTCGCGAGAAAAGTCAACTGTGCCTTTGACTTTTGACCCAGACATGCTCCCAAACCCTAGGAAATGATTTAATACACCCTATAACACCCATGGAACATGTCCATTAAGTTTGATTTAGGTCAAGGACTTTATTTCACAAAGGATCGCACAGTTTGGAATTCATCTGACAAAAAGTCAACTGTGCACAAAAGTCAAACTTTGACTTTTCGAGATTTTTCATAATTATGGTTCCTTAACCCTAAAATGATGTTAATGTGTGGTTGGAATCATCATTCATCAAGAAAAATCAAGAAAAGTGGGAAAACTTGTAAAAGGGGTAACCATAATAACTTAGGAATTTTTCTAAGTTATGAAACAAAGTGGCTAGGGTACCAACTTTGGAGGATCATAACACCTAAACCACAAAACCATTTTCCCCCATCCAAAGCTGGATTTGTAGCTCTCATGGCACTCTACAAAAGCTTCAAATATAACTCATTCCAATTCCTCATGGATCTTAAGTTATGGAATGATCAAAATCACAAAAAGTGAAAATGTCACTTTTTTCCAACACTTAGTGAAATTCTCACTATGTCAGAATCTGCCTTCACTTTTTCCAAATGTAGGGGTATTTTTCACTTGGATCCAAAAAGTATCAAAACTAACTATGATCAAACAGTTGTTGTATCATATGAGGGCTTTCCAAAATGGCCAAGAACTCCATCAAATTCCACTTGAGCCATGAGATATGACAATGGCAACATGCCTTGCTGAAAACTGTCAAAGCAATGCAGATTTGTGCATTTTGCTCGATTTGCCAAAATTGTGTAAATGACAAACACACTTATCCATCTGAACACCTCAAGGGGAGACCAAGGAGGAACCAACTCTGATCTTAAGCCTCCCATGTCCTTGGAACTAAAAATAGCATGCCAAACCTAGAAATCCCTAAAGTGGGGACAACACTCCAATTTTGTTTTGGAGCATTCAATGGATGCACCAAGCTGGCATGGACTGAGTCATTTCCAACTAAATTTAGTCAAGACTTATCCAAGACCAAGGGAACCAGCAGCCTGTGCCCTAACCTCTAGTCAATGACTAGAGGAGACTTGGATTCTCATTGATCAACATTGACCAAACCTATGCAGCAGTTATCATTCACTATTCCTTGCAAAACAAACTTGCTCTACTATAAATAGAGCTCACTTATGATCAGTTTGAGTACACCAAATCCATCTAACAGATGCTTTCCTCAAAATCTCTTCTTTCACTCCAAAATTGCCTTCCAAAGCAAGTCACTATCGGGTTTTGAGTTTTAGAGCTATTCCAATCAAACCAATCACACACACACACCTCATAAACATAATATAGAAGTGATCCAAACACTCACACAACATGTGGAACACCAAAATCACAAAATCACTAGCCAATTGCTCAAGTTATTGACAGATTTGCAGTTGGGGTACCATCTCAAGTTCCAGATCATTTCCATTCATTCCAAGCATCCAGACACACTCCATAGCACCTAGGGAAGTTGTCCATATCCTTGGAACTAAGTTGTACCACCTCTAACACAAAACACGATCACCATCTGCAAGAGGTAAGCATGAGCTCTTCTAACTCTATGATTCATGCATTTTTTGTTGCACAATAATTTGGCCATATGTTCATAATCATGCATAGAGTGTTTTCCCTCAATCAACTGCTTTGTTTGAATCGTGTATGGAATTTCTGAACCTTCGTGCAAGTTTTAGGGTTTTTGAGGTTTCTCTTTGATTTCTTATTCCATGTTAAAAATAAATGAAATTAAACACCATAGACATGATCGTGAGGTGAAAACGAGTAGATTGATATGTAGATTGCTTGATATCATCAAGTATTCAGTGAGATTGGATAGAAAACGCAAATCTGCAGAAACAGAGGGTGGCGCGTGTTCTTGGCACCATTTTTGAACATTTGAATATTTGAATTTTTGTGATTTTATTTAATTGATTCAAAAATTAATTTCTCTCTGAGTTTTAATGATTTTGAGTTGATTCTTCTTTTAATAATTCACAAAAATAGTAAAATATTTTATTTTCCCAAAAAATCCCAAAAATATTATTTATTTCATATACTTGATATTTTTGTAAAGAATTAATATTTTAATTGTTTTTTGACATTTAAAATATTTTCTCCTTCTTGATTTTTCAAATTTTAGTGATTTCCAATCATTTTGTGAATATAAACATAATTTTTGAAACAATAATCCAAGATCACAATTTGTTTCCACACATGTTTAACAGTTTTGATCATTTTAATTGAATTTTTATTCAATTAAAATACATTTTGGAAACAAATTAGGGTTTTTGATTAATTCAACTTTCATCAAACTTTTTCAAACACCCTTTGGCCCTCTAATAGAGTGTAAGACCCAATCCCTCTTAGGAAACCTTCTTGGGCCTCAATGTGTTGTATAAGTCCCGATACCGTCAAAAGGTTTGACGTGGTCGTCGCCTTTTTAACAAAAATCTTTGGGCTTCTCCTTGAGCTATAAGACCCATCTTTATTCATTGAGCCTCTAATAGAGTGTAAGTCCCAACCCTTTTTGTACATAAACCTTTTTGGGCCTCACTTATTGTATAAGTCCCTCTGTACATTTTTAAAACAATGGCGCGATCGTCGTTCTCAAACAAAATCCATTTTGGGCCTCTCCTTGAGCAGTAAGCCCCACCTCTTGTACAAAAATAAATCAGAGGGCCTCTAAAAGAGTGTAAGACCCAACCCCCTTTTAACCAAAACTTTTTGGTCCTCAGGCATGGTATAAGTCCCTCCGCGTTAAAAAAGAAATCTCGGCACGATCACCAGTTCAAAAACAAATCATCTGGGCCTACCCTCGTGTTATAAGCCACATTTTTTTTCTTTAAGCACCTTTGGGCCTCTTGAGATAGTGTAAGACTCATCCCTTTGTACAGAAAACCTTTTTGGGCCTCAGTCACTTGTATAAGTCCCTGTACAAAATAACAGTGCAATCACTGATAAAACCTTGGGCCTCTCCTTGAGCTGTAAGCCCCAACAATCTTTTCAAAGCACTTTCTCCTTTGCTTTTGAATATAATATTGTTATCAAAGCTTTCTTAGTTGAACAACTAACAAAACAGCATGGAAGCTCTACAACCGAGTAAGTGTATACCCGCTTTCTTTATCCACTTTCATATATATATATATATATATATATATATATATAACTTTATTGTGGGGCTGCTCACTGTAAGTCTTCTTTCACAAACTTTTATATACTTGTCTAATATCCACTGTGTAATACTAGTATAGTTATATAGAGTTTTCCCCGGCAACTACGTCTAGCACTAGGTAAAGCCCTGTTGGTCACTCTTAAATACAAACAAAACTAGATCCCCATAGGATTACCAGACACAATCTTCCCTCCTCTTGGGGTTAAACAATATGGAGCGTGAAATGCAGCATTCTCGGTGAACCCTTTCTCAGACTGTCACCCTTAGAAATCGTCAAAGAAACTCTACTCCCCATAGATGATCTTTTCTCCGTGAATGGCATCTCTTGAGTTTCTTCCAAATTCTCGTACTTTCCTGGCTTGATCTATTCTCGGTGAATGGCATGTCTTGAACTTCTCGGGGTTTAGCGACCCACAGGCTTCTTAAAAGCATCCCCGCCTCCTCTTGGGAATTGTTCAAGGACCCTTCGGCTTCTTAAAAGCTGTCATACTTTCTCTTGGGCTTATTACAAGGACCCAGAGACCTTTACAGGTATAGGAACAAAACCTAGTCATCAATTTGCTAGAGTTGTCTTTCTGAGTCAAGTTTCAGACCTGTTAATGGGTTGACTTTCATCCCTTAACATACCAGCCTTCTCTTGGGCATTATACAAAGATAATTTACTATCCGAGAATCGATTTCTCCCAAACACCAGTAGACTGGGACAGTCTCAATACCCTTTGGATTTCCCATTTCCTTAAAGAATAGGAAATAACCCTGATCCTCTGATCAATCCCAAAGTACAATAATACCTTTAATCGTTTCCTTCATAAGAACTGATTTTCTCTTTTATCCAACATACTGGACCTGTCACTAAACTGAAACAGTCACCAGCACAATAGCCTCCTCTTAGGCTTTGTATAATGATCCTTCCTCAGTGAAGTTATCCTCCTCTTGGGCTTTGTACAATGATTCTCCCCGGCGGAGCTAACCTTTTTAGACTCTCTTGCTGAGTCACCCAACCTCAGCCTCCATCTCGAGCTTCGTACGAGATACCAAATCACTCTCTTGTTGAGTATAAAATACTCTCTTGTTGAGTCAATCACATTTCAGCCTCCATCTCGGCCTTCCTACGAGATACCAAAACACTCTCTTGTTGAGTATAAAAGACTCTCTTGTTGAGTCAATCACCTTTTAGCCTCCATCTCGGGCTTCGTACAAGACACATATAAAAGGACTCTCTTGTTGAGTCAGTCATTTGTTAGCACTCTCTTGTTGAGTCAACCCTTTTAGCCTCTATCTCGGGCTTCGTACGAGACAGATAAAAAACACCCTCTTGTTGGGACAATAACCTCCTCTTAGGCTTCGTATAAGAAAAACATCGATTGAGTCAATCAACCTTTTAACATCAATTTGTGCCTTGCTCACAGTATACAAACATCAACAACTCCTTTCCCTTCATCTAATCGCTGTAAGCGGCAAGCCTCTGGATTATTTACATCCACGCCACTGTCCCTCTTTTAGCATGAGAAATTCCTAAGGAAAGATGGCATTACTCTAAACTGAGTTAAAGTCTTCTCCTTCAGGTTAAAAATCCCCTATAAAGGAAATTATGGCATTACTGGATTCAAATATCCCATTTAAAGTAATTGTCCTTTATAACTAGTCACCCAACAGTTGCGACAAATAGACCAAATATCCCCCTTTAGAGATGACAAATTCTCTCTAAAGTCAAAACCCTTTAGCTTCACATCTTGGGATTCGAACAAGATACAAATAAACCCTTTAGCTTCACATCTTGGGCTTTCAGCAAGATACAAACCACCTTTAGCTTCATGTCTTGGGCTTTGAACAAGACACCAAAACAACCTTTTTTCCTCCCATAGAATAGGAGGAACTACGATCGCTCTCATTTCCCTGTTTTGTTAAGCGGGAATACGTAGGCATAAGATTGAAAAATCTTAGCGAGCATACTAATAAAAAACCCAAAATCCCCTACCTTCATACATCAATCAAAAAGCATCAGTCGTAACATCCTACCAATAGCCTAGACACTGTTCTTTTTAACAAAATAACCAAAGAGAGACCCACAATCTTAATAGCATCTGTAAACCAATAGTCATCTATTCAAACTCAGTTTGCAAGCAGGGTTAATTAGAGACATCTATTTCCCTTCCTTCATCAGCTTCAATAGGATAAAAAATGAATTGAACTGTAGTACCCCAAAGTGATAGTGCTTCGCAACCATGCAAAAACTCGCGCTACTGCAAAATGGATACTCTGCTGGGGACAATCATCCCTGTTGGATGTATCTCTTCGCATCTCTTAGGTAGAAACCTTAAAAAGTGCCACAGCAGAAGGGCGACCACAGTGGGAGACATTCTTGCTTGCTTTCCCAAGGGATGAAACCCTAAATTCGTATCACAGAAATGGCAGCTCTGTTGGGGAGTCATTGTCTGTATAGGATCATAAGACTAGAGGTCTAGGATGATTAAGACAAATATATACACTGCTTTTCCTAATTGATATCTGTGTTTATTTTTCTAATAAGGGGAATGTGTGTGATGCCGCATGTGGAAAGATTGAGTATACACCTAAGATAGGTGATGGCAATGCGGGTAATCTTGCTGGGAGTGAATTCCAGTTAAGAGCCCCCGATCGACCATCAAACTTAGTGGAGACTCCCTTTGCAGATACATTGCCTATATGACTTCGGTTGTCGAAAAGTAGTGTGGTTGACTGGGTTATCTGAGAAGCTGAGGCTTTTAGTAGACTTAAGCCATTTTGTAGTGCGGAAGGATACATCAGCTCGCTGGCGATCCGCTTGCTGTTGTTATCCCAGAGGGGTCAATGATTTTGCAGACAGGTACAAAAAAAATACCAGTATAAACCTTTGGGGGGGGTAGAGCCTTGACTTCATGACACCGACCCTTTGACCCCATGTTTTTTCTATGTTTTTGTGTGCTTCATTCATGCATTCATTTAAAAAACATTAAAACAAAAAAAATCTTCTCTTCTAGTCTCTCTTTTTCAAATTAAACTAAGACAATGATTGCAAATATCAGAGAAAGAAGATTGCGCTAATGGATTTCGGTAGAAGGAAAATTCATAAGTACACCTTCAAGGTTCCAAAGTTACAGGATTTGAGAGGTTTGGCGAGAATGATCACCAACCACGAGGCTTTCAGAGCCAAGTATGGAGGACTGCTGTCCTTGTTAAGGGTCCACGTAATTGAAGGAATCCAGTCCATGTTAATCTAATTCTACAATCCGGTTTATCACTGTTTCACATTCCCGGATTATCAGCTTGCACCAACGCTGGAGGAGTATTCTCACCTGACTGATCTACATATTACTGATCAAGCTCCCTTTTCTGGACTGGAATAAATTCCAAAGGATCAAACCATTGCAAGAGCAATTTATTTGGACGAGTCAAAAGTCAGGACTCACATGACCACTAAGGGTGGCATCCAGGGTTTTCCAACCCAATTCTTGATAAAGAAGGCTCTATACCTTGCCAGTATAGCGAACGTGGCTGCTTTCGAGAGCATATTTGTTTTGCTCACCTATGAGTTATTTTTGTTTCCCAACATCGATAACTTTGTAGATATCAACGCCATTAAGGTTTTTCTGATTGGAAACCCTGTACCAACCTTACTCGCAGATGCGTATCATTCGGTACACTTAAGGAATTTATACAACGGAGGAATAATCACATGTTGTGTACCCCTGCTATATAAATGGTTCACTTCCCATTTGCCCAAGTCTGCTGCATTTTGGGATCAAAAGAATACTTTACGTTGGTCGCAGAGAATCATGTCTCCTACCAACTCTGACATCGATTGGTACAATCGAATCTATGACCGGATCAAGATTATTGACCGTTATGGAAATTTCCCAAATGTACCCCTTATAGGAACTAAGGGAGGAATCAATTATCATCCAATTTTAGTTCGTCGTAAATTTGGATACCCGATGAGGCATGTTCCGCGCAATGCTCATCTGGAAGGTCTTTTCTTCAAGGAAGGAGAAAATGACAGGGCACTAAAGACGGAAATAGTGCACGCTTAGAAACACGTTCATAAGAAAGGACGAGAGTCTCTAGGAAAACCAGACTGTGTCTCGGTGGAGCCTTATCTCCACTGGGTACAAACTAGAGCTCTCAAGCTGAGGATGCCTTACCCTCACCAGGAAGTTCTTCCATTAAGGGACTCTGCCCTTTATTTTATGTCTGAGACGGAAAAACTTCGGGTTATGCTCAGCAAAGTTCAGTAGGAGAAGAGGTCTTGGAGGAACAAGTACCGTATTCTCAATGTGGAGTGTAAGAAAATACAGCAGCTATTAAATAAAAAGGATGCCCTAATTGTGATTTTAGAGCAACATGCTGTAGAAAATCAGGATGACCAAAGGAATTTGCTCGCTCCTTTCACTTGGCAAAGGAATGACAACCCGACAACGGCCCAAGAGCCCCGGTCAAAGAAAAGGAAAGTACCCGAACCAGCACCTGAGCTCTCTTCAGAGAGGACTCAGGATCCATTAGTTTAGATTTCCTTTTTCAGCACTTTGTAATCTACTGTATTTCCATTTCCGCAATCTTTTGAATTCAATAAAGCGGGGTTTCCCCACTGTTTAATATTTGCAATCCAATTGTCGAAGTTTACTTTGAATAAACAAAAATAATTAATAATCATTGCATTCATCATTCTCATAAACGCATTCTTCTTACCTATGAATCTCACGTTTGTGTCTCGATTCTAGAGTCATATTGTCTCATTCGTACAATACTCGGGCCAATCGTCAGAAAAAGATGGATGATCTCGAGGAAGAGAACAGAGAGTTGAGAGAAGAGATCGACACTCTGAAAGAGGATCTGAGAAAGCTTCATAATGACATGCAAGCTCTAGCAGAAGCTCAGATGCAACAACAAAGGACTGTGATCTCAGAGATCACATCTATGTCCATAGTGGAAAAGTATGATCCTAGGTACAAGATGCCGAAAGATCGTCCCTGGGACATGTCTATTAACTATATCCCGGAAGGATATGTTCCGCCGATCATAGAGGATCAGGGAACCGCAGCAGGAACCGCTGGGCCTGAAGGTTACAAACTTCGGGAAAGCGAAGATGCTAGGGGCATGGCAGCAACTCCTGAAGGTTACAAACTTCGGGAGACACTGAGAGTCTCGGCCATAATGACTATACCACCGCCCGTGGTACACACTGTCCCAGAAGGACAGATTCCACAGATACCTCCTGGTGGAAAAGAAAGTACGTTCGACAGAATGAATGAATTCCAGGAACAATTCCTGGAGATGTAGAAAGAACTGCAGGCCCTTCGCGGTCAGGATCTATTTGGAAAGGATGCCGCGGACCTCTGCTTGGTCCCCAATGTGAAAGTTCCACACAAGTTCCAGGTACCCGACTTTGAAAAGTACAAGGGTCACTCTTGTCCTCAAAGTCATTTAGTGATGTACGTTCGACGAATGTCTGCTCAGACAAAGAACCGGGAGCTACTGATTCACTACTTTCAGGATAGTTTAACCAGTGTCGCATTAAAATGGTACATGGGTTTAAACCGCGCCGATCGGCACATTCAGAGATCTTGGCGCTACTTTCGTTCAACAATATAAATACAATTTGGACATGGCACCAGACAGAGATCAACTCAGATCAATGTCACAAAAGGACAAGGAAACCTTTAAGGAGTACGCTCAGAGATGGAGTGAAATTACCGCTCTGATTTCTCCGCCTCTGGAGGAAAAAGAGATGACAAAGATCTTCCTAAAGACCTTGGGCTCATTTTACTACAGCAGAATGGTCGCCAGTGCGCCTAGTGACTTCACCAAGATAGTGGGCATGGGAGTTCGTCTTGAGGAAGCAGTCCGGGAAGGACGTTTGGTTAAAGACGCTGGATCATCAAGTAGTAAAAAACGATACGGTAGTGCTCTCCCTAAGAAAAAAGAGCAAGATATCGGGAATATCTCTCTCGAAAAGCAAAGGCGACCTTACCAACCAGTAGCAGTTGTAACTCCTGCTATCAATCCCGCGCTTGTTCCTACGTATCAACCTCAGGTTGCTCAAAGCCAACCTATTCAACAGCAACTTCAACAAAGGACACAACAACCTCTTTACCAAGCACATCCTCAGTACAGCAACAACCGTACAACGCGACCACCAAGGTTCGACCCTATACCAATGTTGTACGCAGAACTATTTCCACTCTTACTGGTCAAGGGGCATGTCCAAACTAAGTCTCCTCTTACAGTACCAGAAAATCCGCCTTTTTGGTTCAAAATGGATCAGACTTGTCCTTACCATCAAGGAGGACCAGGGCATAACATAGAAATCTGTCTCAGTTTCAAATCCGATGTGCAAAAGCTTGTTAGGAGCGGGGTCTTATCTTTCAAGGATACGAATCCGAATGTTCTCACAAACCCGCTGCCTCAACATGAGAAAGCTGCAGTCAATTTGATAGAGGAAGAGTCTAACATCATCTATCAAATTCATGATGTACTCTTATTAAGGGCCAACTTGGTCAAGATGCATTGTAGGCAGAGCTGATATGCCCATGTGCCACCTCATAATTATCACCAGTGTGATATCTGCTCTAAAAACAATCAAGGATGTTCTGTGGTGCAAGCAGCTCTACAGGAACAGTTGGATCTCAGATAGATCCAGGAGCATTGAGTTCGTGGAGTCAATATGACCTATACGAATTCCAACATCATTCAGAACCACGACATCCGTGCAATGAATGTCAACTTGGTGGCAATGCACAAAAGGCAAAGCCAGTATCATAATCTGCCACGGCACGATTATAATTCCTGTCTGACTTGCTCGGTAAACAAACATGGATGCTCTTTTGTACAAGAGGCCCTCCAGCGTCAGATGGATCTTGGATGGATCCAGGACTACCATGATAGAAATCCTTATCAGATCAACATGATTCAAATCTTCGATATTCGTCTGATGAATACCAGCTTGGTGGAGTTACATGCCAGGCAAGTCCAACTCGGTTTTCTCACTTCGCATAATTATCAAAATTGTAAAGGATGTTGTGAGAGTAACCAAGGGTACGCTCTCGTTCAGAGAACTTTACAACACTTATTAAACCATTGGTGGCTTCCAATTTATCTGGATGAAGACACGCAACAAATCAGTGTGCTTAATGGAAACCCTACTCGGCGTCATAGTCGGGATGTTCGATCTATGGAAACAAACCTGGTAAGATTGCACTGCATTCAAAGCGGGTGTGGCCAGGTGCCACCACACAACTATGAACATTGTAGAGTCTGCTCGGAGAATAACCAAGGATGCTACCTTGTACGGGCAGCCCTTCAAGGTCAGTTGGATCGTAATGAGATTCACCCGTGTCCGAGTCCCGAGCCAATCAACTGGACGCGAACTACTTCGCTGATCAAATCAAAGACGTTGTCATAATATCTGATCATCAACAAAACAAGGATGTTTGTACCATCATTCCTCTACTGGACGAATCAAAGGTTTTTAGCCAGGAACTGATTGAAGTTACTTACGACAGTCAGAAAAATCAGAAGGCTCCTGTAGTTATCTATCTACCAGGACCGTTACCGTATGAATCAGCTAAGGCGATCCCTTACAAATACGGTGCAACAATAATTGAGATTGGAAAGGAAATTTCATTACCCTATGTCGTGAATATTACAGACATCAGTCGAGTAACACGGAGCGGTCGAATCTTCAACTGAGGGGTTGGAGAACCTAACAGAGAAAAGGAACCTCAAACGAAAGTTCCCAATCCACCAGTTGGTCAATCAAGTGATACCAACCTTTCAAAAAATAATGATGAGATGATGAAGCTCATCCAAAGGAGTGAATACAACATTGTTGATCAACTGTTACAAGCTGCTTCAAAGATCTCAGTGATATCACTTTTACTCAGTTCCGAAGCCCACTGAGAGGTTCTACAGAAAGTCTTAGAGAAGGCCTTTGTGGAACAGGGTGTGTCAATGCGACAGTTCGATAGCATCATCTCTAACATCACTTCCTACAATAACTTAGGATTCAATGATGAGGACTTGCTAGAGGGGGGAAAAAGTCACAACATGGCGCTCAATATCATAGTTAATTGCCAGGGCGATGCTTTAGCCAGCGTACTGGTAGACACAGGATCGGCCATCAATGTTATGCCGAAGTCCACTTTAATGTGACTATCATTCAAAGGACCCCCGATGAGGGGCAGTGAGGTCATCGTCAAAGCATTTGACGGGTCTCGGAAAGCAGTTATCGGCGAAGTTGACCTTCCCATAACTATTTGTCCTCACACTTTCCTAATCACTTTCCAGGTCATGGACGTCCGGGCAGCGTACAATTGCTTATTAGGAAGACCTTCGATACACCAGGCTGGGGCAGTCACTTCGACGCTGCACCAGAAACTAAAGTTCGCCAAGAACGATTAACTCGTCATGGTCTGTGGAGAACAAGCCTTGCTCGTGAGTAACTTGTCATTATCTACTTGTGTAGAACCCGCGGAGGTTGTTGGGACTCAGTTCCAAGCACTTTCGGTGAGCAATAAGAATCAATCAGAGGAAGGAACCTCGATTTCCTCATATAGAGATGCTCTCGAAGTGATCAAGAATAAGAATACAAAAGAATAGGGACAGCTTGTCATTCCTACTGACAACAAAACAAAGAAGGGTCTTGGTTTTTCTTCAACCTGTACCCAGACTGCTGCTAGCAATGAAAGTCTTCATCCCATTCAGGATTTCTTCCACAGTGGAGGTTTCCTTCACCCAGTGCCTCAAGCAGTCCATACCATCAACGAGAGAGATCCATCCGATACGGATGAGGAGTGGAAGCCACCCTATCTCAATGAGGACAGTTATATGTCTCAGGAAGAGGTGCCTACACCCTTTTGCTATCCCGCACAGAGTCCGAGATTTATACCGAGGTCAGACGTCGAAATGATATATAGAGATTATGATCCGGAAGGATTTCGGGCTCCACCAAACTCATTAGAGGAAGACACTCTGATGAAGGACAACTTTGACCACGACTATTATGGCCCAATGGATGGCCTGCCTATCTGGCAGCCGTACCCAGGAGACTTGGGGCAAGAAAATCAGCCGAACATTGGAAATCAGCTGAGTGTCATTGAGAGGAATACCTATGTCCCCACCATGTCATGGGATCAACACTCAGGTCATTCAGAAAATATCTCGCACGACGATGAATTTGCAAAGTTCGTCGGATTAGAATTCATCAACTACGCTTTTCCTGAGGTCAACGTCATCGAGAGAGATGACTCCTCCAGCTCCAAAGGAGCGTGGGACACCTTAGGACAACCAAGTGGAAAATTTGACTTCATGGTCAAATACACCGCTCCCGAAAGCTCTCGTAGCAGGCTCAAAGATATCCAGCTAACTGGTATAGGTCGAGCTTTGAAGTCTAGGAAGCTCACTCCATGTTTTGTTGGTCCATATCAAATCTTGAAGAGGATAGGAGAGGTAGCCTATTAGATTGCCTTACCACCGTCACTCGCGAATTTCCATGATGTGTTCCATGTGTCTCAGTTGTGGAAGTACATTCCAGATCCATCGCATGTGATTCAAATAGATGATGTACAAGTGAGGGATAACCTGACTGTGGAAGCATTACCTGTGCGGATTGATGGCCGTGAAATGAAGCAACTGTGAGATAAAGACATGGCTTTGGTAAAGGTGTTATGGGGTGGACCAGCAGGCGAAAGTTGGACTTGGGAGCGTGAGGATCAGATGAAGGAGTTGTATCCGACTCTATTTCCTTAAGGTAATTTTCGAGGGCGAAAATTCTTTAAGTGGAGGAGAGTTGTAACACCCCAAAATAATTATAATATTCATTTAATTGAATTATTGTGATTATTCGGTATTTTGGTGAATTTTGATGGACTTTGTGACGTTTGATGACTTTGAGTGGTGTTGTGGGGTAGCCTTGGGTTAAGGGAACATTTAGGTACCTTAGAAGTAGTAATTAAATTAAGATTATTTTATTAGTAATAATAGTAAGATAATTTTAATAATTGAATTATTATTTATTTTTATTATTATCATTATTATTATTATTATTATTATTATGATTTAAAATAATTAGGAGAACCATTAAGGGTAAGACGGTAATATTGAGGAGGTTAATTGAGGATAATACGGGTAAATCATGATTAAGGCCCAACAGATAGGTTTAACAAAAATAATATAGGGAATTAGGAGAATTAGTCTGTGCAACCCTAAGAAGTGAAGAGAGAGCTAAGGAAAGGAGGCTAGAACACATAGAACAAGAGGATTAACCGTAGAACCCTGAAAAGAAGAATATTTGCTGGAAAACTCAAGGTATAGGGGGTTAATCCGGGTTCATATGTTCGATATGGGTTTCAGGTAGAGTAGTTGTGTGTTCTGTGTTATGATGAATTTCCGTATGCTGAATCTGTGTGAATTTTTGTGCATCTGTGTTGGTTAATTTTCTGATATGAATCTGATATGTGTTGTTGTAAATTCTGTGAAATTTGTGTGAATGATTATGTCGCTGTGATGAACATGTGAATAAACTAGATCTGAAATCGAAGGTGGGATTAACGAATTGGGACTTAATAATTAGGAAGAAATTAATGAGAATAATGGAGCAGGATAAACACGTAGATTTGTGATGAATCGAAACTGGTTTGAGTCTGATTTTAGGAAGATCGAAGGTGCTGGAATGGGAGATTTTCGTTCAGATGCGAAATTTGAGTTTTGGAGTGTTTTCTGGCAATATGCGTAACAGGGGAGGCATTACAAGTAAGAGGGGACATTCTCAGGGTGATACGCGTAGCATACGCACCGGTCCCCAAGGCCAGCACGGCCCTTTGCCAGTACGTGTAAGATACACGTATGAGAATGGAGGTAATACTCGTATGGGATGGTAATACGCGTATGGGAAGCTGAGAGGAAGAGGCATACACATATGGGAAGCCATTACACGTACAGGGTCCTTGGGAAAGGTGCATTACGCGTATGGATTAGCCATTGCGCGTAATGGGGGATTAAAGGGGAACTTTGAGATGGAAAACTCTCTGGTGATATGCGTAACAAGGAGGGCATTACGCGTAAGGGATGCCTGGGCAAGGGGCCTTACGCGTATGATACGCAGGCCAGTGGGCGAAGAATTAATCCATACGCATATGGGGCATGGTCATACGCGTATGGACAGAGCTGTGGGCATATTTTCCCATTTTTACGAGTTTTGTCTCGATTTCGCTTGTGATGTAGTTTCTTTGAGACGCAAGGCTATGGTGAGGTAATAAAACATGAGTAAACTAGTAATGAAGATGAACGGGATAAAATAGGGGATTTTTATGTGATGAGCATAATATGACGAATTGTGAGGTATAATGACGAATTTTGACGAGTGCGACTTGGTGTTATTTAATGATGTTTGTTTGTTGATGATTCATGAATGATGATGCAATTATGACGATTTTATGATGATGATTATTATGACGATTTGCATCATGCATTCATGGCATAGTTAAGAATTCGGTCCATTTGGTAGCTTCAATCCCATTGTGTTGATTGAAGTGTTTTATGACGTGCTTCGGTTCTTGTGTAGAATCGATCCTATTAGTGGGGATCTTTGGAGGGTGATGTCCCAATGTCCATCAATTATGACAAATTGGTACCACTTGTATGAGTCTATGATGTTACATTTGCATATTGTGTGGCATTGCATTATATTGATGTGATTGATGTATTAATGACGTTGTGAATGATTTGATGATGTTGTGCTTATGAATTATCTTGTGCTTATATCTTATATATTGATTCGTGATTACTCACCCTGCCTGTTTGAATGTTGCCTCCACGTGGGTAACGTGCAGGTGATCAGGCTTAGCTTTCTTGGCACATGAAGATTTAGCTTTTGAAGTATTTTGATTTCTCCGTCGATTAGAGGGTCTTGCTCTGATATGTAACTTCGGGCCGAGACGTTTGAGTCGAACAATTATGTTATTTTATTTGGTTGCGTGATGTTTAAATAAATTCAAGATGGTAAAACCTGTGTTACGGGGCAGGTGGTTATTTGATGTTATGTGACGAAATGTGGCTCCCTTTTGGGACTTTATCCTGATTAAATTGTTGTTTTTATTCGTGATGTTTGTTGGGTGGAAAAGGGTGTTACAGTTCCTCCTTGGAAACAAAATGATGCTAGGCCCAAAGGTAAAGTAGTTGCTAAACCTAAGGCTAAAGCAAAAACTCATGCATGTTTTAATCATGCATTCATGTATAGATATCCTGCACAAAAACCCATAGTTGTAAACGACTCTGGGAAGACTAACTTTAAAGGACCCAAAAAGATGTGGGTACCTAAAGAAAAAATAATATATGTTACATATATCTTTATCAGTGGAGTTATGACACCACTATGATACCTGGACTCTGGATGCTCACGACATATGACGCGAAGAAGGCATATGTTCCAAGACCTGGAACTTAAGCCTGGAGGCGTTGTAGGCTTTGAAGGTGATCAGAAAGGGAAGATAATTGGTTGAGGAACAGTAGGTAACGCTAATCCATTTTCTATTACTAATGTTCTTCTAGTTAATGGATTAATTCATAACATCCTGTCCATAAGCCAATTAATTGACAATGGTTATGACCTTATTTTCAATCAAAAATCATGTAAAGCTGTCAGTCAAAAGAATGGCTCAGTTCTTTTCAATGGAAAGAGGAAGAACAACATTTATAAGATCAAACTTTCTTATTTGAAGAATCAGAATGTAAAATTTCTTATGTATGTTAATGAAGAGTAATGAAAATGGCATAGACGATTGGGTCATGTTAGCATGAGAAGGATTCCTCAGCTAAACAAGCTTAATATTGTCAGATTCCTGCCAAATCTGAAGTTTGCTTTAGATGCTCTTTGTGAAGCATGTCAGAAAGGAAAGTTTTCTAAAACATCTTTCAAAGCTAAGAATGTTGTGTCAACCTCCAGACCATTGGAGCTTCTGCACATTGACTTGTTTGGGCCAGTGAAAACTACCTCTGTCAATGGTAAAAAGTACGAAATAGTCATTGTTGATGACTATAACAGATGGAAATGGGTGAAATTTCTCAAACAAAAGGATGAGTCACATTCTGTGTTTTCTACCTTCTGCTCCCAAGTGAAAAATGAGAAAGATCTAAAATTGTAAAAGTCATAAGTGATCATGGTGGTGAATTTGAAAACAAAGATTTTAAGAAACTCTTTGAAGAAAATGGAATTTCCCATGATTTCTCTTGCCCTAGAAATCCACAATAGAATGGAGTTTTAGAGAGGAAGAATAGGACTTTGCAGGAAATGGCAAGGACTATGATCAACGAGACTAATATGTCCAAGCACTTCTGGGCAGAGGCAGTCACACAACATGTTACATTCAAAACAGGATCTCTATAAGACCTATTATGGGTAAGACTCCCTATGAATTGTGGAAGAATAGGAAACCCAAAATTTCTTATTTTCATCCTTTTGGATGTGCTTATTTTATATTGAACACTAAAGAGAATCTGGGAAAAATGCTACAGAGTGTATAACACTGAGACATAGATTGAATCAACCCATGTCAGATTTTATGATAAGCTTGACTCTAAAAAGTCAAAGTTAGTTGAGAAATTTGTAGAACTGGAGATAAGTTATTCAGGTTTTGAAGAAAAGACTCCAGAAGCAAAAGAACCTGAGGCCAAAGACTCTAAAGCTACTCAACCAGAAGCAGTAGAATCTCCTACAACTTTGAGAATGCGCATACAATTATCTTCACACTCTAAAGAACTAATGTTGGGACACAAAACTGAACATGTCAGGACCAGATCCTCTTTCAAGCCCTCTGAAGATACCTTTTTGGGTTTGGTATCTCTGATAGAACCTACATCTGTTGATGAATCTCTTCAAGATTCAAAATGGATTCTGGCTATACAAGAGGAACTCAATCAATTTTCTAGGAACGACGTGTGAGATCTTATGCCAAGACCAAAAGGAACCCATGTTATTCAAACTAAGTGGGTCTTCAGAAACAAACTGAATGAGCAAGGAGAGGTAGTAAGAAACAAGGATCGACTGGTGGCATAAGGTTATAGTCAACAATAAGGGATTGACTATACAGAAACCTTTGCACCAGTTGTTAGGTTAGAGTCTATTAATCTCTTAATTTCCTTTCTTGTAAATCACAACATCATCTTATATCAGATGGATGTTAAGAGTGCATTTCTGAATGGATATATTACAGAAGAAGTGTATGTACCTTAACCCCTGGCTTTGAAACCCTAAAAATCTAGATTTTGTTTTCAAGCATAAGAAATCATTGTATGGTCTTAAGCAAGCTCCCAGAGCATGGTATGAAAGACTGAGCAAGTTTGTTCTAGAAAATGATTTCACCGGAGGGAAGGTAGATATAACTCTTTTCTGTAAAACATTCAAAAATGATATTCTTGTTGTACAGATTTACGTTGATGATGTTATTTTTGGTTTTTCTAATGCTACTTTGTGCAAGGAATTTTCTAAGTCTATGCAGGAAGAGTTTAAGATGAGTCTGATGGGAGAACTCAAGTTCTTTATGGGGATACAAATCAATCAGAGTCCAAAAGAAACTTACATCCATCAGAGCAAGTACACAAAAGAACTTCTAAAGAAGTTTGACATGTCAGAATGAAAGTTGGCTAAGACTTCTATGCATCCTACAAGTATTCTTGAGAAGTATAAGGTATGTGGTAAGGTAGATCAGAAGCTATACAGAGGTATGATTAGCTCTCTTCTATATATGTCTGCTTCTAGACCTGATATATTATTCAGTGTCTATTTGTGTGCTCGCTTCCAATCAGATCCTTGAGAATCCCATTTAACTGTTGCTAAGAGGATCTTCAGCTATTTGAAAGGTATTATTGACCTTGGATTATGTTATAGAAAATATAAAGATTACAAGCTAGTAGGCTACTGTGATGCTGACTTTGCTGGAGATAGACTCGGAAGGAAAAGTACTTCTGGAAGCTGTCAGTTTTTGGGAGATAATTTGATCTCATGGTCCAGCAAGAGGCAATCAACAATAACACTGTCAACTGCAGAAGTTGAATATATTGCAGCCTTTGGATGCAGCACTCAGATGCTCTGGATAAAGAGTCAGCTAGAAGATTTCCAAATATATGAGAGTAACATTCCTATATTCGATGATAATACTTCTGCCATCTATTTATATAAGAATCCCATTTTGCATTCTAGAGCTAAACACATTGAGATAAAACATCACTTTGTACGTGACTATGTTTATAAAGGTATTTTGGATCTAAATATTATTGATACAGACCATCAATGGGCTGGTATCTTTACAAAACCCCTTGCTAAATATAGATTTGTGTTCATTCAGAAAAATTTGAAAATCGATTTATGTCCATAATGAATCTGATAATTATCTCAAAATATCAATCTCTTAGAATTGAAAAATGAGACTTTGAGATAAGTTTTGATTATGAATGAATGAGTCTTCTGTAGTTAGAAGGTTTCATAAGCTTAGAGGTATCTAGTTTGAATTTTTTTGGTTAAACAAAATCTCGTTCTGGATACTGAACAATCATTTCATTAAATAGTTATCAATCAGTTTTGGGAAACGAAACAGTTTTAAAGACAATTGTCTTAGAAAACTAAACCTGTTTTTAATAACTGCGTGACACATGGGTATAATTATGAATTTTGGGATCAGGGTAAAATCTTTTCTCCTTACTCCCTTTTGTCAGATAATTGTGCTAATGGCTTTTAATTACTATTAATTGTCATTATTACCTATTATCGTCATGATTACAAAATTTTCTATTTAAAATCCACTCCACTCACTTCTCACACTTACGCTACTCTTCATTCCCCGCACTTTATTGTTTTCAAACCAAAGTCTCAAAACTCTAAAACCTTTCTCTGCAATGGCTTCTTCATCTTGTCAACAACAATTATCCACTGAAGAAAAGCATGAAGCAAATCTCCAAAAGGCTATTCGTAAAGTTGTGGTGTACCAATCGCCTGAATTCATTCCACATCTTCTCAAATCACACGAGTCACCATCAATTATGCATCCCAATATGCTTGTATACACTAAAGATGCTTATGAAACTTCTGAGGTCACTCTTTCCACACATGTTGAAGACCAGGAATTTCTCTGCGAACTTATCATTGATTTTGTTAGCTTAAAGGATCATGGTTTTGATCTTCTTCCTGCTGTTTGCACACAAGGTTGGAATCAGTACTTTGATCGTGTTAATGGTCCAGTCTTTCCAGCTCTTGTAAGGTATTTCTGGATTCATGCAAAAACATCTCAAAATCAAATAATTTCATTTTTTGGAAAAGAGATTGTTATTACAGAAAGACTCATTGCCAAACTCATTGGCCATGATAGAAGTGGTCTCTTGTGTGAGATTATGGGAGAAAGGTGTCATGATACTGCAGATATGGGCAAAATGATATTTAATGATGGATATATTACTGGGAAAATCAAGAATCTTCAATCTATTCTAAGGACTGTTAGGCAAGAAACTAACTTGCCAATTGTGAGGGAGAAGCCAAATGTTGAACTTGTTAAGATTACTGATGAAATGAAAGCATTCAAAGATTATTTCGTGCCACTTAGGGCTAATAAATCTTTGACCTAAGAAGTCTTGAGTAATTTCTTTTGATGCAATAACTATTGTTGTTGTTGTTTCTATTGTTGCTACTAGCTCTTCTGAAGTAGCTACTACTTATGTCACACTTCAACTATCTGATGTTAATACTTCATCCATCTCCACATCCACTATAACCCATTCCATTCCATTCTTTATAGAATCCATCACTCCCTCTGCTCCCCAAACCTCAAATCTAAATATTAATAACTCTATTTCTAACCCATCTATTCCCATCATCATACCCCTATCTGTTGCTGAACTTTTAACATTTCCACCATTTCTCTTAACCATATCTCAAAGAGGTAAACTTTCTAAACATGGACTCTCACACCCCCAATCCCAAACTATTCCACCACCACCAAACACATATCATTCTAACAACCACACTTCTCTACCACCCATTATTCCTGATGATGAGTCAAAAACTGAACTCATTGTCCACCCAGACAGACCCCTCAACCGTTCTTCGGTTAAACACCCTCTAAAACAAACATCCTCCTTACTCCCTTGGATGATTTATTTTCTCAATTTGAAGAAAATGCTTCTAAAAGATTCCATGCTCGTATTGAAGCTTGCAGAGGAAATGAAGACTTCTTTGAAGTATGTGATCTGACTGAGGCTTTCAAAAGATGGATTGCACCCAGCTCTGAAGAGTTGGAGGTTGTCTGGATGAAGGAAGCTTTGAGGAACTTCCATACCATACTCTTTGGAATAGTTGAACCTCTACTTCAGAAGGTTCTAGCCACTCTTCAGCTCCCAGCTCCAGAAGTGATTCCTACGCCCCCTATTCAGACTTCTATAGTTTCGGCTGAGACCTATGTGGAAACTACTAGTGTTTATGGCACCAAGGAGATCTCAGGTTATAAGGATTTCATTCTGAAGAAGTTGGAGTTTCTAGCTCAGGAGAACTTAGAAGTGAGGGAACGGAATTCAAAGATTGAAGGGTTGTTTGCAGAGATTCTTTCTAGATTACCCAAAAACCCTTCTGCACCTTATTTTTTTAAAAAAACATTGTGTTATCTTTGTGATGTTCTTATGTTTCCTTTTCTATATACTCACCTATCTTGTTTAATTAATTAAAATTATCCTTTGATTGGCTTATTTTTTCTCGGTCTCTTTATTCTTTTTTATTTATGATGAAGGGGGAAAGAGCATTAATGATTTTTGATAAATCTGTATCCCACTATGAAAACCTTAACATGTTTCTAACGTTTTTAACTTAGTAAAATTATGAGAACTTTGAAAAAGTTCATCATTCTGGCCATGCATTTCAGGACTAAGGATTTGAACTAAGGCATTAAACCAGACGCATACATGTTCTGAAATCAATACTTTGGACAAATCAAATCAGTGATATGCTCTACTAAAGTTCTGATACTCGTGACCTTGTTATGATGCCACTCAATAGCTAACAAGGCTCTGATACCAGACAACAGATACGCCCTAATACGACTTTGATCCTAGATATCAGAAAGCTCTAATCATGTATTGATCTGAAGAGAAAGTTATAGCAACATGGCTTATGTCAAAAAGGGAAGTTATTTCTTTCATGTTGAATTAACATGTTTATATGTGTTAAAAATATTTTAAGTCGTGAATTCAAGGGGAGCTTGCAAACCTAACTCTAACATTCTAAGATTGAAAAAAAATTTTGACAATATAAAATTTTGGGGGAGCTTACAAACCTCACTCTAATATTTTAATATAATATAAAATTCGGGGGGAGATTACAAACCTCGCTGTGATAATTTTATGAGATTAAACCATACAAAAAATTGTTCATCAAAATACATGGTTTTCTCATCATCAAAAAGGGGGAGATTGTTAAGTGTGTAGCTTTTGACTCTTAGAAAATAATTTTCTATACTAATAGTTTTTGTCAAGTGTGTAGCTTTTGATCTACAGGTTCTGACTCTGAAGAATTGACGGGTTACTTCATCAGATTTTGAATTAAGCACACTCTGACTCTGAAGAGAAACAAGCAGCGTCAAGATCGAGAAATTTGTTAGACAATGAAGACTCTTAAAGCCTTTGGTCGAGATTCTAATAGTGAGACTCTTAAAGTTTTTTATTACTCAAGACTCTATGCTCAAGAATTGAAGATTATGAAGAACAAAGTGCTGAAGACTTAGAAGACCAGGTTCAGATGAACAGTGTCAAGACTCTGAAGACTTTAGTTCTGAAGGTTCTCAACAAGGCCCTTGACTCTTCTAACCATGCTTCAATCATCTGCATTCAAAATCCTATGTTACTTAGAAGATGGCAAGAATAGAATTTTTGATGAGCGATAAATAGGACATGGTACAAGATCAAAATATTTTTTCCACTATGCGGATTTCGTGGAGTATGGACATTTATTCTATACGATTTTGTCTCCCACCTTAATGACGAATATTCAAGGCGCCAGCTCATATCTGAAGTTTATCATTCTACCCCCCCCCCCCCCCAACGGATCTTTCCTTGGCTATAAAAGAAAGACTTGAAGAATGGAACAAGCTGCTAATTCACAATTTATTCAGTGCTATTATTCAAGCTGCCACATTCTCTGATATTATTCTTGTGAATATTGTATAAACACACTTAGAAATTTTGTTCATATTGTGTGAATATTTTACCTCTACTTAAACATTGTGTTAATCTACTTTGTAGAAGCAATCTTTGTAGGCACAATTGTAAAATCTCAAATCTATTTTAGTGATTACCTTGAGTGACTAGGGTTTAGTCTATATACTCAAGAAGACAAGGACGGTTGTCTTTGTGGTGTCTGTAATCAGTTTAATTATAGTGGGTTAAGTCTTTTTGAGAAGGAGAAATCACCTTAGCAGGTGGACCGGAGGTAGCTTAGTTAATAGTGAACCAGGATAAAAGTAACTTGTTATTTTTTATTATTCTTGTTCTTGTTTGTTGGATTGGTTTTGAAAAAGCATTGATTTTTAGAAACCCAATTCAACCCCCCCCCCCCCCCCCCCCCCCCCCCCCGCTTTCTTGTGTTTCTTGTAACCTTTACTCATATGAACTCTCCAAATTCAGTGCCATTTTCCAAACACCACCCTTGAATTCGGACCTAGGCTTCCCCTTAATCTGAGCCCCCTCACTTTCACCCAAACACTCCCAAGTGTATGAAAGAAAAAAAATATAATCTAATTGATTTAAGTCATCATTACATACCAAATATTATATCTTCCTATAATATGAAAGACTCTTTTAGGTAGAGTATTACAAAAGAAACAAAATATAATTACTCTCTTCTACAAAACTCTCCAACTTAGTAGATATTCTCTATGAATGTATGTCTTAAAACAAGGAGAACAATTTCTTTATATAGCGGTTATGGTTCAGCCAAAAGCCCAAATGGGTACAATCAAAATCCAATTGAATCAAATATTTAACAAACCAAAGCTTGCATTTAATGCAGTTCCAATTAAACATATTCATACAAGATTTGCTTAATTAAATCTTTTTCAATGAAACTATTTTCGAACCAACTTCAAAAATAATCTTGGAATTCCTATAGAGTAGGGATGGGAAAAAACGTACCCGCGGATATCCATTAGGCTACTTTCTTTGTACCCATGATTGATTTTATCCGTGAATACCCTTGTGTACGGGTTTTTTTGCCATCTCTACTCTATAGGAATTCCAAAGTCTCGCCATGATGAAAGATATGAAGGTAAAGGTACTCAAGGTTTAAATGTTTAATCAATGGCTCGAGATGCAATTCTTCAATTACATTTGTACATATTGAATAATGTTGATGAAGTTTAACCTTACTTATCTGCTTAGAAAATATTTACCCAGGAAAAATAACCTCGAATGAGTGACATGTGGTTGTTGAAAGAGCATAACAAGAACTTCATAAATTGGTTTAATGAAAGGATTTCTAATGATGGTAGTGCATCCAAGACAAATAAATGGATATCATACTTGCCTAAATTTAATATAGTAATTTGGACTGCGTACGACATTAGAAAATTTTCGTTTTATACAAAATTAAAAGATGATCGTAGTACAATGCAAAATATTGGGGTTATGGTTGAGGCCAAATCTATGTACTTCTCTAATTTCAAAGATAAGAATTCTATAATAGCATTTATATCGTACTTTGGGGTCATTGAGGAGATTTGAGATATTGATTATGTTATATTCAAAGTGACTTTATTTAAATGTAAGTGGATTGGTAGTAACACAAATGTACAAACTTATGAGTTAGGATTCATAATGTTGACCATGGCAAAGCAACTTATATGACCGAACCATTCATTATGGCTTCCCAAGCAAAACAAGTTACTTATGTCATTGACCCTTTTGACGAAACATGATCAATTGTTCTCCAAGAGAAACACATTCCTCATTGTGATGAAAAATATGATTTAAATTTTTATATTTCTGAGACCCCGTCTTTTGCAACACATGTTCCTACTTCATATGAAGAAGTTGATACAAATTATGTTCATGTTATTCGTTATGATCATGAAGAAGGCATATGAAAAAACTAACAAGTAAATGTTTTTTTATTGTTTGGTCATAATTTATTGTTTGTTATAATTTCTAAGTGTTATATACTAACAAGTATTATTATTTGAAAATATAGGTGTTTAGTGGCAAGACACCAAAAGATGGGTCGCGTTGTGCATCTTGCTTCCTTCAAAATAATGAATGTAGTGCGTAATAATGTTGTACGTTGGTTGTTTTCTTGTTTAATGTAATGTTGTGTAAAATTTATTTCCTTTTGGTGCATTATGTTTTTGACGTAATACATATTTTTGGGTCATATAAGTTATTAATTTGGTTTTGATTCATAAATACATTGTTGTGTTGTATTTGTTATGTTCTGATTCACAAAAGTATAGGTTATAATAATGAGATTTTTGTAAAATCAAAATATATATATTTTAAAAAAAACTAGATATTTCACCATGATTGGTTTTTTCAACCTTTGCGATATTTAGCAGGCTATCCAATTTTAAAAATGCCAAAAATGGAGTTGTTGGATATCGAACATATGAACTTTCCACTTTTCACTATGATTGGATTGTCCAATTGTGGTGAAAAATAGTGTGATATCCATTGTATTATCAAGGACAATAGCTCATGGTTGTCGCGCCGCAGAAAAGTACAGAGTCGCCAATGAACTTTATTTATTCCAAAGAACAGGGAAAATATTGATAAAACCCTTAATAGGTAAAGAAAGTGGTCGTCACAATCGAATTTGGGTTCGGAAGTCAGTTATGTGAGGGAAAGGTATTAGTACCCCTCACGTCCATTGTACTCAATGGGAACCGTTTTGATTGTTTTGTGCGAATGGGTGTTGTCATCTAAAGGTTACTTGCAGTTGGTTTTAATTAAGGGGAAAAATAAGTTTCTAATTAATGTGCTTGCCAAGATTACGGAATCTTGAGCCTAGGTATTCTCATAGTGCAATGAGAAAATCAGAGCTCCATAGTTCGTGGGGTAGAAAATAAGTATTTGTAGAATGTTTTTATTGAATGATGTTAATGTTCGTGTTTTAGCAATTAAATGCCACTTGTATACTCGCGCGTGGGAGGTATAAGCGTTGTTTGTATTGACGTAGAGCGGAAATAACATGTCCTTTGTGAAAAGATTTTGAATAAACTAAGGTGAAAGAATGAATTTGATTTGTTGTGATTGATTTTATGTCTGAAGATGACTATTCAGACAGGGAGCTTTACAGCAGTGTCTGATCATTCAGGGAGAGAGTGTCTACATCCTCCTCCTTTTTATTCCTTTAGTTATGAAAACTTTTCTTGATTTGAATTGCACTAAAGTCTATGAATAGAGGTGAATACTTTGAATAGATGGGTCCTACGTCCCGTATTCAAAGGTATTCAGAACAAGGATATGAATGCTCTCTCATTCTTTTACATTTCTTAAGGCTCATGTCGTACAATTCATATCGTATTTTTAAAGTCTTTTGAATTTATTTGCAAAAAAGAGACTTTGGTTTTGAATAGATGAGAAAATGACATGGTAAAATTATGGTGTCAAATGAAAATAATTCCTAGTGTTGCCAAGTATTTAATCAATTAATCAATCAAAAGAATTAATTAAATGACTAAACAAAAATGTAGAAGAATTAATTACATGGAAATAATTCGCATTGTATTGGTTAAGGTTTTTTTAGTTTTGAGAAAAAAAGTTTTGTTTTATTAGACATGTGAGAAAATTAAATTATAAATGGTGCACAAAAAATAAAATTGAAATCGGAATTAAAATCGGGTAATGAAAAAAAGAAAATAAAGTAAAAAAGTGAAATTGGGCCATTTTGGGGGGTGCAAATAACAATTAAAATAAGGTCTAATAGCTAAAAAGGCCCACATGATCAGTTTCTTCTTAATTTTATTTTGTCTTTAGCGATTTGTCTTTAGTGCCGAGACAGCCAACCAGAAAGCGCCACATGAAGCGGATAAAATAAAGGAAAAAAAGAAATAGAGTATGACTTGTGTCGATGTTTGGTTCATTCTAGGTTGTAACTTCAATGTTCATCATTTTCTCATGCATTATTGAATTTAATTTGCCAAAATTACCAAATCAAATAGACAATATGTAAATTATATATCATTGGGCTTGATTTTTCATAAGGAATCCAAATATGCGATCGAATTTTACAAACAAGCCACGAATTTTGAAGAATTAAGCAATAAAGTGTAGAACAAAGTGTGTAAAGAATCTATCAATTCATATTCGTTATAATGAATGTGAAAAAATAATCTCATATTCAGAATCGTGATGAAAAATCGCTTCTAGTGATGTATTCACATGTTATTAACAGTTAAGAATTAAAGAATCATCATTTTCAAGTTTATGTGTTTTATGTCAAAGTTGGATTTTTGGATCAAATAAGTGATTATTATAATAAGCTATTTCATGCTTTATGTCTAAACTCTATACTAATGCAATGCCTAATTCAATGATATGCTAAACTGTGTTAGAAATTATGCTATGTTGATTTTTATGCTACTTGAATTTGAATTTTTTTGGTTTAAGAAAAAAAAGTGCTTATAGAATAATATATTCCATAACAGTGGCTTAAATTAATCAACAAGAAGCATTCCACAATTCATGGAAATGATATGGAAAAAAAAAAGATGAATAATTACCGATGGAGCATAGGTTTGCGCCGATTAAAGATTACTAACGGAGTGCCGAAGAGAAACCCGGAAAACTTCAATAGTAAGCCTTTTTGTCATGCTTTCAATAATTCCCAAGCTTGATAATTATTTTTTATGATGAATGAATATAGAAGATAATCTTGAATGTAGAATATTGAGGAATGTGCTTGAATCTTGATGAACTTTAGAGGGTGATAATGCTTGAATTGTTAGAACTTGATTGATGATTTGTTGAAATTGGATTATGGTCAAGTTCCACCAAATTTAGAACGTGATTGATGTTTGTTTGTTAGCCGATTTTAGCAAAAGATATTTAGCCGCATTCGACAAAAAATATTGCTTTACCTAAAATAGGTAAGGAGCAGACGTTTGCATCACAACAGAATGAATTTACAAATCAACATTTGTGGGAAACACCTCTTATCTCAACTCAAATAGTTTGTGGACGAAGCAATGTTTTATGTTGTATCAAGACACAATATCTCACGTTAATGAAAAAGAGTTTGAAAGATCGCACGATGGCGAGAGAAAAGAGTTTGATGTATTGAAGTATTTTGAATTGATGAGAGAGCTCGGACAATCGAGAACTACATCTCGTGTCCTCCTTCTCGGGAGACGTTGACTACACATCGCTTCTTTTTCATCTTTATTAATGAAAAGTGTTTGAGTATTTTTAGATGTTTTGAATTTGGTTAGGAATGTTAGTGAAGTTAGTGAACATGATTATTTACATGTGTGAGAGTATTAACATGAATAGGGAGAGATATTACATAATTAAATCAACTTGAGCACAAAAAACTTAATTTCATCAAATAGATCTCATAAGATAATAAAAACAAACATAAAATTTAAATTTAATAATCAACTTAATTAAACACCTAATTAACTACTAATTTAAATTAATCAAATAAAAGACATAATAATAATAAAATAAGTAAAACACAAAAATGGTGCATGGATTAGTATTGAGGGTGTAAAAAGAGACAACCATGGGCCTAAAGCCCAGTAAGACATACAACCCTAATTTATTTGATAATAAAAGTAAATAAGAAATAAAATAAGAATAAATGAAATGAACAAAAATAAACACAAAAAATAAATCATAAAGTAAAACTGAAGTAGGAAAGTGGTGGTGTTATGCTAAAGAGAAAAAGAGAATATTTAAAAAATAAATTGAATACCATAAATATGATCTCGACACGTGGCAATGGAATAAAGACAAAAAACACAAATCTATTATCCTCTCGTATTGCTGCAAAAAAATAAAATAGAATAAAGCTCTCCATCTGTCACATCTCGACGGTGGAAGTTGAGGGGGATTGGAGGATTTCTGGTGTGTGGCTGCACTATGGTTTACAGTGCAAACGGCAGAACATTGAGTGTGTCACGGCTGTTCATGGTGGAGGGAGCATTTTGAAGATGGATGTGTGGAAGAGTTTTCATGATTTCAAGGTGATAATGTTTTGTATTAGTTAACTTATGTAGGTGGAAATTACGGTGGAGGAGGATGAAGGTTGAAGTGGTGGGTTTTTAAGAGGATGGGTCGATTTGATGTTGCTTCATGGACTTGTATGATTATGGGTTATAATAAATGTGGTGAAGTTGAATCGGCACGTGAACTGTTTGATAGAATTCCTGATAAGAATTTGCGGAACAGTTGTTTTGATATAGCATCTTCAGCCTGGAAGGGTGGTGGCTAATGAGGTTATTATGGTGGAATTACGGTGGAGGAGGATGAAGGTTGAAATGGTGGGATGGAGTTTATGTTGATGGTGGTTTTTATTTGTGTCTGAAAATGATGGTGAAAGGATGAAAGAAGATTAAGTTCTTGGTTGTTGTGTGTTGTATTGAATGATGAAGAAGAAGAAAAAGAAGCAGCAGCAGCTAGTTCTTCTTTAGATTTTGTTTTTTCCATTTCTTGCTTTTTTTTTTCTTATTGGAGAGTTGTGAGGGAGTGATTAAATACAAGTGACCGTGAGTGATAAATGGTTTAATGGGTAAGTCAAAGATGGTGGAATCTCCAAGGTAGCATTAGAGAAGAAGATGGTATCTTGTAATATGCTTTGTGAGGTGTTAATTGAGAAGAGTAGTGTTATGTCCCTTTTTACTGCCTCCAACGGTCCAATGCTATGTCACAAGGTTTCTCCAAATGGGGCCAATAATCAAAAAAGCTTTTTATGACTTCATGACTAAGTTTTACTCACAAGGGATAAAAGACAAGAATTATATATTATAAAAAAGAAAATATGATAAATAAAATAAAAATAAAAATAAAAATAAAAATAAAAATAAATAAAAAAACTATTTAAATAAACCTAAATAAAAAAATGATTAAACCTAATTAAAATAAAATGATTATTAACTAAAAATAAAATGAAACAGGTTAAAAACGAGTAAACTGTCTGGTATTAAAGTGCTCAAAAAATAAAATGAATGCACCAAAATGATCAGCGCGAAATAAACGACTCAGAAAAATACAATATTTGGTCAAATTTTGAAATAAATTCTCCCCAGTTAAAAGGCTCAGACAGATCAAAATGCGACCGAAAAGCAGTCGAAAAGTTAAAACGAGCATGCCAGGTTAAACTACACAGAACATATATTAATATGATTTACGACTACAAATTCAATTTTGAAAATTTCCGTCCACTGATTTTACGCACAGTTGACTCTCAGTTTGAACGATTCGTGTGTAAATCCAATAGTTTATTCTGACTGATAATTTGGGCATTATACAAGATGAAATACATACCATGCTGAAGCTAGCGGGATTATACCTGAGTGAATCGCACACTCAAAGATACAACAGAGTCGCCATCGAACTTTATTTAGTCCCAAAGGACAGGAAAAATATCGATAAGACCCAAGGGGAGAGAAACGGGTAAAGGGGCCGGTTATGTGAAAGGAAGATACTAGCATCTTACGCATCTGTCGTACTCGACGGGAACCATTTCGATCGCTTCTACACTTGGATATGTTATCTATCTAAAGGCTTCTAGCTACAAATAGAGAGGAGAAAGAAGAGAAACGAGAAAAAGAAAGAAAGTGCTCGCAGAGGATTAGGGCGTGCCTACGTACCCTCATAGTGCAACGAGGAAATCTGAGCTCCGTAGTTCAGGGAACCAGGGAAAGAGAAAGAATAGAAGAAGGTGGCTCGCCAAGATTTCGCAATCTCGTGCCTACGTATCCTCATAGTGCAATGAGGAATTCAGAGCCTACGTAGTTCGGGGAACTGAGATAGAAAAGAAAAAGGAAAACAATGTCAAAACCAAGAGCAAAAAAGATAGACAGTCTCCACTGAGGAATGCAAAAGAATTGGCGTCAAAACCAAGAATGAAAGACACGGGGATAATAGCAACTCTATTGAGGATAAAGTGAAAGAATGGTGTCAAAACCAAGAAGATAAATGAGCAAAAGAGTAAGAGTGACTTGTTGGGGAGTAAACAGAGGGAGTGGTGTCGAAACCAAGAGAATAAGGATTCAATATGTTAACTGACTGGCAGTGATTAACCGAAGAAGATGAGATTAAGAATATGTGGGGAGAAGGGATTGATGTCAACAGACGGGCTGTGATGAACCAAAAAAAGAGAGTACTGAACCAAGAGAAGGTGTTTGACTCTGAAGGACTTTCAGTATATTAATTGATAAATAGTGGTTAATCGGTGAATGAGTGTGGAACCAAGAGAAGGTTGTAACCCAAAGGACGAGTGTGGAACCAAGCAAAGGTTGTGACCCACTAGGGATTCGGTACTAACAGAAAGACTGTTATCAACCAAAAAGAAATTAGTAATTAACCAAGAGACGGTGATTAACTCAAAAGAAGATCAGTATGTTAATAGATAGACTGTGCTTTATTAAAAAAAGGTGCAAATTGGTGTTTTAACTAATAAGCAGTGGTTAACCAATCAAAGGGAAAGAACCAAAAGAAGGTTGTGATCTCCGCTAGGGATTTGATATTTAACCCACAAACTATATTCAACCGAAGAAAAATATTGAGACTTCGCTGAGAAAAAAGAGAATCGGTAATTAACCGATTGGCTGTGATTAACCAAAGAAAGAAGAGATTACAACTCTGATGGGGAGGGAACAAGAAATGATTGACCAAAAGAAAAGAGAGTTGAACCAAAAGGAGATTGGTAACCCAAAGTGACAAAGATCTTTAAGCAAGGAAATGGTGATTGATCAAAAAGAGAGATTGAAAGGGGCAAGAGTGATCAAGGATCGACCCGACTGGGGATCGAGAACACTACAGTCTAGAGATAGAGACGATTATTCCAGGAACAAGTTCATTTGTCCCCTACCCAAAATAATCAAGATGAGTGTAGGAATTCTTCACTCTCATCTCTTCTCTAGTACAAGAATATAGTGCAGAGATTGAAACCGACAGAGTAACAGCGCCAATTTGTACAGTGCTCCAGTGCGTCGTGCAGACCTCCGACTCAGCAGAGGATAAAGAGAACAAAGCTCTAAATGATCCTAGAGAGAGAAGCAATGGGAGATTGAATAATCGAAACAAGGTTTCGAACAATCGATCAAGGGAAATGATCAAGCCAACAATCTTCTAAACGGATCGGAAGATCGTCAAGGCACCGTGTGGATTATTGATTATACAAGATTAAACTTGCTCAATAAAGAGCTAACTTAATACAATCAAGGATGAAATTGCAAGGCAGTACCAAATGACAATTAGCATGCACCACAAATCATGTTATCATGTGAACAAAGGTGTGCAAGAATCAACATGCTCGTGTAATGTCAAGAATGCAAACAATTCCAAGAATTAACAAATCGTGCATCGAAATTTTGCATACATGCTTCAAACAGAGGTTAAACAGCTCATATATGTAACACCCTAATAATTACAATATGTTTGGTTGGTGATTATTCATGATTAATATCGTGTATTTGTGAATTATGTGATATATGATGTGTTTTGGTGAGATCATGTGTTGGGTAGTGTAGGACTATAAGGGTATTTTGGCTTATCCTTAATTTAGACAATTAATGGGAATTTTAGTAATATTATTCGAATAATTATTTTTTTAAATAATTTAGTTAAAGTTATTTGGATTTAAATAATTAGCTATAATTATTTTATTGGATAATATGAATATATGTATGAGGGTAAAGTGGTCATTTACGCGAGGATTAGTGAGGGTAAGGAAGGAAGATCATATTAGGGATCTAAGGGTTATAGTGGGAAAAAGAAGAAAATTAGAGAGAGAGAATCATTGTTGAACAATCGTGTCTCGAGAAAGGAGAAACGGAAGAGAGAAGCATAGCTAGGGCTGGGAGAACCTCCATTAGAGAGCTTTGGGGAATCTTCACTTAAGGTAAGGGTGGGGCTCTTAGATCACTTAAGGGCTGTATAATATATGTATGAGGGTGGGTAAATTATTAGTATCCATATCTATGCATTTCGTTGTTGCTTTGGGTGATTCGGTGTGAAAGGAAGGTTGCGTGTCGTTGTTATTATTATGTGTAAATTATGTAAATTGCATGTTTGAGTTGTGTTTGTGGTGTTAGAATATGTTCTAATTGATATATAGTCTAGGTATGTTGGGGGTGTTGTAAATGGGGTTTTGATTTGAGAAGAATGTATGAAGAAATTAGGGATAAATTGATGTTGTGAGGCCATGAGATGAGGTAGATGACATATAATATGATGATAGGACCTCTAAATAAGTGTTAAATGTTGTTATAAATGTCATACAATCGTAGGATTTTGAATTACGAAACCCGGACTTTTTACGGAATCAAAATCGGAGGTCTGGAAGGCATTTAATGATTAAAAACAGAAAAAATTTCTGTTTTTGCGCAGTATGAGTCGACCTGTACGGACCCGTGTGTTGCACAATTTTTTCAAAATGTCAAATTTTGCTTTCTTCATAACTTTTGATCCGTAAGTCCGTTTTGGCCCCGTTCGAAGCGTTAGAAAGCTAACGAAATATTCTTTCTATTAAACATGGTCTTGTTGCCAGTAGGATGTTTTATTTATGCGTGGTTGGGTGATTTGGCATGTTATTAATCGTGGTCGCACGTCTTGTCGCTTAATGGTGTTGTGGCATAACTTATAAATGTAATAGTTGTTGTTTTTGAGGTTGTATGATGATGTTGTTGAGCCATTATAGCATTTTTGTTGCATGGTGACTAGTAGTGGTGTGGTATAATGATTAATATAAATATCATTGTACGTGGTATTGTTATTGTTTTTGTCGTTGTTGATGTTGTATTATTTTGTTGATTGTTACTTGCTATGTGGTATGATGATGTTGTTGGACTGTTATGGCATGTCGTGGTGTGGCGTGATACATTGATTTTATGAAAGTCATTGTATGTTGTTGTTGATATGTATTACATGATTGCATGAGTTGTGAGATAAGTCGTGTGCCCATGTGGGGTGTGAGCGTCTTATCCGGATTCTATGTGGTAGAATCAAATTATTGTTATTGTTGAGTTAGTCGTATGGCCATGTGGGGTGTGAGCGATTACGGTAGTCGTGTGTCCATGTGGGGTGTGAGCGATTACGGATGTCGTGTGCCCATGTGGGTTGTGAGCGACATTGTGGATGTTCTGACGGGAATTATGATCATCAAAAAGGGATCGAATGGTACCACATGCATTGAGTCTAGTGTGGAGTCTCATTGCATTGCATTATGTTTCATGTTATTTTATGGAAAATTATGACTATCTACTAGTGTGTGGAATGTGTGCGATGTGAATTGATGTTAGGGTGGGTTGCTTAATAATTATATGCTTATATATATATATATATATATATATATATATATATATATATATATATATTATGTATTTCTTTAGTTGATTTGAGAATCTCACCCCTTCTGTTGTTGGTGATGCTTTATACGGCATCCTGCAGATAATCAAGGATAGTGCGGAGTTGCGGTTAGTGAATGCGAAGTCTTTCACTTTATTTGTTGGCGTCTGCTCTGATATGTAACACTGGGGTTTTGGGAACGCTTTTATGTTTAATTTGGTTTTGTTAAGGATCATTCACTTTTCTTATGTTTGAAACTAATTTTGTAGCTTTAAGACGTTATGTTTTGTGATTAAATTAACTAAGTTTCCGCTGCTTAATAAGATGACTTTTGGATTATGAAAGTGTTAATTTTCGTTGATAATAATTAGGTGTTACTTGTCGTTTGTATGAGAAGGTTTTAGTTGGAAATTAATACCCTATGTTGCTAAACTTTCTTATAATTACTTTGATTATTTAATTAAAGTACGCGGGGAATGTTATGGTGTTACATAGGGTATCAGAGCAGGTCGGTCCGTCCGACCAGGTTGTCTAATTTTGTTTTTCCCTAGTATGCGACTTGTGTGTGAAAACACTGTCGGTGCTTATTTTGTTTTCCATTTGCAGGTTGGGAATGAAACAAGTGGGGGAGAAGTGTCTCTTCTCTTAGATATTCCAGTTGTTGAGGAATTGGAGATCATGTTGCTACATGAGGGAGTGCAGTGTTGGATTGTCCAACTGTTTGAGAATGGTGTGATCCTTGAGGAAAGACGGTCAGGTGTTATCATTGTTCACTTCCTTGTGAGGGGGAAGGCGATGTTGTGGCTAGAGATGGGCCGGTGATGTGTGGAGTATCCTGACGTATTTCCTAAGGATGGACACACGTTGTCTTTAGTCGGAACAAGATGATGTTATTGTTGGGATGAATTGGTGGAGTTAAACCACGTGTTTACCAATCATTTAGACGAGTGGTGTAGCGTATTGTTGAGACAAGTGTAGCTCCGGTGTTATGAGTTAAGAAGAAAGAAGGTAGTACGAGGTTGTGTGTGTATTACCGACAGTTGTCTAAGGTAATGATTGAGAATAAATATCCACTTCAACGGGATTGATGATTTAATGGACCAACAATTATGCTAGTGTGTCTTCAGTATAATTGAATTAATGTCGGATTACCTTCAGAATTGGGTGAAGAGTGAGGATAGTTGGGGGATCTTAGAAGTAAGAGAAAAGGGTGGAACTCATGTTCACCATTTCCAATCTTCATTTTCGCACTTATGGAACAATCTTCACTAAACAGGTGTTAACTTTTCGCTGGTCACTCCGATGGGAGCGATTCTGGACTTTTTGGAAAGCTTGTGAAATTTCCAACATTTTACATATACACTTTGTCTTCTGAATGTTTTTGACGAAAGAGAAAAACGCATTTGAAGATTTGGGTCTGAAGTTGATTTTGGAGAAGGCAGGTATACGGGATTTCTTGACTAGCCTCCATTACACAGGTGGTAACTTTTTACTCGAAACTCGAATTTAAGCGATTCTAGAATTTCTGGAATCTACAGGAAATTCCCTTTATTTTGGCTTATAATTTTGTATCAAGAAGTTCTGTATTGAAGGAGATACTCGTGTTTGAAGTTGAGCGAGCCTTGCGGAAAATGGGTAAGATGAGGTCAAGTATAAAATGTTCAGTAATAGGTGTAGCGAGCGATTTTGGACGCGGTTCTTAAGCACGGTCGCTCTCTGCGGTTGAGTTTACTACAGGTCAATTCATTTTTTATCCTATTAAAGCTGACGAATGAAGGGAAATAGATGTCTCCAATTAACCCTGCTTGCATACTGAGTTTAAACAGCGGTCTGTTAGGTTACGGATGCTATCAATGTGGGGGGGCCTTTGTACTGGTTATTTGTATTTTCGCCAATACTGATTTCTCTCTTTTTGTTAGGATACTGCTTCAGATTAGGATATATGGGATTTTGGGTTTTTTGTTGATTGCGCTCGCTAAGATTTTTCTTTTAATCTTATGCCTACGTATTCCCGTTTACCGAAACAGGGAAATCAGAGTGTTCGTAGTTCCTCCTATTCTATGGGAGGAAATGAGTGTTTTGGTGTCTTGTTCAAAGCCCAAGACGTGAAGCAAAAGGTAGTTTATATCTTGATCAAAGCCCAAGATGTGAAGCTGAAAAGTCTATTTGTATCTTGTTCAAAGCCCAAGATGTGAAGCTGAAAGGGTTTGACTTTAGAGAGAATTTGTCATCTCTAAAGAGGGGGTTGTATGTCACAACTGCTTATAAAGGAGAATTACTTTAACCGGGATTTGTGAATTCGATAATGCCATAATTTCCTTTAAAGGGGATTTTTAACCTGAAGGAGAAGACTTTAACTCAGTGTAGAGCAATGCTATCTTTCCTTAGGAATTTCTCATGCTAAAAGAGGGACAGTGGCATGGATGTAGATGATCTAGAGGCTTGCCGCTTACAGCAATTAGATGAAGGGAAAGGAGTTGTTGATGTTTGCATACTGTGAACGAGGCACATCTTTGATGCTAAAAGGTTGATTGGCTCAACCTGGGTTTTCTTATACAAAGCCTAAGAGGAGGCTATTGGTCCAACAAGAGGGAGTTTTTGTGTGTCTCGTACGAAGCCCGAGAGAGAGGCTAAATGTTGTTTGACTCAACGAGGGAGTCTTTTGTATCTCGTATGAAGCCCGAGATGGAGGCTAAAATTGTTAGCTCCACTGGGTAGAATCATTGTATAAATCCCAAGAGGAGGCTATTGTAACTGTACTCAAGGATTTGATTCGAGGATCGGGGTTATTTCCTGTTCTTTAAGGAAATGGGAAATCTAAAGGGTATTGAGACTGTCCGAGTCTACGGGTTTTATTCCTATTTAACGAAGGGGTCACTTGAGAATGTCTTTGAGACTCAAGGATATTAGACTGTCCAAGTCTAGAGTTTTATCTTTTGTATTATGCTTTGAGAAACAGTAGTAGACTCTTGAAAAGACTGTTCTATGGAGATAACTAAGTTCTGTTCCTATACCTCTAGGAGGTCGTCGGGACAATTTGTACGAAGCCCAAGAGGAGGCTGGAAACTTTTAAGAAGTCGGCGGGTCCTTGTACTAAGCCCAAGAGGAGGCTATCATTCCCGGGGGAAGAGATCATTATACGAAGCCTAAGTGGAGGCGGTGAATACTTCTAAGAAGCCGAGAGGTCCTTGTACTAAGCCCAAGAGGAGGCGGGGTTACTTTTAGGAAGCTTGTGGGTCCTTGTACGATGCCCAAAAGGAGGCCGATGCTTTTAAGAAGCTCGTGGGTCCCCAAACCCCGAGAAATTCAAGGCAAGCTATTCACAAGGAATAGATCAAGTCAGGAAAGTTCGAGAATTTGGAAGAAACTCAAAGATGCCATTCACGGAGAATACATTCATCTCTGGGAGTAGAGTTTCTTGACGATTCCTAATGAGGACAGCCGAAGAGAAGACTGTATCTGGTGATCCTATTGGGGATCTAGTTGTCTATTTCAACGAATAAACGAAACGGCATCACCTAGTTCTAGACGTAGTTGCCGGGGAAACTCTAAATATCTATACTATTATTACACAGTTGATATGAGTTTATGAAAGAAGACTTACAGCGAAACAGCCCCACAATACAGTTATATGTATATGAAAGCGGATAAACACTTACTCGGTTGTAGAGCTTCCATGCTGTTTGGTTAGTTGTTCAACAAAGAAAGATTGAAAACAACAGTATATTCAAAATCAAAGGAAAAAGTGCTATGAAAAAGAAATATATGGGGTTTACAGCTCAAGGAGAGGCCCAGGGTTTTATCAGTGAGCGCACTGTTGAATTTGTACAGAGAGACTTATACAAGTGACCGAGGCCCAAAAAAAGTTTTCTGTACAAAGGGATGGGTCTTACACTCTCTCAAGAGGCCCAAAAGTTTTAAAGAAAAAGAGTGGGGCTTATAACACGAGGGTAGGCCCAAAGTTTGTTTTTCCGTTTGAAATGGCGATCGCGCCGAGATTTTCTTTTAACGCGAAGGGGCTTATACAATATCTGAGGCCCAAAATGTTTTGGTTAAAAGGGGATTGGGTCTTACACTCTAATAGAGGCCCAAAAGTTTTGAATGGGTCTTATAGCTCAAGGAGAGACCCAAATGGTTTTTCAACGGATGATGATCGCGTCGAACTTTTTGAAATACAACGGGACTTATACCATAAGTGAGGCCCAAAATGGGTTGTATTTACAAAGGGTTGGGTCTTACACTCTATTAGAGGCCCATGAGTGTTTGAAAAAGTTTGATGAGGATTGAATTAATCAAAAACCCTAATTTCATTTTTTAAAGGGCATTTTTCAAAGAAAAATCAAGTAAAAAAATGATAAAAATATCAAATAAAATCATTAATCATGTTATAAACAGTGATTAAGGTTTATGAAAAAGTATTTTATCCACATGAATATTTAAAATCATTTTGGTTTTAAAAATCAAGAAAAAGAAATCATTTTAAAAGCATTTAAAACAATTTAAAACAATATTTTTGAATATATTAAAAATATATCAAATAATAATATTTTTTGTGATTTTTTGGTGGATTAAAATATTATGGAGTATGAATAAAAAGTGTGTAAAACAGATTTGAAAAATGATAATTTTTGCTATGTGGAAGAATTAGTTGAGTTTTGAAGATAAACTAAGAAAAAGAGGAAAGATGTCACAACATCTCATTCGACATCTTTCATGAGTTTTCAACATCTTTTTTATCAAACTTCAAACACTCATAACTCTCTCAATTTTCAACGGAATTAAGATCCGGAAGAGCCTATCTTGACCAATTTTTCACAAGGAATCCAATGGTATCACTCATACATACTGAAACTTAATGTACAGTGCACATAAGGCAAAAAACCAGATCTGCACCTTAAGTTTAAACATCTTTGCTTATCAAATTTTCAAACATTCATAACTCTCTCAATTTTTAACGAAATTGAAATCCGTAAGAACCTATCTTGACCAATTTTTCGCAAGGAATCCAATGGTATTACTCATACATACTGAAACTTAATGTACAACACACACAAGGCAAAAAACCAGATCTGCACCTTAAGTTTAAAACAACATAAACTCCACATCTAAACATGTTAAAGTGCAAACAGTAGAAGGATCATAACATACGCATTAAGGACTACATTTTTGCTTCAAGAATTGTTCAATATGATGCATGTATGTGGACATCAAAGGAAAGCATGATTCAAAGAATTCAAGTTATGAATTTTACCTCTTTTTTTGGAGATTTTGTGCAACCTACCAAGTGCTTTGTTCCAAAAATGATTTGATGCTTTGGACTCCCTCAAATGACCTCTTAGAAGCTTTTAGGATGGTTGTAATCAGCTGGTACCTGCAAAAACACAAACTGTCCCTTTCTTGCAAAAGGGGTTAAAGGTGACCAAAATAACAACTCCCTCAAATGGTGTTCCAGACGTTGGGAACCATTTGGGATAGTTCAAGGATGATATTTGGAGTGTGTTTGAGGTTTTATCTGGTTTAGAAAGTGACTGAATCAAGACATGGCTTGAAAAATGCAAAAAGTGCCATTTTGAGGTTTTGAGAGGTGACTTTGTGATTTTGTGATTACAGGTCACTTGTGATAGTTTGCACAGCTTGCATATGATATATATGAGGTGCGTGTGTGATTAGTTTGAGTGGAATTGCTCTCTAACTCAAAAACTCAGAATTACTTGCTTTGGAAGGCAAATTTGAGGTGAAAGAAGAGATTTTGAGGAAAGCATCTGTTTGATGGCTTTGGTGTACTCAAACTGAGCACAAATGAGCTCTATTTATAGTAGAGCAAGTTTGTTTTTGCAGCAATAGTGAATGGCAACTGCAGCAGAGGTTTGGCCAATGTTGTCCAATGAAAATCCAAGTCTCCTCTAGCCATTGACTAGAGGTTAGGGCACAGGCTGCTGGTTCCCTACTTGTTGGAGGAATCTTGACTGAATTCAATTGCAAATGTGTCAGTCTATGCCACCTTGGTGCTTCCATTGAATGCTCCAATACAAAATTGGAGTTTTGTCCCTCTTTAGGGATTTTTAGGAATAGCATGCTACTTCTTGTTCCAAGGACTTTGGAGGCTTGGCTCAGTGATTGTCCCCTTTAGATTTGATCCTCAGATTGTCCAAAGTGATGACAAGGCTTGGAAATTTGTGTGGCACAAGAAATGTGCAAATCTGTCCTGAAACATGTCTTAAAAATCAGCTGCAGCAAGCCTTGTTGTAAAATCCATAACTTCTTGCTCAAGAATGATGAATGGCTGTTCCAGGACTCTATGGAAAGCTAAGATGACATACTTCAACTTTGATGTTTGACTTTGGTCTCGGTTCAGCTTGCAAAGTCATCAAAAATGGTCTTGAACTTGTGTAGTCAAATCTGTACTAAAAGCTGTCATGAAAATTCTGCTTTATCAATGCTTTTTGCAAAAATCATATCTCCTTGCTCGAGTATGCTACAAAGACATTCTACAACTTTCTGGAAATCTGAGATAACGTACTTCAACTTGGATCATGAAGAAAAACATCCTTGAAGTTGGGACATTCTTGCTGGAAAAAATATTAGTGATGTCCTATGCAATGTTGGAACATCAGACATTAAGAACATTAATAATTCCAAACTTCAATCACTTGTATCTTTTAATCCACTATGATATTTTGAGTTGAAGTGAATTGCCTCTTTGATGCTTGTCTTGCATGGTGACAAAGTTTGAAAATTGGTTGGCACAAGAAAAGTGCACAAAATCTGTCCTAAAAAATCAGCTCGAGCAAGGCCTGTTGTGAGGTTCATAACTCCTTGCTCAAGTTGAAATAATGGGAGTTCTTATACATTTTGGAAAGCCCTGATGACATAATTTAACTTTGATGTTTGACTTTGGTCTCGGTTCAGCTTGCAAAGTCATCAAAAATGGTATTGACCTTGTGTAGTCAAATCTGTCCTAAAAGGTGTCATGAAAATTCTGCTTTATCAATGCTTTTTGCAAAAATCATGTCTCCTTGCTCGAGTATGCTACAAGGACGTTCTACAACTTTCTGGAAAGCTGAGATAATGTACTTCAACTATGATGTTCAAGGTTTGGCTTAAATCAACTTGGATCATGGAGAAAAACATCCTTGAAGTTGGGACATTCTTGCTGAAAAAATATTAATGATGTCCTATGCAAATGTCAGAACATCAGACATTAAGAATTCCAAACTTTGATCACTTATATCTTTCAATCCTTATGATATTTTGAGTTGATTCCTTCTACAATGTTGAAGTATCAAATACCCTCTTTAAAAGTAACTCCTACTCAAAATCAATGGATGCTTGGATCAATAGTTACAACCTTGAAAAGTTGTGCACTTGAACATGATTTTAACTTAGAAAAAATTTCTAAGTTTCTTTCAATTTGATCAATTTTGCAATTTTGCATGATTTCTTGATTTAAATTTGATCAAATTAAATCATCCATCATATTTTATTGAGTAATGGCTTGTGAAGCTCAAAGTTGACCAAAAAGTCAAACTTTGACTTTCTGCGTCAGTTGACTTTGTATTAGATGAACTTGAGGCTTGATCCACTTGAAATGTTGCACTCTTGTGCTTAATTCTTGATGTGGGAGTCCTCTTGATCCTTTGTGGATGTTTAAGAGGTTAGACAAGTTGAAGATCATGTCATTCCTTGATTGATCCTTTGTCTAAAGGCTCTGAGAGGGCTTGAAATCCTAAGCTTGATTATAGTGAATACTCAACAATTCCTTGAGGAGATTGATGAGGCACAAAGGTACATCCATATTGTGATGATGATTTACACAATGATGGGAAACTAGGTGGTCAAAATTTGGGGTATGACAGATGCCCCTATTTAATCTTCTTGGACCCGAAGGTGTGAATGACGAAGGTATTCTGGCATTCGGGGTGCAAGAGGATTAAATATCGAAATTCCCGAAATTTTGATGGCTATGAATGGCAGCTTGCACATTCATCTTCTTTTGCTAAGCAATGATGCTTAGAAAAGGTAAACTTCCCCTCAATCCTGGTTTCCTACCAAGGAACTGGTCTCAGTTTTCTTTTGAGATGAACTTCCCCTCGATCCTGGTTTCTTACCAAGGAACTGGTCTAAGTTTCTGATTTAAACTTCCCCTCGATCCTGGTTTCCTACCAAGGAACTGGTCTTAGTTTCTTATGTCAACTTCCCCTCGATCCTGGTTTCCTACCAAGGAACTGGTCTTAGTTTCTTAAGTAAACTTCCCCTCGATCCTGGTTTTCTACCAAGGAACTGGTCTTAGTTTCTTTTGTCAACTTCCCCTCGATCCTGGTTTCCTACCAAGGAACTGGTCTTAGTTTTTTATCTAAACTTCCCCACGATCCTGGTTTCCTACCAAGGAACTGGTCTCAGTTTTCTGATTTAAACTTCCCCTCGATCCTGGTTTCCTACCAAGGAACTGGTCTTAGTTTCTCTTGTCAACTTCCCCTCGATCCTGGTTTCCTACCAAGGAACTGGTCTTAGTTTCTTTTGTCAATAAACTTTATTGACAAGGGACGCTATTTGTAGCGGTTTTCCTCAAATTTCTCGCCGAATTTTCCTGGGGAGATGCCATTTTACGGAAAAACTCTGATGTCAGACTTGCTGGGGGGACCCAATCGTCTGAGTTGTAGAGGTGTACAAACTTCTCTGTTGGAGACGCCATTTGTTGACTCTATTTGGAGAATGCGAGTCTCTTGAGAGACTTCCTTCGCTTGGGGATCTTACATCATACTTTTCTCGGGATCTTCCCAGAGAAATGCCATATGATGGGGTCCAATTTTGAGGTGCCGATGACCTTTTCGTCAGGGTTTTTTTTCGGAGCGAAACTGACGTGCTGCCGATTCTCTAATTACGAGGATTTCTGTAACGCCCCGATTTTGATTATTTCCCAATTATGTGGAGTCTTTTATTTTAATTGGGTGATAAATTATTTTAATTATGAATTTGGTGTGTTAAATGTTATTTTACCGTTTTGAGAGTTTTCGGGGAAATTAGAATGGAGGGTATTTTAGACTTTTCATAATTAATCATAAGTTAGAAATTTAGTGGAATTAGAATTATGTGAGAAAAAAATGAATTAATTGATTGTGTGGAAAATGAGAGAAAGGAAATAGAAAAGAAAGAAAATAGATAGAAAAGAGAAAGAGAGAGAAATAGAGAAAGATAGAAAGAAAAAGAAGAGAAAGAAAGAGGAAGAGGGAAGAAGAGAAGAAAAGAGGAAAAAGAGTGGAAATCATCAAGAACTAGAGCTAGATCATTTGGAATCCGGGTAAGGGTGTGAAATCTTATTATCTTATCAATGTGTATCATTATGTATGAGTTGCTTGGATGTTTTCTTGTTTTCCATGGTTTTTGGAGTTTTAGGTCGAAAACGATAAAATGATTCGGAATCGATGATTTTACGGTCGGAAATCGATATAAACTGTATTGTATGATCACACTGTGTGTATGAACAACTGTTGATGTTTGTTTCGCTATTAGAATTGAATTTGGGTGAAAAATGGGATTTTTGGGGTGGATTTGCGAAGAGGAATTTTTCTGAAAATCGCAGAGCCCGTTCAGCGCGCTTTTGAAAAAAAGTAACCCCTCCAGGCAGTAGCGAGCCCGCTCAGCGCGCTCGAGAGGCCGCTCAGCGCGGTCTGGGACTTCAAAATTTTATCTATTTTTCTAAATTCCGTAACTCTTGATCCGTAACTCGGATCGGAACGTTCTTTATATCATTGGAAAGCTTATGAAACGTTCTTTCTTATAAAAATGGGTTTTGAGATTGTTGGCCGATTTAATTATGTCAGAAATTTGGGAATAGTGCTATTTAGCGACTTTTACCATTTTGAAGGTGTGTTTGAATGTGAATCATACAATAGTACATTGATGTGAATGTATATAGATTGCATGTGATTGTATGAGATGAATGCATGAATATATTGTGAATATGTATGCATTTCAAGAATGTCTTGTGTCATTTTTCATGTGGAGCATCATGAAATACATTCTCGTGTTGAGCGATTCTAATGAGAATCCGTGGTAACATCGTGTGCCTGTGTGAGGTATGAGCGATGATTACGAACGATTGTGTGCCTATGTGAGGTGTGAGCAATCGGATTGTGTGCCTAGGTGAGGTGTGAGCAATCAGATCGTGTGCCCCCGTGTGGGGTGTGAGCGATCGGGTCGTGTGCCCAGGTGGGGTGTGAGCGATCCATAAACATTGTGTGCCCATGTGGGGTGTGAGCAATGGGTGAACATCGTAGGCCCGACGGGGAGTTACTTTGGTAACGAGCGATGGTTCCAGTAGAAGTTCCTGAGTGAACTTGAGATGATTGAGTCGGTACCGCATTGCATTTGCATAGAGTCGTGAGTCAGTCTCTATGATTTGCATTTATCATCTTTATAATGATGTATTGTTGAGTAAACATAATTGTACATGGTTATGTGGAATGACTGTGAATTGTGAAAGTATGCATGATGAATATGCTAGGTTGATATATAGATATACATTGTAATGTATATGGGTGTATTGTCATGAACGGTAATGAATTGTGGTGAATTGCGGTGAGACTGTGGAATATGTATATTTTTATGTTTATATATATATAATTATATGCATTGTTATTATGATATTATTTCTCACGCTTCTGCTGTTTTATGATGCTCTATGAGGCATTGCAGAGTAGGTATGCTGGAGGTCTTTTTATGAAGCGTGTCTTCATTCTTTTGGTCGGTTGGCTCTGATATGTAGCACCGGGTAGCTAGGATGTATATTATTCTTTTGTGATACATTTGTATATGTATCTGGTTGAAATATGTTGATGTAAACATGTATTATGTTGGTGTATAATACTTGGTGAAGCATATATATATCTCTGTATATATGTTTGAATGTGGTTCAATGTTTAGATTTTCCGCTTTTATTCTAAATATTGAAATGTGGGTGTAAGGACAAAGTTCCTCTGTATGCAAAGTTACCCCACTGTTGCATATCAATGTTTTGAGCAGGTGTTGTATGTTGCATAATTGTGTATGATGTGACATGCCTCTTTTATGCCATGTTTTAATTGTACTCTGGTGAATTTTTAATGTGTGCCTAAATGATTTATCTGATTATTTGGGGGTATAAAGAGGGGGTGTTACATTAAGTGGTATCAGAGCCAGAGTTGAGTCAGTCGTGTCTGTCTTGTTGATTGTGTTGGTTGAACTGTTGTTTAACCTTGTTATTTTTGGGAATGATCGGAATATGGCTGGTAGAAACGACAATGCGATGGCTGCTGCTTTGGAAGCAATGGCTAGGGCGGTGCAAGGTGCGCCGAACGTGAATGCTAATGACGAGTTCAGGAAGAATCAACCACCGGTCTTCAAAGGATGATTTGATCCTGATGGTGCTCAACTTTGGTTGAAAGAGATTGAAAGAATCTTCAGAGTTATGGACTGTGCGGAGGAGAATAAGGTGAGGCTTGGATCTCACAAGCTGAAGGAAGAAGCCGACGATTGGTGGGTCGGTATTCGGGAAGTTCTTGAGGTGGATGATGAAGAAGTAACTTGGGATTTATTCCGTACTGAATTCTTCAGAAAGTATTACCCTGAGAGTGTGAAGGGAAAGAAGGAGATGGAATTTCTTGAACTGAAACAAGGTAGTATGTCTGTGGTGGACTATACTGCTAAATTTGTGGAGTTGGTTCAATTCCATCCTCATTATGCTGCGATTACTGCTGAGTTCTCGAAGTGTATTAAATATGAGAATGGTTTACGTCCTGAGATTAAGCAAGCTGTGGGATATCAAAGGATAAGAAGGTTTTCCGATTTGACGGAATGTTGTAGAATCTTCGAGGAAGATAGTAAGGCTCGTTCTACACATTACAAAAGTGTGAATGAGAGGAAGGGAAAGCAACAAGCTAGAAGTGGACCTTATGTGACACCCGCTGATAAGGGCAAGCATAGGGGAAACTTTGATAGGAGGTCTGGAGGAGGAGGTTCCGGTGTTGTTAGGTGTTACAAATATGGTGAACTGGGTCATAAATCATTTGATTGTGGGAAGCCAGTGGTGAAATGTTCTAATTGTGGAGGTACTGGGCATGCTACTACTGATTGTAGAAGGAATATGGTGAAGTGCTATAATTGTGGAGAAGTTGGTCACATTAGTACTAAGTGTACTAAGCTGAAACAAGCTCAAGCGGGCGGAAAGGTGTTTGCATTGGCGGGGACTCAAACTACTAGTGCAGACCGTTTGATTAAAGGTACATGCTTTATTAATAGTACGCCTTTAGTTGCTATTATTGATACGGGAGCGACTCATTCAGTTGTTTCGTCTGAGTGCGCGAAGCGTTTAAATCTTGTGTTGTCTCTGATGAATGGTAAGATGGTTATTGATACTCCAGCAATGGGGTCAGTAACTACTTCGTTGGTTTGTTTAAGTTGTCCTTTGACCATTTATGGTAAAGACTTCGAGATGGATCTAGTGTGTTTGCCGTTGGAAGGATTGGACGTGATCTTGGGTATGAACTGGTTGCAATATAATCGAGTTCATATAGATTGCTATCACAAGTTAGTAAGGTTTCCTTCTTTGGAAGATGATGATTTTGAGAGTTTCCTATCCACTAAAGAGTTGAAGAAACTTTTAGCGGACGAAGCTCAATTGTTTGGTTTATTCGCATCATTGTCGGTGGAGAGTAAAGTTGAGCTTGATGTGTTCCCAGTGGTGTGTGAATTTCCAGAAGTGTTTTCGGAGGATATTACGGATGTGCCGCCGGAAAGAGAAGTTGAATTTTCTATTGATCTAGTTCCAGGTACTAGACCGATTTCGATGGCACCGTATCGTATGTCGGCATCGGAGTTGGTAGAATTGAAAAAGCAATTGAATGACTTGTTGGACAAGAAATTTGTAAGACCAAGTGTTTCTCCTTGGGGTGCTCCGGTATTGTTGGTAAAGAAGAAGGACGAGAGTATGCGGTTATGCATTGATTATCGACAATTGAACAAAGTGACAATTAAGAATAAGTATCCGCTTCCAAGGATCGATGATTTGATGGACCAATTGGTTGGTGCGAATGTTTTTAGCAAGATTGATTTGAGATCGGGATATCACCAGATTCGTGTGAAAGGAGAGGATATTCAAAAGACGGCCTTTAGGACACGGTATGGTCATTACGAATATTCCGTGATGCCATTCGGGGTTTCTAATGCGCCGGGTGTGTTTATGGAATACATGAATCGTATTTTTCATGAACAGTTGGATCGTTTTGTGGTTGTGTTCATCGACGATATTTTGATTTACTCTAAGTCTCAAGAGGAGCATGAAGAGCATTTGAGGATTGTGTTACAAATTTTGAAAGAGAAACAATTGTATGCTAAGTTGTCAAAATGCGAATTTTGGTTGTCGGAGGTAAGTTTCCTTGGACATATTATTTCCGGTAGTGGTATTAGTGTTGATCCATCCAAGATTGATGTGGTGATGCAATGGGAGGCTCCTAGGTCGGTTACGGAGATTCGAAGCTTTTTAGGCTTGGCGGGTTATTATCGGAGGTTTATTGAGGGATTTTCGAAGTTGGCACTTCCGTTAACGCAATTGACTTGTAAAGGAAAGGCTTTCATTTGGGATATTCATTGTGAAGAGAGTTTCAAGGAGCTTAAACGAAGGTTGACAACGGCTCCGATCTTGATTTTGCCTAATCCTCATGAACCATTTGTTGTGTATTGTGATGCTTCATTGACAGGTTTAGGTGGTGTCTTGATGCAAGATGGAAAAGTGGTGGCGTATGCTTCTAGACAATTGAGAGTGCATGAAAAGAATTATCCTACACATGACTTGGAGTTAGCGGCCGTGGTGTTTGTTTTGAAAATATGGAGGCATTATCTTTATGATGCGAGATTTGAAGTTTTTAGTGATCACAAAAGCTTGAAATATTTATTTGATCAAAAAGAGTTGAACATGAGACAAAGAAGGTGGTTAGAGCTTCTAAAGGATTATGATTTTGGTTTGAATTACCATCCGGGTAAGGCAAACGTGGTGGCCGATGCCTTAAGTCGGAAGTCGTTACATATGTCCGCATTGATGGTGAGAGAATGGGAACTTTTGGAGGATTTTAGAGACTTGAGTTTAGTTTGTGAAATGACGCCGAGAAGTGTGAAACTTGGTATGCTACATGTTACGAATGATTTTCTTGCAACGGTAGGTGAAAAGCAAAAGTTGGACTTGAAATTCATTGATTTGATGTTGAATGAGAATGAGGATTTCAAGGTTGATAATTTTGGAGTTTTGAGATTCCGTGGTCGTATTTGTATTCCCGATGATGTAGAGTTGAAAAAGATGATATTGGAAGAAGGGCACCGAAGTAACTTAAGTATTCATCCGGGAGCGAACAAAATGTATCAAGATTTGAAGAAAATCTTTTGGTGGTCCGGATTAAAGAGAGATGTTGCTCAATTTGTGTATGCATGCTTAACTTGTCAAAAGTCTAAGGTGGAACATCAAAAACCTAGTGGATTTTTGCAACCGTTGGATATTCCGGAATGGAAATGGGATAGTATATCGATGGATTTTGTTACGGGATTGCCGAATACGCAAAGAGGTCATAATGCTATTTGGGTAATTGTTGATAGGCTTACTAAATCTGCTCACTTTATTCCGATTGATATTAGTTATCCTTTGGAGAGGTTAGCCGAGATTTACATTCTTGTGGTGGTGAAGTTACATGGAGTTCCTAAGAGTATTGTATCGGATAGAGATCCTAGATTTACATCGAGGTTTTGGGAGAGTTTACAAAAGGCTTTGGGGTCTAAGCTAAGATTGAGTTCGGCTTATCATCCGCAAACGGACGGTCAAACCGAGAGGACGATTCAATCGTTGGAGGATTTATTGCGTGCTTGTGTGCTCGAGCAAGGTGGTGCTTGGGATGGTTATTTGGCGTTGATTGAATTCACTTACAATAACAGTTTTCATTCGAGTATAAGTATGGCACCATTTGAGGCTTTGTATGGTCGTAGATGTCGAACACCTTTGTGTTGGCATGAAACGGGTGAGAGAACAATAGTTGGACCGGAGATGGTACAACAAACGACGGAGAAAGTGAAGTTTATTCGGGAGAAGATGAGAGCTTCTCAAAGTAGGCAAAAGAGCTATCATGACAAGAGAAGGAAATATCTTGAATTTCAAGAAGGCAACCATGTATTTTTTAGAGTTACACCGGTTACGGGTGTGGGTCGTGCTTTGAAGTCGAAGAAGTTGACTTCTCGTTTTATTGGTCCGTATCATATTACTTCCCGAGTTGGTGTTGTGGCTTATCGTGTGGCGTTGCCTCCGAACCTTTCGAATTTGCATGACGTATTCCATGTTTCGCAACTTCGGAAGTATGTTCCGGATCCGTCACATGTTATTCCTATGGACGAGGTTGAAGTGAGAGATAACCTTACGGTGGAAGCTTTACCGGTTAGGATTTTGGACCGTGAAGTTAAGAAGCTAAGAGGCAAGGATATTGCGCTTGTGAAGGTAGCGTGGGGAGGCGCTGCGGAAGGCAATATGACTTGGGAACTAGAGAGTGGGATGCGAGAGTCGTATCCGGAGTTGTTTGAATCAGGTATTATTTTTCGAGGACGAAAATTTCTAAAGTGGGGGAGAGTTGTAACGCCCCGATTTTGATTATTTCCCAATTATGTGGAGTCTTTTATTTTAATTGGGTGATAAATTATTTTAATTATGAATTTGGTGTGTTAAATGTTATTTTACCGTTTTGAGAGTTTTCGGGGAAATTAGAATGGAGGGTATTTTAGACTTTTCATAATTAATCATAAGTTAGAAATTTAGTGGAATTAGAATTATGTGAGAAAAAAATGAATTAATTGATTGTGTGGAAAATGAGAGAAAAGAAATAGAAAAGAAAGAAAATAGATAGAAAAGAGAAAGAGAGAGAAATAGAGAAAGATAGAAAGAAAAAGAAGAGAAAGAAAGAGGAAGAGGGAAGAAGAGAAGAAAAGAGGAAAAAGAGTGGAAATCATCAAGAACTAGAGCTAGATCATTTGGAATCCGGGTAAGGGTGTGAAATCTTATTATCTTATCAATGTGTATCATTATGTATGAGTTGCTTGGATATTTTCTTGTTTTCCATGGTTTTTGGAGTTTTAGGTCGAAAACGATAAAATGATTCGGAATCGATGATTTTACGGTCGGAAATCGATATAAACTGTATTGTATGATCACACTGTGTGTATGAACAACTGTTGATGTTTGTTTCGCTGTTAGAATTGAATTTGGGTGAAAAATGGGATTTTTGGGGTGGATTTGCGAAGAGGAATTTTTCTGAAAATCGCAGAGCCCGCTCAGCGCGCTTTTGAAAAAAAGTAACCCCTCCAGGTAGTAGCGAGCCCGCTCAGCGCGCTCGAGAGGCCGCTCAGCGCGGTCTGGGACTTCAAAATTTTATCTGTTTTTCTAAATTCCGTAACTCTTGATCCGTAACTCGGATCTGGACGTTCTTTATATCGTTGGAAAGCTTATGAAACGTTTTTTCTTATAAAAATGGGTTTTGAGATTGTTGGCCGATTTAATTATGTCGGAAATTTGGGAATAGTGCTATTTAGCGACTTTTACCGTTTTGAAGGTGTGTTTGAATGTGAATCATACAATAGTACATTGATGTGAATGTATATAGATTGCATGTGATTGTATGAGATGAATGCATGAATATATTGTGAATATGTATGCATTTCAAGAATGTCTTGTGTCATTTTGCATGTGAAGCATCATGAAATACATTCTCGTGTTGAGCGATTCTAATGAGAATCCGTGGTAACATCGTGTGCCTATGTGAGGTGTGAGCGATGATTATGAACGATTGTGTGCCTATGTGAGGTGTGAGCAATTGGATTGTGTGCCTAGGTGAGGTGTGAGCAATCAGATCGTGTGCCCGCGTGTGGGGTGTGAGCGATCGGGTCGTGTGCCCAGGTGGGGTGCAAGCGATCCATAAACATTGTGTGCCCATGTGGGGTGTGAGCAATGGGTGAACATCGTAGGCCCGACGGGGAGTTACTTTGGTAACGAGCGATGGTTCCAGCAGAAGTTCCTGAGTGAACTTGAGATGATTGAGTCGGTACCGCATTGCATTTGCATAGAGTCGTGAGTCGGTCTCTATGATTTGCATTTATCATCTTTATAATGATGTGTTGTTGAGTAAACATAATTGTGCATGGTTATGTGGAATGACTGTGAATTGTGAAAGTATGCATGATGAATATGCTAGGTTGATATATAGATATACATTGTAATGTATATGGGTGTATTGTCATGAACGGTAATGAATTGTGGTGAATTGCGGTGAGACTGTGGAATATGTATATTTTTATGTTTATATATATATAATTATATGCATTGTTATTATGATATTATTTCTCACCCTTCTGCTGTTTTATGATGCTCTATGAGGCATTGCAGAGTAGGTATGCTGGAGGTCCTTTTGTGAAGCGTGTCTTCATTCTTTTGGTCGGTTGGCTCTGATATGTAGCACCGGGTAGCTAGGATGTATATTATTCTTTTGTGATACATTTGTATATGTATCTGGTTGAAATATGTTGATGTAAACATGTATTATGTTGGTGTATAATACTTGGTGAAGTATATATATATATCTCTGTATATATGTTTGAATGTGGTTCAATGTTTAGATTTTCCGCTTTTATTCTAAATATTGAAATGTGGGTGTAAGGACAAAGTTCCTCTGTATGCAAAGTTACCCCACTGTTGCATATCAATGTTTTGAGCAGGTGTTGTATGTTGCATAATTATGTATGATGTGACATGCCTCTTTTATGCCATGTTTTAATCGTACTCTGGTGAATTTTTAATGTGTGCCTAAATGATTTATCTGATTATTTGGGGGTATAAAGAACGGGTGTTACAATTTCTATGTGGATTTTCCTTAATCCGAGAAATCAAGGGTATCTTCTTCAAATGGCGAAGAGTGATGTTTGTTGAACGTTCCTCTGGTTTTTCAGAGGTTCAAGTTATCAAAGTGGTCAAGGGCCAACTTCCTTCCAGAAGTAAACTGGAGGCGAGGTTGTTCAAACGCAGCGTTTCCTGACGAGGCAAGAACTGGCAACTCGATTGAGAGGACTGTTATCACTAGGGGATAAGACCGACTAGAGTGATAGTGATACAATATGAATGCAAATGTAAATCATTAATGGATGATGTATGTATGTATATGCTGATAAAATTGACACGACATACAAACTGACGAGTGAACACGACTGGATACTCGGCCATCGCGGGGCAAAGAAGTACCGTTGGTCCAAAAAGTAGCAATTCTATCGGGCTTAGGAGATAAGAACTCGACCGAGGCGTGTCAGACGAAACAAGGTCTCTGACACAGTTGATCCCTTTATTCAGGCGTTCTAGTTTAGAAGGAGTACTTTGATTATGCACTTTGAGGTTCGATTACTCCTGGAGAAGCGACCGATGTTCTTTTGATGTTCAACAGTCAAAAGAAATTACCGTCTTTATTAAAAAGCAGAAAAAGTTTTAACAAGTAAATTCACTTTTGTTTTATTTCAAGAATCGTTGATCATATTAAAATGTCGTTCTGTAAAGCTAAAACAAATAAGAATTGCAAACAAAAGCACAAGGGCTCAAATTTTATTGATAGGATGGAGATCAGCCAAACGCGTGATTCCATAGAGTATATAAAAAGTTTGAAAATGGTAATTTATAGGGAAAAGGGCTACATTGAAACATAACGACCACTATCCTTCTACCAACTTTGAATTCGGGACATCCTGAACTTCTGTCGAAGATGACCTTGACTGGAGTTTTCCTCCAATGGATGATGTAACTGCTGCTGCTGAGGGACTTGCCTCTGTTGAACATAGTTACTTGCCATTATCCCTAATTTTTTGCTGGATTGTATTATGAGATTTCCAATCCATCGGGATGATTTTTTTCATGTCTCTAACTTTTGCCTGGACCGCCCTTTCGGGTTTTCAATCCACCGAGACGTTTTTTTTTCTTTTTTTTTAGTTTAAGCGAAGTATTTCTTGACTACATCAACATTCGTGGGATAGGCAAATTCCTCTCCGTCCATGGTTGCAAGTCTCAAGGCACCGCCTGAGAAAGCTTTCGTGACCACATAGGGGCCATCATAATTTGGGGTCCATTTGCCCCGAGAGTCAGTGAGAAACGATTGTATCTTCTTGAGCACAAGGTCTCTTTTCCTGAAGACACGAGGTTGGACCTTTTTGTCAAACGCCTTCTTCATTCTCTGTTGATACAATTGACCATGGCATAGTGTCGTTATTCTCTTTTCTTCGATCAGGTTTAATTCTTCATGTCGACTTTGACACCATTAAGCTTCGGTGAGCTTAGCTTCCATCAATACCCGGATTGATGGGATCTCTACTTCGATGGGGAGAACTGCCTCCATGCCATATACTAGAGAGAAAGGGGTTGCCCCTGTTGAAGTGCGGACAGATGTGCGATAACCATGAAGAGCAAAGGGTAGCATCTCGTGCCAATCTTTGTAAGTTACAACCATTTTCTGAACGATCCTCTTGATGTTCTTGTTAGCCACTTCTACCGCTCTGTTCATCTTGGGTCGGTAGGGAGATGAGTTATGGTATTCGACCTTGAACTCTGCACACAACCCTTTCATCATCTTGTTGTTCAAGTTAGATCCATTATCTGTAATGATCTGGCTCGGAACACCATAATGGCAGATGATATTGTTTTTGATAAATCGGACCACCACTTGTCGGGTTACATTAGCGTACGATGCTGCTTCGACCCACTTGGTGAAATAGTCAATGGCTACTAGGATGAACCGATGTCCGCTTGAAGCCTTAGGTTCGATCAAGCCAATCATGTCGATTCCCCATATGGAAAAAGGCCACGGGAAAGAAAGAACTTTGAGATGTGATGGCGGTACATGAATTTTGTCGGAGTATATCTGACATTTATGACACGTCCTCATGTACTTGTAGCAGTCGGATTCCATGGTTAGCCAATAGTACCCTGCTCTTAGAATTTTTCTCGCCATTGTGTGTCCGTTGGCATGAGTGCCAAAGGATCCTTCATGAATTTCTTTCATAAGCATGTCTGCTTCTGGTCTGTCTACGCATCGGAGCAAGACCAAGTCAAAATTCCTCTTATAAAGAGTGTCACCGCTCAGGAAGAAGTTTCCAGCCAGTCTTCTGAGGGTTTTCCTAACTTTTCTGAGTGCCCCAGATGGGTACTCTTGTTTCTGAAGGAAGCATTTGATATCGTGATACCAAGGTTTATCGTCTATGACTGCTTCGATCATGAAGACGTAAGCGGGCCGTTCAAGGCGCATTATGTCGATCTTAGGTAGGTCATTTCATTGACCTACACTAATCATGGAAGAGAGAGTGGCTAAGGCATCAGCCATGTGATTCTCATCACGAGGGATGTGATGAAACTCAACTCTGTTGAAGAAAGGTAACAACCTTCTTGCATGGTCTTAGTAAGAAATCAGTCCTGATTGGTATGTGTTCCAATCTCCTTTTATCTGATTGATAACCAAGGCTGAATCGCCGTATACGTCCAAGTTTTTGATCCTTAAATCAATCGCTTCTTCGAGACCCATAATACAAGCTTCGTATTCGGCCTCGTTGTTCGTACATCTGAACGTAAGTCTGGCGGTGAAAGGAATGTGGGTACCCTGAGGGGTAACAATGATTGCCCCAATTCTGTTTCCATAATGATTAACTGCTCCATCAAAGATAAGTCCCCATTGGGAACCTGGTTCTGGCCCTTCACTGGGTAACGGTTCATCGCAGTCTTTCATCTTTAGATACATGACATCTTCGTCTAGGAAGTCAAATCTGATTGATTCTTGATCGTCAATCGGTTGATGATCCAAATGATCGGCCAAAATACTTCCTTTAACGGCTTTCTGAGCGTGGCACTCTATGTCATATTCTGATAGCGACATCTGCCAACGGGCAATTCTTCCCGTGAGAGAGGTTTTTTGAAAACGTACTTGATTGGATCTAAAATTCTGGCCAGTATATCAGATGTCCTATCGAGATGTCGAGGCACTGATATACAACAACAATGAACAAGTTTAAACAAATAGTGTGCAGAAAATGTAAAGAACACCAGAAATTGTTAACCCAGTTCGGATCTAACTATCCTACATCTGGGGGCTACCAATCCAGGGATGAAATCAATATTCGATAGTATCAATTCACTGATAACCACGCCCAGTTCAATCAGCTCACTTAATCACTACCCTTCCTATGACTTCTACCTAAGACTCCCCTAGGTATGAGGCCCTCCTCAAATCCCTCTTCAATCACAACCCGTGACTGGTTCCTTACAAAACAAGTAACAATGGTCGAAACACAAATCCTCAATACTTCACAGCTTATGAGAATTAACACACAGCTACTCAATGCTTAAAAGCTTATGAGCAACCTTACACAACTTACACTACATTCCTTATACTGTTATCATAAGATACCAGTTAGGCTCACAAAACACAAGCACACAACCCTAAAAATACATGTAAGTTCGACACCTAAAACTAGGTAAACATCAGTCTATTTATAGCTTGTAATCTGGACTGAATTGGGCTTCAAAAACGCAGCAATTAGACTGCTCACAATTCTGCAAAATTAACTCCAATAAAATAGGTCTTCAATCCAAAGTTTCCTATTATGTCTCCATAATTAGAAACAACAGCAAATCCGAAAACCAACAAATAACCCTAATCCAAAAATGCTTTGGATGCCACATAGGATAACCAAATATTCACAGAATATTTAGTTACAAATCATAGTAACAGAATCTGCATTTAAAACTAACTTCACCGCGCGATGTCCTATGAGCTGCCATGGAACATCTTCATACGACATGTTGAAAATAGCCACTTAAAACATTGAGATTCAACATCTGCTGCTACATGAGTTTTAGCAAAATAATGCCAACCATAAAACCAAGGAAATAACAATCTCCCCCTTTGGCTTATTTTTGGCTAAAACTCCACACACACTCAAACACCATCAGTATCAGCAGCGGAAAAACCACTCAAACACCAAAAAACAATTCCCACATCTGCAGCAAAAACAACTCCCCTTCAGCTGCATAAACCACACAATACAGCAAGAACACTCATTATAGTAAGCTGGCATCTGCAGCAAAAACAACTCCCCCTCAACAGCAGCAACATTTCACATTCTCCCCCTCAATAGCACAAGCACATACCAAAGCTGCTCTCCCTCACACTCACACTTACTACTCCCCCTTTTTAGCCACAAATATGACAAAGAGAGGTTATAGATACATGTAAATATATTACATAGCAGTTTATTGTTCAACTACAAACCAGAATTAAGTTGTCCAAAAAGAAAAGAGAAAAACAGAAACAGACAAAAACAGAGAATAAACTTGCAGATAGCCTAGCTAATCAGCACTGTTCTCTTCATCAGCAACCTCATCACTTTCACCTTCAGATCCAGAAGCACCATTCTCAGAGCCAGAATCTTCAGACTGCTGGACACTCCTTCTGTCAGACTCAGTAGATTCACCTTGTCCATCATCTTCAGTCAACTCTTGATCTTTAGCAGCATTTCTCTTTTCAACCAAGGCTTTCATCAGCTGTTCTAGCTTAGCCTTCCTCGCTGTATCTCTCCTGATAGATTCTTCCAGCTCTTTGCAAGTCTCTTGCATCTGAGCAATGACTTCATCATCAAGAGTGGCATGACTTGAAGTTGAGAAGGATGTTCCAACAACATTAGACACATGATTTCCACCTAAATGCCTATAATTCAAAGTCATTGGAGGTTTTCTCTTGCTGACTTTGTCACTTCTTACTAAGCATTCAGGAAATTGGTCCAGGATCATTCCACATATTAAGGATGGAAAACATATGGGTAGTTTAACAGCAGATGAGCTAGCTTGCTTCAAAACTTGTTCAAAGATATATGCTCCAAAGTTGAAAGGGACCTTCTTTCCAATAGCATAGATAAATTTTCCAAGCATGGATGAGATGGTGGAAATATGGTTGGTAGGAACCCAGTTTACCACTGCAATTCTGTGAAGGATAGCATATTTGACACTTAGCTTCCCAGAAGAGAGCTTTCCTTCATTTGGCCAAACTTTGATGCAGCCACCTGTTATCTCCTTACAAATTTCATCATCTGTTGCTTCTAACTCAGCCTAATGGTCTGTAGGTCTTCCCAGAAAGTTATTAATCACTCTGGGAGCAAATTTCACAGCTTTGCCTCTTACATAGACTTTTCTGAGTTTGCTATTACAATCTTCAGGGATACTCACAACAAACTCCTTAAGCAACTTCTCATAACATGGTCCTATGTCAGACACAGTCTTCATCAACCCAGCAACTTCAATAAGATCAACCACTTCCTTATACTTGTAGAAGTCCTTTCCCAGTTCTCTCTCTAAAGCTACTCTTCTTTGGTTGACAATGTTCAACCTATCAGTTTGCCCCTGAGACCTGACAGTTTGATCCTCTTTTCTCCCACTGATGTCTTAGACATCAGTTCCAGCATTTGACTCATTCAGTTCTGTGACCCTCCTTTTCTTGATTGGAACCACAACTTTACTCCATTGCTTAGAAGGACCTGCTCCAGCCTTTCTTTTGCTACTCTGCACATCAGTAGATTGCCTAATCATTCCTGCATCCTTTGAAGTCTCAGTCACATTGGTATTCTCTTTTCTACTCCTGATTCTTTGAAGTATGTCATCTATTGGTTCCTCATCAGAGTTTTTACCAGCAATATTACTACACATCTCAACCCTCTTCTTGCTTCTTCTTTCCCTAGCCACCTGAACTGGTATGCAACTCTCAGTCCCATCAGTAAGACTATTATTTGCATTTCCAGCCATGGATATTGGGACATCAGACCTGACATCTTTATCAGCTTCACTAACAGCAATGGTGGCAAATCTTCTAAGACTCTGATCTCTACTGGAAACATTATCATCAAGAGTCCTACTATCATTCTTAGTTTTATCCACCCTCCTATTTGAGTCCTTGTCAGTAACATTTTTCCTAGGGCTTATCTTATCAGAATAAAACCTAGTAATCATTTTGTCTTTCTTCCTAGATGACAGGGTTTAGACTTCATACTTTTATTTATAGAGTGGGAAGCTGGTTGCTCACCTCTAGGGTCAGCAGGAACAACACTCAACGGGGCGATATCAAGTACAAGGTCGGAGAGTTTGATCATTCGGTGCGGATCATAGTCTTCATTATTAACTTGAGAAGTTCTTGAATCAGCAGTAGAATCATGATGTTGAGACATTTTTTGTTGTTCACAAAATGCAGTATTGAAGAAGGTAAGAGCAAACCCTAGCGGAGAAGAGTTTTGGAAGAATAGGTCAGATGAAGTTTTTGCACTGTAGGATTGAAGTTGGAATGTGTAAGCTGTGCTGTTTATAAGTTTTGGAAATGGGTCCTTATACACGTGCCATTCACAAGTTCTTTGGTTTAACACTTCCACAATGGTGTTTTCATCTTTCCACAAATAGCAATTCTCTGAGGTTCTTTCACCTCCCATAACAACAGAATTCTTTTCATCCACTATTAAACATTCGTAGTTTGTAAAGATGACCCTAAGACCTTGATCACACAACTGGCTTATGCTTATTAGATTAGTATCTAAACCTTCAACAAGCAATACTTCTTCCAAAATTGGTTGTCCTGGATAATCCACTCTTCCAACACCAAGCACTTTTCCTTTTGATCCATTACCAAAAATCACCTCATTGGGAGCATGATACTTAACATCTGACATATATCTACTACCACCTGTCATATGTCGAGAACATCCACTATCAAAGAACCATTTTTCATCTGTAGAGACTCTGAAGGACTTGTAGTCCCTATGTTCTTTTACAAAATCCTTCCATATCCTTTTTGTTTCAACCCTGCCCTTTTTCCTACTATAATGCTGCATGGGTTTGGGATAACCATGTAGCTTGTAGCAAAATGCTTTTATATGACCAAACTTCCCACAATGGTAGCAAGTCCATCTTTGATTCCTTTTCTTTATGTACATCTTCTGATGCCTGGGAGGATGTTGCAACATGTTATTCAACATCTTCAAACTTCCCTTATCTTGAACGGGTACTTTCTCAGATTTCATTCCTTCATCTAATTCATTTGTACCTTCAAATCCAATACCACTAACATTTCTAGCATCTCTTCCTGACTTCAAAATTTCATCAAGTATATCAGAACTTCCATTTAACATTCTGACATTTTTGATCATGTTGTCCAATTTTGAATTCAAAACACTTACTTCACTTTGTAGATCAGCTATAGTAGGCACATGCTTAGTATTCTCAGCTTTTAAATGAACAATAACACATGCTTGTTCTTCTTTCTGCTGACATACTTCTTCATGTTCAATGCACAACTTCTTATAAGATATAGCCAGCTCTTCAGATTCTTCATCTAACTCACATACTCCTGTTAAAGCTGTCACCAATTTCACAGATTTCTCATCAGCTTCAGTATCAGAATCATCTTCTGACCATGTCACAGATAATCCCTTCTTCTTTCTTTTGAGATAAGTGGGGCACTCAGTTTTTACGTGCCCAAATCCTTCACATTCATAGCATTGAACCCTCTTCCCTTGATTAGAGTCTTCTTCAGTTCTGGTTCTCCTGCCTCCATCTTGGTCTCTGTTGATGTCGAGAGACTTGTTTCGAACCTTTTCTCTTGACTTCCAGTCCATCCTTTTTAATAATTTATTAAATTGTCTTCCAAGCAACACTAGCTCTTTGGACACATCTTCATCTTTGACCAGTTTTCCCTCTGAGTCATTAGCACCTGACACAAATGCTATACTCTTCTTCTTTTCAGCTTTTTCACTGACTCCTAACTCAAAGGTTTGGAGTGATCCCATAAGCTCATCCACCTTCATCTTGTCAATGTCCTGAGCTTCCTCTATAGCAGTGACCTTCATATCAAATCTCTTAGGTAGAGACCTGAGAATCTTCCTGACCAGCTTGCTGTCAGACATCTTTTCTCCTAAAGCACTAGAGGCATTAGCTATCTCAATAATGTTCATATGAAAATCATGAATGCTCTCATCCTCTTTCATCTTCAAACTCTCAAACTTGCTAGTGAGAAGCTGAAGCTTTGACATTTTCACCTTTGAGGTCCCTTCATGAGCAACTTTCAAGACCTGCCAAGCCTCTTTGGCAATAGTACAATGCTCAATCAGCCTGAAGATATTTCTGTTGACACCATTGAACAATGCATTCATGGCTTTAGAATTTCCAACAGACCCTTTGTAGTCAGCATCATCCCAGTCCTCTTCTTCCTTCAGAACATCAGTAGGGTTACCTTTATCATCTTTAACCTTAGTGGGCTCCCATCCTTTGATGACAACTTTCCATGCTTGATCATCCATGGATTTGATGAAAGCTATCATCCTAGGTTTCCAATACTCATAGTTTGAACCATCCAGCAGAGGTGGTTTATTCAAAGCTCCTCCATCCTTGTCCATTGTACCAGAAAGTACCTTCCCTGAATCTCACCCAGAAACAACTAAGGGTGCCTGCTCTTGATGCCAATTGAAATTCTGGCCAGTATATCAGATGTCCTATCGAGATGTCGAGGCACTGATATACAACAACAATGAACAAGTTTAAACAAATAGTGTGCAGAAAATGCAAAGAACACCAGAAATTGTTAACCCATTTCGGATCTAACTATCCTACATCTGGGGGCTACCAAGCCAGGGATGAAATCAATATTTGATAGTATCAATTCACTGATAACCACACCCGGTTCAATCAGCTCACTTAATCACTACCCTTCCTATGACTTCTACCTAAGACTCCCCTAGGTATGAGGCCTTCCTCAAATCCCTCTTCAATCACAACCCGTGACTGGTTCCTTACAAAACAAGTAACAATGGTCGAAACACAAATCCTCAATACTTCACAGCTTATGAGAATTAACACACAACTACTCAATGCTTAAAAGCTTATGAGCAACCTTACACAACTTACACTACAGTCCTTATACTGTTATCATAAGGTACCAGTTAGGCTCACAAAACACAAGCACACAACCCTAAAAATACATGTAAGTTCGACACCTAAAACTAGGTAAACATCAGTCTATTTATAGCTTGTAATCTGGACTGAATTGGGCTTCAAAAACGCAGCAATTAGACTGCTCACAATTCTGCAAAATTAACTCCAATAAAATAGGTCTTCAATCCAAAGTTTCCTATTATGTCTCCATAATTAGAAACAGCAGCAAATCCGAAAACCAACAAATAACCCTAATCCAAAAATGCTTTGGATGCCACATAGGATAACCAAATATTCACATAATATTTAGTTACAAATCATAGTAACAGAATCTGCATTTAAAACTAACTTCACCGCGCGATGTCCTATGAGCTGCCATGGAACATCTTCATACGGCATGTTGAAAACAGCCACTTAAAACATTGAGATTCAACAACTGCTGCTACATGAGTTTTAGCAAAATAATGCCAACCATAAAACCAAGGAAATAACAGGATCCATTTTGGAGACCAACCAAGTAGTATGACGAATCATGTATTGGCAAAGACATTTGGCTGCCCAAGACAAAGCACAACAAGTTTTCTCGAGCATCATGTACCGAGTTTCACAGTCGGTGAATTTCTTGCTCAAACAGTAAATGGAAGACTCTTTCCTTTTGGTTTCGTCTTGTTGGCCAAGTACACACCCCATTGAGTCTTCCAAAACTGTGAGGTAGATGATCAGTGGTCTTCCCTCCACTGGAGGTGATATAATCGGTGGGTTCAACAAGTATTCCTTGATACTGTTGAAGGCGGTTTGGCAGTCTTCTGACCAAACGCAATCCTGGTTCTTTTTGAGTAATTTGAAAATCGGCGCACACGTCGCAGTCATGAGGAATATGAATCTGGAGATGTAGTTGAAACGTCCCAGGAATCCTCTGACTTGTTTTTCAGTTTTCGAAGAAGGCATTTCTTGAATGGCCTTGACCATGTCAGGATCAACCTCAATCCATTTCTGGCTGACGATGAACCCTAAGAGTTTCCCCGAACGGACACCGAAGGTGCACTTGTTGGGATTCAAGCAGAGTTTGTATTTTCTCAAACGCTCGAATAGTTTCGACAAATGGGTCACATGCTCCTCTTCTGTCTTAGATTTTGCAATCATGTCATCGACATATACCTCGATTTCTTTGTGTATCATGTCATGAAACAGAGTACTCATAGCCCTTTGATAGGTTGCCCCGGTGTTCTTCAAGCCGAACGGCATCAGCTTGTAACAAAAGGTACCCCATGGGGTAATGAACGAAGTTTTCTCCATGTCTTTTGGCGCCATTTTGATCTGGTTATAGCCCGAGAATCCATCCATGAAGGAGAAAACTTTGAACTTTGCTGTGTTGTCTACCAGCATGTCAATGTGTGGTAAAGGAAAGTCGTCCTTTGGACTTGCCTTGTTCAGATCCCTGTAATCAACACACATTCTGACCTTTCCATCCTTTTTGGGAATGGGTACGATGTTGGCTAACCATTGAGGATATTCAGATGTAGCGAGGAAACCCGCGTCAATCTGTTTCTGTACCTCCTCTTTGATTTTGATGGCCATGTCCGGGTGAGTCCGTCTCAACCTTTGATTTACCGGCGGACATTTCGATCTTAACGGTAAGTGATGTTCCACGATGCTGGTATCCAACCCTGGCATATCCTGATAAGACTAAGCGAATACATCGGGAAATTCTCTGAGAAGCTTTATCAAACCCTCTCTGGCAGGTGGACTGAGCAGTGCCCCAATCCTGATTTCTTTTCTCTCTTTTTCTGAACCCAAGTTTACCGTTTTCAACGGCTCTTTGTGAGGTTCAATGGAACTTTCCTCTTGTCTGAGTAGTCGAGAGATCTCTTCTGGAATTTCGTTGTCAACTTCTTCTTCAGCCCCAAATATCGGGAACCCAAAGTCGGGAGAAGGCATCGGATCGTATGTTTCAACTGGGTTTAAAACAAGCAATCTGTATGGCGTGATGATTCATGTTTAGAAGAGATAGAGAAAATGCAAGTGTGTGCAATGTTTTATTTTACTCCTTGTTTTTATTTGAATTGTTTTTTAGGATTACCATTATAAAAAAACAAAAAGAGAAAACAGCAATTAATGCGGAAATTACAGAACGACATTATTTTATTTATGAACAAGTCGATCCTTGAAACTACAGCCCTATAAACCAAAACTCTGTCGCTTTGGGCGAAGCGAAGAGGGAAAATTTACAGAAAGCGAGCCCTATCAAAACATCTGTTTCACCTGGGTAGGGTGAAAGGTTAAAGATGGCAATTACTTTGACTGGCGAACGACCTTCGGAACATCGACAGCAACCCATTGGCTGCGAACTCCTCGGTGAATCACAAAGTCTGGCACCTTCCTTGATTTGTCTTCAGAAATGACGCTGATTTCTGGTGGAGCATGATCATTGGAATCTGTCTCCCAGGCAGAGTTGTCGTAGGAGGATTCCTCTGTTGTATTTTGCATAGCATTTCTGCTCTCAACTGTATCTCCCCATCCAGTTGGCTGATGTCTTCGAGCCTACTACGAGAGCTTTCGGGAGCGGTGTACTTGACCATATAGTCAAATTTTCTACTCGGTTGTCCCAAGGTGTCCCACACTTCTTTCGAACTGGAGGAGTCATCCCTCTCGATGACGTTGACCTCGGGAAAAGCATAGTTGATGAATTCAAGTCCTGCAAATGTTGCAAATTCATCGTCATGTTGAGTAGTTTCTGAATGACATGAGTGTTGATCCCATGACATGGTGGGGACACAGGTATTCTGTTCAATGACGGTCAGCTGATTTTCATTGTTCGGCTGACTCTCTTGCCCCAAGTCTCCTGGATAAGGTTGCCACATTGGCAGACCATCCATTGGGCCATATTAGGTGTAGTCAAAATTGTTTTTCATCGGAGTGTCTTTCTCTAATGAATTTGGCGGAGCACGGCATCCTTCCGGATCACAATCCCCGTATATCATTTCGATGTCTGACCTGGGTATAAATCTCGGACTCTCTGTAGGAAAGCAAAAAGGAGTTTGCATTTCGTCCATATAGATTGGAAGCCACCAGTGGTTCAACAAGTGCTGAAGTGTTTCCTGGACAAGGGTACAACCTCGATCGTTTTTGCAACCTGCTTTACAGCTTTGATAGTCGTGTGATATTAAGAAACTGAGTCGGACCTGCTCAGCATGGAACTCTACCAAGTTGGTATTCATCATGCGAATATCGAAGATCTAAACCATGTTAATCTGATAAGGGTTCCTATCATGGTAGTCTTGGATCCATCCAAGATCCATCTGACGCTGGAGGGCCTCCTGTATGAAAGAGCATCCCTATTTGTTTACCGAGCAAGTCAGACAGGAACTGTAATCATGTCGTGGCAGATTATGATACTGGCTTTGCCTTGAGTGCATCGCCACCAAGTTGACATTCATTACACGGATGTCGTGGTTCTGAATGACGTTGGAGTTCGTATAGACCATGTTAACTCCACGAACTCGGTGCTCTTGGATCCATCCGAGATCCATCTGTTCCTGTAGAGTTGCTTGCACTACCGAATATCCTTGATTGTTTTTAGAGCAGACATCACATTGATGATAATTATGAGGTGACACATGGTGATATCCACTCTGTCTACAATGCATCTTGACTAAATTGGTCCTCAATAAGAGTACATCATGAATTTGATAGACGTTGTTAAATTCTTTCTCAATCAGGTTGACTGCAGCTTTCTCATGTTGAGGAAGCGAGTTCGTGAGAACATTTGGATTCGTATCTTTGAAAGATAAGACCCTGCTCCTAACAAGCTTTTTCACGTCGGATTTGAAATTAAGACAATTCTCTATGTTATGCCCTGATCCTCCTTGATGATAAGGGCAAGTCTGATCCGCTTTGAACCAAAAAGGCAGATTTTCCGGTACTGTAAGAGGATACTTAGTCTGGACATGCCCCTTAGCCAGTAGTAATAGAAATAGATCGGCGTACAACATGGGTATAGGATCGAATCCTGGTGGCCGCGTTGTACAGTTGTTGTTATATTGGGGACGAGCCTGCTGAAGAGGTTGTTGTGTCCTTTGCTGGTCAGGTTGGCTCTGCGTAACCTGAGGTTGATACGTAGGAATAGACGCAGGGCTGATAGCAGGAATTACAGCTGCTACCGGCTGATAACGTCGCCTTTGCTTTCCGAGAGAGATATTCCCAATATCCTGCTCTTTTTTCTTAGGGAGAGCACTACCGTATTTTTTAGTACCACTCGTCGATCCAGTGTCTTTTACCAAACGTCCTTCTCGGACGGCTTCCTCAAGACGTACGCCATGCCGACCATCTCGATGAGATCATTGGGCGCACTGGCAACCATTCGGTCATAGTAAAATGAGCTTAAGGTCTTTAAGAAGATCTTTGTCATCTCTTTTTCCTCAAGAGGTGGACAAATCTGAGCAACAATTTCGCGCCATCTCTGGGCGTACTCCTTAAAGGTTTCCTTGTCCTTTTGCGACATTGATCTGAGTTGATCTCTGAAATTCTGGCACAGATATCAGATGTCCTACGCAGATGTTGAGACATTGATATCCAACACAATGAACAAGATCACAATAAAAATAGCAGTGCAGAAGGTAAATAGCACAGTGATATGTTTACCCAGTTCGGATCAACAACCCTACTCTGGGGGCTACCAAGCCAGGGACGAAACCAATATACGATAGTATCAATTCACAGATCATACAAATACCGAATAATCTGCTCACTTAATCACTACCCTTCCTATGACTTCTACCTAAGACTCACCTAGGTATGAGGCCCTCCTCAAATCCCTCTACAATCACAACCCGTGATTGGTACCTTTCTAAACAAGAAACAAACTGAAAGTCACTCTTTCAAAACACACAATTCTCAATACTTCACAGCTTATGAGAATTGACACACAAGAAACTCAATGCTTAAAATCTTATGAGTAACTTGACAGAACTTACAACACAAGAAATTAGTCCTTATTCTGTTATCAGAATGATACCAGTTAGGCTCACAAATTACACACGAAAACCCTTAAAAACACAAGTAAGTTCCACACCTAAAACTAGGTTTACATCAGTCATTATATAGCAATTAATCTGGACTGAATTGGGCTTCAAAAACGCAGCAAATAGACTACTCACAAATCTGTAAAAATAACTCCAACAAAATAGGTCTTCAATCCAAAGTTTCCTATTATGTCTCCATAATTAGAAACAGCAGCAAATCCGAAAATCAACAAATAACCACAATCCAAAAATGCTTTGGATGCCACATAGGATAACCAAATATTCACAGAATATTCAGTAACAAATCATAGTAACAGAATATGCATTAAAACTGAATTCACAGCGCGATGTTCTATGAGCTGGCATGGAACATCTTCTTTCGACATGTTGAAAGCAGCCACTTAGAACATTTAGATTCAACATCTTACTGCTATAATAGTTTTAGCAAAATAAATGCCAACCTCATAAGCACAGAAATAACAATCTCCCCCTTTGGCTTATTTTGGCTAAAACTACACACTCACGAAAAAAACTTTCAAAGAAGCACAAACAGTAAAAATTATCCATATATCAGACAGCAGTGAAAACATCAACAACACATAGCAAAAAAATATTCATCATAGCAGCACTCCCCTTCAGCTGCATACAACACTAAATATTCATCATAGCAACACTCCCCTTCAGCTGCATACAACACTAAATATTCATCATAACAACACTCCTCTTCAGCTGCATACAACACTCAGTACAGCAAACAACATATCATAGCAGCCTGGAAAAACTCCCCCTCAACAGCAGCAACATTCCATATTCTCTACTGCAGCAACACAGGCACATAAGCACTCTCCACACAAACATCCACACAAACATACTACTCCCCCTTTTTAGCCATAAATATGACAAAGGCAAGTAGAACAAGTTAAGGTAAAATAAACCAGAATAAAGTTCAGAGGAGATACACAGAAAAACTATTCAGGTGTTTTAGACAAAAGCAAAATAAAACTTCTGCAGAACTTAAGCCATTATTCTGCAGCAGTATCATCGTTAGATTCAGTAATGTCATCACTTTCTCCATCAGCAACAACATCAGTATCAGTATCACCACTCCTAGATCCAGAGTCGTCTGAACTCTGCTCACATTCTCTATCAGACGCATCACCTTCAGCAGTTCCTTGGTCCTTACCAGTTGTCTCAGCAGAAGCATTCATTTTCTTCATGAAGGTTTTGATCAACTGTTCTAGTTTGGCCTTCTGATCAGTGTCTCTTCTAATGGATTCTTCTAGTTCCTTGCAAGTTTCTTACAACTGAGCAACGACTTCATCATCAAGATTAGCATGGTTGGAAGTCTGTGTAGATGTCCCAACAATGTCTGAGACATGTGCTCCACCCAGTAGCTTGTAGTGAAGGGACAGAGGAGGTTTCCTTTTGAGTGCAGTGTCACCCCTCAACACAAGATTAGGACACTGTTCTAGAATAATACCACAGATCAAGGAAGGGAAACAGATAGGCATCTTGACCGCAGGTGAGCTAGCTTGTTTCAAAATCTGCTCAAAGATGTATGATCCAAAATAAAAGGAAATCTTCTTCCCTATAACATATATGAATCTGCCAAGTGTAGAGGAGATAATAGATGTGTGGTTTGTAGGAACCCAATTTACCACAGCAATCCTGTGGAGGATGGCATATTTGACACTTAGTTTTCCAGACGACAACTTCTCTGCATTTGGCCAATGTCTCATACAGCCACGGGTAATCTCCTTGCAAACAATATTGTCTATAACCTCTAACTCAGGTTGAGGTTCCTTGCTCCTGCCCAGATAGTTGTTGATAATGTCAGGTGAAAGGGTGACAGCTTCTCATCTCACAGATACTTTTCTGAGATTGTTGCCCCTGTTCTCATCACACTCTTCAGATATATTCACCACAAATTCTTTGACTAGATTTCCATAGCAGGGTCCTAACTTGGACACTGTTCTCATCAATCCAGCCGCAACAATGAGCTCCATGATTTCTTTGTACTTTTCGAAGTCCTTCCCCAACTCTCTCTCCAGAGCTATCCTCCTTTGATCTACAATTTTCCATCTATCTATATTTCTCATACAGCTTTTAGCAGACGCCTTTTTGCTGGGGGAGGTTTTCATACCAATGATGTTCTGGACATCTATTTCAACTTCATAGTCAGATTCACTTTGATCAATAATTTTTCTCTTCTTAGTGGGCACTACAACCTTGCTCCAATGTTTAGGGGGTCCTGCTTGAACTTTTCTTTCCCCTCCTTCAGTTTTTCCATGTAGTCTTGAAGACTTTGAGCCTTCACTTATCATCGTTTTTTCTCTTCTTCTCTTAATTTTTCTCAGCATTCCAGCAATAGGTTCCTCATCAGATGTGAGGTCATCAACATTTATAACATCATCAGTCCTTCTTACATCCGCTTTCTTCTTACTTCTTCTCTCACGGTCCACATGCATGGGAATACCACCATCAGTCCTATCAGGAGGACTGCTATTGATATCTTCTGTCACGGATGTTGGGACACCAGACCCGACATCTGCCTTAATTCCACTCAGAATCGTGGCAACAACCCTCCTAAGTTCCCTATCCTTTTTAACAGCATCATTATCAGTGGAATTCTTGTTTACATCTTTAGAATCCTTCTTCTTCTAAACTAAGCCAGATTTAGACCCCTTTTCAGCCACGTTTTTCTTAGGGCTTACTTGGTCAGCATACAGACTAGTCATGGAGTGGACCTTCTTCCTAGGTGAGAAAGGTTTAGACTTCTTACCTGGAATGTTGACATTTGTTGTGTGAGAAGCTTGTTGTTTGCCTTTAGCGTCAGCCGACATAACATTCAAAGGAGCAATGTCAAGCACTAGGTCAGAGAGATTTATCATCCGCAGTGATTCTGCATCTCCAGCATTGATTCGTGGAGAACCAGTGTTCTCGTGCATGGATTCGGAGTTAGGATGTTGGGACATGTTTAATTGATCACACGGTACAGTCTTGAGAATGTTAGGAGAAAACCCTAAGACGCGAGAGCTTTGAAGAGAGGGTGCAAGAGGAATTTGTGTAGAGTAAGTTTGCTGAAAATATGGTGTGTTTGCCCGCCTATTTATAATTTTAAGGACTGGGCCCAGAGTAGAGCGGTATTCACAGAATTTGATTACCCGACTCGCCTCAATTGCACTTTTATCAAATTCTCCTTCTAAACTTACCTTGCTGGCATACTTACTAAGTTTAAGCTCATTATTACATCTCACCAAGCAAACATCATGAGTTGCTTTACAATTTATCAGCACCTGTTCTATCTTGACAGTTTTCCCAATATCTTTCTTAGTCTCCAAGCTTCTTTCAGTGTTCTCAGAACTCCACAGATAGAAATTATCTGACGCTCTCTTACCTCTCATGATAACCTTACCCTTCTTGTTTGTTATCTGACATTCAGAATTGGTAAAGTTAACCTTGAGACCTTGATCACATAATTGACTTATGCTGATCAAGTTTGCATCTAGACCTTCAACAAGTAATACCTCCTCTAGATTGGGTTGTCCTGCACAGTTCAGTTTTCCAACACCTATTACTCTCCCTTTTGATCCATTGCCAAAAGTCACATACTCCACAGGATAAGACTTAACATGTGACAAACATCCCATGATACCAGTCATGTGCCTGGAACATCCACTGTCGAAGTACCACTTTTCCCTTGCAAAGACACTGAAGGACTTATGAGCTATGTGTTCCTCTGCAACACTCTTAGGCGTCCACACTTTTGTTTCCCCAACTCACTCTTGTTTCCTACTAGACTGTAAGCCAGTCTTGGGGTGGCTATATAATCTGTAGCAAAAGGTTTTATATGGCCGAGCCTTCCACAATAGTGGCATTTCCATCTTTGATTCTTTCTTCTTATGACATTCTTCTGATGTCTATGAGGATGTTGCAACATGTTATACGACATCTTTGATTCTTTCTCAGGTTGAGCAGGTGTCACTTCAGGCCATTTTCCCTTGTCCATCTCGCTGGAGCTTTCAAACCCGAGACCCCTAACATCTCCAACATCTCTTCCTGACTTCAGAATCTCATCAAGCACATCAGAGCTGCTATTAAGCATTCTGACTGTCTTGATGACATTATCCAGTTTAGAGTTTAGAGTAACCACTTCACTTTTTAGATTAGAGATAGTAGCCAAATGCTCTACCTTTTCAGCTTTTAGATGAGCAATGATTTTCTTCAGTTCTTCTTTCTGCTGACACACTTCTTCACTTTTAATGCATAAGTTCTTATAGGAAGCAACTAGCTCTTCAAAAGTAAGATCACCACTGACTGATTCTTCATCAGACTCACACACACCTATTAATGTTGTGACCCTCTTTCCAGACTTCTCATCAGTTTCAGTTTCAGAATCGTCTTTTGACCATGAGACTGATAGCCCCTTCTTTTCCCTCTTGAGATATGTGGGGTACTCAGACTTTATATGCCCAAAGCCTTCACACTCATGACACTGAGCTCCTCTCTCTTGGTTAGAATTACCTTCAGTATTGGTATTTCTCCCAGCATTCTGATTTTTGCTGATGTCAGATGCCTTGTCCTTAACATTTGATCTTGACTTCCAATCCACCTTTCTGAGTACTTTGTTAAATTGTTTGCCTAGTAACACCAGTTCTTCTGAGAGGCCTTCATCTCTGTCCAGATCACTTGTCTTTGACACAAAAGCTATACCCTTCTTCTTTTCGGCTTTTCACTGATCCCTAATTCAAATGTTTGAAGTGATCCCACAAGTTCATCCACTTTCATTTTATCTATGTCCTGAGCTTCCTCAATAGCAGTCACTTTCATGTCAAACCTCTTAGGTAGAGATCTGAGGATTTTTCTGACTAGTTTGCTGTCAGACATCTTCTCACCTAGAGCACTTGAAGCATTAGCTATCTCAATAATGTTCATGTGAAAGTCATGAATGCTCTCATCTTCCTTCATCTTCAAATTTTCAAACCTGGTAGTGAGAATTTGAAGTTTTGACATCTTTACTTTAGAGGTTCCTTCATGAGCAGCCTTTAAGACTTGCCAAGCCTCTTTAGCAATGGTGCAGTGTTCAATCAACCTGAAGATATTCTTGTTAACACCATTAAACAAAGCATTCATGGCTTTGGAATTCCCTACGGATCCTTTGTAATCTGCATCATCCCAGTCTTCCTCTTCCTTCACCACATCAGTAGGGGTACCTTTTTCATCTTTAACCTTAGGGGGCTCCCATCCTTTTATAACAGCTTTCCATGCTTGATCATCCATGGATTTGATGAAAGCTATCATCCTTGGTTTCCAATAGTCATAATTGGAACCATCAAGCAGAGGTGGTTTGTTCAGAAATCCTCCATCCTTGTCCATAGTACTAGAAAGTACCTTCCCCGAATCTCACCCAGAACCAAATAAGGGTGCAAGCTCTGATACCAATTGAAATTCTGGCACAGATATCAGATGTCCTACGCAGATGTTGAGACATTGATATCCAACACAATGAACAAGATCACAATAAAAATAGCAGTGCAGAAGGTAAATAGCACAGTGATATGTTTACCCAGTTCGGATCAACAATTCTACTCTGGGGGCTACCAAGCCAGGGACGAAACCAATATATGATAGTATCAATTCACAGATCATACAAACACCGAATAATCTTCTCACTTAATCACTACCCTTCCTATGACTTCTACCTAAGACTCACCTAGGTATGAGGCCCTCCTCAAATCCCTCTACAATCACAACCCGTGATTGGTACCTTTCTACACAAGAAACAAACTGAAAGTCACTCTTTCAAAACACACAATTCTCAATACTTCACAGCTTATGAGAATTGACACAGAAGAAACTCAATGCTTAAAATCTTATGAGTAACTTGACAGAACTTACAACACAAGAAATCAGTCCTTATACTGTTATCAGAATGATACCAGTTAGGCTCACAAATTACACACGAAAACCCTTAAAAACACAAGTTCCACACCTAAAGCTAGGTTTACATCAATCATTATATAGCAATTAATCTGGACTGAATTGGGCTTCAAAAACGCAGCAAATAGATTGCTCACAAATCTGCAAAAATAACTCCAACAAAATAGGTCTTCAATCCAAAGTTTCCTATTATGTCTCCATAATTAGAAACAGCAGCAAATCCGAAAATCAACAAATAACCACAATCCAAAAATGCTTTGGATGCCACATAGGATAACCAAATATTCACAGAATATTTAGTAACAAATCATAGTAACAGAATCAGCATTAAAACTGAATTCACAGCGCGATGTCCTATGAGCTGGCATGGAACATCTTCTTTTGACATGTTGAAATCAGCTACTTAGAACATTTAGATTCAACATCTTGCTGCTATAATAGTTTTAGCAAAATAAATGCCAACCTCAAAAGCACAGAAATAACAATCTCTGTCGAGTGCCATGTCCAAATTGTATTTGTATTGTCGGACGAAGGCAGTACCAAGATCTCTGAATGTGCTAATTGTAGCACGGTTTAAACCCATGTACCATTTTAATGCGGCACTGGTTAAATTATCCCGAAAGTAGTGAATCAGTAGGTCCTGATTCTCCGTCTGAGCTAACATTCGCTGAGCGTACATCACTAGATGGCTTTGAGGGCAAGAGTTACCCTTGTATTTTTCAAAGTCGGGCACTTGGAACTTGTGCGGGACTTTCACATTGGGGACCAAGCAGAGGTCTGCGGTGTCCTTTCCAAATAGATCCTGACCGCGAATGGCTTGCAGTTCCTTCTGCATTTCCAGAAACTACTCTTGGAAATCATCCATTTTGTCAAACAAAGTTTCCTTTTTACCAGCAGGTATTGGCGGAATCTGTCCTTCCGGGACAGTGTGCACCACAGGGGGTGGTACCGTGACTATGGCAGTGAATCTTGGCATTTCCTGAAGTTTGTAACCTTTAGGAGTCTTCATTATGCCCTTGGAATCTTCGCTTTCCCGAAGTTTGTAACCTTCAGGCCCAGCGGCTTCTGTTGAGATTCCCTGATCTTCAGTGATCGGCGTAACATATCCTTCCGGGATATAGTTAACAGGCATGCCCCAGGGGCGATCTTTCGGCATTTGATACCTAGGATCATACTTCTCCACTATGGGCGCCGAGGTGATCTCTGAGATCACAGTCCTTTGTAGCTGAGCTTCTGCCATGGCTTTCATGTCGTTACGAAGCTTTCTCATATCCCCTCTCAGAGCATCGATCTCTTCTTTCAACTCTCTGTTTTCTTCCTCAAGATCATCCATCTTTTTCTGACGATTGGCCCGAGTATTGTACGAATGAGACAGTTTAACTCTAGAACCGAGATACAAACCTGAGATTCGTAGGGAAGAAGAATACGCGATGTGAGAATGATGAATGCAATTATTATATTAATTGTTTTCTGGTTGTTTAATCAAAATAAACTTCGACAATTAGATTGCAAATATCAAACGGTGGGGAAACCCCTTTTTATTGAAATTCAAATGATTACAGAAACAGAAATATAGTAGATTACAAAGTGCAGAAACAGAAACCTAAGCTAATGGGTCCCGAGAGAACTCGGGTGCTGATTCTGGTATCTTCCTTTTCTTTGACCAGGGCTCTTGAGCCGTTGTCGGGTTGTCATTCCTTTGCCAGGTGAAAGGAGCGAGCAAATTCCTTTGGTCATCTTGATTCTCTACAGCATGTTGCTCCAAAATTTCAATCAGAGCATCCTTCTCTTTCAGTAGTTGCTGTATTTTGATGCACTCTACGTCGAGGGTGTGGTACTTGTTCTCCCAAGACGTTCTCTCCTGTTGAACTTTGTTGAGAGTAACCTGAAGCTTTTCAGTTTCCGTCAAGAAGTACATGACAGATTCCTTTGGCAGAAGAATTCTGTAACGAGGATAAGGAATCTTTACCTTGAGAGCTCTAGTTTGTACCCAGTGGAGATAAGGCTCCACCGAGACACAATCTGGTTTTCCTAGAGACTCTCGTCCTTTCTTATGAACATGTTTCCAAGCATGCACTACTTCCATCTTTAGTGCTCTGTCACTTTCTCCTTCCTTGAAGAAAAGACCTTCCAGATGAACACCCCGTGGGATGTGTCTCATCGGGTATCCAAATTGACGAAGAACCAATACCGGATGGTAGTTGATTCCTCCCTTAGTTCCTATAAGGGGTACGTTGGGGAAGTTTCCACAATGGTCAATGATCCTGATTCCATCATAAATCCTATTACACCAGTCTATATCAGAGTTGGTAAGAGACACGATCTTCTGCGACCAACGTAAGGCACTCTTGCAATCCCACAAAGCAGCAGACTTGGGCAAGTGGGAGATGAACCATTTATAAAGTAAAGGTACACAGCATGAGATCTCCCCTCCGCTGTACAAATTTCCCAAGTGTACAGAATAATACGCATCTGCGAGCAAAGTCGGCACAACGTTTCCAATGAGAAAAACCTTAATGGAGTTGATATCGACGAAATTATTAGTGTTGGGAAACAAAAATAACCCGTAGGTGAGTAAGACAAAGATGCTTTCAAAAGCAGTCCCGTTCCCTATACTAGCGAAGTACAGAGCTTTCTTTGTCAAGAACGGGGCTGGCAAACCTTGTATGCCACCCTTAATGGTCATGTGAGTCCTGACCTCAGACTCGTCCAAATGAACCGCTCTTGCAATGGTCTGATTCTTTGGAATTTCTTCCAGTCCAGAAAATGGAGCTTGATCTGTAATGTGTAGATCAATCAGATGAGAATACTCTTCCAGCGTTGGTGCGAGCTGGTAATCCGAGAATGTGAAACAGTGATAAACCAGATCGTAGAATTGAACGAGTGCGTCCATGATTCCCTCAATCACATGGACTCTTAACAGAGGTAGTAAACCTCCGTACTTGGGTCTAAAGGCCTCTTGGTTTGTGATCATCCTCGCCAAACCTCTTAAATCCTCTAGTTTTGGAACCTTGAAGGTGTACGTATGAGTTATCCTTCTACCGAAATCCATTAGCGTAATCCTCTTCTCTGATATTTGCAATCACAGTCTTAGTTTAATTTTGAAAAACAGAGAGACTAGAAGAGAAAATCTTTCGAATGTTTTAATGTTTTTTAAATGAATGCATGAATGCAGCACACAAAAACATAGAAAAAACATGGGGTCAAAGGGTCGTTGTCATGAAGTCAAGGCTCTACCCATCCCCAAAGGTTTATACTAGGGTGATTTGTGTACCTGTACTCATTATCATCAGCTCCTCCCAGGAAAGCAAAACAACAAGCGGATCGCCAGCGAGTTGCGGAGCAATCTTAGAGTAAGTGCCATTCACCGAGAATAGATCACCAGCCTCAAATGAGGGTAGTATCGCGTAACAACTATTCCTGATAGTTTCCGCACTATGAAAGGGTTTGGCTCCTCAGCTTCTCAGACTTAATGATCGACCCATTATCTAGGTGAGAGAATGGGTTGCATTGGTCAGCCTCCACTGAGGTTGATGGTCGACCTCGTCGCCATCACTTATCTTAAGTGTATACTCAATCTTTCCATATGCGGCATCACACGCATTCCCATTAGCATAGAAATAAACACATATATCAATTAGGAAAAGCAGTATATATATTTGTCCTAATCATCCTAGACCTTTAAAGTTATGAATCCTAAGTTCCTGACAGAAAATGGGTTCCCCGGCGGAAGCCCCAATCTGTGGTTTTCACATAAGTGAAGAGAAAAAGGTTTAGAAGAAAGGCCCCACGGTGGGCGCCATTTTTCTGTAGCGAGCGATTTTGGACGCGGTTCTTAAGCACAGTCACTCTCTGCGGTTGAGTTTACTACAGGTCGATTCATTTTTTATCCTATTAAAGCTGACGAAGGAAGGGAAATAGATGTCTCCAATTAACCCTGCTTGCATACTGAGTTTAAACAGTGGTCTGTTAGGTTACGGATGCTATCAATGTGGGGGGGGGGGCTTTGTACTGGTTATTGTATTTTTGCCAATACTGATTTCTCTCTTTTTGTTAGGATACTGCTTCAGATTAGGATATATGAGATTTTGGGGTTTTTGTTGATTGCGCTCGCTAAGATTTTTCTTTCAATCTTATGCCTACATATTCCCGTTTACCGAAATAGGGAAATCAGAGCGTTTGTAGTTCCTCTTATTCTATGGGAGGAAATGGCTGTTTTGGTGTCTTGTTCAAAGCCCAAGACGTGAAGCGAAAGGTAGTTTGTATCTTGATCAAATCCCAAGATGTGAAGTTGAAAAGTCTATTTGTGTCTTGTTTAAAGCCCAAGAAGAGGGGGTTGTATATCACAACTGCTTATAAAGGAGAATTACTTTAACCGGGATTTGTGAATCCGGTAATGCCATAATTTCCTTTAAAGGGGATTTTTAACCTGAAGGAGAAGACTTTAACTCAGTGTAGAGCAATGCTAGCTTTCCTTAGGAATTTCTCATGCTAAAAGAGGGACAGTAGCATGGATGTAGATGATCCAGAGGCTTGCCGCTTACAGGAATTAGATGAAAGGGGAGGAGTTGTTGATGTTTGCATACTGTGAACGAGGCATAGCTTTGATGCTAAAAGGTTGATTGGCTCAACCTGGGTTTTCTTATACAAAGCCTAAGAGGAGGCTATTGGCCCAACAAGAGGGAGTTTTTGTGTGTCTCGTACGAAGCCCGAGAGAGAGGTTAAACGTTGTTTGACTCAACGAGGGAGTCTTTTGTATCTCGTATAAAGCCCGAGATGGAGGCTAAAATTGTTAACTCCACTGGGGAGAATCATTGTACAAAGCCCAAGAGGAGGCTATTGTAACTGTCTCAGTTGAGTGACAGGTCCAATATACTGATTTTGAAAGAGAAAATCAGTTCTTATATGAGTAACACTGTACTCAAGGATTTGATTCGAGGATCGGCGTTATTTCCTGTTCTTTAAGGAAATGGGAAATCCAAAGGGTATTGAGACTGTCCGAGTCTACGGGTTTTCTTCCTATTTAACGAAGGGGTCACTTGAGAATGTCTTTGAGACTCAAGGATATTAGACTGTCCAAGTCTAGAGTTTTATCTTTCGTATTATGCTTTGAGAAACAGTAGTAGACTCTTGAAAAGACTGTTCTATGGAGATGACTAAGTTCTGTTCCTATACCTCTAGGAGGTCGTCGGGATAATTTATACGAAGCCCAAGAGGAGGCTGGAAACTTTTAAGAAGCCGACGGGTCCTTGTACTAAGGCCAAGAGGAGGCTGTCATTCCCGGGGGAAGAGATCATTATACGAAGCCTAAGAGGAGGCGGTGAATACTTCTAAGAAGCCGAGAGGTCCTTGTACTAAGCCCAAGAAGAGGCGGGGTTGCTTTTAGGAAGCTTGTGGGTCCTTGTACGATGCCCAAGAGGAGGCCGATGCTTTTAAGAAGCCCGTGGGTCCCCAAACCCCGAGAAATTCAAGGCAAGCTATTCACAAGGAATAGATCAAGTCAGGAAAGTTTGAGAATTTGGAAGAAACTCAAAGATGCCATTCACGGAGAATACATTCATCTCTGGGAGTAGAGTTTCTTGACGATTCCTAATGAGGACAGCCGAAGAGAAGCCTGTATCTGGTGATCCTATTGGGGATATAGTTGTCTATTTCTACGAATAAACGAAACGGCGTCACCTTGTTCTAGATGTAGTTGTCGGGGAAACTCTAAATATCTATACTATTATTACACAGTTGATATGAGTTTATGAAAGAAGACTTACAGCGAAACAACCCCACAATACAGTTATATGAATATGAAAGCGGTAAATGAAAGCGGATAAACACTTACTCGGTTGTAGAGCTTCCATGTTGTTTGGTTAGTTGTTCAACAAAGAAAGATTGAAAACAACAGTATATTCAAAATCAAAGGAGAAAGTGCTTTGAAAAAGAAAGATTTGGGGCTTACAGCTCAAGGAGAGGCTCAGGGTTTTATCAGTGAGCGCACTGTTGAATTTGTACAGAGGGACTTATACAAGTGACTGAGGCCCAAAAAAATTTTTCTGTACAAAGGGATGGGTCTTACACTCTCTCAAGAGGCCCAAAAGTTTTAAAGAAAAAGAGTGGGGCTTATAACACGAGGGTAGGCCCAAAGTTTATTTTTTGGTTTGAAATGGCGATCGCGTCGAGATTTTCTTTTAACACGAAGGGGCTTATACAATATCTGAGGTCCAAAATGTTTTGGTTAAAAGGGGATTGGGTCTTACTCTCTAATAGAGGCCCAAAAGTTTTGAATGGGTCTTATAGCTCAAGGAGAGCCCCAAATGGTTTTTCAACGGATGATGATCGCGTCGAACTTTTTGAAATACAACGGGACTTATACCATAAGTGAGGCCCAAAATGGGTTGTATTTACAAAGGGTTTGGTCTTACACTCTATTAGAGGCCCATGAGTGTTTGAAAAAGTTTGATGAGGGTAGAATTAATCAAAAACCCTAATTTCATTTTTTAAAGGGAATTTTTCAAAGAAAAATCAAGTAAAAAATGATAAAAATATCAAATAAAATCATAAATCATGTTATAAACAGTGATTAAGGTTTATGAAAAAGTATTTTATCCACATGAATATTTAAAATCATTTTGGTTTTAAAAATCAAGAAAAAGAAATCATTTTAAAAGCATTTAAAACAATTTAAAACAATATTTTTTAATATATTAAAAATATATCAAATAATAATATTTTTTGTGATTTTTTGGTGGATTAAAATATTATGGAGTATGAATAAAAAGTGTGTAAAATAGATTTGAAAAATGATAATTTTTGCTATGTGGAAGAATTAGTTGAGTTTTGAAGATAAACTAAGAAAAAGAGGAAAGATGTCACAACATCTCATTCGACATCTTTCATGAGTTTTCAACATCTTTTTTATCAAACTTTAAACACTCATAACTCTCTCAATTTTTAACGGAATTAAGATCCGGAGGAGCCTATCTTGACCAATTTTTTGCAAGGAATCCAATGTATCACTCATACATACTGAAACTTAATGTACAGCGCACATAAGGCAAAAAACCAGATCTGCACCTTAAGTTTAAACATCTTTGCTTATCAAATTTTCAAACATTCATAACTCTCTCAATTTTTAACGAAATTGAAATCCGTAAGAACCTATCTTGACCAATTTTTCGCAAGGAATCCAATGGTATTACTCATACATACTGAAACTTAATGTACAGCACACACAAGGCAAAAAACCAGATCTACACCTTAAGTTTAAAACAACATAAACTCCCCATATAAACATGTTAAAGTGCAAACAGTAGGAGGATCATAACATACGCATTAAGGACTACATTTTTACTTCAAGAATTATTCAATATGATGCATGTATGTGGACATCAAAGGAAAGCATGATTCAAAGAATTCAAGTTATGAATTTTACCTCTTTTTTTGGAGATTTTGTGCAACCTACCAAGTGCTTTGTTCCAAAAATGATTTGATGCTTTGGACACCCTCAAATGACCTCTTAGAAGCTTTTAGGATGGTTGGAATCAGCTGGTACCTGCAAAAACACAAACTGTCCCTTTCTTGCAAAAGGGGTTAAAAGTGACCAAAATAGCAACTCCCTCAAATGGTGTTCCAGACGTTGGGAACCATTTGGGATAGTTCAAGGATGATATTTGGAATGTGTTTGAGGTTTTATCTGGTTTGGAAAGTGATTGAATCAAGACATGGCTTGAAAAATGCAAAAAAAGTGCCATTTTGAGGTTTTGAGATGTGACTTTGTGATTTTGTGATTACAGGTCATTTGTGATAGTTTGCACAGCTTGCATATGATATATAAGAGGTGTGTGTGTATGTGATTAGTTTGAGTGGAATTGCTCTCTAACTCAAAAACTCAGAATTACTTGCTTTGGAAGGCAAATTTGAGGTGAAAGAAGAGATTTAGAGGAAAGCATATGTTTGATGCCTTTGGTGTACTCAAACTGAGCACAAATGAGCTTTATTTATAGTAGAGCAAGTTTGTTTTCGCAGCAATAGTGAATGGCAACTGCAGCAGAGGTTTGGCCAATGTTGTCCAATGAAAATCCAAGTCTCCTCTAGCCATTGACTAGAGGTTAGGGCACAGGCTGCTGGTTCCCTACTTGTTGGAGGAATCTTGACTGAATTCAGTTGCAAATGTGTCAGTCCATGCCACCTTGGTGCTTCCATTGAATACTCCAATCCAAAATTGGAGTCTTGTCCCTCTTTTAGGGATTTTTAGGAATAGCATATTACTTCTTGTTCCAAGGACTTTGGAGGCTTGGCTCAGTGATTATCCCCTTTAGATTTGATCCTCAGATGTGTCCAAAGTGATGACAAGGCTTGGAAATTTTTGTGGCACAAGAAATGTGCAAATCTGTCCTGAAACATGTCTTAAAAATTAGTTGCAGCAAGCCTTGTTGTAAAATCCATAACTTTTTGCTCAAGAATGATGAATGGCTGTTCCAGGACTCTATGGAAAGCTAAGATGACATACTTCAACTTTGATGTTTGACTTTGGTCTCAGTTTAGCTTGCAAAGTCATCAAAAATGGTCTTGAACTTGTGTAGTCAAATCTGTCCTAAAAGCTGTCATGAAAATTCTGCTTTATCAATGCTTTTTGCAAAAATCATATCTCCTTGCTCGAGTATGCTACAAGGACATTCTACAACTTTATGGAAAGCTGAGATAACGTACTTCAACTTTGATGTTCAAGGTTTGGCTTGAATCAACTTGGATCATGAAGAAAAACATCCTTGAAGTTGGGACATTCTTGCTGGAAAAAATATTAGTGATGTCCTATGCAATGTTGGAACATCAGACATTAAGAACATTAATAATTCCAAACTTCAATCACTTGTATCTTTTAATACACTATGATATTTTGAGTTAAAGTGAATTGCCTCTTTGATGCTTGTCTTGCATGGTGACAAAGTTTGAAAATTGGGTGGCACAAGAAAAGTGCACAAAATCTGTCCTAAACAATCAGCTCGAGCAAGGCCTGTTGTGAGGTTCATAACTCCTTGCTCAAGTTGAATTAATGGGAGTTCTTATACATTTTGGAAAGCCCTAATGACATACTTTAACTTTGATGTTTGACTTTGGTCTCGGTTTAGCTTGCAAAGTCATCAAAAATGGTCTTGAACTTGTGTAGTCAAATTTGTCCTAAAAGCTGTCATGAAAATTCTGCTTTATCAATGCTTTTTGAAAAAATCATATCTCCTTGCTCGAGTATGCTACAAGGACGTTCTACAACTTTCTGGAAAGCTGAGATAACGTACTTCAACTTTGATGTTCAAGGTTTGGCTTGAATCAACTTGGATCATGGAGAAAAACATCCTTGAAGTTGGGACATTCTTGCTGAAAAAATATTAATGATGTCCTATGCAAATGTCAGAACATCAGACATTAAGAATTCCAAACTTTGATCACTTATATATTTCAATCCTTATGATATTTTGAGTTGATTCGTTCTACAATGTTGAAGTATCAAATACCCTCTTTAAAAGTAACTTCTACTCAAAATCAATGGATGCTTGGATCAATAGTTACAACCTTGAAAAGTTGTGCACTTGAACATGATTTTAACTTAGAAAAAATTTCTAAGTTTCTTTCAATTTGATCAATTTTGCAATTTTGCATGATTTCTTGATTTAAATTTGATCAAATTAAATCATCCATCATATTTTCTTGAGTAATGGCTTGTGAAGCTCAAAGTTGACCAAAAAGTCAAACTTTGACTTTCTGCGTCAGTTGACTTTGTATTAGATGAACTTGAGGCTTGATCCACTTGAAATATTGCACTCTTGTGCTTAATTCTTGATGTGGGAGTCCTCTTGATCCTTTATGGATGTTTAAGAGGTTAGACAAGTTAAATATCATGTCATTCCTTGATTGATCCTTTGTCTAAAGGCTCTGAGAGGGCTTGAAACCCTAAGCTTGATTGTAGTGAATGCTCAACAATTCCTTGAGGAGATTGATGAGGCACAAAGGTACATCCATATTATGATGATGATTTACACAATGATGGGAAACTAGGTGGTCAAAATTTGGGGTATGACAATAGAACGGAGGTGAGGGTATCAGAGAAGCACATGGAGGTTCAGCGTATGCCAATTGAGGATGATTAGAGTGGAGAGATTATTGAGGAAGGGAGAAGGTTAAAAAGTAAAGTGGGTTGTGTGTCATTGATGACATGATGTCGACATATGTCGGGAAGATTTTGGACAGTTTCTATCCCCACCCAGATGATGAGATGGTACTGTTGAGATTGTGATTAGAATGAGACCCAAATGTGCAACTATATGGATCATTGAGATGATGAAATTAAAGGAAAGATGAAGGATTTATTAGTGTTGTTAAAGTTCTCTACTTGGATAAATGTTTCATTTGGAGCGGACCGATTTGAATTGTACTTGGTGTAGTAGCATTTTTGGTATCGGTAGAATATTTAAAAATTGTGTTGTGCTACGAGTGGGTATAGGAGAATATCTAATGGACTTTGGGAACAAAGTAAGGACGCTATTGTAGTTAGGTAAGGATGATTTATGATACCGATGTGGTTGCCGGCTACCTATTGAAAAATTGAGGAACTGATCACCCTTAATCTCTTGTTGATAGTAAACGGGATCATGTTGGGTGGAATAGACGTGTCTTGCCAGATGGGATGGTATGCACAGTGAATTGTTTGGAGTTAAGCCAAGTGCTTACGGATTGTTTTGATTAGTCGATGCAGATTCCTATATCTGAAGATGAGGCAGATTCGAGGCTTTTATATGTCGATCAGATGTTGTTGATAGTTACTTATCAAGAGTAGAGAATAATGTGCTGACTAGTGATTTGACCAAGGATGACGGGTAGAGGATGGTAGTGGCTAGTATGCCTTAAAGTGTATGTAGAGAGTATGAATCGTACCTTCCATACTTATTTGGATAAGTTCGAAGTGGTGTTCATTGTGAATGTTCTGATCTATTATAAAATCAAAAGAAGAACGTGTAGAGTATTTGAGAATTGAGTTACAAGTATTGAAAGAGATAAAGTTATATGCTAAGTTATCAAAGTGTGACTTTTGGTTAGTAGAGGTGAGTTTACTTGGTTATGTTAATTCAGACGAGGGTATTGTTGTGGATCCATCAGAAATAGACGTAGTTCTACAATGAGAAAGCTCTGAAGTTGGTTAAGGAGATTAGAAGATTTTTGGACTTAGTGGTTATTACCGTAGGTTATGGAAGGCTTTTAGAAGTTAGCACTTCTGTTATCTCAGTTGACTTGCGAAGGATAAGTCGTTTGTTTGGGGATGTTCGTTGTGAGGAAAGTTTTAGAGAGATGATGTATAAGTTGACTACGACTCCAGTTTTGGTTATGCTTGACCCTAATAAACCATTTGTGGGGTATTGGGATGTGTTTATGATGAGTTTATACAGCGTGTTAATACAAGATGGTAAATTCGTAGCTTATGCTTTACGATAATTGAGGATTCATGAAAGGATCTATCCTATTCAAGATTTGGAATTGGTTGCAGTTGTATTTGTGTTGAAAATCTGGAGGTATTATTTTTAGGGATCTAGGTTCGAAGTGTTTACTAATCACAAGAGTGTAGAATACCTGTTTGGTCGGAAGGAATAGAGTATGAGACAACGAGGATAGTTGGAATTCCTGATGAGTTATGACCTCTGCTCGAATTATCCTATTAGTAACGTTAATGTTGTGCCTGATGAGTTAAGTCGAAAGTCTTTTCATATGTCTGCTTTGATGGTCAGAGAATTAGAATCGAGTTAGCAGTTCAAAGACTTGTGTCTGGTGTGTGAGCTAACACAATAGAGTGTTAGGCTGAGTATATTAAAAGTGAACAATGATTTTCTTGTGAATATTAGAGAGAGTCAGAAGTTGGATGTGAACTTAGTAGATTTGATAATTGTGTGTAATCAGAGTGCCCAACAGAAGCGTGATGTAGTGTAATTTGTGTATGCGTGTGTAACTTGTAAGAGTTCAAAGGTTGAGCGTTAGAACCTGTAGGAATGATGAGACCATTGGACGTTCCAGAATGGAAGTGACATGATGAAAGGTTTAAATATTAATCATGTACTACTATGTAGATGGATGTATTAGTTACATGTTTGATTGGTGAATAGTAGAATGGTTGTCTTGATGTTGTGTGACAACGAGGTTGGTATTCTGGTTATGTTGATGTGGTTAATATGATGTTGTTTCGTGGAGCTTTATGTTCTTGTCTTTGTTGTTGCCCCATTTCCTATGGTGATGGTTTGAGTGCGAGTAGCTAATTTCTTTGATGGGGGATTAGGGAAGTGTTACCTATGGTGATGGTAACGATCTTGTTGTGTTCCGGTTCGAGAGTGAACATGTGTGTTTGTAACTCGGTTATTCTTTGCGTCTTGAGTTGGTCGTCGAGTGCATTGCGTGAGCATTGAATCTTGTTGTTGTTATCGTTCATGAGGTGGTTTATTGTTTTGGGTTATTCGTGGTGTTTCCTTTCATGGCAGGGGAGTTGGTTAGTCGGACGCGAGAACGTATCCAGGGTAGTTCGCATCGAGTACATTTTCGAGGACGAAAATATTCTAAGTGGGGGAGATTTGTAATACCTCGATAATTACAATATGTTTGGTTGGTGATTATTCATGATTAATATCGTGTATTTGTGAATTATGTGATATATGATGTGTTTTGGTGAGATCATGTGTTGGGTAGTGTAGGAAGATAAGGGTATTGAGGCTTATCCTTAATTTAGACAATTTAAATGAAATTATTTAGATTTAAAAACAATTAATGGGTATTTTAGTAATATTATTCAAATAATTATTTTATTTAAATAATTTAGTTAAAGTTATTTGGATTTAAATAATTAGCTATAATTATTTTATAGGATAATATGAATATATGTATGAGGGTAAAGTGGTCATTTACGCGAGGATTAGTGATCAGTCACCATTTGTGCTAGGTATTTCACTATTTAACTGTAAATAAATCAGGTAAACTATGTGATTTTAAGCGTTTTTAGTTAAAATTAGGATTATTTTAATAATATGCAGTGTGTCATTACTTATGACTTTCTTGAGGATATTTTACACTTTTGGTATGTTAGCAGGTCAAAAACAGGTTTGGAAGCTCAGAGGATTAAGCATCAGATGCGGAACTGAGCCGGAGCAAGAAAACAGAAGAAAAAGCCAAAAAGTGAAGGATTCGCTGCCCATACGCGTAACACTCTAGCTGTTACACGTATGGCCCCTAGCTTACGCGTATCATATGCATTCCAGCAGAGGGATGATTTTTGAGAGGAAAAACAGGCCTTCTGCCAATACATGTAAGGGCTTGGCCTTACGCATATCAGGTTGCTTGCTGGCAGGCCCTTCTGCTCATACGCGTAGGAGAATGAGCTGCGTACCAGGTCATTACGCGTAACATGTTGGTCAATACGCGTAATGAGCCCAAAAATTTCAGAAAGCCCAAATTTCACCTATTTATTGCCAGAGCGCGATTTTACCAGGGTTGGACGATTTTTGAAAGGAAAACACGCGATTTGAAGGCTGGAAGCGCGGAGATTTGTTAAGGTGTCATATGTTCAAGTGTTTTTCTGACAATTGAAGATAGATTCCTCACGAAATTCTGTAATGACAACAATTCTTATTTTTGTTTTATTTATGATTATGAGTAGCTAAACCCCCCATTGCTAGGGGGGTGACCCTGATTTTGAATGTAACGTATTCTGATTTATTCAATGCATTGACTATTTTTATTCATTAAAATTGGTTTGTTCTTATTACCGTTCTTCATGCTTTATCCGTCAGACTAATGGATTCTGACCTTTAAAAATGTTTTGACTGGACAGCAATTTGTTTATTGATCTAGATAATAACTTTGGATAATAAATATTACCTAGGACTAGGAGTGTTTTATCCGAACCGAAAATTCTTGATATTTGAATGCTTGGGTATGAACATGATTATCTATGGACATAGTAATTAGGTTACATAACCAAAGATCTTTTCATTGAGGACTCATGATTAGATGCCCTAGAGAACCGGAAATTAATTGTTTTGGATTACAGTTATTGTATTTGTAAATCACTATTGTTACAAGAAGTTTCATTCATCTAACCCTAGCAATTCACTCATATCTGTTCTCTGTTCAACTGTTTACTCGCTTTCTTTAATTGCATTTTTAGTTAAAAAATGATCAAACTACCAAGACTTTTTGTTTAATTGAAATCATCTTTGAACTCTGTATCATCAAGCAGTCCTTGAGATCGACATTTTAGATCGTCTCTTTATTACTACAATAGGCAAACTAGTACACTTGCTATTTTCCTATCAAGTTTTTGGCGCCGTTGCCGGGGACTGCCAAAGATTATAGAGTTCAATGACTTTTTAATTAGAATTTTGTTGCTCTGCAACCAAAATTTTATTTTCTTTTTAATTTTATTTTTCTTTTTATTGTTACTAATCTCTGGCTAATCTGTTAATGCGAGGTAAAGCCTCAACTGATTTTCATTTTGACTAGAACCAGAGAGAACTTTGCACGCTAGGCTCAGACAAGCTAAAAGTGAAAGACTGGCAACATCTGACACAGAACTAGTGATTTAAGGACACGTCTTAGCTCATTCTGAAGATAATGATTCAGAAACAGATTCACATCCAGACACTGTTAACATGGCTGCAGATCCACCTCCAGTGGAAAGACTCTTGAGTGACTATGGCAAAGAGAATAATCCAGCAGTGTGGTTGACAATAGTTAACCAACCAGACAATGCTGCCCACTTCCAGTTGCACCCATCAACTATTCGTCAGTTGGAAAGTAAGCCTTTTGCAGGAAATATCAATGAAGATGTAAACAAGCACCTACAGAGGTTCCTGACGATGACTACATCATTGAAAATTGAGGGGCGTTCTGAAGAGGCAAAGAGGTTGGTTATGTTTCCATTCACCTTATCTGAGGACGTTGAATGAGTGTTTTCCCGCTTTTGTGTATATTCGTAAGAGGTATGACATCCTAAATTTTAAACAGAAGGACAGAGAGTCACTTGGAGATGCGTACAAAAGGTTCAAGAGGTGTTTAGTTGCATGTCCTACACATAATTTGGATGCAATTGAACAAATGCAAAATTTTGTAAATGGGCTGAAGATGAAAACTAAGCAACTCATTGATACAGCTGCTGGTGGCTCATCTAACTTTTCAACAACCACTAGTATCAAAAAGATCATCAAAGTTATTGCTGTAAATGAGCATTTGGAACTATATGACCGTACTGTGAGTCAACCTGAAGGAAAAATTAACTTGAAACTGGCAAATCAGGTAGTGAAGATGGAAGATCAGACTGCAGCTGAAGTGGAAAGAAGATTGAAAGCTATAAATTTAGGTTCAGACAGTGATTTGTGAAATCTGTGGTGGACCACACTTTGCCATGCATTGTGTTGCCACTGCGGAACAAGTGCAGGCTATTAATTACCTGAGGCAGAATAATCCATATTCAAATACATATAATCCGAGGTGGAAAAATCATCCTAATTTCTCCTGGAAAGATCAGCAGGGTAATGTTCAGAAGCAGGGACCTCGACAGTAACAACCACCTTACCAGCAACAGTATCAACCGCAACAGCAACCCTATCAACAACAGGTACCAAAGAAAGCAGATTGGGAGATTGTTATAGAAAAGATGGCTGCTCAGAGTGTTCAATTTTAGGAAGAAACCAGAAATAATCAGAGGAACACCAATGCATCCATTAAAAATCTGGAAGTTCAATTGGGTCAGATAGCACAATAGATAATAAGTTCTAAAGCACCAGGTGCCTTACCTAGTGCAACTGTGACAAATCCGAGAGAACACAATAATGTAAGTGCGGTAACAACAAGAAGAGGAAAATCTGTTGAAAAACCTGAAAAGAAGGATAAAGAGGAAGATCAATTGCTTGAAGTGGACCTTGAAATCCTAGAAAACAAGACACCACCTAAGGAAGAAGTGGTACTACAGCCGGTGGTGCAGGAAAAGCCCACTGAACCAAAACCCATCATTAAGCTCCCATTCCTACAGAGAAACAAAAATAAGAAGCAAGATGAGAAAAATTTCCAGAAGTTCGTAGAGATGTTCAGGAAATTAGAAATCAACATTCCATTTTCTGAGACACTCGAGCAGATGCCTATCTATGCCAAATTCATGAAAGACAACATCTCCAAGAAGCGCACCACTGACACTGACCCTGTTATACTAAATGAAACTTGTAGTGCTATTTTGCAGGGTATGAAGATTCCGGTGAAGAAGCCAGATAGAGGCTCAGTTACTATTATGTGCACCATTGGAGATAGGTCCTTTAAAAGGGCAATTTGTTTATTGATCCGGATAAGAACTTTGGATAATAAATATTACCTAGGACTAGGAGTTTTTTATCCGAACCGGAAATTCTTGATATTTGAATGCTTGTATATGAACATGATTATCTATGGACATAGTAATTAGGTTACATAACCAAAGATATTTTCATTGAGGACTCATGATTAGATGGCCTAGAGAACCGAAAATCAATTGTTTTGGATTACTGTTATTGCATTGGTAAATCACTATTGTTACAGAAAGTTTCATTCACCGAACCCTAGCAATTCACTCATATCTGCTCTCTGTTCAACTGTTTACTCGCTTTCTTTAATTGCATTTTTGGTTAAAAAATTATCAAACTACCAAGATTTTTTGTTTAATTGAAATCATCTTTGAACTCTGTATCGTCAAGAAGTCCTTGAGATCGACATTTGGGATCGTCCCTTTATTACAACAATAGGCAAAATAGTACACTTGCTATTTTCCTATCAATTAGTGAGGGTAAGGAAGGAGGATCATATTAGGGGTCTAAGGGTTATAGTGGGAAAAAGAAGAAAATGAGAGAGAGAGAGAGAGAGAGAGAGAGAGAGAGAATCATTGTTGAACGACCGTGTCTCGAGAAAGGAGAAACGGAAGAGAGAAGCATAGCTAGAGCTGGGAGAACCTCCATTAGAGAGCTTTGAGGAATCTTCACTTAAGGTAAGGGTGGGGTTCTTCGATCACTTAAGGGCTATATAATATATGTATGAGGGTGGGTAAATTATTTGTATCCATATCTATGCATTTCGTTGTTGCTTTGGGTGATTCGGTGTGAAAGGAAGGTTGTGTGTCGTTATTTGTTATTATGTGTAAATTATGTAAATTGCATGTTTGAGTTGTGTTTGTGGTGTTAGAATATGTTCTAATTGATATATAGTCTAGGTATGTTGGGGTCTTGTAGATGCGGTTTTGATTTGAGAAGAATGTATGAAGAAATTGGGGATAAATTGATGTTGTGAGGCCATGAGATGAGGTAGATGACGTATAATATGATGATAGGACCTCTAAATAAGTGTTAAATGTTGTTATAAATGTCATACAATCGTAGGATTTTGAATTACGAAACTGGGACTTTTTACGGAATCGAAATCGGAGGTCCGGAAGGCATTTAACGATAAAAACAGAAAAAATTCTGTTTTTGCGCAGTATGAGCCGTGTGTTGCACAATTTTTTCAAAATGTCAAATTTTGTTTTCTTCATAACTTTTGATCTGTAAGTCCGTTTTGGCCCCCGTTCGAAGCGTTAGAAAGCTAACGAAATATTCTTTCTATTAAACATGGTCTTGTTGCCAGTAGGATATTTTATTTATGCGTGGTTGGGTGATTTGGCATGTTATTAATTGTGGTCGCGCGTCTTGTCGCTAAATGGTGTTGTGGCATAACTTATAAATGTAATAGGTGTTGCTTTTGAGGTTGTATGATGATGTTGTTGAGCCGTTATATCATTTTTGTTGCATGGTGACTAGTAGTGGTGTGGTATAATGATTAATATAAATATCATTGTACGTGGTATTGTTGTTGTCGTCGTTGATGATGTATTATTTTGTTGATTGTTACTTGCTATGTGGTATGATGATGTTGTTGGACTATTATGACATATCGTGGTGTGGCATGTAGTGGCGTGATACATTGATTTTATGAAAGTCATTGTATGTTGTTGTTGATATGCATTACATGATTGCATGAGTTGTGAGATAAGTCGTGTGCTCATGTGGGGTGTGAGCGTCTTATCTGAATTCTATGTGGTAGAATCAAATTGTTGTTGTTGTTGAGGTAGTCATGTGCCAATGTGGGGTGTGAGCGATTATGGTAGTCGTGTGCCCATGTGGGGTGTGAGCGATTTCAGATGTCGTGTGCCCATGTGGGGTGTGAGCGACCTTGTGGATGTTCCGACGGGAATTATGATCATGAAAAAGGGATCGAATGGTACCACATGCATTGAGTCTAGTGTGGAGTCTCATTGTATTACATTATGTATCATGTTGTTTTATTGAAAATTATGACTATCTACTAGTGTGTGGAATGTGTGCGATGTGAATTGATGTTAGGGTGGGTTGCTTAATAATTATATGCTTATATATATATATATATATATATATATATATATATATATATATATATATATATATATATATATATATATATATTATGCATTTCTTTTGTTGATTTGAGAATCTCACCCCTTCTGTTGTTGGTGATGCTTTATGCGGCATCCTATAGATAATCAAGGATAATACGGAGTTGCGGTTAGTGAATGCGAAGTCTTTCAATTTATTTGTTGGCGCCTGCTCTGATATGTAACACTTGGGTTTTGGGAACATTTTTATGTTTAATTTGGTTTTGTCAAGGATCATTCACTTCCCTTATGTTTGAAACTAATTTTGTTGCTTCAAGATGTTATGTTTTGTGATTAAATTAACTAAGTTTCCGCTGCTTAATAAGATGACTTTTGGATTTGAAATTCTGGCACAGATATCAGATGTCCTACGCAGATGTTGAGACACTGATATCCAACACAATGAACAAGTTAACAATAATAATAACAGTGCCGAAAGTAAAGAACACAGTGATATGTTTATCCAATTCGGATCAACAATCCTACTCTGGGGGCTACCAAGCCAGGGATGAAATCAATATACGATAGTATCTATTCACAGATCATACAGCAACCACACCCGGTTATAATCCGATCACTTAATCACTACCCTTCCTATGACTTCTACCTAAGACTCACCTAGGTATGAGGCTCTCCTCAAATCCCTCTTCAATCATAAACCGTGACTGGTTCCTTTCAACACAAGTAATACAACGAAAGCCACACTTTCAAAACACACAATTCTCAATACTTCAAAGCTTATGAGAATTGACACACAAGAAACTCAATGCTTTAAAGCTTATGAGTAAATGACAGAACTTACAACACAAAAAAACCAGTCCTTGTACTGTTATCAGAATGATACCAGTTAGGCTCATAAATAACACTCAAAAACCCTAACAAAACACACGTAAGTTCCACACCTATACTAAGTTTACACCAGTCAATATATAGCATTAAATCTGGACTGGATTAGGGTTCAAAAACGCAGCAAAGAAACTGCACACAATTATACAAAATAAACTCCAAGAAAATAGGTCTTCAATCTAAAGTTTCCTAATATATCTCCATATTTAGAAACTGTTGAAAATCCGAAAACCAACACACAAAAACTCAACCCACAATACTTTGGATGCCACATAGGATAACTAAATATTCATAGAATATTCAGTAACAAATACCAACACCAAAATCTTCCTTTTGAACCAAAATCAGACACGATGTCCTATGATCCAGGATGGGACATCTTTATCCGACATGTTAAATGCAGAATATTAGAACATCTTGTTTCAACATCTTGCTGCAAGAATAGTTTTAGCAAAATAAATGCCAACCACAAAATCAAAGAAATAACAATCTCCCCCTTTGGCTTATTTTGGCTAAAACTACACACCAAACAATCTTGCAAAGATAACACAGCATATCAGAGACAGCAGCGAAAAACACACAATAACACCAACACACAACACAGCATAGCAGCAAAAAAAACTCCCCCTCAACTGCAGCAACACAACAACATTCAACAAACTCCCCCTCAGCTGCAGCACCAGCACAAGCACACCACTACTCCCCCTTTTTAGCCATAAATATGACAAAGGCAAGTAGAACAGATAATAATTTTGAGAAATGGTCAAGTCATAAACCAGAATAAACAACATCAGAAAGCAGATGCACACAACATCACATGACCAAATGTCATGCACAAACTTCAGCATCTTTCCCTTCATAAACACCTGCACAAGCTGCACTACCAGAATTACCTTTATTCTTTTTAGTCTGGCAGCCATAAAGAACATTAATTGCTATAGTTATTCATGAATAGAAACCCCAAGTCTACTCCTCAGGTTTTCAAACTGAACTGCATCCAGAGCCTTGGTAAATATGTCAGCAAGCTGATTTTCTGTGCTAACATGCTCAAAAGTTATGATTTTGTCCTCCACAAGTTCTCTGATGAAGTGATGCCTGATATCAATGTGCTTAGTCCTGCTATGTTAAATAGGATTTTTACAAATATTAATAGCACTCAGGTTGTCACAAAATAATGTCATGACATCTTGTGTGACATTATACTCAGATAGCATTTGCTTCATCCACACCAGTTGAGCACAACTACTTCCAGCTGCTATGTACTCAGCTTCAGCAGTAGAAAGAGATAGAGAATTATGCTTCTTACTAAACCATGAAATAAGATTATTTCCCAAAAAGAAACAACCTCCAGAGGTACTTTTCCTATCATCAGCACTTCCAGCCCAATCAGCATCACAGTATCCAACTAAAATGGAACTTGAGTCATGGGAGTACAACAACCCATAATCACATGTACCACTCACATACTTAAGAATTCTCTTAACTTGATTGATGTGACTGACCTTGGGTTCTGTTTGGTATCTCGCACATACACCAACTGCAAAGGTTATGTCTGGCCTACTTGCTGTGAGATAAAGCAGACTGCCAATCATGCTTCTGTATAAACTCTGTTCAACATTCACTCCCTTTTCATCTTTGGATAACTTCAAGTGAGTATGAGCAGGAGTTCTCTTGTGCTTGGCATTATCCAATCCAAACTTCTTCACAATATTCCTTGCATATTTGCTCTGACAAATAAAAATGGAATCTTCCATCTGCTTGACTTGCAATCCAAGGAAGTAAGTCAATTCACCTACCAAGCTCATTTAAAATTCAGATTGCATTTAGTTGACAAAATGTTGGACCATTTCATCCGACATCCCACCAAACACAATATCATCTACATAAATCTGAGCAATCATTAGTTTCCCATCCTTCTCCTTGACAAAGAGAGTTTTATCAATACCACCTTTCATGTATCCATGTTTGACTAAGAACTCAGTCAACCTTTCATATCAAGCTCTTGGAGCTTGTTTCAAACCATACAAAGCCTTCTTTAGCTTGTAGACATGATCAGGAAAATTTGGATCCACAAACCCTTTAGGCTGCTCAACATAAACCTCCTCTTTAAGATAGCCATTCAGAAAAGCACTCTTGACATCCATTTGAAACAATTTGAATTTCAAAAAACATGCCACTCCTAGCAACAATCTGATGGATTCCAATCGAGCCATAGGAGCAAAAGTTTCATCGAAATCTACTCCTTCAATCTGTGTGTATCCTTGAGCAACTAGTCTGGCTTTGTTTCTGGTAATAACTCCTTGTTCATCAGACTTATTCTTATACACCCACTTTGTTCCAATCACATTTGTTCCTGCTGGTCGTGGTACCAGTTCCCACACTTCATTCCTCTTGAATTGACAAAGCTCATCCTGCATAGCACTTATCCAGAACTCATCTGTCAATGCCTCTTTAACATTCTTTGGTTCAAGCTTTGAAACAAAATAGGCATTTGACACAGCCTCCCTTGATCTGGTTCTTACACCTTCATTCAGATTTCCAATAACCAACTCCTTAGGGTGATCCTTCTGAACCCTTATAGAGGGTCCCCTGTTATCATCCTCTACCTCTTCATTCTCAGGTCTAGTGTCGGTCTCTTGAGTGTAACACCCCAATTTAATTATTTAGATGTCCGGCATTATTTTTAATTGTTGGCTTTGGTAGGGTGCGTGTTTGAGTGCGTAGGGGGCAATATTAGTAATATAGAAATATTATTATTATTATTATTATTTTAATAGTATATTTCATCTTATTATTATTACTATTAGTATTATTATTGTTTTAGTTATTATTATTATTATTGAGATTATTTAGTAAATAGGACCTAGTATAATTAAGTGAATATTGGGTTATTGAGATTAGTGAGGGTAGTTTGGTAAATGGAGCTTAATTAGTGGAAAATTGGTAATAGTAAGAATAATCAGAATTTTAGAGATAGAAAGAGAAAAGGCTAAGGAGAGGAAGAACAAGGGAACTCTAGGGCAAGGAATCTTCTTCAATTTTCACAGGAATTAAGCAAGAATTCAAGGTAAGGGGGAGAAATGAGTTTAATATTGGTGTTTATTTCATGATCGGGTAGTGGGGAGTCCTTAACCCCATAGGAAATTGATGTGCAAACTGTTGAATTGTTGATTGTTGAATATGCTGGTTGTGATTCTGAGAATCATGCATGAATTAATGACTATTTTCATGAATTTTGGTTGTTGTTGCTGTTGTATAAACATTGTTTGCAGATCTGTCATTTTTGAATTCGATTTGGGGGGAAACGAATTGAGGTTTTAGGCTTGTAATATCTGTAGTAATTCTAGATACAAGTATGAAGATGAAAATTGGAACTAAAATCAATGTAGAAATGATTATAGGACTGATTAGGAGTGAAAACATGTGAAAATCGTAGCAGAATGCAGAAGAGGGAGGTCTCTGGTGAAATGCGTAATAGATCTGGTGATACGCGTACCGTGAAGGGTGATACACGTATGGGATAGTGTGATACGCAAAGATACACGTATGCGGACTGGGTTGTACGCTTAATAGGAAGGCATACGCGTACAGTGTTGGAAATTGGGAATTTCAGTGTGAGGGAGTCTCTGTCCGTACGCGTACGGCACAAGGCATACGCGTATTGACATTGGGCATTGTGAGGCATACGCGTACGAAAGGGAGCAATACGCGTACGAGTTGGGCGAGGGAGCTAGCATACACGTATGGCATGGGGCAATACGCGTATGGCCTGCAGAGTTGCAGAATTTTACTGTTTCGCGAGTTCTTTCCCGTTTTCACGTTCGATTCGATTTCTTTCGGTTTGAGAGGTTGGGAATAAGTGCCAGGTGCTGGGAAATAGGATATTGGTGTTGGAAATATTAATTTTAATAATTTTTAATTAATTAATTAATTAATTTAGTATTTGGTGTATTTGAAGTAAATGGTGTAACGTTAGTGTTATGGATATGTATGGTGTGATCAGGAGGATCGTGTGCATGTATTTCTGTTGTATATATGTTTTGTTGTACATTCTGAGTCTTGCATATTCATGGTGATTGGTGGGATGGATCGTTGCTCAGGAGGAGTGTATGCGATTCATCCGTACTCCTATGTGGAGAATGGTGGGGATAGATCATTGCCACGGAGAGGTGTATATGATATATCCTAGGTTCGATTGAATGAACCAACGAGTCGGTACCGCATGCATGGTGTTGTGTCGCATTACATTCTTATATAGTGTTGATGAGGATATTGGGCAGTAGGCCGTGTTTGATGATTGATAATGCTTGTATGTGCTGACTACCTGTTTTTCATGTAATTATTCACCTATAACATTTGAACGTGATTTCTCACCCCTTTGTTGTTGTTGTTGTGTCTGTGCTTCTTCGGAAGTACAGATAATCCAGGTACTTAGCTAACTTGGATATTGGTGTTGTTGATCGAGTCTATAGGAGTGCTCTGATACGTAACACGAGATTATTTTGGGGATTTCAGTCATTTTTTATTTGTTATTCTTTTGTTACATATCTTTATTTTCTTATGAATATTTTGGTGGACCACGATTTTATGTGGGATATTTGGTGTATTTGGCAGTTGGCCGTGAATTAAATAAATGAATAAATATTTCCGCTGTTTATTCCATTTAATAAGGGAATTTGGTGTTGTTTTTTTTGCAAATGTGGCATCCTACTTGAATTTGGTGTAAAAACTCTGATTATTTCATTGATTATTTTGCTTATTTCAAAAGTGGGAAAAGTGGGGTGTTACAATTGGTATCAGAGCAGGTCGGTCCGTCCGGCCAGGTGTTAGAGTCGAGTCTGTCCTTAGGATAGAAGTTGGTTGTGTGTTCTAACCTTGTGATGATTGTTGTCCAGTATGGCAGGAAGGAATGATGCTCCTCTTGCTGCTGCTATGCAAGCCATGGCACAAGCTGTAGAGAATGCCAACCAGAGTGGAGGTGCTCAGTTTCGTGACTTAGCACAGTTTCAGAGCAACAAGACGCCTACATATGAGGGAGGTATCTTGAATCCAGAGGCTGCACAGAAATGGCTGAAGGTTGTGGAGAAGATCTTCAGGACCATGGGATGCACTGATGCTCAGAAGGTACAGTTTGGTACTTATTGCTGGAGGGAGAGGCTGAGGCTTAGTGGGACAACAGTTGTCAAAGATTGGAAGCTGCAGGTACTGAGTTTACTTGGACTGTGTTTCAAGCTGAGTTTCTGGAAAAGTATTTTCTGGAAAACATCCGTAGTGCTAAAGAGGTGGAATTTCTGGAGCTGAAGTAGGGTGACAAGACAGTGGCTGAGTATGCTGCTAAGTTTGAGGAGCTGGTTCAGTATTGTGCTCATTACAATACTGAAGAAGCCATGACTTTGAAGTGTTTGAAGTTTGAGAATGGGCCGCGTCCCGAGATTAAATTGGGGATTGCTTGTCAGAAGATAAGAAACTATCCAGAGCTGGTAAGCAGAAGAAAAATTTATGATAATGACAACAGGGTCAGAATTGCTCATTACAAAGCTGTGAATGAGAAGAAAAATAAGCAGAGATTTGGAGGAACTTCTTACAGTGCTCCAGCTGATAAGGGGAAACAGAAAGCTGATGGGGGAAAGAAGCCAAAGGAGAAGGGAGCAAGTGCTGATACTCTAAAGTGCTTCAAATGTGGTGGCGCGGGTCACCGTGCTAACAACTGTCAAACGGAGGTGAAGAAGTGTTTCAAGTGTGGCAAAGCAGGTCATGTTATAGCTTATTGTAGAGCCACGATGCCTACTTGTTATAATTGTGGTGAGAAGGGTCACATTAGCACTCACTGTGAGAAGCCGAAGAAGTCTCAGGCGTCTCAGACTAGTGGGAAGGTGTTTGCCTTGGTGGGAACCCAATCCACTGAGGAGGAGCATTCCGTCAAAGGTACTTGCTTTATTAATGATGTTACTTTGATTGCTATCATTGACACGGGTGCAACGCACTCGCTTATTTCTGTTGATTGTGTGAAGAGATTAGGGATTGTGCCATCTACTCTCGAGCAGAGGATGACGATTGAAACTCCATCTATTGGTTCTGTGGTTACTTCTTTGGTGTGTTTGAAGTGTCCGCTGACCATGTTTGGTAGAGATTTCAGAGTGGACTTGATTTGTTTGCCACTCGGTAATCTTGATGTTATTTTGGGGATGAACTGGTTGGAGTTCAACCGAGTTTATATTGATTACTTCAGGAAGACGTTACTGTTTCTTACTCCTGAAGAGGAATCGTTAGCAGATTCGCTATCTAGCAAGGAGTTGAGGGCGTTGTTGGAAGATGAAGCGAAGCTGTTTGTAGTGTTTGCCTCATTGTCTATTGAAAGCAAGACTTCAGTTAATGAATTGTCGGTAGTTGATGAATTTCCTAAAGTGTTTCCAGATGACATTACATAATTGCCTCCGACAAGAGAAGTGGAGTTCGCTATTGATCTTGTACCGGGTACCAGACCTATCTCTATGGCACCGTACAGGATGTCTGCATCAGAGTTGGCAGAGTTAAAATCTCAGGTCGGGGAATTGCTCGATAAGAAGTTTATCAGACCAAGTGTGTCGCCGTGGGGAGCTCCAGTGTTGTTGGTGAAGAAGAAGGATGGTAGTATGCATCTGTGCATTGATTACCGTCAGTTGAATAAAGTAACCATTAAGAATAAGTATCCACTTCCTAGGATTGATGACTTAATGGATCAGCTGGTAGGAGCTAGTGTTTTCAGCAAAATTGATCTGAGGTCGGGTTACCATCAGATTAGAGTAAAGGAAGGTGATATTCAGAAGACTGCTTTCAAAACTCGCTATAGACATTACGAATATGCAGTGATGCCTTTCGGAGTGTCTAATGTGCCGGGTGTATTCATGGAATATATGAATCGTATTTTCCATTCGTATCTGGATCAGTTTATTGTGGTATTTATTGATGATATACTGATTTATTCTAAGTCTGACGAAGCGCATGCAGGTCACTTGAGAATTGCATGCAGGTGTTGAAGGATAATAAACTGTTTGCAAAGTTCTCGAAGTGTGAATTTTGGTTGAAGACCGTGAGTTTCTTGGGCCATGTGATTTCTGGTGATGGTATAGCGGTGGATCCCTCTAAAGTAAGTGCAGTACTTCAGTGGGAAACTCTGAAGACCGCAACGGAGATTAGAAGCTTTTTGGGTTTGGCAGGTTACTATAGAAGATTCATTAAAGGGTTTCTAAATTGGCGTTGCCGTTGACTCAGCTGACCAAGAAGAATCGAGATTTTGTCTGGGATGCTGCTTGTGAGGAGTGTTTTGAGGAACTGAAGAAGAGATTGACTACAGCGCCAGTGTTGGTTTTGCCAAGTCCAAATGATTCTTTCGTAGTGTATTGTGACGCATCTAAGATGGGATTAGGCGGTGTGTTGATGCAAGATGGAAAGGTAGTGGCTTATGCTTCAAGACAATTAAGGGTGCATGAAAGGAACTATCCAACTCATGATCTTGAATTAGCTGCAGTGGTGTTCGTGTTAAAAATCTGGAGGCATTATTTGTATGGATCGAGATTTGAAGTGTTTAGTGATCACAAGGGTTTGAAGTATTTGTTTGATCAGAAGGAATTAAATATGAGGCAGAGAAGATGGTTGGAATTCTTGAAAGACTATGACTTTAATTTGAGTTACCATCCGGGTAAAGCTAATGTTGTGGCAGATGCTCTGAGTCGGAAGACAATCCATATGTCTGCGTTAATGGTGAAGGAAATGGAATTGATTGAACAGTTCAGATATTTGAGCATGGTTTGTGAAACTACATCAGGAAGTATCAGATTGGGTATGCTAAAAGTGAATAATGATTTCTTGGATGTGATTAAGGAAAATCAGAAACTGGATGTGAAGTTAGTAGACTTGATGCCTACGGGAGGAGATGATACTGATAGTGACTTTAAGGTGGATAATGTTGGTGTGCTGAGATTCCGGGGCAGAATTTGTGTGCCGGATAATGAGGAGTTGAAAAAGGCAATATTAGAAGAAAGTCATCGGAGTAGCTTGAGTATTCATCCGGGAGCTACAAAGATGTATCATGATTTGAAGAAGTTGTTTTGGTGGTCCGGTATGAAGAGGGACATAGCTCAGTTTATATATGCTTGTTTGACATGTTAGAAGTCAAAAGTGGAGCATCAGAAACCTTCTGAACTGATGCAATTGTTGGAAATTCCTGAGTGGAAATGGGACAGTATTGCGATGGATTTTGTGACTAGGTTGCCAAATACGGCGAGAGGCTTTGATGCTATTTGGGTAGTGGTGGATCGACTTACGAAATCTGCATATTTTATACCAATTAACATCAGTTTCCCGTTGTCGAAGCTGGCGGAGATTTATATCAGAATAATTGTGAAGCTGCATGGTGTTCCGTCAAGCATAGTGTCGGATAGAGATCCGAGGTTTACTTCAGAATTTTGGAAAAGTCTGCAGGAAGACTTGGGTTCTAAGTTGAAGTTGAGTTCAGCTTATCAACCTCAGACCGATGGTCAGTCAGAGAGGACCATTCAGTCGTTGGAGGATTTGCTGAGAGCCTGTGTATTGGAGAAAGGTGGTGTGTGGGATACTCATTTTCCATTGATTGAGTTCACGTATAATAACAGTCACCATTCTAGCATCGGAATGGCACCTTTTGAAGCTTTGTATGGTAGGAGGTGTATAACACCTCTGTGTTGGTACGAAACAGGTGAGAATGTGGTGCTTGGACCAGAAATTGTGCAACAGACTACTGAGACAATTCAGATGATCCGTGAGAAGATGAAAGCGTCTCAGAGTAGACAAAAAAGTTAACATGATAACCGGAGGAAAGAGTTGGAATTCAGTGAAGGTGATCACGTATTCCTAAGAGTTAACCCAGTGACCGGTGTGGGTCGTGCTTTGAAATCCAAGAAGTTGGATCCGAAGTTTATTGGACCGTATCAAATCTTGCAGAGAGTCGGTGCAGTTGCTTATAGAGTGGTGTTGCCACTGGAGCTTTCGAACTTGCATGACGCGTTTCATGTGTCGCAGCTTCGAAAGTATGTTTCAGATCCGTCTCATGTAATTGAGAGGGGCGAAGTTCAGATCAGGGAGAATCTTACCGTAGAGACGATGCCGTTGAGGATCGAGGATCGTAAGATGAAACAACTCAGAGGAAAGGAGATACCTCTGGTGAGAGTGGCTTGGGGAGGTGCTGCAGAAGGCAGTGTGACCTGGGAATTGGAAAGCAGGATGCGAGAGTCGTATCCAGAATTGTTTCCATCAGGTAATTTTCGAGGATGAAAATAATTTAAGTGGGAGAGAATTGTAATACCCCATTTTAATTATTTAGATGTTCGGCATTATTTTTAATTGTTGGCTTTGGTAGGGTGCGTGTTTGAGTGCGTAGGGGGCAATATTAGTAATACGGAAATATTATTATTATTATTATTTTAATAGTATATTTCATATTATTATTATTACTATTAGTATTATTATTGTTTTGGTTATTATTATTATTATTAAGATTATTTAGTAAATAGGACCTAGTATAATTAAGTGAATATTGGGTCAATGAGATTAGTGAGGGTAGTTTGGTAAATGGAGCTTAATTAGTGAAAAATTGGTAATAGTAAGAATAATCAAAATTTTAGAGATAGAAAGAGAAAAGGCTAAGGAGAGGAAGAACAAGGGAACTCTAGGGCAAGGAATCTTCTTCAATTTTCACAGGAATTAAGCAAGAATTCGAGGTAAGGGGGAGAAACGGGTTTAATATTGGTGTTTATTTCATGATCGGGTAGTGGGGAGTCCTTAACCCCGTAGGAAATTGATGTGCAAACTGTTGAATTGTTGATTGTTGAATATGCTGGTTGTGATTCTGAGAATCGTGCATGAATTAATGACTATTTTCATGAATTTTGGTTGTTGTTGCTGTTGTATAAACATTGGTTGCAGATCTGTCATTTTTGAATTCGATTTGGGGGGAAACGAATTGAGGTTTTAGGCTTGTAATATCTGTAGTAATTCTAGATACAAGTATGAAGATGAAAATTGGACCTAAAATCAATGTAGAAATGATTATAGGACTGATTAGGAGTGAAAACATGTGAAAATCGTAGCAGAATGCAGAAGAGGGAGGTCTCTGGTGAAATACGTAACAGATCTGGTGATACGCGTATCGTGAAGGGTGATACGCGTATGGGATAGTGTGATATGCAAAGATACGCGTATGGTGACTGGGTTGTACGCGTAATAGGAAGGCATACGCGTACGGCGTTGGAAATTGGGAATTTCAGTGTGAGGGAGTCTCTGTCCGTACGCGTACGGCACAAGGCATACGCGTATTGACATTGGACATTGTGAGGCATACGCGTACGAAAGGGAGCAATACGCATACGAGTTGGGCGAGGGAGCTGGCATGCGCGTATGGCATGGGGCAATACGCGTATGGCCTGCAGAGTTGCAGAATTTTACCGTTTCGCGAGTTCTTTCCCGTTTTCACGTTCGATTCGGTTTCTTTCGGTTTGAGAGGTTGGGAATAGGTGCCAGGTGCTGGGAAATAGGATATTGGTGTTGGAAATATTAATTTTAATAATTTTTAATTAATTAATTAATTAATTTAGTATTTGGTGTATTTGAAGTAAATGGTGTAACGTTAGTGTTATGGATATGTATGGTGTGATTAGGAGGATCGTGTGCATGTATTTCTGTTGTATATATGTTTTGTTGTACATTCCGAGTCTTGCATATTCATGGTGATTGGTGGGATGGATCGTTGCTCAGGAGGAGTGTATGCGATTCATCCGTACTCCTATGTGGAGAATGGTGGGGATAGATCATTGCCAAGGAGAGATGTATGTGATCTATCCTGGGTTCGATTGAATGAACCAACGAGTCAGTACCGCATGCATGGTGTTGTGTCGCATTACATTCTTATATAGTGTTGATGAGGATATTGGGCAGTAGGACGTGTTTGATGATTGATAATGCTTGTATGTGATGACTACCTGTTTATCATGTATGTTAGCTCTCTTGTTTTAGGATTGGCTTAATTTTTGTAAAACAAATAATAACAACAATAATGTAATAGAGAATAGGATGTATAAACTTGCTAAGAAGAACAGGTACAACAAGATGTTCTTTTGAAATGCCAGAACATGTTGTGTTGAAGTTATTCAACAACTGGAACAACATGTCGAAGAAGATGTCTGATGAGGGAGCATTCGACATCGCGCCTGCTGAGCTGGATTAATGAGATTCAGTTATGTTTTAAATTGTGCAGAATATTTAAGAGAAAATTATGCATTCTAGGTGGTGCATATTTGAAGGTTTAGAAGATTCAATCAGGAATCAAGACTTTCTAAATTTAGAGACATATTAGTAAATATTAGATTGAATACCTATTTTCTTGGAGTATATTTTGCAGTTTTGGAACAACTTTTGAAGCTGTGATTGAAGTCCCAAATCCAGTTGGGTACAAGTTATAAATAGAAGGATTTGTAACCCTAGAAGGGTAACTCAAGATGTAGAAGTCTAGGGTTCTATCTAGGTAAACCTCCCGACTTGTGGGAAGGTTACCCGTATTCCTCAAAACCTGTAGGTAAGAGTGTGATCCTCGAAGCTGTTAAGTAAGAGGAGTATTGTTCTAGGAGGAAGCTTTTAAGTAACTCTAAGTTGTATCTTGGAAGGGTGTCTTCCTTGTTGAACTGTTGTATAGGTAAAGAGTCGTTGATGCAGTGGCGGATTGTCAACTGCTAGACATCATTACGATGATTGGGAGTGAGAAGGGTTTCTCATATCTAGAGAGGATCAAGGTAGAAGGGCCATTAGGTAGTGATTAAGTGATAAGCTTTATACGGGTAGTTTAGCTTTGAATTGATACTGCTGATAGTGGACTTCATCCCTGGCTTGGTAGCCCCCTGAGTAGGTGTGTTAGACCGAACTGGGTTAACAATTCTGTATATCTTGATCTTATTTTTTCAGTCTATGATTATTGCAATATACCTTGCCCTTTGTGATCATGTCAGACCAGATGTCGAATGACATGTTCTAGGACATCTGAATTCTGCACATGTTCCAGAATTTCTATTGGTGTCAGAGTAGGTCATTCTGTTCTATATCTGGATGAGATCTGAGGGAAGATACTTTCTGGTTCATGGTTAAGGTAGAAGCTTTCTACTGAAAAGCTGTTTGAACTTGGAGAAGTTCATATAGGTGTGAGGATGGTCCCTAGAAGTGGAGGATGGACTATTCGTGACAGGCAGTGGCATGTGTTGAAGGCTTGGAGGTTTGGTTGAAAAGCTGTTGTGTTGTGGTTATGTTAGGTTTGATTTATTGTCAAACCTGTGGTATTGTGGTGTCACCTAGATTATGATGCTAGGGCTGATATGTGACACCTGAAGGTCTTGAGGAGTTTGTGTTTTGATTTGTTGCGTATCTATCTGAAAACTCCTGAGGTTGCAATTGAGAAGGTTGTTCTTCTCTAAATGTATATACTATGGCGATGGGATATATGCAAGACTGCTTCGACTTACTTTGTCAACGATACTTGAAGATTATTGTTCAAGTCCACTCATAAAGGCATTGATAAGTGAAGTTGTAAGGAAGAGAAGTAATTTACTTTTGCCTCTACTCCTAAAAGGACTAATCTCCAGTCTTTGATCTCTTAATGTGTTCATTGGAATGATGTCCTATCTTGTGTTAGAACATCACGCCAAAATTGTACTGAATTCTGTTGTCTGAAGGAATGGCATAGCAGATGCTCTGGGTGCTAAACTAATGTGATTTGATCACATGAGTTTGGAGCCTACTCCTGATCTGGAAGAGGAGGCATCTGGGTGGCATGTCTAAGAAGTTTCTGGCCCTGGAACTTATCTTATATGTGTGGGTTGATCAAGGTGTGATCAACGTGTTATTTACTCCTGAGGTCAGTTTATTTCTGGTCCTTGCTGCAGGAGCGGAGAACCTGAGATTCAAGAAGTATTATCTCTAGCAGACTTCTTGGACATGAAGGTAAAAGATCAAAAGGTCATGTTTTTTCTCTGTTATTTGGAAGCATGTTCTGAATGATCTTGTGAAGCTAGATAAGTATTGATTGTGTGTGCTTAGGATTGATATGATCTAATCACAGTCTGTGCTATTATTAAAGGGGAGAATGTATGATTTTCTGAAGTGCTCTTGGCAGATTCTGAGGGAGAGTACCTGATGTATTAAGAATTTATTGTCTCAAGCTGTCTGGATGTTGTTTCTCTGATTCAGGATGGAGGTTGTTTACTCAAACTTGATAACATTTATCAAGTCTATGAGAGCATGGAACTCTTATTCTGGAGTAGTGGAGAACTTTCAAGGGTTAAGCACTGTGGAGTTGAATCAACCGGTGGGGTTGGTTGGTAACTATGTGCTTGGATTATCTGGGATAAGTAAGGATTAGAAGAGGAAAATTGGTTGTGGAATGTTGATGACATCCAACATCTCAAAGTCAGACAAGATGCTATGATTTAAGGAGAAGACTCTTGAGCTGTTCCTGCTACTGAATGTGATATGACCTGAAAGCTTGATCAGCTACTGATAGTTGATCCTCTTGTGCTAGAGCTTTACTATAGATGATATCTTTGGAAAGGCTCTGTGAAGATGTGTGACTGAGATTGATGTTGGAACATCAATTCAGGTGGTTGCTTGTTCAGCCAAGGTTGTTTTACGTAGAAAGAAGTCCAAGATCAAGCCACTGATCCAAGTTAAAGTAACTTGTGAATATATGTCATGAATCAGACGTATGCAGAAGATGACAAACAAATTGTCATACCTTGTGTGAGAAGGTAATCTTTTTCTAACTAATAGTAGATACTTTGATGGGAGACTTAGTATTTGTCTAGAAAATTATGCAAGTCTACAGTCTGGATATGATGGTTCAGGATTTTTTTTGTGGTTGTGATTGATGACAACCAGAGGTAGCCTTATCAGCTGACTGTATCAGAAGTGTGTGAATATCATCTGCTGTTTGGTTGTGATCAAGTAGTGTGCTGATGTCCTACATTTTGTTACAACATTATTGTTTGGCGTGTACCATACTTGTGGAGTTGGAAGAAGCAGCATTATAGTCTGAAGTGGCAGTTCTGACATAATGTGGATTAGAATGGGCAAATTCTAATCTTGATGGCAAGTAGCTCTGGAAAACATGGCTACTTTCATGTTGAAGACTCTATTAGGGTGTTATAAGGTTGTTTCCAGGAGAAAGGTGGTGGCAGTCCTTATCTTGCGTTGCAAGACATTTGTTTGGAATATGTGAGAAATTTCAAATCAAGTGGGCTTTTGTTTATTGGACTTGGCAGACCTTGTATCTAAAATCCCCATGGTGAGGTCTTGCTCAACAGAATGTGGCATTATTGGTGTAATTTCATAAAAGGGCATTGAATGTGTGCTATGTAATGTCAAACATCATGATGGGACATATCATAGCAGTGTCGAGTTAGTGTCTATGCAGGAGAAGTCTGAAAAGGAGAATTGTTGTATCTGGGTGACTCTACTTTTTCTCTGTTGTTTTTGAAGGAATCCAAGAAAATATGCTTGGAATGTATAAATTTCTGAGGAGTCTTGGGTTGATAACCTTGTGAACAAGCAGACAAACTTTTTGGTAAGATATCAGAACAACACTTAAGACATGTTTTCCCTTAGCCAAACAAAGGAATATTCTAGACTATGCATCCAGCCACGCGTAAGAAGGGAGCCTAGTAAGTGTTGATTGGCCATGCAGGACTGGTCTAAGAGCTATTAAAGGCGTTAAAAGTCAGTTTGGACGGTGCACCTTGAATTAAGCTACAGTTTTTCCATTCTCAATTAACATTCTCTTTGACCAAGAATTAAAGATCGTTAATATCTAAGAAACTGTTATGCTATTTATAGAGGTTTCTCCTATCCTCTACCATCAGGTAAGGGTTGTTCTCATAAAAACTATGGGTTTTGTTCGGGTCTGGGTAAGTTGTGCCTGGGTCTGGTTTTGTGATGGCCTCCTTTGTCAATTTTTGGCCAAAAAGGAGGAGAAAGGGATTGTTGCTCAGAGATTCAGACAGGAGTCTATGATTGCATATGATGTTCAAACATGTCATAACAAATGTCTATCATGGTTCTTTTTGGATATCTTTTTGTGACCTATGATCTGAGTTATGAACACAATTGTGACCTGTGTTCTGAGTTACCAAGAGTGGTGGAGGGTTTGGTCTTAAGTTTCCTCTTATGCCCTTCAAAGAGCAATTAAGAGTTCTCTTATGCCACCATTGGTCTTCAAGTTAAGAAGAGGTTCCTGGATTGAGGGGGTGTACAAGCTATTTTCTGCTATCATCTTCCTCATGTGCATCAACAAACTTCAGGACCTTCCTTCCTTTTATCCTGAAGATTGCTGTTCGTTGGTGCTGATGCAGTGGAGTTCTTCAGAGTGCTGCAAAGAAGATGTCAAACAAAGATGGTGAGACATTATTTTCAACATGAAGATCTGCTGCTGTATGCTGTAGACTCTGAACTCTACAGCTGTTGGTTGTATTTTTATATTGCTGAAAACTCTTGGATTGTAATTGTTTGTAGATTATTTGTTTTAGCCAAAATTTGCCAAAGGGGGAGATTGTTAGCTCTCTTGTTTTAGGATTGGCTTAATTTTTGTAAAACAAATAATAACAGCAATAATGTAATAGAGAATAGGATGTATAAACTTGCTAAGTAGAACAAGTACAACAAGATGTTCTTTTGAAATGCCAGAACATGTTGTGTTGAAGTTATTCAACAACTGGAACAACATGTCGAAGAAGATGTCTGATGAGGGAGCATTCAACATCGCGCCTGCTGAGCTGGATTAATGAGATTCAGTCATGTTTTGAATTGTACAGAATATTTAAGAGAAAATTATGCATTCTAGGTGGCGCATATTTGAAGGTTTAGAAGATTCAATCAAGAATCAAGACTTTCTAAATTTAGAGACATATTAGGAAATATTAGATTGAATACCTATTTTCTTGGAGTATATTTTGCAGTTTTGGAATAGCTTTTGAAGCTGTGATTGAAGGCCCAAATCCAGTTGGGTACAGGTTATAAATAGAAGGATTTGTAACCCTGGAAGGGTAACTCAAGATGTAGAAGTCTAGGGTTCTGTCTAGGTAAACCTCCCGACTTGTGGGAAGGTTACCTGTATTCCTCAAAACCTGTAGGTAAGAGTGTGATCCTCGAAGCTGTTAAGTAAGAGGAGTATTGTTCTTGGAGGAAACTTTTAAGTAACTCTAAGTTGTGTCTTGGAAGGGTGTCTTCCTTGTTGAACTGTTGTATAGGTAAAGAGCCGTTGATGCAGTGGTGGATTGTCAACTGCTAGACATCATTGCGATGATTAGGAGTGAGAAGGGTTTCTCATATCTAGAGAGGATCTGGGTAGAAGGGTCATTAGGTAGTGATTAAGTGATAAGCTGTAAACGGGTAGTTTAGCTTTGAATTGATACTACTGATAGTGGACTTCATCTCTGGCTTGGTAGCCCCCAGAGCAGGTGTGTTAGACCGAACTGGGTTAACAATTCTGTGTGTCTTGATCTTATTTTTTCAGTACCATGATTATTGCAATATACCTTGTCCTTTATGATCATGTCAGACCAGATGTTGAATGGCATGTTCTAGGACATCTGAATTCTGCACATGTACCAGAATTTCAATGTAATTATTCACCTATAACATTTGAACGTGATTTCTCACCCCTTTGTTGTTGTTGTTATGTCTGTGCTTCTTCGGAAGTACGGATAATCCAGGTACTTAGCTAACTTGGATATTGGTGTTGTTGATTGAGTCTATAGGAGTGCTCTGATACGTAACACGGGATTATTTTGGGGATTTCAGTCATTTGTTATTTGTTATTCTTTTGTTACGTATCTTTATTTTCTTATGATTATTTTGGTGGACCACGATTTTATGTGGGATATTTGGTGTATTTGGCAGTTGTCCGTGAATTAAATAAATGAATAAATATTTCCGCTGTTTATTCCATTTAATAAGGGAATTTGGTGTTGTTTTTTTGCAAATGTGGCATCCTACTTGAATTTGGTGTAAAAACTCTGATTATTTCATTGATTATTTTGCTTATTTCAAAAGTGGGAAAAGTGGGGTGTTACATTGAGCATAATCTTCTACGGACTCAGTGTCTTGTGAGATTTCATTGTTCATGGGAAAGCATGTTCCAACATCATCTGGGACATCTTCGTCTTTGCCAGAGTCATCAACCACCACATTTATGGATTCTATCATCACCTTAGTTCTGGAATTAAATACCCTATATGCTTTACTGTTTGTAGAGTATCCCAAAAATATCCCTTCCTCACTCTTAGGATCCATCTTTCGCCTCTGCTCATGATCCGCCAAGATATAGCACTTACTCCCAAAAACATGAAAATATTTCACATTTGGTTTTCTACCTTTCCATAGCTTATAAAGAGTAACAGAAGTACCTGATCTGATAGTCACCCTATTGTGTATATAGCAAGTTGTATTCATGGCTTCAGCCCAAAAATGATATGGAAGCTTTTTGGCATGAATCATGACCCTTGCACACTCTTGAATAGTCCTATTCTTGCGTTCCACCACACCATTTTGTTGAGGATTGATTGGTGATGAGAATTCATGAGTGATTCCTTCAGATAAACAAAACTCTTCAAACCTTCTATTTTCAAATTCTTTCCCATGGTCACTTCTGATTCATACAACACCACAATCCTTTTCTCGTTGAATCCTTTGACACAATTCTTTGAAAGCTGCAAATACTTCAGACTTCTCTCTGATAAAGCTTATCCAGGTGAATCTGGAGTAATCATCAACGACAACATAGGCATACTTCTTCCCACCAAGACTTTCAACCTGCATAGGTCCCATTAAGTCCATGTGAAGCAGCTCCAGAACTCTAGAAGTTGTGGTAAGATGTTGAAGCTTTTTGTGTGACATCCTTGTTTGCTTCCCAACTTAACATTCACCACATATTCTATCCTCATCAATCTTCAGCTTGGGAATACCTCTAACAGCCTCACTTGACATAACTTTCTTCATCCCTTTCAAATGTAAGTGACCCAATTTCTGATGCCACAGTTTGGTTTCATCTTCCTTTGACATCAAACAGGTAGACAAACTTTCTGATTCTTGAGGATTCCACAGATAGCAATTATCCTTAGACCATGTTCCCTTCATGATAACTTCATTTTCTTCATTGGTTACTAGGCATTAAGATTTTGTGAAGTTTACTTTGAGTCCTAGATCACATAGTTGGCTTATACTGATCAAATTTGTAGTCAGCCCTTTGACAAATAGAACACGATCCAGATTTGGTTGTCCTGTGTAGTCCAGCTTTCCAACACCTTTTGTCTCACCTTTTGATCCATCCCCATAAGTGACATAATTGGTAGAGTGAGGCTTGATATCTGAAAAAAAATTCTTCACCCCAGTCATGTGTCTTGAACAACCACTGTCAAAGTACCAATCTTCCCTTGCAGATGCTCTGAGAGAGGTCTGTGCTATGAAACCAGCCATCATATTTCTAGGAGTCCATCTTTTCTTTACTTTAGCCCAATTATGTCCTTTATTTTGTTGATGAGCAGTTTTGGGATAACCATGCAAATTGTAGCAAAAGGACTTTAAGTGACCAATCTTTCCACAGTAATGACATCTCCATGGTTTATACTTTGAACTACATACTATTTTCTGATGTTTCATCTGATGTTGAAACATGTGATTTGACATCTCCTCCTCTTGCTTTATTTTCTGAGGAACAAACTTCAATACAGACTTCTTGTAGTTCTCTGCTTGATTGTTAAAACCAAGACCTTGTATATTTCCAGCATTTTTCCCAGTCTGAAGAATCTCATCCAGCTGCGTGGAACCATAGTTCAGCATTCTTATAGATTTAGTCATATTGTCAAGTTTTGACTTTTTCCATACAACCTCCTCTTTAAGATCATCAATGATTGATAGATGTTCTTCCTTCTCAGCTTCTAGTTGAGCTATCAAAACCTTTTGTTCTAATATTATCTGGCACCTCTCTTCATTCTTGATACACAACTCTGAGAACCCAGTGATAACTTCCTGCTTAGTGAGTTCTCCAATATAAGATTCTTTGTCAGAATCAGACTCACAAGTTGTTTCTCCATCAGATTTACAGATTCCAGTCAAGGCTGTCACCAATTTTGTTGATTCTTCTTCAAGATCACTCTCAGACTCTCCTTCTGACCAAGACACAGATAAACCCTTCTTCTGTCTTTTGAGATAAGTGGGACACTCAGTTTTTATGTGCCCAAATCCCTCACATTCAAAACACTGAACTCTCTTCCCTTGATTGGAGTCTTCTTCAGTTCTGGACCTTCTGCCTCCATCCTGATTTTTACTGATGTCAAGTGACTTGTTCTGAACATTTTCTCTTGACTTCCAGTCCATCCTTTTCAACACTTTGTTAAATTGTTTTCCAAGCAATACCAGATCTTTAGACACCCCTTCATCTCTGACCAGGTTACTTTCATCGTCTGAATCACTAGCATTTGACACAACAGCTATACTCTTCTTCTTTTCAAACTTTTCACTGATCCCCAATTCAAATGTTTGAAGTGATCCCACAAGTTCATCCACTTTTATCTTATCTATGTCCTGAGCTTCCTCTATAGCAGTCACTTTCATGTCAAATCTCTTAGGTAGAGATCTAAGGTTTTTTCTGACCAGTTTGCTATCAGACATTTTTTCACCTAGGGCACTTGAAGCATTAGCTATCTCAATAATGTTCATGTGAAAATCATGAATGCTCTCATCTTCCTTCATCTTTAAATTCTAAAACTTGGTAGTGAGAAGCTGAAGTTTTGACATCTTTACCTTTGAAGTCCCTTCATGAGCAACCTTCAAGACCTGCCAAGCCTCTTTTGCAATGGTGCAGTGTTCAATCAACCTGAAAATATTTTTGTTAACACCATTAAACAATGCATTCATGGCTTTGGAATTTCCCAAGGACCCTTTGTAGTCTGCATCATCCCAGTCTTCCTCTTCCTTCACCACATCAGTAGGATTACCCTTTGCATCTCTAACCTTTGGGGGTTCCCATCCTTTGATAACAGCTTTCCATGCTTGATCATCCATGGATTTGATGAATGCTACCATCCTTGGTTTCCAGTAGTCATAGTTGGAACCATCAAGCAGAGGTGGTTTGTTCAAAAATCCACCATCCTTGTCCATTGCACCAGAAAGTACCTTCCCTGAATCTCACCCAGAACCAAACAAGGGTGCAATCTCTGATACCAATTGAAATTCTGGCACAGATATCAGATGTCCTACACAGATGTTGAGACACTAATATCCAACATAATGAACAAGTTAACAATAATAATAACAGTGCAGAAAGTAAAGAACACAGTGATATGTTTACCCAGTTCAGATCAACAATCCTACTCTGGGGGCTACCAAGCCAGGGACGAAATCAATATACGATAGTATTAATTCACAGATCATACAGCAACCACACCCGGTTATAATCCGATCACTTAATCACTACCCTTCCTATGACTTCTACCTAAGATCACCTAGGTATGAGGCCCTCCTCAAATCCCTCTTCAATCACAAACCGTGACTGGTTCCTTTCAACACAAGTAACACAACGAAAGCCACACTTTCAAAACACACAATTCTCAATACTTCAAAGCTTATGAGAATTGACACATAAGAAACTCAATGCTTAAAAGCTTATGAGTAACTGACAGAACTTACAACACAAAAAAACCAGTCCTTGTACTGTTATCAGAATGATACCAGTTAGGCTCACAAATAACACTCAAAAACCCTATCAAAACACACGTAAGTTCCACACTTAAACTAGGTTTACACCAGTCAATATATAGCATTAAATCTGGACTAGATTGGGCTTCAAAAACGTAGCAAAGAGACTGCACACAATTCTGCAAAATAAACTCCAAGAAAATAGGTCTTTAATCTAAAGTTTCCTAATATGTCTCCATATTTAGAAACTGTTGAAAATCCGAAAACCAACACACAAAAACTCAACCCACAATACTTTGGATGCCACATAGGATAACTAAATATTCATAGAATATTCAGTAACAAATACCAACACCAGAATCTTCCTTTTGAACCAAAATCAGACGCGATGTCCTATGATCCAGGATGGACATCTTTATCCGACATGTTAAATGCAGAATATTAGAACATCTTGTTTCGACATCTTGCTGCAAGAATAGTTTTAGAAAAATAAATGCCAACCACAAAATCAAAGAAATAACAGGATTATGAAAGTGTTAATTTTCATTGATAATAATTAGCTGTTACAAGTCGTTTGTATGAGCAGATTTTAGTTGGAAAGTAATACCCTATGTTGCTGAACTTTCTTATAATTACTCTGATTATTTAATTAAAGTATGCGGGGAATGTTAGGGTGTTACAATAAACATCCACTTTTATCAAGCATATCAAGCCATGGAAGTTAAATGAGGAAAGGATATCAAACAATCTTAAAAATATTCAAAAATGGCATTCTGGTTCAGTGTTAATCGGTTAACCTTTTGCTAGTGCAAAGTGGTTAATCAATTAACCCTTGAAAAATAGCAGAATTTTGCTGAAAATAGAGGTGTTAATCGATTAACCATTTTGCACTAGCGAATGGTTAATCGATTAACCCTGGAGAAGTGGCAGAAAAATCAATTTTCAGAAGCACTTCCAGCAATTAATCACTTATCCAATCATCCACATGTTATGGCATGCATTTGTGCACGAAAATTACATCAAGTAGAAGCAATTAATCATCAATTGAAAGTATTAAACATGGAAATCAAAGATCAAACAATCACATGATTAATAAATATCGAAAAACTATCGAAACTACATCGTAAATGCGCGAAAGTGATCCAAACAGTAAATCGAGCGAGAATTACCAACCTACAAGGCGGAGAATTTCCTTGGTGATTGTTGTGAATAAAATGTGGTGAGATGAAGCCAAGAAAACCATAGAATTCCAAGCTTGTGCTTAAATCGTAGGGAAACCGGTCAAAACGCGAAGAAAGCTCAGAAATCGAATTTTCCACCGAAACAATTGAAGTAATCACTTGAATTGAAGTGGAAGTTGTTGTAATTGCAGAGATCCAATAAGAAGTGTGATGTGATGGAGGTTTAAGCTCAAGAAAAAGTAATTTGAATGTGAAATTTTCTACTCTTCAATGGTGGAATTGATCTTTAGTGTGGCTTTGGGAAGAAGATGAAGATGAGTGTGAAGAAGTTGCAGAAAAATCAGAGAGAACTGAGAGAAATGAAAGAGTGAAGAGTGAAGAATTGTGGAAAATGATTGAAGGTTTTGGATCCTCTTCCACAAATATGGAGGTTTCTTTATATAGAGGCTAGGTTTGGAGTAGGCTAGGTTTGGGATGTGCTTTGGAGTGTGCTTTGGAGCTTTCTTTGGAGTTTGTTACACTTAACTCATTCAGTCGGAAGTTGACTCAGTTAGTTAGTTGGTTAACTCAGTGGAGCAATCCCAATGCAAGTTCAAATCAAATGGTCCTCATGCTTGGAAATGAAGTTACGTGGTAGTCTTGATTCAAAGTGATGTATTGGAATAAATGCATTGTCTTGAAAGGTCTTGATATGTCTTGAATATTCCACACAATGCTAAAACCAAGTAGACCCCAAAGAAGTAGAGGAAAATTTGTTGTCATGAAAATGCAGCAAAATCTGCCAAAATACAAGGGTTAATCGATTAACCATTTTGCACTAGCAAATGGTTAATCGATTAACACAGCCAAAACTTGCCCATTTTGCTTGAAAAAAGGTGCTATGGCCATGGCTCTGATTTTCGACCTTTTGCTTTGATGAATAGGCATAGAAACCCTTATATTTTGCTTGTGTTAAAGATGTGATGACCTTGCGAGGATGCAATTAATTGGACTTAGAAAAATTGAATATTCCTACAATAAAACAACAGAGAAAAAACGCTAATGTGTATGCCAGCGATGCGAATGCACATGCTTATGCAAAAAGCAAACGGGAGGTCAAATTTCGGTTTACGCAGCTGCCCCTATTTAATCCTCTTGAACCTGAATGTTCAAATTGCGCCAGATTTTTGATGATTCGATGTGATGGAAGTTGTTGCATTGTCCCTAACGTTTTCATGGACATTTCTTTTTTTGGTCCATCGGGACACCCATTTTTGCCTAGATTATCCTTGCGGATGCCAATCTAGCGGGCTCTTTATTCATTCTTTTTTTTTTCAGGCATAATATTTTTTGACTCCATCGGAATTCATGGGCGATGGCAACTCCTCCTCATCCATGGTGGTGAGGATCAGGGCTCCGCCTGAGTAGGCCTTCATGACAACAAAGGGCCCTTCGTAGTTAGGAGTCCACTTACCGCGTGGATCCTAGTGAACAGGTGAATATCTCTTGAGCACGAGTTGGCCTTCTTGGAATGCTCGAGGGAGAACGTTCTTGTCGAAAGCTCACTTGAGGCGTCTCTAATATAATTGACCATGACAAATGGCGGTAAGGCGCTTCTCTTCGTTGAGATTCAGCTGGTTGTATCTGGATTGAACCCATTCAGCTTAATCAAGATATGCTTCCATGATGACTCTAAGCGAAGGGATTTTGACTTCAATGGGTAGAACAGCCTCCATACCATACACAAGTGAATACAGAGTTGCCCCCAGTGGAAGTACGCACTGAAGTTCTATAGCCATGCAATGCAAAGGGTAGCATTTCATTCCAATCCTTGTAAGTTCTGACCATTTTTTGGACAATCCTCTTGATGTTTTTATTTGCTGCTTCGACGACACCATTCATCTTGGACCAATATGGTGAAGAGTTGTGGTGCTCGATCTTGAATTCTTGACATAACTCTTTCATCATCTAGTTGTTTAGGTTGCTTACATTGTCACTAATAATACTGCTAGGAGTACCGTAGCGACAAATTATCTCTTTCTTGATGAATCTGGCAACCACTTGTCGTGTAATGTTTGCGTAAGAAGCAGCTTCAACTCACTTGGTGAAGTAGTCGATAGCAACTAAAATGAATTGGTGACCGTTGGATACCTTTGGCTTGATCATTCCAATCATATCAATACCCCACATAGAGAAAGGCCAAGGAGACGTCAAAATATTCAATGGAGTTGGAGGCACATAGATCTTCTCACCATAGATTTGGCATTTGTGACATCTTTGGGCAAAGTTGTAACAATCGACCTCCATCGTTGTCCAGTAATAACCAGCCCGAAGAATCTTCTTAGCCATAGCGGAACCTTTTGCATGTACGCCCTCACACCCCTCATGTATGGACTTTATGATCGTGTTTATCCACACATTTGAGCAACACGGAATCATAATTCCTCTTGTACAGTACACCACTACTCAAGAAGAATTTAACGCAAAGCCGTCTAAGAGCTTTCTTGTTAGTGATAGTGATACCCTCGGGATATTCCTATTTTTCCATATATCTTTTGATGTCGTAGAACCAAGGCTTGTCATCAGACTCGTCCTCAATTTCTAAACAGTTTACTGGTTCGTTCAAATGATCAATGCGGATAGCAGGAGCTTCATTCTTCTACTTGACCTTGAACATGGATGCCAGGGTGGAAAGAGCATCAGCTAGTTGATTTTCCTCCCTAGGAATATGATGAAAATAGATTTCATCAAAGTAAGGAATCAATTTCGTGATATGCTTTTGGTACAGAACTAGCTTGGAATCCCGAGTCACAAAATTTCCTGTGACTTGGCCATTAACCAAAGCAGAATCTCCATATACCTTAAGAATCTTGATTCTCATGTCAATTGTCGCTTCAATACCGTAGATACATGCTTCGTACTCAGCCATATTGTTGGTACATGAAAAGCATAATCTAGAGGTGAAGCAAAGATGAAAAACTGTCGGAGAGATGACGATAGCACCAATTCCACGACCTTTAGTATTGGAGGCACCATCAAACACGAGCGTCCATCGCGCCCCTGGTTCGGGTCCTATATCAGGGTCTGGAGTCTCATAATCTCTAATAAATAGAACATCCTCATAGGGAAAGTCAAACTTCATTTGTTGATAACCCTCCACAGGTTGATGAGCAAGGTAGTCAGACAAGATGCTCCCTTTTATTGCTTTCTGGGTAACATGTTGGATATCATACTCAGTCAACAGCATTTGCCACCGAACAATTCGTCCAGAGACAACAGGCTTTTCGAATATGTACTTTATCGGATCCATTTTGGATATCAATAAAGTAGTATGGCAAATCATGTATTGTCTTAGGCGTCGAGCAACCCAGACTAGAGCACAACAAGTTTTTTCCAAGAGTGAGTATCTGGTCTCATAATCAGTGAACTTCTTGCTCATATAGTAATTTGCATGTTTTTTCCTGCCAGTGTCGTCATGCTGAGCCAATACACATCCCATTGATTCATCGAGAACAGTGAGATACATGATTAAAGGCCTACTAGGAACCGGCGGTACTAAGATCGGTGGTTCTTGCAAATATTTTTTTATTTTGTCAAAAGCTTCTTGACAATCATTGTTCCATTCAATCGATTGATTTTTGCTTAGTAATTTGAATATCGGTTCACAGGTAGCCTTCAAGTGAGAAATGAATCTTGAGATGTAATTAAGTCTACCCGTAAAGCCACAGACTTCTTTTTCAGTTTTGGGAGGTGGCATGTTCTAAATTGCTCGAACCTTGTCAGGATCAACCTCAATGCCCTTCTGACTCACAATAAAGTCCAATAATTTACCAGATCAAACCCCGAAGGTACACTTCGCAGGTTCAGTTGCAGTCTAAACTTTTGGAGTCGGTCAAACAGTTTCTTCAGATGGACCTGGTGATCATCTTTAGTTCTGGACTTGGAAATCATATCGTCCATGTAAACCTCAATCTCTTTATGGATCATATCATGAAAGAGGGTAGTCATGGAACGTTGGTATGTTGCCCCTGCGTTTTTCAAACCGAATGGCATGACTTTGTAGCAATATGTACCCCAAGGCGTGATGAAGGTGGTCTTCTCCATATCAGCTGGGGACATCTTGATCTGATTATACCCTTTGAATGGAGAAGACAGAGAACTGCGCGTGTTGTCTACCAAGACATCAATATGAGGCAGAGGAAAATCATCTTCCGGGCTTGCCTTATTGGAATCCCAGAATTACAATGGATGTTTGCCATGTTGTTATCAATGCATTTATTTGTTCTACATGTTTATGAATTTGTTTAGAATAAGCTATTTTGAAAGGTGAAAATAAAAGAAACTTTTGCCAGTTTTTTGTGAAAAAGTAAAATAAAGAAAGAAAATAGAGCATAATTTGAATGCAAAAAACTTTTATTTATTGATCACATAATATTTCAAAAGCAAGGGGCACATTACAAGTTATCCACTCGTCTCGGGCGAAGACGAGGGATCAAGAAAACAAAATGCATTACATGCTTGTAGGAAAACCCACAGGAACCACATTAGATGTCCAATTATTGAGCTTTAATCCAGGAGGACACGTGCGTACAAAGCTTGTACTCTGGTTTCTAGGACTAGCATCATCAATGGCTGCCACCATGTCACCCATTTGAAAATCCGCGCTATTGAACTTGATTAAGTTGCATTGCTTCTGACCACTTGAGCTAACTTGTCGACCAGGACGATAACCTAATTCAAAGCGATTGTGCTTCTCTATCACATCCAACACATGCCTCCAGTCAGGCAAGGCACCTTGCTTAATGGTTTCTTTAGCACTCTTGGCAGATGACAAGGTTATTTTTGGTGATCGCGCTATTGAACTTGATCAAGTTACATTGCTTCTGACCACTTGAGCTAACTTGTCGACCAGGACGATAACCTAATTCAAAGCGATCTGCTTCTCTATCACATCCAACACATGCCTTCAGTCAGGCAAGGCACCTTGCTTAATGGTTTCTTTAGCACTCTTGGCAGATGACAAGGTTATTTTTGGTGATCTACTTTGACTAGTTAAAGCGAAGCTAACATCTTCGAACTCAAGTCACTGCAACGGCACCTCAACTATGCCTTCATCACTCTCGACATATAGGAAGTATGATAAATTGCTCAATGGCTAATCTTCTTCACTGCAAACGATAACCAGCTGATCGTCAATCATGAATTTCAATTTATGATGCAATGTGGAAGTAACTGCCCCTGCGGCATGAATCCAGGGTCGACCCAATAAACAGCTGTATGCAGGATTGATATCCATCACTTGAAAAGTAATGGTAAACAAATGCGGTCCGATCTTAATGGGAAAATCCACTTCACCAATTACTTGCCTTCTAGCACCGTCAAAGGCTCTGACAATTAAAGCGCTTGGCCTCATCTCGCTCCCTTCCACCAGTAGTTAACTCAATGTTCCCTTAAGCATCACGTTGAGAGAAGAACTGATATCCACAAGGACACGAGATAACAAGACATTTATGCAAGTCACTGATAGGTGCAATGCTCGATTGTGGGTTGTCCCTTCAGGAGGCAACCTTGACTCGTTGAAACCCAAATACCGACTTGCAGTTATGTTTGCGACCAAATCATCAAACTGCTCTACGGGGATATCGTACATTACATGGGCAACATTCAAAATTTTTAGCAAAGCCAATCTGTGTGCAGGTGAGCTCATGAGCAAAGATAAGATTGAAATCTTTGAGGGTGTTTGCCCCAGCTGATCCACAATCTTAAAATCACTTTTCTTGATCAGATTAAGAAATTTTTGATCATCAATTGCTTCTTTTCTTTTTGTAACATCTTCAGACGGAGTGACTGGCATGGACGCAATGATAGATGCTCCTTGTTGAACAACAGGGGTGGTTAAAGCAGATTTTTCCCTGGGAGGAACAACAGTTGGAACTTGCACTGGCTTAGATGTGGCCTTTGGAGAAAACACTCACCCACTACGAGTCATGCCTCCAACGGTGGTTACATTCAAAATCTCGGATTCAAAGAACTGAATTTCCCGACCCTGAGAAAACACGGTAGAACCGTACTTCCAAGTTACCTATTTTGATTTCTGATAAGGGAAAGGCTTTGGCGCACAAACAGTGATCAGTTGTATCTTCTTCTTAAGAGCTACCACATGAACCTTCCTATACACGATTGTGAACGGCTCAATGGTAGCCACCTCATCCATAGGCTAGGATTTGGTAAACTGAACCACGCCTCGGTTCAGCAAGATCTGTACATAACCTTTCAACCTTCTACACTGATTGGGATTGTCATCACAAATATGACACTTACCATGAAGACCTTTCAACAACCCTTGCTCATTCAACTTCTTGAACACAACAGTCATCAGAGTTTTCACTTCGTCGACATCCATGATCAACTCATCCCCTTGATTATCTTCGACCATGTTAACCCCTGATCCACCGTGAGTAGGCAAAGGACTAGTCTGTATGTTAGGTTGATCTTCAGCGAATGTCAGGGTTTTCCGATCAATAAACTCTTGAACCTTGGTCTTTAAAACAATGCAATCTTCGGTGGCATGTCCTATTTACCCATAATGGTAGGCACAGGATGCATTTGGATTATGTTTCGGATTGAACGGAGTAATTGCAGGTGCGATCTCTTTTGGAACAATTGCCCCTTGATGAACAAGATAAGGGAACAACTCTGTATATAGCACATAAATTTTGTCAAAATTTGGATGCTTACGATTATTTTGATTGTTGTTGTTCTGTCTATTCTGCTGATTACCATTATTTTGTTGAGATTATTGATGTTGTGGTTGTTGCTACTGAGAATTCTGAGCTTGTTGTTGTGGATGATATTGATATGGCGGTTGTTGATACTGTGCAACAGCAATGTAAGGATATGGATAATACGACATGGGAGCCATAGGAGCCGGATGTTGAGTATGGACTTTTGCCATCACAGCATTCGCCTCGCCTTCTTTCTTCTTCGAATGACTGCTCTGAGGTTTCTTGTTGGTTGACTTTTGACTCGTGGAACCAACAATCTTACCAATTTTCAAACCGTTCTCAATTCTTTCATCAATGGTCACAACATCAGCGAAGTTTGAAGAAGAACTGCCCACCATTTTCTCATAGGACAACCCTTGCAATGTACCCAAAAAGATATCAACCAACTCCATGTCAGAAAGAGCGTGTCGCACACGAGAGGCCATCTTGCGCCATCTTTGCGCATATTCTTTAAAGGTTTCAGTTGTACGCTGGGACTAACTCTGTATTTGCAATCTGGTAGGAGCTAAATCAAGATAATACTTGTATTGTTTCAAGAATGCTTCGGACAAGTCTCTCCACGAGCAAATCTTGCTACGCTCTAAACCCATATACCAATCTAAAAAAGCTTCGGACTAGCAATCTTGGAAGCAATGCGCTAGAAGTTCATCATTTTTAATGTAGGAGTCCATCTTCCTACATTACATTGTCACATGACTTCGTGGACAACTCAATCCTTTGTACTTTGGTAGCTCTGGAATCTTGAACTTTTACGGTAGAACAACATTGGGAACCAAACACAAATCTTTGGCATCCGTGCCAAAAGCATAATATTCATCGATGGCTCTAATCCTTTCATCCAACAACTTAAAATCAGTAGGTCTGTTATGATCAGCAGGCCTGACAAGAGTCTGTGGATTTGGAAGTTGTGATGCAGTAGGAGCAGGCACATGTGGGGAAGCAAACTGAGACGGATATACCAGCCCAGGATTCACCATCTGACCAGAGTTCTGACCCATCTCAAAACCATACTGATAACCCGGAGGAGGTACCACGGCAACTGAGGATGCCCCAAGATAAGGCATTTTAGAATGAACATTTTGAACAACAGTTTGGGTCGATTGAGACAAAATCGAGACATGAATCGGAGGACCTCTATAAACATGTTCATCTTCATCAGGGGTCTCAATATCAGTAGACACAGGAATCTGGTGAGTCTGCGCCTGAGGAATTTCATGATTCACCGCAGGAGGTGGAACAGGAGTAGGCATGCCTCATGGGTAAACAACAGAATTCCCATTGGGCATGGATGCAACAAAAGGTTGATATGGCACAAAGGCACTACCATCGGCGATCTGAGGAGTGAAATTCAGAGGCATTCCCCAAGGAAAGGCAGTAGGCATCTAATTCATACCAGACTGAGAGCTTGGCAAGTTGACAGAAGGTTAAACAGTAGTCTCGACTGACACTTCAACAACGGGAGAAATAGTAACAACATGAGGAGAAATCACTACAGGAGTGACAATAGTTTCATCAGTAGCAGTTGCAACAACAGAAGTAGCAGCAGCAACGTCCTTCTGAGCGTGAAGGAACTCCATAATAACGTCCATGTTAGTCTAGAACTGATCTATCCGACCTTGAAATTGAGCCAGAGTTTCCTTATAAGCAGCGTTCTATGCTTCGAAATCAGCCATGATCTTGGTTTTGTTTGAACGAATGAAATAGCGATGTCGACTCTTCGTCTTGCTACAAGGCGGAGATGGACAGTGTAAGAATTTTGTTTTCCGAATGAGGGCGTACATATGTGGGCATGAATGTATGCAATGCATGCAAAAATAAAGTTTTAAATTCCAAGAATTCGTAAGCTTATCTTTGTTAACAATAATCATAAAGCATGCAAGTAAAGGTGCAAATATAAAACTGGTGAAAAAAACTTCTTCATTCAACAAAGGAAAGAAGTACAAGTCAAATACAAATTAAATATCTTCCTTTTGGGCTATAACAAGATCAGCCTAGATCCTATCAAAAACCATCCTACAAATAGAAAAGAAGTGAAAAACAACCCAAGGAGTCTTGTGCGGCAACATATCTGCATATGCATCCCTCAACAACCTAGGAAAGTCCTCTTGTGCGTGCTCATTAAATCTGGCTAGACTGTTGTGCCTCTCATTCCAATACTTCGTATCCTTCATGAGGTTGTGCAGGAAGGAATGATTAGGTCCCTGAAGAAGATCCTGTAGAAATGCCTCTTTTTAATCCAAGAGGACATGCATATGACGGCTCTGTTGCTCCCAATGAGTACTCTCTAAGTTGAGTTGATTGATCTCCTCTGGGCTCTGATGCGCTTGATCTTCCAGCTTCTAAATCTCACCAAAGGCTTCGTCGAGCTTGGCTTGACACAGAGAAAAGTCCTTTGCCAGCTGGTCAGCACGGTCTTTCTCACTCTGCAGCTTTGTCTTATACTCTAATAACTTCCCTCGAAGCTCTCCAAGTTTCTTCTTGTAGCTCAACTCATCCTTATAGGCTTGACACTGAGTATTGGCAAGTTGTCTCTTCTTTGAGGTAAGTCCATCATAGGTACTCTTCAAAGCATCACCCACTTTCCTTTGCTTGTTCTGTTCAACTTCCACCTCTTTGAGCATGCGTTCGCGCTCCCGCTTCTGATGGAGCTCAGTATGTAAGCTGCCCTTCTTAAATTTGACTCTATCAAGGTTGAGACGAAGATCAGCATTCTCCTACTTCAACGTCTCAATGGTCCGCTTGAGTTGGTCGACTTTAGATGGAGAAAGGATGGCAAGTTCAGGAAGCTTAACATTCATGGAAGGCTCAGAAGGAAATGACAACAAGATCTCTTTGACCCATTTTTTGACCCAATGTGTGTAAGCTTCCTTAGCTACGCAATTCTTCTTACCCAAATCGGCTCTTCCTTCATGGTGAATCTGAGTCCAAGCAGCACTAAACCTCTTCAGTAATCCCATGTCATCAACCCCTTCATGAAAGATGAACTCTTCCACTACCTCAGAATCTGGCTTGTCAACCATAGGATATCCCAACTGACGGAAGGCAAGTCTCAGATTATAGTTAATTCTGCCCTTTGTACCCAAGAGAATTGAAATTCTGGTATCAGATATGTGATGTCAAGTGAGATGTCACAACATCAATATCTGCTATATGAACAAGACAATAGAGATAACGCACTTAAAAGCAAAAAGGAACACAGAGAATTGTTCACCCAGTTCGGTCTAACAACCTACGTCTGGGGGCTACCAAGCCAGGGAGGAAATTCACTATCAGTAGTATTAATTCATAGACTCTACAATCAACACACAAGTTGACAATCTATTCACTTAATCACTACCCAATGACAATTCGACCTAAGACACTCTTAGATATGAGACACCTCTCACTCCCCCTCAATCACAGCAGTGATGACAATAGAAAAATTACAAATATTAGAAGATCACACTTCAATGACAATACTTGATCTTGCTTAAAAGCATCAATCAAGAACAAACACTCGTGCTTAAAAGCTTAGAGTGGAAAACATACAACTCAAACAATCAGTCCAATTCAAGCATCTGAAAGATGAATGAATGGCTCACAAATAACAGACGAAAACACAAACCCTAACACTTTGACACTCACTCTTTAATCTCTAGTCTGCGTACCTTCCAAGTAGGGTTGAGTCTTCTTTAAATAGAAACAGATTCTTGGGCTTGGGCTCTGTGAAAAAAAACTCAGATTTGATGCACAATAAAAATAGATTTTATCTTCAAATCTTTTCGCCCTAAATACAGAAACAAACGATTGCATCTGAATAAATCTTCTCCAAGAATTTCGCCTACAATCTCTCAAACAGAATATCTCAAATCATAACAATAAACAAGCAGCCCTAAAGTAACCAACAGACTGAACATGATGTTCTGTCAATAGATGTTAAGACATCAGTCTTGACATCATGCATAAACACTGCAATACCAAATAACCCACCACATGCAGGATGTTAGAAGCACATGTTAAGACATCAGACATGACATCTTGAACAACCACATTATTTTACCAAAATTGCTGCCAATCACAGAACTAACAATCTCCCTCTTTGGCTAATTTTGGCTAAAACAATATCAGCACACAACAGAGATACACATCAGAGATACCTGCAGTAGAAGCACACCATAACACATAACACTAACATTCAGCAGTTGCGCACAAAGCAAAACTCAAAACTCACACCAGTCAAAACTCCCCCTCAAGCCAAGAAACCACAAACACAATTCCTTCAAGAAAACCAGCAGCAGACAACACAAATCTACAAAGCTACTCAAAAACTAGAGGCTACTCTCCCCCTTTTTAGCCACAATTGGACAAATATCCTCAGAAGCACGACACAAAACACAATTTTCAAAAAAAATTGCACAGGACACAAGGAAAATTACACCACCTCCAACAACTACATCTTTGACTGGTCAGGTGAGACAAACAAGGTTCTCTTTTGATATAAAAATAGCTACACCTTACTGCTTCTTACTACAGCCAAACTGAGAAGAAAACATGAGTCGTTCCTCCAAGATAGTTGAAACACACAAGGGCCAGTTGAAGCAAGACCAGACGAACAAGAGTACACAACCAAAGGAGATGAAGTCCAAAGAAATGACAACAGGTGGATCCTCTACCGTGGCAACAAGGACAAGAAGAAAAACAGAAACAAGGATGAAGACCATTAAGGAGGCTCAAGTGCAACTACATGATTCTGAGGATGAAGCAGATGAAGATTGGGTTAACTTTATTAACTCAGGTGGTTGGAATGAATAGCCAAATCCAAACATGAAAACTCTTTGCTTGTAGTTTCTGTTAAAAAATGTAATATTAAGTACTTCCAGTAATAAAAATGTTCTTGTTTGTTTCCATGTTTCCAAACAATCTTATTTTGTCAATTTCACCAAGGAGATAAGCTCACACACATACGACAACTGCACCAAAAGTCACCTTCCTGCACTCCAAAAATATTCTATTAATCTTCATATATGCAAATCCCCAATTTGCTTCTTAAATTTTCAAATTGATTTGAATCTAAGGCCATAGTCAAAATATCAGCTAATTGCATTTCAGTAGCAACATGTTCCAAAGCAACCACTTTATCTTCAACCAGATCTCTTATAAAGTGATGACGTATGTCAATATGCTTAGTCATGCTATGTTGAATTGGGTTTTTGGAGATATTGATAGCACTCAGATTATCACAGTACAATGTCATAACATCTTGCTTGACATTGTATTCAGTTAACATTTGCTTCATCTAAACCAGTTGTGAACAACTACTTCCTGCTGCTATGTACTCAGCCTCAGCAGTAGAGAGAGACACACAGTTCTGCTTTTTGCTAAACCACGAGATAAGGTTGTTCCCTACGAAGAAGCATCCTCCTGAAGTACTTTTTCTATCATCAGCACTCCCTTCCCAATCAGCATCACAATACCCACTCAGTTCAGTGCCTGATCCATGACTGTATAGTATGCCATAGTTACTAGTACCATTCACGTATTTCAGAATTCTCTTCACTTGATTCATGTGGCTAACTTTAGGTTCAGATTGATATCTAGCACAAACTCCTACAGCAAAGGAGATATCAGGTCTGCTAGCTGTGAGATACAGTAGGCTTCCAATCATGCTTCTGTATAGGCTTTGATCCACACTCACTCCATGTTCATCCTTGGACAGCTTCAGGTGAGTAGGAGCAGGTGTCCTCTTGTGATTAGCATTCTCCAGACCAAACTTCTTGACTATGTTCTTTGCATACTTGCTCTGAGAGATAAATATGGAGTCTTCCATTTGTCTAACTTGCAGACCCAGAAAATAGCTGAGCTCACCAACATGACTCATCTCAAACTCATACTGCATCTGCTTCACAAAATGTTGGACCATTGCTTCTGACATCCCACCAAATATTATGTCATCAACATATATTTGAGCTATCAACAGACAAACAATGTCTTGTCAATTCCTCCTTTTCTGTAACCATTCAGAGCCAAGAATTCAGTAAGCCTGTCATACCAAGCTCTAGGTTCCTGCTTTAATCCATAAAGAGCTTTCCTTAGTTTGTAGAAATGGTTAGGAAATGTTGGATCAATAAACCCCTTGGGTTGATCTACATAAACTTCTTCATTTAAGTACCCATTCAAGAAAGCACTCTTTACATCCATCTGGAATAACTTGAATTTGAGATTACAAGCCACACCTAAGAGTAACCTGATAGATTCCAGTCTGGCCACAGGAACAAAAGTCTCATCAAAATCAATTCCTTCTACCTGAGTGTAACCTTGGGCAACCAGTCTAGCCTTATTTCTGGTGACCACTCCTTGTTCATCAGATTTATTCTTGTAAACCCACTTGGTGCCAATCACATTTATTCCATCAGGCCTTGGTAGAAGATCCCACACTTCATTCCTTTTGAATTGTCCTAGCTCTTCTTGCATGGCATTAATCCAAAATTCATCTTTCAAGGCTTCTTTAACATTTTTGGGCTCAATTTTGGATACAAAGCAAGAATTTGACACAACTTCTCTTGACCTAGTGGTAACTCCTGAGTTTGGATCACCTATGATAAGCTCTTTTGGGTGGTCTTTTTGCACTCTGATGGATGGTCCCTTGTTAGGCTGCTCTGGTTCTGGTTCAGCAGTAGTAGGGCTAGAATTTACACTTCTGTCTTCAACTTCTGTTGATACATCATCAACAAATGTTCCAACATCATCCAGGACATCAGCATCTTCCTTCATTCCATAGTCATCAACAACTACATTTATAGATTCCATCATGACTCTGGTTCTGGAGTTGAAAACCTTATAAGCTCTGCTGTTTGTAGAGTATCCCAAAAAGATTCCTCATCACTTTTAGGATCCATTTTCCTCCTTTGTTCACGATCTGACAAAATATAACATTTACTTCCAAAGACATGAAAGTACTTCACACTTGGTTTTCTTCCCTTCCACAACTCATGCAAGGTAGCTGAAGTATCTCTTCTCAAGTTAACTATGTTGTGAATGTAGCAGGCAGTATTCATAGCTTCAGCCCAGAAATGGTAAGGAAGCTTTTTGGCATGAATCATTGCTCTAGCAGATTCTTGAATGGTTCTGTTCTTCCTTTCAACTACTCCATTTTGCTGAGGGGTAATAGGTGAAGAAAACTCATGACTGATGCCTTCAGTAGAACAATATTCAGCAAACTTGCTATTTTCAAACTCTCTCCCATGATCACTTCTTATTCTGATGACATTTCTTTCCTTTTCTCTTTGGAGTCTTTGACAGAGATCTTTAAACACATCAAACACTTATGTTTTGTCTTTGATAAAATTCACCCAAGTGTACCTGGAATAATCATCCACAACTACATAAGCATATTTTTTCCCACCTAGACTTTCCACCTGCATAGGCCCCATTAAGTCCATATGAAGAAGTTCTAACACTTTAGAAGTAGTGAGATGTTAAAGCTTTTGATGTGACATCTTGGTCTGCTTCCCTATCTGACAGTCTCCACAAACTCTTCCTTCATCAATTTTGAGCTCTGGGATTTCTCTTACTGCTTCTGTAGATATGATTCTCTTCATTCCCTTTAGATGTAGATGTCCCAACTTTTGATGCCATACTTTGACTTCATCTTCTTTTGCAAGAACACATGTGGAGGAACTTGAGTCTTGTGACACCCATAGGTAACAGTTGTCCTTAGACCTAGCACCCTTCATGATAACTTCACCTTTCTCATTTGTGACAATGCACTCAGTTTTGGTAAAATTAACTAAGAGTCCTTGATCACATAGTTGACTAATGCTGATCAAATTTGCTGTCAACCCCTTGACTAGCAGTACATCATCAAGTCTAGGTGCACCTTCACAATTCAGCTTTCCCACACCTTTGATTTCTCCTTTGACACCATCACCAAAATTCACATGGCCATAAGAATGAAGTTTAACATCCACCAGCAAATTCTTCACTCCTGTCATGTGTCTTGAACAACCACTGTCAAAGTACCAGTCTTCTTTAGTGGAGACTCTAAGAGAAGTATGAGCTATCAAGCTGGCAACATCAGTTTTGGAGACGCATTGCTTCTTTAGCTTGATGACTTGATTACCTTTATGAATGGCCTGTTTGGGTGCACAATTAGGAACACTCTTAGGATACCCATGTAACTTATAACAGAAAATCTTTATGTGTCCAAAGCTCCCACAATGATGGCATCTCCAGTGCCTGAATTTCTTCCTAGAGAGAGTCCTGTCAGGATGTTTCAACATCGGTTTCAACATCACTAGCTTGGAACTAGGAATAACATCATTTGAAGCAGATCCACTGTTGAACCCCAACCCACTTTTGTCTCCTGCAGTTCTTTCAACATTAAGAATCTTGTCTAGAACATCAGTTCCACTATTCAGCATTTTGATAAACTTGGACATAGATTCAAGTTTAGAGTTCAGCACAGATACTTCATCTTCCAGCTTGGCAATGGTTTCCAAATGCTTTGTCTTTTCGGCCTTGAGTTGAGCAATAATCTTCTTCTGCCTCTCCCCTTCTTGACGGGCTTCTTCACTTTTACTGCATATCTCTCTATAAGAATTAGTTAGCTCATCATATATACTCTCTTCATCCATAGAATCATCATCAGATATATACCTTCCAGTTAATACCCTAACATGCTTGGCAGTCTCTTCATCTTGCTCACTTTCAGTATCAGACCAGGACACAGATAAGCCCTATTTCTGCTTCTTAAGATATGTAGGACATTCAGCTCTGATCTGACCATAACCCTCACAGCCATAACATTGGATTCCTTTGTCATTATTAGGCTTCTCCTCAGTTCTTGTTTTCTTCATCTGATCCCCTGACCTGTTGATGTCGGATGTGATGTTCTTGACATTAGGTTTATAGCTCCTATCCATTCTTTTCAAAGCCTTATTAAACTATCTTCCTAGTAGAACAATGGCATTGGATAGCTCCTCCTGAGTTTCAGGACCACACTCTTTCTCATCATCTTCTGTACTAGACACCAAAGCTATGCTTTTGACCTTCTTTTCAGATCTGTCATTCAACCCTAATTCAAATGTCTGAAGTGACCCAATCAATTCATCTACCCTCATCTGGATGATGTCTTGAGCTTCCTATATAGCAGTCACCTTCATATCAAATCTCTTGGGGAGAGATCTGAGAATTTTTCTCACCAGCTTCTCATCAGACGTCCTCTCTCCTAGGGTACTAGAAGCATTTAACAGTTCAAGTATATTCATGTGAAAATCATGAATGGTCTCTTCATCTTTCATCCTCAAACTTTTAAACTTTGTTGTTAGCATCTGAAGTTTTGACATCTTGACCTTGGAAGTTCCTTCATGAGTTGTTTTCAGGATATCCCAAGCCTTCTTAGCCACTTCACATGTGTTGACCAGCCTGAAAATGTTCTTGTCAATACCATTAAATAAGGCATTCAAAGCCTTAGAATTTCCAAGAGCAAGTTCATCCTCTTCCTTGGTCCAATCTTCTTCAGGCCCTGCTGTCTAAAACAGCCTTCCAAGCCCTGCTGTCTTCTCCCATAATGACACGATGTTTCCATCCTTTCAAAACAGCCTTCCAAGCCCTGCTGTCTAAAGACTTCAAAAAAGTAACCATGCGAGGTTTCCAATAGTCATAATTTGAACCATCTAGAATAGGGGGTCTATTCACAAATCCACCACTCTCCTTGTCCATTGCACCAGAAAGTAACAACCCTAGATCTCACCCAGATACAGAGCAGGATGCCTGCTCTGATACCAATTGAAATTCTGGTATCAGATATGTGATGTCAAGTGAGATGTCACAACATCAATATCTGCTATATGAACAAGACAATACAGATAATAGCACTTAAAAGCAAAAAGGAACACAGAGAATTGTTCACCCAGTTCGGTCTAACAACCTACGTCTGGGGGCTACCAAGCCAGGGAGGAAATTCACTATCAGTAGTATTAATTCATAGACTCTACAATCAACACACAAGTTGACAATCTATTCACTTAATCACTACCCAATGACAATTCTACCTAAGACACTCTTAGATATCAGACACCTCTCACTCCCCCTCAATCACAACAGTGATGACAATAGAAAAATTACAAATATTAGAAGATCACACTTCAATGAAAGTACTTGATCTTGCTTAAAAGCATCAATCAAGAACAAACACTCGTGCTTAAAAGCTTAGAGTGGACAACATACAACTCAAACAATCAGTCTAATTCAAGCATCTAAAAGATGAATGAATGGCTCACAAATAATAGACGAAAACACAAACCCTAACACTTTGACACTCAGTCTTTAATCTCTAGTCTTCGTACCATCCAAGTAGGGTTGAGTCTTCTTTAAATAGAAACAGATTCTTGGGCTTGGGCTCTGTGAAAAAAAACTCAGATTTGATGCATAATAAAAATATATTTTATCTTCAAATCTTTTCGCCCTAAATACAGAAACAAACGATTGTATATGAATAAATCTTCTCCAAGAATTTCGCCTGCAATCTCTCAAATAGAATCTCTCAAATCATAACAATAAACACACAGCCCTAAAGTAACCAACAGACTGAACATGATGTTCTGTCAACAGATGTTAAGACATCAGTCTTGACATCATGCACAAACACTGCAATACTAAATAAGCCACCACATGCAGAATGTTAGAAGCACATGTTAAGACATCAGACATGACATCTTGAACAACCACATTATTTTACCAAAATTGCTGCCAATCACAGAACTAACAAGAGGTACATTGGAGAATTTACCACAATGAAGAATAATCTTAGTATCATCGTAAGAGATGTCATTAGCAGTAAGAGGCATCATCCATTGAGACCACTTGAGATTTACCTTATTCTTAACAAAGGGACCCTTCTGCTGAAGGTGAGACATGAACCAACAGTACAACCGAATAGCACAACAGACAATAGTTCCTTTCTTCTTTTCATTCCTCGAATGAATAGAATAATAGGTATCAGCAAGAAGTGTAGGAACAGGGTTCTTGGACAAGAAGATACTAATGGTTGCCTGATCTACGAAATCCTCCATGTTCGTAAACAAAGCGATCCCATATATCAGCAAAGAAAGAATGGCGTTGAAAGCCTTCTAGTTTCCAGCTTCAGCAAAAGAGATGGCCTTGTCCACCAGAAACTTTGAAGCAAACCATAGAATACCATTCCCTTTAGTCTTGATATTATCTTCCACGTCCTTCTTACTAATACAAAGAGCATCAGCAATAAGGGGAAAGTTTGGACAACTGCTGGTGTATACGAAAGGAACCTGATCCCTGATCTCAACCCCTAAAATATGAGAATACTCCTCAAGTGTAGGGGCTAACTGATAATTTATGAAGCACCTAAGTGGCGGGTCGTAGAACTGAACAAGTGGATGAATGGCAGTGATGTTTATTTCAGTGCTAAGGATGGCCAACAGATTACTATAATCATCTTTGAAAACCCCACTGTTATCTTCAACCACACGGGATGTTAAACCTCTCAAAGTCTTAAGCATAGGCTCCACAAACTTGTAGCTGAAGTTACCTCTGCAACCAGTACTCATCTCTATGATAATGTCAACAAAGAATAAGCCTTCGAATAACCTGGAAATGCACATGTAAAAATTAATTTACATGATGAAATGATATGCAACACTGTCACACCTCAAAACAATCGCTTAATCGAAGACACGACCCTCGCGCGAAAGGCGCAGAAAACGGTTCGACAGAGTCGCCACCGAACTTTATTTATCCCAAAAAGAGGGAAAGGAAAATATCGAGAAAACCTTTAAGGGAGATGGATAAGAACGTGGTCGTCGTAACCACATTCTGGGTTCGGGAGTCGGTTACGTGAGGGGAAGGTACGCGCACCCCCTCACGTCCGTTGTACTCAACGAGAACCTCTTAATTCGAATCGCGATACTCGTTAACTAAGCTTGTTTGTTTTATTCTCTAAAATAAATGCGGAAATGTAAAGGGAAATGATTCGATACGGAGGGGAAAAGGGTGGTTTAAGGATAGGGTGCTCGGCAAGATCATCGAGACCTCGGGCCTACGTATGCTCATTCGGACGAGAATGAGGAATCAGAGCAATCATAGTTCGACTACGGGGTTTGACGGAAAAATATGGAAGTGTGCTCGCCAAGATCATCGCAATCTTGTGCCTACGTATCTTTACTCGGACGAGAATAAAGAATCAGAGCAGTCATAGTTCGTGGTACGCCCACGAAATAAAAGGGAGAGTTGGGTTGGTTTAGATGATGATTACTTGAACTTAAGAAAGATTCCTCAGGCCCAAGTAATCGGGAGAGTGAGTCAAAGATTTGGCTCCCTCTCTTTTTCATCTAAGGTGGTTGAGTTTGAAAAGGTTTGATGGTTTGAAAAGTGTTTTGGATGGTTAAACGGAGAGTTGTCGAGTTGGACGTGTTTTAGAGGCGTCAATTGCTCACAAACGAGTAAGAGAACTCGCACCAAACAATCGAAGGAAGATCAAAGACTTGAACCCCCATTTTTCACCTTAAAAGAGTTGCGATAGTTTGTTAGTTGTTTTTGAATTTTGATTATGAAAATTCGCTTGATGTTGGATCAAGGGTTTATTTATTATGAAAAGAATTTGGTTTGAAAAATGATTTGGTTTGAGGTTGATTTGAAAATGGCTCGACGACGAATCGAGGGTTTGGTTGAAAATGGGTTTGTTTGAAAATAGCTCGACGACGAATCGAGAATTAGCTTGAAAATGGGTTGCCTATGCTAGTCCCTAGGGGTGCTCCTAGTAAACAAACCACAATCAAAAGAAAGCTAAATGCGTACATCAGAATGGGAGAGGGGTACATGTAAATTACAAGGGCTGACATGAAATAAAGGGTCTCGTTGTAAGGTAGCCCAAGAGAAAGCCGTGTGTGTGCAAAGTGTCCTAAACAAAACCTCGAACGAAAGTTGCCAAGCAAATGATCATAACCAACGGTCCATCAATTAGTTTTTTAGGTTTCGATATTTTTAGCGTTTTTTGATTAATGGTGAGCAAATGAAATGGTTAGATAAACATGAATATGGATATGAACAATATGATAAGAATATGAATAATATAATCGAGATAATATGAACAAGGTATAATATTGACATAAAATAAAATTGGTCTCGTCTTAATCAGAATTTAATCAAGAAATCGATAATCAAAAATTTTTTACTTTCATTGACCAAAAGTGAAAATAAAAGAATATAAATTGAAATACACATAAAAATCGAAAAACTAAGAAAGGTCTTATCTTTATTAAGATTTTAAATCGAAAAAACGATAATCTTTAGTACTTGATTTTCATTGACCCGAAAATGAATAAAAATGAAATAAAAATGATAGAAATGAAATAAGATCGAAAATGACAAGATAAAAGAATAAAGGTCTCACCTTTATCAAGATTTAAAATCGATAAATCGATAAATATTAGATATTTGGTTTTCATCGACCCAAAAATGAATAAAAATAATGACAAAATAAATCGAAATACTAATAAGTAAATAGTAGGCCTCATATAAATCAAGATTTGGTACCGATTTTAAAGAATCACCCAATATTAAGATGTTTTTGATATCATTGGCCCTAATAAAAAGAATTAAAAAGAAATAGAATAGGAAAAAATAAAATAAATAAAGATCATAGAACCGAATCGAAATTAAATTGTCACTGTATCAAAATTCTACATCAAAATCTAAAGAAGAAATTGTAACCAAAATCAATATCAAGTTAAAATTAGTACAAAGTCAAAAAACAAAAATTAACACTTAACAACTAAGGTTAAAACCTAAATCAATTTAAACATAACTAAGGTTAAAACCTAAACCAATTTAAACACTAGTTGTTAATTAACAATAATAATTAGTAACAAAATAAATTTTTTTTTTAGCGAGGAATCATGTGGACCTAAAGAAGTCCATCATCCTTCTAAAATAATTAAACAAACAATGATTTACCAAAAGCAATAAAGTGGTGCGCAGCATCCAAACGGGCCTTAAGCCCACACTGAATAAAAGGCAGGTGAAAAATAAATGAAATAAAACCAATAAATCAGTAAACAAAAAAATCATTTTCACATTAATAACAGCCGATAAAAGAAGAACAAATCAACGGAAATAAAAACAAAAAGAGAACAGAAAACGTCATCGCAACAATCGCCTCCGTCTCGAATCGTGAACCATACCAAATTCCTCTTCGGTTCTTTTCGCGTCGAAATATTTTCTTCGCGGCGGATCTCGTATCACTCTCTACTCTCGGTTTGCTCAAACTCCGGGTTGGTTTTCAATTTCGTTTAGATTTGTGCACTCTCATCGCATTCCCTTTTCTGGTTTATGGGTTCTGGTTTGACCGAAAGAAGGGTAGAGGCGGATGGCTGAAGAAACAGGGGTGATAGTTACGGTTTGGTTTTGGTTAGGGAAGGAGGGTTTGAGAAGTAGTGGTGGCGAGGAGTTTTTTTTTATTTGTGTGTTGTGTTTGATGAATGGAAGAGGGGTCGTCGGAGGGAATGAAGATCTGCGGTGGTGATGATATTGTGCGTAGAAGGTGAAGGCAGATGATTGGTTGTAAAGTGGTGATATTGGTGAAGGGTTAGTTTACTGCGATGGAAGATGGAGAGAAGAGAGCATTGAAATTCATTCACGGAAAGTATGGATCTGGGGTCTTTTAGAGGGATAGCTCCAAGGTTCTTATGTTTTAGGTCTCAGTTTTTTTTCCTTTTTTTTCCTCCAATTTTCGGTTTCCAAACCCTTTTTTAAAAAAACACCCAAGCTTGTCTATCAAGTTTGATTTTGTCCTATATTGCCTTGATACATCATTCTCACTTTGCAGATGTTGTAATCGTTGTTACAGGCTTGGTATCCTGTTGTTGGCAGAGTGTTGCAGCAGTTTTGGAGCTTTGTTGACAGGCTGGTGGTTTGCACGGTTTGGGCATGGTTCCGCTGTTATGATCAGTTTTTTGTTAAGTGTGAAACAGGCATTCTGTTTTGGTGTAAGCTGAGGTTATTGGTCAAAGCCCCAAGGTTTTAGAGCAGGTTGTACAACCTTGTCAAGATGTTGATGGATGAGGCGAAAACAAGAGCAGACCCAAAGGGTCTCCTCACGCAGAAGTGAACAACTTGGAGGGAGAGCTGCTTTTGGAGATTTTTCTTTCATTTTTTTATTGTTTTTTTTTGTTGTAATGAATTTGTAAAAAAGATATAAAACTTACAAGAAATTAAAATTAAAAAAAACTTAAATTACAATAATTAAATGATTATTCTAACTAACAAAAAAATGAAATAGAACTAATTAATTAAGTTGAAATAAAAATAGAAATTAAATCAGAATAATTAAAAACTAAATTAAAATTAAAACTTAATTAAAATATAAACTAAACTAAAATGTTAACTAACTAAATTAACTCAAGATCAATATTTAACTAAAATTAAAAAATGGAATCAAGAATGCATTTGGAATGATAAAAAAAAATCGACTAAAGTACATGACTAATAGATGTTTAACAAAAATGCAAAAATGGCTGATGTAATATGATATGAAAAAGATTAGAATCTCTGAGGGTAAAATTTGGGGTATGACACAACCTTGTCTGACCAAGATTATACCAAACCTTCACTTGTACTGAAAACGTCACTACACGCACACTTGATCCGAATAAACCTCAACTGAGCCTTGATTTAATTCAATTCAAACTTGTGAAACCCTGAGCTCCGGCCCAAAAGCAAAAGAAGGATTTTTTTAATAATAGTTAGTGGATGGATGTACAGATGAAAAGTTATATAGGGTAGGACAAATTTGGGGTATGGCAGATGCCCCTATCTAATTGGCTTAAACCGAGTAAAATGAACTGATGCGGTGTTTGTTCTATCGAGGTATAAGTCAATTAGATATAAAGAAGACCACAAATTTGTCTGAAAGAAAGAAAAGGGATTGGGCAGTTGAAATACAGGAAATCCAACACCAAAAGGACGACAGACCTATCACCAAAAGGATGATAGTGAACACACACACACACAGACCCTTCCACCAAAATGATGAAAAATGAGGTCAAAGCCTGCTATTACCAAAAGGATAATAGGGAACACACACACAACCTGCTACTATCAAAAGGATAGTATGGCACACAACACAGCCTGCTATTACCAAAAGGATAATAGGGCACACACACACAGCCTGCTACTACCAAAAGGATAATAGGGCACACACACAGACCCTTCCACCAAAAGGATGAAAATGAGGTCAAAGCCTGCTATTACCAAAAGGATAATATGGCACACACGCACACAGACCCTTCCACCAAAAGGATGAAAATGAGGTCAAAGTCTGCTATTACCAAAAGGATAATAGGGCATACACATACACAGACCCTTCCACCAAAACGATGAAAATGAGGTCAAAGCCTGCTATTACCAAAAGGATAATAGGGCACACACACACAGACCCTTCCACCAAAAGGATGAAAATGAGGTCAAAGCCTGCTATTACCAAAAGGATAATAGGGCACACACGTACACAGACCCTTCCACCAAAAGGATGAAAATGAGGTCAAAGCCTGCTATTACCAAAAGGATAATAGGGCACACACACACACAGAACCTTCCACCAAAAGGATGAAAATGAGGTCAAAGCCTGCTATTACCAAAAGGATAATAGGGCACACACACACAGAGACCCTTCCACCAAAAGGATGAAAAAGAGGTCAAATCCTGCTATTACCAAAAGGATAATAGGGCACACACGCACATAGTGACCCTTCACCAAAAGGATGAAAGTGAGGTCACAACTTACTACTAAGCAAAACGATAACAAAGGTCATCACTCACCAAAAGGATGACACACAGACCAAGGGTTCACGGATCGGAGACACCAAAAGGATGACGGATTATACAATACAAGTTGCTACCACCAAACGGATGATAGGAACTTCCCACTTGTGAGGACCAACACCAAAAGGATGCAGGTTAGATTGAAATGACATGAGTGGCTACCACCAAAAGGGTGATAGGAAATTTTTGATTTTGAGGGTTACCAACACCAAAAGGATGCAGGTTGAGTTGAGTTGATTGGGTTTGGCTACCACCAAAAGGATGATAGTAAGGCAATTAACAAAAGGTCAAGTTTGTTGAGGATATGATGAGTGAGATTTATTTGGAGACATCAACAAAAGGTTGAAGAAAAGAATTTAGTGAGGAACACCCACTGACTCAGGGAAATGTTTATTGGTTTAGTTGAGGCTGACAACTTCATCAACAAAAGGTTGAGGAACGCAACTCAAGGAGGAACGCCCACTGACTTGCTTGGAGATCACAGCTTCATCAATAAAAGGTTGAAGAACTTCATGAGGAACGCCCATGAACTTGGAAGGGATGCCCCTGACTAGGCTGAAGATTGCTTTGAAATCTTATCTTGAGCTTGGTCAACCAAAGGTTGATCAACTTCGTGAGGAACGCCCACGGACTTGAAGAAGATGCCCCTGGCTGGGCTGAAGATCGTCTTGCAGTCTTGAGATTGACCCTGGATCTTACGCATGTATGAATGCTTGATTTTGTAATGATATACAATGCAAATGCTGACGCGCGGAGATGCAAGTGCTGGAGAAGTATAATTTGGTTTTTGGGTATGCCATGATGTTTATGATGTCGAATTTGATGCATATGATCCACATGATTGCAGAAGAATGATTGGATATGTTTGGAGAGGGTGCCAGCATGGTGGACTTTTGGTAGTTGCCAATGCGGATTGGACTTTGGGCGGTGGGAGAGTTTGATTTCCTCGACACTCAGTTTGTTGAAGACACCATGATTGAAGCATACGAAGATGCTCTCGAAGCCTCAGTTTGATTGCTCGCTTTTGTGCTTGACCATCTTGAAGATACAAAAGGGATCTGCCTGCCTGCTGCAATGGATCTTGCCCCAGTCTGAACATGGTAATGGTCTGCCCCTGATTAACCAGTTCTGAAGCGATTTGATCTTTGGATGCTGAGCCTTGATGTGCTTTGATATGACTTGCCCCTGATTGAGCTGTTGAAAGATTTGCCCCAGCCTGAGGGTTTTGAGGGAGTGTTGCTTCGGGTCGGTACCACTGAAAGTTTAAGTTCCTCTTTGATTGCCCCTTATTGGAGTTGCTTTGATGTCTAGCACTGATTTGCAGTTAAAATCGCGCATTCACAAATGGTAACCTTAACGCAATGCCTATGTAAGTTTTGAAATAGAGTCGTTTATTAGAGTGTCGTGCTAGTGAAATGAATGGACCATTAGCCCAAACATGTGCTGATTTTGATGGTGTGAAGATATAGCAAGGAGAATGACACCAATGCTGAAGATTAGCAAATATGGGGAGTCAGTTTATGCAACCTTACAATAATATGCTTTCAGAATAAACCTCGCCTCAATTAGGTCTTTCGAGGGTTGTAACGTGGTCTGGTTCGCGATTTATGAAACAAAGGATATTAGGCTCAAAGTATGATTTATACCCACCCCTTCTTCGTGATGATCTTCAGTCCTACATTCAGTTAAATCTGCACATGTTTGTATTCCAAAAGGGTTGACGGTGTAAGCTTGATGATTCAAGGTTTGCTCGAAATGGCAGTCACCTTATTTTTTGATGGATGTCAGTGACCCTTTGGTTTTGATTTGGTGGTCACTGAATCTTATTTTGTTTTTGTTGAGGATTCGAGGGCCTCTTTTGTTTTTTGATCCCTATCTTTTCCATGGACTGATTTCGCTTTTCGAGTCCATCAGGGTAACCTTGATTTTTGCCTAGTCTCCTTTGAGGTGCTCGACTTAGCAGGCTTTAGATTTTTTTTTGTTTTTGATTTTGTTGGATGATTGTGACTGCCAAGTCATGGGTATTGATGAACAACCATCTTGTCTTTGGATTTTACTTTGTAGTTTGAGTGCGTAATTGGATTAACTGAACACTACCCTGCCCCAGGTTGAGTGTAAGGGTTTGAAGATCCGAAGGAAACTGCTACTTCTAAGCTCGAAGTGGTTAACTAGGGATTATCTCCTCGTCTCTCCAGTGTTTGGGAATTGAAACAATGCCTGTACATCATCGGTGGGATTCTATCCAAAAGCATACATTTTGCAATTATGGGTATTTCGTTGTCATCATCCTCCCTCCAATCATTGCTGACAACAGTTTGATATAGAGAGTGAAGTGGAGATATATGTGTCAGTGATGTGCGGAAATGAGTGAATACGACATAACTAATTCAAAACATGTATAATCATTATATTAAGAAAACCAAATACAAATGACAATGTTTAAAGCATACAGTACTTAAACAAATAAAGACAAAATACAAGAATGCAAAATGATGGGATGGCAACATGGCTGCCTTCTTTGGTGAAACTTGAACTTGACTTGACTTGATTTGACTTGGCTTGCTGATGGCACTAGCTTGGCGGCGGTAGAGGGTTTTTTATGACGTTTGGAGACCTCCCATTGAATGTAAGATACTTTGAGTCAATCATGTCTTGAACCTTGTGTTTGAAAGCTCTGTAATCCTCGATCGTATGCTCTGGAGCACCCTTATGAAACTCGCAATGAGCATTGGCTTCATAATCTGGAGGGATGACAGTTGGAGGAGCCAAGTCTCTGGGAGTAACAACCCTCTTCTCCATCAATTGAGCAAAGATCTGAGCATACGACGTTGGCAGACGATCAAAGTCTCTATCAGACCTCCTTGTCCTTTGTTGATTAGGCTGACGTTGTTGAGCGGCTCTCTGTTATTGATGTTGAGGAGGATACTGATACCCTTGATGATTATAGGATTGTTGTTGAGGAGCCTGTTGTTGAGGCATTGGAGCTTAAACATCTTGAACAGTTGGCTGATAAGGCATCGGAGCATATTGTGCAGCAGCAACATACGGATACTGGAAGTATGGCATTTGAAAAGGCATTGGAGGGGGCGCTTGTTGAGCTGACCCTTTCTGAATAGAGATGGCATTAGTTTCACCTTCTTTTTTCTTGTATCCATTTTTGAAAAGTTTCTTGGCTTGAGACTGGCTGTTTGAACCTCCTTGGATCTTTCCACTCTTCAAACCTTCCTCAATTCTTTCACCAACGATCACCAAATCAGAGAATCCAGCGGAGACATTGCCAATCAGCTTCTCATAGTATTGGCCTTGCAAAGTACCCATGAAGATGTCAATCAGTTCACGGTCAACAAGAGGTAGATGCACTCTTGCAGCTAGCTCTCTCCAGCATTGCGCATACTCCTTAAAGGATTCGCTGTCTGTTTGAGCCATACTCTGAAGTTGAGTACGATTCGGAGCAAGGTCAGTGTTGTATTGGTATTGCTTGACAAATGCATCAGCTATATCATCCCAAGTGCAAACATTGCTACGCTCCAGCTACATATACCATTCGAGTGATGCCCCAGATAAGCTGTCTTGGAAGCAATGGATCATCAGCTTTTCATCTTTGGCATGGGCAGCCATCTCGCGGCAGTACATCCTTAGATGCATATGGGGATAACTGAGGCCTTTGTACTTTGGGAATTCTTGTACTTTGAACTTGGGAGGAATTAAAACATTTGGCACCAAGCACATTTCCAGAGCGTTCAGAGATTTTGAGTTGCGCCCCTCCATGACTTGGAGTTTCTCAGCTAGATCACGGCACATCTTGATGGCTTCAAAATCCTGAGCAGAGGTAGGATTGACAATTGGGATAGCAGTATGGTAGTTCTGTACTTCATCATACTGATCCACCAGATTTTCTTCGGCATGAGGAATAGGAACCTGAGTGACAACAGGTTGGGCTTGTGGAATAGCACCAAGAGCGACTCCAGATGTTGGAAGTGGTTGAGAAATGGCTCCTTCAGCGGCAGGCGTAAAGTTCATTTATATCCCATATTTGATAGGGTTGGGAACAGGAACTGAGAGCCTTGAGGGTGACCCTTGCACAGGCACAGTGTTGTTGGCAGCAGCGGCTTCACGCAATTCTTCTTCTCTTCTGGCCATCATGATGGCTTCAAGAATCTGATCGATCTTTCCCTTCATAGAGTCCAACTCCTCTATGAAGGCAGCTTGCTCTTGCTGAATCTGCTCCATCGTTCTTCTTGTGTTGGCTCGAGTTGCGAACTGGTGTCGAGGAATCAGCTTGATTTACTGAAGAAGGAAGGAAGTTGAAGTGAGATTCTGAGGATGAAAACGCAATGCAAGATGTGTAACAGATGCAATGCAATGCAAGATGCAAGATCCAGGATCGCAGAATCAAACAGCTTCAAATAGTTATGCGGTGGGCCGGAGATGACGGGTCAGGAACCACAGCTAGGATCAAGAAAACCCATGGGTAGGTTTCTAAGATGGGTAGGTGCCTAGAGTTATGGATATATTTTGAAAACATTATAACCAAGACGAAGAGACATCCGACTATAATATCCTCGAAATAATCTCGTCTAGGTGAGGTCTTCGTTTCTTCCCCACGAGAAAGATTCCTCGGAGGCGCCTACTACACAACCATCGACACATAGGTTCTAAATAGGGTTCTCAGAATCCTAGATCGAGGTCGAAAATATTACTGTCAGGAAGTAATAGGTTCGAGGGATCTCATCTGATTGGGGCGTTCGCATTAACTCCCATAGAATTAACACTACCAACCACCATGGGTAAATTGGGTTAATGGTCCTTGGGATCGACGACCCACCTCGAAAGTATTACCACCATGGCAAAGATTCACCACAATAATAATATCTCCAAGGGAATCTACTCCAAGCGGTGTTTTTTCGCTTCAACTCACGCGGAAGAGACCATGCAAGCCTACACTACACAACCACCATCTTAATCCTAGGGTTTTTCTCGACTCGGGTATAGAGCCATCTCAAAAAGTTCCCAATGTCAGAACAACCCAACAAAGTCACAAAAGGTAACACATATAAGGAAATAGGAAAGCAAGTAAATAAGGGAACGAATAAACAAGAAGAAAATAAACAAATAAAGCTCAAAGGTTCGCGATTCGAATCAAGATAGGCTTGACTCTCTCTTGCATGGAGCAATTGATCCCCACCAGAGTCGCCATCTGTCGCACCTCAAAAAAATCGCTTAATCGAGGACACGACCCTCGCGCGAAAGGCGCGGAAAATGGTTCGACAGAGTTGCCACCAAATTTTATTTATCCCAAAAAGAGGGAAAGGAAAATATCGAGAAAACCTTTAAGGGGGATGGATAAGAACGTGGTCGTTGCAACCACATTCTGGGTTCCAGAGTCGGTTACGTGAGGGGAAGGTACGCGCACCCCCTCACGTCCGTTGTACTCAACGGGAACCTCTTAATTCGAATCGCGATACTCGTTAGCTAAGCTTGTTTGTTTTCTTCTCTAAAATAAATGCGGAAATGTAAAGGGAAATGATTCGATACGGAGGGGAAAGGGGTGGTTTAAGGATAGGGTGCTCGGTAAGATCATCGCGACCTCGGGCCTACGTAAGCTCATTCAGACGAGAATGAGGAATCAGAGCAATCATAGTTCGACTACGGGGTTTGACGGAAAAAGATGGAAGTGTGCTCGCCAAGATCATCGCAATCTTGTGCCTACGTATCTTTACTTGGACGAGAATAAAGAATCAGAGCAGTCGTAGTTCGTGGTACGCCCACGAAACAAAAGGGAGAGTTGGGTTGGTTTAGATGACGATTACTTGAACTTTAGAAAGATTCCTCGGGCCCAAGTAATCGGGAGAGTGAGTCAAAGATTTGGCTTCCTCTCTTTTTCATCTAAGGTGGTTGAGTTTGAAAAGGTTTGATGGTTTGAAAAGTGTTTTGGATGGTTAGACGGAGAGTTGTCGAGTTGGACGTGTTTTAGAGGCGTCAATTGCTCACACACGAGTAAGAGAACTTGCACCCAAACAATCGAAGGAAGATCAAAGACTTGAACCCCCATTTTTCACCTTAAAAGAGTTGCGATAGTTTGTTAGTTGTTTTTGAATTTTGATTATGAAAATCCGCTTGACGTTGGATCAAGGGTTTATTTATTATGAAAAGAGTTTGGTTTGAAAAATGATTTGGTTTGAGGTTGATTTGAAAATGGCTCGACGACGAATCGAGGGTTTGGTTGAAAATGGGTTTGTATGAAAATGGCTCGACGACGAATCGAGAATTAGTTTGAAAATGGGTTGCCTATGCTAGTCCCTAGGGGTGCTCCTAGTAAACAAACCACAATAAAAAGAAAGCTAAATGCGTACATCAGAATGGGAGAGGGGTACATGTAAATTACAAGGGCTGACATGAAATAAAGGTTCTCGTTGTAAGGTAGCCCAAGAGAAAGCTGTGTGTGTGCGAAGTGTCCTAAACTAAACCTCGAACCAAAGTTGCCAAGCAAATGATCATAACCAACGGTCCATCAATTAGTTTTTTAGGCTTCGATATTTTTAGCGTTTTTTTATTAATGGTGAGCAAATGAAATGGTTAGATAAACATGAATATGGATATGAACAATATGATAAGAATATTAATAATATAATTGAGATAATATGAACAAGGTATAATATTGACATAAAATAAAATTGGTCTCGTCTTAATCGGAATTTAATCATGAAATCGATAATCAACAATTTTTTACTTTCATTGACCAAAAGTGAAAATAAAAGAATATAAATTGAAATAGACATAAAAATCAGAAAACTAAGAAATGTCTCATCTTTACTAAGATTTTAAATCGAAAAAACGATAATCTTTAGTACTTGATTTTCATTGACCCGAAAATGAATAAAAATGAAATAAAAATGATAGAAATGAAATAAGATCGAAAATGACAAGAAAAAAGAATAAAAGTCTCACCTTTATCAAGATTTAAAATCGATAAATCGATAAATCTTAGATATTTGGTTTTCATCGATCCAAAAATGAATAAAAATAATGACAAAATAAATCGAAATACTAATAAGTAAATAGTAGGCCTCATATAAATCAAGATTTGGTACCGAGTTTAAAGAATCACCCAATATCAAGATGTTTTTGATATCATTGGCCCTAATAAAAAGAATTAAAAAGAAATAGAATAGGAAAAAATAAAATAAATAAAGATCATAGAACCGAATCGAAATTAAATTGTCACGGTATCAAAATTCTACATCAAAATCTAAAGAAGAAATTGTAACCAAAATCAATATCAAGTTAAAATTAGTACAAAGTCAAAAAACAAAAATTAACACTTAACAACTAAGGTTAAAACCTAAATCAATTTAAACACAACTAAGGTTAAAACCTAAACCAATTTAAACACTAGTTGTTAATTAATAATAATAATTAGTAACAAATTTTTTTTTTTTGGCGAGGAATCATATGGACCTAAAGAAGTCCATCATCCTTCTAAAATAATTAAACAAACAATGATTTACCAAAAGCAATAAAGTGGTGCGCAGCATCCAAACGGGCCTTAAGCCCACACTGAATAAAAGGCAGGTAAAAATCAAATGAAATAAAACCAATCAATCAGTAAACAAAAAAAATCATTTTCACATTAATAACAGTCGATAAAAGAAGAACAAATCAACGGAAATAAAAACAAAAAGAGAACAGAAAACGTCATCGCAACAATCGCCTCCGTCTCGAATCGTGAACCATACCAAATTCCTCTTCGGTTCTTCTTGCGTCGAAATATTTTCTTCGCGGCGGATCTCGTATCACTCTCTACTCTCGGTTTGCTCAAACTCTAGGTTGGTTTTCAATTTTGTTTGGATTTGTCCACTCTCATCGCATTCCCTTTTCTAGTTTGTGGGTTCTGGTTTGACCGAAAGAAGGGTGGAGGTAGATGGCTGAAGAAACAGGGTGATAGTTACGGTTTGGTTTTGGTTAGAGAAGGCGGGTTTGAGAAGTGGTGGTGGCGAGGATTTTTTGTTGATTTGTGTGTTGTGTTTGATGAATGGAAGAGGGGTCGTCGGAGGGAATAATGATCTGCGGTGGTGATGATATTGTGCGTAGAAGGTGAAGGCAGATGATTGGTTGTAAAGTGGTGATATTGGTGAAGGGTTAGTTTACTGCAATGGAAGATGGAGAGAAGAGAGCATTGAAATTCATTCAGGGAAAGTATGGATCTGGGGTCTTTTAGAGGGAGAGCTCCAAGGTTCTTATGTTTTAGGTCACAGTTTTTTTATCCTTTTTTTTCCTCCAATTTTCGGTTTCCAATCCCTTTTTTTAAAAAAACCGAAGCTTGTCTATCAAGTTTGATTTTGTCCTCTATTGCCTTGATACATCATTCTCACTTTGCAGATGTTGTAATCGTTGTCACCGGCTTGGTATACTGTTGTTGGCAGAGTGTTACAGCAGTTTTGGAGCTTTGTTGACAGGCTGGTGGTTTGCACGGTTTGGGCATGGTCCTGCTGTTATGATCAGTTTTTTGTTAAGTGTGAAACAGGCATTCTGTTTTGGTGTAAGCTGAGGTTATTGGTCAAAGCTCCAAGGTTTTAGAGCAGGTTGTACAACCTTGTCAAGATGTTGATGGATGAGGCAAAAACAAGAGCAGACCCAAAGGGTCTCCTCACGCAGAAGTGAACAACTTGGAGGGAGAGCTGCTTTTGGAGATTTTTCTTTCATTTTTTTATTAATTTTTTTGAATTTCATTGTAATGAATTTGTAAAAAAGATATAAAACTTACAAGAAATTGAAATCAAAAAAACTTAAATTACAATAATTAAATGATTATTCTAACTAACAAAAAAATGAAATAGAACTAATTAATTAAGTTGAAATATAAATAGAAATTAAATCAGAATAATTAAAAACTAAATTAAAATTTAAACTTAATTAAAATATAAACTAAACTAAAATGTTAACTAACAAAATTAACTCAAGATCAATATTTAACTAAAATTAAAAAATGGAATCAAGAATGCATTTGGAATGATAAAAAAATCGACTAAAGTACATGACTAACAGATGTTTAACAAAAATGCAAAAATGGCTGATGTAATATGATATGAAAAAGATTAGAATCTCTGAGGGTAAAATTTGGGGTATGACACAACCTTGTCTGACCAACATTATACCAAATCTTCACTTGTACTGAAAACATCACTGCACGCACACTTGATCCGAATAAACCTCAACTAAGCCTTGATTTAATTCAATTCAAACTTGCGAAGCCCTGAGCTCCGACCCAAAAGAAAAAGAAGGATTTTTTAATAATAGTTAGTGGATGGATGTACAGATGAAAAGTTATACAGGGTAGGACAAATTTGGGGTATGACAAACACAAGAATCAATAAGCCAAGCGTAGTCTGAATAATCAATTCTGAATAATTTGGATATCTGCATATATAATTTTATGTCGGTGCAAATTATTCTGACGTGTGTGGGATAACAAAGGTATGAAGAGTCTTGGTTTCCTGTAAAACCCCAATATCCCTCTCACAGGTGTGATCTAGACACAACAAGGTGGTCCCTAGAAGGTCGTCCAAACCATAACACTCAAGTGAAAACCCCCCGCTGTAGTGAATTCTCGCAGGACGAAGGTATTCTCAAACAAATCACAGTCTGGGATGTGGCTCTCGTGACAACCCAACGCACAAAATGCATATGTCACGACTATCCACATTATATCCTATGTGCATGCTCAAGCCCAGTGATAGAGCTTATCTCTCCAATAATATCTACCCATCCCAACAACAGCAGAAAATATAGTAGATATCCAGAATATACAGCATATTAATACTCAAATCAGTAAAGAAATGCAGTAAATAAACATAAATATAAAGCAAATACATCATAAAGATAAAGCAAGTAAAGCGCAAAAGATAAACACTCAAACAAGCAAGAAAGCAAACAAAACTAGGCGAGACCCCAAATTGCAAGAGCAAGGGTCCCCAACAGAGTCGTCAGCTGAAGCTAGCGGAATTATACCTGAGTGAATCGCACACTTAAAGATACAACAGAGTCGCCACCGAACTTTATTTAGTTCCAAAGGACAGAGAAAATATCGATAAAACCCAAGGGGAAGAGAAATGGGTAAGGGGGTCGGTTATGCGAAAGGAAGGTATTAGCACCTTACGCATCCTTCGTACTCGACGGGAACCATTTCGCTTGCTTCTAGGCTTGGATGGGTTATCTATCTAAAGGCTTCTAGCTACAAAGAGAGAGGAGAAATAAGAGAAACGAGAAAAAGAAAGAAAGTGCTGGCGGAGGATTAGGGCCCTCGTGCCTACGTACCCTCATAGTGCAATGAGGAAATCAGGGCTCTGTAGTTCAAGGAAACAGGGAAAGAGAAAGAATGGAAGAAAGTGGCTCGTCAAGATTTCGCAATCTTGTGCCTACGTATCCTCAAGTGTAATGAGGAATTCATAGCCTATGTAGTTCGGGGAACCGAGACAGAAAATAAAAAGAAAAACGGTGTCAAAATCAAGAGCAAAAGAGATAGACAGACTCCACTGGGGAATGCAAAATAATTGGCGTCAAAACCAAGAATGAAAGACACGGGGATAATAGCAACTTTGCTGAGGATAAAGTGAAAGAATGGTGTTAAAACTAAGAAGATAAAGGAGCAAAAGAATAAGAGTGACTTGCTAGGGAGTAAACAGAGGGAATGGTGTCAAAACCAAGAGAATAAGGATTCGGTATGTTAACTGACTGGAAGTGATTAACCGAAGAAGATGCGATTGAGAATCTGTGGGGAAAAGGGATTGGTGTCAACAAACGGGTTGTGATGAACCAAAAGAAGATATTACTGAACAATGAGAAGGTGTTTGACTCTGAAGGGCTTTCGGTATATTAACTGATAAACAGTGGTTAACCGATGAACGAGTGTGGAACTAAGCGAAGATTGTGACCCAAAGGATGGGTGTGGAACCAAGCAAAGGTTGTGACCCAATGGGGATTCGGTGCTAACAGAAAGATTGTTATCAACCAAAAAGAAATGAGTAATTAACCAAGAGACGGTGATTAACTTAAAAGGAGCTCAGTATGTTAACAGATAAACTATGCTTAACTGAGAAAAGGTGCAAATTGGTGTTTTAACTGACAGGCAATGGTTAACCAATCAAAGGGAGAGAACCAAAAGAAGGTTATGACCTCCGTTAGGAATTTGGTATTAATTATACAAATTTTATTCAACCGAAGAAAAATATTGAGCTTCGCTGGAAAAAAAGAGAATCGGTAATTAACCGATTGACTGTGATTAACCAAAGAAAGAAGTGATTACAACTCTGATGGGGAGGGAACAAGCAATGATTGACCAAAAGAAAAGCGTGTTGAACCAAAAGGAGATTGGTAACCCAAAGTGACAAAGATCTTTAACCAAGGAACTGGTGATTGATCAAAAAGAGAGATTGAAAGGTGCAAGAGTGATCAAGGATCGACCTGACTGGGGATCGAGAACACTACACTCTGGAGATAGAGACGATTATTCCAGGCACAGGGTCATTCGTCCTCTACCCAAAACAATCAAGATGAGTGTAGGAATTATCCACTCTCATCTCTTCTTTAGCACAAGAATATAGTGCGGAGATTGAAACCGACAGAGTAACAGTGCCAATTTGAACAGTGCTCTAGTGCGTCGTGCAGACCTCCGACTCAGCAGAGGATAAAGAGAACAAAGCTCTAAAGGATCCTAGAGAGAGAATCAATGGGAGATTGACTAATCAAAACAAGGTTTCGACCAATCGATCAAGGGAAATGATCAAGCCAACAATCTATCAAATGGATCGGAAGATCCTCAAGGCAACATGCGGATTATTGATTATACAAGATTAAACTTGTTCAATGAAGAACAAACTTAATACAATCAAGGATGAAATTCCAAGGCAGTACCAAATGTAAATTAGCATGCACCACAAATCATGTTATCATGTGAACAAAGGTGTGCAAGAATCAACATGCTCATGTAATGTCTAGAATGCAAACAATTCCAAGAATCGACAAATCGTGCATCGAAAGTTTGCATACATGCTTCAAACAGAGGTTAAACAACTCATAAACATCCACTATTATCAAGCATATCAAGCCATGGAAGTTAAATGAGGAAAGGATATCAAACAAGCTTGAAAATATGTAAAAATGGCATTATGGTTCAGTGTTAATCGGTTAAACATTTGCTAGTGCAAAGTGGTTAATCGATTAACCCTTGAAAAACAGCAGAATTTTACTGGAAAATAGAGGTGTTAATCGATTAACCATTTTGCACTAGCAAATGCTTAATCGATTAACCCTGGAGCAGTGGAAGATAAATCAGTTTTCAAAAGCACTTCCAGCAATTAATCACTTATCACATCATCCACATGTTATGGCATGCATTTGTGCATGAAAATTACATCAAGTAGAAGAAATTAATCATAAATTGAAAGAATTAAACATGGAAATCAAAGATCAAACAATCACATGATTAATAAATATCGAAAAACTATCGTAACTACATCGTAAATATGTGAAAGTGATCGAAACAGTAAATCGAGCGAGAATTACCAACCTACAAGGCAGAGAAGTACCTTGGTGATTGTTGTGAATAAAATGTGGTGAGATGAAGTCAAGAAAACCAGAGAATTCCAAGCTTGTGCTTAAATTGTAGCTTAACCAATCAAAACACGATAAAAGCTCTGAAATCGAATTTTGCACCGAAACGATTGAAGTAATCACTTGAATTGAAGTGGAAGTTGTTGTAATTGCAGAGATCCAATAAAAAGTGTGATGTGATGGAGGTTTAAGCTCAAGAGAAAGCAATTTTAATATGAAATTTGCTACTCTTCAATGGTGGAATTGAGCTCTAGTGTGGTTTTGGGAAGAAGACGAAGATGAATGTGAAGAAGATGCAGAAAAATCAGTGAGAATTAAGAGAAATGAGAGAGTGAATAATGAAGAATTGTGAAAAATGATTGAAGGTTTTGGATCCTCTTCCACAAATGTGGAGGTTTCTTAATATAGAGGTTAGCTTTGAAGTAGGCTAGGTTTGGGATGTGCTTTGGAGTGTGCTTTGGAGCTTGCTTTGGAGTTAGTTACACTTAACTCACTGAGTCGGAAGTTGACTCAGTTAGTTAGTTGGTTAATTCAGTGGAGCAATCCCAATGCAAGTCCAAATCAAATGGTCCTCATACTTGGAAATGAAGTTACATGGTAGTCTTGATTCAAAGTGATGTATTGGAATAAATGCATTGAAGTGTCTTGAAATGTCTTGATATGTCTGGAATATTCCACACAATGCTAGAACTAAGTAGACCCCAAAGAAGTAGAGGAAAAGTTGTTGTCATGAAAATGCAGCAAAATCTTCCAAAATACAAGGGTTAATTGATTAACCATTTTGCACTAGAAAATGGTTAGTTGATTAAGACAGCCAAAATTTGCCCAATTTGCTTGAAAAAGGTGCTATGGCCATGGCTCTGATTTTTGACATTTTGCTTTGATGAATATGCATAGAAACCCTTATATTTTGCTTGTGTTGATGAGGTGATGACCTTGTGAGGATGCAATTAATCGAGCTTAGAATACCTGAATATTCCTGCAACAAAACCACAGAGAAAAAGCGTTAATGCGTATGACAGTGATGCGAATGCACATGCTTATGCAAAAGGCAAAGGGGAGGTCAAATGTCGGGATACGACACATGCTATGCAGATGATGTAGATGCTATGATAATGCGTCGATTTGGCGATTCAGGGTCAAAATTGGGATATGACAATAATTCATGACATAATTCATTTTGGATGAATAATGATGAATCCTTTGATCAAATGCTTGTAAAATATGTCTAGGAAAATGCAGAAGTCAAAATCAAGTCAATGGTTAACAGTTAACCAAAAGTCAACAGCTGATAAAAAAGTCAATTGTTTGATAAAAAAGTCAATTGTACCCAAAAGATGTAGTTTTTTACCCTCTTTCATCGTAATCCATTCTTTTGATTTGTATCTCAAGCAACATGCATTGTATGATGAATTTCCAATAAGTGAATGAAATCTTCTTTTTATTCCAACTTTGCCATTTTCTTTAGCTTCAAGCAATCTTCTGAATTAAGTAACAATCATTCTAATCCCCCTCCTAACCATGAATCTTGAAAAAATAGATGATCCGCACCACAAGTAATACAGGAAATAAACCCGAATAATCACCAAATAATATCTCCCTCGAAAATCCACTAAATTGATTAAATCCATTATTACCAAACCTTTGGCACACTGAAGAATTATGCTAAATGCAATGAACGAAACGCTAAAATGAATGACCTAATTGGATAACCATGCATGCAGATGATTTAAGCATGAGCCAAATAAAATGAGCATAGGTAGGACAAATTTTGGAGTATGACAGTGGCCCCTATTTAATCTTCTTAAACATGAAGGTATGAATAGCAACGACTTTCAGTAATTCGAGGTTGAAGAGGATTTAATACAAAGACCCTAAAATTTGCACTCTGAAGAGAAAAGATAAGTATAAGTGCTTAAGTATTGTGATATTCCCTAAGGATTTTCTGAAAGAGTTTGCAACGAGCAAACACGATGGTAAACTAGTGGTTACTTGTAACGTGGCAATGGCGCCAATATAAGATATATAATCTTTTTAAGAGAGAGATCATCTTCAACTCGGAGGTTGGTAAAAATGTTTGTTGGGGGAGAAATGAATGACATCATTACGTATCGCTACTCGAAAAATACCCGAGCGCACCGCACGCTCGATGATACAACAGAGTCGCCACCGAACTTTATTTATTCCAAAAGGAAAGGGAAAATATTGATAAAACCCTTGGGAAAGAGAAACGAGTAAGGGAGTCAGTTATGCGAGGGGAAGGTATTAGCATCCCTCACATTTGTCGTACTCGACGAGAACCATTATGCTTGTTCTTTGCATGGATGGGTGGCATTATCTAAAGATTACTTGAGAAAGGAAAAAAAGGTTTATAACTAGGGTGCTCGCAGAGGATTAGGGCCTTCGTGCCTACGTATCCTTATTGTGCAATGAGAAAATCTGAGCTTCGTAGTTCAAAGAACTAAGGGAAAATGAAAGAAGGTTACTCGATACAATCTCACAATCTTGTGCCTACATATCCTCATAGTGCAATGAGGAAATCATAGCTCCGTAGGTCATGGAACTAAAGAGGAAATGAAAGAAGGTAGTGAAAGAAGGGTGTGCAAGAAGGTTGCTCACAAGGATCTCTCAATTCTCTCGCTAAGTATCCTCATAGTGCAATGAGGAAATCAGAGCTCCGTAGTTCATGGAACTAAGGATAAAAAGACAAGGAGGTTGATTAAAGTGCAAAAGAGTGCGACCTTAATCAATATATGGTAATTTAGGCAAAGAGCAAAACTAAGGTAAGGCGTTGACCAATAATTGGTGTGGCAAAAGGAGAAACAAAGGAGTATTGTTTGAATAGTTAGAGTATGGTTTGAACCAAAGAATAGGAAATTTTCAGAGTATACAACTCTATATGCATAAAGGGATGCCAGGATTGATAACCCTACAAGGCAGATGAATGATTTCCAAGGTCTATGAACTTATAGGTAAAGAACTGAATTGCCATGGTCTATGACCCTATGAGGCAAGGGAGATTGCCAAGGTCTATAACCTTATAGGTAAAGAACTGAATTTCCAGGGTCTATAACCCTATGAGGCAAGAGAGATCGCCAAGGTCTATAACCTTATGGGAAAAAATTGAGTTGTCAGGGTCTATATAACCCTACAAGGCCGGGAAAGAGGTTGCCAAGGTCTATAACCTTATAGGCAAAGAACTGAATTGCCAGGGTCTATAACCATATGGGCAAGAGAGAATGCCAATGTCTATAACCTTATAGGAAAAGAATGAATTTCTAGGGTCTATAACCCTATGGGCAAGAGAGATTGTCAAGGTCTATAACCTTATTGGAAAAGAGTTGAATTGATAGGGTCTATAACCCTATGGGCAAAAGAGATTGCCAAGGTCTATAATCTTATAGGAAAAGAATTGAATTGACAAGGTCTATAACCCTATGAGCAAGAGAGATCGTCAAAGCATGGGACTAACATGGCAAACATGCGAGAGTTTGTCTAAGCATTGGACTAACAAGACAAACTTGAGAAGGAATAAATTTGCCAAAGCATGAGAATAACATGGTAAATATGAGAGAGGGGGCTTGCCAAAGCATGAGAGTGTCTATCTAAGCATGAGGCCAATAAGACTGGCGTGAAAGGAAAAAGGGTATGCCAAAGCATGGGACTAACATGGAAAACAAGAGAGAGAGAGATAGAGAGAGAGAGAGAGAGAGAGAGAGAGAGTTTTGCCAAAGCATGGTACTAACATGGTAAACATGCGAGAGTATGTCTAAGCATGGACTAACAAGACAAACTTGAGAAGAAAACGAGTTTGCTAAAGCATGAGACTAACATGGAAAATGGGAGAGAGTCTGTCTAAGCATGGGACTAATAAGACATACTAGAGAAGAAAAAGATTTTGCCAAAGCATGAGACTAACATGGCAAACGGGAGAGAGTTTGTCTAAGCATGGGACTAACAAGACAAACTAGGGAAGAAAATGATTTTTCCAAAGCATGATACAAACATGGAAAATAGGAGAGAGGGCTTTGATTCACATGTGGGTGTTTGACCATGAGGTACTTAACCCAGATAGGTGTGGATGCCAAAGAAGATTGTTTGGTCCAAAGAGAAGAGTTTTGTTGACGAAGCAGTGTCATAATGTTGTCTGTTGAATGAGACTTTGTCAATCGTTGATTCAAATTGCACTAAAGTCTATGGGTAGAGGTGAATACTCTGGGCAGTGGGTCATTCGTCCCATACCAAAAGATATTTGGAAAGGGGTAGGAATTCTCCATTCCCATTCCTTCTCTACCACTTAAGGCTCGTGGTGTACAATTTGGATTGTAAATGACAAGTGTTTAGGAGTCTTTTTTCCGTGCTTGAAGGGAGCTCAGCAGTAATCAAGGCCTCGACGTCCAGAGTCTTGAATGTACAGTCTTGAACTTGAGTTTGACTTGAGATCTAGTGTGATGCAAGTATAAAGGTCTCAATTCAATCAAGTGATCAAGAAACTTATGATCGCTCAATTGAATGTGACTCCTAAGGGAATCATGTAACTGTTTAGGATAAGTCATGAAAAGTCGAGACTAAACACAACAAATAATTAATTTATTGTTGAAGCGGTAAATTGGCAAGCAAAAATAAAGTTTGACAGAATTCTGGGATTTGTCGTCTCCACAGGGATCGGTGCGAGGGAAAGAATGTTGTTTGGCGGTCTCTACGTTTCTATGCTTGGTTTGAATGGTTTTAAAGATATTAAAAAGCGGAAAGTAAAACATACGAACAATTAAATAAATCATACTTTAGAGAGGAGAGAACTCGTCATAGAATTGTATTTCATCTACCCATCAAGTACTAAAAAATATATCAATCAAATGCACGCAACCTAAATCACTCATCAACATCCCCATGTATCGCCCACAATAGAGGCTATGTCTAACACAAAGTCGAGAGAACAAATGTGTCTTCTCGTCGGTGATGTCTCACGCAACTCAACAACACAGACCATTAAGAACTGATACCCACTGTGAATATTAGACCTAAATCTATGTCTAGAGTTTATAGTTAAACATATGTTCATCTTAGATCGAGTTCGAGCCGTATATGTCTATAACAATCCAAACCCATTAAGTAAAATATCAAAGATGACATAGCTAAAGAGTTGTAAAAGAGATCTTATATAATTATCACAAAATATACATACAATCAAGATAAACTTACATACAAAACCGCAACAAATAGAGGATACAAAAAAAAGAAGGAAGATGAAGAGGAATATCTCTATTTGTCAACGCCGATTGAAGCAAATCCAACTCCAGATCATCAAGATATACACTCTAATGTTATTTATAAGTCTCTCTACTTAAAAATATGTTTGTGATGAAGTTGGGAGTAAAAATCCCCAAAAACATAACCTAAAAAATGCTAAAAAAGTGACTTTATAGGAAAAAATGACGTCCTGCGGCAAAAATGAAAAAGTGACTTTATACTGCCATAACAGTGCTTTTCCATGCTTTTGGGAAAATTCTGGTTGCCTTCAGTTCGCACAGCGACATCTAGGCCAGCTCACCTCGCTTTCATCTCGCACAACGACCATGACAGACTAAACATATCTTATTTCGACTATAACTTAAGAGTCGTAACTCTGTTTTACACACGGTCGAAAGCGTTGGAAAGATTATTCAATGCTCTATAAGACAATTACTAAATATAATCGCTTGAATACCTACAAAAATGAGATAAAAATAGTTAAACTCAATGATATTTACACAATAACGTAATATATACCCTGTAACATAAACTATACAAAATATACACAAAAGTTGAGGTTTATTGCTATAAAACGAATGAATTAAGCCAATGATTGCTAATTATTCACACTAAAAATCACAACAATTTAGCACTCATCAAACTCTCCCCAACTTAGACTTGTTTGTCCTCAAACAAAAATTGATCAACTCAATGAAATAAAGCAATTATCAAGAAATCATGCTCAACATGTTTTTACAAACGAAAACAAATGTATGGTACAAATATCAAAAGAATAAACAAAGCAATGCTTACCACTAAACTACAACAACGCAACGAATATGAAACAAAGACTAAGCACTAAACACATGTCAAAAATTCTAAAGCAATACAAATGTTCAAGAATGAATCACACCTAACACACGACATCATCAAGAGATGAAGAAACAAATATGAGGAACAAACTCACACACAACAATCTTGCTAACAACAATTCAAATTAGGCATTCATCTAAAAAACTCATATTGAAAGTATAAAAGCAAAAATCACAAGGGCTTTAAGGGTTGTAATGTGGCTTGGGTAACAAACAATTATTTTTCTCAAGGTAAAAAAAATAAAAACTTGCCTAATCAAATGAGTGATCATTTTTCACAATCTCAACCACTCGCAAATTTCCTCCACCTTTTTCTCTTCTCCAAATTGTTACACCAATCCACACAACTTATTAGCACAACGTTATTCAATTTTTTTTTTCAAGTATTTTTCCTTTTTTCATTTCTTTTCTTTTTCTTTTTCACTTTTTTCTTTCCTTTTCAAACTTTTTCTTTTTATCAACCTCTTAGCAACCAACATTTTCTCCCCAACTTGAATACAACCACACACAATGACATGAATGTTCCCAAACTTATTAGGCAAGGGTAAAAACTCAAATAACAAGTCATGGTTATGGTTCAAAAAAATATTAGAATCTATGCAAAAATGAACTCAACACCACAATTGGATTCTAACAAAGGTTCAAAGGGGTAAGCAAATTCTCACTCAATTACAAGGTAGATTGACTATTTGGTCAAGTGATTATGCTTAAAATCAAACAAAATGCCTTGATCATCTTAGTGCTATCATACAAATTAACACAAATACAAGATTAAACATAATTCAAACGAGTTAAACAAGAAAGTTGGTCTCCATGCAATTTAGTAAACAATGGACGGTTTCCTCACATTTGACTATGAACTAAAGTGATTCACAAATGAACAAAAATTGCTAGAGAATGAATGGAATGTTATTAGTAAAAACCCTAAGGTTCATGAACATGCTATGTTGTAAAAAGCAATAAACACATACCTTGATAATGCAACTTTCTTTCAAACGCTTATTACCACCACACATTTTCTTGTCGATACACTCAAACTTGAACAATCACAAAATGCATCCTCAAGCTAATAAAAAACAACTTGAGAACAAACACAAAAATTTATAAAAACCTAAAAAAAATAAATTAAACTAACTAAACAGAAAGCTATACAAACTCAAAAATCGTTAGGTTGCCTCCCAACAAGCGCTTGTTTCATGTCGTTAGCTCGACGCCTTTATTATGATTGGCTAGTAACTTCCTCACAGACATGCTGATACTTTTCTACAAAGCGCAAACCTAAAGAAAATGTCTTAAAAAAAACACTTGAACAAACGTTACAGGAACAAAATATATACAACACTTGAACAAACATAATGAAAAACAAAAGCAAAACAAGTATTTATACAAGCATTTATACAATATAGACAATTATGTACAAAGCTTAGAAATATAGAAACTATCACAATGTGATTCAATATCAAAACCAATTCCTGGCAACAACGCCATTTTGTTGAAGCGGAAAGCAAAAATAAAGTTTGAAAGAATTCTGGGATTTGTCATCTCCACAAGGATCGGTACGAGGAAAAGAATGTCGTTCGACGTAAGCTTGGTTTGAATGGTTTTAAAAAGAGTAAAAAAGCGGAAAGTAAAACATACAAATAAGTAAATAAATCATACTTTATAGAGGAGAGAACTCGTCAAGAATTTAGTTTCATATACCCATCAAGTACTAAAAAATCTATCAATCAAATGCGCGCAACCATAATCACTCGTCAACATCCCCACGTATCAACCACAACAGAGGTTATTTCTAACACAAAGTCGAGAGAATAACCGTATCGTCTCTTCGGTGATGTCTCACGCAACTTAACAATTTAGAGCATTAATAACCGATACCCACTATGAAGTTTAGACCTAAACCTATGTTTAGAGTTTAGAATCTAACAGATGTTTATGTTAGATCGCATTCTGTCATACCCCAAATTTTGACCACTAAGATTCCCCATCATTGTGCAAACCATCATCGCAATATGGGCGAACCATCATGCCTCATTAGTCTCCCCAAAGATGGGTGAGCATCCACTACAACCAAACTTAGGGTTTCAAGCCCTCTCAGAGTTCTTAGACATAGGATCAATCAAGGGATGACACAATCTTCAACTTGTATAAAAGGATTAAGAGGACTCCCACTTCAAGGATTAAGCACAAGGCTGCTACCTTCTAGGTGGATCAAGCCTTATGATCGCCAGTGTCACCAAATTAGGGTTTGGTCGACCAGGGCCTCCAGATAGAAATTTTCCTCTGGGCATGAGCCAATGCTTCAAAGCATAACCTATGATGCTCCAAGGGATCTCAGGAACCCAATCACCAAGTCAATTTAGCCTCAGGGGATGCATACATCAAAAATCAGGAATTAGGGTTTCTTGACCTAATTCACCCCTAAGTTGACTTTTGGGACAAAACATGAGACAAGACCTCAAGAGGGGATTTGAGGGTCTCAAATACATCACATTGATCCATTTACAACAATGGATTGATCCAAGAAGCTTGAGCAATAAGTTTCAATTTCATCAGAACCACAGTTAGGGTTTCGCGGAAAAAGTCTACTGTATCTTTGGCTTTTGACCAGGACATGCTCCCAAACCCTAATACATGATTCAATGCACCCTATAACACCTATGAAATCAATCCATCAAGTTTTATTTAGGTCAAGGACTTGATTTCATAGAGGATCACACAATTTGAAATTCATCTGACAAAAAGTCAACTGTGCACAAAAGTCAAACTTTGACTTTTTGAGATTTTTCACAATTATGGTTCCTTAACCCTAAAATGGTGTTAATGTGTGGTTGGAATCATCATTCATCAAGAAAAATCAAGAAAAGTGGGATAACTTGTAAAAGGGGTAACCATAAAAAACTTAGAAAATTTTCTAAGTTATGGAACAAAGTGGCTAGGGTACCAACTTTGGAGGATCATAACTCCTAAACCACAAGACCATTTTTTCCCATCCAAAGCTGGATTTGTAGCTCCCCATGGATTTCAAGTTATGGAATGATCAAAATCAAGAAAAGTGAAAATGTCAGTTTTTTCCAACACTTAGTGAAATTTTCACTAAGTCAGAATCTGCCTTCACTTTTTTCCAAATGTAGGGGCATTTTGTACTTGGATCCAAAAAGTATCAAAACCAATTATGATCAAATAGTTATTGTATCATATGAGGGCTTTCCAAAATGGCCAAGAAGTCCATCAAATTCCACTTGAGCCATGAGATATGACAATGGCAATATGCCTTGCTGAAAACTGCCAAGGCTAGGCAGAATTTTGCACCATTGCTCGATTTGGCAAAATCAGATAATTCCAAGCCTTGTCCTCACTTTGGACACATCTGAGGATCAAATCTAAAGGGAACAAACACTGATCCAAGCCTCCAAAGTCTTTGGAACAAGAAGTAACATGCCAAACCTAGAATTGCCTAAAAGAGGGACAAGACTCCAATTTTGGATTGAAGCATTCAATGCATACACCAAAGTGGCATGGACCGAGCCATTGCCAACTGAATTCAGTCATAACCTCTATTCAATGGATTGACTAGAGGAGACTTGGATTCTTATTGCTCAACATTGGCCAAACCTATGCAGCAGTTTTTATTCACTATTCCTTGTAAAACAAACTTGCTCTACTATAAATAGAGCTCATTTGTGATCAGTTTGAGTACACCAAAGCCATCAAACAGATGCTTTCCTCAAAATCTCTTCTTTCACTCAAAATTTGCCTTCCAAAGTAAGTCACTATCGGGTTTTGAGTTTGAGAGCAATTCCAATCAAACCAATCACACACACACCTCATAAACATCATATAGAAGTGATCTAAATACTCACATAACATCTGGAACACCAAAATCACAAAATCACCAGCCAACTGCTCAAGCCTTTGACAGATTTGTAGTTGAGGTGCCAAATCAAGTTCCATCTCAAATCAATCCACTCCAAGCATTTAGACACACTCCATAGCACCTAGGGAAGCTGTCCATAACCTTGGAACCAAGTTGTAACACCTTTAACACAAAACACGATCACCAGCTGCAAGTGGTAAGCATGAGCTCTTCTAACTCTATGATCCATGCAATTTTTGCTGCACAATAATTTGGCCATATGTTCATAATCATGCATGGAGTGTTTTCCCTCAATCAATTGCATTGTTTGAATCGTGTATGGAATTTCTGAACCTTCATGCAAATTTTAGGGTTCTTGAGGTTTCTCTTTGATTTCTTATTCCTTGTTTAAAATAAATGAAATTAAAGACCATAGACATGATCGTGAGGTTGAAACGAGTAGATTGATATGTAGATTACATGGTACAATCAAGTATTTAGTGAGATTGGATAGAAAACGCGAATCTGTAGAAACAGAGGAAGGGCGTGTGTTCTTGCCATGTTCTTGGCGCCCTTTTTCAAATATTTGAATATTTGAATTTTGTGATTTTATTTAATTGATTCAAAAATTAATTTCTCTCTGAGTTTTAATGATTTTGAGTTGATTCTTTTTTTAATAATTCACAAAAATGTTAAAATATTTTATTTTACCAAAAAATCCCAATAATATTATTTATTTCATATAATTGATATTTTTGCAAAGAATTAATATTTTAATTGTTTTTTACATTTAAAATATTTTTTCCTTCTTGATTTTGCAAATTTTAATGACTTCTAATCATTTTGTGGGTCAAAATTTGATTTTTGAAACATTAATCCAATATCACAATTTGTTTTCCACATGTTTAACAATTTTGATCATTTTAATTGAATTTTTATTCAATTAAAATACATTTTGGAAACAAATTAGCGTTTTTGATTAATTCAAACCTCATCAAACTTTTTCAAACCCTTTGGGCCTCTAGTAGAGTGTAACTTTTAGAAAACCAAAAAAATTTGGGCCTCAGTGTATTGTATAAGTCCCGATACCATCAAAAAAATTCGGCGCGGTCGTTGCCTTTCTAACAAATCAAACCCTTGGGCCTACCCTCGTGTTATAAGCCCCATTCTTTTTCTTTAAACACCTTTGGGCATCTAGTAGAGTGTAAGACCCAAACCCTTTTAACCAAAACTATTTTGGGCCTCATATATTGTATAAGTCCCTCTGCGTTAAAAGAAAATCTCGGCGCGATCGCCAGTTCAAAAACCATTTTTTTTGGGCCTCTCCTTGAGTTGTAAGCCCCACCACTTGTACAAAAATAAACCTTTGGGCCTCTTGAGAGAGTGTAAGACCTATCCCTTTGTACAGAAAACCTTTTGGGCCTCAGTCACTTGTATAAGTCCCTGTACAATGTACAAAACAACAGTACAATCACTGATAAAACTTTGGGCCTCTCCTTGACCTGTAAGCCCCAACAATCTTTTCAAAGCACTTTCTCCTTTGATTTTGAATATAATATTGTTATCAAAGCTTTCTTTGTTGAACAACTAACAAAACAGCATGGAAGCTCTACAACCGAGTAAGTGTTTACCTGCTTTCTTTATCCGCTTTCATATATATATAACTGTATTGTGGGGCTGCTCACTGTAAGTCTTCTTTCACAAACTTTTATATACTTGTCAAATATCAACTGTGTAATACTAGTATAGTTATTTAGAGTGTTCCCCAGCAACTACGTCTAGCACTAGGTAAAACCCAGTTGATCGCTCTTAGATACAGTCAAAACTAGAACCCCATAGAATTACCAGACACAGTCTTCCCTCCTCTTGGGGTTAAACAATATGGAGACGTGAAAGGCAGCATTCTCGGTGAACCCTTTCTCAGACTGTCACCCTTAGAAGTTGTCAAAGAGACTCTACTCCCCAGAGATAATCTTTTCTCCGTGAATGGCATCTCTTGAGTTTCTTCCAAATTCTCGGACTTTCCTGGCTTGATCTATTCTCTATGAATAGCATGTCTTGAACTTCTCGGGGTTTGGGGACCCACAGGCTTCTTAAAAGCACCCTTAAAAATTGTCAAAGAAAATCTAACTCCCCAGAGATGATCTTTTCTCCGTGAATGGCATCTCTTGAGTTTCTTCCAAATTCTCGGACTTTCCTGGCTTGATCTATTCTCTGTGAATGGCATGTCTTGAACTTCTTGGGGTTTGGGGACCCACAGGCTTCTTAAAAGTATCCCCGCCTCCTCTTGGGCATTGTACAAGGACCCTTCGGCTTCTTAGAAGTTCTCATGCCTTCTCTTGGGCTTAATACAAGGACCCTGACAACCTCTTAAAGGTATAAGACAGAACTTAATCATCCTTTGCTAGAGCAGTCTTTCCAGCGTCAAAACTCCGGCCATTTAAGGGTTGATACTCATCCCTTAAATCCCGTGCCTCCTCTTGGGCATTGTACAAAAGATGAAACTCTAGACTTGGACAGTCTAAAAACCCTTTGAGTCTCAAAGGCATTCTCAATTTCCTTTCACAAATCGAAAAAAACACCGATCGCTCCAAAAGCCGGCCTCTCTCATGAGAGTTCCTCACCCTTTGGCCTGCCTATGGATGTAATCCTCAGCAGTAACCCAGCCTTCTTTTGGGCATTATACAAAGATCATTCACTATCTAAGAATCGATTTCTCCAAAACACCAGTATACTTGGACAGTCTCAATACCCTTTGGATTTCCCATTTCCTTAAAGAATAGGAAATAACCCCGATCTTCTGATCAGTACCAAAGTACAACCTCACCTGGAATTAGTCTCTTTATAAGAACTTATTTTCTCTTTTATACAACATATTGGACCTGTCACTAAACTGAAACAGTCACCAGCATAGATAGCCTCCTCTTAGGCTTTGTACAATGATTCTCTCCAGCGGAGCTAACCTTTTTAGCCTCTATCTCGGGCTTCGTACGAGATACAAATCACTCTCTTGTTGAGTATAAAAGACTCTCTTGTTGAGTCAAACATTTTTAGCCTTCATCTCGGGCTTTGTACGAGATACAAAAACACTATCTTGTTGAGTATAAGAAGACTCTCTTGTTGAGTCGATCCTCCTTTAGCCTTCATCTCAGGCTTTGTACGAGATACAAAAACACTCTCTTGTTGAGTATAAAAATACTCTCTTGTTGATTCGATCCTCCTTTAGCCTTCATCTCGGGCTTTGTACGAGATACAAAAACACTCTCTTGTTGAGTATAAAAAGACTCTCTTGTTGAGTCGATCCTCCTTTAGCCTCTATCTCGAGATTCGTACGAGATACAAATCACTCTCTTATTGAGTATAAAAGACTCTCTTGTTGAGTCAAACATTTTTAGCCTTCATCTCGGGCTTTGTACGAGATACAAAAACACTCTTTTGTTGAGTATAAAAAGACTCTCTTGTTGATTCGACCATCCTTTAGCCTCTATCTCAGGCTTCCTACGAGATACAAATCACTCTCTTGGGAAGTATAAAAGACTCTCTTGTTGAGTCAAACCCTTTTAGCCTCCGTCTTGGGCTTCGTACAAGACACATATAAAAACACTCTCTTGTTGAGTCAACCCTTTTAGCCTCTATCTCGAGCTTCGTACGAGACACAAAAGCATCCTCTTTTTGGGTCAATAGCCTCCTCTTAGGCTTTGTATAAAGAAATACCCATTTGATTCAATCAACCTTTTAACATCAAATCATGCTTTGGTCACAGGATACAAACATCAATAACTCATTTTCCCTCGTCTAATTGCTGTAAGCGGCAAGCCTCTGGATTATTTACATCCATGCCACTGTCCCTCTTTTAGCATGAGAAATTCCTAAGGAAAGATGGCATTGCTCTAAACTGAGTTAAAGTCTTCTCCTTTAGGTTAAAAATCCCCTATAAAAGGAAATTATGGCATTGCTGGATTCGCATATCCCAGTTAAAGTAATTCTCCTTTATAATCAGTCACCCAACAGTTGTCCAAACAGACCAAATATTCCCCTTTAGAGATGACAAATTCTCTTTAAAGTCAACACCCTTTTAGCTTCACATCTTGGGCTTCGAACAAGATGCAAATAGACCCTTTAGCTTCACATCTTGGGCTTTGAACAAGATACAACCCACCTTTAGCTTCATGTCGTGGGCTTTGAACAAGACACCAAAACACCATTTCCTCCCATAGAATAGGAGGAACTACGATCGCTCTGATTTCCCTGTTTCGTTAAACGGGAATACGTAGGCAAAGTTTGAAAAATATTAGCGAGCACACTAATCAAAAACCCAAAATCCCGTGCCTTCATAATCAATCGAAAAGCATCAGTCCTAACATCCTATCAATAGTCTAAACCCTGTGTTCTTAACAAAATAACCTAAGAGAGACCCACAATCTTTGTAGCATCTGTAAACCAACAGTTATCTGTTTAAACTCAGTTTGCAAGCAGGGTTAATTGGAGACATCTATTTCCCTTCCTTCATCAGCTTCAATAGGATAAAAAATGAATCGAGCTTTAGTACCCAAAAGGGATAGTACTTCGCAACCACACATAAAACTCGCGCTACAAGTTCGAACCGTATATGTCTATAACAATCCAAACACATTAAGTAAAATATCAAAGATGACATCCCTAAAGAGTTGAAAAAGAGGTCTTATATAATGATAAATAAATATACATACAATCAAGATAAACTTATATACAAAACTCTTGAAGGTGTGAGAAAGACACAAGAAAGGGGGGTTTGAATTTTGTTTTAACTCTTACTAAAATTTTCGCCCCTTATCAATCGACGTACAAATGAATATCAGAGTTAAATTGAGAGACTTTATCTAGCAAAACGTCATTCAGATTGTGTTATGTATGAAACATAAGTGACAAGGCAAATCTGAATTAGCGATGCTTGAATCAGACTTGCAATGCGGAAGCTCATCAGAGTTTCGTTGCAAGGTTTTGACTTGCTAAGCAAGGTTCTGATAAATAATACAGAAACATAAATAATCAAACAAAGCATAAACAAGATTAAAGAACACACGATATATCCTGGTTCACTTGAGCCATTCCCAAGCTAGTCCAGTCCACCCTTCCAAGGTGATTTCGCCTTGAACACAAGGACTTAATCCACTATAATCAAAACCGATTACAGATGCACAAGCAACAGTCGGTGACTAATATCCTGCACAACCACAGCTATGACTAACCCACAATGAACCGTTCAGGGATTAAACTTAATAAATATAACAAACATTGACCTAATAGGTTCCAATCTCGCAAGATCTACTATCAGGATTTCACAACTAAACGTTCAGGGATTCGACTTAACGAATATAACGTTTACTGACCATTCTCCCGTGATTTTCAATGAGTTCCATCAGTGATCTCACAGGAGTCTGACTCTTAACTGGTCCTCTTTGAGATATGACTATCATTGACCATATTTCAGGATTTCCACAATGACACCAAGCCATTGTCTTCTCAAGTCTCTGATCACACTGATCACTTGAGGAATCCTAACTCACATAGAATTAGTTGTTTTGGAGATTACATAAATTGCTTCTACATAAGCAAATAACTCCTAAATTTAAGTACAAAAGAACACACAAGTGTTCGAGCAAGATATGAGCAACATCTCCTTTCTATCTTCAGATTCTACAAAGATGTATGTTGATTTGACAGTTGATGACATCTTGTAGGTCTTCTTCTTCATCTTCTTTGTTGAGCAAGCTTCGAGCAATAACTCCTTGCTTCAGATCTTCAATATAGCTCAGATGATGAAGTTGGTTGATGACTTGGTTGATTTGCAATGTTATCTTGTTCATCAACAGCTCTGTTCCAATTGATTGTTGTTGTATTGAATGATGATCTTTGAGCTTCAACAATAATGGTTGTGTGTTAATGGCGATAGCCTTAAATGTTTAGTGTAACAATGATAACTGATCATTGTGACTATCATCACATCGACACCTTCAGAAGTGTATACTCCTTTCCTTTAAATAGCCAAGTAAAAATATAGTCATTGGCTGTTTGAAAATAGTCGTTATGCAATGATGAAAGTTGTACTGCCATATCTTCTTTTTACTGTAGAAGTGATGAGATAAGTCTTTTAGAACGGTGTACAGTCATTGCTAACGGTAGCATTTGTCTTCAAATCTTCAGAGACTTCTGATGGTAATTAATTGAAGCATGAGTAGAGACTTTATAACTGGGTCTTAGAAACATCAAGTCTTCCTTCTTCAGAACTTGTCCATTAGGAATCTGTCTTCAGAGCTTCATCACTTGTCTTGAAACCCGTTATCTTCACTGCTTCAAGTCTTCAGAATCTTAGGAACCTTGTTCACTCAGAATGATGTCTTCAGAGTCTTCAGCACTTGACCTTTAGAACCATAACCTTCAGAACACTTTAGTCTTCAGAGTCTTTCTGCACTTGGTCTTTAGAAATGCCCCTTTGTTGTTAACCCGACCATGCTACAACCTTTAAAGCCCTTAGTGATCTTTTTGCTTCCATGTTTTCATTTTTGATTGTTAGATGTTGTATGAATTGATTGTTATTTGCAATGTTTGTCGGGTGAGTGAAATTTCCCCGCGGTTTTAAACGCGTCAATTTCTTCATTCTTATTTTGAAGAGGAGTGTTAGAGTGATTCGAGTGTGAAAACTTAGTTGTTCTTGGAAACAATTATGGTATTTGTTTAAGAACTTAATTCTTGGTCATTGTTCGATTCTATTGAGTGGTGAATGTTGCTTGTGCGCATTTTCGTGCTTGTCCGCATTTATCTTTCTTTGGTTGAATCTTATGCTTGTGCAAATCTTCTTGTTTTCAAATGAGGGTCATATTTTGCTTGAGGACAAGCAAAAATCTAGTTGGGGAGAGTTGTTAGGTGCGGATTTGACCTAAAAATGGACTATCTTTCTTTGCACTTTTTCCACTCTTTTCTCATGTTTTCATTGGTTTTGCTAATGATTGTTGTTCTTCTTCTAAACATCGTGAATATACCACTAATGTAACACCCTTCTACCCCACAAATAATTTTAGGAAAATAATTCATATTATCAGAGTAAAACAACATGAAGGATGCCACATGTATTCAAAAACATCATTTAGTAATCATTATCCTGTCCCGTAACACGGGTTACTCGTTCATAAAAATCAAAATTTACAACTTCGCAGCGGAAATCAACTTTTATTCTCTATTTCATAAAATTCTTCACAATGAATATGTCCAAATAAAACACCATCATCAAGGTTATAAAAATTCAGTCATACACTAAAAGCAACGAGATTCACAACAATTCCCAACCCGATGTTACATGACACGGAGCAGGACACCCCTAAACACTACTAAGGACAACTCTAAGCAGAAACACTCCAAAGCTACATCCTCCGGCATCGCGAATCTACTCTTGGTTATCTACAAGTTACCCACGTAAGAGGCAACATTTCCAAGCAGGCAGAGTGAGAAAACATAATTCGATATAGTAATATAAGTACATGGAAAATGAACAGTAAGGCAACAACAACATCATGGCATAGCCAACAACCACGTCATAGCATAATCAATTAACAACATCAGGATATAATCAACAACAACATCATAACCCAATCAACAACGACCTCATGATATAATCAACAATAACTTCATGATATATCTATCATCAACACCATAGTATAATCAACAGCATCAACACAGTATCATTAACAACAACCACATAGTACCATCAACAACAACAACAACATAGTATCATCAACAACAACAACAGAATATCCTAAACTTAGAATCCATAATACAACTCATCATAATTGCTCCATAAGAAATGCAATGTCAACTTCAATGAAAATGCAACGTATGCAATGTGGTACCGACTTTTCTCCATGTGATGGACACTGGCCATCAACCCTCCACAATGGGAGCAAACCATAACAACATATCACTCCAATCCGCACTATGGGATTGAAGCTACCAATAGGCCGAAGCCCCATCATAAAAATATGCCATGAAATGCAATGATGCCAAACTCCTCAAATCATCAAAATCCACATGTGCATCATGCATTTCATATTTCACCAAAAATCACCATATAATCAACAAGGAAATCACCATATAATCAACAAGGAAATCACCATATAATCATATTTGTCGCCATATCCTATCCAACAAGAATTCATCATGTAATCATGTTTATCATCATATCATATTCAACAATAATTCATCACACAATCACGTTTATCATCATATCATATTTCAACAAGAATTCGTCATACAATCATGTTTATAGTCATATCATATCCAACAATAATTCATCATGTAATTATATTCATCATCACATCATTTCAACAAGAATTCACTATATAATCATGTTTTTATCTCTCTTATATTGTCAACAACTATACAACAATGAATCCACAAGAAATCATCAATATTTCGACTCTACGGAAACAACACGAGAAAACATCGAGAAACTTCAAGAAAACAGTAAAATATAAGACAACCAGCTGTCTGACACGGCCGCCCGTGTCCTGTGACACTGCCCGTGTCAGAAGAACTAGGACACGATTCCAAAACATCAAAAAAGTAGCAAGTCAGCAGCCTGACACGGCCACCCGTGTCCTGTGACACGGCCCGTGTCAGAAGCCCTGGGGCCAATTTCCAAAAAAAATCAATTTTTCATTCACGACCAGCAAGCTGACACGGCCGCCCGTGTCCTGTGACACTGCCCGTGTCAAGAACTCTGCAACACGCAATTTTATTTTTCTCAACCAGTAGGCTGACACGGGTGCCCGTGTTGTGTGACACGGCCCATGTCAGGATGCGACAAAACCCAAATTTTCCCGAAAAGTGTTTTTCTGCGTTTTTAACTTTGATTGCCCCAAAAATCAGTGTTCTACACGAAAATTGATCAAAAACACTCACAAAACACACAAATAGTAATATGCATCATTCAAACTCATCATATCTTCATCAAATTACTCATTCTACATCAAAAATCATCTAAATCAACACAACTCATACAATCCCTAATCTATTCATCTCCGATTCCTATAAAACTATAAGAAATTATGAACTCTCCCCATACCTTAGAATAATCCGAAGCTTTTCCTTCCTTCTTCAAGATTCTTCGAGAATTCCTCAGCCCTTTAGGTTTCCTCTCCCTCTTCTCTGCTTCAGTTTCCTTCACCAAGAACACGATCAGTTAGAATGATCGTTCCCTTTTTTCTTTTAGTCATATATCCCAGTTTATGAACTTCCCATCCTATCCTCACTTATTCTCCAATAAGACCACCTTGCCCTTCCTCATTTTATTTTAAATAATAATAATAATAATAATCTAAATAAATGATTATTCATTATATTAAAATTATTAAAAATAATCTTTTAATCCATAATTCTCCAAATTATCCAAAAACCTCTTAATTCCTTCTAAATCAATTAAATAAATAATTAAATAATTAATTTAGATTTTCGGGTCGTTACAACTCTCCCCTACTTCAAGAATTTTCGTCCTCGAAAATTTACTCGATGCATACCACTCTAGATACGTTATCACCTCCGACGAATAACGTAATACAATAATACATTTTATCAATGCCAACGACAACAAGATGAAATGCTCACGCGATGTACCCGACGACCAACTCAACACACCGAGAATAATCAGGGTAGGAACATACAGGTTCACTATGAACCAGAATACAACACGATTGTTACCATCGCCATAGGCAACCCTCCCCTAACTCCCCATCATAGGAATTAGCTACTCGCACTCGAACCATCACCATAGGTAACGAGGTAATAACAAAGATAGGAACATAAAAGTCATAACACAACATCAACGAAATCAAACCACCAACATCGTTGTTACTCCAATAAGAACCAACTGCGCCATTCATGCTTTCGCTGCGCACTCTGAGTACTCACAACTATCTAATCTACCAAGTTTACATCAACTTCCGACCATCAAAGCAGTCATAAGAAAAGACTTTTCAACTTAACTCATCGGAAATTCCATCCAAACAGGCAGTCTATACTCTTGTGATTACTGAATACTTCGAACTCGGATCCGTAAACAGTACCTCCGAATACCCAACACAACTACAACCGCAGCCAATTCCAAATCTTAAATAGGATGGATACTTTCAAGAATTCTCAATTATCGTCGACATAAACCACAACTTCACCACCTAGTATCAACACATCATCAAAATTCGTCTCAACGCATAACAATCTCACCACAACATAAGGATACATGTGTCCAATTAATCTCAACAAGAAAAATTCATCTTCCAAACAAAGCTTAACACCCAATAGCCATAGACTTAGCCTCAATAACCTACACTTAACATGGCATATTAACCAAACCGATCAAACAAACTAATTCCTCAAGTCCTAATCATACTAGCACAATCCTCCACAATCCCTCATCCGAATTAACATAGCCACTCAACTTCATCTTTACAAATCATAATTCACACCTTGCTAACTCAGCATATAGCTTCACTTCTTTCAATACTTGCCACTCAGCTCCCAAATACTCCACGCACTCTCCTTCTGATTTTATAAACCTCAGAATATCCACAACGAACACAGTTATAACTTATCCAAACAAGTTTGGAAAACACCATTCATATCTCCATATATACACTTTAAGGCATACCAGGCACTACCCTTCTCAATCCGACATCCTTGGTCAAATCATAGTCTTACATTACCATTTACTTCCTACTTGGTTTATCTCTACAGTTCTTCAAGTTTCATGTCAGTCGAATTCTCGATCCACCACAAATCAAAACCCAAGTTATCCAGAACACACTGTGAGCTTCCAAACTACTCACTGATCAACTCGCAACCTCATACTAACATCCTCAAGTCCACCTCATTTCCCTATATGGGAACCCGCATCGACAACTCAAACAATTCATAAGCATCTGGCTCAACTCTAAACAATTCACTGCGCATACTATTCTAGTTGGCAAGACACGTCTACTCCATCCAGCATGATTCCGTCGAATATCAACAAGAGATTAAGGGTGATCAGTTCCTCAATTTGTTAATAGACAGCCGGCAACCATAATGGTGGCATAAATCATCATTACCTAACTACAATAGTGTCCTCTTCCTCGTGCTCAAAGTTATCTAAGCATACTGCTCTACCATTCCTCTAAGACTTACAAACGTTCTTCTTAATTTCCTTATCTCCAAGAACGCACAAAATCCAACATATACATTCTTATACACATTTGTTGTACAACCCAATTATCGAATATTCTCCTGATACCGGAAACGTTACCACATCACGTACAATCCCAATCGACTCACTTCAGTCGAAACATTTATCTAAGTTCAAACTTTTGACGACCCTAACCAATCCTTCATCTTCCTTTTTAATCTCACAACTTCGATGATCTGTATAATTTCACACTTGATCATCATTCCACTCACATCCTCAACAATACCATCTCCTCATCTAGTTGGTGATGTAGCTCCCAAAATTTTTTTTCGACTCATGCCGACACATCTCGCCAACAACATACAATCCACTTTACTATTTAACATCCTTCAAAGATTTCTATACTTTAATCATTCTCAACTATCATGCGCCGCACTTTCATGTGCTTCTCCGATACTCTTCTTCTTATTACTAAGCATCTCATACTTGACTTCATCTTACTATTTCCAGCAAGAATTGTCCAACTTCGAACACGATTATCTTCTTCAATACAGATCTCCCGGACACAAAATCACATTCCAAAATGAAGGGAATTTCATGTAGATTCCGGAACTTCAAGAATCTCTCAAATCTGAATTACGAGTAAAAAGTTATCGTCTTTGCAAGGGGACTGGTCAAGAAATCTCGTATACAAACTTCCACCAAACAAAATCAGCATCAGACCCAACTATTCAAATGCGTCTTTCTCTCTGTTCAAAAACATGCCGAAGACAAAATTTATATGCAAACTATAGGGAATTTCGTAAATTTTCCGAAAAGTCCAGAATCGCTTTCATCGGAGTTACGAGTAGAAAGTTATGCCCTTTTTACTGAAGGCTGTCCCATAAAGGCGAAAATAAAAACCGAAATTGGTGAACATGAGTTCTACCTCTTTCTCTTACTTCTAAACTCTTCGCATTTCCCACTACGGCTCGCAGTTCAAAAGATTCCAACAGCTCCAACGACTTCTACAACCTTTTCCAACCACTCACCAATAATTCCACAGCAAGGTCTACAGCACCCGTCACTTAATCAGTGATCCAACATCGACATCTTACGCAAGGCTACTTAAACAACAACTTCACAGTTCACCAACAACGCGGGATATAGCAACGTTCTAAATTCCGTCTTATAACAATCATCCTTTGTCCAAGACACTTCAACTTGCTAAACAACCAAAATCTTAAATCCATGTTACCTTCGAATTCGGAAAACAACAAAGCTTCCACAACACTTGCACTGTCGCCATCAGTAGCATACAGAACAGACATCATACAACTGAAGCATATCCGAGAAGCACAGCTTCTCCCCCACTTAGCTTCAAACCAACTCCTGCAAGCAATCGACTAGAAAGCAAACCAGTACCGACAGTGTTTCACACACTTGTCGCGTACAGAGGAATGAACAACAATAGACAACATTGGCCGGACAGACCGACCTGCTCTGATACCACTAATGTAACACCCTTCTACCCCACAAATAATTTTAGGAAAATAATTCATATTATCAGAGTAAAACAACATGAAGGATGCCACATGTATTCAAAAACATCATTTAGTAATCATTATCCTGTCCCGTAACACGGGTTACTCGTTCATAAAAATCAAAATTTACAACTTCGCAGCGGAAATCAACTTTTATTCTCTATTTCATAAAATTCTTCACAATGAATATGTCCAAATAAAACACCATCATCAAGGTTATAAAAATTCAGTCATACACTAAAAGCAACAAGATTCACAACAATTCCCAACCCGATGTTACATGACACGGAGCAGGACACCCCTAAACACTACTAAGGACAACTCTAAGCAGAAACACTCCAAAGCTACATCCTTTGGCATCGCGAATATACTCTTGGTTATCTGCAATTTACCCACGTAAGAGGCAACATTTCCAAGCAGGCAGGGTGAGAAAACATAATTCGATATAGTAATATAAGTACATGGAAAATGAACAGTAAGGCAACAACAACATCATGGCATAGCCAACAACCACTTCATAGCATAATCAATTAACAACATCAGGATATAATCCACAACAACATCATAACCCAATCAACAACGACCTCAGGATATAATCAACAATAACTTCATGATATATCTATCATCAACACCATAGTATAATCAACAGCATCAACACAGTATCATTAACAACAACCACATAGTACCATCAACAACAACAACAACATAGTATCATCAACAACAACAACATAATATCCTAAACTTAGAATCCATAATACAACTCATCATAATTGCTCCATAAGAAATGCAATGTCAACTTCAATGAAAATGCAACGTATGCAATGCGGTACCGACTTTTCTCCATGTGATGGACACTGGCCATCAACCCTCCACAATGGGAGCAAACCATAACAACATATCACTCCAATCCGCACTATGGGATTGAAGCTACCAATAGGCCGAAGCCCCATCATAAAAATATGCCATGAAATGCAATGATGCCAAACTCCTCAAATCATCAAAATCCACATGTGCATCATGCATTTCATATTTCACCAAAAATCACCATATAATCAACAAGGAAATCACCATATAATCAACAAGGAAATCACCATATAATCATATTTGTCGCCATATCCTATCCAACAAGAATTCATCATGTAATCATGTTTATCATCATATCATATTCAACAATAATTCATCACACAATCACGTTTATCATCATATCATATTTCAACAAGAATTCGTCATACAATCATGTTTATAGTCATATCATATCCAACAATAATTCATCATGTAATTATATTCATCATCACATCATTTCAACAAGAATTCACTATATAATCATGTTTTTATCTCTCTTATATTGTCAACAACTATACAACAATGAATCCACAAGAAATCATCAACATTTCGACTCTACGGAAACAACACGAGAAAACATCGATAAACTTCAAGAAAACAGCAAAATATAAGACAACCAGCTGTCTGACACGGCCGCCCGTGTCCTGTGACACTGCCCGTGTCAGAAGAACTGGGACACGATTCCAAAACATCAAAAAAGTAGCAAGTCAGCAGCCTGACACGGCCACCCGTGTCCTGTGACACGGCCCGTGTCAGAAGCCCTGGGGCCAATTTCCAAAAAAAATCAATTTTTCATTCACGACCAGCAAGCTGACACGGCCGCCCGTGTCCTGTTACACTGCCCGTGTCAGGAACTCTGCAACACACAATTTTATTTTTCTCAACCAGTAGGCTGACACGGGTGCCCGTGTTGTGTGACACGGCCCATGTCAGGATGCGACAAAACCCAAATTTTCCCGAAAAGTGTTTTTCTGCGTTTTTAACTTTGATTGCCCCAAAAATCAGTGTTCTACACGAAAATTGATCAAAAACACTCACAAAACACACAAATAGTAATATGCATCATTCAAACTCATCATATCTTCATCAAATTACTCATTCTACATCAAAAATCATCTAAATCAACACAACTCATACAATCCCTAATCTATTCATCTCCGATTCCTATAAAACTATAAGAAATTATGAACTCTCCCCATACCTTAGAATAATCCGAAGCTTTTCCTTCCTTCTTCAAGATTCTTCGAGAATTCCTCAGCCCTTTAGGTTTCCTCTTCCTCTTCTCTGCTTCAGTTTCCTTAACCAAGAACACGATCAGTTAGAATGATCGTTCCCTTTTTTCTTTTAGTCATATATCCCAGTTTATGAACTTCCCATCCTATCCTCACTTATTCTCCAATAAGACCACCTTGCCCTTCCTCATTTTATTTTAAATAATAATAATAATAATAATCTAAATAAATGTTTATTCATTATATTAAAATTATTAAAAATAATCTTTTAATCCATAATTCTCCAAATTATCCAAAAACCTCTTAATTCCTTCTAAATCAATTAAATAAATAATTAAATAATTAATTTAGATTTTTGGGTCGTTACATTTGGTGCTTGTAATATGTGTATTATTATGCAGGAAAAGGCACTAAATTGATCAAAGTTATAAGACACAAGAAATTGTGCAAGCTGTCAAAGAAGGAGGAAAACAACAGCAGAGTTTGCTTGGCGAATCCTGGCGAACTTACTAGCGAACGGTGGCAAAGCTCCCAGCGAAGAGCTCCAGATTGAGACAGTGGGAAAAGGGAGTAAAATTCGCTTTGCGAAGTGCCAGCGAGTGTTTGTTGCTTCGCTCGCTGGGCGAAGGACCTAGGGAAGGACTCTTGGTTGAGGCAGTTGAGAAATGAATCAAAATTCGCTTGGCGAAGGTTTTGGCGAATGGCTCGCTTAGCGAATGAAACGTTCGCTTAGCGAGCCCGCGATGGCAGCCAAGGGCGGTTTAAGCTTTCAGAGGCACTTAAAGTGCCATTTTTCACCATTCGCTGGGCGAATGAATCGTTCGCTTAGCGAACGTGTAAATTCCTAAATTGTATAAATAGGATTTTCACACTTTTTAGGTTATGATCTTTAGAATTTTGGAGAGAAACTTGTAACTAAAAGATCAGAGCTTATATCTCTTCATTTCCTAGGAAGAAAAGGTAGGATCTTTGATTTCTTGTTGGAGAAGGATGTAATCTTTTGATACCTTATGTATTTAATCTAATGTATGTTTGTGAATGAATTCTGATTTTCGATTATTGTTGTCTTTGATTGATTATTTATGGTCTTGACAAAACCTTTACAAATCTTTGGTCTTAGATTTTCTTCTATCAATGAGCAAGCTTTTGACATGGTTTTGTGAGTTGATATTCATTTTATCTTTTGTTGTATTGTGTTGATTAAGTAGCATGGGTAGCATGAGTAGGATCGATACGGTATCGCGAGGATGCATGATAATAGTGATGAAGAAGGATATTCACATTCATCGGGCAAATTAGTTGAATACATGTAAAAAGGGTTAAGCATGTGTACTTATTGTGATCTTGGTTTAATACGAAGCAATCATTTATTTGATATGGATGTTATAGTAATATCTGTTTTGTCTTGAACTCTAGACATAGATTTAGGCTTAACACTTGCATGAGTATCAGCTCCTAATGCTCTGTGTTGGTTTTGTTGCGTGAGACATCACTGATGAGACAATACAGTTGGCCTCTCGACTTTACGTTAGACATAACCTCTGTTGTGAGTGATACGTGAGGATATTAGGCGAATGATTGATTTGTGTTTACTTGATTAGAAGAATGCACATGTTATCAATTGATGAGATCCAATTCCAACAAGGCTCCATTTATAATTCAGTCTTTACTTTATATTTTCCGTCTTTACATTTTCCGCATTTGTTTTTGGTTCCACTTTAAACCAAAACTTTTGAACCATGAGCTTAGAAACATAGAAACGGTCGAATGACATTCTTTCCCTCGTACTGATCCCTGTGGAGAACGATAAATTGGGTTACTTATATATTTTTGCTTGCTACTATTCTAGCTCCAACAATCATCAAATAAAATCTTACATTTCTCCACCATGCCTAAGTTAGATTGATAGTCGTCAACAGTGACTCCAGAGGCGACACATTTTGTGATTTTCTCTATGGAGGAAATAGAGATAGCAATTGGGAGTTGATAAACTTCTGACCAGATGGTATTGCCATCATAATTAATCTTGGCAAATTTCCAGAATTCCTTCACAAGATCTGGAAAGACAGAACCGTTTAGCAACGAGTAGTAACCATGCCATGATTGGATCTGCATGCTTTTTACAATTTCCAGACCATTATTTTGGAGTCGAGCTACGTTTGGTCGTTTTTCAGAGATGATTTCTAGGGTCTCCATATTTCCTCTAAAATTTGGGGCAGCCATTATTTTAGCACACAGAACGTTTTAAATTGATATCTGTTTAGACTAATAGTGGAATAAAGGTTTGGAGGATCGGTTCCTAGTATTTATAGAGTAATGAGATATAGAATTCAATCGTTTGTTTTAGGTAGGTTATGAGTGCCTAAGGTATACTACGAGACATAAATAATTGAAAAAGGCAGGGAGCAGTTAATCTCTTTAATGAGTGAATATCAACTGATCAGAAAATAAGTAACTACCCTCCACTTAGTGGCTAAAATAACTGTTACATATTAATGACATCAAAGGGAAAGGCACGAAACTACTACCCTACTGTATAAGAAACATTAAATGAGGATAATCATGTTTGAACATTTCCAAGAAATTTTACTGCTCATTACGCCCTCTTGAATAGATATAATGATTTAAGATATAACCAAGGTGTAGCGAGCGATTTTTGTCGGTGACGCGACCACCTTATCGCCGGTTTTTGAGTTTCTCCCTACAACGAGGAGGGGGAGCTACTTTCAGATTTCTTATTTATCCCGTGAAGCTGGAAGGGAAAGGGGAGCTATCTAAAACTAACCTTGCACGCGATTGTTTAACTGAACAAACGCTTAAAGAGATTGGGGGGTCCGGGGCCAGGTTATACAATGGGTGTAGCGAGCGATTTTGGACGTGGTTCTTAAGCACTGCCGCTCTGGGGTACTACAGGTCGATTAATTTTTTATCCTATTGAAGCTGATGAAGGAAGGGAAATAGATGTCTCCAACTAACCCTGCTTGTGTACTGAGTTTAAACAGCGGTCTGTTAGGTTACGGATGCTATGTGGAAGTGGGGCCTCTTTCTGCTTATTTTGTTAAGACTGAAATGACGGGACTATGCTATTGGTAGGATGTTAGGACTGATGCTTTTCGATTGATGTATGAAGGTACAGGATTTTTGGTTTTTGATTAGTGTGCTCGCTAAGATTTCTCTTTCAATCTTATGCCTACGTATTCCCGTTTAACGAAACAGGGAAATCAGAGCGATTGTAGTTCCTCCAATTCTATGAGAGGAAATGGTGTTTTGGTGTCTTGTTCAAATCCCAAGACATGAAGCTAAAGGTGGTTTGTATCTTGTTCCAAGCCCAAGATGTGAAGCTGAAGGGTCTATTTGTATCTTGTCAGAAACCCAAGATATGAAGCTAAAGGGTTTTGACTTTAGAGAGAATTTGTCATCTCTAAAGAGGGTATGTTTGTCACAACTGTTGGGTGACTGATTATAAAGGAGAATTACTTTAACTGGGATATGTGAATCCAGCAATGCCATAATTTCCTTTATAGGGGATTTTTAACCTGAAGGAGAAGACTTTAACTCAGTTTAGAGCAATGCCATCTTTCCTTAGGAATTTCTCATGCTAAAAGAGGGACAGTGGCGTGGACGTAAATAAACCAGAGGCTTGCCATTTACAGCCAATAGATGAAGGGGAAAGGATTTGTTTAATGTTTGTATACCGTGAACGAGGCATAGCTTTGATGCTAAAAGGTTGATTGACTCAACCGGGGTTTTCTTATACAAAGCCTAAGAGGAGGCTATTGGCCCAACAAGAGGGTGTTTTTATGTGTCTCGTACGAAGCCCGAGAGAGAGGCTAAAAGGGTTGACTTAACAAGAGATTGCTTTTGTATGTGTCTTGTACGAAGCCCAAGACGGAGGCTAAAGATGTTTGACTCAACAAGAGAGTCTTTTATACTCAACAAGAGAGTGTTTTTGTATCTCGTATGAAGCCCGAGATGGAGGCTAAAAGGTTTGCTCCGCTGGGGAGAATCATTTGTACAAAGCCCAAGAGAAGGCAATGGTAACTGTTTCAGTTGAGTGATAGGTCTAGTATGTTGGTTAAAAGAGAAAATCAGTTCTTATATGGTTAATGTTGTACTCATGGATTTGATCTGAGGATCGGGATTATTTCCTGTTCTCTAAGGAAACGGGGAATCCAAAGGAGCTTTAGACTGTCCGAGTCTATGGGTTTTATCTTATGTACTATGCTTAAGAAACAATAGTAGTAAGATCTAGACTCTTTGAAAGAATGTTCTATTAAGATGACTAATTTATGTTCTTATACCTCTAGGAGGTCGTCAGGACAATTTTTACGAAGCCCAAGAGGAGGCGAGAAAACTTTTAAGAAGCCGAGGGGCAATTTATACGAAGCCCAAGAGGAGGCTATCTTCCTGGAGGAAGAATCATTATACGAAGCCTAAGAGGAGGATGTGAAAACTTCTAAGAAGCCGGCGGGTCCTTGTACAACGCCCAAGAGGAGGCGGGGATGCTTTTAGGAAGCCTGTGGGTCATTGCATTAAGCCCAAGAGGAGGCTGATGAGCAGTTCCAGAAGGGGTTTCATATTGAACATTGGCCTTCTGTATATGAACTGTTCAAGGGGGGAGATTTCTTAAATCTAGTTATCTAAAATTGTTGTGAAAGAAAATTCTTATGGTTTAGGTTATGTTGAAATATACGGTATAACGTCGGATGTAAGGAGACGAGGTTTTGTCTAGTTCTAGACGTAGTTGCCGGGGAAACTCTAAATATCTATACTATTATTACACAGTCGATATGAGTTTATGAAAGAAGACTTAAAGTGAAACAGCCCCACAGTACAGTTATATACATATGAAAGCGGTAAATGAAAGCGGGTAAACACTTACTCGGTTGTAGAGCTTCCATGCTGTTTGGTTAGTTTGTTCAACAAAGAAAGCTTTGATAACAATATTATATTCATAATCAAAGGAGAAAGTGCTTTTGAAAGGAAAATTGGGGCTTACAGCTCAAGGAGAGGCCCAGGGTTTTATCAGTGATTGCACTGTTGTTTGAAATTGTACAGGGACTTATACAAGTGACTGAGTCCCAAGAAAAGGTTTTTTGTACAAGGGGATGGGTCTTACACTCTCTTATGAGGCCCAAAAAATGGTTGAAAGTGAGAAAAGATGGGTCTTATAGCTCAAGGAGAAGCCCAGTGGTTAATTTTTAAAAAAGGCGATGATCGTCGAGGTTTTGAAAACACCGTGGGTCTTATACAAGGACTGGGGCCCAAAAGTTTTTTTTTGGTTTCAAAAGGGGATTGGGTCTTACACTCTATTAGAGGCCCAAAAAAATGATTTTGAATGGATCTTATAGCTCGAGGAGAGGCCCAGATCGTTTGTTTTAAACTGACGATGATCGCGCCGAACTTTTGAAATACAACGGGACTTATACAATAAGTGAGGCCCAAAATAGGTTTGTATTTACAAAGGATTGGGTCTTACACTCTATTAGAGGCCCAAAGAGTTTAAAAATGATTTGTTTGAGTGAAAATCAAGGAAACCCTAAATTTGTTTTCTTTTAAAAGGAAATATTTAAAGAAAATCAAATAAAATGATAAAAATACCAAATAAGTTTGAATAACCACTTGTGATTTTTGTTGAAGGTTTGAAAAATGAGGTTTTCATCACAAGATGAATTAAAACCTACTTGGTTTTGATTTTCCAAAATGGATATTTATTTTTAAAAGAGTTTAAAAACAAATAAAAGACATTTATTCACAAAAATACTAATTATATTAAAAAGATAATATAAATCTAATTTTTTGGGGAATAAAATATTTCAACATTTTTGTGATTTTTTTCAAAAAGACCCAATAAAAAATAATTAAAATTGAGGGAGTTATTAATTTTCCAATTAATTAACAAAACATGAAAATATTGGAAAAAATAGCAAAATGTGAGAAAACACAAAATGGCATGGGTGGGGCTTGAACCCATGACCTCAAGGTTATAGGGCACGCGCCTTACCACTGGGGTGGTGATACATCCGTTGATTAAAACAAACCAACAAATATACAAGGCTTGCCTTGTTTTCTAGGCTTGACCAAGGCAAGTTTTGGCAAGAAACGGGAAGGTCCGTAACTTTCTCATTTTTCCATGGTTGGGGACAAAATTTATATGCATCTGGCCTAGAATTTCACAAGGAATCCAATGGTGGTGGTATTTTTTCAGATCATGCTCCCTCCTCAAAATCCGATGATGGTTTTGAAATAGGCCTATAATTGCATTTTCTATGCTACACTTTGGTACAGACATGAATTACATGATGAATATGTTCAAACACAACATATATAACATGTATGAGATGTGCATGATCAGTGGACTTCAAAGCAATGCATATTTTGGAAAGTTCAAGTCATGATGCTTACCTCTCTTTTGAGCTTTTGGGGTTTTTGTGCAATCTGCCAAGTTTCTTGTTCCAGAAATGGTTTTATGCTTTTGACACTCTCAAATGATCCCTTAGAAGCTTTTAGGATGAATGGAATCAGCTGGAACTTGCAAAAACACAAACTGGCCCTTTCTTGCAAAAGGGGTTAAAATGGCCAAAATAGCAACTCCCTCAAATGGTGTTCCAGATGAGGGAACCATTTGGGACAGTTCAAGGATGATATTTGGAGTGTGTTTGAGGTTTTATCTGGTTTGGAAAGTGACTGAATCAAGGCATGGCTTGAAAAATGCACAAAAGTACTATTTTGAGGTTTTGAGATGTGACTTTGTGATTTAAGGATTACAGGTCACTTGTGAGAGTTTAGATAGCTTAGATATGATATATTGGAGGTGTTAGGATCATGAGCTGTGATGGAAATGCTCTCTAACCCAAAAACTCAGAGTTACCTTGCTAAAGAAGGCATTTTGGCCTAAAGAGAGGGATTTTGAGGAAAGCATCTGTTTGTTGGCTTTGGTGTACTCAAACTGAGCACAAATGAGCTCTATTTATAGTAGAGCAAGTTTGTTTTGGGATCAATAGTGAATGGCAACCACAGAAGAGGTTTGGCCAATGTTGATCAATGGGAAGCCAAGTCTCCTCTAGCCATTGACTAGAGGTTAGAGCACAGGCCTTTGGTTCCCTAGTTGTTGGATCATTCTTGACTGAATTCAGTTGTAAATGTGTCAGTCCATGCCACCTCTAAGCATCCATTAAATGCTCCAATCCAAAATTGGAGTCTTGTCCCTCTTTTAGGGATTTCTAGGTTTGTCATGCTAATTCTTGTTCCAAAGACTTTGGTGGCTTGGATCAGTGTTTTTTCCCTTTAGATTTGATCCTCAGATGTGTCCAAAGTGATGACAAGGCTTGGAATTATCTGATTTTGCCAAATCGACCAAAAGTACAAAATTCTGCCTAGCCTTGGCAGTTTTCATCAAGGCATATTGCCATTGTCATATCTCATGACTCAAGAGGAATTTGGTGATGTTCTTGGCCATTTTGGGAAGCCCTCATATGATACAACTGTTTGATCATAATTGGTTTTGATACTTTTTGGATCCAAGTGAAAAATGCCCCTACATTTGGAAAAAAGTAAGGCAGATTCTGCCTTTATGAAAATTTCACTAAGTGTTAGAAAAAGTGACATTTCATGTTTTCAGCCATTTTGATCATTCCATAACTCAAAATCCATGATGAATTGGAATGAGGTGTAGTTGAAGCTTTTGTAGAGGGCCATGAGGGCTACAAATCTAGCTTTGGATAGGAAAAAATGGCCTTGTGGTTTAGGAGTTATGATCCTCCAAAGTTGGTACCCTAGCCACTTTGTTCCATAACTTAGAAAATTTCTAAGTTTTTTATGGTTACCCCTTTTATAAGTTATCCCACTTTTCTTGATTTTTATTGATGAATGATGATTCCAATCACACATTAATATCATTTTAGGGTTAAAAAACCATAATTGTGAAAAATCTCAAAAAGTCAAAGTTTGACTTTTGTGCACAGTTGACTTTTTATCAGATGAATTCCAAACTGTGTGATCCTCTATGAAATCGAGTCCTTGACCTAAATCAAACTTTATGGAATGATTTCATAGGTGTCATAGGGTGTATTGAATCATGTCTTAGGGTTTGGGAGCATGTCCTGGTCAAAAGTCAAAGCTACAGTTGACTTTTCCCGCGAAACCTTAACTGTGGTTCAGATGAAATTGAAATGTGTTGCTCAAGCTTCTTGGATCAATCCATTGTTACAAATGGATCAATGTGGTGTATTAGAGACCCTAAAATCCTCTCTTGAGGTCTTGGCTCATGATTTGTCCCAAAAGTCAACTTGGGGGTGAATTAGGTCAAGAAACCCTAATTTCTGATTTTTGATGAATGCATCCCCTGAGGTCAAAATTGACTTAATGATTGGGTCCATGAGGTTCCATGGAGCATATTAGAATATTCTTTGAAGCATTGGCTCATGCCCAGAGGAAAAATTCCATCTGGAGGCCCTGGTCGACCAAACCCTAATTTGGTGACACTGGCGATCTTGAGGCTTAATCCACTTAGAAGGGAGCAGCCTTGTGCTTAATCCTTGAAGTGGGAGTCCTTTTGATCCATTTTAGAGGTTTGAGAGGTTAGACCAGTTGAAGATCATGCCATTTCTGGATTTATCCATTGTCTAAGGCTCAAAGAGGACTTGAAACCCTAATTTTTGTTTGTAGTGAGTGCTCACCCATCTTTGGGGAGACTAATGAGGCATGATGGTACATCCATATTGTGATGATCATTTGCACAATGATGGGGAATCTTAGTGGTCAAAATTTGGGGTATGACAGATGCCCCTATTTAATCTTCTTGGACCCGAAGGTGTGAATGGCAAAGGTATTCGGGCATTCGAGGTGCAAGAGGATTAAATATCGGAATACCCGGAATTTTTTATGGTGATTAAGAATGGTAGTTCATGCATCCTTCTTCTTTTGCTAAGCAATGATGCTCAGAAAAGGTAAAAACTTCCCCTCGATCCTTGTCTTCAGCCAAGGAACTGGTCTCATTTTCTGATACAAACTTCCCCTAGATCCTGGTTTCCTACCAAGGAACTGGTCTAAGTTTCTGAAATAAACTTCCCCTCGATCCTGGTTTCCTACCAAGGAACTGGTCTTAGTTTCTGATACAAACTTCCCCTCGATCCTGGTTTCCTACCAAGGAACTGGTCTAAGTTTCTGAAACAAACTTCCCCTCGGTCCTGGTTTCCTACCAAGGATCTGGTCTTAGTTTCTTTTGTCAATAAACTTTATTGACAAGGGACGCTACTTGTAGCGGTTCTCCTCAAACTTCTCGCCGAATTTTCCTGGGGAGATTCCATTTGACGGAAAAAGATCTGATGTCAGACTTGCTGGGGAACCCAATCATCTGAGTTGCAGAGGTGTACACACTTCTCCGTTGGAGATGTCATTCGTTGACTCTACTGGGGGAGAACGAGTCTCTTGAGAGATTGTTTTCGCTTGGGGATATTGCATCATACTTTTCTCGGAGATCTTTTCAGAGAAATGCTATATGATGTGATCCAATTTTGAGATGCCGATGACCTTATGAACATCGATTCTCTAGAGAGGAAAATCAATGTGTTGTTGAAAGTCTTTAGTCGTGAGGATTTCTTAGAGGATTTTCCTTAATCCGGGAAAGCGAAGATATCATCTTCAATGGCGAAGAGTAACATTCGTCGAGTGTTTTCTTGTTTTTCAGAGGTTCAAGTTATCAAAGTGGTCGAGATCAACCGGAGAGAGATTGCTTAGATGATTCACTTCCCGACGAGGAAAGAACTGACAACTCGATTGAGAAGACTTTTATCTCTAGGGGATGAGACCGACTAGAGTGATAGCGATGCAATATGAATGCGAATGTAAATCAATAATGCATGATGTATGTATGTTTGTACTGACACAACTGACACGACATACAGACTAGTAGATGAACATGACTAGATACTCGGCCACGGTGGGAAATAAAAAGTATTGTTGGTTCAAGATAGCAATTCTGACTTGCTTAGGATAAATAGTCTCTGCGAGGAGCCACGTTGATCGGGCTTAGGAGATGTAAACTCGGTCGGGGATGTCGAATGAAACATGGTCTTCGACACAGTTGATCCTTCGTTCAGGCGCACTGGTTTAGAAGGAATACCTTGATTCTGCACTTTGAGGTTCGATTACTTCTGGAGAAGTGATCGATGTTCTTTCGATGTTCAACAGTCAAAAGAAAATGCCATCTTAAGTTTAAAAAGCAGAAAAAAATTTCGACAAGTAAATTCATTTTTGTTTCGTTTCAAGAATCGTTAATCATGTTTAAATGTCGTTTTGTAAAGCTAAAACAAATAAGAATTACAAACAAAAGCACAAGGGCTCAAATTTTATTGATAGGATGGAAATCAGCCAAGCGCGTGATTCCATAGAGTATTTACAAAGTTAGAAAATGGTAATTTACAGGGAAAAGGGCTACGTTGAAACATAACGACCACTATCCTTCTACCAACTTTGAATTCCGGGCATCCTGAGCTTCCGTCAAAGATGGCCTTGACCGGAGTTTTCTGATGAATGGTGTAACCGCTGCCGAGGGACTTGCCCCTTTGTCGAACGTAGTTACTTGCCATTACCCCTAATTTTTGCCTGGATTGTACTGTGATGTTTCCAATCCACCAGGATGATTTTTTATCATGTCTCTCATTTTTGCCTGACCGCCCTTTCGGGTTTTCAATCCACCGAGACATTTTTTTTATTTAGGTGAAGTATTTCTTGACTAAGTCAACATTTGTGGGGTAGGCAAATTCTTCTCCATCCATCGTTACAAGTCTCAAGGCGCCGCCTGAGAAAGCTTTCTTGACCTCATAGGGGCCATCATAACTCGGAGTCCATTTACCCCGGGAATCAGTGAGAAATGATTGTATCTTCTTGAGCACGAGGTCTCCTTTCCTGAAGACGCGAGGTCTGACCTTTTTGTCAAATGCCTTCTTCATTCTCTGTTGATATAACTGACCATGGCATAATGCCGTTATTCCCTTTTCTTCGATCAGATTCAGTTCGTCATGTTGATTTTGACACCATTCAGCTTTTGTTTGCTTAGCTTCTATCAATACCCAGATTGATGGGATCTCTGCTTCGATGGGGAGCACTGCTTCCATGCCGTATACTAGGGAGAAAGGGGTTGCCCCTGTTGAAGTGCGGACAGATGTGCGATAACCGTGAAGAGCAAAGGGTAGCATCTCGTCCCAGTCTTTATAGGTTACAACCATCTTTTGAACAATCTTCTTGGTGTTCTTGTTAGCCGCTTCTACCGCGTCGTTCATCTTGGGTCGGTAGGGAGATGAGTTATGGTGTTCAATCTTGAACTCAACACACAACTCCTTCATCATCTTATTGTTCAAGTTAGATCCATTATCAGTAATGATCTGGCTCGGAACACCATAACGGCAGATGATATTGTTTTTGATAAATCGGACCACCACTTGTCGGGTTACATTAGCGTATGACGCTGCTTCGACCCACTTGGTGAAGTAATCAATGGCTATCAGGATGAACTGATGTCTGTTCGAAGCCTTAGGTTCGATCATGCCGATCATGTCGATTCCCCATATGGAAAAAGGCCATGGGGAAGAGAGAACTTTGAGATGTGTTGGCGGTACATGGATTTTGTCTGAGTATATCTGACACTTGTGACACTTCCTCATGTATTTGTAGAAGTTAGATTCCATGGTCAACCAGTAGTACCCTGCTCTCAGAAGTTTTCTCGCCATTGTGTGTCCGTTGGCAAGAGTGCCAAAGGATCCTTCATGATTTTCTTTTATCAGCATGTCTGCTTCTGGTCTGTCTACGCATCGGAGCAAGACCATGTGGAAATTTATCTTATAGAGAGTATCACCGCTCAGAAAGAAGCTACCTGCCAGCCTTCTGAGGGTCTTTATGCCTTTTCTTAGTGCCCCAGGTGGGTACTCTTGTTTCTGAAGGAAGCATTTGATATCGTGATACCAAGGTTGATCGTCTATGACTGCTTCAATCGTCAAGATGTAAGCGGGCCATTCAAGGTGCATTATGTCAATCTTAGGTAAGTCGTTCCATTGACCTATGCTAATCATGGAAGAGAGAGTGGCTAATGCATCAGCCATGTGATTCTCATCACGAGGGATGTGATGAAACTCGACTCTGTTGAAGAATGGTAACAACCTTCTCGCATAGTCTTTGTAAGGAATTAGTCCGGATTGGTATGTGTTCCAATCTCCTTTGATCTGATTGACAACCAAAGCTGAGTTGCCATATACATCCAAGTTCTTGATTCTTAAATCAATCGCTTCCTCGAGACCCATGATACAAGCTTCGTATTCGGTCTCGTTATTTGTACATTTGAACGTAAGTCTAAAGGTGAAAGGAATGTGGGTACCCTGAGGTGTTATAATAATTGCCCCAATTCCATTTCCGTAATGATTGACAGCTTCGTCAAAGATAAGTACCCATTGGGAATCTGGTTCTGGACCTTCACTGGGTAGCGGTTCATCGCAGTCTTTCATTTTTAGATACATGACATCTTCGTCTGAGAAGTCAAATCCGACTGATTCCTGATCGTCAATCAGTTGGTGAGCCAAATGATCGGCTAAAACACTTCCCTTAACGGCTTTCTGAGCGTGGTACTCTATGTCATATTCTGATAGCAACATCTGCCAACGGGAAATTCTTCCCGTGAGAGCAGGTTTTTCGAAGACGTACTTGATGGGATCCATTTTTGAGATTAACCAAGTAGTGTGACGAATCATGTACTGGCGAATACGTTTGGCTACCCAAGCCAGAGCGCAGCAAGTTTTCTCGAGCATAGTGTACCGAGTCTCGCAGTCGGTGAATTTCTTGCTCAAATAGTAGATGGCAGACTCTTTCCTTTTAGTTTCATATTGTTGGCCAAGCACACAGCCCATGGAGTCTTCCAAGACTGTAAAGTAGATTATCAGCGGTCTTCCTTCCACTAGAGGTGATAGAATCGGGGGGTTCAACGGGTATTCTCTAATACTGTCGAAAGCGGTTTGGCAGTCTTTTGTCCAAACGCAATCCTGATTCTTTTTTAGTAATTTGAAAATCGGCGCACATGTCGCGGTCATGAGGAATATGAATTTGGAGATGTAGTTCAAACGTCCCAGGAATCCCCTGACTTGTTTTTCAGTCTTTGGAGAAGGCATTTCTTGAACGGCCTTGACCTTGTCAGGATCAAACTCAATTCCTTTCTAGCTGGCGATGAAACCTAAGAGTTTCCCCGAACGGACACTGAAAGTGCACTTGTTGGGATTCAAGCGGAGTTTGTACTTTCTCAACCGGTCGAATAGTTTTGACAGGTGGGTCACATGCTCCTCCTCTGTTTTAGATTCGGCAATCATATCATCGACATATACCTCGATTTCCTTGTGTATCATGTCATGAAACAGAGTAGTCCTGGCCCTATGATAGGTTGCCCCGGCGTTCTTTAAATCGAAGGCATTACCTTGTAACAAAAGGTCCCCCATGGGGTAATGAACAAATTTTTCTCCATGTTTTTCAGCGCCATCTTTATCTAATTATAGCCCGAGAATCCATCCATGAAGGAGAAAACTTTGAACTTTATTGTATTGTCTACCATCGTGCCAATGTGTGGTAAAGGAAAGTTATCCTTTGGACTAGCCTTGTTTAGATCTCTGTAGTCGACACACATTCTGACTTTTCTGTCATTTTTTGGATCGGGTACGATGTTGGCTAACCATTGAGGATATTCTGACGTAGCGAGGAAACCCGCGTCAATCTGTTTCTGTATCTCCTCTTTGATTTTGACAGCCATGTCTGGATGAGTTCGTCTCAACCTCTGTTTTACTGGAGAATATTCTGACTGTAACGGTAAATGATGTTCCACGATGCTGGTATCCAATCGTGGCATATCCTGATAGGACCAAGCGAACACATCGGGAAATTCTCTGAGAAACTTTGTCAAACTCTCTTTGGCAGTTGGACTGAGCAGTGCCCCAACCCTGATTTATTTTCTCTCTTCTTCTGAACCCAAGTTGACCGTTTCCAACGGCTCTTTGTGAGGTTCAATGGGCCTTTCCTATTGTCGGAGTAATCGGGAGATCTCTTCTGGAATTTTGTCGTCAACTTCTTCTTCAGCCTCAAATACTGGGAACTCAAAGTTGGCAGAAGGCATTGGATTGTATGTTTCAACTGGGTTTAAAACAAGCAATCTGCATGACGTGATGATTCGTGTTTAGAAGAGATAGAGGGAACGCAAGTGTGTGCGGTGTTTTTTCTTTGAAAAACTGCTTGTTTTTATTATTTGAGATGTTTTTTAGGATTACCATTTTCTGAGAAAAGCAAAAAGAGAAAACAGCAATTAATGCGGAAATTACATAATGACGTTATTTTATTAATGAACAAGTCGATTCTTGAAACTGCAGCCCTATAAAACAAAACTCTGTGGCTTTCGGCGAAGCGAAGAGGGAAATTTACAGAAAGTGAGCCCTATCAAAGTATTCGTTTCACCTGGGCAAGGTGAAAGGTTAAAGTAAAGATGGCAATTACTTAGACTTATGAATAATCTTCGGAACATCGAAAGCGACCCATTGGCACAGAACTCCTCGGTGAATCACAAAGTTTGGTACCTTCCTTGATTTATCTTTAGAAATAACACTGATTTTTGGCGAAGCAGGATCATTGGAATCTGTCTCCCAGGCAGAGTTGTCGTAGGAGGATTCCTCTATTGTATTTTGCATAGTATTTGTACTCTCAGCTGTATCTCCTCATCCAGTTGGCTGGATGTCTTCGAACCTGATACGAGAGCTTTCAGGAGCAGTGTATTTGACCATGAAGTCGTACTTTCCACTCAGTTGCCCCAAGGTGTCCCACACTTCTTTGGAATTGGAGGAGTCATCCCTCTCGATGACGTTGACCTCAGGAAAAGCATAGTTAATGAATACTAGTCCTGCAAACGTTGTGAATTCATCGTCGTGCTGGGTATTTTCAGGATAACCTGGGTGTTGATCACATGACATGGTGGGGACGCAGGTATTCTTTTCAATGATGCTCAGCTGATTTTCATTGTTCGACTAATTTTCTTGCCCTAAGTTTTCTGGGTAAGGCTGCCAGATAGGCAGACCATCCATCGGGCCATAGTAGCTAGTGTCAAAGTTGTCTTTCATCAGAGTGTCCTCCTCTAATGAGTTTGGCGGAGCACGGCATCCTTCCGGATCACAATCTCCATATACCATTTCGACGTCTGACCTCGGTATAAATCTCGGACTCTGTGCAAGAAAGCAAAAGGGAGTCTGCGTTTCGCATTGAGACGTGTAACCATCCTCGTTGAGATATGACTTCCATTCTTCCTCCGTATTGGCGGAATCATCTTCTTTGATGGTATGTACTTCTTGAGACACTGGTAAAGGAAACCTCCACTGTGGAAGAAGTTCTGAATGGGACGAAAACTTTCATTGTTGGTACCAACCTATGTACAGGTTGAGGAAAAGCCAAGACCTTTCCTTTTCTTAATGTCAATAGGAATGACAAGCTGCCTCCATCCTATTGTATTGGAATTCTCGACTGCTTTGATAGCATCTTTGTATGAGGAAATCTAGGTTCCTTTCTCTGATTGATTCTCATTGCTCACCTTAAGTGCTTGGAACTGAGTTCCAACAACCTCCTCGGGTTCTACACAAGTAGATAATGACAAGTTGCTTACGAGCAAATTCTGTTCTCCACAGACTATGACGAGTTGGCCGTTCTAGACGAACTTTAGCTTTTGGTGGAGGGTCGAAGTGACCGCCCCAGTCTGATGTATCCAAGGTCTTCCTAATAAACAATTGTATGTTGCCCGGATGTCTATGACCTGGAAAGTGACTTGGAAAGTATGAGGACCAATAGTTATGGGAAGGTCGACTTCGCCGATAACCGTTTTTCTGGATCCGTCAAATGCTTTGACGACGACCTCGCTGGTTCTCATCGGAGGGCCTTTGAATGATAATTGCATCAAATTAGACTTTGGCATAACATTCAGGGCTGACCCTGTGTCTACCAGTACACTGGCTAAAGCATCGTCCTGGCAGTCGACTGTAATGTTGAGCGTCATGTTATGACGGCGACCTTCTTCAGGTAATTTCTCATCACTAAATCCCAAGTTATTGCAGGAAGTGATGTTAGAGACAATGCTATCGAATTGTATAATTGTTACATCCTGTTCCACAAAGGCTTGCTCCAAGACTTTCTGTAGAGCCTCCATGTGCGCTTCTGAACTAAGTAACAGTGATAATACCGAGATCTTTGAAGGAGTTTGTAACAGCTGATCAACAATGTTGTATTCACTATTTTGGATGAGCTTCAGCATCTCATCATTGTTTTTTGAAAGGTCAGGATTACTGGATTGACCGACTGGTGGATCAGGAGCTTCCATCTGAAGTTCCTTTTCTTTGTTAGGTTCCCTAACCCCTCGGTTGAAGATTCTACCACTCCGTGTTACTCGACTGATGTCTGCAATATTCACGATGGAGGGTAATGGAATTTCCTTTTCATTCTCAACCATTGTTTCACCGTATTTGTAAGGGATAGCCTTAGTTGATTCATACGGTAGTGGTCCCGGTAGATAGATAACTACATGAGCCTTCTGATTCTTCTGACCATCGTAAGTAATTTCGATCCGTTCTCGGTTGGGAACTCTCGATTCGTCCAGTAGAGGGAGAAATGTACAAACATCCCTAGTCCTCTGATGATCAGAGAATACGACGACGTCCTCAACTTGATCAGCAAAATAGTTTACTGATCCAGAACTTGACCATGGTTGAATCTCTTTGCAGTCCAACTGACTTTAAAGGGCTGCTCGCACGAGGTAGCGTCCTGGATTATCCATTGAGCAAACTCCACACGACTCATAGTTGTGTAGTGGCAACTGGCCACGTCCCCTTTGAATACAGTGTAACCTTACTAGATTTGTTTCCATCGATCGAACATCCTGATTTTGATATCTAGTAGGATTCCCGTTAGTGATACTAATTTACTGGGTGTCTTCATCCATATAGATTGGAAGCCACCAGTGGTTCAACAAGTGCTGAAGTGTTTCCTGGACAAGGGCACAGCCCTGATCATTTTCGCAACCCGCTTTACAGTTCTGATAATCATGTGATACCAGGAACCCGATCCGGACCTGTTTAGCATGTAACTCCACCAGGCTGGTATTCATCAAGCGAATATCAAAGATTTGAATCATGTTGATTTGATAATGATTCCTATCATGGTAGTCTTGAATCCATCCAAGATCCATCTGACGCTGGAGGGCCTCTGTATGAAAGAGCATCCCTGTTTGTTTACCGAGCAAGTCAGGCAGGAATTATAATCGTGACGCGGAAGATTATGATAATGGCTTTGCCTTGAGTGCATTGCCACCAGGTTGACATTCATCGCACGGATATCATGGTTTTGAATGATGTTGGAATTCGTATAAACCATGTTAACTCCACGAACTTGGTGCTCTTGGATCCATCCGAGATCCATCTACTCCTGTGAGCTAATTGCGCCACAGAACATCCTCGATTTCTTTTAGAGCAGATATCACACTGGTGATAATTATGAGGTGGCACATGGTCATATCCACTCTGTCTACAATGCATCTTGACCAAGTTGGCCCTCAATAAAACTACATCGTGAATTTGATAGATGTTGTTAGACTCTCCCTCTATCAAATTGACTGTAGCCTTCTCGTGTTGAGGCAGCGGGTTCGTGAGAACATTCAGATTCATATCTTTGAATGATAAGACCCCGCTCCTAACAAGCTTTTGCAGGTTGGATTTGAAACTGAGACAGTTTTCTATGTTATGCCCTGGTCCTCCTTGATGGTAAGGGTAAGTCTGATCCACCTTAAACCAAAAAGGCGGATTTTTCGGTACTGTAAGAGGAGACTTAGTCTGGACATGCCCCTTGGCCAGTAGTAACGGAAATAGTTCTGCATATGATACGGGTATAGGATCTGAAATTGGGGAGGCGTATGCTGACTAACTCCTTGAGACTGAGGACTATTCTTCTTTGATGTAGGATTCTGTCTCTTGGGTTGATGTTGAGACACAGGTTGAGACATCTCTCTTGTTGTTCCTGAAGTGCTGGCCACATATCCTATTCCTGATTTATCTCCAGCTGCTTTCTCAGACTGAAGAATTTTATCCAGATTAGTAGTACCACTGTTCATCATCCTAACAAATTTTGTCATCTGCTCCAATTGAGACTTAACAAGTACAACTTCGTTCTCTCGATCAGCTTTTTCACTTTCAAGCTGAGCAATCTGTTGTTTGTGACACTTGTTTTCTTGACAAATTTCAGCACTTTTCAAACACAGCTCTCGATAAGTAGATGCTAGTTCCTCATAGGTTATTTCTTCATCACTGTCATCATCTGACACAACTGTTCCTGTTAAGGCTCTAGCATGCCTTGCTGACTCATCTTCATTTTCACTATCAGATTCAGACCAGGAGACTGACATCCCCTTCTTCAGTTTCTTCAAGAATGTGGGACATTCTTTCTTAATATGTCCATACCCTTCACATTCCACGCATTGAACACCTTTATCCTGGGCAGGCTTCTTTTCATCTTTCTCTTTAGCCTTACTGATGTCAGAAGAACTGTTCTTGACCCTAGGCTTGTAGTTATTGTTCCACCTTTTTAACACTTTGTTGAATTGTCTTCCCAGCATTGCTATGGCCTGAGATAAGTCATCCTGGGATTCAGAACTCTTCCCTTCTTCCTCTTGATCATTTGACACCAGAGCTATATTCTTTGGCTTCTTTTCTGGTTCTTCCTCATTCAACCCAAGCTCAAAGGTTTGAAGAGATCCAATGAGCTCATCTACTCTCATCTTGCTGATGTCTTGTGACTCTTCAATAGCAGTAACCTTCATCTTGTATTTTTTGGGGAGGGATCTAAGAATCTTCCTCACCAGCTTTTCATCAGACATTTTCTCACCTAGAGCACTGGAAGCATTTGCCAGCTCTAGAACATTCATGTGGAAGTCATGAATGGTCTCCTCATCCTTCATCTTCAGACTTTCAAATTTTGATGTTAAAATCTGAAGTCTTGACATCTTGACTCTCGATGTTCCTTCATGTGTTGCCTGCAAAATACCCCAAGCTTCCTTAGCAACTTCACAGGTATTGATCAACCTGAAGATATTTTTATCCACTCCATTGAATATGGCATTTAGAGCTTTGGAATTTCCAAGGGCAAGCTCATCTTCCTCCTTGGTCCAGTCTTCTTCAGGTTTTGGCTTTGAGGTGCCTTCTTTATCCTTGCCAGCCTCATCTTTCTCACATACCTCTGAAGCTTTCCACTCTTTAATGATAGCCTTCCAAGCTCTGATGTCTAATGAATTTAAAAAGGTAGTCATTCTAGGCTTCCAATACTCATAGTTTGAGCCATCCAATATAGGGGGTCTGTTGACAAATCCTCCAACCTCTTTGTCCATCTTTCACCAGAAAGTACTTCCCTAGATCTCACCCAGAGACAGACAGGATGCCTGCTCTGATACCAATTGAAATTCTGGTACCAGACGTGTGATGTTAAGGTGCGATGTCACAACAACACACTCTGCAATAATGGACAGAATAAGCAACAGGAAAACACAAGGAATTGTTCACCCAGTTCGGTCTAACTACCTACGTCTGGGGGCTACCAAGCCAGGGATGAAATTCACTACTTGTAGATATAATTTACAGACTCAACACACCAGTTGACAATCTCCTAAACTTATACTCTACTAGTGACTTTCTACCTAAGAAACCACTTAGATATGAGAACACTACTCAATCCCCTAAAACACTCAAAGAACAACCTCTTTGAGATCCCTTGATCTTGCTTCCTAGCTTCGATCAATCAACAACTCTCTATTACTTCACAGCTTCTAGAGAGGACAGAAAATTCAACACCTATTCAACCTAGAATAGTGTGATTACAAGTACTCTAAACAAACCCTAAACTCTAAGCCTCCAGCTCTTGATCTTCAATCTGTTTTATGTACCTTCTTCCTTAGTCTTGTGCGCTTTATATAGCTCCTTGAATTTGGATTGGATTTGTCACAATATTTGATCAGATTTGTTAATTAAAAACTGAATCTTTTAAAACAGATTTTATCCCCAAAATCTTTTTAAATCTTCCACATTTTAATTCTCCAACAAACCTGCAATCAAATATCCCATGTAACAGAAAATATCTAGCCCAAGATATTCTCATCCAACGAGTCAACACTCTCCACAATTCCAGCTAATACGCGACCCTAATAACAACAAGCCCATGCTGTCATTAGCTTCAGTTCTGCAGGTCTGATGTTACAACATCACCTATGTGACATCAGACATCCACTTCAGCAACTAGCAACCTTAACACAGCCCAGTGTTAAGTGCAATGTTATGACATCAAGCCCATGACATCAAACACAGTTAACCTTCACAACTTAGTACAGCCCAGTACTAAGACTCAATGCTGCAACATCAACACCATGACATCAGCATTGAACACCTTGTTGTTTTACCAAAATTCCAGCCAATCCAGGAACTTACAGGATCAAATCTTGGTGGCCGCGTTGCACGGTTGTTGTTGTTTTGAGGACGAGCCTGCTAAAGAGGCTGTTGTGTCCTTTGCTGAAATTGATGCGAATGCGGTTGGCTTTGAGCAGGAGTTACAGCTGCTACTGGTTGGTACCGTCGCCTTTGCTTTCCAAGATAGATATTCCCAATATCTTGCTCCTTTTTCTTAGGGAGAGCACTACCGTATTTTTTAGTACCGTTTGTCGACCCAGTGTCTTTGACTAGACGTCCTTCTCAAACGGCCTCCTCGAGACGCACTCCCATACCGACCATTTCGGTGAAGTCGCTGGGCACACTGGCAACCATTTTGTCGTAGTAAAATGAGCTCAAGGTTTTTAAGAAAATCTTTGTCATCTCTTTTTCCTCCAGAGGTGGACAAATCTGAGCGGAAATTTCACGCCATCTCTGAGCGTACTCCTTAAAGGTTTCCTTGTCCTTTTGCGACAATGATCTGAATTGATCTCTGTCTGGTGCCATGTCCAAATTGCATTTATATTGTTGGACGAAAGCAGTGCCAAGATCTTTGAAAGTGTTAATCGTAGTGCGGTTTAAACCCATGTACCATTTTAATGCGGCACCGGTTAAACTATCCTGAAAGTAGTGAATCAGTAGATCCTGGTTCTTTATCTGAGCTGACATTCTCTGAGCGTACATCACCAAATGGCTTTGAGGGCAAGAGTTACCCTTGTACTTTTCAAAATTGGGTACTTGGAACTTATGCGGGACTTTCACATTGGGGATCAAACAAAGGTCTGCGGCGTCCTTTCCAAATAGATCCTGACTGTGAATGGTCTGCAGTTCCTTCTGCATTTCCAGGAACTGCTCCTGGAATTCAATCATTCTATCGAACATACTTTCCTTTCTACCAGAAGGTATCTGTGGAATCTATCCTTCCGGGACAGTGTGCACCACTAGGGGTGGTACAGTTACTACGGCAGTGAATCTTTCGCTTCCCGAAGTTTGTAACCTTCAGGAGTCCTCATTATGCCTCTGGCATTCTCGCTTTCCCGAAGTTTGTAACCTTCAGGCCCAGCGGCTTCTGCTATGATTCCCTGATCTTCAGAGATCGGAGGAACATATCCTTCCGGGATATAGTTAACAGGCATGCCCTAAGGACGATCTTTCGGCATTTGATACCTAGGATCAACTTCTTCACTATGGGCGTTGAGGTGATCTCTGAGATCACAGTTCTTTGTAGCTGAGCTTCTGCCATGGTTTGCATGTTGTTACGAAGCTTTCTCATATCCTCTCTTAGAGCGTCGATCTCTTCTTTCAACTCTCTGTTCTCTTCCTCGAGATCATCCATCTTTTTCTGACGATTGGCCCGAGTATTGTACGAATGAGACTGTTTGACTCTAGAACCCAGACACAAATGTGAGATTCGCAAGTAAGAAGAATACGTGACACGAGAATGATGAATGCAATGATTATATTTATTGTTATTATTGTTTTTTTTTTAATCAAAATAAATTTCGGCAATTAGATTGCAAATATCAAACAGTGGGGAAATCCCCGTTTTATTGAATTCAAAGGATTGCGGAAATGGAAATACAGTAAATTACAAGGTGCAGAAACAGAAACCTAAGCTAACGGGTCCCGAGTCCTCTCTGAGGAGAACTCAGGTGCTCATTTTGGTACTTTCATTTTCTTGGACCGGGGCTCTTGGGCCGTTGTCGGGTTGTCATTCCTTTGCCAAGTGAAAGAAGCGAGCAAATTCCTTTGGTCATCCTGATTTTCTACAGCATGTTGCTCCAAAATCACAATTAGAGTATCCTTATCTTTCAGCAGTTGCTGTATTTTGGTACACTCCACATTGAGAATATGGTACTTGTTCTTCCAAGACCTCCTCTCCTGTTGAACTTTGTTGAGAGTAACCTGAAGTTTTTCCGTTTCAGTCGTGAAGTACATGACAGATTCCCTTGGCGGAAGAACTCCGTGACGAGGATAAGGCATCTTTAGCTTGAGAGCTCTAGTTTATACCCAGTGGAGATAAGGCTCCACCGAGACACAGTCCAGTTTTCCTAGAGACTCCCGTCCTTTCTTATGCACATGTTTCTAAGCGTGCACTATTTCCATCTTAGTGCCCTGTCATTTTCTCCTTCTTTGAAGAAAAGACCTTCCAAATGAGCATTACGCGGGACATACCTCATCGGGTATCCAAATTGACAACGAACTAAAACTGGATGGTAATTGATTCCTCCCTTAGTTCCTATGAGGGGTATGTTGGGGAAGTTTCCACAACGGTCAATGATTCTGATCTCGTCATAAATCCTATTGTACCAATCTATATCAGAGTTGGTAAGAGACATGCTTTTCTGCGACCAACGTAAAGCTACTCTTATGATTCCAAAATGCAGCAGACTTGGGCAAATGGGAGATAAACCATTTATATAGCAGGGGTACACAGCACGTGATCATTCCTCCGCTGTATAAATTCCTTAAGTGTACATAATGATACGCATCTGCGAGCAAGGTTGGTACGGCGTTTCCAATGAGAAAAACCTTAATGGTGTTGATATCGACGAAGTTATCAATGTTGGGAAACAGAAATAACCCGTAGGTGAGCAAAACAAATATGCTTTCAAAAGCAGTCACGTTCCCTATACTAGCAAAGTATAGAGCCTTCTTTACCAGAAACTTGGCTGGTAAACCCGGGATTCCTCCTTTGGTGGTCATGTGAGTCTTGACTTCTGACTCATCCAAATAAATTATTCTTACAATGGTCTGATCCTTTGGAATTTCTTCCAGTCCAGAAAAGGGAGCTTGATCAGTAATGGGTAGATCAATCAGATGGGAATATTCCTCTAACGTTGGTGCGAGCTGGAAATCTGAGAATGTGAAACAGTGATAGACCGGATCGTAAAACTGAATGAGTACCTCCAGGATTCATTCAATTACATGAACCCTTAACAGAGGTAGCAGACCTCCGTACTTGGCTCTGAAAGCGTCAGGGTTAGTGATCATCCTTGCTAATCCTCTTAAATCCTCTAGTTTTGGAACCTTGAAGGTATACTTGTGAGTTTTCCGTCTACCAAAATCCATGAGCGCAATCCTTGTCTCTCTGACATTTGTAATCATTGTCTTAGTTTAATTTGAAAAAAACGAGACTAGAAGAGAAAATTTGTCTTTGCTTAATGTTTTTAAAATGAATGCATGAATGCAGCACACAAAAACATAGAAAAAACATGGGGTCAAAGGGTCGGTGTCATGAAGTCAAGGCTCTACCCATCCCAAAGGTTTATGCTAGTGATTTTTGTACCTGTCTCTCAAAATCATTGATTCTTGTCGAGATAACATCAGCGGGCCGGGAACCGTGCTAGGTGATGTATTTCGAAGAATCTTAGAAGAGGGTAGTATCGCGTGACAACTATTTCCGATAGTTTCCACACTACTGAAAGAGGTTTTTCCTAGGTGTATACTCAATCTTTCCACATGCGGCATCACACGCATTCCCATTAGCAGAAAAATAAACACAGATATCAATTAGGAAAATCAATATATATATATTTTTCCTAATGTCCTAGACTTTTTTAAGAGCTATGAATCCTATGATCCTAACAGAAAATGGCTCCCCGACAGAGTCGCCATTCTGTGGCACCTTCCCAATTTAACGGTTTTGACCTAAGATCCTAGTGAGGGTCGATCCTAATAATGACATCCTCTGATGGAACCGTCATTCGGTGATACCTTGTGAACCCAAGGACTCGTCCTAAGAGAAGGTTTCAACCAGAGAGATAAGAGAGACGAGATTCCTTTAGATAGCCCCACGGTGGACGCCACTTTTCTATAGCGAGCAATTTTGGACGTGGTTCTTAAGCACTGCCGCTCTGGGGTACTACAGGTCGATTCATTTTTTATCCTATTGAAGCTGATGAAGGAAGGGAAATAGATGTCTCCAACTAATCCTGCTTGCATACTGAGTTTAAACAGCAGTCTGTTAGGTTACGGATGCTATGTGGAAGTGGGGCCTCTTTCTGCTTATTTTGTTAAGACTGAAATGACGGGACTATGCTATTGGTAGGATGTTAGGACTGATGCTTTTCGATTGATGTATGAAGTTACGGGATTTTGGGTTTTTGATTAGTGTGCTCGCTAAGATTTCTCTTTCAATCTTATGCCTACGTATTCCCGTTTACCGAAACAGGGAAATCAGAGCTATCGTAGTTCCTCCTATTCTATGGGAGGAAATGGTGTTTTGGTGTCTTGTTCAAAGCCCAAGACATGAAGCTAAAGGTGGTTTATATCTTGTTCCAAGCCCAAGATGTGAAGCTGAAGGGTCTATTTGTATCTTGTTCGAAGCCCAAGATATGAAGCTAAAGGGTTTTGACTTTAGAGAGAATTTGTCATCTCTAAAGAGGGTCTGTTTGTCACAACTGTTGGGTGACTAATTATAAAGGAGAATTACTTTAACTGGGATATGTGAATCCAGCAATGCGATAATTTCCTTTATAGGGGATTTTTAACCTGAAGGAGAAGACTTTAACTCATTTTAGAGAAATACCATCTTTCCTTAGGAATTTCTCATGCTAAAAGAGGGACAGTGACGTGGACGTAAATAATCCAGAGGCTTGCCATTTACAGCCAATAGATGAAGGGGAAAGGAGTTGTTTGATGTTTGTATACCATGAACGAGGCACAGCTTTGATGCTAAAAGATTGATTGACTCAACCAGGGTTTTCTTATACAAAGCCTAAGAGGAGGCTATTAGCCCAACAAGAGGGTGTTTTTATGTGCCTCGTACGAAGCCCGGGAGAGAGGCTAAAAGGGTTGACTTAACAAGAGAGTACTTTTGTATGTGTCTTGTACGAAGCCCAAGACGGAGGCTAAATATGTTTGACTCAACAAGAGAGTCTTTTATACTCAACAAGAGAGTGTTTTTGTATCTCGTACGAAGCCCGAGAGAAAGCTAGGGTAACTGTTGCAGTTAAGTGACAGGTCTAGTCTGTTGGTTAAAAGAGAAAATTGGCTCTTATATGGGTAATGTTGTACTCATGCATTTGATCTGAGGATCGGGATTATTTCTTGTTCTCTAAGGAAACGGGGAATCCAAAGGAGCTTTAGACTGTCCGAGTCTACGGGTTTTATCTTCTGTACTATGCTTAAGAAACAGTAGTAGTAAGATCTAGACTCTTTGAAAGACTGTTCTATTAAGATGACTAATTTATGTTCCTGTACCTCTAGGAGATCGTCGGGACAATTTGTACGAAGCCCAAGAGGAGGCGAGAAAACTTTTAAGAAGCCGAGAGACAATTTGTACGAAGCCCAAGAGGAGGCTATCTTCCTGGAGGAAGAATCATTATATGAAGCCTAAGAGGAGGTTGTGAAAACTTCTAAGAAGCCGAAGGGTCCTTGTACAACGCCCAAGAGGAGGCGGGCATGCTTTTATGAAGCCTGTGGGTCCTTGCACTAAGCCCAAGAGGAGGCTGATGAACAGTTCCAGAAGGGGTTTCACTTAGAACATTGGCCTTCTGTATATGAACTGTTCAAGGGGGGGAGATTTCTTAAATCTAGTTATCTAAAATTGTTGTGAAAGAAAATTCTTATGGTTTAGGTTATGTTGAAATATCCGGTATAACGTCGGATGTAGGGAGACGAGGTTTTGTCTAGTTCTAGACGTAGTTGCCGGGGAAACTCTAAATATCTATACTATTATTACACAGTCGATATAAGTTTATGAAAGAAGACTTATAGTGAAACAACCCCACATTACAGTTATATGCATATGAAAGCGGTAAATGAAAGTGGGTAAACACTTACTCGGTTGTAGAGCTTCCATGCTGTTTGGTTAGTTTGTTCAACAAAGAAAGCTTTGATAACAATATTATATTCATAATCAAAGGAGAAAGTGCTTTTGAATGGAAAATTGGGGCTTACAGCTCAAAGAGACGCCCAGGGTTTTATCAGTGATTGCACTGTTGTTTGAAATTGTACCGGGACTTATACAAGTGACTGAGGCCCAAGAAAAGGTTTTCTGTACAAGGGGGTGGGTCTTACACTCTCTTAAGAGGCCCAAAAAATGGTTGAAAGTGAGAAAAGACGGGTCTTATAGCTCAAGGAGAAGCCCAGTGGTTAATTTTGAAAAAAGGCGACGATCACCGAGGTTTTGAAAACACCGTGGGTCTTATACAAGGACTGAGGCCCAAAAGTTTTTTTTTGGTTTCAAAAGGGGATTGGGTCTTACACTCTATTAGAGGCCCAAAAATGATTTTGAATGGGTCTTATAGCTCGAGGAGAGGTCCAGATGGTTTGTTTTAAAGGGGCGATGATCGTGCCGAACTTTTGAAATAAAACGGGACTTATACAATAAGTGAGGCCCAAAATAGGTTTGTATTTACAAAGGATTGGGTCTTACACTCTATTAGAGGCCCAAAGAGTTTAAAAATGATTTGTTTGAGTGAAAATCAAGGAAACCCTAAATTTGTTTTCTTTTAAAAGGAAATATTTAAAGAAAATCAAATAAAATGATAAAAATACCAAATAAGTTTGAATAAACCACTTGTGATTTTTGTTGAAGGTTTGAAAAATGAGGTTTTCATCACAAGATGAATTAAAACCTACTTGGTTTTGATTTTCCAAAATAGATATTTATTTTTAAAAGAGTTTAAAAACAAATAAAAGACATTTATTCACAAAAATACTAATTATATTAAATAAATAATATAAATCTAATTTTTTGGGGAATAAAGAGCAAAATGTGAGAAAACACAAAATGGCATGGGTGGGGTTTGAACCCACGACCTCAAGGTTATAGGGCGCCACCTTACCACTATGGTGGTGATACATCCGTTGATTAAAATAAACCAACAAATATACAAGGCTTGCCTTGTTTTCTAGGTCTGGCCAAGGCAAGCCAAGGCAAGTTTTGGCAAGGAACGGGAAGGTCCATAACTTTCTCATTTCTCCATGGTTGGGGACAAAATTTATATGCATCTGGCATAGAATTTCATAAGGAATCGAATGGTGGTGGTATTTTTTTTCAGATCATCCTCCATCCTCAAAATCCGATGGTGGTTTTGAAATAGGCCTATAATTGCATTTTCTATGCTACACTTGGGTACAGGCATGAATTACATGATGAATTGGTTCAAACACAACATATATAACATGTATGAGATGTGCATGATCAGCGGACTTCAAAGCAATGCATATTTTGGAAAGTTCAAGTCATGATTCTTAACTCTCTTTTGAGCTTTTGGAGTTTTTGTGCAATCTGCCAAGTTTCTTGTTCCAGAAATGGTGTGATGCTTTAGACACTCTCAAATGATCCCTTGGAAGCTTTTAGGATGAATGGAATCAGCTGGAACCTGCAAAAACACAAACTGGCCCTTTCTTGCAAAGGGGTTAAAATGGCCAAAATAGCAACTCCCTCAAATAGTGTTCCAGATGGGAGGAACCATTTGGGATAGTTGAAGGGTGATATTTGGAGTGTGTTTGAGGTTTTATCTTGTTTGGAAAGTGACTGAATCATGGCATGGCTTGAAAAATGCACAAAAGTACTATTTTGAGGTTTTGAGATGTGACTTTGTGATTTAAGGATTACAGGTCACTTGTGAGAGTTTGGATAGCTTAGATATGATATATTGGAGGTGTTAGGATCATGAGCTGTGATGGAAATGCTCTCTAACTCAAAAACTCAGAGTTACCTTGCTAAAGAAGGCATTTTGGCCTAAAGAGAGGGATTTTGAGGAAAGCATCTGTTTGATGGCTTTGGTGTACTCAAACAGAGCACAAATGAGCTCTATTTATAGTAGAGCAAGTTTTTTTTGGGATCAATAGTGAATTGCATCCACAGAAGAGGTTTGGCCAATGTTGATCAATGGGAAGCCAAGTCTCCTCTAGCCATTGACTAGAGGTTAGAGCACAGGCCTTTGGTTCCCTAGTTATTGGATCATTCTTGACTGAATTCAGTTGCAAATGTGTCAGTCCATGCCATCTCTAAGCATCCATTAAATGCTCCAATCCAAAATTGGAGTCTTGTCCCTCTTTTAGGGATTTCTAGGTTTGTCATGCTACTTCTTGTTCCAAAGACTTTGGAGGCTTGGATCAGTGTTTTTTCCCTTTAGATTTGATCCTCAGATGTATCCAAAGTGATGACAAGGCTTGGAATTATCTGATTTTTCCAAATCGAGCAAAAGTGAAAAATTCTGCCTAGCCTTGGCAGTTTTCAGCAAGGCATATTGCCATTGTCATATCTCATGACTCAAGTGGAATTTGGTGATGTTCTTGGCCATTTTGGAAAGCCCTTATATGATACAACAACTGTTTTATCATAATTAGTTTTGATACTTTTTGGTTCCAAGTGAAAAATGCCCCTACATTTGGAAAAAAGTAAGGCAAATTCTGACTTAGTGAAAATTTCACTAAGTGTTAGAAAAACTGACATTTCATGTTTTCAGCCATTTTGATCATTCCATAACTCAAAATACATGATGAATTAGAATGAGGTGTAGTTAAAGCTTTGGTAGAGGGCCATGAGTGCTACAAATCCAGCTTTGGATGGGAAAAAATGGCCTTGTGGTTTAGGAGTTATGATCCTCCAAAGTTGGTACCCTAGCCACTTTGTGCCATAACTTAGAAAATTTTCTAAGTTTTTATGGTTACCCGTTTTACAAGCTATTGCACTTTTCTTGATTTTTCGTGATGAATGATGATTCCAATCACACATTAACATCATTTTAGGGTTAAAAACCATAACTGTGAAAAATCTCAAAAAGTCAAAGTTTGACTTTTGTGCACCATTGACTTTTTATCAGATGAATTCCAAACTGTGTGATCCTCTATGAAATCGAGTTTTTGACCTAAATCAAACTTGATGGGTTGATTTCATAGGTGTCATAGGGTGTATTGAATCATGTCTTAGGGTTTGGGAGCATGTCCTGGTCAAAAGTCAAAGCTACAGTTGACTTTTCCCGCGAAACCCTGACTGTGGTTCAGATGAAATTGAAACGTGTTGCTCAAGCTTCTTGGATCAATCCATTGTTGCAAATGGATCAATGTGGTGTATTAGAGACCCTCAAATCCTCTCTTGAGGTCTTGGCTCATGATTTGTCCCAAAAGTCAACTTGGGGGTGAATTAGGTCAAGAAACCCTAATTCCTGATTTTTGATGAATGCATCCCCTGAGGTCAAAATTGACTTGATGATTGGGTCCATGAGGTTCTATGGATCATATTAGAATATGCTTTGAAGCATTGGCTCATGCCCAGAGGAAAAATTCCATCTTGAGGCCCTGGTCGACCAAACCCTAATTTGGTGACACTGGCGATCTTGAGGCTTAATCCACTTAGAAGGGAGCAGCCTTGTGCTTAATCCTTGAAGTGGGAGTCCTTTTGATCCATTGTAGAGGTTTGAGAGGTTAGACAAGTTAAAGATCATGTCATTTCTGGATTGATCCATTGTCTAAGGCTCAAAGAGGGCTTGAAACCCTAATTTTTGTTTGTAGTGAGTGCTTACCCATCTTTGGGGAGACTAATGAGGCATGATGGTACATCCATATTGTGATGATGATTTGCACAATGATGGGGAATCGTAGTGGTCAAAATTTGGGGTATGACAATGGGGAGTTATCAATTACCCATCCTATATGTGGTTATCCACAGGTTGTTAGCTTTAGGTTTCGCTTTGTACTTGATGGTGTTTATCCGTTAATGGGTTGGGAAAGTTTCTTGGGAAGTATGTGTGAGTGAGTGAGTTGATGTTGATGTTCGGGTTTTCCCGATGTTTTGGTAAGGTACTGGACCTAAGTTTGATTGGTATGAAGGTACTGGACCTAGAGTTTTTTTTTTTGGTATTGTCATACCCCAAATTTTGACCACTAAGATTTCCCATCATTGTGTAAATCATCATCACAATTGGGATGAACCATTAGTCTCCCCAAAGATGGGTGAGCATCCAATACAATCAAACTTAGGGCTTCAAGCCCTCTCAGAGCTCTTAGACAAAGGATCAATCAAGGAATAACATGATCTTCAACTTGTCTAAACCTCTCAAACATCCACAAAAGATCAAGAGGACTCCCACTTCAAGGATTAAGCACAAGGTTGCTCCCTTCTAAGTGGATTAAGCCTCAAGATCGCCAGTGTCACCAAATTAGGGTTTTGGTTGACCAGGGCCCCCAGATGGAAATTTTTCTCTGGGAATAAGCCAATGCTTCAAAGCATAACCTATGATGCTCTAAGGGACATCATAAACCCAATCATCAAGTCAATTTAACCTCAGGGGATGCATTCACAAAAAATCAGGAATTAGGGTTTCTTGACCTAATTCACCCCTAAATTGACTTTTGGGGAAAAGCATGAGCCAAGACCTCAAGACATGATTTGAGGGTCTCTAATACACCACATTGATCCATTTGCAACAATGAATTGAGCCAAGAAGCTTGAGCAACAAGTTTCAATTTCATCTGAACCACAGTTAGGGTTTTGATGAAAAAGTCAACTGTAGCTTTGACTTTTGACCAGGACATGCTCCCAAACCCTAAGACATGATTCAATACACCCTATAACACCTATGAAATCAATCCATCAAGTTTGATTTAGGTCAAGGACTTGATTTCATAGAGGATCACACAGTTTGGAATTCATCTGACAAAAAGTCAACTGTGCACAAAAGTCAACTTTGACTTTTTGAGATTTATCACAATTATGGTTTTTTAACCCTAAAATAATGTTAATTTGTGATTGGAATCATCATTCATCAAGAAAAATCAAGAAAAGTGGGATAACTTGTAAAAGGGGTAACCATAAAAACTTAGAAATTTTTCTAAGTTATGGAACAAAGTGGCTAGGGTACCAACTTTGGAGGATCATAACTCCTAAACCACAAGGCCATTTTTCCCCATTCAAAGCTAGATTTGTAGCTCTCATGGCACTATACAAAAGCTTCAACTACCATTCATTCCAATTCCTTATGGATTTTAAGTTATGGAATGATCAAAATCACAAAAAGTGAAAATGTCACTTTTTTCCAACACTTAGTGAAATTTTCACTAAGTCAGAATCTGCCTTACTTTTTTCCAAATGTAGGGGCATTTTTCACTTGGATCCAAAAGGTATCAAAACCAACTATGATCAAACAGTTGTTGTATCATATGACGGATTTCCAAAATGGCCAAGAACTCCATCAAAGTCCACTTGAGCCATGAGATATAACAATGCCAATATGCCTTGCTGCAAACTGTCATGGCAAGGCAGATTTTGGAGTTTTGCTCGATTTGCTCAAATTTTGCAAAGGGCAAGTAACTCTATCCCTCTGAACACCTCAAGAGGGGACCATGGAGGAACTAACTCTGATCCCAAGCCTCTGAAGTCTTTGGAACCAAAAATAGCATGCCAAACCTAGAAATGCCTAAAAGAGGGATAAGACTCCAATTTTGGATTGGAGCATTCAATGGATGCACCAAGGTGGCATGGACTGAGCCATTTCCAACTGAATTTAGTCAAGACTTATCCAAGACCAAGGGGACCAGCAGCCTGTGCCCTAACCTCTAGTCAATAGTTAGAGGAGACTTGGATTCTCATTGCTCAACATTGGCCAAACCTCTGCTGTAGTTGCCATTCACTATTTCAGCCAAAACAAACTTGCTCTACTATAAATAGAGCTCAATTGTGTTCAGTTTGAGTACACCAAAGCACTACAACACTTGCTTTCCTCAAAATCTCTTTTTCTTAGCAAAAATGCCTTCTTTAGCAAGGTAACTCTGAGTTTTTGAGTTAGAGAGCAATTCCACCACAGCTTATGATCCAAACACATCCAATATATCATATATAAGTTGTCCAAACTCTCACAAGTGACCTGTAGTACCTCTCAAAGTCACCTCTCAAAACCTCAAAATATGACTTTTGTGCATTTTTCAAGCCATGTCTTGATTCAGTCACTTTCCAAACCAGATAAAACCTCAAACACACTCCAAATATCATCCTTGAACTGTCCCAAATGGTTCCCCCATCTGGAACACCATTTGAGAGAGTTGCTATTTTGGCCACTTTTGCCCCTTTTGCAAGAAAGAGCTCAAACTTGTTCCTGAGGTTTCTAGTTGATTCCAACCATCCTAAAAGCTTCTAAGAGATCATTTGAGGTTGTTCAAAGCATCAAATCATTTTTGGAACAAGTGGCTTAGCAGATTGCACAAAAGCTCCAAAAAGAGGTAAGCATCACAACTTGGATTCTTTGAACCATGCTTTCTTTTGATGTCCACTAATCATGCATCTCTTATACATGTTATATGTGTTGTGTTTGCCCCAATTTATCATGTAGTTCATGCTTATACCAAGAGATGGCATAGAAAATGCAAATCATGGCCTATTTCAAAACCACTATCGGGTTTTTTAATAGGAGCATGATCTGGAAAAAAATACCACCACTATTGGATTCCTTGTGAAATTCTAGGTAGGATAGACCTAAATTTTGTCCCAATCCATGGAGAAATGAGAAAGTTATGGCCTTCACGTTTTCAACCAAAATCTTGCCTTGCATTGCCTTGAGTCAGGCCAAAAACAAGGCAAGCCTTGTATATTTGTGGTTGTGTTTCAATCAACGGATATATCACCACCCCAGTGGTAAGGCGCACGCCCTATACACAAGAGGTCTAGGGTTCGAATCCCCCTCGCCCCAGATCCTCTTTTTGTTATTTTCTCCACTTTTTTATTGTTTTTCTTATTATTTTTAATGATTTGAAAAATTAATAACTCCCTCAATTTTAACTATTTTTTATTGGTTCTTTTTGAAAAAAATCAAAAAAATGTTGAAATATTTTATTCCACAAAAAAAATTATATTAGTTATTTAATATAATTAGTATTTTTGTGAATAAATTCCTTTTTAATTGTTTTTAAACATTTAAATGTGAATATTTACTTTGAAAATCAAAACCAAATGAGTTTTAATTTATCTTGTGATAAAAACCTCATTTTTAAAACCCTCAACAAAAATCACAAGTGGTTTATTCAAACTTATTTGGTATTTTTATCATTTTTATTTGATTTTCTTTAAATATTTACTTTTAAAAGAAAAAAAATTTTGGGTTTCCTTGATTTTCACTCAAACAAAACATTTAAACACTTTGGGCCTCTAATAGAGTGTAAGACCCAATCCTTTGTAAATACAAACAATTTTGGGCCTCAAATATTGTATAAGCCCCGTTGTATTTCAAAAGTTCGGCGCGATCATCGCCCTTTTAAAACAAATCATCTGGGCCTCTCCTCGAGCTATAAGACCCATTCAAAATCATTGGGCCTCTAATAGAGTGTAAGACCCAATCCCCTTTTAACCAAAACAATTTTGGGCCTCAGATATTGTATAAGTCCCTATGCGTTAAAAGAAAATCTCGGCGCGATCGCCAGTTCAAAAATCAAACCCTTGGACCTACCCTCGTGTTATATGCCCCATTCTTTAAAAATCATTGGGCCTCTAGTAGAGTGTATGAACCAACCCTTTTTTAAAACCAAAATAATTTGGGCCTCACTTATTGTATAAGTCCCGATACCATCAAAAAGTTTGGCGTGATCGTCGCCTTTTAAAACAAAACTTCTGGGCCTCTCCTTGAGCTTTAAGCCCCACCACTTGTACAAAAAGAACCCTTTGGGCCTCTTGAGAGAGTGTAAGACCCATCCCTTTGTACATAAAAGCTTTTTGGGCCTCAATCACTTGTATAAGTCCCTGTACAATATACAAAATAATAGTGCAATCACTAATAAAACCTTGGGCCTCTCCTTGAGCTGTAAGCCCCAACAATCTTTTCAAAGCACTTTCTCCTTTGATTTGGAATATAATATTGTTATCAAAGTTTTCTTTGTTGAACAACTAACAAAATAGCATGGAAGCTCTACAACCGAGTAAGTGTTTATCCGCTTTCTTTATCCACTTTCATATATATATAACTGCATTGTGGAGCTGCTCACTGTAAGTCTTCCTTCAAGAACTTTTAAATACTCGTCAAATATCCACTGTGTAATACTAGTATAGCTATTTAGAGTTTTCCCCGGCAACTATGTCTAGCACTGGGTAAAGCCCTGTTGGTCACTCTTAAATACAAACAAAACTAGATCCCCATAGGATTACCAGACACAGTCTTCCCTCCTCTTGGGGTTAAACAATATGGAGACGTGAAAGGCAGCATTCTCAATGAACCCTTTTCTCAGACTGTCACCCTTAGAAATTGTCAAAGAAACTCTAACTCCCCAGAGATGATCTTTTCTCCGTGAATGCATCTCTTGAGTTTCTTCCAAATTCTCGGACTTTCCTGGCTTGATCTATTCTCGGTAAATGGCATGTCTTGAACTTCTCAGGGTTTGGAGACCCACAGGCTTCTTAAAAGCATCCCCGCCTCCTCTTGGGCGTTGTACAACGACCCTTCGGCTTCTTAAAAGCTCTCATGCCTCCTCTTGGGCTTAGTACAAGGACCCAGAGACCTCTACAGGTATAGGAACAGAACCTAGTCATCAATTTGCTAGAGCTGTCTTTCTGAGTCAAGTGTCAGACCAGTTAATGGGTTGACGTTCATCCCTTAACATGCAAGCCTTCTCTTGGGCATCATACAAAGATCATTCACTACCTGAAAATCGATTTCTCAAAACAACCGTAGACTTGGACAGTCTCAATACCCTTTGGATTTTCCATTTCCTTAAAGAACAGGAAATCTCCCTGATCCTCTGATCAAACTCAAAGTACATCATTACCCATATAAGAACTGATTTTCTCTTTATCCAACATACTGGACCTGTCACTCAACTGAAACATTTACCAGCACCCTAGCCTCCTCTTGGGCTTTGTACAATGATTCTCCCCACACTCTCTTGTTGAGTATAAAAGACTCTCTTGTTGAGTCAAACCTTTTAGCCTCCATCTCGGGCTTCGTACGAGATACAAAAACATTCTCTTGTTGAGTATAAAAGATTATCTTGTTGAGTCAACCTCCTTTCAGACTCCATCTCGGGCTTCGTACGAGATATAAAAACACTCTCTTGTTGAGTATAAAAGACTCTCTTGTTGAGTCACCCCCTTTTAGCCTCCATCTCGGGCTTCGTTCGAGATACAAAAACACTCTCTTGTTGAGTATAAAAGACTCTCTTGTTGAGTCAAACATTTTCAGCCTCCATCTCGGGCTTCGTACGAGGTACAAAGACTCTCTTGTTGAGTCAAGCGCCTTTAGCCTCCGTCTTGGGCTTCGTACAAGACACATACCAAAAGCACTCTCTTGTTGAGTCAAGCATTTTAGCCTCTCTCTTGGGCTTCGTACGAGACACATAAAAACACCCTCTTATTGGGTCAATAGCCTCCTCCTAGGCTTTGTATAAGGAAACCCCGATTGAGTCAATCAACCTTTTAGCATCAAAATTTGTGCCTCGTTCACAGTATACAAACATCAACAACTCCTTTTCCCCCATCTAATTATTTAAGCGGCAAGCCTCTAGATTATTTACATCCACGCCACTGTCCCTCTTTTAGCATGAGAAATTCCTAAGGAAAGATGGCATTGCTCTAAACTGAGTTAAAGTCTTCTCCTTCAGGTTAAAATCCCCTATAAAGGAAATTATGGCATTGCTAGATTCACATATCCCAGTTAAAGTAATTCTCCTTTATAATCAGTCACCCAATAGTTGTGACAAACAGACCCCCTCTAGAGATGACAAATTCTCTCTAAAGTCAAAACCTTTTAGCTTCACATCTTGGGCTTCGAACAAGATACAAATAGGCCCTTCAGCTTCACATCTTGGGCTTCGAACAAGATACAAACCACCTTCAGCTTCACGTCTTGGGCTTTGAACAAGACACAAAAATGACCTTTTTCCTCCCGTAGAATAGGAGGAACTACGATCACTCTGATTTCCCTGTTTTGTTAAACGGGAATACGTAGGCATAAGATTGAAAAAATCTTAGCGATCACACTAATCAAAAACCCAAAATCCCGTACCTTCATACATCAATTGAAAAGCATCAGTCCTAACATCCTACCAATAGCATAGTCCCGTCATTTCATTCTTAGCAAAATATGCAGAGAGAGGCCCACAATCTAAACCGCATCTGTAAACCAACAGTCATCTGTCTAAACTCAGTATACAAGCAGGGTTAATTGGAGACATCAATTTCCCTTCCTTCATCAGCTTCAATAAGATAAAAAATGAATCGACCTGTAGTACCCCAGAGCGACAGTGCTTAAGAACCACGTCCAAAATCGCTCGCTACAGAAAAATGGCGCCCACCGTGGGGCCACGCAGGGTTTTATCCTCTTATCTCTCTGGTTGAAACCCTAAATTCATGTCACAGAAATGACGACTCTGCTGGGGAGTCATTGTCTGTATAGGATCATAAGGCTAGAGGTCTAGGATGATTAAGACAAATATATATATACTGCTTTTCCTAATTGATATCTGTGTTTATTTTTCTGCTAATGGGAATGTTGTGATGCCGCATGTGGAAAGATTGAGTATACACCTAAGATAAGTGATGGCAATGCGGGTAATCTTACTGGGAGTGAATTCCAGCTAAGAGCCCCCGATCGACCATCAAACTCAGTGGAGACTCCCTTTGCAGATACATTGCCTATACGACTTCGGTTGTTAAAAGTAGTGTGGTCGACTGGGTTATCTGAGAAGTTGAGGTTTTTAGTAGACTTAAGCCATTTTGTAGTGCTGAAGCTATCGGAAATAGTTGTCACGCGATACTACCCTCATCTGAGATCACTCTAGGATACATCAGCTCGCTGGCGATCCGCTTGCTGTTGTTATCCCAGAGGGGTCAATGATTTTGCGGACAGGTACAAAAAATCACCAGTATAAACCTTTGGGGGGTAGAGCCTTGACTTCATGACACCGACCCTTTGACCCCATGTTTTTTCTATGTTTTTGTGTGCTGCATTCATGCATTCATTTAAAAAACATTAAAACATTCAAAAAGAAAATCTTCTCCTCTAGTCTCTCTTTTTCAAATTAAACTGAGACAATGATTGCAAATGTCAGAGAAAGGAGATTCCGCAAATGGATTTCGGTAGAAGGAAAACTCATAAGTATACCTTCAAGGTTCAAAAGTTAGAGGATTTGAGAGGTTTGGCGAGAATGATCACCAACCATGAGGCTTTCAGAGCCAAGTATGGAGGACTGTTGTCCTTGTTAAGGGTTCACGTAATTGAAGGAATCATGTCCACGTTAATCCAGTTCTACGATCTGGTCTATCACTGTTTCACATTCCCGGATTATCAGCTTACACCAACGCTGGAGGAGTACTCTCACCTGACTGATTTACATATTACTGATCAAGCTCCCTTTTCTGGACTGGAAGAAATTCCAAAGGATCAAACCATTGCCAGGGCAATTTATTTGGACGGGTCAGAAGTCAGGACTCATATGACCACTAAGGGTGGCATCCAGGGTTTGTCGGCCCAGTTCTTGACAAAGAAAGCTCTATACTTTTCCAGTATAGGGAACGTGGCCGCTTTTGAGAGCATCTTTGTTTTGCTCACCTACGGGTTATTTTTGTTTCCCAACATCGATAACTTTGTAGATATCAACTCCATTAAGATTTTCCTGATTAGAAACCTTGTACCGACCTTACTCGCATATGCGTATCATTCGGTACACTTAAGGAATTTATACAGCGGAGGAATGATCACGTGTTGTGTACCCCTCCTATACAAATGGTTCACTTCCCATTTACCCAAGTCTGCTGCATTTTGGGATCAAAAGAATACTTTATGTTGGTCGCAGAGAATCATGTCTCTTACCAACTCTAACATCGATTGGTACAATCGAATCTACGACGGGATCAGGATCATTGACCGTTGTGGATATTTCCCAAATGTACCCCTTATAGGAACTAAGGGGGGAATTAACTATCATCCAATTCTCGTTCGTCGTCAATTCAGATACCCGATGAGGCACATCCCACGGAATGCTCATCTGGAAGTTCTTTTATTCAAGGAAGGAGAAAATGACAGGGCACTAAAGACAGAAATAGTGCACGCTTGGAAACACGTTCATAGGAAAGGACGAGAGTCTCTAGGAAAACTAGACTGTGTCTCAGTGGAGCCTTATCTCCACTGGGTACAAACTAGAGCTCTCAAGCTGAGGATGCCTTACCCTCATCAGGAAGTTCTTCCATTAAGGGACTCTGCCCTTTATTTCATGTCTGAGACGAAAAAGCTTCAGGTTACTCTCAGCAAAATTCAGCAGGAGAAGAGGTCTTGGAGAAACAAGTACCGCATTCTCAATGTGGAATGCAAGAAAATACAGCAACTGTTAAGAGAAAAAGATGCTCTGATTGAGACTTTAGAGCAACATGCTGTAGAAAATCAGGATGACCAAAGGAATTTGCTCGCTTCTTTCACTTGGAAAAGGAATGACAACCCGACAACCGCCCAGGAGCCCCGGTCAAAGAAAAGGAAAACACCTGAACCAGCACTTGAGCTCTCTTCAGAGAGGACTCAGGATCCATTAGTTTAGATTTCCTTTTCCAGCACTTTGTAATCTACTGTATTTTCATTTCTGCAATCCTTTGAATTCAATAAAATGGGGTTTCCCCACTGTTTGATATTTACAATCCAATTGTCGAAGTTTACTTTGAATAAACAAAAATAATTAATAATCATTGCATTCATCATTCTCATAAACGCATTTTTCTTACCTACGAATCTCACATTTACGTCTCGATTCTAGAGTCAAACTGTCTCATTTGTACAATACTCGGGCCAATCTTCAGAAAAAGATGGATGATCTCGAGGAAGAAAATAGAGAGTTGAGAGAAGAGATCGACACTCTGAAAGAGGATCTGAGAAAGCTTCATAACGACATGCAAGCTCTAGTAGAAGCTCAGATGCAACAACAAAGTACTATGATCTCGGAGATCAAATCTACAACCATAGTGGAGAAGTATGATCCTAGGTACAAGATGCCGAAAGATCGCCCCTGGGGCATGCCACTCAACTATATCCCAGAAGGATATGTTCCGCCGATCGCTGAGGATCAGGGAACTGCAGCAGGAGCCGCTGGGCCTGAAGGTTACAAACTTCGGGAAAGCGAAGATGCCAGGGGCATGACAGCAACTCCTGAAGGTTACAAACTTCGGGAGGCACCGAGAGTCTAGGCCATAATAACTATACCACCGCCCGTGGTACATACAGTCCCAGAAGGACAGATTCCACAAATACCGTCTGGTGGAAATGACAGCATGTTCGATAGAATGAATGAGTTCCAGGAACAGTTCCTGGAAATCCAAAAAGAACTGCAGGCCCTTCGCGGTCAGGATCTATTTGGAAAGGACGTCACGGACCTTTGCTTGGTCCCCAATGTGAAAGTTCCACACAAGTTCCAAGTGCCCGACTTTGAAAAATACAAGGGTAACTCTTGCCCTCAGAGTGATTTAGTGATGCACGTCCGGCGAATGTCAGCTCAGACAAAGAACCAGGAGCTACTAATTCATTACTTTCAGGATAGTTTAACCTGTACCGCATTAAAATGGTACATGGGTTTAAACCGCGCTACGATCGGCACATTCAGAGATCTTGGCGCTGCTTTCGTTCAACAATATAAATACAATTTGGACATGGCACCGGACAGAGATCAACTCAGATCGATGTCACAAAAGGACAAGGAAACCTTTAAGGAGTACGCTCAGAGATGGCGTGAAATTGCCGCTCATATTTCTCCACCTCTTGAGGAAAAAGAGATGACAAAGATCTTCTTAAAGACCTTGAGCTCATTTTACTACGACAGAATGGTCGCCAGTGCGCCCAGAGACTTCACCGAGATGATGGGCATGGGAGTTCGTCTTGAGGAAGCAGTTCGGGAAGGACGTTTAGTAAAAGACGCTGGATCATCAAGTAGTATAAAACGATACGGTAGTGCTCTCTCTAAGAAAAAAGAGCAAGATATCGGGGCTATCTCTCTCAGAAAGCAAAGGCGACGATATCAACCAGTAGCGGCGGTAACTCCTGCTATCAATCCTGCGCCTGTTCCTACGTATCAACCTCAGGTTGCTCAGAGACAACCGAATCAACAACAATATCAGCAAAGGACACAACAGTCTCTTCAGCAGACTCGTCTTTCATACAGCAATAACCGTACAACGCGATCACCAGGGTTTGACCCTATACCCATGTTGTAAGCAGAGCTATTTCCGTTACTACTGGTCAAGGGGCACGTCCAGACTAAGTCTTCTCTTACAGTACCGGAAAATCCGCCTTTTTGGTTCAAAGCGGATCAGACTTGTCCTTACCATCAAGGAGGACTAAGGCATAACATCGAGAACTATCTCAGTTTCAAATCCGATGTGCAAAAACTTGTTAGGAGCGGGGTCTTATCTTTCAAAGATACGAATCCGAATGTTCTCACGAACCCGCTGCCTCAACACGAGAAAGTTGCTGTCAATTTGATAGAGGGAGAGTCTAACGACAGCTATCAAATTCATGATGTACTCTTATTAAGGGCCAACTTGGTCAAGATGCATTGTAGACAGAGCGGGTATGGCCATGTGCCACCTCATAATTATCACCAGTGTGATATTTGCTCTAAAAACAATCAAGGCTGTTCTATGGTGCAATCGGCTCTACATGAACAGTTGGATCTCGGATGGATCCAAGAGCATCGAGTTCGTGGAGTCAACATGACCTATACGAATTCCAACGTTATTCAGAACAATGACATCCGTACAATGAATGTCAACTTGGTGGCGATTCACTCAAGGCAAAGCCAGTATTATAATCTGCCGCTCACGATAATAATTCCTGTCTGAATTGCTCGGTAAATAAACAGGGATGCTCTTTTGTATAAGAGGCCCTCCGGCGTCAGATGGATCTTGGATGGATCCAGGACTACCATGATAGGAATCCCTATCAGATCAATATGATTCAAATCTTCGATATACGTCTAATGAATACCAGCTTGGTGGAGTTACATGCCAGGCAGGTCCAACTCGGTTTTCTCACTTCACATGATTATCAGAACTGTAAAGGAGGTTGTGAGAGTAACCAAGGGTGCGCTCTCGTTCAGAGAACTTTACAACACTTGTTAAACCACCGGTGGCTTCCAATCTATATGGATGAAGACACGTAACAAATGAGTGTGATTGATGGGAACCCTACTAGGCAACGAAGTCAGGATGTCCGATCTACGGAAACAGATCTAGTGAGGTTACACTGCATTCAAAGCGGGCGTGACCAGGTGCCACCACACAACTATGAATGTTGTAGAGTCTGTTTAGAAAATAACCAAGGACGTTACCTCGTGCGAGCAGCCCTTCAAGGTCAGTTGGATCGCAAGGAGATTCACCCATACCTAGCTTTGAGGTCCGTTGACTGTACCCCGGACTACTTCGCTGATCAAATCAAAGACGTGGTTGTAATCTCTGACCCTGAGAGGAACAAGGATGTTTGTGCCATCATCCCTCTACTAGATGTATCAAAATTTCTTAGCAAGGAACTGATTGAAGTTAATTACGACAGTCAGAAAAATCATAAGGCTCCTGTAGTTATCTATCTACCGGGACCGCTACCGCATGAATCAGCTAAGGCGATCCCTTACAAATACGGTCCAACAATAATTGAGAATGGAAAGGAAATTCCATTGCCCTCCGTCATGAATATTGCTGACATCAGTAGAGTAACACGGAGCAGTCAAATCTTCAACCGAGGGGTTGGAGAACCTAACAAAGAAAAGGTATTTCCAGCAGAAGCTCCTGATCCACCAGTCGGTCAATCCAGTAATCCCGACTTTTCAAAAAACAATGATGAGATGTTGAAGCTCATCCAAAGGAGTGAATACAATATTGTTGACCAACTGTTACAAACTCCTTCAAATATCTCAGTGATATCACTTTTACTCAGTTCCGAAGCCCACAGAGAGGCTCTACAGAAAGTTTTAGAGCAGGCCTTTGTGGAACAGGATGTGTCAATACGACAGTTTGATAGCATCATCTCTAACATCACTTCCTAAAACAATGTAGGATTCAGTGATGAGGATTTTCCAGAGGGGGGAAAAAGCCACAACATGGTGCTCAATATCATAGTTAACTTCCAGGATGATGCTTTAGCCAGCGTACTGGTAGACACATGATCGGCCATCAAAGTTATGCCGAAGTCCACTTTAATACGACTATCATTCAAAGAACCCCCGATGAGGGGCAGTGAGCTCATCGTCAAAGCGTTTGATGGGTCTCGGAAAGCGGTTATCGGCGAAGTCAACCTTTCTATAACTACCAGTCCTCACACTTTCCTAATCACTTTCCAGGTCATAGACGTCCGGGCAGTGTACAGCTGTTTATTAGGAAGACCGTGGATACACCAGGCTGGGGCAGTCACTTCGACACTTCACCAGAAACTGAAGTTCGTCAAGAACGATCAACTCGTCACAATCTGTGGGGAGCAAGCCTTGCTCGTGAGAAACTTGTCATTATCTACTTGTATAGAACCCGAAGAGGTTGTTGGAACTCAGTTCCAAGCAATGTCGGTGAGCAATGAGAATCAATCAGAGAAAGGAACCTCGATTTCCTCATACAGAGATGCTCTCGAAGTGATTGAGAATAACAATGCAAAAGGATGGGGACAGCTTGTTATTCCTACTGATAACAAAACAAAGAAGGGTCTTGGTTTTTCGGCAGCCTGCACCCAGATAACTGATAACGATGAAAGTCTTCATCTCATTCAAGACTTCTTCCACAGTGGAGGTTTCCTTCACCCAGTGCATCAAGCAGTCCATATAATCAACGAGGGAGATCCCTCCGATATGGATGAGGAATAGAAGTCCTATCTTAATAAGGACGGTTATATGTCTCAGGAAGAGGTGCCTACGCCATTTTGCTATCCCACACAGAGTCCGAGATTTATACCGAGGTCAGATGTCGAAATGATATACGGAGATAGTGATCTGGAAGGATGTCGGGCTCCACCAAACTCATTAGAGGAAGACACTCTAATGAAGGACAACTTTGACCACGACTATTATGGCCCAATGGATGGCCTGCCTATCTGGCAGCCGTACCCAGGAGACTTGGGGCAAGAAAATCAGCCGAACAATGAAAATCAGCTGAGCATCATTGGAAAAAATACCTGCGTCTCCACCATGTCATGGGATCAACACTCAGGTCATTCATAAAATATCCCGCACGACGATGAATTCACAAAGTTTGTCAGACTAAAATTCATCAACTATGCTTTTCCCGAGGTCAACATCATCAAGAGAGATAACTTCTCCAGTTCCAAAGAATTGTGGGACACCTTGGGACAACCAAGTGGAAAATTCGACTACATGGTCAAGTACACCGCTCCCGAAAGCTCTCGTACCAGGCTCGAAGACATCCAGCCAACTGGATGGGGAGATTTGCCTGAGAGCGCAAATATTATGCAAAATACAATAGAGGAATCCTCCTACGACAACTCTACCTGGGAGACAGATTCCAATGATCCTGCTCCGCCAAAAATCAGTGCCATTTCTGAAGACAAATCAAGGAAGGTACCAGACTTTGTGATTCACCGAGGAGTTCGCCGCCAATGGGTTGCTGTCGATATTCCGAAGATCGTTCATAAGTCAAAGTAATTGTCGTCTTCAACCTTTCACTCTGCCCAGGTGAAATGGATGTTTTGATAGGGTTCGCTTTCTGTAAATTTCCCTCTTCGCTTCGTCCAAAGTGACAAAGCTTTGTTTTATAGGGCTATAGTTTCAAGAATCGACTTGTTCATAAATAAAATAACGTCGTTCTGTAATTTCCGCATTAATTGCTGTTTTCTCTTTTCACTTTTTAGAAAATGGTAATCCTAAAAAACAACTCAATAATAAAAACAAGCAGTTTTCAAAGAAAAATACGCTGCACACACTTGCATTTTCTCTATCTCTTCTAAACACAAATTATCACGTCATGCAGATTGCTTATTTTAAACCCCATTAAAACATACGATCCAATGCCTTCTCCCAACTTTGAGTTCCCGATATTTGGGGCTGAAGAAGAAGTTGACGACGAAATTCAAGAAGAGATCTCCCGATTACTCAGACTGGAGGAAAGGTCCATTGAACCTCACAAAGATCCGTTGGAAACGGTCAACTTGGGTTCAGAAAAAGAGAGAAAAAAATCAGGATTGGGGCACTACTCAGTCCAACTGCCAAAGAGAGTTTGACAAAGCTTCTCAGAGAATTTCCCAATGTGTTTGCTTGGTCCTATCATGACATGCCAGGGTTGGATACCAGCATCGTGGAACATCATCTACCACTAAGATCAGAATGTCCACCAGTAAAACAGAGGTTGAGACAGACTCACCCAGACATGGCCATCAAAATCAAAGAGGAGGTACAGAAATAGATTGACGTGGGTTTCCTCGCCACGTCAAAATACCCTCAATAGTTAGCCAACATCGTACCCGTACCGAAAAAAGACGGAAAAGTCAGAATGTGTGTAGACTACAGAGATCTAAACAAGGCAAGTCCAAAGGATGACTTTCCTTTACCACACATTGACATGCTGATAGATAGTACAGCAAAGTTCAAAGTTTTCTCCTTCATGGATGGATTCTCGGGCTATAATCAGATAAAAATGGCGCCGAAGGACATGGAAAAAACTTCGTTCATTACCCCATGGGGTACCTTTTGTTACAAGGTAATGTCATTCGGTTTGAAGAATGCTGGGGTAACCTATCAAAGGGCCTTGACTACTCTGTTTCATGACATGATACACAAGGAAATTGAGGTATATGACGATGACATGATTGCCAAATCTAAGACAGAAGAGAAGCATGTGACCCACCTATCAAAACTATTCGAGCGGATGAGAACGTACAAACTCTGCTTTAATCCCAACAAGTGCACCTTCGGTGTCCGTTCAAGGAAACGTTAAGGGTTCATCGTCAGCCAGAAAGGAATTGAGGTTGATCCTGACAAGGTCAAGGCCATTCAAGAAATGCCTTCTCCGAAAACTGAAAAACAAGTCAGGGGTTTCCTGGGACGTTTGAGCTACATCTCCAAATTCATATACCTCATGACCGTGACATGTACGCCGATCTTCAAATTACTAAAAAAGTACCAGGACTGCGTTTGGACAAAAGATTGCCAAACCGCCTTCGATGGTATTAAGGAATACTTGTTGAATCCGCCGATTCTATCACCTCCAGTGGAAGGAAGACCACTAATCATCTACCTCACAGTCCTAGAGGACTCGATGGGTTGTGTACTTGTCCAATAAGACAGAACCAAAAGGAAGGAGTCTGCCATCTACTATTTGAGCAAGAAATTCACCGACTGCGAGACTCGGTACACTATGCTTGAGAAAACTTGCTGCGCTTTGGCTTGGGAAGCCAAACATCTTCGCCAGTACATGATTCGTCACACTACTTGGTTAATCTCAGAAATGGATCCAATCAAGTACGTCTTTGAAAAACCTGCTCTCACGGGAAGAATCGCCCGTTGGCAGATGTTGTTATCAGAATATGACATAGAATACCACGCTCAGAAAGTCGTTAAGGGAAGTATTTTAGCCGATCATTTGGCTCATCAACCGATTGACGATCAGAAATCAGTCGGATTTGACTTCCCAGACGAAGATGTCATGTATTTAAAAATGAAATACTGCGATGAACCACTACCCAGTGAAGGGCCAGAACCAGGTTCCCAATGGGGACTAATCTTTGACGGAGCTGTCAATCAGTACGGAAACAGAATAGGGGAAATCATCATAACACCTCAGGGTACCCACATTCCTTTCACTGCCAGACTTACATTCAAGTGCACAAACAACGAGGCCGAATACGAAGCTTGTATCATGGGTCTCGAAGAAGCGATTGATTTAAGGATCAAGAACTTGGATGTATATGGCAACTCAACTTTAGTCGTTAATCAGATCAAAGGAGATTGGAACACATACCAATCAGGACTGATTCCTTACAAAGATTATGCGAGAAGGTTGTTACCCTTCTTCAACCGAATCGAGTTTCATCATATTCCTCGTGAAGAGAATCACATGGCTGATGCATTAGTTACCCTCTCTTCCATGATTAGTGTAGGTCAATGGAATAACTTACCTAAGATCGACATAATGCGCCTTGAGCGGCCCGCTAACATCTTCACGATTGTAGCAGTCATAAACAATAAACCTTCTTATCATGATATCAAATGCTTCCTTCATAAACAAGAGTACCCACCTGGGGCACTAAGAAAAGAGAGAAAAACCCTCAGAAGACTGGCTGGAAACTTCTTCCTAAGCAGTGATACACTCTATAAGAGAAATTTTGACATGGTCTTGCTCCGATGCATAGATAGACCAGAAGCAGACATGCTGATAAAATAAATTTACGAAGGATCCTTTGGCACTTATGCCAACGGACACACAATGGCGAGAAAAATTCTGAGAGCAGGGTACTATTGGTTGACCATGGAATTCGATTGCTACAAGTACATGAGGAGGTGTCACAAGTGTCAGATATACTCCAAAAAAATCTGTGTACCGCCAACGCATCTCAAAGTTCTTTCTTCCCCATGGCCTTTTTCTATATGGGGAATCAACATGATTGGCATAATTGAGCCCAAAACTTCAAACGGACATTGGTTCATTCTAGTAGCCATTGACTACTTCACCAAGTGGGTCGAAGAAGCGTAATACGCCAATGTAACCCAATAAGTGGTGGTCCGATTTATCAAAAACAATATCATATGCCGTTATGGTGTTCCGAGCCAGATCATTACTGATAATGGATCTAACTTGAACAATAAGATGATGAAGGAGTTGTGTGCTGATTTCAAGATCAAACACCATAACTCATCTCCCTACCGACCCAAGATGAACTAAACGGTAGAAGCGGATAACAAGAACATCAAGAAGATTGTTCAAAAGATGGTTGTAACCTACAAAGACTGGCATGAGATGCTCCCCTATGCTCTTCACGGTTATCGCACATCTGTCCGCACTTCAACTGGGGCAACCCCTTTCTCTCTAGTGTATGGCATGGAACCAGTGCTCCCCATCGAAGTAGAGATCCCATCAATTCGTGTATTGAAGGAAGCTAAGCTTACATAAGCTGAATGGTGTCAAAGTCGACACGATGAACTAAATCTGATCGAAGAAAAGCGAATCACGACACTATGCCACGGTCAGTTGTATCAGCAAAGAATGAAGAAGGCATTTGACAAAAAGGTTCGACCTCGTGTCTTCAGAAAAGGGGACCTCGTGCTCAAGAAGATACAATCATTTCTCACTGACTCTCGGGGCAAGTGGACTCCGAATTATGACGGCCCCTATGTGGTCAAGAAAGCTTTCTCAAGCGGTGCCTTAAGGCTTGCGACCATGGACGGAGAGAAATTTTCCTACCCCACAAATGTTGATGTAGTCAAGAAATACTTCGCCTAAAAAAACGTCTCGGTGGATTGAAAACCCGAAAGGAGCGGTCCAGGCAAAAATTAGAGACATAATCAAAAAAAATCATCCCGGTGGATTGGAAATCTCAAAGTACAATCCAGGCAAAAGTTAGGGATAATGGCAAGTAACTATGTCCAACAGGGGAAAATCCCCTAGTAGCAGTCCTGCCATCCATCAAAAAACTCCAGTCAAGGTCATCTTCGACAGAAGCTCAAGATTCCCAGAATTCAAAGTTGGTAAAAGGATAGTGGTTGTTATGTTTCAATGTAGCCCTTTTCCCTTAAATTACCATTTTCTAACTTTGTAAATACTCTATGGAATCACGTGTTTGGCTGATTTCCATCCTATCAATAAAATTTAAGCCTCTGTGCTTTTGTTTGCAATTCTTATTTGTTTTAGCTTTACAGGACGACATTTTAACATGATCAACGATTCTTGAAATAAAACAAAAATGAATTTACTTGTAAAATTTTCCTGCTTTTAAAATAAGGATGGCAATCTCTTTTGACTGTTGAACATCAAAAGAACATCGATCGCTTCTCCAGAAGTAAGCGAACTTCAAAGTGCAGAATCAAAGTACACCTTCTAAACCAATGCGCCTAAACGAAGGATCAGTTATGTCAGATACGAGTACTGCATCTGACATCCCCGGTAGAGCTCTTACCTCCTAAGCCCGACCAACGGTGCTCCCCATAGGGGCTATCTCTCCTAAGCAAGGAAGAATTGCTACTTTTGAACCATTGATACTTTTCATCCCCCACAGTGGCCGAGTATCCTGTCGTGTTCATCCGTCAGTTTGTATGTCGCGTCAGTTTTGTCAGCATAAACATACATACATCATGCATTATTGATTTACATTCGCATTCATATTGCATCACCATCACTCTAGTCGGTCTTATCCCCTAGTGAAAAAAGTCTTCACAATCGAGTTGTTAGTTCTTCCCTTGTCAGGAAACGTAGTGTCTGAACAATCTCTCCTCTAGTTTATTTATGGGACGAGGTCGGTCCTCAACAACTTTGATAACTTGAACCTCTGAAAGACCAGAGAAAACATTCAACAAATTTCATTCTTCGCCATTGAAGGTGATATCTTCACTTTCCCGGATTAAGGAAAATCTCCAGAGGAAGCCTCTTAACCGAAGACTCTCAACAGCACATTGGTTCTTCTCTCCAGAAAGTCAATGTTTACAAAGTCATCGGCACCTCAAAATTGGATCACATCATATGGCGTTTCTCCGAGAAGATCTCTGAGAAAAGTATGATGTAATATCTCCAAGCGAATGCATTCTCTCAAGAGACTCTTTTTCCCCAGTAGAGTCAACAAATGGCGTCTCCAATAGAGAAGTGTGTACACCTCCACAACTCAGACAGATGGGTTCCCTAGCGAGTCTGACATCAAAAGTTTTTCCCATCAAATGGTATCTTTCCAGGAAAATTCGGCGAGAAGTTTGAGGAAAATCGCTACACACAGCGTCCCTTGTCAAGAAAGTTTATTGACAAAAGAAACCGAGACCAGTTCCTTGGTAGGAAACCAGGATCGAGGGGAAGTTTATATCAGAAACTAAGACCATTTCCTTGGTAGGAAACCAGGATCGAGGGGAAATTTATATCAGAAACCGAGACCAGTTCCTTGGTAGGAAACCAGGATCGAGGGGAAGTTTATTTCAAAAGAAACTAAGACCAGTTCCTTGGTAGGAAACCAGGATCGAGGGGAAGTTTATTTCAGAAACTTAGACCAGTTCCTTGGCTGAAGACCAGGATCGAGGGGAATTTTTTACCTTTTCTGAGCATCATTGCTTAGCAAAAGAAGGAGGATGCGTGAACTACCATTCTTAACCACCATCAAAATTTTGGGTATTCCGATATTTAATCCTCTTGTACCCCGAATGCCCGAATGCCCGAATACCTTCACCATTCACGCCTTCGGGTCCAAGAAGATTAAATAGGGGCATTTGTCATACCCCAAATTTTGACCACTAAGATTTCCCATCATTGTGCAAATCATCATCACAATATAGATGAACTATTAGTCTCCCCAAAGATGGGTGAGCATCCACTACAATCAGACTTAGGGTTTTAAGCCCTCTCAGAGCTCTTAGACAAAGGATCAATCAAGGAATTACATGATCTTCAACTTGTCTAAACCTCTCAAACATCCACAAAGGATCAAGAGGACTCCCGCTTCAAGGATTAAGCACAAGGCTGCTCCATTCTAAGTGGATTAAGCCTCAAGATCGCCAGTGTCACCAAATTAGGGTTTTGGTCGACCAGGGCCTCCAGATGGAAATTTTCCTCTGGGCATGAGCCAATGCTTCAAAGCATAACCTATGATGCTCTAAGGGACATCATAAACCCAATCATCAAGTCAATATAACCTCAGGGGATGCATTCATAAAAAATTAGGAATTAGGGTTTCTTGACCTAATTCAACCCTAAGTTGACTTTTGGGGCAAAGCATGAGCCAAGACCTCAAGACATGATTTGAGGGTCTCTAATACACCACATTGATCCATTTGTAACAATGGATTGATCCAAGAAGCTTGAGCAACAAGTTTCAATTTCATCTGAACCACAATTAGGGTTTTGATGAAAAAGTCAACTGTAGCTTTGACTTTTGACCTGGACATGCTCCCAAACCCTAAGACATGATTCAATACACCCTATAACACCTATGAAATCAATCCATCAAGTTTTATTTAGGTCAAGGACTTGATTTCATAGAGGATCGTACAGTTTGGAATTCATCTGACAAAAAGTCAACTGTGCACAAAAGTCAACTTTGACTTTTTGAGATTTTTCACAATTATAGTTTTTTAACACTAAAATGATGTTAATTTAAGATTGGAATCATCATTCATCAAGAAAAATCAAGAAAAGTGGGATAACTTGTAAAAGGGGCAACCATAAAAACTTAGAAATTTTTCTAAGTAATGGAACAAAGTGGCTAGGGTACCAACTTTGTAGGATCATAACTCCTAAACCACAAGGCCATTTTCCCCATTCAACGCTGGATTTGTAGCTCTTATGGCACTCTACAAAAGCTTCAACTACCATTCATTCCAATTCCTTATGGATTTTAAGTTATGGAATGATCAAAATCACAAAAAGTGAAAATGTCACTTTTTTCCAACACTTAGTGAAATTTTCACTAAGTCAGAATCAGCCTTACTTTTTTCCAAATGTAGGGGAATTTTTTACTTGGATCCAAAAGGTATCAAAACCAACTATGATCAAACTGTTGTTGTATCATATGAGGGCTTTCCAAAATGGCCAAGAACTCCATCAAAGTCCACTTGAGCCATGAGATATGACAATGCCAATATGCCTTGCTGTAAACTGTCATGGCAAGGAAGATTTTGGAGTTTTGCTCGATTTTCTCAAATTTTGCAAAGGGCGAGCAACTCTATCCATCTGAACACCTCAAGGGGGGACCAAGGAGAAACCAACCCTGATCCCAAGCCTCCCAAGTCTTTGGAACCAAAAATAGCATGCCAAACCTAGAAATGCCTAATAGAGGGACAAGACTCCAATTTTGGATTGGAGCATTCAATGGATGCACCAAGGTGGCATGGACTGAGCCATTTCCAACTGAATTCAGTCAAGACTTATCCAAGACCAAGGGGACCAGCAGCCTGTGCCCTAACCTCTAGTCAATGGTTAGAGGAGACTTGGATTCTCATTGCTCAACATTGGCCAAACCTCTGCTACAGTTGCCATTCACTATTGCAGCCAAAATAAACTTGCTCTACTATAAATAGAGCTCAATTGTGTTCAGTTTGAGTACACTAAAGCACTACAACACTTGCTTTCCTCAAAATCTCTTTCTCTTAGCAAAAATACCTTCTTTAGCAAGGTAACTTTGAGTTTTTGAGTTAGAGAGCAATTCCACCATAGCTTATGATCCAAACACATCCAATATATCATATCTAAGGTTTCCAAACTCTCACAAGTGACCTGTAACACCAAAATCACAAAGTCACCTCTCAAAACCTTAAAATAGGACTTTTGTGCATTTTTCAAGCCATGTCTTGATTCAGTCACTTTCCAAACTAGATAAAACCTCAAACACACTCCAAATATCATCCTTGAACTGTCCCAAATGGTTCCCCCCATCTGGAACACCATTTGAGAGAGTTGTTATTTTGGCCACTTTTGCCCCTTTTGCAAGAAAGAGCTCAAACTTGTTCCTGAAGTTTCCAGCTGATTCCAACCATCCTAAAAGCTTCTAAGAGATCATTTGAAGTTGTTCAAAGCATCAAATCATTTCTGGAACAAGTGACTTGGCAGATTGCACAAAAGCTCCAAAAAGAGGTAAGCAGCACAACTTGGATTCTTTGAACCATGCTTTCTTTTGATGTCCACTGATCATGCATCTCTTATACATGTTATATGTGTTGTGTTTGCACCAATTTATCATGTAATTCATGCTTGTACCAAGAGATGGCATAGAAAATGCAAATCATGGCCTATTTCAAAACCACTATCGGGTTTTTCAATAGGAGCATGATCTGGAAAAAAAAATACCACCATCATTGGATTCCTTGTGAAATTCTAGGCAGGATAGACCTAAATTTTGTCCCAATCCATGGAGAAATGAGAAAGTTATGGCCTTCACGTTTTCAACCAAAATCTTGCCTTGCCTTGCCTAGGGCCAGGCCAAAAACAAGGCAAGCCTTGTATATTTGCGGTTGTGTTTCAATCAACGGATGTATCACCACCCCAGTGGTAAGGCACGCACCCTATACACAAGAGGTCTGGGGTTCGAATCCCCCTCGCCCCAGATCCTCTTTTTGCTATTTTCTCCACTTTTTTATTGTTTTTCTAATTATTTTTAATGATTTGAAAAATTAATAACTCCCTCAATATTAACTATTTTTTATTGGTTCTTTTTGTAAAAAATCACAAAAATGTTGAAATATTTTATTCCACTAAAAAATTAAATTTATATTAGTTATTTAATATAATTAGTATTTTTGTGAATAAATTCCTTTTTAATTATTTTTAAACATTTAAAAGTGAATATTTACTTTGAAAATCAAAACCAAATGAGTTTTAATTTATCTTGTGATAAAAACCTCATTTTTCAAACCCTCAACAAAAATCACAAGTGGTTTATTTAAACTTATTTGGTATTTTTATCATTTTTATTCGATTTTCTTTAAATATTTACTTTTAAAAGAAAACAAATTTAGGGTTTCCTTGATTTTCACTCAAACAAAACTTTTAAACACTTTGGGTCTCTAATAGAGTGTAAGACCCAATCCTTTGTAAATACAAACAATTTTGGGCCTCAAATGTTGTATAAGTCCCGTTGTATTTCAAAAGTTTGGCCCGATCATCACCCGTTTAAAACAAATCATCTGGGCCTTTCCTCGAGCTATAAGGCCCATTCAAAATCATTGGGCCTCTAATAGAGTGTAAGACCCAATCCCATTTTAACCAAAACAATTTTGGACCTCAGATATTGTATAAGTCCCTCTGCGTTAAAAGAAAATCTCGGCATGATCGCCAGTTCAAAAATCAAACCCTTGGGCCTACCCTCGTGTTATAAGCCCCATTCTTTAAAAATTATTGGGCCTCTAGTAGAGTGTAAGACCCAACCCTTTTTGAAAACCAAAATAATTTGGGCCTCACTTATTGTATAAGTCCCGATACCATCAAAAAGTTCGGCGCGATCGTCGCCTTTTAAAACAAAACTTATGGGCCTCTCCTTGAGCTGTAAGCCCCACCACTTGTACAAAAATAACCCTTTGTGCCTCTTGAGAGAGTGTAATACCCATCCCTTTGTACAAAAAATCTTTTTGGGGCTCAGTCACTTGTATAAGCCCCTGTACAATATACAAAACAACAGTGCAATCACTGATAAAACCTTGGGCCTCTCCTTGAGCTGTAAGCCCCAACAATCTTTTCAAAGCACTTTCTCCTTTGATTTTTAATATAATATTGTTATCAAAGTTTTCTTTGTTGAACAACTAACAAAACAGCATGGAAGCTCTACAACCGAGTAAGTGTTTATCCGCTTTCTTTATCCGCTTTCATACATATATAACTGCATTGTGGGGCTGCTCACTGTAAGTCTTCCTTCACAAACTTTTATATACTTGTCAAATATCCACTGTGTAATACTATTATAGCTATTTATAGTTTTCTCCGGCAACTACGTCTAGCACTAAGTAAAGCCCTGTTGGTCACTCTTAAATACAAACAAAACTAGATCCCCATAGGATTACCATACACAGTCTTCCCTCCTCTTGGGGTTAAACAATATGGAGACGTGAAAGGCAGCATTCTCGGTGAACCCTTTCTCAGACTGTCACCCTTAGAAATTGTCAAAGAAACTCTAACTCCCCAGAGATGATCTTTTCTCCGTGAATGGCATCTCTTGAGATTCTTCCAAATTCTCGGACTTTCCTGGCTTGATCTATTCTCGGTGAATGGCATGTCTTGAACTTATCGGGGTTTGAAGACCCACAGGCTTCTTAAAAGCATCCCCGCCTCCTCTTGGGCATTGTAGAAGGACCCTTCGGCTTCTTAAAAGCTCTCATTCCTCCTCTTGGGCTTAGTACAAGGAACCAGGGAACTCTACAGGTATAGGAACAGAACCTAGTCATCAATTTGCTAGAGCTGTCTTTCTGAGTCAAGTGTCAGACCAGTTAATGGGTTGACATTCATCCCTTAGCATGCAAGCCTTCTCTTGGGCATCATACAAAGATCATTCACTACCTGAGAATCGATTTCTCAAAACAACCATAGACTTGGACAGTCTCAATACCCTTTGGATTTTACATTTCCTTAAAGAACAAGAAATCTCCCTGATCCTCTGATCAAACTCAAAGTACAACATTACCCATATAAGAACTGATTTTCTCTTTATCCAACATAGTGGACCTGTCACTCAACTGAAACAGTTACCAGCACCCTAGCCTCCTCTTGGGCTTTGTACAATGATTCTCCCCACGCTCTCTTGTTGAGTATAAAAGACTCTCTTGTTGAGTCAAACCTTTCAACCTTGATCTCGGGCTTCGTACGAGATACAAAAACACTCTCTTGTTGAGTATAAAAGACTCTCTTGTTGAGTCAACCTCCTTTCAGCCTCCATCTCGGGTTTCGTACGAGATACAAAAACACTCTCTTGTTGAGTATAAAAGACTCTCTTGTTGAGTCAACCTCCTTTTAACCTCCATCTCGGACTTCGAACGAGATACAAAAACACTCTCTTATTGAGTATAAAAGACTCTCTTGTTGAGTCAAACCTTTCAGCCTCCATCTCGGGCTTCGTACGAGATACAAAAACACTCTCTTGTTGAGTATAAAAGACTCTCTTGTTGAGTCAAACCTTTCAGCTTCCATTTCAGGCTTCGTACAAGATACAAAAACACTCTCTTGTTGAGTATAAAAGACTCTCTTGTTGAGTCAACTTGTTTAGCCTCCATCTCGGGCTTCGTACGAGATACAAAAACACTTTCTTGTTGAGTATAAAAGACTCTCTTGTTGAGTCACCCCCTTTTAGCCCCCATCTCGGGCTTCGTACGAGATACAAAAACACTCTCTTGTTGAGTATAAAAGACTCTCTTGTTGAGTCAAACATTTTCAGCCTCCATCTCGGGCTTCGTACGAGGTACAAAGACTCTCTTGTTGAGTCAAGCGCCTTTAGCCTCCGTCTTGGGCTTCGTACAAGACACATACCAAAAGCACTCTCTTGTTGAGTCAACCCTTTTAGCCTCTCACTCGGGCTTCGTACGAGACACATAAAAACACCCTCTTGTTGGGTCAATAGCCTCCTCTTAGGCTTTGCATAAGGAAACCCCGATTGAGTCAATCAACCTTTTAGCATCAAAATATGTGCCTCATTCACAGTATACAAACATCAACAACTCCTTTTCCCCCATCTAATTACTGTAAGTGGCAAGCCTCTGGATTATTTACATCCATGCCACTGTCCCTCTCTTAGCATGAGAAATTCCTAAGAAAAGATGGCATTGCTCTAAACTGAGTTAAAGTCTTCTGCTTCAGGTTAAAATCCTCTATAAAGGAAACTATGGCATTGCTGGATTCACATATCCCAGTTAAAGTAATTCTCCTTTATAATCAGTCACCCAACAGTTGTGACAAACAGACCCCCTCTAAAGATGACAAATTCTCTCTAAAGTCAAAATTCTTTAGCTTCACATCTTGGGCTTCGAACAAGATACAAATAGACCCTTCAGCTTCACATCTTGGACTTCGAACAAGATACAAACCACCTTCAGGTTCACGTCTTGGGCTTTGAACAAGACACCAAAGTGACCTTTTTCCTCCCGTAGAATAGGAGGAACTACGATCGTTCTGATTTCCCTGTTTCGTTAAACGGGAATACGTAGGCATAAGATTGAAAAAATATTAGTGAGCACACTAATCAAAAACCCAAAATCCCGTACCTTCATACATCAATCGAAAAGTATCAGTCCTAAAATCCTACCAATAGCATAGTCCCTTCATTTCATTCTTAGCAAAATAAGCAGAGAGAGGCCCACAATCTAAACCACATCTGTAAACCAACAGTCATCTGTTTAAACTCAGTATGCAAGCAGGGTTAATTAGAGACATCAATTTCCCTTCCTTCATCAGCTTCAATAGGATAAAAAATGAATCAACCTGTAGTACCCCAGAGCGACAGTGCTTAAGAACCACATCCAAAATCGCTCGCTACAAGTATGCTCGCTAAGATTTCGTAATCTTATGCCTACGTATTCCCGTTTAAATGAAATAGGGAAATCAAAGTAATCGTAGTTCCTCCTATTCTAAGGGAGGAAAAATATGTTTGGTGTCTTGTTTAAAGCCGAAGATTGAAGCTAAATGAATATTTGTGTCTTGTTCAAAGCCCAAGATTAAAGCTAAAGGTTTGAGAGAGAACTTGTCATCTCTAAAGAGGTATTGTTGATTTTTGTGTCCCTTGATCAAAGCCCAAGGTTGAAGCTAAGAGGTTGGTTGACTCCACTGGGGAAATCCTTATACAAAGCCTAAGAGGAGGCTGGATAAGACCAACTCAACAAGAGAGTGTATATTTTGGTCTCTTGTACAAAGCCCAAGATTGAGGCAAAAAAGATACTGACTCTTTGGGGATATCATTATACAAAGCCTAAGAGGAGGCTGGAAGTTTGACTTTTCTGGGGAAAATGTTCTATCTGTCTTGTACAAAGCCCAAGATTGAGGCTAAAAGGGTTTTGACTCCGCCGGGGAGGTTTGTTTGTGTCTTGTACAAAGCCCAAGATTGAGGCTTAAATGAGTTTGACTCTACATGGGGAATTTATTTCCTGAAGCCTAAAGAAGGCTAAGAGGAATTGACTTCCCTGGGAAAGATATTTGTCCCAAGCTTAAGAGAAGGTTATGGAGATTTATGTCTTGACCTAAGCCCAAGATTGAGGCTAAAAAGGTTAACTCAACAAGAGAGTCTGAAAAGGTGAGTTGACTCAACAAGAGAGCCTGGACAGTGATGGACTCAACAAGAGAGTCTGAAAAGGTGATTGACTCAACAAGAGAGTCTGAAAGTTGATTGACTCAATAAGAGAGTCTGAAAAGGTTAACTCTGCTGGGGAGAATCATTGTACAAAACCCAAGAGGAGGCTAACTGTGCTGAGGAAAGGTCATTATACAAATCCTAAGAGGAGGCTATCTTCTATCGGGTATAATTGAGATACCGAGGCAGGTCCAAATGGGGAATCAACTCTTGCTGAGGATTACATAAGAGTTGAGGTATCAGGAACCTTGAGGTTCTGATTTGGGATATTGTTATACTGATGATGACCTAACCCTGGTTGGGGAATTTTTTAGGAGAGAGACGGGGTTTTGGCCCTGATGGAGATTAATCAAAAATGACAGGGGTTTCTTCCTGTGTTTGTAGGGAATTTGAGAATGTCTTTGAGACTCAAGGGGATTAGACTGTCCGAGTCTACTGGTGTGGAAGAGTTTTATCTTTTGTATGATGCCCAAGAGGAGGCGGGTGTATTAAGGGATGAGAATCAACCCTAAATTGGTCTGAGATTTGACACTGGAAATACGGATCTAGCAAAGGATGACTAAGTTATGTCTTATACCTTTAAGAGGTCGTTAGGGTCCTTGTATTAAGCCCAAGAGAAGGCATGAGAACTTCTAAGAAGCCGGAGGGTCCTTGTACAAAGCCCAAGAGGAGGCGGGGATGCTTTTAGGAAGCCTGTGGGTCTCAAACCAAGAAAAGTTCAAGAAATACTATTCACCGAGAATAGATCATTTAGTGAAAGTTCTGAGGTTTGAAGAAACTCAAGAGATGCTATTCACCGAGAATAGATCAACTCTGGGGAGTAGAATTTCTTTGACAATTTCGAATAGTGACAGCCTAAGAAAAGGTTCACGAAGAATACTGCCTTTCTCTTTGTTCCATATTGTTTAAGCCCAAGAGAAGGCAAGACTGTATTGGAAATCTCATGGGAATCTAGTTTTGACTGTATTTAAAGAGTGACCAACTGGCTTTACCTAGTTCTAGATCTAGTTGTCAGGGAAAACTCTAAATAACTATACTAGTATATATATATATATATATATACAGTTGATATATGGCAAGTATTTTAAAAGGATATGAAAGAAGGACTTATAGTACGCAGCTTCCCACAATACAGTTATATATATGAAAGCGAGTAAATGAAAGTTGTTAAAACTTACAGGTGAGCAAGCTTCCATGCTGTATTGTTAGTTGTTCAAAGAAATTAAAGAAAGTTTTTATAACAGTTGTATATTTGAACTTAAATCAAAAGGGAAGTTGTTTTTGAAAAGATTGTTGGGGCTTATACTCAAGGAGAGGCCCAAAAGTTTAACAATGATTGCACCGTTGTTTTAGAAATTGCATCAGGACTTATACAACGACTGAGACCCAAAGAGGTTTATTTACAAAACGGTTGGATCTTACAACTCAAGGAGAGGCACAAAGATGTTTTCTTAAAAAAGAAAGATGGGACTTACAACACGAGGGGAGGTTCAAGGATTTTGTTAAAAAGGCGACGATCGCGCTGAACTTTTGAAAATATACATAGGGACTTATACAATGTGTGGGGCCCAAAATTGTCTATTTACAAAAGGGTTGGGTCTTACACTCTATTAGAGGCCCATGAGTGTTTTGAAAGGTTTGATAAGGATCAAAAACCAAAGAAACCCTAATTTCATTTTCTTTTAAAAGTAATCCTTTTAATAAAATAAATAAAATGACAAAAATACAAAATAAGTCTAAATAAACTACTTGTGATTTTTGGTTAAGGTTTGAAAAATGAGGTTTTAATCACAAGATGATTTAGGACTCATTTGATTTTGATTTTCAAGATGAATATTCATTTTTAAAAGGTTTAAAAATAATAAAAATGAATTTCTTTACAAAAATATCAACTATATTAAATAACTAATATAAATTTAATTTTTCTGCAGAATAAAATATTTTTCAAATGAGGTCCCCATTTTAAAACCCGATGGTGTTTTTGAAATAGGCCTATAATTGCATTTTCTATGCTACCTCATGTTACAGACAAGAATTACATGGCAAATTGGTTCAAACACAACATATACAACATGCATTAGATGTTTATGATCAGTGGACTTCAAAGCAATGCATATTTCAAAGAGTTCAAGTTGTGATGCTTACCTCTTTGGGGGCTTTTTGTGCTATCTGCCAAGTTCCTTGTGCCAGAAGTAGTTTGATGCTTTAGAAACTCTCAATTGACCCTTTAGAAGCTTTTAGAATGATCACCACCAGTTGGAATCCTCAGGAACAAGCTTGAGCTCTTTCTTGCAAAAGGGGCAAAAGTGACCAATATAGCAACTCTCTCAAATGGTGTTCCAGATGTGGGGAACCATTTGGGACAGTTCAAGGATAATATTTGGAGTGTGTTTGAGGTTTTATCTGGTTTAGAAAATGACTGAATCAAGACATTGCTTGAAAAATGCAAAAAAGCCCAATTTTGAGGTTTTGAGAGGAGACTTTGTGATTTTGGTGTTACAGGTCACATATGAGAGTTTTGATAGCTTAGATATGACATATTAGATGTGTTTAGATCATGAGTTGTGATGGAATTGCTCTCTAACTCAAAAACTCAGAGATACCTTGCAAAACAAGGCATTTTGGCCTAAAGAGAGGGATTTTGAGGAAAGCATCAGTTTGGGTGCTTTGGTGTACTCAAACTAATCACAAATGAGGTCTATTTATAGTGTGTCAAGTTTGTTTTGGCATCAATAGTGAATGGAGGCTGCAACAGGCCTTTGGCCAATGTTATGCAAAAGGAATCTCAAGTCTCCTCTAGACATTGACTTGAGATTAGGGCACAGGCTTTGTAGCTTTGGTTCAGAGATAAACTTGGACTGAATTTAGTTGGAATAGGCTCATTTCATGCCACCTTGGTGCATCCATTGAATGCTTGGAAACAAAATTGGAGTCTTGGCACTTTTTAGCTCTTTTATGTTTGGCATGGCTACTTGTAGATTCTTGGACTTTGGAGGCTTGGAGATCAGATCATCCCCCTTGGATTTGATCCTCTAATGTGTCCAAATTGATGACAAGGCTTAGATTTATCAGATATGGACAAATCGAGCAAAATGCACAAATTCTGCCTTGTAAAAACCAGCTCAGGATGCCATGTTCCAAGGGTTGTATCTCCTTGCTCAAATGGAATTTTGAGATGATCTATTACTTGTTGGAAAGCCCTCAAGGCATACTTCAACTTTGATGTTTACCCCTAGACCTGGTTTGACTTGGATCAAGGTGAAAACTTCCCCTACATTTTGGAAAAAGTAAGGCAGATTCTGACTTAGTGAAAATTTCACTAAGTGTTGGAAAAATGTCATTTTCATGTTTTTAGCCATTTTGATCACTCCATAACTGAAAGTCCATGAAGAATTGGAATGAGATGTAGTTGACACTTTTGAAGTATGTAATGAGAGCTACAAATCCAGCTTTGGACCATCCAAAATGGTTGCTTGGATCTCAAGTTATGGTCCTTGGAAGTTGGTACCCTAGCCACTTTGTTCCATAACTTAGAAAAATTCTAAGTTTTTTATGGTTATCCCTTTTACAAGTTAACTCATTTTCTTTGGTTTTTCTTGATGAATGATGATTTAAATCACATATTAACATTGTTTTAGGGCTAAATAACCTTGGTTGACCAAAAATTCAAAAAGTCAAACTTTGGATTTTTGTACAGTTTACTTTTTATCAGATGAAATCCAAACTGCACGATCCTTTGTGAAATCAAGCCCTTGGCCTAAATCAAACCTAATGGATGGATTATATAGGTTTTACAGGGTGTATTGAATCATGTCCCAAGGTTTGGGAGCATGTCTTGGTCAAAAGTCAAAGGTACAGTTGACTTTTTCTTCAAGACCCTAATTGTGGTCCTGATGAAATTGAAACTTATGAATCAAGCTTCTTGGGTCAATCCATTGTTATAAATGGATCAATATGGTGTATTGGAGGCCCTCAGATCATGTCTTAAGGTCTTGGCTCCTGCTTTGTCCCAAAAGTCAACTTAGGGGTGAATTAGGTCAAGAAACCCTAATTCCTGATTTTTGGGTAAATGCATCCCCCGAGGTTAAATTGACTTGATGCTTGGGTCCATGAGGTCCCTTGGAGTATATTGGGTTGTGTTTTGAAGCATTGGATCATTCCCAGATGAAAATTTTTATCTGGAGGCCTCAGTCGACCAAAACCCTAATTTGGTGACACTGGTGATCTTGAGGCTTGATCCACTTGGAATGTTGCAACCTTGTGCTTGATTCTTGATGTCGGAGTCCTCTTAATCCCTTATGGGTGTTTGAGAGGTTAGACAAGTTGAAGATCATGTCATTTCTTGATTGATCCTTTGTCTAAGGCTCTGAGAGGGCTTGAACCCTAATTCTTGATTGTGGTGAATGCTCAAACATCTCTGAGGACATTGATTGAGGCATGTTGGTTCATCCATATTGTGGTAATGATTTGCACAATGAAGGGAAATCTTAGTGGTCAAAATTTGGGGTATGACACAAGGTTGCATGCAATAACCATTTTCTAATTAAGTGACACGTTCACGTCTTTAGAGACTGGAAAACCAGAGGGTTTCCATTTGATAATGGATACTTTTAATCGTAATTAATTAAATGTTTTAAGGAGTTTTTAGAAGAAATAAGTCATTTACTTCAAAAGAGACATTTCATTAATACATAGACAATATGACGCATAATTAATTAAAATACTAATTAGACAAAAATACAGCAACAAGATTCAAGACATAATTAACTTATCAGCACAGGCATGTTCTCCTAACCACAAAAGACTTCACATTTAGTCTTCAACAAGCAATCTTCTGGAAAGTTTTCAGACCCATCCTCTGCTATTTTCTGTTTGATTATATTCACAATTCCTTCTCTGAAGAAAATCTCAGACAAAACTCTTGCATAAGAAATGTAAGACTTTGTGCGATTTCTGGACTCAGAGATGGATTTCCAGAGACAGTTAAAGATTGTGTATGGAAGGTTTATCTGAATATCTCTCATTAGAAAATAAATAAATTCATGGTCATGATATCGCTGTTCGTTATGGTTTTCTTCTTTGGGAAGAAAATTGGGCAGTACAAGCTTGTACCACGCTTTGGGAATGGGTAGAAGATTTTCAGGACTGGAAGGTTTATATTCTGATGACAGGTCATGAAGAAAGGTAAATTTATTGGCATGAAAGAATTTATTTCTGTCAAAATCAATAGTGATTCCAACGTTTTCACAACCAGTTGCGAGATTTATTGAAAAGGGAGTGATAGAGATGGGGACTTCAAACACATAAGAAGTGATACGATCACTTTCATGATCAAGGAATGCATGCTTCTAGAAGTCCTTGACTAGATTCACATAAATGGGTTTTTCCAACATGGTGGAGTATCTCGTCCACTGTTGATCATAAAACACATCTACCAGGCTGCTAGCTATGTTACTTGTAAGAGGAGGAACATTGATTACAAACTATTTTTCAGAAATAATTTCAAGCAGATCTTCATTTCCTAAAAAGGTTATTGGAGGCATTATGGTAAATGGAGGACAGAGTTTTTGACACTAATGTTTTATGTGATAGAAGAATTTGAATGTGATATCTTTTGATAGGGAAAGGTATCTTATATACATCTAAATAAGTAAGATGAGTTGTGCCTAACCTAGGGATAACGTAGATTAAGTACATACCACGTGACAGGAGTTTTGATTTAATGAGAAGATGTGAATAGTTTTTATAAAGGGAAAGATACTATTTAGATTATAGATAAGATCTTGGAAGTGTTAGCGAGGTTGAGACTGTCATAAGGATAGAGTTACTTATGTCATACGGAAGATCTTTAGCATATTTTCAATAGGACTTATGTTCTTAGGAATATATCATGATTACTCAGGATATGTAATTATGACTGATGTTATATTGAGTGCACACATTGTCCAGAGATTTGATCAAAATATTTTTCTTGAAAAAAAATGTTTCAAATCATTAATATTTTTACTTAACAGACAATTTTCAGTTTGGTCTTGAAGTGACATTTAATTAGTTATTGAAAAGAGATTCATACTTTAGAGAGTCTGAATTCTTTTTCGTGATGCTTCATCTGAGTGTTTTCCATTCTGATTTTGAGTTTCTGGTCATCATCTTTCAGCTTCTGCTTCCTTTAGAGTGGTCTGGCATTGAAGAGTATCGAAGTCTTCTGAACTTGGATCTCTAGTTTGAGAACTATAATTATTCTTCTCTTCAGATGAACGTTTCCCTTTTTTCGTTTTAGAACCATTCATCTGACTTCTGAGAGCAACTTTCAGATACAGATATTCTGACCAACAGAACATCTTTCTTCCATCAACGTCTCTTTTAAGCCAATGCTTGCTTTTGAAAGATCAGTAATTCTTTAGCTTGAGCATAAACTACTGAGATATTATGCACTAAAGAGAATTTATTGATATCTCATAACATCTTCTGACTCTGTTTCTTCGAATAAGTACAGAGCTTATTCAGAAACAAGTATCATCAAACATGTGTGTAACACATGACATGGTTTGCATGACAATCTTGTTCTTGCAATGCTGATCTAACTTGTTTAGATTTAGTCCCTCAAAGGTTTGACAGCAAATCTGCTTTTGAAAAGAGAGTCTACTGATTTCTTTATTCTGAACAGTCATTAATGAATTAGACCCTTTTTGCCTTCGAGTAGATGACTTCTGTCTCTGCATCTAGTAGAGCATATTCTGATTCCAGAATTTATATAACATGAACTTTTGAGAGAATTATCAGATAACATTCTGACCAATTACAGTTAGTTCAACTGAGATAGAACAGAACTTAATTGTCTATGTTATTTTAACTCAGACATTGTTCTTAATTAGATTCCTGATGAATTTCTAGATTTCTTCCTTCTGAATGTTCTTCAGTTTTCTGCAAGGTTTCTTCTGCAGACTTAATTCTGAAGTTCAAAATCATAGAACAACAATCTTTCTTCTTTGCATGAAGAAATTCTTAATGAGCTCTAAATGAGAAAGTCAAGGGTGGACTAATCCGTTTCTTGAAAACATCTCAAAACTAATAAAGAATTAAACTTCAGCAAACAAGATTTCTTGTTTTCTGATGATTCAATCTTTAGCAAATATGTTGTTTATCCAAACGTATCTTCTAAGATAGGAATTCAACAGATACTACTACTTATCTGATGAATCTATCTTTTCAGCTGAGTCTTCAATCTTTTCTTTAAGTTTTGGAGATGAGGATTTCGTTGTTGTCAATCAACAAAACTTCAAGAATCAGTGATTTGCTCTGGTCATCCATTTGATTACAATTTGGTACACAATCATCTTCAGAACTGATACTAAAATTGTAAGTGGATTCAAATCTTACCCAGAGTATTTCTACACACCATATCTAGATCTTTTTCTGACACTGTTAAGTGTTTGACATCCATCAATAACAGAACCGGAACTCTGATACCAATTGAAGGTGTGAGAAAGACACAAGAAAGGGGGGTTTTGAATTGTGTTTTAACTCTTACTAAAATTTTTGCCTCTTATCAATCGACGTACAAGTGAATATCAGAGTTACGTTGAGAGACTCTGTCTAGCGAAACGTCAATCAGATTGTGCTATGTATGAAACATAAGTGACAAGGCAAATCTGAATTAACGTTGCTTGAATCAGACTTGCAATGTGGAAGGTCATCAGAGTTTGGTTGCAAGGTTCTAACTTGCTAAGCAAGATTCTGATAATTAATACAGAAACATAAACAATCAAACAAAGCATAAACAAGAGTAAAGAAGACACGATATATCCTGGTTCACTTGAGCCATTACCAAGCTAGTCTAATCCACCCTTCCAAGGTGATTTCACCTTGAACACAAGGACTTAATCCACTATAATCGAAACCGATTACAGATACACGGGCAACAGCCGGTGACTAACATCCTGCATAACCGCAGCTGTGACTAACCCACAATGAACCGTTCAGGGATTCAACTTAATGAATATAACGAACATTGACCTAATAGGTTCCAATCTCACAAGATCTACTATCAGGATTTCACGCTAAACGTTTAGGTATTCGACTTAACGAATATAACGTTTACTGACCATTCTTCCAGGATTTTCAATGAGTTCCATCAGTGATCTCACAAGAGTCTGGCTCTTAACTGGTCCTCTTTGAGATATGACTATCATTGACCATATTTCAGGATTTCCACAACGACACCAAGCCATTGTCTTCTCAAGTCTCCGATCACACTGATCACTTGAGGAATCCTAATTCACATAGAATTAGTTGTTTTGGAGATTACATAAATTGCTTCTACATAAGCAGATAACTCTTAAATTTAAGTACAAAAGAACACACAAGTGTTCGAGAAAGATATGAGCAACAGCTCCTTGCTATCTTCAGATCTACAAAGATGTATGTTGATTTGACAGTTGATGACATCTTGTAGATCTTCTTCTTCATCTTCTTTGTTGAGCAAGCTTCGAGCAACAACTCCTTGCTTCTGATCTTCAATATAGCTCAGATGATGAAGTTGGTTGATGACTTGACTGATTTGCAATGTTGTCTTATTCATCAACAGCTTCTGTTCCAATTGATTATTGTTGTGTTGAATGATGATCTTTAAGCTTCAACAACAATGGTCGTGTGTTAATGGTGATAGCTTTGAATGTTTAGTGTAACAACGATAACTGGTCGTTGCGACTATCATCACATCGACACCTTCAGAATCCCATACTCCTTTCCTTTAAATAGCCTAGTAAAAATATAGCCGTTGGAGAGTCATTGGCTGTTTGAAAAGAGTCGTTATGCAATGATGAAAGTTGTACTGCCATATCTTCTTTTTACTGTAGAAGTGATGGGATAGGTCTTTTAGAACGGTGTACAATCATTTCTAACGGTAACATTTGTCTTCAAATCTTCAGAGGCTTCTGATGGTAATTAATTGAAGCATGAGTAGAGACTTTATAACTTGGTCTTAGAAACATTAAGTCTTCCGTCTTCAGAACTTGTCAATTAGGAATCTGTCTTCAAAGCTTCAGCACTTGTCTTGAAACCCGTTCTCTTCACTACTTCAAGTATTCAGAATCTTTAGAACCTTGTTCACTCAGAACGCTGTCTTCAGAGTCTTCAGCACTTGACCTTTAGAACCATAACCTTCAAAACACTTCAGTCTTCAGAGTCTTTCTGCACTTGGTCTTCAGAGCCTTCAGCCTTCAGAACTTCAAGTAATGAGAATCTTCAGCACTTCGGTTCTCCACAAGATTATCTCTTCAGAAGCTTCACTATCTTCAGAATCATAACCACTTTCAGAGTAGCATCCACAAGAGCATTGCAGCAGCAATATCGGCATCCTTGGATCTATCTGATTATGATCAGATACAGAAGCATACTTGCTTCTTGCGACTTGTGTTACACATAGTAACTCGCATATGATCATTTGCACATATCTTGCTGGTGTTTGTTGGATCTGATATCTTCTATGATTATGATCTACACACAACACACATTAGAACATAAAATAGTTCTTTCACAAATACTCATTGTTATCATCAAAACATAGAGATGACTTGCAGAGACAACTCTTGATCTAACAACCCTAACAAATAAAGGATACAAAGAGAAGAAGGAAGATGAAGAGGAATCTCTCGGTTTGTCAACGCCAATTAAAGCAAATCCAACTTTGGATCATCAAGAAATACACTCTAATGTTATGTCTAAGTCTCTCTACTCAAAAATATCTTTGTGATGAAGTTGGGAGTAAAAATCCCCAAAAACATAACCTAAAAATGCTGAAAACACTATGCCAAAGAAGGGCTTAGACAGCGCTTTTTTTGGGCTTAGACAGCGCTGAAAAGCGCTGCCTATTCAACCGCTGCTATAAGTAAAGACAGCGCTTTAGTTAATGAGAAAGCGCTGCTAAATGTCTGATTTAGCCAGCATTTTTACTTTGAAAGCGCTTTCTGTTTATCACTTTAGCCAGCGCTTTGTCTTTAAAAGCGTTGTCTAAAGAACCCCTTTAGGCAGCGCTTTGACTTTAGACAGCGCTTTTGGTTATCTTTAGGCATTGCTTTAGACGGCGCTTTTCTTTAAAAGCGTTGTCTATTCTCTACTTTAAGCAGCGCTTTTTATTTAAAGCGTTGTCTAATCCCCACTTCAGGCCGCGCTTTTTTCTTTGAAGCGCTGTCTAATGTCCACGAAATTTTTTATATATAAAACTTAAAAAAAGCGCTGTCTGGTATATACAATAAATATTTACCAGATTATCACCATATTTTGCATCAGGTTTTCACCACCTTTTGCACCAGAATATGCATTTAGAATTTGTACCAAATTTTCATAAATTAGACAGTCAATCCAATAAATATGCACCAAATTTGTCTATTTATATATACATCTTTAATCCAATAATTTATATATACAAAAAATTGATGATATTCAAGCTAAAAAACAACAACAATTCATATATCTTGTTAGCTACAAAAAATCTGATATTCAAGCTAAAAAACAACAACAATGAACTTGTTAGCTCTATCTTCTACATCTGCATATATAACCTGAAACAAAATAACAACAACATTAGACAAAGAAGGCATTGTTCTTATCTGATATTCAAGCTGCAAGCATTGCCAAATCTGATATTCAAGTTGCAAGCATTGCCAAAAATGTCAACAAATGATCATGAGTTATTGAATATTGCCAAGTGCCTATGAAAATCAGTATATGATTCCAACCTTCTATGGCCAATATATCAATCAATATTTGGCAGCACCAACACAATTTATGATTCCAACCTTCTATAACAAACAACAACAACATTGCAACACAATTTAATATACTAATGACGACATATTATCTCATCAAAACTCAAACTTATATATACTCAAAATTCTCATCAATGAAAGAAAGACAATATACCTTATAAAACTCTCAGCTCAATAATGAATTGACACCATTCCTCCTTAAGTTCATCCAATTGATCTTTTGAGTAATGAGCACAATTGAATTCATCAAAGTACTACATAATAATATAACATAGTATCATTTAGCTAAAACTATTTAATTATATGAGACATATGTGGTAAATATTAAAATAATTACTAAATTAGAAATCCATACCTTGGATGGAATATCTATTCGATCCAAAAAAAGAGTTTCTTTCATAAACCTCAACATGAAATATCCGCAATCTATTCCATTACGCTGACGAGGACACTACACATGGAAAGAAAATACGGATATATATCAGGATATACCCCTTAACTAGTTTTATCAAGTATCATCACTAATATAATCAAAATTGTGAAAATATACCTCCACTCTAATCCATGTAATGTTGTTGGCTTTGCTCTTTGGAACTTGAATATCTCTTTGTGATCGAAAAACTTGTATAACGCTAATAAAATATAAATGAATATTTAGAACATGTCACATAAATAAATAAATATACACACGAATATTTAGAACAATCTGACTTACGTATCAATCAACTTCTTCATATCTGGGTATGTTGCTTGATCATTGTGTAAAGAATCCAGATAATATACAATTTCTCTTATCGTATTAATTGCCACCAACAACCAATGTCCACTGTAAGATTAAACAAAGGTTAGATGGAAACTTTCTACACAACTTCAAAATACAAAAAATTATAATAGATGAAGTTAGAATGAAAATCTAATCCGTTGCCAGTATTATATGGTAAAAAGAACAACTTTTATGTATCTTTGCTGGCCATAAATAAACCGAGTACATACTGTATGACTTCATCTAGTTTCTGTACGATTAACCATGAGTTGATAGTCATGGGAGATAAGAAAGCGAATCTTTGTTCCAATCCACGCGGGCGCATCAATTTGTCATACAGAAACCTTAAATAAAAACATCATTAACATGTTAGACTATTCATTTGAAATGAGTAAATAAATTGTTCAATTAATTAAATAAAGTTGATCGGAGTATACCTAATGTATGTATCGACAACACCGATGCCTATTTCCAAATGTTTAAAAACTTGCTCCATATCCTCTCTACCAATTGTTTCCGAATATTCAAAACCAAAAATATCTTCCTCCATAGGTATAAGCCGAGTACCACCATCCGAAATATCTGTTATAAGCAAACATGTCTGAAGGCACGACCTATACTGAGAAGTAGGTTTTTTTCTAGCCGCGGTCTTCTTAGCAACACCCTTTGTTTGTGTGGGAATGTTGCTAATTTCAGGCATCTTACCCCTACTGACTTGTTCAATCTCTTTAGCCTAAATCTAAATATCATATAATTAGTTAGGTGAAGTATAAGATCACGAATTAACATTTTCCATGCATAAATATCATATAATTGTGTTGTACCTCTTTTCTCGATGCAACTGACTCGGTTTCCCGCATAATCCCCTTATCATTTGATTTGGATTTTGTTGGAGTCTAACATTACCATGTAAAAAAAATGTACGTAAAATGCCCGTAAAAAATTTGAATACCCAAAGGTTCATAATGGTTTTAATCTTACCTTATCATCTAGGTAAATGAGGCTTGACGGCCATGCAACAAACGATCCTATTGCATCTCCCAACAATGTTGCATCCGAAACATCGTCAGGTAGTGGTAATAAGGCATCCCCCTCTAAAACAATATCAATCGATACTTTCAAAAATCCAATGGGGAGCGGTTTATGGTGAAGCATTTCTCCCAAAGTGTTATGCACTTTTCCCTTGCCAACCATCCGATAAGTCGGTGACGATAAATAGAGTTGACAACGGGAAATGCCCTAAAACCAATAATAAATATGACATTGTTAATGTGTATATATGTCAATTAAATAAATTAAGCTAATTTAATTTCATAATAATATATATAATTACCTCGGGAATATTCAGTTGAAAATTACAATTGATACTATCTTTCTCACTAGTATCTTTAAAAGCTGAAGCTTGATCTCTTTCTTTTTCCTTTTTCAATTCACGAACTTCAGATTCTAATGCTTCCAACTTTGCCTGCAGTTCTTTATTGCTAGCCGTTTTTTTCTTTGGTTCTTTCAAGGATGTTGGAGTGATCCCATATCCCTTACCCCTCGCACGACCAGAATACTCACGAACATTTAATGCTCGACTAAGTAGCCTCCTGCAATCATTGTCTTCATCTGGAGATATAGACTGAAATAGAGTCTCCTGAAATTCATATGAATATCGAAAATTTGACTTAATTATATGTTAATAAACTTTTGATTTAATTCAAGCAATAATGTTATACTTACACATTTCTCAAAATTTTGTTGAATATCTTCTTTAACAACTCCATCCTTACCCACACGGGCTTCCTTCCACAAAACATGGTCCGGAATAGATGTTTCAGAACTTTTCTCCTTTGTTAACTACACATTAAGCCAAATAACATGATCAAAAATAACTCATGATGAACAAGTATATCATTGCAATTTATAGATACTTACTATAGATTGTTGTAAGCATGCATATCCCATACGCCCTTTTTTGTATGGATACGCGGGACTTGATGCTCGTTGCCGATTTATATCACTTACACTCTCAAATTCTGGGGTTTTTCGTTTGGATTTGAAAGTTTCCCATTCATGAGGTGTAATCAAATCTGCATATTTCTGTGGAAGCTCTGCATCAATAAAATTTTTATCCGCAATCTTAAGAAACTTGTTTGATAAAAAAGATCTAAACCCTCTATGTATTTTTTCGGCCAATCCGAGTATATAATCTTTTCTGGTATCATCAATGTTGAAAGACCTCTACGAAAATCATACACAGAGTGCGTTAGTATAAGTAATTTTAATACATAATCGTCATTAAAAACAAATAACATCACATATGGTACCTGTATCTCAATCCATATTTTGTCTTTAGCGTCTTTCAACGCTTTGTTTCTCCAATCATCACAAGTAATTGGAACTTCTCTCCTTGCAACTGAACCAAGATAACTTGTCAACGTTGAACCGTTAGGCTCAATTAGTTGGTTATCTTGACTCCAATGCACATCATGTTTTATGCCTCGATCTCTATCACGAATGAGTCGCTTCATAATTGTAATTCCTCGTCTAATTTCCCTTTCCACTGCATTACTGGTCTCATCTCCATCATGAATAGAATCATCATATGGGTGATCTTCGTTACTAGCCATCTAACCTGTAATAAGAGATTATAATAGTTACAATTCCAACGAAAACTCATAAACATTTTTACTGAAACACTGAATTAGCCGACACTCTTATTGAGTTCTACTATTTCGTTTTGTTTTCTTTCCACAATCAACAGAACAGAACAGAGATTGTAATATGTAGTGTATAAATATACTTGTTACATTTTATTTACAAAATAATGCAATATCACAATATTCTCACAATTCTATTATCTATTGGCAGTTCGTTGTTAATTAGTATTAAATATGTTAATTAATATAGATATGTTGTGATGTTGTTATGTTGTTGATCATGCTGCAGATAGAATGGAGAGATAAGAGAAATGAATTCAAAAAGAAAGTAATTCGTTGTGTAAGGAAGACTCAAGAAATGTAATGAATTACAAGACGAGTTTGTTTGAATTTCCTATATTTGCTGAGAGGATTTGTTACAGTTCTTGTAATATTTTTCAGAATGTAGTTAAAATATTAAATGGTATTCAAATGTACATGTTTGCTACTGTTTTATATCATCATGTTCTTGAGCTTCTGTTAATAAGAAGATATTAAACTCTTACACTAAACAATTGCCTGAATTTACTAGAAACATATGTAAAAGAAATGTTTTTTACACCTTTAACAATTGCACCACACATTTACTTATTTCAAATTTTCGTATTTTGTTCCTAAGTTAAAATAACAACAATGATTCAAAGCATATGATTAGACATAGTTGAGAAATTTGATACACAGAATCATACACAGAGTGAGTTCCTAAATTGATACACAGAATCATACACAGAGTGAGTTCCTAAATTGATGAACACTAAACTAAGCATAGAAATTAAGAACCGAAGCAATCAAAGAAAAAGTATACCGTGAAAAAGCTTCCTCTGATTGTGTAACCCAGGAGCCTCGCCGGAGAGGACGGAGGTGTGTGAGAGAAGAAGAGAAGATTTTTTCTGGGTTTAGGGTTTTTCGCGAGAGAAGAGAAACAGTTCTGAGAATAGAAAGAATGAATAGAATCTGTTTTTCAATTTTAATTTTAAACGACTTTAGCCAGCGCTTTTGTGAAGCGTTGTCTAATGAGTGCTTTTAGCAGCGCTTTCGCTTTGTAGTTGGGCCTTTAGTTGCGCTTTGAGTAAAGTGCTTTCTAATATGGGGCTTTAGCAGCGCTTCGTACATGGGCCTTTAGCAGCGCTTTTAAGAAGCGCTGTCTAAGGTGGGACTTTTAGCAGCGCTTTTTTAAAGCGCTGTCTAATGTAGGTCTTTTAGCAGCGCTTTTGAATAGCGCTGTCTAAGGTGGGCCTTTTAGCAGCGCTTTTACACAATTTCGTACATACTTTCCATGTTTTATTTTTTATTTAACTTATAGCAGCGCTTTTGTAAAAAAGTGCTGTCTAAGGTGCGCTGCCTAAAATCATTTTTGGCGTAGTGAAAAGTGACTTTATAGGCAAAAATGATGTCCCGCGGTCGCTGTGCGAGCTCCAGGTCGCACAGCGAGCATATCAGACTTAGTTGCTGCCAAAATAGTGTTTTTCCACACTTCTGGAAAATTTTTGGTCCCCTTCAACTCGCACAGTGACCTCTGGGCTAGCTCGCCTTGCTTTCAGCTCGCACATCTACCATGACAGACAAATCAGATCTTGTTTCAGCCATAACTTGAGAACCGTAACTCCATTTTACGCACGGTCAGAAGCGTTGGAAAGCTTATCAAATGCTCTATAAAACAATGACTAAATATCATTGCTTGAATACCTACAAAAAATTAGATAAAAACAATTAAACTCAATTATATTTACACGATAACGCAACATATATACTATAACATAAACTATACAAAATATACACAAAAGTTGAGGTTTGTTGGTATAAAACGAATAAATTAAGCCGATGAGTACTAATTATTCACACTCAAAATCACAACAATTTAGCACTCATCATTGACCAAAGTTGAATTTGATCAACTAATCAAATGGGATAAACATGCTAAGAATCGATCAGTATGCACATGGATTTATGGAAAAGATAATGACATTACAAGAACTACTCGTAATTAAAGTGATTGAAAATGGTATTTTCCTAAACTAAAACTAATTGTTATTTTCTAACTAAAACTAAAGTTTGTGTTATAGTAACTAAATTGTATATATCTAAACTAAAACTACTGAATTGTTATTTCTTTTACTAAAACTAATGTATTATCTAACTAAAGGTACTGGTGCATTATTATTTTTTAAACTAAGTAACTAAAAACTAACTGCTATTTATACTTTCTAAACTAATCCTAAAACCACTGCTACATATATTTTCTAAGGCTACTACTAAAAACTACTGCTATGTATACTTTCTAAAGCTACTACCGAAAACTACTGCTATGTATATATTTTCTACTAAACTAACTAATATTTTTCCAAACAAAAATATAGGTACTGCTTTCTAAAATGTTAACCAAAAAAAACTATAAGCAAGAAACTTGACGTTGCACCTGATGCTGGGTTCACTTGGAATTTAATTTGCAAGACTTCAGCTACGGTACAAGAAAACAATGCATCCACAGATGTACCCATGTGGGGATAGGAATTGTATCAAGATGTGGTTCCAAAGTTCTTACTACATTCAATAGTTTCGGCATGAAATACCGAATTTAGGAATTTCGTCTCTCGCACATTAAGTGCACATTAAGTGTTTAGTGAAATGCATCAACCAAGTTATGCTTTATTTTTTACTTGTTTCGGTTCTGTTAAGGGTTTTTTTCCTCACTGTTTTGGATTATGAATTGATTCGTCTAATGGTTATTACTTCTCAATTGGATTTTGGTGAGGCATTGGTGTAGTAACGGATTTTGGTGAGGTATTGGTGTAGTAACGGATTTTTGACGGTTTCTTGCAGTTCATGGTGGATTCTTGGTGAATGTTGAAATTGATGCAGAAGGAGGTCAAGTTTTGGTGTTGAATTATCTATGGCTTGTGTTCATGGAAAGATTTGGATTCTCACGGTAACCGTCCACTCAAGATGAAAAGTAAGGCAAATACATAAACAAGCATGCAAAGAAAACTCAAAAATGCAAGCAAGCAAGCATTCATGGAATGATAAATAGAGTTTGAGGCTTACCAATCGAAGACCCTCCAATGGTTCTTCAATGGCGGTGCAAATTCAATCCGATAAGCAATTCTTTGCATTCACTTGTTACTTCTTGCGATTCAATCTTTCTTCATCTCTTCTTCATCCCCTTTTTTTCTTCAATTTGTTTTCTTGTTGTTGTTGTTGATTCTTTTGGTGCTTCAATCATGAAAGCTAGGATGTGGAGTGTGATGGAGGTTTATGCTCAAGTTGATTGAAGCTTCAATGTGAAGCTTCAACAACCATGGATTTAAACTCTAGTGAGGGGAGGTTGAAGAATGGAGTATGGATAGTGAAAACTTGAGAGAAATGTGAAGAATGAGTGAAATCAAAAAATGAGGAAGGGGCCCTTTAATGGGTGAGTGATGAATCATTTAATAGGGCCAGGTGGGGGTGATTAGAGATTGAAAGTTGGTTAGAAGTTAGTGGGGGTTATTTTTGGACATTTTGGATAATTTACCCAAAGTAGTTAGAAGTTAGTTTGTGGAAGTTTAAGGTAGTTAGGGTGGTTAAAACATGGATGCAAGTGATTTTACATGTATGTGCATATGCTGAATTTTTGATAAATGTTGAGGGAAATTGAATGAATTTACATGGCATCACTTGAATACATGTTTGGGTATTTGAATGGTATGAGTGAATGGCTTATGAATGCATTTAAATTGATGTTCATGAATGAAATGATGTATTACATGAATGCTAAATTTTTTAATACACGCGATTTTTTATTTGTTGTATAGGAGTGGAATGCGAATGGTGCATAGTATGGATTTTATGTAAATGCATAGCATGCCGAAGTTATATAACTTAGCATTGAATTTGACTTGCTTTTGAATGGTTTTGCATATGATGTGAATGTATATGCATGTGTTGAATTTTATAAGTGAATGGTATGGATTTAAGATGACTTTTCATGTGTATTTGCATATGCACTTGATGCTGAATTTTATTATGTAAACGCTGAATTTTACAATTAAATGTAACTTCTAACTTGTTTTTCCTTGTTTTCTTTGCAACATGGTACATGGTAATGGAGCATGAACAAGCATGGTCAAGAATGTAGTATGAATGAAGACTATTGAAGAACTTGGATTTTTTTTTCTTTTGTGTATGGAAATTATGTAGTATGCTTGTAATATCATAAAGTGGTGTAAAGTGAGATCAAAATGTAAAGACACTTTTTAGTAATTTTTTAAACTTTATTTACATGGATTGAAAGACCATGTATAAAAAAAGGATTATGACCCAAAGTGTATGCATGGAAATGAATTTCAATGAATGCCTAGGGAATCTACCCATGAAGTAAAAAGTGACTTAATGAATCACTTAGAAATTGAAAATGTATCGAAAGATCGAAAATGCAGATGAAGATGGCATGATAAAATATACAATATATGCAGATGAAATGAATGAAACATACATATGCATGATGCATGATGAATGATATGAATGCTTCCTAAATGCATGCAGATGAATAGAGTTGCAAGCCAGGTAAAAAAATGAAAAAAGTAAGGCAAATTTTGGGGTATGACAGTACGATAAGTGAATTATCATTAATTTGGCTTTGGAAAGAAAATGTCAATTCGGACGAGTATTAGACGGTAGGATCAACACGGACGAGTGCTGGAAAGATAAGGTTAACACGGACGAGCGTTGGAAATTAATACGGACGAGTATTGAAAGAAGAGATCTATACGAACGAATATTGGGGATCCAAATTAGTCAAAAAAGACAAGTGTTTTGGAAACAAGGTCAACACATACGGGTGTTGGAAAACTATATCAACACGGATGAGTGTTGGAAAGCGATTAATACAGACGAATGTCGGAAATCAATACATACGAGTATTGAAAGCGTAATATCAACACGGACGAGTTTTGAGCATTGAAAAGGTGATATCAACATGGATGAGTGTTGGAATCAATACGAACGACGTTCGGAAAGTTTAGGATCACCACGGACGAGTGTTAGAAATCAATATGGACGAGTTTGGAAAGGTAAAATTAACACAAACGACTATTGGAAATTAATACGGACAAGTATTGCAAAGATAAGATCAATACAGACGAGTGTTGGAAATCAATACGGGCAAGTATTTAAAAGGTAAGATCAACACAGATGAGTGTTGTAAATCAATACATACGAGTATTGCAAAGATAAGATCAACACGTACGAGTGTTGGAAATCAATACGGACGAGTATTGAAAATGTAATATCAACACGGACGAGTGTTAGAAATCAATACGGACGAGTATTGCAAAGTTTAACATCAACACAGCCGAGTATTAGAAATCAATACGAACCCACATTAAATAGATAAGATTAACACGGATGAGTGTTAGAAAGATGAGATAAACACAGTCAAGTGCTGAAAAATAATACAGACGAGTATTAGAAAGATTAGGATGAACACATACGAGTGTTATGAAAATACGTTCAACACGGACGAGTGTTGGAACAATACGGTCAACACGGATGAGTGTTGGAAAAAAATGATCAACACGGATGAGTGTTTGAAAAAATGGTCAACACAGACGAGTATTGGAAAAAATGCAGTCAATACAGACGATTGTTGGGAAAAATACAATTAACACGGACAAGTCCTGGAAAAACACGATCAACACAGACGAGTCTTGGAAAAATACGATCAATATAGACGAGTATTAGAAAAATATGGTCAACACGGACGGGTATTGGAAAAACGGTCAACACGAAGAAGTGTTGAAAAAAAATGCGGTCAACACAGACGAGTGTTGGAAAAAATACGGTCAACACGGACGAGTGTTGGGAAGAATACAGTCAACACAAACAAGTGTTGGAAAATTAAGGTCATCATGGACGAGTGTTGGAAAAAAGTCAACACAAATGAGTGTTGGAAAAGATATATCAGTACGGCAATTGGAAAAGAAGCAATGACATTAGCACAGTGGCTGAAGGGAAAAGAATATCAGCATGAAAGCTAGACAGCAAAATGAAGTATTTTAAACGAAATTTACCAGAAATATCAACTGGGACATTTGTAGAGATAAAATCTTCTTCAGAGGTATATCATCGTTCTAACCAGGGATTGATTGAGGTCTTTCATACAAGGTACCAAGTATGGCTTATGCTTTGTATGCATATTTTAATTTGTATAGCGTAGAGCTCCATCTTGATAGATATGCTACGCATTTTTTAGGGATGAAATGCTATGTAATGATGATTAATATATGCATAATGCCAATGTAGTTGGGTTTTATGGTACGTATGGGCTAATCAAGATCGGACGCTTTTTGCCAAAAAGGATGAAGGTTGAGAATTTAAAATACCAATGACCATTGGGTTTATCAATAGAATTCAAGGTTTTGAGTTATCGGCAAAATGAGTTTTTAAGTATGTCAATGATGATTGGGCTTTACAGGGTATCAACCGAGGTTGGAGTTTGATTTTTCTTAGAGATGCCAATAAATATTGGGCTTTGAATGTGCCAATAAATATTGGGCTTTGGCTTTTTTTGTTTGTTTTACAAGGCTTCAAGTTATGCCAGATGAATGATATACATGAGCGATGTGACATGCTTAATGCATGGTGATGATTTATGTAATGATTTCGAAGGTTCAACAAGTGCCCCTGAGGTGGGTCATATATGGTTGAAACTGAGATGTGTCTTACTTGGCTACAATATTTCTTATTGAAAAGCTATGGGGTGTTTTTAGCAAGATTTCTCGACATTCGTCTTGAACTTAGCGGTTGCTTATGCATGACAGAACTTGATTGAGAAACTTTGGATTTATGGAGAAGAAATGCCCCTCTTTAGCAAGTTTTTGCCTTAGCCTGTAGGGTCTTTGAAGGAATTTGCCTCAAAAGAAAATCTGGGACATTTGTACCATAGTGACTTGAGATAGTATGTCCCAATATTTTGAACCTAGGAGCAGCGCCCCTTGAAATTCTGGCATAGCCGACAGCAGATGTCCTAACACATGTCAAGACATTGTTCTGCATAATCATTTAAACAAAGAACAGAACTGCAAACTAATATCCATAATATCAGTAGCTGCAGAACCACAAATGTTTCGACATCTATTCTAACATGTTAATCAAAATTGAACTGTAAATTACATAATGATAAACAACACAGAATATGATGACCCAGTTCGGTGCAACTCACCTACATCTAGGGGATACCAATCCAGGAAGAAGAATCCACTATCAGTAGTATAGTTTTATGTAAACAACCTAAGGTTTACAGTAAACACCCACGTTTACCTATCAATACCCAATGAAGACTTTATCATTAGAAGTCACATCCAAATGATAAGAGAAACCTATATCACTCCCTAAATCACAACCCGTGATTATCTAACAGTTACTACACCATAATTGTATCATCCCTATTGAAAGACACCCATTCTAATACAAAGTTCAGTCAAGCATCCTTGACTAACAAGTTAACTTGGATTTGCCTCAAAGCTTCACCCAAGAACAATACATGATTCATTACCTACGGGTTTTTGAATCTGTACAAGTACCTATGTCTACCACAGTGTATCAAATCGATACAGATGGAGACTTACAAGAGAAACCTACGAATCTCAAAACCTAAACCCTACTTTACAAAATAGGATTCCTATGTCTATGTCATTCTCTCTTTTCTGCATAGGTCTTGGTCTTTTTTTATAGTCTTCTACTTCGTTGGGCTTCATATCTCTGATCCTTGATCCACTTCCCATCGTGCCTTGAAGCTTGGAACAGATTTAAACAAAACCTGTTGTGACAGTCATGATGTCGAATCTACATGCTGTGACATTTCACTCGACATCTTCAGTCTGGGGCTGAAACCTTCATGTTGGAACATCTTTCCTACCATTATGTTTTACCAAAATTTAGTCAAACTCTTGGAGCTTTCAAACTACTCCTTTTGACAAATTTTGGCTAAAACATTCTTCAGCCCGATGGTGCATGTTGTGGAAAAAAGCAAGTGCCAAGGAAGAGGGGGAAGATAATTTCAAGTTACCCTCTTCACTCCCTTGTGATACCGAATACATAGAGAATGTAACTCAGATCACAAAACACGACTTTCTTCCTAACTCTGATCATAAAACACTATTTCCCAAGATGTTAAAACCTAGAACGTTGGAACATCCTTTGAGACATTTTTGCAGATCAGCAGCACAAATGCACATACACCTCTCAGCAGTAAGCCATTCTCCCCCTTTTTAGCCAAAAATTGACAAAAATGACCCATGCAGACCCATACCCAGATTGTGCTTACCCAAAGACGGACAAAACCCATTTTCTTTCAGCTTAATAAGAAGAGGTTTTACAATTCAAGCATCACAACTCTCCTTAAATAATGAAGAAGCTATGTAAGTATAGCCAATCCAAAAGACTAGTCAAAGAGTGCAATAACTGCTGGTCGAATTAGTTTCGAAAGATTCCACCTTTTCTGACTTGTCCTCGAAACTGCTTCTGAACAGTGTCCTGATACCTAACCTGATTTTGTCAGGCTTATGGTCCCTACAGATAGAACTTTCTTAATCCAAATTTAGCAAACTTGATTACAGCAGAATTCGTTCATTGACCTTTCCATCAGCAAAAAAAACTAATTTCTTCCATCCAGCAACAGAATTTCCCAAGATACTTGTACCACTTCTAATTCAATCCATTGACACCACAATGACAGAATCTGAACAACCTGATAAGTTCACCCAGAACTTATATTAGAAGAGCAATGTCACGACATCTCGTCTGACATATCATCCTCATCTGAGGCAATCTATCACAAACTGTTTGAAACCACAAACAATCTTGATAAACACTCTGCACCACTACAGCCAAATATCCACAACTGAAGTCTAACTCCCCCTGTCGTAGATAATCAGTACTTCTTTGCCAGAAGAACACCCTAAATGAATGGAAAACATAAGACGTATCTTTATGCCTTCAAGAGCGCACCCTTTGTTTAACACACCTGCTAAACGCATTCACCTACTGCTTGTCCATCAAGCAAACCATGTACCATACCAGTACATTAATCAGACAGAAGTTCTCCCCCTGTCTTTCTCAACAGATGCTTCTTCAGCAAGAACCACCCAAAATTACCACATGATATCCCATGAGAACTTCATGATCATATAGTGAGAGTACCAAGAACGCATCCTTGTACCATAACTAACAAACTCTTAGATTGAGACCAAATCTACATTTATCCCTCTCGTCCATAAACCATTTATACACCACACGAATTCCTCCTGAATTCTCATGTATAGATCTCCTTGTTCCCTGAGATACAACCCAATTGAATCTGGAATACTTCATATTCCTCAAAGAGACATACAGAGCCCCTTAGTTTGCTAGCTCACCCAGATATTCTTCACACTTGAAGAACATCAAACACATGCTCCAAAAATCCTCAGCCCATTTGCTCAACAAGCACCAAACTGATCCACTTCTAGCATGTCCCATTGACATCAGACTTCCAAGACAATCCTTTTCCCATCATTCTCCCGTATGAAAAGATAAATACCTCTTAGACAAGATGTGAGTGTCAAGTTCCACACTCAGAACTTAGCATCCTACTCCAAGGATAACTAACCCAGAAGATGTTCTAACATTAGTTAGGACATCCTTCACATATCATAGACACCAACCAACATGATTCTAGATATGTTCCATCACTGGACTTACTATCTGCATAGTAATCTAACTGAAGATCTTCAAAAATAATGCGCCACCAGCTTGATCAATAAGAACACCAGTAACCAAAGAGAGAAATAAACTCTCATCCACCAAAAGATGGTAATCCTCCATCATCAACTTAGAACTTCTACCATAAGCTCCAGGATAGACCTGCACCAAAACCTCCTCACATCTTCAACCAACTACCCTTCTGTCCAAGAGTAATTAGTTCTAAGCACCCGTCTTGAATGCACACTAAAGATCAACCAAATGCCACTCTTTGATTCATCTTAACTTTTCTGAATCCATATATGAGAACTACCAAATGCCACTTTTGATTGCCTCATCCTTCTTGAATTCAAATATGAAACCAACCAAATGCCACTTTTTGAATGATCTCACCCTTCTTCAGAACTCTCAAAAGATACACTGATCCACCAATGAAATCTGATCTTCACGTTACATAAACTACTTGCTCCATAGCAAGCCATCTTGGATCCACCAAGCCTTAGACATGTAACATCTTCTACTTCCACAGCTCCCGCAAACTATATGAGATAGACCTTTTTAAAGCATCTGTGACTTCCATTCTCCTGTAGATCAACTTATCTTAAGGTGATGGGCCATAACACCAGCTGAGATCCTAATGTTAAGCTTGATGTCAGAACATTCTGATATGACATCCAGCTGGTGAATTTAGCTCCTCTTTCTGCCACTTAGAGTAACTTCCTCCCTATTACAAAACAAGAGTTCCATGCTCTCATTGACTTGATTCAACAACCAAGTTTGAGTAGACAACCTCCATCCTGCTTAATCTTAATACTGATATTCCATTCAAGCTCGCACCTTGATGAATAACTACTTTGAAGCTTCAAAGAATTCACACCTGCCACGTCTGATTCTTCAAAAGAGAAGTAGTCATAGACTACACCATAGCCATACCAAAGAATGCCACTTTCCTTAGTAGAGCAGTCTGTAGAAAGTCATAGATAGATGCCACTTAACCTTGACCTCCAAGATTAGCAAGATCACATGCTCCTAAGTACCTAAAGCAGAAATAAACTGATCCAAGATGTGCCATCGCCAGCACTCCATTCTGGATAAGTCTCTTGCTAGGACACTTTCCAGATAAACATCAGATACTTCTAGTAATAACTTGAACACACCTACTGCACTTCAATAATCCTAGATCAGAAATAAACTGATCCAAGAACTATCCATCAAGATTATAATGTCTTCTTCTTCATCTTCTACATCACCATTGTCTAGACCAGTTTCTTGCCAGGAAACTCTTTAGAGATCAGATGCTTCTGCCACACCAACTGAAGCAAATTTTAGGTCAACACCCAAGAGAAAAATCCAAAAGCTTATGCAGTACCCCTTCCATGATTCTCCACAAACCCATATGAAGAGATGTTTCAACATCGTGTTAAACATCAGTAATCTTGAACTCCACATACAAGAATAATCAATCAAATACTTCTGAGTAACACAAATAGCAATTGATCTTAGATCCTTGTTCAATAATCCTGTTTAACTGTTGAAGCCACACTCTACCAGATCACTTCATGAACACTTATCACGTATTCAATCTTTTGCAAGTATCTTCTTTGACAAACAAATTATTGAGATACCAAAGTTGCCACCCTTGACTCAAGTAACTAAGATTCTCTCTGAACGAACCCTATTTACCTCAACAGTTCTAAAAACTCCATTTAGATTGGATCCATCCTTAGGATTAGGAGAGATGAATCCTTCCTTGCACTTTTGGATGGTGAAAATAAATCACCTCCACTTTCTTCAGATTTAGGTTTCACAGAAACACCTTCTAGTCAGAAGAATAACTAGAAGACACCAGATGCACGACTGAGATGCCTTTATGAATGGACTTGAGAGTATTCTCAAGTATCTTTGACAACTTAGCCGATCAATCATTTATCAAATTCCTAGAGCATGAGCTTGATAAATCTAATCTCAACTCCCCTCCTCTTCAATTGACTTCAAACTGCACAATGGAATCAAGCTTCCACGTACCAAGTCACCATACCAGACATCTACCAACAACTCTATCCACTCCATCGCTCCCGACTTTGGAATAAAAAGATGCAGATATCTTCAATTATAGAGGCCGACGATTGAGATCTTCCACCATCTATCTTCAGTAACAACTCTAGAACCCCATAAATTCTAGAGCTCTTCCATCAGAAACATATGCAGCAGAACCACCAAGGAACAAATTCAGCTTGCCCTAATAAGATGTCAGAACATCTTATAAGACACCCCAACACGAGAACTAGCCACTTCTCCTCCTCAGCAACATGAACAACCACTGGGTTGTTACCTTTAATCTAGAACATTCATCCCATCCATTAATACCCTTGAGTATGTCTGAGTTGATGAACTAAACTCCAAAACATGTCCTTGTTTAAACGCCAGAAAGTATCTCCCAAAGATCTCATCCAGAAACAGACAGGATGCCTGCTCTGATACCAATTGAAATTCTGGCATAGCAGATAGCAGATGTCCTAACACATGTCAAGATATTGTTCTGTGTAATCATTTAAACAAAGAACAGAACTGCAAACTGATATCCAGAATATCAGTAGCTGCAGAACCACAGATGTTTCGACATCTATTCCAACATGTTAATCAATACTGAATTGTAAATTGCATAATGATAAATATCACAGAATATGATGACCCAGTTCAGTGCAACTCACCTACATCTGGGGGATACCATTCCAGGAAGAAGTGAGATGGGTTTCTCTTATCATTTAGATGTGACTTTTAATGATAAAGTCTTCATTGGATAGTGATAGGTAAACGTGGGTGTTTACTGTAAACCTTAGGTTGTTTACATAAAACTATACTACTGATAATCATTCCTATTGAAAGACACCTCTTCTAATACAAAGTTCAGTCAAGCATCCTTAACTAACAAGTTAACTTGGATTTGCTTCAAAGCTTCATCCAAGAATAATACATGATTCATTACCTATGAGTTTCTGAATCTGTACAAGTACCTATGTCTACCACAGTGTATCAAATCGATACAGAGGGAGACTTACAAGAGAAACCTACGACTCTTAAAACCTAAACCCTACTTTACAAACTAGGATTCCTAAGTCTATGTCGTTCTCTCTTTTCTGCCTAGGTCTTGTTCTTCTTTTATAGTCTTCTGCTTCGTTGGGCTTCATATCTTTGATCCTTGATCCACTGCCCATCGCGCCTTGAATCTTGGAACAAATTTAAACAAAACCTGCTGTGATAGTCATGATGTCGAATCTACGTGCTGTGACATTTCACTCGACATCTTTAGTCTGGGGCTGAAACCTTCATGTTCGAACACTTTTCCCAACATTATGTTTTACCAAAATTTAGTCAAACTCTTGGAGCTTTCATCCCTCATTACCCGATTCTTGGAGAGATTTTTCAAATCTTGACGTAATTTTCCCAGATTGATTGAATCTTGAAGTAACTTGCCCTTTTGCTCAATGGAGTTTTCAGGCATTTTGCTCCTTGGCATGATCAAACTTCTCAATCGATGCTCATTGTGGAAACTTTCTTGATGTCAAGTACTTATTTGCGTATAAAATTTTTCATTTTGAAAATAATAATTCTAATGTTATACTTATGTCAGTTTTGAAATCCAAGTCTTTTTATTGAAATGAAGTTGTGACATTCAGTGAACGGATCACTGGTTAGAATGCAACATTGATTTTATAGATGAAAGATGATACGATACTAACACAAATGATAAACAAATCTTTAGGAGTCAATTTTAACGTGATCTTATCGTAGTATGCTTTTGAAATAAACCCTACTTCAATTAATTCTTTTGAGGTTTGTAACGTGGCATGGTTCACGGTTTCAGAATAAAAGGATTTATGGCTCAAAATTTTATTTTAACCCACCCGTTCACCTTAATGTTCTCCAGTCCTACGCATATATAATTTGACGCAAATGTTCATTTTTCAAAAGGTTTTTGATGGTTAAAGAACCAATTAGATTTTTGGAGTAGCAGTCACCCACTTTTTTGTAGTCGCACGAATTTGTTCGTGTTGGGGATATTTTCTTTTGATCTTTTCTTTTTCTTTTTTTCATTTTTTGCTTTCCATTATTGTTTCCTGGACTAATTTTTCGAGTTTTCAGTCCATCGGGATGCCCTAATTTTTTCCTAAGTCACTTGTTTTTATTTTTGACTTAGCGGGCTCTTTTTTATTTTGAATTTCTCATTTCTTGTTGGACCAAATCATGTGACACTTGTTCGTTTGGTTTGTTGAAAGGGTTGTGACAACCTCGTTCTTTTTGTTGGTGAGAGACAATGATTGTGGACTTGTGATTTTTGACCTCGTGTATGGGATAAGATATGGTTGATCCTCAGATAGGATACTTCTCTTTTTCCTTTTTGAAATTTGAATGCATACTCAAATTAACTGAAGACTACTCTGTCCCTGGTTAATATTGAAGGTTTTTTCGTACTGAAAGAAACTTCTACTCTTAGGCTCAAAGGATTTGACTAGGGATTATCTTCCTTAAATCTCTGGTGTTTGGAAATTGAAACAATACCTTACATCGTCAGCAAGGTTTTATTCAAAAGCATACAGCCAGCAGTTTTGTGTATTTCAATTTCATCATTCTCCCTCTTATTTTTGCTTAAACAACAGTTTGATATTGATGAATAAAATATGATTGAACACAAATGGATTGAGTCGAAACATGCATATTTATTTCATTATTATTATCATTCGAAAACAAACAACTTTTACAAGTGAATAGTACTTAACAAAACAGAAAGATTACAAATAAAAATGATTGAATAGTCTAATGATCACCAGCGTGATTAGCCTTTTTATCCACCCACGGGTTGGGATCATCATGCTTGTATAAGTTGATGTGATAGTCCCCAAAGGGGTTCCTATTCAGACTCTTCCAACGGATTCAACCTCTTCGGATCTATCATTTCTTCCACTTGCACTGGTTATGGAATTGCAATTATGCCCATATGCAGAGGCATGGGATTATTCAGTATGTTCGGGCAGTTTAGCGTAAATGTGATAGCCTTTGAATCGATCAGGTTTTGTACTTTGTGCTTTATGGCTCTAAAATTCTCGATTGTGTGCCCGGGTTCCCTTGAGTGAAACTCACATCTAGCATTCACGTCATAGTCTGGAAGAATAGGTGTTGGAGGAGACCCAAGTTCCCTTAATTGAACCAATGAGCTATTGAGTAAATGAGGGAGTAGTCGATTATAAGGCATAGGAATCGGGTTTATCCTTCTTTCTGGATTCCTTTATTTTTGTTCTCCCTAATGCTGATAATTTTGTTGATGCAAAATGTACGGTTATTGATACTGAATTGGATACTATGCGGCTATTATCTAGGGTTGTTGATCTGCATAGGCTTGTTGTCGAAACTGTTTTGGCGTTATCACTGCTACCTGGTAGTAAGGCACTTGGTAAGCCTCAGCCATCCCCTTGGCTACGGTGGCAGTGTTAGTTTCCCCTTCCTTCTTCTTTGGAAAGCCGAAGTTGGGTTTCTTTGCTGCATTGGAGGCAGTGGCAGCACCTTGAACTTTTTGTCATTCCTGAGGCAATTCTGAATTCATTCTCTTGCAATAACAAGATCTGAAAATCCAGAAGAGGCACTTCCAACCATTCTGTCCAAATAGGGACCTTGGAGGGTACCCATAAACATGTCCACAAGTTCTCGTTCCAGTAAGGGAGGTTGTACTCTAGAAGCTAGTTCCGTCCACCTCTGTGCATACTCTTTGAAAGACTCGTCAGTCTTCTAAGTCAAGATTTTGAGTTGGGCCCTATTAGGAGTCATGTTAGTGTCATATATGGGTAGTGCTTAATTAAAGCCTCTGTCAGTTCTCTCCAAGTTCTGATGTAGGTATGCTCAAGTTACATGTATCATTCAAGAGATGCCCCAATGAGGCTATCTTGAAAGAAATGCATCAGTAACTTCTCATCGTCTGAATAGGCATCCATTTTGCTACAGTAGAATCTGATGTGAGTTCTAGGACAACTAACTCCCTTGTATTTCTCAAAGTCATGGACTTTGAACTTTGCATGGATTTTAATGCCCGAAACTAGGCACATGTCAGCAGCATCAAGACCAAAGGCATTGGAACCTTCCATGCCTTTCATCTTCTCTTCCATGACACATAACTTTTTCTCCACTTCAGTAGTTAGTGGCCCAAAGGTGTCAAATGTTGAATCAACTTTTGGGATGAATAAGACATCATGATGATTGTCTACTTCAAGTTAATGTCTTGTTCCACTGATAGGAATTTTGAATGTAGTCCCAATATTCTGATTCAGAGGACCTCCTTCTGGAGGTAGATGGGTACCAACTGGTGGATTCACCGGGGGTGGCACATGAGGATTCACAACAACAAGCCTTAGGGTGGCCTGTCTTAGCTCCTCTTGACCTCTAGCCAGCTTGGATGGTCTCTATTAGTTGACACATTATGATCTTTATGGTGATCATGTCTTCCCTCATCACAACCTGATTTTGTTTTAGTTGATCCATCAGCAACTTTTGATTATCATGGGTACCGTAGCTATGTCAGAAAGTTAGCTTTGTGATCGAAGGTTTTGAGCAAAAGGCCAGATGATAATGAGTTTTCTTTGAGATATGGAATGCATATTGATGCATGAATGTAATGCAAAAAGGTTCTATGTTTCCAGAGAATGGTATGCATATGCTAAATCAGTTTTTTTATGATATGATGTAGCGATATGCACCATCACAGGTTCAAAGGTTCGACATAATCTAGATCATTTGTATATGATTCTCAATTCATGTTCAAAGGTTCGGCGTATTCATGATTTTCAATGTTTTCAGAATCTTAGGCTTCCTGCAAAAACTCATTTCCCCCTCACAGGTAGGTATTATTCTTCAAAAATAGAGGCTCCTAAAAAGGTCCCTAGAGTCATAGACCCATTTTGAGATACCACTGTCTAAAACAAATGACTTGTAAGACAGTGATGCTCCCAAAAGGATCTACTCTTGGCGTGGCATCTCGTGTTGACATAATCGGGACATAACGTCAAGGAGATCAACACGACTCTACCACTTTATATCCTGTGTAAAAGATGAGTAGAACATGATTTTAGCATCCTACAATAATGAGAGAGGAAGAGTTGTTTATATGCTTCCTTTGATGTTAAATGGTCATGGTATTTTTTTTTTCAAAATTTGAAGATGAGATAAGGACATGCTGTAAATAAGAAAAATGATGGGGTGTTCATCTTTCTCTTTATTTTTTCCTCTTTATTACTTATATTTCTTTTTTCCGATTAATTAATAGTGATTGTCACATGTCAATGAAGGATTGGTATTTTGGCATTTTGAATAAGTCACATTACTTTACTACAAGTGACAAAAGGAACCACCACTTTTTTTATGTATATTTATTATTATTATTATTATTATTATTATTATTATTATTATTATTATTATTATTATTATTATTATTGTTGTTGTTGTTGTTGTTGTTGATGTTGTTGTTGGTTTTTTTTTATATATTTTGTATACTATTAATTATTATTATTATTATTATTATTATTGTTTATCATTATTATTATTATTATTATTATTATTATTATTATTATTTATAATTACTATTATTATTATTTAATATTTTTAATTATTATTAATTAATTATTATTGTTATTGCTAATTATTATTATTTATTATTTATGTTTATTGTTAGTTTTTATTTATTTATTATTATTATTATCATTATTGTTGATTATTGTAATTAATTATTATTATTGTTATTATTTCTATTTTTATTTTATTTATTGTTGATTGTTATTATTGATTATTATTATTAAATATTATTCATAACTATTATTTTCATCTTTATTGTTATTGATTATTGTTATTATTATCTATTAATTAAAAAAGAAATTGGATTTTTTTGGTCTCCTCGGTTTTTCACAGATGCATTGCGATTTCAGAGTTTAAAATTCAATTTAACTCCAGATATTGCTTAAATGCATACAGTTTTGTTGATCGACCTCAGATAGAGTTGATTCCTACATTAATCACTCTACGATTGCTTAAGATAGTGTTAAATTTTTTAATTTGTTTGTTATTTATTTTCTTTAAAAATATCTTTTTGAAAAACATCGATTTTTCACAGATGCACTGTAGTTTCGGAATTAAAATTTAATTTAATTTCAAAAACTGCTTGAACGCAGAGAGTATTGTTGACTGGCCTTCCATAGAGCAGCAAACTGGCCAAGTGGATTTTCAAGTATTTTAAGGATACTATGAGTTATGGTATCATGTTTAGTAGTTAACATGGTGATCATCAGTTCAATACAAACTGGCCACGTCGACAACTAAAGCAAAGTACATAGCGGCAAGCGAAGCTGTCAAAGAAACCTTATGGCTTACATGATTGGTGAGACAATTGGATGTTGAGCAAGGTCGAGTTCGGTTGCATTGTCATAGTCAGAGTGTCATTTATTTGGAAAACAATCATGTGTATCATGCCATGACCAAGCATATTGATGTGAGATTTTATGAGATTGGAAAGTTACTTGCATCTGGACAGATATTACTTGAAAAGGTCAATACTTCCAAGATTTTAACTGATTAGTTGACCAAGTCAGTCATCAGTGACAAGTTCAGGCATTCCTTGGACTTGTTACATGTTTCTCAATGTTAAGCGGGAGGTGTATCTCCCTAGTTTCTATGATAAATTGTTATGCAGAAAGTCTTCATAGGGGCTTGATATTCAATGAGGTGAAGATTGTTGAGTATGGCTCATATTGTTGAGATAATTATGGGTTGTTAAGATAATTATGTATTGTTGATAGTATAACTCATATTGTTGAGATAATTATGGATTTTTGAGAGTATAGCTCATATTGTTGAGATAATTGTTTGTTAAGGGAAATTAGAGATTAGAGTTTTAAATAAAGTGAACTCTAGTGTGTATATATATATATATATATATATATATATATATATATATATATAATTAAATAAAAGAATATAGAGATCAAAGAAAGGAAGAGAAGAGAGAATATAATATTATATTATCTTATGCAAAAGTCTCATTTACATTATAATGTAGATCTTATTTATAGTACATGACCAATGAATAACCATTAATTTAAGGAATACACAAAGGTTAGGAAATTAACTCATAGGAGTTAAGGAATATAGAAAGTTCGATAAATGAACAGCCACATCTATTTACTATTATTCATAACACTCTCCCTTGGATGTTCATTGAGGATATGCCTCGTTAAAACCTTACTAGAAAAAACCCAGTGGGAAAAAATCTAGTGAATGAAAAAAGAGTACAATATCCTTTAAGTAAATTCATTTATCCCCCTCGGTTGAACGATCATTTCTTCGAAGATGAAGACCAAACTTTTGTACTAGTTGATTAAAAGTTTTACTTGGGAGTGACTTTGTGAAAAGGTCTACAAGATTATCACATGAACAGATTTGTTGGATGTTTATATCACCGCTATTTTAAAGATCATGAGTGAAAAAGAACTTTGGAGAAATGTATTTTGTTCGATCTCCTTTAACGTAACGATCTTTCAATTAAGTGATGCATGCAGTATTATCTTCATATATGGTCGTTGTATTTAATTTTTCAGAAGATAAACCACAAGTATTTTGTATGTGCTGCATTAGGATCTCAATTAAACATATTCTCGACTTGCCACATGTAATGCTAAAAGTTCTGCATGATTAGATGAGGTTGTTGTTATGGTTTGTTTTACCGATCTCCATGAAATAGTTGTACCCCCACATGTAAACAAATAACATATTTATGATCTACTATTATGAGTATCTGACAAGTAACCTGCATCTACATAACCTGTTAATTCGAATCTGGATACTTTGGTATAAAACAAAACCATGTATATTGTACCTTTAAGGTAACAAAGTATATGTTTAACTCTGTTCCAATGTCTTCGTGTAGGTTAAGAATTGTATCTTGCTAATAGATTGAGAGCAAATGATATAGCAGGACGTGTATAATTAGCAAGGTACATTAGTGCTCCAATTGCACTGAGATATGGTACTTCGTGACCAAGCAACTCTTCATCCTTTTCTCGAGGTCTGAAAGGATCTTTCTCCACATCTAATGATCTAACAACCATTGGAGTAGACAACATGTGACATTTGTCCATATAGAAGCATTTTAATACCTTTCCTATATAGCCTTTTTTATGTACAAATATTCTTTTGTCCAAATGCTCAATTTGCAAACCTAGACATTATTTTGTCTTTCCTAGGTCCTTCATCTCAAACTCTTTATTTAAACAATTTATTTCAGGAGTTCCAATAATATTTATGTCATCTACATAGATAGATATTATTGCAAATTCCTTTCCTGATCTTTTAATAAAAATACAAGGACAAATGGAGTTATTTGTATATCCCTCACTCAACAAATATTCATTGAGAAGATTATACCACATCCGTCCATATTGTTTCAGCCCATAGAGAGACTTGTTCAATCTTATGGAATAGTTTTCTCGAGATTCAGAGTTGTGTGCATCTGGTATATTGAACCCTTCAGGGAGTTTCATGTAAATTTCACTGTCAAGTGAACTATACAGATAAGTTGTTACAACATCCATCATGTGCAAATTAAGCCCTTCATGTGCTACAAATTTAATAAATATCAAAAATTGAATTGCATCCATTGCATGTGGATATGTTTCATCAAAATAAATCTTAGTTCTTTCTGAAGATCATTGAAGAACAACTCAAGCTTTATATCTCACAATTTCACCATTCTTATTTTGCTTTTTCACAACAAAAAAAGTCATCTATATCCAATTGGTTTTACACCTTGAGGTGTTCGAAATACTAGTCCAAAATCGAGTCACTTGTAAAGTGAGTTTAATTTTTCTTCAATTGAATATGTTCATATTGGTCAATTCTCACTTTTTCTACAATCTTTGATAGACTTTGACTCATGATCCTCATTATTATTTATTGTCTTTAGCGCTATATTGTTTACAAAGACATAGTCAATATTGACTTTATTTTGGTTCCATCATATTCCATTCATGACATAATTTATCGAGATCTCTTAATTTTCATAAATTTCAGGTACCTAGTTAGTTCTTCTGAAACTCAAAATTAAATTATGTCAAAGTGCTCTTAGAGTTTTCATATCCTCATTTGGGTCAATTTTAACATTATTTTTTTCTTGGTAGAGGACTTTTAACATCGGAACCCACTTTTCTACCACGCTTGAGGCGCGACTATAACTCATTTGCAATATTATATTGTCCAATATGAGAATCCACTTTGAATGAAATATTAGCAGCTAATAATTTGTTTCATAAACTTTGCAAATGAATTGTGTTTTGAACTTCGAGGATTAAAATGATATAATAATATTTTATTTTAAATTGTTCATTTGAACTTCTGGTTCACACTTTGTGTTGCTTGTTCTCTCCCCCTAGTATTGAAAAAATTAATTTATAAATTGATAATCAGCCTACTGGACTCAAATAATATCAAATTATTGGACCAAGATAAAATCTCAAATACGAGATTCATATAAAATTCATTTTCTCAACATTCTTTCAAAACTCATATTAGCATACTATATTGGTGCAATTGAATAATCACAACACATCCAAAAATTTACTTAGATGAGAAGTATTAGATTATGAACCTAAAATAATTTGTAAGTTAAGGGGAGAACTATCATGTACTAACTTCTTGGATTAATGCGAATAAATATCTTAATACCATACTTTGTGTGTTTCAAATATCTAATTTAGTATTGATGATCTCACAAGTATCAACAATATAACTGTTGTGAATCGGATACCTTATCAACAAAGTATAATTAGTTCCTTGATCAGTCAAGAAACCCACAAGGGTTAGGGTTAACAAAGAAAAACAAGAGTAAAACAACAAGGATTGGTTATAAAACTGTTATTCTTTCCTTTCTCCTTAAAACAAGGATTACAAGTATACAAGAATAACAAACTAACCACTCTCACTCTTTCTAGGTTTTGTCACACTTAGAATGAGAGACTAGTATGCTATTTATAATAAAACCTAGCACACTAAACTAATGGGCTTTTAATAAAATACCTATTACAAGCTAACTTAGGGTACAAACTAACTTAAATAATTGGATCCTTAACACAAGGCCCAATTCAATATGCTAACAACCCTAGCAATATTAACTAATACATGTGATCCAACTTCGACGGCATGCTTCTTCTAGAGTTCGATCCAAATTCCACAAATCTCCACCTTGGATCTAACTCTAACAACAAGAAAACAAACTAGCTTTCTTCATGCAGCTTTATCAACTGCATACAGTGGAAAAACTTGTAACTTGGCAATGTCTTGGTGATCATATCAGCAGCATTATGATCTGTCAAAACCTTCAGCACTTGGACTTCTCCACGCTCGATTACCCCTCTGATGAAATGCAGCCTCACATCAATGTGCTTGGTCCGCTCATGATAGGCTGAGTTCTTCGACAGGTGTATTGCACTTTGACTATCACATTTAACAGTGATACTTCGACCTTGAAGTTTTAGCTCCTTTGCAAATCTTTCAAGCCACAATGCTTCCTTCACAGCTTCAGTGAGGACAATATATTCAGCTTCAGTGGTTGATAAAGCAACAACCTTTTGGAGCGTCGCTTTCCAACTGATTGTTGTGCCAAACATTGTGAAAACATATCCAGAAATAGACTTTCTGGAATCCATACAACCTGCATAATCAGAGTCAACAAATCCTTCTACTGCTGCTTTACTATCTTCACCCAAGGCTCCACCATAAATTAGGACTCTGTTCAGAGACCCATTTATGTATCTTAAAATCCACTTCAATGCTTGCCAGTGAGCCTTTCCAGGATTCGCCATGTACCTGCTCACAAGACTCACTGCATATGCTATGTCAGGTCTTGTACAGACCATAGCATACATCAAAGAACCAACTATATTAGCATATGGTATGTTATTCATATAAGTTCTTTCGACATCAGTACTGGGACACTGATCTATACTCAGCTTGAATTGAGGGTTTGTCGGAGTTACAACAGGCTTTGATTTCGACATACCATACTTTTCAAGAATCTTCCATAGGTATGCCTCTTGAGATAAGCATAATTTCGACTGCTTTCTATCTCTTCGGATGTCAATCCCAAGAATCCTGGACGCAGCTCCCAGATCCTTCATTTCGAACTCCTTACTGAGTTCAGCCTTCACCCTCATTACCTTTTCGACATTGTTGCTTGCTATTAGAATATCACACATAAAGCAACAAAATAACAAATGAATTACCCGGTCGAAATCTGAAGTAAACACAGTGGTCGAACTGACTTCTGATGAAACTTATGCGTGCCATGAACTTGTCGAATCTCCTATTCCACTGTCGAGGAGATTGTTTCAGTCCATATAAAGATCTCTTCAGTTTGCACACATAATCTTCCTTCCCCTTTTCGACATACCCTTCAGGTTGCCTCATCAGGATCGTTTCATCTAGGTCACCATACAAGAATGCAGTCTTCACATCCATCTGTTTCAGTTCAAGGTCGAACTGTGCCACCATGGCAAGCAACATTCGAATGGACCTGTGCTTCACAACAGGCGAGAACACATCATTGAAATCGACACCTTCTTTCTGAGTGAACCCCCTAACAACCAACCTTGCCTTGTATCTTTTCGACGCCACTCCTTTGATTCCTTCCTTGACTTTGAAGATCCATTTACAACTGACTAACCTGGCTCCAGCAGGTTTCTTTATCAGTTCCCATGTGTCGTTATCATGAAGAGATTTCATCTCGTCATCCATGGCTTTCAGCCATTCAGTCTTCTTTCGACTCCTCATAACTTCCTTATAGTCTCTAGGTTCTTCGTCGAGAACCTCACTTGCAGAGATTAAGGCATAAGCTATAAGATCTGCATACCCAAGTCTCTGAGATGGCTTGATGACTCTTCTCGACCTGTCTCTTGCTAACAGGTAGTCATTATCAGTTTTCTCATCTTCGACAACATCTTCTGTTTCGTCTTCGACTTCATCTGGGGTACGCACTTCAGCATCAACATGCTCCACCTCAACAGGAATCTCTCCCTGTTCCAGCTCTTCGTCAGCAACATCAATTTTCTTGAAAGCCATCTCAGCTTCATTGAAAACTACATCTCGACTGGTGATACACCTCCTGTGACCTGGCTCTAGGCACCATAGCCTATAAGCTTTGACTCCTTCAGGGTATCCCATGAACATGCACTTTAGAGCTCTAGGTTCGACCTTGTCTTGCCTAATGTGAGCATAGGCCACACAGCCAAATACTCTTAGTCTGTCGAAACTAGGTGGATTTCTCGACCAAACTTCTTCAGGTGTCTTCATATCTAATGCAGTCGAAGGACATCTATTTATCAGATATGCAGCTGTCGAAACAGCTTCAGCCCAAAACACCTTCTTCAATCCAGCACTAACCAACATGCATCTAACCCTTTCAAGGATTGTTCGATTGAATCTCTTAGCTAAGCCATTTTGTTGAGGAGTACCTGCTACAGTCTTATGCCTTGCAATCCCAGACTCAACACAGTAACTGTCGAACGCTTTGTTGCAGAACTCAAGGCCATTGTCGGTTCTCAACCTCTTAACCTTTCTGCCAGTTTGAGTTTCGACCAGAATCTTCCAACTTTTGAAATTCTCAAAAGTTTCATCCTTCGTCTTCTGAATGAATACCCATAGCTTTCTGGAATAGTCATCAACAATGGATAGAAAATACCTTGCACCTGAGTGTGAAGGATTCCTTGCAGGCCCCCAAAGATCAGCATGAATGTAATCAAGGGATCCATGTGTTCTTTGCTTGCCTTTGTTGAACTTCACCCTACAGGATTTACCAAATACACAAGATTCACAAAACTCTAACTTTTCGACTTTGTCACCACCTAGCAGGTTCTGCTTCCCCAATTCAACCAGGCCTCTTTCGCTGACATGGCCCAATCTCATGTGCCATAACTCTGTCTTCGATATAGGTTTCGTGGATACAACATTTGTCGAACCACTTACAACCTCAGCCTCCAGGGTATACAAGCCTTGGTTTTTCACGCCTCTCAAGACTTCCTTCGACCCTTTCATGACTCTCAGGGTACCTTGCTCTCCTTTGAAAACATATCCCTTTCTGTCGAATTCACCAAGAGAAATTAAATTTCTCTTTAAGTCAGGTACATACCTAACTTCAGTCAATAATCTTATTGACTCATCATGGAGCTTGAATCTCACGGATCCAATACCTGCAATTTTGCAAGCTTTGTTGTTTCCCAGTAGCACTGATCCTCCATCTTGATCACATAGTTCTTCAAACACATTCTTGTTTGGAGTCATGTGCCAAGTACATCCAGAATCCATAATCCACTCTTTTCTTGAGTCGCCGCTTGAAACTACAAGAGCATCAGATGAGTCGAAGTCATCTTGAACAATGGCTGCGTTGCCATTATCCTTACCTCCATGATCTTTCAGGCGTTCAGGGCACACTTTTCTTGTGTGTCCCTCCTTCTTACAGCGATAACATCGAAAACCAGATGTTTCGCCACTAGAAGACTTCTGCTGACTTTTACCTTTCTTCTTGTCGAACCTACCATCCTTTCGCAAGAATTTTCCCTTAACTGCCAAACCTTCACCAACCGTCGAAGGTTTATGCTCCTTTCGTTCGTTCAGGTCCTTAGAGTACAAGGCTGCTTAAACTTCTTCAAAGGTCAGGGACTCTCTTCCATACAAGAGAGTTTCTTTGAAGTGAGCATGCGATTTGGGCAAAGCACACAACAACAACAATGCTTGATCTTCATCATCAATCTTCACATCAATGTTTTCAAGATCAAGAATCAGTTTGTTGAAAGAATCCAACTGCTCAGCCAAAGCCTTTTCTTCATTCATCTTGAACGAATACAAGGCTTGCTTCAGGTAAAGACGATTCACCAAGGATTTGGTCATATACAAACTTTCTAGCTTCGTCCATAATCCCGCCGCCGTCGTCTCTTTTGATACCAGTCGAAGAACCTTATCACCAAGGCTCAACAATATTGCGCTGTGTACTTTCTCGATCATGGTAGTCTTTTCTTTTTCCGTTAACGCAGCATCCATGGCTGCCACTCCCTTCAACGCTTCCAAACAACCCTGCTGAACCAGTAGGGCTTTCATCTTCAAGCGCCACAGACCGAAGTCGTTCACTCTGGTGAACTTCTCGATCTCATACTTTGTTGAAGGCATCTTCTCCACGCTCACCGCACCAATTTGTTGTGAATCGGATACCTTATCAACAAAGTATAATTGGTTCCTTGATCAGTCAAGAAACCCACAAGGGTTAGGGTTAACAAAGAAAAACAAGAGTAAAACAACAAGGATTGGTTATAAAACTGTTATTCTTTCCTTTCTCCTTAAAACAAGGATTACAAGTATACAAGAATAACAAACTAACCACTCTCACTCTTTCTAGGTTTTGTCACACTTAGAATGAGAGACTAGTATGCTATTTATAATAAAACCTAGCACACTAAACTAATGGGCTTTTAATAAAATACCCATTACAAGCTAACTTAGGGTACAAGCTAACTTAAACAATTGGATCCTTAACACAAGGCCCAATTCAATATGCTAACAACCCTAGCAATATTAACTAATACATGTGATCCAACTTCGACGGCATGCTTCTTCTAGAGTTCGATCCAAATTCCACAAATCTCCACCTTGGATCTAACTGTAACAACAAGAAAACAAACTAGCTTTCTTCATGCAGCTTTATCAACTGCATACAGTGGAAAAACTTGCAACTTGGCAATGTCTTGGTGATCATATCAGCAGCATTATGATCTGTCAAAACCTTCAGCACTTGGACTTCTCCACGCTCGATTAATGTCATAAAAACTCAATTTCTCAAATTTTCTTTTAGGAACACACAGATTTTATTGGATTGAAGAAACTTCTGGTTCTTCAAAACTAGTTCTGACATCATAATACATCTGAGATGACCCAAACGATTTTTCCAACAACACACTTAAGTGTGATTTGTAAACATCTGATTTAATATAATACATATGATTATATTCTTCTAATTTGTTTCAATCTCTAGTAAATATAAAATAATTCGTATAAAATATATATTTTTCAATCTTAATAAATTTACAATTATTAATATTTCTTATGCAATCCTTCTGTAATTGTCAATTTTTCTAAGATCCATGAAAATCGTCATTGATACTTTTCTGATCAATGGAGACTAGAGACAAAATAATTATTTTCTTTTCAATCATCAAGAGATAACAATTCTTTGACGAATGAATAAAAGGAATTCATTCTTTGAACAATCCTCTAGGGATCCTTTATAATATATATAATTTTTTCGAGAGGTAGATCATAGATCTTCAAACAATGATAAAGATAAACAATTTTCGTGCAATTCTCCGGGGATGCATTATAAGCTCTTCAAGAACTCTATAAATTGATATTTTTCTATCATTCAGAGAACTTGATTAGTTCTTCAAGAACTCTATAATAAATTATTATGTTGCTATCATTCAACGATACTTGATACGTTCTTCAGGAACTATATAATAAATTATCATGTTGCTCTCCTTCGGGGATGCTTAATAAGTTCTTCAGAAACTATATAATAAATTATTATTTTTCTATCCTTCAAGGATATTTGTTAAGTTCTTCAAGAACTATATAACAAACACATTATTTTATAGTCTTTCAGAGATATTTTAACATTATTCATCCAATCCTTCTGGGATTCATGAAAATCATTGTTGATTTTTTTTCTTCTAATCAATATATCAATACATTATAGATAGGATTAGAAATATATATTACGAAACAAAAAATAATAATGTTACCTTCTAAATCTTGGAGCTTCATATAGTTAGACCTTCTAAATCTTAGAGCTTCCTATAGTTAGACCTTCATTATCAAATTATTTGTATCACTTCTTAGACAATTAGTTAACATTCATATGGCAGAGTTTCGTGCTGATATGTATATATATATATATATATATATATATATATATATATATATATATATATATATATATGACTTGTAATACTATAATTCAATCAATTCATAAGGCATAGATAAAAAAGAAATATAGTTACTCTATAGTCGTAAATATAGACACCATTGGCTGAACTGCATTAACAAAGATGGATCGCATTTATTATCTTTTATGTTCATTTATCATTAATCTTCTATACTAGTTGTTCTTTTAACAAAAAAATCATTCTTAGAGTGATGTGATATGATATTAGAAAAACAAATTAAAAATAAACCGATGAAAAACAAATCTTACAGAAATATATTTTTAGATTTATTTTGGAAGTATATTTTTGAAACTTTTTTTTATAAAATAAGGATGTAATTCACATATGCATAAATTTAATATATTTGAGATGTGTTCTAACTTTTAAAAATATTTTAAGTTTTTCACAAGATGAAACAACGTCAATAAAATTGAAAAAAATAATGTCCTTTAATTATTGGGAGGTTTATTGGTGGTTTGAATGTGAATATTTCTAGATTTATTTCGGGAGTATATTTTTGAAACGTATTTTATAAAATAAGGATGTAATTCACATATGCATAAATATAAATTTAATATATTTGAGATGTGGTTTTAATATATTTAATGAGAAAAAAGGAAATGCATTTTTTATATTGTCAACCAATGAGAGACATGCATCAGAATAAATCTCAATTTTATATTTAAAATACTAAAATAACACGGCAAATATAAGAGTTTTAATTAGTTACCTGTGTAAAACTGTCTTACATAGACAGTGCACTAGCATTAAATCCTAAATTTAATAAGATGTAATTCACATATGCATAAATTTAATATAAGGATGTAACATCACAACGTAATCACTCCCTTTCCTCGTTTAGGTGAATGAAATGAAATAGATTAGATTGAGATGATACAAAGAAGAGACATTATTCTTATTCCAAAAGCAAAACAACAACCCCCATAATCAATGACCAAATCCAAAAGTTGATTCAACATGACCAAAACACCCTCACACAAAAACCATAATCATAGAATAAAGGGTTAATGCATATTTTAGACCCTATCATATGGGGCGAATTCGAAAAAGAATCCTCTAAAAAAAATTTAGATTTCGTCTCTGCCATTTGAAGATTCTTTCATTTTGGCCCCTCAATCCACACAGTCAGCATTTTTTTATTTTTTTTATTTTTTTAATGTGATGTGGCGCTTACTTGGATTTTTATGTTTATTTTCTTTATTTTTTAATTACACGCGTGGTATTTTACTATTATTTTATTATTTGAATGTTAAAATATTTAAAGATCAAGAATCAAAATTTTTGCTCTCACCAAAGTTTGAATCCATGTTCTCATGGTTGCAAGGAGATACTCTTCCATTAGATACATAAATGACTTTAAATAAATACTATAACTCATTATTATTTTATTTTAAGATCAATTTATTTATTTTTTTATTTTTTTTAAATTTCAGTTTAATATTTTATTTTATTTATTTTTTTTATTTAATTTCAGTTTTATTTATTTTATTTAAAAATATACGTTAATATTTATTTTCAGTTTATCTTCAGTTAATTTATTATTTAATATTTATATTTATATTCAGTTTATTTATTACTAAATTTATTTTCAGTTTATTTATTATTTATTTTCAGTTTATATTTATATTCAGTTTATTTATTTAATATTTAGTTTATTTATTTATTTATTTATTTTATTTATTTATAGTCAGTTTATTTATTACTAAATTTATTTTCAGTTTATTTATTATTTATTTTCAGTTTATATTTATATTCAGTTTATATTCATATTCAGCTTATTTATTTAATATTTAGTTTATTTATTTATTTAGTTTATTTATTTATTTATTTATTTATTTATTCAGTTTATTTATTTAATATTTAGTTTATTTATTTATTTATTTAGTTTATTTATTATTTAGTTTATTTATTTATTTATTTATTTATTCAGTTTATTTATTAAATATTTATTTTATTTATTTAATATTTAGTTTATTTATATATTTATTTAGTTTATTTATTTATTTAGTTTATTTATTTATTTATTTATTTATTCAGTTTATTTATTTAATATTTATTTATTTATTTTTATATTTATATTTAGTTTATTTATTTTCAGTTTGTTTATTAAATATTAAATAAAAAAATAATATTTAGTTTAAATAAATAAATAAACTAAATAAATAAATAAATAAACTAAATATTAAATAAATAAACTGAATATAAATATAAACTGAAAATATATAATAAATAAATTGAAAATAAATTTATTAATAAATAAACTGATTATAAATAAATAAACTAAATAAATAAATAAATAAACTAAATATTAAATAAATAAACTGAATATAAATATAAACTAAAAATAAATAATAAATAATCTGAAAATAAATTTAGTAATAAATAAACTGAATATAAATATAAATATTAAATAATAAATTAACTGAAAATAAATATTACGTATATTTTTAAATAAAATAAATAAAATAAATAAATAAAATAAAATATTATACTGAAATTAAAAAAATAAATAAATAAAATAAAAAATTAATCGTAAAATTAAATAATAATAAGTTATAGTATTTATTTAAAGTCATTTATGTATTTAATATGTTAATTTAAATATTAATTTAATTGTTAATTGAAATGTTGTAATATATAAATTTGAAGTTAATAAATAGACAAGAAGAACTAATTGCCCTAGTGGAAGAGTATCTCCTTGCAACCCATTGAACATGGGTGCAAACCTTGGTGAGGGCAAAATTTTGATTTTTAATCTTTAAACATTTCAACATTCAAATAATAAAATAATAGTAAAATGTCACGCGTGTAATTAAAATATAAAAAAAATAAACATAAAAATCAAGTAAGCGCCACGTCACATTAATAAAATAATAAAAAAATGCTGACTGTGTGGACTGAGGGACCAAAATAAAAGAATCTTCAAATAGCATAGACGAAATCTAAGTTTTTTTTTACATAATTCTTTTTCGAATTCGCCCCATATGACAGAATCTAAAATGTATATTAACTCTAGAATAAAAGTCATTCCAAAATCAAAAGAATTACACCCAAATCAGACGGACTTTACCTCTTCCTTTAAAGTCAAGCACATTTATAGCACAATTAAGTCAAAGATCAAATGGGTTATGAAATAGAAATAATTTAAAGATTAAGACCATACTAAGAGTTTTGATACGTGGATCAAATAACATGACACCTAAAATAAATTATCTCAAATAAAAAATTAATTTATCAAAAAGTATAGGCAAATCACAAGAATTATAGATGATTAATAACAATTATTCAGTTCAATCAAATTTATTTATTCTAAAAAAAAGAACAATTGTCTGATAAACTGATTCATTATATTTCAAAAAGTGTTACCAGAGATTATAAACAAGATTATTTTAATTTCATAAAAACACCTATTATTTTTTAAGTGTTTTTTAAACTCTCATTTTTTTAATAGATAAATCATACAAACTCAAGGTGTTTAAAAGTGTTTTCCAAACACTTTAGATACCCCACATGTCTTCCAATTTTTAGAATAATGAATTATGAAAATCTCTTCATTTGTCTCTCTAAACTTCTTCTCCAATGAAAGGCGTCCCCAAAAAAGGGTTGGAAATTAAATTTTAAAGATTTTAGGTGAAACATATTGCATTTGTGCAAAAATGCATTGTGTTCCCTAAACACAATGTGTTTCTAGAAAACGAAAGGAGTTCATGTGAACAATTTTATGAGATTTTTAAGGAAATGTCCACCTTTACTTCAAAATTGATGGCAATGTCAACTTATATATCAACCACTCTGCTTCTCTACAAAGTTTGAGCCACTCTTCAACGAACATGATCAAATAAAAGCAATGATTGAACATTGATCTAGGCAATTGCATCTACTTGCTTCCAATCATCCTTCTTTTAGATAGTCTGAGAAGCACACAAGTATAGTTCATCAATGAATGTCTCTTATAATTCAACATCTTCAACCATTTTTTACTTTATTTGCTTTTGAATGTTTTCATGATTGTCTTTTGTTTTGAGTCTTGCAAACGTTCATCCTCATTAAAGGTATAACGAATAAGGCCAACATGACTGTATCTCTGTGGTGGTACAATTATCTTTTTACCATATCACGAGTCAATTGATAATCAGGAGCCACTATCGAGTTCCCATCACTAGAACTAGAAACAAGAGTCTCAACTTCATTCTCATATCTAGTATCTCTAGTAGGAACGTCTGCCTCAAACTAAATCTTCTCCATCACATTTTCCATTTTCACCTTCAAGTCCTTACACTTCATCCTCCTACGGATTTTATTAAAAGTAACATTGCTGCTTATGATGAACTTTGATCCTCCAAGTTCCATCATTCACACCTTATAACCCTTCAAACCTTCAGTATAACCAATGAATATACTTCATAGTCCTTGTATCAAACTTGTCATGTTTTACATGCGCAAAAGCCAAAACTCTGAAGATCTTCAAATTAAAGTAATCTATCAGGTTTCCACACCAAACATTCAAAGGTATCTTGAAGTGTGTTCATGAGGATCAACATCTATTGGTTAGGTAAGTTGATGTACCAATAACTTCATCCTAGAAACTCCTTGGCAACCCACCTCCCAGCAACATACACCTTACCCACTTCGAAATGGTCATATTCTTGTGTACAATTAGGCATTTTTCTTGAGGTGTTCCAGCTATGGTTTTATCCCTCTTTATATCTTATTTCCAACATAACTAATTGAAATGTTTTGAAACAAACTTCAAGTCATTTTCTGTTCTTTTTTCACTAACATGCATTTTTCTTAAATGGCATAGTTTAGTTTTGTCATAAAAATCTTGACTAGATAATGATACATGACTAATTATGGTGGAACCATATAAAATATATAACCCACACATTTTAGACGCTTTAGATATAATCAATGCATCATACAAAATTTTTCACACCACATGTTTATCTCTAGTGCAATAGCATATATCATTAAACATGCTTATAGACAAAAAAAAAATTGCTTAAACTTGAAAACATACCTCACATTGTATAGAAGTAACTCATATTTATCAAACATTTTAAGTTTAATTGTACCAATAACATAAACTTTTCAAACTCGCCTTCTTTCAACTCCAAATTCTCAATGTATTCTTTCCATGGGCACGTGTGATAAGAGCGTCCTGAGTCCATGGTTGAACTCTTATTTGTCTTTAAACTTATCACCACTAGAGCACCATCATTCTCATAACCATCCTTATTTGAGGTTGCCACAATGTTAAGAGTGTAATCCTTGGCCTATATCTTGGGATAATCTTTCTTGAAGTGACTGATTTCATGACAATTGAAGAATTTCAAATTTGACTCATCAAAACACTTGGGACTCTCATGCTTTCACTCCAAGGTCTTTAAACAGTCAAGCATTCACCATTATCGTCAATCTGTAACTCTTTCTTATTGGTTAACTCATTGATTCTCATGGACGGTTGGACCTCCTCTAAGGTGATAGTGTCTTCCTTGCCATAAATAATGGAATCTTTGAAATACTTGAAACATATGGGTAAATATCTCAACAATAGTAGAGTCTTGTCCTTATCGTCAAGATTTACTTTAATATTTTGCATGTCATCAATGATCTTGTTGAATTCTGTCAATTACTCCACGATGAATTTGTTATACATCATCCAAAATGAGTTGAGTTGTTATTTCATACATAACTTGTGATCCAACAACTTGGTCATACACAATTATTCAAATTGTACCCATATCTCTGTTGCAGTCTTCTCCTTTATGACTTATCTTAGCAGATTCGTCTCAATTTTTTCGGAGGCCCTATGTAGAGTAGTTTTAGTTTAATCATGTAAAAAAAATAGAGGCAGTATCTAACCATTGTATAACCATTATAAATATTTTTATGATTATTTAGTCACGGGTTAATTGTGACAAATTTGAGGTCATGTATGGTAGTTCATCTTGCATGCCATCAAAGACGTCCTTGTCTCTTAAAACTTTTGAAATTCTGGTTAAGCAGATCACGAAGATGTCAGACAGGATGTCGTGACACTTGATTTCTGCTTCTCACACAGGATCTAAGGAAGAACAAGGATTAATTGCAGAAAGTAAAGAACACACAGAAATTCTTAACCCAGTTCGGTGATCAACAACACCTACGTCTAGGGGCTACCAAGCTAGGAATGAAATCACAAAGTAGAATTGGTTCTAAGCTAAACTCCAATGTTTACAACTTAGCACCTAGAAACTACCCATCCTAGATTTCTACCTAAGACTCTCCTATGTATGAGACCCTTCTCAATTCCCTTTCAATCATAGCAGTGACTGAAAATATTACAACTCAATAAACAGTCCTTCTCAAGTATTCACACAATACACGAGAGGCTCACAAAAGTACAAACTCTAGTACTTCTAAAACAGCTGCAATCATCAACACTGAAACTAGGTTAACTTTAACCTATTTATAATGCAAACCACGGCTAGACTTGGGCTTCAAAAGCGCAGCAATTATCTTCCTCAAAATTTGCGACCTAATCCTTTCTTCAATCCCAAGTTACCAAAATTGTCTCCTTTCAAGGAAACTGCATATTCCATTTAGAATCAGAATCTCTGATTCCACAATCTCAGATGCCACCTAGAATTAAGTCATATTCCAAACACACCTGGCACACCTATTAAGTAAACAGAAAAACCAGAATAGTAACAGACAAAATGTCGAATCCTCCTGATATGACATCTTGTCTGACATCTTAACCTGCAGTTAGTTCAACATGTTAGGACATCTTGTCCAACATCTTTCTGCTAAGTTAGTTTTACCAAAATTAATGCCAACCTCAAAAATAGGGAATTAACAATCTCCCCCTTTGGCAGATTTTGGCTAAAACTAACTTTCATTGTCCTGCAGAAACATATCAGGGAGACCACCATCAGAGCAGCAGTGGAAACATAACAAGTCTCCCCCTCAATCAGTTCAGATCTACTCCCCCTTAGTGGTTAGTAGACAATCAGCAGAGGTTAGTGATGTTAGTAATTCTCCCCCTTTTTAGCCATAATATGACAAAGGTAGAAAGACTAACTCAAAAACCAATGGAATAGTTCAGAGTGAATTAAGTTACACACCCAACAGAAACAAAAGTAATATCCTGGGCATTTATCCCTTACACAACCAGTAGAAGAAAAACAAAACATAAAGACAGAGAGAGTACTGAAAAACTCTCCCAAAGTGGTGGGAATACCATTCCCACAACTAGTGGCCAGTTATGCCTCATCAGATAGGCAAACTCCAAGTTTTCCTCTTAACGTCTCAAATTAATTTGCATCCAAAGCTTTAGTAAAAATGTCTGCAAGTTGATTTTCAGTGGCCACATGCTCCAAAGTGATGACTTTATCCTCCACAAGGTCTCGAATGAAGTGATGCCTGATGTCAATGTGTTTAGTTCGGATGTGCTGAATGGGATTCTTAGAGATATTTATTGCACTCAAGTTGTCACAGAAGAGTGTCATAACATCTTGTGGAACATTGTATTCAGTCAGCATTTGTTTCATCCACATCATTTGAGAGCAGCTACTCCCTGCTACAATGTACTCGGCTTCAGCAGTAAACAAAGACACACAGTTCTGCTTTTTGCTGAACCAGGAAATTAAATTATTTCCTAAGAAAAAGCATCCACCAGGGGTACTTTTTCTATCATCTGTATTACCATCCCAACCAGCATCACAGTATCCTATTAATACAGAGTCAGAGCTGTTTGTGTAGAGTAGACCATAGTTACATGTTCCATTCACATACTTCAGAATCCTCTTGACCTGATTAATATGACTGGCTTTGGGTTCAGCCTAATACCTTGCACAGACTCCTACTGGGAATTTTATATTAGGTCTACTAGCTGTAAGGTATAGGAGACTTCCAATCATGCTCTATAGAGACTCTGATCAACACTTACACCATTTTCATCTCTTGTCAATTTTAGGTGTGTGGGGGCAGAAGTCCTCTTGTGCTTTGCATTTTCCAAGCCAAACTTCTTAACAATATTCTTGGCATATTTCCCTTGACAGAGAAAAATGGAATCTTCCATTTGTTTGACTTGGAGTCCAAGGAAGTAAGTTAATTCTCCGACTAAGCTTATTTCAAACTCAGACTGCATTTGCTTAACAAAATGCTGAACCATCTCTTCAGACATTCCTCCAAAAACAATGTCATCAATGTAGATTTGCGCTATCATGAGATTACCTTCCCTTTCTCTGACAAAGAGAGTTTTATCAATTCCTCCCTTTCTGTAGCCATTTGTAACAAGGAACTCAGTCAGCCTTTCATACCAGGCCCTTGGGGCTTATTTCAACCCATATAAGGCTTTCTTCAGCTTGTAGACATGGTCTGGATATGTTGGATCAACGAATCCTTTGGGTTGTTCTACATACACCTCTTCACTAAGATATCCATTCAAAAAGGCACTTTTAACATCCATTTGAAAGAGTTTGAACTTCAGAAGGCAGGCTATTCCAAGGAGCAGTCGCACAAATTCCAATCTAGCCACAGGACCAAAAGTCTCATTAAAATCTACTCCCTCAATCTGAGTGTATCCCTGTGCAACAAGTCTGGCCTTGTTTCTTGTGACAACTCCATGTTCATCAGACTTGTTCTTGAATACCCACTTAGTGCCGATCACATTTGATCCTTCTGGTCTGGGTACAAGATCCTAAACATCATGTCTCTTAAAATGTCCAAGCTCTTCTTGCATCGTATTAATTCAAAATTCGTCTGTCAAGGCGTCCTTGACATTTTTTGGTTCCATTTTAGACACAAAACATGCACTCGCTACCACATCCCTTGATCTGGTCATCCTTCCTCCATTTGGATCCCCTATTATGAGTTCCTTAAGGTGATCTTTCTGTATTTTGATGGAAGGTCCCTTGTCAACTTTCTCAGTCACAGGAGACTCATGATTGTCATCGTTGGGTACTACAATATCTTCAGAGTCGTTTTGAGGTGTTTCAACATCTTCTGTAACATCTTCCTCTTCCATTGGAAAGAATGCTCCAATATCATTTGTAGCTTCAACCTCCATAGGAGAGTCATCGACCAAAACATTTATGGATTCTAATACTACTTGATTTCTTAGATTGTAGACACGGTATGCTCTGCTATTTGTGGAGTAACCTAGGAAGATTCCTTCCTCACTCTTGGGATCCATTTTTCTCCTCTGCTCACGGTCTGCCAGGATGTAGCATTTGCTTCCAAAGACATGGAAGTATTTCACCGTTGGTTTTCTATGTTCTATAATTCATACAAGGTAGCAGAAGTTCCAAACCTGATGGTTACTCTGTCTAGGATGTAGCATGTTGTGTTCATGGCTTCAGCCCAAAAGTGATACGGAAGTTTCTTTGCATGGAGCATGACCCTTGCACACTCTTGAATAATTTTATTTTTCCTCTCAGCTACACCATTTTTTTTAGGAGTGATGGGTGAAGAGAATTCTTGACTAATTCCTTCTGAGGAGCAGAACTCATCAAACTTATTGTTTTCAAATTCCCTCCCATGGTCACTTCTGATTTTGATTATCCCACAGTCCTTTTCTCTTTGAAGTCTCTGGCACAGTCTCTTGAAAACTTCAAACACCTATGATTTCTCCTTGATAAAGTGCACCCAAGTGTATCTAAAAAAATCATCAACAACTACATAAGCATAACTTTTTCCTCCAAGACTTTCGACTTGCATGGGTCCCATTAAATCCATATGGAGAAGCTCCAAGTTCCTTGAAGTAGTTTGTTGTTACAGCCTTTTATGTGACATTCTAGTTTGTTTACCAATCTGGCATTCCCCACATATCTTCCTGTGAGATTTGGGTCGAACTCATGCTGTGTCGAAGGAGAAGCTTTCATGTGTATTTGGACAGAAGGCAAGCATGCAGTCGAAGCTTGTTCACATGCTGATGCCTTATTGTTACATACTATAGTCGAATTCTGTTCTAGTATGTATGTAGTGTCGAAAATGTTATTCTGTCAAATTGGGCCTTGTGTTAAGGATCCAATTGTTTAGGTTTCTTGGGCTGCAAGTTACCTAGTTAGTCTATAAATAGGCTAGTACACTCAGTTTGTTGAGTGTGGCAAATTGTGATATTCACTTGTAATTATTTGTGACTTTAATGAGAAAGTGAATAGTAAACATAATTTATATTTTCCCAATCCTTGTTGTTTTCTTCTTATTCTTGTGTTTTCTTTCTTGGTTTTCCGTTAACCCTTGTTTGGTTCTTGATCATCAAGAAACCGTTTTATACTTTGCTTAAAGATATCGTTTTTCCACAACAAATTGGTGCGGTGAGCATGGAGAAGACGTCTTCAACAAAGTATGAGATTGAAAAGTTCACCGGAGTGAACGATTTCGGTATGTGGCGCTTGAAGATGAAAGCCCTACTGGTGCAGCAGGGATGTTTGGAAGCGTTGAAGGGAATGGCAGCCATGGATGCTGCGTTGACAGAAAGAGAAAAGACGGTAATGATCGAGAAAGAAAACATCGCGATATTGTTGAGCCTTGGTGATAAGGTTCTACGGCAGGTATCAAAAGAGACGACGGCGTCGGGATTATGGGTGAAGCTTGAAAGCTTGTACATGACCAAATCGTTGGTAAATCGTTTGTACCTGAAGCAAGCTTTGTATTCATTCAAGATGAGTGAAGACAAAGCTTTGGCTGAGCATTTAGATATGTTCAACAAGCTGATTCTTGATCTTGAAAATATTGATGTGAAGATCGATGACGAAGATCAAGCGTTGTTGTTGTTGTGTGCTTTGCCCAGATCGCATGCTCACTTAAAAGAAACTCTCTTATATGGAAGAGAGTCACTGACCTTTGAAGAAGTTCAAGCAGCCTTGTATTCGAAGGACTTGAACGAAAGAAAGGAGCAGAAACCTTCATCACTTGGTGAAGGGTTGTCCGTAAAAGGAAGATCGTCGAAAAAAGATGGTAGGTTTGACAAGAAGAAAGGAAAGGTTCAGCAGAAGTCTTATGGTGGTGATATGTCTGGTATCAAATGTTATCACTGTAAGAAGGAGGGTCACACAAGAAAGGTGTGCCCTGAGCGCCTGAATAATCATGGAGGTAAGGACAATGGGAATGCAGCTATTGTGCAAGATGGTTATGAATCATCTGATGTCCTTGTGGTGTCGAGCAGCAACTCTTGCGAAGAGTGGATTATGGATTCTGGATGTACTTGCCATATGACTCAAAACAAGAATGTGTTTGAAGAATTGTGTGATCAAGATGGTGGATCAGTGCTACTGGGGAACAATAAAGCTTGTAAGATTGTAGGTATTGGATTTGTTAGATTCAAGCTCCATGATGAGTCAATAAAGCTATTGACTGGGATTAGGTATGTACCTGACCTTAAGAGAAATTTAATTTCTCTTGGTGAATTTGACAAGAAAGGATATGTCTTCAAAGGAGAGCAAGGTATCCTGAAAGTCATGAAAGGGTCGAAGGAAGTCTTGAGAGGCGTGAAAAACCAAGGCTTGTATACCCTTGAGGCGGAGGTTGTAAGTGGTTCGACAAATGTTGTATCCACGAAACCTGTGTCGAAGATAGATTTATGGCACATGAGATTGGGCCATGTCAGCGAAAGAGGCCTGGTCGAATTGGGGAAGCAGAACCTGCTAGGAGGTGACAAAGTCGAAAAGCAGGAGTTTTGTGAATCTTGTGTATTTGGTAAATCCTATAGGGCAAAGTTCAATAAAGGCAAGCAAAGAACACATGGATCCCTTGATTACATTCATGCTAATCTTTGGGGGCCTGCAAGGAACCTTTCACACTCAGGTTCAAGGTATTTTCTATCCATTGTTGATGACTATTTCAGAAAGTTATGGGTATTCATTCAAAAGACGAAGGATGAAACTTTTGAGAATTTTAAAAGTTGGAAGGTTCTGGTCGAAACTCAAACTGGCAGAAAGGTTAAGAGGTTGAGAACCGACAATGGCCTTGAGTTCTGCAATGAAGCGTTCGACAATTACTGTATTGAGTCTGGGATTGCAAGGCATAAGACTGTAGCAGGTACTCCTCAACAAAATGGCTTAGCTGAGAGATTCAATCGAACAATCCTTGAAAGGGTTAGATGCATGTTGGTTAGTGTTGGATTGAAGAAGGTGTTCTGGGAAGAGGCTGTTTCGACAGGAGCCTATCTGATAAATATATGACCCTCGACTGCGCTAGGAATGAAGACACCTGAAGAAGTTTGGTCAAATCATCCACCAGATCTCGACAAACTGAGAGTATTTGGCTGTTTAGCCTATGCTCACATTAGGCAAGACATGGTCGAACCTAGAGCTCTGAGATGCATGTTCCTTGGATATCCTGAGGGAGTCAAGGGTTATAGGCTGTGGTGCATAGAACCAGGTCACAGAAGATGTATCACAAGTCGTGATGTAGTTTTCAATGAGGTCAAAATGGCTTTCAAGAAAACTGGTGATGTTGGTCGAAGTGCAGAAATCTTTGAAGATGAGCTGGAACAGGTAGAGATGCCTGTTGAGGTGGAGCATAGTGATGCTGAAGTGCACAGCCCTGATGAAGTCGAAGAGCAAGATGCTGAAGAGGCTGAGGAAACTGTCGATGACTACCTACTGGAAAGAGATAGGTCGAGAAGAGTCATCAAGCCACCTCAGAGACTTGGTTATGCAAATCTTATAGCGTTTTCTTTAATCTCTGCAAGTGAGGTACTTGATGAAGAACCTAGGATTACAAGGAAGCTATAGGGAGTCGAAACAAGACTGAATGGCGAAAAGCCATGGATGACGAGATGAAATCTCTTCATGATAATAACACTTGGGAGTTGATTGAGAAACCTGCAGGAGCCAGGTTAGTCAGTTGTAAGTGGATTTTCAAGGTCAAGGAAGGAATCGAAGGAGTGATGTCGAAGCGCTTTAAGGCGAGGCTGGTTGCTATGGGGTTCACTCAGAAAGAAGGAGTTGACTTCAATGATGTGTTCTCACCTGTTATAAAGCATAGATCCATTCGAATGCTGTTGGCCATGGTGGCAAAGTTCAACTTGGAACTTTAGCAAATGGATGTGAAGATAGCATTTCTGTATGGTGATCTAGATGAAACGATCCTGATGCATCAACCTGAAGGGTATGCAGAAAAGGGTAAAGAAGATTATGTGTGTAAGCTAAATAGGTCTTTGTATGGCCTGAAACATTCTCTTCGACAGTGGAACAGGAGATTCGACAAGTTCATGGCACATATTGATTTCACTAGAAGTCAGTTCTATCACTGTGTTTACTTCAGATTTTGACCTGGAAAGTCACTTGTTATGTTGCTGCTGTATGTGGATGATATCCTCATAGCTAACAACAGTGTTGAGGATGTAACGAAGGTAAAGGCTGAACTCAGTAAGGAGTTTGAAATAAAGGATCTGGGAGTTGCAGTCAGGATTCTTGGGATTGACATCCGGAGAGATAGAAAGCAGTCGAAGTTGTGCTTATCTCAAGAGACATACCTAAGAAAGCTTCTCGACAAGTTTGGTATGTCGAATTCAAAGCCTGTTGTGACACCTACAAATCCTCATTTTAAGCTTAGTACTACTCAAAGTCCGAGTACTGAAGCTGAAAGAATCTATATAAGTAGCATTCCATATGCTAGTGTAGTGGGTTATTTGATGTATGATATGGTATTTACGAGGCCAGACATAGCATAAGGGTGAGCCTTGTGAGCAGGTATATGGCCGATCCTAGAAAGGCACACTGGCAAGCTGTAAAGTGGATTCTCAGGTACATAAATGGGTCTCTGAAAAGAGTCTTGATTTATGGTGGAGCCTGTGATGGTGATAGCATAGTCGAAATAGAAGGATTTGTTGACTCTGATTATGCAGGTTGTATGGATTCCAGAAAGTCTATTTCTGGATATGTTTTCACAATGTTTGGCACAGCAATCAGTTGGAAAGCGACGCTTCAGAAGGTTGTTGCCTTATCAATCACTGAAGCTGAATATATTGCCCTCACTGAAGTTGTGAAAGAAGCATTGTGGCTTGAAGGTTTTGTAAAGGAGCTGAAACTTCAAGGTTGAAGTATCACTGTTAAATGTGATAGTCAAAGTGCAATACAACTGTCGAAGAATTCATCCTATCATGAGCGAACTAAGCACATTGATGTGAGGCTACACTTCGTCAAATAAATAATCGAGCGTGGTGAAGTCCAGGTGCTGAAGGTTTCAACTGAAGATAATGTTGCTGATATGATCACCAAAACGTTGTCAAGTTACAAGTTCTTCCACTGTATGCAGTTGATAAAGCTGTATCATGAAAGCTAGTTGATTCTCTTGTTGCTGAGTTTGATCCAAGGTGGAGATTTGTGAGATTTGGATCAAACTCATGTTGTGTCGAAGGAGAAGCTTTCATGTGTATTTCGACAGGAGGCAAGCATGCAGTCGAAGCTTGTTCACATGCTGATACCTTATTGTTAGATACTATAGTCGAAGTCTGTTCTAGTATGTATGTAGTGTCGAAAATGTTATTCTGTCGAATTGGGCCTTGTGTTAAGGATCCAATTATTTAGGTTTCTTGGGCTGTAAGTTACCTAGTTAGTCTATAAATAGGCTAGTACACTCAGTTTGTTGAGTGTGGCAAATTGTGATATTCACTTGTAATCATTTGTGACTTTAATGAGAAAGTGAATAGTAAACAAAATTTATATTTTCCCAATCCTTGTTGTTTTCTTCTTCTTCTTGTGTTTTCTTTCTTGGTTTTCCATTAACCCTTGTTTGGTTCTTGATCATCAAGAAACCGTTTTATACTTTGCTTAAAGATATCGTTTTTTCACAACACTTCCCTTCATCTATTTTAAGATTTGGAATTCCTCTGACAGCTTCTTTGAGTATTACTTCTTTCATTCCTTTTAAGTACAAATGCCCCAGTTTCTGATGTCACGACTTTACTTCATCCTCCCTTGACACCAAGCAGGTGGAGGGACTCTGAGTTTCGTGAGGAGCCCACAAGTAGCAGTTATCCTTGGATCTGGCACCTTTCATAATGAGTTCTTCTTTATCATTTGTAACTAGGCACTTAGATTCAGAGAAATTTACCTTAAGACCTTGATCACACAGTTGGCTGATGCTTATTAGATTTGCAGTCAGTCCTTTGACATACAAAACTCTATCAAGGCATGGCTGACCTTCATACCTTAGCTTCCCAACCCCTTTGATTACCCCTTTTGAGCCATTTCCAAAGGTGACATGGCCAGTAGGATGAGGTTTGATGTCAGCCAAGAACTTCTTCACACCAGTCATGTGTCTGGAGCAACTGCTGTCAAAGTACCAGTCTTCTTTGGCAGAGGCTCTCAGGGAGGTATGGGCAATGAAGGCTACAGTTTGGTCCTTAGGAATCCATTTCTTTTTCCCTTGGGGGGTCTTCCTTCTTCTTCTGGATTATTTTGAATATTTGGGATATCCATTCAACTTGTAACAGTGAGCCTTTATATTCCCAAACTTCCCACAGTAATAGCATTGTTTGTCCTATTTTTGTTTTCTTGGAGAGTTGATTTGAGACCTTTGATGATGTTGAGACATATTTCTTGACATCACCTGGGCTGAGTTCCCTCCAGTCCTATGTCTTTTGATCTCAACTTGATCATTATAGCCAAGCCCCTTTCCACTTCCAGCATTTCTTCCTGACATAAGGATTTCATCTAGGATGTCAAAGTTGTTGTTCATCATCCTTATATACTTGGTTATATTGTTGAGCTTGGAGTTTAACCACTCCACTTTATCTTTTAATTCGAGATAGTTTCCAGGTGGTTCAATCTTTCATCACACAGTTGTGAGATAAGGTTCTGCTGATCTTGTCCCAGTTGATACAATTCAGCAACGTCCTTAAGATTGAGTGATCCATTCTCTGACTCCTTGTAAGAATCATACACTCCAGTCATTACAGACACCTTCTTAGTGGTCTCTCCATCGCTTGAGGAGTCATCCTCAGACCATGAGGTGGATGGAACCTTTTTCTCCTTCTTGTGGTATGTGTGACACTCACCTCTTGTGTGTCCAAAACCTCTACACTCAAAACACTGCACTCCCTTCCCTCGAATGATTTTCTATCATAGCTGGGTCTTCTCCCAAAATTCCTTGGTCTATGGAAGTCAGAAGCCTGAGCCTTGACATTTAAATTCGACTTCTCATCCAATTGCTTTGCCAGTTGTTGAAACTGTTTTTCAAGGAACCCAACAGCTTTGGACAAATCCTCTTTAGTATCACCCTGTTCTTGGTTGGTTACAAGGGCAAGGATTTTCTTCTTTTCATCCTTTTGGATAATGGCCATCTCAAAGGTTTGAAGAGATCCCATAAGCTCATCTACCTTCATGGTATTTATGTCCTGAGCTTCTTCAATGGCTGTCATTTTCATATCAAACCTCTTGGGGAGATACCTCCGAATTTTTTGAACCAACTTAGCTTCAGGAATTTTCTGTCCCAGGTCACTAGATGTGTTGGCAATATCAACAATATTCATATGAAATTCATGTATACTTTCATCTTCTTTCATTCTCAGGTTCTAAAACTTGGTGGCAAGCAACTGAAGTCTTGAAGATTTAACTCAAGAAGTACCTTCATGAGCAGTCTTTAGAATTTTCCACGCGTTCTTTGCAACAGTACAGTTCTTAATGAGTCTGAAGATGTTCTTGTCCACCCCATTGAACAAGGCATTTAAGGCTTTAGAGTTTCCTTGCGCAAGCTTGTCATCTTTATCATCCCAATCTTCTTCTGGTTTTAGCTCCTCAGTGAGCTTCCCATATTTGTCTTTGGTCTTTGGTGGATCCCACCCCTTGACCACAGACTTCCAGGTTTTTCCATCCATAGACTTGATAAATGCCACCATGCGAACCTTCCAATAATCATAATAAGAACCATCAAGTATTGGTGGTCTATTCAGAATTCCTCCTTCCTTATCCATCATACCAAAAAGTATTGTCCCTGAATCTCACCCAGATACAGAGCATGATGCCTGCTCTGATACCAATTGAAATTCTGGTTAAGCAGATCACGAAGATGCCAGACAGGATGTCGTGACACTTGATCTCTGCTTCTCACACAGGATCTAAGGAAGAACAAGGATTAACTGCAGAAAGTAAAGAACACACAGAAATTGTTAACCCAGTTCAGTAATCAACAACACCTACATCTGGGGGCTACCAAGCCAGGAATGAAATCACTAAGTAGAATTGGTTCTAAGCTAAACTCCAACATTTACAACTTAGCACCTAGAAACTACCCGTCCTAGATTTCTACCTAAGACTCTCCTAGGTATGAGACCCTTCTCAATTCCCTTCCAATCACAACAGTGACTGAAAATATTATAACTCAATAAACAGTCTTTCTCAAGTATTCACATAATACACGAGAGGCTCACAAAAGTACAAACCCTAGTACTTCTAAAACAGCTGCAATCATCAACATTGAAACTAGGTTAACTCTAACCTATTTATAATGCAAACCACGGCTGGACTTGGGCTTCAAAAGTGCAGCAATTATCTTCCTCAAAATTTGTGACCTAATCCTTTCTTCAATCCCAAGTTACCAAAATTATCTCCTTTCAAGGAAACCGCATATTCCATTTAGAATCAGAATCTCTGATTCCATAATCTCAGATGCCACCTGGAATTAAGTCATAATCCAAACACACCTGGCACACCTGTTAAGCAAACAGAAAAACCAAAATAGTAATAGACAAAGATGTCGAATCCTCCTGATATGACATCTTAACCTGCAGTTAGTTCAACATGTTAGGACATCTTGTCCAACATCTTTCTGCTAAGTTAGCTTTACCAAAATTAATGTCAACCTCAAAAACAGGGAATTAACAACTTTATCTCTAAGGCACAAGATAATGGCACTCCCGACCTTATCCACTATCTAGATCTTCTTTGCTCGTGTTAAGCATGCTTGCATCAATGCATCACCTTTCAATTCTTCTACACACTTTTGTTGAATTAACATTGCTTATATCTTCACTTTCTACAACTCAAAATCGTTGTCTCTAGAAAATATCTTGATATTGTATTCAGAACCCATGGTGTTCACTTGTAAGATTAATATGATGAATGCCACTTGTTGTGAAATTTAAATAATTCAATGATTCAAACCACACAAAAAACTTTAATGTGTGGGAAAAAGAATAGTGACAATCAAATTAAATAACCTCAAGCAAAAAAAGTATGAAAACAGTGTAAACAAATCCCAAGAATAAAAAGATAAATGACAAGTGCACACAAAATTTGTTTGTCCAGTTAGATATAATTAATATACTCTATGAGAGAAAGCAGCTCTTCTAACCACTGTACTTTAAGTGTTGTCACAAGTGATTACAAAATGATTTACAAGAAAAATAGTCTTCCAAACTCACCATTTCTCTTTCTCTCAATATATGAATCACATAAACTCAAATTGTTTAAAAGTGTTTCACAATACTTTTAGATACTCTAAAGGTCTTCCAATTCTTAGAACAATGAATGCTAAGAATCTCTCCCTTTCTCTCTTTAAGTTTCTTTAAAAAAATATGAAAAACATCGTTCAAATGTTTCCAGTGAAATGAGTTACATTTCTGCAAAAACGCAAGAGCTCAACGTGTTCCCCAAAAAATTTGGGTTCATGCAAACAATTTTTTGATATTTCATGGCAACACTACATATTGAAATGATTAAGAAATCATAGTTCCATTTGAATTATTAGTTTTTCATCAGTACAGGTCACTATGATTAATAAGATAATCCAATATAACACAAAGTGTTTATTTTTCTAGAGGAAGAAAAATCTTTAGGATCTAAGGAGGGAGAAAAATCTATATATAGGCTTTTCAAGGGAAAAGAAATAAAGACAAGAGATTTGGATCAAGTGAAGTGTATTAAAGATGAAGAAGGAAAAGTATTGATTCAAGAAAAGGATATAAAAGATAGGTGGAAGACATATTTCTATAATTTATTTAATGAAGGATATGATATCTCACTGCACTCTAGCATTATCGACAACAGAGAATAGGATAGAAACTATGATTACTACCTTCAAATTAAGAAATAAGAGGTAAAAGAAGTGTTGAAAGGGATGATTAACAATAAGGAGGATGGGCTAGACAACATACCTATTGAAGTGTGGAAAATTCTTGAAGATAGAGGCATTGAGTGGCTCACTAAACTCTTTAAGGAAACTATGAGGTCAAAGGAAATGCTGGATGAATGGGGAAGAAACACTTTAGTTCCAATACACAAGAACAATGTGGGTATATAAAATTGTGCAAATTATATGGGGATTAAACTTATAAGTCGTGTCAATAGGTTATTTAACAGAGACTGAGAAAAGAGACCCAAGTCACTCATAATCAATTTGGTTGTATGTCTGGGATGTCGACCATAAAAGTGATATATCTACTACAACGTGTGATGGAGTTGTATCAAATGAATTAATAAGACTTGCACTTAATTTTTATTGACTTGGATAATGCGGATAATAGAGTCCCTAGATAGATTTAGTGGAAATCCCTAAAAAAGAAAGAGGTTAGAAATGCATATATCCGAGTTATCCAGGATATGTACGAAGAGGTATTGGTTAGTGTGCAGACACAGGGTAGAGACGAACGATTTTCCTATTACAAATAGGTTTGCATCAAGGTTAAATTCTAAGCCCTTACCTTTTTACTTTAATTTTGGATGTACTCACGAAACTCATCCAATAGATAGCACAAAGATGTATGCTTTTTGCATATGATATAGTCCTACTTCGATAGTCAAAGGAGGATTTAAATGAGAAGTTGGAAAATTGGAAATGAGATTTAGAAACATATGAATTTCACCTAAGAAGAAGTAAAACATAATATATAAAATGTAAGTTCAGCAAAAGGATGTGCGTTTCTAACCTAGAGGTGATAGTTGGAGATCATATCATCTCACAAGTTACGAGGTTTAAATACCTTAGGTTTGTAATACAAAATTATATAGAAATAGAAAGAGACATAAACCATCGAATTCAAGTTGGGTGACTGAAATGAAAGAGGGACTCAAGGGTTTTATGTGACACAAAGGTACTGCTCAAGCTGAAGAAATTTTTTTATTAGACGGCAGTAAGACCTACGATGTTGTGTGGGATATAATGTTTGCCTATTAAGAATCAGTGCGAGGATAAAGTAAGTGAGACAGAGATGATGATGTTGTGTTGGATGTGTGGTAAGACTAGAAATGATAAGATTAGAAATGACAATATTAGACAGAGTATTAGGGGTAGCATCTAGAGTACAAAAAATGGTGGAAAATAAACTATGTGGTTTGGACATGCAAAGAGAAGACTTATAGATTATGTGGTAAAAAGAGCATATCAGATAGAGAAAAGTCAAAGAGCTAGAGGTATATGAAGATTTAGAAAAACTATAAAAGAAGTTATTAAGAAAAATCTCGAAATTAATTGTTTTCATATAAGTAAGGTCGTAGTTAGAATATTATGGTGGAAATTGAATCATGTACTTGAACTCATTTAGTCAAAAATAAGGTTGAGTTGAACCTAAACCAACTCTACTTTTTTTCAGAAAATAAAACCAACCCAAAATAAATTCAAATTGACTTAGTTTAGGTTTATGGTTGCAACCCAATGAATCGGTTTCATTTAGAAAAAACTAGTGAATTTCTTAATACACCATATATGTTTGTACTGCACCACATGGATTTCCACAAATGTCCCCTATTTCTGAAGATGCATCTTCGGACGCACCGCAAGACACACTTAAGTAAGGTCATTTCTGAGTGACACCTTTTTTTGTTTACTTAATTCTGGAGATGCATCTCCGGAATATTTCTGAAGTTACATTTCCAGAGACACACCTGTAGCAGATTCAAAACAAAGTAATTTTCCAAAATAAAATTAACATTCATAACATAAAATAAGCATTACATACATGATTTCAACGAAAAATTCAACATTACACTTCAATATCCAGGTGGACGCTTCAACATCTTTGCAATATCTTCGATCGATCTTGAAATTGTCACTTCTAACTCGAGCAGAATTTTTGTTTCGAAACAGAAATACGTATTCCACATAACCCTTACATTTGCATGCGTCTTGAACTCAAATTTACTGAACTCAATATTCCCTCCATTGTCAATCAACGATGAACTGTACTCAAGCTTCACAATCTTTTGATTGTCTCTGTAAGGTATGAGATGGTAGATTTCGTCTTTGATATCTTCGAGGGAGGTGAAATCGACGAGCTTAAACGTTCGCCCGGTGTAGAGCTGGAGAAGGAGACATTTGCGACATACCAATATATGTTTATTTGTGACATTTGATACATTTTTAGTTCGTGTGAAATATAACATAAGAGCACCTAAATTTATAGAAGTCATAGATCAATATGGACCACTCATTAACTAGGATATTAATTCCGGAGATATATCTCCAAAATCACAACCTGTTATATTGTTATGGAGATGCATCTCAGGAACTTCTCCTGAATCAAATTCAGAATAGAACCCTATAACATAATCTATTTTTTCATTTACAAAAACACAAACTGTTGTTATAGGGAATATGATCAAAAATGCATTAAGATAAAATATGAACAAATGGTGAATATATAACACTTCATTTATATTGAGACACAATTACATACACTTATTTGTCTAGTTAAACAAGGAATTAAGAGGAGTTGAAATATATGACGCCAGCTAAATCTATTGGTGGTACCTCCCTGGACTTTTGTGCATTTGATTCTTTTTCAATGTTGTTCAATTTCTCAAATTCTTGCATCCTTTCCATAAAATGATTCGGCGAAGTCTCGACTTTTGTGGTTGAATGAGTCGTCTACTCTGGTGATGTAAGTGGTATATGGCATTCTGGTTTCAAGTAAACTTGAACAGAATGACTTGATTTTGAAAGCCACCCAATACACGTGATACAATCATTTGGATTTTGAGGTGGGGTGGTGCGCAGTGGAAAAAAGGTTTTCGAAAAACCGTAGCGTGTCAGGTCAACACGCATGCTATTAGGTGACCCATTTCAGGGAAGCGCGTCCATTTTTCCTTCGGTGTCGGACTGCTCAGGCAAGGAACAAGAAACTCATAAACTTCATTGAATTTTTCTTTCTTCCCATACTATCGCGTGTATGATTCTTTGTGCGTCTTTAACTCTTGGATAAGTTGTTGGCAGAGAAGTGTAAGACTATTTTCTCCTTTATCGAGTAAAACCGAAATGACTCGGTAACCGCAATTACCGTCCCTCACAACATTGACTATCCACTCGATGTATTTGTGCATAAAAACCGGCATCTCGTCGATGATGGAATCTTTGGTGGAGGCGGCGTAGGAGGTGGTTTGCTAATGTGAGCTTCTTTGACAACACTTTTTTGAGATTTTGGAATTAGTGAGTCGGGAAAAACTTTGTCAACATGTTCAAAACATAACACAAGCACATGGGAGACCATATGTTTTCACAATTATTCATCCACACTTTATGCTATCGGAGCCTACATTATCAGCTCGTTTAGCCTCATGAAAAATATAGTTCAAACCCGCCCGAGAAATGTTACCGACCAATTGAGAATATAGAGTGTTGTCTTTAAATCTGTGTTCCAAAACTGTGATGCTTCAATCAAATGTTGTTTGTATCTCATTATGCTGGTTTTGAGTCATATGGTTCAAGGAGTCCCAGTCTTTACACAAATCGCTCTTACTATTTCCCAACCAATTTTTCAAAGTAGCATGGGCAGACAACTCTGTTAGTTGTTGTATTTCTAAGGTGTCTAACATTATCACTCCACGCACAAACTATCTTCTCTTTGACCCACTCAAGAATTGTGCTTTCAACATATTTTAACAAACCTGGATACTTTTCACACACTTCCTGAAATGCATAACGGAATCGACATATAGCTCTTTTGTGGAAGAATTTATTATACGATTCCATGCATCCATTATTTTTTCCACAACCACGCCCACATTCACCATTTTTCCATCTTTGGACAATATCTGTTTCGTCCCTACCGCGGGTTTAACCCGACTTTTCGCATTCTATGTTATGTGATACCTACAAAGTAATGCAGTAGAAGTAGGAAATACCTTTGCAACCGAATTCATCAATGTGGTGTCGTGGTTGGTAACAATCGCTTTAGGCATCTCACCTTGGTCCTTCAACAATGTCTGACACACCTCTAAGGCCTAAGTAAAAATTGTCCTCTATTTCACACTCAAGAAATGTAAAACCGACAAAATATGTCTTCTCGGTTAAGGTAACGTCAACCATCTCCAATAATGGAAGTCTATACTTGTTGGTCTTGTAGGTTGAATCAAGTATGAGTACCGTAGGAAACGTGTTGAACAGCTTTATGGAATCATGATGAGTCCAAAATATATCTCTAACAGTAACTCCATCCTCGCACGTTCGATACATAGACACGTAATTGTTATCATCCAACAGTTTCAAGAATTGTTGCATATCAGTCCTATCCCCCCTAAGCGTCTTGTTAGTGAGGTACCGAATATTATACACTTGCTTGATATTTGATATATTTTTAGGTCGTTTCCGTTTCAATGTTGCAAGTATATTTCTCGGTTGAGCCATATTCAAGGTCATGTTAGCAGCACATTCATTCTCTTCTAGCATGAGCCAACACACACTAGGATAGCCGGCTAATTTTAAACACAAATCATGGTTATGCAAACCATATGTCACATTAAATCTCCAATTTTTGTTTTCCAACATGTAACCACGCACTTTAAACGGACACTCACATTTTCTTGAATCGGTGTCGTTTCTTTTAAAATTCTAGAGAGGAGTTCTATAATTCCCGCTTCTTTCGCACGTCATTGTATCAAAAGCGCATCTTCTATCCGAACCATTATCGAACCTTTTAATAACCACACCAAATCTAAGTTTAGAGACCACCATACGAATCCATTGAAGCATTTGATCACGAGATTCAAACTCTTGCTTGTTTTTAAATTGGTTGTCAACATCTAACGCCTTCACAACAACACCTTGGACATTCGGAGAAACAACTTGTTTTGGGAAAACATCAGGGTGCACCATATCTAATAAAAACAATTAAAACCATAACAGTACATAAGTGCTACTTCTGAAGACAGAATTGGAAAATGAACACATACAACTTCCGAAATGCATCTCCGGAAAAGTTCATACATGTTCCGGAGATACATTTTCGGGCAAAATTCTACTTTTTTTAAGGAAAAAAAAGGATGATTAATGTGAGCAATGCAGAGGTATGAAGGATCTTTACCTGAAATTTCATCTTCTTTTACTCCCTATGATATGATGAATTAAAAGAATGAAGATTTGGAGTGAAAAAATGGATTGAGAATGGAGGGTTTTTTGGTGAAGGGTTTGGTTGAAAATCAACTATGACAACAATGGTTGTGTGATCATGCAACTGCTTCTTTTATCATATATTTTCAGAGTTGCATCTTCAGAAATATCTGACATGTAAATGTGACAGAAAATTTAAAGATCTCGCCCATAATTTCGAATATGTAACTCCGGAATTTCTACTGAACTGATAAATAATTAAGTTATTTCTTAAAATGGTTCGGAGATACATTTCCGGAACAAAAATAACTCAATTTATAGGACGCCTCTCAGATGGTCTTTGTTGAGTGTGTATGAGGTGCATCCGGAGATACATCTTTAAAAATAAAAAATATTTTTGCAAATTCACGTGGTGCAGTAGAAACATAAGGGTGCGTTAAGAAATTAAAAAAATAAATAACTTTCATTTTTGTAAACGCAATTTAAGACTTTATGTGTTGAATTGGCGAGTATTTCAATTTAGTTCAAGTGCTAAACTTTTATATTAAGAAATTTGGCAACAACAAAAAACCAAACCCAGGAACATCTATGAATGAGTCATAACACATCGATTTGAAGCAGAGATCTAGTTTACAGCCATTGTTGACTGTGGTTGAGTTTGTACCACCCCCAACATTCGTTTGACAAAATGCGTGACTGAATTTCCACTTCATATAAGTACTCCAAGAACTTCAATACTAGTGTTTGAGAATTTTGGGTTATATTATCGAAACTCTTAGCAGGTTGCTCTTGCTCATACAAGCAGCCAAAGGTGACTTCTATTTTTAAGAATAGTTCTAATTTGCTGCCTCAAATTTTATGCTTTATATGAAATGCTAAAGTTTTGTATCAATGCCAATCCTTATGTGATGCCAATGGATCATGCAATCGCCTTTATAGAGAAATTTTAATGTTTCACTAATTGAGTTTTGACTAGAAATGATAACTTCATGTGCAACAGTTACAAACTACAGTCATAAACCAATAGTCGATATTGTTAGGTTAGACGTCAAGATTCTAACCCTATTACTCACAATGTGGCATAAACCGATAGTCGATATAGTTAGATTAAACGTCATCAGGATTCAAACCTTGTTACTCACAATGCACTCGTGAGATTCTAGTAGTTATTACCATGTTATTTACCGATAAAAAAATACACTTTTACACACTACAATAGAAAGTGAAAATTTCCTACTCTTCAACATCTACAAGGGTCCTTCAGGCAAGAAAAAAAATTCTACAATAAAGATTGATACATCGTTTGTTTACAATGCCTGATTCAATACCATCCATCTAAAGTCTAATCCTATGTTAATTGTCTCCCAAGTTCTAGCCAAATACTTTCAAGGAATCCTAAACTTGGCCTCTAGAACTATAACCATGGATCTATTATGAGAAACATTGAGGAAGAGTCACTAATGTACAAGTAACTATTTGAGGGATAGTGCCTGCTGCAGAGACTAACAATAAAACATTACTCTCTTCACATTTTCCTTCAAGGCTGGCAATGGCTTGACGCCGCAATCCCCGGCCGCACGTGTTGTCTTCGAACCACGACCACCCGTGGAGCCAGTTTCCTGTAGGTCTGGCTCCGTGTAGAAACGCGCTCGAAAAGCTGCTAAATGTGCATAATAAGCTGGAGGGACTGCACAACAAAACCAAAAGACCCATCAACTATTTATTGCATTTTCGGGTGCAAGATGGTACCTCAATAAAAAAACAAACATAATAGAGAAACAAAGCAATATTTATAACATTGAATAGGCTTACCAACAGATACGGAGCGTGTACACCTAGCATACGTGTAACAGAGATTGTTTGTCAAAGACTGAATTCCATCTGCTGTGAAGTTGTTTTCATCCCATAGAACGTGATAATGCGCCGGACGACTTGTACCCTGCGCGTGTGGTAATAGATTTAGGTTTAGATTTACATGATGAGGAAGCTGTCTATTTTGGCGTCAACATGCTTCCCACTGAAGGCATGTCTCAATTTCTCAAATTATTACAAGTGTCGGTGTAAAAGCCCGGTGTTGGTGCTTCATAGATAACTAGAAGCTAGAAATAAGTAGAGTAGATTCTAAGTATCACTTTTAGCCTATCTTTTACCTGGATGCCGGCGTGGCTGCAGAGATAAAAATCAAACTCGGTTGGGTGACAGATTTTTGTATCAACAACGGTTCCTGAAAGCATATGAAAAGCAGAAAAATATCAATAGTCATATTCAAATAAAGCGAACAACTCATAAATTCATTTTCGTGTATAACCATTTCAAGAACATTCAACATACCAGGCAGTATATTTCCACTCCTATCTGTACTGTTCCTGTCCCTGTGGTTGTTCGCGAATAACCGAGTATGATGTCTTTTTTGTACAACTATGAAAGTTACCGGAGGTTGATAGTTTGGTTCCAAAGAAGCACACGCCTTTATAATAAGCTTAGATGTTAATATAGGAACAACTACAGTAAACAATTACAATAAGAGTGAGTAAACAGTTCTAACCTTCCGAATCGCATCCAACTCGTATAGTAGAACTTGGTAAAACTGTCCTTCACTTACACCATCCCTGTACAATTAGTAGTCCAATTAGATTTCATCATATAGATATTATCATGACATTATTTTCTAAAATACATATAAATTAAAGGATACAGACCTATAAAATATAATCCTTTGCGGCTTCTGTCCCGTTGCCCTTCTGAACGAAACCAACAAATCTCTGCAAAAATAGGACATGAAGTTTAAAATGGTATTACAAAAACCTTAATACTATGAGAACAACAATGAGAATTACAAAAGTTGAAGATTACCGGATCATGCCACCACTAACTACGCCACGAACAGGATCGTGCCAAGTTTTGTACAAATCTTGTATAAGTTCTTGTCTTTGAGGTTGAGCACAAACTAAACCTGCATACTTTGTAACTTCAGGCCAATCTTGTGACGCTACTACCTATAGATTTAACAATAGATATTAGTAATCAAAACCTTTGACAACCATTGCAATATCAAAAATCGAGACAGATAAATTATTTAAAAAGTAAACCCCGTACAGCTGCTATTGAGGGGCTGGAGTCTTCTCCATTTTCAGGGTGAGTAACATCTGCTCCAAATATTATTGTTGGTATGTCACTAACCAACGGTATTCTGCAGCTTACGGCATCAACAAGAACAGTGTTTCTACCGCCCATCTGCATTAAGAAGACGGCAAATGATCACTAACTAGCTGTTGGAACTTAGAATCATTTTAGAGCAGTTAGAGTTCTAACATCATAATGTAATTGAGATTTGAGAGCAAACAAACCTTAACATTGATTTTCAGAGACACATTAGCCAAGTACTGTTTCGTGATCTTGAAGACATGCTTTGTTAAACAACATTGAGAAATTAAACCAAGATCGGTCTCACAAATACGCTTGAGATCACCTGAAAACAAAAGAAATAGACACAAAATCATGAATATTAAGAATTTGAACTGCACATTATCATTCAGTCAAATTAAGCAAATAGCAAGTTTTGATTGTCCATATAACCGCTAGGGACCCAGTTCAAAATCTTCATCCTCTAGGAGACGGTTGTAAAATAGTTATTTTCATCTTCCTCATTTTTCAAACAATGCTGTACATGTATTTCGACGAATATGGCTTACCATAGAGAGAACCATTGTTGTCAGGTAATATCACTAACAAAAGCTCCAACTCTTTTCCTTTGGTTTTGTTTGATGATACATGGTAAACATGTTTCAAAGCTTTCTCCACTTGCTCAGGTTTTGCATTGTAGATCGGAATAACAGGGTCTAGATTAAATTCCTATAACAAAAAAACATTATGAATCAGAGTATAATTTTGGTTATACTTCATACACAACGAGTCGAAAGGATGGGGAACTTTACCATGCCAGATACTTGACACATTTGCGCAAGCTCATTACAAAAAGTACGAGCCACACTATCTTGCACACTTCGTGAAAAATTTATGCATGCCCAGCGGCTAACCGTCATTCCATTAATCATTTTCTGCATCATTCAAGTATTTGGAGACAAACATACAAGCGTTAAAAGCCATCACACGAAACACCGTGTCAAACAAGAAAAGCACATGCATTGGAATTTCATAAAAATTTACAAAATCGGAAACTATTTGATGCCATTGAAATGATAGTTGTAATATCAATTTGCAATTTGCAATACCTTGTTCATCATATTCCACTGGCCAACTTGAGGTAAACAATTTTTTTCTTTGCCACTCTCGTGATATTTAAGCTGCAAACAAATCAATTTAGATGAATAATTATGAGAAAAAAATACATTACATTTTAGGCATCAAACATCGATTGGAGAAGCACATTACCCAAGGAGCGGGAAGAATCCGTGCTTCCACAGAAGCTAACTTCTCACTGACTTTAATTCCAAATTCCTTTGCATAAGGATCTTGATCATAAGCATTATGCTGCACCGTCTGTTGTATGTAAAATTGAATTATTAATATGAAGGTCCAACATTATTGATTAATATTTGATAAAAGTTAATCAAATGCGAACATCACTATTTACCCGCAAGATATCATTTTCTCGATCACGGGGTCTCTGGCAAGTGACTTTCAAGAGAGAGGTGATTTGCTTTTCATTCAACCTTTTGGTGTATCGTTGTCCCTCGACGATTTTGCAGGCCTGAGGAACCAGAAGCATTTAAGAAAAATCAATATAATTGTGAGCAAGTATAGCAGTAACATCAATAGCATGAAATTTTCACTACCTCCATAGGTAAATAGTTTGCTTTCTTTTGATTTCCACCAACTTGAAGGCAAGGAAGGTGTGTATGTTTAATAGTGAAACCGTACATCTCTTGAAAGTATTCAACCACTGATTTCATAGTTGAGTTCTCGTCAACGGGAAACCTAAAAGAATTACATTTGTGGAAAATCATTAGAACTTTACTGAACTTTCTGTATAGCAATCAATAGTTACAAGACTAGAAAGAAATTTTACTTACACAAGTTCTCTTGTTGGTTGAGAAGTTATACCAGAAACACGATACTTTCGTCTAACACTCCCTCTGTGTGTTACTTCCACTTTAACTCCTCTAAGGGATTTCTTAATCTGTTAAACATGTTAGAGTAGCTTCGTAAGGGCCTGTTTTAATTCGTTTATTTTACCTTGGTTATAAAAATAGCTTATACACAAGCACTTTAATACTAAGTGCTTAAGCTATAGCCTTCAATAAGATGTTTATCCAAACATGACCTAAATTTAAGGTTTTAAGATATAATGGAAAATGAGCTAATCAAGATTTTTGCCAGTAAATCAAGTACCTTGATGCGATCTGCATCAGACAACTGCCTTGACAGAACATCTTTTCCTAATAGCTGGCCAACAAATTCCACCACCGGAAGGGGTTCAATGAACGCAGCAGAAGCCATGTCTACGGAATGCAACAAAAGAATGTAGGATGAATCAAAGGTTGAACTGCATTTAGATTAGGAAATGAAATAGGTAGAAAATAATAATATACCAATATTGAGGGAAAGGCCCATCTGAGTAGGTCTTATGCTTTGGTAAAATCCACACCACGACTCCAATCCTTCTCCGAGTCGTTGTGGTGTTCTAATATCAGGTGAATAAAACGACCTCCCAATAGGACAAAACCTTTAAAAAGTGCAATTTCGTTAGAAAAAAACAAGAATTGTAAGCTTCAGTATTTCACAGTTATAATTGATAACTATTTTGTACAAGTACCTCTTGGATGCTAGCTCTCTTAGTACAATGTCAAGAATTTGTATCGCTTCCTGTGGAGCATCTGCGCGCTTTCCGGCCAGAAACTGTCCCAAGTGATGCAAGTTAGCCCTTGCAACAAACTTGATCACCACTTTGTATTCTCTTTCCCTCCTGAAAAATGTCGAGTATCAGTTGAAATTTGACTTAGTTCAAACAGATAATATATATAGTCCTATGCAGCACCGACACTTCAGATTGAAAGCACGTTCGTGTCCGACACCGACAAGACACATGTGCAATAAATCTTACTTCGGGCCATTAATTCCATCCTCTTCTTCTATGAGCTTAATCTTAAACTCTCTCCAGGAAAAGGGAAGAACCCCTGCTGTGTACAGACTTTTCCTGCCATCATATGCCGGAAGCCTTGTGCCAAGGTCTGATTCTTTATACAGCCTCACAAGTTCTGCTATAATGGATCGGTTAACTGCTTTCGAAGACACTTCCGGCGTAATAGTTACCTATAAAATACAGCAACAAATAATGGTATTAAAATTAAAGTAAAGGAAGCAACAATAAGAAATGATTTTTGAACAATCAAATTTTTCGTGACAGTTTTTGAATGGTTAACACAGTTCATATAGGTGGTTAATTAGTAGATGATTAACAAATATATCACGTGTAGAACATCATTAACCACGAACTTTGTAGAACCATCACCTACATATAGTTTTGCACACCTAATAATTGTGGTTAATCACAACTAAATTTGTGGTTAATACAGATACATCAATGATTAATGACTAATAAGTTTGACATCTGCTATATCCAATAAACATCGGGCAAACGAAATTATCCACATAAAAATTTGTGGCAAAATTTATTCAAATTATGTAGTTAGAATAACACAAATCTAGTCTTTAGGCAAAACTTAAGAACTCATAAATGGTACTAAAGAAAAATGACAGCTAAAACAGAAGCTTATTCAACTCATTCTGCAATTGAACAGAACACATAAAAGGAAACTAAAGGATAAACTTAAATGCTTCCATAAAGGGCTATGTGTGAGTCACTGGGAAAACCAAACTGTATTGTTTTAGCATAAAGCTAAAACTAGACTGATAAAGACATGTCACGTTAAGTCAGCTAAGCCAGCTCAGTTGATAGATGTGCAGGGACATACAGGGATGCTGGCTCGAACAAGCGACATCCCACTTAGAAGTGAAATTCCAACCATTAAGATACTAGACCAAAATAAAAAAGACCAATGAAAGAAACTTACATCATACTGATTCAAGTCCTTGTCTGGTAATTCTGCAAAGAAGTGGTTAGCTTTAACAATGCATTTTGTACCGACTTGTCCAAAACCAGGCCTTTGAGCAAAACTCAAAGACTTGCTTGAAGTAGGAAAACTCATCTCTACATCCCTAGAGATTACGTTTCCATTTTGAACAACATGACCATTTTCATTACTTTTCACAGCAGTACAAGGCCTACAACTCGGTCTCATCAAAACATCAACTTGATCAGCTTTTCTTCCGTTTCTACTCCTTCTTCTTCCACCACCACTCCTTCCTTGAGGTGGTGAAGTTTGGTTATGCTGTTCTTGTGACAACAATGGTGGACCTTTACCATTTTGAACAGCTTTAGTAACCTTCTTAGCCTGATTCATAGTGTTTGGCAGATGAGGTTTGATCACAAGGTGTTGTTCTGAACTCTCTTTCATTTGCCTCAGAGGCATGTTGAATTTTTGCTGAGTTCTTGCAGGAATATATAGATATATAGATATATAGCTAGTGATATTCACAGCAATCAAAGGTGACAAGAAGTTTCAGCAAATAACCAGTTTTTCACGTTTAGTTTTTGCCTATAACTGCAAAATAGTGAAAATTACTTCAGATGAGAATACATAAACAAAGTTGGAAATTATAGGTGAGGACAAATAGAGGTTATTATTGCTATAAAGTGAAAAAGCAAAACTCAATTATGAGTTGTTGAGCTTATAAATTATAATGAATCAATGCATAAAGATAAAACTGGTATGGCGTGAAAGTGTAAAGTAAAGGAAACTGTTTAAGAATACAAAAAATGAAAGAAAAAAAAAACATTACTATTCCTTTGCAAAAACTGAAAATCCAACAAGTTACCATTTTTTCAGCAAGCAAACCCAAAAATGGTGTCAGAGATTGAACTTGAACAATGAAGCTAACTAAATAAGATAAAACAACAAAAAAATCAAATTTTGATGACATTTTCTCATACCCTTTTGATTGAAGTTTCAAAGAACCAGAAAACAAGGAAATCTCAATGTGAATTTAAAGTTCAAAATCATGGGTTTATTTGATCACCGACATGAAATATCTCAACCAACCAAACATAAACTAAAAAAAAAAAAAAAAACATTTTAATGTATATGTGATTTGATGAAGAAAAACCCAGAAAACAAAACCAGCTTCTTAGGCCTGTCCCCTACCGAAGAATGAAAATCAATAAACACTAGATAGCCACATAAATAAATATTAAAAATTGGAATTTTAAATAAATAAAAAAGTGAAGGCAAGTTTGAAGAGAATAAAACAACCACAAGAAAACAAAAATCAAGAACAAAACATCCTTAGTGAAGGAATAAACATTGAAAAGGGTAACAAAATTACTGTCTACTACTAGTAGAAGATATGTAGACAGAAAAATAAAATTCAAAAATCAAAAAATTAAAAATTAAAAATTAAAAAAAAAATCAATTAATGCTAAGGCTAGAGAGTAGAAAAATGCTATCTTTATTAAATGCCTTGAAGTGTAAACAAACTCAAAAAACAGAAAAATGGAAACTCACCAACCAACCAATAATCTAACTCACTCACACACTCACCTATAGCTTATTACATGAAAACGGAAAAAGATTAAAAAAATAAAACTTGAACTTACCCTTGTGCTTATTTCTAGCTAGGAAACTAGGGAACACATGTGAAAGCAATGAGAGAGTGAAAATGGAAGATGGGTGATGAGCAAAGAAATAAATATGGAGTCTTTCTGAAGGATTTTAGAAGGGTGAAAAAAATAATATAAAAAAAAGTGGAGAAGATGAGAAAGGAAGATGATGATGTTGATGAATCTTATACACGCATGCAAAAGAGCTTTTGGTGTTTTCTTTATCACGTGTAAAAGGCTTTGCCTCTGTCTCTCACTTTGCTTTTTTGAGTAGTTGCTCCCTATGATGGTTTGGTTTTAAACTCTTATATTTATGCAAAAACAAAAGAGAGACAAGAGCAAGGAAAATAAAATGGAAATTGAAAATTTATTATGAGAGAGAAAGAGAATAATGAGTCCAAAAGAGGTACTGAGGATTATAAAAGCAATCATACAAGGAAGAAGAATAATTCGAACTTGCAGTCATCTCTATTGCAGGCTTCTGCTATTTGTGTTTTCTTTCTCATAATAATTAAACTTTCAATTTATGTTATATACACCAAAATTTAATTTAAATTTTAAAAATAGATATAATCTGCTTATAACTGATTATATTATTCTCTTGACTCAGGATAAATATAATGGATAATGGTTGGTCACGCAGATATTAATGTCTCGAGCTGAAGAGAATTATAATAGATGGTCGTGCAGATATTAATGTCTCAAGCCAGAAAGAATTACAATGGTGGTTGCACAGATACTAATATCCCGAGTTAGAGAGAATTACAATGGATGGTCGTGTAAAGACTAATTTTTCAAGTTGAAATGTCTACAATAGACGGTTGTGCAGAGACTAATTCCTCGAGATGGACGGTCACGCAGATACTAATGTCTCCAGCCAGAGAGAATTATAATGGACGGTCGCCTAAGACTAATCTATCGAGTTAAAAGGACCACAATAGACGATTACGAATAGACTAATTCCTTGAGACGGACGGTTACCCATATACTAATGTCTCGAGCCGAAAAGAAGTACAATGGATTGTCGCACAAAGACTAATTTCTTAAGTCGAAAGGACTACAATAGACATCAAATGCGCAGAATTTAATTCCTCGAGACAGAAAAGAAAACAATGGACGATAAAGTATACTCTCTTAAAAAAAATTACATTGAGAGTTTAACACATGTGTATGCACAAAGCTGAAATCAAATTCATAATTTATGGTTAAGTTGAAGGTAGAATAGATATTTTATCACCTCTTTTATTTGAAAAGAAATACTCTAAAACATACATTTAATAAAAATTGAAATATCAAAAGAGTATTAAAGCTTAATACTATAATTTCACTGTTCCCTATGTAAATGTTCCAACAATGTTTTTTTATATAGTTTTGTTTAAGTGTTCACTTGCCCATGATCCATTTTTCCTTGTGTTTGGGTAAGGTTACCCTCGTAACGGTCGATTCAATTTGGGTCCACTTTTCCTAGTCAGGTAACACACCTTTTTGGGAATGATTCAGTGCTTCTCGGTGTACCTGATGAGTGGTGGGCCAGAATGTTGATGGAATTGGATTGGTGAATCTTGATCATGATTATGTATGAGTTTGATGGGGGTGGGGGTGCAGTGGGGTTACGGTGGATCGTAATCATTGGATTATAGTATGTGTGGGAGGGACAAAATCTGAGGTAGTGATTGTTTATGATGATATCCTGAGACCGTAAGAGGTTAGTTGGGTTCCAGTCCACAATGATATCTAAGGTGGAAAATGAAGTGTGTGGGATTGGATGAGATCAAACCATACTCGATTGTAATTTGGATTGTTGCAAGTTGAAATTGAAATTGAAATTGAAATACTAGTACTAGTTTTTTACTAACTATCATTACTTGTTGACTCCAAGGGTACCCACATAATGTGTGATGCACTCTACCTATCATGATCCTCACTTCTCTTTGAATAGTTTATTTTACAAATACTATAATTTTAAATTATAATAAAACGTTTAAGGCAAAAAAAAATTGAAAAGGCAAAAATAATCAATGTAATATAATATTGGGGACAAGAAATGTCATTATAAAAATACGAATTTTTTATTTAAATATTCTATTTTTTCAAAAAAAATCTCAAAATAACTCACTTTTAAATTATTTCTTAAAGTACCCCCATTTGCGTGGTACTGATGGAGTGTAAGCGTCAGATGAATTGACGACCCTTTGTAACGTAAAGAGGTGTCGCCAATTGGATTGGAGACACCACATGGTATTGTCAATCCAATTGGCGACAGAGTGTTAAGTTTATAATGTTGTCACCAATTCATTTGGAGACAAGGTGCAAAGTGCAATTTTACTATAAATAGAGGTGGTGTGATCATTTATTTTCACATCTCTTCTCATATTCTTGTATTACTAATAAACATGTATGGTCGCCGCTACTGGAAAGTGATTTATTCGATAGAGAAGCCTCCGATGGAGATACTCTTCTGGAACATCCAAAGTTTCAAGCAACTACAGAGGGAGTTGAATCGTTGATTAGACTGAGACATACCTGAAGGGAAAAAAATTAGAAGTATTGGGAGACACGATGCCCTGCGTGGGTGGGTTCGCGTTAAGACTGACAAGGATGCGAGGGAAGTGATGTTTGGACCAAATGATATCAGTTTGATTGTTGTAATCAGCTAGAAATGTTGTGTGTATCTGTTCTGATATTTGTGTATGTGTTGTATGTGTTGTTTGTTGTTAACTATGTTGTAACAAAAACTCATTAATATATCAAAATCTAATGTTACAATAATTGAAAAGAGAAACTAAATTATGATGCAGAAATTGCTCCGAGATTGGGACAATTTTTCCAATTGTGTCCGGGTTGACGACATATACTACATAATCTTATCATTTTGTCAGTTGTATCCAGTTTTGTTCTTATACGTGTGTTGTTTAGGCGACCTTTTTTTCTTTCTTCGCATCTCATCGTTGTGCCAACTATGTCCCCTTGGTATGGAGGCCAATATTCCTCCATTGCTAGCACTGTGAAGCCTTCGTTGTAAACATTCATAACGTTAATGGCGTTGTAAACATCAGATAGATGGTTGTATGCGTCCTAACGAGCATGTGCGCATGCCGCAATGACATGGGAGTAAAGTACACGGAAGGCCTGGTACTTGCCACAGTCACACCAATATCTGTTTAGTTTGACATCATATGATAAATTTGGCCTCCCCTCATTGTGGGTCATTGTTTCCTGTACACTAAAAATTTGCCTATGACGGTCAAAGACTGTAACTGCATGTGTGCTGGCTTTGATAGTTTCCTCTTTCATCACTTTCATTATGCATTCAATGAATAATTGACTCGACATTAACATTGCACTCCATCTTTTGCCTCTTGTTGCAAAAAGTGATGCCAACCTATAATAGGTTAATCTCACCAATGCGGTGATTGGAAGGTTTCTAATTTATTTAAAGACGCCGTTCATGGATCCCACAAGGTTTGTTGTCATGTGGCCCTAACGACATCCGCCGTCAAATGCCCTTGTCCACTTGTCCAATGGAATGTTATCCGACCACCTTTCTGCATCTGCATTTGACAACCTAATTTCGTCACTGTAGTATTGAAATGATGGTAGAGTTAGAGCATACCATGCATTCACAACTTTTTTGCGAAGGTTCTTGTCTTTGATTGCACGCATGAAGTTTTGTGCGATATGTATAATGCAATAGACATGAGTAGAAGAATAATTATGCCACCCGTTATCATGGTTATTGTAAGCACTCTTCGTAGCAGCATGCCTGTCTGAAATCAAACAGAGATTGGCTTGTGGAGCCACATGTGTTATGAGATTCTTAAGGAAGAAACTCCAACCTGCAGCGGTCTCACCTTTAACCAGAGCAAAGGCAATGGGAAAGACATTATTGTTGTCGTCTTGTGCAACTACCATAAGCAAGGTGCCCTTGTATTTTCCCATATAGTCATGTTCCATCAATTTGAATAATAGGTTTGCAGAATGTAAAACCTTTGATGCATGGTTGAAACGCCCAAAAGAGTCGGTGAAATATTGTATTTCCATCAACAATAGTTCCATCTGGCCTACATGTCTGCACTGTCTGCATAATTGCAACAGTCCCCGATGTGTATGTCTTAAGTGCCACCAAAAATCGCGGTAATTCTTTGTATCAATCCTCCCAATTACCAAATACCTGTTTAACAGCCTTTGTTCTTGCAATCCACGCTTTCTTGTACGAGAAAGTATAATTATACCGCGTAATGATATGAGAGATTATTATACTCACCTTATTGACATATCAATTATGCACTTAATTTTCAGTGATCCTGAATAATATTTGTGGCAGTGCAACTGTGAGGTGACTCTATAGAAGCTATATTCCAAGAATCACTTCTCTTCTTTTAAGACGCAGCAAGCCGAAACTTGCAAAATTCGTTACGACAAATAATGGCATACCTTCTCGAATAAGTTCGATGTCCTATAACCTCCGAATAATGACATACCTCCGAATTATCAATGTCACCTATATTCTTGTTATTTAAATCTCTACACCATAACGAACTATTGTTAACGCCCACTCTAGAAATTCCCTCGCTTCCACAATATCTATCCAACAAAGCTTTAATCCATAAACCATTTATCTCCTTTCTTATTTTCCAAACTCACTTGCCTAACAATGCATGATTAAAATCCCTTAGATTTTTAATTCCCACCCCACCGTCTTTTATGGGACGACATACTATGTCTCATTTGATCCAGTTCACTTTCCTCGCACTCTCGCTACCGCCCCAAAAGAAGTGTTTGAAAAGAGATTTGAGTTTAGTTATGACACTTGTAGGAGCTTTGAAGAAGGAGATAAAGTAAATCGGAATATCCAACAAGACAGATTTTAGCACGCATATTTAATTTTATTTTAGAATAGTGAGACATGTTAAGTTATGTCAATCTTCGGCTGATTTTAACATTTTTGCAACTCGTAAATATTTTGGAGTACAAGTCAGTTGTCTTTAGTTTGACTAGCCTTACATTCAACAATATAGGCATTAGTTAAACCTAATTGAGTTGTTTGTCATTTTCAACTAACAACTTAAATTATTTGTAGGCCTAAACAAATACCATAATTATTATATATTTTCTTTAATTGTTATATAATGTGATGTAAATAGTAATTTTTGTGTGAATGGTGTATTTATTGTGTCGTAATATTGATAAAACAAAAATTAAAAATAAAATTTGCTTTAGTCGATGCAGTGCTAGAATAAAACTTCAATATAAAAAATTATCTCTCCGACAACGACGCCAAAAACCTAATGCAAGTCGCAAGTGCACGGCATGTGAAGTAGTACAAAAGATATTGAACCACATGGAGATATGTTTGATTATCAATTTTTACTCTAGCAATGTGTAGCTAAGGCGATTGAAATATTGGGGATTCATTGCAGATGACTAAAATAAACATATACAAAAGCAGGACATGAGGTACGTGATTATTTATCCTGACATATCTAATTGACTCTTCGAAATTGAATATGAGAATACATAGCGAGTTATATAAAAGTAGACAAAATTGTAAAACACATACTTTTGTTACATGCGCACTAGACGTGTTTTTAGCGCAGCTATGCGTATTTCTCGACCAAGAGCAAGACACCATGTTAATGGCGCCTCAAACTCGGTTGCTTAGCAATCCGCTTTCGAATAACAATTCATTATCTTTCAGTGCTTGGTTCATATCTGATTTGCCTCTACTTTCGCAACCGAAATAAATATATTTAAGCACATGGACTCTAAAATAATAGTTTTCCTTATTTTTCTTGTTATTCATATACGGATGACTCAACGGGGATCGTCATGAGATAGGTCTCACAATCCCTTGTCCCTAAAGGACTACTCACTTATGGTGAGATACATTACAAAATATACAATAAAAAGGATAGCGTGCATAATTTAACAAAATAAAATAAAAGCAAGAAACCTGAATGAAAGCAAGATTATTTGAACCAGAGAAAAGTGTCTTGAAAATTACAGCAAAAACTTAGAACTTAAAATTAGAAGTAAGAGAAAATGTAGTAAGATAAGGTCATTTCTCAAGCCAGTGATCAGTCTATTTATACAAATTATTCACCATAAATCACTCTAAATTCGTGTAAATGCAACTAAAGGCCTTTGATCACTGAGTTGGAGCAGTTTGGAATGCCAAAAACCGCAAAAAAATGTTACAAAACGCCACAAATTTGCAACTGGAACTAGGCTCAACACGGGGAGTGTCAGGAAATATGGTCTGCCCGTGTTGTCTTCTGATGAAATATACTAAATGATTCTGAGAAGAACATGACTCGTGTCATGGAACACGACCTGCACGTGTTATTCTCGGCTTCTTCATAGAAGAGGGGTGTGTTGGTACCAACACGACCCAACTGTGTTGGTCACGGATTTTGTGCACTAGGGGATTCCTCTTCTTGCAATTTTCGGTTCTTTTTTGTTCTGCTTCAACTCTTGACATTTCTTATTAGCTGAAAACATTAAATCATACCGAAAAGCAGTAAAAGAGGAATAAAACAAAGAAATAACACTACTACAGAAAACCCCTTTCACAACGGTTTGAAAAAGGGTACCATCACGCCTGGCATTCCGTTGTTAAGTAGAGTGTCATTGTAAGTTAGTTGTTTCTACAACGGTCTGGAAACCGTTATTGAAAGACAGGACGCACGCCATATCTCACAACGGTTATGCTAATAAACCGTTGTGATATATACACTTAGGTACTGGGTCTGAAACCCATCAGCAGTAAATTATGTAAAACATAAATTATCTTTGATCTCGGTTACAATAGATAACCGTTGTTGAAAGTACCCAGAGTTTATCATATTATCTTTGACCTCGGTTACAATAAATAATTGTTGTTGAAAGTACCCAGAGTTTATCATATTAAATGTAGATTGCTTGTTTTCCATACACCTCACTAAAGAAATACAAGGATTCAATTTGATGAAGAAGTCTATAATCTAAAAATTAAACTATTCTTGAAAACCAACTTAAACAAACCATTGTTGTTTTCTGATTGCATTCGTCTCATCGTGCATTTCACGCTCTTTTACATATATATTGTGGTTTATTGGTCTGACTCTTTCAATATATCGCTATCTTTGATTATAGTTAAATTTCCATAAGAACAAGACATTGGATAATCTGCCTCAACATCATCACTTATCATCATAATTTTTATAATCGTAATTTTTACGATTATAAGTGTTGATGGTTGTAGCGTCGGTTTTTTGGTGACGCGACCACCTACCGCGTGATTTGGTGCTACTTTCTGATTTATGTATTTATCCTATGAAGCTTGAAAGGAAGGGGAAGATATCTTAAACTAACCCTGCACGCAAATGTTTTCTTTAACAAATGCTAAGAGATCGGGGATCGGGGTCTGGTTATATAAAGGGAATCTATTAACACCCAGAGTATCTATAGTAATTTATAGAAACCTTTTTTTGCATGTATTTCTGCTATTTTGAAATGATTTTTTGTGTTTATCTACTGTGGATTGGGAAAGTTTCTCCTTTGGGAGTGTAGAGAGAATGTTTTTGTTGTTTTCGGGTTTTTCTATTGTTTTTGGGAAGGTACTGGACCTAAGATTTTTTATTTGTGTGCTCGCTAAGATTTCGCAATCTTATGCCTACGTATTCCCGTAAAGAAATTTAGAAAATCAGAGCAATCGTAGTTCCTCCTATTCTATGGGAGGAAAAATATTTGGTGTCTTGTTCAAAGCTCAATATTGAAGTTATCGGAGTATTTGTGTCTTGTTCAAAGCCCAAGATTGAAGTTATCGGAGACTGAGAGAGAATTTGTCATCTCTAAAGGGAGATATCTCACCTATTCATCATAAAATGTTAAGGAATTAATTATAAGGGAAATTACTTTAACTGGGATATGTGGAATCCAGCAATGCCATAATTTCCTTTATAAGAGAGATGTCATGAAGGAAGAAATTTTAACTCAGTGTGGAGCAATGCCACTTTTTCCTTTATGAATCTTTCATGCTAAGAGAGGGAAATTAGCTTGGATGTATGGAATCCAGAGGCTTGCCACTTACAACAGTCAGATGAGAGATAAATTTTAACCAGGATAAGGGAATGACTCCAGCTTGGATTTTGAATCAATAAGTGTGCCACTTACAGCAATTATCTGGACAAAGGCTTTGATTGTTTTTTTTATATGTGATGTATAGAGGGGATATCCTCCTGCATAATGGACTCATGGTCTCATCTGAGGGGATGTTGATTTTTGTGTGCCTTGATCAAAGCCCAAGGTTGAAGCTAAAGGAAACTGACTCCACTGGGGAGTGTTATATTTGTCTTGTACAAAGCCCAAAATTGAGGCTGATTGGGGGAATTTCTTATATGAAACCTAAGAGGAGGCTGACTTTTACTGAGGATTATTGAAATCCAGGAGAAAGTCTAAATTGTATTAGGGAATCCAAAGGGAAACTACTCTTGCTGGGAATCAGCGAAGAGTTGAAGTACCAAATGCCACGAGGCTCTGATTCTGTTGAGGGTTTATTGATGGTAAATTGACCCTGGATGGGATGTTTAAAGTGAAAGTTAAGCCTTGTTAGGGGTCAGGGGAGTTTAAAGGTGAGTTTGAAAACCTTAGAAGTTTTTAACTCTGCTGGAGACTGGTGTATTAGTAAAATGATCAGGGTTTACCCTATGCCTTTAGGAAACCTGTGGATCTTAGTGTTAATTCAAAAAGGAGACTATGATAATGAGACTTTCCAAGTCTACTTGAATGAAGCCTAAGAGGAGGCTGAGACTATCCAAGTCTTATTAAGAAGAGATAGACTCTGGTTGGAAAGAGATCTTTGCATGATGCCCAAGAGGAGGTTGTTGGTTCTAGGGATGTGTATTAACCCTTGAATGATTGGATGTTCTAGGGTTTTGACTCTCCTGAGGATTGAACTAGCAGTGATGACTAATTTTTATCTTATGCTTTTAGGAAGCCTTTGGGTCCTTGTACTAAGTCCAAGAGGAGGCTGGGGAACTTCTAAGAAGCTTGTTGGTCCTTGTACTAAGCCCAAGAGGAGGCTGGGAATGCTTCTAGGAAGCCTGTAGGTCCAAGCCTAAGAAAAGTTCAAGAAAGGTTTCACTGGGAATAAGTTCTTTCTTTGTTGAATAGTTCTAAGGTTTGAAGAAATTCAAAAGAGGTGTCACCGGGAATTAATCCTCTCTGGGGAAATGAATTTCTTGTATATGTTTCTAAGTTTTGACAGTCTTGAGAAAAGTTTCACCGAAAATAATTCCTTTCTCTGTTCCATATTGAATAAAGCCCAAGAGGAGGCAGACTGTATTGAGGGAAGTTTCCTATGAGGGAACTATTTTTGACTAAGTTAGAAGTAACCCCTGGTTTTGACCTAAGTATAGACCTAACTGCTGGGGGAAACTCTAGACAGATATGCACAAGTATATACCGATGAATAAATTAACAGTAATATAAATAAACATGCATTGAACTGAAAGGATGTTGGGTCTTACACTCTGAAAAGAGGCCCAAGTGTATTGTGATTTGTTGTGTTGACTACGACTATATAATTAGGGTTTTAAGAAATTGAAGAAAGTTTTGAGAAAACTTTGAATTTGAATATGAATTTGAAAGAAAGTTGTTGAAAAGAAAAGAATGTATGGGGCTTATAACTCAAAGAGAGGCCCAAGTGGTCTATGAGCAGTTTCACCGGGAATAATGCTCCTCTTAGTGCCAATTTAAAACAGACAGATAATTTTGAAAATAGAGGTATGGGGCTTACATCTCAAGGAGAGGCCCATGAAAGTTGTTCATTGTTTAAAACAAAGTTTATGTACAAAAGATTGGGGCTTATACTCAAGGAGAGGCCCAGATGACTTATTTTGAAAACAGGGATCGCACTGCGATACCGAAAGACGTTGTGGGACTTATACTACAGCAGAGGCCCAAAATTTATTTATGTACAAAAGGATTTGGGTCTTACACTCTATTAGAGGCCCAAAAGTGTTTGTAAAGAAGAAAAATGGGGCTTATACTCAAGGAGAGGTCCGGATGAAAAATAATGAACACACCGTTGTTTTGAAAATCGCACCCGAACTTATACTATGACAGAGGCCCAAGTTTATTTATTTACAAAAGGGGTTGAGTCTTACACTCTATTAGAGGCCCAAAAGTGTTTGAGACTTTGAAGACTTTGAAAAAAAATCAAAGAAACCCTAATTTTAATTTTAAAATATATTTTTCAAAAAAAAATCAAATAAAATGTTGAAAATTATCAAATATATTCAATAAACATGTTATGAACTTTGATAAATATTTTAAAATTGATGTTTTATTCACATGAATGCTTGAAATTCATTTGGTTTTGAAAAATCAAGAGAAGGAACTCTTTTAAAATGTTTATAAACAATTAAAAAGAAATTCTTTACAAAAATTCAAAATATATTAAATAAATAATATTCTTTTGATTTTTTTGTGGAATAAAATATTTTAACATATTTGTGAATTTTGAAAAAAAGAATCAATAAAAAATGATCAAAAATCAGAGAGAAATTAATTTTTGAAATCAATTAAAAAATAAAAGAAAAATTCAAAAATTTGAATATTTGAAAAAGGCACCAAGAACAAGTCATCTTCTTCGTGCGAGCTCTGGTTTTCCATATTTACAAAACCCTCAATAACTCTCTCAATACGTAATGAAATGGAATGATTCAAACATTAATTTGCTCGCTTTTAATCAAGGATTAAGATGGTACCATTTAATGTCATTTATTTTAAGTGTGGAGAGAGTTATCATGTATGAACACAGAAACCCTAGAATTTGCAAAAACTATCATGAAATCTGAAACACGAATGAAACATAGAAATTGATTGAGGGTTATCACTCTATGAACTACCAGAAACATGTTGGTAACTTGAAAACAAATTTATGATGCATGTAGTATAGAGTTTGAGAGCTTCAGGCTTACTTGTGCAAGAGGAATTCGAATTTTGATGTAGAGGTGTTACAGATATTGTGTGATGACCTGGACAACTTCAATGGACCTTATGTAAGGTGTTTAGAAGCTTGGAATGGATTGAAAACACCTTGAACTCCTTGTGGCACTTCAACTGCAATTAGGCCTAGGTTGGATTTTGAACTTTGTGATTCTGGTGTTACAGATGATGGAGAAGTGTTTGGATAGCTTCTATATGATATATATGAGGTGTCTACACCATTAGTTTTGATAGAATTGCTTCCTATTGAAAAATTTGAAAGTTACTTGAAAAGGAAGCAAATTCTGGTTTTGGAGAGTGAAATGAAGGAAAACATGATTGGAGATGTTTTGGTGTGTCTTAATCAGTCACAAATAACCTTTATTTATAGTAGAGGAAGTTTTTTTTGCAAGGAATAGTGAATGGGGGCTGGATCACCCTATTATCCAATGGATTTTGTCATGTATCCAAAGTCTCCTCTAGCTATTGACTTGAGCCAAACTTTGCAGGTTTAGGTCTTCTGACCCTTGGAGAAATCTTGACTCATTTGGACTGGCTTGTAACTGATTCATGCCACCTCTATGCATCACATAAATGCTTGATGCCAAATTTGAAATTCAAGGTTCATGTCATGATGATTTTGCACATGCCAAGTTGAAAATCTTGCCTCTTTGATCAAGTAACAAGTGAGTCATCAAAATTTTTGTGTTTTTGGAAGATGACTAAGTTGGAAAAGTGACAAAATTTGAATGAGAAAATTGTGTGGCATAAGTCATGCATCCATGTTGTTGTGTAGGCAGGGTGAAAAATGCCATTTTGGGAATCTCATAACTTCTTGCTCAAGTTGAATCATGGGAGGCTCTTGTACTTTTTAGAAAGCCCATATATCATACTTTAACTTTGATGTTTAACTTTGGCCTTGATTCATCTTGGATCATGGGGAAAAATTCCTCCAAAGTTGGGCAAAACATGAGACAGATTTTATCTCAAATTTTTCTAAGTGTTTGAAAAATGTTCATTTCTCATTTTTTTTTTTGTGATTTTGATCAATCCATAACTCAAAATCCATGAAGATTTGGGATATGGTGTAGTTGACAATCTTGTAGTATGTAATGAGAGCTTTCATTTGAGCTTTGGATGGAAGAAAAAGGTTACTTGGATCATAAGTTATGGTCTTGCAAAGTTGGGTAAAAATCACTTTTTTTTCATAACTTAGTGAAAGTTTAGGTTTCTTAAGGTTGCCCCTTTTGCAAGTAACCTCAATTTTCTTGATTTTTCTTGATGGATGATGATACAAACCATAATTTAACATTGTTTTTAACTTGAAGAAGCCATGTTTGTCAAGAAATCTCAAAAGTCAAACTTGGTTTTGGGGTATAGTTGACTTTTTATCAAATGAGTTTCAAACTTTGTGATCCTTTATAAAATCAAGTTCTTGGCCTAATTCAAACCTAATGGATGGATTCCATAGGTGTTTTAGAGTGTCTTGAATTATGTCCTAAGGTTTGAGATCATGTCTTGGTCAAAAGTCAAAGGCATGGTTGACTTTTTCTCAAAAACCCTAATTTGTGGTCCAGATGAATTTGAATACTTGCATTGCTTGTGAACCAAGTTCATTGTGTCAATTTGAATTTTTAAGAGTATCAATATGAGATATTTGAGGTCTTCAAAACATTCCTTGAAGTTTTGGCTCATGCCTTGCTCCAAAAGTTAACTTAGGGGTGAATTAGGTCAAGAAACCCTAATTCCCGATTTTTGATGAATGCATCCCCTGAGGTTATTTTGAACTTATGGTTGGATCCATGAGGTCCCTTTGATATTCTTGGATCATGTTTTGAAGTATTGGCCCATGCCCAGATGAAAATTTCTCTCTGGAGGCCTTGGTCGACCAAAACCCTAATTTGGTGACACTGGTGATCTTGAGGCTTAATCGGCTTGAAATGTTGCACTCTTGTGCTTGATTCTTGATATGGGAGACCTCTTGATCCCTCATGGATGTTTGAGAGGTTTGACAAGTTGAATATCATGTCCATTCTTGATTGATCATTTGTCTGAGTACTCTGAGAGGGTCCAAAACCCTAACTCTTGATTAAGGTGAATGCTTAACAATCTTTGAGAGGATTGATAAGGCATGAAGGTACATCCATATTGTGGTGATGATTTGCACAATGATGGGAAATCTTGTGGTCAAAATTTAGGGTATGATAATGGTGAGGCAGATTAACCAATAAATTGTTGTTAATATAATTTAACTATAATGGAAGATAGCGATGCATCTAAAGAGCCAGATCATTATACCATAATCTATATATAAAAGAATGTGAGATGAACGATGAGAGGCATGCATTTCAGAAACATTGATTCATATAAGTTGGTTTTCAAATACAACTTAATTTGCAGATTATAAGTATCTATGTCAAATTAAATGAATGTATTTTAAGTGAGGGTTAGCGAAACAAATAATCTACATAGAATATGATAAACTCAAACAACATCATATACCAGAACCAGATATTATAAACTCATAGAATACGTTTGCTACCACCAGCATCATCACCATGTATCATCCCCTTAACCTGTAAGGAAACACAACAAACTTCAACAATGAGCATCCTCAGTTGAAACCAAACCCTAAAACCATAATCCAGTGAAGAGTAAAGAGAGATCGAAAGAGATATATTATAAATTTCTAGGACGCACCTTTTAATGAAACTAATCGCGGAACAGGAATCAAATATGATGTTCATCTAGTTTGGGAAGCAATGAAAAAGAAATATAAGGAGGAATAAGCTTACACAAAAGCTTCATACTTCTTATATTTTTTTTCATTGTTTCTAATACTAGATGAAGTTTGTTGCCACTGTTGTTTCTTCATTTACTAGCATCTTGTTTGTGAAGCTATGAAGAAGTACAAGGTGGATGAAGTTTCCATCATAGCTTCATGGTTCTTGTACTTTTTTCCATAGCTACACAAACATTATGTACCATAGCCAAAGTATGGTCTTTGTTAAGGTAGTGAAGACGAATCTGAAAAAATGAGAACAATCAACAAAAACAACATGCAACAAACGAGATAATGGGAAATATCTAACAATAGATGGAAGAAGACTAATACCTTAATGTATGAATCACAAGATTCACGACTAATGGTGAAGACGAAGAGAAAAAATGGGTTCTAGGGTTTCACTATGAAGGCAATGGCGCTACTGTCAATAAGTGAAAGTTAATTCGCTTATATATGGGTAAACTATTTCACAACGATTAACAATACCAACCGTATATATAAGTATTTATTTATTATAAATATATCACTACGGTTAACCAGAAGAACCGTAGTGATATCCCTTTTATTTGTGAATTTTAAAATAAATAAAAAAGAAAAGGCGCGCCTTAACGTTAAAGGAATAAAATATTTTATGGCGCTGAGGTTCGAACCGATGAAAGTTTGATTGTATCACAACGGTTGGTTCTGTAACCGCTGTTATATACAAATAATTTTTAATCAAAAAACAAAATAAATATGGTAGAGCCTTAGTTAAGATATGTCACCACGGTGTAGGGAAAAACCGTGGTGACCATGACGTTGTTGAATGCGTGTTTTGTAGTAGTGTAAGCATAAGGAATATTGATAAAAACACACAATAAGCGATATAAATACCATTTATCATAGTATTTGGACCATATATGGAGTTTCATAAATCTGTTTGAGGTGAAACCAACGGCAAATGAAAGCTAACTTTCAAGGATATAACATTATGGGTGGCAAACAGGCATGCCCGACCTGCAAAAACCCGCAAAAAATGAGGCGGGTAGGGGTGAGCATATTTGAGGGTGCGGGTATAAAACCTTTGTCTGCCCCGCAAAAAATCCAGGGCAGTTGGTCCCGAGTGCATTGCACCTCTTAAGTATAAAAATTGCAAAATTTTATGGAAAAGTGTGCGCTCTCAAAAGCCCGCAAAAATACAAGACATGGTGGAGCAGGCATATTAAATGTTACGAGCTTTAAACATTGGTTTGCCCGCCAAAAAGTTCGAGCAAAATGGACATGCTCGACGGAACGGGCCCGTTTTGTCACCCATATATGACATTCATGAAGTCAAAGTCTAATTCGAAATGTATAAAGATGAAAAATAGCAAATAAAATTACAAAGTTGAACTGTAAAAATTGGATTATTTGGTAATTTTCTCTCAACCCTAAAAGCCTACTACAATGCTTATTTAATAAGCAAAATAGGAGTTTCAGTTATTCAATTTTGTTCCATAATTTTTGTTAAAACAAGGTTTAAAATTTCATGAGAGAAAAGACACATTCTGATGCATTGGAGCGGGAAGAAAGCAATGAGCCACTTAGGGATGCACCCCTAATCGTTTATATGGTTTAATTGCTTCCTTATATTAAACTAGTGGGAGACCCGTGCATTCACACGGGTACTGGTATGGTACGCGCATTTATTCCAAAAAAATAAAAATACCACATATAAATTTTAAACAAAATGGGTTATTATGTTTAAAACATATAATAATTTAGTGGCTATAATCAACAACGAATTTGAACCCGTATATAAATGTAAAATTTATGTTTTACATGACTTACTTTTCCATTTTGAAATATATTATAATGATTTTTATATATCCACCATTAAAAAAATTGGTTAAATTACAAAAAGGCTTAAAACTTTGTATTTCCGTAAAAAGATTAAAGACTATGGATTTTAAAAATAGAGTAACAGTTACATGAACGACAACTATAATTGTTCTGAAACATTTAAATTTTTGAAACTTAAAAGACACGTAATAATGGTGAAAATATTTTTTATGTTTACTTAAATAAATTAATATTCGATATTATTAAAAACATAGTTAAAATGCATTAAATAAATAGTTATTAATGACTGTTAATATAACATTTATATAATTTAAAGATCATGAAATAAAGATATATTTAGACAGATACACTAAAAAATTAGAGTAATAATTATTATTAAAAATATTGTTTTAGTCATGACATTTAATTTCAAACTTTATGAATATATACGAATGACAGAAAAATGCCCGAAATGAAATATAAAGAAAATTAAGTATTTTACATTAAATGAGTATAGTTATTGGATTTTACAAAAATAGTTAGATGGATTTGCACCGTAGAATATTGGAGTGGTAGGAATAAAAAAATAAATAAAAGTAATGGTTCAAAATTTGTGATTTGTAATTGAAGAAGACAAAAAGTTCATTGGTTTGTAGTTAATGACACTTTCCTTTGTAAGTGTAGTAAAACAATCGAAAAAGGAACAAAATAACATATTAGAAATGAAAATAATAAGATAGCATGGGATACGAATAGTAGCAGTACCGGTAAAACTAAAGTTGAGTTTGGACTGACAGAGCAAGTACATAGTAAATGACTTAAAACAATTTGAAATAAAAGTTGCATAGTTAATCACTATCTGTAAAACTCCTTCCATACATAAAGTTCTCCCATGTATAGTCCCGCTCATCTTCATCATCGGAATCAACCGCTTCGTAGTCAGGTTGTTGGTCATCATCTGAATCCAAATAAATTACTTGGGTCACGAATCTAGCTGAAGTCGTTCTTCTTCTCCTCTTTCTTGAATGTCGAACTGCAGGAGGGTCATGTACCTGTAGAAAAAAAAAACAGTCATTCAGTATTGTCAACAGATATGCAGGCAAAACTGAAATCATGATGTATTGTCGGATATTGTAGAACCCACTTCATCCAAAATAAACATACTGTGTGTGTTATAACATGAAAAGAAAAAATATACAGAGCGTCAGAGATATGAAGGGAAAACTGAAATGTACCGGGGGGAGTTACAGAGATGGTTGAAAGTGGGGTCCCTCTTGGTGCGGTTGACAGCGCTCGGAATCCGGCAATGGTTGAACCTCTGTAGGTGGTCGATTCTGAGTATCGGGTTGTAGGTGGACGACAACTTCGACATCTTGTTGGGTTTGTTGACGTTAAGAAAATTATAATATTTAATCAGAATGAAAGAATAAGGGACAGATAATTTTAGTGATAAAAATATGCAGCAGTAAATGTATTTCATGAACCTGTAGAGTTAGTTGGGCGTGTAGAGGATTTATGGACAGGCTGAGGTCGTTGCAATTCCGGAGAAGGTGGTTTGTCAGTTGCCGTCTGGACGTCAATAGGATCAGGGGCTTGGATATTTTGGTTGGATGCCATGGAAAAAGTTGGGTATTTCTGAAGAGTGGTGTATCAAGTAGAGAATAGGAGGAAAGGTTAAATAATGAGGCTTGTGACTGTGCAGCTTCCCCCTACATTGGAAATGGAAATGCATAAATACATTAGAAACTGTAAAGTTGGAATAATGAAAGGCAGAATAATAATGACTGCTGATGTTCAAGAATCCCATTTAGTTCCATATACGATGTATAATGTTATTGGGCATTAAAGGAAATTTGAAGTATGCATAAAATATATTTTGGATACAAAACTTGAGATATAAATGTAGGTACCTTAAGTCCATTAATGACAGGCAAAATCTTACGAATGAGAAACAATCCTCAAGTTCCTTCAACTGCATGACATATTGGCACATGATTTATTAATGAATATAAATGAAACAATTCTGTGAAGAGGCCTATGCCTGTACAAAAATTCGTTGTGTGAGGCATATACTTCTTGGCTTTTGTATCATGGATTAATGGATACATTGTTTCACAGGGCTATCCGTGGACAAACATTCGTTATAAGTTTCTATAATAATTGTGGTTGTGCACATAACTTCAATTTTGTTTCTATAATATACTAATTATGAGCAAATTCGGATGACAACTAATCCAGATAGAAGAATGTTATAAAGAATGGATCTTTACTTTCTCCATACTTTGTTGAACAATACTCTGTAGTTGTCCCTCTGAAAATAGACAAATTATCATTATATATCAGTGCCTTTCATAAATCTACTTTGAATACCACACAATTTCTAATACAAGTATTGTGATATATATTCTGGCTTACCTACGGCAACCTTCGTCAACCCATGAATATCTACGAGGGTTAAGTTTACAACTGCATATAAAGCCCCAAAACATAGTCATATAACTGATATCTGAAATCAAAGACTTATTTTGAAATAAGGCATTATTAATGAAAAAGTAACCATGTGTCATTTGTGATAGGTATAGAATAATGGACAACTAAATCAAGCATGCTGATGTCCTTACTTTCACGAATCTATTTAGGAGTTGGCTCTATTTAGTAGCAAGCATTCAAACCACAGTACAAATATGGTGTTGCAGCTTATAGAAGAAACATAACGCATATAGCAGGTGTCACAGCCTATAGAAGATGGCACACAATCTGCCATGTCATAATGCCATGGCGCTCCATTGCGACAATTCAACAACACTGAAACTGAGAAGCGAAAATCATAATCTCTGAAATTATTAACATAGCAAAACAAAATAATTAATTTCAGGCAGTGTTGTCAAATAGGTGCTATAGCCTATAAAATAGCAGAATTTTGACAAAACCGTATTATTTTATGATAGGCTGTTTTGTTAAAAGTGTTTGCAAAAAGAGACTATAGAGGTGTGATAGCTGTATAGAATGGCAGAATTTGAGCAGACAGCTATTATCCACATTTGACAACAATAATTTCAGAAAGATATCCATAGATGGAGGTTTGGATAATCCAATGTGTGGCTGAAAATCAGGTTAATGGAAATGAGGCTTACATAAAACTGAATTTGAAATTATGTATGCTGATAAAACAAAATAGGAAGGTCACTATTAAAAGAAGAGTCAACATTATTCGTACTTGTCACCAAGAACGGCGCATGATCCTGTAATAGTTGCATTTCTGTCAATGTGACTCTATTTAGATGTTACACTTGCCTGCTGTATTAGTTCTCTGCTCCCTTGCTTTGATGGATCCAATGTCAAGGTTTGGACTGCATAAATGCCCAACTCCAATGCCTGGCTTTGGTTTAATAATGATACGTAGTCAGTGAAAATAATCAATAATATTTCTTAATTAGTAGTCAGTGAAAGAAGTACCTAAAAGTCCAAAATAAAGTATGCACACAGTATGCAACTGTAATTATACCATACCTTAATTTGATACATTCCAAGCAACTTTGCCAAATGAGCAAATACCTGTAATGTCTCCATCGCAATGCTAGCCTGTACACAGCATACTAAAGTTAGAAAACGAATTTAGAAGCAAGGCCCATCACAAACTCAACCCAATTTATATACACAACATGTTAAAATGGCAATAGTAAGAGAGAGAAAAAATACCCAAAAAAGGCTCATTGAGTACTTTTGACATTGTCACTTTTTTTTTACAAAATTCATGATATTAACAAAAATGAAAGCTTTTCCTTTGAATCTGATACATTAAATTCGTCTTCCTTTTAAATATAAATAGATGGCCTCCAGTTTACATATGGAATATTTAGCAAATGATTTTAAGGATTTTTGAAACTGTAAGCAAGTTAATTTCATGAAGCCAATACAAACATTAACTTATATTAATCACTTCGAAGCATTAAATTCTTGATTTCATAATCCTTGATTTCATTCAAGTACTGATCTCGACAGAATTAAACAGAATTATTACCTTACGGTGGACAGGTTCATGAAGAGGCCGCTGTAAACCTGCCCTCACGAATGATTCAAATACACCTGAGAAAACAAATATGTAAAGATAAGTGATAGGTTCTCAAGTAGCTCGTAGATTACCGGTTCGAAACAAACATCACAAAATCACATCAAATCAAATGGCAAATAATTTTATTCCAATAACGGTCGGATTAGATTCAAATTAACAATTCATTGTTAATATACAATCAATATCATCCTCGGCTAGAAAAATGTAAATAGTAAGAACTGTTATACTCTAGCGGAAGCAATCCTGTAGTTTAGCAAGTATTTCATTAAAATCTGTGACGGCAGAATCGATACACTGAAAGGGAAAAACAGGGATTATGGTTTATCAATTTCATCTATATAAACTGAAAGGGCAAAATACCATACCTAAATAATCTTCTTCTTTGTCTACCCGTTTCCAACTCAGCCGAAGCCACGGATACACAAACATCAGAGAAATGTAAAACAGTTCATGTGAACCCTAAAAACAGGAAAGCAAAATCATTTATTCAAATGACTCAGGATAGCTTTTTGGATATCAAATTAAAATACTCATCAAACAGAAATAAAAAAATCAGGATTAAAGATAAAAGCCATATGTTACCTCTTCAGAAGCACCCATATCTTACCTCTCCAGAAGCACTATTGAATTTCTTGTGTTGATAAACCTAGTTAACAAAAGCTCATATTAAACTTAGTTGTTTGGGATATGCTAATGCTATAATAGTTTAACTTTTAAGTCTATACCTTTGAATATGGATGGTATGGAGGTTCCGAAGTGTACTGTTCTCCTATTGAGGTTCCATATCCAACTTCTGGGAATGTTAATTGGGTTTACACTTGATTCATGGTCTGCAAAAACCTGCACAATTACCAGCTATGGACACTAAAACAGACACAGAAACCACTAATAATTTGAGCAAATGTAAGTGACTAAATGTAACCAATGTGTCTGTATTAAGCTGTACAGCGGTCATGCCTTTGGTCTGAAATGATAGACAGATATAGGTTAACAGGATTCAATATTCGTAGTTGAAATCTGGAGTAATCTACTTGGAGACAAAGTTAAAAAGAATCCTTACCATTAGCGGGATCAGTGAGAGCATTTGAAATCTGAGTCATACAGAACAACAAAAGTCCCAATAAAACATGTCTGTAGTTCTTCAAAATAGTTCTCTTCCACCATGAATGAAATCACAAAATAAACAACATGAAGCATCAGCCAAAGAGCTCTAATATTTAACTGCTTCATCAGCCTGGTGCAAAAAATTAAAAATAAATTCCTTACTGCAAATGACATAAGATGTACATTAAATAGAAGATATGTTCTTTTACCATGATCTGACAAAATTTCATTTTGAAAATAGAAAATATAACTGTAAAAACTTGTCTGATATTTATGTTGATTCTTGCAGTTTGAATATAGTTTAAGAAACAAATTAAGATCATCTTCTTGCATTAAATGTGTCTCGAGATGGCCTATGTCAGCATTTTCTTTGTCGGTGAAGATCCGAGGAACACCTGCAACATGCATAATAAGACAATTTCCAATATTACACATAATTTAGAAGCTAAACAAATCATAATAAGACACATTTTTTCATAAGGCAAATGGATTTTATTAAAAAACCCTAACACAAAATCACAAATTCGTAAGGTTGGGAGAGAAGTCTACGAACCAAAAATACAAGCATCGTATAATGATATTAACATCAATCAAGAACATCCTACAAAGAAAAACTCCTGCGAAATGATTCAACAAACAATGAATGCTGCAAAAATAACAAGGAAAGTCCATTTTGAATCAGCAACAGTCCGATACACAAATAACAGGGAGATATTTTCCATAGAAAAATAAATAAGAAGATGTAAACAAACCTCACATAAAGTTGTCCCTAATAAGCTTCAAAATCGATTCTAATTTTCTACAACCCTGCGAAATGGCTTCAAAACCAACCTAAGAAACAGGATCTACAGTTTCCTCCATCGCATCCACAAGAAACACTCGAAGCTCGTATAAGTCATTGTAACTTGTAGCCACTGCCTAAAGAATAGGAAGAAGGAAGAAGAAGATGGAGAAGGAAAAAGAAGATGGAGAACGAAGAAGAAGAGAGAGAGAGACTGAGAGAGAAAGGGTGAGAGAGAAAAGTGGTTTGAAATGAAAAGCTGTGCATTGTAACATTGGAAATGACAAAGTGTGTAAATATTGTTACACAAAATCGAATTTCTGGTTGGTTTTTCCTACAGTTTGTTAACTTTTTGGTACAAAAGTGGTAATTGTAGTGCATTAAGTATGGTTAGGTTTCAATTAGACACAAATCTGGTTGGATTTAGTTGCAATTAGACACAAAACACCCTTAAAATAGTGATGTGACATCATTAATAAGAAGGTTAGTAGGGAGATTTCCAGAACCACAAAAGTTTCTATATTATAGATTGGTCATGAATCCCTTAAGAATGAGTGGTTAATCTTTCTAGATTACATCCCCTTATAAGAATTTGCCCCCTATAATGTAAACCATGTGATATGTTTATATTCGCTCTTTGAAATGATGAGTTTCTTATAGTATTTGGGGGATAACTTACATATCAATTGAGAATAACTGTAAATTTTGTTATTGGAATTAAATATTGTTGAGAGACTGCTTATGATCACTAGACAAATGGAATATTTGATCAAGACATTTATTTTATGTTCGATCAAACATTCGTAGATTGCGACATCACTAAAGATATTGTGGATTCTAATCAGACGAAGCGAGTTATATGACGAAAAATTGTGTGTGACTATTTTGTAAAATAGTAATGATATAACCACGAAAAAATGGAAAATGATTTGAAGGCAAGCTTAATCATTTCTCTCATTAGTTTCTTAACAGTCAATTTAGTCTAATTAATTTTACAATTATTTTCACAATCAATTCAATTGCTCTATGTACACCCCTTATTTACAATAATTTCATCCGTTACCTAATTTCAAATATGACCAATTTAGTTTTGTATAAGTTAAAATAATAAATCAATAATTTTTTTAGTTTTGTATAAGTTAAAACAATGAATCAATAATTTTCACTTACGAATTTTTATTAACACAATTTACTCCAATTGCATTTTTACACCATCAACTACCGAAAATATACATCTTATTGGTACATATAGTGCAAATCAATTCTTATAATTCTTCCTTTAATCATATAGTCTCAATCTTGCACGACTTTGAGATTTATTTCATTTATATGTAAATTTTGTTTATTCATGTCTCCCTTTAATCTAACAGTTGTCACCATGTGAAGTGATGTTGACGATGCTACATGGAATAAATGATAATTAATTAACTAGTTTGATAATTTATATTATATACAATAAGACAATTTATATATTTAATTAAAATGTTGGTGTATATTACTTTATTTTAAATTTTAAATTTCATTTTATCATCACATCATAAATGAGAATGACACGTTATCAAAATAGAAAGAATAAAAATTTCAAAATATTAAAATTAAAAAATAAAAAATTGATTTTAAAAATGAAGGACTTAAATATTAATTTGATCAAAATAAGATGTAAAAGTCGCATTTAAATCTATTAATTTTATTTATAAAAAAAGGTAGGTTTGTTAGAGAGAAAAAAAAATGCAAAACAACTTCCTTCATAATGAAACCAACAAAATTGTTTAAATAGAAACTACCAATGTTTTTTCTAATTACTATTTTCTCTCTACATGTTGGCAACAGAAAAATAAGAGTAAGCAACCCCTCAAATTTATTTTTTGTATAAACAATCACTAGATCGAGTTCAAGTACACCTCTATAATAAAAATAATAATTCAAGTACACCGAATTTGATCTTTGACCCAAGAAACAAGTTCTTGATTTTATGCTTGAGGCCACTAAACATTGTACAGCGAGGGGACCACTGGCTATAATGGTTTTACAGTCCAAAGGGAGAAAAATAGTACAACATCTTTTCACATGATTTTAAATAGAGTTAGTAGTGAGGACCATAATTGTCATATAACAAAGCATATAATAATAATAATGAGTCTTTTTAAAACTATTTTGGTTGCATGCTCTCACAAGATCCCCAGTACATTTAATGCTCCAAATCATTACTTTCATATAAAAAGAGAACCATAGAGAAAATATTATCTTTGTTATAAAAAAATGAAAAAAAATTATTTTATTTTATAAAATTTTATGAGATATAGAGTTTGCAAATAGGTATGCCTACATTGATATTATTGAAAATGTGAATCTAAAAATTTGATTCATTTAAAAAAATAAGGATGAAATAAAGTAAACATACGAACACTATATTTTTTAAATTTAATAATTTGTATTCATGCCTGCAAAAGAAAAAGACAAGACAAACATCAAATATATAAGAGAATACAAACCTAAAACTTTGATTTGTCTGAAATATTGCAGTAAATCGGACAAACATATTTTACCACCTAATGAGAAGCATGGGCTAATTTTGTTTGGGCATGAAGATATAGTTATGCCAAAATACCTAACTATTTTAATTACATTAAACTAATTGAACTAATATTAGTGGATTAAGGAAGAATGAGTAGATATATATGTTGTGTTATGGGCAATACATGTTGGTTATTAAACCCTAAAATAAAATAATGTGATAAAAGACAAAGACAAAGCATGTTTGAGAGCGATTACACATAAGGTATAGTGATGGTGGAGTGTGAATTCCTAAGCAAAGAAAGAATCAAGAGAAAGTGGGTTATGGTGGGTTCCTACCTATAGCTATTTTCTGTACACACAACACATCCCAATCCCAATAATATTGTACATTATGCACTGCTCCATTGCAATGTTGCAGTCTATGATTCCACCCATTTCAATGTTGGGTGTTGTTGGGGTCTCCTAAGCCATAGGAAAGGATATATAGTGGGCATTATGCTATGTGTGTAGTGTGTGGACTTGTGATGACCCACTCAAAGCTTTTAAACTTTCATATAAATAATGAGTTTAACCTATCAACTTCTAACATTTTGTGTTGGTGTAAAAGACAAAGGCAGAGTTTGCTTTTTTTGGCTAAGCAATACTATAAATTATTCTTTTCTTCCCATAGGGTGACAAATTATGAATAAATGTTTAGTAAGTTCCGTTTTAGTAATGTTTTATAGACCATAATTGTTCTTTTTTTTTACATGTTATTTTTAAAGTAGAATGTAGTATTAATTATTATTTTATTAATATTATTTTTTATTCTTTATTATAATTAGAGAAATAGATTAAATGAGATAATAAATTGTTAAGTTAAATATATTTTTGGTCATATAAATATATCGTTTTTATTTTTAGTCCATATAAAATTTTCATCAAACAATAACCCTTTAAATATTTTTCTTATCAACAATGTTAAAATCTACACATGTGACGCTATATAAAAGGATTATAAATAAATATAAAATATTTATAAGAGTCAAATGCTTATGTTAAAATAAGTTTTTTATCGTGATAAATTCATTATGTTTAATTCTGTCTATCTATAAAGTCTTATGTTTAATTATTTTAATAGTAAATAACAAATTTGCTAATGGAACACATTTTAGATAATATTGTTTGAATAACTTTTCGGTAGACTAAATACAAAAGAAATAGTATATTTAAAGGAACCAAATACATTATCATAAACATAAGAGGGGTTCTTACAAGTGCTTACACATAGCTATTAAATGAATAAGTTGCAGAAAATTTCAGAGAGAATGTGACAGAATTGAGAGTGAAGAGAGTGAGAATTGTGAAAATGTGTGAAATGGCTGAGGGTTCTTTGTGCAATGGTAGAGCTTTGTTTATATAGAGTTTTGGTTTGGAGTGTGATTAGTTTGGAATGGGCTTTGGAGTGAGCTTTGGAGCTAGGTTGGGAGTTAATTACACTTAACTCACCGAGTCGAAAGTTGACTCGGTTAGTTAGTTAGTTAACTCGGTGGAGAAATCCCAATGCAAATCCAAATTAAGTGGTTCACATGCTTGTAAATTAAGTAACATGGTGGACTTAATTCAAAGAGATGTATTAGAATAAATGCCTTGAATTGTCTTGAATGGTCTTGAAATGTCTATAGATGTCTAGAATGTTCCACATACTGCTAGAACCAAGTAGAACCCCAAAATATGGAGGAAAAGTCGATGTCATGAAAAAGCAGCAGATTCTGCCCATTTTACATGGGTTAATCTATTAACACTTTTTACACTGTAAAGTGTTAATAGATTAACCAAGCCAAAAAGTGTCCAATTTGCTTGAAAAAAGGCCTTTTTTTGGCTACAATTCTGATTTTCGACCTTTTCCTTTGATGAATAGGCATAGAAGTCCTTGTTATGTGCTTGTGTTGATGATGTGATGACTTTGTGAGGATGTGATTAATCAAGCTTCGAAAACCTGAATATTCCTGTGACAAAAAACACAGAGAAAAAGTGCGAATGCGTATGCCAGAGATGCGAATGCACATGCTTATGCAAAAGGCAAAAGGGGAGGTCAAATTTTGGGTTACGACAGCTGCCCCTATTTAATCCTCTTGGACCTGAATGTTCGAATTGCGCCAGCTTTTCGATGATTCGAGGTACAAAGGGATTAAATAATATAGTAGCTCAAAAAGTTGGCCGACGACGACAAGAGAAATGTTTAGTAAAGGTGAATGTTTTGAGAGTTTGATTGAGGATCTGGCTGAATATCTGCTGGGGAGATGAATCAGGCCAAAAAGGAGTATGCTTGATACATATGCTATGTATGTGTTGTTCTACATGATGCTTGATATCATGTCATGCAACGGTGCAGGTTAAGGTATAATGCGGTGGTTAGGTTCTGGACGGACCAGAGAATAAGGAAAGGTCTTTGGATGAACCAAAGGAAAGGAAGATACTTTGAAAAAGTTTTCCAGACGCGAACTGGACTTGAAAAGTGTGCCAGACGGAAACCGGACTTTGAAAAAGGTGTGCCAGACGAGAACTGGACTTTGAAAAGACAAGTCAGACGAGAACTGGACTTTGGAAAAGTTTGCCAAACGAGGACTCAAAAAGTTTGAATAAATCATACAGGAATTGACTGGATTTTGTAAAGATTGGCCAGACGATAACTGACTACCAGACGAGAATTGTGCTTTGAAGAGACAAATCAGATGGGAACTGAACTTTACAAAAAATTTCCAAACAAGAACTGGACTTTGGAAATGTGCGCCAGACGAGAAATGGACTTTGAAAAAGTGTGCCAGACGAGAACCGGTCTTTGAAAATATGCGCTAGACGAGAACTGGAAAAGTTTACCAAACAGGAAAAGGACTTTGAAAGGATAAGCCAGACGAGAACTGGATTTCGAAAAGATAGGTCAGCTGAGAACTGACCACCAAACGAGAACTGGATTTTAAAGAAGTAAGTCAAACGAGAACTGACCACCAGACGAGAACTGGATTTTGATTGGGGCGCATGTTTGAACCTGTACGGCGTAATGCTCCATCTTGATGAACATGCTGCGCATTTGAGGATGCAATGCTATGTGATGATGATTAATATATGCAGAATGTCAAAAATCGGTTTTTGAAGAGATGTCAAGTATGATCGGGCTTATGTCAATGTTTTATGCTATGCTAGATGATGATATGCATGAGTGAAGCGACATGATTAATGCATGAGACTGGTCTCTGCAACAGTTCTTGAGAATCTATCAAGTGCTTTTATTGCGGGAAGCGGAAGAGTTGAGGTTAGGGTGTAAGCCATAAAGACGTGATTCCCTGACACCTACTTCAGGATCAGCAGTTGTTGATGCACCATTACTCTTGCCTCAAAATAGGGAGAAGACTTGTACCTTGGTAGCATGTCTTTGCCCCAGTCTGTTGGATATTTGTATATGGACTGCCCCAGTTGCAAGTTTTAGTGTGACCTTATCATATGATGATCTAGATTTTACTTTCCCCAATGTATCGGAACAATGTGCCCCTGATTAACCGTCTCTTGGAGAGGTTGATTTCTTGTGCTCTTGGGATGCCTGCCCCAGTATGAACCCTGAAGTGATTTTGCCCTTGACTGATTGATCTTTGGAGGAATGCCCCTGACCAACTGATCTTTGAGATTTTTCGAATCTCTTCGTGATTGCCCCAGATTGATTGAATCTTGAGATGGCTAGGCCTTTTTTGCTCAACTAATTTTTTAGGCGTTTTGCCCCTTGAGATGATCACACTTTCCATTGGGGAAACTTTCTTGATGTCAAGTGCTTGTTCGCAAGTAGAAAGTGTTTGTTTTGAAAATGATAATGTTAATTCCATGCATATGTCAGTTTTGAAATCCAAGTATGTTCACTAAGATTATGACACATAGCGACTGAATCACCATTTAGAATGCCATGTTAATACCAGCACAAATGATAAGCAAATCTTTGGGAGTCAACTCTGACATGATCCCACTGTAGTATGCTTTCGAAATAAACCCTGCTTCAGTTAGGTCTTTTGAGGGTTGTAACGTGACCTGGCTCATGGCTTAAGAAAGGAAGGATATAAGGCTCAAAATTTATTTTAACCCCTTCCATTCTCCTTGATGTTCTCCAGTCCTACGTTCAGCTAGTTTGACATAGGCGTTCGCCTTTCAAAAAGGGCTTTGAACAATGAAAGTGACGGTAAAGGAACCGACAAGGGTTTTAGAGCAGCAGTCACTCACCTTTTATTTTTGTCACATGTGATCACACGAACTTGTTCTTGTTGAGGATTTTTCTCTTGATTCTCTGTTTTGTTCTTTTTGTTTTCCCTAATTTTTGTGTAGACTAATTATTTTGAATTTGCTGTCTACCGGGATGCCCAAAGTTTTGCCTAAGTCATTTGTTTTTGACTTAGCGGGCTTTTTGTCCTTTTGTTGTTTTTTTTTTATTTTTGTGATTTTGAATTTTGATTTTTTTGATTTTTTTTTAACAAAAATCGTGCGACATGTGTTTGTTTGATTTGTAAGAGTGAGTTGTGACTGCCTCATTCCATTAGTCGGTGAGGGACAACCATTGTGGATTTGTGATTTTTCCGACCTCTTGCGAGGAATAGGATGTGGTTAATCCGCAGATGGGGTACTCCTCTTTTGAAATTTGAACGCATGGTCAAACTAACTGAAGACTACCATGCCCCTAGTTAAGATTGATGGTTTTATGTGTACAGAAAGAAACCTATACTTCAAGGTCCAAAGGGGTTGACTAGGGATTATCTCCCTTATACCTCCAGTGTTTGGGAATAGAAACAATGCCTCACATTGTCAACAGGGTTTTATTCAAAAGCATACAAACAATGATCTCATGTCTTTTTGATTTCATCATTCTCTTATTGATTTTGCTTGATCAAATATACGATATTGATAAAAAAGTATGAGTGAACACGAATGAATTTATTCAAAACATGCATATTCATTTCATTATTATTATCATCTAACAACAAACAAGTTTTACAAATGAACAATGCTTGACAAAATAGAAAGATTACAAAATGGAAATGATGGAATGATTACTGATGTTGAGGAAGTGCTCTCAGGCTTGATCAATTATTTCAAGGGATGTTTTTGCAATCTTGGCCCCTACACGTACAAGGGATTTCCGTTCACCCACAGTTTCTCACCTTGAAGAGTTATGTGCTTCTTGTTAATCAACTGTTAGACTTTAGCTTTGAAAGCGTTGTAATCCTCGGTTGAATGTCCAAATGACCCAGCATGGTATCCGCATAGCACATTGGGATCATACCCAGGTGGGAACGGTTCTAGCGGAGGCTTCAAAGCTTTATGAATCACCATTGAGTTCTGAACCATGTATGGGAAAAGTTGGTTGTATGTCACAGGAATCAGATCTAGAGGAGCATTCCTTCGATCTAGATTGCTCCGGGGCTTGTGCTGGTTCTGATGCTCCCGGCCTTGGGCTTGCTGATTATGAGTCTGAGGAGGCTGTTGATAATGGGTTGCAGCAACATGTGAGAATGAAAAGTACGACGTAGGAGCTAGAGATGCTTGAGGATGAATCTGATGAGTAGCATATTGCGGGAACACTTGAGCAGGGTGCATCATTCCAAGATTAACCGTCTGATTAATAATCTGACCAAATTGGATCCCATACGAAGCATAGGGTGCTCCAGGATAAGCAACTGGAGGTGCAACAGCAGAGGGTACCCCAGGATAGGCAAAAGGAACTCTAGAATTAGCAGACTAAAAACCTTGGTATTGGTATTTCCCAACAGGTTGAACGACTGGAGGAATTAACACATGAGTAAGAGGACCTCTATTCTCAGCTTCAGTAAATGTTTCAGCAATCATAGGTGCAGAATTCTGGCAAGGTTTCTCTGTAAAATAAAGCAACTTCTGATCGAGGAGCTCTTGGACTCTGTTCTTAAAGACGACACAAGATTCTGTAGAATGCCCCACATGTCCAGCATGGTATCCACATGTGGCATTAGGATCATGCTTAAGGTGATAAGGAAACTTGGCTGGCTCGATCTCTTTAGGAAAAATTGCCCCAACATGAATCAGAACAGACAGTAGATGCATGTAAGTCACGGGAATTGGATCAAGACGAGGGCATCTCCTTCCTTGATTGTTGTTCCCTTTACTGATTTGCTTACGCTTTTATCTCTGATTGCCCTGAGTGGTCTTCTGATTAGACAAGGGGTGAACCAGTAGATTGCTTGCATTCGCATTCGTGATCTTATCCACCTTCTGTCCATTTTGGGCTTGCTCATCCATCACAACCTGATCCAAGGAGTTCATTGTCATACTGTCCAGAAGTAATTCCACAACCATGTCAACCTTGCCTTCCTTGCGCATTGTGTTCTCATACCTAACCTGTTCCATGATTTTTTGGCTTTCGGCGTCGGAGAATCGTTGTCTTTGGGCTGATGAAGGGAAGAAAGTGAGCTTTGTCTGGTTTGGATGTATGTGATGTAAATGTATGCATGCATATGTTGTTTATGCAGATGGAATGCAGATGAGGTATGCAACACCCAATGATGCAAAGGTTAGATGATGCAACAGTTCAGCATACATATGATGATGCAATAACTCAAGTTTAAAAGTTCGACATACATGATGATGCAACAATAGTATGCAATAATGTAAGTTAGAGATGCAACTTCTTCTGGATAATCTGCATATGTAATCCTATGTTGGTGCAAAGATCTGACGTACGTGAGAGATAAAAGGTATGAAGAGGCTTGGTTTCCTGCAGAAAAACCCATATCCCGCTCATAGGTGTGATCTAGACACAACAAGGTGGTCCCTAGAAAAGGTCGCCCAAACCATAGGACTCAGAATGAAAATCCCCTGCCGTAGCGAATTCTCGCAGAACAGAAGTATTCTCAAGCGAATCACGATCTGGGATGTGGTTCTCGTGGTAACCCAACGGGGAAAACGCTTGCCTTACGACTATCCACGTTCTAACCCATGTGCATGCTCAAGCCCGGTGTTAGGACTTTTCTCTCCAATAATATCTACCCATCCCAACAGCAGTAGAAAATATAGCAGATATCTAGAATATGCAGCATATGAATATTCAAAGCAGTAAAGGAATGTAGTAAATAAACATAAAGATAAAGCTAGTAAAGCGTAAAAGATAAACACCCAAACAAGCAAGAAAGCAAACAAAACTAGGCGAGACCCCAACTTGCAAGCGAAAGGACTCCCCGACAGAGTCGCCAGCTGAAGATAGCGGGATTATACCTGAGTGAATCGCACACTCAAAGATACAACAGAGTCGCCACCAAATTTTATTTAGTCCCAGAGGACAGGGAAAATATCGATAAAACCCACGGGGAAGAGAAACGGGTAAGGGGGTCGGTTATGCGAAAGGAAGGTACTAGCACCTTACGCATCCATCGAACTCGACAGGAACCATTTTGCTTGCTTCTAGGCTTGGATGGGTTATCTATCTAAAGGCTTCTAGCTAAAAGAAGGAGGAGAGGGAAAAGAAAAAGAAAAAATAAAGAAAGAAGAGTGCTCGCGGAGGATTGGGGCCCTTGTGCCAACGTACCCTCATAGTGCAATGATGAAGTCAGAGTGTCGTAGTTCATGGAACCAGGGAAAAGAAAGAGGAAGAAGTGGAGAAGATGGAAGCGTGCTTGCCAAGATCATCACGATCTTGTGCCTACGTATCTTACATTCAAATGAGTGATGAATCAGAGCGTCTGTAGTTCGTGGAACCAGTGAAATAGAAAAGGAAAACGGTGTCGACACCAAGAGCAAAAGAAGGAGAGGAAAACTCCGATGGGGATTCAAGAGAAATGGTGTCAAAACCAAGAAAGGAGTGCAAAAGGAAGGATAGTAACTGTGCTGAGAATAACATGCAAGAGTGGTGTCGAAATCCAAGAAGATAAAGGAACAAAAGGAATAGAAAGGACCCCACCGGGGAGTAAGAGAACAAAGAATTGTGTTGGGGATCAGAGGGTTAACAACCCTACTGGGGAACAAACAAAAATACGGTGTTAAAACCAAGAGAAAACAGGACTCGATATGTTAACTGATTGGCAGTGGTTAACCGAAGAAAGAGATTAAAACTTTTTGGGGAAAAAAAGTTGTGGTGTCAACATACAGGCTGTGATGAACCAAAAGGAAAGAGTACTAAACCAGGAGAAGGTGTTTGACTCTGAAGGGATTTCGGTATATTAACTGATAAATAGTGGTTAACCGAGAAAAACAAAGATTACAACTGTGCAGGGAGAAAGGTTTTAACAGCAAGACTGTGATCGACCAAAAGAACGAGTGTAGAATTAAGCAAAGGTTGTGACTCAAAGGATGGGTGTGGGACCAAGCGAAGGTCGTGACCCAAAGGACTTCAGTACACTGACTGAACAAGCAGTACTTGACCGAAGAAAGGGTATTTGAACCAAAAGAAGGTTACTAACCCAAGGGTGCGAGTATTTGAACCGAGAGAAGGTTACTTAACTCACAGGGGTATTGGTTTTAACAGAAGGACTGTTATTAACCAAAAAGAATAAGTGATTAACCAAGAGAAGGTAATTAACTTAAAGGAGCTTAGTATGTTAACAGACAGGCTGTGGTTAACTGAGAAACGAGTGATTAACCAAGAGAAGGTGATTAACCCAAAAGGAACTCAGTATGTTAACAGATAAACAGTGGTTAACTGAGAAGAAGTGCAAATTGGTGTTTTAACTGAGAGGCAGGGGTTAACAAATCAAAGGCAGAAGAACAAAGAGAAGGCTGTGAACTCCACAAGGGTTTCGGTGTTTAATAGGAAGACTGTGTTTGATTGAAGAAGTTGTGATTATTGAGGGAATAGAGCATTGGTTTTAACAGTATGACTGTGATTAACCAAAGGAAGAATGATTATGACTCTCATGGGGAATCAACAAAAGAAGTGACTAACCACAAGAAAAGGTAATTGAAATTCTCTTGAAGAGAACAAAAGAAAGGTATTGAAACAAGAGCAAGAGATATAACTCTTTGGAGATTACTAATGATCGTGAACTGAGGGAACAGTGATAGATCAAAAGACAGATTTGAAAGAGATAAGAGTGATCAGGGATCGACTCAAACTGGGGAAGGAGATACGCTACCGCCTGGGGATAGAAGTGACTAAGCCAGGCACATGGTCATTCGTCCCCTACCTGAAGTAGTCAGAATGAGAGTAGGAATTTTCCATTCTCATTCCTTCTCTACCACACAGGGTGTAGTGTAGAAATGAAACGGACAACGTAACAGCTCCAAGTTGTACAGTGCTCTAGTGCATCGTGCGATTCTCTGTCTCGGTAAGGGAGAAAAAGAAATAAGGCTCTAAAGAATCCTAGAGAGGCGAGCAAAGGAAGGATCAACTAATCAAAACAAGGTATCGATTAATCAATCAAAGGGAATTGATCTGCTATCAATTTTCCAAAGAGATGGAAAATCATTAAAGCAAAAGTGTGGATTATTGATTGTACAAGATTGAATTTTCTCAAGAAAGGCAAACTCAATGCAATAACATGGCAAACAGTACCAAACATCAACATCAATCATGTAGTCAAGTGAGCAAAAGATGTGCAAGAATGATTATAATCATACAAATGCCAATAATGTGAACAAATGCATAATCGGTAAATTGTACATTTAAATATTGTAAGCATGTTTCAAACAGAGGCTAAACAACATCTAAAACATCAACACATATCAAGCATATCAACCCATGGAAGTTAAAGGAGGAAAGAATGTCAAACAAGCTTGAAAATAGGCAAAAATGGGATTCTGGTTTAGTGTTAATCGATTAACACTTGAAAAATAGCAAAATTACACCGGTTGATCGATTAACACTTTTACACTGCAAAGTGTTAATCGATTAACACTGAAGCAGAGGCAAAAAATAGTTTTCAAAAGTGCTTCCAACCACTTAATCACTTATCCAAGCATTCTCATGTTATGGCTTACATTTATGCGCAAAAATTACACCATGTATAAGCAATTAAACACAAATTGAAAGCATTAACATGAATATCAAAGATCAAGCAATTGCATGATTAAACGAACCGAAAAACGATCAAAATTACATCGAAAACGTGCGAAAATGATCAAAACAGTGAGTAAAGTAAGAGCTACCAACCTACAAGCCAGAGAATTGCCTTGGTGATTGTTGTAAGTGAAATGTAGAGAGAAGAAAGCAAGAAAACCAGCGAATTTTGCACTTACACTCCGAATTGTAGCAAAACCGAGCAAAAAATGCGAAAATGCACCGAGATCGAATTTGCACCGAATTGATTAATATGAACACTTGAATTGATGTAGAATTTGCAGTGATTCTAGAAATCCAAACACAATTGATGATGAGTAAAGGTTTAAGCTCAAGAGAAAGTAATTTCAATGTGAAATTTGCTACTCTTTAATGGTGAAAATGGAGCTTTAGTGAGGTTTGGGAAGAAAATGGAGATGAAGATGAAGAAGTTGCAGAAAATTTTAGAGATAATGTGAGAGAATTGAGAGTGAAGAGAGTGAAGAATTGTGAAAATGTGTGAAATGGTTAAGGGTTCTTTGTGCAATGGTGGAGCTTTGTTTATATAGAGTTTTGGTTTGGAGTGTGATTGGTTTGGAATGGGTTTTGGAGTGAGCTTTGGAACTAGGTTGGGAGTTAGTTACACTTGACTCACCGAGTCAGAAGTTGACTCGGTTAATTAGTTAGTTAACTCGGTGGAGCAATCCTAATGCAAATCCAAATCAAGTGGTTCACATGCTTGGAAATTAAGTAACATGGTGGACTTAATTCAAAGTGATGTATTGGAATAAATGCCTTGAATTGTCTTGAATGGTCTTGAAATATCTAGAGATGTCCAGAATGTTCTACATACTGCTAGAACTAAGTAGAACCCCAAAATGTGGAGGAAAAGTTGATGTCATGAAAAAGCAGCAGATTCTGCCCATTTTACATGCGTTAATCTATTAACATTTTTAGCACTGTAAAGTGTTAATAGATTAACCAAGCCAAAAAGTGCCAAATTTTCTTGAAAAAAGGTGTTTTGTCTACAATTCTGATTTTCGACCCTTTCCTTTGATGAATAGGGATAGAAACCCTTGTTTTATGATTGTGTTGATGATGTGATGATTTTGTGAGGATGTGATTAATCGGGTTTCAAAAACCTGAATATTCCTGTGACAAAAAACACAGAGAAAAAGTGCGAATGCGTATGCCAAAGATGCGAATGCACATGTTTATGCAAAAGGCAAAAAGGGAGGTCAAATTTCGGGTTACGACAGTAGGCACAAGATTGTGAAATCTTGGCGAGCTACCTTCTCCTTTCCTTCCTTGGTTCCATGAACTACGGAACTCTGAATTCCTCATTGCACTATGAGGATATGTAGGCACGAGGGCCCCAATCCTCCACGAGCACATTAATTATAAACCTTTTTTCCTTTTCCGCAAGTAACCTATATATAGTAACACCTATCCGAGCCTATAACAAGCAAAATGGTTCCCGTCGAGTACGACTGATGAGGGGGATGCTAATAAATTCCTCTCATATAACCAACTCCCTTACCCGTTTCTCTTTCCCTTGGGTTTTATCGATATTTTCCCCTTCCTTTTGGAAAAATAAAGTTTGGTGGCGACTCTGTTGTACATCGAGTGTGCGATGTGCTCGGGTATATTCTCGCTAGCTTCAGCTGGAGACTCTGCTGAGGAGTCCTTGCTCTTGCAAGTTGGAGTCTTTTCTAGTTTTTTTTTTTTATTTTCTTGTTTGTTTGGGTGTTTATCTTCACACTTTAGTTGCTTTATCTTTATGTTATTTATTGCATTCTTTTACTGCTTTAAATATTTATATTCTGTATATTATGGATAGCTGCTATATTTTCTGCTGTTGTTGGGATGGGTTGATGTTACTTCAGAGAAACTCTATACCCGAGCTTGAGTACACATAGGATAGAATTATGGATAGTCGTGTCGCATGCGTTTCGCACGTTGGGTTGTCACGAGAGCCACACCCAAACTAGTCTTACTTGAGAATGCTTTTGTCCTGCGAGAATTCGCTACGGCAAGGTATTTACATTTGACTCCATGACTCTGGGAGACCTTCTAGGGACCACCTTTGGAAGACTAGAACACACCTGTGAGGGGATATTGGGTTTTTCTGCAGGAAACCAAGACTCTTCATACTATTTGTTCTCTCGTACATGTTAGACCTTTGCACCTACGCAGAATTATTTATGCAGACTATCCAGATTTTTCAAATTATGCTGATTGCTTGATTCATGTGATGTATATCATTTCATCATATCAATTAATTTTTGCATGTGCATTTCCAGGGTATTCTAGAGCTTAATCTTTGTTCAAGTAATCAAAAGAAGATGAGTACTGGTTATAGAGGTATCTATAGCTACAAGTTTGTAGAGCCTAAGCTGAAGACTTTGAGGGGTTTGGCATTCTGTCTGATTAAGAGTAACAGAGATGTGTTCAAGGATGATTATGGTAATCTTCTTACCATCCTCAACACTAAGGTCAACATCACAGTCATCCATACACTCGTGCAGTTCTATGACCTGCCACTAAGGTGTTTTACATTCCAAGATTATCAGTTAGCGCCAACGCTTGAGGAGTACTCTCATATCTTGGGGGTCGAGATCAAGAACCAAGTTCCCTTCACCTACACCAATGGATTCTTGAAATCTCACCTTATAGCTTAAGCTCTCTATATTGAGAAGAAGGAAGTGGACGCTAACATCAAAACTAAGGGTGGTACTCGAGGGTTTACTCTGAAGTTTCTAGTAGATAAAGCCACTTCTCTTCCCAAGACTGGAAGTTGGAGTGCCTTCAATGATGTGCTTGCTCTGCTTGTGTATAGGATCGTGTTGTTTCCGAATATGGAAGACTTTGTGGATCAAGCTGCTATATGTATATTCTTGACCAAGAATCTTGTTTCCACACTCTTTGCTGACACCTATTATTCTATTCATTCGAGGAATGAAAAGAAGAAAACAATTATTGTTTGTTGTGTTCCTGTGTTATACCAGTGGTTCATGTCTCATCTACCTCAGAAGGGTCCCTTCTTTGAGAACAAGGGAAATCTCAAATGGTCTCAAAGGATCATGTCTCTAACGGCCGATGATATCTCTTGGTATTTTCGAGCCTACGACAACACCAGAATCATTCTTCATTGTGGTAAGTTACCCAATGTACCACTCATAGGTACAAAGGGAGGGATTAACTACAATTCCAGACTAGCCTTTCGCCAATTGGGGTATCCTATGCTTGACAAGTCAGATGTTGAGAAAGTGATAGAGTTCATCTTCCATGAAGGGGTTGATGACCTGGGACTATTGAAGAGGTTTAGTGCTGCCTGGACACATATTCACCATGAAGGAAGAGTTGAGCTAGGTAAGAAGAACTTTATAGAAAAAGAAGCCTACACGCAATGGGTTAGGGAGAGGGTCAAAGAGATCTTGTTTCCGTTTCCTTATGAGTCTGCCATGATTGTTAGATCTCTCGAACTTTTCATTATTCCTTCGTCTGAAGTTGACCAACTCAAGCAGACTATTGAGATGTTGAAGAAGGAGAATGCCAATCTTTGGTGTAACCTCGATAAGCTCACATCTGAGAAGGAAATCTTACATATTGACCTCCGCTAGAAGAGGGAGTGCCTGCTCAAAGAAGTGGAGATCGAACAAAATAAGCAGAGGAAAATGGGCGATGCTCTGAAGGGTACTTATGAAGGACTCGCCTCAAAGAAAAGGTAACTCTCCGATACTCAATATCAATCCTACAAAGAGGAATTGAGCTACAAGAAACAACTTGGGGGAACTCCGAGGAGAGATATCAGAGTACAAGAAGTTGTAGAATGAACAATACCATACTACCAAGTTGGTGAAAGACCTATCTCAACGTCAAGCCGAACTCGACAAAGCTTTCAGTGAGATCCAAAAATTGCAAGGCCACGTGCATCTGAACCGAGAGGAAGTCAGTCAAATCAACCTAGACAGTACTTAGTGGGAATGACAAAGCCGCCATATGCAAGTCCTCTTAGATTAGAAAGAAGCATTCCTACAAGATCTTCTCCAAGGACCTAATCATTCTTTGTTTTACAACCTCATGAATGATGCAAAGTATTAGAGCGAGAGACACGTTCTCTTAGCCAAATTCTCTGAGCACACACTTGAAGACCTGCCAGGATTGTTGAAGGATGCATATGCTAATGTGCTTCTGCACCAGACTCCATGGGTTGTTTTCTATTTCTTATCTATTTGTAGGGTGGTTTTTGAAAGGATCAAGACTGATCTTGTTTTAGCCCAAGAGGCAAACCTTTAAGTTGTATTGACTCGTACTTTTCCTTGATTTGAATGAAATAACTCATACTCCATATGATGATTGTCGCTATAACATTTTTGAAAAATAACTTTTGATCCGTATATCTAAATGACGTGCCATTTGAAGCATTAGAAAGCTAACACTCAGGGATATAACGTGGTAGTGATAGGATGAATTTTTTATTATTAATTATGTGTCTACTTGTTAGATAAATGTACTGGTTCTTATATTCAATTGATGTATTATTGCATTGTTGAAATGAATGTTACCAATGATTGTACGATTATTTGGTGCTCTTATAATGTTGTTGTTGTGATGTTGATGTGGTGATGAACATGAATATTAAGTTGTGTTAACTATGGTTTGTTGTTGATTGTATTTTGTGTTAAGATAAAGGTGCTTATATGTTGAATGATGAAATAAATGTTTGGTAATAGTAATGTTGTTATGTCGTTGTTGCTATGATGATTTTATTGAGATGAATTATGTCGTTGGTGTTGCGTTAATGTTTGAATACATGCTCAAGAGTGGAATAATGTGTATATGTTATTGATATTGTTGTTGTTGCATGTTGTAAATCATGCATCCATGTTGTTGGAACTTCGGTTCTAAATATGTTGTGGCCTTGATCCTATGGTGATGGATCAGGTGCGAGTAGCTAATTCCTATGGTGGGGAATTAGTGAAACGTTACCTATGGTGGGGTAGTGATTTTGGTGTGCTCCGGTTCAAAAGTGAACCAGATCCTATGTTGGGGATCTTGTATCCGATGATGATGGAACAGGGAGGGAAACGAACCTGAGTGTTCATAACTTGGTACCACATGCATGTTGAGTCAGTACATTGCATGGGTATTGCGTTTTATTGATTGTTGTGGATGACGATGTTGAATGATGACTTGTGATATATGTAATGTTGTTGTGTATTACGATGATGTCATGTGTGTAGGTACTGTCATGTGTTGTTGTTAAGAATGAATATATATATATATGGGGTTTGCTAACGTAGACCCACTTGTTTTTATGAAGGTCTATTTTAGCAACATGCACCTTAGGGTGCATTTAACCATTTTTTAGTTAAATCTTGCTAAAACACACCTTCATAAAAACAAGTGGGTGTATTTTAGCATACACCCACTTATTTTTATGGTGGTGTGTTTTAGCAACGTGCACTTTAAGGTGCATTTAGTCATTTTTAGTTAAAGCTTGCTAAAATAGACCTTCATAAAAACAAGTGGGTCTAGCAAATCCTTGTTGCAATCTATCTTTTACTTATGTCTATTGTAATTGATTATTATTACTCACCCATTTTGTTTAAATGTTGCCTTTACATGGGTAACACGCAGATACTATGGAGTAGATTCCGTGGAAGTAAGTGGAAGCTAGCCATTGGAGACACTCTTTTGTTTATCATTTTGTGTAGTTGACTATGCTCTAATCATGTAACATCGGGTTGGGGTTGACGTTTGATTTCCTAAACTATTATGTTTTTTATTTTTAGAGCAAATGCTAATGAAGTTGCTGAGACATTTAAGATGTTTTGAGTTGAGTGTTGACAACACTTTTGTAGATGTTATCAAGTTGGATTTTAAGACTCAAAATATGTTTTACATTTAAATTTCTTGATGATGATTTAGATGCAGTGTTTTCAGATGAGTATTGATGTTGTGTAAACATCATGTGTATGTACGTTTGAAAAGTTAAATGTTTGTTGAACCCGTGTTACAGAGCAGGATAGTTATGTTTTTATGAAATGTGACACCCTTGTGTTGTGTCTTTAATTAATTTATTCGTTAATTATACGTGGGGTGTAGAAGGGTGTTACACATGTCATCACCCATTTTTACTGGGAAAGTGGACAACGGGAATCAGTTCAAACGGATGAAGCCTAATTGGACGGTGTTATATACATTCTGGAAGCCTCATGCCTATTTCGAACGACTAGTAACTTCACAGAAGAGCTTTCCCACCGCTAGTGTGTTTGGATTTCCATGGACTATCCTCTCTTAGGTTCCAATATAGTTATACCAATATAAAATATATGATAAGGATATTTCCTGGGTTGTTTAAACTTTTTTTAAAAGTTCATAATTAGTCTAACAACTTCTAATATATTAAGTTCTGTTGAAATCTATCACAAATCTTGATATGACGTCGTATTTAATCATGTTTTGAATAATATATTTAAATATACACTCACATACAATTATGGATGTTAATATGTTTAAATTATGTAAAATGCTACTCTATTTGTTTCAAAATATTTGATCTATTTGTCCAAAAAAAGTTTAAAATGATTGACTTATTTATATTAAAGGAAACTCTGGAGTCTGAGATCACCTTCTCAGGGAAGGAGGCTGCGAGAATCCATCCCTATGACAATGATCCCATTGGATATAACTATAATGTGTGAAGATTGGGAAATCAAGCTTGTGTTAATCAACAAAAGGAGGTCTGCTTATATTCTCTATTGGAACGCATTCGAAAGGTTCCTCTGAGATCCATGCGATCTCAGAGTTTCCAAGGTTCAAAAGTTGGGTTTTTTGGCGAACAGGTGCAGGTGAAAAACTACAACACCCTAAAAAATGTGTTTAGACAAGAGGAGAGTGCACAGATTATCAAGGTAAGGCACCTCTCGATAGGTGCCCCTTCTTCTTACAATATGATCATAGAGAGGTTTGCCTTAAATCTCTTGGAAACTACCCTATCCATATTATACTCGTGTATGAAGTACCATCTACCCAACAAGAGTGTTGGGGTTGTCCAAGGTGATCATGAGACTTCCCAAAGGTACTATCAAGACAACTTGAGGTTGAAGAAGGCAACTAAGATTATGGCCTACTTTCATCCACTGGATGCACAAGAAGTGAGTGTTATAAATGTGAAGTCAGGAGCAGAGCTTCAAGGGGAAGATATGTCGCCTCTTGAAGAGGAAGAGTTGACCATACTATTTTAGGAGAGAGTGGGAATATCAGGTAATGATAATAGGGAGAAATCAAATATTTTGATAGGTTTAGCCTCATATTTTATTTAGACATGTTATTAGGTTTGTTAGTTATGACGAGGTGTGACCTCTACCAATTGTGTAACTAATTTTAAAAGACAAAGTTTGCTTGAAGTATTAGGGTGTCACTTTTTCCCCCTACTTGAGTAGGGGTTTTTAATGAGGCGTCCCACTTTCTTTATAAATTTGCGCACACATTTGCTTGAACTTTGGAAGACATATACCGATTGAATGATGAAACTTCAACAAAGTATCATTTCCCCCCACGAGGTTGTTGAATTCTAGAAATTCAATGTAATATAATTTTCATCCACGAGGCTATTGAATGATGGAACTTCAATTAAGTGTCCTTTTCGCCCACGAGGCTATTGAATTTTAGGACTTCAATGAAGTATCCTTGTTTCACACTGGGCTATCAAGTGTTGGAACTTCAATGAAGTATCCTTACCACCCACAAGGCTACTGAATACTGGAACTTCAATAAAGTGTCCTTGAGGCCACAAGGTTATTGAATGCTTAACTTTTGATGAAGTAACCTTGCCACTCAGTCAAACTCTAAGGCCATTGCATGATTAGCCCTAAGAAAAGAATTATTACTAAGCTCTTTTCATAGGACATGGTCGTCCTAAAGGCTCCATCGGGTAATACACATCATGAAAATAAACAAGTGAACAAGAAAAATGAGAAAATATTCCAAGGGCACAAACCATTGTATTAATAAAGCTCCAGAGGGTGAGGATTACAAAAGGCCTAAGGGTGAGAGTAATTACATAAAAATCCCCTGGAGGCACTATTACTTAAAATCCACCAAAGGCATGGTGATGAAATTAAAAGAAGAAATACTGGTCGTCTTCCCGAGGTTGCCATTCTTTTGGAATAATTTCTAGAAGATGATTTCCTCAGTGATAATATCATCCGTTATTGTATAGGAATCTACGCGTTCAATCAGAACGCCCCTTAGGAGAAGGATCTACTGTCTTGGGAGACGATCCATCCCCTTGATCCACGAGCTTGCCATTCCGGGAAACTTTGAACAAGTCCATTTAAATTAAATATAAATCAAGACATAGGAATACCACATGTTCCTTTGCCAGCTCAAAGTACTGGTTAAAAGTATCCAGCAACTCATCTTTGCAAGTAAACAAATTGTCCTCCAACTTCTTCTTGGAGAGAAAGGCGACCTCAAGAGACTCTTTTAGGTTGTTCTAAAATAAGGAGAGCTATTTTGCCTCTTCCTCTACTTTCTTAAAGGTTTCTTTGAGCTTCTCCTTCGAACTCTTCAGCCCATCTCGCTCTTGAATCAGATTTGTTTACTAATTCCTGCTCTTGATTTTATTCTTCCTTTGAGGAAATCAAATCAACTTGCAAGTCTCCCACTAACCTATCCACTTGAGCATTAGCCTTAAGGAGCACTTGATCCATCATCATGCCCCTTAACAAGTAGCTCTCCACCATGTTGGAAAACTTCTGAGTTCCCAACTGACTAATAGCTTGGAAGTCAGTTGGAAATTCTTCAAGGAAGGGGAGTGATAAGTGGTAATTGCATCATATTTCTTGCTTATTTTCCTGATGTTTTCATGTGTGTTTCAATCATTTTAGTTCTATTTTATGCATTTTGTCTTACTTTTATGTTTTCAGGTAATAAGAGGGTAATGAACCAAATTGGAGCAAAAAAGGGCCAAAGATCGCGCAAAAAGGAGCATTTGACATACGAAATTCCCATGTCCAACACGGCCTGTTGTGTCCCCTGACACAGGCTATGTTGGCCCTTGGAGCAGCACCCATTTAAAGAATCTAGGCAAAACAGGCTGGTTGTGCCCCTTGACACGGGCCGTGTTGATTCCCAGGCAGTTACGAACTATTGAGTTTTATAGTGTGTTTTAATTTGTGTCTCCAAGACAATTTTTAGTGTGTTTTAATTTGTCATGAATTTATGGGTGTATATGGATGGTTGATGGATAGTTTTAGTATAAATAGAGGCCTCGAGCTTGAGAAGAGGATCCATCACTTACTACTTTTGTTTTTTGCTTGCTTCCACTTTGTAGTTTTCCACATTTTTCTCGTTGCCTTCACTTGTAATTACTCATCAACTTTGGTATTACAATTTGTGACTTATTTATTTTAATTTTAGTTCAATTTAGTTTTGTTACATTTCTTTATTTTTATTTAATTGCATGTTATGCCTTATCATTATTTAATTGTTCTTTACCTCATCGTGTGTGAGTAATCTTATAAGGGAAATGGGCCGTGAGAGTCTATCACATGATGATCCTTAATTGATTATCTGAACATGAAATATCAGAATTATAAGTCTTTTTATTTTAGAATCTAAATTCCAAAAACATGTTTATGTCAGTTGCAAAAGCAAAGGCAAATCAAATATGATTATAGCCTGAAAGGATATGAATTGATATCAGACCATGAATTTTTAAAAAATTAGTTCGATCCGCCACTGACAATGTGACTTGATCTTAGTTGAGAAATAACCAAACTACGTCGCCGCGTGACAATGCATTTTTGCTCTTGGTTTTATAATTTAGGTATGCCATAAAGATGTCTAGATGTGCACGCCACGAAAGTGGGTGTCGCATACATTTATTTACTTTTCTATAAAACGACTTAGATATTCTTGTATTCATAAATGGATAATCAATAGGGTGAGTATAGACAATCATAAACCCCTTGTCATATTTTTATTATTTTGTCAAAATTCATTCCACTTCACACTAAACTTAACCAAACATTGCAATTTCTTTAGATAAACAACGTTAGAATAAAAATTTAGTACTCATATACATCTCCCCGCGAGTTCGATCTTTTTGTACTACTTGACACTATCGTGCACTTGCGGTATATAACGCGTCAAGTTTTTAGTGTCGTTGCCTGGGAAATAGTTTGATATTGAAGGAATATTGAATGACTGCAAGATCAGATCACATTCAATGGCTTTGACTTGGTGGTATTTCTTCTCATGCAAGGCAAACTAGCCTCTCCCAAGAGCAGGGCTATGTCTTGACCAAATCCACATTCTTTAGATGTTTTATTTGTTTTTTAAGTGAGCATCTTGACTGAGTAGAGTGGCTTTGTTAAAAGTGCCCTATTTCACATAAATGCCTTTGAATTCAAGGCATAATGTGCCAAAATGCATTAATCTCAAGTTGGAAGATCCCTTGGCTTTTTGACTTAGCTTTATAGGTTGGATCAGTTGGATTAGGATCAGATTAGATGACTGTGGCATAGGGATCCTTGGTTTTGATTCAGAAATCGTGTGTGACAATAAATCACACAAACTGATTTTTCCAAAACAGTTGCAGCAGCATGACTTTGGGCATGAATTTCTCTTGGCTCAAGTTGAATCAATTCATGCTAATAAGTTCTTTGAATTCTTAGCAAAATTTGCAACAACATTAATGTTTACCTTTGGAATTGATTCCACTTCCAACTATGTGAAAAAACCTCACAAGTTTTGGTGTTTTCAACAAAATCTGTCTTGGACAGAATTTTGTTTAAGTGTTGAAAAATGATGCATTTTCATGTTTTTAGCGATTTTGATCCAATCATAACTTAGAATCCACGAGGAATTGGAATGAGGTGTAGTTGACACTTTTAAAGTATGCCATGAGATCTACAAATCCATCCTTGGATCATCCAAAATGGTTGCTTGGATCTCAAGTTATGATCCTTGGAAGTTGGTACCCTAGCCACTTTGTTTCATAACTTAGAAAAATTCTAAGTTTTTATGGTTACCCCTTTTACAAGTTATCCCACTTTCTTTGATTTTTCTTGATGAATGATGATTCCAATCACACATTAATATCATTATAGGGTCAAGGAACCATAATTGTGAAAAATCTCAAAAAGTCAAACTTAACTTTTTGTGCACAGTTGACTTTTTATCAGATGAATTCCAAACTGTGCGATCCTTGGTGAAATCAAGTTCTTGACCTAAATCAAACCTAATGGCTATGTTCCATAGGTGTTATAGGGTGCATTGAATCATGTCCCAAGCTTTGGGAGCATGTCTGAGTCAAAAGTCAAAGGTACAATTGACTTTTTCCTCAAAACCCTAATTGTGGTCCATATGAAATTGAAACTTGTGGATCAAGCTTCTTGGATCAATCCATTGTTGCAAATGGATCAATATAGTGTGTTAGAGACCCTAAAATCATGTCTTGAGGTCTTGGCTCATGTTTTGTCCCAAAAGTCAACTTAGGGGTGAATTTGGTCAAGAAACCCTAATTCCTGATTTTTTTGGTAAATGCATCCCCTGAGGCAAAATTGACTTGATGATTGGGCCCATGAGGTCCCTTGGAGTATCTTGGGTTATGCTTTGAAGCATTGGCTCATGCCTAGATGAAAAATTTCCATATGGGGACCAAAACCCTAATTTGGTGACACAGGCGATCTTGAGGCTTAATCCACTTGGAATGTTGCAACCTTGTGCTTGATTCTTGATGTGGGAGTCGTCTTGATCCTTTATAGGGGTTGAGAGACTAGACAAGTTGAAGATCATGTCATTTCTTGATTGATTCTTTGTCTAAATGCTCTAAGAGGACTCAAAACCCTAATCTTTGATTGTAGTAAATGCTCAACAATCCTTGAGGAGATTGATGAGGCCTGAAGGTACATCTATATTGTGATGATGATTCTCACACTGATGGGAAATCTTAGTGGTCAAAATTTGGGGTATGACACGAAGCTATAGGCGTGTTAAGCGCAGAAAAGACCATGTGACATGACCAGATGCAAATACTTCACTGTGAAGAAAGGGTTAGCGCACTAGTCGAAAGGGTGGTGCGCTAGGCGAGAAAAGGCGACCAAAGACATGTGGAAGATATACAATTATTGCTTGCTGAAGAAGAAAATTTGGTTGGTCTGTGTTGGTAGATCTAGGTAGATGTGTTAGGCGTAAGGACATTATGCTTAGCGAGAGCCTCAATTTTTTTTCCTGTAAATAGCAAGTTTCAATTCAGTGTAAATGGAGTTTTGGTGGATCAAGGTTGTACAAAATTGGAGTAGGTTCACTAGGGTCTACAATAAGAGAATAAGATAGGAGGTCTAAAGGTGGAGGTGTTGCTCAGGTGATAGGGCATATCACACTTCCAAGGCCGGTATCTCAGAGTTACCCACTGTGAGGCAAACCATGAGTAAGTGTAGCTAAAATCTCTTTGTTGGGGTTAGATGTAGTAATTATATTCATGTACTAAATAGGTCATGGATTTCTATGTAATTCTACTCATGTTGTAATATTGATGACTCTTCAATATTAATGCTTGTTTTAGTTTTGAAACCTAAAACTTGTTTCCATGGTGTGACTTGACATCAAAAGGTGCTTATTCTCAATCGATCCAAGATAATAATCTATTGGATGCTAATGCATATACATATGGTTAGGTTTGATATCAGCATGTACTGTAGAAGGATCAATATGGAGTCTCACTATATTACGTCTGTTGGGACTTAATACTATGTATTGGTTAATAGTTCGAGATATTGGTTATTAGGTAATACACTGATCTCACGACGTGGAGACTGAAAGGAGATACGAATAATGGTAATTGGTGGTAATATTAATAGCAACGTATAAGAAAATATTAATGACTTATGGATGCACATGATAAATATGTAATTTTGAAGTCTTCCCTTAACAAGCTTTCTCACTGTTAACCTTAAAATCTCTATTTTACTTTCTATAATTTATTTTTTGTTATTTACTTTCACGCTTAAAAAGCAATACATAACCCTTTCTATCTACTTAAATCTCAAAAGCTATTGCATGGTATTTAAAACCACAAGTCTTTGTGGATATGATAATTGTAAAACTTAATTTTGTAATTGATGCAACAAAATGGCACCGTTGCTAGGAACTGATGCTACTTTTAGAAATATAGCATAGTTTTTATTATTTTAGGAATTATTTATATATATGTATATTTGTTAATAATTGTATATTTCGTGTATAAAACTAACCCAATAATCTTTAAAATCAGTATGTTTTTACTAGTTTATGCGAAGTAAGGTTCAAGCAAAACACTTATTATTCGATCATTAAATCGAACGAACCGCATGCAGAAACCTTAGTAAAAACAGAAAAAAGAAATAAAGAGCCGAAAGGCTAAATCTAGGAGAGTCTTCTGTCTCAACAATGGATGACGTTAACAATAACATCACTAAAAATAATGGAAACAACAATGGTGACACATCGCATCATCACAATTCCATACGTCTAACTCATCTTGCTATAATGCAAAGGAATGTCTGAAAAAATGAAATGAAAACATGATTATTGAAAAGTTTGTATGCTAACCCTTTTATAGATTTAGATCATGAAGACCCATACATGAACCTCAAAAAACTCTACAAAATTGATGGTATAATAGAAGCTCCTCAAAATGATGAAGATGTGGTATTCTGATTGTTTCCACATTCTCTGGTTGGAAAATCAAAAGAGTGGTATCTAGATCAACCACACATTTAGGATGACAAACTTGAACTTTTTGGAGGAAAAGTTCCTAAACATATTATTTCCTTACAACAAATTGATGGGGTCTTAGAAAATCATTGTGGTGTTTTCCCAAGGTATAACAGAAACCCTCTATGAAGCATGAGACAGATACAAGTCCATGTTGAGACGATGTCCACACTACAGTTTTAACGAACTCTCGCATATACGCATTTTTAGGAATAAACTATAACAATAACTAATTTTGTTTTTGGTTGTTACTGTTGGAGATTCTTTGATATCTAAAAGTGTGGATGATGCAACAATAATCATTAAGCAAATGTTGCTCAATGATCATCAATGACAACATAATAGAAGCCCATCCTAATGGAATAATGGTCTCATAAAATTGAATACCAAGGATGCCATTCTTACCAAAAACAAGTTGTTAACTCAAACAAAGGATGAAATAACCAAACAATTGTTAAAGTTGTGACAATAATAGAAGGAAATGCATGAAGTACCTTAACAAAGGCATATTTCATTCTATGAACTCGGCAACGGAGAACATCCAACCGAATTTTTCCCTTACTGATGAATAAATAAATTATTTAGGAAAACAAAAGCCTAGAAATTATCAAAATAACAACTTTCCATCGAACAATAATTTTAATCAAGGATGAAGATTGGGCCTAGTCCATCCAATAGACAACCTTTTCACTATTATTCACAATCATAACCACAACAAGATAAAATAAAAAAGTTGGAGGATGCACTTACTCAATTCATGAAGGTGTATAAAGTAAGCCACAATAATATTAAAGCTTTTATTAAAAACCTTGAAACACAAGTGAGTCAATTAGCCAAGCAGTTCTCAGATCTCCCAAGTTACTCATTCAGTGCCAACATAGGGAATAATCTATAGGAAGATTTCAATGTTGTTCTTAGGGATGAGTTTATTGTTGTCAAAGTCAATGAATAAGGATAAGAAGACCAAGAGGAATAAGTATTGCATGATGAAACTTGGAAGGAGCTTCCTAAGAAGGAAGCTAGCCCTAGACTAAATGTATTATCTATCTTTATAAGAAATAAAAAAATTGAAATGCACTAATTAGCTTAGGTGCAAGTGTCAATATTATTCCACTATCAATAGTAGAAAGGATTTGGTATTTACAAATAAAGCCATATATAGGAGAACTGCAAATGGTAGACAAAACATGCAAGAAACCAGTGGGAGTAGTCAAAGATGTAGTGATATAGATAGACAAGTTCTCATTTCCTATAGATTTTGTAATAATTTATGTTAAAGCAAACCCAAAGACACCTCTCATCTTAGGAAGACCTTTCACGAAGAATGTGAGGATGCTCATGGATATTGACAAAAGAGAAGTAAAGGTCAAAATCAAAGATCGCGAGGTAAGTTACAAGGTAATTGGTGTCACATGACACTAATCACTATTAAGCTACTAACATTAAACAAGCGCTTGTTGGGAGGCAACTCAACCATATTTTATAAATTTCTATAAATTAGTATTTATTTTAGTATTTGCTTTCAATTAACACTTTGAGAGAATTATTGCCAAGGCCAGCAAAAAGATGGGTTTTCTAAGCGCAGCATAGCCATGACATTCCACGCCTAGCGTGTAACACCCTACTTCCTGACTCGACAATTAATTAAATAAAACATAAGTCCAATAAGTAGAATGTTACTCAACATACAAAAACCTCATATTTGAACCACATAATTAAAAACAACTAATTGCATAAGCAGCGGAAAAATTAGAAAATAGTTGGCATAAAATTCTCAACAACCAAAAGTTTGAAAAGTGGTTCAATGTTAAAAGCAAATGAATATATGCAACATAAAATAGATGACAAAACGACATGTCCCCTCATTTTACATATTATAGCGACTCCAATTATAGACTCAAACGACAAGTAACTAAAGAGACACAAGACCGTCTTCAACCTCAAGCTCATATTTAAGTACCTTATTATTTGTACTCTAGAGGAGTACATACGCAACAATATAAAAAGGGGGTGATAATCCATTCAAATGATAAACAGTGCATATACAATCAAGATAGATTCATATAATCAGAAAGAACATTAACATGATGTATTCACATTTCATACACATCATAACCACACACACACAATCATGCAAGAGTATTCATCATTACACAAACATCTCATCATCTTTTAATATAATGCAACAATGACTCAACTCATGCTCACCATGGTCCCCACTCTAAACTAGACTCACAACTCAACTCTATATGCATGTGGTACCAACTCAACATTTAGATTTTCATACGAATCAGGTCCAATCAACTGCAAACCCTGAGCTCCAATCAAATGCGAGTTCCAAGCCCCTACTCTGACCTTGGGATAACAACATATGATGCATGGCAATTGGTCATACGATGGCACACTATCACAACGAATACATCCCCACTCTGACTATAAACATTCACACAACAACAACATGGAAAATACTACAACCCCACTTTGACTTTAGTTCATCATGTACTAAATGTAACACGAGTAGTTCTCATCCCGAACCACTCGCCTCATAAATCACCAAAAGCATGTACAATTATCACTCAATTTTACACATGATTCACAACATACATTCACGCAATAATCATATAGTCACACAACAAAATTGTTTCACCAAACCACTACCACTACGTAGCTATATATGTTAGCTCTCTAACGCTTCAAATGGTACGTCATTTGGACTTAAGGAACAAAAGTTTTGGCCAAAATCGTCGGACAATAGAACAAAAAGAAAAACATAATTTTTCACAATTTGGCCTAAGACAATCGATTGTCATAGGGTAACAATCGATTTTCACTGGGTGACAATTGATTGCCATTAAACATGGTTAGCTACTGACTTTCAAAAAATCACGTTTCCAAGCAAGACAATCGATTCTTTTTTCACTGCAATCGATTGGCATTTATTTTTTTTATAAAAAATACAGATATGCAATTGATTGATCTAACACATCAATCGATTGTCATAAGCAAAATTTCCAAAAATATATTGATGCAATTGATTTCTCCACAATGACAATCGGTTGTCATAATCAATTTTTCCAAAAATAAATGCATGCAATCGATTTTCACCTAATGTCAAATTATTATCATTATGAAATTTTCCAAAAAAAACTTGTTTTTCACTGCATCGCTCGTCTACTCAGTCCCATACCTCTTACCACTCATACCAGACTAATTTTATTTGTCAAAACACCACTAATTCACATCCTATTATGAATAATACATCAAATATCCCTAGAATAACAATGATCCATTGTTTTTATCATGAATTAATCCATTATAGAGATACCCTAAAATCCCCAATTCAGCATAGTTTTATCATTACATCAATGGATTCATGAACATCAAACAAAACAACAACAAAAACACATATTATCACATTAATCCATGGCAAAACAGAATCACAACATTCATCTACCATGTTCATAATCAATAAATAGAGAAAACACAAACCCTATTGGAGGTTAAGGGAAACCTCTATACCCTTTCATGTTAAAGCACCCTTAGATGAAGAATCCATCCTCTTTACCTTACAATTCCAGCAAAAATCAGCAGGGCAATCTTCAATGGTTTTCTCCTTCAATGTTCTCCTCTCAAGTCCCCGGTTTTCACGTACTGATAGAAAAGTCCTCTAACCTAGCAAAAATCCAATAATTCTCAAGGTTCATCCAATAAATTAATAATAAAGGGTGCTAGTACTAGCGAATCCCCCAGATAAAATCAATGTGGAAATTATAAGGGAATTCAATGCCAACGCCAAACCTGGAAGAAAAGATGCAGTAACTGCAAGAACCTTACAGGTAAGGGCAAGAGTAATCATGTATGACATAGACAATATACATGATTATCTCGAAGATGCATGTGAATTAGATCAATGAGGGTTGGATGCTTTCTCATGGGAAGTTCCTAGAGGTGAATGAAATTATGATAGAATAGTCATTGACATATGTATTGAGAATGAAGTTTATGAAATTGGTTGGCCGCATAAACTTATTTAAATAAAAAATGTCTAACCTCACCATGGAAGCCCAAATGTTGTTGATTTTCCTCTTGCACAATGTCACCCCTAAGCTGAATACTTCCTCCACAAGTTTAGAAACATCATAACTCATCTGGTTTATTTTAACCCAACATGAAATAGACATGGCCAGAATAATTTCTAATAAAATATGGGAAATTGTGTACTTTATATCAAAGTCTCCTATTTCTTTTCCAGAATTAATTACATGGTTGTGCATGGTATATGAAGTAGATTTCCCTGACTACTATTATTGTCTATAAATAGTTCCATGGAGGATGATTGTGTTTGTTATCATTGCATGACAAGATAATATAGGGCCAATAATTGTAGGATACCCACACCAGAGCCTCACCGAAGCAAACGAGAATCAATAAGTTTGGAAGATGTGAACTAAAACTTAAAAATTTCTTTTACTCATGAATGGAACAAATATCATTCCTACCATATATGCTTACTTGCATGGCAAGATTCCATGAGTAACTTGGAAATTCAAGTCCAAAATCCAAAGTCCTTGTTTGGTCATATGCCATCCCAACAAACGTTTGAACGAGAACTTCAAGGGCCTCGTGGTAGGCCATTACATCTAGAAGAATTGGAACAAAATTATACTGGTACATGTACAAGCAATAGATATGCTAGTGTAGGTGGAAGAGGTATCAACATAGAAGGAGGTGTGGAATAATAAGAGGGAGAAAAAGAACAGGAGAAATATATAGAAGAATATTGTACCAGTAAAAAGTACAAATGCGTAAGACCTCTATGTTGTTAGGGGTGGCCAGAGGCTTTAGGATTTTCAATGTTTTAGGGCTTGCTCACGATGGTGAAAAACCTTATTTGGTGATGTTTTTGGTATGGGAAGAGCAAACTCGTGTGAGGTGAGAAGCTATGTACTTTTGGGAGTATTTTGTGTGTATTCAGAATATCTTATCCTCAAACCAAGTGTTCAGTTATTTATATAGAAACCTTGGCCCTGGATTTAGGGACCCCTTAGAAGTAGTAACCACTCCACTTTGACCGAGGGAGCTGTTGATTGGAGACTTCTTAAGGAATTTTGGTTAGGACTTCTTGCACGTGCGATTATTGGAAATGTACACGTTATCATCCATATTTCTTCTTAGGGAAAGCCACCTACTGCGCGGATGTTAGGTTTAGGCGATGTGCTCTAGTGTGGGTGTCTAATGAGGAAAGGCATCATGCCACCCCTTTTAAAGGCCTTTAAAAATATATAACTACACAGTCCCTTAAGCATGAGGTCTTGTAAAGGTCAATGTGTTTTAAGCTCTTAATTTATTTCTATTGGGTCCCATAGTTTGGGGGCAAGTATATCAGTTAAGGGCGAGTCACTATTATTCATGAATTGGGGGGTTCTAATAATCTTTATGCTTATTGAGGAAAAATTCGTGGTAATCTTTAATATTCCCCTCCCAAATCATGTGAAACATGTGGAGTATCATCAAGGCCTTTAAGATCTTTTGTTGTCATATGGGCGTCATTCCCACCATCGGGATATTCCTTTCATTTTATGGCGTAAAGTTCCTCCCCATTTGTGGTTGGATAACCATACACTCTTTATTTGGTAGGTGTTTGGCTGAACCTTATGTGGAGCCTTATGAGGATTGGAAAGATAGATTCGTGCAGATTAGATGGCTAAATAACGCCTCTATGGTGACCACAAAGGCGACAAATTCCGTTCACTTTCCTCTGTCATGGACAACATATCCTTAGCTCATTAATGGAATATACTCCATTGCCATTCCCCCCTTTAGTGAGATGTGATCCAGCTTTTGATTTGATTCCAGGTTACAAGACCTCACCCTTTGATCACCCTATACCGAAAAGAGGGCGGCGGGGAAGAGAAGAATCTGAGTAAGTTTTACAATATCAAATGAACCTTCTTAATTGATCCCTTCCTTAATACTCATATATTCTTACATTATTTATGCGTAAGGAACATGTTTAAAATCTCTCTTGATGAGAATAGAGAACACTTGAATGAGATGCAAGCTGAACAACAACCAATGACCATCCCCCCGACCTTCCCTAAAGATTTGTCGACCGTTGGTAATAAGAGGCAGGACGAGACATCTCTGGATGATGGAGCTTATCATCCCAAGAGTTAAATACAGGAGGAAGGTCCATCGGGGGCAGGAAAAACAAGCTAAAGACCTACTTTGACAGTTGGAGCTCCACGACCCTTGTTATGGAGTGACCCCTCTTTTAGTACGACCGAGTTCACTGGGTGTTGTCTCCTTTTTCCAGAGAGTTTTCCTGGTGACTACTAATTACTTTATAATAAGTCCAATTCCTATCTATTAAGATCTTCTAAAGTTAAAATGCTAAGATGCCTCTGCGGCAGAGAGATTCCAACTGAAAAAAAATCTCTAAATGAGTGGAAAGTGGCAGTACATAATTGATTTTGCCACAGGGTGCATTAAAAAAATGCTGGAGGACAGTGCCAACCATGGAAAAGGAACAGGATGATTTGAAAGCCTTCAACACGAAGGTGGATTTAAAATCACATACTTATGCTTTATAGGGGATACATTTGAAGGGATCACTGGAAAAAGGCCCTTAAATCCATAAAAGACCTTGAGGAGGAGGCATCTTCGGTCAAAGATGAGGCTATGTCCACCTCCAATCAGTATTTCAAGAGGGTGAAAGAACAAGTAGCCTTCTTCTATCAGAACTTGGACTTGAGTCAGCTAGATCTGTTCAAGGTGGTTCGAAATGGTCAACTGGTGGATAATGAGTAGGTTCTTTGGAGATTCTTGTGTATCTTGGTGTCCTTTTGTAGCTTCCATTCTCCTTGGATTTTCCGTAGTTTCTTTTTCTACCCGTTTTTTGGGAAGATATATATATATATATATATATATTAAGTGTATAATGTTATGTTCGATATCATACATGATTTTCTTTGTTTATAATCGTTTCTAGTAATGAAGATTCTTACATAAAGATATCAAATTTTACTATTTTTGAGGGTGGAAAAGGCTTCTCCCAGTGGGTCAAACATGTTTTCATTGCCTCTAAGGTCAGAATAGATCCATTTATATAATTCATCTTTATTTAATCGCCTCAAAGGGCGACAAGGTTCCCTCTTTTGGATCCAGCGTTTTTGATGGCCCTAAGGGCGTCAAGGATCCCTCGTATGATGATCTAACATATTTGATCGCTTCAAAGGGTGACTTGGAACCCTCTATGAGGATCCAAGATTCTTTATCACCTCCACGTACAATAAGGATCCCTCTATGAGGATCCAACATTTTTTTACCGCCTTAAAGGGCTGCAAGGTTCCCTCTATGAGGATCCAACAATTTTTATTGCTTAAAATGCGACAAGGATATTTTTATATGGACCCAACGTCTTTGATTTCCTCAAAGGATGACAAGGATCCTTCTATGAGGATCCAACATTCTTGATCGCCTAAAAGGCGACATGGATTTCTATATGAGAATCCAACATCTTTGATCGTCTCCAACGACATTTTCCTTAAGTTTCTTGCAAAGAAAAATGGGGGATAATTCAATTCCAACATCTAAATAATAAAATGAGAAGCCTCATTAAAAATCCTTTCCCCCTCATGAGGCATAAGGGAAAAGAGTCTGCCCCAAAAAAACTACTTGTCCTTACAAGCGGCGGGGATACAATACTCGCATGGTCAAAAGTAATAGTAACAAAACAAACAAATAATAATAATGTTATATTTCCTTAGGGGCCTTCCATTTGAGTCTTCAGTCTTCTATTTCCCTTCTTCTCCACCCTTAAGAGCTACTGCTGCTGGCTTTATTCTCAAACCAGCCTTCTAGGTGTTCACGCCAAGGGTTCAGACCCATTTTAGCTTGAGACTTTCCACATAGCATATTCCGGAGACTTTTTGGTCTCCTTTGATGAATCCAACATGCCCATTAGAGAGTGGTTATTTAATGCATAAATATAAAGTAGACTACACGGTCGCCTTATGATCATGTTATAAGAAGAGGGGCGTCAATAACCATATACCTGACCTTGATTTGCTTGGCTTGTTCCCCCATTCCAAAAGCGATCTTCACTGCTACGTAGCCTTTACTTGGTCATTTGAAAACCCAACTAATGGCCCCTTGAAGGCTTTTAGGGCTATTGGGTTGAGGTGAAGTCTGTCGAATGCATCCCAATAAAGGATGTTTGCAGAGCTTCCTTGATCTACTAAGATTTTCTAATTTCCTAGTCATTGTACCTCACATCGATGACCATGGTTTCATCGTTCTAGGGATGGATACCTGTTGCATCCTTATGTGAAAATGCGATTTCGACCTCTAACGACTTATTTTCTCCTTCCTTAAGATCTATAAGAAGATCCTTTATAATTAATATCCGGCGGACATATCTTATTCGAGAAGAGCTAGTCTCTCTTCCCTCAGTGAACCTTTATGAAATAATATTAATTATATGGCGTACAACCTTGTTGTCCTTTTCTTTGGATGAATAATTTCCCTTTCTGGGTCTGGAGTTTCCAATATTGTCATGCCCTCGGGAACTGGTTCCATATGACCCCTGAGAGGAGTCTTCTTTTGTCATATTTCTTAAGGTGACCTTCTTGGATCGATCGCTCTATCTCTTTCTTGAGCTGGTAGAAATCTTCTGTGTGGTGTTCTTTCACCCTATGGAAATTGCACCATCTTCCAAGCTTAGATCCCATAACATTCACGTTTGCAGCAGGAGATGTAGGCATATCATGTAAGTAGAGAACTTCCCACTAGATCTGCTCACGGCGAGTGTTCAGAGGCTTGAAACTCTCCCCAACTTTTTCACTTTGCTTAAACGTTGTCTCATCCCTGACATGTGATGTGTAACTGCCTTTTAATGGGTGTTATGCACATTCGGCGTTAAGAACACACTCTATCATGTCACGGGATTTCTTCTTATTGTTACTCTCCTCGCCCTTTATTTAACATTCCACCCTTATGACTGCCTTTGCCTGCAAATATGATGGTCTTTGGGAGAGGGACTTGTTAAAGTGAATTTCTTTGGTTTGGATGGATAACTCTTATGGTGGCTTCATTGAAGCGGGCGAGGTATTCCCACAGATACTCTGAGGGGCCTTGTTAAATGTTAAGTAGACTAGTAGTGGACATATATCTATGCCGACTTGCCGCGAAATGGTGCACGAGCCTTTTCACTAGATCTTGGTAGCTGGAGATGAAAGCCTTTGGTATGCCCATGTACCACCATAAGGTTACATCTCTAAAAGTACCAGACAAAAGATTCCACTTCAGAGAATCAGGAGCACCTATGATGTCCATCTAAGTGTTGATGGATGCGACATGCTTATAAGCGTCGTTACCCCCACTAAACTTTGCCAAAGAGGGATGCTTGAAAAATTTAGGAACAGGTGCTTCCCATATATTGTATAAAAGTGGTTATGGGTCTAGAAATTCTATCTCTTATGTGGGGGTGGTCTCATGTTGGCGCCGTGGGATGTTTTGGACATTATCTTTCGGGTTCTAATTTTGGTTGTGCAGTTAATCCATGGTGATGCGCATCTACGCTATGGCATTGGGATCGCTAATACCTCTAGTGTTCTCCTATGTGAGGGATTTCGTTCTCCTAGCAACCATGGTTGAGAACGGTTAAGGCTAGGAGTGTAGGTTTTAGAAAGTGTTAAAGTAGTGGTGATAATTGAAGGTGTGACCAAATTCAGTTTTATCAGGGCAAACGGTGGGCACCATTGTACTTGTCAAAAAGTATAGATGTATAGCCCTCATATTCTGGTAGGGATTTCCAGAGACTTAAAAGATTTTGGTGGTTTAGGGCTTGAGCACAGTGGTGAGAAACACAGTTTGGTGGCATTTTTCGCATGGATAGAGCAGGCTCATGTGAGGTGAGAAACTCTATATTTTTGGGGTATTTTGTGTGTATTTTGAATATCCTTTCCTCAACCCTAGAATTGAGGTATTTATAGATGCCCATTGGGCCTAGATTTAGGAACCCCTGGGAAGTATTAACCACTCTTTTTGACATGGGGAACTGTTGACTGCCTACTTCTTAGGGAATCATGGTCAGGACTTCTAGCATATGCAATTATAAGTAATGTACACATCATCATCCACGTTTCCTTTTAGGGGAAAGCCACCTACTATGTGGGGTTTAGGCTTAGGCAATGTGTTATAGGGCAAGTGACTAATGAGGACAGGCACCATGCTTCCCTCATTAATGGGCCTTTACAAATTTATCACTACAAATATGGAGAAAACTCTGAAGTATGTGACTTCGGTGAATGAAAGCTTAAATATGTAACTTTAAAATATTTGGAATTTTTATTTAAAATTGTAAATTTGCTTTGGTGGGTTTTTTTGATTGTTTCTGTTTTATTTGTTTGCTTTGTATTTGTCTGAACAACATGCATATTTTTATCTGAATATTCTACTACATCAAAAATGATGAATCTCGAATTCAAAGAAAATACACAGAAAAAGGCATTGTTGCTGTCATAACGGATGGTCTAAGCGCACCACACAGTACGCCTAATGCACATTAATGCGCACACCTTGATTACACAGGCGGGCTAAGTGAGGAACATGGGGCTAGGCATGGACATCTTTGAACCACTCATTATTTTGTTTCATGAGGACATGCAAATGTTTTCTGCAGGAAATGGAATGCAAAGATGATCCAAACTAAAACCTAAATGTGTTTGTTTTAAATTCTTTTCATGATTAAGTGTTAATTTTTCTGATTTTTTTTTTGAAAAAGTACTACCAGAGGAAGTTTGTCCACAGATGATTCAAACAATTATCTGAATAGTCAAAATGCGTGGAATCACTAACGATAGGTTAACGATAGAAGTTCAAAGAACAAAAGGCATGAGAAAAGGTTTTTCTTCTCGTTAAATGCTTTATTCATGATTGATGCCTAACCATCTGTGAAAAATAGCACAATTATGAATTTTTTGTTTTATTAAAAGCTTGGTATTTTTTACTTTCTAGAGAAAACACGTTGACATAATCAAGAATCGTAAGGCCTACCCTAGTGATATGTGTGCATCCTCAAGTAGTACGTAAATACTGATATTATACATGCATAATAACTATGTGGACTTTGCGTTAGTCCTGCTAATTACTTGATGGGTTTGAAAGGCATGGCTATGATAAAGGCATTGTTTGTATTAAGAGAAATGCTCATCTGTATGCATTTTTCAAAACTGTTCATCGGTATGGTATGGTTAATGGATAGTCACGATATTGATTATGAAATTGAATTTTGAAAGAACACTATGCCCTAAAAACAAGTTTCAAAACTCTTGACACAAAGTTAGTCAACTTGTCAAAAGAACATGCATTTAACAACATTTTTGAATCATTTAATAATTTTGTTTGAGGACAAACAAAAAGATATGCTAAGGAGATTTGATACGTGTCAGATTTATGTTAAATATGTCGGCACTAATTGACTTATTTCACAAGAAACTATTTTAAAAACCCCAATTTATCTATGAAAAGTAAGAAAACACCTATTTGGACTTTTCTCGTATAGATTACAAAAAACAAGTTAAAAGAACTAGAAAACGAAGAATCAACACATAGAAAACAAGAAAAGTAAAACCCTGAAGAAGCCAAGATCGCTAGGCCTAAGCTATTGGCGCACTAAGCGCAGACAAGGCCAAGTGGCATTACCAAATACAAGTACTTCATGGTGAAGCAAGGGTTAGTGTGCTAGTCGAAGGGGTGATGCACTGAGCGAGCAAATGCGTCCAAGGATACATGGAAGACATGCACGCATTGCTAGCTAAAGAAGAAAACCTGGTTGGTCAGAGTTAACAGAGTAGGACGATGAACCTTATGAGAGCCTCATAATTTTTCCTAAAAATAGCAACTTACAAGTTTAGTGCAAAGGGAGTTTTAGTGGATTGAGGTAATACACAATTGAAGTAAGTTCACTTAGGTCTATAATAGGAGAATAAGATAAGAGGTGCGAAGGCATAAGCGATGCTCAGGTGATAGGGCATATCACACTTCCAAGGTCGACATCTAGGAGTTACCATCTATTATGTTAACCATGAGTAAGCATAGCAAAAATCTCTTTGTTGGGGTTAGATGTAGTCATTATATTCATTTACTAAATAGGCCATAGTGTTATATGTTCTACTAATGTTGTAATATTGATGACTCTTTAATCTTAAGGCTTATTTTATTTTTGAAACCTAAAACTTGTTTTCATGGTTTTACTTGACATTGAAAGGTGTTTGTCATTACTAGATCCGAGATAATAATATATATAATGCTAATGCCTAGACATATGGTTAGGTTTGATATCCATACGTATTTTAGCAGGATTGATGTGGAATCTGGCTACATTACGACTTTTGGGACTTAATATTTTATGTTGGTTAATAATTCGAGATATCAACTATTAGGTAATACATTGGTCTCATGGCGTGGAACCTGAAATGAGATACGAATGGGGATAACATGTGGTAATATTATTAGCAGAGTAGAAGAGCATGTTACTAGCATATTGATGTGCATGATAAATACGTAATGATGAAATATATCCCCAATAAGCTTTCTCACTGTTAACACTGAAACTTCCATTTTACTTTATGTCATTTATTTTTTTGTTATTTACTTTCACGCTTAATAACCAAATCGATACCCTTTTCTAGTTAAAATTTTAAAAGTTGTTTAACAGTCTTTAAAACCATCGATCTTTATGGATTTGATAATTGTAAAACTTACTTTTGCTATCAACGCAACAACGGATTGCTATGAGAAGAAAAAATTTGATAGCATGTTTGGTAAATGAGAGGGTGTTTTCCTTTTATAGAATTAAAGACTAGGTCAAATATACAATGATGATTTCCCCAAAAGCACGCTAATGGTTTGTGTATACCTTCCCACATCTTAAACACGTGCAGGATCCCAAGTCATTTTGCCTTCCTATGATAACTTCGTCATTCGAAGCATTTAATGATCCATGTGGCAATGTCAGTGATGCTCGAGGGACTTGCTTAAATCTTTGCTTGAGGGACTCACCCAAGCTTCGATTGAGAGACTAGCCTCAATTCTATTTATGAAAAGCATACCAATCACCTTACCAAAAATCTTTTTAGGGCCCTTGATAGAGGATGAAGCCATATTCATTAATCACTATACCCTTTCTTAGACCTCGTGCTTCAAGGGTTGTGGACTGATATGATTTTACTGTGCTATGAGAGGAATAGTTCAAGGGATACAAGCTAAGGCAATTACAACAATATTGGGCGAGTGCCTAACAACGTATTGTAGATCGTCTAAACTAAATACTTACCATAGGCGCCTACACCTAGTCACTATATTGGGCCTAAAATTAACTACCGGACCCAATCATGTTCCCTACTGATTCAACTTAGAGGGTATGTAGCTCACATAAACTCAATAAAGAGGGGGGAATAACCTTTTATCCACGATTGTAGGAAAGTGTTCAGTTTTCCCACTCTCTTACCTTTAGTTAAAAGGAGAGAAACCACTCATCTTAGCCTTTGATCCAGGCTCAAGAGAAGAACCACCCCATTAAAAGAGGGAAAATGATCATGATTTTCCACCGAAAAGCATACCAAAGCTCTCCATGTTCTCTAGGTGGATGAACTCTTAGCACATTCTAAACCCTCACATCATAGACAATCCTACCCATTTAGGGGTTATCCCTCATTATACACAACTATAAGCTTGTCTAACATGACATATTATTTATAAAGTTTTTAACTAGTTCAACGTCCTCCTTCTTTCCACTATATCAATTTTAATAAAATATTAAAACTCTTATAACAATATATTAAAATTTTAAGAATTTTATTAATTTTAAGAATATCTTTAAAATATAAATTTTTGAGTGAATCGATGTATGATTACAATTCATCTAATGATTATGAGATCCTACATAAACAAAGGTTTGAAAGATATTCTCATATTTTGTAATTTTAATATTTTGTTGTTTATTAATGAATACACTTCATGATTAACATTGCATTAACAGTTCAGTCAACTATTTTCTTTTACCAAATAATATTAATTTCTCTTATTGTGGAGAAATTTTACATAAATAAAAAATACAAAAAACATATTTGAATAAAATTTATAATATCTATACATAATTTTTTCTCTAATTTTTAATATTATTTATAATTTTAATAAAATACAACTTTTATTTTTTATTTTTTTCATATTTCTTTTTATTATGACCAATTTTAAAAATTGAAACAGAGGTTATAAAATGTCTGAAATGGCCTTGATATTTATCTAAAAGTAAATTATAACCATTTTTAATTTAAGCAAAATCATCTTTAAAAATACCTCCAAAAGTAAAATCTAAAGAACCGATTTTTTATATTTTAAATTGTATCTATTTTTATTTATTTTAAGTTGTGTGGCTCCAGAATAAGTGCTTTTCCTGTTCCTTTTTTTTCCTAAAGAAAGATAAATTTCAGTATTAGCTTTCTAAATTTAAGCCTACTACACTATATAGTAGCTTTGTTACTAGCTATCCTTCATTAAAGAGAAAAATGGTCAGAACCTCAAACACAAAGCAATTTTTTCACTTTAACTTTTTCCTTTTATCATGTTTGGTTATTACATAAATCGTTATTTATATGGGTATTATATATTTCAAAGCCAAAAAGGCTGGTTAAAGCCTTAAAGGGTACTTTCGTTCATATATTAAAAAGAGAAAAAGAACAAAAATGTTTGTTTTATATCTCCACATGTATTCTTCACAATCCATACTATTTTATTTATTTATATTAAAGTATCTTTATTACCTTTTTGCTTTTAATTACTTTTATTTATCCAATTTTTCAAATTTAAATTTTAGTTTACATGAAAATTAGTTTTGTGAAAATTTAAAAAAAAGTTTTTCATAATAAAAATTGTTAAAAGTGAAATAGGGATTTTTTTAGTGGCAAAAGAAAATATTTTTAGATAGGTCGTCCTATTTGAGGCCCACATTTATCACAAAGTGCATGGGCGTCTTTTTAATGGGCCATCTCAATACAGTAAATGGGCTAAGCTCGTACTTTCCAGACCAAAGGTTGGTGGCTACCTACCATTATATTGGCCAACGTATAGTTTTGGCTTTGCATACATCAAATCACATTTACAAACAAAATTTGACTAATCAAAGAAAAGAAAGCAAACATACATTGAGAACGACATCAATATAATAATTAATGATGATGGAGTGTTTTTTGACATGATTAATTTATGCTATGTCTGTTTCTGCACTGGAAGTCTAATAAACGCAATCAAAAGTTACGTTTTAGAGTTTTTATAAATTAGGTTAGGAGAATACTTAAACGTGTGTTTGGTTGTTGTAATGCCAAACCAAACAAACACTTAGATAAATTATTTATTAGGGTTGAGATCAATTGTTTTGCGCCAACAAAAAACTAACAAAATCGGTCTAATTCTAAAGATCCTATTCAAAGTACCCTAGTCGAAGGGTGATGAACATGTTGAGTATTTCTAAAAGGCCTCTCACCTGATATGAGTTATTGATCCATCAGTCATCATTAGATCTAATCAGACAATCTCTCGCAACCTGCGCCTGATTAAATGAGAACATTTTTTAACCACCTATCATAAACAAACACGCCACGCTCCATAACAAATATATTTATTCTTTGTACTCTTTTAAATTAAATCTCTCTAACTCATTAACTTGTGCATTGGAGTGTTAATCTTATAAGCCTGTCTACACTCCATATATATATATATATATATATATATATATATATATATATATATATATATATATATATATATATATATATATATATAAAGTGAGAATTACTTTTATTTATAATATTTTTTGACCATATCTCAATTAATGTAAAATTTTTAACACAACTTCTCTTGTCTAGTATTATTGAATTTGATGTGTGGATATAAATGATATGTGGTTTGATAGTGGAAACATGACAGTAAATGAGTCAACAAATTTCGTTTAAACTTTTGATTCTATTAGAATTTGAGTGGAGTCTAACTCATTTCAACAAAAGCATTTGTAAGGGGGTTGATATTACTTCACATAAACTCTTTATAAATTATATCTGTAATTAATATGAGATTTAAGATTTTTCATATAAATATCAACTTAAAATTATGGTTGGATCTAACTTAATTGTAAAAAACCTATTTATAAGGTGGTGATTATCTCTTACTTTTTAAACATATTTTCATGTTATATCAACATTAATGTGAGACTCTTTAACATAATCTACTAACTCAGACAAGTCTCAATTGAATCTTTACCAACTTGATCAAAATATGTTAGTTATGATGTTGGAGTGATAAACATCACAAAGTGAAGAATTTCCAATCATTTTTGTTAATAATTATGTGATCCATTGAATTTAGTTGTTCCGTTGCAAAACAATCATATCAACAAGATGAGGTTAATGATTTATAAAAGTTAAAAGGAAAAAAAGAGATTGTAACATAATTTTCTTTGAAAGTGCACCGAACTTTTGCAAGTGGTATAGCTTCCTTTCATTTTCACTTTATACTTTTGTTGGATCTGCAAAGTGAAAGCTGGATTCAATAATGCATATGTTTGTGACAAAAGAGAGTTTCAAATCCAATGCATGATTCTATTTGCTTTACTTTGACCGGCAAAAACATTTTTGATATAAGTTGAAGTATCAAAACCGTCTTTGAGTAAGTGAAAGACGGATTACTACACAAATCTTCAAATTTGTTAGGATTAAATTATAATTAAATAAGACTTTTTATAAAATATTTGTCAGATTAAATTATAACTATACAAAATCTTTTTATTTTGTTATTACTAAATTATAACTAATCTACACAATCTCTAAAAAGTTGAGACGGCTGTGTCAAGTATAATTACAAAATACAAAAAAAATGAAATTTATTTATCATCTTAATGAATGATTCTTGAAGTGTTTTGTCTACTAGCATGTATTACACTATGTCAAATATTTGTTTTAGTAGACATGCAAATTTAGTAGTAGTATTGAAGGGTCTTCTAACTTTTAAATCATTTATCTTCGGGTTTATCCATCAAATCATGCCAAACAAAAAAAGTTTGAAGGATATAAATCAAAATAATATATATTAATAATATAGAGTAAAAGTCCAAATCAAGTATAAATTAGCAGACGATTGACACAAAATATTCTAAAAATTAAAACAAAGAAATCAAATAAATACAAATATAAGAAGAAAATACTACTAGGCAAAAAAACCAAACTAGCCTACAAACACTCCAATTAAGGTCAAGTTATATCTCATATCATAGGGACCACCAAAACCCGAGCAAAGACCACAAAGAGAAGAATAAAAGAAACACACGTATAACTTGGCCAAAATCTTGATCTACTATTGATCAATCCAAATGATTGAGTTTCTAAGTCATTTTGTGAATTTGTAAGAGTTATTCTATAATCTAGCAAAAAACCATTTCCAAGTAAAAAAAAATACCCCTCTCCTCCATTTTTTTTCATGTTTTTTGAAGAAGCAGAAAACACAATCTCATTACGAGCCCTCCAAATGGTCTAAATCACATCACGCCAGATCATAGACCCCACCCCACCCCCCCCCCCCCCCCCCCCCCCCATAGACTTCACTCTGCCACCTAAAGAAAGAAAAATCTCAATGAGAAGACTAGGGTCCATAGGAAGAACTATCTGCCACCCAATCATTTGAAAAACCTATACCAGACACTACTAACTAAACCACAAGTGACAAACAAGGGAGAAACCGACTCGAAAAAAAAAACCCGCATAAAGGACACATGGTAATACCAAGGTCTACAATCACATTTCTCTTGAATAAATTCTCTCTAAAGGAGAACATATCCAGTAGAAGTTGTCAAGAGAAAACAATCACCTTAGAAGGTATCCAACTACCCAAAATGTGGGAGGAGAGTAGGTGGCTTGAAAAATAAGAAGCCAAAAAAGAATGATAACCATAGGAACTCGAGAAAGTACCATCCCTTGCAAGCTTCCAAATCTATTTATCCGTGTCAAAGGAAAAAGTATACCTTCGGATAATCAAGAGGATTTCAGTAACAACAGGTTTATCATAAATGAAAAAAAGCCTCATCCACCAAAAGTCCTTAATGAGGATCTCATCTACCCACTTACCTACCTCTCCCACACCCCATCAAGATAATCAGTGATTGTAAATAACCTAGAAAACGTATCCTTAAGAGGTAAACTCCTAATCCAATAGTCATTCCAAACAGAGGCCTGAGACTCTAATCCGACCTTCATAGTGAAATCATCCACAAACTAGTCAAAAGAGTCTTCTTGCTTAGAGCCAAGAAGGGAAGCTCCTTTCCTCGCAGAGGAGGAGTTCCAAAAATTTGTATCTCCACCACCCTTTAAAAAGGAGACAATAAAGACGCCATAACAGGCAACAAGGACATTTCTCCAAATACCAGAGGCACCCGAGATAAGACGCCACTTTCACTTAGCCAAAAGAGCTAAGTTGGCCAGACAAATATCTCTAACCCCCAAGTCACATTCACTCTTAAGATTACACATATCGAACCAACTAACCCAAAAGATTTTATATTCTCTTTTAACATTGCCCCACAAAAACTGTATTTGAATCTAAACTATTTTCCTCCAAACTATTACATGCATTTCCAGAAATGACTAGAAGAAAACAAGAAAAATATTAAGCACATAGTTAAGCAGAACCACCCTCTGCCAAGCTAACATACATGTTTTTCCAAGAATTGAGCCTCTTATATAAAAGATTAATAAGGGATCCCAAGCATTTTATCGTTTGGGAATAGCCCCAAAAGGAAGCTTCAGATACTTAAAAAGAAGGGTCTCAATCCTATAATGAAGAGAGTTGACAACGGAATCCAAAAACACATAGTCCATATTAACCCTTATCTTACTACTTTTAGAAAAAATCACCTGAAGGCCTGAAGCCAGCTTAAAACCCCTAAGAATAACCTTTATAGTACAAAGGTTTTCAACAGATGGATCCACTAATATAAGAGTATCATCTACATACTAAAGATGAGAGACCCCTAATTCTGAGGCTCCTATCCTAAAACCAGTGAGAAGACCCAACTCAATGACCTAACTAACCAATCACGTAACCCTTTGTCTATAAGTAGGAAAAGGAAAGGAGCTAGGGCGTCCTCTTGCTTCAAACACCTTTGAATTCTAATATCTTGAGTTGGTAAGCCATTAACCAACACCGCAATATTCCCACCAAAAACACAGACTCCAACCTAATACCTCAACTTATCCTTAAATCTAAATCTAACTAGCATAAAATCCAGAAACTCCCAACCCACAAATTCACAACCTTTCTCAAAGTCCACTTTAAAATGAGATAACGTTCCTAGACTTATTAGCTAGATCAATAACTTTATTCATAGTCACCACACTATCCATCAACATTCTACCTTTCAGGAAGGAATTTTGACTAAGGGAAACAACATTTTCCATGCACTTCCTTAGTCTAGCAGCTAACACTTTAGTCACTGACTTGTATAAAGAAACAACCAAAGAAATAGTCTAAAATCGTTTAACTTAATAAGAGATTTGATCTTAGGAATCAATGTGACAAAGTAAGAAGCAAAAGAAAAAGATAACGAGGCAAAACAATGAAATTGATCAAACTTAACCCCAACGTCTTCCCTAAAAAGATTCTAAAAACTTCTTAAAAAGGAGAAAGAAAAACATCAAGGCCACAACTCTTGTTCCCCTCACAGAAGGCAATATCACCATCTAACTCCAGAAGAATAAAATAAGTAGTCAAGGCAGGGTTATCCTCGATAGAAAGATATCAAAAGATTATCCTATCTAGGAGAGGCGTGTCAAAATTAGGCTTCTTGGAAATCTCTAAAAAATAATTAAAAATTTATTGCTTAATCTCATATACCGTTTCCAACCAAAGTTCCCTAACCTTCAAGGCTAAAATATAATTCTTCCTACTCCTACTATTGACAGATGCGTGAAAGAAAGAAGAGTTATACTTGTTTTTGTTAAAAAACCATAAACCAGTTTACCTCCCCGATGCTAGCCAGGGATAGTCGTAAAAGTGTGGTTGGAGTGTCTGTATAGGTATATGATTTATGGCCACCATTGTTGGTGGTCCAAGGTTTTTCGTAGGTTTACTTTTTTTTACTTTATTCCTTGTGCAAATGCCCCCATTCATTTGGACTTCAGACCTCTTGTTATATTCAATGTCCCCCCTGGATCTGAACAATTATGATTTAATAAGCTTCATGGCCATAGTGAGCGTAACCCCCTATTAATCATTTGTAACAGCTTAATAAGTACTTGTAACTGATGTATTAATCATTCTATAACTGTTTTTGTTCTTTGATTGCTCCTTTCCAGCCCGGTCAATTGAGTATGCCGACCTCATAAGAAATCTTGGACTATACACACTATCCGACCTCGTAATAATTCCTCGACTTTCTATCTTTTCTGGGTTATATACCTGCCGTATCAAAATTTAAGAAGTGAAATCAGTCCTAAAATTCTGGGATGTACATAAGCCCCCGGGCATGAATCCTGAAAAAGATGAAATATCCGGACAAAAGAAGCCCAAAATTTTATCCTATATTTGAAGATAAGGTACAACACGACCTACTATTACCTGCATGTTCTTTCTGAATCGGCACAATGACGTGATTGGAAATGGCAATCTTATTATAACATGGGCCATATATTTGTGCTAGATTTTTGCTCTCTCTCTCTCTCTCTCTCTCTCTCTCTCTCTCTCTCTCTCTCTTGTAATATGATCAGATCATTTTGAAGATCTTGAATTTATAACAAGGTTGTATTATACCTCTATTGATCTTTGATGATTACCTTTCGTTTAAGCCCAAAGCGTATTTTGAGAAGATCTACAACTTTATTGATGTCGAAATACACTATGTTTTTAATAAAGAAACCATAGATTCCTAGTAGATAGTGTCGTCTTAGAACTCTGAGGGTTCTGGGTATAGAAAAATCGGAGAGCCTCAGGGGTCCTCGATCTTTTTAGGCATCGTAGAACTCGGTGAGTTCTAGAAACGGAGAAATCAGAGAGTCCCATTGGGGTCTCAATCTATTGAATCTCTATTTGACTCACTCCAATGCTTGGTCTTGTTCTTAGATTTATGCCACCTATGTAGGTTTTGAGTATTGTGGTCGTCCAGGCTCCATTACCGGATTCCCTCACAGTACTCTGATTAAATAAGATCCGGTCAACCCTAGATCATTGAATTCAGGTTCATCCACCCTGGTCAGGCTATATGTAGGTGTAGCGTGCGATTTTTGTCGGTGACGTGACCACCTTACCGCAATGGTTGGAATTGGGTTCTACTTTCTGATTTTTTATTTATCCTATGAAGGTGGAAAGGAAAGGGAAGCTATCTAAAACTAACCTTGCACGCAAATGTTTTCTTTAATAAATGCTAAGAGATTGGGGGGTTCGGGGTCAGGTTATACAAAGGGAAGTTGTCAATCACTCAGTGTATATATGGTTATTCATAAACTTTTTATTGCATATTTCTCTGTTAATTTAACAGCTTTCTGGTGTTTGAATGTCATGGGTTGGGAAAGTTTCTCCTTTGGGAGTATTGAGAGGGTGTTTTTGTTGTTTTCGGGTTTTCTAATGTTTTTGTAAAGGTACTGGACCTAAAGTTTTTGATTTGTGTGCTCGCTAAGATTTTGCAATCTTATGCCTACGTATTCCCGTAAAGATACTCGGGAAATCAGAGCAATCGTACTTCCTCCTATTATATGGGAGGAAAAGATATTTGGTGTCTTGATCAAAGCCCAAGATTGAAGCTAAAGGTTATTTGTGTCTTGTTCAAAGCCCAAGATTAAAGCTAAAGGTTTGACTGAGAGAGAATTTGTCATCTCTAAAGGAAAATATCTCACCTGTTCATCACAGTTGTTGAAGGATTGGTTATAAAGGGGAATTACTTTAAACTGGAATGTATGGAATCCAGTAATGCCATAATTTCCTTTATAAGGGAATTGTCCTGAAGTAAGAAACTTTAACTCAGTGTAGAGCAATGCCATTTTTCCTTAGGAGTCTTCCATGCTAAGAGAGGGACATTGGCTTGGATGTAAATAATCCAGAGGCTTGCCACTTACAACAGTTAGATAAAAAATGATTTTTGACCAGGATAAGAGAAGGACCACAACTTGGATTTTTGAATCAACAAGTGTGCCACTTACATCAGTTATCTGGAATTAGGGTTTTTTTTATTGTCTGTTTTGATATATGATGTACAGAGAAATGTCTTCATACAGAGAGAACTCTTGATATCCTCTGAGGGAATGTTGATTTATGTGTGCTTTGATCAAAGCCCAAGGTTGAAGCTAAAATATGGACTCTACTTAGGGAGTTTTATATCTGTCTTGTACAAAGCCTAAGATTGAGGCTGAAAAGAGATTGACTCAGTGGAGAGTATGATCTGTCTTGTACAAAGCCCAAGATTGAGGCTGAAAAGAGATGGACTCCACTAGGGAGGTTTTATCTGTCTTGTACAAAGTCCAAGATTGAGGCTGACTCTACTGAGGAAAATCATTATACAAAGCCTAAGAGGAGGCTGGCTGGGGAAATTCTTATATGAAGCCTAAGAGGAGGCTTGGCTTCTGCTGAGGACTGTTGAAATCCAGAGGCAGGTCCCATATGTATTGGGGAATCCAAAGGTTTTACTCTTTTTGGGGATCAAAGGGGAGAGTTACAGTATCAGATACCATGAGGCTTTGATTCGGTTAGGGTTTTATTGATGGTAAATTGACCCTGTATGGGTTTTTTAAGGTGAAGATTTAATCCTTGAGTTTGAAAACATATGGAGGTTTCAAACTCTGCTGAAGATTAATGTATTGATGAAATGATCATGTTTTTTCCTGTGCTTTTAGGAAGCTTGAGGGCTTCTTTGAGATCCAAGAGGAGATGAGACTTTCCAAGTCTACTGGTATGAAGAGGTTGACTCTTAGTGGGAGAATAATCTTTGTATGATGCCCAAGAGGAGGCTGATGTTTTAAGGGACGAGAATCAACCCTAGAATGGTCTGATGTTTTGGAATTCTGACTCTCCAGAGGATTGAACTAGTAGAGATGACTAAGTTTTGCCCTATACCTGTAGAAGGTCTTCGGGTCTTTCTACTAAGCCCAAGAGGAGGCTGAGAACTTCTAGGAGGCATGTGGGTCCTTGTACAAAGCCCAAGAGGAGGTTGGGGATGCTTTTAGGAAGCCTGTGGGTCCAAGCCAAAGAAAAGTTCAAGAAAGGTTTCACCGGGAATTAATCCTTTCATTGCAGAACAGTTTTTAGGGTTTGAAGAAATTCAAAAGAGGTTTCACCGGGAATCAATCCTCTCTGGGAAATGAATTTCTTGTACACATATTTCTAAGTTAGGACAGTCTTGAGAAAAGTTTCACCGGGAATAATGCCTTTCTCTGATCCATATTGTATAAGCCCAAGAGGAGACAAGACTGTATCTGGAATTTCCTATGGGGGACTAGTTTTGACTATGTTGAAAGAGTAACCACTGGTTTGATCTAAAACTAGACCTAATTGCTGGGGAAAACTCTAAGCAAGTATACACAAGCATATATATATATATATATATATATATATATATATATATATATATATATATATACAGATGAAATATATAAATAAGTATGTCTTGAAGAGATAGTGGAACTTATAGTTGTGCAAGCCCAAGCATAGTAACTACAGCTGTATGGTTAATTTTTTCAAGAAATTGAAGAAAGTTTTGATAAAACTTTGAATTTGAATCTAAATAAAAAAGAAAGTTGTTTTAAAAGGAAATTTGGGGCTTATACTCAATGAGAGGCCCAGATGATCTCTTTTGGAAAGGCGACGACCGCGTCATAGTTTTGAAAATCACAGAGGGACTTATACAATGACTAAGGCCCAAATTATTGTATTTTTCAAAAGAGGTGGGTCTTGCACTCTATAAAGAGGCCCAAAAGTTTAATGTAATACAAGAAATGGGGCTTACAACTCAAGGAGATGCCCAAATGAAAAATAGCGATCGCACAGTTATTTTGAAAATCGTATCGGGACTTATACAATGACTGAGGCCCAAATTATTTATGTACAAAAGAGGTTGGGTCTTACACTTTATTAGAGGCCCAAAAGTGATTGAAAAAGAAGAAAAATGGAACTTACAACTCAAGGAGAGGCCTAGATGAAAATTGTTTTGAAAACGACGATCGCACCGAGATTTTTAAAATCATGTCGGGACATATACAATGACTGAGGCCCAAAAAGTTAATGTGTGACAAGGGATCGGTCTTACACTCTATTAGAGGCCCAAAATATTTTTTGAAAAAAGACATGTGAGGGTGAAAACAATTAAAACCCTAATTTGATTTAAAAATTCATTTTAATTTGAATAAAAATCATTTAAAATGATCAAAATTATCAAACATGTGTGAAAAACAAGTTGTGATCTTGGATTAATGTTTGAAAAACTATGTTTTATTCATATGATAACTTGAAATTCATTTATGTTTGAAAAATCAAGTGAAAGAAAGGTTTTTAAATGCTTAAAACAAATAAACAAGAAATTCTTAGTGAAAATTAAAAATATATTAAACAAGTAATATTTTTTTTGATTTTTTTTATGGAATACATTATTTTAACATTTTTGTGAATTTTGAAAAAAATAATCAATTAAAAAACATTAAAATCCAGAGAGAAATTAATTTTTGAATCAATTAATAAAATTAACTAAAAATTCAAAAATTTAAAAATTCAAAAAAGGCGCCAAGAACACTTGTTCTTGCTAGCGCCTGTTCTTCTTCCCCAGATTTGCAAAAACTCTCCTAACTCCCTGATTACTCAATGATTTTGCACGATTCAAACATCAATCTTACTCGTTTTTGAAAAAGGAACAAGATGGTACCATTTAATTTCATTTCTTTTAAGTGTGGAGAGAGTTATCATGTATGAACACAGAAACCCTAGAATTTGCAAAAACTATCATGAAATCCTAAACACGAATGAAACATGGCAATTGATTGAGGGTGATCTATGAACTACCAGAAACAAGTTGGTAACTTGAAAATAAATTGATGATGCATGTAGTATAGAGTTTGAAGGTTTCAAGCTTATTTGTGCTTGCTTGTGCAAGAGGATTTTGAATTGTGTGTTGGAGGTATTACAGATGCGTTGTGAGGACTTAGACAACTTCATTATACCTTATGAAGTGTGTTAAGATGCCTGACCTTGATTGGAGATACTTGGATCACCTTGTGGTATCTCAACTGCAAATAGGCGTCAAGTGGATTTTGAGGTATATGATTATGATGTTCTAGATGAAGAATGAGTGTTTGAACCGCTTATATGATATATTGGATGTGTTTAGATCATAAGCTGTGGTGGAATTGCTCTCTAACTAAAAATTATATGGTGACTTGCAAAATAAGGCATTTCTGGTTTTTTGAAAGAGATTTTGAGGAAAGCAAGTGTTATCAAGCTTTGGCAGCAATAGTGAATGGTGGCTAGTACAGTCTATTGTCCAATGGTTGCATAAAGGAATCTCAAGTCTTCTCTAGCCATTGACCTGGGTCAATCTTGCAGGTCTATGGTCTTCTGTTGCAGGGATAAGGCTTAACTCGTTCAGTTGTATTTGCCTCAGTACATGCCACCTTGATGCATCCATTGAATGCTCAATGACAACTTTGAAGTTTTGGTTTTTGCATCATTGTATATCACATGCATAAATGATGATATTTTGACTTGGGAGACTTGTGGCTCAGAGATATTTTGATTTGATCTGATCCTTAATGTTTCTAGAAGGACTACAAGACTTGTAATTTCACAAATTAGCCAATTCGAGCAAATGACCTATAATCTGCCTTGGGAAGAAATCTGCTTTTGGTGCTATGTTCCAAGGGTTATAACTTCTTGCTCAAATTGAATTTGGAGATGATCTGGTACTTGTTGGAAAGCCCTCATGACATACTTTAACTTTAATGTCCAACATTGGTCCTGGTTCAGCTTGAATCATAATGAAAAATGGCCTCAAAGTTGGTGAAAAACCAAGACAGATTCTGTCCAAAATTTTCACTAAGTGTTGGAAAAAGTGGTCATTTTCATGTTTTTGTGATTTTGATCAATCCATAACTCAAACTCCATGAGGATTTGGAATCTTTTGTAGTTGAAAATTTTGAAGTATGTCATGTGAACTTTCATTTGAGCTTTGGATGGAAGAAAAAGGCCTTGTGGTTTGGAAGTTATGACCTTGCAAAGTTAGTACCAAATCACTTTTGTTCCATAACTTAGAAAATTTTAAGTTTCCTATGGTAGAAAGTTTTAAGTTTCCTATGGTTGCCCCTTTTGCAAGTAACCCTATTTTTCTTGATTTTTCTTGATGGATGATGATCAAAACCATGCATTAACATTGTTTTTGACTTAGAGGATCCACATTTGTGAAAAAATTCAAAAAGTCAAACTTGATTTTGGACACAGTTGACTTTTTGTTAGATGAATTCTAGACTGTGTGATCTTCTATGCAATCAAGTTCTTGACCTAATTCAAACCTAATTGATGGATTCCATAGGTATTTTAGGGTGTCTTGCATCATGTCCCAAGGTTTGGGAACATGTCTTGGTCCAAAGTCAAAGGTACAGTTGACCTTTTCTTGAAAACCCTAATTGTGGTCCAGATGAATTTGAAACTTGTTAATCAAGCTTCTTGGATCAATACATTATTGTAAATGGATCAATGTGGTGTATTTGAGGCCCTCAAATCATGTCTTGAAGTCTTGGTTCATGTCTTGCCTCAAAAGTCAACTTAGGGGTGAATTAGGTCAAGAAACCCTAATTCCTGATTTTTGATGAATGCTTCCTCTGAGGCTATTTTGACTTGATGATTGGACTCATAAGTCCCTTTGAGCATTTTGGATCATGTTTTTATGTATTGGCCCATGCCCAGATGAAAATTTTCCCCTGGAGGCCTTGGTCGACCAAAACCCTAATTTGGTGACATTGGGGATCTCGAGGCTTGATCAGCTTGAGATGTTGCACTCTTGTGCTTGATTCTTGATATGGGAGACCTCTTGATCCTTCATAGATGTTTGAGAGGCTTGACAAGTTGAAGATCATGTCAATTCTTAATTGATCATTTGTCTGAGTGCTCTGAGAGGGCTCAAAACCCTAATTCTTGATTGTAGTGAATGCTCAACAATCCTTGAAGATATTGATGAGGTATGATGGTACATCCATATTGTGGTAATGATCTTCACAATGATGGGAAATCTTGTGGTTAAAATTTGGGGTATGACAGATGCCCCTATTTAATCTTCTTGGACCCGAAGGTGTGAATGGCGGAGATATTCAGACATTCAGGGTGCAAGAGGATTAAATATCGGAATACCCAAAATTTTGAATGTGTGTTGTGGTGAGAATCAGATATCAAGCTATTAATAACTTGAATCACACATCTTTGAAATTCACCACTGAGCTTTGAATTATCCAAAGGAAAGGGTAAAGATCGAAGAAAACCCTAATTGCGCTATGTAAAGACACAGCTAAGAGATCTAAGGTTCGGGGGTTAGTTATACCTAGGGAATGTGTTAGCATCCTAGATATCTGTAGTACTCTACAGGAACATCTTGTTTGCATTTGTGTTATGTTATTGTTTGCTTGCCAAGGTAATACGATAAAGGTAAGATAAAGACCTAATGGTAAAGACCAAGGTGATAAAGGTAAAGACCTAGGGGTATATACACTAATTATGCTCGCCAAGACGTTGCATCTCGTGCCTACGTATCCTAATAAGGATGGAATCAGAGCATTCGTAGTTCACCTCAACAAGGGTGAAGAACCATTGACTATGGTCAAAGTTCCAAGGGGTATGAGTGTAATACTCATACAGAGTTAAAGAACTCTCTAGGTTTAAGTTGAAAGGGTAAGTCTAAGAGGATGACTTTGAACAAAGTCAAAAGGGAAGTGAGTACTCATTATGATGAGAGTCACATAGAGTTTAAGAACTCTATCTTAATTCTAATTTAAAAAGGGGTAAATGGCTCTAATGAGGCCAAAGGGAGATGGAGCACCATTATGATGATGCTCACATAAAGTTGAAGAACTCTAGGTTAATCCTAAGTTGTAAAGGTAATTGGCTCTAATGATGCCAAAGAGGAAAGTAAACATCTATGATGATAGTGCTTACAAGAGGAGTAAGGATCCTAACCTAAGGTAAGTCAAGGAGAAATGGCTCTAATGAGGCCAAGGAAAGGAATGGCTCTAATGAGGCCAAGAGGTAATGAGCTATCTATGACATTAAAGTCAATATAGAGACTTTCCTTTGGAAAGCGGGAACAAAGAGGGTTAAAGAGAAGAGCTAACAAGCTAGCCTCACTTAAGGGGATAACTTAATAAAGTTGGAAAATAAAGATAACAAATAATATTCACACATAAATTTAAGGATGTTAATAAACACATATATACAACATATGGATTATGATGGTGAATGTGATGACATTCAAAGTAAACATTTAAGAAAGTTTACAAGTGGCAAGTTAACAAGGTTATTTATTAATGTGGGCAAGGTAAACACCTAAAGGGATCCTGATACAAATCTAGACATATTAATCAATTAGGTGATGGCCTAACATGGGGCATAGTCTTTGACAAAGTCCTTGTACAAAAGAGAAAGTATCACCTAAGTAGTATATTTGAAATCACTTTTAGGAAAAAGGAAAAGTTAAGTGTTTTAGGGATATATGCACATGGTGTGACTTAAGTTGATGGTTTTATACATTAAGATGTTATAAACATGGGAAAAGAGTTATAATTGTAGGCAAAGACCTAACTAAAATTTCAAGGGGATGATAAAAGTTTACAAGCTTAAACATATAAACATATACACTTAAAAGTGCACCTAAATCAAACAATACAAATGTGTACAAGTTCAAACCATGGTTCAAGGGTCTAAACACGTTAAGACAAGTTGTTCAAATCCTAAAAGTACCAAGAAAACAAGGGATGCTACCAAAGAAGTCAAAACATCTCTTAAGAAAACCCTAAAATCTACATACTTTTCACATACATAACTAACCTAAAAATTAATATTTTTGGAAAATCTTCAATGCTATAAGAAAGTAGGCAGCAAGATGAAAATAATGCAAAAATAATGGGTTTAAAAGCATAAAAAATGAGAGAGTTATGGCTTGGTGAAGTTGTGAAGAAAATGAAAGAAATAAGTATCAAAAAAATAAGGAGCATGGTCTTAATGGGGTTTGAACATGCTCCCTCTTGGTCAGTGTTAAAAGGCTTAACCAACTGAACCATTTGTATGGCTTGTATAACATATGTCTCTATTAAAATTAATATGAAACCCATTCCTGAATGCATAACTAAAGCAAAAATGAGCAGAAGCAAAAGGGTTGACACAAGGATCGAACCCAGGACAAGATGGTCAGAGGGCAAAGGCAAAGCAGAGGTAGCGCCACTAGGGTTGCCAATACATCCATTTACTAAACTGAAACAAAAATATAATATATGAAAGTCTCTTCTAGAAACCAAAATGGCCATGGCGCCATTGTCTTCTTCCTCTAGTATTCAAAAATTTCAGAAACCTAACATCTCCAAATCTTAATGGATTTCAAAATTATAAACATGAAAATCATTCTATATTTCACAAGGAATACAAATGTAACGTTTAATTTCATTTATTTTCAACTTATCCCTAACTATCATGTCTGCAACAAATAAACCCTAATCCTAAAATCTATAATGAAATTCCATATAACACAGGTTCTACTCAATTAACATGGGGTAAACACTCCTCATCTGATGATAAACAACATGGTATTTCAAATAAGTGCAAATGATGACAGAATCAAAAGCTTAAAAGTCAAATTATGCTTACCTATTGGAGCTGGGTCCAATGCCCTCTTCCACCTGTTACAGTCACTGGTTGATGATCCAAAATGACTCTATGAACTCATAGGAAGCTTTAGCAATGGTTGGCTTGCACTGAACTGGCCTTAAACTTTATACTCGAATCCTCTTGCAAGAATGAGAAACCAAAACTTGAACTCCAAGGAAGTGGAGTTACAGTCACAAAATGGGACTTGGAATACTTCAGGTGATATTAATGGAGGGTGATGGAAGGCTTGGATTGGATTGAAGAGGTCAGGATGGAGATTACATATAGTTTATGCAGAAAGTCAACACTTTCAAGGGTTGAGAGTTGACTTTCTGATCTATGGTGTTTTGGATGATTGTGAGGGTTTGAACAGGTTCAATGGATGTTTTGTAGTTTGCATGGATGATTTATTTGAAGGTTTTGTGGCTAAAATTGATTGTGGAAGTGTTTTTGCAAATGTGTGGTTTTTGATTCCAAAGAGTGGATGAATGCAAGATTCTTCGTCTCAAAGCTTTCTCAATTGTTTTTCTCAGGTTTTGTTGTGTGTTTAGAAGTGTGTTGTGGTGCTTTATTTATAGGCAAAAGGGTGAGAGAGGTCAGACTGCAGAAATGCAATTGATATGGTTTTGGTTTGGTTGAAACTTAGTTGAAATGCAAGTGGATTTGCAAAGGTGTTTCCAAATTTCCAAGGCAGTGGTGCAGAGACTTTCTAGGGTGGTTGAGCACTTTTGAGGCTTTGCTTCTGTAGTACAAAAGGTTGGAGTGTAGAAGAGACAAGTTGGTAGCTCAAAGAGCTGACTTTATGCATAAAGTGACCTTTTCCAAAATGGAAGCCATGTCTTTATGCCATAAATAGCAAGATCACTTGGTTAATGCTCAAACTTGATGGATAATAATTCTAAACTCGTGTAATCTTCTGAAAAAATGAAGATTTTCAAGTAATCTCATCTGAAATGCAAAGATTTGCAGCATGGAAATGGTTTTGCTTCAAGTACATCAAGTGGAAAACCTTAAAAACCAAGTTTCAAACCTCCAACTTTGTGGCTTCAAAACTCACAGCTCACACATTGGATTTGGGAGTTCTTGTACTTTTTAGAAAGCCCCAAGTATGCTCTACAATGTTCATGTTCACTCCAAGTTCTGAATCCAAAGGGATCAAGGTGAAAATTTGGGTTTAAGTTGGTTGAAATTTGGGAAAAATGTGAAATTTCACTAAGTCCTAAACCTGCCTTAAACTTCTAAGCCTCATAACTTAAAAATTAAGCCTCTTTTGGGGTATGACCCTCTAATACACTTTTAAAGTTCATAATGAGGGCTTCAATTTGAGATTTGGATCACAAAAATTGGATGTGTGGATTGAAGGTTACGACTCTTCAAAGTTCACATAAGGACTAGGTTTTTCACACTTAGAAAAATTTCATTCATCCAACTTTGCCCTTTTTGCAAGAAACCTCTTAAATCTTGATTTCTCATGCTCCAATTCAAATATCGAACATGTCTTGATAGAATATGGCTTGAATACTTCATCTTGGACCCAAAATACCAAAAGTCAAAGGTTTGACTTTTCAGATGAAACCCTAATTTCTCCATGAATTCAACTGTGTGATCCTTGATGATCTTGCTTTCTCAAACTTCCCAAAAATCATAGATGACTTCCAAGGATGTATATGAACACATGGAATCATGTCCGAAGACTTGGGATCATGCCTTGGTCAAAAGTCAAAAACATGGTTGACTTTTCCTAATAAAACCCTAATTTGGGGCCAGATGAACTTGAGGTTCATTGCACTTGTGATGGGAGCCAACTAATCTTGATTTATTGATGAATAAGGCCTCTTGAATGTAAGTAAGCTCAATTGGTTGATGAACCAACCAAGACATTGATTGATCACACCAGGATTCCCTATGAACTTGAGGTTCATTGCACTTGTGATGGGAGCCAACTAATCTTGATTTATTGATGAATAAGGCCTCTTGAATGTAAGTAAGCTCAATTGGTTGATGAACCAACCAAGACATTGATTGATCACACCAGGATTCCCTTGTAATTCCTTAGGTCAAAACCCTAATTTTCACAACTCCTGATTTTATGATTTCTCTTGATCCAATCACATGAGATCATGGAATATGGCTTGAAAACCTCATGATTAGCCCTCAAGACCAAAGATTGAGCTTTTGGAGCCTCAGATGACTTTCTTGACCAGATGAATTCAAACACCTTTCCCAATCATCTAAGGAGCACTTGAGGTAGATGTATTGTACCAAGAAGTTCCTTAAGAAGCCTTGAAAAATATGAGAGCTTAGCTTGTTGCCCTTGTCTTCACTTTGTGCAAAACCCTAGCTTTCAATGGAAGAACAAACTAGCAAAATATGAGGGTTAGTTGACAATGCATAGATGATTGATCCCTAATGCAAATGCAGGAATGTCATGACATCTAAGGGGTAAAATTTGGGGTATAACAATTGTCCCTATTTAAATAACTTTACCAGATGGAACGAGTGATGATAATGCTCGTGAAATCTTGGTGAAAGGTATTTAAAGATAGCAAACCGAAAATTTTGCCCTTAGATGCAATGTTATGCTAATGCTAACATGCTATGAACTTCTAATATGATGATATGATGGCATGATGGTGCAAAATGCAGACAAAACAAGACATGAAAGGGATAAAGGTAAACACGCACAGATGAGACTTACTGGGGATGAAGGGCAACAACCAACAGGAGAGGCTTACCGGGGAATGACTAAGAAGTCATCGGGGAAAAGAAAATAAACTATAGGGAACTCCAAAGATCCTCACTGGAGGTGGAACCCAGACAGGTGTTCTCCACTGGGGAATGATCCAGGGAGATGAATAACAGGTTCAGATATGACTGGACGACTTCAGGGGGCGACAAAGGGTAGACAAACTCTTTACTGGGGATGAAACTAGAAAGAAGGTGTAATCTCCACTGGGTATCAATTTTAAACAAAAGACAGACACCCACAAAAGATTTTCTAGGGATTTCTTATACTGAAGAGTTCAAACGGGATCTCCAAGAAAAACTAGAAAAAATAGAGACAAACACAAACTCTGCATGCGCCAGATGATAGTAACCACATGTACTTTCAAAGGATATTAGTGATGACCAATCTTAAGATGCCAAGAATGATTGGACTTAGAAAACATGCCAGTGATTACTGGACTTAGGATACTGATCATGATCAAATCTTCAACAAATGCTAGTAACCACTGGACTTTTATGGGGATATTGGTAATGACCAAACTTCTGTTGGGGATTAGATCGTAAGATGCCAATAATGATTAGACTTTTGAAAAGCACGCCAGTAATCACTGAACTTGAATACCCGTAATGATTGGATGAAAACATGCCGGTGAACACTGGACTTATACCATACCGATAATGATCGATATTAAAACACTGTCAGTAATTACCGGGCTTGAGATACCAATAATGCTTGGATTTTGAAAAGGGAAGAGACATACAGTTATGACAGACCAATTAGGATTGGATTTTGAAACAAAAAGACATACAGTTATGACTAACCAATTATGATTGGATTTTTTAAATGATGCCAGTAATTACCAGACTAAGGAATACCAATAATGATTGGATCTTGAACAAAGAGACATACAGTTATGACTGACCAATTAAGATTGGATTTTAAACAATGCCAGTAATTACTGGACTTGAGATATCAATAATGATTGACTTTTGAGGTAATGCCAGTGGACACTGGACTTAGAGTACCAAAGAAAATAGGTCTTTAGATGATGCCAATAAACACTGGACTTTACAATACCAATAATGATTGGATTTTAAAACATGCAAGTAAACACTGGACTTGCACGATACCGATAATGATCAGTACTTAAAACAATGCCAGTAAACACTGGACTTAACAATACCAATAATGATTGGATTTTAAAACATGCCAGTAAACACCGGACTTAACAAATACCAATAATGATTGGATTTTAAAACATGGAAGTAAACACTGGACTTAATAAATAACAACAATGATTAGATGAAAACATGCCAGTAAACACTGGACTTGCACGATACCGATAATGATCGATATTAAAACATGCCAGTAAACACTGGACTTTACAAATACCAATAGAGATTAAACAACAGATGGGACATTACTGGGGTTGCATAGTGATGACTAAGCTTCCTGGGGAATATGGATAATAATCAAATTTGATGCATGCTGGTGATAATCGGACGCGAGCAGGACACAGACAACGATTCACGAACTTAAAAGAGATGCTTACCCTGAACAGGTTAAGGTAAAAGAGGTAAAGACCCAAAAGTAACACACCAAATGCTGAAATGCACATGATATGATATGATGCGAATGCTCAATGATATGTAAGAGTCAAACTTTGATGAGAGGTGAAGAGACTGGGGAAAAGGGGGAATGGATGACATATCCACTCCAATGAGCCACACTGAATCTGAAGAGAACAACCGCTTATGGGTCTAATAGGAAATATTCTTCTTTCACCTAAGGAGGTAAAGACTTTCCATATTCAACAAACATCTGTGGATGATACTGGGGAGGAGTCCTTTGTATCATGGCAATCAGTTATTATTGAAGTGTTCAATCCAAGAGGCATCACCAGCTAAACTTGCTTCATTGGGGATTTACATGTCAGATGGTTTAACAGTGCTTTCGTCACAACATGAACCATTGGGGGAGCATATGATTTTGCTAAATCGTCCCAAGAGCCAAAGTAGATTATGTTTTCACAAAAGATTTATTTTTTATTTCAAAATTTTCCGCTTTCAAAACCATTATTAATAAATAAATGAAGTTTTGCATAACAAGAAAAGAGTAGAGAAATGATAAATATCAAGCAATGAATGGTCCAAAAATCTGATTTTTTTAGAATGGCAACTTGCAAATAGCGAAGTTCCATGGAACATTACAATTAGGAAATGGAAATAAGAGAAAGGTTACATTGTATTCAATGACCACTACTATCCCTAATGACTAAGAATTCTCCAAAGCCTTGTTGCTGATGAGAGCGAATGAGCTTGAACTTCTGCTTGAATTCCTTGGTATTGGTGACAACCATTCTGACACAGTGAAACGCCTTTTGTCTATACCGGGACACTCATTTTTGCCTAGGCCGCCCTTTCAGGTTTTCAACCTAGCGAGCTCTGTTTTTATTTAATCCCTAACTTTTGCCTGAGTCTCCTTCATAGGTTATGACCCACCGGGATGCCCTTTTCTTGCCTAAGTCTCCATTTTTGGTTTTCGACTTAGCAGGCTCTTTAGGTGTAATATTTTCTTACTGCGTCAGCATTTACAGGGTGTGAGAGTTGTTCACCATCCATCATCGTATGAATTAGGGAACCTCCTGAGAATACAGTCTTTACTACAAATGACCCATTTTCCACATACATCCCTCTGAGATGGCAAGATCTTTTTTAGTACAAGTTCCCTTTCATGGAATTCACGAACACAGACCTTCTTATCAAATGCCGTTTTTATCCTTTTCTGATACAAATGACCATGACACATCACATTCAGGCGTTTCTCATCGATGAGGTTCAGCTGATCATATCTTTCTTAGACCCACTCTACTTCATCAAGCTTGGTTTCCATCAGAATTCCCAAAGATGGTATCTCTACTTCAATCGGAAGAACGACATCCATCCCATACACCAAAGAAAAGGGGGTTACCCCTGTCGAAGTCCGAACCGAAGTTCTATATCCATGCAAGGTAAATGGTAACATCTCATGCCAATCCTTATAAGTCTTGACCATTTTCTGCAGGATCTTTTTGATATTCTTGTTAGCAACTTCGACAGCTCCATTCATCTTGGGACAGTAAGGTGAAGAATTATGATGTTCAATCTTGAAGCTATCACACAACTCCTTTATCATCTTGTTGTTCAAATTTATTCCATTATCTGTTATGATCCTATTTGGAATTCCATAATGGCAGATGATTTGGTTCTTGATGAAGCGGGTAACCACTTGCTTGGTCACATTGGTGTAGGAGGCAGCCTTAACCCACTTTATGAAGTAGTCAATAGCCACTAAGATGAAACGATGACCATTAGAAGCTTTTGGCTCAATTGCCCCAATCATGTCAATGCCCCACATAGAGAACGACCAAGGTGATGACAACACATTCAACAATGTTGGAGGTACATGCACCTTGTCGGCATAAATTTGGCATTTGTGGCATTTTTTGGCATATTGGATGCAATCGGTCTCCATAGTTAACCAATAATATCCAGCCCTAAAGATCTTCTTAGACATGGCATTCCCATTGGCGTGGGTGCCAAATGCTCCTTCGTGAATGTCTTGAATCAATAGGTCTGCTTCTCGTTTGTCAACACATCTTAGCAAAACCATGTCATGATTCCTTTTGTATAGCACATCATTACTGAGGAAAAATTTGGATGACAACCTCCTCAAAATCTTCTTATCAAGAGTTGAAGCATTAGCAGGATATTCTTGGTTCTTTAGATAATTTTCGATGTCATGAAACCATGGTTTCCCATCCACCTTTTCTTCAATCAACTGACAGTAGGCTGGTTGAGTCTTGCGCTCAATTCTAATCAGTGGCGCCTCATTAACAAATTTGACCTTCCACATTGAAGCTAACATGGCTAGGGCATCAGCTATGTGATTTTCTGATCGCGGAACATGACGGAAAGTGATCTCATCATAGTATTGGATCATGTCCACAATATAAGAATGGTACGGGACCAACTTCTCGTCTCTAGTTTCCCATTCACCTTTGACATGATAAATAACCAAAGCAGAATCTCCACTGACCTCCAAGATCTTGATTCTGAGATCAATAGCTGCTTCTAACCCTAGAATGCACGCTTCATATTCAGCAATGCTGTTAGTGCACTTAAAGCACAATCTTGCTGTAAACGGGGTGTAATCACCATCAGGGTTCATAAATACATCTCCTACACCATGCCCACTATAGTTAGAAGAACTGTCAAACATCATTTTCCATCGGGAACCTGGCTCGGGACCTTCATCAGGACATGGCTCTTAATAGTCTTTCTTTATCAACATAATGTCTTCATTCAGAAATCAAACTTGAGGGGTTCATAGTCTACCACAGGCTGATTTGCGAGGTAATCTGATGAGACACTCCCTTTGATAGACTTCTGAGTGACGTACTGAATATCATACTATGATAAAAGCATGTGCTTACGGGTAAGTCTTCCAGTTTGAGCAGGATTTTCAAAGATATACTTTATTGGGTCCATTTTTGAGATCAATAAAGTAGTATGACATATCAGGTATTGCCTCAAACGCCTGGCGGCCCATGTTAAACCACAACAAATCTTTTCCAAAAGTGAATATCAACTTTCGCAATCAGTAAACTTCTTGCTCAAGTAGTAAATGGCATGCTCTTTACGCCCAGATTCATCATGTTGGCCCAAAACACAACCCATTGATCCTTCCAATACAGTCAGATACATGAAGAGGGGTCTCCTCAGAACAGATGGGACCAAGATTGGTAGTTCTTGCAAATAACTCTTGATTTTGTCAAAGGCCTGCTGACAGTCAGAGTTCCACTCTACAGTTTGGTCTTTGCGAAGCAGCTTGAAGATCGATTCACAAGTGGGAGTCATATTGGAGATAAACCTGGAGATGTAATTCAAACGACCCAGAAAACCTCTTACTTGAGACTCAGTTTGTGGAGCTGGTATCTCTTGGATAGCTCGCACTTTGTCAGGGTCTACCTCAATTTCCCGTTGACTAACGATAAAACCGAGTAACTTTCCTGATCTAACACCGAAGGTACATTTGGCAGGGTTCAACTTCAATTGATATTTCCAGAGTCTTTTGAACAGTTTCAGAAGGTGATCCAAATGGTCCTCCTCACTCTGGGATTTAGCAATCATATCATCAACATACACCTCAATCTCTTTATGTATCATGTCGTGGAAAAGAGTCACCATAGCTCTTTGATATGCTGCCCCTACATTTTTCAAACCTAAGGGCATGAACTTGTAGCAATGAGTTCCCCAAGGAGTGATGAACATAGTTTTATCCATGTCGGCAGGATCCATTCTGATCTAGTTGTAACTGGAGAAACCATCCATAAAGGAGAAAACTGCAAAACGGGCCGTATTATCCACGAGAGTGTCAATATGTGGCAGAGGGAAATCGCTTTTGGACTTGCCTTGTTAATATCCCTATAATCCACACACATTCGCACTTTTCCATTCTTTTTCATCACGGACACAATGTTGGCCACCCATTCAGGGTATTTTGAGACTGCCAGGAATCCTGCATCAAGTTATCTTTTGACCTCATCCCTGATCTTAAGAGCCATGCCAGGTCTACTTCTTCAGAGTTTCTGTTTCACTGGCGGGCACTTGGGCTTGAGTGGTAGTTTATGAACTACTATGTCTGTATCCAAACCAGGCATGTCCTGATAGGACCATGTAAACACATCCACATACACTTCAAGAAGCTTTACCAACCGTTGTCTGATCTCTGCCCCTAGCGTTGCCCCAATCTTGAATTCCTTCTCGTCCTCATCGGTTCCAAGATTGATGGTGTCAACCTATTCCTCGTGTGGCTGAAGATCCGTGTACTCATACTCACACATTTTTGCCAACTCATCTGGGACTTCATAGTCTTCTTCTCCCTCATCTTCAGCTTGGTAGATGGGTGAGTCAAAGTCAATGGTGAAAGTAGGTTCATCGAATACAATAGGTTTGTGGATTATTCTGCATAGTGGAGGGACTTATTTTATTGAAATGCACAAAATTAAATGCAAGAGGAATATTTTTGGTATTTTGAAAAAGATTTCCATTTTCCCTTAAAAGCAAAAATGGTAAATGAAAACAAGAGTGTTTAACAAAACATCTTCATTGATTAATAAAAGTTGAAAGTGGTGGCCCATACAAAATAGTCCGATAGCCTTGGGCACGACTATGGAATTGAAAACAAACAAAAAAAACAAGCATATTACTCTGGCGCAGGGAACAACACAGGGATCTCAATAGCTTCCCGGTTATCTAGTGCGGCGTCACACTGAAACACCAAATGGCTGACATCCTCATCTTCCCCGTCTTTTGTCATGGCATTGACCTGATATCCTTTGCTGACAAACACTTCCTGGATTGTCTTTGGTCGCATTGTTGTAGAAGTAGATTCTTTGCCACGAGTTGGTTTGTAACCCAACCCTTGACACTTCTTCCTTTCTTGAACTTCAATGACCTTGCCCCAGCCTGCGGGAACACCTTCTTTCAGGGAAGACTTGATACTCTTGTATGAAACAAAACATGGATTACTCGGGACCACCGGTTCTTCAATGTCCATCATGACAGCATTGGCTTTTTCAAGAGCTTGGAAAGAAGTTTCCAAAGCATCCTCATCAACCTCTATGTAGCGGAAGGAAGACAAATTACTGACCATCAAGTCCTCTTCACCATGTATGATAACCAGCTTATCATCAATCACGAACTTCATCTTTTGGTGTAATGTTGAAGTTACAACACCAGCTTCATGGATCCATGGCCTTCCAAGTAGGCAGCTGTAGGCAGGATTAATTTCCAATACTTGGAATATGATGTTGAAAACATGCAAGCCAATTAAGATTGGTAGCTCAACTTCACCCATTACAGATCTTTGTGATCCATCGAAAGCTTTGACAATTAGAGAGGTAGGTTTCATTTCATCCCCTTTGTAAGCCAACTTCTCAAGTGTTCTCTTAGGTAAAACATTTAGAGAGGAGCCAGTGTCCACGAGGACTCTTGCCAAAGTGTCCTCTTGACATTTCACAGATACATGTAAAGCAAGATTGTGATTTTGACCTTCTCTAGGTAACTCTTCCTTGCTAAAGCTGAGGGTGTTACAAGCAGTGATATTCACAATTATACTGTCAAACTGGCCGGTAGTGATATCTTGAGCAACATGAGCTTGGGCCAATAATTTCTGTAAAGCAGCTCGGTGAGCAGGTGAACTCATTAACAGAGACAAGATTGAGATTTTAGAGGGAGTCTGGTGAAGCTGATCCACCACCTTGTAGTCACTTCTTTTGATGATTCTTAGAAACTCAGCATCTTCATCACTTGTAACCACTTCCTTTTCTTTGTCCTTGGCAGGCACAGGAGCAACAATTTCTTTGCGCGTAGTCCCTTTGAAGAGGGGAGTATAAATTCGACCACTTCGGGTCATCTTTCCAGCCCTAGCTATATTAGTTATTTCCTCACTAGTAGTTCCCACCTCTTTCCTTGGAACCACACTTGTTGACTCTTTGTCAATCACAGTAGATTCATATTTCCACGGCTTTAGAATCTCTAAAACGAAAAGGAACAGGCTGTCTAATGATTTTCGGCCTTGGTTGATTAGCAGTATAAGCAACAATAGGTTATGGTGTGTTGAACACTGGCTTTGGTTTATTGAAAATAGGGACCACAAAAACTGGCTTCGACACATTAAATATGGGCACTTTCTCTCTTGATTCTGGTAAATTGAATATGGGCTCAATTACCGCAACTTCCTCTTTCTTCACTTTACTGACTACTTGTAGAAAACCTTCATTAATCAACTGTTGAATATCATCTTGAACCAATTTGCATCCTCTGACACTGGCATCACAGTCCTCACAGTCATTGTGGCAAACCTTTACCAAACCAGCTTTAAACAATTTTGAATGAAAAACCCTGACAGGAGTCTTAATCTTAGACGCATCCATAATCAACACCTCATCATTTTTATCTTCGATAGTATTTACATTCCCATGTGATTATTCTTCACATTTGGTTGATTATCCCCAAAGGACAAAATCTTCTTCTCCATTAAACCCTTCACAACATCCTTCAGCGCAAGCATCCTTCCAGGTCATGACTGGCAGCGCCTTGGTGGAATGCACAGTGGGCGTTAGGGTTATGAAATTGCATTGACTTCTCTGTAGGTGGGCTCAAGGGTCTAGTGGTGATCAAACCTTGTTGGACCAAAGAAGGGTAAAGTTCTGTGTAAGTCATTGGAATATGAGGAAATGAAGGTTTTGCCACCTGTCTTCGGTAGGGAGTGTTTGATTGAGGGACTGGTGGCCTCTGTTGTTGTTAGTAAGCTAGAGCAATGGGAGCTTGTTGATAGCTGGGTTATTGTTGATAAACGGGCGCCTAGTGCGTGAGCAGATAATTTGAAGCTTGATGATTGAAAGTTTGAGTCACAACTGCCATTTAAGGTTGTGGGGCATACTACACAGGGTATATTGGCTGTTAAACAAAACATGGGTTAGATTGATGTTGATAAACTGGTTGTTTCCAAACTTGATTCTTCTTTCTGTCTGTCATGACTGCATTTGTCTCCCCTTCCTTCTTTTTATGGAAATTACTGGGAGGCTTCCTGTTGTTGCTACTGATTGAATTGCTTGAAGAACTAATCACCTTGCCACTCTTCAAACCGGCTTCCACTTTCACACCCACAACCACAATGTCAGCAAAATTGGTGGTAATGCTACTAATCATCCTTTCATAAAACTCGGGCTTCACAGTGTCTATGAACCAATCAGCTAGTTCTTTCTCGGACAATGGAGGTTCTACTTCGAAAGCGGTCTCCCTCCAGCGTTGAGCGTATTCTTTAAAGGACTATGAGTTGTTCTGAGACATACTTAAAAGCTGCCTATGATCGAGGGCCAAATCCATGTTATACTTGTAATGTTTCACAAAAGCATCTAACTGATCTTGAAAACTGTGAATTCTGGATTGGTCCAAACCCATATACCATTTAGCAGAGGCTCCTTTCAAGCTATCTTGAAAACAGTGGATCATTAGCATGTCATTATCCACATATGCTGCCATTCTTCTGTAGTACATAATCAAGTGCGACTTTGGGCACGTCACGCCTGAATACTGGTCGAAGCTTGGAGTCTTGAACTTCGGTGGAATCACTAAACTAGATACCAAACACACATCTCTAGCATCAGTACTAATGATGTCACTGCCTTCCATTGCTCTCATCTTTCTTTGAATGGTTTCCACACTTTCTTTCAGCCTTTCATGACGCTCGTCCCCTTCTTCATACACTTCGGGGAAATCATAAACCGGTGGTGGATTATGAAAAATAAGGTGCACTTGAGCTTGCACAGCTGGTGGAGCAAAGGTTGAGACAACTTGAGGATTCTCATGTCCCACAGGAGCAGCCTGTTGAGTAGTTGCAGCAATTGGCGGAGGTGCAAAACCATAAGGTAGCCCAAACGGTGGCACATCAACAGTGTTGACATTTCTAAAAGGCTCCATAGTTGGAGTGACAATCTCGGAGACCACGGTGGTCTGAGTATCCATCTTTGCTCTGATAACCTGTAGGACTTCCATGATCTGCCCTACGCTTCCTCGTAAATCATCTAATTCATTGTTGACCCTATCCAATTCAACGTTCTGCTCAGACATCCTTTGGCAAGCTTGGGCTCTAGTGTTGTATCTGCATCGGAGATTTAGTGTGACGGTTTCTGAAGACAAGACGACGGGATGAGACACGACAAGAAAGAATGCACATGTTATGACATGAATGAACGATGCAAATACAAATGCAAATGCAAGCAAAGCAATCAAGGAACTCAAAATTAGAATTTGCAAACATTGTAGATATCGAGGATACATCTTAAAACAATTCATTTCATTAGTCAACTTGCAAGTTTTACAAAATAGATGGTACACCTCCAAAGTCCATTACATAAGCAAACAGAAATACAACATAAACGGAACTAAGAATCTAATCCACTTGATGACGGTCCTTCTCCTCCATGGAGCTCCTACATGAGTTTGTCAATTTGGTCTTGCATCCTTGCTTTGTCAAGGGTCAGCTCCTCCAATGCCTTTTTCATCTTCAGCTATTCACTTGTATAGACTACAAGAGGCTTGCGACGCAGATAGGGCATCCTCATCACAAGGGCTATTCCACGGGCCCATTCCAAGCAAGCTTCTGTGACAGTGCCATCAAGATTCCCTAATGCAATCCATCTTTGTTTGTTTATGCAACGCCAAGCACGCGCAATCTTGTTTCTAAGCTCAGGGTTTTCTCCTTCTTCGAGAAAAAGTCTCGTCAGATTGCTAGGATCAGGTTCTTCCTCTATTGGGTGACCAAGTTGTCAGCGAGCGAGAATGGGGTTATAATTGATGCATCCCTTTCTGCCAACAAGAGGTACATTGGGGAAATCCCCACAGCTATGAATCATAAGGATCCCCCCATAAATCAGATCGTACCACTCGATGTCTGAATGTGTAAGCTCCATGAGTCTCTTGGACCAAATTGAACTGTCTTTCACATCCCAGAAGGTTGCGATCCTTGGTAGGTGCGAAATAAACCACCTATAAAGGAGAACAACACATCAAACGATTTATCCTTCTTCTCGCAGATTCTTAGAGTGAATGACATGATAGGCATCATCCAACAGAGTGGGAACCAGATTCTTGAGCATAAAATCTGGATGGCGTTGACGTCAAAAAAATCTTCGATGTTGGGAAATAAGAACAGTCCATAAGCCAACAAAGAGAAGGTGGACTCAAAGAGCACAATGTTCTTCCTATCAGTGAAATACCGAGCCTTCTCAAACAAGAATTGAGCAGGCAAACCAGAAAGTCCTCCCTTGATAGTCAAGTGGGCTCAAACGTCAGACAACCTTAGGTTCGTTCCTCTTGCAATATCTTTCCCACTGAGTTCATCTTCTAATTTGGAGAATGGAGGAAAATCATTGACACGGAGACCCATCAAAGCAGAGTATTCTTCCAAGGTCGACATCAATTGGTAATCAGGAAATATGAAGCAATGATAAATGGGATGGTAGAGCTGAACCAGCGTCTCTAACAGTCCCTCAACCCTTCGAAGTTTCAATAGCGGGAGAATCCTTCCATATCTCTGAGAAAGCTAACGAGTCTTCAATCAGTTCTCCTAGTTCCTTTAGTTGCTCAACATTAGGAACCATGAAGGTGTAAGGACAAGTACCTCTCTTTCCAAAATCCATCTTACAATGTCTACAAAACAAATTTTCAGTTCCTTGATAGGATTAGCAAAAATGCAAGATGCAATGCAAATGCAGTTGGTTTTAAGGAACACATCAGAGACATTTTCAAAAGAAGCTTTAATTTATTAATAGTGAGAAAAGTTACAACTTCAAAGTACAATTCGAGAAGCTCAAAACATAAAGAGGGAAAAACAGCTAGGCCTAAAAAATTCCAAGTAGTCCTATCTAAAAAGGCTCCACTCCACGCATCCTCTTCTGCCTCTTCAGCTTGTCGTTCTCCAGAATCAGCTTGAAGTTGGTTGTACGCTAGAGAAAAATAAATTCTCTTGCGCCACGTGCCTCGCTACTACACGTCTCTCGAGCAACTCAATTAAAACATCCTTCTCCTTCAGCTGTTTCTTCATATCCATCTATTAAACATAGATGGCATGGTGCTCCCCTTCCCAAGTGTCTCGTTCAAGTTTCATCCTTACCAAAGTCTCTTGATATTCTTTCATGCGCTCAATAGGAATGGTAGAAGGTGATGCAACGACAGGCTGTGGAGGTTTCTCGGGAAGGTATGACATCTTAAGATCACGAGCTCGGGATCAAACCCACTGAATGAATGGCTCCAAGGCTACATAATTTCTCTTTCCCATGTCATCTTTAGTCATCTTATGGATTTTCCCCCAAGCATGCAAAACTCTATCCTTAGTTTCTGCATTGGCTTCCTCGTTAAGATAGAAGAAATCGGACAAAAGGATGTTCTTAGGCTTGTCTTCCATAGGGTAACCAAACTGGCGCCTAGCGAGAATAGGGTTGTAACTAATCCCACCTCTGATACCAAGGAGTGGCACATTGGGAATTGGCCACAACTATCAATGATGACCCCTTCGTCATAAGCTGAGTCGTACCAAAACACATCAGTGTGAGTGAGAGATATGATTCTCCGAGACTAACAGAGCTTGTCTGGATTATCTTTAAAGCGTGTTGTCTGAGCCAAATGCGTAACAAACCACTTATAAAGCAAAGGTGTGCAACACAAGATGGTCCTATTTCCCTTGAGAGTTATGTGATGAATGGAGTGATAAGTATCACCAAGCAATGTGGGTACAAGGTTTCCACTTAGGAAGATCCGAATGGCATTGACATTAACAAACTCTTCAACATTAGCAAACAAAACCAAACCATAGACAAGTAATGCGAAGATTGCTTCAAAGGCATCCATTTTATTCATCTTAGCTAGGTAGAATGCCTTATCTATCAGGAACTTAAAGGGTAGGCCCTTGATTCCATTATTGGAGGTAAGGTTAGCCTTGACTTCATACATCTCCAAGTGGATAGCATCGACGATGTCTTTTGGTGAAGGAATCTTCTCTAAACAACTGAAAGGCTCTTGTTCCAAAACTGGTAGACCAAACCAATAAGAATACTCTTCCAACGTTGGAACGAGTTGGTAGTCGGGAAAGGTGAAGCAATGGTAAAGAGGGTCATAAAACTGCAACAACGTGTCAAGAACTCCATCCTCCATTTTAGTCCTAAGGATGCCAATCAACCTTCTATAGTGTTTTCTGAAATCTTCGGGGCAAGACACTAAAGCTTCCAGCTTTTTCAACTCTACCAAGTTGGGCTTCTTGAAATTGTACTTTTTGGTGTTTCTTTTCTCAAAATCCATGATACCTATGATTTGCAAAGGAAAAGACGACTGAGTTCCTTAAAAGCAACAATGGATGCATGGATAAATGTATGCAATGCACAAAACACACAAATACAGATACACTCAAACACATATACATGCAACAAAACACATAGGGCCTAGGTTTGGAGGTCACATGTGTGGAGCCATGGTCTACCCATCCCAAGAGGTGTGTACTATGGGTTTATCGTTTGTATAACAGGGTTCTAAGAATTTCCCAGAGTCATCGATAAATCTTTCGGATATTATCGGCCTACACGACTACTCGTGCGAGTTAATAATATTCTTAAGATAAACTCATCTGAGTGTAGTATCGCATGACAACCATCACAGGTCTACATCTGGATAATCACTGCACTACGTCCTAAAAAGGCCAAGTAGGGGTAAAGGGAAACTAAAGGTCCTCAGTATCACAGACTCCCAGGTCGGAAAGAGTGACATCAATACGACTACTCGCATCAGACATCAATAATCCCAAAGGGGCCTCCACTGAGCGTGGTCATCATATGCCAAACATGTTAGGACTACTCCCAACAACCGACTATTGATTACACCATAATCCTATCATATATGTGCCCTCAAGTCCGGGTTAGGACTTATCTCACCACTCAAATGTAGCAACCCCGCCAAACAAAAAAACCTAAGCAGATACAAATATACAGATATATATATATATATATATATATATGTATGTATATATGTATATATATATATATGTGTGTGTATATATATATATATATATATATATATATATATATATATTCAAGTATACAGGCAAACAAGCATATAAATAATCACAAACACAAACAAGGTAGGCTTAACCTTCGAGTTTCTTTCCCCAGTGAAGTCGCCATTTCTGTTGCAGTGAGAATTAGATATCAAGCTATTAATTAACTTGAATCACACATCTTTGAAGTTCACCACTGAGCTTTGATTTATCCAAAGGAAAGGGTAAAGGTCGAAGAAAACCATAATTGCGCTATGTAAAGACACAACTAAGAGATCTAAGGTTCGGGGGTTGGTTATACCTAGGGAAGGTGTTAGCATCCTAGATATTTGTAGTACTCTACAGGAACCTCTTGTTTGCATTTGTGTTATGTTATTGTTTGCTTGCTAAGGTAATGGGATAAAGGTAAGATAAAGACCTAATGGTAAAGACAAAGGTGCTAAAGGTAAAGATCTAAAGGTAAAGACCTAGGGGTATATACACTAATTATGCTCGCCAAGACGTTGCATCTCGTGCCTACGTATCCTAATAAGGATGGAATCATAGAATTCGTAGTTCACCTCAACAAGGGTGAGGAACCATTGACTATGGTCAAAGTTCCAAGGGGAATGAGTGTAATACTCATATAGAGTTAAAGAACTCTCTAGGTCTAAGTTGAAAGGGTAAGTCTAAGAGGTTGACTTTGAACAAAGTCAAAAGGGAAGTGAGTACTCATTATGATGAGAGTCACAGAGATTTTAGGAACTCTATCTTAATTCTAAGTTAAAAAGGGGTAAATGGCTCTAATGAGGCCAAAGGGAGATGAAGAACCATTATGATGATGGTCACATAGAGTTTAAGAACTCTAGGTTAATCCTAAGTTGTAAAGGTAATTGGCTCTAATGAGGCCAAAGAGGGAAGTAAACATCTATGATGATAGTGCTTACAAGAGGGGTAAGGATCCTAACCTAAGCTAGGTCAAGGAGAAATGGCTCTAATGAGGCCAAGGGAAGGAATGACTCTAATGAGGCCAAGAGGTAATGAGCTATCTATGACATTAAAGTCAATAAAGAGACTTTCCTTTGGAATGAGGGGAACAAAGAGGGTTAAGGAGAAAAGCTAACAAGCTAGCCTCACTTAAGGGGATAACTTAATAAAGTTTGAAAATAAAAATAACAAATAATATTCACACATGAATTTAAGGATGTTGATAAACACATATATACAACATATGGATGATGATGGTGAATGTGATGACATTCAAAGTAAACATTTAAGAAAGTTTACAAGTGGCAAGTTAACAAGGTTATTTATTAATGTGGGCAAGGTAAACACCTAAAGGGATCATGATACAAGTCTAGACATATTAATCAATTAGGTGATGACCTAACATGGGGCATAGTCTTTGACAAAATCCTTGTACAAAAAAGAAAGTATCACCTAAGTAGTATATTTGAAATCACTTTTAGGAAAAAGGAAAAGTTAAGTGTTTTAGGCATATATACACATGGTGTGACTTAAGTTGATGGTTTTATACATGAAGATGTTATAAACATGCGGAAAGAGTTCTAATTGTAGGCAAAGACCTAACTAAAACTTCAAGGGGATGACAAAAGTTTACAAGCTTAAACATATAAACATATACACTTAAAAGTGTACCTAAATCAAACTATACAAATGTGTACAAGTTCAAACCATGGTTCAAGGGTCTAAACACGTTAAGACAAGTTGTTCAAATCCTAAAATTAACAAAAAAACAAGGGATGCTACCAAAGAAGTCAAAACATCTCCTAAGAAAACCCTAAAATCTACATACTTTGCACATAAATAACTAACCTAAAAATTAATATTTTTGGAAAATCTTCAATGCTATAAGAAATTAGGAAGCAAGATGAAAATAATGCAAAAAGAATGGGCTTAAAAGCATAAAAAATGAGAGAGTTATGGCTTGGTGAAGTTGTGAAGGAAATGAAAGAAATAAGTATTAAAAAAATAAGGAGCATGATCCTAATGGGGTTTGAACACGCTCCCTCTTGGTCAGTGTTAAAATGCTTAACCAACTGAGCCATTTGTATGACTTGTATAACATACGTCTCTATTAAAATAAATATGAAACCCATTCCTGAATGCATAACAAAAGCAAAAATGCGCAGAACCAAAAGGGTTGACACAAGGATTGAACCTAGGACAAGATGGTCAGAGGGCAAAGGCAAGGCAAAGGTAGCGCCACTGGGGTGGCCAATACATCCATTTACTAAACTGAAACAAAAATATAATATATGAAAGTGTCTTCTAGAAACCAAAATGGCCATGGCGCCATTGTCTTCTTCCTGTAGTATTCAAAAATGTCATAAACCTAACATCTCCAAATCTTAATGTATTTCAAAATTATAAACATGAAAATCATTCCATTTTTCACAAGGAATACAAATGTAACATTTAATTTCATTTATTTTCAACCTATCCCTAACTATCATGTCTGCAACAAATAAACCCTAATCCTAAAATCTATAATGAAATTCCATATAACACAGGTTCTACTCAATTAACACGGGGTAAACACTCCTCATCTGATGACAAACAACATGGTATTTCAAATGAGTGCAAATGATGACAGAATCAAAAGCTAGAAGTCAAACTATGCTTACCTATTAGAGCTGGGTCCAATGCCCTATTCCACCTATTATAGTCACTGGTTGATGATCCAAAATGACTCTATGAACTCCCAGGAAGCTTTACCAATGGTTGGCTTGCACTGAACTTGCCTTAAACTTGATACTCAAATCCTCTTGCGAGAATGAGAAACCAAAACTTGAACTCCAAGGAAATGGAGTTATAGTCACAAAATGGGACTTGGAATAGTTCAGGTGATATTAATGGAGGGTGATGGAAGGCTTGGATTGGATTGAAGAGGTCATGATGGAGATTTGATGTAGTTTATGCAAAAAGTCAACACTTTCAAGGGTTGAGAGTTGACTTTCTGATCTATGGTGTTTTGGATGATTGTGAGGGTTTGAACAGGTTCAATGGATGTTTTGTCATTTGCGTGGATGATTTATTTGAAGGTGTTGTGGCTGGAATTGATTGTGGAAGTGTTTTTGCAAATGTGTGGTTTTTGGTTCCAAAGAGTGGATGAATGAAAGATTCTTGGTTTCAAAGCTTGCTCAATTGTTTTTCTCAGGTTTTGTTGTGTGTTTAGAAGTGTGTTGTGGTGCTTTATTTATACGCAAAAGGGTGAGAGAGGTCAGATTGTAGAAATGCAATTGATATGGTTTTGGTTTGGTTGAAACTTAGCTGAAATGCAAGTGGATTTGCAAAGGTGTTTCCAAATTTCCAAGGCAGTGGTGCAAAGACTTTCTAGGGTGGTTGAGCACTTTTGAGGCTTTGCTTCTGTAGTACAAAAGGTTGGAGTGTAGAAGAGACAAGCCGGTAGCTCAATGAGCTGACTTTATGCATAAAGTGACCTTTTCCAAAATGGAAGCCATGTCTTTATGCCATAAATAGCAAGATCAGTTGGTTAATGCTCAAACTTGATGGATAATACTTCTAAACTCGTGTAATATTCTGAGCAAATAAATATTTGCAAGTAATCTCATCTGAAATGCAAAGATTTGCATCATGGAAATGGTTTTGCTTCAAGTGCATCAAGTGGAAAACCTTAAAAACCAAGTTTCAAACCTCCAACTTTGTGGCTTCGAAACTCACAGCTCACACATTGGATTTGGGAGTTCTTGTACTTTCTAGAAAGCCCCAAGTACGCTCTACAATGTTCATGTTATCTCCAAGTTCTGTATCCAAAGGGATAAAGGTGAAAAATTGGGTAGAAGTTGGCTGCAAATTAGGGAAAATGTGAAATTTCACTAAGTCCTAAACTTGCCTTAAACTTCCAAGCCTCATAACTTAAAAATTAAGCCTCTTTTGGGGTATGACCCTCTAATTCACTTTTAAAGTTCATAATGAGGGCTTCAATTTAAGATTTGGATCACAAAAATTGGATGTGTGGATTGAAAGTTATGACTCTTCAAAGTTCACATAAGGACTAGGGTTTTTCACACTTAGAAAAATTTCATTCATCCAACTTTGCCCTTTTTGCAAGAAACCTCTTAAATCTTGATTTCTCATGCTCCAATTCAAAGATCAAGCATGTCTTGATGGAATATGACTTGAATAGCTCATCTTGGACCCAAAATACCAAAAGTCAAAGGTTTGACTTTTCAGATGAAACCCTAATTTCTCCATGAATTCAAATGTGTGATCCTTGATGATCTTGCTTTCTCCAACTTCCCAAACATCATAGATGACTTCCAAGGATGTATATGAACACATGGAATCATGTCCTAAGACTTGGGATCATGCCTTGGTCAAAATTCAAAAGCATGGTTGACTTTTCTTGATAAAACCCTAATTTGGGGCCAGATGAACTTGAGGTTCATTTCACTTGTGATGAGAGCCAACTACTCTTGATTTCTTGATGAATAAGGCCTCTTGAATGTAAGTAATCTCAATTAGTTAATGAACCAACCAAGACATTGACTGATCACACCAGGATTCCCTTGTAATTCCTTAGGTCAAAACCCTAATTTTCACAACTCCTAATTTTATGGTTTCTCTTTGATTTCTCTAGATCCAATCACATGAGACCATGGAATATGACTTGAAAACATCATGATTAGCCCCCAAGACCAAAGATTGAGCTTTTGGATCCTCATATGACTTTCTTGACCAGATGAATTCAAACACCTCTCCCAATCATCTAAGGAGCACTTGAGGTGGATGTATTGTACCAAGAAGTGCCTTAGGAAGCCTTGAAAAATATGAGAGCTTGGCTTGTTGCCCTTGTCATATCTTTGTCCAAAACCCTAGCTTTCAATGGAAGAACAAACTAGCAAAATATGAGGGTTAGTTTACAATGCATAAATGATTGATCCCTAATGCAAATGCAGGAATGTCATAACATCTAAGGGGTAAAATTTGGGGTATAACAGTTGCCCCTATTTAAATAACTTTACCGGATGGAACGAGTGATGGTAATCCTCATGAAATCATGGTGAAAGGTATTTAAATATAGCTAGTTTAAAATTTTGCCCTTAGATGCAATGTTATGCTAATGCTAACATGCCATAAACTTCTAATATGATGATATGATGGCATGATGGTGCGAAGTGCAGACAAAACAAGACATGAAAGGGACAAATGTCAAACACCCACAAATGAGACATACTGGGGATGAAGGGCAACAACTAACAGGAGAGGCTTACCGGGGAATGACTAAGAAGTCACCGGGGAAAAGAAAATAAGCTATAGGGAACTCCAAAAATCCTCACTGGAGGTGGAATCCAGACAGGTGTTCTCCTCTGGGGAATGATACAGGGAGATGAATGACAGGTTCAGATATGACCGGGTGACTTCAGGGGTCGACAAAGGGTAGACAAACTCTTTACTGGGGATGAAACCAGAAAGAAGGTATAATCTCCACTGGGGATCAATTTGAAACAAAGGACAAATACCCACAAAAGATTTTCTGGGGATTTCTTATACTGAAGCGTTCAAACGAGATCTCTAAGAAAAACCAGAAAAACAGAGATAAACACAAATTCTTCATGCGCCAGATGATAGTAACCACTTGTACTTTCAAAGGATATTGGTGATGACCATTCTGTAGCGCGATTTTTGTGGTTTCGAATCACGATCGCTTTGGTACTACAGTTCGATTCATTTTTTATCCTGTGAAGCTGATTAAGGAAGGGAAATAGATGTATCCAATTAACCCTGCTTGCATACTGAGTTTAAACAGATGACTGTTAGTTTACAGATGCTATCAAAAAGGGGGGTTTGTCTTAGGTTATTTTGCTTAAGAATACAGTGTCTGGACTATTTGCGAGGCTTTTGGTAAGGTGTTAGATCTGATGCTTTTGGTTGATTGACAGAGGTACTGGATTTTGAGTTTTTTATTAGTATGCTCGCTAAGATTTTACAATCTTATGCCTACGTGTTCTCGTTTAACGAAACAGGGAAATCAGAGCGATCGTAGTTCCCTCCTATTCTAAGGGAGGAAAAAGATATTTTGGTGTCTTGTTCAAAGCCCAAGATTGAAGCTAAAAGGGTATTTGTATCTTGTTCAAAGCCCAAGATATGAAGCCGAAGGGTTTTTGGTCTCTTGTTCAAAGCCCAAGATTGAAGCTAAAAGGTTTGACTGAGAGAGAACTTGTCATCTCTAAAGAGGAACTATTAATGTTCGTATGCATTGATTAAAGCATAAGTTTGATGCTAAAAGGTTGATTGACTCAACCGGGGATTTCTCTATACAAAGCCTAAGAGGAGGCTATTGACCTAACAAGAGGGTGTTTATTATTTGTCTCGTACGAAGCCCAAGATAGAGGCTAAAAGGGTTAACTCAACAAGAGAATACTAACAAGTGGATGACTCAACAAGAGAGTGCTTTTATATGTCTTGTACGAAGCCCAAGACGGTTGCTAAAAAGGCTTGACTCAACAAGAGAGTACTTTTATCTGTCTTGTACGAAGCCCAAGACGGAGGCTAAAAAGGTTTGACTCAACAAGAGAGTACTTTTATCTGTCTTATACGAAGCCTAAGAAGGAGGCTAAAAAGGTTGACTCAACAAGAGAGTCTAAAAAGTTAATTGACTCAACAAGAGAGTCTTTTATACTCAACAAGAGAGTGATTTGCTGTCTCGTACGAAGCCCGAGATAGAGGCTAAAAGGAAAGTGACTCAACAAGAGAGTCTTGAAAAGTGATGGACTCAATAATAGAGTCTGAAAAGGTTAACTCCGCTAGAGGGAATCATTGTACAAAGCCCAAGAGGAGGCTGACTTCGCTGAGGAAGGATCATTATACAAAGCCTAAGAGGAGGCTATACTTCTGCCGGGGATTCTTGAGATCCCAAGGCAGGTCCAAGAAGGGAATCAATCCTTGCAGGGGAATGCAAAAGGAATTGATAGATCAGAAACCTTGGGGCTCTGGTTTGAGATAATGTTATCTGACCCGGGTTGGGGAATTTTGGGAGAAGGACGTGGTTTTAGAACCCACAAGTTTTAACTCGGCTGGAGATTAATCCAGAATCCGGGGTTTCTCCTATGTTTGAAAGGTGCTTGAGAATGTCTTTGAGACTCAAGGGAATTAGATTGTCCAAGTCTACTGGTAGAGTTTTATCTTTTGTATGATGCCTAAGAGGAGGCCGACTCATTTAAGGGATGAGTATCAACCCTAAAATTGGTCTGAAGGTTTTGACTCCTTTTAGTAAGACAACTCTAACAAAGGATGACTAAGTTCTGTCCTATACCTTTAGGAGGTCGTGAAGGTCCTTGTACGAAGCCCAAGAGAAGGCATGAGAACTTTTAAGAAGCCGAAGGGTCCTTGTACAATGCCCAAGAGGAGGCGGAGATGCTTTTAGGAAGCCTGTGGGTCCCCAAACCAAGAGAAGTTCAAGAAATGCAATTCACAGAGAAGAGATCATTCCAGGAAAGTTCGAGAATTTGGAAGAAACTCAAGAGATGCTATTCACGGAGAATAGATCAACTCTCGGGAGGAGAGTTTCTTTGACAATTTCTAAGGGTGACAGTCTGAGAAAAGGTTCACCGAGAATACTGCCTTTCTCTTTGTTCCATATTGTTTAACCCCAAGAGAAGGGAAGACTGTATCTGGAATCCTATGGGGGATCTAGTTTTATTTGTATTCGAGAGTGACCAACAGGCTTTACCAAGTTTTAGACGTAGTTGCCGGGGAAAACTCAAAATAACTATACTAGTATTACACAGTTGATATGTGACAAGTATATAAAAGGATGTGAAAGAAGACTTATAGTGAAACAGCCCTACAATATAGTTATATACATATGAAAATGGTAAATGAAAGTGGATAAACACTTACCCATTGTAGAGCTTCCATGGTGTTTTGTTAGTTGTTCAACAAAGAAATTAAAGAAAGTTTTGATAACAACATATATTTGAATTCAAAATCAAAGGAGAAAGTGCTTCGAAAAGATTGTTGGTTCTTACTATCATACCCCAAATTTTGACCACTAAGATTCCCCTTCATTGTGCAAATCATCATCACAATGAAGGTGTATCATTATGCCTCATTAGTCTCCCCAAAGATGGGCGAGCATCCACTACAATCAAAATTAGGGTTTCAAGCCCTCTCAGAGTTCTTAGACAAAGGATCAATCAATAAATGACATGATCTTCAACTTGTCTAGCCTCTCAAACACCCACAATGGATCAAGAGGACTCCCACATCAAGAATCAAGCACAAGGTTGCAACATTCTAAGTGGATCAAGCCTCAAGATCGCTAGTGTCACCAAATTAAGGTTTTGGTTGACCAGGGCCTCCAGATGGAAATTTTCCTCTGGGCATGAGCCAATGCTTCAAAGCATAACCTAAGATGCTCCAAGAGACATCATAAACCCAATCATCAAGTTAATTTAACCTCAGGGGATGCATTCATAAAAAATCAGGAATTAGGGTTTCTTGACCTAATTCACCTGTAAGTTGACTTTTGGGACAAAACACGAGCCAAGACCTCAAGAAAGGATTTTAGGGTCTCAAATACATCACATTGATCCATTTGCAACAATGGATTGACCCAAGAAGCTTGATCAACAAGTTTCAAGCTCATCAGAACCACAATTAGGGTTTTACGGGAAAAAGTCAACTGTATCTTTGACTTTTGACCCAGGAATGCTCCCAAACCTTGGGACATGATTCAATACATCCTATAACACCTATGAAATCAATCCATCAAGTTTGATTTAGGTCAAGGACTTGATTTCATAGAGGATCGCACAGTCTGGAGTTCATCTGATAAAAAGTCAACTGTGCACAAAAAGTCAACTTTGACTTTTTGAGACATTTCACAATTATGGTTCTTTAACCTTAAAATGATGTTAATGTGTAATTGGAATCATCATTCATCAAGAAAAATCAAGAAAAGTGGGATAACTTGTAAAAGGAGTAATCATAAAAAACTTTGAAATTTTCTAAGTTATGGAACAAAGTGGCTTGGGTACCAACTTTGGAGGATCATAACTCCTAAACCACAAGACCATTTTCCCCCATCCAAAGCTGGATTTGTATCTCTCATGGCCCTCTACAAAAGCTTCAAACACAACTCATTCTAATTCCTCATGGATTTTAAGTTATGGAATGATCAAAATCACAAAAAGTGAAAATGTCACTTTTTTCCAACACTTAGTGAAATTTTCACTAATTCAGAATCTGTCTTACTTTTTTCAAAATGTAGGGGCATTTTTCACTTGGATCCAAAAAGTATCAAAACCAATTATGATCAAACAGTTGTTGTATCATATGAGGGCTTTCCAAAATGGCCAAGAACTCCATCAAATTCCACTTGAGCCATGAGATATGACAATGGCAATATGCCTTGTTGAAAACTGTCAAAGCAAGGCAGATTTGTACATTTTGCTCGATTTGCCAAATTTGTGCAAATGACAAACACACTTATCCATATGAACACCTCAGGGGGAGACCAAGGAGGGATAAACACTGATCCATAAGTCTCCCAATTCTTTGGAACCAAAAGTAGCATGCCAAACCTAGAAGTGCCTAAAAGAGGGACAAGACTCCAATTTTGTTTTGGAGCATTTAATGGATGCACCAAGGTGGCATGGACTGAGCCATTTCCAACTGAATTCAGTCAAGACTTATCCAAGACCAAGGGAACCAGCAGCCTGTGCCCTAACCTCTAGTCAATGGCTAGAGGAGACTTGAATTCTCATTGATCAACATTGACCAAACCTATGCAGCAGTTGCCAATCACTATTGCTTGCAAAACAAACTTGCTCTATTATAAATAGAGCTCATTTGTGCTCAATTTGAGTACACAAAAGCCATCAAACATATGCTTTCCTCAAAATCACCTTCTCACTTCCAAAATTGCCTTCCAAAGCAAGTCACCATCGGGTTTTGAGTTTGAGAGCAACTCCAACCAAACCAATCACACACACACCTCATAAATATCATATAGAGGTGATCCAAACACTCACAAATGACCTGTAACACCAAAATCACAAAGTCACCTCTCAAAACCTCAAAATTGGACTTTTGTGCATTTTTCAAGCCATGTCTTGATTCAGTCACTTTCCAAACCAGATAAAACCTCAAACACACTCCAAATATCATCCTTGAACTGTCCCAAATAGTTCCCCCCATTTGGAACACCATTTGAGAGAGTTGCTATTTTGGCCACTTTTGTCCCTTTTGCAAGAAAGAGCTCAAACTTGTTCCTGAGGTTTCCATCTGATTCCAACCATCCTAAAAGCTTCTAAGAGATCATTTGAGGGTGTCCAAAGCATCAAATCATTTTTGGAACAAAGCACTTGGCAGATTGCACAAAAGCTCCAAAAAGAGGTAAACATTTCAACTTGAACTCTTTGAAATATGCATTGCTTTGAGGTCCACTAATCATGCATCTCTTATACATGTTATATGTGTTGTGTTTGCACCAATTTATCATGTAATTCATACCTGTACCAAGAGATAGCACAGAAAATGAAAATCATGGCCTATTTCAAAACCACTATCAGGTTTTTCAATAGGAGCATGATCTAAAAAAAACCACCACCATTGGATTCCTTGTGAAATTCTAGGCAGGATAGACCTAAATTTTGTCCCAATCCATGGAGAAATGAGAAAGTTATGGCCTTCACGTTTCTAACCAAAATCGTGCCTTGCCTTGCCTTGGGCCAGGCCAAAAACAAGGAAAGCCTTGTATATTTGTGGTTGTGTTTCAATCAACGGATGTATCACCACCCCAGTGGTAAGGCGCGTGCCCTATACACAAGAGGTCTGGGGTTCGAATCCCCCTCGCCCAGACCCTCTTTTTGCTATTTTTTCCACTTTTCTACAATTTTCATATTATTTTTTAATAGTTTGGAAAATTAATAACTCTCTCAATTTTAATTATTTTTTATTGGTTCTTTTTGCAAAAAATCAAAAAAATGTTGAAATATTTTATTCCACAAAAAAATAAAGTTTATATTATTTATTTAATATAATTAATATTTTTGTGAATAAATTCCTTTTTAATTGTTTTTAAACATTTTAAAAGTGAATATTTACCTTGAAAATCAAAACCAAATGAGTTTTAATTCATCTTGTAATTAAAACCTCATTTTTCAAACCTTAAACAAAAATCACAAGTGGTTTATTCAAACTCATTTGGTATTTTTATCATTTTTATTGATTTTCTTTAAATATTTACTTTTAAAGGAAAATAAAATTAGGGTTTCTTTGATTTCAAACCTCATCAATCATTTTCAAAACTCTTTGGGCCTCTTGGTAGAGTGTAAGACCAAATCCTTTGAAAATAGAAACCTTTTTGGGCCTTAGTGTATTGTATAAGTCCCGACACCATCAAAAAGTTCGGCGCGATCGTCGCCTTTTTAACGAAAACCCTTGGGCCTCTCCTTGAGCTGTAAGCCCCACCACTTGTACAAAAATAAACCTTTAGGCCTCTAATAGAGTGTAAGACCCATCCCTTGTAGCCAAAGCTTTTTTTGGGCCTCAATGCATTGTATAAGACCCAGTATGTTAAAGAAACCTCGGCGCGATCGCCAGTTCAAAAATCAAATCATTTGGGCCTACCCTCGTGTTATAAGCCCCATTCCTTTTCTTTAAACACCTTTGGGCCTCTTGAGAGAGTGTAAGACCCATCCCTTTGTACAAAAAACCTTTTTGGGCCTCAGTCACTTGTATAAGTCCCTGTACAATAACAACAGTGCAATCAATGATAAAACCTTGGGCCTCTCCTTGAGCTGTAAGCCCCAACAATATTTTCAAAGCACTTTCTCCTTTGATTTAGAATATAATATTGTTATCAAAGCTTTCTTTGTTGAACAACTAACAAAACAACATGGAAGCTCTACAACCGAGTAAGTGTTTAACCGCTTTCTTTATCCGCTTTCATATATATATATATATAACTGTATTGTGGGGCTGCTCACTGTAAGTCTTCTTTCACAAACTTTTATATACTTGTCAAATATCAACCGTGTAATACTAGTATAGTTATTTAGAGTTTTCCCCGGCAACTACGTCTAGAACTAGGTAAAACCCTGTTGGTCACTCTTAAATACAAACAAAACTAGATCCCCATAGGATTACTAGATACAGTCTTTCCTCCTCTTGGGGTTAAACAATATAGAGACGTAAAAGGCAGCATTCTTAGTGAACCCTTTCTCAGACTGTCACCCTTAGACATTGTCAAAGAAACTCTAACTCCCTAGAGATGATCTTTTCTCCGTGAATGGCATTTCTTGAGTTTCTTCCAAATTCTCGGACTTTCCTGGATTGAGCTATTCTTGGTGAATGGCATGTCTTAAACTTCTCGGGGTTTGGGGACCCATAGGCTTCTTAAAAGCATCCCCGCCTCCTCTTGGGCATTGTACAAGGACCCTTCGACTTCTTAAAAGCTCTAATGCCTTCTCTTGGGCTTAGTACAAGGACCCAGAGACCTCTACAGGTATAGAAACAGAACCTAGTCATCAATTTGCTAGAGCTGTCTTTCTGAGTCAAGTGTCAGACCAGTTAATGGGTTGACCTTCATCCCTTAACATACCAGCCTTCTCTTGGGCATCATACAAAGATCATTTACTATCTGAGAACCGATTTCTCAAAACACCAGTAGACTTGGACAGTCTCAATACCCTTTGGATTTCCCATTTCCTTAAAGAACATGAAATAACCCTGATCCTCTGATCAGTGCCAAAGCACAACCTTACCTTTATTCTTTATAAAGAACTGATTTTCTCTTTTATGCAACATACTGGACCTGTCACCAAACTGAAATAGTCACCAACACAAATAGCCTCCTCTTGGGATTTGTACAATGATTTTCCCCAGCGGAGATAATGTTTTCACACTCTCTTGTTGAGTATAAAGGACTCTCTTGTTGAGTCAAGTCCCCTTTTAGCCTCCATCTCGGGCTTCATACGAGATATAAAAACACTCTCTTGTTGAGTATAAAAGACTCTCTTGTTGAGTCAACCTTTTTAGCCTCCATCTCGGGCTTCGTACGAGATAGAAAAACACTCTCTTGTTAAGTATAAAAGACTCTCTTGTTGAGTCAACCCCTTTAGCCTCCATCTCGGGCTTTGTACGAGATAGAAAAACACTCTCTTGTTGAGTATAAAAACTCTCTTGTTGAGTCAAACACCTTTAGCCTCCATCTCGGCCTTCGTACGAGATACAAATCACTCTCTTGTTGAGTATAAAAGACTCTATTGTTGAGTCAATCACCTGGTCAAGACTCTCTTGTTGAGTCAAACCTCTTTAGCCTCCGTCTTGGGCTTCGTATAAGACACATGAAAGCACTCTCTTGTTGAGTCAGTCACTTGTTAACACCCTCTTGTTGGGTCAATAGCCTCCTCTTAGGCTTTGTATAAAGAAAACCCCGGTTGAGTCAATCAACCTTTTAGCATCAAAGTTGTGCCTTGCTCACAGCATACAAACATCAACAACTCCTCTTTAGAGATGACAAATTCTCTCTCATCCAAAAACCTTTAGCTTCACATCTTGGGCTTTGAACAAGATACAACCCACCTTTAGCTTCATGTCTTGGGGTTTGAACAAGACACAAAAACAACCTTTTTTCTCCCATAGAATAGGAGGAACTACGATCGCTCTGATTTTCCTGTTTCATCAAACGGGAATACGTAGGCATAAGATTGAAAAATCTTAGCAAGCATACTAATAAAAAACCCAAAATCCAGTATTCTCACCAAATCAACCCAAAAGCAGCAAATCTAAACACATCATCAAAAACCTCACAAATAATCCAGACATTGTATTCTTAGCAAAATAACCGAAGATTGGGCCCCATATCCACATAGCATCTGTAACCTAACAGACCGCTGTTCAAATTCAGTATGCAAGCAGGGTTAATTGGAGACATCTATTTCCCTTCCTTAATCAGCTCAATAGGATAAAAAATGAATCAAACTGTAGTGCCCAAGCGATCGTGACTCAGGACCACAAAAATCACACTACAGAAAAAATGGCGCCCACCGTGGGGCCCGTCTTCTCTTTCTTACAATCTTCAGTGAAAACCTTGAGTTCACCAAAATATCACAGAAATGACGACTCTGCTGGGGAGTCATTGTCTGTATAGGATCATAAGACTAGAGGTCTAGGATGATTAAGACAAATATATATACTGCTTTTCCTAATTGATATCTGTGTTTTTTTTTTCTGCTAATGGGAATGCGTGTGATGCCGCATGTGGAAAGATTGAGTATACACCTAAGATAGGTGATGGCAATGCGGGCAATCTTGCGGGGAGTGAATCCCAGTTAAGAGTCCCCGATCGACCATCAAACTCAGTGGAGACTCCCTTTGCAGATACACTACCTATACGACTTTGGTTGTTGAAAGTAGTGTGGTCGACTGGGTTATCTGAGAAGCTGGGGTTTTTAGTAGACTTAAGCCATTTTGTAGTGCGGAAGCTATTGGAAATAGTTGTCACGCGATACTACCCTCATCTGAGATCGCTCTATGATACATCAGCTCGCTGGCGATCCGCTTGCTGTTGTTATCCCAAGAGGGGTCAATGATTTTGCGGACAGGTACAAAAAATTACTAGTATAAACCTTTGGGGGGGGGGGGGGGTAGAGCCTTGACTTCATGACACCGACCCTTTGACCCCATGTTTTTTCCATGTTCTTGTGTGCTGCATTCATACATTCATTTAAAAAACATTCAAAAAAGAAAAACTTCTCTTCTAGTCTCTCTTTTTCAAATTAAACTAAGTCAATGATTACAAATTTTAGATAAAAATATTGCGCTAACTGGATTTCGGTAGAAGGAAAACTCATAAGTATACCTTCAAGGTTCCAAAACTAGAGGATTTAAGAGGTCTGGCGAGGATGATAACTAACCACGAGGCTTTCAGAGCCAAGTATGGAGAACTGTTGTCTTTATTAAGGGTCCACGCAATTGAAGGGATCCTGTCCACACTAATCCAGTTCTACGATCCGGTCTATCACTGTTTCACATTCCCGGATTATCAACTAGCACCAACACTAGAGGAGTACTCTCACCTGACTGGTTTGCATATTACTGATCAAGCTTCCTTTTCTAGACTGGAAGAAATTCCAAAGGATTAAACCATTGCAAGAGCAATTTATCTGGACGAGTCAGAAGTCAGGACTCACATGACCACTAAGGGTGGCATCCAAGGTTTGCCAGCCCAGTTCTTGACAAAGAAAGCTCTATACCTTGCTAGTATAGGGAATGTGGCCGCTTTCGAGAGCATCTTTGTTTTGCTCACCTACGGGTTATTTTTGTTTCCCAACATTGATAACTCCGTAGATGTCAACGCCATTAAGATATTTCTGATTGGACACCCTGTACCGACCTTACTCGCAGATGCGTATCATTCTGTACACTTAAGGAATTTATACAGCGGAGGAATGATCACGTGCTGTGTACCATTGCTTTACAAATGGTTCACTTCCCACTTACCCAAGTCTGCTGCATTTTGGGATCAAAAGAATACTTTACGTTGGTCGCAGAGAATCATGTCTCTTACCAACTCTGACATCGATTGGTACAATCGAATCTACGATGAAATCAGAATCATTGATCGTTGTGGAAATTTCCCAAATGTACCCCTTATAGGAACTAAGGGGGGAATCAACTATCATCCGGTGTTAGTTCGCCGTCAATTTGGATACCCGATGAGGCATGTCCCGCGTAATGCTCATCTAGAAGGTCTTTTCTTCAAGGAAGGAGAAAATGACAGGGCACTAAAGATGGAAATAGTGCATGCCTGGAATCACATTCACAGGAAAGGACGAGAGTCTCTAGGAATACGATAATCATTGCACATCATTCATCATTCTCGCATAAACGTATTCTTCTTACCTGCGAATCTCACGCTTGTGTCTCGGTTCTAGAGTCAAACTGTCTCATTCGTACAATACTCGGGCCAATAGTCATAAAAAGATGGATGATCTCGAGGAAGAGAATAGAGAGTTGAGGGAAGAGATCGACACTCTGAAAGAGGATCTGAGAAAGCTTCATAATGACATGCAAGCTCTAGTAGAGGCTCAAATGCAACAACAAAGGACTGTGATCTCAGAGATCACATCAACGCCCATAGTGGAAAAGTATGATCCTAGGTACAAAATGCCGAAAGATCGTCCCTGGGGCATGCCACTTAACTATATCTCAGAAGGATATATTCCGCCGATCAATGAGGATCAAGGAACCGCAACAGGAGCCGCTGGGCCTGAAGGTTACAAACTTCGGGAAAGTGAAGATGCCAGGGGCATGACAACAACTCTTGAAGGTTACAAAATTTGGGAGACACCGAGAGTCTCGACCATAATGACTATACCACCGCCCGTGGTACACACTGTCCCAGAAGGACAGATTCCACAAATACCTGCTGGTGGAAACGACAGTATGTTCGACAAAATGAATGAGTTCCAAGAACAGTTCCTGGAAATACAGAAAGAGCTGCAAGCCCTTCGTGGTCAGGATTTATTTGAAAAGGACGCCGCAGACCTTTGTTTGGTCCTTAATGTAAAAGTTCCGCACAAGTTCCAGGTACCCGACTTTGAAAAGTACAAGGGTAACTCTTGCCCTCAAAGCCATTTGGTGATGTACGCTCGGCGAATGTCAGCTCAAACAAAGAACCAGGAGCTACTCATTCACTACTTTCAGGATAGTTTAACCGGTGCCACATTAAAATGGTACATGGGTTTAAACCGCGCTACGATCGGCACTTTCAGAGATCTTGGCGCTGCCTTTGTTCAACAATATAAGTATAACCTAGACATGGCACCAGACAGAGATCAACTCAGATCAATTTCACAGAAGGACAAGGAAACCTTTAAAGAATACGCTCAGAGATGGCGTGAAATTGCCGCCCAGATTTGTCCACCTCTTGAGGAAAAAGAGATGACAAAGATCTTCTTAAAGACCTTGAGCTCATTTTACTATGACAGAATGGTCGCCAGTGCGCCCAGTGACTTCACCGAGATGGTGGGCATGGGAGTTCGTCTTGAGTAAGCGGTTTGGGAAGGATGTTTAGTTAAAGACGCTGGATCATCGAGTAATACAAAAAGATACGGTAGTGTTCTCCCTAAGAAAAAAGAGCAGGATATTGGGAATATCTCTCTCGGAAAGCAAAGGCGACAATATCAACCAGTAGCAGCTGTAACTCCTGCTATCAATCCCACGCCTGTTCCTACGTATCAATCTCAGGTTGCACAGAGCCAACCGATTCAACAACAATATCAACAAAGGACGCAACAGCCTCTTCAGCAGGCCCGTCCCCCGTACAACAACAACCGTACAACGCGACCACAGGGTTTGACCCTATACCGATGTTGTACGCAGAACTATTTCTATTGCTACTGGTCAAGGGGCATGTCCAAACCAAGTCTCCTCTTACAGTACCAGAAAATCCGCCTTTTTTGTTCAAAGCGGATCAGACTTATCCTTACCATCAAGGAGGACCAGGGCATAACATAGAAAACTGTCTCAGTTTCAAATCCGATGTGCAAAAGCTTGTTAGAAGCGGGGTCTTATCTTTCAAAGATACGAATCCGAATGTTCTCACAAACCCGTTGCCTCAACACAAGAAAGCTACAACCAATTTGATAGAGGGAGAGTCTAACAACAACTATCAAATTTATGATGTACTCTTATTAAGGGCCAACTTGGTCAAGATGCATTGTAGACAGAGCAGATATGGCCATGTGCCACCTCACAATTATCACCAGTGTGATATCTGCTCTAAAAACGACCAGGGATGTTCTGTGGTGCAATCAGCTCTACAGGAACAATTAGATGTCGGGTGGATCCAATAGCATTGAGTTCGTGGAGTCAACATGACCTATACGAATTCCAACATCATTCAGAACCACGACATCCGTGCAATGAATGTCAACTTGGTGGCGATGCACTCAAGGCAAAGCCAATATCATAATCTACTGCGGCACGATTACAATTCCTGTCTAACTTGCTCGGTAAACAAACAGGGATGCTCTTTTGTACAAGAGGCCCTCCAGCGTCAGATGGATCTTGGATGGATCCAGGACTACCATGATAGAAATCCCTATCAGATCAACATGATCCAAATCTTTGATATTCGTCTGATGAATACCAGCTTGGTGGAGTTACACGCCAAGCAGGTTCAAATCGGTTTTCTCACTTCGCATAATTATCAGAACTGTAAAGGATGTTGTGAGAGTAACCAAGGGTGCGCTCTCGTTCAAAGGACTTTGCAACACTTGCTAAACCATTGGTGGCTTCCAATCTATATGGATGAAGACACGCAACAAATCAGTGTGGTTGACGGGAACCCTACTCGGCATCAAAGTCAGGATGTCCGATCTACGGAAACAGATCTAGTGAGGTTACATTGCATTCAAAGTGGACGTGTGTCATACCCCAAATTTTGACCACTAAGATTTCCCATCATTGTGCAAATCATCATCATAATATGGATGAACCATCATGCCTCACCAAATACCTCAAGGGTTGTTGAGCATTCACTACAATCAAAATTAGGGTTTTAAGCCCTCTCAGAGCCTTAGACAAAGGATCAATCAAGGAATGACATGATCTTCAACTTGTCTGAACCTCTCAAACATCCACAATGGATCAAAAGGACTCCCACTTCAAGGATTAAGCACAAGGCTGCTCCCTTCTAGGTGGATTAAGTCTCAAGATCGACAGTGTCACCAAATTAGGGTTTTGGTCGACCAGGGCCTCCAGATGGAAATTTTTAATCTGGACACAAGCCAAAGATCCAAAACACAACCTAATGTACTCCATGGAACCTCATGGACCCAAGCATCAAGTCAATTTGACCTCAGGGGATGCATACATAAAAAATCAAGAATTAGGGTTTCTTGACCTAATTCACCCCTAAGTTGACTTTTGGGACAAATCAAGAGCCAAGACCTCAAGACATGATTTGAGGGTCTCTAATGAACTATATTGATCCATTTGGAACAATAGATTAATCCAAGAAGCTTGGGAAACAAGTCTCAATTTCATCTGCACCACAATTAGGGTTTTATGAGAAAAGTCAACTGTAACTTTGACTTTTGACCAGGACAAGCTCCCGAGCCCTAAGACATGCATCAATATACCTTATGACACCCATGGAACATGTCCATAAAGTTTGATTTAGGTCAAGGACATGATTTCCTGAAGAATTGCACAACTTGCAATTCATCTGATAAAAAGTCAACTGTGCACAAAAGTCAACTTTGACTTTTTGAGATTTTTCACCAAAATGGATTTTTAACCCTAAAATGATGTTAATGTATGATTTGAATCATCATTCATCAAGAAAAATCAAGAAAATTGGGATAACTTGTAAAAGGGGTAACCATAAAAACTTAGAAAATTTTCTAAGTTAAAAATAAAGTGACAAGGGTACCAACTTTGGAGGATCATAACTCCTAAATCACATGGCCATTTTTTCTCATCCAAAGATGGATTTGTAGCCCTCATTACCCTCTACAAAAACTTCAACTAGACCTAAGTCCAATTCATTAAGGATTTTGAGTTATGGAGTGATCAAAATCAAGAAATCACACTTTGTTCCAACACTTAGTGAAAATTTCACTAAGTCAGATTTTGCTTCACTTTTTGCCAAATGTAGAGGGATTTTTCACTTGGAATCAAAAGAGATCAAAACCAAACTTGTTCAAAACAGTTGTTATATCATGTAAGGGCTTTCCAAAATGGCCAAGAACATTGCCAAATTCCATTTGAGTCATGAGATATGACATTGGAAAGTTGCCTTGCTGAAATCTGTCAAAGGCAAGGCAGAATTTGCAACTTTGCTCAATTTACCAAAATCAGCCAAATCCAAATACTCCTATCCACTTGGACACATCTGAGGATTGAATCTAAAGGGGACAATCACTGAGCCAAGCCTCCAAAGTCCATGGAACAAGAAATAGCATGTTGAACCTAGAATGGCCAAAATAGGGACAAGACTCCAAATTTGGATTGAAGCATTCAATGGAAGCATCAAGGTGGCATGGACTGAGCCATTCTCATCTGAAATCAGTCAAGACTTATCCAAGACCAAGGGAACTAAAGCTCTGTGCCCTAACCTCTAGTCAATGGCTAGAGGAGACTTGGATTTTCATTTGCCAACATTGGCCAAACCTACTCAGCAGTTGCCATTCACTATTCCTTACAAAACAAACTTACTCTACTATAAATAGAGCTCAATTGTGATCAGTTTGAGTACTCCAAAGCCATCAAACAGATGCTTTCCTCAAAATCTCTTCTTTCACTCCAATTTTGCCTTCTAAGGCAAGTCACTATCGGGTTTTGAATTTGAGAGCAATTCCAATCAAACCAATCACTCACACACCTCACATACATCACATATGAGCTGATCAAACACTTAGATCACTTCTGAAACACCAATTTCACAAAATCACCAGCTGGTTGCTCAAATTTTCAACCAAGTTGCAGTTGAGGTACCACAAATTAATCCAACCAATTTCAATCAAGTCCAACCATTCAAACACACCCCATAGGGTGTAGGGAAGCTGTTCAGATCATCACCACTCATCTGTAACACCTCTAAATCAAAAATCACATTGCACTTGCTGTCACGGCTTAGAGGTAAGCATATACTTGGTCATCTCTCAATCTATGCATATTTCCTCGAACAATAATTTGGCCATATGTTCATAATCATGCATGGAATGTTTTCCCTCAATTAATTGCATTGTTTGAATTATGTATAAAAAATCCTAGCCTTCATGCAGAAATTAGGGTTCTTGAGGTTTCTTCGTGATTTCATGTTTTATGTTTAATTTAAATGAAATTAAGTGTTATAGACATGATCGTGAGGTTGAGACGAGCATAATGATATGTGGATTGCATGATATAATCAAGTATTCAGTGAGATTGAGGAGAAAATGCAAATCAGCCAAACCCAGAACACGCGCGTTCTTGATGTGTTCTTGGCGCCATTTTTGAATAATTCAAATATTTGAATTTTGTGATTTTATTTAATTGATTAAAAAATTAATTTCTCTCTGAGTTTTAATGATTTTGAGTTAATTCTTTTTTTAATAATTCACAAAAATGTTAAAATATTTTATTTTTTCAAAAAATCCCAAAAATATTATTTATTTTATATAATTGATATTTTTGCAAAGAATTAATGTTTTAATTGTTTTTGACATTTAAAATATTTTTTCCACATTGATTTTGCAACTTTTAATGCTTTCTAATTATTTTGTAGGTCAATACTTAATTTTTGAAGCATTAATCCAAGATCACAATTTGTTTTCCATATGTTAAACAATTTTGATCATTTTAATTGAATTTTTATTCAATTAAATACATTTTCGAAAACAAATTAGGGTTTTTGGATTAATTCAACCCTCATAAATCATTTTCAAAACACTTTGGGCCTCTAATAGAGTGTAAGACCCAATCCTTTCTTGACCAAATCACTTTTGGGCCTCAGTGTATTGTATAAGTCCCGATACCGTAAAAAACAAACGGCGCGATCGTCGCCTTTTCAAAATAACCCTTGGGCCTCTCCTCGAGCTATAAGACCCATTCAAAACACTTTGGGCCTCTATTAGAGTGTAAGACCCAATCCCCTTTTAACCAAAATCTTTTTGGGCCTCACTTATTGTATAAGTCCCTCCGCGTTAAAAGAAAACCTCGGCGCGATCGCCATTTCAAACGGAAAAATCATACGGGCCTATAAGAGAGTGTAAGACCCATCCCTTTGTACATAAAACATTTTGGGCCACAGTCACTTGTATAAGTCCCTCTGTACAAATTCAAACAGTGCGCTCACTGATAAAACCCTGGGCCTCTCCTTGAGCTGTAAGCCCCAAATCTTTTTATTTCAAAGCACTTTCTCCTTTGATTTTGAATATACTGTTGTTTTCAATCTTTCATTATTGAACAACTATCCAAACAGCATGGAAGCTCTACAACCGAGTAAGTGTTTACCCACTTTCATTTACCGTTTTCATATGTATATAACTGTATTGTGGGGCTGTTTCACTGTAAGTCTCCTTTCACAAACTTATATATATAACTGTATTGTGGGGCTGTTTCACTGTAAGTCTTCTTTCATAAACTCATATCAACTGTGTAATAATAGTATAGATATTTAGAGTTTCCCCGGCAACTACGTCTAGAACTAGGTGACGCCGTTTCGTTTATTCGTAGAAATAGACAACTAGATCCCCAATAGGATCACCAGATACAGTCTTCTCTTCGGCTGTCCTCATTAGGAATTGTCAAGAAACTCTATTCCCAGAGATGAATGTATTCTCCGTGAATGGCATCTTTGAGTTTCTTCCAAATTCTCGAACTTTCCTGACTTTGATCTATTCTCGGTGAATAGCATTGCCTTGAATTTCTCGGGGTTTGGGGACCCACAGGCTTCTTAAAAGCATCGGCCTTCTCTTGGGCATCGTACAAGGACCCACAAGCTTCCTAAAAGCAACCCCGGCTCCTCTTGGGCTTAGTACAAGGACCCTACGACTTCTTAGAAGTATTCACAGCCTCCTCTTAGGCTTCGTATAATGATCTCTTCCTCCGGGAATGATAGCCTCCTCTTGGGCTTAGTACAAGGACCCGTCGGCTTCTTAAAAGATTCCAGCCTCCTCTTGGGCTTCGTACAAATTGTCCCGACGACCTCCTAGAGGTATAGGAACAGAACTTAGTCATCTTCATAAAACAGTCCTTTCATAGAGTCTACTACTGTTTCTCAAAACACAGTATAAAAGATGAAACTCTAGACACGGACAGTCTAACTTCCTTGAGTCTCAAAGACATTCTCAAGTGACCCCTTCGTTAAATAGGAAGGAAACCCGCAGACTCGGACAGTCTCAATACCCTTCGGATTTCCCGCTTCTTCAAAGAAGAGGAAATATCCCGAATCCTTGAATCAAATCCATGAGTACAGTGTTGCTCATATAAGAACTGATTTTCTCTCTTAAAATCAGTATACTGGACCTGTCATTTAACTGAACAATCACCATAGCCTCCTCTTGGGCTTTGTACAATGATTCTCCCCAGCAGGGTCAAACAACGTTTAGCCTCTCTCTCGGGCTTTGTACGAGACACATAAGAGACTCCCGCGTCGAGTCAGTCACCCTTTCGCCTCCATCTCGGGCTTCGTACGAGATACAAAAAACTCTCTAATTGAGTCAAAGAGCCTCCATCTCGGGCTTTATACGAGCTACCAAAAGACTCCCTCGTTGAGTCAAAACCTTTTAGCCTCTCTCTCGGGCTTTGTACGAGATACATATATTAGCCTCCTCTTAGGCTTTGTATAAGAAAACCATTGGTTAATCCAATTAACCTTTTAACATCAAAGTTGTGCCTCGTTCACAGTACACAAACATCAACAACTCCTTCCCCCTTCATCTAATCGCTGTAAGCGGCAAGCCTCTAGATCATCTACATCCATGCCACTATCCCTCTTTTAGCATGAGAAATTCCTAAGGAAAGATAGCATTGCTCTACACTGAGTTAAAGTCTTCTCCTTCAGGTTAAAATCCCCTATAAAGGAAATTATGGCATTGCTGGATTCACAAATCCCGGTTAAAGTAATTCTCCTTTATAAAACTGTTGTGACATACAACCCCCTCTTTAGAGATGACAAATTCTCTCTAAAGTTAACACCCTTTTAGCTTCATATCTTGGGCTTTGAACAAGATACAAATAGACTTTTTAGCTTCACATCTTGGGCTTTGAACAAGATACAAATCACTTTTCGCTTCACGTCTTGGGCTTTGAAAAAGACACCAAAACAACCATTTCCTCCCATACAATAGGAGGAACTAAGAACGCTCTGATTTCCCTGTTTCGGTAAACGGGAATACGTAGGCAAAAGATCGAAAGAAAAGATCTTAGCGAGCACAATCAACAAAAAAACCCAAATCCCATACTCTCATGTATCTATCCAAAGCATCAGTCCTAACATCCTAATCCTTGTTCCCCGTCAGAAAATCCTAGAAAGAAAGAAACCAGTATTGGCGAAAATACAAATAACCAGTACAAAGGCCCCCCCATATTGATAGCATTCGTAACCTAACAGACCGCTGTTTAAACTCAGTATGTAAAGCAGGGTTAATTGGAGACATCTATTTCCCTTCCTTCATCAGCTTTAATAGGATAAAAAATGAATCGACCTGTAGTTTTAAGCTCAGCCGCAGAGAGCGACCAACGCTTAAGAACCGCGTCCAAAATCGCTCGCTATAGAAAAATGGCGCCCACCGTGGGGCCGGTCTCTGTTTTTCTGATTTCCTTTTTCTTCACTTTTGTGAAAACCACAGATTGGGGCTTTCGCGGGGGAACCCATTTTCTGTCAGGAACTTAGGATTCATAGCTTTAAAGGTCTAGGATGTTTAGGACAAATATATATACTGCTTTTCCTAATTGCAATACATGTTTATTTTTCTGCTAATGGGAATGCGGGTGATGCCGTATGTGGAAAGAATGAGTATACACTTAAGATAAGTGATGGCGACGAGGTCGACCATCAACCTCAGTGGAGGCTGACCAACGCAACCCATTCTCTCACCTAGACAATGGGCCGGTTGTTAAGTCTGAGAAGCTGAGGAGCCAAACCCTTTCGTAGTGCGGAAACTATTGGAAATAGTTGTTACGCGATACTACCCTCATTTGAGGCTGGTGATCTATTCTCGGTGAATGGCACTTACTCTAAGATTGCACTACAACTCGCTGGCGATCCGCTTGTTGTTTTGCTTTCCTGGGAGGAACTGATGATAATGAGTACATGTACAAAAATCACCCTAGTATAAACCTTTGGGGATGGGTAGAGCCTTGACTTCATGACAACGACCCTTTGACCCCATGTTTTTTCTTTGTTTTTGTGTGCTGCATTCATGCATTCATTTAAAAAAACATTAAAACATTCAAAAAATCTTCTCTTCTAGTCTCTCTGTTTTTCAAATTAAACTAAGACTGTGATTGCAAATATAAAAAAAAATGATTGCACTAATGGATTTCGGTAGAAGGAGAACTCACCAGTATACCTTCAAGGTTCCAAAACTAGAGGATTTGAGAAGGTTAGCGAGGATGATCACTAACCCAAAGGCTTTCAGAGCCAAGCATGGAGGTCTGTTACCACTATTAAGAGTCCATGTGATTGAGGGAATCATGGATGCACTAATCCAGATCTATGATCCGGTCTATCACTGTTTCACATTCCCGGATTACCAGCTTGCACCAACGCTGGAGGAGTATTCTCACCTGATCGATCTACACATTACGGATCGAGCTTCATTTTCTGGATTGGAAGAAATTCCAAAGAATCAGACTATTGCAAGAGCAATTCATTTGGACGAGTCTGAAGTTAGGACTCACCTAACTACTAAGGGTGGCATCCAAGGTTTGCCAGCCCAGTTCTTGACAAAGAAGGCCCTGTATTTCGCCAGTATAGGAAACATGACTGTTTTTGAAAGCATCTTTGTCTTGCTCACCTACGGGTTATTTTTGTTTCCCAACATCAATAACTTCGTCGATATTAACTCCATTAAGGTTTTTCTCATTGGAAATCCTGTGCCGACTTTGCTCCCAGATGCGTATCATTCGGTACACCTGGGAAATTTGTACAGTGGAGGGGAGATCACATGTTGTGTACCTTTGCTTTACAAATGGTTTATCTCTCACTTTCCCAAGTCTGCTGCTTTTTGGGATTGCAAGAGTGTCTTACGTTGGTCGCAGAAGATCATGTCTCTTACCAACTCTGATATAGATTGGTGTAATAGGATTTATGAGGGAATCAGGATCATTGACCCTTGTGGAAACTTCCCCAACGTACCCCTTATAGGAACTAAAGGAGGAATCAACTACCATCCGGTATTGGTTCGCCGTCAATTTGGATACCCGATGAGACACATCCCACTGGGTGTTCATCTGGAAGGTCTTTTCTTCAAAGAAGGAGAAAAGGACAGAGCACTAAAGACGGAAATAGTGCAGGCCTGGAAGCACGTTCATAAGAAAGGACGAGAGTCTCTAGGAAAACCGGACTGTGTCTCAGTGGAGCCTTATCTCCATTTGGTACAAACTAGAGCTCTCAAGCTAAAGATGCCTTATCCTCATTACAGAATTCTTCCGCCGAGGGAATCTGTCATGTACTTCATGACGGAAACTGAAAAGCTTCAGGTTACTCTCAACAAAATTCAAAAGGAGAGAAGGTCTTGGAAGAACAAGTACCGCACCCTCGACGTAGAGTGCATCAAAATACAGTAATTACTGAAAGAAAAAGATGCTCTGATTGAAATTTTGGAGCAGCATGCTGTAGAGAATCAAGATGACCAAAGGAATTTGCTCGCTCCTTTCACTTGGCAAAGGAATGACAACCCGACAGCGGCCCAAGAGCCCCGGTCAAAGAAAAGGAAGATACCAGAATCAGCACCTGATTTCTCTTCAGAGAGGACTCATGACCCATTAGTTTAGGTTTCTGTTTCTGCACTTTGTAATCTACTGTATTTCCATTTCTGTAATCTTTTGAATTTCAATAAAAAGGGGTTTCCCCACCGTTTGATATTTGCAATCTAATTGTCGAAGTTTATTTTGATTAAACCAAAAAAACAATTAATATAATCATTGCATTCATCATTCTCACATCACGCATTCTTCTTACCTACGAATCTCACGTTTGTGTCTCGATTAGAGAGTCAAACTGTCTCATTCGTATAATACTCGGGCCAATCGTCAGAAAAGGATGGATGATCTGGTGGAAGAAAATAGAGAGTTGAAAGAAGAGATCGACGCTCTGAGAGAGGATATGAGAAAGCTTCGTAACGACATGCAAGCCATGGCAGAAGCTCAGCTACAAAGAACTGTGATCTCAGAGATCACCTCAATGCCCATAGTGGAGAGGTATGATCCTAGGTATCAGATACCGAAAGATCGTCCTTAGGGCATGCCTGTTAACTATATCCCAGAAGGATATGTTCCGCCGATCACTGAGAATCAGGGAATCACAACAGAAGCCGCTGGGCCTGAAGGTTACAAACTTCGGGAAAGCGAAGATGCCAGGGGCATACTAAATACTCCTGAAGGTTACAAACTTTGGGAAACGCCAAGACTCACTGCCGTAGTCACGGTACCACCCCCTGTGGTGCACACTATCCCGGAAGGACAGATTCCACCAACACCTTATGGTAAGAAGGAAACTATGTTTGACAGAATGGATGAATTCCAGGAACAGTTCTTGGAAATGCAGAAGGAACTGCAAGCCATTCGCGGTCAGGATCTATTTGGAAAGGACGCCGCAGATCTCTGCTTGGTCCTAAATGTGAAAGTCCCGCACAAATTTCAAGTGCCCGACTTTGAAAAATATAAGGGTAACTCTTGCCCTCAAAGCCATCTGGTGATGTACGCTCGGCGAATGTCAGCTCAGACGGAGAATCAGGACCTACTGATTCACTACTTTCAGGATAGTTTAACCGGTGCCGCACTCAAATGGTACATGGCTTTAAACCGTACTACGATAAGTACATTTAGAGATCTTGGTACTGCCTTCGTCCAACAATACAAATACAATTTGGACATGGCACCCGACAGAGATCAACTCAGATCGATGTCGCAAAAGGACAAGGAAACCTTTAAGGAGTATGCTCAAAGGTGGCGTGAAATTGCCGCTCATATTTGTCCACCTCTTGAGGAAAAAGAGATGACAAAGATCTTCTTAAAGACCTTAAGCTCATTTTACTATGACCGAATGGTTGCCAGTGCGCCCAGTGATTTCACTGAAATGGTCGGCATAGGTGTACGTCTTGAGGAAGCCGTCTGAGAAGGACGTTTGGTAAAAGACACTGGATCGACGAGCGGTACTAAAAAATACGGTAGTGCTCTCCCTAAGAAAAAAGAGCAAGATATTGGGAATATCTCTCTCGGAAAGCAAAGACGACGTTATCAACCGGTAGCAGCTGTGACTCCTGCTATCAACCCTGCGTCTATTCCTACGTATCAACCTCAGGTTGCGCAGAGCCAACCTGACCAGCAAAGGACACAACAGCCTCTTCAGTAGGCTCGTCCTCCATATAACAACAACCGTACAACACGGCCGCCAGGATTTGATCCTATACTCGTATCGTACGTAGAACTGTTTCCATTACTACTGGCTAAGGGGCACATTCAGACTAAATCTCCTCTTACAGTACCGGAAAATCCGCCTTTTTGGTTTAAGGTGGACCAAACTTGCCCTTATCATCAAGGAGGTTCAGGGCATAACATAGAGACTTGTCTCAATTTCAAGTCCGACGTGCAAAAACTTGTTAGGAGCGGGGTCTTATCCTTCAAGGATACGAATCCTAATGTTCTCACGAACCTGCTGCCTCAACACGAGAAGGCTGCAGTCAATTTGATAGAAGGAGAGACTAACAATGTCTATCAAATTTACGATGTACTCTTGTTGAAAACCAATCTGGTTAAGATGCATTGTAGATAGAGTGGATATGGCCATGTGCCACCTCATAATTATCATCAGTGTGATATTTGCTCTAAAGACAATCAAGGATGTTCGGTAGTGCAAGCAGCTCTACAGGGACAGATGGATCTCGGATGGATCCAAGAGCACCGAGTTCGTGGAGTTAACATGGTCTACACGAATTCTAACGTCATTCAGAACCACGATATCCGTGCAATGAATGTCAACTTGGTGGCAATGCACTCAAGGCAAAGCCAGTATCATAATCTTCCGCGGCACGATTACAGTTCTTGTCTGATTTGCTCGGTAAACAAACAGGGATGCTCTTTCATACAAGAGGCCCTCCAGCGTCAGATGGATCTTGGATGGATCCAAGACTACCATGATAGGAACTCCTATCAGATCAACATGGTTCAGATCTTCGATATTCGCGTGATGAATACCAACCTGGTAGAGTTACATGCTGAGCAGGTCTGACTCGGATTCTTAATATCACATGACTATCAAAGCTGTAAAGCGGGTTGCGAAAATGATCGAGGTTGTACCCTTGTCCAGGAGGCACTTCAGCACTTGTTAAATTACTGGTGGATGCCAATCTATATGGATGAAGATACTCAGCAGATCAGTATCAGTAATAGAAACCCCACTCGGCGTTAGAGTCAGGATGTTCGATCAGTGGAAGCTAACCTAGTAAGGTTACATTGTATTCAAAGTGGGCGTGGCCAGGTGTCAATACACAACTATGACAGTTACGGTGTATGTTCGGAAAGTAACCAAGGGTGTTACCTTGTGAGAGCAGCTCTTTAGGGTCAGGTCGATCGTGGAGAAATTTGTCCCTATTCGGGTTCTGGACCCATCAACTGGTCGCCGAACTACCTTGCCGAGCAAGTTGAGGATGTTGTCACGATCTCTGGTCATCACAGGACCAGGGATGTTTTTGCCATTATTCCTCTACTTGACGAATCTAAAGTTCCCAACCGGGAACGAATCGAGATTACTTATGATGGTCAGAAAAATCAGAAGGCTCCTGTAGTCATCTATCTACCAGGACCGCTACCGTATGAATCAGCTAAGGCGATCCCTTACAAATACGGTGCAACAATAATTGAAAATGGAAAGGAAATTCCATTACCCTCCGTTGTGAACATTGCAGACATCAGTCGAGTAACACGGAGTGGTAGAATCTTCAACCGAGGGGTTGGGGAAGTTAATAAAGAAAGGGAACTTCAGACAGAAGCTCCCGATCTACCAGTCGGTCAAGCCAGTAATCCCGACCTTTTGAAAAATAATGATGAGATGCTGAAGCTCATCCAAAGGAGTGAATATAACATTGTTGATCAGCTGTTACAGACTCCTTCAAAGATCTCGGTATTATCACTGTTACTCAGTTCAGAAGCCCACAGGGAGGCTCTACAGAAAGTCTTGGAGCAAGCCGTTGTGGAACAGGATGTAACAATCAGACAGTTCGATAGTATTGTCTCTAACATCACTTCCTGCAACAATTTGGGATTTAGTGATGAAGAATTACCTGAAGAGGGTCGCCGTCATAACATGGCGCTCAATATCACAGTCAACTGCCAAGACGATGCTTTAGCCAGCGTACTGGTAGACACAGGGTCAGCCCTGAATGTTATGCCGAAGTTCACTTTGATGCAATTATCATTCAAAGGACCTCCGATGAGGGTTAGCGAGGTTGTCGTCAAAGCATTCGACGGATCCAAAAAAACAGTTATCGGCGAAGTTGATCTTCCCATAACTATTGGTCCTCACACTTTCCAAGTCACTTTCCAGGTCATGGACATCCGGGCAACATACAGTTGTTTATTAGGAAGACCTTGGATACACCAGGCTGGAGCGGTCACTTCGACCCTCCACCAAAAGCTAAAATTCGTTCAAAACGATCAACTTGTTACGCTTTGTGGGGAACAAGCCTTGCTCGTGAGTAACTTGTCATCATCTACTGGAATAAAACCCGAGGAGGTTATTGGAACTCAGTTCCAAGCACTGTCGGTAAGCAAGAACAATCAGTTCAAAGGAGGAACCTCGATTTCCTCATACAAAGATGCTATCAAAGCGGTCGAGAGTACCAATACAACAGGATGGGGACAGATTGTCGTTCCCATTGACAATAAAACAAAGAAGGGTCTTGGTTTTCCTGCAACCTGTACCCGGACAGCTGCCAGCGATGAAAGTCTTCATCCCCTACAAAACTTATTCCACAGTGGAGGTTTTCTTCACCCAGTGTCTCAGATAGTTTATGCTATCAATGAGGAAGATCCCTCTGACACAGATGAAGAATGGGAGTCCTACCTTAACAAGGACGGTTATATGTCTCAGGAAGAGGTGCCTATGCCTTTTTGCTTTCCTACAGAAAATCCGAGATTTATAAGAAGATCAGATGTCGAAATGATCTACGGGGATTGTGATCCGGAAGGATGCCGCGCTCCGCCAAATTCATTAGAGGAAGACACTCCGATGAAAGACAATTTTGACTACACCTACTATGGCCCAATGGATGGTCTGCCAATGTGGCAACCTTACCCAGGAAACTTGGGGCAAGAAAGTCAGCCGAACAATGAAAATCAGCTGACCATCGTTGAACGGAATACCTGTGTCCCCACCATGTCATGGGATCAACACTCAGGTCATTCAGAAACTACTCAACATGAAGATGAATTCGCAACGTTTGCAGGACTTGAGTTCATCAATTATGCCTTTCCCGAAGTCAACGTCATCGAGAGAGATGACTTCTCCAGTTCCAAAGAAGTTTGGGACACTCTGGGAGAACCAAGTGGAAAATTCGACTATATGGTCAGGTACACCGCTCCCGAAAGCTCTCGTATTAGGCTCAAGGATATCCAGGCAACTGGATGGGGAGATGTACCTGAGAGCACAAATACTATGCAAAATGCAACAGAGGAATCCTCCTACGACAACTCTGCCTGGGAGACAGATTCCAACGATCCTGCTCCGCCAGAAATCAGCGTTATTTCTGAAGACAAAAGAAAGAAGGTACCAGACTTTGTGATTCACCGAGGAGTTCGCCGCCAATGGGTTGCCGTCGAGGTTCTGAGGGTCGTTCATCAGTCAAAGTAATTGCCATCTTTAGCCTTTCACCCTGCCCAGGTGAAACGGATGTTTTGATAGGGCTTGCTTTCTGTAAATTTCCCTCTTCGCTTTGCCCGAAGCGACAGAGTTTTGTTTTATAGGGCTGTAGTTTCAAGGATCGACTTGTTCATTAATAAAATAACGTCGTTCTGTAATTTCCGCATTAATTGTTGTTTTCTCTTTTTGCTTTTTTCAGAAAATGGTAATCCTAAAAAAACAAAACTATAAAAACAAGCAGTAAAATAAAACACTGCACATAATTGCATTTTCTCTATCTCTTGTAAACCCGAATCATCACGTCATGCAGATTGCTTTTTTCAAACCCAGTTGAAATATACGATCCGATGCCTTCTCCCAACTTTGAGTTCCCGGTATTCGAGGCTGAAGAAGAAAATGACGACAAAATTCCAGAAGAGATCTCTCGACTACTCAGACAAGAGGAAAGGTCCATTGAACCTCACAAAGAACCGTTGGAAACGGTAAACTTGGGTTCAGAGTAAGAGAGAAAAGAAATCAGGATCGGGGCACTGCTCAATCTAACTGCTAGAGAGAGTTTGATAAAGCTTCTCAGCGAATTTCCCGATGTATTCGCTTGGTCTTATCAGGATATGCCAGGGTTGGATACCAGCATCGTGGAACATCACTTACCGTTAAGATCGGAATGTCCGCCAGTAAAGCAAAGGTTGAGATGCACTCACCCGGACATGGCCATCAAAATCAAAGAGGAGGTGCAGAAACAGATTGACGCAGGTTTCCTCGCTACAGCTGAATATCCTCAATGGTTAGCCAACATCGTACCCATTCCCAAAAAGGACGGAAAGGTCAGAATGTGTATTGATTACAAAGATCTGAACAAGGCAAGTCCAAAGGACGACTTTCCTTTACCACACATTGACATGTTGGTTAACAGCACAACAAAGTTCAAAGTATTCTCCTTCATGGATGGATTCTCGGGCTATAACCAGATCAAAATGGCGCCGAAAGACATGGAGAAAACTTCGTTCATTACCCCATGGGGTACCTTTTGTTACAAGGTAATGCCGTTCGGTTTGAAGAACGCCGGGGCAACCTATCAAAGGGCCATGACTACTATATTTCATGACATGATACATAAGGAAATCGAGGTATATGTTGATGATATGATTGCAAAATCAAAAACAGAGAGTGAGCACGTTGAACATCTGTCAAAATTGTTTGAACGTTTGAGAAAATTCAATCTCCGCTTGAATCCCAACAAGTGCACCTTCGGTGTCCGTTCAGGGAAACTACTAGGGTTCATCGTCAGCCAGAAAGGAATTAAGGTTGATCCTGACAAGGTCAAGGTCATTCAAGAAATGCCTTCTCCGAAAACTGAAAAACAAGTCAGAGGATTCTTGGGACGTTTAAACTACATCTCCAGATTCATATTCCTTATGACCGCCACATGTGCGCCGATTTTCAAATTACTCAAAAAGAATCAGGACTGCGTTTGGTCAGAAGATTGCCAAACTGCCTTCGACAGTATTAAGAAATATCTGTTAAATCCTCCGATTCTATCACCTCTAGTGGAAGGAAGACCACTGATCATTTACCTCACAGTCCTAGAGGACTCAATGGGGTGTGTACTTGGCCAACAAGACAAAACTAAAAGGAAAGAGTCTGCCATATACTATTTAAGCAAGAAATTCACCGACTGCGAGACTCGGTACACGGTGCTTGAGAAAACTTGATGCGCTTTGGCTTGGGCAGCCAAACGTCTTCGCCAATACATGATTCGTCATACTACTTGGTTGGTCTCCGAAATGGATCCAATCAAGTACGTATTTGAAAAACCTGCTCTTACGGGAAGAATTGCCCGTTGGCAGATGCTGTTATCAGAATATGACATAGAGTACCACGCTCAGAAAGCCGTTAAGGGAAGTATTTTAGCCGATCATTTGGCTCATCAACCGATTGACGATCAGGAATCAATCGGGTTTGACTTCCCAGACGAAGATGTCACGTATCTAAAAATGAAATACTGCGATGAACCACTACTCAGTGAAGGGCCAGAACCAGGTTCCCAATGGGGACTTATCTTTGACGGAGCAGTTAATCATTATGGAAACGGAATTGGGGCAATCATTGTTACCCCTCAGGGTACCCACATTCCTTTCACTGCCATACTTACGTTCAAGTGTACGAACAACGAGGCCGAATACGAAGCTTGTATTATGGGTCTCGAAGAAGCTATTAATTTAAGGATCAAAAACTTGGACGTATACGGCGACTCAGCCTTGGTTATCAATCAGATAAAAGGAGATTGGAACACTTACCAATCAGGGTTGATTCCCTACAAAGACTGGCACGAGATGCTACCCTTTGCTCTTCATGGTTATCGCACATCTGTCTGTACTTCAACAGGGGCAACCCCTCTCTCTCTAGTATATGGCATGGAGGCCGTTCTCCCCATAGAAGTAGAGATCCCGTCAATCAGGGAATTGATGGAAGCTAAGCTCACCGAAGCTGAAAGGTGTCAAAGTCGACACGATGAACTGAATCTGATCGAAGAAAAGAGAATAACGACACTATGCCACGGTCAGTTGTATCAACAGAGAATGAAGAGGGCGTTCGACAAAAAGGTCCGACCTCGTGTCTTCAGGAAAGGAGACCTCGTGCTCAAAAAGATTCAATCTTTTCTCACTGATTCTCGGGGCAAATGGACCCCGAATTATGATGGCCCTTATGTGGTCACGAAAGCTTTCTCAGGCGGCGCCTTGAGACTTGCAACCATGGACGGAGATGAATTTGCCTATCCCACGAATGTTGATGTAGTCAAGAAATACTTCGCCTAAAAAAACGTCTCGGTGGATTGAAAACCCGAAAGGGCGGTCCAGGCAAAAGTTAGAGACAAAATAAAAAAAATCATCCCGGTGGATTGGAAACATCATAGTACAACCCAGGCAAAAATTAGGGATAATGGCAAGTAACTATGTTCAACAGAGGCAAGTCCCTCAGCAACAGCAGTTACATCATCCATCAGAGGAAAACTCCAGTCAAGGTCATCTTCGACAGAAGCTCAGGATGCCCCGAATTCAAAGTTGGTAGAAGGATAATGGTCGTTATGTTTCAACGTAGCCCTTTTCCCTGTAAATTACCATTTTCTAACTTTGTAAATACTCAATGGAATCACGCGTTTGGCTGATCTCCATCTTATCAATAAAATTTGAGCCTTGTGCTTTTGTTTGTAATTCTTGCTTGTTTTAGCTTTACAGAACGACGTTGTTAACATGACTAACGATTCTTGAAATAAAACAAAAATGAATTTACTTGTTAAAACTTTTTCTACTTTTAAAATAAAGATGGCAATTTCTTTTGACTGTTAAACATCGAAAGAACATCAATCGCGTCTCCAAAGGTGTTCGAACCTCAAAGTGCAGAATCAAAGTACTCCTTCTAGACCAGTACGCCTGAATAAAGGGATCAACTGTGTCAGAGACCTTGTTTCGTCTGACATCCACGACAGAGTTCTTACCTCCAAAGCCCGATCAACGGTATTCCCCACAGGGATTATCTCTCCTAAGCAAGGTGGAATTGCTATCTTGAACCAGCGATATCTCTATACGCCCCGCGATGGCCGAGTATCCAGTCATGTTCATCTTTTAGTTTGTGTGTCGCGTCAGTTTTGTCAGCATATACACACATACATCATACATTATTGATTTGCATTTACATTTCATATTGCATCGCTGTCACTCTAGCCGGTCTTGTCCCTTAGTGATAGGAGTTCTCTCAATCGAGTTGTCAGTTCTTTCCTCGTCGGGAAACGTTGTGTCTGAACAATCTCGCCACCAGTGTATCTCTAGATCAGAGTCGACACTCGACCACTTTGATAACTTGAACCTCTGAAAGGCCAGAGAACCTTCAACAGATGTCACTCTTCGCCATTGAAGATGATATCCTTGCTTTCCCGAATTAAAGAAAATCCCCAGAGAGAACCTCTTAAGCAAGGGTTCGGCAGTACATCAGCATTTCTTCGAAAATCCGCTGATGAAAAGGTCATCGGCACCTCAAAATTGGACCCCATCATATGGCATTTCTCTGGGAAGATCCCGAGAAAAGTATGATGTAAGATCCCCAAGTGGAAACAGTCTCTCAAGAGACTCCCTTTCCCCCCAGTAGAATCGACAAATGGCGTCTCCAACGGAGAAGTTTGTGCACCTCTACAACTCAGACGACTGGGTTCCCCAGCAAGTCTAACATCAAAACTTTTTCCACTCAAATGGCATCTCCCCAGGAAAATTCGGCGAGAAGTTTGAGGAAAACCGCTACGGATAGCGTCCCTTGTCAAGAAAGTTTATTGACAAAAGAAACTGAGACCAGTTCCTTGGTAGGAAACCAGGATCGAGGGGAAGTTTACATCAGAAACTGAGACCAGTTCCTTGGTAGGAAACCAGGATCGAGGGGAAGTTTACATCGAAAACTAAGACCAGTTCCTTGGTAGGAAACCAGGATCGAGGGGAAGTTGACAAAAGAAAACTGAGACCAGTTCCTTAGCTGAAGACCAGGATCGAGGGGAAGTTTACCTTTTCTAAGCATCATTGCTTAGCAAAAGAAGATGAATGCGCAAGCTGCCATTCATAGCCATCAAAATTTTGGGTATTCCGATATTTAATCCTCTTGCACCCCGAATGCCCGAATACCTTCGTCATTCACACCTTCGTGTCCAAGAAGATTAAATAGGGGCATCTGTCATACCCCAAATTTTGACCACTAAGATTTCCCATCATTGTGCAAATCATCATCACAATATGGATGAGCCATCATGCCTCACCAAATGCCTCAAGGGTTGTTGAGCATTCACTACAATCAAAATTAGGGTTTTAAGCCCTCGTAGAGCCTTAGACAAAGGATCAATCAAGGAATGACATGATCTTCAACTTGTCTAAACCTCTCAAACATCCACAATGGATCAAAAGGACTCCCACTTCAAAGATTAAGCACAAGGCTGCTCCCTTCTAGGTGGATTAAGTCTCAAGATCGACACTGTCACCAAATTAGGGTTTTGGTCGACCAGGGCCTCCAGATGGAAATTTTTCATCTGGACACAAGCCAAAGATCCAAAACACAACCTAATGTACTCTATGGAACCTCATGGACCCAAGCATCAAGTCAATTTGACCTCAGGGGATGCATACATCAAAAATCAGGAATTAGGGTTTCTTGACCTAATTCACTCCTAAGTTGACTTTTGGGACAAATCAAGAGCCAAGACCTCAAGACATGATTTGAGGGTCTCTAATGAACTATATTGATCCATTTGGAACAATGGATTAATCCAAGAAGCTTGGGCAACAAGTCTCAATTTCATCTGCACCACAATTAGGGTTTTATGAGAAAAGTCAACTGTAACTTTGACTTTTGACTAGGACAAGCTCCCGAGCCCTAAGACATGCATCAGTATACCTTATGACACCCATGGAACATGTCCATCAAGTTTGATTTAGGTCAAGGACATGATTTCCTGAAGAATTGCACAACTTGGAATTCATCTGATAAAAAGTCAACTGTGCACAAAAGTCAACTTTGACTTTTTGAGATTTTTCACCAAAATGGATTTTTAACCCTAAAATGATGTTAATGTATGATTTGAATCATCATTCATCAAGAAAAATCAAGAAAAGTGGGATAACTTGTAAAAGGGGTAACCATAAAAACTTAGAAAATTTTCTAAGTTAAAAATAAAATGACAAGGGTACCAACTTTGGAGGATCATAACTCCTAAACCACATGGCCATTTTTTCTCATCCAAAGATGGATTTGTAGCCCTCATTACCCTCTACAAAAACTTCAACTAGACCTAAGTCCAATTCATTAAGGATTTTGAGTTATGGAGTGATCAAAATCAAGAAATCACACTTTGTTCCAACACTTAGTGAAAATTTCACTAAGTCAGATTTTGCTTCACTTTTTGCCAAATGTAGAGGGATTTTTCACTTGGAATCAAAAGAGATCAAAACCAAACTTGTTCAAACAGTTGTTATATCATGTAAGGGCTTTCCAAAATGGCCAAGAACATTGCCAAATTCCATTTGAGTCATGAGATATGACATTGGAAAGTTGCCTTGCTGAAATCTGTCAAAGGCAAGGCAGAATTTACAACTTTGCTCGATTTACCAAAATCAGCCAAATCCAAATGCTCCTATCCACTTAGACACATCTGAGGATTAAATCTAAAGGGGACAATCACTGAGCCAAGCCTCCAAAGTCCATGGAACAAGAAATAGCATGTTGAACCTAGAATGGCCAAAATAGGGACAAGACTCCAAATTTGGATTAAAGCATTCAATGGAAGCATCAAGGTGGCATGGACTGAGCCATTCTCATCTGAAATCAGTCAAGACTTATCCAAGACCAAGGGAACCAAAGCTCTGTGCCCTAACCTCTAGTCAATGGCTAGATGAGACTTGCATTTCCATTGGACAACATTGGCCAAACCTACTTACCAGCTGCCATTCACTATTCCTTGCAAAACAAACTTGCTCTACTATAAATAGAGCTCAATTGTGATCAGTTTGAGTACACCAAAGCCATCAAACAGATGCTTTCCTCAAAATCTCTTCTTTCACTCCAATTTTGCCTTCTAAGGCAAGTCACTATCGGGTTTTGAGTTTGAGAGCAATTCCAATCAAACCAATCACTCACACACCTCACATACATCACATATGAGCTGATCAGACACTTAGATCACTTCTGAAACACCAATTTCACAAAATCACCAGCTGGTTGCTCAAATTTTCAACCAAGTTGCAGCTGAGGTACCACAAATTGATCCAGCCAATTTCAATCAAGTCCAACCATTCAAACACACTCCATAGGGTGTAGGGAAGCTGTTCAGATCATCACCACTCATCTGTAACACCTCCAAATCAAAAATCACATTGCACTTGCTGTCACGGCTTAGAGGTAAGCATATACTTGGTCATCTCTCAATCTATGCATATTTCCTCGCACAATAATTTGGCCATATGTTCATAATCATGCATGGAATGTTTTCTCTCAATTAATTGCATTGTTTGAATCGTGTATCAAAAATCCTAGCCTTCATGCAGAAATTAGGGTTCTTGAGGTTTCTTCGTGATTTCATGTTTTATGTTTAATTTAAATGAAATTAAGTGTTATAGACATGATCGTGAGGTTGAGACGAGCATAATGATATGTGGATTGCATGATATAATCAAGTATTCAGTGAGATTGAGGAGAAAATGCAAATCAGCCAAACCCAGAACACGCGCGTGTTCTTGGTGTGTTCTTGGCGCCATTTTTGAATAATTCAAATATTTAAATTTTGTGATTTTATTTAATTGATTAAAAAATTAATTTCTCTCTGAGTTTTAATGATTTTGAGTTAATTCTTTTTTTAATAATTCACAAAAATGTTAAAATATTTTATTTTATCAAAAAATCCCAAAAATATTTTTTATTTTATATAATTGATATTTTTGCAAAGAATTAATGTTTTAATTGTTTTTGACATATAAAATATTTTTTCCACATTGATTTTGCAATTTTTAATGCTTTCTAATTATTTTGTAGGTCAATACTTAATTTTTGAAGCATTAATCCAAGATCACAATTTGTTTTCCATATGTTAAACAATTTTGATCATTTTAATTGAATTTTTATTCAATTAAATACATTTTTGAAAACAAATTAGGGTTTTTGGATTAATTCAACCCTCATAAATCATTTTCAAAACACTTTAGGCCTCTAATAGAGTGTAAGACCCAATCCTTTCTCGACCAAATCATTTTTGCGCCTCAGTGTATTGTATAAGTCCCGATACCGTAAAAAACAAACGGCGCGATTGTCGCCTTTTCAAAATAACCCTTGGGCCTCTCCTCGAGCTATATGGCCCATTCAAAACACTTTGGGCCTCTATTAGAGTGTAAGACCCAATCCCCTTTTAACCAAAATCTTTTTGGGCCTCACTTATTGTATAAGTCCCTCTGCGTTAAAAGAAAACCTCGGCGCGATCGCCATTTCAAACGGAAAAATCATACGGGCCTACCCTCGTGTTATAAGCCCCACTCTTTTTCCTTAAACCTTTTGGGCCTCTTGAGAGAGTGTAAGACCCATCCCTTTGTACAGAAAACATTTTGAGCCACAGTCACTTGTATAAGTCCCTCTGTACAAATTCAAACAGTGCGCTCACTGATAAAACCCTGGGCCTCTCCTTGAGCTGTAAGCCCCAATCTTTTTATTTTAAAGCACTTTCTCCTTTGATTTTGAATATACTGTTGTTTTCAATCTTTCTTTATTGAACAACTAACCAAACAGCATGGAAGCTCTACAACCGAGTAAGTGTTTACCCGCTTTCATTTACCGTTTTCATATGTATATAACTGTATTGTGGGGCTGTTTCACTGTAAGTCTCCTTTCACAAACTTATATATATATATATATATATATATATATATATATATATATATATATATATATATATATATATATATATATAACTGTATTGTGGGGCTGTTTCACTGTAAGTCTTCTTTCATAAACTCATATCAACTGTGTAATAATAGTATAGATATTTAGAGTTTCCCCGGCAACTACGTCTAGAACTAGGTGACGCCGTTTCGTTTATTCGTAGAAATAGACAACTAGATCCCCAATAGGATCACCAGATACAGTCTTTTCTTCGGCTGTCCTCATTAGGAATTGTCAAGAAACTCTATTCCCAGAGATGAATGTATTCTCCGTGATTGGCATCTTTGAGTTACTTCCAAATTCTCGAACTTTCCTGACTTTGATCTATTCTCGGTGAATAGCATTGCCTTGAATTTCTCAGGGTTTGGGGACCCACAGGCTTCTTAAAAGCATCGGCCTCCTCTTGGGCATCGTACAAGGACCCACAGGCTTCCTAAAAGCAACCCCGCCTCCTCTTGGGCTTAGTACAAGGACCCTACGGCTTCTTAGAAGTATTCACAGCCTCCTCTTAGGCTTCGTATAATGATCTCTTCCTCCGGGAATGATAGCCTCCTCTTGGGCTTAGTACAAGGACCCGTCGGCTTCTTAAAAGATTCCAGGCTCCTCTTGGGCTTCGTACAAATTGTCCCGACGACCTCCTAGAGGTATAGGAACAGAACTTAGTCATCTTCATAAAACAGTCCTTTCATAGAGTCTACTACTGTTTCTCAAAACACAGTATAAAAGATGAAACTCTAGACACGGACAGTCTAACTTCCTTGAGTCTCAAAGACATTCTCAAGTGACCCCTTCGTTAAATAGGAAGGAAACCCGCAGACTCGGACAGTCTCAATACCCTTCGGATTTCCCGCTTCCTCAAAGAAGAGGAAATATCCCGAATCCTTGAATCAAATCCATGAGTACAATGTTGCTCATATAAGAACTGATTTTCTCTCTTAAAATCAGTATACTGGACCTGTCACTTAACTGAACAATCACCATAGCCTCCTCTTGGGCTTTGTACAATGATTCTCCCCAGTAGGGTCAAACAACGTTTTGCCTCTCTCTCGGGCTTTGTACGAGACACATAAGAGACTTCCTCGTCGAGTCAATCACCCTTTCGCCTCTAACTCGGGCTTCGTACGAGATACAAAAAACTCTCTAATTGAGTCAAAGAGCCTCCATCTCGGGCTTTATACGAGCTACCAAAAGACTCCCTCGTTGAGTCAAAACCTTTTAGCCTCTCTCTCGGGCTTTGTACGAGATACATATATTAGCCTCCTCTTAGGCTTTGTATAAGAAAACCACTGGTTAATCCAATTAACCTTTTAACATCAAAGTTGTGCCTCGTTCACAGTACACAAACATCAACAACTCCTTCCCCCTTCATCTAATCACTGTAAGCGGCAAGCCTCTGGATCATCTACATCCATGCCACTATCCCTCTTTTAGCATGAGAAATTCCTAAGGAAAGATAGCATTGCTCTACACTGAGTTAAAGTCTTCTCCTTCAGGTTGAAATCCCCTATAAAGGAAATTATGGCATTGCTGGATTCACAAATCCCGGTTAAAGTAATTCTCCTTTATAAAACAGTTGTGACATACAACCCCCTCTTTAGAGATGACAAATTCTCTCTAAAGTCAACACCCTTTTAGCTTCATATCTTGGGCTTTGAACAAGATACAAATAGACTTTTCAGCTTCACATCTTGGGCTTTGAACAAGATACAAATCACCTTTCGCTTCACGTCTTGGGCTTTGAACAAGACACCAAAACAACCATTTCCTCCCATACAATAGGAGGAACTACGAACGCTCTGATTTCCCTATTTCGGTAAACGGGAATACGTAGGCATAAGATCGAAAGAAAAGATCTTAGCGAGCACAATCAACAAAAAAACCCAAATCCCATACTCTCATGTATCTATCCAAAGCATCAGTCCTAACATCCTAATCCTTGTTCCCCGTCAGAAAATCCTAGAAAGAAAGAAAGCAGTATTGGCGAAAATACAAATAACCAGTACAAAGGCCCCCCACATTGATAACATTCATAACCTAACAGACCGCTGTTAAAACTCAGTATGCAAAGCAGGGTTAATTGGAGACATCTATTTCCCTTCCTTCATCAGCTTTAATAGGATAAAAAATGAACCGACCTGTAGTTTTAAGCTCAACCGCAGAGAGCGACCAGCGGTTAAGAACCGCATCCAAAATCGCTCGCTACAACGTGGCCAGGTGCCACCACACAACTATGAATGCTGTAGAGTCTGCTCGGAGAATAACCAAGGATGCTACCTTGTGCGGGCAGCTCTCCAAGGTCAGTTGGATCGTAATGAGATTCACCCGTGTCCGAGCTCTGAGCTAATCAACTGGACGCCAGACTACTTCGCTGATCAAACCAAAGACGTTGTCATAATCTCTGATCATCAACGAAACAAGGATGTTTGTACCATCATCCCTCTACTAGACGAATCAAAGGTTCTTAGCCGAGAACTGATTGAAGTTACTTACGACAGTCAGAAAAATCAGAAGGCTCCTGTAGTTATTTATTTGCCAGGACCATTACCGTATGAATCAGCTAAGGCGATCCCTTACAAATACGGTGCAACAATAATTGAGAATGGAAAGGAACTTCCATTACCCTCCGTCGTGAATATTGCAGACATCAGTCGAGTAACACGGAGCGGTCGAATCTTCAACCGAGGGGTTGGAGAACCTAATAGAGAAAAGGAACTTCAGACAGAAGCTCCTGATCCACCAGTCGGCCAGTCCAGTAATCCCGACCTTTCAAAAAACAATGATGAGATACTGAAGCTCATCCAAAGGAGTGAATACAATATTGTTGATCAACTGTTACAAACTCCTTCAAAGATCTCTGTGCTATCACTTTTACTCAGTTCCGAAGCCCACATAGAGGCTCTACAGAAAGTATTAGAGCAAGACTTTGTGGAACAAGATGTGTCAATACGACAGTTCGATAGCATCATCTCTAACATCACTTCCTGCAACAACTTAGGATTCAGTGATGAGGATTTGCCAGAGGAGGGCAAAAGTCACAACATGGCGCTCAATATCACAGTCAACTGCCAGGACGATGCTTTAGCCAGCGTACTGGTAGACACAAGATTGGCCATTAATGTTATGCCGAAGTCCACTTTAATGCGACTATCATTCATAGGGTCCCCGATGAGGGGCAATAAGGTTATCGTCAAAGCCTTTGACGGATCTCGGAAAGCAGTTATCGGCGAAGTCAACCTTCCCATAACTCTTGGTCCTCACACTTTCCTAATTACTTTCCAGGTCATGGACGTATGGGCAGGGTACAGCTGTTTATTAGGAAGACCTTGGATACACCAGGCTGGGGCAGTGACTTCAACACTGCACCCGAAACTGAAGTTCGTCAAGAACGATCAACTTGTCACGGTCTGTGGAGAACAAGCCTTGATCATGAGTAACTTGTCATTATCTACTTGTATAGAACCCGAGGAGGTTGTTGGAACACAGTTCTAGGCACTTTCGGTGAGCAATGACAATCAGTCAGAAAAAGGAACATCGATTTCCTCATACAGAGATGCTCTCGAAGTGATAAAAAATAACAATACAAAAGGATGGGGACAGCTTGTCATTCCTACCGATAACAAAACAAAGAAGGGTCTTGGTTTTTCTGCAACCTGCACCCAGACAGCTGCTAACGACGAAAGTCTTCATCCCATTCAGGACTTCTTCCACAATGGAGGTTTCCTTCACCCAGTGCCTTAAGCAGTCTATACCATCAACGAGGAAGATCCCTCTGATACATATGAGAAGTGGAAGTCCTATCTTAACGAGGACAATTATATCTCTCAGGAAGAGGTGCTTACGCCATTTTGCTATCCCGCACAGAGTCCGAGATTTATACCCAGGTCAGATGTCAGAACGATATACGGAGATTGTGATCCGAAAGGATGTCGTGCTCCACCAAACTCATTAGAGGAAGACACTCTGATGAAAGACCACTCTGGCCATGACTATTATGGCCCAATGGATGGCCTGCCTATCTGGCAGCCGTACCTAGGAGACTTAGGGCAAGAAAATTAGTCCAACAATGAAAATCAGCTGAGCACCATTGAACAGAATACCTGCATCCTCACCATATCATGGGATCAACACTCGGGTCATTCATAAAATATCTAGCACGACGATGAATTTGCAAAGTTTTCAGGACTTGAATTCATCGCCTATGCTTTTCCCGAGGTCAACGTCATCGAGAGAGATGACTCCTCCAGTTCCACAGAAGTGTGGGATACCTTAGGACAACCGAGTGGAAAATACGACTTCATGATCAAATACACCGCTCCTGAAAGCTCTCGCATCAGGCTCGAAGACATTCAACCAACTGGGTGGGGGGATCCACCTGAGAGCACAAACACTATACAAAAAACAACAGAGGAATCCTCTTACGACAACTCTGCCTGGGAGACAGATTCCAATGATCTTGCTCCGCCAAAAATCAGCGTCATTTCTGAAGACAAATCAAGGAAGATACCAGACTTTGTGATTCATCGAGGAGTTCGCCGCCAATGGGTTGCTGTCGATGTTCCGAAGATTGTTTATAAGTAAAAGTAATTGCCATCTTTAACCTTTCACCCTGCCCAGGTGAAACGGATATTTTGATAGGGCTTACTTTCTGTAAATATCCCTCTTCGCTTCGCCCAAAGCGGCAGAGTTTTGTTTTATAGGGCTGCAGTTTCAAGAATCGACAAAATCATAAATAAATAAACGTCGTTCTGTAATTTCCGCATTAATTGTTGTTTTCTCTTTTCGTTTTTTAGAAAATGGTAATCCTAAAAAACAACAAATAAAAACAAGCAGTTTTCAGAAAAACACTGCACACACTCTTGCATTTTCCCTCTATCTCTTCTAAACACAAATCATCATGTCATGCAGATTGCTTGTTTTCAACCCCATTGAAACATACGATCCGATGCCTTCTCCCAACTTTGAATTCCCGGTATTTGGGGCTGAAGAAGAAGTTGACGACGAAATTCCAGAAGAGATCTCCCGATTACTCAGACAAGAGGAAAGGTCCATTGAACCTCACAAAGAGCTGTTGGAAATGGTCAACTTGGGTTCAGAAGAAGAGAGAAAAGAGATCAGGATTAGGGCGCTGCTCAGTCCAACTGCCAAAGAGAGTTTGACAAAGCTTCTCAAAGAATTTCCCGATGTATTCACTTGGTCCTATCAGGATATGCCAGGGTTGGATTCCAGCATCATGGAACATCATCTACTGTTAAGGTCAGAATGTCCACCAGTAAAACAAAGGTTGAGACGGACTCACCCGGTCATGGCCATTAAAATCAAGGAGGAAGTACAGAAACAGATTGACGCGGGTTTCCTCGCCACGTCAGAATATCCTCAATGGTTAGCCAACATCATACCCGTTCTGAAGAAGGACGGAAATGTCAGAATGTGTGTAGACTACAGGGATCTAAACAAGGCTAGTCCAAAGGACGACTTTCCTTTACCATACATTGACATGATGGTGGACAGTACAACAAAGTTCAAAGTCTTCTCCTTCATGGATGGATTCTCAGGCTATAATCAGATAAAAATGGCGCCGAAGGACATGGAGAAAACTTTGTTCATTACCCCATGGGGTACCTTTTGTTACAAGGTAATGCCGTTCGGCTTGAAGAACACCGGGGCAACCTATCAAAGGGCCATGACTACTCTGTTTCATAACATGATACACAAGGAAATTGAGGTATATGTCGATGATATGATTGCCAAATCTAAAACAGAAGAGGAGCATGTGACACACCTGTCAAAGCTATTCGAGAGGTTGAGAAAGTACAAACTCCGCTTGAATCCCAACAAATGCACATTCGGTGTTCGCTCACGGAAACTTTTAGGGTTCATCGTCAGCCAGAAAGGAATTGAGATTGATCCTGACAAGGTCAAGGCCATTCAAGAGATGCCTTCTCCAAAGACCGAAAAACAAGTCAGAGGATTCCTGGGACGTTTGAACTACATTTCCAGATTTATATTCCTCATGACCGCGACATGCGCGTCGATTTTCAAATTACTAAAAATGAATCAGGATTGCGTTTGGACAGAAGACTATCAAACTGCCTTCGACAGTATTAAGGAATACCTATTGAACCCACCGATTCTATCACCTCAAGTGGAAGGAAGACCACTGATCATCTACCTCACAGTCTTGAAAGACTCGATGGGATGTGTACTTGGCCAACAAGACGAAACCAAAAGGAAAGAGTCTGCCATTTACTATTTGAGCAAGAAGTTCACCGACTGCGAGACTCGATACACTATGCTTGAGAAAACTTGCTGTGCTCTGGCTTGGGCAGCCAAACGTCTTCGCCAGTATATGATTATTCACACTACTTGGTTAATCTCCGAAATGGATCCAATCAAGTATGTCTTTGAAAAGCCTGCTCTCACGGGAAGGATTGCCCGTTGGCAGATGTTGTTATCAGAATACGACATCGAATACCACGCTCAGAAAGCCGTTAAGGGAAGTGTTTTAGCCGATCATTTGGCTCATCAACTGATTGACAATCAAGAATCAGTTGGGTTTGACTTTCCAGACGAAGATGTCATGTATCTAAAAATGAAAGATTGTGATGAACCGCTACCCAGTGAAAGGCCAGAACTAGGTTCCCAATGGGGACTTATATTTGACGGAGCTGTAAATCATTACGGAAACTAAATTGGGGCAATCATCATAACCCCTCAGAGTACACACATTCCTTTCACCGCCAGACTTACATTCAAGTGTACAAACAACGAGGCCGAATACGAAGCTTGTATCATGGGTCTCGAAGAAGCGATCGACTTAAGGATCAAAAACTTGGATGTATATGGCGACTCAGCTCTGGTCATCAATCAGATCAAAGGAGATTGGAACACATACCAATCCGGATTGATTCTTTACAAAGATTACGCAGGAGGGTTGCTACCCTTCTTCAACAGAATCGAGTTTCATCATATCCCCCGTGAGGAGAATCACATGGCTTATGCATTAGCCACTCTCTCTTCCATGATTAGGGTAGGTCAATGGAACGACTTACCTAAGATTGACATAATGCGCCTTGAACGGCCCGATTATATCTTCGCGATTGAAGCAGTCATAGACGACAAACCTTGGTTTCACGATATCAAATGCTTCCTTCAGAAACAAGAGTACCCACCTGGGGCACTAAGGAAAGACAAAAAAACCCTCAGAAGGTAGGCAGGCAGTTTCTTCCTGAGCGGTGATACACTCTATAAGAGAAATTTTTGACATGGTCTTGCTCCGATGTGTAGACAGACCAGAAGCAGACATGCTGATAAAAGAAATTCATGAAGGATTCTTTGGCACTCATGCCAACGGACACACAATGGCGAGAAAAATTCTGAGAGCAGGGTACTACTGGTTGACAATGGAATCTGACTGCTATAAGTACATGAGGAAGTGTCATAAGTGTCAGATATACTCCGACAAAATCCATGTACCGCCGACGCATCTCAAAGTTCTTTCTTCCCCATGGCCTTTTTCCATATGAGGAATCAACATGATTGGCATGATTGAGCCAAAGGCTTCAAACGGACATCGGTTCATCCTGGTAGCCATTGATTACTTCACCAAGTGGGTCGAAGCAGCGTCATACGCCAATGTAACCCGACAAGTGATGGTCCGCTTTATCAAAAATAATATCATCTGCCGTTATGGTGTTTCGAGCCAGATCATTACTGATAATGGATCTAACTTGAACAATAAGATGATGAAAGAGTTGTGTGTAGAGTTCAAGATCGAACACCATAACTCATCTCCCTACCGACCCAAGATGAATGGAGCAGTAGAAGCGGCTAACAAGAATATTAAGAAGGTAGTTCAAAAAATGGTTGTAACCTACAAAGACTGGCACGAAATGTTGCCTTTTGCTTTTCACGGTTATCGCACATCTGTCCGCACTTCAATAGGGGCAACCCCTTTCTCTCTAGTATATGGCATGGAGGCAGTGTTCCCCATAGAAGTAGAGATCCCATCAATCCAGGTATTGATGGAAGCTAAGCTAACAGAAGCTGAATGGTGTCAAAGTCGACACGACGAATTAAACCTCATCGAAGAAAAGCGGATAACTGCTCTATGCCACGGTCAATTGTATCAACAGAGAATGAAGAAGGCGTTTGACATAAAGGTTCGACCTTGCGTCTTCAGGAAAGGAGACCTTGTGCTCAAGAAGATACAATCATTTCTCACTGATTTGCGGGGCAAGTGGACTCCGAATTATGATGGCCCCTATGTGGTCAAGAAAGCTTTCTCAGGTGGCGCCATGAGACTTGCAACCATGGGTGGAGAGGAATTTTCCTACCCTACAAATGTTCATGTAGTCAAGAAATACTTCGGTTAAACTAAAAAAAAAAGTCTCGGTGGATTGAACCAGGAAAAAATTAGAGACATAATAAAAAATTATCCCGGTGGATTGGAATTCTCAAAGTACAATCCAGGAAAAAATTAGGGATTAATGGCAAGTAGCTACGTCTGATCAGTTCAGCTCCGCAGCAATTACACCATCCGAGAAGAACTCCAGTCCAGGTCATCTTCGACGGAAGCTCATGATGCCTAGAATTCAAAGTTGGTAGAAGGATAGCGGTCGTTATGTTTCAATGTAGCCCTTTTCCCTTAAATTACCATTTTCTAACCTTTGTAAATACTCTATGGAATCACGCGCTTGGCTGATTTCTATCCTATCAATAAAATTTGAGCCCTTGTGCTTTTGTTTGCAATTCTTATTTGTTTTAACTTTACAGAACGCCGTTTTAACATGATTAACGATTCTTGAAATAAAACAAAAATGAATTTACTTGTCAAATTGTTTCTGCTTTTTAAGATGGAAATTTCTTTTGACTGTTGAATATCGAAAGAACATCGGTCACTTCTCCAGAAGTAATTGAACTTCAAAGTGCAGAATCAAAGTACTCCTTCTAAACCAGTGCGCCTGATTAAAGGTTCAGCTATGTCAGATGCGAATATTCCATCTGACACCCCCGACAAAGTTCTTATCTCCTAAGCCCGACCAACGGCTGTTCCCCGCGGGGACTATTTCTCCTAAGTAAGGCAGAATTGTTATTATGAACCAGTGATACTTTTCATCCCCCACTGTGGCCGAGTATCCAGTCGTGTTCATCTACCTGTATGTCGCGCCAGTTTTGTCAGCATAAACATACATACATCATGCATGATTGATTTACATTCATATTCATATTGCATCACTATCACTCTAGTCGGTCTTATCCCCTAGTGATAAAAGTCCTCTTGTCAATCGAGTTGTCAGTTCTTTCCTCGTCAGGAAATGTTGCGTCTGAACAATCTCTCTCCTCCAGTTTATTTCTGGATTGAAGGGAACACTTTGACCACTTTGATAACTTGAACCTCTGAAAGACAAGAAGACCTTCGACAAACATCACTCTTCGCCATTGAAGATGATATTCTCGCTTTCCCGGATGAAGGAAAATCCCCAGAGAAAGCCTCTTAATCAGAGATTCGGTAATACAACAGTTGTTTTCCGAAAAATTCACTGACGAAAAGGCCTTCAGAACCTCAAAATTGGATCACATCATATGGCATTTCTCCGAGAAGATCCCGAGAGAAGTATGATGTAATATCCCCAAGCGACAGCAGTCTCTCAAGAGACCTGCTTTCCCTAGTAGAATCAACAAATGGCGTCTCCAACTGAGAAGTTTGTGCACCTCTACAACTCAGACGACTGGGTTCCCCAGCAACTCTGACATCAGATCTTAGTCCATCAAATGGCATCTCCCTAAGAAAATTCGGCGAGAATTTTAAGGAAAATCGCTACGAACAGCGTCCCTTGTCAAGAGAGTTTATTGACAAAAGAAACTGAGACCAGTTCCTCGGTAGGAAACCAGGATCGAGGGGAAGTTTATATTAGAAACTAAGACCAGTTCCTTGGTAGGAAACCAGGATCGAGGGGAAGTTTATATCAGAAACTAAGACCAGTTCCTTGGTAGGAAACCAGGATTGAGGGGAAGTTTATTTCAGAAACTTAGACCAGTTCCTTGGTAGGAAACCAGGATCGAGGGGAAGTTTATTTCAGAAACCAAGACCAGTTCCTTGGTAGGAAACCAAAATCGAGGGGAAGTTTATATCAGAAACTAAGATCAGTTCCTTGGTAGAAAACCAGGATCGAGGGGAAGTTTATTTCAGAAACTTAGACCAGTTCCTTGGTAGGAAACCAGGATCGAGGGGAAGTTTATTTCAGAAACTTAGACCAGTTCCTTAGTAGGAAACCAGGATCGAGGGGAAGTTTATTTCAGAAACTTAGACCAGTTCCTTGGCTGAAGACCAGGATCGAGGGGAAGTTTACCTTTTCTAAGCATCATTGCTTAGCAAAAGAGGAAGGATGTGTGAACTTCCATTCTTAACCACCATCAAAATTTCGGGTATTCTGATATTTAATCCTCTTGCACCCCGAATGCCCGAATACCTTCGCCATTCACACCTTCGGGTCCAAGAAGATTAAATAGGGGCATCTGTCATTCCCCAAATTTTGACCAGTAAGATTCCCCTTCATTGTGCAAATCATCATCACAATGTGGGTGTATCATTATGCCTCATTAGTCTCCCCAAAGATGGGCGAGCATCCACTACAATCAAAATTAGGGTTTCAAGCCCTCTCAGAGTTCTTAGACAAAGGATCAATCAAGGAATGACATGATCTTCAACTTCTAAAGCCTCTCAAACACCCAAAATGGATCAAGAGGACTCCCACATCAATAATCAAGCACAAGGTTGCATCATTCTAAGTGGATCAAGCCTCAAGATTGCCAGTGTCACCAAATTAGGGTTTTGGTCGACCAGGGCCTCCAGATGGAAATTTTCCTCTGGGCATGAGCTAATGCTTCAAAGCATAACCTAAGATGCTCCAAGAGACATCATAAACCAAATCATCAAGTCAATTTAACCTCAGGGGTGCATTCATAAAAAATCAGGAATTAGGGTTTCTTGACCTAATTCACCCCTAAGTTGACTTTTGGGACAAAACATGAGCCAAGACCTCAAGAGAGGATTTGAGGGTCTCAAATATATCACATTGATCCATTTGCAACAATGGATTGACCCAAGAAGCTTGATCAACAAGTTTCAAGCTCATCAGAACCACAATTAGGGTTTCGCGGGAAAAAGTCAACTGTATCTTTGACTTTTGACCCAGGCATGCTCCCAAACCTTGGGACATGATTCAATACACCCTATAACACCTATGAAATCAATCCATCAAGTTTGATTTAGGTCAAAGACTTGATTTCATAGAGGATCGCACAGTCTGGAGTTCATCTGACAAAAAGTCAACTATGCACAAAAAGTCAACTTTGACTTTTTGAGATTTTTCACAATTATGGTTCTTTAACCCTAAAATGATGTTAATGTGTGATTGGAATCATCATTCGTCAAGAAAAATCAAGAAAAGTGGGATAACTTGTAAAAGGGGTAACCATAAAAAACTTAGAAATTTTCTAAGTTATGGAACAAAGTGGCTAGGGTACCAACTTTGGAGGATCATAACTCCTAAACCACAAGGCCATTTTTCCCCATCCAAATATGGATTTGTAGCTCTCATGGCCCTCTACAAAAGCTTCAAAAACAACTCATTCCAATTCCTCATGGATTTTAAGTTATGGAATGATCAAAATCATAAAAAGTGAAAATGTCACTTTTTTCCAACACTTAGTGAAATTTTCACTAAGTCAGAATCTGTCTTACTTTTTTAAAAATGTAGGGGCATATTTCACTTGGATCCAAAAAGTATTAAAACTAATTATGATCAAACAGTTGTTGTATCATATGAGGGCTTTCCAAAATGGCCAAGAACTCCATCAAATTCCACTTGAACCATGAGATATGACAATGGCAATATGCCTTGCTGAAAACTGTCAAAGCAAGGCAGATTTGTGCATTTTTCTCGATTTTCCAAATTTGTGCAAATGAAAAACACACTTATCCATCTGAACACCTCAGGGGGAGACCAAGGAGGGACAAACACTGATCCATAAGCCTCCCAAGTCTTTGGAACCAAAAGTAGCATGCCAAACCTAGAAGTGCCTAAAAGAGGGACAAGACTCCAATTTTGTTTTTGAGCATTTAATGGATGCACCAAGGTGGCATGGACTGAGCCATTTCTAACTGAATTCAGTCAAGACTTATCCAAGACCAAGGGAACCAGCAGCCTGTGCCCTAACCTCTAGGCAATGGCTAGAGGAGACTTGGATTCTCATTGATCAACATTGGGTAAACCTATGCAGCAGTTGCCAATCACTATTGCTTGCAAAACAAACTTGCTCTATTATAAATAGAGCTCATTTGTGCTCAGTTTGAGTACACAAAAGCCATCAAACAGATGCTTTCCTCAATATCACCTTCTCACTTCCAAAATTGCCTTCCAAAGCAAGTCACCATCGGGTTTTGAGTTTGAGAGCAACTCCAACCAAACCAATCACACACACACCTCATAAATATCATATAGAGGTGATCCAAACACTCACAAGTGACCTGTAACACCAAAATCACAAAGTCACCTCTCAAAACCTTAAAATTGGACTTTTGTGCATTTTTCGAGCCATGTCTTGATTCAGTCACTTTCCAAACCGGATAAAACCTCAAACACACTCCAAATATCATCCTTGAACTGTCCCAAATGGTTCCCCCATCTGGAACACCATTTGAGAGAGTTGCTATTTTGGCCACTTTTGCCCCTTTTTCAAGAAAGAGCTCAAACTTGTTCCTGAGGTTTCCAGCTGATTCCAACTATCCTAAAAGCTTCTAAGAGATCATTTGAGGGTGTCCAAAGCATCAAATCATTTCTGGAACAAAGCACTTGGTAGATTGCACAAAAGCTCCAAAAAGAGGTAAGCATTTCAACTTGAACTCTTTGAAATATGCATTGCTTTGAGGTCCACTGATCATGCATCTCTTATACGTGTTATATGTGTTGTGTTTGCACCAATTTATCATGTAATTCACACCTGTACCAAGAGATAGCACAGAAAATGCAAATCATGGCCTATTTCAAAACCACTATCGGGTTTTTCAATAGGAGCATGATCTGAAAAAAAAAACACCACCAGCATTGGATTCCTTGTGAAATTCTAGGCAGGATAGACCTAAATTTTGTCCCAATCCATGGAGAAATGAGAAAGTTATGGCCTTCACGTTTCTAACCAAAATCTTGTCTTGCCTTGCCTTGAGCCAGGCCAAAAACAAGGCAAACCTTGTATATTTGTGGTTGTGTTTCAATCAACGGATGTATCACCACCCCAGTGGTAAGGCACGTGCCCTATACACAAGAGGTCTGGGGTTCGAATCCCCCTCGCCTCAGACCCTCTTTTTGCTATTTTTTCCACTTTTCTACTATTTTTCATATTATTTTTTAATAGTTTGGAAAATTAATAACTCTCTCAATTTTAATTATTTTTTATTGGTTCTTTTTTCAAAAAATCACAAAAATGTTGAAATACTTTATTCCACAAAAAAATCAATTTTATATTATTTATTTAATATAATTAGTATTTTTGTGAATAAATTTCTTTTTAATTGTTTTTAAACATTTTAAAAGTGAATATTTACCTTGAAAATCAAAACCAAATGAGTTTTAATTCATCTTGTAATTAAAACCTCATTTTTCAAACCTTAAACAAAAATCACAAGTGGTTTATTCAAACTCATTTGGTATTTTTATCATTTTTATTGATTTTCTTTAAATATTTACTTTTAAAGGAAAATAAAATTAGGGTTTCTTTGATTTCACACCTCATCAATCATTTTCAAAACTCTTTGGGCCTCTTGGTAGAGTGTAAGACCCAATCCTTTGTAAATACAAACCTTTCTGGGCCTCAGAGTACTGTATAAGTCCTGACACCATCAAAAAGTTCGGCGCGATCGTCGCCTTTTTAACGAAAACCCTTGGGCCTCTCCTTGGGCTGTTAGCCCCACCACTTATACAAAATAAACCTTTGGGCCTCTAATAGAGTGTAAGACCCATCCCTTGTAGCCAAATCTTTTTTTGGGCCTCAATGCATTGTATAAGACCCAGTATGTTAAAGAAACCTCGGCGCGATCGGCAGTTCAAAAATCAAATCATTTGGGCCTACCCTCGTGTTATAAGCCCCATTCCATTTCTTTAAACACCTTTGGGCCTCTTGAGAGAGTGTAAGACCCATCCCTTTGTACAGAAAACCTTTTTGGGCCTTAGTCACTTGTATAAGTCCCTGTACAATAACAACAGTGCAATCAATGATAAAACCTTGGGCCTCTCCTTCAGCTGCAAGTCCCAACAATCTTTTCAAAGCACTTTCTCCTTTGATTTAGAATATAATATTGTTATCAAAACTTTCTTTGTTGAACAACTAACAAAACAACATGGAAGCTCTACAACTGAGTAAGTGTTTACCTGCTTTCTTTATCCACTTTCATATATATATATATATATATATATATATATATATATAACTGTATTGTGGGGCTGCTCACTGTAAGTCTTCTTTCACAAACTTTTATATACTTGTCAAATATCAACTGTGTAATGCTAGTATAGTTATTTTGAGTTTTCCTCGGCAACTACGTCTAGAACTAGGTAAAGCCCTGTTGGTCACTCTTAAATACAAACTAAACTAGATCCCCATAGGATTACCTGATACAGTCTTCCCTCCTCTTGGGGTTAAATAATATGGAGACGTGAAAGGCAACATTCTCAGTGAACCCTTTCTCAGACTGTCACCCTTAGACATTGTCAAAGAAACTCTAAATCCCCAGAGATGATCTTTTCTTCGTGAATGGCATCTCTTGAGTTTCTTCCAAATTCTCGGACTTTCCTGGCTTGATCTATTCTCGGTGAATGGCATGTCTTGAACTTCTTGGGGTTTGGGGACCCACAGGCTTTTTAAAAGCATCCCGCCTCCTCTTAGGCGTTGTACAAGGACCCTTCGGCTTCTTAAAAGCTCTAATGCCTTCTCTTGGGCTTAGTATAAGGGCCCAGAGACCTCTACAGGTATAGGAACAGAACCTAGTCATCAATTTGCTAGAGCTGCCTTTCTGAGTCAAGCGTCAGACCAGTTAATGGGTTGACCTTCATCCCTTAACATACCAGCCTTCTCTTAGGCATCATACAAAGATTATTCACTATCTGAGAACCGATTTCTCAAAACACCAGTAAACTTGGACAGTCTCAATACCCTTTGGATTTCCCGTTTCCTTAAAGAACAGGAAATAACCCTGATCCTGTGATCAGTTCCAAAGCACAACCTTACCTTTAATCTTTATAAAGAACTGATTTTCTCTTTTATCCAACATACTGGACCTGTCACCAAACTGAAACAGTCACCAACACAAATAGCCTCCTCTTGGGCTTTGTACAATGATTCTCCCCAGCAGAGATAACCTTTTCACACTCTCTGGTTGAGTATAAAGGACTCTCTTGTTGAGTCAAGTCCCCTTTTAGCCTCTATCTCGGGCTTTGTACGAGATAGAAAAACACTCTCTTGTTGAGTATAAAAGACTCTTTTGTTGAGTCAACCTCTTTAGCCTCCATCTCGGGCTTCATACGAGATAGAAAAACACTCTCTTGTTGAGTATAAAAGACTCTCTTGTTGAGTCAACCCCTTTAGCCTCCATCTCGAGCTTCGTACGAGATATAAATCACTCTCTTGTTGAGTATAAAAGACTCTCTTGTTGAGTCAATCACCTGGTCAAGATTCTCTTGTTGAGTCAAACCTCTTTAGCATCCGTCTTGGGCTTCGTATATGACATATGAAAGCACTCTCTTGTTGAGTCAGTCACTTGTTAGCACCCTCTTGTTGGGTCAATAACCTCCTCTTAGGCTTTGTATAAAGAAAACCCCGGTTGAGTCAATCAACCTTTTAGCATCAAAGTTGTGCCTTGCTCACAGCATACAAACATCAACAACTCCTCTTTAGAGATGACAAATTCTCTCTCATCCAAAACCCTTTAGCTTCACATCTTGGGCTTTGAACAAGATACAAACCACCGTTAGCTTCATGTCTTGGGCTTTGAACAAGACACCAAAACAACCTTTTTCCTCCCATAGAATAGGAGGAACTACGATCGCTCTGATTTCCCAGTTTCATCAAACGGGAATACGTAGGCATAAGATTGAAAAATATTAGCGAGCATACTAATCAAAAACCCAAAATCCAGTATTCCCACCAAATCAACCCAAAAGCAGCAAATCTAAACACATAATCGAAAACCTCATAAATAATCCAGACACTCTGTTCTTAGCAAAATAACCGAAGATTGGGCCCCACATCCACATAGTATCTGTAACCTAACAGACCGCTGTTCAAATTCAAATTTATGTACAAGGGGATGGGTCTTACACTATATTAGAGGCCCAAAGATTTATTTTTATACAAGAGATGGGACTTACAACTCAAAGAGAGGCCTAGGGTTATTTATTTGGCAACGGCGATCGCGCTGAGGTTTTTGAAAACACAGTGGGTCTTATACAACATCTGAGGCCCAAATCATTTTGGTTTCAAAAAGGGGGTGGGTCTTACACTCTATTAGAGGCCCAAAGAGTTTTTTAAATGCATAAAGATGGGTCTTTTAGCTCAAGGAGAAGCCCAGATGATTTTGGAAAGGCGACGATTGCGCCGTTATTTTTGAAAATATACAGAGGGACTTATACAATATGTGAGGCCCAAAAATTGTTATTTACAAGGGGGTTGGGACTTACACTTTATCAAGAGGCCCATGAGTGTTTGAAAATGATTGATGAGGGTTGAATTAATCAAAACCCTAATTTTGTTTAAAAAAGGAATTAATTTTGTTTATAAATTAATAAAAATTATTGAAAACATGTGAAAAATGAGTGGTGATCTTGGATCAATGTTTCAAAAATTATGTTTATATCCACAAAATGATTGGAAACCAATTAAATTTGGAAAATCAAGGAGGAAAAAATATTTTAAATGTTAAAAAACAAATAAAGATTAATTCTTTGCAAAAATATCAAGTATAGGAATTAAATAATATTTTTGGGAATATTTGGCAAAATAAAATATTTTAACATTTTTGTGAATTATTAAAAAAAGAATCAACTCAAAATCATTAAAACTCAGAGAGAAATTAATTTTTGAATCAATTAAATAAAATCACAAAATTCAAATATTCAAATTTGTGAAAAAGGCGCCAAGAACATGGGCCAAGAAAACGCGCAAAGGGAGTTTTGCTTAGATTTGCATTTTCTATCCAATCTCACTGAATACTTGATGAAATCACACAATCCACATATCAATCTGCTCGTTTTCACCTCACGATCATGTCTATGGTCTTTAATTTCATTTATTTTAAGAATGGAATAAGAAATCAAGACAAAACCTCAAGAGCCCTAAAATTTGCATGAAGGTTGAGAATTTTGATACACAATTCAAACAAAGCAATTAATTAAGGAGAAACATTCTATGCATGATTATGAACATTAGGCAAAAGTATTGTGCGAGGAAATATGCATAGATTAAGAGAAGACCAAGTTTCGGCTTACTTGAAGGTCGTGACAGCAAGAGCAATGTGATTTTTGAGTTGGAGGTGTTACAGATGAGTTGTGATGATCTGAACAGCTTCCCTACACCATATGGAGTGTGTTTGAATGCTTGGACTTGATTGGAAATGGTTGGATCACTTCATGGCATCTCAACTGCAACTTGGTTGAAAACTTGAGCAACTGGCTGGTGATTCTGAGAAATCAGTGTTATAGTTGTGTGTTTAGTGTTTGATCAGCTCACATATGATGTTTATGAGGTGTTAGAGTAATTGGTTTGAGTGGAATTGCTCTCTACTAAAAAATTCGATAATGACTTGCTAAGAAAGGCATTTTTTAGAGTGAGAAGATGATTTTGAGAAAGGCAAGTGTTGTAGGCCTTTGGTGTACTTAAACTGAGCACAAATGAGCTCTATTTATAGTAGAGCAAGTTTGTTTTACAAGCAATAGTGAATGGCAACTGCAGCAGCTCATTGTCCAATTGCATCACTTTGGAATCTTAAGTCTCCTCTAGCCATTGACTAGAGGTTAGAGCACATGCCTTTGGTTCCCTAGTTCACAAATCATCCTTGACTCATTCAGTTGGAAAAGGCTCAGTTCATGCCACCTTGGTGCAACCATTGAATGCTCTAAAACAAAATTGGAGTCTTGTCCCCCTTTTAGGCATTTTTAGGTTTGGCATGCTACTTTTAGTTCCAAAGACTTGGGAGGCTTATGGATCAGTGTTTGTTCCTCCTTGGTCTCCCCCTGAGGTGTTGAGATGGATAAACTTGTTTGTCATTTGCACAATTTGATCAAATCGAGCAAAATGCACAAATCTGCCTTGCCATGACAATTGCAGCAAGGCATATTGCCACTGTCATAACTCTTAGCTCAAATGGAATTTGATGGAGTTCTTGGCCATTTTGGAAAGCTCTCATATGATACAACATATGTGTGATCATAGTTTATCTTGACACTTTTTGGATCCAAGTGAAAAAATGCCCCTACATTTTGAAAAAAGTGAAACATATTCTGACTTAGTGAAAATTTCACTAAGTGTTGGAAAAAGTGGCATTTTAATGTTTTTGTCATTTTGGTCACTCCATAACTAAAAATCCATGAAGAATTGGAATGAGGTGTAGTTGACACTTTTAAAGTATGGCATGAGAGCTACAAATTCATCATTGGATCAGCCAAAATGGTTGCTTGGATCACAAGTTATGATCCTTGGAAGTTGGTACCCTAGCCACTTTGTTCCATAACTTAGAAAATTTCTAAGTTTTTTATGGTTACCCCTTTTTACAAGTTATCCCACTTTTCTTGATTTTTCTTGATGAATGATGATTCCAATCACACATTAACATCATTTTAGGGTTAGGGAACCATAATTGATCAAAAAATCAAAAAGTCAAACTTTTACTTTTGGGCACAGTTGACTTTTTATCAGATGAATTCCAAACTGTGCGATACTCTATGAAATCAAGTCCTTGAACTAAATCAAACTTGAAGGATTGATTTCATAGGTGTTATAGGGTGTATTTAATCATGTCCCAAGGTTTGGGAGCATGTCCTGGTCAAAAGTCAAAGGCACAATTGACTTTTTTCCACGAAACCTTAACTGTGGTTCTGATGAACTTGAAACTTGTGAATCAAGCTTCTTGGATCAATACATTATTGCAAATGGATCATTGTAGTGTATTAGGGACCCTCAAATCATGGCTTAAGGTTTTGGCTCATGCTTTGTCCCAAAAGTCAACTTAGGGGTGAATTAGGTCAAGAAACCCTAATTCTTGGTTTTTTTTTGTGAATGCATCCCCTGAGGCTAAATTAAATTGATGATGGGGTCCATTAGGTCCCTTGGAGTATCTTGGGTTATGATTTGAAGGATTGGCTCATGCCCAGAGGAAAAATTCCATCTGGAGGCCCTGGTCGACCAAAACCCTAATTTGGTGACACTGGCGATCTTGAGGCTTAATCCACTTGGAATGTTGCAGCCTTGTGCTTAATCCTTGATGTGGGAGTCCTCTTGATCCATTATGGATGTTTGAGAGGTTTAGAAAAGTTGAAGATCATGTCATTCCTTGATTTATCCTTTGTCTAAGAGCTCTGAGAGGGCTTAAAACCCTAATTCTTAGTTGTAGGGAATACTCAACAATTCTTGAGGAGATTGATGAGGCATAAAGGTACATCCATATTGTGATGATAATTTTCACAATGATGGGAAATTTTAGTAGTCAAAATTTGGGGTATGACACAATCTTAAGATGCCAATAATGATTGCACTTAGAAAACATGCCAGTGATTACTGGACTTAGGATATTGATCATGATCAGATCTTCAACAAATGCCAGTAAACACTGGACTTTTATGGGTATATTGATAATGACCAAAATTCTGTTGGGGATAAGATCGTAAGATGCCAATAACGATTGGACTTTTGAAAATCACACCAGTAATCACTGAACTTGAATACCCATAATGATTGGATGAAAACATGCCGGTGAACACTGGACTTATACGATACCAATAATGATCGATATTAAAACACTGCTAGTAATTGTTGGGCTTGAGATACCAATAATGATTGGATTTTGAAAAGGAAAGAGACATACAGTTATGACTGACCAATTAGGATTATATTTTGAAACAAAAAGACATACAGTTATGACTGACCAATTATGATTGGATTTTTCAAATGATGCCAGTAATTACCAGACTTAGGAATACCAATAATGATTGGATCTTGAACAAAGAGACATATAGTTATGACTGACTAATTAAGATTGGATGTTAAACAATGCCTGTAATTACTGGACTTGAGATATCAATAATGAATGACTTTTGAGGTAATGCCAGTGGACACTAGACTTAGAGTACCAAAGAAAACAGGTCTTTAGATGATGCCAGTAAACACTGGACTTTACAATACCAATAATGATTGGATTTTTGAAAACACACCAGTGAAAACTGGACTCATACGATACCGATAATGATCGATATTTGGAACAATGCTAATAAATACTGGACTTTCCAATAATGATTGGGTTTAAAACATGCCAGTAAACACTCGACTTGCACGATACTAATAATGATCAGTACTTGAAACAATGCCAATAAACACTGGACTTAACAATACCAATAATGATTGGATTTTAAAACATGCCAGTAAATACTGGACTTAACAAATACCAATAATGATTGGATTTTAAAACATGCCAGTAAACATCGGACTTAATAAATACCAATAATGATTGGATGAAAACATGCCAGTAAACACTGGACTTGCACGATACCGATAATGATTGATATTAAAACATGCCAGTAAACACTGGACTTTGCAAATACCAATAGAGATTAAACAACAAATGGGACATTACCGGGGTTGCATAGTGATGACTAAACTTCCTGGGGAATATGGATAATAATAAAATTTGACCCATGTTGGTGATAACCGGGCGCGAGCAAGACACGGACGACGATTCACGAACTTAAGAGAGATGCTTACCCTGAACAGGTTAAGGTAAAAGAGGTAAAGACCCAAAAGAAACACACCAAATTCTGAAATGCACATGATATGATATGATACAAATGCTCAATGATATGCAAGAGTCAAACTCTGACGAGAGGCAAAGAGACTGGGGAAAAGAGGAAATGGATGGCACATCCACTCCAACGAGCCACACAGAATCTGAAGAGAACAACCGCTCATGGGTCTAATAGGAAATGTTCTTCTTTCACCTGAGGAGGTAAAGACTTTCCATATTCAAAAAACATTTGTGGATGATATTGGGGAGGAGTCCTTTGTATCATGGCAATCAATTATTATTGAAGTGTTCAGCCATGGAACTGGTTTTAGTTTTCTTTTGAAAATAAACTAGTCCTCGATCCTGGTTTTCAGCCACGGAATTGGTCTTAGTTTTCTTTTGAAAATAAACTTCCCATCGATCCTGGTTTTCAGCCACAGAACTTGTCTTAGTTTTCTTTTGAAAATAAACTTCCCATCGATCCTAGTTTTTAGCCACGAAACTGGTCTCAGTTTCTTTTGAAATAAACTTCCCCTTGATCATGGTCTTCAGCCACGGAACTGGTCTCAGTTTCTTTTGAAATAAACTTCCCCTCGATCCTGATCTTCAGCCACTGAACTGGTCTCAGTTTCTTTTGAAATAAACTTCCCCTCGATCCTGGTCTTCAGCCACGGAACTGGTCTCAGTTTCTTCTTGTCGAGTTTCTTTCTTGACAAGGAACGTTACTTGTAGCGGTCTTTATCAAACTTCTCACCGAGTTTTACTGGGGAGACACCATTTGATGGAAAACGTTTAAGGTCAGACTTATTGGGGAAACCCATTAGTCTGAGCTGTAGAGGTGTGCAAACTTCTCTATTGAAGATGCCATTTGTTAACTCTACTGGGGAAAACGAATCTCTTGAGAGACCGCTTTTCGCTTGGTGAGGTTACATCATACTTTCTTTCGAGACTTTTCTCGGAGAAATGCCATGTGATGCAATCCAATTTAGAGGTGATGATGACTTCATTAATATCAAATTTCTTGGGAGAAAAATCGATGTATCACCGAGAGTCTTTTAGTGGAAAGGCTTTCTATGGGGATTTTCCTTAATCCGGGAAAGCGAAAATATCATCTTCAATGGTGAAGAGTGATGTTCCAAAGGTGTATGTCGAACGTCTTCTCGCCTTTCAGAGGTTTAAGTTATCAAAGTGGTCAAGGACAAGCTCCAATCCAGGAATAAACTGGGGAGAGATTGCTCAGACGATACATTTTCGGATGAGGAAAGAACTGACAACTTTATCGGTGAGATGACATTTATCACTTAGGGATGTAAATGACCAGAGTGATATTAATGCAACATGTATACAAATATGAATCAATTATGCATGATGAATGTATGTTTATGATGACAAAACAGACACGACATATGGACTGGTGAATGAACACGACTGGATACTCGGCCACTGTGGTGGGACAAAAAAGTATCATTGGTTCAATGATAGTAATCTTTTCTTGCTTAGGAGGGGTAGACCCTACTAGGGAGGAAAAAACCATCAATTTTTCTTCAAAGGTAAGAACTCTGTCGGGGATGTCAGATGGGACATTACATCTGAAATAGTTGATCCTTCATTCAGGTGTACTGGTTTAAAAGGAGTACTTTGATTCTGCATTTTGAGGTTTAATCACTTCCGGAGAAGCCATCGATGTTCCTTTTTATGTTCAGTAGTAAAAAAGAATTTCCATATTTATTTTAAAAGCAGAAGAAAATTTGATAAGTAAATTCATTTTTTTGTTTCAAGAATCGATGATTATATTAAAAATGTCATTCTGTAAAGAAAAATAAATGATTTCAAACAAAAGTACTAGGGCTCAAATTTTATTGGTAGAATGGTAATCAGCCAAGCGCGTGATCCCATAGAGCATTACAAAGTTTATAAAATGGTAATTTGACGGAAAAGGGGCTACATTGAAACATAACGACCGCTATCCTTCCACCAACTTTGAATTTTGGACATTCTGAGCTTCTGTCGAAGGTGACCTTGACTGAAGTTTTTTCGACGGATGGCGTTACCGCTGGGGATCTAACCTTGCCGGACGTAGTTACTTGCCATGAATCCCTAATTTTTTCCTAGATTGCCTTTTGAGGTTTTTAATCCATCGGGATGACTTTTTCTTACTGTCTCTAATTTTTTCCTGGACCCCCCTTTCGGGTATTCATTCCACCGAGACGTTTTTTTTATTTAGGCGAAGTATTTCTTGACTACATCAACATTTGTGGGGTAGGTAAACTCCTCTCCATCCATGGTTGCGAGTCTCAAGGCACCGCCTGAGAAGGCTTTCTTAACAACATAAGGGCCATCGTAATTCGGAGTCCATTTGCCCCTGGAGTCAGTGAGAAATGATTGTATCTTCTTGAGCACGAGGTCTCCTTCTCTAAAGACACAGGATCAGACCTTTTTGTCGAACCCTTTCTTCATCCTTTGTTGATATAACTAACCATGGTATAAAGTTGTCATTCTCTTTTCTTCGATTAGGTTCAGTTCATCATGCCTGCTTTGACACCATTCAGCTTCTGTTAGCTTGGTTTCCATCAATACTCTCATCGATGGGATCTCTACTTCTATGGGGAGCACTGCCTCCATGCCATATACTAAAGAAAAAGGGGTTTCCCCTGTTGAAGTGCGGATAGATGTGCGATAAATGTGAAGAGAAAAAGGCAGGATCTCGTGCTAATCTTTGTAGGTTACAACCATCTTTTGAATGATCTTCTTGTTATTCTTGTTAGCCACTTCTACCGCTCCATTCATCTTAGGCCGGTAGGGAGACGAGTTATGGTGTTCGATCTTAAACTCAGTGCACAACTCTTTCATCATCTTGTTGTTCAAGTTAGATCCATTGTCAGTAATGATCTGGCTTGGAACACCAAAACGGCAGATGAGATTGTTCTTGATAAATCGGACCACCACTTGTCGGGTTACATTGGTGTATGACACGACTTTGACCCACTTGGTGAATTAGTCAATGGCTACCAATATGAACTGATGTCCGTTTGAAGGTTTGGGTTCAATCATGCCAATCATGTCGATTCCCCATATGGAAAAAGGCCATGGAGACGAAAGAACTTTGAGATGCGTTGGCGGTACATGGATTTTGTCTGCGTATATCTGACACTTGTGACACCTCCTCATGTACTTGTAGTAATCAGACTCCATTATCAGCCAATAATATCTTGCTCTCAGAATTTTTCTAGCCATTGTGTGCCTGTTGGTACGAGTGTCAAAGGAGCCTTCATGAATTTCTTTCATCAACATGTTTACTTCTTGTCTGTCTACGTGTCGCTCCCGGGATATTCATCCAAGTACAAACGCGAAAGTGGCACTGAAACAGAGTCGCCAACAATGTGTATTTATCCCGAGAGAGGGAAAGGAAACATCGTATAAACCTGAGGGAAAGGAAAGAGCATGGTCTTGCGACCAAGAGAACTGGGTTCGGGAGTCGGTTACACGAGAGGAAGGTATTAGCACCCCCTCGTGTCCATCGTACCCGATGGGATCCACGTTTGTTGCTTCAATCAATGGGTGTATGGAAAGGATACTGGAAAAAGAACTAGAAAAGGAATGGAAAGAGAAAGATGAACAAATGTAGGGAAAATAAAAGAAGTGCTCGAATGGGCCCTACCCCACTGCCTACGTATCTCATCGGGAGCATGAGAATCAGAGCGACGTAGTTCCCCTCAACGAGGGTCACTTTGTTTGTGTTTTTTAGTGGAAACGTCAACGTTTGCGTCCTAGCAGTGTAGGTGTTGCAGCTCGCAGTCGGGAGACTTACGCGTTACCGGTTTACAGTAGAACGGAAATGACGTATCCTTAAGGAATGAGTGAATGAGATGAGGAGAGAAATCCCGAAGGAAAGACGTTATTGTTTGTTTGAAGTTTTTTAGAGAAAAAGTGTTTTTGAAGTTGTTTGTAACTTGCATTGCACCCAAGTCTACAACATAGGAACGAATACGTCGCGTATCGTCCCCAACAGGACGTACACTAGGTACCCTAGAAGAATGAAGGGACACCCCCCCCATTATTCACTTCCCACATTTGAGGCTCATGCGCAATACACGTTTAACCTTTATTAAGTGTTTTTTACTTTTGTTTTGAGATGAGAAGAAGAGACTCAAATGGAGCAAAGGTGAAAACTAAAGGGGACTAAGACTCACCCTAATGTTATCATGCTTGGAGTTCTTATGGTTAATGTGGTTTAAGAAACCTAATCCTAAAAGAAAGGAGAAGAAGATTGAATTAAACAACTCACTTCTAAAGTAGAAGATGACTTGTAACTCAAAATGGAGAAGAATGAAGTCATTCAAGGAAAGCATATAAATGCTTATTATGATCACAAGTTGACTTACTAAAAGAAGATGAAAGAAAGAAGTGTATGTGGAAGCATGTCCACACACTTACCTACCATTTGCACCTACATGAAAAGGTTAGTTCAACAACTATTTACAAGTAGTGAAATAAGGAAAATATGAAAAGGAATGATCAACTTGCACATTATAGCTGAGAATCACATTCACCGATACTCAACTCGAAGAAATCAAGCAAGGATAATGGATCAAATGCAGAATGATTTAGTTGAAATGAGGGCACGCATGGACCAGTTCATGACTCTCATAACTGGTATGGCACAGACTCAAGAAAGATTGAGGCTTCTGGTCGAGCGTCCAGAAACCACGCCTGAAGGTAATCAAGTTGACAATTCACAGACAAGGGTCACTTCTCCTCATGTTGGCAACCCTCCTCCTGTTGGTAATCTGGGTAATGGAAAGGTCAGAAATGCTGGTGTTGTTCAGGAAGATGTTCAGGAAGATCAATTCACCCTGCTGGATGCTGATATGGGTAATCCCAATGACCGAAGGTATGATGAGTTGGCCGAGAAAATAAGGGCTATGGAGTGCAAGAATTCTATGGGCATTGATGTTACCATTCTGGGTCTGGTACCAGGGGCCAGGATCCCTCCAAAATTCAAGCCACCCACTTTTGACAAATATCATGGCAATACGTGTCCCCAAACACATATTCAGGCTTATTTTGGGAAGATTTCAGCCCACACTGATGACGTGAAGTTATTGATGCATTACTTTCAAGACAGTTTGGCTGGAGCTTCTTTGACCTGGTATATGAAATTGAACAGAGCTGCTGTGAGAAGCTGGAAAGATCTGGCATAACCGTTTCTGAAGCAATATCAGTACAATATCGACATGGCGCCCAACCGCACTTAATTGCAAGGGTTGTCACAGAATGCTAAGGAAAGTTTCAAAGAATATGCTCAGAGGTGGAGGGAAATGGCTGCCCAGGTTCAACCTCCTTTGCTGGATAGAGAAATGGCAGATATGTTTATGGGCACCCTGCAAGGGGCATTCCTTGATAGATTGGCTGCCTGTCCATCAACAAGATTTTCTGACATCGTGATTGCGGGTGAAAGGATCGAGAGTTTGTTGAAACTTGGAAAGATTCAAGACGTAAGTGGGGCTGGTTCCTCTGGAACGAAGAAACCTTTTGCTAATGGTCAAAAAAGGAGAGAAGGTGATAGAAATGCTGTGTATAGAGGACGGGGAAGAGGACGTTCTCAGGCTTATGACCAAGTAGGTGCAGTGATGATCCCAACACCATCTGTTCAGCAACAACAACCACAACAGGAGGTTTAGCAACAGCAGCAACCTCCTTTCCAGCAAAGGTCTAGGCAGAGGGACTGCAAGATTGACCCTCTCCCTATGACTTATTCAGCATTGTTACCCCAGTTACTCAAATTGAAGTTAGTGGAGCTTCGTGCTATGAGACCTCCTGCTGCTGGAAACTTGCCACCTAACTATGATGCTAATGCTCGCTGCGATTTCCATTCAGGTGCTCCGGGGCACAATACTGAAAAGTGATGGGCATTTCAAAATAAGGTGCAACATTTGATAGATGCTAAAGCAATCAATTTCTCTCTACCTCCTAATGTCCTCCAGAACCCCATGCCTGATCATGGTGTGGAAGATGTGCATGCTATTGAAGACGGAAAGAGATTGAACTTGGTGGTAGATATCAATCAGGTGAAGACTTCATTGCTGGTTGTAAAAGATCGTCTGTTGAAGGGACAGGTGTTCCCGGGTTGTGACCAAGATTGTTCTGAGTGTATAGATCAAGAGAATGGCTGTGATAAATTGAGAGTTGGTTTGCAGAATCTAATCAATGAAGGCCGTCTACAGTTTGATCGGGTTGTGAAAGATATTGATGAGGTGTCAACTGTGACAATTTATTATACTCCTGCTGAAATTCAGGTACCTACAAGGGCAGCTCCTGTAGCAAGCGTTGTGCCAGAAAGACCCAGTCCTGTTACCATCACGGTGCCAGGACCAGCTCCGTTTACCTCTAGGAAAGCAATCCCATGGCATTATGGGGCAGATGTGTACTATGAAGGGAAAAAGCAAGAAGTTGAGACATCGGCCAGTTCAAATATTGATAACATGGGTGGTGTAGGTGGCTTTACAAGGAGTGGAAGGTTGTTTGCTCCCCAAACCCTTCGAAGTGATAAAGAAGTTGAGGCTGCGGCAAAAGCTAAAGGAAAACAAGTAGCTGAGAGTCTGCCTGTGCCTGAAACAGAGACCAAGATTACCTTTGACAACGAGGTAGAAGAGTTCATGAGGATAATAAAGAAAAGTGATTACAAGATTGTCGATCAATTGAACCAGACGCCCTCGAAGATCTCAATTTTGTCATTGTTAATGTGTTCTGATGCACACCGGGAGGCTTTGCTGAAAGTGTTGAAGAGAGCCTATGTTCCACAGGAAATTACCGTCAATTAGCTTGAGGGTGTGATTTCTAATGTCAATGTCAGCCACGGATTGGGTTTCACAAGCAGAGATTTGACGCCTGAAGGTAGAAACCACAACAAAGCTTTGCACATTACAATGGAGTGCAGGGGTACAGTGTTGTCTCACGTGTTGGTAGACACTGGTTCCTCGCTCAATGTCTTGCCTAAGAAGGCGCTGATGAAGCTAGAAGTTGATGGTTTGATTTTAAGGCCAAGTGATTTGGTTGTCAGAGCATTCGACGGGACGAAAAGATCTATGTTTGGTGAAGTGGAATTACCTGTGCAAATTAGACCTCAAGTGTTCAAGTCTACATTCCATGTGATGGATATACAACCTGCTTATAGCTATTTATTAGGTCGCCCATGGATTCATGCGGCCGGGGCTGTTACATCCACATTACATCAGAAGCTGAAATATGAGTTTGAGGGACAAGTAGTGACTGTGTGCGGTGAAGAGGACATTTTTGTTAGTAATTTGTCCACATTCAAGTATGTTGAGATGGATGGGGAAATTTACGAGATGCTTTGCCAGTCGTTTGAGGCAGTGAATATTGATAAAGTGCCTGAAGCTTCCCCTACACCAGATAGAGCAGGCACGTCCATTTCGTCTTATAAGCAAGCTGTCGAGGTTGTTAGAGCAGGTAATGCCCAAGGCTGGGGCAAGATGATAGAGACACCAATGAAGGAGGACAAGTTTGGTATTGGCTATCAACCTTCTATGGATTCGGTTGCAACATACAGTGGACCCATCACTTTCAGCAGTGGGGGAATCATTTACCCAGACCAGTCTTGTGTAGCTACAGAAGATGGCATTGACAGTGATTGTGACTTAGACAATTGGGTACGCCCACGTGCCTCGGGACAACAATTACAAAACTGGTCCGTTGAAGAAATCATCCAAGTTACTCTTCAAACAGAGTAATTTTCTTTGTTTTTCTTTAATCATAATGCATGTTAAAATCTGGCGCTCTGCCCAAGGCGTTCAGATTCATTTGTAGGGCCACCTGTTTTCATTTGCAATTTTAATCATCAATAAAGGACGTTTTGCACTCAAATTTTGTTCCCTGTCTTTCATTTTATTTTTGCACAAAAATTAAAAATGGCAATGTTTCATTTCCTTTTGTTTTAAAATATATTCTAAAATAAAGCATGAACCCGTTCGTGCATACTTAATCCTCCGGTTTTCATTGATAACGGTTCTGCTATGGCTATGTATGACTTTGACAAACCGATTTATCAAGCTGAAGAAGGGGATGAGAAGGGGTGTGAACTTCCTGAAGAACTGGACAGATTGTTAAAACAAGAGGAAAGGACCATCCAGCCGCATCAAGAGATTATAGAGATCATCAATATTGGTACCGAGGATGTTAAGAAAGAGATCAAGATTGGCGCCAGCCTGCAAGCAGATGTGAAGAAAGCTTTGACTGAAATGTGTGAATATGTTGATATCTTCGCCTGGTCGTATCAGGACATGCCGGGGTTGGATACCGATATTGTTGTGCACAGGCTGCCATTGAGAGAAGAATGCCTGCCAGTCAAGCAGAAACTTCATCGGACTCATCCCGATATGGCCATAAAAATCAAAGAAGAAGTTCAGAAGCAGTGGGATGCAGGGTTTCTTGCTGTGACCAATAATCCTCCCTGGGTTGCCAACATCGTGCCGGTACCAAAGAAAGACGGAAAGGTTAGAATGTGTGTGGATTATCGAGATCTTAACAAGGATAGTCCGAAAGATGATTTTCCACTACCTCACATCGACGTGTTGGTTGATAATACACCTCAGTTTTCAGTGTTCTCGTTTATGGACGGTTTCTCCGGGTACAACCAGATTAAGATGGCACCTGAAGATATGGAGAAGACCACGTTCATTACCCCACGGGGTACATATTGTTATAAAGTGATGCCTTTTGGGTTGAAAAACGCAGGGGCAACGTACCAGCGGGCAATGGTAACTTTATTTCACGACTTGATTCACAAAGAGATTGAATGTTATGTGGATGACATGATTGCCAAGTCGAGGACATAAGAAGAACATCTGGTTAATTTGAAAAAGTTGTTTGAAAGGTTGAGAAAGTTCCGCTTGAGATTGAATCCGAACAAGTGCACTTTCGGGGTGCGTTCTGGAAAGCTGCTGGGTTTCATTGTAAGTGAAAAAGGAATTGAGGTTGATCCTGCCAAGGTTAAAGCAATACAAGAGATGCCTGAACCGAGGACAGAAAAAGAAGTTTGTGGTTTCTTAGGCAGATTGAACTACATTGCAAGATTCATATCTCACCTAACAGCCACATGCGAACCAATATTCAAATTGCTGAGAAAAGATCAAACGGTCAGGTGGAATAATGATTGCCAAGTGGCATTCGATAAAATAAAAGAACACTTGCAGGAACCTCCAATTCTCATGCCTCCAGTTGCAGGAAGACCTTTGATAATGTATTTGACAATGCTTGAAGGTTCTATGGGTTGTGTTCTCGGTCAACACGATGAGACAGGTAGGAAAGAGCAAGCTATCTACTACCTGAGCAAAAAGTTCAATGACTGTGAGTCCCGATATTCAATGCTTGAAAAGACATGCTGTGCACTTGCATGGGCTGCTAAGCGATTGAGGCAGTATATGCTCAGGCACACAACTTTGTTGATTTCCAAAATGGATCATGTCAAGTACATTTTCGAGAAACCAGCACTAACAGGCAGAGTTGCACGGTGGCAAATGGTTTTGACAGAATATGATATCCAGTATACTTCTCAGAAGGCCATCAATGGAAGTATCTTGTCAGACTATCTTACGCAACAGCCGATTGATGATTACCAACCCATGAAATTTGATTTCCCTGATGAGGACATCATGTTTCTCAAAGCTAAAGATTGCGAGGAACCACTCCCGGAGGAGGGGCCAGACCCTGAATCCAAATGGAGCTTGATGTTTGATGGGGCCGTCAACATGAATGGATGCGGAGTTGGAGCAGTTCTTATCACGCCGAAAGGTGTTCATATGCCTTTCACTGCCCGAATAAATTTCGGGTGCACCAACAATGAAGCAGAGTATGAAGCTTGTATAATGGGTATCGAGGAGGCAATTAATTTGCAAATTAAGACCCTCGATATTTTCGGTGATTCATCTTTGGTAATTAATCAAGTGAAAAGGAGTTGGTACACACACCAGGCGCATCTGGTTCCGCATAGAGATTATACGAGAAGGTTGTTGACATTTTTCGCAATAGTGAAGCTGTACCATATTCCTCGAGATGCGAATAAGTTTGCCGATGCCTTGGCTACATTGTCTTCTATGATCAAAGTGCAAAGGTGGAACCATGTACCCAAGATTGAAGTGTCTCGCCTGGATAGACCTGCATTTGTGTTTGCTGTTGATGCAACGTCTGATGACAAGCCATGGTTTCATGATATTAAGTGTTTTTTGAAAAGTCAAGAGTACCCGCCTGGGGCATCTACAAAAGATAAGAAGACATTGAGAAGGTTGTCTGGTAGCTTCTTCCTGAACCAAGATGACGTGTTGTACAAACGGAATTTTGACATGGTTCTGCTCAGATGCGTGGATAGACACGAAGCAGACCTATTAATGCAAGAAGTGCATGAAGGCTCTTTCGGTACCTATGCCGGAGGACATGTGATGGCAAAGAAACTATTGAGGTCGGGGTATTATTGGTTGAAAATGGAGACAGACTGTTGTAAGTACGCCCACAAATGTCATAAGTGCCAAATTTATGCAGACAAAGTGCATGTGCCTCCAAATCCGTTGAGTGTCATGTCCTCGCCTTGGCCCTTTGCAATGTGGGGCATTGATATGATTGGAAAAATTGATCCTACTATTTCAAATGGCCATCGCTTCATCTTGGTTGCCATTCATTATTTCACGAAGCGGTATGAAGAAGCATCTTATGCCAACGTCACTAAGTAGGTGGTAGCTCGTTTCCTAAAACGGGATATCATTTGTCGCTACGGAGTGCCCGAGAGAATTATTACTGATAATGGTTCTAATCTGAATAACAAAATGATGGTTGAGCTATGCCGAGACTTCAAAATTGAACATCACAATTCTTCTCCGTATCGCCCGAAGATGAATGGCGCTGTGGAGGCGACCAACAAGAATATTAAGAAGATTGTGCAGAAAATGGTTGTCACATATAAAGATTGGCATGAGATGCTACCGTTCGCCTTGCATGGGTACCGAACGTCAGTATGCACGTCCACTGGGGCAACACCATTCTCACTTGTATACGATATAGAGGCAGTACTACCGGTCGAAGTTGAGATTCCATCCCTCAGAGTCATGATGGATGTCAAGTTAGACGAAGCTGAATGGGTTCGTGCCAGATTTAATCAGTTGAGCCTTATTGAAGAGAAGCGACTGGCAGCTGTTTGTCATGGGCAGTTATACCAGCGGAGGATGAAACAGGCATTCGACCAAAAGGTGCGTCCTCGGGTTTACAAAGTTGGAGATGTGGTACTCAAAAGGATCCTTCCTCCTAGCACAGATCACAGGGGTAAATGGACTCCCAATTATGAAGGTCCGTTCGTGGTTAAAAAGGTCTTCTAGGGCGGAGCCTTATTACTTACAACCATGGATGGCGAAGACTTTTCATCCCTTGTCAACTCAGACGTAGTCAAAAAATACTTCGCATGAATAGACCCGCTGGACACAAAAAAGAAAAAGTCTAGGCAAAAAGGGGCATCCCGGCGAACCATGAAAACAGAATAAAAAAAGGTTTGGGCAAAAATTAGGGATAATAAATAAATAAAAATTGTACACCCGGTGAGTTGAAAATCCGCAAGGACAACTCAGGCAAAAAAGGGTATCCCGGTGGATTGAAAACCCGAAAGGGCGGTCCACGTAAAAGAGGGATTTAAGCGAACGATTACGGTCTGAGTTATCTATACTTCATCACCGTTTCAACAACTGACATTCCAAAGGGTAGGAATCGGTCTGATCATTCCTCAGAAGGCAAGGTCGGGGAGTCTTGAAGACATACTGGCCATAGCAGAATTGAAACTCAGTGGAATGCCGTTTCCACATTGCCATTAGGATAGTTTATTTTCTCAATTTTCAGCAATCACCTCTTTCCAGGGTTTGCTTCCTGATGTAATTGCCTATTCTGGGCTTTTCTTCAATAAATTGAATTTCAGTAAAAAGCTTCTTATTTTGTTTTACTACTTTGTTTGCAAAAACGTCCGAATTTTTGATAAAACATTGCATTTGAAAACATTGTGGCTTTACAATAACATGCGCAGAAAAACATTTAAAATTACTTTGAATGTTGAATAATCCTGGATGATGGATTCAAACCACGCAATATTCTTGGGCATGTGTGTGTACTCTTTTGTTGCAGGTAACAGATCCAGGTGATTTCAAGCACTAGAGTCATTCCTCTCATACAAATAATCATTTATTCCCATGCAGAAGACTGGGGCAATCATGTACAGGGAGGGGTTCACTTGTCACCTTTTTTGTCACAACGTTTACTGATGGAGTCCATCATTCGGTCGGCGGTCGTTCATGATGATTCGATATCGGTGAATTAAGTTCAACTGGGTATCGTTGTATCTTATTAAGTCGATTCTCTCATTCAGTACTTCCAACAGCTACAAGCTTTTCTGTGTCGATAACGGTTGCAAATTCCCCAATAGAGCTACCTTGCGGTTGATGGTCAAGACTCAGTGAATGTCCAGGAGTTTGAAGATGCGTAATCTTCTGTAAAATCCTCTTGGGACGTTTTCTTCAGATCAGTCTTGTATCATGGAGCAAAAAGCAAGTTGTTGACCCTCCCAAGCATGGGGAATCTTGAATTTCCCCGGCAGGAGATGCTCCAGATCTATTATCTCCAGTAGAGTTGGAAGATGTTGGATCTTCTGTAAAGTTCTCTTAAGAGGCATCCCCAGCATGAGACGCTTTAAAGCGGTTTTCCCCAGCAGAGTTTGTGGTAAAATCATTATCCCCAGGGGAATCGTCAAGCGGAAGGTTTGCCTGGCATGGGACATTGTGGCACTTATCCTAAGCTCGACAGTTTTGTTCCTTAATAGATTACTATGGATTTGCTTTGTGTTTTCCCAGCAGATCTCTAGGGACTCTTTCTCAGCATGATTGCAACGGAATGTCTTCTGACCAGGATTTGCATATCCCCAATGGAGTAGCTCCGGTCCCCAGCAAGATCGTATCTCTGGCAGTTGTACCCCCACAGAGTTCATCATCGAAACTTGTCAACAATACTCCCCAGCTGAGTTGTTGTTCTCCCCTCAGAGGTTTATAAGGTCAGCAGAATCTCTCCCTCAGTAAAGTGTTAGTATATTCTTGCCCAGCCGAGTCAGAAGGTTGATGATCCCTGCAAAGGATCTCGAGTTTGGTAGATCCCTAAGCAGAGTTTTAATGACTTACTCCCCCAGCAGGACGTTATTTAGAAAATTCTCATCCCCAACGGAGTTGCTATGATCAGAATTCATCTCAGGCAGATGAAGTAATTCCTGGCGGAGTAATCACTCCTTTATATCCCAAAGTCCAATTTATTTTTGGCAAGCATGACAATTCGAAGTAGACGGATTATTCATTCGTTCTCCAGCAGAGATATTATCCTTTCAGGAGTCTCTGAGGTTAAATCATTGATCATCATTCCTCAGCAAAGTCAGCAGAAATATCTGACATGGATGCAGAGCGTAATCCAGTGTTGAATTTTTTTGCGGAAGTCCAACTGCAGATTGGCAAAAGTCCATCTAAGGGTGGTAAATCCCTCAAAGTCCAACCGCAGATTGGCAAAAGTCCATCTAAGGGTGGAAAATCCCTCAAAGTCCAACCACAAATTGGCAAAAGTCCATCCAAGGGTGGCAAATCTGCAACGTCCAACCGCAGATTGGCAAAAGTCCATCTCAGGGTGGCAAAGCAGTTTAAAGTCCACCCGCAGTGTGGCAAGTCAGTAGTCGTCTGACTCCATTTAAAAGACAGTTTCAAGACCAACCGCAGATTGGCAAAAGTCCACCCGCAACGTGGCAAGCCAGTAGTCGTCTGGCGTCGTTTCAAAAGACATTGTAAAAGTCCACCTGCAGCGTGGCAAGCCAGTAGTCGTATGGCGTCATTTCAAAAGACATTACAAAAGTCCACCCGCACCGTGGCAAGCCAATAGTCGTTTGGCGTCGTTTTAAAAGACGTTCTTAAAGTCCACCCGCAGCGTGGCAAGTCAGTAGTCATCTGGCATCGTTCTGAAAGACATTGTTAAAGTCCATCCGCAGCGTGGCAAGCCAGTAGTCGTCTGGCATCGTTTCAAAAGACATTGTTAAAGTCCACCCGCAGTGTGGCAAGCCAGTAGTCGTCTGGCATCGTTCTAAAAGACATGGTTAAAGTCCACCCGCAGTGTGGTAAGCCAGTAGTCGTCTGGCGTCGTTTTAAAAGACATCTCTCCAGTGCTATTCTTTCCATCAGAGTTTTATCCGAACAGAGTTCATTTGGTTGGGTTTATATCCCTTTTCTTCTTCTCTACAGAGTGCAAATTTTCTGGTTATTTTCGGTATTCAATCCCTTCATACCTTGAAAGTCTGACAGCAATCGCTATCATCCATTCGGGTCTACAGTGATTGAATAGGGGAAGCTGTCATACCACAAAATTTTCCCTCTCATTTTCATATCATTTAGCATGTGCTTTCATTTCATTGCATTGCATTCAAGCATAGAAAAATAAAACATAAAGCATTGCATTGCATCTTGCCTAAAGGCATGAGATCAGTTGATTCTCAAAGGTGTTGATCATCCAAAGCAAGGGAACAAGATCCAAGGGTCTCTCAACAAGTCTCAAGGGTCTCTTACATCAAATATCATCCCACTTGATCTCACAAGTCATTGGAAGATGGGAATTCATTAAGAGGATTGAACAGTGCATCACCTCATATCAAAAACAGTCCAAATTAGGGTTTTGAATTCAAGTGGTTTCCTGATGAAATTTTGATTCAAACTTGATCTCAATGTTTTCTACATGATATTAAGTGTCTAAGGATGGAAGATTGGCCATTGATTCATTTCAGAAAAGGTTAAATTGATCAGTTACTTGATAATCAAGAAATTGGGGAAAAAGTCAACTGTACAGTGGAAAAAATCAACTCCTGGTTTGGACCTTAGCAATATGAGCTAAGGTCCATACATGATAGGAATATGCTTAGAATTAAGAACCAATGAGTAAAGATCCAAAGAGGTCCTGACCTTGTTTGGACCTTAGCTCTGATTAGCTGGATGTGTGAATTTGTGTGATGATCTTATCATGAGATTGATCCAACGTCTATTATGTTGCCAACACATTAATGAATGTGTGGTCTTGCACGTGCTCTGTTCTTTTGAATATGAATGATCACATGTGTGTGTGTGTGCGTATTAATTATGGTGTGTATGCCTTGATGTTCATTGGATTGTAGCACATTGCATCATGATCTAATCCTATGGCTATGATTGAATCACGTGATAACTGCACATCCACACATAGAAGTCATTCAGAGTAAAAAACATGCACGTGAGGGGGAGGGTGTGCATTAATGCGTTGTCACGTTGTGGAGCGTTGGATGAACAAGATCACACGGTCATCATTTAAACTGGAAAAAACCCTAGCCTTAAACCTCACCGGCCGGAGAAGGACCTCCGGTCATCTTCTCCGGCCATCTCTGGCGACTGTAAGCAACCAAACCTTCCAGAAATTAATAAAATCTATATCATTCGAAAGAAAAACTCATGCACATCATAAATCCACAAATATTTTTCACATCTCAGTCACATATGAGGAGAAACGAGGCGATGAACATTGCCCTAAGTTTTGAATCTATGCCTCTAAGAGGCCTATCAACTAGCCAGAACTCACGCTGCTTATAATAAGCCACAAACGCCATGAAAACAAGCTACATTCAGTGGAAAAAAGTGGAGAAAGATGAACCTGAAACTGTGGAGGACTTTGAAGTGTTTAGAAAACCAGAGATATCTTGAGCTTGTGAACTTGTTGAGCAAAATAAATGCTACTTGTTCTTGAGATCTTGAAGAAAATCACAATGAAAACTCAACTGAACCGAAGCTACCTTTGCTGACTTGAACTCCTTCCCTCTTGTTCTTGATCAGAAATAGAATGTTGGTGATGATGAAGATGAAATGTAGAAGGAGGTTGATGAATTCATGTAAGATTAGAGAGAGAGCAGAGAGAAAACTTGAGAGTATTTTTGGAGAGAGAGTGGAAAAATGAAGTTCCGAATGTGAAATTGTGAAGAGTTTTGAATTTATATGTTGAGTTTAGTAACTTGAACCAAGGTTAATTGGGTGAGTTAAATGAGTTGGAGAGGGTTAACTGAGTTGCCTCTAACTAACTGAGTCAAGTTAGTTAGGGCGAATGAGGAGAGGTTGGCTATGGTGTGGTTGCATTCATGATGTTATGGTGAGGTGGAAGTGAATGGTGATGATGACACTGATGTAGCAGCAAGCTAGCTTGTGGTGTAAGCTTGGTTTTTCTTCTTTGATGTATGGCAATGCATGTCATGAAGTGTATGTAAGGGAATGCTTGGCTTAAAGAGGAAAAGAATGATGTATGCGTGGCTGGTTTGAATCATGAATAACAACAATATAACAAGACATGCTATTCTTGGCAGCATGCAAGTATGGAAGTTTGAAGATGAAAATCTCTCACATTAGTGCATGAAATCATGAACTTTAGGCGTCAATGGAAAGAGCATAGATTATAGAACAAGTTTGATGTGAATTTTGGATTGAATGGAGGCTTGTAAGTTGATGAAAAATAGCTTGGAATGTCAAGGTTTGAAATTGGTTCAAGGGCGAGGCAAGTTGGTAGGCTGGCATGGCAACATGGCTTGGAAAATTCAGCATGATCACATCAACTTTGTACCGATATAACTCCATCGTAACTTGCTCAAATGGAAAAATGTCCAACATCAAAGTTGAAGAGGACATTGAGATGAACAACTTTGATGTTCAACAGTTTTTAATTTGGAGCTTCCATCATTGAGAAAAATGGCTTGACATCTTGCGTACCATGTGTTTGTCAAAATTATGGCGCATGGGCCTAGTCTTGCCTGGTCATGACTTGGTTTGTGACCTAGTTTTGTCAAACTTTGATTGCTCATAACTCCCTCAATTTTGATCCAATGGAAGAGTTCTTTATATGGATTTAAAGCTTAGAACATGAAATTTAATTGGCTCAACTTGGGCCTGAAGTTTGGGGGCTTTTATCATGAAGAAAGAGAGTCTCAAAGTGTGGTGTAAAATGGTCCAAACTTGCCATTTTTGGAAACCCTAAAGTTTCTATTTTTGGCAGTTTTGTGATTTCTTGATTTTTCATTATTCCTCCATCATTTCTTGATCAAATCTTGTCCAATGAGCATATATAACTTGAATTTCATGAATTTGCCCTTAAAAGGTCAGGAGTTGACTTTTTCCACTGCATAGTTGACTTTTCCCCCAATTTCTTGATTATCAAGCAACTGATCAATTGAACCTCTTCTGAAATGAATCAATGGCCAATCTTCCATCCTTAGACACTTAATATCATGTAGAAAACATTGAGATCAAGTTTGAATCAAAATTTCATCAGGAGACCACTTGAATTCAAAACCCTAATTTGGACTGTTTTTGATATGAGGTGATGCACTTTCAATCCTCTTAATGAATTCCCATCTTCTAATGACTTGTGAGATCAAGTGGGATGATATATGATGTAAGAGACCCTTGAGACTTATTGAGAGACCCTTGGCTCTTGTTCCCTTGCTTTGGATGATCAACACCTTTGAGAATCAACTGATCTCATGCTTTTATGCAAGATGCAATGCAATGCTTTATGTTTTATTTTTATATGCTTGAATGCAATGCAATGAAATGAAAGCACATGCTAAATGATATGAAAATGAGAGGGAAAATTTTGGGGTATGACACTTTGCATCTGAGCAAAACCATGTGGAAGTTTCTCTTATAGAGTGTATCACCCTTCAGGAAGAAGTTTCCAGCCAGTCTTTTGAGGGTCTTCCTGTCTTTTCTTGATGCCCCAGGCAGGTACTCTTGTTTTTGAAGGAAGCATTTAATATCGTGATACCAAGGTTTGTCATCATTGACTGCTTCAATCGTGAAGATGTAAGCAGGCCTATCAAGGCCCATTATCTCAATCTTAGGTACGTCGTTCCATTGACCTACACTAATTATGGAGGATAGAGTGGCTAATGCATCAGCCATGTGATTTTCTTCACGAGGAATGTGATGAAACTCGATTCTGTTGAAGAATGGTAACAACCTTCTCACGTAGTCTTTGTAAGGAATCAATCCTGATTGGTATGTATTCCACTCTCCTTTGATCTGATTGATAACCAGAGCTAAGTCTCCATACACATCAAAGTTCTTTATCCTTAAGTCAATTTCTTCTTCGAGACCTATGATACAAGCTTCGTATTCGGCCTCTTTGTTTGTGCATTTGAATGTTAGTCTGGAAGTGAAAGGAATACGGGTACCCTGAGGTGTTACTATGATTGCCCCAATCCCGTTTCCATAAGGGTTGACAACTCCGTCAAAAATTAGTCTCCATTGGGAACTTGGTTTTGGCCCTTCGCTGGGTAACGGTTCATCGCAATCTTTCATTTTCAAGTACATGACATCTTCGTCTGGGAAGTGAAATTCGACTGATTCCTGGTCATCAATCGGTTGATGAGCCAAATAATCGGCTAAATACTTCCTTTGACGGCTTTCTGAGCACGGTACTCGATATTCTATTCCGATAACAACATCTGCCAACAGGAAATCCTTCCCGTGAGAGTAGGCTTTTCACAGACGTACTTGATCGGATCCATTTTGGAGATTAACCAAGTAGTGTGACAAATCATGTACTGGCAAAGACGTTTGGCGGCCCAAGCCAGAGCGCAACAAGTTTTCTCGAGCATAGTGTACCGAGTTTCACAGTCGGTAAATTTCTTGCTTAAGTAGTAGATGGCAGACTCTTTTCTTTTTGTCTCGTCTTGTTGGCCAAGTACACAACCCATGGAGTCTTCCAAGACTGTTAGGTAGATGATAAGTGGTCTTCCTTCCACCGGAGGTGACAAGATTGGTGGATTCAACAGATATTCTTTGATACTGTCGAACGCCTTTTGGCAATCCTCTGTCCATACACAGCTTTGATTCTTTCTGAGTAGTTTGAAGATTGGCGCGCATGTCGCGGTCATGAGGGATATGAATCTTGAGATATAATTCAGACGTCCTAAAAATCCTCTGACCTGTTTTTCAGTCTTTAGTGAAGGCATTTCTTGAATGGCCTTAACTTTGTCGGGATCAACCTCAATTCCTTTCTGGCTGACGATGAACCCTAAAAGTTTCCCTGAGCGAACACCAAATGTGCACTTATTAGGATTCAAGAAGAGTTTGTGTTTTCTCATACGCTTGAACAATTTTGACAGGTGTGTCACATGCTCCTCCTCTGTTCTAGATTTGGAAATCATATCATCGACATACACTTTGATTTCTTTGTGCATCATGTCGTCAAACAGAGTAGTCATGGCCTTTTGATAGGTTTCCCCGGCGTTCTTCAAACCAAACGACATTACCTTGTAACAAAAGGTGCCCCATGGGGTGATGAATGAAGTTTTCTCCATGTCTTTCGGCACCATTTTGATTTGATTATAGCCCAAGAATCCATCCATGAAGGAGAAGACTTTGAACTTTGTTGTACTGTCTACCAGCATGCCTATGTGCGGTAAGGGAAAGTCATCCTTTGGACTGGATTTGTTCAGATCCCTGTAGTCTACGTACATCCTGACTTTTCCGTCCTTTTTCGAAACTGTCACTATGTTGGCTAGCCATTGAGGATATTCTCAGGTGGCGAGTAAACCCGCGTCAATCTGTTTCTGCACTTCCTCCTTGTTTTTGATAGCCATATCAGGGTGAGTCCATCTCAGCCTTTGTTTTACCGGCGGATATTCTGATCTTAACGGTAGATGATGCTTCACGATGCTGGTATCCAACCATGGCATGTCCTGATATGACCAAGCAAATACATCAGGAAACTCTTTGGGAAGTTTTATCAAGTCTTCTCTGGCAGTTGGACTGAGCAGTACTTTAATCTTGACTTCTTTCCTCTCTTCTTCTGAACCCAAGTTGACTGTTTCTAATGGCTCTTTGTGAGGTTCAATGGACCTTTCCTCTTGTATGAGTAATCGTGAGATATCTTCTGGAATTTTGGTGTCCTCTTCTTCTTCAGCTTCAAATACCGGGAATTCAAAGTTGGGAGAAGGCATTGGATTGTATGTTTCAATGAGGTTTAAAACAAGCAATCTGCATGACGTGATGATTGTTTTTAAGAAGAGATAGAGAGAAATGCAAGAGTGTGTGCAGTGTATTTTCTGAAAAATGCTTGTTTTTGTTATTTTGAGTTCTTTTAGGATTACCATTTTCTGAAAAAACGAAAAGTGAAAACAGCAATAAAATGCGGAAATTACAGAACGATGTTTATTTATTTATGATCTTGTCGATTCTTGAAACTACAGCCCTATAAAACAAAACTCTGTCGCTTTGGGCGAAGCGAAGAGAGACATTTACAGAAAAATGAGCCCTATAAAAACATCTGTTTCACCTGGGCAGGGTGAAAGGTTAAAATAAAGACAGCAATTACTTAGACTTATGGACGACTTTCGGGACATCGACAGCAACCCATTGGCGGTGAACTCCTTGGTGAATCACAAAGTCTGGTACCTTCTTTCTTGGTTTGTCCTCAGAAATGACGTTGATTTCTGGCAGAGCAGGATCATTGGAGTCTTCCTCCCATGCAGAGTTGTCGTAGACAAACTCTTCTGTTGTATCTTGCACAGTGTTTTCGTTCTCAGGCGGATCTCCCCATCCAGTTGGCTGGATGTCTTTGAGCCTGATACGAGAGCTTTCTGGAGCGGTGTACTTGACCAAGAAGTCGTACTTGCCACTCGGTTATCCTAAAGTGTCCCATACTTTGGTGGGAGAAGAGGAGTCATCTTTCTCGATGACGTTGACCTCAGGAAAAGCATAGTTGATGAACTCTTGTCCTGCACTCTTTGCAGATTCATTGTTTTGCTGGATATTTTCGGAATGCCCTGATTAATGATCTCATGACTTGGTGGGGACGCATGTATTCTTTTCAATGATGCTCAGCTGATATGCATCGTTGGGATGACTCTTTTGCCCCAAGTCTTCTGGGTACGGCTGCCAGATAGGCAAGTCATCCAGGGGATCATAATAATCATAGTCAAAGTTGTCTTTCATCAGAGTGTCCTCCTCTAATGAGTTTGGTGGAGCACGACATCCCTCAGGATCACAATCTCTGTATATCATCTTGACGTCTGACCTCGGTATATATATTGGGCTCTGCGTGGGAAAGCAAAATGGCATATGCTCTTCTCCCTGAGACATATAACCGTCCTTGTTGAGATATGACTTCCACTCTTCATCTGTATCGGAGAAGTCACCCACATTGATGGTGTGTACTTCTTGAGACACTAGGTGGAGGAAGCCTCCACTGTGAAGAAGTCCTGAATGGGATGAAAACTTTCATCTTTCTTGACAGTCTGGGTACAGGTTAAATAAAAACCAAGACCTTTCTTTGTCTTGTTATCAGTAGGAATTACCAGCTGTCCCCATCCTTTTGTGTCGTTACTCTTGATCACTTCGAGAACGTCTTTGTATGAGGAGATCGATGTCCCTCTTTCTGATCGATTCTCATCGCTCACCGATAGTGCTTGAAACTGAGTTCCAACAACCTCCTCGGGTTCTACACAGGATGATGATGATAAGTTGCTTACTATTAAGGACTGCTCTCCACAGACTGTGACTAGCTTGTCATTCTTGACGAACTTCAGCTTTTGGTGAAGTGTCGAAGTGACTGCCCCAACCTCGTGTATCCAAGGTCTTCCTAATAAACAGTTGTGGGCTGCTCGAATGTCCATGACCTAGAAAGTGACTTGGAAAGTGTGAGGACCGATGGTTATAGGAAGATCAACTTCGCCGATAACTATTTTTCTGGATTCGTCAAAGGCTTTGACGATGACCTCGCTGCCTCTCATCGGGGATCCTTGAAATGATAGTCGCATCAGAGTAGATTTTGGCATAACATTCAGAGCTGATCCGATATCTACCAATACGATGGCTAAAGCATCGTCCTGGCAGTTGACTGTAATGTTGAGCGCCATTTTGTGATTTTTGCCTTCTTCCGGCAGTTCTTCATCATTGAATCCTAAGTTGTTGCAGGAAGTGATGTTGGAGATGATGCTGTCAAACTGCCTGAACGTCCCATCTTGTTCTACGAAAGCTTGCTCTAAAACTTTCTGCAGAGCTTCCCTGTAAGCTTCGGAACTGAGCAAGAGAGATAACACAGAGATTCTCGATGGAGTTTGCAACAGTTGATGTACAATGTTGTACTCACTCTTTTGGATAAGCTTCGGCATCTCATCGTTGAGTTTTACCAGTTCTGGATTACTGGATTGACCGACTGGTTGATTGGGAACTTCTGTTGGAAGTTTCTTTTCCTTGGTAGGTTCTTCAACTCCTCAGTTGAAGATCCGACCGCTCCGTGTTACTCGACTGATGTGGGCAATGTTTACAATGGAGGGTAATGGAGTTACCTTTCCATTTTCGATTTTTGTTGCACCGTACTTGTAAGGGATAGCCTTATCAGATTTGTACGGAATTGGTCCTGGCAAATAGATAACCACATGAGCCTTTTGATTTTTCTGACCATCGTAGGCAGCCTCAATTGGTTCGAGGTTGAGAATCTTTTTACTATCAAGAGGAACTCTTGATTCATGGAGTAGAGGGATTATGGCACATACGTCTTTGGTCCTTTCATGATTAGAGATTAAGAAAACGTCTTTGCTTTGATCAGGGAGATAGTCAGGTATCTCGTGGGTTGACCACCCAGAACTTGAACATGGTCGGATCTCTTTGAGGTCCAACTGATTTTGAAGAGATGACCGTACAAGATAACATCCTTGGTTGTTTTCTGAGAAAACTATACAACGCTCATAATTATGTGGTGGCACCCGGCCACGCCCACTTTGTATGCAGTGCAACTTCACTAGATCTGTTTCCATCGAGCGGACATCCTCACTTTGATACCTATCAGGATTCTCGTCAGTCATACTGATCTATTGTGCAGCTTCATCCAAGTAGATTGGAAGCCACCATTGGTCCAACAAGTGTTGAAGTTTTCTTTGGATAAGTGCACATCCTCGGTCGTCTTTACGACAAACTTTACAGTCTTGATAATCATGTGAAGCCAGAAAACCGAGCCTGCCCTGCTTAGCATGTAGTTCTACCAGACTGGTATTCATCAAGCGAATATCAAAGATCTGAATCATATTGACTTGATGGTTATTTCTATCATGGTAATCCTGAATCCATCCGAGATCCATCTGACGCTAGAGGGCCTCTTGTACAAAAAAGCATCCCTGATTGCTTATTGAGCATATCGGACAGGACCTGTAATCGTGTCGTGGCAGATCATGGTATTAACTTTGCCTTGAGTGCATTTCCACCAAGTTGACGTTCATCGCCAGAATATTGTGGTTCTGGATAATGTTGGGATTTTCCTGAGCCATATTGACCTCACGGATTCGATGATCTTGAATCCATCTGAGGTTCATTTGCTCTTGTAGAGCTTATTGCACTACGGAACATCCTTGATTATTCTTTGAGCAGATATCACACTGGTGATAATTGTGAGGCGGCACATGACCATACTCGCTCTGTCTGTAATGTATCCTGACCAGGTTGGTTCCTAATAGGAGTACATCGTGAATTTGATAACTGTGGCTAAATTCCTCCTCTATCAAATTTACTGCAGTCTTCTCATGTAGAGGCAACGGGTTCGTCTGAACATTTGGATTAGTATCTTTAAAAGATAGGACCCCGTTCCTGACAAGCTTCTGCACATCAGAATTGAAGTTGAGACAGTTTTCAATGTTGTGCCCCGGTCCTCCTTGATGATAAGGGCAAGTTTGATCCGCTTTGAACCAAAAAGGCAGATTTTTCGGTATTGCAAGAGGAGACCTGGTTTGGACGTGCCCCTTGGCCTGTAGTAGTGGAAACAGTTCTGCGTACGACATCGCTATAGGGTCAAACCCTGATGGTCGTGTCGTACAATTGTTATTGTTATACTGAGGATGAGCCTGCTGAAGAGGCTGTTGTGTCCTTTACTGATATTGTTGTTGACTTGGCTCGCTCGGAGCAACCTGAGGTTGATACATTGGAGCCAGCGTAGGGTTGATAGTAGGAGTTACTGCTGCTACTGGTTGATACCTTTGCCTTTGCTTTTCGAGAGACATATTACTAATATCTTGCTCTTTTTTCTTTGGGAAAGCACTACCGTATTTTTTGGTACTGCTTGATGGCTCTGCATCTTTGACCAAACGTCCTTCTCGGACTGCTTCTTCAAGGCGTACTCCCATGTCCACCATCTCAGTGAAGTCGTTGGGCGCACTGGCGACCATTCGGTCGTAATAGAATGAGCTCAAGGTTTTTAAAAAGGTCTTTGTCATCTCTTTTTCCTCAAGAGGGGGACAAATCTGGGCGGCAATTTCTCGCCATCTCTGAGTATATTCCTTAAAGTTTTCCTTGTCCTTTTGTGACATTGCTCGGAGTTGATCTCTGTCTGGTGCCATGTCCAGGTTATACTTATATTGTTGAACGAAGGCTGCGCCGAGATCTCTGAAAGTGTTGATCTTGGTGCGGTTTAAACCCATGTACCATTTGAGTGCGGCACCAGTTAAACTATCTTGAAAGTAATGGATCAGTAGCTGTTGATTTTCCATCTGAGTTGACATCTTTCGAGCGTACATCACCAAATGACTTTGAGGGCAAGAGTTGCCCTTATATTTTTTAAAGTCAGGTACCTTGATCTTGTGCGGTATTTTCATGTTTGGGACCAGACAAAGGTCTGCGGCGTCCTTTCTGAATAAATCCTGACCGCAAATGGCATGCAGTTCCTTCTGCATCTCCAGGAATTGCTCCTGGAACTCATTCATCATTTCGTACATGTCCTCGTTTCCACTAGAAATTACTTGTGGAATCTGTCCTTCCGGGACAGTGTGTACCACTGGTTGTGGTATAGTCATTACGGAGGTGACTCTTGGTGCTTCCATGCCTCAAAGTTTGTAACCTTCAGGAGTTGCTGTCATAACTCTTGCGTCTTCGCTTTCCCGAAGTTTGTAACCTTCAGGCCCAGCGATTCCTGCTGCAGTTTCTGGGTCTTCAGTGAGCGGCGGGATGTATCCCTCAGGGACAAAGTTGATAGGCATGCCCCAGGGGCGATCTTTAGGCATGTTGTACCAAGGATCATATGTCTCCACTACGGGCGTAGATGTGATCTCTGAGATCACAGTCCTTTTTTGTTGCCTCTAAGCTGCTGCCAGGGATTGCATGTCACTGTGAAGTTTTTTCAGATCTTCCTTCAGAGCTTTGATTTCTTCTCTTAGCTCTCTATTCTCTTCCTCGAGATCGTCCATTTTCTTTTGTCGATTGGCCCGAGTATTGTACGAATGAGACAGTTTGACTCTAGAATCGTGACACATACGTGAGACTCGAAGATAAGAACGCGTTATGTGAGAATGATGAATACAATGATATATATATATATATATATATATATATATATATTTTTTTTTTTTTTTTTTTGGTTTTTTCTTTAATAAAAAAGAAACTTCAACAAATAGATTGCAAATATCATACAGTGGGGAGACCATTTTTTATTGAATTTGAAAGATTGCAGAAAGGGAAAATACAGTATTTTACAAAGTGTTGTAAAAGGAAATGTCTAAACTTATGGATCATTAGTCCTCTCTGAAGAGAACTCAGATGCTGGTTCTGGTATTTTCCTTTTCTTTGTCCGGGGCTCTTTAGCCGTTGTCGGGTTGTCAGTCCTTTGCCAAGTGAAAGGAGCGAGTAAATTTCTTCGGTTTTCTTGATTTTCTACAACATGTTGTTCTAGTATCTTAATCAGAGCATCCTTTTCTTTTAACAGTTGCTGAATTTTGGTACACTCCACGTTGAGAATTTGGTACTTGTTTTTCTAAGAGCTTTTCCCCCGTTGAACTTTGTTTAGAGCGACATGGAGTTTTTCCGTATCAGACATAAAATAAAGGACATATTCCTCCAACGGAAGAACTTCTTGACGAGGGTAAGGCATCCTCAGCTTGAGGGCTCTAGTTTGTATCCAATGGAGATAAGGTTCCACGGGGATACAGTCTGGTCTTCCTAGAGACTCTCTTCCTTTCTTGCGAACATGTTGCCAGGCATGCACTATTTCCTTCTTTAGTGCTCTATAATTTTCTCCTTCCTTGAAGAAAAGACCTTCCAGATGAACATTATCTGGGATATTCTTCATCGGGTATCTGAGTTAACGGCGAACTAAAATTGGATGATAGTTGATTCCACCTTTAGTTCCTATGAGGGGTACATTGGGAAAGTTTCCACATCTGTCGATGATCCTTATCCCCTCATAAATTCTATCATACCAATCTATGTCGGAGTTGGTAAGAGACATGATTCTCTGTGACCAACGTAGAGTACTCTTACGGTCCCAAAAAGTAGCAGACTTGGGTAAATGGGAAGTGAACCATTTGTAAAGTAAGAGTACATAGCATGTGATCATTCCTCTGCTGTACAAATTCCTTAAGTGTACAGAATGATAAGCATCCACGAGCAAGGTTGGTACGGGGTTTCCAATCAGAAATATCTTAATGGCATTGGTATCAACGAAGTTATGAATGTTGGGAAAAAGGAATAACCCATATGTGAGTAGAACAAAGATATCTTCGAAAGCAATTATGTATCCTACACTGGCAAAGTATAGGGCTTTCTCCATCAGGAATTTAGCTGGTATTCCTTAGTGGTCATGTGAGTCCTGACTTCTGACTCGTCCAAATAGATTGCTCTTGCAATGGTTTGTTCTTTTGGAATTTCTTCCAGTCCAGAAAAGGGAGCTTGGTCAGAGATGGGTAAATCAGTCTGATGAGAGTACTCCTCCAGTGTTGGTGCTAGTTGATAATCCGGGAATGTGAAGCAGTGATAGACCGGATCGTAAAATTGAATTAACATAGACAGTATTCCTTCAACTATGTGGACCCTTAACAGAGACAACAACCCTCCGTGCTTAGCTCTGAAAGCATCAGGGTTGGTAGTCATTCTTGTCAATCTTCTTAAACCCTCTAGTTTCGGAGCCTTGAAGGTGTACTTGTGCGTCTTTCTTCTACCGAAATCCATAACACAATCTTTCTTTCTGATATTTGCAATTATTGTATTAGTTTATTTTGAAAAAGAAAGAGAAGAGAAAAGAGAATATTTTTTTCTTTGTTTAAGAGTTTTACATGAATGCATGAATACAGCACACAAAAACATTGAAAAAACATGGGTACAAGGGTTCAACGTCACGAGCATGGAGTCATGGCTCTACCGATCCCCAAAGGTTGTATTCTGGTCAATTTTTGTTCCTGTAGAACGGGTTAAAGGTTCCCAAAATCATTGACCCCCTAGGGATAACAACAGCAAGCTGGTTCACCCGAGCGAGCTGTAGCATCCTAGGGTAATCTCAATTTGGGTGTAGTATCGCGTATCAACTATTCTCGATAGTTACCGCACTACCAAATGGCCACATGGTTAATATCTACTAAATCCTCAGGGTCACGGGTGCCGCACTGGGATAGCATCTATTTTCACGATGTTAGTCGTTCAACATAGTATCCACACGGGCCCTCATCTGATTTGATGGTCTACCAGGATCGCTTATTCAGGAATCACTCCCTGTAAGTCCACCCGTCTATGCCATCACTTATCTTAGGGTTCTCTCAAACTTTCCACATGCGACATCACTCGCATTCCCATTGACAAAAAAAAATAAACACGGATATCAAGTAGGAAAACCAGTATATATATATATATATAGTATGTAGAAAATTTCTAACAACCTAGACCTCTTAGGAATTCTAATCCTAGTCCTAGTTTACAATCCCTAGCAGAGTCGCCATTTTCCTGTAGCATATGATTTTTTGTCAGTGACGCGACCACCTTATCGCCATGGGTTTTTCCTCACCGCAATGGTAGAAGTGGGGTGCTACTTTCTGATTTCTTATTTATCCTATGAAGCTGGAAAGGAAAGGGAATCTATCTAAAACTAACCTTGCACACAAATGTTTAACTGAACAAATGCTTAAAGAGATTCGGGGAGTTCGGGGTCAGGTTATACAATAGGGAGTTGTCAATTACCCATCCTATATGTGGTTATCCACAGGTTGTTAGCAATTATCCTTACTGCTTTCTACTTACTGGTGTGTGTTTGTTGTGGGTTAGGAAAGTTTCTCCTTTGGGGAGGTTTTTGAGAGAGAGTGAGTTTTTATGATGATTTTGGTGAGGTACTGGACCTAAGGTTTTGATTTGTGTGTGAAGGTACTGGACCTAGAGTTATTGATTGGTGTGTGAAGGTACTGGACCTAAAGTTTTTGATTGTTGTGCTTGCTAAGATTTCGCAATCTTATGCCTACGTATTCCCGTTATGATAACAGGGAAATCAGAGAAATCGTAGTTCCTCCTATTCTATGGGAGGAAAAAGATGATGTTTTGGTGTCTTGTTCAAAGCCCAAGATTGAAGCTAAAGGTTATTTGTGTCTTGTTTAAAGCCCAAGATTGAAGCTAAAGATTTGTCTGAGAGAGAATTCGTCATCTCTAAAGGGAGATATCTCATCTGTTTATCACAACTGTTGGGTGACTGATTATAAAGGAGAATTACTTTAACTGGGATATGTGAATCCAGCAATGCCATAATTTCCTTTATAGGGGTGTTGTCCCGAAGGAGAAAACTTTAACTCAGTGTTGAGCAATGTCATTTTTCCTTAGGAATCTTTCATACTAAGAGAGGGACATTGGCATGGATGTAAATAATCCAGAGGCTTGCTACTTACAGCAATTAGATGAAAGAGGGGATTTACCAGGATAAGAGATGGACTACAGCTTGGATTTTTGAATCAACAAGTGTGCCACTTATAGCATTTATCTGGGATTAAGGGTTGTTTTGAATGTCTGTTTTAATGTGTGATATACAGAGAAATGTCTTCCTGCAGAGAGTTTTTTATTTCCTCTAAGGGGATGTTGGTTATTGTGTGCCTTGATCAAATCCCAAAGTTGAAGCTAAGAGATTGATTGACACCACTGGGGAAGTCCTTATACAAAGCCTAAGAGGAGGCTGGAAAAGACTGACTCAGCAAGAGAGTGTTTATATATGTCTTGTACAAAGCCCAAGATTGAAGCTAAAAGAGATTGACTCTTTTGGGGATATCATTATGCAAAGCCTAAGAGGAGGCTGAAAGTTGACTTTTCCAGGGAAATATTTTATCTGTCTTGTACAAAGCCCAAGATTGAGGATAAAAGGGGAAACTGACTCTACGGGTGAGAGGTTTTATCTGTCTTGTATAAAGCCCAAGATTGTGGCTAAAAGAGTATTGACTCTGCTGGAGAGTATGATTTGTCCTGTACAAAGCCCAAGATTGAGGCTGAAAAGAGGATTGACTCTGCTTAAGGAAATTTTATATGTGTCTCGTACAAAGCCCAAGATTGAGGCTAAAATATTTTTTATAGACTCGGCCGAAGATATTTATGGGTGTCTTGTACAAAGCCCAAGATTAAGGCTGAAAAGATGGCTAACTCAACAAGAGAGTGTTTATATGGTGTCTTGTACAAAGCCCAAGATTAAGGCTGAAAAGAGACTGACTCAACAAGAGAGTGTTTTTGTGGGTGTCTTGTACAAAGCCCAAGATTGAGGCTAAAAAGAGACTGTTTATGGTTGTCTTGTACAAAGCCAAGATTGAGGCTGAAAGGACTGATTGACTCAACAAGAGAGTGTTTTTATTATTTTGATTCAACAAGAGAGTGTTTTTATATGCCTTGTACAAAGCCCAAGATTGAGGCTGAAAAAGGGTTGACTCAACAAGAGAGTGCTTTTAGGAGATTGACTCAACAAGAGAATGCTGAAAAGATGATTGACTCAACAAGAGAGTGCTTTAAGAAAGAAGATTGACTCAACAAGAGAGTGTTGAAAAGGTGATTGACTCAACAAGAGAGTGCCTTTGAAAAGTGTGATTGACTCAACAAGAGAGTGCTTTTAAGGCTAAATTTGCTGAGGAAAATCATTATAGAAAGCCTAAGAGGAGGCTGAAAGGGATTGACTCAACAAGAGAGTGCTTGACTCAACAAGAGAGTGCTGAAAAAGTGATGGACTCAACAAGAGAGATTTTTTGAAGCTAACTCTGCTGAGGAAAATCATTATACAAAGCCTAAGAGAAGGATGACTTCTGCTGAGGATTATTATGATCCAGAGGCAATTCCAAGATGGGGAATCAATTCTTACTGAGGATTACAGAAGAGTTGAGGTATCAGATGCCTTGAGGTTCTGATTTGGGATAGTGTTATACTGATGATAAGCTGACCCTAGCTGGGGAAATTTAGGATGAAAGACTGAGTTTTAGATCCTGTGAGGGTTTTAACTCTACTGGAGATTGGTTAAATGACCAGGTTTTTTCCTGTGTTTGTAGGGAACTTGAGATTGTCTTTGAGATCCAAGAGGATATTAGGATATCCAAGTCTATTGGTATAGAAGAGTTTATCTTTGTAACATGCCCAAGAGGAGGCAGGTGTTTTAAAGGATGAGAATCAACCCTAAATTGGTCGGAGGTTTTGACTCTTCGGAAAAACTGCTCTAACAAAGGATGAATAAGTTATGTCCTATACCTTTAAGAGGTCTTCAGGGTCCTTATATTAAGCCCAAGAGAAGGCATGAGAACTTCTACGAAGCCAGAGGGTCCTTGTACAAAGCCGAAGAGGAGGCTGGGATGCTTTTAGGAAGCCTTTTCTTTAGTGAACAGTTCTAGGGTTTGAAGAAACTCAAGAGAGGTTTCACCGGGAATTAATCCTCTCTGGGGGAAATGAACTTCTTTGACAATTTTCTAATAGTGACAGTCTGAGAAAAGTTTCACTGGGAATAATGCCTTTCTCTTTGTTCCATATTGTATAAGCCCAAGAGAAGGCAAGACTGTATCTGGAATTCCTATGGGGAACTAATTTTGACTGTTGAAAGAGTGACCACTGGCTTTATCTAATCCTAGACTTAATTGTCGGGGAAAACTTTAAGCAGATAATATACAAGTATATATATACAGATGAAATATATACTGTATGTAAAAGAGGGTAGGAGGACTTACAGGTGAGCAAGCTTCCAGCACAAACAAATATATATATATATATATATATGTGTGTGTGTGTGTGTGTGTGTGTGTGTGTGTGTGTGTGTGTGTGTATGTGCAAGTATGTAAAAGAAAGCTGTTTAAAACTTACAGGCGAGCAAGCTTCCATTGTAACAGTTGTATGGTTAGTTGCTCAAGAAATTAAAGAAAGTTTTGATAACAACTATGGATTTGAATCTAAATCAAAATGGAAAGTTGTTTTTGAAAAGAAGATTGGGGCTTATACTCAAGGAGAGGCCCAGATATAACAGTGATCGCACCGTTGTTCTGAAAATTGTATCGGGACTTATACAACGACTGAGGCCCAAAAAATGTTTTATGTACAAAGGGATAGGTCTTACAACTCAAGGAGAGGCCCAAAGTGTTTGAAAAAGAAAAGAAATGGGACTTACAACACAAGGGGTAGGCCTAGATGATTTTGTTTTGAAATGGCGATCGCACCGAGATTTTTGAAAACACAGCGGGACTTATACAATAACTGAGGCCCAAAAAGGTTTTTATTTACAAGGAGTGGGTCTTACACTCTATTAGAGGCCCAAAGTGTTTTGAAAAAAATATTTGTGAAGGGGAAAATAATCAAAACCCTAATTTGATTTAAAAATGTATTTTAATTGAATAAAAATTCAATTAAAATGATCAAAATTATCAAACATGTGCGGAAAACAAGTTGTGATCTTGGATTAATGTTTGAAAAACCATGTTTCATTCATATAAATGATTTGAAAATCATTTGAATTTTCAAAATCAAGAGAAAGAAATATTTTTAAATGTTTAAAAAAACAAATAAAACATAATTCTTTACAAAAATACTAAATATATGAAATAAATAATATTTTTGTGAAATTTTTATGGAACAAAATATTTTAACATTATTGGGAATTTTCATAAAAAGAACCAATCATAAATAATTAAAATTGAGAGAGAAATTAATTTTGGTACTAATTAATAAAAACCACAAAATATATGAAAAATAGCAAAAAAATATGAAAATGGCAAAATGGTCTGGGTGGGTGTTGAACCCACGACCTCATAGCCAAACACACATGCTCACTACCACTGGGGTGTTGATACATTCGTGTATCAAAACCACCCCATTAATACATAAGGGTGCCAAGTTTCTAGGCCTGGCCAAGGTGCCATGGTCTGGCCCTTGCCCAAGGCAAGACTTAGTTTTGGCGATTTGCATGAAGCCTCTAACTTTCTCATTTCTCCATGGACTTGGACAAAATTTAGGTGCATCTGACCTAGAATTTCATGAGGAATCCAATGGCGCCCTTGGAATTTTCAGAAAATGTCTCTATTTTAAAATCCGATAATGATTTCAAAATAAGCCTAGATTTGCATGTTCTATGCTATCTCATCATACAGGCAGCAATAGCATGGTAAATTGGTTCAAATACAACATATATGATATGTATGAGAGGTCCATGATCAATGGACCTCAAAGCAATGCATGATTTAAAGAGTTCAAGTTGTGATGCACTTACCTCTTGGAGCTCCTTGTGCTATCCGCCAAGTTCCTTGTACCATAAGTAATTCAATGCTTTGAACACTCTTGATTGATCCCTTAGAAGCTTTTAGGATGATCAAAACCAGTTGGAATCCTCAGGAACAAGAATTGGCTATTTCTTCCAAAAGTGGCAAAAGTGACCAAGATAGTAACTTTCTCAAATGGTGTTCCAGATGAGGGAAACCAATTGGGACAATTTGAGGATAATATTTGGAGTGTGTTTGAGGCCTGGTTTGGTATTGGAAGTGACTGAATCAAGACATGGCTTGAAAAATGCAGAAAAGTCAAATTTTTAGGTTTTGGAGGTTGACTTTCTGATTTTGGTGTTTCAGATCAAAGGTGAGTGTTTGGACAGCTTAGATATGACATATTGGATGTGTTTAGATCATGAGCTGTGGTGGAATTGCTCTCTAACTCAAAAACTCAAAGATGACTTGTAAAAGAAGGCATTTTAGCCTAAAGAGAGAGATTTTGAGGAAAGCATCAGTTGTAGTGCTTTGGTGTACTCAAACTGAGCACAAATGAGCTCTATTTATAGTGCAACAAGTTTTTTTTGCAAGCAATAGTGAATGACAGCTGGTACAGGCCTTTGGCCAATTTTGATCCAAGGGAATCTTTAGTCTCCTCTAGCCATTGACTTGAGGTTAGGGCACATGCCTATGGTCCTTTGATTCAGAGCTGAATCTTGACTCATTCAGTTAGGAATGTCTCAGTCCATGCCATCTTGATGCATCCATTGAATGCTAGGAAACAAAATTGGAGTCTTTTGCACTTTTTAGCCTTTTTAGGTTTGTTATGGCTATATGTAGATTCTTGGACTTGGGAAGCTTGGGGATCAGATCATTCCCCTTGGATTTTATACTCTGATGTGTCCAAATGAATGACAAGGTTTGGAGTTGTCCAATTTTGCTAAATCGAGCAAAATACCAAATTCTGCCTTGTACAAGACAGTTGGAAATGGTGATTTTAGGGGATCATATCTCCTTGCTCAGGTTGAGTTATGGGAGGCTCTTATGCTTTTTAGAAAGCCCTCCTATGATACAATACATGTGTGATCATAGTTTGTCTTGAAACTATTTGAATCCAACTGAAAAATCCTCATGAACATTGATGTCCAAGGCTGGTAACTTAGGCAGATTTTCACTAAGTGTTGGAAAAGTGTCATTTTCTTCATTTTTGTCATTTTGATCAGTCCATAACTCAAAATCCATGAGGATTTGGAATCTCTTGTAGTTGACACTTTTAAAGTATGTCAGATGGACTTTCATTTGAGCTTTGAATGGGAAAAAAAGGCCTTGTGGTTTAGGAGTTATGACCTTACAAAGTTGGTACAAAATCACTTTTGTTCCATAACTTAGAAAAATTTTGGTTTCTCAAGGTTGCCCCTTTTGCAAGAAACCTCACTTTTCTTGATTTTTATTAATGAATGATGATCAATACCATACATTAAAATTATTTTTGACTTAGGGGAACCATATTTGTGAAAAATTCCAAAAAGTCAAACATGATTTTGTACACAGTTGACTTTTTATTGGATGAAATCCAAACTGTGCGATCCTTTATGAAATCAAGTTCTTGGCCTAATTTAAACCTAATGAATGGATTCCATAGGTGTTATAGGGTGTATTGAATCATGTCCCAAGGTTTTGGAGCATGTCTTTGTCAAAAGTCAAAGATACAGTTGACTTTTCCTTCAAAACCCTAATTGTGGTCCAGATGAAATTGAAACTTGTGAATCAAGCTTATTGGATCAATCAATTGTTGTAAATGGATCAATGTGGTGTATTTAAGGCCCTCAAATCATGTCTTGAGGTCTTAGTTCATATCTTGTCTCAAAAGTCAACTTAGGGGTGAATTAGGTTAAGAAACCCTAATTCGTGATTTTTTTGTGAATGCATCCCCTGAGGTTAAATTGACTTGATGATTGGGTTCATGAGGTCCGTTGGAGTATCTTGGGTTATATTTTGAAGTATTGGCTCATGCCCAGAGGAAAATTTTCATCTGGAGGCCTTGGTCGACCAAAACCCTAATTTGGTGACACTGGCGATCTTGAGGCTTGATCCACTTGGAATGTTGCAACTTTGTGCTTGATTCTTGATATGGGAGTCCTCTTGATCCCTTATGGGTGTTTAAGAAATTAGACAAGTTGAAGATCATGTCATTTCTTGATTGATCCTTTGTCTAAGTGCTATGAGAGGGCCTGAAACCATAATTCTTGATTGTAGTGAAAGCTCAACAATCCTTGAGGAAATTGATGAGGCATGATGGCATATCCATATTGTGGCAATGATCTTCACAATGATGGAAAATCTTGGTGGTCAAAATTTGGGGTATGTCACCCGTGTGAGAGAAAAGAGTTATCATTAAGAAAATGTACGTTTGGAAAAACACCAGTTTCATTCTATACATTTTAATGAAGTTTTAAGTTATTTATTTGCAATTCATTCTACATTTATGCAATTTCATTCCTGCACTTTTATTACATTTTCGTTATTTCTTTTAAGAACCAAACTTTATCATTTCTGTCCAAACCACGTCAATTTATGAAAAATAATGATGAACATAATGAATAAAAGGTTTGATTTCTATACATATTGTCGAAACTCTTAAAGCACATTGTCCTAGGATTTGTATGGTCAATCCTGCAAGTAAACTAATTTTCACAAATTAGGAGACCAGCGGTTGTTTGCTAATTTTCAAGGTAAAAAAATTGGCATGCCCAGTGGGACATGTGTTATTGATAATTTAAAACCTTTATTTTTACATTATTCTTACAAAAGCCTTCTTCACTTCATTGCATGAGACTAAGAAGTGGTAAGATAGCCATAAATAACGAAGAAAGACCCAGAAGAAGACGGGTAAGGAGAATGGTGAATCCAAATCTGCCAAACAATCAGAATTCCACAAATGATGGAGTGCCACCCCCCTATTCCATCGACTAGGGGCAGTACGACCTCAATACCAGTATCAGAGGCCATACCATCGACAACGGGTTCGACACCAGCGTATTTAATCCCCCAGAATGCGCTTAGTTTCTCTACCATAGGACCCCAAATTTCTCAAATGACCCCTCCCCCTTCAGGGAATATGTACAGGCCTTTTATATCCGTTTTTTCCATGCCTCCACTAAATCGAGAACAGCCGTATGGAATGCCAACATCAGTGATGGCAAGTTTACATAATGCGTCATCAGCATTTACAGATCCAACAGTTAATGTAACTTCACCTTTACAAGGATCCGGTTCCGGTATAAACCATATGGGTAGGATTAGCCAACCTTTAGGAACGGGATATCAAACATATATGCCAAACATTACTAATAATTCTGCAGCAGTAATCAGGCAACAAATCGACGAAAGCAACCATGATATGGTTCAGATGCTAGTCCAACAGATGGGGGTTATATTTACTTTGATTCAAAACACTACACAAATAAACCAGCAATTGGTAGCGCAAATGACGCATATTGCCGATTTCTTTGGCGTCCCTCAACCTCCCCAAAGGGAACGTGTAATCCATAATCCAGCAGTAGCCATCGAAGAAGAACCTACCATAAATCAAAGACAACCAAATATCCCTCAGGAGGACGCGTTGAACCAAGGAGTAGTATTAGTTAATAGAAACCAAAATGCTGATAATGTTATACAACAAATGCGACATAACGATATGCCTGCGGAAAATAATTTGGCAGCCATGGTCGAAAGAATTATGGTACGAAATGGGATGAATGTGGGCCTGCAGAGGCCCAGTTATACTTCTCCTTTATCTGAATATATTTTGCAACATGATTTACCCCCAAGGTGGAAGGTTCCCAAGTTTACGAAATTTTCAGGAGATACTAGTGAATCGACGGTCGAACACATGGCACGACATTTGATAGAAGCAGGCGAAATAGCAAATAATGAAAAATTGAAAATAAAATATTTCCCAAGTTCGCTAACAAAAAACACTTTTACTTGGTTCACCACACTACTTGCAAATTCGATACATACCTGGACCCAATTAGAGAGATTGTTCCATGAACAATTCTACATGGGACAAACAAAGATAAGTTTGAAGGAATTGGCTAGCGTCACCTGAATAGGTTTAGGTTGCTCAAAGCAAGGTGTTTTACACAGGTGCCCAAACACAAGTTAGTCGAAATGGCCGCGGGTGGCCTCGACTATTCAATTAGAAAGAAATTAGATACCTAGAACTTAAGAGACATGGCCCAATTGGCTGATAGGGTTAGGCAGGTCGAACGACTAAAAGCCGAAAAAGCTAGGGCTAACAAGAATAAGAAAGAAAAGGTAGCCTATGTCAGAGTTTGCGATGACGACGACGAAGACGAATCATTGAATTTCGACGAACATGAGGTCGATTTGGCGGAGTTAAAACAGGGTCCGCCATATGCTTGCCAAGTCTTGGGTCAGTCGAATGGGAAAAACCCAATCGAATCAGAAAAGAATGATAAGTTCCCCAAAAGAACTTATACGTTCAACGCCACAAAGTGTGACGAAATATTTGATTTGTTAGTCAAGGATGGCCAAATGATAGTGCCACCTGGTGCTAAAGTGCCTCCTTTAGAACAGCAGAAAAAGAGAGGTTTTTGCAAATACCATAATTTTTTGGGTCATAAAACGTCTCAATGTTTCCTTTTCAGGGACCTAGTGTAGAACGCAATCAGAGATGAAAGGCTCAAATTCGGCGACAAGTCAAAGCCCCAGATGAAGATAGATTCGAACCATTTGCATGTGGCAGAAGCCTACTACGTTGAGCCATCCATGGTGAACATGGTCGAAGTTGCTGAAGGCTTCGACAATAACATGGATATTATCGAGGTTACTGACGGCTTTGACAGTAATGTAATCATGGTGGAGATTACTGAGGATCCTGCCGACAAAAGTGACACGATCGAAGTTGCTAATGACTTCGTAAACCAGGTTGTGATGGTTAAGGTTACTGAAGACCTTGATGGTTAGATTATAGAGAATTACATTGGTGAGGCCACTGATGGCGTTAACCTCGAAACTACTGATGGTTTCACTAAAACCAACAACGAAACTGCTGAAGGTTGCCCAAGTCAATAATGGGACCACTGATGGTTTCATCTAGGTTAACAAGGGGACTACTGAGGGTTCCTACAAATAGGCTATTGTTGGCCTCCTCCGGAGAACCATGGAGGACCCAAAGGAGAGGGCTGTCGGATTCGTCAGCCAACAGGTTACCAAGGGTCTGTGTCCAAAGGTACCAACAAAGGAAACCACTGAGGGTTTCAACCGTGTCAAGAAGGATCACGAGGTTAATGAAGGCCTCGGTTTGAAGTAAAACAAATTGAGCATTACCACAGAGACAGCTGCCAATGTGAACATGGTGGAGGTGTCTTAGAATGTTTCGATGCAAGTCGATGAAGAGCGTCGACGTGACGAGTACCACAAATTAGCATACCCTAAAGAAGAAGAAAACTTGGCAGATTTCATCCACAGATGCCAAAGAAAGAGGTCTGAAGTAATGCTCTATCCTCGTTGTAGTGTCGTCTTCGACAAAAAGGCAGCACAAAACCTAGAAGGAGTGGAAAGGGCAAAAAGAATGGGAAATTGGACGCCTTCACAACCAGCTGGAGGAGAGAGATTTGACCCCAGATGAGGAGACCAAAACAAGCAGAAACTAGGAGGAAGGTACCCAAACACATTCAATCCTACGAATAAGGCTCCATATGACAAATGGGTCAATCCAATCCAGCAAGCCCAAGGGCAAGGGAAGTGGAAAGATTTCGAAGTACAGAGGGGATCTTCCTTATCATATAGGAAAGAGTTCCAAAAATCCAAGAAGATGACTTACCCATCTGAAAACTACAAGGGTAAAAACCCCATGACAAAGTCACAATGGAGAAGGTATCAACGTCGAAAGAAAGCAGAGAAGGAGGCTGCAGGAATGGCTAAACCAGAAACCAGCAGTAATGTTCAAACCTCGACCAAGAAAGAGGAATTGAAGGATCTAAAGCCATTCGTTGCTCCAGAACAAGCGTATTCGAAGGAGGACCTAACTAGAGATGATGAAATAATTGATGATTTCAACTCCGGGTCGGAAGCATCTTTTAACGTGATGCTCAATGTTATGTCAGTACTCCCCAGGGAGTATGACTAGATAATGGAAGTCGAAGATGAGGAAGAGGCCATGGAAGTCTAAACGGCTAGGCACATACCTGTTTGTTATTACATTATGAACAATGGATGCGTGGAAGAACAAAACGTATTTTTTGAAAGACCCGATGATTCGATGAGGAGTCACTTGAAACCCCTGTTCATTAAAGGAAATGTGGGCAACATAGGGGTAAATAAGATTCTGGTTGATGGAGGCACGATAGTCAACTTGATGTCGCATTACATGCTCAAGAAGATTGGAAATGATGATTCTGACACCAAACCTCATAACATGGCGTTGTCGAATTACGAAGGTAAAGTGGGAACCACTATTGGTGTGATACAAGTGGATCTAACAGTCGGAACCATCACAAGGCCGATAATGTTTATGGTAATTGCCTCAAAGGCAAATTACAACCTGCTATTAGGCAGGGAATGGATACACGGCATAGGTGTCGTCCCTTCGTCGATGCATCAAAGAATAACAATTTGGTGTGCCAACGGGATTGTCGAAAATATAGAGGCTGAACAAAGTTACTTTCTGGCTGAAGTAAACTAGGTTGACATGCGAAGCTTTGACAGAAATCTGGCTCATACTGCTCATTGTAGTCCTGCAACGTTCGACATGACGCCAACCGATAATGCCTTCTGCTCACTATACCTTCATCCCACCCACGGGTTTCAATGGGATATAGAGGTAGTTGGCGAAGAAAATTATATTTTTGGAACCTCACACATCCAGCCAACTGGATGGGGCATCGAATTTAGTGACAATGAGTGAGTCACTAGTTCTAAAGAAGATTGCGGCTTATATAGCCAAGAATAAACTCAAAGCGGCCTTAGATGCTGAAGTAAAGTACATGGTTGTCAAAGTCAATGAGATCGAAGCAGATCAACAAGGTCCTGGAAAGGACTTTCATTCGGATCCACCTAACAAAGATCTGGGAGAATTGCAAAACCAGAGGCTCGATGCGATTTATGATGATGAGCCTTTGGGCTTTGAGAAGGATCCGTTAGCACCAGACATCAAGATGATGGCACAGGATCCACTCGAAGAAATTGACTTGGGGTCAGGGCAGAAAAAAGACTAACTTACATCAGTGCAAAAAGTCAGCCCCCAACTCAGAGTCGAAATGGTCCAGTTGCTGAAGGAGTTCAAGGATTGCTTTGCGTGGGACTATGATGAAATGCCCAGTCTGGATAGGAATTTGGCCGAGTTAAAGCTGCCAATAAAGCTTGGGAGAAAACCTGTTAAGTAAACTCCAAGGTGATTTGCACCAGAGATCATTTCAAAGATTAAAGAAGAAGTCGAAAGGCTCCTCAGATGCAAGTTCATCCGCCCGACCAGGTATGTCGAATGGATTGCCAATATAGTTCCAGTGATAAAGAAAAATGGCAAACTAAGGGTATGCATAGATTTTCAAGATTTGAATTCTGCTACCGCAAAGGATGAATATCCTATGCCAATGGTGGAAATGCTTGCCGATTCTGCCGTAGGCCATGAGTACATTAGTATGCTTGATGGGTACTCTGGTTACAATCAAATTTTTATTGCTGAGGAAGATGTTCCTAAAACAGTATTTCGATGCCCTGGAGCCTTAGGCACCTACGAATGGGTGGTGATGCCTTTTGGCTTAAAGAATGATGGGGCAACATACCAGCGAGCAATGAATTCAAAATTTCACGATTTCATTTAGACTTTCATGCAGATTTATATTGAAGATATTGTTGTTAAGTCTGTTTCAGGAAAAAGTCATATAGACCATCTTCGATAGTCCTTTGAAAGGATGAGGAAGTTTGGCTTAAAGATGAACCCTCTCAAATGTGCGTTTTGTGTGCAAGCGGGAGACTTCCTAGGCTTTGTGGTCCACAAGAAAGGGATCGAAATCAATCAAAACAAAGCTAAGGAAATAATGGAAGCGAAAGCGCCATCTATGAAGAAGGAATTGCAGTCTCTACTTGGCAAGATCAACTTTCTCAGAAGGTTCATCTCCAACCTTAGTGGGAAAACGCAAGCCTTCTCCCCTCTACTTCGACTGCAAAAAGAAGACTTTGAATGGGGACAAGCGCAGCAGGATGCCTTTGACAAGATTAAGGAGTACCTGACGCATCCTCCAATTTTGACGTCACCTTGTAGAAGTAGGAGTATGAGGCTATACATATCTGCGTCGGACAAGACATTAGGGAGCATGTTGGCTCAAGAGGATGAGAATGGTGTCGAAATAGCCATTTATTACCTTAGTAGGGTCTTGAACGATGCGGAGACTAGATATAGTGTATTCAAAAAATTGTGTTTATGTTTATACTTTTCATGTATGAAATTGAAGCACTATATAAAATCAGTGGATGTTTTCGTTTCTTCTCATTTCGATGTTATAAAATACATGTTATCCAAACCAATTTTGTACAGTCGAATTGGAAAGTGGGCGTTAGCATTAACTGAGTATTCTTTGACATATTTACCTCTAAAAGCTGTCAAAGAGCAAGTAGTGGCTGATTTCATAGTCGGCCACGTTATAAATGAAAAGTATTTGGACTACATTGAACTAGAACCATGGAAGCTATACTTCGACGGCTCTAGTCATAAAAATGGAACTGGTGTAGGAGTTTAAATTGTTTATCCTAACAAAATTCCAACAAAATTCAAGTATAAAGTCAAAGGCTTATGTTCAAATAACGAGGCCGAATATGAGGCTTTAATAGCCGGACTTGAAATTTTATTGAAATTAGGGGCAACTCGAGTCAAAATAATGGGCGACTCAGAGTTAGTCATAAAGCAAATAACAAAGGAGTACAAATGTGTCAAAGAAAATTTGATCATGTACTTTGTAATAGCCAATCGACTCTTGAAAAGATTTGATATGGTAATGATTCGACATATCCCTCGAATAGAAAACCAGGAGGCAAATGACTTGGCACAAATTGCTTCTGGCTACAAAATATCAAAGGAAAGTCTGAAAAAAGCCATTGAAGTCAGAGGTAGAGTCATGTCGACAAGATTATCACCATCAGACTTGGAAGCTACAAAGCTAGGGTACGCTGATAAGGAGAATTTTGAAATTTTGGCTGTGGATAGTTTGACGGGCGAAGATTGGAGGAAGCCAATCGTGGAGTATTTGCAAAATCCAACGGTATCCATAAAGCATAAAACCAGGTATCATGCTTTGAGCTATGTTCTTTTGGGTAATGAGTTGTTTAAAAAGACTCCTGAAGGGGTCTTGCTTAAGTGCCTTAGTGAATCTGAAGCATATTTAGCCCTTTCGACTGTCCATGGTGGGGCATGTGGGGCACATCAGGTAGGCCACAATATGAAATGGCTCTTGTTTCGACAAGGCATGTACTGGCTTACCATGTTAAAAGATTGTATCGAATTCGCTAAAGGTTGTCAAGAATGCCAAGTGCATGCAGGTATACAACATGTTCCTGCAAGCGAATTACACTCCATAGTCAAACCATGGCCCTTTAGGGGTTGACCTTTGGATTTGGTTGGCGAGATTCGACCAGCATCGTCTAAGAACCAAAGGTACATTTTGGTAGGTATTGATTACTTTACAAAGAGGATCGAGGCTATACCTTTACCAAACGTTGACCAAGAGGATGTGATTGAATTCATTAAGAAACACATCATCTATAGATTCAGAATCCCAGAGACTATCACAACAAATCAAGGATCTGTTTTTACTGGTCGAAAGATGCAGGAGTTCGCTAAAGAAATGGGTTTCAAGTTGTTAACCTCTACATCATATTATGCTCAGGCTAATGGTCAAGTGGAAGCAGCGAATAAGGTAGTGATTGGGTTGATTAAGAAACATGTGGGAAAGAAGCCAAGAAATTGGCATAAGACAATAGACCAGGTTCTCTGGGAATGTCGAACCTCTCCCAAAGACGCAACTAACACCACTCCTTTTCGTTTAACTTTTGGCCATGATGCAGTTCTACCTGTGGAAGTCTACTTATAATCAACAAGGATCCAAAGGCATCATGAGATCCCTTCTGAATCTTATTGGAATATGATGTTAGATGAGTTGGTAGATTTAGATGAAGAAAGACTTAATGCCTTGGAGTTGTTAGAAAGACAAAAAAAAGGGTAGAAAAGTCTTACAATAAAAAGGTGAGAGTCAAGACTTTTTCTCTTGGAGAATTGTTTGGAAATTAATTTTGCCTATGGATGGAAAGGTTAGGTCTTTAGGAAAATGGTCCCCTAAGTGGGAGGGTCCTTTTTAGATCATACAAGTTTTTTCAAATGGTGCCTATGAGATTGAAGAGGTAGACGAAGATATAAGAATCTTGAAAGTAAATGGTAAGTATTTGAAAAAATATAAACATGTACTTCAAGAATTAAAAAATTGTTTATAAGTAATTACAGAGAATTGGTCGAAGCCAACTTGGTATAAAACTGCCAGAATGGCTCAATTCATCACATAAAAGCCTAAACAAATATATTGAAATTTCAAATTAAAAAGGAAGGTTGCTCTTCATCTTGAGATAATTCGACTTTTGGAGCTCAAGGCGTCTCTCACATGAGGATTTGTCAAGCTTTAACGCTGTAACCTCTCCTTCTAACTGTCGAGCTTTGTTGAGAAATTCCATCTGACTACTTCAGATTCATCAGAGGCTTGTAGTTCAGAGTTGCATTGCTCAGCCTTGGAGATCTTGGATTGCAGTTCTTCGATTTGTTTTTTCCAATTGGCAATACTTGTTTTATTGCTCTCAATCTCCTTAGTGTGTTGTTCCTTCATCTGCTCCAATTCTCCCACCCTAGCTTCTGACTCAGCAGCAGTCGTCCATGCAGCAGCCTCACTCCCAGATGTGGTCTCAAGTGCGTTATTGATCTGAGGCAGTTGTTTTATATCGGCGGTAACTTGATCAATCATAGTACCAAGTTCCAAAATGATGGTGGCAACTTCAGGGGAAATAGTTTGGAGATCAACTTGCTTGAGAAGAGCCTTCAATTGAATAGAGGCAGTGGCATCAGATTCTAGAAGTCTGAAGAGGTTACCTTTGAAGACTTTCTCTTTAATCTTTAGAAGGGCCTCAGTTGGAGGCTTGCTCAAAGGTTGACCTCCAGAAGTCGTCGAAGCACTCACACTGCTATCAGAGGAACTCCCTCGTTTGCTGAGAACGATTTTCAGGTATTCAAGAGAGTTGGTGGCCTTAAGGCGATTAAGCTCTTCTTCAGAGTAAGCAAAAATTGTCTCTGTCGAAGGTTTAGCACTTTCAGCAGTTACGGCAACCTTAGGAGCAGCAGTGTGTTCTCTTTGGGTTTGCTTTTTGGCATATTCGCTTCTAGCCTTCTCTTCGGCGCCCTTATCATCTTCACCATCATCTTCTTGGTCATATTCATCATCATCATCATCATTATCATTACCTTCATCATCATCCTCATTTCCGCCAGTTTCAGGTTAGAACATTAAATATTCTTCTTCTTCTTCTTCCATTTCATCCTCTTGGACAGCAGCATCTGGATCAACATTATTTGGGTCTTTGTTACCTGTGAGTTTGACCTCTGGGGAGCCAGTGTCAGAAGATTTCTCACCCAGAGTATTGCCTTCATCCATAGTCGCTCTCTCTTTATTTACTTCTTCAGGAATACCTTGGTCCTGGTCCTCCTGCTCAGAATCACTGGTCTGAGATTGTTGTGTAGACGAAGTTGGAACTTCTTTCATAATAGGTTTGTTGACTAGGGCAGGGAGAGTAGTTGGAGGAGTATAGTTGGTTGGTTGGGTCGAAGTACCTGTACCATCCTGAAATAACAAACAAATAAGGTTAGGATTGAAACAAAAGAAGGTTAGTAAAATAAACAGTTTAAGGGAAAACTAAAATTACCTTGAGTTCTTCGACTCCAGGACTTGAGTTATCGCTTTCAAGATAAGTTGAGCCTGCCTTCGATGTGCCTTAAGGAGAAGACTCCACGTGCTTTCAAGTGGAAGATACTTCAGAGACCTTCATTGCCTTTACCTTAGGTTGACTTGAAGTCTTAGTAATCCTAAGTTGCTTCTTCATCTTCTTGGTTAGTTGATCATCAGGCGGAGATTGATCTTCGTCGTCCGATTCGAGCACAATTTGGGCAGTGGCCCTTTTGGATTTTTTCTTTTGAGGAGTTGGAGGTGGTCTTCGAGAGCTCTGAGAAAAATCAAAATATTAGAAACCACAACCATACACAGTACAAGGAAAGTTAAGGAGTAAAAGTTACCCTTGTGGATGGTTCAGTCTCTTCTTCGACTGGTATTTTTGCTGCAGGTCTCTTTGGTTTGACAGCTGCAGATAAACAAAATAGTCACAAGTCAGTAAGAACGGTCAAGTAAGGGTAATATAAAATTCAACAATTTTCATTCCATGCCTTCATAGATTTCGGATTCGATGCGAACATCTTCGATACCAATATGAAGTAGTCCTTTGAAACTATCTAGGGTGTACTTAGTCAGAACCATCCGTTGAGCCTTTGGTTTCGATTGCTGACAAAGGATCTTTATAGAATCCCCACAGACGAACCAGTCTGGAAATGGAGGGGCAAGTGCCACTCCAAAGTCAGCAGATGGCGGTGGAGGGAATTTGGGAGAAAATATTTAAAAGCTACAGAAGATCAACAGACCTCAAATCAACATTAAATGACTAATGTTGTAGTGGGACACGTGTCTTGCTAAGGGTGATAGATGGGACGGTGGCAGTTACTGCCTATACCCCACTATCTCCTAGGTTTTAGGAGGTATGACGATGGCTAGTGATTTGGTGCGCTTTGAGGAAAGATTTTTCAGGGATTATCATGATGACCATGATGTCATATAATGGTTCAGAAGAAACTGAACACTTAGAACGTGGGAGTTCTAATTGTGTCAATATCCTTATAAGTGGAAATAAGGCGTCAAATGTTATTATCAAAAAATGACCTTTTCTCCAGCAATGTCGAAAAAGACATTTTTGGAGGCAATTTGTTGGCTCTTAATTTCGACGTCTGACGTTGGGAAGAGAGTCTCTCCCCCAAGGAAGAGAATATCAGAAGTTTATAAAGCTTTGACAAAAACGTGGTTATAAGGAGGTTCAGTCGAAAGATATCTTCTTGCTAAGAAGATAAGACTCAAAAGACTTAGAAATATTTCTAAGAGTTTGGAGGAATTTTCGACCGAAGACTAGGAAGTGACGTACGACGCGAAGGTTTGAAATTCAAATAAAGGAGGGAATTGTTATTTTGAAAAGAAGACACGTGGAATGCATCTAAGAGGCTAATGCATGTTGAATGCCATTTGTCTTCGTTAGAAACAGTGACCGTTAGTGGCGGTTATTTTGACTGTATATAAATAGGGAGTCGTAGTGTTAGATTTCTGTGTGTGCATTCAAAATTTGTACAAGTTACTCAAAAATACTCAAAGTACCCGTGTGAGAGAAAAAAGTTATCATTGAGAAAATGTACGTTTGGAAAAACACCAGTTTCATTCTTTACATTTCAATGAAGTTTTAAGTTATTTATTTGCAATTCATTCTACATTTCTGCAATTTCATTCCTGCACTTTTATTACGTTTTCGTTATTTCTTTTAAGAACCAAACTTTATCATTTCTGTCCAAACCACATCAATTTATGAAAAACAACGATGAACATAATGAATAAAATGTTTGATTTCTATACATATTGTCGAAACTCTTAAAGCACATTGTCCTAGGATTTGTATGGTCGATCCTGCAAGTAAATTAATTTTAACAAATTAGGAGACCAGCGGTTGTTTGTTAATTTTCAAGGCAAACATAGAGATGACTAAGTTCTATCCTATACCTGTAGGAGGTCTTTAGGTCCTTGTACTAAGCCCAAGAGGATGCTGAGAACTTCTAGGAAGCCCGTGGGTCCTTGTACAAAGCCCAAGAAGAGGCTGGGAATGCTTTTAAAAAGCTTGTGGGTCCAAGTCTAAGAAAAGTTTAAGAAAGGTTACACCGGGAATTAATCTTTTCTTTGCAGAACAGTTCTAGGGTTTGAAGAAACTCAAAGGAGGTTTCACCGGGAATTAATCCTCTCTGGGAAATGAATTTCTTGTACACATATATTTCTAAGTTAAGACAGTCTTGAGAAAAGTTTCACCGAGAATAATTCCTTTCTCTGTTCCATATTGTATAAGCCCAAGAGGAGGCAAGACTGCATCTGGAATTTCCTATGGGGGACTAGTTTTGACTATGTTGAAAGAGTAACCACTGGTTTGATCTAAACCTAGACCTAATTGATGGGGAAAACTCTAAGCAAGTATACACAAGCATATATTTAAATATATATATATATATATATATATATATATATATATATATATATATATGTGTGTGTGTGTGTGAGAACAAGATTTGGTTCTGCAATATTATCTCTAAGTTTTGATGATAACAAATGAATATTTAGATGAACAATTTTGTGCAACTAACGTTGTTATGTGTAAGAACCTAGCAAACAGGTTCTGCTTCCGTAAATTGGCGCAATGCTTAATGAAAGATGCTTCGAAGAACAAGAACTCAATTCGAAGATGAGACAAGGGTTCTGATGAAACAAAGTCAAAATTGCTGAAGCCTTACGATTGTCAAACAAGAAGTTCTGAAGACTCTGAAGACAGGCTCTGAAGATTCGGAAGACTTGAAGCATAAAAGGATAACGCTCTTAAAAGATCAAGTACTGAAGTTCTGAAGACTGATTCCTAATGGACTTCTTCAATCAACGGAAGACTTGAAGCATCAGATATTCTGCTATAAAGGTTCCACTCATGCTTCATCAAAATTAACATCAGAAGCCTCTAGATATAAAAGAAAGTGGATTTAGAGAACAAGGTTCAAATGACAAGTTCTGAAGAGTCTGGAAGCGCAGAGCTGATGATTCGAAGACTTGATAATCACAAGAACCATAAAATGTTTTCCCTTCTTACTCACGCTCACAAAAAGCCTCTGATGTTGAGAAGCCAAGAAAAACGGCCACACTGTACAGCTGTACCACATTACAACATTAAAATTCTCGAAGACTGTGCGAAATAACAAAATAATCTGACACAGACGGGACACGCTGCATGTTGAAGATTTTGTACCTGTCCTCACGCTTCCAAGTTGTAAGCCTACCTAGCTATCATGATTTCATTTCAACGGCTCTTTTCACTCGGCTATAAAAGGAAGCTCAAAAACTTAAAGAAAGATACACAAGCGAACAACGACAATACTTTCCATCTCCATTCTTTCTTAAGTTATTTCTGATCTAAAAGCTTGTTTACATTATCAGCTTGATAAGAAGCAATTCTCTGTAAACTCATTTTGTTTGAACTTAAAGTTGTATTCCTTAAGAGAGTCTCAGTGATTAGATCTCTTGAGAAGTCTTGGACAAGTGTCTTAGAGGTTGTGCCTTGAGTAAGACCTGTGTGGTTGGATTACTTGAGAAGTCTAGGACGTGTGAGTTCTAGAGGTTGTGGTTAGTCACCAGCTGTGTTGCTTGTGTAGTGTACTATTTTGTTGAATAGTAGATTAAGACCTCGTTGAGAGAGGCGAATCACCTTGGCGGGTGGACTAGACTAACTTGAGAGATTCCCAAGTGAAGTAGTATACATATAACGTGTTTATATCCTTTTATTTAATTAAGCAGTTTGATTCTTTGGAAAAACATTTTAACAAGAAACTCTTAAGAAACAATTAATTTTTGAAAAACCAATTCAAACCCCCATTTCTTGCGTTTTTCACACCTTCAATTGGCATCAGAGCTCCGGTTCTGAAGTGATAAAAAGATAGAATTTTTATCAAACACTTAACAGTGTTCAGTACCGATCCAAGTGTGAAAAACACTGACTACACCACCACCAACAACTTCTGAAACAAATGTCATTGAAAGAGAATCTTACACTGCAAAACCTCCTATCTTTGATGGTGAAAGATTTGACTATTGGAAAGATAGAATTGAAAGTTATTTCTTATCATTTGATCTAGATCTATGGGATCTAGTACTTGATGGCTACAGTCATCCAGTAGATTCTGTAGGTAAAAAGATTAAAAGAAGTGACTTTACAGATGCTCAGAAGAAAACCTACAAAAATCATCACAAAGCAAGAACCATTATGTTGAACGCAATTTCTTATACCGAGTATGAGAAAATCACAAACAAAGAAACTACAAAATCCATATTTGACTCTCTTCGTATGACTCACGAAGGAAATGCTCAAGTCAAAGAGACAAAGGCTCTTGCGCTAATCGAGAAATACGAAGTCTTCAAAATGGAAGAAGATGAGTCTATTGAAACCATGTTCTCAAGATTTCAAATGTTTGTTGCTGGACTCAGAGTTCTAAACAAAGGCTATTCTACTACTGATCATGTCAAGAAAATCATCAGAAGTCTTCCAGCAAAATGGAGACCAATGGTGACTTCCTTGAAAGTTGCAAAGGATTTGAATAATATCAGTCTTGAAGAACTTATCAGTTCATTAAGAAGTCATGAAATAGAGCTTCAAGGAGATGAACCTCAGAAGAAAAACAAATCCATTGTACTAAAAGCAAAGCCAGAAAAGAAGAAGGCGTATCAGGCAGAAGAAGAGATGGAAGAATCCGAAGAAGATTCAGAAGAAGATGATATATCACTCATATCAAGGAAGATAAGTTAACTTTGGAAGTACAGAAGAAACAAGTTCAAAGGACCAAGGAGAAGATTCGAACCTACATCTGGTCAAAGAAGAAACTATGGAAAAGACGTTACGTGTTTTGAATGCAAAGAACCTGGACATCTCAAATATGACTGTCCAAAAGTCAAGAAAGAAGAAAGATCTAGGAAAACCAAAAAGGGTCTCATGGCAACCTGGGATGACTCAGAATCTGAAGATGATGCTGATGAAAGTCGAGTCAACATGACATTCATGGCAGAAACCAGAAGCAACTCATCAGAGGAAAAGCTGTCAGACTCCGACGATGAAAGAGAGGTACTTTCTTCCTTATCACGTTCTGAACTTGAATTAGGATTAACTGAACTTATCAAAAGATATCAAAATCTTTAAATCAAATTCAAAATCATGAAAAAGAGTTTTATAGTTCTTCAGAAGATCTTACTAAAAATAAGAAAATCATCTCTAAACAAAATGAAAAAATATTTGTCTTAGAAAACTCAAATTCTGTCCTGAAATGTAAATTATCTAAGGTAGAAGAAGAAATGGTCTCAAACTCAGTTAACACCAGTAAAGAAGACAAATATGATAATGCATTTAAAAACTTTCTTGCCAAAAGCATAGATAGAAGCAAAATGGCTTCACTGATCTATGGAGTCAGCAGAAATGGTAGTAGAGGTCTAGGATATTCAGGACCATCTCAACCATATGATGAAACCAAAAACATCAAAATAATACCTCTGTCTAAACAGGTTATTCCCTCTGGCACTAATCCTAAGCATTCAGAACCAAAAAGTTCAAACTCTAGGATTACACGAACACATCCACTGAAGAAATACTCTAAACACAAATACTATGCACAAACTCCACACCATTTTGATAACGTAAGAAAATCTAAAGGGGTCAGAACCTTTAGAAAAACTAATGAGAAAGGACCCACAAAATGGGTACCTAAGAACAAGATAATTTATGTTGCAGATATCCTTAATAGCTCCATTGAAACACCAGTCATGGTACCTGGACAGTGGATGCTCGCGACACATGACAGGAGAAAAGCTTATGTTCCAAGATCTGAAACTTAAACCTGGAGGTGTTGTCGGTTTTGGAGGAAATCAAAAAGGAAGAATCATTGGCTCCGGAACCGTTGGAAATGGTAAGCTTCCTTCCATTAAAAATGTTCTGTTAGTAGAAGGTCTAATGCATAATCTGTTGTCAATAAGTCAACTTAGTGACAGTGGTTATGATCTCATTTTTAATCAAACATCTTGTAAAGCTGTAAGTCAGAAGGATGGATTTGTCCTATTCAACGGAAAGAGGAAAAACAACACTTACAAAATTAAGTTATCTGATTTAAAACATCAAAATGTAAAATGTATTCTTTCTATGAACGAAGAGAAATGGGTCTGGCACAGACGTATTGGCCATGTTAGTCTGAGACGAATCTCTCAGCTTAACAAGCTTAGTCTTGTTAGAGGCTTGCCAAATCTGAAATATTCTTCAGACGCTCATTGTGAAGCATGTCAAAAAGGAAAGTTTTCAAAAACCTCTTTCAAAACTAAAAATGTTGTTTCCACCTCCAAACCATTGGAACTTCTTCACATTGATATGTTTGGTCCTGTAAAAATGGCCTCTCTCAATGGTAAGAAATACGGACTAGTCATCATTGATGATTGCAGCAGATGGACATGGGTAAAATTCTTAAAACACAAGGATGAATCACATTCTGTGTTCGCTTCTTTCTGCACTCAAGTTCAAAATGAGAAAAATTGTAAAATAGTCAGAGTAACGAGTGATCATGGTGGAGAATTTGAAAATAAAAACTTTGAGGAACTTTTTGATTCACATGGAATATCACACGATTTTTCTTGCCCTAGAACTCCACAACAAAACGGAGTTGTAGAAAGAAAGAATCGAACTTTGCAAGAAATGGCTCGCACCATGATCTAAGAAACTGACATAGCTAAACATTTCTGGGCAGAAGCAATCAACACAGCATGCTATATTCAAAATAGAATCTCTATAAGACCTATCTTGAATAAAACTCCATATGAATTGTGGAAGAATAAACTACCCAACATTTCTTATTTCCATCCGTTTGGATGTGTCTGTTTTATGCTCAACACTAAAGAGAATCTTAGTAAATTTGATTCCAAAGCACAGAAGTGTCTGTTGTTGGGATACTCTGAACGCTCTAAAGGTTACAGCGTTTACAACACATAATCAAGAATTGTGGAGGAATCCATTCATGTTAGATTCAATGACAAGCCTGACTCAGAAAAGTCAGAGCTAGCTGAGAAACTTGCAGATTTAGAAATCAGATTCTCTGAATCTAAGGAAAAGGAAGAGGAAGTAAAAGAACAGCAAGATCCTACACCAGAAACCACTGAAGTAACTCCAAATACCCCGTCTCAACGAAGAAGAAGACTGTCCACATCACACCCTGAGGAACTAATTCTGGGGAATAAAGATGCTCCTATCAAAACCAGATCAGCCTTTAAACCATCAGAAGAAACACTTGTTGGACTAGTATCATTGACAGAACCAGCCACAATTAAAGAAGCTCTCATGGACAAATATTGTGTTCTGGCTATGGAAGAAGAACTCAACCAGTTCTCCAAAAATGATGTTTGGGATCTAGTTCCTAAACCCAAGAATGTTCATGTCATAGGAACCAAGTGGGTATTTAGGAATAAGCTAAATGAAAAGGGAGAAGTTGTCAGAAACAAAGCACGACTTGTTGCCCAAGGATACAGTCAACAGGAAGGAATTGACTACAACGAAACATTTGCTCCAGTTGCAAGACTTGAAGCAATACGTTTGCTAATATCCTTTTCAGTAAATCATGACATCACTCTATATCAAATGGATGTTAAGAGCGCATTCTTAAATGGTTATATATCAGAATAAGTTTATGTCAAACAACCTCCTGGGTTTGAAAATTCAGAAAAATCAAACTTTGTTTTCAAACTTAAAAAATCACTCTATGGTTTAAAACAAGCTCCCAGAGCTTGGTATGAAACATTGAGTAAGTTTTTACTAGAAAATAATTTCACCAGAGGAAAGGTTGACACAACACTTTTCTGCAAGACATATAATAATGACATTCTCATTGTTCAAATCTATGTTGATGACATTATTTTTGGTTCTGCTAACTCTTCTCTATGTCAAGAATTTTCAAAGTTAATGCAGCCCGAATTTGAAATGAGCCTCATGGGAGAACTAAAATTCTTCCTCGGAATTCAGATTGATCAAAGATCAGAGGCCACTTTCATTCATCAAACCAAGCACACAAAAGAACTTCTAAAGAAGTTCAATATGACGGATTGCAACATTGCCAAAACACCAATGCATCCAACGTGTGTCATAGGAAAGGAAGAAACAGAAGCTAAGGTTTGTCAAAAACTCTATCGTGGTATGATAGGTTCTCTTTTATATCTAACTGCTTCTAGACCTGATATATTATTCACTGTATATCTATGTGCTAGATTCCAATCAGATCCAAGAGAATCACATTTAACCGCTGTCAAGCGAATTCTAAGGTATCTGAAAGGAACAACTAACCTTGGCCTGATGTATAAGAAAACATCAGAGTATACTCTTTCTGGTTACTGTGATGCAGACTATGCCAGAGACAGATTAGAAAGAAAAAGCACATTAGTGAATTGTCAGTTCTTAGGAAGCAATTTAATCTCATGGTCAAGCAAGAGACAATCTATAATTGCTCTCTCAACAGCTGAAGCAGAATACATATCGGCTTCCCTATGCAGTACTCAAATGCTATGGATGAAAAATCAGCTGGAGAACTATCAGATATATGAGAGTAATATTCCTATATTCTGTGATAATACTGCTGCTATCTATTTAAGTAAAAATCCAACTTTGCATTCTAGGGCTAAACACATTGAAATAAAACATCACTTTATTAGGGACTATGTTCAGAAGGGAACTCTATGCTTAAAATTCATATATACAGACCATCAGTGGGCTGACATTTTCATAAAACCCTTAGCTGAAGATAGGTTTCTAATTATTTTAACACATCTGAATATGAAATACTGTTCAGAATAAAACATTTTCAGAACCTCATGTGAAAAAGCATTTTTTTTCAGAACCACTTTATTAACACATCTCAAGTTCTGATAATTTTGTGACATGTCATATTTTCGGAAAACAAAAAATTTGTGATTTAAGTAAAATTAAGTCACTTTAACTATTCAAATTAAATGAACAGCATCTCTCTCGAGATTGACTCAACGTTACCACATTTATTCGCCTATCTCCATAACATGTCTGCCCACTCAAGTACATCACAATCTCATAGAAACCAGAACCTCTCAATCTATTAGAAGATAGACGTAACCTAGGACTTTCGTAGGTACATTCCAAAAACTTTCATTCCTTCTTCCTTCGTGTCCTTCAACTCTTTAAAAACACTCTATCTCTCTCGCTCATCACTAAAACCCTAAATATCTACTCTTCCTCTCAATCGCTCTAAATGATGACCCCAATGCAAAAAGAAGTCGTCAAGTTCTCACAAGAATTTGAAGAATCATCAAGAAGAATGTCAGCTCCCTCAACCGGGCCATCCTCAACAACATCTCTAACAAATCAAATAGACGCTTCATCTTCATCTCACTCTTCTCAAATAAGCGAAGTACACATTACCCAAAGAGAAGCTTCTGTCACCTGCAATCTTGAAAACCTATCTGTACTCAAGGAAATGCATGTAGATTTCCAAAATCTCGCTAAAAATGGATTCAATCTAATCGAAGAAGTAGAAGCTCAGGAATGGACCAATTACTTTGATAGTCTCAAAGGACCGGTTTTTGAAACCCTTGTAAAGGATTTCTGGAGACAAGCTATTTGTGACAAGATCCATGTTGTCTCCCATGTCCTGGGAAGAAAGATTGTCATCACTGAAAAATCCATTGCAGATCTTTACAATCTGGAGTTTATGAAGAATAAGAGAGTATATGGGATGAAGAATAAATCTTCATTTGTGAAAAAGAGGATCAACCCAATCATCTACGCCAACTATCAACTGAGCAAAAAGAACTACAAGAGAGAAGATTTGCATGCATACTTAAAAATCTGGCACAAAATTATTCTTAGCTGCATCAATCTTAGGCCCTCATCACTTGCTGCAGATTTCCTCAACGCCAATATAAAATATATGCTGTACTATCTGATCACCAAAGAGAGAATGTGTCTACCCTCTATTTTATTTTACTATCTGAGAGACATGGTAATGAAAACAAGGACAACTGGTGAATACAGAGATGATATACCAGGTACATTCCTTTTGGAAGAATGCTCTCAGACATTTTCTATGAAAGCGGTATAATAGATACTCTGGTTACAGAAGTCAAATTCACAGAAGATCTGACCACAACCCTTGGTGAACCAGTAAATGCCACAACTCTTAAGCAAATGAGAATAATCAATAGAGTAAAGGTAAATCCTTTCCTCATCTCTGATGATTTAATTAAGCGAAGAGTCACGGTGCCGGGTTATCCTACCTATCACAGAAGTTACCAACGTGAAGAATTGGCTGTATACATAGATGGAATAAAGGCACGAGGATATGATGTCTGTGAAATCAAGCATGAAGAAGAAGAGTGGGAGCAAATAGAGCAGAATGAACAGACTGATCAATTGAACTCTAAACCAACTCTTATGGAGTCTCCAAAAAGGAAAAGGAAGCATACTACCATCATCTCTAAACCTCAGAAACAGAAAAGAAGTAAAAGAGCAAAAATCCTCGAGAGTACAAGTTCAAGATCAAATCCTGATTCATCAGTCTATGATAAACCATCTAAACCACAATCATCATGGTCTCATTCAAAAACCCCACAAATTCCTTTGTCAACAACCTTACAAGACATACCTGTATCACCAATGGCCTATGCTTTTCATCAGAAAATCATAACTGAACTCTTAACCCAGCCGTCTGATTTTCTCTCTTCTAAAATTCATAACAATCTGGAAACACTAGAAGTCACCTCTCTTATCAATCAACAACAACCACCTGAACCTGCTGCTACTGAAACTAACTTATCTCAGCAACCACCATCTGAAACCAACTCTGATAAATTCAACCTCGCTCTGGTTGTCTACAATTCTCCACCTCCAACTTCCTTTGAAGAATGTACAAGTCAATTTCATGAAAAAGCACTTGAAAAGTTTGCTAGGTTAAGAGCGGAACTTTGCACAAGCACAAAACTCGTGGAACTTGAGAGTGCCTGTCAAAGTTTTCAAAAATGGCTAGACATGGAACTTACAAGAATTGTAAGTTTCTCAAGCACAACCATAACTGCTGAACAAGCAAAAGCTAAGGAAAGAGCATAAGCTGAAGCAAGAGTCAGGGTACTCAAGTTCTTAGCTGCTAAGCAGAAAGAAGCTGAAGAAAAAGCTGCTAAAGAAGCAGAAGAGAAAACTGCAAGAGAGGCACAAGAAGCAGCTGAAAGAGCTAAAGAAAGTGCTATGATTGCTTCCACCTCTGATCCTGTTATCAAGCGTCTGGGAGACGCCGTTGATGAAATCAGAACTGAACAGAAGAACTTCAGAGAAAGGTTTGACAAGCAAGATACTGCCAATGAAAATCTTCAGATCATGATGCAGAAAATCTGGGACAAACTGTCCTCGGACAGCAAATAAACCTCTCTTTTTTAGGCTTTAGTATTTTTTTTTCACCCTTGGACATCACTGTTTTAATCTTTTTGATTTATGACAAAAAGGGGGAGAGAGTATGAATGTGATAATTTTGATTATAGTCATTCTCTGAAAAACAATGCTGCTCACATGCTGGCAAGATAAAATCCTTCATTTCTATTAGATTGCTTCTCTGTACTTTTTATGTGTGCAGATAACTCAGAGTTCTGAGGATAAAGAAAGACTCAAAAAGTTAATGAAGTCAGGGGGAGCCTTAGCAAGAACCTCAGTCTAATACTCAGGGGGAGCACTTCATAAAAAGGATAAGCAATTCTAAATACCTTTTCATCTTCCCTGTATTATATATATCAAAATTCTGTCATCAAATTATATAGTTTTGTCATCATCAAAAAGGGAGAGATTGTGAGAACAATATTTGGTTCTGTAATATTATCTCTAAGTTTTGATGATAACAAATGAATATTTGCATGAACAATTTTGTGTAACTAACGTTGTTATGTGTAAGAACCTAGCAAACAGGTTCTGCTTCCGTAAATTGGCGCAATGCTTAATGAAAGATGCTTCGAAGAACAAGAACTCAATTCGAAGATGAGACAAGGGTTCTGATGAAACAAAGTCAAAATTGCTGAAGCCTTACGATTGTCAAACAAGAAGTTCTGAAGACTCTGAAGACAGGCTCTGAAGATTCGGAAGACTTGAAGCAGAAAAGAATAACGCTCTTAAAAGATCAAGTATTAAAGTTCTGAAGACTGATTCCTAATGGACTTCTTCAATCAACGGAAGACTTGAAGCATCAGATATTCTGCTTTAAAGATTCCATTCATGCTTCATCAAAATTAACATTAGAAGCCTCTGGATATAAAAGAAAGTGGATTTAGAGAACAAGGTTCAAATGACAAGTTCTGAAGAGTCTGGAAGCGCAGAGCTGATGATTCGAAGACTTGATAATCACAAGAACCATAAAATGTTTTCCCTTCTTACTCACGCTCACAAAAAGCCTCTGATGTTGAGAAGCCAAGAAAAACTGCCACACTGTACAGCTGTACCATATTACAACATTAAAATTCTCGAAGACTGTGCGAAATAACAAAATAATTTGACACAGACGGGACGCGCTGCATGCAGAAGATTTTGTACCTGTCTTCACGCTTCCAAGCCGTAAGCCTACCTAGCTATCATGATTTCATTTCAACGCCTCTTTTCACTCGGCTATAAAAGGAAGCTCAAAAACTTAAAGAAAGATACACAAGCGAACAACGACAGTACTTTCCATCTCCATTCTTTCTTAAGTTATTTCTGATCTAAAAGCTTGTTTACATTATCAGCTTGATAAGAAGAAATTCTCTGTAAACTCATTATGTTTGAACTTAAAGTCGTATTCCTTAAGAGAGTCTCAGTGATTAGATCTCTTGAGAAGTCTAGGACAAGTGTCTTAGAGGTTGTGCCTTGAGTAATACTGTGTGGTTGGATTACTTGAGAAGTCTAGGACGTGTGAGTTCTAGAGGTTGTGGTTAGTCACCAGCTGTGTAGCTTGTGCAGTGTACTATTTTATTGAATAGTGGATTAAGACCTCGTTGAGAGAGGCGAAATCATCTTGGCGGGTGGACTAGACTAACTTGAGAGATTCTCAAGTGAACTAGTATAAACATAACGTGTTTATATCCTTTTATTTAATTAAGCAGTTTGATTCTTTGGTAAAACTTTTTAACAAGAAAGAAACTCTTAAGAAATAATTAATTTTTGAAAAACCAATTCAAACCCCCCTTTCTTGCATTTTTCACACCTTCAACTGGATCAAGCGCTTACCACTAGGCTAAAAGCAATTGCTGATAGTCAGGGCGCAACTTAATTTCATTATAGCGAACCCTTTTTTTCAAGGAGCCTACCTTCGATAGGCGCTCATGGGTGGGGTATAAAGCCCATCGAATCCCAAAGGGAGACGCTAGAATTTTATCCAACAAACTCCCCCCTCAGTGTCAGCCGGGGGAATCGAACCTATGACCCTGCTCTGATACCACTAAAACTGGATCAAGCGCTTACCACTAGGCTAAAAGCAATTGCTGATAGTCAGGGCGCAACTTAATTTCATTATAGCGAGCCCTTTTTTTCAAGGAGCCTACCTTCGATAGGCGCTCATGGGTGGGATGTTAAGCCCATCGAATCCCAAAGGTTGTTGGATAAAATTCCAGTGTCTCCCTTTGGGATTCGATGGGCTTAACATCCCACCCATGAGCGCCTATCGAAGGTAGGCTCCTTGAAAAAAAGGGTTCACTATAATGAAATTAAGTTGCGCCCTGACTATCAGCAATTGCTTTTAGCCTAGTGGTAAGCGCTTAAGCCCAAGAGGAGGCAAGACTGCATCTGGAATTTCCTATAGGGGACTAGTTTTGACTATGTTGAAAGAGTAACCACTGGTTTGATCTAAACCTAGACCTAATTGATGGGGAAAACTCTAAGCAAGTATACACAAGCATATATATATATATATATATATATATATATATATATATATATATATATATATATATATATACGGATGAAATATATACACAAGTATGTATTGAAGAGATAGTGGAACTTACAGTTGTGCAAGCCTAAGCATAGTAACTACAACTGTATGGTTAGTTTTTCTAGAAATTGAAGAAAGTTTTGATAAAACTTTGAATTTGAATCTAAATAAAAAATAAAGTTGTTTTAAAAGGAAATTTGAGGCTTATACTCAAGGAGAGGCCCAGATGATCTCTTTTGGAAAGGCGACGATCGCGTCGTAGTTTTGAAAATCACAGAGGGACTTATACAATGACTGAGGCCCAAATTATTGTATTTTTCAAAATAGGTGGGTCTTACACTCTATAAAGAGGCCCAAAAGTTTATTTTTATACAAGAAATGGGGCTTTCAACTCAAGGAGATGCCCAGATGAAAAACAGCGATCACACAGTTATTTTGAAAATCGTATCGGGACTTATACAATGACTGAGGCCCAAATTATTTATGTACAAAAGAGGTTGGGCCTTAAACTCTATTAGAGGCCCAAAAGTGATTGAAAAAGAAGACAAATGGGACTTATAACTCAAGGAGAGGCCTAGATGAAAATTGTTTTGAAAACGGCGATCGTGCTGAGATTTTTAAAATTGTGTCGAGATTTATACAATGACTGAGGCCCAAAAAGTTTGTGTGTGACAAGGGATGGATCTTACACTCTATTAGAGGCCCAAAATATTTTTTGAAAAAAGACATGCGAGAGTGAAAACAATTAAAACCCTAATTTGACTTTAAAATGCATTTTAATTTGAATAAAAATCATTTAAAATGATCAAAATTATCAAACATGTGTGAAAAACAAGTTGTGATCTTGGATTAATGTTTGAAAAACTATATTTTATTCATATGATAACTTGAAATTCATTTATGTTTGAAAAATCAAATGAACGAAAGGTTTTTAAATGCTTAAAACAAATAAACAAGAAATTCTTTGTGAAAATTCAAAATATATTAAACAAGTAATATTTTTTTGATTTTTTATGGAATAAATTATTTTAACATTTTTGTGAATTTTGAAAAAAAGAATCAATTCAAAAACAATAAAATCCAGAGAGAAATTAATTTTAAATTAATTAATAAAATTAACTAAAAATTCAAAAATTTAAAAATTCAAAAAAGGCACCAAGAACACTTGTTCTTGCTCGCGCGTGTTCTTCTTCCCCATATTTGCAAAAACTCTCCTAACTCCCTGATTACTCAATGATTTTGCATGATTCAAACATCAATCTCACTCGTTTTTGAACAAGGAACAAGATGGTACCATTTAATTTCATTTCTTTTAAGTGTGGAGAGAGTTATCATGTATGAACACAGAAATCCTAGAATTTGCAAAAACTATCATGAAATCCTAAACACGAATGAAACATGGCAATTGATTGAGGGTTATCACTCTATGAACTACCAGAAACAAGTTGGTAACTTGAAAATAAATTAATGATGCATGTAGTATAGAGTTTAAAGGTTTCAGGCTTACTTGTGCTTGCTTGTGCGAGAGGATTTAGAATTGTGTGTTGGAGGTGTTACAGATGCGTTGTGAAGACTTGGACAACTTCACTATACCTTAGGGAGTGTGTTGAGATGTCTGGCCTTGATTGGAGATGCTTGAATCACCTTGTGGTATCTCAACTACAAATAAGCCTCAAGTGGATTTTGAGGTCTATGATTTTGGTGTTCCAGATGAAGTATGAGTGTTTAAACAACTTATATATGATATATTGGATGTGTTTAGATCATAAGTTATGGCGGAATTGCTCTCTAACTCAAAATTCGATGGTGACTTGCAAAATAAGGCATTTCTGGTTTTTTGAAAGAGATTTTGAGGAAAGCAAGTGTTATCAAGCTTTGGTGTACTCAAACTGATCACAAATGACCTCTATTTATAGTGTTTTAAGTTTGTTTTGGCAGCAATAGTGAATGGTGGCTGGTACAGTCCATTGTCCAATGGTTGCATAAAGGAATCTCAAGTCTTCTCTAGCCATTGACTTGGGTCAATCTTGCAGGCCTATGGTCTTCTGTTGCAGGGATAAGGCTTGACTCATTCAGTTGTATTTCTCTCAGTACATGCCACCTTGATGCATCCATTGAATGCTCCATGACAACTTTGAAGTTTTGGTTTTTGCATCATTGTATATCACATACATAAATGATGATCTTTTGACTTGGGAAACTTGTGGCTCAGAGATCTTTTGCTTTGATCTGATCCTTAATTTTTCTAGAAGGATTACAAGACTTGTAATTTCACAAATTATCCAATTCGATCAAATGACCTATAATCTGCCTTGGGAAGAAATCAACTTTTGGTGCTATGTTCCAAGGGTTGTAACTTCTTGCTCAAATTGAATTTGGAGATGATCTGGTACTTGTTGGAAAGCCCTCATGACATAATTTAACTTTGATGTCTAACATTGTTCCTGGTTCAGCTTGGATCATAATGAAAAATGGCCTCAAAGTTGGTGAAAAACTAAGACAGATTTTGTCCAAAATTTTCACTAAGTGTTGGAAAAAGTGGTCATTTTCATGTTTTTGTGATTTTGATCAATCCATAACTCAAAATCCATGAGGATTTGGAATCTTTTGTAGTTGAAAATTTTGAAGTATGTCATGTGAACTCTCATTTGATCTTTGAATGGAAGAAAAATGCGTTGTGGTTTGGAAGTTATGACCTTGCAAAGTTAGTACCAAATAACTTTTGTTCCATAACTTAGAAAATTTTAAGTTTCCTATGGTTGCCCCTTTTGCAAGTAACCCTATTTTTCTTGATTTTTCTTGATGGATGATGATCAAAACCATGCATTAACATTGTTTTTTACTTAGTTGAGCCATATTTGTGAAAAAATTCAAAAAGTCAAACTTGATTTTCGGCACAGTTGACTTTTTGTCAGATGAATTCCAAACTGTGTGATCTTCTATGCAATCAAGTTCTTGACCTAATTCAAACCTAATGGATGGATTCCATATGTGTTTTAGGGTGTCTTTAATCATGTCCCAAGGTTTGGGAACATGTCTTGGTCCAAAGTCAAAGGTACAGTTGACTTTTTCTTTAAAACCCTAATTGTGGTCCAGATGAATTTGAAACTTGTGAATCAAGCTTCTCGGATCAATCCATTGTTGTAAATGGATCAATGTGGTGTATTTGATGCCCTCAAATCATGTCTTGAGGTCTTGGTTCATGTCTTGCCTCAAAAATCAACTTAGGGGTGAATTAGGTCAAGAAACCCTAATTCCTGATTTTTTATGAATGCTTCCTCTGAGGCTATTTTGACTTGATGATTGGACTCATAAGGTCCCTTTGAGAATTTTGGATCATGTTTTGAAGTATTGGCTCATGCCCAGATGAAAATTTTCCTCTGGAGGCCTTGGTCGACCAAAACCCTAATTTGGTGACACTGGGGATCTCGAGGCTTGATCAACTTGAGATGTTGCACTCTTGTGCTTAATTCTTGATATGGGAGACCTATTGATCCTTCATGGATGTTTGAGAGGCTTTTCAAGTTGAATATCATGTCAATTCTTGATTGATCCTTTGTCTGAGTGCTCTGAGAGGACTCAAAACCCTAATTCTTGACTGTAGTGAATGCTTAACAATCCTTGAGGAGATTGATGAGGTATAATGGTACATCCATATTGTGGTAATGATCTTCACAAAGATGGGAAATCTTGTGGTAAAAATTTAGGGTATGACAGTAGGGTAGCAATCTTAAACGAAACAGTGATTCGCTCTTGAACACAAATCAAGCTCTTTTTAGTTGTGACTATGTTTAATCTTTTTGGATATGTAGACCTAATACATCTTTATCTCCTTGATAACAACTTATTTGTTTGAATGGAAATCAGATAAAATGGTCAGCTCTGAGCGAGCCAGCTTGTCTTTGTACCGTGTAGGTTTGAAGCCCCCAGCATCAGGCCTTAATGGTTTGAGGGTTCTCATTAATATCGAACATAAATCAGCTAACTCTGAGTAGATCATGTCGGATATTTAGTCGGTTGTAAGCCAACCAAACCATTTAAAGTCAGAGATATATTAACTTCGCATGACAGAAATTCAGAGCTCAATGGGGTTTGATGTTAAATAGAGGTCAGAGGCTTTTATTTTACATGACCCGGCCGAGCCAATTATGCCAGAGTCTTAAAACGCTTTCGGTCTTAATTTTATGCCAAGAGTCTTAGAATGTTCTTGGTATTAATTTTATTCCAAGAGTCTTAGAATGTTCTTGGTCTTAATTTTATTCCAAGAGTCTTAGGATGCTATTGGTCTTAATTTTATGCCAAAAGTCTTAAATTTCTCTTGGTCTTAATTTTATGCCAGGAGTCTTAAAATGCTCATGGTCTTAATTTTATGCGAAGAGTCTTAAAATGTTCTTGGTTTTAATTATGCTTTTGTAAAGAAACATAAACCGGTTGACCTCCCTGATGCTAGCTAGGGAAGGTCGTAAAATTTTGGTTGGAGTGTCTGTATAGGTATATGATCCATGGCCACCATTGTTGGTGGTCTAAGGTTTTTCGTAGGTTTACTTTTTTTTTTTTTACGTTATTCATCGTCCATATGCCCCTTCATTTGGCCTTCAGACCTATTTTTATATTGCATGTCCTCCCCCCCCCCCCTTTGGATCTGAATAGCCATGATTTAATGAGCTTCATGGTCATAATAAGCGTAACTGCCTATTAATCATTTGTAAAGGCTTAATAAGTACTTGTAATTGACATATTAATCATTCTGTAATTGTTTTCATCCTTTGATTGCTCCTTCCCAGACCGGTCAATTGAGTATGTCGGTCTCGTAAGAAATCCCAGGCTATACACATTATCTGGCCTAGTAATAACTCCCCAACTTTCTATCTTTTCCGGGTTATGTACCAGCCGTATCAAAATACGGGAAGTGAAATCAGTCCTAAAATTCTGGGGTGTACAATAATCATTTTCCTTAGCCACTTTGATTCCGATCTTTAGAACATTTGAGAATCTTTAATTCTTAATAAATACCAAAGTTTTGCAATGTTACTAGAACGAGCCTGAATCTCCTCCTTAGATAAAGATCTCTAATCAGACACATCATCCAACTTCCTAACAAACTTCCTTAAAGTATTAATATGAAACTTTAAGTCTCTAAACATATACTTATTCCAACCTTTCAACACTCAATTTAAGGGCTTTGAACTTCTCCAACAAAACATAAGTCTTCCAGTTGTGAACTAAAGAGCTAGACTAACCAAAAAGAACAATCTCAGATAATTTGCAATGAGATTACCAATGGTTATTAAGCGAAAAGGGTTTCGGCCTCCATAATTGATTAGAATACTTGAGAATGACAAGGAAACGATCAGAAATATCCCTAGGAAGAGCCCAATGAGTCATTACGCCTAAAAATCCCACCAACCATTATAAATAAGTATCAAATCCAACCTACTCGTGGCACCAACATTGGGCTTAAACCATACCTAAAAGATGAAGATCAACCAATTCTATATGAGAAATAAATTTAGAAAAATCCAAAGTACCAACATCCACGGAAGAATTAGAAGAACCTTTACCACCTAACATTTCAATAAGACAACAGAGTTAAAGTCACCCATGACACACCAAATGTCCTATCTAAGCTTGTCTTTATGCGAACAAAGGTATGAACACATAGCCTTTCTATCATATGGGCACACTTAGAGTAAACATTTACCATAAAAAAGAAAATAGTCTTAGAAGTCACCTATTCCAAACAAACATCAAGAAAATCAGGACTCGAGAAAGAAAAAAGGGGTATACTCTTAAAGACACACCAAATAGAAAGGAGACCCACTATTACCAATAGACGAGATAAAAATCCAATCATAAAAAAAGATTACCCCACAAAGAGGTCACAAGAGATTCATAAACCTCAATAGATTTGGTCTCTTGAATATCCATAAAGTCTAAATAATCAACCGATATAAGATCACTCACCTTATTTTTCTTGAAACAGAAATCTTCACTTGAATTTCATTTCAATGTTGACTTCAATGAGATGACTTGATATTCAAGACATCTTCCAAAGGATAGCTTGACAAAACATCCGAGAGTATCTTCAACCGTTTAAGTTATCTTCAAGAGATAAGGACTTCACTAGATATTGTCTGATATCATGTGTTATCATCATCAAAACCAAATAGTTGATTATAGCTTTGCTATCAAAAAACTTCACAACTTTGGGTCACCTTGACAAAAATTTTAAGCACATAGATCCACAAATTTGTTTCGTTGTCTCCAAATTGAAAAGGATTCCTTTTTAAAGTTGGTTCTTTCCCCAATATCTTTTTGTAATCTCTCGATAGCAGAGGTAGACCGATCGTTCAAATCCTTACTTGGGGTCTCGAAGGAAGGGAACCCTTGTTCCAAAATGTTTACTCGCCCCTCGGGCGGAGCCTCGTTTCCCCTGGAGCTATTTCGGTGGCAACCTCTGTTGGAACCGGATTGGGTGTTTAAGATGGAGATGCGAGTGTCTCATTCACCATTAGACCCTTCATCCATTTGAAGAGATTCCTTGAGAAACAACATGTTACCTACAAACTAGAACAAATGAAATGATAGTTAGTATAATATTATAAGAAGGACAAAAGAAAAACTAAAAATAGTTTCTCTCATCACTAAAGAGGTTTTTCTTCTTAAGAACATTGTCTGCATCCATAATTTCCTGCTTGTTTATAAATCGCCTCTAAAGTTGGGTAGGTAACATATTTGAAGGGTCAGATCCCTCCTTGTAGCCTAGTTTATCCAAAAATGATACCAAATCTTCCTTCAGAATAAAATAATAAGACGTGAAGGAATAAGTCTTCTATTCCCAGTTGAAACAGTTCCAGAGCAAGCATCTCCAGATCGTATCCTTGCATTTCGCCGACTCCGAACCAAGGAACCAGACAAGGAAGTGTCTATTTCTGGAACTTTACAGAAGAAGGAGTGAGCCTTCGAGGTCTGAGGGGTCACCAAGAAATAATGATTCTTGAATTTTTTTTCTAGCTCTTAAGATATACATCAAACACATTGACCGATTGACGAAGTGAAAGCAATCCATGTCCCCGGTTGTAAAGGTACGTGTCACGGTAAAAATGTTGTAAAATGTATTCAAATACAAATCTTGTTTCTAATACTTGCACCAATACTAAAACATATTGACGAAGGCCCAGGCCACCGAATCTAGTTTAGACATGGCGGTTCTTAGATGTTTCAGTACACCCTCCTCAAAATTGTTGAAAGATAGTCTGAACTTTAACATGGACAACAAGGATTTATATAACGGGATATAACACCCATTGAAAGAGTTGTAGGTTCTCTTGGAAGAATCGACATGAGAGATTGAACAGTCAAAAGTTGGTCCCACGTATGTGTGGAGACCCTCAAAATGGGAAACATTAATGAAAAAGGAGATTGTCCCCACCAATTCTGACTCTACCCAATAGTACAGAGCAACATCAACGACATGTACCAGAATCTAGTGCTCCTTTTGCACCATGTATTCCCATGTGCCATGGAAACAATAATGTTGGTCATAAATATGGGAATGGCTTCGGAACTCAATCTGATCCCTAACCTCCTTATCACTGGGATCCCAATTGTTCATCGCCCTAAAGGAATTAATAAAATAGTGAGTCTCCCATTCATCTCAGGAAGTCTCGGGAAGTTCTAGATCTATAAAATTTTGTGTGGGAAAAATGGACTGACGTTCATATTTCATCTCTCCATCCCCTTCAGAGGAATCATTTATACTTCCGACAGGATGAGAACTAGAAGGCGCCATAAAACTATCACTAAGTACGAAAAAGTTTGTGATGGATTCGTTAACCACTAAAGGGTCAATGTGTAGCATTTCTAGGTTCCTTATCCGAGTAGTAGAAGAGGCATTATGGCCTCTGGCCTACATAGAGCTAAATTATTATCATATCAAGAGCGATGGTCGTGTCCGCAACCGTCTGTGTGTTAATAAATCACCTCTTCTGTTGGGTAGGCGGAACATCTAAAAGTTTGGCTCCCTTTTTGTATCCCAGACTCTGCAAAAAGGCTACCAAGTCTTTCTTCAACATTTCTTCCTCCAGAGTCATAGAATCATATGAGAATGCACAAGTCTTTGATTCCTATTTGAAATTGTTCCAGATCCACCATCTCCAAATCTTATCCTTGCATTTCACCGACTCCTAACCAAGGGGACTGGACAAGGAAGATTCACCTTTTGGGACTTTGTAAAAGACAGAGAGATCCTCCGAGGTCTTAGGGGTCACCAATAAATATTGATCTTGTAAGTTTTTCCAACTCTCAAGGTAAACATCGAAAACCTTGACTGGCTCAGAAAGAGAAATCAACATTTACTCCTGGTCCTAGGTTTCAGAGGTACATGTCACAATGAAAATGTTGAAAAATAGATTCATAGATTACCCTTTTGCCAGTAATTGCACCAATATTGAAACTTCTTGACATGCCCAGGCTACCAGGTGTAGTTGAGACAAGGCGATTCTTAGATGCTTTGGAACCCCTTCCTCGAGTTAAAGGGCATCTTAAAATTTAAATTGGAATACAAGCATTCATGGAATGGTCGAGCACTCATCGAAATAGTTGTAGATTCTCTTAGAATAATTAACATGAGAGACCGACCAGTTAGAAAATGGTCCCACGTTTGTGTGGGCGCCCTCCAAATGGGAGGTGTTGCTAAAAAAGGAGACCATATCCCACCGATTACGCCTCCACCCAATGGTATTAACCAATATCAATATGCGAAACTAGACCATTGCGTTGTTTTCGTACCATGTCTTCCCAATTGTCATGAAAAAGGTAATGTTGTTCCGAGAATGGATTTGAAAGTCAATGTGATCCCAAACCTCTCTATCATTGGGATCCCGGTCATTTACCACCTTAAAGGAATTCATAAAATAGTGAGTCCTCCGTTCATCCAAGAAAACTTCATTAGGTTTCAGATTTATATAAGCCGGTGTGGGAGAAAAGGGATCGATGTTTATACCCATAACAACGGGATTGCCATAGTTTATCTCTTTGTTCCTTTTAGAGGAATCGTCCATATTTGTGACAGAATGAGAACTAGAAGGTCCACAACCATCTTCAATAAAACATTCGCCAAACCTAGAACTATCACTAAGCATAATAAGGTTTGCGATGGGTTGGTTAACCTCTAAAAGGTCAATGTTTGGCATTTATGGGTTCATTATACTATTAGCTTAAGAAGTATAATTTCCATTGGGTATATTTATTATATTTGCAGGTGCATCTCCTATGTCATCCATGGCTAAAACGATGAATGGGAGGCAATGAACTGTAAACAAGAAAGAGAAAGATGGTACTTGAAGAGGTAAGAACATAGATAACAACTATAAAGAGTTGACTTAGAGGTTGCAGCGAACCAAGAAATGTAAGGTGCAAAGAATAAAAGAGAATGCTAAATGCGTGTCATCGGAGCTCAGAGAGAAAATATCAGATTTTGTAAAAGACAATAAGCTTACGGTTTGTGCAAAGAGTGAAAAAAGCGTTTGAAATAATAAGTAACACTTATATAGGGGAGCAAGACATGCTAACTAATGGCTCAAAATGAAATAAAACGGGGAGACAAAAAACAACGATTGAATTTCATCTCGGGAATAAAACTGCATCTGAGTTCACTTGAGCATCTTAGGAGGAAGTGTCACCCCCTAGTCTAGAAACCTAGGGCCACATGTCAGGAAGATCATGTGAAACCTTTGAATGATGAGACTAGTATTTAATGCACTTGTTCTCTAGGTTACTCACGACGGCTGTTAAACCTCTTCCACTTGCAGCAACCCTGACACGAAGAACCCAACCCAATTTTCTGAAAGACTTCCCCTTGCTACATCATGAGAAGCCTTGGGAAAACTGTTTTGAATCGACCAAAAGCCTAATAAGAGAAAGGCCAAATTATCAACCTAAGACCATTTCTCCAGAACAGAGAATGTGTAGTCCAATCGTGTTGCAAAGTCCCACATATGATATAAGCCGTGGATCCCTGGCCAACATTGGATATCATTCAATGGTATCCAACATTCCAAGTTGTAAAACATGGACACATAGACTAACTTATATATATATATATATATATATATATATATATATATATATATATATATATATATATAAGGTGTCTCAGGTGAAGGAAAATGTATGATTCAACTCATTCTCATTTAACATTACTTCTTATTCTCTCACTGACTTAGAGTTGGAGTGTTAACCTTGCAAACCAGATCTCTCTTTATTGCATCGGAAACTTCTCCGCTAATCCAAAATATCATCATAGTTTCACACACCATTTTTTATTTCTGAACGAAACAATATTATTACCATTTAAAAATCTAAATTATATTAAAATGACAACAAGTATGTATCATACTAATTAAGCTACCAAAAAAATCACAATATACCAAGTCAAATAAAATAAAATAAAATAAACTACAAAATCGTATTCAAATCATAAAAACATCAAACGCTTAAAGAATCATAGTGAAACAACATAGTTATGTAACTCAAAATAAGTATACAAATCCACAAAATTACTCTCTTAGGAAGATATCTTGTCCAACACCATTCAGACTCCCACCGTGCTCTGAAGTTCATGATATTCATTTGGAACAAAAGCACCTAGATCGGTCTTTTCAATTAATGAGTCGGATAGCAAAAGTAAAATTTCAGTATTACCAACATATATAAAATGCAACAATAAAAAAAATACACTCTGATAAAATAAAATCATATGCACAACTAAAAAACAAAGATGGTAACATTTCGTAGCAAAATCCAAAACATTATTTTAGCCAAGTTGAAAAATTATTTCGTAGTATAATATTTTTCTTAAAGACTTCTCGAGAGAGATATCGAAAGGAACACCAAAATTTATGTTCGTTATGACTCAGACACTAATGAAAACCGTTCAGTATTTTTTGCATATGTTAGAATTAATTCAAAACTTTTTGAAAATTCCTATTCAATCTTGATCTCAAGATTGTTAACAAACACATAATGACAATTAAAAAAAGAGTTGAGAAAGGAAAAAAAAAAGAGAAACGTTGGAGGAGAAGATGAACAATTTTTCTGCAGAGAACGCTCTGCCCACAATCTGTGAAAAATATATTATTTCACTTGCAACTGCAAACTGTGAATACAAGTTCTCAATTCTAAGCTTATTACAAAAAATAAGGGTTTCTCCCTATTTATAGATTTAGGTTAGCTTGCATCCCAAGCCAAGGCCCAAAACTATAAAAGCCCAAAATAGTTAACATTACTAAAATAGGCCTAAGTCGAAATCCTGTGTGAAAGAACCTCCTTCGACACTTTGAAACAAGGAATTACAACTCAACACACCACCTAATTCATTGTGTCTAAGTGTAACACCTCAAAATTTTCCCTCGTGTTTTAGTTTTAACTGGCTTATGTTTCATTGCATTCTTGCATTATCATCTTTGCATATCATTGGCCTTAGCATGGGATCAAGGTATCTAGATCCAATCCAAGGAAACTTGAGCCTCAAGGTATCTTAATTGATCTACCATCTCATCATATGATCAAGCTTGTCAAAAGACTTCAAGTGAATCACATTCTCCTAACCAGTGCAAAATTAGGGTTTTTGGAATTCTTGAGTATAACACCCCAATGGGCAAGATCCTTGAGCTTCTATCATCACCAAATGGCACATCTCATCTTTGTTTGAGAGGATACACATCATACTCAGAGGAATTTGGATTTGGAAGATGTGTTGATTCCTCCTAGACTGGAGACACCAAAATTAGGGTTTGCCATAAAATCAGTTTATTTCTGATTTTTTGGGCAAGACTTGATTGTATGGTATTCCTCATGTCCTTAAGTGTCTAAGATTGGAAAATTGTCCATCAATTTGGTTTGGAAGGGTTTCAATTGATCAATTGACTGAAAATCAGGAGAATTGGGGAAAAGTCAACTGTGCAGAGGAAAAGGTCAACTCTTGACTTTTTGAGGTCAAAATCTGGTTCCTCATCTCAAATATGTTCATTGGTGAAGATTTGATCAAGGAATGTCTAGGGTTTCATCAAAAATCAAGAAAGATTCAAAGTTGCCAAATTTAGAAACTTAGGGTTTCCATTTATGGCAAGTGTAGGCAAGTTGAAGGGCTCACTTTAATCTATTCTTTCTCCATGTTCCAAGCTCCAAATTGAAAATTTATGGAGGCCTATCAAAAGTTCATATTTCAAGCTTCAAAACCATACCAAGAATATCCTCATTGGATTAAAATTGAGAGAGATATGATGGATTAAAGTTGAGACAATTCAAGGCAACATGGCAAGTAATGACCAGTCAGCGCGCAGTTATTTCCACAAACACTAGGTGTGCATGTTGTGTCCAAGTTCAAGGGAAAATATCTCATTGATGGAGGCTTCAATTAGAAAATTGTTCAACATCAATCTTGTTCATCTTGATCTCCTCTTCAACTTTGGTGTTGAACAATTTTTCATCTGATCAACCATTGGAGATTTATAGTGGATGAAAGTTAAGGTCATCACTCCTGAACTTCACGTACATATGAGCTGGTCGAGGCAGGTTAGGGTGACATGCCTATGCAGGGGTGTACACACATTTTCATGATAATTTTTTAGCACCTTGGAGGCCTCCACTGCTTTTGTTTTCCACTCCAATCTTGTTGTATTACATCTCCTCTTTCCAAATAACCCAAGACTCACCATTTTCATCCCATGATCATGGAGATATCATGCTTCAAACTCATCATCATACCATCTGCTTGCTTCCATGCCAAGTAAGGCAAACCAAGTCAAAACCTTGTCCCTTATGGTTCAGCATGCACATACATCATGTATCATGTCACTAAACATTGCTTTTTCAAGACAAACCACTCTTACACACCACACATGCTCATGTACCATACATTCCTCATTTGTTCAAACATAAGAGAGAGTGAGAAACTTGCAGAGCAAGCTGCATTGCTGCTATCATCAGTACATAATCACCTTTCATCATATCCTCACCATAACATGTCATGTCCTCTCCTCACCCTAACAAAACCACTAAACCCGAGTTCACCCTCATGACTCATTCTCTTTCAATTCATTTTGTTGAACTCACTCATTTAACCATGGTTCTAACTGTCAACCATGACAGTTAGAGCTTGACCAAGGATATAAAACCAACCTCTAACAGAATTTGGAGAAGTTTTTGCTCATTCTTCACTCTCCTCCAAAATTTCATTCTCTCTCTCTCTCTCTGAAGCTTCTCTCATACGCAGCATAATATTCAACATTCTCCTCAACATTTTGGAGCTTGTTGCTTCATCAATTTGCATCTAAGAAGAGTGTAGAAGCAAGGATCTGAGGCCACGCGATTTATACATTGAATCATCTCAACTTCATCAACTGAGTTCAAGCACATCAAGCCTTTATTTGGCCAGTTGGAAGTTGAAGAAGCAAGGACTCATTCCTCTGGTTTTCTTGTTTTGAAAGAATTCATCAATAGAACAGGTTTTAGTTCCAACTTCTTGCTCTTATATTGCTCTGATTTGAACTGGTTTTTGTGTGTTTTTGAGCTTAATAGAAGCATGTGGGCCTCTGGCTAGTTGATAGGCACCTTAGGTGCTTAGTTGAATTTTTTAGGGCAAACTTACTATCTTCGATTCTCTCTGTATGCGAGTTGTTTGTGATTTTTGATGCTGGATCCATGATCTACATGACCTAAGGAACATTTTGATATGTGATTTGACAATTTCTAATGACCTGAAAGTTGTGCCACGGTGGTGTGTGGCTGGAGAAGATGGCCAGAGTCTTCTCCGGCCGGTGGTGTTCATCCACCTCATAAACCCTAACTCGTTTGGCCAGTTTAAAACACAACCGTCTGATTATTTTGATCTAACGCTGCACCATATGCCAGCGCATTAATGAAGAGGGTGGGAGTCACGTGCCTTTGATTTCTGAATTATTTTGAATTTTGTGATTTCATGTGTGTGCCTCATGATTGCTTAACATGTGTACACGTGGTGGTTCCTCTGTTTGTGTTACCTTCCATGATCATCATGTTTGACTCCATCCTAGGGCTGAGAATGAGTCAATATTTTAACTGAAGTCTATGATATGAACCTCATCTAAGAGCGTGTAATTGGACTGGGCTCCTTTTGTTATTCACACCCCTCCCTTTGAGCTCAAAGCGCGTTATAACTTGGAAATTGCTAGTGTAGCACCCCCCTGCCCATTTTCTTTTACTTTTATTTTCTTTTGCATATTTGTTTCATTCTTAATTTCTAAAAATACTTCTCAACATCTAAAAATTTCCAAAAAATTCATGATGCATTCTAAGGCATTTAAATAATTTTTGCATATTTTTATTTCTGATTTTAGCATATTTTGCTATATTTTCATGAATTTTCTTCTAATTTCTTTTGTATGTGCATTTACTCATGATGCATGCTTCATCTTTGATTTGTTTGACATAGTTTTGTGTTGAATTTTCACATGATAATTGATACATGCCTCTATGATATATTGATTCATCTCATACCATTTTTCATAGATTTTTTAGGTCATTTTCATTGACTTTTGAATGACATCTTTGAGCACTTTGTTTATGTGACTTGTATGAAGCTGTGAGGCATTTTTGAACATGTTTGGTAATTGATTTTGATCCATCCTTTTGACACATGTTTACACACTTATTGCAACTCAATTTTCTTGCTTTTTTTTTCAATTTTCTCATCCTTCTAACATGACCTTAGGGATTATATAAAAGCATATTTGTTTGTGTGGATGTTAGAAGACTTGTGCTAGGGTTTTAATATGCATTGTGTGCAACCTTCTTTGACAATTGTTGAGACCTTTTAATTCATGTTGCATGAACATTATAGGTCACTTTTATCATTTTATAGGTCACTCAAAGTTCATCCTTACATGAATTGTATGCACATGTTTTAACTTGAAATGTGTTGTGTAATTGTGCATTCTCATTTGACCTTCTTTGAGCACGTGTTTGTATCAACTCTTGTATGATCTTGTACATTCACTTTTACATGATTCCACTTCTGTTTTTAATCATTCTTGAACCTATGCCATGACTTCTAACATCACCTCACATGTCTCTTAAGTTCATAAATCTTAGGGTGTTTGTTTGAACTTGTTTGACCTAGTTTGAACCATGTTTGCTTCTAATCTTCAATGTGCTTCAACATGATACTTGTGTGGACTTTGTGCATACATTCTTGACTTCTAAATGTCATCTCCAATTCCATATGCTACTAACTTGCATTCATATTACATGATTGTTCATCTTACATCTTCATTTCTTACTTGCATTACAAGTATGCTTCATTGTTGGAACTTGAATGATGTTTGCTCCCACTTCTTCCTACTTGATCAATGTTTGTATTTTTGAATCCCATGCTATCTTAATGACATCTCCATACATTCTTAAATGTCATTCAATTCTGACTTTGATGTTTACATATGCATTTATTCCTGTTCATGAACCATTTGCATCCATCTTGCATTGTTTATGTATAACTTGTAATTGTATGAACATTTGGTGTATAATTTGACATTGTTTGATATCCTTTGGCATGTTTGATTTAGTAGGATACATTGGCATGTACCTACTGACCTTGGATGATCCTTAACCTTTAGGACCCTTCCCTTTTGGTTTAACACTTGTTTGCTTCTTAAGTTGTCTTCTTGAGGCAACTAGCATTGTTTGGTTTATGTTCTAGCACTTACATTCATTTCTTGTGATTATTTTGTGCTAACCTTTTATGTAGGGGCAGAGGTAAGACATTTGAACATGTGGATGTTTATCCATGTTCATTCCTCATTTCCTCTCATCTATCTTACTTGTCTTTTACTTTTGTGAATAGCATGATATAATGCTTTGTGCACAACTTTCTCACACCCTTTGGGATCCTAGCTCATCCTTAATTTTTTATTAAGGTGAGGTAGGATAAGCATTAGGTAGTGTTATCCCTCTCTCTTCTTTAGATTTAGGTTGTTCTTAAACCTTGACCTTAGGGCCATCTTTGCATGATAACATTAGGAACAACTAGTTTCCCCTTGGTGCTTTCTTTTCAACTTGAGTCTTCTCTTCTCATCTCATAACCTTTCTAAAACACTTAATAAAATTAACGTGTATTGCGCATGAGCCTTACATGTGGGAAGTGAAGAATGAGGGGTTTCCTCTCATTTTTCTAGAGTGTTTGGTGGACGTTCCATCTTGGAACGATTTGCTAAGCATTCGTTCCTATGTCATAGACTCCGGTGCAATGCAAGTTATGAACAAACTTCAATCTATTTTTGTCTAAAACAAACAAAACAAACTCAAACCTTTTTCATCCTTCGGGATCGTTAAGTTTCAACTCATTTTCAGAAAAGGGCACGTTACTTCCGTCTCGTCGCAAACAGGCATCAACCCTAACTGCCGGACACGAACTTAACGTCGCTCATAAAAAATACCGAGCTTGTTAGGTTTAACTATGACTGCTCTGATTTCCTCTCTCTGGTTAGATTGAGGATATGTAGGCACAAGGCGGCGATGTCTTGGCGAGCAACCTTCCCCCTTAGTTCGTGTCCGAACTAAGTTGACTCTGACTTTCCCATTGCACGAGGGAATACGTAGGCATAGAACGTCGATGTCCTATCGAGTCACTTCTTTTTCATTTCTCCCCCATTTCTTCACTCTTTTTTGTTCCCGTTCCTTCTTCTTTTCCAGTAGCAGTGGAGCTCCAGATGACGACGCCCTTTGATCGAGACAACAAGCGTGGATCCCATCGAGTACGATGGACGCGTGGGGGTGCTAATACCTTCCCCTCGCATAACCTACTTCCTTACCCGTTTCTCTTGGTCGCGAGACCATGTCTTTTCCCTTCCCTCAGGTTTACGCAGTGTTTCCTTTCCCTCTCTTGGGATAAATACACATTGCTGGCGACTCTGTTTCCGCGCCACTTTCGCTTTTGTACCTGGATGAAAATCCTGGGAGCGACAGCTGGCGACTCTGCTGGGGACAGGTTGACCTCTTGCTGGTCCATCCCCTTTGCGAGTCAATCCTAGCGCTTGGTTGTTTATTTTCATTGGGTGTTTATTGTGGCACTTTATTTTGTTGTGCATTACTGTATTACTGTTTTACTGTTTTACTGTATTTATCGCATTTATGGCATTGCATTTTATTATTATGCTAGACTGTGTTGTGCTGTACTGGATTTTTCTGTTTAACGGGTTGGGATTTCTGAGAGATAAGCCCAATACACAGGCTTGAGTATACACCTAGGACTAGAGTGGAAAGTAGTGGGACCTATACGCCGTCTTGGTACGTTTGGTGTTCACGAAATTCATATCCAGATGAGGCTATCTTGGGAGATATTCTGACGTGCGTGTCTTGCGCATTTTAGGGTGTTGATCTAGAGAGCTATCGACTCTGGCGACCGTTTCCCCCGAGGACTCAGTAACGGTACTCCTTCCGAGATGCGATAATGGCAGACCAGAAATGGAAAACCCATTACGCATTCTTGATCCGAGGACCCAATGCTGGGAATTTGCTATATGATATCCTTTTTTAGGGGAATCAGTTGAGGCCTCCTCGATTGATGCTGATGCCAAACCAGAAATGGTGAACGTATCATCATTTCTCGACCTGAGAGTCTGTGATATTGAGGATCCTCACCTTTCTAGTACCCACATATGAGAGGGACGGGTTGTTTACAGATTTGCAGGTAACCTTGACCTTCAGCATACCCGATACTTTGGATTTCTTATCAGTATGAACTTATCAGTGTGGTTACTCTGGTGTTTTGGGTATTTAGTGCAAAGCCTTGAGATTATTCAGTTAGTTCAGTGCAGCAGTTGTTCAGCTTGTGTGGATACCTTGATCCCATGCTTTGCATTGCATTTCATTTTTCTGACATTCATATTTTTGCATTTCCAGGTAGTATCTGATCTTTTGATTCTAGTCAACGGGCAGTCATCGGGATGGACACTTAGAAGAGTAAGAAGAATATCATTTTTTACAAGTTCCCGAAGCTCACTCTTGGTCAGATTGGCACCTTACAGGATATTGCTGGTCCTGAAGTGTTGGGAGTGTTCAAAGAGAAATATGGTTAGATCTTATCTTTTGCTCGTAACATCAGTGAGTATGAATACAATGGCTTGCACACCTTGATGCAGTTCTATGATCCTTCCCTGAGATGCTTCGTGTTACCAGACTATGTATTGGTCCCTACTCTAGAGGAGTACTCAAACATCCTGGGGATTTCCATTAAAGAAGGTGCTCAATTCTTTGCTTCCAAGATAGACCTTGACTTCAAAGCTGTGGCTGAGGCTCTTTATTTGAGCAAATCAACTTTGGAAGCTGACATCACCAACAAGGGAAAGTCCCGTGGTTATCACTTGGCGTACTTGGTAAAGAAGGCTCAAGAAGCGGCTAAGGAGAAGAGGTGGACAGCATTCAATGCAATACTGGCTCTCTGTGTATATGGCATTGTCCTTTTTCCTAATGAATTTGATTTTGTTGATACGGATGCTATCTGGATCTTTACAACTCAGAATCCAGTGCTGACCTTGTTAGGGGATCTCCACTATGCCTTGTACAACAGGAATGAGAAGAGGCGAGGTGGGATAGTTCATTGTTGTGCATCTCTTATCTATAAGTGGTTTGCAAACCGTCTACCCCGGTCAGGTGCTTTTGTGGATACTTGGACTTCTCTGGATTGGAGTAAACGTCTGATGGGTCTAACTGCTAAAGATATTGTTTGGGTGGATCCAAGACTGCTTGGCAAAGACATTTTGCACGGTTGTGGTGAGTACCCTAACGTACCATTGATAGGGAGAAAAGGGGGTATTAATTACAATCCTTCTTTGGCTACCAGGCAGTTTGGATATGCTCTGAAAGATCCTCCGATTAAAAAAGATTTGAAAGAGTCTTTGTACTTTCATGTAGCCGATGGTTTAGCTGTGGCGCAGAAGGCTTCCGAAGCATGGCTCAGTAGACAAGAGAAAAGAAAATCCGCTTTGGGCAAACCCAACAATCAAGCTTTCCCTCCGTATACAGACTGGGTAAAGAAGATAGTGGAAGAGTTCTACTTGCCTTTTGACTGGGCGCCTCCCTTGTATCCTGAGATTGTGGAGAGGCTCACTGTACCCATTGAAGAATTCGATAAGCAGCGAGAATTGGTGTATGATTTGAGGATGGAAAATGTTGGTATGAGTAGTCAGCTGCAAGGTGCCTTACATGACAACCGGGAGTTGAAATGGAAACTTCAAGATGTGACAGAGCGCTTGGAAGAGAAGGAGAAAGATCTCATTGATAGAGCTCAGCACTTCAGAAAATTCAGTATGGCTGCTGAATCCTCTGGCAAGGCCTACAGGAAAAACAAGAAGCTCTTGACCGAGACTGAAGCCAAGCTTGCCACGTATCAGGAGATGTGGGAAAAGGTCAAGATTGAAAATAGGGAGTTGAAAGAAGAACTTCAGAAAATAAAGGCAGATAAAAAGCACTTCTCTGGTAAGTGGAAAGAAGCTCAGAAAGAAATTGAAGAGCTCAAGTTGCAAGCCGAAGTCAAGAAGTCAAGGCGCGAAGGCAACAATGGTGAAGAATGGATTTCTAGGTTGAATCAAGATATTGAAAAGAGAAACAGACTGATCAAAGGGCTGATAGAACGACCTACACATCCAGACACTGTGGACCTTCTTGAGGAAGTTGAAGCCAGCCTGTTTGGAATTAATTTGTAGTGATCTTGTTGTTATGTTTTGTTGTGATTACCATCAGGATTGTTGATGGAATAGCCTTTGATTGTATCAGACCCGTCTGTATGAATTCTTATGACCTTATATAAAATGCTTGGTTTAATCAGTAGCTCTCAGTTTTTTGAAAGGGTGCTTCCTTTGTGTTGGTTCTACAGTATTTCTGGGTTCGGATTTATTTTCCGATATTATGTCCAATCCCTTGCCCGGTTTCAAAGGCTGGAATCAAAGCAGATACGTCCTGGGAATGTTTAAATATGATGTTTGCATTTGCATTTGCATAACCATAATCATTTTGCATTTTGCATAGTAGGTTTATCTCTGGTTTTCTTATCGTGTTCTTCCACAGACAGGATTGCTGACCAGCAAATTCATCAGTATTCTACCAGCCTCAATCAGAAGATAGCCATGGAACAACTCCGTGCAGAAGTAACTGAAATGAAGATTCAGATGAGGCAGTTTGGGGAAGATATGCAGGCCATGTCTCAAGGCCAGACCTGCTAAGAGAGGAAGTCAACCAGATGAGGACTCAGATGGGCCTGGTCATGGAAATCTTGAATAACGTGTTAAAGAAGGAAAACAATCATGTGCTCGCTTCTGCCACAGAAGTTCTTAATCCACCCATCTCTTTGGGGTCTTCTCTAGATCAGGGATTGACTCGTGAATTCCCTCCACAATCTGAAGTTTCAGAGCTTTCCCATCAGCAGTCACTTCTTGTTCCCCAAGAGGATCCTAAGCCAGATGGGCCTAAGAGGAAGTTTGATCCCATTCTAATGCCGTATGCACAGTTGCTTTCTTATTTTCTCGAGGTCAAACTGGTTGAACGTGTTAGTTTGGGACCTCTTCTAACTAAGCTTCCTCTGGGACCTAATGCTAATGCTAGATGTGAGTTCCACTCTGGGGCACCTGGTCACAGTGTTGAGAATTGTACAAGGTTCAAGCATAAAGTCCAAGAGCTCATTGATTCAGAGGCAATCAATTTTACATCAGTTGACACTAGTAAACAAGATAATTTTACTCCCATTGTTGCAAAGGAATTGGGGACTCCCTCCTTTCCCAAAGGATCCACCTCGCGTCAGGGATCTCTTCCACAAACTTATGTTACAGAAGCTCCATGTCAGCAACACTTATTTGGGCCTCGTGTGGAAAGGAAAATACAGGGGCAGATTGGGCGCCCAAATCAGCATCAGTAGCAGAACCATCAGCAGCAGGGGCAACTCAGACCCAGAAGGCCCAAGAGGATATTTGATCCTATTTCTATTCCCTATAGTCAGTTATTTGCTCGCTTGCTCAAAAGCTCTCTAATTCAGCTGAGGAATGCCATGCCAGTGCCATACCCTATTCCTCCAAACTATGAGATGAATGCTAGCTGTGAGTTCCATTCAGGAATGTTTGGACACACGCTTGATAACTGTAATGCGTTCCAGCACAAGGTGCTAGATTTGATTGACTCAAAGGTCATCACCCCAGATGGTACCCCCACAAGGTGAAGCTTCTTTATCAGAGTGAGCACTCGAGGCTGCAAAGACATCATCAGAAGCAATAAGTCCAGATGGAGTCAAGTCTCCTCAACAATGGCAATCATCAGCTTCCTTTACTGCATTTTCATATGTAGCTTTCATTTGTTTATTTAAACACTGTCTGCATGTAAAAACTTGTTTGTGTGTTGAATGATACTTTTAATGCAATGATTTTGTTTTCTTGAAGTATTTTTGCTTTTATGCACTCATATCATGTTTATATGCACTGCAATACCAACTTTCTTGCTTTAACTCTTTGAGGGAGGATGACGAAGTAAAAACATAAACTTCTGATGGTATGCTTTTGGATAGAACCCTGTTGAGGATGTACAAGCATTGTTTCGAAGTCCTAAAACACTGGAGATATAAGGGAGATAGACCCTCATTAACCCCTTTGAGCCTTGGAGCAGGAGTTTCTTTCTGAAAACGAAAAAACCCTCAATCTTAACCTGGGGCAGGGTAGGTGTCAGTTAATTTGACCAAGTGTTCAAATCTCGAAAGGAGTCTGCATCTGAGGATCCATTGCCTTCAAGAGGTCAAAAGGTGTGAAACCACAATGGTTATCCATCAACAATCAAGGAGTGAGGCAGTCACAACCCTTTCAAGTAAGTCAGACAAAACAGTGTCACACGATTTGTTCAAAGAAAAAAAGAAGAAAGAAAGCCCGCTAAGTCGAAACTTAAAAACAAGCGACTTAGGCCAAAGTTAGGGCATCCCGCTGGACTTCAAAATCTAAAGATTCAAAAGAATCGGTCCAAGCAAAAATTAGGGATAAAAAAGCAAAAGAATGAGAAAGGCGAAAAACAAAAAGAAAGGATCAAGAGAAAATCCTCGATAAAGAACAAAGTCGTGTGACCGCAAAACACCAATGACAAAAGGGGTGACTGTTGCTCCAAAACCTCATCGGGTCTCAAACCATCAATTGCATGGGTTCCTCAAAGATCATAAAACCTTTTGAGAGATGAGCGCTTGCTCCAAATTAGCTGAATGTAGGACTGGAGAACATCACGAAGAGAGGGTGGGCACTAATAAACTTTGAGCCTTAATCCTTTTTTCTCAAAACCGTGAACCAGGCCACGTTACAACCCTTAAAAGTCCTAATTGAAACAGGGTTTATTCCGAATGTGCACTTCAGCGAGATAGCGTTCCTGACTCCTATGAGTTATGCTAATAAGATTTTTGTTGGTATTGCATGTGCATATTATTTTTCCATTCAAAAATCAATGTCGCATCCCAGCTAGTGATTCGTTCACAAAGCTTGGCGACGCTTTTTCAAAAACTTCAAGGTCAACAAGAGTGTTGCATTAGAATTGTCATTCTCATCATAAACTTTTTCTGCTCGCATGTGTTTGACATCAAAGAAGCTTACACAATGAACGTCAGTCGAGAAGCTCGGTCATGCCAAGTTGAGATGGTGAAAACTCTGAAGGACAGTCATATCAAGGGGTATGTGGCCAAGAGGCTGTGCGTAGTCCAGACGTTCCCGATAAATAGTGATAAGATGCAGCTAATCTGGAGTAGTCACATTCAAAACTCTCCCTGAAGCAGCTAAAAGGGAGCAATCACGTCGAGATTCGACAAGTCTCTCGAAGACCAGTCGGTCAGGGGCAAATTTACTTCAAGGCTCGTACTGGGGTAGGCCACCTCTAGAACACAAGAAGTTGTCCACTCCTGAAGATGGTTAATTGAAAACACCTCTTCAAGGTTCAAAATACTGGGGCAGAGTATTTTCAAGTCATTACAAATCCTTTCGAGGCAAGTTACTTCATGGATTATGAAGTCTAGGGCAGTTATGTCGAGATCTGATAAATCTCTCCAAGATTTTGAAGACCCTGGGGCAGTGTGAATGCCCAGTCTTCTATAAAATCCTCTTGAGACGATTTCTTCCTTTAGACCTGAGGGTCTGGGGCAAGTGGAGAGTTCAAAGGGCCATTTATGACCATAGAGACAGGTCAGGCTGGGTAACAAGTTTATTTTCCCTAGTAGAGTTTCTCTCCCCAGCACTGAAAGTTCATCATCCTCAGCAGAGCTTACTATCCCCAGTAAGAGTACAGAGGATTGTGTTCCCCAGCCGAAGTCATGGTTGGTTTGTTATCCCCCAGCAAGCAGTCAAAAGTGGATTGCTCCGAGGTGAATGTGGTTGTATCTCCTGCAGGAGGTGTGTTAGATGTCTTTGAAAAGACTTTATTTTCCCCACAGAGCCTGGTAATCACTTTCCTCAGGAGGTCAGGAAGTATAGTTCCGTCAGCAACGGCATGCTCTAATCCCTAGTAGGGTAGAGTCTTTCAACCAACAGCGGGTCAAACTCAATAATATCCCTTGGCAGGTTTCGTTGACGTTTCTCCCCAGTAGAGCTACTCTCTTCGGCAGTGAACTTCATCCTCCTTAGCAGGTAGTTGCTCTCCCCAGCCAGGGTACAGGGGATTATTTCCCCAGCTAGAGTTGTGATTAATTACTCTCTTAGCAAGCAGCCAGAAGTTGATACTTCTGCATCCCCAGCAAGAGACTGATGAAATATCTTCTTTGGACAAAGATGTTATTTCCCCACAGAGTCTTGGCACTCATTTTCCTCAGCTAGTCAGGGAATGTTTTCTCACCAGCAACGGTATGATTTAATCCCCAACAGATGAGTGAGCTTGATGGTATCCCCTAGAAGAGTTGATGTCGTTAATCACCATTCCCTAAGCAGGTTTGCTAATAGTGGCTGATATTCCCCAGTAGGGTGAAGGTGCAGGTGTCCTCCAGCAGCAGGTTAAGTTCAGTAATATCCCCAAGCAGGTTCGGTATTATGGAGTTGTCCCCCAAGCAGAATTTGGGGGTGATCTTCGCAGTGGTTTGTTCAACAGTGATTGACATCCCGAGCAAGTTTAAGTCCAATTGTTATTGGCATCTTTCAGACCCATGTTTTGAGTTCTAACTTCGGTAAAAGTCATTGGTAATCCCCAGGAAGAAAATTCTCTTTGGGTTCCACCTTCAATATTCATCTTTACCCATCTCCAATAGAGTGGAATTTCTCTCGGAGTCTTCATCTCCAGCAGAGTTTGGGATCAGGAAGTTATTCAGTGAAATCTTCCTCAGCAGGGTCTTTTAATTCAGAGGACAATTTAGTTTGTCATCCCCGTGGAGTTGCCTTCGTATTCAGCATTTATTTTGCTGGAGCACCTCTTTTGCATTGCATACGCATTCTTGCATGGCATCCTCCCAAACCCGTAGCATTTCCATTTCGTATGGAGCAATACGCCATAGAAAAATTCAAACATATGCATTCGAAGCATAAGTCAGGGTTGATATCGGTTACCAGTTTCTTTCCCCAACAGAAAGAGATGTAATTCAGGAGATGTTGTTTAACATTACACCACAACCAATGGATTCGTCCTTCTTATAGGTTATTCATTCCTATACTCCCCTATAGAGTTGTCTGTTTAGATTTCTCTTTCCCCAGCGGAGTCATCTTCTTTTCAGGTCGTAAGTCCGTTGATTCTACTTCCTGTGCACTTTCGGCTGTTATCCCAACTCTTGGTTGGTCTCTTTTGTTGTGAGTATGCCTTTGGTCGGCGTCCTCGTTATGCCAACTTTTGGTGGGCACCCTTTTTTTATCCCGACTCTTGGTTGGTCTCTTTTGTTGTGAGCACGCCTTTGGTCGGCGTTCTCGGTTATCTTAACTTTTGGTTAGTATCTTCTGTCCCAACTTTTGGTTGGTAACCTTTGGTGAGTTCATCTTTAGTCGGTGTCCTCGTGCATCCCAACTCTTGGTTGGTATCTTTCGCTGCAAGCTTGCTTTCGATTAGTCCTTCTTTCCCAACTTTTGGTTGGTAATCTCTGTCTTAGTATCCCTCATCCCAACTCTTGGTTTGTAATTATCGATCTCATCCTAACTCTTGGTTAGTACCCGTTATCCCGACTCTTGGTTGGTATCCTTTGTTGTGAGCACGCCTTTGGTCGGCGTCCTCGTCATCCTAACTCTTGGTTAGTACCCTTTTGTCCCAACTATTGGTTGGCACCTTTTATCCTGACTCTTGGTTGGTATCTTTTATTGTGAGCACGCCTTTGGTCGGCGTCCTCGTTATCCTGACTTTTGGTTGGTCTACTTTATCCCGACTCTTGGTTGGTATCTTTTATTGTGAGTACGCCTTTGGCCGGCGTCCTCGTTATCCCAACTCTTGGTTGGTCTCCTTTGTGGTGAGTACGCCTTTGGTCGGTGTTCTTGTTATCCTAACTTTTGGTTAGTGTTTTTCATCCCAACTCTTGGTTGGTCTCCTTCGTTGTGAGTACGCCTTTGGTTAGCGTCCTCGTTATCCTAACTTTTGGTTAGTGTATTTCACCCTTACTCTTGGTTGGTCTCCTTTGTGGTGAGTACGCCTTTGGTCGGTGTCCTCGCTATCCTAACTTTTGGTTAGTATTTTTCGTCCCAACTCTTGGTTAGTACCCTTTGTCCCGACTCTTGGTTGGTCTCCTTTGTGGTGAGTACGCCTTTGGTCGGCGTCCTCGTTATCCTAACTTTTGGTTAGTATATTTCATCCCAATTATTGGTTGGTCTCCTGTGTTGTCCTAACTCTTTGCTAGTGTATTTTGTCCCAACTATTGGTTGGTCTCTGTTGTTCGTCCCAACTATTGGTTGGTCCCCTTCGTTTGTCCCAACTATTGGTTGGCACCTTTTATTCCCACTTTTGGTTGGTATTCTCCTCGATATTCCAACTATTGGTTGGTATCCTTCCTTTACCCAAACTTTTGGTTGGTCTCTTTTGTTGTAAGCATGCCTTTGGTCTGTGTCCTCATTGTCCCAACTATTGGTTGGTATCCACTATTTCTAAGTCCACCGTCGGTTGGCAAACACTTTATTTCATTACCCCCACAGGTTGCAAATTTCTAGGTTATTTTGGTATTCAAACCCCGTGTATCCTGATTGTCTGAAAGTCGTTGCTATCATACCCTCGGATCCAAGAAGTTTGAATAGGGGCAGCTGTAACACCTCAAAATTTGCCCTCATGTTTTAGCTTTAACTGGCTTATGTTTCATTGCATTCTTGCATTATCATCTTTGCATATCATTGGCCTTAGCATGGGATCAAGGTATCTAGATCCAATCCAAGGAACTTTGAGCCTCAAGGTATCTTAATTGATCTACCATCTCATCATATGATCAAGCTTGTCAAAAGACTTCAAGTGAATCACATTCTCCTAACCAGTGCAAAATTAGGGTTTTTAGAATTCTTGAGTATAACACTCCAATGGGCAAGATCCTTGAGCTTCTATCATCACCAAATGGCACATCTCATCTTTGTTTGAGAGGATACACATCATACTCAGAGGAATTTGGATTTGGAAGATGTGTTGATTCCTCCTAGACTCGAGACACCAAAATTAGGGTTTGCCATAAAATCAGTTTATTTCTGATTTTTTGGGCAAGACTTAATTCTATGGTATTCCTCATGTCCTTAAGTGTCTAATATTGGAAAATTGTCCATCAATTTGGTTTGGAAGGGTTTCAATTGATCAATTGACTGAAAATCAAGAGAATTGGGGAAAAGTCAACTGTGCAGAGGAAAAGGTCAACTCTTGACTTTTTGAGGTCAAAATCTTGTTCCTCATCTCAAATATGTTCATTGGTGAATATTTGATCAAGGAATGTCTATGGTTTCATCAAAATCAAGATAGATTCAAAGTTGCCAAATTTAGAAACTTAGGGTTTCCATTTATGGCAAGTGTAGGCAAGTTGAAGGGCCCACTTTAAGCTATTCTTTCTCCATGTTCCAAGCTCCAAATTGAAAAGTTATGGAGGCCTATCAAAAGTTCATATTTCAAGATTCAAAACCATACCAAGAATATCCTCATTGGATTAAAATTGAGAGAGATATGATGGATTAAAGTTGAGATAATTCAAGGCAAAATGACAAGTCATGACCAGTCAGCGCGCAGTTATTTCCACAAACACTTGGTGTGCATGTTGTTTCCAATTTCAAGGGCAAATATCTCATTGATGGAGGCTTCAATTAGAAAATTGTTCAACATCAATCATGTTCATCTTGATCTCCTCTTCAACTTTGGTGTTGAACAATTTTTCATCTGATCAACCATTGGAGATTTATAGTGGATCAAAGTTAAGGTCATCACTCCTGAACTACACGTGTACATGAGCTGTTCGAAGCAGGTCAGGGTGACATGCCTATGCAGGGGTGTACACACATTTTCATGATAATTTTTTAGCACCTTGGAGGCCTCCACTGCTTTTGTTTTCCACTCCAATCTTGTTGTATTACATCTCCTCTTTCCAAATAACCCAAGACTCACCATTTTCATCCCATGATCATGGAGATATCATGCTTCAAACTCATCATCATACCATCTGCTTGCTTCCATGCCAAGTAAGGCAAACCAAGTCAAAACCTTGTCCCTTATGGTTCAGCATGCGCATACATCATGTTTCATGTCACTAAACATTGCTTTTTCAAGACAAACCACTCTTACACACCACACATGCTCATGTACCATACATTCCTCATTTGTTCAAACATAAGAGAGAGTGAGAAACTTGCAGAGCAAGCTGCATTGTTGCTATCATCAGTACATCATCACCTTTCATCATATCCTCACCTTAACATGTCATGTCCTCTCCTCACTGTCGCACCCTAATTTTTGACCCTAAGATCCGCGCTTTGCTTTTGCATAACATATTAGGTTAATCATTTATGCATAACTAACCGCTTTACCTAGTTGTTGTTTGTTTGTTTCATTTATGAGGACAGGTGTTGTTGCAGAAGATTCAAGGTCCTGAAGGCTGTGTTGTGTGTGTGATTGTGGAGGTTCTCTGGTCCTGTGAGATTTTGCTCTCACTCGTTTGATCCCTAAACCACTACCAAACCTTTTCTCCCTCAAGATTTCTCAGGAGTCTCCCCACAGAAAATTAGCACTTTATACTCGTTGATATAGAGAATGGCTCCTTAAAGGTTAGTCACTGGTTGTGTAGCAAATTATATCACAAGATGGCATCTCTTCCTCCTCTGTAAGTTCTTCAAGGTTAAGAGGTGTGTTTGCCCTCTGCTCTTAGGCATGGATTCTTCAGGAAAGTTCAATTTGGAAAGAATTAGAAGTTTGAAATCCAAAGTGCAAATTCAAGCCTGTTAATTCGTTACAAGTTCCTACATCATTTCCATATTTCAAATTCACCCTCTCAAAAGTGATGAAAAGTCTAATGTAGAATTCAGACCAAGGGATCATTTTGCTCAAGATATAACTATTCAAGATGACCTCAAGTTTTGGTCATGGTTTACTCATACTCCAAATTTGTAAATTATGGTCATTCATTAACAAGCCATTCAAGTTACAAGAGTAAAAATATTCTCAAGAGTTTTTTTTAAATCCTGATCCGTATCCAAAGTTCAAGTTTAAGTTAAGTTCCAAATTCAAAAAAGTCCCAACATTCCTTTCCATATGTAAGAAAACTCAAGGACTTCATATGTTGAGCACAAATCACTCTCATCATAAAGATCAATTTCAAGTTTATATGACAAAATTTAAAATCCAAAGATCTTGATCCATTCAAGATTATCTACAAATATTATTTATCATGAGAAAACCAAATTCAATATGTCCAAATATTCACGTTCAAGTCAATGTCACAAGACGCGTTAAGCTAAAAAGGGACTCAAGTTTATAAGGTCAATAATTGAAGAACAACTCGTTTGTGAAATACCAGAGGGTGATTACTTCATAGTTCATTTGAAGGAAATAGCTTAGGATGTCATGCACTATGTCCACAATCCGTTTGAATTCTATGTTTTGCTACTGCCAACTAATTTCAAGCCTCATCATGAGGCGTTATTGCACCAGTTTGAGAATACAATATCGTGCTAAAAAAGCCTTGAATAACAGCTATTGTTTGGACGTGAGAAAACATTTGTTAGCACTAGCTACCACCAAACTCTTTGCAAATTTAAAGCTTCATTGAAGAAATATCATTTCCTATGCAGTATGAACTTACTTCCATAACAAGTCATACATTTTAACATTTCCTAATTCTAAGAACAAACAGAGTCGCGAAGACAATAGATGTAAAGCCAAGACCATACAACAAAAAAACACATGAGTTTATTTATCCGCAGGCCTTTTGCTTCAGCCGATAAACCTCATACCCGTTCCGACTGGGCAGTATATTGTCACCACCGCCAATGCTCCACTTTTCCTCTTCTATTGTCACGATCTCACCAAGAGCTAAACCAAGTATTTGTTAGCTTCAACCGCATCTGAATTGCTGACAAAGGTTCAACGGGAATTAACGAGACCGCTAACACAACCAACTCAAGTTGTTGAATGCTCCCGCCATGCTCAGTTGGTGAAAAGTAGATTTGTCTTCACGTTTCTAAATCGAACAGGGCATGGACGGCTTTGACACACCTAAAGGAAATAACAATAAATGAGCTGCTGCACTTGTGTCGCACACTGTGAAAAATAAGAACAGTGATTCTAGATGGCATCAATCGCGGTTTCATATCCAGGACGCAATCCAGAATAATAATATGAAATTGGAAAAAAGACATAAAACCTGGGAGTAAATTCAGAATCAAATCACAGCCATCAAAATTAGCGACACGAGAATCAAATCGAGATCATGGACTTGTATTCGTGAGATCTAGTACCTGCAAAAAGAATAAGCTACAAGTAGGTACACCACATTCAAAATACACGAGATTTAAAGGTGTTTGACGATTTGATTAATGTGGGACTTTTGTCCAAAATCGGTTGCCAAAGTGATTCAAAAATATGGTTAGGAAGATAAACAAGGAAAAGAGTTTGCTACCTTGAGAACAACCTGAGCGAAGGATGCGTAGTTTGTCCCTGTTAACAAAAGGTCGATGTTAATGTCTGCGATGCAAATCATGGTTTGAAATTTCAATGACTGAGTTAGAAAGCTTTGGAACGTACTCTAATTGGTGAAGATCATGTCGAAGAGAATATTTCAGCTTTAAGAACAAGTGACTTCTTGGGACCCTCATGTTCCATTCGTTCCATCTATAGAGGTTTTGGTAAAAGCACTATTGTCTGTGTCTGTTTCAGCCGTGGAAGCTACTTCTGATTCATTTGTCAGAATAAATCCCTTTGCAGTTAGTAATACAAAAAGAGATGCGGAGTAGAAGAAGCTTCCAAACATAAGTGCACACCTGCATTTTTTTATGGACTCACAATTAACTTACAATTAATGCGGAATCAAATTCATGGCCACAAAATGGAAATGGTCGAAAGTCCTCAGCATAATCACACTAAGTCACAATAAGGAATCAAACGCATTCATTACGTAATATCTCGATTCCAAACGGTTTCAGACATGATAGCTTAAAACAGCAACTTTTTCAAAGGTCATAACAGGGTGTTTTCTTTCCTAGACAAGATGCAAACACATTCAAATGCATTCCAAAAATGTCCAAGACAGCAGTTAATACACATAAGCATATAAAATGAGCACCATATCACAGAAGATGGACACGGATAAAAGAGAGAAACTACAAAAAAAAACCTCACAGTAATCATATCAGTAAAATCACACAAAAACCATCGCAAACAATTTCACATCATAAGCTCATGTTCATACCAAATTCTTATCAGAGACCCTGATACAGAATTCGGAACCTACACCATACCAAATCAATCCACAGAGAAAAAATTCAGGAATAACCCACCATAAACATCATTCACGTTCACGCATTGACAGAGAAAAATCGTCAAAAATCACAAAGAACACATACACACATACGAAGAGGATCAGAGACGTTACCCGTCGGCAAACACAATGCACACAGCTTGAGATATCAGAAAGAGTGAGTACCCGGTCGAAGAATGGATCAAGGATTGGCGGACACCCTCCCTTTTACTTTTTTTTCTTGCTTTGATCTCAAAATGTATTTTGTAATTATCTCTGAACATAGTGGATTGGGGTTGGGTTTTTGAGGGTTTAGGTTTCTGTTTAGGTTTCGTCGCGATCGAGAGGTAGAGGGAGCAAGAGACAAAACGAGAGTGATTGGAGAGGTAAAGACGAGAGAAATCAAGAGAAGGCGAGGTGCGAGAGTGATCGAGAGAGTTTGAGAGATTCGATCGAGAGAGCGAGAGACGACGAAGAGAAAGGGGGAACGAGTGAGTGAGAATCGTTCTTTCTTTTGTTGTTTTGCTGTTCTAATTTTGTACACTATCACACACGGCACCTACAGTGCACCTTCACATTTCAAGCGCCAGATCGTGCTTCACACATATCACACGGTCCTGATTTGAGGGTCCGCGATGGACCCTCTCCCTTGCAGACCACTTAATCACTCCGTTTTATTAAATCAGTCCTTTTTAATTAATTTAACCCTCTTAAATAGATTCTTTTTTTTCTAATTAATCTGTTTTTTAATATAATTAATCCTTATATATATATATATATATATATATATATATATATATATATATAAGTATAGAACTTTTTCTAACCCTTTTTAAAAAAAGATAACTTCCTTTTATTTTTAAAACTTCACTTTTTTATAAAATATAACTAAAAACAAATATGGAACTTTTTCACATAATTATAATCTCTTCCTTTTTAAGACAATTTTTTAAAATAATTAAAATATCCTTTTGTTTCTCTTAATAGACACAACTTCTTTTACAATAAAAATAAACCTTTTATTAAAACATTAAAATTAATCTTTTTCTAAATAAAATAGGCCTTCAACTCTTTTTTTTCTTTTTTCATTAAAAAAATTATTATTCCCTTTTAACATAATAACTTTTAAAGATAAATAAAATAAAACTTTTAATATTAAAATCTTTTATAAGAAAACCTTTAACCTTTTTTTAGAATAATAAACCTTAATTAAACTCCTTATTAGTTAATAGCCCCTTAACTTTTTCCTTTTTCTTTATAATAACTTAAAAAATAAATTAATAAATTCTAAAATCTTTTCTAATTGATCAGGATTTTATTAACCTTTTAAAAATACAACTTTAAATTCAGATAATTAAAACCTTTTTCAAAATAATCCTTAACAAATTTTCACAATAATTAACTCTTTTCTTAATAACCATCCCTTGCACTTGAGTGTACGCTTGTATGTTTATCTTGTCTCTGTTTGTTATCATGCCTTATTATGCTTTACTATTATACTTGATGTATAAGCTTATTTTATATGTCTAACCCTTTTCAAAATTAAAAAAAGATCTCGATCCAACGTCGAGCCTGTTTTCTACCCATGTAAGTCGATTGCCTTTAGGCATCGCATTCAACCTTTTTGGTCACTAGACACAAGACTAGCACCACTTTGCTAGCACTCTTGCCTAAATAACAATAATTTAATCGCATTAATATCCAAGGGAAAATCCCATGCATGATAACCATATTATTGCGCATGGTGCACATCATTTGCATCTCATAATCGACACCTTAAGATAAATCAATTAGATAACTTAGGATAGATTTCCTAGGTTAGTCCCCCTTTAATTTTGATTTTTTAAATCAAACTTTAGCCCATCTAATTCTCCACACAAGAGAATTAGATGTTAATCATCTCAAAGAAGGGACATACAATCCCATACCCCACAAAATACAAACATTTTCAAAACTATGGTGGTTCTCTTAAGATGATAACTCATCTTCTCTCCTAAACCTTTAAAACACATTTAGTATCCTTAATAAGGAACTACAAGTGCTCTGATTCCCTCCTGACAGGATATGTAGGCACAAGATGCGATATCTTGTCGAGCACACTTAGGAATAAAAATAATAAATCACCTACCCTTTAACCCTTAGCAAAACAGATAACAAATAACATAAGTAAAACAAGAGGTTCCCGTAGAGTACTACAGATATCTAGGATGCTAACACCTTCCCTAGGTATAACTAACCCCCGAACTTAGAATCTTAGTGCATTTGCATTGCATTGTGGGAATTCGGTTTTTCTCCCTTCCCTTGGATAAAATCAAAGACCGGTGGTGACATTAAAAATGCGATCCTAGTTAACAAATAACTATGGTATCCAATTTTCACCGCGACAGAAATGGCGACTTCACTGGGGAGTTGTCATAAGAGGGTTCCCCCTAACTTTTTTAATTATGTTTTTTGTTATATATTTATTTGTTATGTTTGCTTTGGTTTTCACTTTGAGTGGTGAGACAAAGTCCTACACCCGGACTAGAGTGAAAATTATGATAGGAACGGTGAGAATTCAAGGATACTTTGAGGGAGTCGATTCCTGAAGAAGTTGAATTGATACTTCACCACTCAGTCTAGGCCCTCTCGAATCTAATTTTGTCCAACGAGTCTATTCGTGAAGACGCTATTATTTCGAACTAAAGGCCATCGAGACTGGGGACCGTAGTTACCTTTAACCCAACTTGGCCTATTAGGATGTAGTGCGGGGACTATGCGGGAGTCTATTTCTGCAATAGTCGCTACGCGATACTACAGTCGGACGAGATTCTCTTGAGAATATTATTGATTACCAAGTGATTTGCGAAATCGATAATATCTGAAGGATGGGTTGTAGACTCTGGGAACTTTGTAGAACCCGTTCGGCAGGTACATTTGAAACCGTAGTACACACCTATTGGGGTGGGTAAACCTTGGCTCCATGTTGTGACCTTTCAAACCTAGGACTTTTTGTATGTTTGATTGCTTGTGTGTGCTTTGTGCTTTGTGTTTTATGTGTTTGCATCCCTACATTCATTAGCATCATTTCATAAAGATTCATGGAACTTAGTCTTGTTTATAAACATCATAAGGATACCATGGAATCTAAAAAAAAATTTAAAGAAAAAAACGTTGAAGTACACTTACAAGAGTCATAACCTGGACGATCTAAGGGGATTGGAGACCTTATTGACGGATAAAGAAGGGTTCAAGACCAGATATGGGGAAGCCCTTATTGATAAGGAAGTATTATCTACTCTACTCCAGTCCATCACTATTGGTGACAATTCTTGAAGAATATTCTCAGCTAATGGAGTTACTTATTCAAGACAAGAATCCATTTACTATCTTTGATAAATGTCCGAGCTAATATGACTACAAAAGGAGAAATTTTGGAAAGAAGTTACTCTAGTCCTTAATTGGAAGAAGAAGTCAAACAAAGACCATTGGAAGAGTCTCCTTAGATCCATCATTACTAGCTTTTATTTAGCTTTTCTGTTATGACTCTTGGAAAGTGTACCGACGCGTTGTAAACAATTTTGTAATAAATCAATCCTTTAGTATTCCAATACTAATAGTTGTAACCATCTTAATAAAAAAAAAGAGTCTTTTGATATTCCTTGATGATTATAAATAGCTGAGTTCCATGAAACTTGCTGCATTCGCATTGCATCTTTAGGATTGCATCATTTTTGCATACGTCTTTTCTCCACCTCAGCTTATTCGGTCTCTTATCTTCGTGTCGCTCAGCTGATCTTCTGGCATTCGCATCGAACTTGAAGTAGTTACTGGGGATAATGGATAGAACACAAAATATGCATCCCATGTCAAGCTTCAGAGTGGTGACCAATCCGATGTTTGGTTTTTCTCCTGACGACGATGCTCCACAAGTGGACGTTCCTACTCGATCTTAGCCTGTGCAAGATAACATGGTGGGTCTAGTTAATGAAAGAAATTCCCATTTTCTAAGGTATATGCCAAATTCTCAAAACGTGCGTCATGTGAAAAATGTGAATAGATTGGGAGAAATTGAGAAAGGATTTCGTGACCTCCAAGACCAATTGAAGATGTTGAAAGAACTTAATGCATCCGATCTTAAGGCTCCTGACTTGTGTCTAGTTCCGAGCGTGGTTTTTCCCCCGAAGTTCAAAATGCATGCCTTCGAAATATACAAGGGTATTAGTTGTCCAAGGTATCATTTGACAATGTTTTGTCGAAAGATGACTACTTATGCCGACAATGACAAGCTGATGATTCATTGGTTCCAAGAAAGTTTATCTGGGGCGTCCTTGATGTGGTATATGAAGCTAGAAAGGAACCACATTCAGTCTTGGGAAGATTTAGCTAACGCTTTTATGAAGCAATACCATTACAATGTGGACATGGCTCTAGACAGTGACCAGTTGATGAACATGAGTCAGAGAAACAACGAATCCTTCAGGGAATATGCACAACGATGGAAAGAATTGGCAGCCCAAGTTCAGCCACCACTTCAAGAGAAGGAGCTGTCCAAGATGTTTCTAAAAACACTGTCAGACTCTTATTATGTCAGAATGATAGGCGTTGTGCCATTAGAGTTCTCTAAAATTGTGGAAGTCGGAGTAAACATCGAGAACACATTCAAAAGTGGGAAAATTAAAGACGTCTCAAATAGACAAGATGATGAAAAGGAATCTATTAGTGATTCTCGAAGGGAAAGAAGTGTTGAAGTTAATGCAATTTTGGATTCTCCTCAGACATTGCAAGCTCCAGTTCCGGTACCTTATCACAAATGATAGTTTGCAGTGCCTGTTCAGTGCCAGTAATCATTACCTCATGTACGTCCGTACAAACGACAAATGTTGACCCCTCATAATCAATGTCAAAATCCACGAATTCAGAACATGAATCATCAGAATCAGCGTCAGGATCAGCAGATACCTCTGAATAGTCCAGAAGAAAAGACTCGTTGGTTTGACCTAATCCCAATGACTTACAGTCAATTGTGGTCTTACTTTGCCCGAAACTCAGTAATGGCACCCAGAAAGACCAGAGCCATGAAATCTCACCCTCCTTGGTTCAATCCAGATGCCAGTTGTGAATTTCATGATGGAGTGTTGGGGCATTCGGTTGAAGATTGTAAGGTTTTCAAAGAAAAAGTCCAAGAAATGATTGACAATGAAGTGCTGACCTTCAAGAGAGGAAGCCCAGTTGTGAATGGAGCACCTTTGTGCTGATGGACGTGAAGACTCGAGAGTTCTCCCCAAGCCAGTGAAATCAGGAGTAGAGCTCATCCCAAAGACCATTAAGTTGTTTGTTCATTTGCTTGCATCTTGTTGTTATTTCTTTGATTATGAGCGTGTTTGCGTGTAAGAACTTGTTATTTTAAATGTTTGATGTAATGAATAATGTTTGTCTTGAAGAAGTCCATTTGTTTCACTCATTTTAAATGTTCTTTCTATTTTATAATGCCAATACTACCCCAATCTCTCGCCTTGGCAGAGAATTGGAAGGAGGATGATGAAATCAAACGCAAGATCTCTTGTTGTATGCTTTTGAATAAAACTCTGCTGGTGATATAAGGCATTATTTCAAAAAATCCTAAACACCGAAGATATAAGGAGATAGACCCTCGTTAACCCTTTTGAACCTTTTAAGTTGGAGTTTTCTTCTTCCAAATAAAAAAACCTCACTCTTAACCTGGGACGGGGTAATTTTCAAAAAAAAGGAGTAAATATCACGAAGATTGGGTGGGCATAAACACACTTTGAGCCTTGTATCTTTGTTTCTTAAATCGTGAACAAAACCAAGATACAACCCTTAAAAGTCCTAATTGAAGCAGGGTTTGTTTCGAAAGCATACTCATTGAGATATCGTTTCCTGACTCCCATGAGCTATGCTCAAATTTGTCTTGGCATTATAAAATCGGTAATTCAATCACAAAAATATTTTTAAATAAAACTTCAAGACAAACATACGTTGCATTATCTGTTTCAGAATTAACATTTTCTACTCTCTAACATTGCTTGACATCGTAGAAATTAACATACGTGTGGCAATGATGAGCTAAAATTTAGTACTGTTTCAAGGAGATGATAGTATCCAGGGGCACGTCACCTGAAGACCTTGCTAAGCAGGAGCAAGTTATTTCCCAATTGTTTCTTTGACGACCTGACCCCAAGGGGCAAGTCTGAAGACTCGGTTATACAGAGCACCGTCAATCTGGGGCAGTTACGTCGAGATTTGGTAAATCTCTCCACAATCTGAAGAACAAGTCTGAAGACTCGGTTATACAGAGCACCGTCAATCTGGGGCAGTTACGTCGAGATTTGGTAAATCTCTCCACAGTCTGAAGAACAAGTTTGAAGACTCGGTTATACAGAGCACCGTCAATCTGGGGCAGTTACGTCGAGATTTGGTAAATCTCTCCACAGTCTAAAGAACAAGTTTGAAGACTCGGTTATACAGAATACAGTTAATCTGGGGCAGTTACGTCGAGATTTGGCAAATCTCTCCAGGAGTTTGAAAACATTGGAACGTCTTGGATGCCAAGTTTTCTGTAAAATCCTCTTGAGATCCCTTTTTTTTCTCATAAACCATGTGATCTGGGGCATTTGAGAATCGAAGATTTTCATCCGTTCACAACAACTATTGTTATTCAAAATGGCGACTACCATGCAGGTTATCAATGCAGAGTTACATCAGTCTCATGACATTATTCACCCATGACCTCAAAGAATTTCTATCCCGAGTAATGTGACGACCCCCCCCCCCCCAGTAAATCCTTACTTCAGGTAGTCACGACTACTTCCCGGTAAATCTCCATTTCAAAAAGTTATGGCACGTTTGGCACAAGATTTCCCCAGTCGGCAACCTAAGAATCCTCAGTGGATTTTCTCACAACTTCAACCTTCCCCAGCGAAGCGAGTGTTTATTTCACTCCTTATTGGATGTTCTCACTATCTCAATCTTCCCCGATGAAATAGATATTTTTTTTATCCAGTTACAACGCTCATTCAGATCACTTCAGCTCGCAGTGGATATTTATTTTATCCCCCATGAAGTCTTTTTGATCATTGAGTTTGATTTGTTCCCAGTGAATCTTTCTCATCTCCAATAGAGTAGCCAGACTCATCTTGACAATCCCGTCAGTGAAGTCATGATGGTTATCCCCGAGTGGAATGCATCTCTTCCCCAGAGAAATTCAAAGCTTTGAAGCAGGACATGTTTCCATATCTGGTTTTCCATTCATCCCCAGTGATGCTTCTTATCTTGCAAAGATCGGCCGAGTATTCGTATCGAGATGCTTGTTTTCATCTCCCATTTGCTTCTCCTCGTTTTGTTTTGTCAGCATGAGCATAAGCATAGCATGACATCCTTTCATGTAGATCCATGGCATTTGGCATCTTTTGCATTTTGCATTTTTGTGTTTATTTGTTCTCTCACTTTGGTTGTGTTTATCCCCAAGTGATCAGGGTTGGTTTGCTCCCTCCAAGTAGAGTCGTCAACCCTAGGCAGAAAAAACACATCCTTGCTTAATTCCCCACTGAGTTCGATCCTCGTGGAAGATGGTTGCTTTAGTGTTCTTTTCCATCTTTTGGATAAAGATAAACCCCAGTTGAGTTCATTCCTCATTAGATGGGTTCTTGTTTGACTGTTTCTTTTTAGTTACTTCCTGAATCGAACCTTGGTCCCTGACAATCACAATTTTGGATATCTCTAGGCTCTGGAACCTAGACTGGGCGTGCATTTATTCTACACCCTATCTTTCCAAGAATGATTTATTCAAAGACCTCTATGGAAGACAAAAGTTATTCCTCCAGCAGTATCATGGGATTTAAATCTAGACAACAAGTGGTGGCTCTTTACTTGAGCTCAGTTTTTTATCTGGATGACAAATGGCAGTCTCCTCAAGACATTTTGTCTATCCCCGGTGAAATTATCAAGGTTATCAACTATTGAGGACTTTACAAGTATTCTCTTTATTTGAGAATCCCTATTGCAAGAATTTTATTACTTCAACGAATTTTCGACTACAACAATATTACTTCACAGTGGTATTCTCCCCAGTGAGTCCACAATTCAATTTGCTTCTATCAAATGGCATCTCTTTGAGAAGTTTGGTGAAGATTCAAATGATCTTACTCTTTATTTGAGAAGACATATTTTACAATTCAGCCGACCCACATCTCTTTTGAAGATCCCCGGTGAAGCTTCCAGGATCTCGGCAGTAGATTCCCTGGCTTATTTTAAATTGCGACAAACAGTCGTTTCCTCCCAGGATCTCGACGGTAGATTCCCTGGTTTATTTTAAATTTTGACAAACAATCGTCTCTTTCCAGGATCTCGGCAGTAGATTCCCTGGTTTACATTAAACTTTGACAAACAGTCGTTTATTTTCCTGGTTATTCTCGGCAGTAGATTTCCAGAAGACCTCTGCAGAAGGTATTTCATTTTTATTTTCTCTGGTTATTCTCGGCAGTAGATTTCCAGAAGACCTCGGCAGTAGGTATTTCATTTTTAAATTCTCTGGTTATTCTCGGCAGTAGATTTCCAGAAGACCTCGACAGTAGGTATTTCATTTTAAATTCTCTAGTTATTCTTGACAGTAGATCTCTAGCAAATTTCAATAGAATATGCTTCCAGGATCTCGGCAGTAGATTCCCTGGTTTTACTTTAAACTTGGACAAACAGTCGTTTCTTTCCAGGATCTCGACAGTAGATTCCTTGGTTAATTTCAAACTTCGACAAACAGTCGTTTCTTTCCAGGATTTCGACAGCAAATTCCCTGATTAATTCTAAAATTTGACAGACAGTCATTTCTTTTCTCAGCAGATTCCTCAGTATTTTGACAGTGGACATTTTTCAATAAAACCTAGACAAAAGGTATTCTCAAGTGAGGTTCTAGTCTCGGTAATAGGCTCCTCCAGTTGATATCTCGTGAAATTCCCACGATCGACAATGATAACACGTTCTGCAAGTTAGATTTTGTTTAGAAGATTTCGCCACAAGTTCATCACCCTATGCTTAAGATACATTGTGATTGTCAGTTGGTAGTCTCTTTCCCCCAGTAGAGTTGGATCTTTCTCCGTGGAGTCTTATCTCGCTGAGTCGTCCTCGTCGGGTTTTTTCTTTCTTTGCATCTTAACATTAGTCATCCCCTGTGGCATCATTCCTCGCAGGTTTCTTTGTCTTGAATATTCATATCATTTCATACCATAACATGTTCATTTTGCGGCATCTTAGGGCCAAAAATTCGTGCATGTTTGTATTTAAGTCACTCCTATCTCGTCGAGACGAAGATTTCAATCTCCATATCTCCGAATAGGAGAAACTTAAATACGGGGATCTGTCGCGCCCTAATTTTTTACCCTAAGATCCGCGCTTTGCTTTTGCATAACATATTAGGTCAATCATTTGTGCATAACTAACCGCTTTACCTAGTTGTTGTTTGTTTGTTTCATTTATGAGGACATGTGTTGTTGCAGAAGATTCAAGGTCCTGAAGGCTGTGTTGTGTGTGTGATTGTGGAGGTTCTCTGGTCCTGTGAGATTTTGCCCTCACTCGTTTGATCCCTAAACCACTACCAAACCTTTTCTCCCTTAAAATTTCTCAGGAGTCTCCCCACAGAATATTAGGGCTTTATACTCGTTGATATAGAGAATGGCTCCTTAAAGGTTAGTCACTGGTTGTGTAGCAAATTATATCACAAGATGGCATCTCTTCCTCCTCTGTAAGTTCTTCAAGGTTAAGAGGTGTGTTTGCCCTCTGCTCTAAGGCATGGATTCGTCAGAAAAGTTCAATTTGGAAAGAATTAGAAGTTTGAAATCCAAAGTGAAAATTCAAGCCTGTTAATTCGTTACAAGTTCCTACATCATTTCCATATTTCAAATTCACCCTCTCAAAAGTGATGAAAAGTCTAATGTAGAATTCAGACCAAGGATCATTTTGCTCAAGATATAACTGTTCAAGATGACCTCAAGTTTTATTCATGGTTTACTCATACTCCAAATTTGTAAATTATGGTCATTCATTAACAAGCCATTCAAGTTACAAGAGTAAAAAGATTCTCAGGAGTTTTTTTAAATCCTGATCCGTATTCAAAGTTCAAGTTTAAGTTAAGTTCCAAATTCAAAAAAGTCCCAACATTCCTTTCCATATGTAAGAAAACTCAAGGACTTCATATGTTGAGCACAAATCACTCTCATCATAAAGATCAATTTCAAGTTTATATGACAAAATTTAAAATCCAAAGATCTTGATCCATTCAAGATTATCTACAAATATTATTTATTATGAGAAAACCAAATTCAATATGTCCAAATATTCACGTTCAAGTCAATGTCACAAGACGCGTTAAGCTAAAAAGGGACTCAAGTTTATAAGGTCAATAATTGAAGAACAACTCATTTTGTGAAATACCAGAGGGTGATTGATTCATAGTTCATTTGAAGGAAATAGCTTAGGATGTCATGCACTATGTCCACAATCCGTTTGAATTCTATGTTTTGCTACTGCCAACTAATTTCAAGCCTCATCATGAGGCGTTATTGCACCAGTTTGAGAATACAATATTGTGCTAAAAAAGCCTTGAATAGCAGCTATTGTTTGGGCGTGAGAAAACATTTGTTAGCACTAGCTACAACTAAACTCTTTGCAAATTTAAAGCTTCATTGAAGAAATATCATTTCCTATGCAGTATGAACTTACTTCCATAACAAGTCATACATTTTAACATTTCCTAATTCTAAGAACAAATAGAGTCGCGAAGACAATAGATGTAAAGCCAAGACCATACAATAAAAAAACACATGACTTTAATTTATCCGCAGGCCTTTTGCTTCAGCTGATAAACCTCATTTCCGCTCCGACTGGGCAGTATATCGTCACCACCGCCAATGTTCCACTTTGCCTCTTCTATTGTCACGATCTCACCAAGAGCTAAACAAAGTCTTTGTTAGCTTCAACCGCATCTGAATTGCTGACAAAGGTTCAACGGCAAAGTAAAGAGACCGCTAACACAACCAACTCAAGCTGTTGAATGCTCCCGCCATGCTCTGTTGGTGAAAAGTATATTTGTCTTCACGTTTCTAAATCGAACAGGACATGGACGACTTTGACACACCTAAAGGAAATAATAATAAATGAGTTGCTGCACTTGTGTCGCACACTGTGAAAAATAAGAACAGTGATTCTAGATGGCATCAATCGCGGTTTCATATCCAGGACGCAATCCAAAATAATAATATGAAATTGGAAAAAAGACATAAAACCTGGGAGTAAATTCAGAATCAAATCACAGCCATCAAAATTAGCGACACGAGAATCAAATCGAGATCATGTTCTTGTATTCGTGAGATCTAGTACCTGCAAAAAGAATAAGCTACAAGTAGGTACACCACATTCAAAATACACGAGATTTAAAGGTGTTTGACGGTTTGATTAATGTGGGACTTTTGTCCTAAATCGGTTGCCAAAGTGATTCAAAAATATGGTTAGGAAGATAAACAAGGAAAAGAGTTTGCTACCTTGAGAACAACCTGAGCGAAGGATGCGTAGTTTGTCCCTGTTAACAAAAGGTCGATGTTAATGTCTGCAATGCAAATCATGGTTTGAAATTTCAATGACTGAGTTAGAAAGCTTTGGAACGTACTCTAATTGGCGAAGATCATGTCGAAGAGAATATTTCAGCTTTAGGAACAAGTGACTTCTTGGGACCCTCATGTTCCATTCGTTCCATCTATAGAGGTTTTGGTAAAGAACTACTGTCTATGTCTGTTTCAGCCGTGGATGCTACTTCTGATTCATTTGTCAGAATAAATCCCTTGTGCAGTTAGTAATACAAAAAGAGATGCAGAGTAGAAGAAGCTTCCAAACATAAGTGCACACCTGCATTTTTTTATGGACTCACAATTAACTTACAATTAATGCAGAATCAAATTCATGGCCACAAAATGGAAATGGTCGAAAGTCCTCAGCATAATCACACTAAGTCACAATAAGGAATCAAACGCATTCATTACGTAATATCTCGATTCCAAACGGTTTCAGACATGATAGCTTAAAACAGCAACCTTTTAAAAGGTCATAACAGGGTGTTTTCTTTCCTAGACAAGATGCAAACACATTCAAATGCATTCCAAAAATGTCCAAGACAGCAGTTAATACACATAAGCATATAAAAGGAGCACCATATCACAGAAGATGGACACGGAAAAAAGAGAGAAACTACAAAAAAAAAACCTCACAGTAATCATATCAGTAAAATCACACAAAAACCATCGCAAACATATTCACATCAGAAGCTCATGCTCATACCAAATTCTTATCAGAGACCCTGATACAGAATTCGGAACCTACACCATACCAAATCAATCCACAGAGAAAAAATTCAGGAATAACCCACCATAAACATCATTCACGTTCACGCATTGACAGAGAAAAATCGTCAAAAATCACAAAGAACACATACACACATACGAAGAGGATCAGAGACGTTACCCGTCGGCAAACACAACGTACACAGCTCGAGATATCAGAAAGAGTGAGTACCCGGTCGAAGAATGGATCAAGGATTGGCGGACACCCTCCCTTTTACTTTTTTTGTCTTGCTTTGATCTCAAAATGTATTTTGTAATTATCTCTGAACATAGTGGATTGGGGTTGGGTTTTTGAGGGTTTAGGTTTCTATACTTTTATATATATATATATATATATATATATATATATATATATATATATATATATATATATATATATATATATATATATATATATATAAGTATAGAACTTTTTCTAACCCTTTTTAAAAAAAGATAACTTCCTTTTATTTTTAAAACTTCACTTTTTTTATAAAATATAACTAAAAACAAATAAGGAACTTTTTCACATAATTATAATCTCTTCCTTTTTAGACAATTTTTTAAAATAATTAAAATATCCTTTTGTTTCTCTTAATAAACACAACTTCTTTTACAATAAAAATAAATCTTTTATTAAAACATTAAAATTAATCTTTTTCTAAATAAAATTAGCCTTCAACTCTTTTTTTTCTTTTTTCATTAAAAAAATTATTATTCCCTTTTAACATAATAACTTTTAAAGATAAATAAAATAAAACTTTTAATATTAAAATCTTTTATAAGAAAACCTTTAACCTTTTTTTAGAATAATAAACGTTAATTAAACTCATTAGTTAATAGCCCCTTAACTTTTTCCTTTTTCTTTATAATAACTTAAAAAATAAATTAATAAATTCTAAAATCTTTTCTAATTGATCAGGATTTTATTAACCTTTTAAAAATACAACTTTAGATTCAGATAATTAAAACCTTTTTCAAAATAATCCTTAACAAATTTTCACAATAATTAACTCTTTTTTTAATAACCATCCCTTGCACTTGAGTGTACGCTTGTATGTTTATCTTGCCTCTGTTTGTTATCGTGCCTTATTATGCTTTACTATTATACTTGATGTATATGCTTATTTTATATGTCTAACCCTTTTCAAAATTAAAAAAAGATCTCGATCCAACGTCGAGCCTGTTTTCTACCCATGTAAGTCGATTGCCTTTAGGCATCACATTCAACCTTATTGGTCACTAGACACAAGACTAGCACCACTTTGCTAGCACTCTCGCCTAAATAACAATAATTTAATCGCATTAATATCCAAGGGAAAATCCCATGCATGATAACCATGTTATTGTGCATGGTGCACATCATTTGCATCTCATAATCGACAGCTTAAGATAAGTCAATTAGATAACTTAGGATAGATTTCCTAGGTTAGTCCCCCTTTAATTTTGATTTTTTAAATCAAACTTTAGCCCACCTAATTCTCCACACAAGAGAATTAGATGTTAATCATCTCAAAGAAGGGACATACAATCCCATACCCCACAAAATACAAACATTTTCAAAACTGTGGTGGTTTTCTTAAGATGATGACTCATCTTCTCTCTTAAACCTTTAAAACACATTTAGTATCCTTAATAAGGAACTACAAGTGCTCTGATTCCCTCCTGACAGGATATGTAGGCACAAGATGTGATATCTTGTCGAGCACACTTAGGAATAAAAATAATAAATCACCTACCCTTAAACCCTTAGCAAAACAGATAACAAATAACATAAGTAAAACAAGAGGTTCCTGTAGAGTACTACAAATATCTAGGATGCTAACACCTTCCCTAGGTATAACCAACCCCCGAACTTAGAATCTTAGTGCATTTGCATTGCATTGTGGGAATTCGGTTTTTCTCCCTTCCCTTGGATAAAATCAAAGACCGGTGGTGACATTAAAAATGCGATCCTAGTTAGCAAATAACTATGGTATCCAATTTTCACCGCGACAGTCACCCTAACAAAACCACTAAACCCGAGTTCACCCTCATGACTCAATCTCTTTCAATTCATTTTGTTGAACTCACTCATTTAACCATTGTTCTAACTGTCAACCATGACAGTTAGAGCTTGACCAAGGATATAAAACCAACCTCTAACAGAATTTGGAGAAGTTTTTGCTCATTCTTCACTCTCCTCCAAAATTTAATTCTCTCTCTGTGAAGCTTCTCTCATACGCAGCATAATATTCATCGTTCTCCTCAATATTTTGGAGCTTGTTGCTTCATCAATCTGCATCTAAGAAGAGTGTAGAAGCAAGGATCTGAGGCCACACGATTTATACATTGAATCATCTCAACTTCATCAACTGAGTTCAAGCACATCAAGCCTTTATTTGGCCAGTTGGAAGTTCAAGAAGCAAGGACTCATTCCTCTGGTTTTCTTGTTTTGAAAGAATTCATCAATAGAACAGGTTTTAGTTCCAACTTCTTGCTCTTATATTGCTCTTATTTGAACTGATTTTTGTGTGTTTTTGAGCTTAATAGAAGCATGTGGACCTCTGGCTAGTTGATAGGCACCTTAGGTGCTTAGTTGAATTTTTTAGGGCAAACTTACTCTCTTCGATTCTCTCTGTATGTGAGTTGTTTGTGATTTTTATGCTGGATCCATGATCTACATGACCTAAGGAACATTTTTATATATGATTTGACAATTTCTGATGACCTGAAAGTTGTGCCACGGTGGTGTGTGGCTGGAGAAGATGACCGGAGTCTTCTCCGGCCGGTGGTGTTCATCCACCTCATAAACCCTAACTCGTTTGGCCAGTTTAAAACACAACCGTCTGATTATTTTGATCTAACACTGCACCACGTGCCAGCACATTAATGAAGAGGGTGGGAGTCACGTGCCTTTGATTTCTGAATTATTTTGAATTTTTTTATTTCATGTGTGTGCCTCATGATTGCTTAACATGTGTACACGTGGTGGTTCCTCTGATTGTGTTACCTTCCATGATCATCATGTTTGACTCCATCCTAGGGCTGAGAATGAGTCAATATTTTGACTGAAGTCTATGATATGAACCTCATCTGAGAGCGTGTAATTGGATTGGGCTCCTTTTTTTATTCACACCCCCTCCCTTTGAGCCCAAAGCGCGTTATAACTTGGAAATTGCTAGTGTAGCACCCCCTGCCCATTTTCTTTTACTTTTATTTTCTTTTGCATATTTGTTTCATTCTTAATTTCTAAAAATACTTCTCAACATCTAAAAATTCCCAAACAGTTCATGAGGCATTCTAAGGCATTTAAATAATTTTTACATATTTTTATTTCTGATTTTAGCATATTTTGCTATATTTTCATGAATTTTCTTCTAATTTCTTTTGTATGTGCATTTACTCATGATGCATGCTTCATCTTTGATTTGTTTGACATAGTTTTGTGTTGAATTTTCACATGATAATTGATACATGCCTCTATGATATATTGATTCATTTCATACCATTTTTCATAGATTTTTTAGGTCATTTTTCATTGACTTTTGAATGACATCTTTGAGCACTTTGTTTGTGTGACTTGTATGAAGTTGTGAGGCATTTTTGAACATGTTTGGTAATTGATTTTGATCCATCCTTTTGACACATCTTTGCACACTGATTGCACCTCAATTTGCTTGCTTTTTTTTCAATTTTCTCATCCTTCTAACATGACCTTAGTGATTATATAAAAGCATATTTGTTTGTGTGGATGTTAGAAGACTTGTGCTAGGGTTTTAATATGCATTGTGTGCAACCTTCTTTGACAATTGTTGAGACCTTTTAATTCATGTTGCATGAACATTATAGGTCACTTTTCTCATGTTCTAGGTCACTCAAAGTTCATCCTTACATGAATTGTATGCACATGTTTTAACTTGAAATGTATTGTGTAATTGTGCATTCTCACTTGACCTTCTTTGAGCACATGTTTGTATCAACTCTTGTATGATCTTGCACATTCACTTTGACATGATTCCACTTCTGTTTGTAATTACTCTTGACCCTATGCCATGACTTCTAACATCACCTCACATGTCTCTTAAGTTCATAAATCTTAGGGTGTTTGTTTGAACTTGTTTGACCTAGTTTGAACCATGTTTGCTTCTAATCTTCAATGTGTTTCAACATGATACTTGTGTGGACTTTGTGCATACATTCTTGACTTCTAAATATCATCTCCAATGCCATATGCTACTGACTTGCATTCATATTACATGATTGTTCATCTTACATCTTCATTTCTTACTTGCATTACAAGTATGCTTCATTGTTGGAACTTGAATGATGTTTGCTCCCACTTCTTCCTACTTGATCAATGTTTGCATTTATGAATCTCATGCTATCTTAATGACATCTCTACACATTCTTAAATGTCATTCAATTCTGACTTTGATGTTTACATATGTATTTATTCATGTTCATGAACCATTTGCATCCATCTTGCATTGTTTATGTATAACTTGTAATTGTATGAACATTTGGTGTATAGTTTGACATTGTTTGATCTCCTTTGACATGTTTGCTTTAGTAGGATACATTGGCATGTACCTACTGACCTTGGATGATCCTTAACCTTTAGGAGCCTTCCCTTTTGGTTTAACACTTGTTTGCTTCTTAAGTTGTCTTCTTGAGGCAACTAGCATTGTTTGGTTTATGTTCTAGCACTTACATTCATTTCTTTTGATTATTTTGTACTAACCTTTTATGTAGGGGCAGAGGTAAGAAATTTGAACATGTGGATGGTTATCCATGTTCATTCCTCCTTTCCTCTCATCTATCTTACTTGTCTTTTACTTTTGTGAATAGCATGATATAATGCTTTGTGCACAACTTTCTCACACCCTTTGGGATCCTAGCTCATCCTTAATTTTTGATTAAGGTGAGGTAGGATAAGCATTAGGTAGTGTTATCCCTCTCTCCTCTTTAGATTTAGGTTGTTCTTAAACCTTGACCTTAGGGCCACCTTTGCATGATAACATTAGGAACAACTAGTTTCCCCTTGGTGCTTTCTTTTCAACTTGAGTCTTCTCTTCTCATCTCATAACCTTTCTAAAACACTTAATAAAATTAACGTGTATTGCGCATGAGCCTTACATGTGGGAAGTGAAGAATGAGGGGTTTCCTCTCATTTTTCTAGAGTGTTTGGTGGACGTTCCATCTTGGAACGATTTGCTAAGCATTCATTCCTACGTCATAGACTCTGGTGCAATGCAAGTTATGAACTAACTTCAATCCATTTCTGTCTAAAACAAACAAAACAAACTCAAACCTTTTTCATCTTTCGGGATCGTTAAGTTTCAACTCATTTTCAAAAAAGGGCACGTTACTTCCATCTCGTTGCAAACAGGAATCGACCCTAACTGTCGGACGCGAACTTAACGTCGCTCATAAAAAATACCGACCTTGTTAGGTCAAACTACGACTGCTCTGATTTCCTCTCTCTGGTTAGATTGAGGATACGTAGGCACAAGGCGGTGATGTCTTGGCGAGTAACCTTCCCCCTTAGTTCGTGTCCGAACTACGTTGACTCTGACTTTCCCATTGCACGAGGGAATACGTAGGCATAGGACGTCGATGTCCTATTGAGTCACTTCTTTTTCATTTCTCCCCCGTTTCTTCGCTCTTTTATGTTCCCGTTCCTTCTTCTTTTCCAGTAGCATTGGAGCTCCAGATGACGACACCCTTTGATCGAGACAACAAGCGTGGATCCCATCGAGTACGATGGAAGCGTGGGGGTGTTATACCTTCCCCTCACGTAACCGACTCCCTTACCCGTTTTTCTTGGTCGCGAGATCATGTCTTTTCCCTTCCCTCAGGTTTATGCAGTGTTTCCTTTCCCTCTCTTGGAATAAATACATATTGCTGGCGACTCTGTTTCCGCGCCACTTTCGCGTTTGTACCTGGATGAAAATCCCTGGAGCGACACTAAGCTGTCTACATTCATCATGTCTCTTAGTCTTCTGAAAACTTCGACCTGCACTCCCTTCGTCATGATATCTGCAATCTGATTCTCAGTTCTGCAGTGTTCCAAGTTCATCTTCCCTTCTGTTACCTGCTCTCGAAGATAATGGAACCTCATTTCGATGTGCTTGATTCGACCGTGTGCTATTGGATTCTTCGCCAAGTTGATAGCTGACATGCTGTCGATCTTCATGGTAATTGCTCCATGACTCTTCCCTATAATCTCTTCGAACAAGTTCACCATCCAAGTTGCTTGACATGCACAAAGAGAAACAGCTATATATTCTGCTTCGCATGATGACAATGCCACTACTGGCTCCTTTCTCGAACTCCAAGCAACTTGTGCACCACCTAACATAAACACATATCCAGCTGTGGATTTTCTATCCTCAACATCACTACACCAGCTAGAGTTGGTGTATCCCACTAACTTGCATTCTTTCCCTTCATTAGCTGCAGGAAACAAAATGCCGTAGTCGAGAGTCCCTTTCAGATAGCTTAGTATCCTCTTCATTACTGCTAGGTGTGATACCTTTGGCTTTTGCATGAATCTACTTACCATACCCACATTGTATGCTAAGTCAGGCCTTGTGTGACAAAGGTATCTAAGTGACCCAATAAGTCTTCTGTATTGGGTTGGGTCGACATCATCTTCACCTGAATCCTTCGACAGTTACAGTCTGGTCTCAGCTGGAGTCGAAGTTGGGTTGCAATCTTGCATCTCAAATCTCTTGAGTATTTCTCCTGCATATCTTCTTTGGTGCATCATCAAACCTCTACTAGTCTTGTAGAATTCGATGCCAAGGAAATATGAGAGATTTCCCAAGTCTGACATTTCAAACTCCTTACTTAGGTCATGTTTGAAATCTTCGATCTCCTTCTTGTAATTCCCTATTATCAACAGGTCATCGACATAGAGGCATAGTGTTGCGGTGAGAATCGGATAACAAGCTATTAATTAAATTGCATCACATTTCTTTGAATTCACCACCGACTTTGATTTATCCAAAGGAAAGGTTCAAGATCGAGAAAAACCTAAAGGGGGGAGATCTAAGGTTCGGGGGTTGGTTATACTAAGGGAAGGTATTAGCACCCTTAATATCTGTAGTACTCTATAGGAACCTCTTGTTTAGTTTGTGCTATGTTATGTTTGCTTGCTAAGAGAAATCTGTACTAAGGTAAAGACCTAAGGGTATATACACTAAGTTTGCTCGCCAAGACGTCGCATCTTGTGCCTACGTATCTAACCGAGGAATCAGAGCAACCGTAGTTCACCTCACTAAGGGTGGATTGAGGAACCATTGGCTACGGCCAAAGTTCCAAGGGGGAATGAGTATGAGCTCATTTAGAGTTTAAGAAACTCTCTAAGTCTATGTTATGATGGGTGAATGGCTATAAGGCCTATGACTATGAGGTCTAGAGAAGATGCTATCTATGACTATGAGGTCAAGGTGGTAAAATGACTATGAGGTCAAGATGGTAAAATGACTATGAGGTCAAGATGGTAATGAGCTTTCTACGACTATGAGGTCAATAGAGAGACTTTTATGACTATGAGGTCAAGGTTGGAAGATGGCTATGAGGCCAAGGTGATATCTTATGACTATGAGGTCAAAGGTAAGATGGCTATGAGGCCAAGGTGATATCTTATGACTATGAGGTCAAAGGTAAGATGGCTATGAGACCAAAGGGGAATCTCATGACGATGAGGTCAAAGGACGGTAATGAGCTATCTATGACTATGAGGTCAATAGAGAGACTTTTTTACGACTATGAGGTCAATAGAGGATGGATATGACTATGAGGTCAAAGCTTGCCTATGACTATGAGGTCAAGGGCTACCTATGACTATGAGGTCAAAGGGGAAAGATGGTAACTCGATGACTATGAGGCCATGAGAGGTTCCTATGACTATGAGGTCAAAGGTTGAAGATGTTGCCAACGACTATGAGGTCAAGGGCTTCCTATGACTATGAGGTCAAAGGTTGAAGATGTTGCCAATGACTATGAGGTCAAAGGCCTCCTATGACTATGAGGTCAAAGGTCTCCTATGACTATGAGGTCAAGGGTGGTAAGATGGCTATGAGGCCAAGATGGTGATGAGCTATCTATGACTATGAGGTCAATAGAGAGACTTTTCCATGACTATGAGGTCAATGGAGGATGGCTATGACTATGAGGTCAAAGCTTACCTATGACTATGAGGTCAAAGGTTACCTATGACTATGAGGTCAAGGTTAAAGATATTGCCAATGACTAAGAGGTCAAGGGCTACCTATGACTATGAGGTCAAAGGTTAAAGATGTAACTCTATGACTATGAGGCCAAGAGGTTCCTATGACTATGAGTTCAAAGGTTGAAGAAGTAACTCTATGACTATGAGGCCATGAGATTCCTATGACTATGAGGTCAAAGGTTGAAGAAGTAACTCTATGACTATGAGGTCAAAGGGGAAGGTCCTATTGACTATGAGGTCAAGAGGGGTCATATTGACTATGAGGTCAATGGGGGAGGGTTGCCTAAGGCTATGAGGTCCAAGGTTGAATAGATTACTCTATGACTATGAGGTCAAGAGGAGTCTTATTGACTATGAGGTCAATGGGGGAAGGTTGCCTGAGACTATGAGGTCCAAGGTTGAATAGATTACTCTATGACTATGAGATCAAGAAGGGTCCTATTGACTATGAGGTCAATGGGGGAAAGTTGCCTAAGACTATGAGGTCCAAGGTAGCAATGAGTTTTCTATGACCTTGAAATCAATAGAAAAATTTTTCCTTTGGAAGAAAGGGGGAGAATAACATCTTGTAAACAAGAGTTATAGTGGGGGTGAAATATAACGAAACATATGGGTTTAATAATTCCAAACAGTAAGCATTTAGTCAACACATGAAGTGAATTTTTAAATGTGAACGTAGCAATCAACAAGAGTACATGATCATGTACACGTGACAAGCATAGCAGAGAAAGCATTCACAATTTGAAGCAAATACATTTGGAGCCATGCAACTCATTAACAGAGAACAAAAACAAACAACATTCTCATGGTAGGGTTTTGTTAAGGTTAGAAACCAAAGTTTCATGAATCACAGAGAATAGCTCACTTTAAAGTCAGTAGTGACACAATTAAACCAAGTAAGGCAGAAAAGGAATTCACAAATTGAAAACAAAACATTTAGATTTAGGATATGCACCTTAACAACAGAGGCCAGGAAAAGACAGACAACATTCTTATTGACGGGGTTTTGTTTAAGGCCAGGAAGCAGTGTTAAACAAGTTACAGCATATTTCACAGAAACATTTTTGACATCTTTAAGAAAACAAATGGTTTAGCTTACTAAAAAAAACCTAAAGATTAAAATGAAGTTGTAAATATTTTGTTGTTTTTTTAGAAAATATTGAAAATAAATGAAAGGAAAATAAGAAAACAAAAAACAAAACCAAATTTTCAATGGCCCCCGCCACCTAAACATGTGGCTTGCGCCACCTCCTATTAACAAAAGGGTGGCTTGCGCCACCTTACCCATGCAAAGGGTGGCTTGCGCCACCTGTGATGTGAGTGGGAAGGTGGCTTGCGCCACCTGTGTGTGTGGGTGAGAAGGTGGCTTGCGCCACCTGTGTGTTTTATTATATTTCTTTTTTGTTTTTTACGTGGTGTGGTTTTTTTTTAATATTTCTTTTGCATGGGACATCTTATTTTATTTATTTCTTTTTTTTTTAAAAAGGGGGTGGCGGACGCCATATTTTAACGTGGCAAGTGCCACCACAAACTTCTTTTATTTTTGTTCAGTTTTCTATTAAACCCAACACAAATCCAGTTAACGATTAACAACACAAAACTAATATGTTAATGATTTTATCACAAGAACAAGTAATAAACAGACGATCAGGAATATAAAAACATGATAACCAAATGGAGCAGAATGATCACATGCTCAGACGATAATGATATAACAAATGTGATAACAGTATGGTGCAAGTATGTAACACATGATCATCGTGTATAAAAAACAGAGTGAGATAGAGTGATACCTAGTGGAGAAAGTCCACTGCTTCTTCACCGGTGAGAGTTTCTGGAAGTGGTGGATGTGCTTCCCTTCCTCAACTGCTACAGAGTCAACACCCTCAGGAAGAAACACGAGATTTTGGTGGTTAAGGTGTTGGAGATTTGAAGTGTTTACGGGAAGGAGCAAAAAGGATAAGTTCTTGCAAGCTTAGAAGGTTACTTGCAGAACTAAAAAAAATGGAAGAGTGAAGAGGTTTTGATGAGTTTCTTAGTATTTTTCTAGGAGTGTTTTTTGTTGTGTTTCTGTGTGTTTACAGAGGGAATGGAAAATAGTGAATTCCTTGCAAGTTTGAGGATTGCTTGCAGGATTATGGGAGAGAGGAGTAGAGAGAAATTTCTTGGCAATTTCTAGTGTGTTTGAACAAAGGAGAAGTGGTCTCCTTTTATAGGCGAAGCAAACTGATCCGGGTCTTGGAGACACAGTGGACCAAAGCATTATCTGTAGGAGAAAAAATTAGGGTTTGCATGGCCTGCTGGGTAAGGAATTAGGGTTTGTGCCTCACTCCCCTCAGCCGTTGATCTTAGTCAATCCTGGAGATCACTATGCTGAACAAGTGCAGCGGAGGAGGTGGTGGTGCAGTTTGTTATTTTCACTCTTCAGTATTCACTCCAAAAACTTCTTTATTTGTGTCATTGGAGAAAAAGGTGGAAAGAGGTAATAATTTGAATTTGGACATCACGGATTCCTGAGTATGAACACAGGCACCTTATGCTGAACCCTTTTATTTCACTAATCCAACATGATATCTTAGCAACCTTTTGGCTTCGTCAGGAGAGAGTAGACTCAAAAAGGTAACATTTAGTGACTCCACGAAACTTGTTTTTGAAGCAAAGCATCTTTAGATTTTTTTCAAATAACAAGTGGCACAAGAATTAAACTAGATGCATGGGGCCTTGTTGCTTAACCAATATGGGGCACTACTTTGAATTTTCACCACCTTATGGCCTTTGATCGAAATGACACATTTTGGGCCCATTAGAAATTTGAGATAAACCATATGTCCATGAACAAAGAAACGTCACGGGAACAAACTTTAGGAAATGGCAAAATTAAATCCTCCCATGGCACCACTTTGATATGTTACACCTTGGTGAATATTTTATCTCCATGAAAAATTCTTGCACTTAAGAGAAAAAAAAAATCTTTAAGGCTCAAAGGTGGATTCCAAAGATGTTTGTTAACCCATGGCATAATTTCTCAAGACTTGGGATCACACTTTGCTTGACATGAAAGGCAATGGTTGACTTGTCTTGGTGAAACATTTGATTTCTTGTCGAAAAAGTCTTCTTGGATGTATGTAGATTCAAATGGTTGCATTTGGCCAAAAGATGTCTTAGGGAGACCTTGTCCTCTTTATGTAAACCCTATCTTCTACAATAAAAAGAAACATCTTGCAAAAAGAAATGGTTAATTAACAATGCATACATGATTGAGGTCTAAATGTAGGTGCGAGAAAATATGACATCTAAGGGGTAAAATTTGGGGTGCAACAGTTGCCCCTATTTAAATAGCTTTACCGGATGACACGAGGAAGGGGAATCCTCGGGGCATCAAGGTGAAAGGTATTTAAATATAGAAAACCGAAAATTTTGCCCTTAGATGGAATACAAATCCTAAGGACAAGCAACAGAGATGCAAATGCTGACATGCCATGAACTCTCGTATGATGATATAATGTCATGATAGTGCAGAAATGAAGACAAAATAGGACACCAAAGATAAAGAACGAACCACCACAAGCGGGCATTGCCAGGGAAGGATGAAGGTTAGTATCCATGAGGAAAACTCACTGGGGATACAGACTGATCAACAAAAGAGACTCACCTGGGAGACTCTGAGGGAAACACTGGGGATAGAAAAACAAAACTGAGGGGGAAACCCTACGGATCCTCACCAGAGATAGGCACCAGAGAGGAGCTCCCCATTGGGGAAAGATCCAGGGAGATGGACGACAGGTTCATATCTGACCGGACGACACTGGGGAAATGAAACACACTCTGACTGGGCATGAAAATAGAAAGAAGACATGATCTCCACTGGGGATCATAGACATATCCTGGGGATTTCTTATACTGAAGAGTTCAAACGGGATCTTCAAGAAAAGTCAGAAAAGACAGAGACATACTCTGCGTGCGCAAAATGATGAAAGATGTTGATAATGACTGAACCTCTACTGGAAATAAGATTAAGGAGCCATTAATAATTAGACTCGGGTACCAATATGAGTTGGAAAGGACACCAATTTGGGGTTATAGTTTGACTACCAGTATGAGCCGGATCTTAGATACCAGTATGAGCTGGACTTTGAATACCAGTATTGGCTGGGTCTTAGATTTATATCTGACCTGGCTTGTATATCGTCAGAACTAGTTGACGGCCAAGAATGATAACACATATCTAAAGGTACGAAACCTGAGCTCAGAATACCCTATCAAACAGATTGACGGGAAGAAGAATAACATATCCGAAGGTACGAAACCTGAGCTCGGAACACCCCATCAAACAGATTGATGGGAAGAAGAATAACATATCCGAAGGTACGAAACCTGAGCTCGGAACACCCCATCAAACAGATTGATGGGAAGAAGAATAACATATCCGAAGGTACGAAACCTGAGCTCGGAACACCCCATCAAACAGATTGATGGGAAGAAGAATAACATATCCGAAGGTACGAAACCTGAGCTCGGAACACCCCATCAAACAGATTGATGGGAAGAAGAATAACATATCCGAAGGTACGAAACCTGAGCTCGGAACACCCCATCAAACAGATTGATGGGAAGAAGAATAACATATCCAAAGGTACGAAACCTGAGCTCGGAACACCCCATCAAATAGATTGATGGGAAGAAGAATAACATATCCAAAGGTACGAAACCTGAGCTCGGAACACCCCATCAAACAGATTGATGGGAAGAAGAATAACACATCCGAAGGTACGAAACCTGAGCTCGGAACACCCCATCAAACAGATTTATGGGAAGAAGAATAACACATCCGAAGGTACGAAACCTCAGCTCAGAACACCCCATCAAACAGATTGATGGGAAGAAGAATAACATATCCGAAGGTACGAAACCTGAGCTCGGAACACCCCATCAAACAGATTGATGGGAAGAAGAATAACACATCCGAAGGTACGGAACCTGAGCTCAGAACACCCCATTAAACAGATTTACGGGAAGAAATACCTCAAATAGGGATTACATCAAACAGGTTGATGGAAAGTGACTGATTGAAGGTAACATCATTGGTAACTGTGAAAGTATGAATGAAACCAAGGACGGATAAGCTTCTCAGGAGAGAGATTGCCACTTATCGTTGTAGAGGTTATGATAGCAAAAACAATCTTCTCAAGGAGATTGCCACTTGTTGTTGGGTATAAATTCCAAAGAGACGTTGATATTACAACACTACTGGAGAAGCAATTGACTTCAATGAGGGTCTACAAAAGATTATTCCTGCGAGACACAGTGCAAAATAAATGCACGTTCAAGATGGGCTCAGAAACCACACCTGCCAGGGATCAAAGTACAATCTAGGAACAAGCTAGAAAGAAACGGTCCAACAAAACTCTAACCATTGAGGAATGAGCTCAAATGGGGATTATCTTATCCTATGTATGGAAAAAGATAACTGAACCAACCATCACCCACGAGAACCAATCTCTGTGGGGAATTTAGAAAGGATGGGCACTTTATGCCTAGGGCTGACAACTCTATTGGAGATAATAGACAAACCCAGTCACTTGGGGAGATAACCACCAAAGTGAGCAAAATAGGTAAACACCAGAAAGATAGCAAAAATGTTAAGATACTACGCATATGAATGCTTATGCCATGCTTATGCTTATGCTGACAAAACCGACAAAGGGAAACGAGACTGGAGATGAAATAAACATCTCGACAAGGATACCCAGCCAAACTCAACAGGTTAGACCATTATTAGGGATGAATAAGTAGGATCAACAACTCCACTGGGGAAAAGAGTATTCAACCTGAGGTATAGCATCTTGACTTCACTAGGATTGTCATCATGAGCTTGATTTTTGCTGGAGGGAAATCCATGGAGAATTGCCAAGATCGACTAAAGCAAAAATTTACTGGGGAGCTGGCAAAGGATATCGCAAGAATAGAGTCATTCTGCATCCTGACTTGCATGATGATCACCGTGACGAACAACGGCTCTTGCAACAGGTACTCTTCAAATCTTCTCTGCCCCCAGATTACACGGTCTAAGAGGATTTTACAAAAGAATCGTCATGTGAAATGCCTCAATATCTTCAAATTCTTGGAGAGATTCAATGGATCTCGGTATAACTGGCCCAGATTGACGGTGCTTGCACAACAAAGTCTTTGAGCCTGCTCTTCAGACTGTGGGAGTAACAACGGGGAAACAGACTTATCCCATATTAAGTAGATGCCCCAAACTAACTGACCTTTGAGAGATTTGTCTAATCTCGACCTGACTGCTTCTGATTAACTGGTCTGCGAGGATAAGTCATCAAAAGGATTTTACAGAAGAATTAATATACCAGATGCTCCAATATCTTCTAACCCTTGAAGAGATTCATGGATCTTGACATATCTGCCCCAGTTTTACTGCATTTATACAACAAGGTCCTTGAACTTGTTCTTCAGACTGGTTGATCCGTGAAGGAGGTGCCCCAAAGCAATTGACCTTTTAGAGATTTACCGAATCTCGACCTGATTGCCCTTGTTTAATGGTAGTCGCGATACAAAGTCCTCAGACTGCGGTAGAAACAACTGGGGAACACACTTGCCCCTGTTTATAGGTCATTGGAGTCTAAACTTGTCATAAGATAGCCTCAAGAAGGCTTGCCCCAATATCCTGAATTTGAAGAGTTTCTGCCCATGATTTAGTAGCTCTTGAGATGTTGGATCTATGGAGGAGATGCCCCTGACTGAGCCCTTTATCAAGTCAAATTCCCTAGCCGGCTGCATTTGTTGGGATTCCTTTGATATTGAATTGTCTTGCAAACAAGTATTGTTCATTAAAAATTGGCAAATTCAATGTAAAATTCATGCAAGCTTTTGAAAACAATTTTTATTGATGAAACACACACGGTGGAATGATTAAATACTTAAAACAAAGTGGATCTAGTCAGTTACGGAATGATAGATGAAGTGATCTACACACGCAAATAGCAAAGATCGTTAGGAGTCAGGCTAATCAACCTTGTTGTAGTATGCCTTCAAAATAACCTTACCTCAATTAGGTCTTTTAAGGGTTGTAATGTGGTCTGGTTCACGGTTTTATGAAACAAAGGATAAAGGCTCAAAGTTTATTTGTCCCCACCCCATCTTCGTGATGAAATTCAATCTTATGCTCAGTTAGCTTAGGCTATACATTCAGATTCCCATAGGCTGGAAATTGAACTAATGATAGTTGGTGATGATTAAGACACCTTTGTAGCCATTACTCCTTTGCAGAATTTGGTTATCCTTTTTGCTGAGGTTTTGATACCTCTTCTTGTCTTCACCGAGGTTTTGAGACCTCTCCTTTGTCTTTGTTGAGGTTTTGAGACCTCTTTTTGATTGTCACTTGATTTGAGAGAGCTGACTTGGTGTCTTGCATGAAGCGCTTGCATTAGAACGCATAACCAAGTTAAACTGAGAACTACCCTGCCCCAAGGTTGAGATTTAAGGGTTTTTTGTGTAAGAAAAGAAAACTCCTACTTCTAGGCTCGAAGGGGTTAACGAGGGATTATCTTCCTTATTTCTCCGGTGTTTGGGAATTGAAATAATGCCGTACATCCTCGGTAAAGTTTAATTGAAAGCATACCACAGCGGTTATGGATATGATGTTTTCATCATCCTCCCCAATCTTTGCTTAAACAAACAGTTTGATAAAGGGAGTGAAAAAAGATATATTTTTTGCTTTTATGAAAATAAAAGTGAATGAGTGAAACGAATGGACTTAATCAAAAGGTGTACAAACATTTCATTAATCTTGTCAATTTGAAAGTACAACAATGCTTATAAGTAAATACAAATTCAACATTCAAACAAGGTTCAACTGAAAATGCAAAATACAGCCAGCTTTGGCAAATTGAATTCAAAAGATTTTAGTTTCCGGGCCCAAGCACGGGAACACCTTCGCCACTAATCATTAGTTCCTTGTGATACAGAATCTTGAGAGGCCTTGCAAGTCTTTTGCCTTTTGCTTCAGAAATTGAGACATTGACATCTGATATACCTTCTTGAGGTTGCAGTGTTCTTAGTAGGTTTAGCAGTCTCGTTTCGAACTCTTTGCATTCTTCAATGGGGTGCCCCATTGTCCCAGTACGAAATTTGCATTCAATCTCTAGATGATCCTCTTCAAAGATCAAATCCTTATTGTGGATCAAATTTTGCACAGTGGCTTCTAAAACCAGGTAACCATCCAAATTATGTCCTCCCGCCCCTTCATGAAAGTCGCAAGTCAGATTTGCATTGAGCCAAGGTCCTGGTGCAGGGTTGTAAGGTTGAGGAGTCACCAACTTGTTCTGAATCAGCAGTGGGAACAGTTCTCTTAGCGGCACCGGGATAGGAGTGTAGTGAACCTTGCCCCTTTTGACAGGGCACCTCTTTTTACCTTGGTGAGGAGAAACAGCAGTTGGAAGCCGAAACACCCTTTCGGTGGACACCTGATGACGATTACATTCTGGTGTAAGACCAAGACCAAAGATTGGTTGGCGTGAATTTTCTCCAAAGGCAGATCCTTGGTATGGGAGAACCACGGGAGATGGTAAATGTTGGTTGATTTGAATGCCTTGAGGCGTGAATGAGATCCTCTCAGAGTCTAACAGGTTCTGAAATTTACTCGGGAGCACCTTACAGTCTTCAGTGGAATGCCCCTGTGCCCCAGCATGGTAGTCACATCGAGCATTGGCATCAAAGCCTGGTGGATACGGAAACGGTACCGGCTTCAATTCTTTTGGCATTATCAATCCACTTTCGAACAGGACTGGTAAAATTTGACTGTATGACATTGGTAGCTTAGTGAAATTTCTTTCTGGCTTTCTTGGCCTTGGTCGTACATGCTGGCATAGCTGACGGCGATTTGTTCCTTGATACTGAGGAGGTCCTTGAGTTGGAGGATCCACAGGAGGCGATGAACTGACAACCTCTCTTGGAGTGACAGAGGGAGCGTGCTCCTCTTTTTTCATCAGAGCTTGCAAAGTTTTCAGAACCCAATTCATCTGGCATTTGAGGATTCTGACCTCCTCTTTCAAATCTTCCTGGTTCTTCAAAATTTCATTCATTGTTGCCATTGTCTTGAATAAGCGCTAGGTATCCTTCAGACATAGAGGAAGAGACTCAAGACTAAGAAATGCAAATGTGATGCGAATGCGCATGAAATGCAAATACAAGCCAAGTGGTTTCAAGGAACTCAAAGGCAAGTTGCACAAATTTTTTGTGGAAAAACTGAAGAAGTTTTTGTTTTTTAAGATCCAAGCATTGTTGATCTTTTGAAAAGGAAGTGAATGTCTGAATTCCTTGAAATCAAATGGATGCAATGCGATGTATGCAATGCACAAAACACGCACAAACATATGTACACATAACAAAGCACACAAGTCATAGGTTTATGAGTCACATGAGCGGAGCCAATGGTCTACCCATCCCAATAAGGTGTGTACTATGGGTTCTTAGTTTGCAGAACAGTGTTCTAAGAAGTTCTCAGAGTCGACAACCCATCTTTCAGATTTTATCGACTTCCCAATTGCTCGGTAATCAATAAAATTCTCAAGAGAGTCTCGTCTGAGTGTAGTATCGCGTAGCAACCATTTAGGATTACTCCCTCATATTCATCGTACTACATCCTAAAAAGGCCAAGTGGGGTAAAAGGGTAACTAAAGGTCATCAGTATCCCTGTCACCAAAGTTGAAGGTAGTAACGCATTCACAATTGCTCGTTCAACATATACCACTTCCAAGAGGGCCTCAACTGAGTGTGGAACTTCAAGTTAACTCCTTTGGGATTTCTCCCTCGAAGTTTCCTTGACTATGTCCACGATCCTAATCAAATGCACTCTCAAGTCCGGGTAAGGACTTATCTCACCACTCAATAGTACCATGCCCACAGAAGGAACCAAACAAATATACAGATATATGTACAAATATAGTAAGCAAACATAAATAACATAAGCAAAACAAGGTAGGCTTAACCCTCAAAAAGTCCCCAGTGAAGTCGCCATTTCTGTTGCGGTGAGAATCGGATAACAAGATATTAATTAACTTGCATCACATTTCTTTGAATTCACCACCGACTTTGATTTATCCAAAGGAAAGGTTCAAGATTGAGAAAAACCTAAAGGGGGGAGATCTAAGGTTCGGGGGTTGGTTATACTAAGGGAAGGTATTAGCGCCCTTAATATCTATAGTACTCTACAGGAACCTCTTATTTAGTTTGTGCTATGTTATGTTTGCTTGCTAAGAGAAATCTGTACTAAGGTAAAGACCTAAGGGTATATACACTAAGTTTGCTCGCCAAGACGTCGCATCTTGTGCCTATGTATCTAACCGAGGAATCAGAGCAACCGTAGTTCACCTCACTAAGGGTGGATTGAGGAACCATTGGCTATGGCCAAAGTTGCAAGGGGAAATGAGTATGAGCTCATTTAGAGTTTAAGAAACTCTCTAAGTCTATGTTATGATGGGTGAATGGCTATGAGGCCTATGACTATGAGGTCTAGAGAAGATGCTATCTATGACTATGAGGTCAAGGTGGTAAAATGACTATGAGGTCAAGATGGTAAGATGACTATGAGGTCAAGATGGTAATGAGCTTTCTACGACTATGAGGTCAATAGAGAGATTTTTTATGACTATGAGGTCAAGGTTGGAATATGGCTATGAGGCCAAGGTGATATCTTATGACTATGAGGTCAAAGGTAAGATGGCTATGAGGCCAAGGTGATATCTTATGACTATGAGGTCAAAGGTAAGATGGCTATGAGGCCAAAGGGGAATCTCATGACTATGAGGTCAAAGGACGGTAATGAGCTATCTATGACTATGAGGTCAATAGAGATACTTTTCTACGACTATGAGGTCAATAGAGGATGGCTATGACTATGAGGTCAAAGCTTGCCTATGACTATGAGGTCAAGGGTTACCTATGACTATGAGGTCAAAGGGGAAAGATGGTAACTCGATGACTATGAGGCCATGAGAGGTTCCTATGACTATGAGGTCGAAGGTTGAAGATGTTGCCAATGACTATGAGGTCAAGGGCTTCCTATGACTATGAGGTCAAAGGTTGAAGATATTGCCAATGACTATGAGGTCAAGGGCCTCCTATGACTATAAGGTCAAAGGTCTCATATGACTATGAGGTCAAGGGTGGTAAGATGGCTATGAGGCCAAGATGGTGATGAGCTATCTATGACTATGAGGTTAATAGAGAGACTTTTCCATGACTATGAGGTCAATGGAGGATGGCTATGACTATGAGGTCAAAGCTTACCTATGACTATGAGGTCAAAGGTTACCTATGACTATGAGGTCAAGGTTAAAGATATTGCCAATGACTAAGAGGTCAAGGGCTACCTATGACCATGAGGTCAAAGGTTAAAGATGTAACTCTATGACTATGAGGCCAAGAGGTTCCTATGACTATGAGGTCAAAGGTTGAAGAAGTAACTCTATGACTATGAGGCCATGAGATTCCTATGACTATGAGGTCAAAGGTTAAAGAAGTAACTCTATGACTATGAGGTCAAAGGGGAAGGTCCTATTGACTATGAGGTCAAGAGGGGTCCTATTGACTATGAGGTCAATGGGGGAGGGTTACCTAAGGCTATGAGGTCCAAGGTTGAATAGATTACTCTATGACTATGAGGTCAAGAAGGGTCATATTGACTATGAGGTCAATGGGGGAAGGTTGCCTAAGACTATGAGGTCCAAGGTTGAATAGATTACTCTATGGCTATGAGGTCAAGAGGGGTCCTATTGACTATGAGGTCAATGGGGGAAAGTTTCCTAAGACTATGAGGTCAAAGGTAGCAATGAGTTTTCTATGACCTTGAAATCAATAGAAAAACTTTTCCTTTGGAAGGAAGGGGGAGAATAACATCTTGTAAACTAGAGTTATAGTGGGGGTGAAATATAATGAAACATATGGGTTTAATAATTCCAAACAGTAAGCATTTAGTCAACACATGAAGTGAATTTTTAAATGTGAACATAGCAATCAACAAGAGTACATGATCATGTAAATGTGACAAGCATAGCAGAGAAAGCATTCACAATTTGAAGCAAATACATTTGGAGCCATGCAACTCATTAACAGAGAACAAAAACAAACAACATTCTCATGGTAGGGTTTTGTTAAGGTTAGAAAGCAAAGTTTCATGAATCACAGAGAATAGCTCACTTTAAAGTCAGTAGTCACACAACTAAACCAAGTATGGCAGAAAAGGCATTCACAAATTGAAAACAAAACATTTAGATTTAGGTTATGCACCTTAACAACAGAGGCCAGGAAAAGACAGACAACATTCTTATTGACGAGGTTTTGTTTAAGGCCAGGAAACAGTGTTCAACAAGTTACAGCATATTTCACAGAAACATTTTTGACATCTTTAAGAAAACAAATTGTTTTGTTTACTAAAAAAAACCTAAAGATTAAAATGAAGTTGTAAATATTTTGTTGTTTTTTTGAAAATATTGAAAAGAAATGAAAGGAAAATAAGAAAACAAAAAACAAAACCAAATTTTCAATGGCCCCCGCCACCTAAACATTTGGCTTGCGCCACCTCCTCTTAACAAAAGGGTGGCTTGCGCCACCTTACCCATGCAAAGGGTGGTTGCGCCACCTGTGATGTGAGTGGGAAGGTGGCTTGCGCCACCTGTGTGTGTGGGTGAGAAGGTGACTTGCGCCACCTGTGTGTTTTATTATATTTCTTTTTTGTTTTTTACGTGGTGTGGTTTTTTTTTTATATTTCTTTTGCATGGGACATCTTATTTTATTTATTTCTTTTTAAAAAAAAGGGGGTGGCGGGCGCCATATTTTAACGTGGTGAGTGCCGTCACAAACTTCTTTTATTTTTGTTCAGTTTTCTATTAAACCCAACACAAATCCAGTTAACGATTAACAACACAAAACTAATATGTTAATGATTTTATCACAAGAACAAGTAATAAACAGACGATCAGGAATATAAAAACATGATAACCAAATGGAGTAGAATGATCACATGCTCAGACGATAATGAGATAACAAATATGATAACAGTATGGTGTAAGTATGTAACACATGATCCTCGTGTATAAAAAACTGAGTGAGATAGAGTGATACCTAGTAGAGAAAGTCCACTGCTTCTTCACCGGTGAGAGTTTCTGGAAGTGGTGGATGTGCTTCCCTTCCTCAACTGCTACAGAGTCAACACCCTCAGGAAGAAACACGAGCTTTTGTTGGTTAAGGTGTTGGAGATTTGAAGTGTTTACGGGAAGGAGCAAAAAGGATAAGTTCTTGCAAGCTTTGAAGGTTACTTGCAGAACTAAAAAAAATGGAAGAGTGAAGAGGTTTTGATGAGTTTCTTGGTATTTTTATCTGGGAGTGTTTTTTGTTGTGTTTCTGTGTGTTTACAGAGGGAATGGAAAATAATGAATTCCTTGCAAGTTTGAGGATTGCTTGCAGGATTATGGGAGAGAGGAGTAGAGAGAAATTTCTTGGCAATTTCTGGTGTGTTTGAACAAAGGAGAAGTGGTCTCCTTTTATAGGAAAAGAAAACTGATCCGGGTACTGGAGACACAGTGGACCAAAGCATTATCCGTAGGAGAAAAAATTAGGGTTTGCATGGCCTGCTGGGTAAGGAATTAGGGTTTGTGCCTCACTCCCCTCAGCCGTTGATCTTAGTCAATTCTGGAGATCACTATGCTGAACAAGTGCAACGGAGGAGGTGGTGGTGCAGTCTGTTATTTTCACTCTTCAGTGTTCACTCCAAAAACTTCTTTATTTGTGTCATTGGAGAAAAAGGTGGAAAGAGGTAATAATTTGAATTTGGACATCACGGATTCCTGAGTATGAACACAGGCACCTTATGCTGAACCCTTTTATTCCACTAATCCAACATGATATCTCAGCAACCTTTTGGCTTCGTCAGGAGAGAGTAGGCTCAAAAAGGTAACATTTAGGGACTCCACGAAACTTGTTTTTGAAGCAAAGCATCTTCAGATTTTTTTTTCAAATAACAAGTGGCACAAGAATTAAACTAGATGCATGGGGCCTTGTTGCTTAACCAATACGGGGCACTACTTTGAATTTTCACCACCTTATGGCCTTTGATCCAAATGACACATTTTGGGCCCATTAGAAATTTGAGATAAACCATATGTCCATGAACAAAGAAATGTCACGGGAACAAACTTTAGGAAATGGAAAAATTAAATCCTCCCATGGCACCACTTTGATATGTTACACCTTGGTGAATATTTTATCTCTATGAAAAATTCTTGCACTTAAGAGAAAAAAAAATCTTTAAGGCTCAAAGGTGGATTCCAAAGATGTTTGTTAACCTATGGCATAATTTCTCAAGACTTGGAATCACACTTTGCTTGACATGAAAGGCAATGGTTGACTTGTCTTGGTGAAACATTTGATTTCTTGTCGAAAAAGTCTTCTTGGATGTATGTAGATTCAAATGGTTGCATTTGGCCAAAAGATGTCTTAGGGAGAACTTGTCCTCTTTATGTAAACCCTATCTTCCACAATAAAAAGAAACATCTTGCAAAAAGAAATGGTTAATTAACAATGCATACATGATTGAGGTCTAAGTGTAGGTGCGAGAAAATATGACATCTAAGGGGTAAAATTTGGGGTGCAACACATAGTATAAGCAATTCATTATTGCTTCTCCTTACATACACTTCATGCTCATTCGTACACTTCACAAATTCCTTCTCCCTTAAGAAGCTGTCGATTTTCTTATTCCAAGCTCTTAGAGCTTGCGTAAGTCCATACAGGGCTTTATGCAGCTTGTACACCTTTCCTTCTTCGCCTTGTTTCACATACCCAGCTGGTTGTGGGACATAAACTTCTTCATCTAAGGGGCCATTAAGGAACGCACACTTTACGTCCATCTAACATATGTGCCAATTGTTCATATTTGCTAGACCAACAACCAACCTGATTGTTTCGATCCTAGCAATAGGTGCGAACACTTCATCGAAGTCGATTCCTTCCTTCTGTAGAAATCCTTTCGCCACAAGTCTCGCCTTGTGTCGAGTTACTTCTCCTCTAGGATTCACCTTCACCTTGTAAACCCACTTCACATCAATTGCCTTCTTGCCTTGAGGAAATTCAACAAGTGACTAGGTGTTGTTGACTTCGATGGACTCTAATTCCTCATTCATTGCTTTCACCCACTTTGAATCTTTCAATGCCTCAGCTGCATTGACTGGTTCGACATCTGCATAGAAAGCATAATGTACCAGCTCTCCCTCTTCATCAACCACGTCATCTGATGTAATTACACATTCTTGCAACTTTGCAGGCATGTGTCTTATTCGTCGAGGTCTGCTTGGACCTGCTTCATCTCTGACTTGTTCCTGGAACACTTCTCTTTCGACTTCAGTGGTTGGTTCTTCACAAGAGATGCTCATTGAATCCTTCTTGACATTCTCAGTCCAATCCCATTCTTTAAGCTCATCTATGATCACGTCCCTGCTGATCACTACCTGCTTATTCACTGGGTCGAACAACTTGTAACCTCCAGTTGAATGATATCCTATCAAGATCATCTGATTCGACTTATCATCAAGCTTCCTTCTCAACTGATCTGGCACATGTCTATGTGCTATAGATCCAAACACCTTCAAGTGACTGAGGCTAGGCTTGACGCCAGACCAACATTCTTCTGGTGTGATTCCTTCAGGCTTCTTCGTCGGACATATGTTCAAAATATATGTTGCTGTCGAAACCGTTTCTCCCCATAATTCTTTGGGAAAGTGCTTTCCATTCAACATACTTCTCACCATGTTCATGATAGTTCTGTTCTTTTGTTCTGCAACTCCATTTTGATGTGGAGTGTAGGGTGGCACCACCTCATGCATAATCTCTTCTTTTTCACATAATGCATCGAACTCTTTCGAAACATACTCTCCACCACCATCAGTCCTCAGAATTTTCAACTTTCGACCACTCTGTCTTTCGACCATAGATTTGAATCTGGCAAATACCTCGATCACATCACTTTTCTTCTTGATGAGGTAAGTCCACAACTTTCGACTGTAATCATCTATGAACGTGATAAAGTATCTGTTGCCACCAATTGAATCCACCTGGATTGGACCACATACATCAGAGTATATGACTTCCAGAATTGCCTTCGACTTCCTTCCTGCATCCTTACTAAAGTTATTCTTGTGTTGTTTCGACTGAACACACTCTTCACAGACTTCACTTGGAATGTCGATTTCTGGTAATCCTGAAACCATATTTCTTCTCTTTAGCTCTCTGATGTCATTGAAGTTGAGATGGCTTAGTCGAAAATGCCATAAACACTAATTTCTGCTGGCTGTAGTTGCTAGGCACTTGTGCTCCATCACATTGAGTTCAATCTTGAAGGTCCTATTCTGAGTCATTGGAGCCTTCAAGATCAACTTACCGCCTGCGTCGAGGACTCTCATCATCTTGTCTTCGACAACTACCTTGTAGTTCTTTTCGACCAGCTGCCCTATACTGAGCAAATTACTCTTCATGCCTGGTATGTACTGTGAGAGCAAGAATTGTCTCTACAAGTCAATCTATGTTTTGATGATAACAATAAGTATTTATGAAAGAACCATTTTATGGTCTAACGTGTGTTGTGTGCAGATCATAAGAACTAAAGACATCAGAACCAACATACACCAGCCAGATGTACTATGATTGAATATATATATATATATATATATATGCGAAGTTACTATGTGTGACTAAATTCGTGAGAAGCAAGAACGCTTGTTTATCTTGTCATAATCAGCCAGATCCAAGGATGCCAAGATTGCTGTTGCAATACTCTTGTGGATGCTCTCTGAAAGTGATCAAGATTCTGAAGATAGCGAAGCTTCTGAAGAAGTACACTCAGAAAGAACCAAAGTTCTGAAGACTCCTATGACTTGAAGTTCTGATGGCTGAAGGCGCTGAAGACCAAGTGTAGAAAGATTCTGAAGACTGACGAGTTCTGAAGACCAAGGTCTCAAACAAGAAGTTCTGAAGACTCTAAAGACAAGCTCTGAAGATTCGGAAGACTTAAAGCAGAAAAGGATAACTCTCTTAAAGACCAAGTGCTGAAGTTCTGAAGACTGATTCCTAATGGACTTATTTAATTAACGGAAGACTTGAAGCATCAGATATTCTGCTATAAAGACTCCACTCATGCTTCATCAAATTTACATCAGAAGCCATTAAGTATCGAAGTCTAAATATTACCGTTGTGAGTTAATTGTACACACTGCCCAAGAAAAGATCTCCTCTGCAAAAAGAATATATGTCAGTACAACTCATTATATCACAACGTCTCTTTTCCAAAAAGCCAACAGTATTCTCTAACGGCTATATTTCTACTGGCTATTTAATGGAAAGAGTTTTTGCTTTCGATGTGTCGATCACTTGTAGAATTATGAACTGAATGTTCATCTACAAAATTAACCAAGTCATCGTGTGAAGATAGCAACAACGATGAGTTCTCGTTGTAACACTTAGAATATTCAAAGCTGTCATTATTTCACTTATGGCAATTGTTGTTGATTCTCCAAAGAACAAATCAACACAACAACAACAATCAAACAGAAGTTGTTGATGAAGAAGACAACAATTGAAGATCAGTCAAGTCATCAACCTACCTTCTCGTCAAAGCTCATTGAAGATCTGAAGCAAGGAGTTGTTGCTCAAAGCTTGCTCAACCAGAAGACGAAGAAGAAGAAGATCTACAAGATGTCAATAATCATAATATCTAAATACATCTTTGTAGTTTCTCAGGAAAGCAAGGAGTTGTTTGCTCAAAACTTGCTTGAACACATGTGTGTGTTCTTTGTACTTAAACCTATGATAAACTTGCTTATTAAGAAGCACAATTTGTAATCTCCAGTTTGCCAATTCAACTAGATGAATTGAGACTCCTCAAGTGAACGTTATATCCTGATGGTATCCCTAAACGGTTCAGCTGTGAGTTGAGACCCTTGAGTAGATCACGTGGTGATCAGATACTTGAGATGACAATGGTGTCGTACCTCGAAAAATACGATCCTCGCGATGGACGCGGAAAAAACTGTTCGAAACAGAGTCGCCACCGAAATTTATTCATTCCAAGGAAGGAATAGGAAAATATCGATAAAACCTTTAAAGGGATAAGAAAATGGTCATCGCAACCAAATTCAGGTTCGGGAGTCGGTTACGCAAGAGGGAAGGTATTAGCACCCTCTACGTCCGTTGTACTCAACGGGAACCTCTTGATTCGATTCGTGAGAAAGTTAGCTAGGTTTGTTTGTTATCTTCTAAAGGATTCGCTTATTAAAGGAGAAGGGGTGATTTTTTATTATTGTGCTCGGCAAGGATTAGAATCCTCGGGCCTATGTATTCCCTCGTGCAATGGGAAATTCAGAGCATTCGTAGTTCGTGGGACTATGGTTGGTTGGTGTTTTTTAGGCGAACGAGAGTTTAATTCGCATTCTAACTGCTAAACGTTGGCTTGTCTGCTCGTTAGGGGAGGCTGAAGCACGAGGTCATATGCGCGAAAGAATGGACTAAACAATGTTCTTTTTGTGAAAAAAGTTGTTTGATTTGAATTAAGTGTGTTAAGATTTGATTGAGAAAAAGAGTTGGATTTGGACGTGTTTTAAGGTTTCGGTCGCATGGAGGCAAGGAAAGGATAAATTTGATCGTATTGGACGTTTTAGAGGGGACAATTGCTCACACACGAGTAAGGGAACCCGCACCCAAGCAATAGGTGACAATTGCTCACACACGAGTAAGAGAACTCGCACACAAGCAATCGACGAATTAAGGTTTATGTCTTTTAGAAGTGTCAATTATTCACACACGAGTAAGAGAACTCGCACCCAAACAATCGAGGAGAAAGATCAAAGACTTGATCCCCCTCACATCACCTTTTAGGAAATTGTGTTTGAATGTATGATTAAGTATATTAAAGAGTTTGATTAAGAAAATAATTTGATCTGCGTGTGAATTAGGGTTTCGGTCGCACGTGGGCAAGGAAAGGAGTTTCATTCGTATTGGATGTTTTTATAGGTGACAATTGCTCACACACGAGTAAGAGAACTCGCACACAAGTAATCGACGACTTAAGGTTTATGTCTTTTAGAAGTGTCAATTGTTCACACACGAGTGAGAGAACTCGCATCCAAATAATTGAGGAGAAAGACCAAAGACTTGATCCCCCTCACTTCACCTTTAGTAAAAGTGTTTAAGTAAGGATTAAGTGCATTAAAGATTGATTTTAAAAGGGTTTGAATGTTTGTCGAGTTCGTGTGTTTTAAAGGCATCAATTGTCCACACACGAGTAAGAGAACTCGCACCCAAACAATTGAGGAGAAAGACCAAAGACTTGATCCCCCTCTTTTTCACCTTTTAAGAAATAGTGTTTAAGTATGATTATGTTTATTAATTTGACTTGAAAAATACTCGATGTTGGATCGAGGTTTGAATGTACGTGCGAAATGGTTGAGGATTATTGGAAAGGTGGTCCTAAAGGTTTAAGGTAAGGTCGATTGCGAGGCAAAAGCGCTCGACTTACAAGAGAAGTGGAGATACTTGATATGCGGATCAAGTGAATGCTATGGAGATTAATTGTATTTGATTTGTGAAAATACTTGACGTTGTGTCAAGCTTGTTTATTGTTGTAAAAAGGGATTGATTTTAATCTTATGGGAGAGGGGTGTAATTAATCAAGTGGGAATAATCGAGCCATGATTAAAATGAGTCAATCACATACACGTATACAAACCAAAGTAAAATGTAAAACACTTATCATTGTATGAAGCCCAAGAGGAGGCATTGTGAGGTCGATTGGGATCGTGAAAACGATCGACTTACAAGGTATGAAAATGGTTGACATAAAGTCACAATATTAGTTTGAAAAATATTTTTTGGTTTGAACAAGTATAATATGAATAACACACATATAATTAAAGCATGAAGTAAACCCACATGAAAAAATCATACACCTCACAAGGATTATAAATCAAACAAAGTGGGGGGAAGAAACATGCTTCTAACATGGATACAATCCTAGAATGAGGCATGAAAGATAAAATCGAGATTCTAGGGGTACCTAACGGAGAAGGTCCGTTGCCTCTTCAAAGAATGCAAAAAGGCTCAAGAATTGTTAGAAACTTCACCGTTGTCAATCCGATTAATCCTCAAGTGTCCAACGTCAAAAATCCACATCCAAGATAAACTTAGCCCAAAATCAAAAGTGCTAATCAAGAGAATCAGAAAGTTAGCAAGAATTACTAAAAGAAATCTAATCAAATTTGTCAACATAGACCAAAAAATCTAAATATCAAAACCAAATTATCCAATCTAAAATTCAAATTCTAGATAAATTCGAAACAAATAAACTAAACAAAACAATTAATCAAATCAAGATCAAATTAAAACCAAAATTTAAAATAACATCAAGATTTAATGTAACAAAAAGGTTAATAAGAAAATGATCACAAAATCTAATAAAAAAACCTAATTAAAACAATAGAACAAAAATTGAAACCATGGGTGCAGTAGGATTACAGAGGGTGATTTGAGAAACCCATGGAATCATCATGGTCCTCATAGCCCATTCATCCACATTAGAAAGGGTGACCCAACAAGAACAGAGGTGGAGAAAGAAATCAGGATGGGCGTAGAGTGATGTCCTCATGGGCTAAGCCCATTATTCACACGGTCCAAGCTTTAAGATAACAACAAAAACCCAACAAAAACAAGGCCATGGTGAAACACGGTTCACAAGCTCTTGGAAAGGACATGGTTTAAAAAACAACAGCAATATTATTTAGCATCGTATTCTTCCTCAAAAATAGAACAACGTGGTCAAAGAAAATTAAAGCTAAAAAAAGGAAATGGAGAAGAAAACGAGCAACACGGTCATGGATTCGAATTGCTTCCAACCCTCTTTTTAATGAGGTTCGTCCGATCTCTTCTTCCATTTCGAAACTCAGGTTCGATTCTCTTTGTTTCTTGCTCGTTACAACTTTAGATCGGGTCTTGTTTTTGGTCGGTTCAGATTTGTCACTAGAACTCTCTTCTTCTTCTCAGTTTTGTTCCTAGCTTTGATTAGGTTCTGGATTTTTCGGTTTTATTCAAGGAAGAAGAAAAAGGGTTGAGTTGATGTTGATGTTCAGATTTGGGGTGAAATTATGATGTAAAGTTGATTTGTTATTGAGTGGGTTGAAGGTTGTCGTGGTTGATTTGGAGAAGAGTGGAGATATGAGGTTGTGTTGAATGGGGTTTAATGTTATGGATCGGAGGAGAGAGTATTGAATAGCAGTTGCGCCGTTGAGAACCAACGGTGGTTTTGCTTTCCTCGTCGGATTTGAGTTACGCTTTGTGAGCTCGGTTTGTGAGGAAAAGCTTGAAGGTGTTAGGGAACAAACAGGACACTGTACGGCATCGTTTGGGTTACCATAGCTGAGTTATTGTTATGAGGCACGACACTGTTAACATTGTTGTCAAAGTTATCGAATCGATGCGTCGTTGATGTTGATGATGGAGGTGGCAGTGTGAAGATGAAGGTCGGTGAAGCTATAGAGAGTAATTTTTGGTTCGAAGTTTATGGTGAGGAAGAGATTGAAGCTGGGAAATGTAGCGGCGGATTCGACGGTAACACAGTTGTTGTTGAGGGTATGGTTTATGAAGAGGAATTATTTTTTTAGTGATGTTTGAAACCACAAGGTGAGCTATCTCAGAAATTTTTCTTATTTTCACAATCGTTCCCCCACTGTTCTATTCCTCTCCTATTTTAAAATCAAATTTCCAACCTTGCTTTGTCTTGTTGCCGTTGACAGGTCACTTTCTGGCTTTGTTTGAAAATTACAGGTCATTGTGTTGTTGCTATTATTGTAGCAGATGGAAGCAGGCATTGCGTATGGTTTTTGTAGAAGTTTTGGCTTGATACTGCAGTTGTCATTGTTTAGTTGCTGCAAGTTTTGGCGTGGCAAGGTTTAGAGCAGGTTTGCGTACGGTTTTGGAGATAGGTGTGTTGTCCTGTGGAGAGCAGGGTTTGTAGGTGCGTTGTGTAGCAGGGTTTTGGGGATATGGTGTGAGAGGTTGTATATGGCTTGGTCAATCACTATCATGTGTACAATTGATACAATTTTATTGTAGAATTTTCGGGTGAAGGTTGTAATGATTTTTGGTAATGATATTTTAATGGAAAATAAATATTGGAATGGAAATCTCTTAATTATGGATTTATGAAATGATAAGGATAATAATGGATAATTACAAAGGAATAGGTTTTAAATTGGACAAGAAATTGTTTAATATGGATTTCGAAAACAAAATAGAAAATGGATTAAAATGAAATAGATAATCGGATAGAAAATGAATATGAGAACGGTTATGGAAATGAAGTGGATTGGATATGGAAATGGGTAATTGGTTTAATTAAATGGATTTGAAAAGAAATATGGTTATTTATGATAAAAATGGATAATATAAAAAGTAAAAATGGATAAAGAAAAATGGGTTTATGGTAGAAATTAGATAAAAATAAAAATGAATATTTGTGGATAACTAAAAATAAGATGGATTAGATGACGGACATGGATTGTTTGGTTTATGAAAGTTTTGAATTGAATTGGATTTGAAAATTGGTTAAAAATGGATAAAGAAAAGTTGGTTATGGTGAAAATGAGGGTGTGACAGATGAAAATTAAATATAGGTAGGACAAATTTGGGGTATGACAAATGGCCGAGGGTCATTGTGTAAAATCCTGAAATATGGTCAGTAGCGTTATATTCATTGAGTTGAATCCCTGAACGGCTAGCTGTGAAATCCCAGCAGTGGGTCTGCTCGGTCAATGAACGTTATATCCTGTTGGATCCCTGAACGGTTCATTGGGTTGTTAGTCACAGTGCGGCTGTGCAAGTAGTTAGTCACCGGCTGTTACCCGTGCAAGTGTAATCATGATTTGGTTATAGTGGATTAAGTCCTTGTGTTCAAGGCGAAATCACCTGAGGAGGGTGGACTGGATTAGCCCGCGTGGTGAACCAGGATATATCATGTGTCCTTTATTCCTTTGCTTAGTATCTCTTTTTATGTTCCTGCTTTGAATATCAGAACCTCATATTAAGCAAAGTCAGAACCTTGCAGCCTATCTCTGATAAGCTTCCGCACTGCAAGTTCTGAGTATTGTATCTTATGAACAGAACTTATACGGTTCTCATACTCATTAGTTAATAGATCAGAATCTCTCAATGAACATTGAAGGTTCTTGAGTGTCAAATTAACAAGATGCGGAAAGTTATAAAAAGAGTAAATACATAATTCAAACCCCCATTTCTTGTGTCTTTCTCGCACCTTCAATTGGTATCAGAGCTCCGGTTCTATTATTGATTCACATCAAACACTTAACAGTGCCAGAAAAAGATCCAGACGTGGTGCGTAGAAGTACTCTTTGTGATATTGAAATCCACTTACAATTTCTGTAACAGTTCAGCAGTTAACTGTGTACAAAATTGTAATCAATCTGATTACGTCGTGAGCAAGTCACTGATTCTAGATGAAGCCTCACTAAAATTGAAGAATCAATTGATAATATGAATTCATCAGATAAAGAGAAGTATCTGTTGAATGCTCATTCTGGAAAATACGTGTGGATAAAACCACATATATGATTAAAAGATGAATCATCAGAAAGCAAGAAATCTTGTTTGCTGAAGATTAACTCATTATGAGTTTTTGAGATGTTTTCAAGAAACGGATTAGGTCCACCCTTGACTTTCTCGTTTAAAAAAACTCATTCTGGATCTCTTCATGTAAAGAAGGAAGATTGTTGTTCTAAGACCTTGAATTTCAGAAAGAAATCTGTTAAATTCAGAATCTGAAAAATTCAAATTATTAGAAATGATTCAATGTCAGAATCTAGAATAATCAAAAGAGTCAATGGAAAACTGAATCTCAAAGATTCAGTTGATTCCGAACGAACTCTTAACTGGTTCGGTGATCAAGCTCCAACAACCTGAAATCATCCTAGTAAAGATCAAATGTTGATAATCTGATTTTCAACAGATCAAGTGTTCTCAGAACCACTTGTGGTATGAAATTGGATGCTATCATTTCAGGTATCTAGGTTCTCCAACTGATGTCATAAAAGATGGCATAAAAGATGTTAGCTTGAAGAAATTAGTTAACTCTTAGATATGTGTGAACAACCCCAAATAAGTTGATCATCATTGTGAGAACAAGAGGTTCATGCAAATCAAGTCTAGTGATGTACACATGAGGCATGATGATGTTCTAGTTCTGAACAAGTTCTGAAACAACCTTGAGGAACAAAGTCAGAAGTTGATATGTCAACTCCTTCCTGAATAACCTCTCAAAGATTCTCACTGAACTGGTGAAATCAATCATTTTTCAAAGAGAATAAACTCTCACAAACACAAACTGAATTCGGGCTATGAAAGAAGAACTCAACCAATTCTCAAAAGTTTGTTGTTTAAGATTCGGATCCATATCTCAAGAACTGTATCAGAACTAAACAGGTTCTATGGATCAAGGAAATGAGAAGTGAGAAACATTCAAAACAGATGTAATATGTTATTTATGAATGGGGTCATCAAATAAAATTTGCTGTTCACTCAATATTTCTCCCACGCATACGAATATCGCCTTATCAAAAAGGATTGCATGGAATTGGCTTAGTTCAACTACAATGGTCACTCTGATCATACTAAGTCCCAATCTCGGTTACTGTAACCTGGAGAACTAAATGACAAGGTTGAACAGGAAAAGAGAGAGAAAGCTATGATCCAACTAGGATCACCTTCCAAGAAAATATTCTCTTCAGAAGTCAGAAGATAAGCTTATCTTGAAGAACCCAAGAGACATCTGCAGCTTACTCGGAAATATGCAGAAGCAGAAAGATGCTAAAAGCAAGCCAAGTCTGAAAGGTCTAAGGTACACTTTTCTTTTCACTAATAATTTGTTAAAGTCATGAGATGCCTTAATTAGAATTCTTTCAAATTTATCATAGCATGTTTTACTAGATAATTATATAGGAATTCTTACATGTTTCTTTAGGGAAATATTCAACCAATAGAAAATCTGTTAAGCATAGATGAAAAGAAATTGCTAAATCCAAGAAAACCCTTTAACAAAAACTACACGCAAAAGATACAATCATCATTGCACAACATATCTCTGACAACTTAATAAGATCTTACTAAAATCTTTTGAACTGACCTATATCTTTCCTAGACTAGGCATAAATCAATCTACACACTTACTCTATAAAGTCACGTCTCCCTCCCTAAAACTCCAAGCCTTTTTGTCCATCCACTATCATGCCTCCACTAACCTTTCTCGGTAATCCAAACCTTCTTGAACTCATTCCTGAGAAACGATTCTCATTCAGTACTCCTTCACTCTCAAGAGACAATGCATGTAGTATAACAGATATTTTGTATACTCAACAATGGACTAGGTACTCCATGATACTAGAAAAACATATCTATGTAAATCTGGTCAAAGAATTTTGGAAACATGCCAATCTTGATGTTGAAAGAAATTGCATCACTTCCTATGTTTTTGAAATCCCTATTGACATCAACCCATTTTCAGTAATCCTTGCAACTGGATGTGAGGATGCTGGAATTCATGTTAAGTTTGACAAACACAATTTCTTTCCTGCAAGAAATTTTGCTTCCCTTCACAACTTATCTTCCAGATACATACCATACAATCCTGAGAATCTCCTACCAACTCCCAAAGCCTGGTACAAACTCATGTTGTCAAACTTTCTTCCCAGAATAGATAACAATAATCTAATTCGTTTTCACGACCATAAGTTCATTTATTTACTAATGAATGACTTTCGGATAAATTTATCACACTCAATCTTCAACTGTCTTTGGAAAACCATTATTGAGTCTCGGAACCTCACAAAATCCTACATTCCTTATGGAAGAGTTTTGTCTGAGATTTTCTTCAGAGATGGAACTGTGGACATGATCAAGGAAAGAATTGAAGAAGATGGTCCTGAAGAGTTTCCAGAAAACTGTCTGTTAAAGACATATTGTGAAGTCTTTAGTGACTAGAGAAACTATGTTAATTGTGCTTCAATTGCTTTATTTGTGCTCAATTATCCTTAGACTATTTAAGAAAAACGTATTGTCAAATCTATGATCATTAATTATAGTATCTCTTCAAACAATAAAATGTTCCATAGAAAATAAGCCTTATTATAATTTTACAGTTAAAACTTAAAAATATTAACCTACTAAAATTATTTTTTGTAAACTCAAATTTATTACCGTCATTAATATACCCAACTCATTGACCACTCATCGAAAAGCCATCCTTAACTCTAGTATCCTTCCCAATAAATAGACAACTCACTCGTCTTTTTAGCTACACGCGTTTACATCTCTCTATATCCCCAAGATTTAATACAATATCTAGGAAATAACAAATCAAATCCTATCTCCAAAAGCAATCATCATACTTCATCCTAACTCACCCATAAAAGGTAGGATTCCTCTCTCCGTCTTTCAACTCTCAAATACAAAACTCTAAACTTACTAAGAACAATGAACTCTCGAAGGAGTGGACCAACCTTCCGTGGAAACACGAAAATCTACACCTTATTCGTGAAAAGAAACTCAACCTTGCTCATCCCGGAGAAAATGACTTGGAGATACTTAGAAGCATGCAAGCCCAATCTTGGCAAGGCTATTACGCTCTCCTATATGGTCCCATCTTTCCAAACCTGGTTAAAGAGTTCTGGAAATTTGCCAGAGTTAGCAACGATGGAAAAACCATCTGGTCGGAAGTCTACCTTCAACCGATTACTGTCTCTGTCTCCTCGATAGAGAAAATCACTGGTTGCATCTCCTCCGGAGTCACGATTGATGACTATCAATCAGATCTAAGCCTGGTGAATCAGTGCAAAATCTTATTTGACGATTCAAGGCCTTATGAACCAAACAACCCTGAGAGGCTTCTCCCCTTTCCAAAAGCTTGGTTCAAATTTTCTATGACCAACCTTAGTCCTCGTACGACTCCTGAGAACGTTCTAACGCACAACGACATAATCCTTATCTTTCTTCTAACTCATCATGTTACAATAGATCTCCCTAAAACCATATTTAATCATATGAAACAATCTATCAAAATCTCCAGAAACAAAGTACAGGCTTTCATCCCATATGGAAGAATAATTTCAGAAATACTTCTATAAGAAAAGGCCTGGGAGTTAATTATCAGACTTGAACCTCATACTTCTCGTGTCGAAATCGGGTGTGAAACCATGAACAGTGTTGAGGATTCTGATGATTAAGGTGGTGATGTTCATTTAGCAGCTGCTATGTTTTGTCTTTAAATCGTTATGTACAATCACCATTGAATTAATGAAAATGTCTTATTTGTCTCTTAGATAATTTAACCAGCATTAGAAATCAAAATGGCCAAATTAAAAGAAACTCATTAATTTATCCCATCTAGGAAATCGCGTACAAAAGGCTACTTCTCTATTTTTTGAAATTTCTCAGCTGTTCAACTCTCTTGAAATACGCATACGGTCGTTAGACTAATAAACTTGCAAGGAACATCTCAATCCTTCATAACACGGAAATACGTAACTCTAAAAGTTCCTCTCTTATAAGAATTTGGTTTTGTCAAGTCCAAATCTGTATCTGTTTGTTCGTATTTAAATCCTTATCCAATATATGTTTAAACACAATTAGCCTGTTTAATGAGCTTCTTATTTGGTTATGTCCAAATTGTTCTTCTGATTACGCCATAATGAAAATTAGTTGCTTTTAAGGTACCTGAACACTGTTTCACTTCTCTCACAAGTGGCTTCCATCCTTCAATTAAATACATACTGAGTATGGATGTTTTTCCCTAAAATGAGTCTAAATGCTTCTAAATGTTTAAATGACTCTGTGACTCTGTAACTGAATATAAATGACTACATGCTTAAATGCTTATATGCCCTAACACTTTTTGATGATGTCAAAAAGGGGGAGAAATATATTAATTTTGATTGAAAGAAGGAAATCTGAAAGAATGCAGAACTCAGGGGAGATTACCCAGAAGACCAAAATGCAAATCTAAATTCTTCATATAGCCTGAAACTCAGGGGGAGTATCTCAAAAGACAGTTTCTGATATACAGCGAAGCTATGTTTATCAGTCAAAGAACTGCTCTAATTCTGTGCTAAATTGAATCTACTGAAAAGTAGAAATGCTTCAAACGACTCTGAAGATAACAAGCTCTGATATGACAACAAAGGAAACTGAGTTCTGAAGATCTATAAATGGAAGTTCTGTTGAACTAGTCCAGATGCTAAAGACTCTTCGTTTTCTTAAGGACAAGATATAAAAGTAACTCTTTTCTATTTCTGTTCTGGCAACTCAAGATGTTACTCTGTATATCTTTGGATTATATAAAATCCTAGATTATCTCAGATAAAGCTTTGAGGATAACTCATTCAGGGGGAGCTGTTGTTCCACACTCTGAATTTGTTTGCTTTGGTGATTACCTTGTATAAAATGTTCAATCAAAATACTTGGTTTTGTCATCATCAAAAAGGGGGAGATTGTGAGAGCAAGAATTGTCTCTACAAGTCAATCTATGTTTTGATGATAACAATAAGTATTTGTGAAAGAACCATTTTATGGTCTAACGTGTGTTGTGTGCAGATCATAAGAACTAAAGACATCAGAACCAACATACACCAGCGCGAAGTTACTATGTGTGACTAAAGTCGCGAGAAGCAAGAACACTTGTTTATCTTGTCATAATCAGCCATATCCAAGGATGCCAAGATTGCTGTTGCAATGCTCTTGTAGATGGTCTCTGAAAGTGATCAAGATTCTGAAGATAGCGAAGCTTCTGAAGAAGTACACTCAGAAAGAACCAAAGTTCTGAAGACTCCTATGACTTGAAGTTCTGATCGCTGAAGGCGCTGAAGACCAAGTGCAGAAAGATTATGAAGACTGACGAGTTCTGAAGATTAAGGTCTCAAACAAGAAGTTCTGAAGACTCTGAAGACAAGCTCTGAAGATTCGGAAGACTTAAAGCAGAAAAGGATAACGCTCTTAAAGACCAAGTGCTAAAGTTCTGAAGACTGATTCCTAATGGACTTCTTCAATTAACGGAAGACTTGAAGCATCAGATATTCTGCTATAAAGACTCCACTCGTGCTTCATCAAATTAACATCAGAAGCCACTGAAGTATCGAAGTCTAAATATTACCGTTGTGAGTTAATTGTACACACTGCCCAAGAAAAGATCTCCTCTGCAAAAAGAAGATATGTCAGTACAACTCATTATATCACAACGTCTCTTTTCCAAAAAGCCAACAGTATTCTCTAACGACTATATATCTACTGGCTATTTAATGGAAAGAGTTTTTGCTTCTGATGTGTCGATCACTTGTAGAATTATGAACTGAATGTTCATCTACAAAATTGACGAAGTCATCGTGTGAAGATAGCAACAACGATGAGTTCTCGTTGTAACACTTAGAATATTCAAAGCTGTCATTATTTCACTCATGGCAATTGTTGTTGATTCTTCGAAGAACAAATCAACATAACAACAACAATCAAACAGAAGCTGTTGATGAAGAAGACAACAATTGAAGATCAGTCAAGTCATCAACCTACCTTCTCGTCAAATCTCATTGAAGATCTGAAGCAAGGAGTTGCTGCTCAAAGCTTGCTCAACCAGAAGACGAAGAAGAAGAAGATCTACAAGATGTCAATAATCATAATATCTAAATACATCTTTGTAGTTTCTTAGGAAAGCAAGGAGTTGTTTGCTCAAAACTTGCTTGAACACATGTGTGTGTTCTTTGTACTTAAACCTAGGAGAAACTTGCTTATTAAGAAGCACAATTTGTAATCTCCAGTTTACCAATTCAACTAGATGAATTAAGACTCCTCAAGTGAACGTTATATCCTGATGGGATCCCTGAACGGTTCAACTGTGAGTTGAGGCCCTTGAGTAGATCACGCGGTGATCAGATACTTGAGATGACAATGGCTGAGGGTCATTGTGGAAAATCCTGAAATATGGTCAGTAGCGTTATATTCATTGAGTTGAATCCCTGAACGGCTAGCTGTGAAATCCCAGCAGTGGGTCTGCTCGGTCAATGAACGTTATATCCTGTTGGATCCCTGAATGGTTCATTGGGTTGTTAGTCACAGTGCGGCTGTGCAAATAGTTAGTCACCGACTGTTGCCCGTGCAAGTGTAATCATGATTTGGTTATAGTGGATTAAGTCCTTGTGTTCAAGGCGAAATCACCTGAGGAGGGTGGACTGGATTAGCCCGCGTGGTGAACCAGGATATATCATGTGTCTTTTACTCCTTTGCTTAGTATCTCTTTTTATGTTCCTGCTTTTAGTATCAGAACCTCATATTAAGCAAAGTCAGAACCTTGCAGCCTATCTCTGATAAGCTTCCGCACTGCAAGTTCTGAGTATCATATCTTATGAACAGAACTTATACGGTTCTCATACTCGTTAGTTAATAGATCAGAATCTCTCAGTGAACATTGAAGGTTCTTGAGTGTCAAATTAACAAGATGCGAAAAGTTACAAAAAGAGTAAATACACAATTCAAACCCCCCTTTCTTGTGTCTTTCTCGCACCTTCATGTATAACACATTGGAAATTGTTGACCTCTTGCCATCTTTCCTCATAATCAGGACACCACCAACACCTTCAGCTGCTAGAGTGTTGTCATTTGCAAACTTCACCATGTTCTTCGATGAGGGCTTCATGTTGACAAACCAATCTTTCCTTCCAGTCATGTGTGATGAGCATCTTGAGTCCAAGTACCACTGATCTTGGAATCTTTCTTCATCTCTTGTTGTGACCATCAGCAACGTCTCTTCTTCTTCATGTTTCGCCAGCTTTGCATAAGTTTCTTGATTTTTCTTCTTTTCTGGACAGTCACTAAAATAATGGTCATACTTCTGACAATTGAAACACTGAATGTGACTTTTGTCAGATTTTTTACCACCACCTTTTCCTCTACCTGCATCACCACCTCTTTGGTTGCCTTGATTCCAGGGTTTTCTCTTATTCGACCAGTTTCCTCCTCTATCTTTGTTGCCATTCCAGCTTCCTTTTCCTTTCCTTTCCTTTTATGACTTCGCCTGTAAAGCCATATCAATCTTCGACTTTCCTGTAGCTCTTTCAGCCATCCTTTGTTCATGAGACTCAAGCGTCCCTTGAAGCACTTCCTTCATGTCGCTCCCGGGATTTTCATCCTAGTACAAACGCGAAAGTGGCACCAAAACAGAGTCGCCAGCAATGTGTATTTATCCCAAGAGAGGGAAAGGAAACACCGCATAAACCTGAAGGAAGGAAAGAACATGGTCTTGCGACCAAAAGAACTGAGTTCGGGAGTCGGTTACGCGAGAGGAAGGTATTAGCACCCCCTCGCGTCCATCGTACCCGATGGGATCCACGCTTGCTTGTCTCGATCAAAGGGTGTAAGAAAAGATACTGGAAAAAGGGAACAGGAAAGGGAAAGGAGAGAGAAAGAGAAAGAAATGTAGGGAAAATAAAAGAAGTGCTCGCATGGGCCCTACCCCACTGCCTACGTATCTCATCGGGAGCATGAGAATCAGAGCGACGTAGTTCCCCTCACTAGGGAAAGTTGTTTGTGTTTTTTTAGAGAACGGCTTACGTTCTAGCTCAGGTGTTGCAGGCTCGCTGGTCCGAGTGCGTTACCGTCTTGCAAGAGAACGAGTAGAAGCACGTTCGTACGCTGAGAGTGAGTGAGGTGAGAAAAGAATTCCCGAAGGAAAGACGTTATTGTTTGTTTTTGTCTTTTAAGAGTTTTTTCATTTATTTGCATATGATAGTGTATCTGAATCTTAGTCATTGGAATGTGTACATTCTCGCATTCCAAGATGGAATGAGTAAGAAAGCACACTAAGGGTGAAGAAGACCCCCACACTTAGTTCCAATTGTCAAGGTTCAAACACACTAGCATACTTGTGTTTATTAAGTGTTTTTGTTGATTAAGAAATGAAGAAGTGTTTTTTATTTGTACCTTCAACAAGTATTGCATTTATGTCCCTCATACAAGATCAAATGTTTAACACATTAACCCAAGATGGGCTATATGCTATACATTCTAAGATTATGAGAGAAGACCCCTTATAACCTTTTCTTTATATGAAAGGCCTAAATGCAATAAATGCCTACCTTTATTAGATATTTTGAATTTTCTTTGAGATGAGAAAAGAGACTCAAGAGAGGATAAAGGTAAAAATCTATATGGACTAAGACTCAATCCTAATTGATTAGTTAAGGGAGTGATCCTAAGGTTTGTGAGGTTTCAACCTAAAGTCTAAAGAAAGAATGAATTAAACAATTCACTTCTAAAGTAGAAGATGAATTGTAATTCACAAAGGGAAAGTGATGAGTTATTAAAAGAAAGCACATAAGTGCTTAACAAAACATAAAATGGAATTGTAGAAGAGAAAGGATAGAAGTTGAATGTGGATTCCTTATCCACACTCAATTGAAACTTACCAAAGCCCCTACATGGTTAGTAAACATGTATAAGAAGTGTAAGAAGTAAAAGAACATGTAATGCATCATAACACTCAAAAGAATTAAATGAGAAATCAAATCCTAGAGCCACAACCAGAATGTACATCATATGGAAAACAAATGGTTATTATCATGCAAGTCCAAGTGGATAGGCAACAAACATCATCCTTGGCATTAGAACATGCCACCATAAGAAAAGGGAGAATGAAAGATGAAGGGAAAAAGAAGAAATGTGCATAAATGGAACATGTAATCCATGTATCAGAATTGAAATGAAATGAAAAATGATTCACAAACATCTCACAAGTATTCATGCATGACACATCAAAGCATTTAAGAAGTGATAGAAGAAGTAGAATTGAAATGGAAGTTCAAAAGAAAACACAAGTACAAACACCTCATGTTAAAGGTGCACAAGGTTTAAATGAAAGTCAACATGCAAGGATGACATATAATATGTACCAATGACCTATAATGTCAAGTGAATGGTTCACCAAATATGCAAATGATCATGCCATTATGTACAAAAGAAAACATGTAAACATGCACAAAAGATTACAATGATATGACATGTTATAATGCTTTAAATGAAATGCATCAAACAAAAATCAAATGGCCTCATGAAAATTATGAAAACATGGTATTGAAGTTCACTAATCAGAGATGAATCACATATCAAAGTAGCATGCAAGGAACCAAGGCAAAATGATGTCAAACAATGCACTATGGTCAAATAGGCATATCATACAAAGTAGCACAAAAGTGAACACCAAACATGCCATAAAATGACCTAAAAAATCAAATAAAAATCACTTAACATACCTCAAGATGCTAATGACTCAATGCAAAAAGAAAAGCATCAAAACAATTTTTAATGATCAAGAACAAAATTAAACAAGATCATGTACCACATTAAGAATGCACACCAAAGAAATTCAAAGAAAAATATAGAACAGGGGCAAAAATGTCATAAAATCAAGAAACAAAATCATGAAAATTTTTCTAAATGTTTTAAGAAGGCTCATGAATTTTTGTGGAATTTTATGATGCTATTTAGTATTTTTAAAAATTAAAAAGCAAACGTGTAGAAAAATGGAAAAATAAAATGCAATGAAATGAGGGAAGGGGGTGCATGCCTAGTAATTATTCAGTTCAAAATCATTGGGCCTTGAAAACATGGGGTGTGGATATCAATCTGGCTTAGGTCCAATAAGCGCGCAAAACACCATAACTAGCATGTTCTTCAGTCAACATAGTCAAAGCAATCCAAGCCATCAGATTAAGTCATAGTCAAACAAAAGTCAAAGTACACAGATCCAACACACGCGCATGAGGTCACACACAAATTACCATGTACTGCATCACACAATGTTTAAGTAAAATCAGAAATTAGGCACATGACTTGCACGTGAATTTTAATGTGCTGTCAACATGGTAGCCACACGATCACACACATCCAACGGTCACGACTTAAAATGCACTAAACCCTAATTCAAACCCTCACCGGCCGGAGAGGGACCTCCGGTCACCTTCTCCGGCCACTCTCCGGCGACTGCAACTTCCAAACCATCCAAAAAATCACTTGGCATACATCAAAATAAAGAGGAAATCACGTACATTCCAAATCCATCAATGAAATCATCAAACCATTCACATACAGCAAGAAACAAGCACGAACATATTGCCCTAAGTTTTTGGATCTAGGCTTCTAAGAAGCTCTATCAACTAGACAGTGTTCAAATGCTCCTAGTGAGCTCATATCATCATGAAAATAACAAAATAATCAAGAAAATGCGTATGAAATGTTTGAGTGTTTTGGAACCTGAACTTGCAGTTCCTTGAGATTCTTGAGAAAATCAGAGAAACACTTGGTCTGGAGCTTGATTTGGCCAAATAAAGGCGTATGCTCTTGAAATCGCGCAGAAAACCAAATTGAAGCTTCAACTGAATTGAAGTGAAACTGGATTAATTGAACTTATCCACTCTTGTTCTTGATCAAAACTGAACAATGATGATTGTGGAGATGAGATGTAGAAGGAAAATTTGATGAATCCGTGTGAGCTCAAAGAGAGAGAGAGCAGAGAAAAAGTTCAGAGAAGAGAGAGTGTTTTTGAGAGAAAGAGTGAGAATCCAGTTCAAAATGAATTTGTGAAGAGAAGTTTTGTTTTATACTATGAGTTAACCATGGTTTAGTGAGTTGGTTAATTGAGTTAAGGTGGTTAAAGTGAGTCCACCCTAACTAACTGAGTCAAGTTAGTTAGGGGGCGAGTTAGATTGGCAATGATAAGGTGGTGGTGGTTCATGACAGTTATGGTGGAATTGAAAAGGTGAGGGCATGGCTGTGATATCAGAAACTTGCTTAGCAAGTTTGCTTTTTCCAATTTCATGCAAGGCACGTGCTAGTGTGCATAGTGTAGGTGAAATGTGTTTGGTTGAAAGAGGAAATGGTTGGACAGTATGAGCAATGCACGGGTGAGTGTTATGACAATCAACAACAACATTTGTTTTTTTTGGTTTTTCATGACAGTTAAGAACAAATACAGCAGTGGTTGTTTGAAGATGATTTTCTCTCTTGTTAGTGAATGATTCAATGAGGTTTAGGTGCCAAATGAAAGATAGAACATCATAGAACATGATTGATGTTGATTTTGGATTGAATTAAGGCTTAGAAGTTGGTGAAAAATAGCTTGGAACATCAGGGTTTGGAACTGATTTGTGGGCGTGGCAAGCAAGTCATGGCATGGCAACTTGGCACACAAAATTTCAGCACAATCAACATGACCTTGAACCAATATATCTCCACTATAACTTGATCAAATTGAATTTTGTCCAACATGAGTATTGAAGATGACACTACAAGGAACAACTTTGATGTTGAAAAGTTTTCCATTTGAAGCCTCTAATCATGAGTAATTGATCAATACATTTGGCCCACCAAGTGTTTGAGAAAATGACTGCGCGCGTGCCTTGAAAATCTTGGTCATGACCTAGTTTTGGACCTACTTTGCTCAAACTTTGATCAATCATATCTCACTCAATTTTTATCCAATGGAGATGTTCCACATATGGATGTGAAGCTTAAAACAAGATCTTTTGTTGTGGCCGAGTGGAATTTTCATTTGGTGCTTCAATTTTAAATGGCCTTGGTTCAAACTCTGATGCAAAATGGCCAAAACTTGCTATTTTTAGTAACCCTTCCTCTTCCAAAAATGGCAACTTTCCACCTCTTGATTTTTTCATGATTCCTTTGGAGTTTCTTGACCAAATTTTGTACATTGGACATATGTAACATGAATTTCATGATTTTGGGCTCAAAAAGTCAAGAGTTGACTTTTTCCTCTGATTATTTGACTTGGCCCCAATTTTCCTGATTTCTGATTTTTCTCCCAATTGAAACACTTCCAAAACCAATTGAGAGGCAATTTTCCATACACATACACTTAAGAACATGTAGAATACCATGACATCAAGTTTTGTCCAAAAAATCAAAGATTCCCTGATTTAATGGGAAACCCTAGTTTTGGTGCCCACCTCCTAGGAGAAAAATGTGCAGTCTTCAATTTCAAATTCCTCAGAGTATGTTGTGTACCTTCTTAAAGGATGATGATATATGCCATTTGAGGATGATTTTGGATCAATGAGCTATCTCTTTTGAGGGTTTTCCTTCAGTTTTTGAACATCTTGCATAGTGAAAGATGTAATGCTTCAATCTCCCATTGTATCTCTCATCCTTGAGGTTGTGGATGATCAATTGAGATGGTATGAGACATGAAAGACCTCTTGGCTTGCTTTAAGGAAACTTGATTGACCTTTTTGTGCTTTGAATGATCCCTTGATTGTCCCCCTTCCACCTGATCACATGCCCTGATGGTAAGAAGGATGCCATGCTTCATTTTTCTATTTTAAATGCAATGTAATGTTAATGAGGTGGATATGATATGATAAATGATAATGCCATGCTATGATGACAAAGAGGGAGAGCAAATTTTGGGGTATTACAGCTGCCCCTATTCAAGCGCTGTAGACCTGAATGCCTGAAAGCAATTGCTTTCGGACTTTCAAGGTATATAGTGATTGAATACCAAATATAACCAAAAATTTGCTCTGGATGATGAGGAGGAAACTCCCCCGACATTGCTGGATTGAATCTTCAATGAAACATTGTCGGAGGAATCTGTCTTTTGAACGACACCAGACGACTACTGGCTCGCCGCATTACTGGTAAACTTTCACAATGTCTTTTATGCAATTCCAGACGACTACTGGCCTGCCACGCTACTGGTGGACTTTGATAACGTCTTTTGAATGACGCCAGACGACTACTGGCTTGCCACGCTGCTGGTGGACTTTAATAATGTCTTTTATGCAACTCCAGACGACTACTGGCCTGCCACACTGCTGGTGGACTTCAGAAATGTCTTTTTGAACGACGCCAGACGACTACTGGCTTGCCACACTACTGGTGGACTTTAATAATGTCTTTTATGCAACTCCAGACGACTACTGGCCTGCCACGCTACTGGTGGACTTTAGAAATGTCTTTTTGAACGACGCCAGACGACTACTGGCTTGCCACACTACTGGTGGACTTTAGAAATGTCTTTTTGAACGACGCCAGATGACTACTGGCTTGCCACACTGCTGGTGGACTTTAATAATGTCTTTTATGCAACTCCAGACGACTACTGGCCTGCCACACTACTGGTGGACTTTGCAGCTTCGTGCCACCCGAAGATGGACTTTTGCCAATCCACTGTTGGACTTTTGCCACCCGAAGACGGACTTTTGCCAATCCACTGTTGGACTTTTAGAATATGCCACCCTTAGATGGACCTTTCGCCAATCCACTGTTGGACTTTTGCCACCCGAAGACGGACTTTTGCCAATCCACTGTTGGACTTTTAGAATATGCCACCCTTAGATGGACCTTTCGCCAATCCACTGTTGGAATTTTGCCACCCGAAGACGGACTTTTGCCAATCCACTGTTGGACTTTGCTAACGTCTTTTAACAATGTCAGACGACTACTGGCTTGCCACACTACGGGTGGACTTTCGCAAAATTCCAATACTGGATTACACTCTGCATCCGTGTCGACATCTCTGCCGACTTTGCTGAGGAACAATGATCAATGACTTGACTTTAGAGGTTCCTAAGAGGATAGCATCTCTGCTGGATAATAAATGAACAATCCGTCTGCTTCGAATTGTCAAGTTTGCCAAAAATAAATTGGACTTGAAGAATAATAAATCTGCCAGTAATCACTTCATCTGCTGGGGGAATGAATTCTGGTCACAACGATTCCGCTGGGGATGAGAATTTCTTTGCATGGCGTCTTGCTAGGGAAGAAAAGTCATAAAACTCTGCTTGGGGATCTATCCAATCCAGGACCCTTTGTAGGGGTTATCCACCTTCTGACCCGGCTGGGGAAAGACTGTACCATCCTTGTTGAGGAATAGATTCTGCCGATCCTATAAACCTCTGCGAGGAGAACAAAAACTCAGCTGGGGAGTATTGCTGACAAGATTCGATGCTGACCTCTGTGGGGGATCATTACCAGAGACACAATCTTGCTGGGGATCAGGGCTACTCTGCCAGAGATATGCAAATCCTGGTTAGAACATTCCACTGCAACTTGCTAGGAAAGAGTCCTTAGAGATCTGTTGGGGAAACCCAAAGCAAATCCACAGTAGTCTGCCGAAGAATATGACTGTCAAGCTTAGGATAAGTACCACAATGCCCCATGTTAGGCGAGCTTCCCTTTAGACAATTCCGTTAGGGATGACGAGTTTATAACAAACTCTGCTGGCGGAAACTGCTTTAAAACGTCTCGTGCTGGGGAATGCCTTTTGAGAGGATTTTACAGAAGACCAACTGTCCTCAAACTCTACTGGGGATGATCAACACTTCATGATGGGGAACAAACATGCCCCATGCTTGGACAAACCAACAGTTTGTCCTCGAAGAAGATGTCATAAGAGGATTTTACAGAAGATTTAGCCTCTTCAAACTCCTGCGACTTCGCTGGGGATAATGACCATCAGTTTCGGTGTCGACGAGACCACTCTTTTGGGGAACCTGTGACCGTTATCGACACAGAAAAGCTTGTAGCTGTTGGAAGTACTGTATGAGAGAATCGACTTAATAAGATACAGCGGTACCCAGTTGAACTTAATTCACTGAGATCGAACCATTATGAGCGACCGTCGACCGAGCGAGGAACGCCGACCTCCTTACCCGTAATTGCCCCAGTCTTTTGCGTGGGGTAATTGATTACTGGTCTTGTGCTTAAAACCATCTGCACCTACTACCTGCAACAAAAGAATATGCACACATGCCCCGAATATTGCGTGGCTAGAATCCACCATCCGGGAATATTCAACATTCAAAGTAATTTCAAATGTTTTTTTCCACGCATGTTATTGCAAGGCCGCCATGTTTTCAAATGCAATGTTTTATCAAAATTAGGACGTTTTTGCAAACAAAGCAATAAAACAAAAATAGGAAGCTTTTTATTGAAATTCAATTTATTGACTGAGAGCCCAGAATAGGCAATTACATCCGGAAGCAATCCCTGGAAAGAGGTGATCGCTGAAAATTGAGAAAAGAAACTATCCTAATGGCAATGTGAAAACGGACTTCCACTGAGTTTCCATTCTGTTATGACCAGTATGTCTTCAAAACTCCCCGACCTTGCCTTCTGAGGAATGATCAGACCGATTCCTATCTTTCAGAATGTCAGTTGTTCAAACGATAATGGGGTACAGATAACTCAGACCGTAGTCATTCGCTTAAATCCCTCTTTTGTGTGGACCGCCCTTTCAGGTTTTCGATCCACCAGGATACCCTTTTTTGCCTAAGTTGCCCTTTCGGGTTTTCAACTTACCGGGTGTACAATTTTCTTTTCAATTATATCCCTAATTTTTGCCCGAACCTTATTCTGTTTTTGGTTCGCCGGGACGCCCTTTTTTGCCTGGATTTTTTTATTTTTATTATCCAGCGGGTCTATTCATGCGAAGTATTTTTTGACTACATCCGAGTTGACAGGGGATGAAAAGTCTTCGCCATCCATGGTTGTAAGCAATAAAGCTCCGCCCGAAAAGACCTTTTTAACCACGAATGGACCTTCATAGTTAGGAGTCCATTTGCCCCTGTGATCTGTATTGGGAGGAAGGATCCTTTTGAGTACCACATCTCCGACTTTGTAAACCCGAGGACGCACATTTTGGTCAAATGCCTGCTTCATTCTGCGCTGATATAGTTGCCCATGGCATACAGCCGCCAATCGCTTTTCCTCAATAAGGCTCAACTGATCAAATCTGGCTCGTACCCACTCAGCCTCATCTAGCTTAACATCCATCATGACTCTGAGGGACGGAATCTCCACTTCAACCGGTAGTACTGCCTCCATGCCATATACAAGTGAGAATGGGGTTGCCCCAGTGGACGTGCGTACCGGCGTTCGATACCCATGCAAAGCAAATGGTAACATCTCATGCCAATCTTTGTACGTGACAACCATCTTCTGCACAATCTTCTTGATATTTTTGTTGGCCGCTTCGACCGCGCCATTCATCTTTGGGCGGTACGGAGAAGAATTGTGATGTTCGATTTTGAAGTCCCGGCATAACTCAGTCATCATCTTATTATTCAAATTAGAACCATTATCAGTAATGATTCTTTCGGGAACTCCATATCGGCAAATGATATCCCGTTTTAAGAAACGAGCGACCACTTGTTTTGTAACATTGGCATAGGATGCGGCTTCAACCCATTTGGTGAAGTAATCAATTGCCACCAAGATGAAACGATGACCATTGGAAGCTGTAGGCTCAATCTTTCCGATCATATCAATGCCCCACATGGCAAACGGCCAAGGCGACGACATGATACTCAACGGATTTGGAGGCACATGCACCTTATCTGCATAGATCTGGCATTTATGGCATTTGCGGGCATATTTGCAACAATCTGACTCCATAGTAAACCAATAATATCCCGATCTTAACAACTTTTTAGCCATTGCATGCCCTCCGGCATGGGTACCGAAAGAGCCTTCGTGCACTTCAATCATCAACAAGTCTGCTTCATGTCTATCCACACATCTAAGCAGGACCGTGTCAAAATTTCTTTTATACAGCACGCCATCTTTGTTCAAGAAGAAACTACCAGCTAACCTTCTCAACGTCTTCCTGTCTTTGGACGATGCCCCGGGCGGGTACTCTTGACTTTTCAAGAAACACTTAATGTCATGAAACCATGGCTTGTCATCAGACGCTGCATCGACCGCAAACACAAATGCTGGTCTGTCAAGGCGAGATACCTCAATCTTAGGTACATGGTTCCATCCTTGCACTTTGATCATGGAAGACAAAGTGGCCAAGGCATCAGCGAACCTATTCTCATCTCGAGGAATATGGTACAGTTTCACGGTTGTGAAAAATGTCAGCAATCTCCTTGTATAATCTCTATACGACACTAGATTTGCTTGGTGCGTGTACCAACTCCCTTTCACTTGATTGATTACCAAAGCTGAATCACCGAATATATCAAGGGTTTTAATCCGTAGATTAACCGCCTCCTCGATCCCCATTATACAAGCTTCGTACTCTGCTTCATTGTTGGTGCATTCGAAAGTTATTCGTGCAGTGAAAGGCATATGAACACCTTCCGGCGTGATAAGAACTGCTCCAACTCCGCACCTATTCATATTGACAGCCCCATCAAACATCAGACTCCATTTGGATTCAGGGTCTGGCCCCTCCTCCGGAAGTGGTTCCTCGCAGTCTTTAGCTTTGAGAAACATGATGTCCTCATCAGGGAAGTCAAATTTCATGGGTTGGTAATCATCAATCGGCTGTTGCGCAAGATAGTCGGACAAGATACTTCCTTTGATGGCCTTTTGTGAAGTGTACTGAATGTCATACTCTGTCAAGACCATTTGCCACCGTGCAACTCTGCCTGTCAATGCTGGTTTCTCGAAAATGTACTTGATAGGATCCATTTTTGAAATCAACAAGGTTGTGTGCCTAACCATATATTGCCTCAATCGCTTAGCGGCCCAGGCAAGCGCACAGCATGTCTTTTCAAGCATTGAGTATCGGGACTCACAATCATTGAACTTTTTGCTCAGGTAGTAGATAGCATGCTCCTTCCTACCTGTCTCGTCATGTTGACCGAGAACACAACCCATGGAACCTTCAAGCACTGTCAGATACATTATCAGCGGTCTCCCTTCAACTGGAGGCATTAGAATCGGAGGTTCCTGCAAGTATTCTTTTATCTTATCGAATGCCAATTGGCAATCGTCATTCCACCTGACCGTTTGATCTTTCCTTAACAATTTAAATATTGGCTCACACGTGGCTGTTAGGTGAGATATGAACCTTGCAATGTAGTTCAATCTACCCAAGAAACCACGAACCTCTTTTTCTGTTCTCGGTTCAGGCATTTCTTGTATTGCTTTCACCTTGGCAGGATCAACCTCGATTCCTCTTTCGCTCACAATGAAACCCAGTAACTTTCCAGAACGCACCCCAAACGTGCACTTGTTTGGATTTAATCTCAGACGGAACTTTCTCAACCTTTCAAACAGCTTTTTCAGGTTAACCAGATGTTCCTCTTCTGTTCTCGACTTGGCAATCATATCATCTACATAACATTCGATCTCCTTATGAATCAAGTCATGAAACAATGTCACCATCGCCCGCTGGTACGTTGCCCCTGCGTTTTTCAACCCAAAAGGCATTACTTTATAACAATATGTACCCCACGGAGTAATGAACGTGGTCTTCTCCATATCTTCAGGTGCCATCTTGATCTGGTTGTACCCAGAGAACCCGTCCATAAAGGAGAACACTGAAAATTGAGTTGTATTATCGACCAGCACATCAATATGAGGTAGTGGAAAATCATCTTTCGGGCTAGCTTTATTAAGATCTTGATAATCCACACACATTCTCACTTTTCCATCTTTCTTCGGTACTGGCACGATGTTGGCTACCCACGGAGGATACTTTGTCACAGCAAGAAACCCAGCATCCCACTGCTTCTGGACTTCCTCCTTAATCTTTAAAGCCATGTCGGGGTGAGTCCGACGAAGTTTCTGCTTGACTGGCGGACATTCTTCTCTTAATGGCAGCCTGTGCACGACAATATCCGTATCCAACCCCGGCATGTCTTGATACGACCAGGCGAAGATGTCAACATACTCGCGCAACATTTCAGTCAAAGTTTTCTTCACGTCTGCTTGCAAGCTGGCACCAATCCTGATCTCTTTCTTGGCATCCTTGGAACCAATATTGATGATTTCTACAGTCTCCTGGTGAGGCTGGATGACCCTTTCCTCTTGTTTCAACAATCTGGCCAGTTCTTCAGGGAGTTCACAATCTTTCTCATCCCCTTCTTCGGCTTGATAAATCGGATTGTCAAAGTCATACATAGTCATATCAAAATCGTTATCAGTGGTATCCGGAGGATCAAGTCTGCATGAACGGGTTCATGCCTTATTTTAGAATTTTATTTTTAAGCAAAACAAAAGAAAATGAAACATTGCCATTTTATTTTTTTGTGCAAAAATAAAAACTGAAAGACAGAGAACAAAATTTGATTGCAAAACGTCCTTTATTAATGATTAAACATTGCAAATGCAACCATGGTGGCCCTACAAATGAATCTATACGCCTTGGGCAGAGCGCAAGATTTTGACATGCATTATGGTTAGAAAAAAAAACAAAGAAAAATTACTCTGTCTGAAGAGTAACCCGGATGACTTCTTCAACGGACCAGTTTTGCACTTGTTGTCCCGGAGCATGAGAGCGTACCCAGTTGTCCAGGTCACAATTACTGTCAACACTATCCTCTGTGGCTGCACAAGACTGGTCCGTGTAGATAATTCCCCCACTATTGAAAGTAATGGGTCCCCTGCTCCCCGCATCTGAAGTTGTAGAGGGATGATAACCAATACCAAATTTGTCTTCCTTCATTGGGGTCTCTATCAACCTGCCCCAACCTTGGGCGTTGCCTGCCCTGACGACTTCGACAGCTTGTTTGTAAGATGAAATGGAGGTACCAGCCCCAACTGGTACAGAAGAAGACTCAGGTGCATCGTCAATATTGACTGCTTCAAATGATTGGCATAACATCTCATGAATTTCCCCATCCATTTCAATGTACTTGAACGTGGACAAGTGACTCACAAAGATGTCTTCTTCCCCGCACACCGTCACAACCTGCCCTTCAAACTCATACTTCAACTTTTGGTGTAAAGTGGAAGTAACAGCCCCGGCTCCGTGAATCCAAGGGCGTCCCAATAGGCAGCTATATGCAGGTTGTATGTCCATTACATGGAACGTGGATTTGAATACCTGTGGTCCAATTTGTACGGGCAATTCCACCTCACCAAACACAGATCGTCTGGTCCCATCGAATGCTCTGACCACCAACTCACTAGGCCTTAAGATCAAACCATCAACTTCCAGCTTCATTAATGCCTTCTTGGGCAAGACATTGAGTGATGAACCAGTGTCTACCAGTACATGAGATAACACTGCGCCCTTACACTCCATCGTGATATGCAAAGCCTTATTGTGGTTTCTTCCTTCAACAGTCAAATCTCTACTTGTAAAGCCCAAGCCATGGCTAACATTAACATTGGAGATTACGCCCTCGAGCTGATTAACAGTAATTTCTTGTGGCACGTATGCACTCTTCAACACTTTCAACAACGCCTGCCGATGCGCATCAGAGCACATCAATAGTGACAAGATTGAAATCTTTGAAGGGGTCTGATTCAGTTGGTCCACAATCTTATAATCGCTTTTCTTGATTATCTTCATAAATTCTTCCATTTCCTTATCAAAAGTAATCTTTGTCTCTGCTTCAGGTGTAGACGCATTTTCAACCACCTGTTTACCTTTAGCCTTTGCTGCGGCTTCGACCTCTTTATCACTTCTCAAGGTTTGGGGAGCGAACAACCTTCCACTCCTTGTAAAGCCCCCTACACCCCCTACGTTATCAATATTTGGGCTGACTGACGACTCAACTTCCTGCTTTTTACCTTCGTAATATACATCTGCCCCATAGTGCCATGGGATAGCCTTCGTAGACGTGAACGGAATTGGTCCTGGCACCGTGATAGTGACAGGACTGGGCCCTTCTGGCGCAACACTCGCCACGGGAACTGCATTGACCAGCATTTGAATCTCAGCGGGAGTGTAATAGATGGTCACAGTTGATATCTCATCAGTGTCTTTCACGACTCTATCGAATTGTAGACATCCTTCATCGATCAGATTCTGTAAACCCATCTTCAACTTATCACAGCCGTTCTCCTGATTCATACACTCAGGGCAATCTTGATTACAGCCCGGGAACACCTGTCCCTTCAATAAACGATCTTTTACAACCAACAAAGAAGTTTTCACTTGATGGATATCTGTCACCAGATTCAATCTCCTCCCATCTTCAATAGCGTACACATTTGCTGCACTATGATCAGGCATGGGATGCTGAGTAATATTAGGAGCGGGAGAGAAATTGATGGCTTTAGCATCAATCAAATCTTGTACTTTATGATGGAAAGCCCAGCATTTTTCAATGGAGTGCCCCTGAGCACCTGAGTGGAACTCACAACGAGCATTAGCATCGAAGTTAGGTGGCAGGTTTCCAGCAACCGGAGCTTTCATAGTACGGAGTTCTACCAACTTTAACTCGAGTAGTCGGGGCAACAGCGTGGCATAAGTCATAGGGAGAGGATCCATCTTACGATCCCTCTGCCTAGACCTTTGCTGGAAAAAAGGTTGTTGCTGTTGAACTTGTTGTTGGGGTTGTTGTTTCTGAACAGACGGTGTGGGGATTGTTACAGCATCTACCTGATAATAAGCTTGAGAACGCCCTCTGCCTCGTCCTCTAAACACAGCATTCGTATCACCTTCTCTTCTTTTCTGGTTACTAGCAAACGGTTTCTTCGTCCCCGAAGAACCAGTCCCACTCACATCCTGGATCTTTCCAAGCTTTAACAGACTTTCTATTCTTTCTCCCACAATCACAATATCAGCAAATCCAGTTGACGGACAAGCAGCTAATCTATCAAGATAGGCCCCTTGCAAGGTGCCCATAAACATATCTGCCATTTCCCTGTCTGACAAGGGAGGTTGAACCTGGGCAGCCATTTCCCTCCACCTCTGTGCATATTCTTTGAAACTCTCCTTGGCATTTTGTGACAACCCCTGCAACTGAGTTCGGTTGGGCGCCATGTCAATATTGTACTGGTATTGCTTCAAGAACGCTTCTGCCAGATCTTTCCAACTCTTCACAGCAGCTCTATTCAACTTCATATACCAGGTCAAGGACGCCCCAGCCAGACTGTCCTGAAAATAGTGCATCCATAGCTTCTCGTCATCCGTATGGGCTGAAATCTTCCCAAAGTAAGCTTGAAGATGCGTTTGGGGACACGCATTGCCGTGATACTTATCAAAAGTGGGAGGCTTGAATTTAGGGGGAATTCTGACTCCTGAGACCAGCCCCAAGCTGGTAACATCAATACCCATAGAGTTCTTGCATTCTATGGCCCTGATCTTTTCTGCTAACTCCTCATACCTTCGATCACCTAGATTACCCACATCAGCATCTAGTAGAGTAAATTGGTCTTCCAGAGTATCTTCAAGAGTAACACCAGCATGCCTACCATTTCCATTACCCCGATTGTTACCACCAGGAGGAGGGTTGCCACCGGGAGGGGGAATGCCATGTCCCTGTGAATTGTCATGCTGATCACCTTCGGGCCCATTGTCTGGACGCTCGACCAGAAGCCTCAATCTCTCCTGATTTTGCGCCATGCCAGTCATGAGGGTCATGAACTGGTCCATACGCGCCCTCATTTTAGCCAAATCACTTTGCACTTGATCCATGATTCTTACTTAATTCCTTCGCGTCGAATATCGGTGAATATGATTCTCAGCTATACTGCCTGAAACCAAATAAAGGTTAGAGACCCTGCAACGAGTACCTGAAAAGTAACTAACAAAAAATGCAAAATGATATGCAATGCCATGCAATGCCATGTTTGTCATTTCCGAGGTGCTTTATACCCTGATTCCAATCCAACCACAGAAATCTGAAGACCAGAAATCGTGATATAAAGAGACGTGTCGTGGTCATGTGCTTGTGTGCAGCTATCTGATAAGGAATAATTCTGAATAAAACTCCTCATACTCATTCAACGAAGTATTCAAGTACATTTAAGAAAGGTTCAACCGCAAATGCAATACAAGGAAAAATGGATCCATCAACAAGCCTGATGGTAACCATTAACAACAAAATACAGGGAAAAGAACATCAGTCTGACAATTCCACATCCTTCAGCTTATCACTTGAGTATTTGATCTCCTCAAAAAGTATACGGGTACGCTGGTGATTCGGCTTTTCAATCATTTATTTGAACAAGACCTCCCTTTTCTCAAGAGCTTCAGTTAAAGAACCCATATGCAGCATCAGAGCCTCGTCATCACACACTCCTTTGTGTCTCTTTATGCCGGCTTGCGTCTTGAGTATCTCCCTTTCTATCATGACTTCTTCAAGCTCTTTCTTGGTATTCCTCAGCTCACCTCTAGCTTCTTCTAGCTGCTCTTGACTCTTACCGAGGCTTTCCCGATACTTTCTCCTCTGCTCATGCGCCTTTTCAAGCTCTTCATCCTTAATCTGCAACTGTTCCTGTAATTCAGCATTCTCTATCCTAACTTCGTCCCAAGCGTGCTGAAACTTTGTTAACTTTTCTTTGGTCTGTGCTAACGCCTGTTTGGTTTGCTTGTGGGCTTGAGTAGCATCATCAGCACCTTTACTAATCTTCCGGAAATGTTGGGCTCTTCCAGCAAAGTCTTTTTCTTTTGCAGTTAGGATTTGTTCAGCATCTTGGGCTTTCTGCTCCAGCTCTTTGTTGGCATGTAGAGCATTCTGAAGACGGCTACTCAACTCGGAATTCTCTCCTTGGAGCTTTTTCACCAAGGCTTGCAACTTGTCAACTTCTTCCACAGTAGCAGTGCTTCTTGCTTTCTCATTCTCCGGATACAAAAGGGGTGCCTTACCAAAAGGCAAGAGAAAATCTTCAACTCTTTTCTTCACCCACTCTTCATATGCTGGATAAACCCGGTTGTTAGGCTTGCCTAGGGTAACTTTCCCCTTTTTCAGTATGCTACCCCAGCTTTCAGAAGCTTTTTGTGCTGCTTCCCAACCATCTGATGTATGAAAATAGAGGGACTCCTCCACATCTCTCTTAATAGGCGGACCTGTCAGGGCATACCCAAATTGTCGAATGGCCAAAGAAGGATTGTAGTTAATCCCACCCAATCTTCCTATCAGTGGAACGTTAGGGAACTTACCACAGCTGTGGATAATATTCTTGCCAATCAGCCCATGATCTACCCATACGATGTCCTTGGCCACCAATCCCATTAAACACTGTTTCCACTCTAGAGAATCTTTGGAATCCACAAAAGCCCCTGATTGTGGTAAACGGCCTGCAAACCACTTATAGAACAAGGGTGCACAACAACGAATTATCCCTCCTCTTTTATTTTCGTTTCGGTTGTACAACGAGTAATGAAGATCTCCCAGTAGCGTTGGCACCGGGTTCTTCATTAGGAATATTCGTATAGCGTCCGTATCAATGAAATCCGGCTCGTTGGGAAACAACACTATGCCGTATATACAAAGGGCTAGCAAAGCATTAAAAACAAGCCAATTCTCGCCTTTAGCTGCTTCCTGGGCCTTCTTAATCAGATATTCCAGCTTGTAACCACGAATCTTTCCTTTGTTGGAGACATTGTCGCCTAACTCTGATTTGCTCAAATAAAGAGCACCAGCCACCTTTCCAAAGTCAAGATCCCCCACTGATCCAAAGAAAGGGGGCTCCTCCTTGATAGCAATCCCCAACATGTTGGAATACTCCTCCAGGGTAGGAACCAACACATAGTCTGGCAATACAAAACACCTCAGAGGCGGATCATAAAACTGCATCAACGTATGGAGACCTCTGGCTTCATAATCACTGACATTACGGACCATAGATAAAATCCACCCATATTTCTCTTCAAAAGCTTCTCGTACTGCAGGGCTCGCCATTCCCTTCAGCATAACAATAGGGCCTAAAGTAGGCGTAAGGAACTTATAGCTGATGATATTCTTCCTCTCTTTAGTGTTCATCTTTGCAGGGACCTGATGACTGGAATCAAGGGTAATATATGCACCTGGAAATGAATAAACATGTATGTTAGGATATGATAATGCAATGCAAAGGGCAATGTGATCAGGTAATCAGGTGTCTGTGCTGAACTGTGAACGGTGTCAATGTAGCTCTGAGACTAATATAGAACCATAGATAAGAACCATCTGAATACAATAGGATGAAAACTTCCTTTTGTACGATGATGATAGAAAATCGGGTATGTAGGAGGTCATGGTTACCTGCAAACCTGTAAACATCCCGCCCATACTCACATGTGGGTACTAAGATGTTCAGTATCCCAGGCTCTCAGGTCGAGAAATGATGATACGTTCACCATTTCTGGTTTGGCATCATCATCAATCGAGGAGGCCTCAACTGATTCTCCAAAACAAAAAGGTCCTCAGCTTCTGGCACTGAGGTCGAGAAGCAATAGTACATTCATCCCTCAGGGTACAGTACTATCGCCAATCGAGGAGTGCCTCCGCTGATTCTCTTTCAAAAAAAGATGTCCTATAGCAAGTTCCCAGCATTGGGTCCTCGGATCGAGAATGTGCAATGGGTTTGCCACGGAATGTGGTCTGCCACTGTCACAACTCGGGAGGAGTGCCGCAACTGAGTCCTCGGGAATGGTCACCAGAGTCGACAGTTCCTCAAGAGAATAACCACTGGCCTGCATAACATGCAGTAGCAGAAAGCTCCTGATAGAACCTCGTCTGGTTGTGGGTCTCATGAACAACAATACGTGGTCACCACCACGCAAGCGTCATGACTATCCACTCTAATACCTATGTGTGTACTCAAGCCTTGGTAGTGAGCTCATCTCTCAGAACACCCCGCCCGCCAAACAGAAAACAACAGCACAGTCCAGCACAATAATGATATGTAATGCAGTAAATGCGATAAATACAGTAATGTACAGTAAAGCAGTAAGTAACCATACAATAAAAAGGTAAATATAGCACAACAGTAAACACCCAATGAAAGAAAAGCAAACAAGCGCTAGGATTGACTCGCTAAGGAAACCAGAGATTCTGGGTTCGATCCCCAGCAGAGTCGCCAGTTGTCGCTCCCGGGATTTTCATCCTAGTACAAACGCGAAAGTGGCACCAAAACAGAGTCGCCAGCAATGTGTATTTATCCCAAGAGAGGGAAAGGAAACACCGCATAAACCTGAAGGAAGGAAAGAACATGGTCTTGCGACCAAAAGAACTGAGTTCGGGAGTCGGTTACGCGAGAGGAAGGTATTAGCACCCCCTCGCGTCCATCGTACCCGATGGGATCCACGCTTGCTTGTCTCGATCAAAGGGTGTAAGAAAAGATACTGGAAAAAGGGAACAGGAAAGGGAAAGGAGAGAGAAAGAGAAAGAAATGTAGGGAAAATAAAAGAAGTGCTCGCATGGGCCCTACCCCACTGCCTACGTATCTCATCGGGAGCATGAGAATCAGAGCGACGTAGTTCCCCTCACTAGGGAAAGTTGTTTGTGTTTTTTTAGGGAACGGCTTACGTTCTAGCTCAGGTGTTGCAGGCTCGCTGGTCCGAGTGCGTTACCGTCTTGCAAGAGAACGAGTAGAAGCATGTTCGTACGCTGAGAGTGAGTGAGGTGAGAAAAGAATTCCCGAAGGAAAGACGTTATTGTTTGTTTTTGTCTTTTAAGAGTTTTTTCATTTATTTGCATATGATAGTGTATCTGAATCTTAGTCATTGGAATGTGTACATTCTCGCATTCCAAGATGGAATGAGTAAGAAAGCACACTAAGGGTGAAGAAGACCCCCACACTTAGTTCCAATTGTCAAGGTTCAAACACACTAGCATACTTGTGTTTATTAAGTGTTTTTGTTGATTAAGAAATGAAGAAGTGTTTTTTATTTGTACCTTCAACAAGTATTGCATTTAAGTCCCTCATACAAGATCAAATGTTTAACACATTAACCCAAGATGGGCTATATGCTATACATTCTAAGATTATGAGAGAAGACCCCTTATAACCTTTTCTTTATATGAAAGGCCTAAATGCAATAAATGCCTACCTTTATTAGATATTTTGAATTTTCTTTGAGATGAGAAAAGAGACTCAAGAGAGGATAAAGGTAAAAATCTATATGGACTAAGACTCAATCCTAATTGATTAGTTAAGGGAGTGATCCTAAGGTTTGTGAGGTTTCAACCTAAAGTCTAAAGAAAGAATGAATTAAACAATTCACTTCTAAAGTAGAAGATGAATTGTAATTCACAAAGGGAAAGTGATGAGTTATTAAAAGAAAGCACATAAGTGCTTAACAAAACATAAAATGGAATTGTAGAAGAGAAAGGATAGAAGTTGAATGTGGATTCCTTATCCACACTCAATTGAAACTTACCAAAGCCCCTACATGGTTAGTAAACATGTATAAGAAGTGTAAGAAGTAAAAGAACATGTAATGCATCATAACACTCAAAAGAATTAAATGAGAAATCAAATCCTAGAGCCACAACCAGAATGTACATCATATGGAAAACAAATGGTTATTATCATGCAAGTCCAAGTGGATAGGCAACAAACATCATCCTTGGCATTAGAACATGCCACCATAAGAAAAGGGAGAATGAAAGATGAAGGGAAAAAGAAGAAATGTGCATAAATGGAACATGTAATCCATGGATCAGAATTGAAATGAAATGAAAAATGATTCACAAACATCTCACAAGTATTCATGCATGACACATCAAAGCATTTAAGAAGTGATAGAAGAAGTAGAATTGAAATGGAAGTTCAAAAGAAAACACAAGTACAAACACCACATGTTAAAGGTGCACAAGGTTTAAATGAAAGTCAACATGCAAGGATGACATATAATATGTACCAATGACCTATAATGTCAAGTGAATGGTTCACCAAATATGCAAATGATCATGCCATTATGTACAAAAGAAAACATGTAAACATGCACAAAAGATTACAATGATATGACATGTTATAATGCTTTAAATGAAATGCATCAAACAAAAATCAAATGGCCTCATGAAAATTATGAAAACATGGTATTGAAGTTCACTAATCAGAGATGAATCACATATCAAAGTAGCATGCAAGGAACCAAGGCAAAATGATGTCAAACAATGCACTATGGTCAAATAGGCATATCATACAAAGTAGCACAAAAGTGAACACCAAACATGCCATAAAATGACCTAAAAAATCAAATAAAAATCACTTAACATACCTCAAGATGCTAATGACTCAATGCAAAAAGAAAAGCATCAAAACAATTTTTAATGATCAAGAACAAAATTAAACAAGATCATGTACCACATTAAGAATGCACACCAAAGAAATTCAAAGAAAAATATAGAACAGGGGCAAAAATGTCATAAAATCAAGAAACAAAATCATGAAAAATTTTCTAAATGTTTTAAGAAGGCTCATGAATTTTTGTGGAATTTTATGATGCTATTTAGTATTTTTAAAAATTAAAAAGCAAACGTGTAGAAAAATGGAAAAATAAAATGCAATGAAATGAGGGAAGGGGGTGCATGCCTAGTAATTATTCAGTTCAAAATCATTGGGCCTTGAAAACATGGGGTGTGGATATCAATCTGGCTTAGGTCCAATAAGCGCGCAAAACACCATAACTAGCATGTTCTTCAGTCAACATAGTCAAAGCAATCCAAGCCATCAGATTAAGTCATAGTCAAACAAAAGTCAAAGTACACAGATCCAACACACGCGCATGAGGTCACACACAAATTACCATGTACTGCATCACACAATGTTTAAGTAAAATCAGAAATTAGGCACATGACTTGCACGTGAATTTTAATGTGCTGTCAACATGGTAGCCACACGATCACACACATCCAACGGTCACGACTTAAAATGCACTAAACCCTAATTCAAACCCTCACCGGCCGGAGAGGGACCTCCGGTCACCTTCTCCGGCCACTCTCCGGCGACTACAACTTCCAAACCATCCAAAAAATCACTTGGCATACATCAAAATAAAGAGGAAATCACGTACATTCCAAATCCATCAATGAAATCATCAAACCATTCACATACAGCAAGAAACAAGCACGAACATATTGCCCTAAGTTTTTGGATCTAGGCTTCTAAGAAGCTCTATCAACTAGACAGTGTTCAAATGCTCCTAGTGAGCTCATATCATCATGAAAATAACAAAATAATCAACAAAATGCGTATGAAATGTTTGAGTGTTTTGGAACCTGAACTTGCAGTTCCTTGAGATTCTTGAGAAAATCAGAGAAACACTTGGTCTGGAGCTTGATTTGGCCAAATAAAGGCGTATGCTCTTGAAATCGCGCAGAAAACCAAATTGAAGCTTCAACTGAATTGAAGTGAAACTGGATTAATTGAACTTATCCACTCTTGTTCTTGATCAAAACTGAACAATGATGATTGTGGAGATGAGATGTAGAAGGAAAATTTGATGAATCCGTGTGAGCTCAAAGAGAGAGAGAGCAGAGAAAAAGTTCAGAGAAGAGAGAGTGTTTTTGAGAGAAAGAGTGAGAATCCAGTTCAAAATGAATTTGTGAAGAGAAGTTTTGTTTTATACTATGAGTTAACCATGGTTTAGTGAGTTGGTTAAATGAGTTAAGGTGGTTAAAGTGAGTCCACCCTAACTAACTGAGTCAAGTTAGTTAGGGGCGAGTTAGATTGGCAATGATAAGGTGGTGGTGGTTCATGACAGTTATGGTGGAATTGAAAAGGTGAGGGCATGGCTGTGATATCAGAAACTTGCTTAGCAAGTTTGCTTTTTCCAATTTCATGCAAGGCACGTGCTAGTGTGCATAGTGTAGGTGAAATGTGTTTGGTTGAAAGAGGAAATGGTTGGACAGTATGAGCAATGCACGGGTGAGTGTTATGACAATCAACAACAACATTTGTTTTTTTTGGTTTTTCATGACAGTTAAGAACAAATACAGCAGTGGTTGTTTGAAGATGATTTTCTCTCTTGTTAGTGAATGATTCAATGAGGTTTAGGTGCCAAATGAAAGATAGAACATCATAGAACATGATTGATGTTGATTTTGGATTGAATTAAGGCTTAGAAGTTGGTGAAAAATAGCTTGGAACATCAGGGTTTGGAACTGATTTGTGGGCGTGGCAAGCAAGTCATGGCATGGCAACTTGGCACACAAAATTTCAGCACAATCAACATGACCTTGAACCAATATATCTCCACTATATCTTGATCAAATGGAATTTTGTCCAACATGAGTATTGAAGATGACACTACAAGGAACAACTTTGATGTTGAAAAGTTTTCCATTTGAAGCCTCTAATCATGAGTAATTGATCAATACATTTGGCCCACCAAGTGTTTGAGAAAATGACTGCGCGCGTGCCTTGAAAATCTTGGTCATGACCTAGTTTTGGACCTACTTTGCTCAAACTTTGATCAATCATATCTCACTCAATTTTTATCCAATGGAGATGTTCCACATATGGATGTGAAGCTTAAAACAAGATCTTTTGTTGTGGCCGAGTGGAATTTTCATTTGGTGCTTCAATTTTAAATGGTCTTGGTTCAAACTCTGATGCAAAATGGCCAAAACTTGCTATTTTTAGTAACCCTTCCTCTTCCAAAAATGGCAACTTTCCACCTCTTGATTTTTTCATGATTCCTTTGGAGTTTCTTGACCAAATTTTGTACATTGGACATATGTAACATGAATTTCATGATTTTGGGCTCAAAAAGTCAAGAGTTGACTTTCTCCTCTGATTATTTGACTTGGCCCCAATTTTCCTGATTTCTGATTTTTCTCCCAATTGAAACACTTCCAAAACCAATTGAGAGGCAATTTTCCATACACATACACTTAAGAACATGTAGAATACCATGACATCAAGTTTTGTCCAAAAAATCAAAGATTCCCTGATTTAATGGGAAACCCTAGTTTTGGTGCCCACCTCCTAGGAGAAAAATGTGCAGTCTTCAATTTCAAATTCCTCAGAGTATGTTGTGTACCTTCTTAAAGGATGATGATATATGCCATTTGAGGATGATTTTGGATCAATGAGCTATCTCTTTTGAGGGTTTTCCTTCAGTTTTTGAACCTCTTGCATAGTGAAAGATGTAATGCTTCAATCTCCCATTGTATCTCTCATCCTTGAGGTTGTGGATGATCAATTGAGATGGTATGAGACATGAAAGACCTCTTGGCTTGCTTTAAGGAAACTTGATTGACCTTTTTGTGCTTTGAATGATCCCTTGATTGTCCCCCTTCCACCTGATCACATGCCCTGATGGTAAGAAGGATGCCATGCTTCATTTTTCTATTTTAAATGCAATGTAATGTTAATGAGGTGGATATGATATGATAAATGATAATGCCATGCTATGATGACAAAGAGGGAGAGCAAATTTTGGGGTATTACACTTCATCAATACTGACAAGTCTTTCGACTCTTATATGGCTACTACCACGCTGTCGAACTTTGGAGCCAATGACCTCAAGATCTTTGCAACAACTGATCTTGATGTCAACACCTCTCCACATACCTTGATTTGATTCACCAGGTTTGTAACTCTGGTGAAGAAATCTGTTATACTTTCATTGTCTTCCATCTGAAGCAACTCATAGGTTCTCTTGTGAGTTTGTAACCTCACCTCTTTCACCTTCTCTGCGCCTCCAAACGAATTTTCAAGAATCTCCCACGCTTCCTTCGCTGACTCTACATCACTAACCTTTTCAAAGTTATCTGGATCGACACAATGATGGATTATAAAGAGAGCTTTATAATCTTTCTTCTTCAACTCTTTATGTGCAGCCTTTTCTTGATCTGTTGCGTTCTCTGCAAGCCGTGTTACTCATTCCTTCACAAAATCTCAAAGATCTTGATAACAGAAAACCACCTTAATCTGCTTGCACCAATTCTCATAATTATCTTTCTTGAGAATCGGAAGGCTCGCCGGAAAGTGCCTGTTCGGATGATTCATCGCTATCACGATTTTCCTTCCTTGAATCGCAACCGGAGCTCTAGATACCAGATGTTGGAATTAACCTAAAATCTTTTGGGAATTCCTATTTAATCTTGATCTCAAGATTGTTAACAAACACACAATGGCAATGAAAAAAAGGGTTGAGAAAGAAAAAAAAAAGAGAAACGTTGGAGGAGAAGATGAACAATTTTTCTGCAGAGAACTCTCTGCCCACAATCTGTGGAAAATATATTATTTCACTTGCAACTGCAAACTGTGAATACAAGTTCTCAATTCTAAGCTTGTTACAAAAAATAAGGATCTCTCCCTATTTATAGATTTAGGTTAGCTTGCACCCCAAGCCAAGACTCAAAACTATAAAAGCCCAAAATAATTAACATTACTAAAATAGGCTTAAGTCGAAATTCTGTGTGAAGGAACCTCCTTCAACACTTCGATACAAGGAATTACAACTCAACAACATAGATGTTATTGACATAAATCTCAACATGCCTTGAGTTGTGTAGAGACATCACGTATAAAAAAGGGAGTTCGAATCTGCAACATTCTTATTGTTCATCATTAATAAGGTGAACTACATCCACTTTACTACTTTAAAAAAAAAAAAAAACTCAAGAAACTAAAAGAATCTTAAAGGACACCAAAATAGTCCAGGCATGCTTTAGTTCATTTAATAAATTTCTACATTATTTAACTTAATAATCAAAGAAAGCCTGAAATCGAATCTATTTAATTTTCCCTCCATGCTACCACAATTTTATGCCTTGTTCTAACATAAACTATTCAGCCACAATATTTCACATATATCCACAATTTTATGCCTTGTTTTAACATAAACTATTCAGCCACAATATTCACATGTATCCACAAAAACAACATAGTTGTCAAACATTTCACAAATTTACAAATAAAAGAATTCATTCATTATATCATATTGAAGCTGAAAAGTGAAAACGATTAATATCATTATAGTTACATATTAACAATAACTTGACATCCATCTAGACTACTTTTCATGCAGTTGAATAGTTGGAGGCAATCTCACAATTTAGAGTAGGAATGATCGTGGTTTATGAATTGCACTGAACCAAATCACATTTATTGTTCAATTCAGTTTATAATAATTATTTCAATAAAAATATAATTAACTGCTAAAATAGTTTCAATTCAATTTAAAACTAGTTTGAAATCAGTTTGCAATTATAAACCAATTTTATAATTTGAACTCTTTTAAAACTAATTTTTTTAATTTGATAAAAAAAATGTAAATTTACAAAAAAAATTATAATATTTGAAAAATTTATTCAAAAAAATAATAATTTTTCTGAATAATTTAGAATTTTCTGAATAAAAAAAATTTTAAATTTCTTTTAATTTTCATTTTTTTTTATTTTTCAAAAAAAATTCAATTTTTTATTTTAATTTTTGGGATACAAAATTCAGAATAAAAAAAATTATAATATGTATAGTCTGATATTTTTTAACTTATGTTGAAACTTTGATTCAGTAAAAAATTAAGTTCTTAAAAATTAATTTTTTAAAAAATTAATAATATTTAAATTTTTTAACATATGTGATAAGTGCAAAAAATAAACTGAAGGTTGAATCAAATATGTACAAATTTTCATTTTTTACGTGATGCATATTTGTTTAACTTTAAAATAGAAGTCGTATGATATTTTAGCGTAGAACTTTTAAATCTATTTAATTTATAACAGGCAATGGACAATATAAATTTTTAGACAAATTAAAATAAATATCATAATAATAGTTTGTTTTTATAATAATGAAATGACATTTAACATGTTTTAATGAAACATGTTACAACAAACAGAATATACTTATATCTAATATATATATATATATATATATATATATATAAAAGTATAATTTGTTTTAATTATTGGTTGCCTTTAAAAAAACTATTTAAGATTTGATGTGAGCGATAACATTTTCCTTGTTTGATTTTAATTTTAATTTTAATGATAAAAATTATGTAAAAAATACTTAGAATTTAGAAATTTCTGAATAAAAGAAATTTCCTTGTTTTAATAATTTTTCTAAATAATTTAGAATTTTCTGAATAAAAAAAAAAATTTTCCAATTTTTTTTTTATTTTTGGGAAAAAAATTCAGAATACTTTTGTTTTTTTTTTTCAAAAAAATAATTTTATATTTTTTTCATTTAAAAAAAAAGTTCAGAATAAAAAAGATTAAAAGTTTTTTTATTTTTCAAAAAAAAATCCTGAATAAAAATAATTAAATTTCTTTTTTATTTTTCAAAAAAAAATTAAAGATAAAAAAAAATTTTAATTTTTTTTTTAATTTGGGGAAAATTATTTTTTCTAAATTAGTTTCAATTTTTTTTCACTCAATAATTTTTCTTCTTTTTTAATGAAAAATTTATTTATATAATTAAAGCAATTTATTAAAACAAAACTGGTTATAAACCGGTTTTAAACTAAATTAAAATTATTTGAATTAAATAGTTCAGTATATTAACCATTTAGGTGGTTTAGTTTTATTATGATGCAATGCAATTCAGTTTAGTAATATAGTTTGATTAACCACATTTTTGCATACCCCTGTTTTGGAGAGGGTAGAAAGACTTTGAAAGCTAACATTCAGTGCTTGCACACTACACAACAATAGTGATTGCACAGATTTAGGATCAATTTGAAAATGTATATGTCAGAAAAGTTTTTCCCTCCTTCAAAGTCTTCACAATAGTGAAATCCTTTAACACATTACAATCTAATGACCGACTTTGAGTTCGATGCAATGATAAAATATATCTATTCTAGAAATAAATAATCAATATGCAACCATGCTAGTTTCATATGATTCAAACTCTTCATATGAAGGGGGTGATCAAAGACATTTCCATTCAAGATTTATGGCAAGTAAATTTTCTCAACTCATCATATTCGTTTCTACATAACTTATAATTCTTTTGACCATAGAGAAAGTCAACCATAGTCCCTAAAAATAATACATAAATAAAGAAATTCTACAAGAAAAGTTAATCAACATGGATTTACCATTTCACTCAATTACAAGGCGAATTAGGCTCTTATTTCTTACTGAGATCAACTCCAGCCTTTTTCGCAACTGCATCAAGTCCATTCTTCTCTATGGTCTTCAATGCCTTAGTCGACAAACGAAGCTTTACATAGCGCTTTCCAGCTTCCCACCAAACTCTCTTGTACTGGAGATTTACAAATTGCAACCTCTTTGTCTTGTGGTTTGAGAAAGATACTTTGTTGGCCTTGTTTGATTTTTTTCCGGTGAAAGGACACACTCTCTCTGAAAAAATTAAACCAAAGTACTACTGCTAGTAAGTGTATGTTTTGAAACTCATTAAACATTCACTTCTCGCGTTACGAGGCACTTTCAACGTGAAAAAGTAGAAGCTACAAAGTGCAGCTTCACTGTATACGCACGTATAAGGCATTCAAAGCGTGGAAACAAACAGATGCTAAGTATGTAATCCCTAACAAACTAGTTAAATTGTTTGACAATAATAGCCATGATTGGCAATAGGATGTCTTAACTAGTAATGAAGATGTAGCATAACAACAAGAAATAACCACATAAGTATATTGTTCTTTTCATTCTTTCTTTTCTTTATGTGAACTTAGGCAGGGTATTTTTGCTGAGAAAAAAGACCAATCATTTAAAGGGCATACATGTCCCAACATATGTCTCTATATTCAAACATGTTAATCACATGCTAAAGGAACTCAGTTATCGGTCGATTGTGCCATACTATGTTATACATGTTCTTCAATTTACAAAAAGTAAACTAACATAGTAAGCCAACATGAAGTAGGAAGAGTATGTGTCATTCTAAAGATGAGGATGGAGTGAATATTTGTGCGATCTTCTGTCAACAGTCAACACATTAAAAAAACCTAAAAATATAGATTAACCCGCCAATACAAATTTTACAACAACAAAAAATGCACAACATAGTTGGTCACTCTGACTGATAGTCATCCCTCCCATTGTTTAAGAAGAAGAAATTGTCTATTGATGAAATAACCCTATTGTTATGAAATTTAAAGGACACTATTGTTATGACCAGTGTAGTTGAGATCGAGTATTGGATCGTAAGATAGTAAGATCTTACGTGCTAACGATGCCTAAGAGTGCTAAGATCATAGAAAGATTGTTTTCGTTGCCAGCATGGCCAAGATCTATCTTTTTAAAGCAAGATCGTTAAAAAAAATACGCGTTGGGGCTTTTATTTGGGCCTGTACTATGATTTTCATGTTTTTGTGTCCGTGTGTGTATATATGTATGAAATTACCATTTTTCCCTTCAGTAGGATCTTACGTGCCGTGCTAACAATCCGAGTTTTACGATCTTTCACAAACCGACTAACCCTACTTAAGATCTTGTGCTTCACTATATTGGTTATGACTATTACACTTACGAGAAAACTCCCTCTTTGTATAGTTTGTTCATATAAACAAACTAGTATTAGCAACTACATTTCAAATTAAACGTGGGTTCGATGTGACATGTTCGGGTGTCAGACATTGACGCGTTTTGTTAATTCATTCACTTTCCTTTTTTCTTCATTTACTTAGTATTATCAATGTCTACGTGTCAGCGTTTTGTGTATGGTCGTGCTTGCCATGGTACACATTCCATAACATGTGCAGAATCAAAGTAGTAATTTTATTAATTTTTGAAGAGAAAATAGGATATCCAATGACAGTAATTTTATAGTGTCATCCAATAAAAATTCATCACTCAGCTATCTCTTTTGGAATCAATCAGATTAGTAATTATTGTTTTCAATAGTCCTAGTCCTACTCTAAAAGCAGAACTGAAATTGAAATAAAGAGAAAAAACTCACTAGCAACAATGGGTTGAAAAGGAGAAGCAACTACAGGTGTAGGCGTTTTCAGTGAAGTCTGAGAGGAGATTCTGAGACCAGTTAATTGAGAATTCAGGAACCCTAATTCTGAAACCACAAAATTGCAACAAGTATTGTTGATAACACAGATTCAGCACAACATAAGAAATCAAATTGAAATTGAAATTGAGAAGATGCTAGTAACTTACGGGGTGAGAGGGATGAAGGTTTGTGAGAGTTGGTTGGTGAAACTGTGCGCATTGAAGCCAAGACGAAAGTGTTTCCTAGCGAAATTGCAGAACCCGCCATTGCTCTTGTTTTTCGTTTTGACTGAGTTTTTTCTTATCCAACTCAATCTGATGAAACGAGTACTAGTATGCTTTTGTCCACCCAATGCCCTTCGAATAAATTTAAATTTATAAAAGATATAGTATTATCAATCTAAAATAATTTTATATTGGTATTTAGGGGTAAGCGGATAATTAAAAAAATTAATTAAATTGACAATTTAAACCAAATTAAATCGAAATAAAATTTATTGTTTTTGCTTCGGTTCTACAACAAACCAATAAAAATCAATGTTGTTTGATTCGGTTTTCGATTTTAATTTTTAAGAATTGTCAAACCGATAAATCGAATCAATATATATAATTATGTTCTAAATCTTTTATTTCACACATCATTAAATCCAAATTTTATATTGGTCTAACCATTCTTCATCTTTGTTTATACTTTTTTTCCTTTTAGCAAAACACACATCTAAAACCAAACTCCAAAACATAGAAGTATAAACCATAAGTCACAAAAACTTACTTTCATTAAACTGTTGCTATCGTAGTCCGTCACAAGTGTTCTCTCTCTACCGGCATTCTAAAATTTCTTCTAGTCTTGTTACAAAACAATTTTGATTCGTGTTTGAGGTGTGAAACATGTTAATTGATGTGTGTTTTGTTGTGTTCTATTTGTTAAGCTTTCAAATTCATTCCCAACCTTTTGATGCCAAGTGTCAATTTTTATGTTTGATGGTGACCTTATTTCATAATGCAATGGAAATCATGTCACTATTTCATATGGATTAAGAGCAACTTATAATTTGTTTGAAAAAATAGAGCATGAAATAAATTACATGAAATGTATTATTTTAAAAAACAATAGCATAAAATACGTCGAAAAATACGATAGTAGAGAATACACTAATGAATATAATATTTGAAAAAAAATATTGTAAACTGATCAACCAAACCAAACAAAATCGAACTAAACCAGTTAGTGTGGTTTGGTTTCATTTTTTAAAAATGTTAAAAATCAAACCAAACCAAATCGATGAAGCTTTCATCGGTTCGGACCTTTTTTTGACCAAAAATCTATCCAAACCGAACCGCTTATAACCCTACAAGTATTCCTTCCATATCACTCAAATATATTAGAATTAGTTAAATGGCATAGAATTAGTCAATAAAAAATCGTTGAAGTGTGTATTGTTATATTTATGAGAGTCTCAATCAAAAGTGATTCCAGGATCTCTGCCTAGCACGACGTCGCCTGGGTGATATCTCCACATATTATGAGGGCTCGCCCATCGGAACAGAGGAGTGGGTAGTACCATTACCCTTACATTAGTCATATGAGATATAAGAAAAGATCATATCGCGACTCCCTAGAAAGTAAGTAGTAAACAATTTTCCTTAGTCAATGGGGAACGTTATTGCCTTTAAGGGATTCATAAACCCTAGGTCATCGGGTTCCTATAAATACTTATCACATAACGAGAGAAAGACAAACATAACTTATATACTCATACCTAACTATTACACTGATATACAGAACCTCTCACCTCATGTGAGCATGTCCACTAATATGCACTATACATGGCTTCTCGTCGCCGCTGGCAAGTCCTAACCACCCTAAATTTCTATAAACCTACTAAGGTCTCTGAGTATCCCCTACCCTTGTAAGGATACTGATCGTGAAGGCTGGATCAGATCCTATAAAAGTGGGCCACCAAGTACGTCTAAGATGCTAAGCGTATGGAGAGGAGGAGGGGATGTACCTGCAAGGCACTCCGACGCTCAAGTAAGAAAGGGTCAGAGAAAAGGGGCAAGTACAAAGTATTAGTTCGTAGGGTGAATATTCGATACCTGACCCTCTCAAGTGAGAGGGTTTATATAATTCCCCCAAGTCCGTGGCCAACGGTCCTATTTTCGGGGTGAAATAACTGTTTTCCCGAACAATAGGTAACTGCCCAAAACTAGCCGTTATGTCGGGCAGGGTGCCCAAAACTAGCCGTTATGTCGGGCATAAGCATAGTTTCGGGCACATGCCCTCAGCTGTTCGGGGAGTGGAGAAGTCGTGCGTAACGGGCAACATTTTCGGGGAGGAGCGATGCAGTCCTTGCCCGACTGGAGGGGCAGAAAGGTAACTTTTGCCCGTTTGTGAATTGGACTTAGGCAATTGGGCCGTTCTGGAGCAGAAGTGGATTGGGCCATGCCTGGCCATTGGTCCAGTCCAGAACAGGGGCCCCCCAAGTTGTTGCTCCCGAGCATGGGAGTGATGACTTAAGGACAGCTCGTTGCTCTGGGGAGCTAGTGTGAAGTCATCGTTTGGTGATGAGGAAGGGTCTCGTGGTGCCCGTGACCCCTGGTGTCCATGGCATTCATGACCGTGACTGCGTTGCCCGTAGAACGGGGAGACTGACGGTTAGTCAGAATTGGAAACGTTAGGGCACCACGTGTGCCTAGAGCTCCATGTAGCAGTTACTAGGCAATGATGGCTAGTTAATAGCCATCATGACCTACGAGTGCGTGCCACTGCACGTGCCTCTCTGTATAAAAGGGGAAAGTCTGTTTCATTTTGAACTTTTTGCTCTTGCTTCCCTTCGTCTTCTTCAGAGCTCTTGCCCGTCACCACCGTTTGCTACTCCGGCCACCGTACCAAATTTCGGGCAACCGCTTTTCATCTTTTTAATCAAGTAAGTTCGTTGATTTTTTGCTCTTTTACCCATTTCAATGGCCAATGGTAGATTTCATGCGGTTAGGGCTTAGGTTTAGAGGATGATTAGCTTCGTTTTCGGCGGTTGTTGGTGGTGGACGGTGGTTATGTCATTCTCCACTTCTGATGCTTCGCCGGACTTTTTAGTATGTTTTAGTGAGGAGGGCGGCTCATGGCATTGTTGCGACGACGATGCATGTGTAACCATCATGATACTTCGTCTTCTGGGTTGGTGATGAATTATCCGGTCGAATATTCCCAGATTTCGGTGAAGCTTTGCGGTTTCCAACGAAGCTTCAAATGGAAACTGGGTATGAGCACGGGGAAGCTCCTCGCCTGGGGATAATTTGTATCGGGCGTCTCTTCGCGGGGAGGTTTCTGAATTTTTCTTTTGAAGTAGGGCTTAGGCCGGGAACGTCGTCCTCAACCCTTTGCGCGCCCTTTCACTTGACTAGCGGTGGAATGGTGGATTTGATCAATTGTCGAATTCACTTTTTTCTCTGCTTTTCAGGTGATCGATATGGCGACGGGGCCAGATGGAGAAATTATCTTGGACTCGTCCGAGGAAGAGGCGAGTTCCTCGGACATCAGTAGTTCGACGACTTCAAGTATCCCCAACGAGGTCGGGGAAGAAGAGGAAATGGAAGATATGGAAGAGGATGTCGTCGAGGATTCCGCGGAGGAGTAGGAGGTGACTGAACCAGCCGAGCACGGGTCTATCTTTGCCACGTATTTAGGGGATGTTTTTACGGAAGTCGGGCAAGAGGGGGAGTGAAATGTGCACTTTCCCTCCGAGGATGATCGGGTCTGCACGGATTTCGAGGATCACTTCACTATGTACGGATATGCCTTCAAAGAGCTGGGATTGAGATTACCGTTCACTGATTTTCAACAATCAGTGTTTGTGCACTTGAAGTTGGCCCCTACGCAGCTGCACCCGAACTCACTGGCCTTTATACGGGCGTTTGAGCTGACCTGTGATTTCTTGAAGATAGGGGATACTCTTCCCTTGTTCTTCACAGTCTTCCACCTTCAACCACAGCTGTCGGGGAGGAAGTACGGTTGGGTTTCGTTGAAGCAGCCTCGCAAGCTGTTCAAGCCTTTCTCTGAATCAATACTGACGTTCAAGGAGAGGTACTACATCATTGAGCCCGTATCAGAAGCTTCCCAGGACAGTACTTATCTCTGGGAGATCGAGTTCGACGAGGAGGGAAATGAGTTGCGCGACGAGGCTGGGAAGTTTATCGGGGAGAGAGTGTACAAGTTCCCCATCCACTAGGGACCTGGTCATTTCACCAAGAAGCCCGACGATTACGTTCTTCAGCCGCATGAGTTAGACGGTGTCATACCCCCAAATTTTGACCACTAAGATTTCCCATCATTGTGAAAATCATTATCACAATATGGAGGAACCATCTTGCCTCAGCAGTCTCCCCAAAGATGGGTGGGCATTCACTACTATAAAAAATTAGGGTTTCAAGTCCTCTCAGAGTTTTTAGACAAAGGATCAATCAAGAAATGACATGATCTTCAACTTGTCTACACCTCTTAAACATCCACAAGGGATCAAGAGGACTCCCACTTCAAGGATTAAGCACAAGGCTGCTCCCTTCCAGGTGGATCAAGCCTCAAGATCGCCAGTGTCACCAAATTAGGGTTTGGTCGACCAGGGCCTCCAGATGAAAATTTTCCTCTGGGCATGAGCCAATGCTTCAAAGCATATCCTAAAATACTCCATAGAACCTCATGGGCCCAAGCATCAAGTCAATTTGACCTCAGGGGATGCATACATCAAAAATCAGGAATTAGGGTTTCTTGACCTAATTTACCCCTAAGTTGACTTTTAGAACAAATCATGAGCCAAGACCTCAAGACATGATTTGAGGGTCTCCAACATACCACATTGATCCATTTGTAACAATGGATTGATCCAGGAAGCTTGAGCAGCAAGTCTCAATTTCATCAGTACTACAGTTAGGGTTTCGCGAGAAAAGTCAACTGTATCTTTGACTTTTGACCAGGACATGCTCCCAAACCCTAGGACATGGTTCAATATACCCTATAACACCCATGGAACATGTCCATCAAGTTTGATTTAGGTCAAGGACATGATTTCCTAAAGGATCGCACAGTTTGGAATTCATCTGACAAAAAGTCAACTGTGCACAAAAGTCAACTTTGACTTTTTGAGATTGTTCACAAAAATGGTTTTTTAACCCTAAAATGATGTTAATGTATGATTTGAATCATCATTCATCAAGAAAAATCAAGAAAAGTGGGATAACTTGTAAAATGGGTAACCATAAAAACTTAGAAAATTTTCTAAGTTATGAACAAAGTGGCAAGGGTACAAACTTTGGAGGATCATAACTCCTAAACCACAAAGCCATTTTTCCCCATCCAAAGCTTGATTTATAGATCTCATTACCCTCTACAAAAGCTTAAAAATTACCTCCCTCCAAATTCCTCATGGATTTTGAGTTATGGAATGATCAAAATCACAAAAAGTGAAAATGTCACTTTTTTCCAACACTTAGTGAAATTTTCACTAAGTCAGAATCTGGCTTCACTTTTTTCCAAATGTAGGGGGATTTTCACTTGGATCCAAAAGGTATCAAAACCAAATATGATCAAACAGTTGTTGTATCATATGGGGGCTTTCCAAAATGGCCAAGAACATCACCAAATTCCACTTGGGCCATGAGATATGACAATGGCAATATGCCTTGCTGAAAACTGCCAAGGCTAGGCAGAATTTTGCATTTTTGCTCGATTTGGAAAAATCAGATAATTCCAAGCCTTGTCATCACTTTGGACACATCTGAGGATCAAATCTAAAGGGGACAAACACTGAGCCAAGCCTCCAAAGTCCTTGGAACAAGAAGTAGCATGCCAAACCTAGAATTGCCTAAAAGAGGGACAAGACTCCAATTTTGGATTGGAGCATTCAATGCATTCACCAAGGTGGCATGGACTGAGCCATTTGCAACTGAATTCAGTCAAGACTTATCCAAGACCAAGGGAACCACAGCCCTGTGCCCTAACCTCTAGTCAATGGCTAGAGGAGACTTGGATTCCAAAGTGCAACCATTGGCCAAACCTCTGCTGCAGTTGCCATTCACTATTGATCCCAAAACAAATTTGCTCTACTATAAATAGAGCTCATTTGTGCTCAGTTTGAGTACACCAAAGCCATCAAACAGATGCTTTCCTCAAAATCTCCTTCTTCACTCCAATTTTGCCTTCCAAAGCAAGTCACTATCGGGTTTTGAGTTTAAGAGCAATTCCAATCAAATCAATCACACACACACACCTCATAAACATCATATAAAAGTGATCCAAACACTTAAACAACATCTGTAACACTGATTTCTCAGAATCACCAGCCAGTTGCTCAAGGTTTTAACCAAGTTGCAGCTGAGATGCCATGAAGTGATCCAGCCATTTTCAGTCAAGTCCAAGCATTCAAACACACTCCATAGGGTGTAGGGAAACTGTTCAGATCATCACAACTCATCTGTAACACCTCCAACTCAAAAATCACATTGCTCTTGCTGTCACAACCTTCAAGTAAGCCTAAACTTGGTTATCTCTTAATCTATGCATATTTCCTCGCACAATACTTTTGCCAAATGTTCATAATCATGCATAGAATGTTTCCCCTCAATTAATTGCTTTGTTTGAATCGTGTATCAAAATTATCAGCCTTCATGCAAATTTTAGGGTTCTTGAGGTTTTGTCTTGATTTCTTATTCCATGTTAAAAATAAATGAAATTAAAGACCATACACATTATCGTGAGGTTGAAACGAGCAGATTGGTATGTGGTTTACATGATTCCATCAAGTACTCAGTGAGATTGGAGAGAAAATGCAAATCTGGGCAAAACTCTGAACACGCGCGTGTTCTTGGCGCCCTTTTTTTGAAAATTCAAATATTTGAATTTTGTGATTTTATTTAATTGATTCAAAAACTAATTTCTCTCTGAGTTTTAATGATTTTGAGTTGATTCTTTTTTTAATAATTCACAAAAATGTTAAAATATTTTATTTTACCAAAAAATCCCAAAAATATTATTTATTTCATATAATTGATATTTTTGCAAAGAATTAATATTTTAATTATTTTTGACATTTAAAATATTTTTTCCTTCTTGATTTTGCAAATTTTAATGACTTCTAATCATTTTGTAGGTCAAAACATGATTTTTGAAACATTAATCCAATATCACAATTTGTTTTCCACATGTTAAACAATTTTGATCATTTTAATTGAATTTTTTATTCAATTAAAATACATTTTGGAAACAAATTAGGGTTTTGATTAATTCAACCCTCATCAAACCTTTTAAAAACTCTTTGGGCCTTTAATAGAGTGTAAGACCCAATCCTTTGTAAATACAAACCTATTTTGGGTCTCACTTATTGTATAAGTCCCGTTGTATTTCAAAAAGTTCGACGCGATCATCGTCCGTTGAAAAAACAAACCATGGGCCTCTCCTCGAGCTATAAGACCCATTCAAAATCTGTTGGGTCTCTATTAGAGTATAAGACCCAACCCCCTTTGAAAACCAAACCATTTTGGGCCTCAATGCATTGTATAAGACCCACCGCGTTTTCAAAAATCTCGGCGCGATCGCCATTTTCAAACAAATCATATGGGCCTCTCCTTGAGCTGTAAGCCCCACCACTTATACAAAAATAAACACTTAGGGTAAGACCCATCCCCTTGTACAGAAAACTTTTGGGCCTCAGTCACTTGTATAAGTCCCTCTGTACAAAACGACAGTGCGATCACTGATAAACCTTGCGCCTATCCTTGAGCTGTAAGCCCCAACATCTTTTCAAAATACTTTCTCCTTTAATTTTGAATATACTGTTGTTTTCAATCTTTCTTTGTTGAACAACTAACCAAGGAAGGTGCTAGACTTTGTGATTCACCGAGGAGTTCGCCGCAAATGGGTTGTTGTCGATGTTCCGAAGATTGTCCATAACTCAAAGTAATTGCCATCTTTAACCTTTCACCCTGCCCAGGTGAAACAGATGTTTTGATAGGGATCGCTTTCTGTAAATGTTCCCTCTTCACTTTGCCCAAAGCGACAGAGTTTTGTTTTATATGGCTGTAATTTCAAGAATCGACTTGTTCATTAATAAAATAACGTCATTCTGTAATTTCTGCATTTATTACTGTTTTCTCTTTTTGCTTTTCTCAGAAAATGGTAATCCTAAAAAACAACTCAATAATAAAAACAAGCAGTTTTTCAAAGAAATACACTGCACACACTCTTGCATTCTCTCTATCTCTTCTAAACACAAATCATACCGTCATGCAGATTGCTTGTTTTAAACCCCGTTGAAACATACGATCCGATGCCTTATCCTAACTTTGAGTTCCCGGTATTTGAGGCCGAAGAAGAAAATGACGACGAAATTACAGTAGAGATCTCCCGATTACTCAGACAGGAGAAAAGGTTCATTGAACCTCATAAAGAGCCGTTGGAAACGGTAAACTTAGGTTCGGAAAAAGAGAGAAAAGAAATCAGGATTAGGGCACTGCTCAGTCCAACTGCCAGAGAGGGTTTGGTAAAGCTTCTCAGAGAATTTCCCGATGTGTTTGCTTGGTCCTATCAGGACATGCCAGGGTTGGATACCAGCATCGTGGAACATCATCTATCGTTGAGGTCAGAATGTCCGCCGGTAAAGTAAAGGTTGAGACGGAATCATCCGAACATGGCCATCAAAATCAAAGAGGAAGTACAGAAACAGATTGACGCGGGTTTCCTCTCTACATCAGAATATCCTCAATGGTTAGCCAACATCGTACCCATTCCAAAAAAGGATGGAAAAGTCAGAATGTGTGTCGATTACAGAGATCTAAACAAGGCTAGTCCAAAGGACGAATTTCCTTTACCACACATCGACATGCTGTAGACAGTACAACAAAGTTCAAAGTTTTCTCCTTCATGGATGGATTCTCGGGCTATAACCTGATCAAAATGGCGCCGAAAGACATGGAGAAAACTTCGTTCATTACCCCCTGGGGTACCTTTTGTTACAAGGTGATGTCGTTCGGTTTGAAGAACGCCGGGGCAACCTATCAAAGGGCCATGACTACTCTTTTTCATGACATGATACCCAAAGAAATCGAGGTATATGTCGATGATATGATTGCCAAATCTAAGACAGAAAAGGAGCATGTGACCCATCTGTCAAAGCTATTCGAGCGGTTGAGAAAGTACAAACTCCGCTTGAATCCCAACAAGTGCACCTTTGGTGTCTGTTCAGGGAAACTCTTAGGGTTCATCGTCAGCTGGCAGGGAATTGAGGTTGATCTTGACAAGGTCAAGGCCATTCAAGAAATGCCTTCTCCGAAAACTGAAAAACAAGTCAGAGGATTCCTGGGACGTTTGAACTACATTTCCAGATTCATATTCCTCATGACCGCGACATGTGCGCCGATTTTCAAATTACTCAAAAAGAATCAGGACTGCGTTTGGACAGAAGACTGTCAAACCGCCTTCGACAGTATTAAGGAATACCTGTTGAACCCTCTGATTTTATCACCTCCAGTGGAAGGAAGGTCATTGATTATCTACCTCATAGTCTTGGAATACTCCATGGGTTGTGTACTTGGCCAACAATACGAAACCAAACGGAAAGAGTCTGCTATCTACTATTTGAGCAAGAAATTCACCGACTGCGAGACTCGGTATACTATGCTTGAGAAAACTTGCTGCGCTTTGGCTTGGCCAGCCAAACGTCTTCGCCAGTACATGATTCGTCACACTACTTGGTTGGTATCCGAAATGGATCCAATCAAGTATGTATTTGAAAAGCCTGCTCTCACGGGAAGGATTGCCCGTTGGCAGATGTTGCTATCAGAATATGACATAGAGTACCATGCTCAAAAAGCCGTTAAGGGGAGTATTTTAGCCGACCATTTGGCTCATCAACCGATTGACGATCAAGAATCAATCGGGTTTGACTTCCCAGACGAAGATGTCATGTATTTAAAGATGAAAGATTGCGATGAACCGCTACCCAATGAAGGGCTAGAACCATGTTCCCAATGGGGACTTATCTTTGACGGAGCTGTCAATCATTACGGAAACGGAATTGGGGCAATCATTGTCACCCCTCAGGGTACCCACATTCCTTTCACCGCCAGACTTACGTTCAAGTGCACAAACAACGAGGCCAAATATGAAGCTTGTATTATGGGGCTCGAAGAAGTGATCGACTTAAGGATCAAGAACTTGGACGTATATGGCGATTCAGCCTTGGTTGTCAATCAGATTAAAGGAGATTGGAACACATACCAATCAGGATTGATTCCTTACAAAGACTACGCGAGAAGGTTGCTACCCTTCTTCAACAGAGTTGAGTTTCATCACATCCCTCGTGAGGAGAATCACATGGCTGATGCATTAGCCACTCTCTCTTCCATGATTGGTATAGGTCAATGGAATGACATACCTAAGATCGACATAATGTGCCTTGAACGGCCCGCTTACATCTTCACGATTGAAGAAGTCATAGACGACAAACCTTGGTATTACGATATCAAATGCTTCCTTCAGAAACAAGAGTACCCACCTGGGGCACTAAGAAAAGATAGAAAGACCCTCAGAAGACTAGCAGGCAGCTTTTTCTTGAGCGGTGACACACTATATAAGAGAAATTTCGACATGGTCTTACTCCAATGCGTAGACAGACCAGAAGCAGACATGCTGATAAAAGAAATTCACGAAGGATCCTTTGGCACTCATGCCAACGGACATACAATGGCGAGAAAAGTTCTAAGAGCATGGTACTATTGGTTGACCATGGAATCCGACTGCTACAAGTACATAGGGGGTGTCACAAGTGTCAGATATACTCCGACAAAATTCATGTACCGCCAACGCATCTCAAAGTTCTCTCTTCCCCGTGGCCTTTTTCCATATGGGGAATCGACATGATTGGCTTGATTGAGCCCAAAGCTACAAACGGACATCGGTTCATCCTGGTAGCCATTGACTATTTCACCAAATGGGTCGAAGCAGCGTCGTACGCTAATGTAACCCGACAAGTGGTGGTCCGATTTATCAAAAACAATATCATCTGCCGTTATGGTGTTCCGAGCCAGATCATTACTGATAATGGATCTAACTTGAACAATAAGATGATGGAAGAGTTGTGCGCAGAGTTCAAGATTGAACACCATAACTCATCTCCCTACCAACCAAAGATGAACGGAGCGGTAGAAGCGGCTAACAAGAACATCAAGAAGATTGTTCAAAAGATGGTTGTAACCTACAAATATTGGCACAAGATGCTACCCTTTTCTCTTCACGGTTATCGCACATCTGTCCGCACTTCAACAGGGGCAACCCCTTTCTCTCTAGTATATGGCATGGAAGCAGTGCTTCCCATAGAAGTAGAGATCCCATCAATCCGGGTATTGATGGAAGCTAAGCTAATAGAAGCTGAATGGTGTCAAAGTCGGCACGATGAACTGAATTTGATCGAAGAAAAGCGGATCACGGCAATATACCATGGTCAGTTGTATCAGCAAAGGATGAAGAAGGCGTTCGACAAAAAGGTCCGACCTCGTGTCTTCAGAAAAGGAGACCTTGTGCTCAAGAAGATACAATCGTTTCTCACTGACTCTCGGGGCAAATGGACTCCGAATTATGACGGCCCCTATATGGTCAAGAAAGCTTTCTCAGGCGGCGCCTTGAGACTTGCAACCATGGACGGAGAGGAATTTGCCTACCCCACAAATGTTGATGTAGTCAAGAAATACTTCGCCTAAACTAAAAAAAAACGTCTCGGTGGATTGAAAACCCGAAAGGGCGGTCCAGGCAAAAATTAGAGACATAATCAAAAATCATCCCGGTGGATTGGAAATCTCAAAGTACAATCCAGGCAAAAATTAGGGATAATGGCAAGTAACTACTTTCGACAAAGGGGCAAGTCCCTCAGCAGTAGTTACACCATCCATCAGAAATCTCGATCAAGGTCATCTTCGACGGAAGCTCAGGATGTCTAGAATTCAAAGTTGGTAGAAGAATAGCGGTCGTTATGTTTCAATGTAGCCCTTTTCCCTTAAATTACCATTTTCTAACTTTGTAAATACTCTATGGAATCACGCGCTTGGCTGATTTCCATCCTATCAATAAAATTTGAGCCCTAGTGCTTTTGTTTGCAATTCTAATTTGTTTTAGCTTTACAGAATGACGTTTTAACATGATTAACGATTCTTGAAATGAAACAAAAATGAATTTACTTGTTAAAATTGTTCTTCTTTTAAAAATAAAGATGGTAATTTCTTTTGTCTGTTGAACATCGAAAGAACATCAATTGCGTCTCCAAAGGTGTTCGAGCCTCAAAGTGCAGAATCAAAGTACTCCTTCTAAACCAGTACACCTAAATGAAGGATCAACTGTGTCAGAGACCGTGTTTCATCTGACACGCCTCGACTGAGTTCCCATCTCCTAAGTGTCGCTCCCGGGATTTTCATCCTAGTACAAACGTGAAAGTGGCACCGAAACAGAGTCGCCAACAATGTGTATTTATCCCAAGAGAGGGAAAGGGAACACCGCATAAACCTGAAGGAAAGGAAAGAACATGGTCTTGCGACCAAGAGAAAAGGATTCGGGAGTCGGTTACGCGAAGGGAAGGTATTAGAACCCCCACGCGTCCATCGTACCCGATGGGATCCACGCTTGCTTGTCTCAATCAAAGGGTGATAGAAAAGGATACTGAAAAAAAGAACTGGAAAAGGAATGGAAAGAGAAAGAGAAACAAATGTAGGGAAAATAAAAGAAGTGCTCGAATGGGCCCTACCCCACTGCCTACGTATCTCATCGGGAGCATGAGAATCAGAGCGACGTAGTTCCCCTCACTAGGGAAAGTTGTTTGTGTTTTTTAGTGGAATACGTCAACGTTCGCGTCCTGGCAGTTTAGGTGTTGCAGCTCGCTGTAGGGAGACTTAGGCGTTACCAGTTTGCGGTAGAACGGAAATGGCGCATCCTTAAGGAATGAGTGAATGGGATGAGGAGAGAAATCCCGGAGGAAAGACGTTATTGTTTGTTTTTGTCTTTTAAGAGTTTTTTTTCATTTGTTTGCATATGATAGTGTATCTAAATCTTAGTCATTGGAATGTATACATTCTCATATTCCAAGATGGAATGAGTAAGAAAGCACATTAAGGGTGAAGAAGACCCTCACACTTAGTTCCAATTGTCAAGGTTCAAACACACTAGCATACTTGTGTTTATTAAGTATTTTTGTTGGTTAAGAAGTGAAGAAGTGTTTTTTTATTTATTTGTACCTTCAACAAGTATTGCATTTAAGTCCCTCATACAAGATCAAATGTTTAACACATTGACCCAAGATGGGCTATATGCTATACATTCTAAGATTATAAGAGAAGACCCCTTTATAATCTTTTCTTTATATGAAAGGCCTAAATGCACTAAATGCCTACCTTTATTACATATTTTGGATTTTCTTTGAGATGAGAAGATGAAAGACTCAAGAGAGAAGAAAAAGGTAAAAATCTATGTGAACTAAGACTCAATCCTAATTGATTAGTTAAGGGAGTGATCCTAATGGTTTGTGAGGTTGCAAAACCTAAAGTCTAAAGAAGGAATGAATTAAACAATTCACTTCCAAAGTAGAAGATGAATTGTAACTCAAAAGGGAAAGTAATGAGTTAGACAAAGAAAGCACATAAGTACTTAACAAAACACAAAATTGAATTGTAAAAGATGAAAAGAAAGAAGTTTGAATGTGGATTCCTTTTCCACACTCAATTCCAACTTACCAAAGCCCCTACATGGTTAGTGAACAATGAAACATGTATAAGAAGCAAAAAAGTACTTAATACACATTAAAGTTCAAAAGAAAACAATGAAGAATCAAATCCTAAGGTCACAACCAGAATGTGAATCCTATTGACAACAAGTGATTATCATCATACAAATTCAATGGAATAAACAACAATCATCATCCATAGCATTCAAACATGTCTTCATAAGAAAGGAAGATGAAAGATGAAAAGAAAGGGAAGAAACATGCATAAATGGAACATGTAATCCTAGGATCAGAATTGAAACTGGGTGGAAAATGACTTATAAACATCTCAAAGTATTCATGAATCAAGCATCAAGACATTCCAGAAGTAATAGAAGAAGAATGGAAGTGAAAGTTCAAAAAGAAAGTGCAAACAATTACATGTTAAAGATGCACAAAGTTCAAATGGAAATGGACATGTAAAGATGACCTATAATGTGTACCAATGACCTATAACATCACATGAATAGCTCACAAAATAGGCAAATGATCATACCAATATGCACAAAAGAAATCATGTAAACATGCACTAAAATTATAATGATGTAACATGTTATTATGCTTCAAATGTAATGCAACAAACAAAAATCAAATGGACTTATGAAAATTATGCAAGCATGGTATTGGAATGCTTAAGTCAGAAGCAAATCCAACATCAAGATAGCATGTCAAAATTCAAAGCAAAATGACTTCAAACAATGTAATTAGGTTAAGTTGAAACATCATGCAAAGTGGTGCAAAGACAAGCATCAAAACATGTAATAAAATGAACTAAAAAATCAAACAAAAATCATCTAACATGCTTCAATGTATTAGTGAATCAATGCAAAAATAATCATGTCAAAACAATTTACAATGAGCAAGAACAAAATTCCACAAACTCATGTATCACATTTGGAATGCACATAAATGGAACTTCAAAGAAAATTATGAGACAGGGGTAAAATTGTCATAAAATCATGAAATAAAAATATCAAAAATTTCCTAAATGTCTTGATAATGTTCATGAATTTTTCCAGAATTTTCTATTGTAGTTTTGTTTTTTTAAAAATTAGAAATGAAACGTGCACAAAATGTAGAAAATAAAAAGAAATGGAAATAAGAGAGGGGGTGCATGCATAGCAATCATTCAGTTCAAATTGGTTTGGGCTTCAAAAACATGGGGTGCAAATATCAATACCAAGCCTGGTCCACATCTGCACAATCCACACCAATTATCATGCACTCTCAGTCAACAACAGTCAAAACAATCATCACCCTTGGATCAGGTCAGGTCAACACTATAGTCAAAGTAGTTAAATCCAACACACACGCACGAATGAGCACACTAACTACCATGCACTGCATCACCTAAAGTTTAAGTGAATTCAGAAATAACACACGTGACATGCACGCCTATTTTAATGTGCTGGCAGCATTTTCACCACACGATTGGAACAAAAGCAACGATCACGATTAAAACACACCAAAACCCTAGCATTTACAGTGACCGACCGGAGATGACCTCCGGTCATCTTCTCCGGTCCACAACCACCGTCTGCAACTTCATGTTTCCCAGAATTTCATAAATATTATACCAAAATGAAGAGGAAGTAATGGAGAGCACGGATCCAGTGATAAAATTTCCAAAATGTTCATGAAATGAGAGAATCGAACAGAAGAAGATTTGCCCTAACTTTTCAACTATGCCTCTAAAGGCCTATCAACTAGCCATACAAGTTCTTGAGCTTATAAGAAGCTTCAAGAACCTGAAAACCACTTCAAATCATGTCTATAATGGTGGAAATTCGTACCTGAAGATTTGTAACCTTGAGATGTTCTTCAGAAAACCAGAGATTCTACTTCCTCTTTGAACTACTTTTGGCCAAATAAAGGCTTAGGTGAAGTGGTTGATGATGCTTCAGTGGAGAAGAATTGAAACCAAACTTCAAAACCAGTTGCAATGTGGTGAAATTGAGAGATAATCAGAGAGAGTTTTGGAGAGAATTGAACAAAGTGAGCTTCGAAAATCAATGGCAATGGTGAGATTGAGAGAGAAGAAGAGAGAGTTTCTGAGTGAGAGTGTGAAAAAATGAAGTTAGAAATGAATTTTGAGAGTGAGGTTTTGATTAATAGTGAGCTCTAACCATGGTTAAATGGGTGAGTTAACTGAGTCCAAGTTGAGTTTAGGTGAGTCATCCCTAACTAACTGAGTCAAGTTAGTTAGGGAGAGCAATGATATGGTGATGACAACTTATGGCAAGCTATGGTGGAGGTGAAGAGAAGTGAATGGCATGGCTGTTGTATCAGAAACTTGCTCAGCAAGTTTGTTCTTTCCACTTTCATGCAAGACACGTGCTATGGCAGTGTATGGGATGTTCATAGTGTGTTCAAATAAGGGAAAGAGTTGTTTGATGGATGTCTGAACCAAGTTATGTAGCAAAGCCATCAATGCATCAGTGAAATATAGGGTGGTTTGTGGATGTTTTTCTCTCTACTCAATGGATGGTTTGGTGAGTTTTTGGATTCATTTGAAAGAAGAGATGTAATGCATCAAGTTTGGTATGAAAATTGAGTTGAAATGATGCTTGGAAGAGGTTGGAAAATGGATTAAAACACACAAGTTTGGAACTGATATAAGGGCGTGACAAAAGGTTGGTTAACAAGGCAACATGGCACCTAGGTTTTCAGCATAATCACACCAAATTGGACTCAACATAACTTCTTAACCTTTGATCAAATGAAAAAATCATGAACACCAACTTTGAAGATCTCACATAGAGGAACAACTTTCATGTTGAAAGATTTTTCATTTGAGGCCTCTAACCTTGAGTAATTGATCAAAACATTTGGCCCACCATGTGTTTGTGAAAATGACACGCGCGTGACCTGAAAGTTGACCAAGCTGACTTGCATTTTGCCCAAGTTTCCCTCAACTTTGATCATCCATAACTCTCTCAATTCTTATCCAATGGAAATGTTCTACACATGGATTTGAAGCTTAAAACAAGACATTTTGTTGTGGCCGAGTGGAATTTTCATTTGGTGCTTCAATTTTGAATGGCCTTGGTTCAAAGTCTGATGCAAAATAGCCCAAAATTACTATTTTTGGAAACCCTACTTATTCCAAAAATGGCAACTTTCCACATCTTGATTTTTCCATGATTCTTTTGGAGTTTCTTGATCAAATTTTTTACATTGGTCACATATAACATGAATTTCATGGATTTGGCCCCAAAAAGTCAAGAGTTGACTTTTTTCTCTGATTATTTGACTTAGCCCCAAATTTCCTGATTTTTGATCTTTCTTCCAATTGAACCACTTCTAAAACCAATTGAGAGGCAATTTTCCACACACATACACTTAAGGACATGTAGATTACCATGACATCAAGTTTTGTCCAAAAAATCAAAGATACCCTGATTTAATTGGAAACCCTAGTTTTGGTACCCACCTCATAGGAGAAAAATATGCAGTCTTCAATTTCAAATTCCTCATAGTATGTTGTGTATCCTCTTAAAGGATGATGAAATATGCCACTTGAGGGTGATTTTGAACCAATGAACTATCTCTTCTGAGGGTTTTCCTTCATTTTTTGGATCTCTTGCATAATGAGAGATGTAGTGCTTCAATCTCCTATTGAATCTCACTTTCTTGAGGTTTTGGATGATCAATTGAAATAGTATGAGACATGAAAGACCTCTTGGCTTGCCTTGAGCAACTTGTTTGACCTTCTGTGCCTTGAATGATTCCTTGATTGTCCACCTTTCCCCTGATCACATGCCTTGATGGTAAGAGGGATGCTATGCTTCATTTTTCTATGTTAAAGATGCAATGCAATGCTAATGAGGTGAATATGATATGATATATGATAATGCTATGCTAGGATGCCAAAAGGGAGAGCAAATTTTGGGGTATTACACTAAGCCCGACCAGCGTCGCTCCCAACAGGGACCGTTTCTCCTAAGCAAGGAGGAATTGCTATCTTGAACCAGCGGTACTTCTTCTCCCCGCGATGGTCGAGTATCCAGTCATGTTCATCTATTAGTCTGTATGGCGCGTCAGTTTTGTCAGCGTATACATACATACATCATGCATTATTGATTTGCATTCACATTCATATTGCATCACTATCACTCTAGTCGGTCTTATCCCCTGGTGATAACAGTCCTCTCAATCGAGTCGTCAGGTCTTTCCTCGTCAGGAAAGGTTGCGTTTGAACAATCTCTCTCCTCCAGTTTAGTTCTGGATCAAAATTGGCCCTTGACCACTTTGATAACTTAAACCTCTGAAAGACCAGAGAACTTTCAACCGATGTCACTCTTCGCCATTAAAGATGATATTTTTGCTTTCCCGGATTAAGGAAAATCCGTAGAGGAAGCCTCTTAAGCAGAGATTCGGCGATACAACAGTTTTTCTCCGAAAAAAACCGCTGATGAAAAGTCATCAGCACCTCTAAATTGGATCACATCATATGGCGTTTCTCCTGGAAGATCCCGAGAAAAATATGATGCAATATCCCCAAGCGTGAAAGCAGTCTCTCAAGAGACTTGTTTTCCCCAGTAGAGTCGGCAAATTGCATCTCCAAACAGAGAAGTTTGTACACCTCTACGACTCAGACGACTGGTGTAACACCCCCAATCTATACCCTCCAAGCTATTAAAGCGATAAATAAAAATTCAAAATTTCATCAGAGTATATTTAAATTATCATGGCATAGACAGGGAGAATCAAATTATATTGAAACAAAACATACAACACCTGCTCATAAAGATATGCAACAGTGGGGTAGCAATCAACAGAGGAACTCAGTTCCTTACACCCACATTTAAGATTTTAGAATAAAAGCGGAAAATCTAAAACTGAATATCATATATATCACATAAAGGTTTATCTGCTATCAGCAGAATCATGTATATATATAACTCCAAAAGATAAAGATGCATATACACAACATCACAAAATAATCCTAATCGATCTCCCGACTACCCGGTGCTACATATCAGAGCCGACCGACAAAAGAATGAAGACATAAGCTTCACAAGAGACCTCCAGCATCTAATCTGCAATGCCTCATAGAGAATTATAAAACAGCAGAAGGGTGAGAAACACAATCATAATATAAATGCATATAATTATATATATCAACATAAAAATACACATATCAAGTATTCTCACCCCAATTATCACATGCCAACACATAAAGCATATATAGATTATATTCACATAATCACGTATTCACACATAATGCATATGTTTATACTCAAAACATATACTTCCTAATTCAATACATTTAACACGAATGCACATCAATTCACAAATGCTATCACAAGCTCAATCACATAATTACTCCATTCCCCGTTACATATTAATCATGCACAATACATTTATCACAAATGCATATCATAATGTCTCACACATAATCAATTAAATCATGATTTTCCACATATAAACAATATAATCATAATTCATGCAGATGCAAAGAGACCAACACAACGACTCTATGCAAATGCATATGCGGTACCGACTCCATAAAATCTCAACACTAGTTCACTCAGGAACTCTGCTGGAATCATCGCTCGTTACATCACTGTAACTCCCCGTCGGGCCTACGATGTTCACCCGCCACTTGCAGTCCTCTTTGTATAAGGCTCACGACGTTTATGGATCACTTACAGTCCTCTTTATATAAGGCTCACGATCCGATCGCTTGCAGTCCTCTTTGTATAAGGCTCACGATCGTCTATAATCATCGTTTTCAGTCCTCTTATTTTTAAGGCGATTCATACCTCTTATTTTTAAGGCTCACGATGTTATAGCAGATTCTCTCAGGAATCAATCTGTCGCTCCCACCTCTTTGTATAAGGCTTACGACTTCACAAGATGCATATCATGATACTTGACACACAAGAACTCATGACAACCAATGCATCTTCACACATATATGCAACCATAAACATGCATATATAACCAAATACAACACATTGCATTTATTTGTCTTTCGGCCACAATTCATCACCACAACATGTCATCACATGCATTCACATCATATAACATCACACAAGTCATACGATATCCATATTAAAAGCACATTACATGATACACATCAATTACACTTAATTAATACGGTAAAAGTCGACAAAACGACACTATTCCCAATTCCCGACATAATTTAATCGGCCCACAACTTCCAAATCATCATAATCATATAGTACAGCTCAATAGCTTTCCAACGATACCAAGAATATAAAAATAAGATAAACGGAACACAAGTTACGAAAGAAAAACGAAAACGATATTTTGAAAAGTCCCATTTTTACATTCTCCTGCCCATACGCGTATGGCCCCTGTCATACGCATATGGCAAAACCCTCGTACGCGTACAATACGCATCTCAGCAGATGGCCGGGAAAAGAGACATCCCATACGCGTATTGGCACATCCCATACGAGTATTGGCCCCAAAACTCGCCCATGATACGCGTATTGCCAAGGCCCATACGCGTATGAACATGCCCCGTACGCGTATGACCTGGGCAAACCAGAATTCTGCAGGTTTCTTGCTGTTACGGGTTTTACACCCAAAACCCTTCCAAATCATCATCCAAATTCAGAAAAACACCAATTTGAGGTATATCAATACATACCCAACATGCATAAATAACAAGGAACACAACAACATGAGTTTAGACACATTTGGATCAAATTTTACCAATTTCTAAACATTATGATTTTTGCTCTAAATTTTCATACATCCTAAAATCAACAACACAAACACATACATAATCATACACATGCATAGAATAATTGAATTTCACACCCTTACCCGATTAAATCGATTCTAGAAGTTGATTTGATCCCACCTAGCTTTTCCTCTTTTTCTCTCTTTCTCTCTTCTCTTCTTTTTTCTTCTTCTCTTTTTCCACTTCCTATTTCTTTCTCTCTATTTTTCTCTCCTTTCTATTTCTATCTCTTTTCTTCTCTTTTTCTTTCTAAGTTATAAAAATATAATATAAAATGACTAAAATGCCCCTACTCTCAAATATCTCTCAAACGTTCTCAAAACGCGATAAAACATAAACATACCGATGAAATATATTTCGGGAAATAAAAGTTGAAAAGAAATAATAATTTAATACCAATATTTTATCTATCATAGAAATTACCCAATTAGCTCAATTAGCAGGTAACATACAATAAATTCACACATTTTACAAAATTCGCATAAATGAAATAAATAATATAATTAAACAAATCGGGGCGTTACAATTCTCCCCAACTTAGACATTTTCGTCCTCGAAAATATAACCGATACCAACAACTCCGGACACGGCTCTCGCATCCGACCAACAAACTTTAGACCAACCAAAAGCACACCATGAATAACACAACTGACAACCCACGTTGCTAACAACAGCTACCACAATGACACGACAACGACGACAACTACAACGACAAGATGCAAAGCCCATACGATGCATTTGATGACCAACTCACGACTCAAAGAATCCACAAGTTACGAACACACACATGTTCACTCTTGAACCGAAACACAACAAGAACACAAGTTCCACAACCCAACATCGTTTCAACAACCTCTACATAACCACAATACCAACATCCTTGTCACCCAACAATGTTACAACAATGCTACGATTCACCAATCAAACATCCAACCAAAACGCCCATCTACATAGTAGCCCCATCTACATAGTAGCCCATGAATAATATTTAAACCTTTCACCTAACACTTCCATTCTGAAATGTGCAATGGCCTCATCATTCCTACATGTCTCCAATGTTCAACCTATGAACTCTTACAAGTCACACCTGCATATACGGATCATGCCACCTCACGCTTCCGTTGCACACTCTGATTTACTCGAAACTATCAAGTCTACCTCTCTCACGTTCGAAGTCTAACTCTTTCTCATATTCACCAAAAATCACCGTTCACGTTAATATTTCCAACCTCACACTCTCCTGTGTTATCTCACACACCATACACAAGTCTCTGAACTGCTCAAATAATTCTTATTCTCTGACCATCAAAACAAACATGCATAAAGATTTTCGACTTACACATCAGGCACAACAACAGCCTTTCCCCAAGGATAACCCCAAACCAATTCATAACTCGCCACGAATCCTAATCATCCTCGTTGTCTCTATTCCTTCAGACCAAACCAGTACTCAATATTCTTGTAATTACCAAACACTTCGAATCTAGAATCATAAAGACAATACTTCCAATATTCCAACATAATACAACTGCAACTAATTCCAATTCCACAATAGTACTTATCCTTTCACGAATCCTCAAATGTCAAAAACCATAAGCCGCGACTTTACTCTCTTGCATTAACACACTGACTATACTTATCAAAGACGCATCCCAAACAATCGACTTCCCCTTTGCAAGTAAACTGAAGTAACGAAAACGCTAATCTTGGAAAAGCCTTTCATACCCTTCGGTAATAACCAACAAAAGTCCAAAAAGTTTCTAATCACCTTAACTAACTTCGGAGCCTCTCATAGTAACACCGCATCTACTTTCGGTGATAACAACTATAATCCGTCACACAAAGTCGATCAAAGCCTCAACTCAAACAAATCACCACTCTTATCAAACATTCCAACAATTGTAATTCTAATCAAACTCAACCAAACCATTCTAGTTACCTAATCCTGAAAGTGAACACTTATTCTCAATCGTCACCCTATACCACTGTCCACAACCCATACACAATTTCTTCTCTTGACAATCCAAATTCCAACCTATCGCAACAACCAACCAAAAAGAACTCTCAATGACTTCCCAACTTAACCATCATACAAACATCTTGATTCCGCATCACCGTCAGATATAAGATCTTCCTCAACTTGACAAAATAATCCGCAATCATTTCCTTAAATTTCAAGTAATCCATTCCGCACCACTATCAAAGCCGGAAAGACACGTCCATTCCATCCAACATAATTCCCGTCTGCTATCAACAAGAGATTAAGGGTGATCAGTTCCTCAATTTGTCAATAGACAGCCGACAATCGTGATAGGGCATAAACCGTCTTTACCAAACTATAATAGCATTCCTTACATGTATTACCTCTACATCCCTTCTAGACCCGGGAACCACACTGACCAAACAACACTTACAACCTTACAATTCACAACACACTGAGCCAGCGCTCCACACCTGAAGCAACATGGAGAAGTACCAGCTTCTCCCCCACTTATCTCATTCTAACCCCTCCAACTGAAAACACACCAAATCCATCACAAGTCTTTACCATAAATAGTCAAAGAACAATTTAAACAAACTAAAGAAGTAATTACCGACCCCTAAGCAGAAGTATCGATAACCATCTCACCACCCCAAAAAGACAACAACAAATTAAAACGCTTCGCGCATTCATACGAAATAAACGAATGAGTCGCTCTAGTACCAATAATAGTAAATAAAGGTGTACTATTTATAAAACAAGTACCTTTAATCAAACGATCTGCACTAGTAGTCTCAGTTCCTGCCAATGCAAAAACCTTCCCACCAGCCTAAGGTTGCTTTGTTTTCGTACACCTCGTACTAATATGACCTGTTTCACCACAGTTGAAACACTTCATCACATTGTTCTTACAATCCGCTGTGACATGTCCCGAACCTCCACAATTGGAACATTTCAGTTTATTCCTCCCACAATCAAACTGAAGATGTCCTACTTCACCACACTTGTAACATCTCAGAGGATTAGACATTCCTCCCCCACTTGCCTTTTTCTCAAAGTTACCCCTTTGCTTACCACTGTCAGCGGGTGTCACATAAGGACCACTACGAGACTGTTGTTTCCATTTCCTGTCATTCACACTCTTATAGTGAGTAACACGCGCCTTCCTATCCTCTTCGTAAATCCTACAACAATCCACCAAATCAAAAAACCTTCTAATCCTCTGATAACTGATTGCCTGCTTAATCTCAGGACGCAATCTGTTCTCATACTTCACACACTTAGAAAACTCAGCAGTAGCTTCAGCCTAATGTGGATAAAACTGCACAAGTTCCACAAACTTAGCAGTATAATCAACAACAGACATGTTACCTTGTTTCAGTTCCAAGAACTCAATTTCCTTCTTTCCTCTAACATCCTCGGGAAAATACTTCCTTAAGAACTCCCGGCTAAACACTTCCCAAGTGATCTCTTCCTCCTCCGCAGCTTCCGACACATGACGAGTACTAACCCACCAATCATCAGCTTCCTCTTGCAACATGTGAGTACCCAGTCTCACCTTCTGATCCTTATCACAATCCATCACTCGGAAAATCCTTTCAATCTCTTTCAGCCAAATCTGTGCACCATCAGGATCATATCTTCCTTTGAAGACAGGTGGTTGATTCTTCCTAAACTCATCATTACCAACAGCATTTGGTGCACCCTGCACAGCCCGAGCCATAGCCTGCATCGCAGCAGCTAAAGCAGCATCATTCCTACCAGCCATATTCTGTTCATTTCCAATAACGGCTACTATGGTTAAACAAACAGCTCACCGAACCACGAAGACCAACAAAGACTGACACAAACTGACATGGACTGGCTCTATTACCACTTAATGTAACACCCCTAATCTATACCCCCAAGCTATTAAAGCGATAAATAAAAATTCAAAATTTCATCAGAGTATATTTAAATTATCATGGCATAGACAGGGAGAATCACATTATATTGAAACAAAACATACAACACCTGCTCATAAAGATATGCAACAGTGGGGTAGCAATCAACAGAGGAACTCAGTTCCTTACACCCACATTTCAGATTTTAAAATAAAAGCGGAAAATCTAAAACTGAATATCATATATATCACATAAAGGTTTATCTGCTATCAGCAGAATCATGTATATATACAACTCCAAAAGATAACGATGCATATACACAACATCACAAAATAATCCTAATCGATCTCCCGACTACCCGGTGCTACATATCAGAGCCGACCGACAAAAGAATGAAGACATAAGCTTCACCAGAGACCTCCAGCATCTAATCTGCAATGCCTCATAGAGCATTATAAAACAACAGAAGGGTGAGAAACACAATCATAATATAAATGCATATAATTATATATATCAACATAAAAATACACATATCAAGTATTCTCACCCCAATTATCACATGCCAACACATAAAGCATATATAGATTATATTCACATAATCACATATTCACACATAATGCATATGTTTATACTCAAAACATATCATTCCTAATTCAATGCATTTAACATGAATGCACATCAATTCACAAATGCTATCACAAGCTCAATCACATAATTACTCCATTCCCCGTTGCATATTAATCATGCACAATACATTTATCACAAATGCATATCACAATGTCTCACACATAATCAATTAAATCATGATTTTCCACATATAAACAATGCAATCATAATTCATGCAGATGCAAAGAGACCGACACAACGACTCTATGCAAATGCATATGCGGTACCGACTCCATAAAATCTCAACACTTGTTCACTCAGGAACTCTGCTGGAATCATCGCTCGTTACATCACTGTAACTCCCCGTCGGGCCTACGATGTTCACCCGCCGCTTGCAGTCCTCTTTGTATAAGGCTCACGACGTTTATGGATCGCTTGCAGTCCTCTTTGTATAAGGTTCACGATCCGATCGCTTGCAGTCCTCTTTGCATAAGGCTCACAATCGTCTATAATCATCGTTTTCAGTCCTCTTATTTTTAAGGCGATTCATACCTCTTATTTTTAAGGCTCACGATGTTATAGCAGATTCTCTCAGGAATCAATCTGTTGCTCCCACCTCTTTGTATAAGGCTTACGACTTCACAAGATGCATATCATGATACTTGACACACAAGAACTCATGACAACCAATGCATCTTCACACATATATGCAACCATAAACATGCATATATAACCAAATACAACACATTGCATTTATTTGTCTTTCGGCCACAATTCATCACCACAACATGTCATCACATGCATTCACATCATATAACATCACACAAGTCATACGATATCCATATTAAAAGCACATTACATGATACACATCAATTACACTTAATTAATACGGTAAAAGTCGACAAAATGACACTATTCCCAAATCCCGACATAATTTAATCGGCCCACAACTTCTAAATCATCATAATCATATAGTACAGCTCAATAGCTTTCCAACAATACCAAGAATGTATAAATCGGATAAACGGAACACAAGTTACGAAAGAAAAACGAAAACGATATTTTGAAAAGTCCCATTTTTACATTCTCCTGCCCATACGCGTATGGCCCCTGTCATACGCGTATGGCAAAACCCTCGTACGCGTACAATACGCATCTCACCAGATGGTCGGGAAAAGAGACATCCCATACGCGTATTGGCCCATCCCATACGCGTATTGGCCCCAAAACTCGCCCATGATACGCGTATTGTCAATGCCCATACGCGTATGAACATGCCCCGTACGCGTATGACCTGGGCAAACCAGAATTCTGCAGGTTTCTTGCTGTTACGGGTTTTACACCCAAAACCCTTCCAAATCATCATCCAAATTCATAAAAACACCAATTTGAGGTATATCAATACATACCCGACATGCATAAATAACAAGGAACACAACAACATGAGTTTAGACACATTTGGATCAAATTTTACCAATTTCTAAACATTATGATTTTTGCTCTAAATTTTCATACATCCCAAAATCAACAACGCAAACACATACATAATCATACACATGCATAGAATAATTGAATTTCACACCCTTACCCGATTAAATCGATTCTAGAAGTTGATTTGATCCCACCTAGCTTTTCCTCTTTTTCTCTCTTTCTCTCTTCTCTTCTTTTTTCTTCTTCTCTTTTTCCACTTCCTATTTCTTTCTCTCTATTTTTCTCTCCTTTCTATTTCTATCTCTTTTCTTCTCTTTTTCTTTCTAAGTTATAAAAATATAATATAAAATGACTAAAATGCCCCTACTCTCAAATATCTCTCAAACGCTCTCAAAACGCGATAAAACATAAACATACCGATGAAATATATTTTGGGAAATAAAAGTTGAAAAGAAATAATAATTTAATACCAATATTTTATCTATCAGAGAAATTACCCAATTAGCTCAATTAGCAGGTAACATACAATAAATTCACACATTTTACAAAATTCACATAAATGAAATAAATAATATAATTAAACAAATCGGGGCGTTACAATTCTCCCCCACTTAGACATTTTCGTCCTCGAAAATATAACCGATACCAACAACTCCGGACACGGCTTTCGCATCCGACCAACAAACGTTAGACCAACCAAAAGCACACCATGAATAACACAACTGACAACCCACCTTGCTAACAATAGCTACCACAATGACACGACAACGACGACAACTACAACGACAAGATGCAAAGCCCATACAATGCATTTGATGACTAACTCACGACTCAAAGAATCCACAAGTTACGAACACACACAGGTTCACTCTTGAACCGAAACACAACAAGAACACAAGTTCCACGACCCAACATCGTTTCAACAACCTCTACATAACCACAATACCAACATCCTTGTCACCCAACAATGTTACAATAATGCTACGATTCACCAATCGAACATCCAACCAAAACGTCCATCTACATAGTAGCCCCATCTACATAGTAGCCCATGAATAATATTTAAACCTTTCACCTAACACTTCCATTCTGAAACGTCCAATGGCCTCATCATTCCTACATGTCTCCAATGTTCAACCTATGAACTCTTACAAGTCACACCTGCATATACGGATCATGCCACCTCACACTTCCGTTGCACACTCTGATTTACTTAAAACTATCAAGTCTACCACTCTCACATTCGAAGTCTAACTCTTTCTCATATTCACCAAAAATCACCGTTCACGTTAATATTTCCAACCTCACACTCTCCTGTGTTATCTCATACACCATACACAAGTCTCTGAACTGCTCAAATAATTCTTATTCTCTGACCATCAAAACAGACATGCATAAAGATTTTCGACTTACACATCAGGCACATCAACAGCCTTTCCCCAAGGATAACCCCAAACCAATTCATAACTCGCCACGAATCCTAATCATCCTCGTTGTCTCTATTCCTTCAGACCAAACCAGTACTCAATATTCTTGTAATTACCAAACACTTCGAATCTAGAATCATAAAGACAATACTTCCAATATTCCAACATAATACAACTGCAACTAATTCCAATTCCACAATAGTACTTATCCTTTCACGAATCCTCAAATGTCGAAAAACATAAGCCACGACTTTACTCTCTTACATTAACACACTGACTATACTCATCAAAGACGCATCCCAAACAATCGACTTCCCCTTTGCAAGTCAACTGAAGTAACGAAAATGCTAATCTTGGAAAAGCCTTTCATACCCTTCGGTAATAACCAACAAAAGTCCAAAAAGTTTCTAATCACCTTAACTAACTTCGGAGCCACTCATAGTAACACCGCATCTACTTCCGATGATAACAACTATAATCCGTCACACAAAGTCGATCAAAGCCTCAACTCAAACAAATCACCACTCTTATCAAACATTCCAACAATTGTAATTCTAATCAAACTCAACCAAACCATTCTAGTTACCTAATCCTGAAAGTGAACACTTATTCTCAATCGTCACCCTATACCACTGTCCACAACCCATACACAATTTCTTCTCTTGACAATCCAAATTCCAACCTATCGCAACAACCAACCAAAAAGAACTCTCAATGACTTCCCAACTTAACCATCATACAAACATCTTGATTCCGCATCACCGTCAGATATAAGATCTTCCTCAACTTGACAAAATAATCCGCAATCATTTCCTTAAATTTCAAGTAATCCATTCCGCACCACTATCAAAGCCGGAAAGACACGTCCATTCCATCCAACATAATTCCCGTCTGCTATCAACAAGAGATTAAGGGTGATCAATTCCTCAATTTGTCAATAGACAGCCGACAATCATGATAGGGCATAAACCGTCTTTACCAAACTATAATAGCATTCCTTACATGCCTTACCTCCGCATCCCTTCTAGAACCGGGAACCACACTGACCAAACAACACTTACAACCTTACAATTCACAACACACTGAGCCAGCGCTCCACACCTGAAGCAACATGGAGAAGTACTAGCTTCTCCCCCACTTATCTCATTCTAACCCCTCCAACTGAAAACACACCAAATCCATCACAAGTCTTTACCATAAATAGTCAAAGAACAATTTAAACAAACTAAAGAAGTAATTACCGACCCCTAAGCAGAAGTATCGATAACCATCTCACCACCCCAAAAAGACAACAACAAATTAAAACATTTCACGCACTCATACGAAATAAACGAATGAGTCGCTCTAGTACCAATAATAGTAAATAAAGGCGTACTATTTATAAAACAAGTACCTTTAATCAAACGATCTGCACTAGTAGTCTCAGTTCCTGCCAATGCAAGAACTTTCCCACCAGCCTAAGCTTGCTTTGGTTTCGTACACCTCGTACTAATATGACCTGTTTCACCACAGTTGAAACACTTCACCACATTGTTCTTACAATCCGCTGTGACATGTCCCGAACCTCCACAATTGGAACATTTCAGTTTATTCCTCCCATAATCAAACTGAAGATGTCCTACTTCACCACACTTGTAACATCTAGGAGGATTAGACATTCCTCCCCCACTTGCCTTTTTCTCAAAGTTACCCCTTTGCTTACCACTGTCAGCGGGTGTCACATAAGGACCACTACGAGACTGTTGTTTCCCTTTCCTGTCATTCACACTCTTATAGTGAGTAACACGCGCCTTCCTATCCTCTTCGTAAATCCTACAACAATCCACCAAATCAAAAAACCTTCTAATCCTCTGATAACTGATCGCCTGCTTAATCTCAGGACGCAATCTGTTCTCATACTTCACACACTTAGAAAACTCAGCAGTAGCTTCAGCCTAATGTGGATAAAACTGCACAAGTTCCACAAACTTAGCAGTATAATCAACAACAGACATGTTACCTTGTTTCAGTTCCAAGAACTCAATTTCCTTCTTTCCTCTAACATCCTCGGGAAAATACTTCCTCAAGAACTCCCGGCTAAACACTTCCCAAGTGATCTCTTCCTCCTCCGCAGCTTCCAACACATGACGAGTACTAACCCACCAATCATCAGCTTCCTCTTGCAACATATGAGTACCCAGTCTCACCTTCTGATCCTCATCACAATCCATCACTCGGAAAATCCTTTCAATCTCTTTCAGCCAAATCTGTGCACCATCAGGATCATATCTTCCTTTGAAGACAGGTGGTTGATTCTTCCTAAACTCATCATTACCAACAGCATTTGGTGCACCCTGCATAGCCCGAGCCATAGCCTGCATCGCATCAGCTAAAGCAGCATCATTCCTACCAGCCATATTCTGTTCATTTCCAGTAACGGCTACTATGGTTAAACAAACAGCTCACCGAACCACGAAGACCAACAAAGACTGACACAAACTGACACGGACTGGCTCTGATACCACTTAATGTAACACCCCCAATCTATACCCCCAAGCTATTAAAGCGATAAATAAAATTTCAAAATTTCATCAGAGTATATTTAAATTATCATGGCATAGACAGGGAGAATCACATTATATTGAAACAAAACATACAACACATGCTCATAAAGATATGCAACAGTGGGGTAGCAATCAACAGAGGAACTCAGTTCCTTACACCCACATTTCAGATTTTAAAATAAAAGCGGAAAATCTAAAACTGAATATCATATATATCACATAAAGGTTTATCTGCTATCAGCAGAATCATGTATATATACAACTCCAGAAGATAAAGATGCATATACACAACATCACAAAATAATCCTAATCGATCTCCCGACTACCCGGTGCTACATATCAGAGCCGACCGACAAAAGAATAAAGACATAAGCTTCACCAGAGACCTCCAGCATCTAATCTGCAATGCCTCATAGAGCATTATAAAACAGCAGAAGGGTGAGAAACACAATCATAATATAAATGCATATAATTATATATATCAACATAAAAATACACATATCAAGTATTCTCACCCCAATTATCACATTCCAACACATAAAGCATATATAGATTATATTCACATAATCACATATTCACACATAATGCATATGTTTATACTCAAAACATATCATTCCTAATTCAATGCATTTAACACGAATGCACATCAATTCACAAATGCTATCACAAGCTTAATCACATAATTACTCCATTCCCCGTTGCATATTAATCATGCACAATACATTTATCACAAATGCATATCACAATGTCTCACACATAATCAATTAAATCATGATTTTCCACATATAAACAATGCAATCATAATTCATGCAGATGCAAAGAGACCGACACAACGACTCTATGCAAATGCATATGCGGTACCGACTCCATAAAATCTCAACACTAGTTCACTCAGGAACTCTACTGGAATCATCGCTCGTTACATCACTGTAACTCCCCGTCGGGCCTACGATGTTCACCCGCCGCTTGCAGTCCTCTTTGTATAAGGCTCACGACGTTTATGGATCGCTTGCAGTCCTCTTTGTATAAGGCTCACGATCCGATCGCTTGCAGTCCTCTTTGCATAAGGCTCACGATCGTCTATAATCATCGTTTTCAGTCCTCTTATTTTTAAGGAGATTCATACCTCTTATTTTTAAGGCTCACGATGTTATAGCAGATTCTCTCAGGAATCAATCTGTTGCTCCCACCTCTTTGTATAAGGCTTACGACTTCACAAGATGCATATCATGATACTTGACACACAAGAACTCATGACAACCAATGCATCTTCACACATATATGCAACCATCAACATGCATATATAACCAAATACAACACATTGCATTTATTTGTCTTTCGGCCACAATTCATCACCACAACATGTCATCACATGCATTCACATCATATAACATCACACAAGTCATACGATATCCATATTAAAAGCACATTACATGATACACATCAATTACACTTAATTAATACGGTAAAAGTCGACAAAATGATACTATTCCCAATTCCTGACATAATTTAATTGACCCACAACTTCCAAATCATCATAATCATATAGTACAGCTCAATAGCTTTCCAACGATACCAAGAATGTAAAAATCGGATAAACGGAACACAAGTTACGAAAGAAAAACGAAAACGATATTTTGAAAAGTCCCATTTTTACATTCTCCTGTCCATACGCCTATGGCCCCTGTCATACGCGTATGGAAAACCCCTCGTACGCGTACAATACGCATCTCACCAGATGGTCGAGAAAAGAGACATCCCATACGCGTATTGGCCCATCCCATACGCATATTGGCCCCAAAACTCGCCCATGATACGCGTATTGCCAAGGCCCATACGCGTATGAACATGCCCCATACGCGTATGACCTGGGCAAACCAGAATTCTGCAGGTTTCTTGCTGTTACGGGTTTTACACCCAAAACCCTTCCAAATCATCATCCAAATTCATAAAAACACCAATTTGAGGTATATCAATACATACCCAACATGCATAAATAACAAGGGACACAACAACATGAGTTTAGACACATTTGGATCAAATTTTACCAATTTCTAAACATTATGATTTTTGCTCTAAATTTTCATACATCCCAAAATCAACAACACAAACACATACATAATCATACACATGCATAGAATAATTGAATTTCACACCCTTACCCGATTAAATCGATTCTAGAAGTTGATTTGATCCCACCTAGCTTTTCCTCTTTTTCTCTCTTTCTCTCTTCTCTTCTTTTTTCTTCTTCTCTTTTTCCTCTTCCTATTTCTTTCTCTCTATTTTTCTCTCCTTTCTATTTCTATCTCTTTTCTTCTCTTTTTCTTTCTAAGTTATAAAAATATAATATAAAATGACTAAAATGCCCCTACTCTCAAATATCTCTCAAACGCTCTCAAAACGCGATAAAACATTAACATACCGATGAAATATATTTCGGGAAATAAAAGTTGAAAAGAAATAATAATTTAATACCAATATTTTATCTATCAGAGAAATTACCCAATTAGCTCAATTAGCAGGTAACATACAATAAATTCACACATTTGACAAAATTCACATAAATGAAATAAATAATATAATTAAACAAATCGGGGCGTTACAACTGGGTTCCCCAGCAACTCTGACAACAAAACCTTTTCCCATCAAATGGCATCTCCCCAGGAAAATTCGGCGAGAAGTTTGAGGAAAATCGCTACACATAGCGTCCCTTGTCAATAAAGTTTATTGACAAAAGAAACTGAGACCAGTTCCTTGGTGGGAAACCAGGATCGAGGGGAAGTTTATTTCAGAAACTAAGACCAGTTCCTTGGTAGGAAACCAGGACCGAGGGGAAGTTTATTTCAGAAACTGAGACCAGTTCCTTGGTGGGAAACCAGGATCGAGGGAAAGTTTATTTCAGAAACTAAGACTAGATCCTTGGTAGGAAACCAGGATCGAGGGGAAGTTTATTTTTGAAATTGAGACCAGTTCCTTGGTGGGAAACCAGGATCGAGGGGAAGTTTATTTCATAAACTAAGACCAGTTCCTTGGCTGAAGACCAGGATCGAGGGGAAGTTTTTACCTTTTCTAAGCATCATTGCTTAGCAAAAGAAGAAGGATGCGCAGGCTGCCATTCTTAACCACCATCAAAATTTCGGGTATTCCGATATTTAATCCTCTTGCACCCCGAATGCCCGAATACCTTCGCCATTCACACCTTCGGGTCCAAGAAGATTAAATAGGGGCATCTGTCATACCCCAAATTTTGACCACTAAGATTTCCCATCATTGTGAAAATCATTATCACAATATGGAGGAACCATCTTGCCTCATCAGTCTCCCCAAAGATGGGTGAGCATTCACTACTATAAAAAATTAGGGTTTCAAGCCCTCTCAGAGTTTTTAGACAAAGGATCAATCAAGAAATGACATGATCTTTAACTTGTCTACACCTCTCAAACATCCACAAGGGATCAAGAGGACTCCCACTTCAAGGATTAAGCACAAGGCTGTTCCCTTCCAGGTGGATCAAGCCTCAAGATCGCCAGTGTCACCAAATTAGGGTTTGGTCGACCAGGGCCTCCAGATAAAAATTTTCCTCTGGGCATGAGCCAATGCTTCAAAGCATATCCTAAAATACTCCATGGAACCTCATGGGCCCAAGCATCAAGTCAATTTGACCTCAGGGGATGCATACATAAAAAATCAGGAATTAGGGTTTCTTGACCTAATTCACCCCTAAGTTGACTTTTGGAACAAATCATGAGCCAAGACCTCAAGACATGATTTGAGGGTCTCCAACATACCACATTGATCCATTTGTAACAATGGATTGATCCAGGAAGCTTGAGCAGCAAGTCTCAATTTCATCAGTACTATAGTTAGGGTTTCTCGAGAAAAGTCAACTGTATCTTTGACTTTTGACCAGGACATGCTCCCAAACCCTAGGACATGATTCAATATACCCTATAACACCCATGGAACATGTCCATCAAGTTTGATTTAGGTCAAGGACATGATTTCCTAAAGGACCGCACAGTTTGGAATTCATCTGACAAAAAGTCAACTGTGCACAAAAGTCAACTTTGACTTTTTGAGATTTTTCACAAAAATGGTATTTTAACCCTAAAATGATGTTAATGTATGATTTGAATCATCATTCATCAAGAAAAGTCGGATAACTTGTAAAAGGGGTAACCATAAAAACTTAGAAAATTTTCTAAGTTATGAACAAAGTGGCAAGGGTACCAACTTTGGAGGATCATAACTCCTAAACCACAAAGCCATTTTTCCCCATCCAAAGCTTGATTTGTAGATCTCATTACCCTCTACAAAAGCTTAAAACTGATCTCCCTCCAAATTCCTCATGGATTTTGAGTTATGGAATGATCAAAATCACAAAAAGTGAAAATGTCACTTTTTTCCAACACTTATTGAAATTTTCACTAAGTCAGAATCTGCCTTCACTTTTTTCCAAATGTAGGGGGATTTTTCACTTGGATCCAAAAGGTATCAAAACCAAATATGATCAAAAAGTTGTTGTATCATATGAGGGCTTTCCAAAATGGCCAAGAACATCACCAAATTCCACTTGGGCCATGAGATATGACAATGGCAATATGCCTTGCTGAAAACTGCCAAGGCTAGGCAGAATTTTGCATTTTTGCTCGATTTGGCAAAATTAGATAATTCCAAGCCTTGTCATCACTTTAGACACATCTGAGGATCAAATCTAAAGGGGACAAACACTGAGCCAAGCCTCCAAAGTCCTTGGAACAAGAAGTAGCATGCCAAACCTAGAATTTCCTAAAAGAGGGACAAGACTCCAATTTTGGATTGGAGCATTCAATGCATACACCAAGGTGGCATGGACTGAGCCATTTACAACTGAATTCAGTCAAGACTTATCCAAGACCAAGGGAACCACAACCCTGTGCCCTAACCTCTAGTCAATGGCTAGAGGAGACTTGGATTCCAAAGTGCAACCATTGGCCAAACCTTTGCTGCAGTCGCCATTCACTATTGATCCCAAAACAAACTTGCTCTACTATAAATAGAGCTCATTTGTGCTCAGTTTGAGTACACTAAAGCCATCAAACAGATGCTTTCCTCAAAATCTCCTTCTTCACTCCAATTTTGCCTTCCAAAGCAAGTCACTATCGGGTTTTCAGTTTGAGAGCAATTCCAATCAAACCAATCACACACACACCTCATAAACATCATATAGAAGTGATCCAAACACTTAAACAACATCTGGAACACTGATTTCTCAGAATCACCAGCCAGTTGCTCAAGGTTTTAACCAAGTTGCAGTTGAGATGCCATGAAGTGATCCAGCCATTTCCAGTCAAGTCCAAGCATTCAAACACACTCCATAGGGTGTAGGGAAGCTGTTCAGATCATCACAACTCATCTATAATACCTCCAACTCAAAAATCACATTGCTCTTGCTGTCACGACCTTCAAGTAAGCCTAAACTTGGTCATCTCTTAATCTATGCATATTTCCTCGCACAATACTTTTGCCAAATGTTCATAATCATGCATAGAATGTTTCCCCTCAATTAATTGCTTTGTTTGAATCGTGTATCAAAATTCTCAGGCTTCATGCAAATTTTAGGGTTCTTGAGGTTTTGTCTTGATTTCTTATTCCATGTTAAAAATAAATGAAATTAAAGACCATAGACATGATCGTGAGGTTGAAACGAGCAGATTGGTATGTGGTTTGCATGATTCCATCAAGTATTCAGTGAGATTGGAGAGAAAATGTAAATCTGGGCAAAACTCAGAACACGCGCGTGTTCTTGGGTGTTCTTGGTGCCCTTTTTTTGAAAATTCAAATATTTGAATTTTGTGATTTTATTTAATTGATTCAAAAATTAATTTCTCTCTGAGTTTTAATGATTTTGAGTTGATTCTTTTTTTAATAATTCACAAAAATGTTAAAATATTTTATTTTACCAAAAAATCCCAAAAATATTATTTATTTCATATAATTGATATTTTTGCAAAGAATTAATATTTTAATTGTTTTTGACATTTAAAATATTTTTTCCTTCTTGATTTTGCAAATTTTAATGACTTCTAATCATTTTGTAGGTCAAAACATGATTTTTGAAACATTAATCCAAGATCACAATTAGTTTTCCACATGTTAAACAATATTGATCATTTTAATTGAATTTTTTATTCAATTAAAATACATTTTGGAAACAAATTAGGGTTTTGATTAATTCAACCCTCATCAAACCTTTTAAAAACACTTTGGGCCTCTAATAGAGTGTAAGACCCAATCCTTTGTAATACAAACCTATTTTGGGCCTCACTTATTGTATAAGTCCAGTTGTATTTCAAAAAGTTCGACACGATCATCGTCCGTTGAAAAAACAAACCCTGGGCCTCTCCTCGAGCTATAAGGCCCATTCAAAATCTCTTGGGCCTCTATTAGAGTGTAAGACCCAACCCCCTTTGATAACCAAACCATTTTGGGCCTCAATGCATTGTATAAGACCCACCGCGTTTTCAAAAATCTCGGCGCGATCGCCATTTTCAAACAAATCATCTGGGCCTCTCCTTGAGCTGTAAGCCCCACCACTTATACAAAAATAAACACTTGGGCCTCTTGAAAGAGTGTAAGACCCATCCCCTTGTACAAAAAACTTTTGGGCCTCAGTCACTTGTATAAGTCCCTCTGTACAAAACGACAGTGCGATCACTGATAAACCTTGGGACTCTCCTTAAGCTGTAAGCCCCAACATCTTTTCAAAATACTTTCTCCTTTAATTTTGAATATACTGTTGTTTTCAATCTTTCTTTGTTGAACAACTAACCAAATAGCATGGAAGCTCTACAACCGAGTAAGTGTTTATATGCTTTCTTTATCCGCTTTCATATACATATAACTGTATTGTGGGGCTGTTTCACTGTAAGTCTTCTTTCATAAACTCATATCAACTGTGTAATACTAGTATAGATATTTAGAGTTTCCCCGGTAACTACGTCTAGCACTAAGCCCTGTTGGTCACTCTTAAATAGACAAAACTAGATCCCCCAGAGGATTACCAGACACAGTCTTCCCTCCTCTTGGGGTTAAATAATATGGAGACGTGAAAGGAAGCATTCTCGGTGAACCCTTTCACAGACTCTCACCCTTAGAAATCGTCAAAGAAACTCTACTCCCCAGAGATGATCTTTTCTCCGTGAATGGCATCTCTTGAGTTTCTTCCAAATTTTCGGACTTTCCTGGCTTGATCTATTCTCTGTGAATATCCTGTCTTGAATTTATCGGGGTTTGGGGACCCACAGGCTTCCTAAAAGCATCCCCGCCTCCTCTTGGGCGTTGTACAAGGACCCTACGGCTTCCTAGAAGTATTCACAGCCTCCTTTTAGGCTTCGTATAAGGATTCTTCCTTCGGGAAGAGAGCCTCCTCTTGGGCTTCGTACAAATTGTCCCTCGGCTTCTTAAAAGTTTCCAGCCTCCTCTTGGGCTTCGTACAAATTGTCCCGACGACCTCCTAGAGGTATAGGAACAAAAATTAGTCATCTTAATAGAACAGTCTTTCAAAGAGTCTAGATCTTTCTACCGTTAATGTACTACTACTATTTCTTTAAGCATGGTACAAAAGACAAAACTCTAGACTTGGACAGTCTAATCTCCTTGAGTTTCGAAGGCATTCTCAAGTAGGGAAAAAACACCAGTAGACTCGGATAGTCTACAATACCCTCTAGATTCCCCATTTCCTTAAAGAACAGGAAATAACCCTAATCCTCTGATCAATCCCAAAGCATAGCCTTACCTTTAATCAGTCTCTTTATAAGAACTGATTTTCTCTTTTAACCAACCTACTGGACCTGTCACTCAACTGAAACAGCAATCCTTTTAGCCTCTATCTCGGGCTTCGTATGGGATACAAAAAGACTCTCTTGTTGAGTCAACCTTTAGCCTCTATCTCGGGCTTCATACGGGATACAAAAAGACTCTCTTGTTGAGTCAACCTTTAGCCTTTATCTCGGGCTTTGTACGAGATACAAAAAGACTCTCTTGTTGAGTCAATAATCCTTTTAGCCTCTATCTCAGGCTTCGTACGAGATACAAATGACTCTCTTGTTGAGTCAACCTCCAGCCTCCATCTCGGGCTTCGTACAAGATACAAATCACTCTCTTGTTGAGTATAAAAGACTCTCTTGTTGAGTCAAACACCTTTTAGCCTCCCTCTCGGGCTTCGTACGAGATACAAAAACACCCTCTTGTTGGGCCAATAGCCTCCTCTTAGGATTTGTATAAGGAAACCCCGGTTGAGTCAATCAACCTTTTAGCATCAAAACTGTGCCTCGTTCACAGGATACAAACACCAACAACTCCTTTCATCTAATCGATGTAAGCGGCAAGCCTCTGGATTATTTACATCCACGCCACTGTCCTTCTTTTAGCATGAGAAATTCCTAAGGAAAGATGGCATTGATCTACACTGAGTTAAAGTTTTCTCCTTCAGGTTAAAACACCCTATAAAGGAAATTATGGCATTGCTAGGATTCACATATCCCGGTTAAAGAAATCCTCCTTTATAGTCAGTCACCCAACAGTTGTGACAAACAGATCCCCTTTAGAGATGACAAATTCTCTCTAAAGACAACACCTTTTTAGCTTCACATCTTGGGCTTCGAACAAGATACAAATACACCTTTTTAGCTTCACATCTTGGGCTTTGAACAAGATATAAACCACCTTTAGCTTCACGTCTTGGGCTTTGAACAAGACACCAAAACACCACTTCCTCCCATAGGATAGGAGGAACTACGATCGCTCTGATTTCCCTGTTTCGGTAAACGGGAATACGTAGGCATAAGATTGAAAGAAAAATCTTAGCGAGCACACCACATCAAAAAAACCTCAGGTCAGAAATCCTCACATATCCACCAAAATATCTGAGTCCGTATTCCCCACCAAAAGTCTAAATTTAACCAAAATAACCTAAGAGAGGCCCCCCACATTGATCGCATCTGTAAACCAACAGTTTTGACTATTTGACCTCAGTTTGCAAAGCAGGGTTAGTTGGAGACATCTATTTCCCTTCCTTCATCAGCTTCAATAGGATAAAAAATGAATCGACCTGTAGTAACCCAGAGCGGCAGTGCTTAAGAACCACGTCCAAAATCGCTCGCTACAGACGGGCAGGATGCCGTTGCGTATGAGACGCTGGTGAAGTATGTTAACTCCTTCCTCCTCGCTCAATGCTGGACGAAGAAGGGTGAACCGATCTTCGAGGAGGATGGTAGCCAGAGGGTTGAATACTGCTTTATTAATACCAAGGCACTCCTGGAGTGCAAGACTCCTGCGGAAGCCCAGAAGCTGCTCGGTAGTCTTAGTTATTTTAATTTGCCCAAACTATTTTCTTTTCTCGTATCTAACATGCTCGTGTTCTGTTCGTGCAGGTGAGATGCATCAGGCTCATGAGAGGATGGTGAAGAATGCTCTTGCTAGGAACAAGCCCGAAACAGCTCCTCCGAAGTCTCGATTTGCCAATGTGCGTGCTCCCACTCCTGCTCAGTCTGCTGTGGGGACCTCTTCTCCCACTCCTGCTCCCTGGGGATCTCCTCTGCCTTTGGCCTCACGAACCAAGCGGCCGAGGGCCAACGACGCCGTGGATCTCAGCTGGGCCCCAGAGAAGGGAAGTTTGAGCTCCCTCCTTGCATACTTGATATATGATTCTTTGAGGGGAACTCCTTGGTCGTGCCGCGGGCAGAATCTCTTTGGCTGGAAAGTATGGACCGACCGAGCAAGAGGGCGTTGGTGGCCCAGGATGCCTCTGCACTGGTCAGAGTTCTAGAAATGGCGTCCATATATGCTGAAGGGGATTCTATAACTGAGTCTGAACTCAGGGCTGCTCGAGCTACCGTGGCATCTCTCACAGAAGAGGTGAAGAGTGCTGACGATGCCCGAAAGAAGGCTGGCGAGGAGGTGGCCAGGCTGAAGAAGGAGAATTCTACGCTGGCTGCGGAGAAGAAGGCGGCTGAGGAGCTGGTCCAGTAGCTGAGGGCGGTCAATGCTCCAGGCGAAGATGAACCCGAGGATGTGAAGGAACTGAAGACAAGGTCTGAGCTAGTTTCCCGTTTGTTGGTGGCCGATGATGATAATTGAAATTCTGGTATCAGACGTGTGATGTTAAGGTGTGATGTCACAACAACACACTCTACACAATGGACAGCAATAACAGTAAAATAACACCAAGAATTATTGACCCAGTTCGGTTACAACCAACCTACTCTGGGGGCTACCAAGCCAGGGATGGAATTCACTACTTGTAGATATAATTTACAGACTCAACAACCCGTTGACAATCTCCTAAACTTATACTCTACTAATGACTTCCTACCTAAGAAACCACTTAGGTATGAGAACTCCACTCAATCCCTTACAAACACTCAAAGAAACCACTTTGAGTACCCTTGATCTTACTTCACAGCTTCGATCAAGTCACACAACTCTCTTTGCTTCACAGCTTTAGAGAGGACAGAAACTCAACACCTATTCAAACCCTAGAATAGTGTAAATACAAGCACTTTAAACAAACTCTAGACACTAAGCCTCCTGCTCTTGATCTTCTGAATGTTTTCTGTACTTTTTCCTTTGGACTTGTGCGCTTTATATAGCTCCTGAATTGGGCTTGGACTTGTCACAATATTTGATCAGATTTGTTAATTAAAACTGAATCTTCAAAACAGATTTTATCCCCAAAATCTTTTTAAATCTTCAACCTTTTAATTCTCCAACAGACCTGCAATCAAATCTCCCATGTAATAGAAAATATCTATCCCAAGATATTCTCATCCAATGAGTCAACCACTCTCCACAATTCCAGCTAATACGCGTGCCCTAATAACATATTCTGCTGTTGTTAATTCTGCAGGTCTGATGTTACAACATCACCTGTGTGACATCAGACATCCAACTTCAGCACTTAACTACTTAACACAGCCCAATGTTAAGACTTCAATGTTACAACATCAACACCTTGACATCAACATTGAATAACCTTTGTTTTACCAAAATTCCAGCCAATCCAGGAACTATCAATCTCCCCCTTTGGCTAATTTTGGCTAAAACAATCTCTGCACTCTGCAATCAACTTCTGCACTCTGCACCTTCAGAGATTTCAGCAGCGGAATAATCTTCAATCAATTGAAACTTTTATAGCAGCAGTTTGACAATCTTCATAGTCTTCATTACTTGATCTGCTGCAGCACCATCTTCTTTATTGACAACAGCCAATTGGTGCTCCCCCTCTAAAACATGAACCAGCATCACAGCTGTTCAGTAGCTCATAATGTGCAGCAATTTACTCCCCCTAGATGTCTGCTTGGCTGCACTCAACAATCTTTTCAACTAAACACCTTTTAGCAGCATATCTATCTCCCCCTTAATCTCTGCATCACATTAGCAGCATATGACAATAATACTCTTGATTATCTTGGTATTTTCTCCCCCTTTTTAGCCATAATTAGGCAACCTTCAGTTAGAAGCGCTATTAACTATAGTCAGTATACCCTAGCTCTCATTGTTAGCCTCTCAGTTAGTAAACAGGCAAAACAAATCATAGAAGGAAACTAAAAACATAAACAGTGCATAAACCAGCACAATATTCAAAATACAAAACCAAGCATAGCAAAAACTAAACTAATAACAAAACTAATATCTAAGGACAGCAGATAGAGATTAGTCTTCATTCGAGCTGGTACCATCAGCATCTTCTTCACCCTCATCTGACCTGGAGTCCTCAGTGTCACCATTGTCTTTCCCCTATTCCAAGTCTTTAACCATATGCTCAATCTTCATTTTCCTGTCAGTGCTGGTCTTGATAACCATGTCAAGATCCTTGCAGGTCACCCTTAACTCTTTAATCAGTTCAGATTTTGTACTGACCTTCTTAATCCCAGAGCTTGATGTTTCAACAATGTCTGGAACATGGCTCCCAGCAAACAGTTTGGGATGCAAAGATAAAGCTTATTTCCTCTTACATGCTGTGTCTGAACTTGTTAAGATGCCTGGATGTTGTTTCATCATAACTCCACAGATGAGCGAAGGAAATGCTATAGGCAGTTTGATAGCATTAATGGTGGCATGTCTTGCAGTCTGCTCAAACACATATGCTCCATAGTCAAATTTCTTCTTAGTACCCACAGCATAAATAAACCTCCCTAGTCCCACAGCTGTTGTGGTTTTATGATTGGTAGGCACCCAATTTGCGGCTCCAATTCTGTGTAAGACAACATACTTAACACTGAGTTTGCTAGTTGGCAGTTTCCTTTTCAAGGGCCACACCTTAACTTGACCAGCAGTTATTTCCTTGCAGACATCATTCTCAGTGGCTTCTAGCTCAGTAAATTCTTCATCTTTTCTTCCTAGATACTTGTTTATAACTTCAGGAGAGAAATCAACACATTTTCCTCTCACAAACATTTTCATGTAGTCCACACTGCTTTTGTCTGAAATCTTCACAGGAATATTTACCACAAATTCCTTAACCAGGCTGTCATAGCACTCGGAGAACCCATGAACCGTCTTCATCAGACCAACAGCCTTAATCACCTCTATGATTTCTTTAATCTCCATAATTTCTTTCCCAATCTCTCTCTCAAGAGCAAGTCTTCTCTGACAGATGAACTTCCACATCGACGCACTGCTTGCATAATGGAATGAAATGTTATCAACCGGAACCTCAGGTATCTTGTCAGCAATTCTCTTCAAGATTGTCTTTCTGACAGGAGTGATGTCTTGAACATCATCCTCAACATCATACTCTGATTCAGATTCTTCCATTAGCTTCCTTTTTCTGGGATTCACATCAACCTTACTCCATGCTTTTGTTGGCCCAACAGTCTTTTTCCTCTTCTCATCAGAAGCTTTCTTTGACGATGATTCAACCATCTTTCCTTTTCTTGTTCTTAGTCTCTTGGACAGACTAGGCACTGCTCTTCCAATGACTTCATTATCAGACAAGTCATCAACATCAATTACATCAGTAGTCTCAGCATCCCTACTAAGCGATGTTCTAACCTCCTCTTTAACATCTGCTTCAACAGAAGTGGGTTCAGCAGATGTCCTAACATGCATGTCTTCACTCTGATCAGCATCTTCAATAGCTGTCATTGCAAGTTGTTGAAGACTTGACTTACCTTCCTGCATGTTGTCTTTCTTAGCTGGCATCCGATTCAGTGGGATTGAAATTCCTTTGACAGGGATGCCTTTGTCCAGAATCTTTGAGGCAAGATTACCCATCCTTTTGTCTACATCAAACTTCTCTTCAATAGTCTGAGATGTATATGATTTCGGCATAGTTTTGTCCCCAAATAACACACTAGTAACAACCTTCTTTGTTTCAGGATTCTTGAAAATAGTAGCAGGTCTCTTAGGAGTTAGTTTAGTGGGTCTCGAAGTACCTGATTCTAGGAGCATCACTGAGATAGGTTCTATATTCAAAGCTTCTTCTGCAAATCCCTCTTCTGAAGAAACCCTAGCCTTATCTCGTGAAGCGCTTTGAGTGACATATTTCTTTGATGGAGACGACGTCTGGTTTGACATGGTTCCCTTGAGGCAGTATGAGTTCAGATGATTCTTCTTGTAGAAGAAGACGAACGGACGGAAGATATGCTCTTTGATGAACCGTGATCTTGCTACACTAGAGAATTATGGTCTGAGGTATGGCACCAGCTTTTCAGTATTTTTTAAAGGCCAATTACTAATTTTCTCCCTCCATAAAGACTTTTCTTTTTCATCAGGACTCGTTAACTCTGAGTGATCTTTCAGCATCCTGATGTCATAGTCTGATGTTATAACATTAACTAGAACATCATTAGTTGAATCTCCTTCAAGAGAGGTCCACTGATAACAGTTGTCTTTGGTTCTGGCACCCTTCATAACAATCTGATTATGCTCATCAGAAACCACACACTCATGCTTAGTGTAGTTTACCTTGTAACCTTCATCACATAACTGACTTATGCTGATCAAATTTGCACTTAAGCCATTGACAAACATAACATTGTCAAGTTCAGGTCTACCATCACCTTGCACTTTCCCAACTCCTACAACAACACCTTTTTCTCCATTGCCAAATATGACCTCATGAGAGGGGCAAGGTCTAAGATCCTCAAACATGGATCTACATCCAGACATGTGCTTGGAACACCCACTGTCAAAATACCATGTTCCTTATATATCACCCATGTGAGCCAATAAGCACTTCACCTTCTCCTTAGGTACCCATTGTTTAACAACTTTGGGCTTGTGCTCTCTCCATCTGTTTTGGGGCTGAGGGTCTCCATGCAGCTTGTAGCAAGAGTACTGCATATGTCCAAATCTTCCACAATAATAGCATCTCACCCTTTCATCTCTGAATCTTCTGCCATGATGAGATTGCCTATGCTGCCATCCATGATGTGGTCTCCTCCTACCATAACTGCTCTGCCATCTATTATGTTGATGTCTTCTACCATAAGACGGCTGAGAATGCTGTTTCCTGGATTGTCTCCCATGATGGTGTGGCTTTCTTCTTCCATATACATAAGGAACAACATTGGTGTATCCATACCCATAACCATACCAGTTGTCCTGATGTTGAGACATCTGATGAGACATGTGCTATTTGAACTGAGCAGCTTGCATGCTCTCATGGTATTGTGGGGGCATATACTGACTAGCTCCCTATGGCTGCTTTCTCTTCTGATAGGGACCAGTCTTCTTCTCAGTCTTCTTAGGTTGTGAAACATCAGGTTTCTTAGGGGTAGGATCCTGCTTCTTTGGCTGATGTTGAGATGAAAGTTGTGACACTTCCTTCCTTGATCCTGAAGTGCTTCCTTCTGCAGTTCCCTTGTCCTCAGCCACATAACCTATCCCAGCTTTGTCTCCAGCAGCTTTCTCTGACTGAAGGATCTTGTCAAGTGTGTCTGTACCACAGCTCAGCATCCTAACAGACTTGGTCATTTGATCAAGGTGAGCTCTAACTAGCACCACTTCATTTTCCAGACCAGTCTTTTCATTTTCAAGCTGAGCAATTTGTTGCTTGTGGCACTTGTTTTCTTGACAAATCTCAGCACTCTTTAAACACAGCTCTTGATAGGTGGATGCTAACTCCTCATAAGTTACTTCTCCATCACTAGAATCATCATCAGAAACCACAGCTCCTGTTAAAGCTCTCACATGCTTTGCTGACTCGCCTTCACTTTCACTATCAGAGTCAGACCAGGAAACTGTCATGCCCTTCTTCTGCTTTTTCAAGAAGGTGGGACATTCTTTCTTGACATGTCCATACCCTTCACACTCAAAGCACTGCACTCCTTTATCTTGGACAGTTTTCTCTTCATCCTTCTTGCTGGTGTCAGAAGTCATGTTCTTGACATTAGGCCTGGAGTTATTATTCATTCTCTTGAATACTTTGGTGAACTGTATTCCCAATATCACTATGGCCTGAGACAGATCCTCCTGGGATTCAGATTTCTTCCCTTTCTCTTCTTCACCATTTGTCACCAGGGCTATACTCTTTGGCTTCTTTTCTGGTTCTTCCTCATTCAACCCAAGCTCAAAGGTTTGAAGAGATCCAATGAGCTCATCTACTCTCATCTTGCTGATGTCTTGTGATTCTTCAATGGCAGTAACCTTCATCTTATACTTCTTAGGTAGGGACCTAAGGATCTTCCTCACAATCTTTTCATCTGACATCTTCTCTCCAAGAGCACTAGATGCATTGGCCAGCTCAAGAACACTCATGTGGAAATCATGAATAGTCTCATCTTCCTTCATCTTCAGGCTTTCAAATTTTGATGTTAAAATCTGAAGTGTTGACCTCTTGACTCTAGATGTTCCTTCATGAGTAGCCTGCAAGATATCCCATGCTTGCTTAGCAACTTCACAGGTATTAATTAACCTGAAGATGTTCTTATCCACTCCATTGAAGATACCATTCAGAGCTTTGGAATTTCCAAGGGCAAGCTCATCTTCCTCCTTGGTCCACTCTTCTTCAGGCTTTGGCTTAGAGGTGCCTTCTTTATCTTTGCCAGCATCATCCTTCTCACACATGACAGGTGCTTTCCACTCTTTAATAACAGCCTTCCAAGCCCTACTGTCCAAGGATTTTAAGAAGGTGGTAATCCTTGGCTTCCAATAGTCATAATTGGATCCATCCAAAATAGGGGGTCTGTTGACGAATCCTCCAACTTCTTTGTCCATCTTTTCACCAGAAAGTAACTTCCCTAGATCTCACCCAGAGACAAACAGGATGCCTGCTCTGATACCAATTGAAATTCTGGAATCAGACGTGTGATGTTAAGGTGTGATGTCACAATAACACACTCTGCACAATGGACAGTAATAACAGTAAAATAACACCAAGAATTGTTGACCCAGTTCGGTTACAACCAACCTACTCTGGGGGCTACCAAGCTAGGGATGGAATTCACTACTTGTAGATATAATTTACAGACTCAACAACCCGTTGACAATCTCCTAAACTTATACTCTACTAATGACTTCCTACCTAAGAAACCACTTAGGTATGAGAACTCCACTCAATCCCTTACAAACACTCAAAGAAACCACTTTGAGTACCCTTGATCTTACTTCACAGCTTCGATCAAGTCACACAACTCTCTTTGCTTCACAGCTTTAGAGAGGACAAAAACTCAACACCTATTCAAACCCTAGAATAGTGTAAATACAAGCACTTTAAACAAACTCTAGACACTAAGCCTCCTGCTCTTGATCTTCTGAACGTTTTCTATACTTTTTCCTTTGGCCTTGTGCGCTTTATATAACTCCTGAATTGGGCTTGGACTTGTCACAATATTTGATCAGATTTGTTAATTAAAACTGAATCTTCAAAACAGATTTTATCCCCAAAATCTTTTTAAATCTTCAACCTTTTAATTCTCCAACAGACCTGCAATCAAATCTCCCATGTAACAGAAAATATCTATCCCAAGATATTCTCATCCAATGAGTCAACCACTCTCCACAATTCCAGCTAATACGCGTGCCCTAATAACATATCCTGCTGTTGTTAATTCTGCAAGTCTGATGTTACAACATCACCTGTGTGACATCAGACATCCAACTTCAGCACTTAACAACTTAACACAACCCAGTGTTAAGACTTCAATGTTACAACATCAGAACCTTGACATCAACATTGAATAACCTTTGTTTTACCAAAATTCCAGCCAATCCAGGAACTATCAATAATATCGTCATTGCGGACGAATCCTTCAGGAATGCCGTGTCTCAACTGCGGGTGGTGAACCCCGGACTTGACTTTTCCACTGAGGGTACTCATTATCTAGCGCATGTTGAAGATGGCCGAATCGCTATGCCTGACTCCCTTCTTGAAGAGAATGCCGAGGATCAGCCCGCGGAGAACCAGGAGCCTCAGCCCGAGCCTGCCGACTAGATGGATGAGTGAGGGATTTTCTTTTTATTGTTGTAATTTGTCCGACCTGCGTGTCATGTATTTGTTGTAACCTATTTTGGGGGCATGGCCCCCGGTCTATGTAATGTAGTACAATCATGGTCCTAGTGGCCATTTATCACACTTAAATTATGTGTCCGGTCCTGGTGGCCGGTTCTGTTATTTGCATGGTTTTACTTGCTTCTATTTTCTGCTAAGTGTTGTACTCATGCTCGTTGTGAATGTATGTCTGCCCGTGATAGGGAGTATTTGACTTATGTGAAGTTTCAGGGGATTGCTCGTTGTAGATGTGTTCGACAGTGAGGGGTACTGGTCGAACGACCGAGGAATATCCTGGCGGGGTACGGAGCTCAGGTCGCGTTTGAAGCTTGAGTTCGCGGCGTGAACGTCCCATCGCGAGCTGGGGTTCTGCCAATCATGGTACTTTGACGACGGCGATGCTCGATTGAGGACCGCTGTCGAGCAGATACTCGGCTCATTACTGAGCGGGGTTCTGCTTTATTGGTATGTGACGCTTGTACCTAGGCGTGTATAGTGGTCGGTAGCTGACGTTCGTCGTCGTGACAGGTCGAACCGAGAATTAGGGCCTTAGCTATAGTATTGTTTTAGCTTTTCGGCATTCCATGGTCGAGTAAGTTCTTCCCCGTTGAGATGTTCTAGGTAATAGGCCCCATTTTCCATTTTTTCTCGGACACGGTAGGGTCCTTCCCAGTTGGCGGCTAGTTTACCCTCGTGAGAGTCTTTGTGGTTTCTCCTTAGAACAAGGCTTCCCATGTCGAACTCTCATCGTATCACCTTTACGTTGTGCCTGATGGTAATTTTTTGTTTTAATGAGGCTTCGTGGAGGGCTGCCCCAGTTCGGATTTCCTCGACGAGGTAGAGTTCTTCTCTTAATGATTCGTCATTCATCTCCTCGTCTAGGGGCGACTCTGTCCGCCCGGAGGGTACGTGAACTTCGACGGGGATTACAGCCTCGACCCCGTATGCTAGACGAAAAGGTGTTCCCCAGTTTTAGAGTGTGGAGTTATGCGGTATGCCCATAAGATGCTATGTAGCTCCTCGACCCAAGCCTTCTTTGTTTCGTCCAGCCTTTGTTTGAGGCCTCGAAGGATGGCCCGGTTAGCTGCTTTAGCCTGCCCGTTTGTTTGAGGGTGCTCGACGGACGCGAAGTGTTGCTTCGTGCCTAGTTGGGCAACGAAGTCTTGGTACTTCCTGTCCGTGAATTGTGTCCCATTGTCCGTTACTATCGCTTGGGGGATGCCGAAACGTGCAAGGATGTTTCGTTTGTAGAAACGTAGTATATTGAGGGCAGTTATTTTGGCCAGGGCCTCTGCTTTTATCCATTTTGTGAAGTAGTCTACGCCCACTATTAGGTATTTATTCTGATTTGATCCCACCACGAAGGGTCCTAGGATGTCTAGGCCCCACTGGGCAAATGGCCACGAGGAGGACATAGCCTTGAGCTCGTTAAGTGGAGCCAGGTGCATGTCCCCAAGCCGTTGGCATTTATCGCATTTCTTCACGTGTTCTTTAGCGTCGTGCTGCATGGTCGGCCAGTAATATCCTGCTCGGAGGGCCTTTTGGGCAAGGGATCTTCCACTGAGATGTTGGGCGTTGATTCTGAAGGTGTGAAAAATGCAAGAAAGGGGGGTTTGAATTGGTTTTTCAAAATAATCGTTTCTTTTGAATAACTTTCCTTGTTAAAACTTTTTCCCTTTTCTAAAGAACAACAGCTTGGTTAAACAAAAAGATATAAACACGTTATGTTTATACTAGTTCACTTGAGAATCTCCCAAGTTAGTCTAGTCCACCCGCCAAGGTGATTTTGCCTCTCTCAACGAGGTCTTAATCCACTATTCAACAAAATAATACACAGCACGAGCTACACAGCTGGTGACTAACAACAACCTCTAGAACTCACACGTTCTAGACTTCTCAAGTAATCCAACCACGCAGGTCTTACTCAAGGCACAACCTCTAAGACACACGTCCTAGACTTCTCAAGAGATCTAATCACTAAGACTCTCTTAAGGAATACAACTTTTAAGTTCAAACACAATGAGTTTACAGAGAATTGCTTCTTATCAAGCTGATAATGTAAACACGATTTTAGACCAAGAATGACTTCAGAAAGAACAGACTTAAAAATGTATTGTAGCAGTTCGCATGTGTGTCTTTCTTCAAGTCTTTGAGCTTCCTTTTATAGCCGAGTGAAAAGAGCCGTTGAAATGAAATCATGATAGCTAAGTAGGCTTATGGCTGGAAGCGTGAGGACAGGTACAAAATCTTCTGTATGCAGCGCGTACTGTCTGTGTCAGATTGTCTTGTTTGTATTTCGCACAGTCTTCGAGAATTTTAACGTTGTAATGTGGTACAGCTATACAGTGTGGCAGGTTTTCTGGGCTTCTCAACTTCAGAGGCTTTTTGTGAGCGTGAGTAAGAAGGGAAACCATTGCTCGGTTCTTGAGATTATCAAGTCTTCGAATCATCAGCTCTGCGCTTCGAGAATCTTCAGAACTTATCTTTAGAACCTTGTTCTCTTAATCCACTTTCTTCAAATCTTCAGAGGCTTCTGATAATATTTGATTGAAGCATGAGAGTCGACTTTGGGTAGGTCTTCAGAACCTTGATCGAAAATCGTGAGGCTTCACCATTTGGATTTCGTCCCATCAGAACCCTTGTCTCTTGATCTTTAGAATTCATTTTCTTTTTCTTTTCGTATCAGAGTTATGTGAATCTTGTCTTATCTTCGAATTGAGTTCAGTTCTTCGAAGCATCTTTCATTAAGCATTGCGCCAATTCACGGAAGCAGAACCTGTTTGCTAGGTTCTCACAAATAACAACATTAGTTGCACAAAATTGTTCATACAAATATTCATCTGTTATCATCAAAACTTAGAGATAATATTGCAGAACCAAGTCTTGTTCTCACAATCTCCCCCTTTTTGATGATGACAAAACTATATAATTTGATGACACAATTTTGATATATATAACACAGGGAAAATGAAAAGGTTTTTAGGATAACTTATCCTTTTTATGAAGTGCTCTCCCTAAGTATTAGATTAAGGTTCTTGCTTGGGGCTCCCCCTGACTTCATTAACCTTTTGAGTCTTTCTTCATCATCAGAATTCTGAGTTATCTGCACAGAAGAAAAAAATACAGAAAAATAATCTAATAGAGATAATGGATATATCTGTTAGCATGTAAGCAGCATTGTTTTTCGGAGAAGGATTATAGGATCAAAATTATCACATTCATACTTTCTCCCCCTTTTTGTCATAAATCAAAAAGATTAAAACAGGGATGTCCAAGGGTGAAAAACACAGAACTAAAGCTTAAAAGAAAAATAGAGGTTTATTTGCTGTCAGAGGACAGTTTGTCCCATATTTTCTTCATCATGATCTGAAGATTTTCATTGACAGTATCTTGCTTGTCAAACCTTTCTCTGAAGTTCTTCTGTTCAGTTCTGATTTCATCAACGGCGTCTCCTAGACGCTTGATAACAGGATCAGAGGTGGAAGCAATCATAGTACTTTCTTTAGCTCTTTCAGCCTCTGCAGCTTCTTGTGCCTTTCTAGCAGCTTGCTCTTCTGCTTCTTTAGCAGCCTTTTCTTCAGCTTCTTTCTGCTTAGCAGCTAAGAACTTGAGTACTCTGACTCTTGCTTTAGCTTTTGCTCTCTCCTTAGCTTTTGCTAGTTCAGTAGTTATTATGGTTGTGTTTGAGAAACTTACAATTCTTGTAAGTTCCTTGTCCAGCCATTTTTGAAAACTTTGACAGGCACTCTCAAGTTCCATGAGCTTTGTGCTTGTACAAAGTTTCGCTCTTAACCTAGCAAACTTCTCAAGTGCTTTGTCATGAAATTGACTTGTACATTCTTCAAAGGAAGTTGGAGGTGGAGTATTGTAGACAACCAGAGCGAGGTTGGATTTATCAGAGTTGGTTTCATATGGTGGTTGCTGAGATAAGTTAATCTCAGTAGCAGCAGGTTCAGGTGGTTGTTGTTGATTGTTACGAGAGGTGACTTCTAAATTGTCAGAGTTCATGAGGTTTTTAGGTAAGACAATTTCTAGAGATTCATGGGAGGTTCCCTCAGAACTAGATTCAGTAATGGGAGCTAGAGATTCAGAGATTTGATTTGTTGGTTCTAGTTCATTTGGCTGAATTGTTGAGGTAGTTGTTGTTGAAATATGGGTAAAAAAAATCTCAGACAGGATTGGGGTAGTTATTGATGGACTGTTGGTTGATTTATTAGTGGTTGGTAAAGGAATAGAGAAAGATGGAGGTTTAAACCTTACTTGTGGAATGGAGGTAGAGGTGATTGATGAAGATGGTGCAGCACCAGATGGATTTGCATCAACTTTATTGATTTTCTCAAGAAGAAGGGCTTCTTTTCTGGAGATTTCAGTTTCATCCTTTTTCTTCTTTTTACCCTCCGCATGCTCTTCAGCAAGCTTCCTCTTACTCCTGGTAATATGCTTTGACTGAGGAACAACTTCTTCAACTCTAAATTCTGCTTCTCTCATTATGGCAATGTAAGAGGCTATTGCTGTTGGATTATCTTCTTTGCAGTAGAATGGATAGTTTTCCACTGGATTCCTGATCTTTTTCACCGTGTCGGGAGAAATAGGTGTTGGTTTCACCTCTTCACTTCTCCAACTCTTTCATTTAGATATTCCGTGAAATTTGCTTCCTTGGTCAGATAATCCACTAATCCGCATTCAACCAGAATGTCAGAGATCAGTCTTCCAAAAGGAATGCAGTTGACAATCTTCTTTTCTGGTGAGGCCGTTGTTCTGGTTTTGCGCACCATATCCCTTAAATAGTATAACATAATGGAGGGAAGGCACATTTTCTCATGTTTGTGCAGATAGTACAGCATGTGTTTTTGATTTGCGTTGGTAAAATCTGTAGCACTCTTTGCCGGTCTTGGATTGATGCATCCAAGAATGATCTTGTGCCAGATCCTTAGGTTGTCACGTAAGTTTTTGCTTTTGTAGTCCGTTGTTCCTGATTGACAGCTCTTGAAGATAGCTTTGTTGATGACTGACTCAGATTTCTCAGTTTTTCCGTACACCCTCTTTCCTTCCAAGAACTTCATTCCTAGCAATTCAGAGATAGATCTCTCAGTGATGATAATCTTCTGCTCCAGAACAAAAGATACCACATGGAATTTGTCTGTATCTGCATGTCTCTAGAATTCTTTCACTAGATCTTCAAAGCATGGACCTCTTAGTCTATCAAAGTAATTCTTCCATTCTTGAGCACCCAATTGATCAATTAGGTTAAACCCATTATCAGAGAGGTTGTCGAAATCAACATCTAGCTCTTTCAGAACAGTTAGGTCATTTGCATGTGTCACATATGTCACAGAGCGAGTTCTCTGGGTGACATGGTTTGCATCAATTGAGGGAAGATTTAATGGATCTAAACCAACTAGTTCAGCCGCTGAGAGAGTAGTAGTGGGTGTGATGGATGAGGATGGTAGTTCTTGGTGTAGCGAGCGATTTTGGACGCGGTTCTTAAGCGCTGTCGCTCTTTGGGGTTTACTACAGGTCGATTCATTTTTTATCCTATTGTGAGCTGACTAAGGAAGGGAAATAGATGTCTCCAATTAACCCTGCTTGCACACTGAGTTTAAACAGCAGTCTGTTAGGTTACGGATGCTATATGGTAATGGGGCATTTCTTTCTTCTTACGTTATTAAGGTGGAAAACTGGGACTATTCATAGGGAATTTGTCAGATTGGGTGGAGATAGGGGACTTTAGGTTTTTTTATTAGTGTGCTCGCTAAGATTTTTCTTTCAATCTTATGCCTACGTATTCCCGTTTACCGAAATAAGGAAATCGGAGCGTTTGTAGTTCCTCCTATTCTATGGGAGAAAAGGGGTGTTTTGGTGTCTTGTTCAAAGCCCAAGACATGAAGCGAAAGGTGATCTATATCTTGTTCAAAGCCCAAGATGTGAAGCTGAAGGTGGTTTGTATCTTGTTCAAAGCCTAAGATGTGAAGCTGAAGGGTCTATTTGTATCTTGTTCGAAGCCCAAGATGTGAAGCTAAAAGGTGTTGTCTTTGTCATACCCCAAATTTTGACCACTAAGATTTCCCATCATTGTGCAAATCATCATCACAATGTGGAGGAACCATCATACTTCATCAGTCTCCCCAAAGATGGGTAAGCATCCACTACAATCAAAATTAGGGTTTCAAGCCCTCTCAGAGCCTTAGACAAAGGATCAATCAAGGAATGACATGATCTTCAACTTGTCTAACCTCTCAAACATTCACAATGGATCAAAAGGACTCCCACTTCAAGGATTAAGCACAAGGCTGCTCCCTTCTAGGTGGATCAAGTCTCAAGATAGCCAGTATCACCAAATTAGGGTTTTGGTCGACCAGGGCCTCCAGATGAAACATTACATCTGGACACAAGCCAAATATCCAAAACACAACCTAATGTACTCCATGTAACCACATGGACCCATTCATAAAGTCAATTTTGCCTCAGGGGATGCATACATCAAAAATCAGGAATTAGGGTTTCTTGACCTAATTCACCCCTAAGTTGACTTTTGGGGCAAATCATGAACCAAGACCTCAAGAGAGGATTTGAGGGTCTCTAATGAACTATATTGATCCATTTGGGACAATGGATTGATCTAGGAAGCTTGAGCAACAAGTCTCAATTTCATCTGCACCACAATTAGGGTTTCGCGAGGAAAGTCAACTGTAACTTTGACTTTTGACCAGGAAATGCTCCCAAACCCTAAGACATGATTCAATATACCCTATGACACCCATGGAACATGTCCATCAAGTTTGATTTAGGTCAAGGACATGATTTCCTAAAGAATTGCACAGTTTGGAATTCATCTGATAAAAAGTCAACTGTGCACAAAAGTCAACTTTGACTTTTTGAGATTTTTTCACCAAAATGGATTTTTAACCCTAAAATGATGTTAATGTATGATTTGAATCATCATTCATCAAGAAAAATCAAGAAAAGTAGGATAACTTGTAAAAGGGGTAACCATAAAAACTTAGAAAATTTTCTAAGTTAAAAATAAAGTGACAAGGGTACCAACTTTGAAGGATCATAACTCCTAAACCACAAAGCCATTTTTTCTCATCCAAAGATGGATTTGTAGCCCTCATTACTCTCTACAAAACCTTCAACTAGACCTAAGTCCAATTCATTAAGGATTTTAAGTTATGGAGTGATCAAAATGGCTGAAAAGTGAAAATGTCACTTTTTCCAACACTTAGTGAAATTTTCACTAAGTCAGAATCTGCCTTCACTTTTTGCCAAATGTAGGGGGATTTTTCACTTGGATTCAAAAGAGATCAAAACCAAATATGTTCAAACAGTTGTTATATCATGTAAGGGCTTTCCAAAATGGCCAAGAACATTGCCAAATTCCATTTGAGTCATGAGATATGACATTGGAAAGTTGCCTTGCTGAAATCTGTCAAAGGCAAGGCAGAATTTGCAACTTTGCTCGATTTGCCAAAATCAACCAAATTCAAATGCTCCTATCCACTTGGACACATCTGAGGATTAAATCTAAAGGGGACAATCACTGAGCCAAGCCTCCAAAGTCTATGGAACAAGAAATAGCATGTTGAACCTAGAATGGCCAAAATAGGGACAAGACTCCAAATTTGGATTGGAGCATTCAATGGAAGCATCAAGGTGGCATGGACTGAGCCATTTTCATTTGAATTTAGTCAATACTTATCCAAGACCAAGGGAACCACAACCCTGTGCCCTAACCTCTAGTCAATGGCTAGAGGAGACTTGCATTTCCATTGGCCAACATTGAACAAACACCTGCTGCAGTTGCCATTCACTGTGGATCCCAAAACAAACTTGCTCTACTATAAATAGAGCTCAATTGTGATCAGTTTGAGTACACCAAAGCCATCTAACAGATGCTTTCCTCAAAATCTCTTTCTCTTGGCAAAAATGCCTTTCTTAGCAAGGTAGCTATCGGGTTTTGAGTTTGAGAGCTTTTCCAATCAAACCAATCACTCACACACCTCACATACATCATATAGAAGTGATCCAAACACTCACATAACATCTGGAACACTGATTTCACAAAATCACCAGCCAATTGCTCAAGTTCTTGACAGTTTTGCAGTTGAGGTGCCATCTTCAACTCCAAACCATTTCAATCCATTCCAAGCACTCAGACACATCACTTGGCACCTAGGGAACCTATCCACATCATTGGAACCTAGCTGTAACACCTCCAACACAAATCACGATCACCAGCTGCAAGTGGTAAGCATGAGCTCTTCTAACTCCATGATCCATGCAATTTTTGCTGCACAATAATTTGTCCATATGTTCATAATCATGCATGGAATGTTTTCCCTCAATTAATTGCATTGTTTGAATCGTGTATAAAAAATCCTAGCCTTCATGCAGAAATTAGGGTTCTTGAGGATTTTTCATGATTTCTTGTTATATGTTTAATTTAAATGAAATTAATGGACATAGACATGATCGTGAGATTGAGACGAGCATAATGATATGTGGATTGCATGTTATAATCAAGTATTCAGTGAGATTAGAGAGAAAATGCAAATCTGGCCAAGCCCAGAACACGCGCGTGTTCTTGGCGCCATTTTTAGAAATTTGAATATTTGAATTTTGTGATTTTTATTTAATTGATTAAAAAATTAATTTCTCTCTGAGTTTTAATGATTTTGAGTTGATTCTTTTTTTAATAATTCACAAAAATGTTAAAATATTTTATTTTATCAAAAAATCCCAAAAATATGATTTATTTCATATAATTGATATTTTTGCAAAGAATTAATATTTTAATTGTTTTTGACATTTTAAATATTTTTTCTACATTGATTTTGCAACTATTAATGCTTTCTAATTATTTTGTAGGTCAATACTTAATTTTTGAAGCATTAATCCAAAATCACAATTTGTTTTTCATATGTTAAACAATTTTGATCATTTTTAATTGAATTTTTATTCAATTAAATGCATTTTTGAAAACAAATTAGGGTATTGGATGAATTCAACCCTCATAAATCATTTTCAAAACATTTTGGGCCTCTTGAGAGAGTGTAAGACCCAACCCACTTGTACAGAAATATTTTGGGCCTCAGTGTATTGTATAAGTCCCGATACTGTCAAAAATAAACGACACGATCATCGCCTTTTGAAAAATAACCTTGGGCCTCTCCTTGAGCTATAAGACCCATTTAAAAACACTTTGGGCCTCTAATAGAGTGTAAGACCCAATCCCCTTTTAACCAAAACATTTTGTGCCTCACTTATTGTATAAGTCCCTCAGCGTTAAAAGAAAACCTCGGCGCGATCGCCATTTTTAAACGGAAAAGTCAACTGGGCCTACACTCGTGTTATAAGCCCCACTCTTTTTCTTTAAACTTTTTGGGCCTCTTGAGAGACAGTAAGACCCATCCCTTTGTACAGAAAACAATTTTTGGGCCACAGTCACTTGTATAAGTCCCTCTGTACAAATTCAAACAGTGCGCTCACTGATAAAATCCTGGGCCTCTCCTTGAGCTGTAAGCCCCAAATCTTTCTTTTTCAAAGCACTTTCTCCTTTGATTTTGAATATACTATTGTTTTCAATTTTTCTTTGTTGAACAACTAACCAAACAGCATTGAAGCTCTACAACCGAGTAAGTGGTTATTGCTTTCATTTACCGCTTTCATATACATATAACTGTATTGTGGGGCTGTTTCACTGTAAGTCTTCTTTCATAAACTCATATCAACTGTGTAATAATAGTATAGATATTTAGAGTTTCCTCGGCAACTACGTCTAGAACTAGGTGACGCCGTTTCGTTTATTCGTAGAAATAGACAACTAGATCCCCAATAGGATCACCAGATACAGTCTTCTCTTCGGCTGTCCTCATTAGGAATTGTCAAGAAACTCTACTCCCAGAGATGAATGTATTCTCCGTGAATGGCATCTCTGAGTTTCTTCCAAATTCTCAAATTTTCCTGACTTTGATCTATTCTCGGTGAATAGCATTGCCTTGAATTTCTCGGGGTTTGGGGACCCATCGGCTTCTTAAAAGCAATCGGCCTCCTCTTGGGCATCATACAAGGACCCACAGGCTTCCTAAAAGCAACCCCGCCTCCTCTTGGGCTTAGTACAAGGACCCTACGGCTTCTTAGAAGTATTCACAGCCCCCTCTTAGGCTTCGTATAATGATCTCTTCCTCCGGGAATGATAGCCTTCTCTTGGGCTTAGTACAAGGACCCGTCGGCTTCTTAAAAGTTTCCAGCCTCCTCTTGGGCTTCGTACAAATTGTCCCGACGACCTCTTAGAGGTATAGGAACAGAACTTAGTCATTTGCATAGAACCGTCCTTTCATAGAGTCTACTACTGTTTCTCAAGGCATAGTATAAAAGATAAAACTCTAGACACGGACAGTCTAACTTCCTTGAGTCTCAGAGACATTCTCAAGTGACCCCTTCGTTAAATAGGAAGGAAACCCACAGACTCGGACAGTCTCAATACCCTTTGGATTTCCCGTTTCCTCAAAGAGAAGGAAATATCCCTGATCCTCAAATCAAATCCCTGAGTACAGTGTTGCTCATATAAGAACTGATTTTCTCTTTAAAATCAGTATACTGGACCTGTCACTTAACTGAAACAGTCGCCCTAGCCTCCTCTCGGGCGTTGTACGATGATTCTCCCCAGCGGAGTCAAACAACGTTCAGCCTCTCTCTCGGGCTTTGTATGAGACACATAAGAGACTCCCTCGTGGAGTCAATCACCCATTTCGCCTCCATCTCGGGCTTTATACGAGATACAAAAAGGTTCTTATTGAGCCAAACAAGCAACAGCCTCCGTCTCGGGCTTTATACGAGATACAAAAAAAAACTCCCTTGTTGAGTCAATTAGCCTCCATCTCGGGCTCTATACGAGATACCAAAAGATTCCATCGTTGAGTCAAAACCTTTTAGCCTCTCTCTCGGGCTTTGTACGAGACACATAATAGCCTACTCTTAGGCTTTGTATAAGAAAACCACTGGTTAATCCAATTAAACTTTTGGCATCAAAGCTGTGCCTCATTCACAGTACACAAACATCAACAACTCCTTCCCCTTCATCTAATCGCTGTAAGCGGCAAGCCTCTGAATCATCTACATCCATGCCACTGTCCCTCTTTTAGCATGAGAAACTCCTAAGGAAAGATAGCATTACTCTAAACTGAGTTAAAGTCTTCTCCTTCAGGTTAAAATCCCCTTTAAAGGAAATTATGGCATTGCCGGATTCACAAATCCCAGTTAAAGTAATTCTCCTTTATAAACAGCTGTGACATACAACCCCCTCTTTAGAGATGACAAATTCTCTCTAAAGTTGAGACCTTTTAGCTTCACATCTTGGGCTTCGAACAAGATACAAATAAACCCTTCAGCTTCACATCTTGGGCTTTGAACAAGATACAAACCAGTTTTCGCTTCACGTCTTGGGCTTTGAACAAGACACCAAAAAGAACCATTTCCTCCCATAGAATAGGAGGAACTACGAACGCTCTGATTTCCCTGTTTCGATAAACGGGAATACGTAGGCATAAGATTGAAAGAAAAATCTTAGCGAGCACACTAAACAAAAACCCAAAATCCCATACTCCCATGTATCTATCAAAAGCATCAATCCTAACATCCTAATCCTCGTTCCCCGCCAGAAAATCCAAGAAAGAAAGAGAACCGTATTGGCGAAAATACAAATAACCAGTACAAAGGCCCCCCCACATTGATAGCATTCGTAACCTAACAGACCGCTGTTTAAACTCAGTATGCAAAGCAGGGTTAATTGGAGACATCTGTTTCCCTTCCTTCATCAACTTTAATAGGATAAAAAATGAATCAACCTGTAGTAAACTCAACCGCAGAGAGCGACCAACGCTTAAGAACCGCGTCCAAAATCGCTCGCTACAGAAAAATGGCGCCCACCGTGGGGCTAGTCTCTGTGTTCCTTTTTCCTTTTCATCTCTTGTGTGATACCACAGATTGGGGCTTCCGTCGGGGAACCCATTTTCTGTCAGGAACTTAAGATTCATAGCTTTAAAGGTCTAGCATGATTAGGACAAATATATATACCGCTTTTCCTAATTGTTATACGTGTTTATTTTTCTGCTAATGGGAATGCGGGTGATGCCGTATGTGGAAAGATTGAGTATACACTTAAGATAAGTGATGGCGACGGGGTCGACCATCAACCTCAGTGGAGGCTGACCAACGCAACCCATTCTCTCACCTAGACAATGGGCCGGTTGTTAAGTCTGAGAAGCTGAGGAGCCAAACTCTTTCATAGTGCGGAAACTATCGGGAATAGTTATCACGCGATACTACCCTCATTTGAGGCTGGTGATCTATTTTTGGTGAATGGCACTTACTCTAAGATTGCTCTACAACTCGCTGGCGATCCGCTTGTTGTTTTGCTTTCCTGGGAGGAGCTGATGATAATGAGTACAGGTACAAAAATCACCCTAGTATAAACCTTTGTGGATGGGTAGAGCCTTGACTTCATGACAACGACCCTTTGACCCCATGTTTTTTCTATGTTTTTGTGTGCTGCATTCATGCATTCATTTAAAAAACATTAAAACATTCAAAAAATCTTCTCTTCTAGTCTCTCTGTTCTTTCAAAATAAACTAAGACTGTGATTGCAAATATCAGAGAAAAGGATTGCGCTAATGGATTTCGGTAGAAGGAGAACTCACCAGTATACCTTCAAGGTTCCAAAACTAGAGGATTTGAGAAGGTTAACGGGGATGATCACTAACCAAGACGCTTTCAGAGCCAAGCACGGAGGTTTACTACCACTGTTAAGAGTCCATGTGATTGAGGGAATCATGGATGCGCTCATTCAGTTTTACGATCCGGTTTATCACTGTTTCACATTCCCGGATTACCAGCTCGCACCAACACTGGAGGAGTATTCTCATTTGATTGACCTACACATTACAGATCGAGCTCCATTTTCTGGACTGGAAGAAATTCCAAAGAATCAGACTATTGCAAGAGCAATTCATTTGGACGAGTCTGAGGTTAGGACTCACCTAACCGCTAAGGGTTGCATCCAAGGTTTGCAAGCCCAGTTCTTGACAAAGAAAGCCCAGTATTTTGCTAGTATAGGAAACATAACTGCTTTTGAAAGCATCTTTGTCTTGCTTAACGCTATTAAGGTTTTTCTCATTGGAAATCCTGTGCCGACTTTGCTCGCAGATGCGTATCATTCTGTACACTTGGGGAATTTGTACAGTGGAGGGGAGATCACATGCTGTGTACCTTTGCTTTACAAATGGTTTATCTCTCACTTGCCCAAGTCTGCTGCTTTTTGGGATTGCAAGAGTGCCTTACGTTGGTCGCAGAAGATCATGTCTCTTACCAACTTTGATATAGATTGGTGCAATAGGATTTATGAGGGAATCAGAATCATTGACCGTTGTGGAAACTTCCCCAACGTACCCCTCATAGGAACTAAGGGAGGAATCAACTATCATCCAGTTCTCGTTCGTCATTAATTTGGATACCCGATGAGACACTTCCCACGGGGTGTTCATCTGGAAGGTCTTTTCTTCAAGGAAGGAGAAAATGACAGAGCACTAAAGACGGAAATAGTGCACACTTGGAAACACGTTCATAAGAAAGGATGAGAGTCTCTGGGAAAACCAGACTGTGTCTCGGTGGAGCCTTATCTCCATTGGGTACAAACTAGAGCTCTCAAGCTAAAGATGCCTTATCCTCGTTACGGAATTCTTCCGCCGAGGGAATCTGTCATGTACTTCATGATGGAAACTGAAAAGCTTCAGGTTACTCTCAACAAAGTTCAAAGGGAGAGAAGGTCTTGGAAGAACAAGTATCGCACCCTCGACGTAGAGTGCATCAAAATACAGCAATTATTGAAAGAAAAGGATGCTCTGATTGAAATTTTGGAGCAACATGTTGTAGATAATCAGGATGACCAAAGGAATTTGCTCGCTCCTTTCACTTGGCAAAGGAATGACAACCCAACAACGGCCCAAGAGCCCCGGTCAAAGAAAAGGAAGATACCAGAATCAACACCTGATTTCTCTTCGGAGAGGACTCGGGACCCATTAGCTTAGGTTTCTGTTTCTGCACTTTGTAATCTACTGTATTTCCATTTCTGTAATCCTTTGAAATTCAATAAAAATGGGTTTCCCCACTGTTTGATATTTGCAATCTAATTGTCGAAGTTTATTTTGCTTAAACCAAAAAACAATTAATATAATCATTGCATTCATCATTCTCACATCGCATATTCTTCTTACCTACGAATCTCATGTTTGTGTCTCGATTCTAGAGTCAAACTGTCTCATTCGTACAATACTCGGGCCAATCTTCAGAAAAAGATGGATGATCTTGAGGAAGAAAACAGAGAGTTTAAAGAAGAGATCGACGCTCTGAGAGAGGATATGAGAAAGCTTCGTAACGACATGCAAGCCATGCCAGAAGCTCAGCTACAAAGAACTGTGATCTCAGAGATCACCTCAACGCCCATAGTGGAGAAGTATGATCCTAGGTATCAGATGCCGAAAGATCGTCCTTGGGGCATGCCTGTTAACTATATCCCGGGAGGATATGTTCCGCCGATCACTGAAGATCAGGGAATCACAACAGAAGTCGCTGGGCCTTAAGGTTACAAACTTCGGGAAAGCGAAGATGCCAGGGGCATACTGAAGACTCCTGAAGGTTACAAACTTCGGGAGACGCCAAGATTCGCTACCGTAGTCACGGTACCACCCCCTGTGGTGCACACTGTCCCGGAAGGACAGATTACACAGACACTTTCTGATAAAAAGGAAACTATGTTTGACCGAATGGATAAATTCCAGGAACAGTTCTTGGAAATGCAGAAGGAACTGCAAGCCATTCGCGGTCAGGATTTATTTGGAAAGGACTCCGCAGACCTCTGCTTGGTCCCCAATGTGAAAGTCCCACACAAGTTCCAAGTGCCCGACTTTGAAAAATACAAGGGTAACTCTTGCCCTCAGAGCCATCTGGTGATGTACGCTCGGCGAATGTCAGCTCAGACTGAGAATCAGGACCTACTGATTCACTACTTTCAGGATAGTTTAACCGGTGCCGCACTCAAATGGTACATGGGTTTAAACCGTGCCACGATCAGCACATTCAGAGATCTTGGTACTGCCTTCATCCAATAATACAAATACAATTTGGACATGGCACCCGACAGAGATCAACTCAGATCGATGTCGCAAAAGGACAAGGAAACCTTTAAGGAGTATGGTCAAAGGTGACGTGAAATTACCGCTCAAATTTGTCCACCTCTTGAGGAAAAAGAGATGACAAAGATCTTCTTAAAGACCTTAAGCTCATTTTACTATGACCGAATGATTGCCAGTGCGCCCAGTGATTTCACCGAAATGGTCGGCATGGGTGTACGTCTTGAGGAAGCCGTCCGAGAAGGACGTTTGGTAAAAGACCCTGGATCGACGAGTGGTACTAAAAAATATGGTAGTGCTCTCCCTAAGAAAAAAGAGCAAGATATTGGGAATATCTCTCCCGGAAAGCAAAGACGGCGATATCAACCAGTAGCGGCTGTGACTCCTGCTATCAGCCTTGCGCCTATTCCTACGTATCAACCTCAGGTTGCGCAGAGCCAACCTGACCAACAAAGGACACAACAGCCTCTTCAGCAGGCTCGTCCTCCATATAACAACAACCGTACAACACGACCATCAGGATTTGATCCTATACCCGTGACATACGCAGAGCTGTTTCCATTACTGCTGGCTAAGGGGCACATTCAGACTAAATCTCCTCTTACAGTACCGGAAAATCCACCTTTCTGGTTTAAGGTGGACCAGACATGCCCTTATCATCAAGGAGGTCCAGGGCATAACATAGAGACTTGTCTCAATTTCAAGTCCGATGTGGAAAAGCTTGTTAGGAGCGGGGTCTTATCTTTCAAGGATACGAATCCCAATGTTCTCACGAACCTGCTGCCTCAACACGAGAAAGCTACAGTCAATCTGATTGAGAGAGAATCTAATGATGTCTATCAAATTCACGATGTACTCTTGTTAAAGACCAATCTGGTCAAGATGCATTATAGACAGAGTGGATATGGCCATGTGCAACCTCATAATTATCACCAGTGTGATATCTGCTCTAAAGATAACCAAGGATGTTCGGTAGTGCAATCAGCTCTACAGGAACAGATGGATCTCGGATGGATCCAAGAGCACCGAGTTCGTGGAGTTAACATGGTCTACACGAATTTCAACGTCAATCAGAACCACGACATCCGTGCAATGAATGTCAACTTGGTGGCGATGCACTCGAGGCAAAGCCAGTATCATAATCTACCGCGGCACGATTACAGTTCCTGTCTGACTTGCTCGGTAAACAAACAGGGATGCTCTTTCATACAAGAGGCCCTCCAGCGTCAGATGGATCTTGGATGGATCCAAGACTACCATGATAGGAACTCCTATCAAATCAACATGGTTCAGATCTTCGATATTCGCGTGATGAATACCAACCTGGTAGAGTTACATGCTGAGCAGGTCCGACTCGGATTCTTAATATCACATGACTATCAAAGCTGTAAAGCGGGTTGCGAAAACGATCGAGGTTATACTCTTGTCCAGGAGGCGCTTCAGCACTTGTTAAATCATTGGTGGATGCCAATCTACATGGATGAAGATACTCAGCAAATTAGTATCAATAACAGGAATCCTACTCGACATCAAAGTCAGGATGTCCGATCAGTGGAAGCTAACCTAGTGAGGTTACATTGTATTCAAAGTGGGCGTGGCCAGGTGCCACCACACAATTACGATCGTTGTAGCATCTGTTCGGAAAGTAACCAAGGGTGCTACCTTGTGCGAACAGCTCTCCAGGGGCAGGTGGACCGTGGAGAAATTCGTCCATATCCGGGTTCTGAACCCATCAACTGGACGCCGAACTACCTTGCCGATCAAATTGAAGATGTTGTCACAATCTCTGGTCATCACCATACCAGGGGTGTTTTTGCCATCATCCCTCTACTTGACGAATCTAAAGTTCCCAACCGGAAACGGATCGAGATTACTTACGATGGGCAGAAAAATCAGAAGGCTCCTGTAGTCATCTATCTACCAGGACCGCTACCATATGAATCAGCTAAGGCGATCCCTTACAAATACGGTGCAACAATAATTGAAAATGGAAAGGAAATTCCACTACCCTCCGTTGTGAACATTGCTGACATCAGTCGAGTAACACGGAGTGGTAGAATCTTCAACCGAGGAGTTAGGGAACTTAACAAGGAAAAGGAACTTCAGACAGAAGCTCCCGATCCACCAGTCGGTCAATCCAGTGATTCCGACCTTTCGAAAAATAATGATGAGATGCTAAAGCTCATCCAAAGGAGTGAATACAACATTGTTGACCAGCTGTTACAGACTCCTTCAAAGATCTCGGTATTATCACTGTTACTCAGTTCAGAAGCCCACAGGGAGGCTCTACAGAAAGTCTTGGAGCAGGCCTTTGTGGAACAAGATGTAACAATCAGACAGTTCGATAGCATTGTCTCTAACATCACTTCCTGCAATAATTTGGGATTTAGTGATGAGGAGTTACCCGAAGAGGGTCGCCGTCATAACATGGCACTCAACATTATAGTCAACTGCCAGGATGATGCTTTAGCCAGCATACTGGTAGACACAGGGTCAGCCCTAAATGTTATGCCGAAGTCCACTTTAATGCAATTATCATTCAAGGGCCCTCCGATGAGAATCAGCGAGGTCGTCGTCAAAGCGTTTGACGGATCCAGAAAAATGGTTATCGGCGAAGTTGATCTTCCCATAACTATCGGTCCTCACACTTTCCAGGCCATGGACATCCGGGCAACGTACAGTTGTTTATTAGGAAGACCTTGGATACATCAGGCTGGAGCGGTCACTTCGACCCTCCACCAAAAGCTAAAGTTCGTCAAGAACGATCAACTTGTCATGGTCTGTGGGGAACAGGCCTTGCTTGTAAGCAACTTGTCATCATCTACTAGAATAGAACCCGAGGAGGTTATTGGAACTCAGTTCCAAGCACTGTCGGTGAGCAAGAACAATCAGTTCGGAGGAGAAACCACGATTTCCTCATACAAAGATGCTATCAAAGCGGTCGAGAGTACCGATACGAAAGGATGGGGACAACTTGTCATTCCCATTGACAATAAAACAAAGGAGGGTCTTGGTTTTTCTGCAACCTGTACCCAGACAGCTGCCAGCGATGAAAGTCTTCATCCCCTTCAAAATTTCTTCCACAGTGGAGGTTTCCTTCACCCAGTGTCTTAAGCAGTCCATGCTATTAATAAGGAAGATCCCTCTGACACAGATGAAGAGTGGAAGTCCTACCTTAACAAGGACGATTATATGTCTCAGGAAGAGGTGCCTATGCCTTTTTGCTTTCCTACAGAAAGTCCGAGATTTATACCAAGATCAGATGTCGAAATGATCTACGGGGATTGTGATCCGGAAGGATGCCGCGCTCCGCCAAATTCATTAGAGGAAGACACTCCGATGAAAGACAATTTTGACTACACCTACTATGGCCCAATGGATGGTCTGCCAATGTGGCAACCTTATCCAGGAAACTTGGGGCAAGAAAGTCAGCCGAGTAATGAAACTCAGCTGAGTATCATTGAACAGAATACCTGTGTCCCCACCATGTCATGGGATCAACACTCAGGTCATCCTGAAACTGCTCAACATGAAGATGAATTCGCAACATTTGCAGGACTTGAATTCATCAACTATGCTTTTCCCGAGGTCAACGTCATCGAGAGAAATGACTCCTCCAGTTCAAAAGAAGTATGGGACACCTTGGGACAACCGAGTGGAAAATATGACTTCATGGTCAGGTACACCGCTCCCGAAAGCTCTCGTATCAGGCTCGAAGATATCCAGCCTACTGGATGGGGAGATACAGTTGAGAGCACAAATGCTATGCAAAATGCAACAGAGGAATTCTCCTACGACAACTCTGCCTGGGAGACAGATTCCAATGATCCTGCTCCACCAGAAATCAGCGTTATTTCTGAAGACAAATCAAGGAAGGTGCCAGACTTTGTGATTCACCGAGGAGTTCGCCGCCAATGGGTTGCCGTCGAGGTTCCGAAGGTCGTTCATCAGTCAAAGTAATTGCCGTCTTTTAACCTTTCACCCTGCCCAGGTGAAACAGATGTTTCGATAGGGCTCACTTTCTGTAAATATCCCTCTTCGCTTCGCCCAAAGCGACAGAGTTTTGTTTTATAGGGTTGTAGTTTCAAGGATCGACTTGTTCATTAATAAAATAACGTCGTTCTGTAATTTCCGCATTTATTGCTGTTTTCTCTTTTTGCTTTTTCAGAAAATGGTAATCCTAAAAAACAATTCAAATAAAAACAAGCAGTAAAATAAAACACTGCACACACTTGCATTTTCTCTATCTCTTCTAAACATGAATCATCACATCATGCAGATTTCTTGTTTTAAACCCCATTGAAACATACGATCCGATGCCTTCTCCCAACTTTGAGTTCCCGGTTTTCGAGGCTAAAGAAGAAAATGATGACAAAATTCCAGAAGAGATCTCTCGACTACTCAGACAAGAGGAAAGGTCCATTGAACCTCACAAAGAACCGTTGGAAACGGTAAACTTGGGTTCAGAAAAAGAGAGAAAAGAAATCAGGATTGGGGCACTGCTCAGTCCAACTGTCAGAGAGGGTTTGATAAAGCTTCTCAAAGAATTTCCCGATGTATTCGCTTGGTCCTATCAGGATATGCCAGGGTTGGATACCAGCATCGTGGAACATCATTTACCGTTGAGATCGGAATGTCCTCCAGTAAAGCAAAGGTTGAGACGCACTCACCCGGACATGGCCATCAAAATCAAAGAGGAGGTGCAGAAACAGATTGACGCGGGTTTCCTCGCTACGTCTGAATATCCTCAATGGTTAGCCAACATCGTACCTGTTCTGAAAAAGGACGGAAATGTCAGAATGTGTGTCGACTACCGAGATCTGAACAAGGCAAGTCCAAAGGACGACTTTCCTTTACCACACATTGACATGCTGGTAGACAGCACAGCAAAGTTCAAAATTTTCTCCTTCATGGATGGATTCTCGGGCTATAACCAGATCAAAATGGCGCCGAAAGACATGGAGAAAACTTCGTTCATTACCCCATGGGGCACCTTTTGTTACAAGGTAATGCCGTTCGGTTTGAAGAATGCCGGGGCAACCTATCAAAGGGCCATGACTACTCTGTTTCATGACATGATACATAAGGAAATCGAGGTATATGTCGATGATGTGATTGCAAAATCAAAAACAGAGAGTGAGCACGTTGAACATCTGTCAAAATTGTTCGAACGTCTAAGAAAATTCAAGCTCCGCTTGAATCCCAACAAGTGCACCTTTGGTGTCCGTTCAGGGAAACTACTAGGGTTCATCGTCAGCCAGAAAGGAATTGAGGTTGATCCTGACAAGGTCAAGGCCATTCAAGAAATGCCTTCTCCGAAAACTGAAAAACAAGTCAGAGGATTCCTGGGACGTTTTAACTACATCTCCAGATTCATATTCCTTATGACCGCCACATGTGCGCTGATTTTCAAATTACTCAAAAAGAACCAGGATTGCGTTTGGTCAGAAGACTGCCAAACTGCCTTCGACAGTATTAAGGAATATCTGTTAAATCCTTCGATTCTATCACCTCCAGTGGAAGGAAGACCACTGATCATTTACCTCACAGTTCTAGAAGACTCAATGGGATGTGTACTTGGCCAACAAGACGAAACAAAAAGAAAAGAGTCTGCCATTTACTATTTGAGCAAGAAATTCACCGACTGCGAGACTCGGTACACGATGCTTGACAAAACTTGTTGCGCTTTGGCTTGGGCAGCCAAACGTCTTCGCCAATACATGATTTGTCATACTACTTGGTTAATCTCAGAAATGGATCCAATCAAGTATGTCTTCGAAAAGCCTGCTCTCACGGGAAGAATTGCCCGTTGGCAGATGCTGTTATCGGAATATGACATAGAGTACCACGCTCAAAAAGCAGTTAAGGGAAGTATTTTAGCCGATCATTTGGCTCATCAACCGATTGACGATCAAGAATCAATCGGGTTCGACTTCCCAGACAAAGATGTCATGTATCTAAAGATGAAAGATTGCGATGAACCGCTACCCAGTGAAGGGCCAGAACTAGGTTCCCAATGGGGATTTATCTTTGACGGAGCAGTTAATCATTATGGAAACGGAATTGGGGCAATCATTGTTACCCCTCAGGGTACCCACATTCCTTTCACTGCTAGACTCACGTTCAAGTGTACGAACAACGAGGCCGAATACGAAGCTTGTATTATGGGTCTCGAAGAAGCAATTGATTTAAGGATCAAAAACTTGGACGTATATGGCGACTCAGCCTTGGTTATCAATCAGATAAAAGGAGATTGGAACACATACCAATCAGGATTGATTCCTTACAAAGACTATGCAAGAAGGTTGTTACCCTTCTTCAACAGAATCGAGTTTCATCACATCCCTCGTGATGAGAATCACATGGCTGGCGCTTTAGCCATTATCTCTTCCATGATTAGTGTAGGTCAATGGAATGACATACCTAAGATCGACATAATGCGCCTTGAACGACCCGCTTACGTCTTCACGATTGAAGCAGTCATAGATGACAGACCTTGGTATCACGATATTAAATGCTTCCTTCAGAAACAAGAGTACCCATCTGGGGCACTAAGAAAAGACAGAAAAACCCTCAGAAGATTGGCTGGAAACTTCTTCCTGAGCGGTGACACTCTTTATAAGAGAAATTTTGACATGGTCTTGCTCCGATGCGTAGACAGACCAGAAGCAGAAATGTTGATGAAAGAAATTCATGAAGGATCCTTTGGTACTCATGCCAACGGACACACAATGGCGAGAAAAATTCTGAGGGCAGGGTACTATTGGTTGGCCATGGAATCCGACTGCTACAAGTACATGAGGAGGTGTCACAAGTGTCAGATATACTCTGACAAAATTCATGTACCGCCATCACATCTCAAAGTTCTTTCTTCCCCATGGCCTTTTTCCATATGGGGAATCGACATGATTGGCTTGATTGAACCTAAGGCTTCAAACGGACATCGGTTCATCCTGGTAGCCATTGACTATTTCACCAAATGGGTCGAAGCAGCATCATACGCTAATGTAAACCGACAAGTGGTGGTCCGATTTATTAAAAATAATATCATCTGCCGTTATGGTGCTCCAAGTGAGATCATTACTGATAATGGATCTAACTTGAACAATAAGATGATGAAGGAGTTGTGCGCAGAGTTCAAGATTGAACATCATAACTCATCTCCCTACCGACCCAGGATGAACGGAGCGGTAGAAGCGGCTAACAAGAACATCAAGAGCATCGTTCAAAAGATGGTTGTAACCTACAAAGACTGGCACGAGATGCTACCCTTTGCTCTTCACGGTTATCGCACATCTGTCCGCACTTCAACAGGGGCTACCCTTTTCTCTCTAGTATATGGCATGGAAGCAGTGCTCCCCATAGAACACTACAAGAAAATAGTCATTTTACGACACTTGAATCGCGACAGTTGAGTCTCAACTGTCGCAATGTGTGTTTTTTTGGATTTTAGCGACAGTTCATACGACAGTTTTAACTAGTGTCGCAATCATTGAGTTGAATTGTAAGCTACACAAATAGTTAAGTTTGTCTAATCATGCATAACCTTACTTTCCATGTATTTTAAGTAATAACTAGTTTTTTAAAATATTTTATTATTTGACTCAATTTATTTTAAAATATTATAAATATTTTATATATAATTATTTTGATAAACACACTATTATATGTATATTTCTCACTTTTTTAAATATGATTTAAATGATAAAATATTTTGAATATTTATCTCTAAATTTTATTTAACAATTTAAAAAAAAAATCCATTGTTGTAATTAAATATCAAATAAATTAAGCTTATTTTGGCTGTTCAAAAAAAAATTAAGCTTATTTAAAAATTAATTATAAAATTATTAAAATTATTATTTTAAATTTAATAATTCACAAAAATTATTAAAGTTTATTAATAATTGAAATTTCTTATTATTAAAATAAAATTATTTTTTAAATTTTTAGTAAAGAAATTTAATATTATTTTTCTATGCCAAATCTCATATATTTATTTAGAAAAAATATGCAAAATAAAATGATATTTTGTAAATAAAACTCATTTTTCAAGTGAAATTCAAGGGGCCGTGGCGGTTGGAACTGTCGTCCCTGACAGTGCGAAATAGGAGCCACGACGGTTTATGAACGGTCGTCCTCGTCCCCTAAAACTTTTACAACGCGCATTGGAGAATGGGAGGAAGAGGGTTGTGACTGTTGATGAACCGTCGTCCCCCAAATATTGTACTGGCGTTACACTTAATTGGAGGAAGAGGAAAACATTTGTTTCTCATTTTAGGTTTCTGGGCATCTCTCAACTCACGTCTCTCTCTCTCTCAGCTTCCAATAACTGTTTCTAATTTTGGGGTTTTTGGTCTCACGCATCTCTATCTCAGTTTGATACATAAATTTCCAACAATTGTCCATAATCGCGCCTTGGTATCTCTCTTTCTCAAACCCTAAATTGTTCTTAATTTCAATTTTGCTTCTAATTTGTATCTAATGTTGTTGTTCTTGTAACTTCTACAAACTTTCTTGCTTCTAATTTGTATGTAATGTTGTTGTTCCTAAATGGGATTGAGTCTTGAGAGCAAGATATGCAGGTCATCCTACTCGAGATTAATTGTTTCAAGATCCTGTATTTGGATGGTAAAAGGTAATCTTTCTAACTTTACTTGAAAATTATTTTATTTGGAAAATATCTTTCTAACTTTTCTTGATATTATATGTTCGGAATTTCTTTAATCTTTGTGGGTGATTTCAGGTCCAATTTGCAGCATGTAGGAACTGAACAATATGCATTTAAGACAAAAAAGTGAACTGAAATTCCTTAGTTTTTACAATCATTTCATGTTAATTGGTGGAGCATATATATTATGATCAGCTTTGATCTTTCAGACACAAAGTTGAATCCCATGTTGTGAATCCATGTGGACACAAACAACAATGTTCGTTAATGTTGATCTGCTGAAATCGAGAACAAAAAGACACTATAATGGTGAAGGTTGTCATCTCTTCACTGGGGAAGATTGTGATTATTCCAAACCATGGTGGTTGATAGTCTGTGATAGCTTCTCGTTCCCTTCGAATCGCTGAATGCAAACATAATCTTCACATCTCGCAAAAAATAAGGTACATATTTTGTGCGTGTGAGCTGGTATTTAATCATTAAGTTATAATTTCACTAGCATGTCATTGACTTTAAAATAAAGTTGCTTTTAGTTTTAAGTTCCATTTCTATGAACTTAGGACTTGAAAGAGTTTTTAAGGCAGGTGAGAGAACAAATGTTACTTGTAAAGTTTTGTTTGAGTTGAGTGAAGTTAAAAGTAAGTCTTGGGATATTGTACAAAGTTTTTCCTGTTTCTTTATTTTCTTATTTTCCTGTTTGTGGTTGTAGTCATGGTTACGATTATGGTGCAAACCTTTATATTTTGACAAAATACTGATAAATGAGACAGAGCGGTCAAAATTGCGGTTCTGATGCTAATGCAGAGTCTTCAAAATTTGTTGCTGATAAATTAGTTTTTTTGTTCAAGAATTTGGAAGACCTTTGTCTTGAAGGAACTCTATCACAACTGCTTATGAACCTTGTTCACATAAAATCTATCTAAGCACTTTTTTCTATTGAGTACTTGATTTGCACTGTCTTTAAGAAGTTCCTTAATTTTTTTCATTCAAATTTTGTTGTGCATTATTTTAAGGAACAACAATTTTTATCGGACCAAACTTGAAGAAATTGTAGGCTAAAAATAATTGGAGATTTTGGATTTGGGATATAACAACTTCAGTGGACATCTAGATGCTAATTTTTGACATAATATCTCATCACTAGCAATAATGTAAGATGATATTCTAACTACTATTCAATTTTTATTACTCGATTCATTTTAAAATAACCGTCATTTCGATATATACTAATTTTCTTTTTGTTATAGTTTGCTATACAACAATGATCACCTTGTTAAGATCCATCAAAGAAGCCGAAGAAGGCGGTCAGTCAATCGGTTACTAATGAGAGAACACATTATTATCCTGGAATCTGTGTTTCAGGCACATTTAATTTCAATATTCTCGCAATCATGTCACTTTAAATTTTCCAATGAATTGAATATTGTTCTTAAGTGATGGCTATACAGGATTCAATTTTTTGCAGAAGTTCTATTATTACTGATTTTATTAGTATGGAGAAAATTTAGTGATATCATAATGTTGTTGCATAAACACTAGTTTGGATTTTGTTTTAATATTTTATATTTTAAATGTGTTGTCATTAGAAGTAACTATAGTAATTTACCGATAAGTACAACTACTTGGGAACATTGCATTGATTTTGAAATTTCACTCGATGTCAAAAATTCCATGTATGCAATTTCAGATTAATTGAATCCTGATTATGAAAGCAATTGAATCTTATTATATGCATGCCCATAATTATGTTTTGAGAGTTGTTGGTAGCACATTCTTTTACACTATTATTGGGTGAAATTCATATAGGTCCTCTAAATCATGTGGGGCCTATTCTTTATTCAGTTGGATCCATTTCCAAATTGTTAGCATTTCTCTTTTGTTTTTGTTAACTAGTGTAGTAGTTATTTTAATGTATTACTATCCATCTGTAACATAAATTCTCAAAACATTGTATAATCATTTTTTTGCAGACTTATTTAGTTTGGCAGTTAATGTTTTCCACTCTTATTCTGAGGAGAAGGTACTCAATCAACCAAATTGTTGGGTGTTTACTAGTAGATATTGGTGTCGTGGTTGCTCTTTCAAGGTAGTTTAACTTTCTTATCTGGATCATACATGTCACTACTTTCCATATTTAATTTCCTGTCCTGAGCTCCCTTACTAATTTGAATACTTATGTGTGAATTGCTTGCTTTCTTTTGGGCATAAAGTTTTTTATATGTTTAAGCTGGCTAGCATTCGGGACTATGTGGCGGACATGTCTGGTTGAGATTTGATTTAAATCAAAGAGGTGTGGTTGATAATACAATGGGGGAATGGTTGAGAATAAAATAGGATAATTCTGGTGCAGTATGGAGCCCCTAATTCAAGGGGTTAATGGCTATGAGATGTTGGTATGACATTCATTGCTTACTTCTAAGCTTAAGCTTTTATTCACCAAATGTGCTGAGAATATAGCTAATAAACAAATTTTCGTTTTCGTTTTGTGTTTATTGTTGAAGCCGCTCAACTCTGTTGAAGCCATCTATGTCAATTTGGTTGATAGGAAGGTAAATGGAACACTTTTACTGATTCTATATAACATATACGAACTTGTATTCTTAGTTTAATATACTTTCACCGATTTTTATGTTGCATGTACATTTAATAATGTGATCTTTAATGTACACGTTTTTGCTTCAAAGGATGATTAAGATGCATTGAAAATTGATCCCGACAACCTGATAAATTCTGAAGACAATGAAGAGAAAAGTGGAGAAAAGGAATATATTTTCAGAAATCTTCTTTCCAGAGTTGGATTCCATTTAACTTATGGAGATAATCCTTCACAACCACAAGTTACTTTAAGAGAGGAAATTTTGGTAGATGCTGGTGCAATTGTTGTATTTCTTATTGGACTTTGGGTCTATCTTGATTATCCGAAAAAAGTAAAGTGTTTGCTTCTGCCTACAAAGCTTGCAAGCAGTTCTGATGGGAAAAAGGCCACCAAGGCTGATGATTCCTCCCCAAGTTTAATGAACTTGCTACTGGGAGTTAAAGTCTTACAACAAGCAATTATTGATTTACTATTGGATATAATGGTTGAGTGTTGCCATCCTTCTGAAGTGATGTTGCTGATTCTCTTGATGAATGCTCTAAGACTTCTCCAAACAGTAGTGGAATTGCTAGTCCTCTGGAATGTGATAATGAAGATAGAGTAGTGCAGTTTACGCAAGTTCTTAATGAGAGATTGAATTCTGTTGTCGAAGAAAGTAGTAGTACGTCTTTTGTATAGAGGTTTGATTTAAATGAGAATGATATTCAGGAAAAAGCTCTTCTTGGACAACTAACTTGTCCACTAGAAACGTGTGCCACTGTTTCAAAAAGTCACCTTTTCCACCAAGCCAATGCTCAAGGTGAGAATTTCTAATTTTGTTTACATATTATAAATAAACATCTAAATCATTGGCCTTGATTTCTAGCTTTTATATACATGGTACTTTCTTCCAAGTTGAAGTATTATCCTGCTGCAAATTATTTATTTCTCCAGTAATTTCTACCCATAAGTTATTGATTCTTAATGTTGTTATCTTGATGGTTTTATATTTTTCTCGCCATGATTGTGTTCAGGTATGTGATCCATATGCTACCACTACTTTTGGTTTCTCTCTCTGATCAAGTAGCTGCAATTCGGGAAGCATCCAAAATGTGCGGCTCGTGTAACGATATCTCAACTTAACGCTCAAGGAATGAAGTCTGTCCTCCCATCTCTTTTGAAGGTGATTGGCGTTGCTTTTCATTATGAATAACAAATCAGTGGCAGTAATGGTGATATATAGGAGTCTCATTGAAGTGTAAATCAGTAGGAAAGACTATTTGTTTGAGACTATAGGTTTAGCTTATATGTAAGTCATTGTAGTGTAAATCTGCAAGGCAATATTATTTTTGAGACTATTGGTTTAGCTTATATGCAGGTCATTTGTTTGTATAGAGTCATAGTAATATGTTAATGAGTAATCATAGAGTTATTAAGTATAAAAGCTTTCATCACCTTATTATAAAATATTCATGAGGTTGGATAACAAATAAATATATATTTTTTTAAAATTTTAGAAATATATTAGATGCGAACTTTCCTGCGGATTTAAAATTTCCTGCAACTTTACCTGCAGATTTATATGTGGAAATACCTGCGGTTTTACTTGTGGATTTCAAGTAATAATAAATCATAAAATTAATGACGGTTAAAACTGTCGCAATTATGTTTTTAAAGAGGTTCTAGAACTGTCGCAATTATTAATGGCGGGTGGAGTGGCGGTTTCCCAAACCGTCGCAGAATAGGTTGGCGACACACTGTTCCGCGACACTTAGAAAACCATCGCAGCCTGCAAATTGTGGCGGTTTTAACCATCGTAATAGCTCAAAAAAACCGTCGTAAAAGCCATTTTTTCTTGTAGTGGAAGTAGAGATCCCGTCAATTCGAGTATTGATGGAAGCTAAGCTCACCGAAGCTGAATGGTGTCAAAGCCGACACGACGAATTAAACCTAATCGAAGAGAAACGAATCACAGCACTATGCCACGGTCAATTGTATCAACAGAGAATGAAGAAGGCGTTCGACAAAAAGGTTCGACCCCGCATCTTCAGGAAAGGAGACCTTGTGCTCAAGAAGATACAATCATTTCTCACCGATTCTCGGGGCAAATGGACCCCGAATTACGATGGCCCCTATGTGGTCACAAAAGCTTTCTCAGGCGGCGCCTTGAGACTTGCAACCATGGACGGAGAGGAATTTGCCTACCCCACAAATGTCGATGTAGTCAAGAAATACTTTGCCTAAACTAAAAAAAAAACGTCTCGGTGGATTGAAAACCCAAAAGGGCGGTCCAGGCAAAAGTTAGAGACAAAATAAAAAAAATCATCCCGATGGATTGGAAACATCATAGTACAATCCAGGCAAAAATTAGGGATAATGGCAAGTAACTATGTTCAATAGAGGCAAGTCCCTCAGCCGCGGTTACATCACCTGTCAGAAAACTCCAATCAAGGACATCTTCGACAGAAGTTCAGGATGTCCCGAATTCAAAGTTTGTAGAAGGATAGTGGTCGTTATGTTTCAACGTAGCCCTTTTCCCTGTAAATTACCATTTTCAAACTTTGTATATACTCTTTGGAATCACGCGTTTGCCTGGTCTCCATCTTATCAATAAAATTTGAGCCCCTGTGCTTTTGTTTGTAATTCTTGTTTGTTTTAGCTTTACAGAACGACGTTGTTAACATGACTAACGACTCTTGAAATAAAACAAAAATGAATTTACTTGTTAAAACTTTTTCTGCTTTTTAATAAAGTCGGCAATTTCTTTTGACTGTTGAACATCAAAGGAACATCAACTGCTTCTCCAGGAGTAAGCAAACTTCAAAGTGCAGAATCAAAGTACTCCTTCTAACACAGTACGCATGAATGAAGGAATCAACTGTGTCAGAGACCTTGTTTCGTCTGACACGCTTCGGCCGAGTTCCTATCTCCTAAGCCCGAACAACATAGCTCCCCAACGGGGACTATCTCTCCTAAGCAAGGTGGAATTGCTATCTTGAACCAACGATATTTCTATACGCCCCGCGATGGCCGAGTATCCAGTCGTGTTCACCCGTCGGTTTGTATGTCGCGTCAGTTTTGTCAGCATAAACATACATACATCATGCATTATTGATTTGCATTCACATTTCATATTGCATCACTATCACTCTAGCCAGTCTTGTCCCTTAGTGATAGGAGTCCTCTCAATCGAGTTGTCAGTTCTTTCCTCGTCAGGAAATACTGTGTCTGAACAATCTCACCTCCAGTTTATTTCTGGATTGAAATTGGCCCTTGACCACTTTGATAGCTTGAACCTCTAAAAAACCAGAGGAACTTTCAGTCAGCATCACTCTTCGCCATTGAAGATGATATCCTTGCTTTCCCGGATTAAGGAAAATCCACAGAGAAAGCCTCGTAATCAGAGATTCGGCAGCATGCCAGTTTTGCTCCGAAAGATCGCTGATGAAAAGGTCATCGGCACCTCAAAATTGGACCCCATCATATGGCATTTCTCCGGGAAGATCCCGAGAAAAGTATGATGTAAGATCCCAAGCGACAGCAGTCTCTCAAGAGACTCATTTTCCCCAGTAGAGTCGACAAATGGCGTCTCCCAAAACAAAGAAGTTTGTGTACCTCTACAATTCAGACGAATGGGTTCCCCAACAAGTTTGACATCAAAACTTTTTCCACTCAAATGGCATCTCCCCAGGAAAATTCGGCGAGAAGTTTGAGAAGAACCGCTACAAATAGCGTCCCTTGTCAATAAAGTTTATTGACAAAAGAAACTAAGACCAGTTCCTTGGTAGGAAACCAGGATCGAGGGGAAGTTTACAATAGAAACTTAGACCAGTTCCTTGGTAGGAAACCAGGATCGAGGGGAAGTTGACAAAAGAAACTAAGACCAGTTCCTTGGTAGGAAACCAGGATCGAGGGGAAGTTTAAATCAGAAACTTAGACTAGTTCCTTGGTAGGAAACCGGGATCGAGGGGAGGTTTATTTCAAAAAAAACTTAGACCAGTTCCTTGGTAGGAAACCAGGATCGAGGGGAAGTTTACAACAGAAACTTAGACCAGTTCCTTGGTAGGAAACCAGGATCGAGGGGAAGTTGACAAAAGAAACTAAGACCAGTTCCTTGGTAGGAAACCAGGATCGAGGGGAAGTTTAAATCAGAAACTTAGACCAGTTCCTTGGTAGGAAACCGGGATCGAGGGGAGGTTTATTTCAAAAGAAACTTAGACCAGTTCCTTGGTAGGAAACCAGGATCGAGGGGAAGTTGACAAAAGAAACTAAGACCAGTTCCTTGGTAGGAAACCAGGATCGAGGGGAGGTTTATTTCAAAAGAAAACTGAGACCAGCTCCTTGGCTGAAGACCAGGATCGAGGGGAAGTTTACCTTTTCTAAGCATCATCACTTAGCTAAAGAAGATGAATGCGTAAGCTACCATTTATAACCACCATCAAAATTTCGGGTATTCCGATATTTAATCCTCTTGCACCCCGAATGCCCGAATACCTTCGTCATTCACACCTTCGTGTCCAAGAAGATTAAATAGGGGCATCTGTCATACCCCAAATTTTGACCACTAAGATTTCCCATCATTGTGCAAATCATCATCACAATGTGGAGGAACCATCATACTTCATCAGTCTCCCCAAAGATGGGTGAGCATCCACTACAATCAAAATTAGGGTTTCAAGCCCTCTCAGAGCCTTAGACAAAGGATCAATAAAGGAATGACATGATCTTCAACTTGTATAACCTCTCAAACATCCACAATGGATCAAAAGTACTCCCACTTCAAGGATTAAGCACAAGGTTGCTCCCTTCTAGGTGGATCAAGTCTCAAGATCGCCAATATCACCAAATTAGGGTTTTGATCGACCAGGGCCTCCAGATGAAACATTTCATCTGGACACAAGCCAAAGATCCAAAACACAACCTAATGTACTCCATGGAACCACATGGACCCATTCATCAAGTCAATTTTGCCTCAGGGGATGCATACATCAAAAATCAGGAATTAGGGTTTCTTGACCTAATTCACCCCTAAGTTGACTTTTGGGGCAAATCATGAACCAAGACCTCAAGAGGGGATTTGAGGGTCTCTAATGAACTATATTGATCCATTTGGGACAATGGATTGATCTAGGAAGCTTGAGCAACAAGTCTCAATTTCATTTGCACCACAATTAGGGTTTCGCGAGGAAAGTCAACTGTAACTTTGACTTTTGACCAGGACATGCTCCCAAACCCTAAGACATGATTCAATATACCCTATGATACCCATGGAACATGTCCATCAAGTTTGATTTAGGTCAAGGATATGATTTCCTGAAGAATTGCACAGTTTGGAATTCATCTGATAAAAAGTCAACTGTGCACAAAAGTCAACTTTGATTTTTTGAGATTTTTTCACCAAAATGGATTTTTAACCCTAAAATGATGTTAATGTATGATTTGAATCATCATTCATCAAGAAAAATCAAGAAAAGTGGGATAACTTGTAAAAGGGGTAACCATAAAAACTTAGAAAATTTTCTAAGTTAAAAATAAAGTGACAAGGGTACCAACTTTGAAGGATCATAACTCCTAAACCACAAAGCCATTTTTTCTCATCCAAAGATGGATTTGTAGCCCTCATTACCCTCTACAAAAACTTCAACTAGACCTAAGTCCATTTCATTAAGGATTTTGAGTTATGGAGTGATCAAAATGGCTGAAAAGTGAAAATGTCACTTTTTCCAACACTTAGTGAAATTTTCACTAAGTCAGAATCTGCCTTCACTTTTTGCCAAATGTAGGGGGATTTTTCACTTGGATTCAAAAGAGATCAAAACCAAATATGTTCAAACAGTTGTTATATCATGTAAGGGCTTTCCAAAATGGCCAAGAACATTGCCAAATTCCATTTGAGTCATGAGATATGACATTGGAAAGTTGCCTTGCTGAAATCTGTCAAAGGCAAGGCATAATTTGCAACTTTGCTCGATTTGCCAAAATCAGACAAATTCAAATGCTCCTATCCACTTGGACACATCTGAGGATTGAATCTAAAGGGGATAATCATTGAGCCAAGCCTCCAAAGTCCATGGAACAAGAAATAGCATGCTGAACCTAGAATGACCAAAATAGGGACAAGACTCCAAATTTGGATTGGAGCATTCAATGGAAGCATCAAGGTGGCATGGACTGAGCCATTTTCATTTGAATTCAGTCAAGACTTATCCAAGACCAAGGGAGCCACAACCCTGTGCCCTAACCTCTAGTCAATGGCTAGAGGAGACTTGCATTTCCATTGGCCAACATTGAACAAACACCTACTGCAGTTGCCATTCACTGTGGATCCCAAAACAAACTTGCTCTACTATAAATAGAGCTCAATTGTGATCAGTTTGAGTACACCAAAGCCATCTAACAGATGCTTTCCTCAAAATCCCTTTCTCTTGGCAAAAATGCCTTTCTTAGCAAGGTAGCTATCGGGTTTTGAGTTTGAGAGCTTTTCCAATCAAACCAATCACTCACACACCTCACATACATCATATAGAAGTGATCCAAACACTCACATAACATCTGGAACACTGATTTCACAAAATCACCAGCCAATTGCTCAAGTTCTTGACAGTTTTGCAGTTGAGGTGCCATCTTCAACTCCAAACCATTTCAATCCATTCCAAGCACTCATACACATCACTTGGCACCTAGGGAACCTATCCACATCATTGGAACCTAGCTGTAACACCTCCAACACAAATCACGATCACCAGCTGCAAGGGGTAAGCATGAGCTCTTCTAACTCTATGATCCATGCAATTTTTGCTACACAATAATTTGTCCATATGTTCATAATCATGCATGGAATGTTTTCCCTCAATTATTTGCATTGTTTGAATCGTGTATCAAAAATCCTAGCCTTCATGCAGAAATTAGGGTTCTTGAGGATTTTTCATGATTTCTTGTTATATGTTTAATTTAAATGAAATTAATGGACATAGACATGATCGTGAGGTTGAGACGAGCATAATGATATGTGGATTGCATGTTATAATCAAGTATTTAGTGAGATTAGAGAGAAAATGCAAATCTGGCCAAGCCCAGAACACGCGCGTGTTCTTGGTGTGTTCTTGGCGCCATTTTTAGAAATTTGAATATTTGAATTTTGTGATTTTTATTTAATTGATTAAAAAATTAATTTCTCTCTGAGTTTTAATGATTTTGAGTTGATTCTTTTTTTAATAATTCACAAAAATGTTAAAATATTTTATTTTATCAAAAAATCGCAAAAATATTATTTATTTCATATAATTGATATTTTTGCAAAGAATTAATATTTTAATTGTTTTTGACATTTTAAATATTTTTTCTACATTGATTTTGCAACTTTTAATGCTTTCTAATTATTTTGTAGGTCAATACTTAATTTTTGAAGCATTAATCCAAAATCAAAATTTGTTTTTCATATGTTAAACAATTTTGATCATTTTTAATTGAATTTTTATTCAATTAAATGCATTTTTGAAAACAAATTAGGGTTTTGGATTAATTCAACCCTCATAAATCATTTTCAAAACATTTTGGGCCTCTTGAGAGAGTGTAAGCCCCAACCCACTTGTACAGAAATATTTTGGGCCTCAGTGTATTGTATAAGTCCCGATACTGTCAAAAATAAACGGCACGATCATCGCCTTTTGAAAAATAACCTTGGGCCTCTCCTTGAGCTATAAGACCCATTTAAAAACACTTTGGGCCTCTAATAGAGTGTAAGACCAAATCCCCTTTTAACCAAAACATTTTGGGCCTCACTTATTGTATAAGTCCCTCCGTGTTAAAAGAAAACCTCGGCGCGATCGCCATTTTTAAACGGAAAAGTCAACTGGGCCTACCCTCGTGTTATAAGCCCCACTCTTTTTCTTTAAACTTTTTGGGCCTCTTGAGAGACAGTAAGACCCATCCCTTTGTACAGAAAACAATTTTTGGGCCACAGTCACTTGTATAAGTCCCTCTGTACAAATTCAAACAGTGCGCTCACTGATAAAATCCTGGACCTCTCCTTGAGCTGTAAGCCCCAAATCTTTCTTTTTCAAAGCACTTTCTCCTTTGATTTTGAATATACTATTGTTTTCAATCTTTCTTTGTTGAACAACTAACCAAACAGCATGGAAGTTCTACAACCGAGTAAGTGGTTATTGCTTTCATTTACCGCTTTCATATACATATAACTGTATTGTGGGGCTGTTTCACTGTAAGTCTTCTTTCATAAACTCATATCAACTGTGTAATAATAGTATAGATATTTAGAGTTTCCCCGGCAACTACGTCTAGAACTAGGTGACGCCGTTTCGTTTATTCGTAGAAATAGACAACTAGATCCCCAATAGGATCACCAGATATAGTCTTCTCTTCGGCTGTCCTCTTTAGGAATTGTCAAGAAACTCTACTCCCAGAGATGAATGTATTCTCCGTGAATGGCATCTCTGGGTTTCTTCCAAATTCTCGAATTTTCCTGACTTTGATCTATTCTCGGTGAATAGCATTGCCTTGAATTTCTCGGGGTTTGGGGACCCATCGACTTCTTAAAAGCAATCGGCCTCCTCTTGGGCATCATACAAGGACCCACAGGCTTCCTAAAAGCAACCCCGCCTCCTCTTGGGCTTAGTACAAGGACCCTACGGCATCTTAGAAGTATTCACAGCCTCCTCTTAGGCTTCGTATAATGATCTCTTCCTCTGGGAATGATAGCCTTCTCTTGGGCTTAGTACAAGGACCCGTCGGCTTCTTAAAAGTTTCCAGCCTCCTCTTGGGCTTCGTACAAATTGTCCCGACGACCTCTTAGAGGTATAGGAACAGAACTTAGTCATTTGCATAGAACCGTCCTTTCATAGAGACTACTACTGTTTCTCAAGGCATAGTATAAAAGATAAAACTCTAGACACAGAAAGTCTAACTTCCTTGAGTCTCAAAGACATTCTCAAGTGACCCCTTCGTTAAGTAGGAAGGAAACCCGCAGACTCGAACAGTCTCAATACCCTTTGGATTTCCTGTTTCCTCAAAGAGAAGGAAATATCCCTGATCCTCAAATCAAATCCCTGAGTACAATGTTGCTCATATAAGAACTGATTTTCTCTTTAAAATCAGCATACTGGACCTATCACTTAACTGAAACAGTCACCCTAGCCTCCTCTCGGGCTTTGTACGATGATTCTCCCCAGCGGAGTCAAACAACGTTCAGCCTCTCTCTCGGGCTTTGTACGAGACACATAAGAGACTCCCTCGTGGAGTCAATCACCCCTTTCGCCTCCATCTCGGGCTTTATACGAGATACAAAAAGGTTCTTATTGAGCCAAACAAGCAACAACCTCCGTCTCGGGCTTCATACGAGATACAAAAAAAAACTCCCTTGTTGAGTCAATTAGCCTCCATCTCGGGCTCTATACGAGATACCAAAAGATTCCATCGTTGAGTCAAAACCTTTTAGCCTCTCTCTCGGGCTTTGTACGAGACACATAATAGCCTCCTCTTAGGCTTTGTATAAGAAAATCACTGGTTAATCCAATTAACCTTTTAGCATCAAAGTTGTACCTCATTCACAGTACACAAACATCAACAACTCCTTCCCCTTCATCTAATCGCTGTAAGCGGCAAGCCTCTGGATCATCTACATCCATGCCACTGTCCCTCTTTTAGCATGAGAAACTCCTAAGGAAAGATAGCATTACTCTACACTGAGTTAAAGTCTTCTCCTTCAGGTTAAAATCCCCTTTAAAGGAAATTATGGCATTGCCGGATTCACAAATCCCGGTTAAAGTAATTCTCCTTTATAAACAGCTGTGACATACAACCCCCTCTTTAGAGATGACAAATTCTCTCTAAAGTTGAGACCTTTTAGCTTCACATCTTGGGCTTCGAACAAGATACAAATAAACCCTTCAGCATCACATCTTGGGCTTTGAACAAGATACAAACCAGTTTTCGCTTCACGTCTTGGGCTTTGAACAAGACACCAAAAACAACCATTTCCTCCCATAGAATAGGAGGAACTACGAACGCTCTGATTTCCCTGTTTCGGTAAACGGGAATACGTAGGCATAAGATTGAAAGAAAAATCTTAGCGAGCACACTAAACAAAAATCCAAAATCCCATACTCCCATGTATCTATCAAAAGCATCAATCATAACATCCTAATCCTCGTTCCCTGCCAGAAAATCCAAGAAAGAAAGAGAACCGTATTGGCGAAAATACAAATAACCAGTACAAAGGCCCCCCCACATTGATAGCATTCGTAACCTAACAGACCGCTGTTTAAACTCAGTATGCAAAGCAGGGTTAATTGGAGACATCTATTTCCTTTCCTTCATCAGCTTTAATAGGATAAAAAATGAATCGACCTGTAGTAAACTCAACCGCAGAGAGCGACCAGCGCTTAAGAACCGCGTCCAAAATCGCTCGCTACAGTCTTTAGAGAGAATTTGTCATCTCTAAAGAGGGTCTATTTGTCACAACTGTTTATAAAGGAGAATTACTTTAACCGGGATATGTGAATTCGACAATGCCATAATTTCCTTTATAGGGGGTTCCAACCTGAAGGAGAAGACTTTAACTCAGTGTAGAGCAATGCTATCTTTCCTTAGGAAGTTTTCATGCTAAAAAAGGGATAGTGGCATGGATGTAAATAATCCAGAGGCTTGCCGCTTATAGCGATTAGATGAAGGGGAAGGAGTTGTTGATGTTTGTATACTGTGAACGAGGCACAACTTTGATGCTAAAAGGTTGATTGGCTCAACCTGGGTTTTCCTTATACAAAGCCTAAGAGGAGGCTATTGGCCCAACAAGAGGGAGTTTTTGTGTGTCTCGTACGAAGCTCGAGAGAGAGAGAGGCTAAAAGGGTTGACTCAATAGGAGAATCTTCTATACTCAACAAGAGAGTGTTTTTGTATCTCGTATGAAGCCCGAGATGGAGGCTAAAGATGGTGACTCACCAAGAGAATCTTTTATACTCAACAAGAGAGTGATTTTATATCTCGTACGAAGCCCGAGATGGAGGCTAAAAGGTGATTAACTCAACAAGAGAGTCTTTTATACTCAACAAGAGAGTGTTTTAGTGTCTCGTATGAAGCCCGAGATGGAGGGTAAAAGGGAGATTGGCTCAACAAGAGAGCCTTTTATACTCAACATGAGAGTGTTTTGGTATCTCGTACGAAGCCCGAGATGGAGGCTAAAAGTTTTGACTCAACAAGAGAGTCTTTGTATCTCGTATGAAGCCCGAGATGGAGGCTACAAGGTTTGACTCAACAAGAGAGTCTTTGTATCTCGTACGAAGCCCGAGATGGAGGCTAAAAGGTTTGACTCAACAAGAGAGTCTTTGTATCTCGTACGAAGCCCGAGATGGTGGCTAAAAGGGTACTGTTTCAGTTGAGTGACAGGTCCAGTATGTTGGTTCAACGAGAAAATCAGTTCTTATATGAGTAACACTGCACTCATGGATTTGATCTGAGGATCGGGATTATTTCCTGTTCTCTAAGGAAACGGGGAATCCAAAGGGTATTTAAGACTGTCCAAGTCTGCGGGTGTCTTCCTATTTTGGAAAGGGACTTGAGAATGTCTTTGAGACTCAAGGAAATTAGACTGTCCAAGTCTAGAGTTTTATCTTTTGTACTATGCTTAAAGAAACAGTTGTAGTACGTTCACGGTAGAAAGATCTAGACTCTTTGAAAGACTGTTCTATTAAGATGACTAATTTTTGTTCCTATACCTCTAGGAGGTCGTCGGGACAATTTGTACGAAGCCCAAGAGGAGGCTGGAAACTTTTAAGAAGCCGAGGGACAATTTGTACGAAACCCAAGAGGAGGCTATCATTCCCGGAGGAAGAAATCATTTATACGAATCCTAAGAGGAGGCTGTGAATACTTCTAAGAAGCCGACGGGTCCTTGTACAATGCCCAAGAGGAGGCGGGGATGCTTTTAAGAAGCCTGTGGGTCCCCAAACCCCAAGAAGTTCAAGACAGACTATTCACAAAGAATAGATCAAGCCAAGAAAGTTCGAGAATTTAGAAAAAACTCAAGGGATGCAATTCACGGAGAAGATATCATCTTTGGGGAGTAGAGTTTCTTTACAATTCCTAAGGAGGGCAGCCGAAGAGAAGACTGTATCTGGTGCTCCTATGGGGGATCTAGTATTGTCTATTTCTAAGAATGATCGAAACGGCTTTACCTAGGGCTAGACGTAGTTGCCGGGGAAACTCTAAATATCTATACTATTATTACACAGTCGATATGAGTTTATGAAAGAAGACTTACAGCGAAACAGCCCCACAATACAGTTATATGTATATGAAAGCGGTAAATGAAAGCATATAAACACTTACTCGGTTGTAGAGCTTCCATGCTGTTTGGTTAGTTGTTCAACAAAGAAATATTGAAAACAATAGTATATTTCAAAATCAAAGGAGAAAGTGCTTTGAAAGGAAAGATTGGGGCTTACAGCTCAAGGAGAGGCCCATGGTTTTAGTAGTGATTGCACTGTGATATGAGTTTGTACAGTGGGACTTATACAAGTGACTGAGGCCCAAAAAGTTTTCTGCACAAGGGGAATGGGTCTTACACTCCCTCAAGAGGCCCAAGTGAGTTTTAAGAAAAGAAATGAGTCTTACTACTCGAGGGTAGGCCCAATGGTTAATTTTGAAAAGGGCGAAGACCGCGCCGAGGTTTTGGAAACACCGTGGGACTTATACAAGTGATTGAGGCCCAAAAATGGGTTATGTAAAAAATGGGGTTGGGACTTACACTCTATTAGAGGCCCAAGTGTTTAAAAATGAAAAGAAATGGGACTTATAGCTCAAGAAGAAGCCCAATGGTCTTTTTTGTTAAAAGGCGACGATCGCGCCGAACTTTGTAAATGTACAGAGGGACTTATACAATATCTGAGGCCCAAAATATTTTATTTACAAAAGGAGTGGGACTTACACTCTATTAGAGGCCCAAAGTGTATTTTAGGAAAAGAAATGGGGCTTACAACACGAGGGGAGGCCCAGATGATTTTCAGTTTGAAAATGGCGATCGCGCCGAGATTTTTAACGTATCGAGACTTATACAATAACTGAGGCCCAAAATATTTTTGTACAAAAAGGGTTGGGTCTTACACTCTATTAGAGGCCCATGAGTGTTTGGAAAAGTTTTTTAGGGAGAAAATCAATAAAACCCTAATTTCATTTTTTTAAAGGCATTTTTCAAAGAAAAATCAAGTAAAAAATGATAAAAATATCAAATAAAATCTTTAATCATGTTATAAACAATGATTAAGGTTTATAAAAAAATATTTTATCCACATGAATATTTAAAATCATTTTGGTTTTAAAAATCAAGAAAAATAAATCATTTTAAAAGCATTTAAAATAATTTAAAACAATATTTTTGAATATATTAAAAATATATCAAATAATAATATTTTTTTGTGATTTTTTGTGGATTAAAATATTATGGAGTATGAATAAGAAGTGTGTAAAACAGAATTGGAAAATGATGATTTTTGCTATGTAAAAGAATTGGTTGAGTTTTGAAGATAAACTAAGAAAAAGAGGAAAGATGTCACAACATCACATTCGACATCTTTCATGAGTTTCGAAGATAAGAGAAAAAGGGAAGACGTCACAACATCACATTCGATATCTTAAAAAACCAGAACTGCACCTTGGTTTCCAACATCTTTTTTATCAAACTTCAAACATTCATAACTCTCTCAATTTTTAACGAAATTAAAATCCGTAAGAACCTACTTGACCAATTTTTTTGTAAGGAATCCAATGGTATCACTCATACATACTGAAACTTAATGTACAACACACACAAGGCAAAAAAACCAGAATTGTATGTTGATTTTAAACATCTTTGCTTATCAAACTTTCAACACTCATAACTCTCTCAATTTTTAACGAAATTAAAATCCGTAAGAACCTATCTTGACCAATTTTTCGCAAGGAATCCAATGGTATCACTCATACATACTGAAACTTAATGTACAACACACACAAGGCAAAAAACCAGATCTTCACCTTAAGTTTAAAACAACATAAACTCCACATATAAACATGTTAAAGTGCAAACAGTAGGAGGATCATAACATACACATTGAGGACTACATTTTTGCTTCAAGAATTGTTCAATATGATGCATGTATGTGGACATCAAAGGAAAGCATGATTCAAAGAATTCAAGTTGTGAATTTTACCTCTTTTTTTTGGAGATTTTGTGCAACCTACCAAGTGCTTTGTTCCAGAAATGATTTGATGCTTTGGACACCCTCAAATGACCTCTTAGAAGCTTTTAGGATGGTTGGAATCAGCTGGAACCTGCAAAAACACAAACTGGCCCTTTCTTGCAAAAGGGGTTAAAGTGGCCAAAATAGCAACTCTCTCAATTGGTGTTCCAGATGTGTGGCACCATTTGGGACAGTTCAAGGATGATATTTGGAGTGTGTTTGAGGTTTTATCTGGTTTGGAAAGTGACTGAATCAAGACATGGCTTGAAAAGTGCAAAAAAGTCCAATTTTGAGGTTTTGAGAGGTGACTTTGTGATTTTGGTGTTACAGGTCACTTGTGATAGTTTGGATCACCTACATATGATGTTTATGAGGTGTTAGGATCATGAGATGTGATGGAAATGCTCTCTAACTTAAAAACTCAGAATTACCTTACTAAAGAAGGCATTTTGGAGTGAAAGAAGTGATTTTGAGGAAAGCATCTGTTTGATGGCTTTGGTGTACTCAAACTGAGCATAAATGAGCTCTATTTATAGTAGAGCAAGTTTGTTTTGGCAGCAATAGTGAATGGTGGCTGCAGCAGAGGTTTGTTCAATGTTGGCCAATGAAAATCCAAGTCTCCTCTAGCCATTGACTAGAGGTTAGAGCACAGAGCTTTGGTTCCCTACTTGTTGGAGGAATCTTGACTGAATTCAGTTGCAAATGTGCCAGTCCATGCCACCTCTAAGCATCTATTGAATGCTCCAATCCAAAATTGGAGTCTTGTCTCTCTTTTAGGGATTTCTAGGTTTGGCATGCTAGTTCTTGTTCCAAGGACTTTGGAGGCTTGGCTCAGTGATTGTCCCCTTTGGATTTGATCCTTAGATGTGTCCAAGATGATGACAAGGCTTGGAAATTTGTGTGGCACAAGAAATATGCAAATATGTCCTGAAACATGTCTTAAAAATCAGTCGCAGCAAGCCTTGTTGTAAAATCCATAACTTCTTGCTCAAGAATGATGAATGGCTGTTCCAGGACTCTATGGAAATCTGAGATGACATACTTCAACTTTGATGTTTGACCCTAGACTTGGTTCAACTTGGATCATGGAGAAAAACATCCTTGAAGTTGGGACATTCTTGCTGGAAAAATATTAATGATGTCCTATGAAATGTTGGAACATCTGACAACTTTGAACATTAATAATTCCAAACTTTAATCACTTGTATCTTTTAATCCACTATGATATTTTGAGTTGAAGTGAATTGCATCTTTGATGCTTGTCTTGCATGGTGACAAAGCTTGAAAATTGTGTGGCACAAGAAAAAAGTGCACAAAATCTGTCCTAAAAAACAGCTACAACAAGCCTTCTTGTAAAGTCCATAACTTCCTGCTCGAGTGTGATAAATGGACGTTCTACAACTTTCTGGAAAGCTGAGATAACGTACTTCAACTTTGATGTTCAAGGTTTATGAAGATAAGACTTGTAACGTTGTCAAAAATGACCTTGAACTTGTGTGATCAAATCTGTCCTAAAAGCTGTCATGAAAATTCTGTTTTATCAATGCCTTTTGCAGAGTCCATAACTCCCTGCTCGAGTGTGCTACATGGATGTTCTAGGACTTTCTGGAAAGCTTAGATGATGTACTTCAACTTTGATGTTTGGCCCTAGACCTGGTTCAACTTGGATCATGGAGAAAAACATCCTTGAAGTTGGGACATTCTTGCTAGAAAAATATTAATGATGTCCTATGAAATGTCAGAACATTGGACATTAAGAATTCCCAACTTTGATCACTTATATCTTTTAATCCTTATGATATTTTGAGTTGATTCCTTCTTCAATGTTAAAGTATCAAATACCCTCTTTAAAAGTAGCTCTTACGCAAAATCAATGGATGCTTGGATCAATAGTTACAACCTTGAAAAGTTGTGCACTTGAACATGATTTTAACTTAGAAAAAATTTCTAAGTTTCCTTCAATTTGATTAATTTTACAATTTTCCATAATTTCTTGATTTAAATTTGATCAAATTAAATCATCCATCATATTTTCTTGAGTAATGGCTTGTGAAGCTCAAAGTTGACCAAAAGTCAAACTTTGACCTTCTGCGTTAACTTTGAAAATTCTTGACATAGAGAGGCGTTGATTCTGAAGGTGTGAAAAATGCAAGAAAGGGGGGTTTGAATTGGTTTTTCAAAATAATCGTTTCTTTTGAATAACTTTCCTTGTTAAAACTTTTTCCCTTTTCTAAAGAACAACAGCTTGGTTAAACAAAAAGATATAAACACGTTATGTTTATACTAGTTCACTTGAGAATCTCCCAAGTTAGTCTAGTCCACCCGCCAAGGTGATTTTGCCTCTCTCAACGAGGTCTTAATCCACTATTCAACAAAATAGTACACTGCACGAGCTACACAGCTGGTGAATAACAACAACCTCTAGAACTCACACGTTCTAGACTTCTCAAGTAATCCAACCACGCAGGTCTTACTCAAGGCACAACCTCTAAGACACACGTCCTAGACTTCTCAAGAGATCTAATCACTAAGACTCTCTTAAGGAATACAACTTTTAAGTTCAGACACAATGAGTTTACAGAGAATTGCTTCTTATCAAGCTGATAACGTAAACACGATTTTAGACCAAGAATGACTTCAGAAAGAACAGACTTAAAAATGTATTGTAGCAGTTCGCATGTGTGTCTTTCTTCAAGTCTTTGAGCTTCCTTTTATAGCCGAGTGAAAAGAGCCGTTGAAATGAAATCATGATAGCTAAGTAGGCTTACGGCTGGAAGCGTGAGGACAGGTACAAAATCTTCTGCATGCAGCGCGTACTGTCTGTGTCAGATTGTCTTGTTTGTATTTCGCACAGTCTTCGAGAATTTTAACATTGTAATGTGGTACAGCTGTACAGTGTGGCAGGTTTTCTGGGCTTCTTAACTTCAGAGGCTTTTTGTGAATGTGAGTAAGAAGGAAAACCATTGCTCGGTTCTTGAGATTATCAAGTCTTCGAATCATCAGCTTTGCGCTTCCAGAATCTTCAGAACTTGTCTTTAGAACCTTGTTCTCTTAATCCACTTTCTTCAAATCTTCAGAGGCTTCTGATAATATTTGATTGAAGCATGAGAGTCGACTTTCGGTAGGTCTTCAGAACCTTGATCGAAAATCGTGAGGCTTCAGCATTTGGACTTCGTCCCATCAGAACCCTTGTCTCTTGATCTTCAGAATTCATTTTCTTTTTCTTTTCGTATCAGAGTTATGTGAATCTTGTCTTATCTTCGAATTGAGTTCAGTTCTTCGAAGCATCTTTCATTAAGCATTACGCCAATTCACGAAAGCAGAACTTGTTTGCTAGGTTCTCACAAATAACAACATTAGTTGCACAAAATTGTTCATACAAATATTCATCTGTTATCATCAAAACTTAGAGATAATATTGCAGAACCAAGTCTTGTTCTCACAGATTCCTTCGTGGATTTCACACAAGATGTGAGCAACCATTTCTTCCTCGATGCATTTGAGCTATGGAATGGAAAATCCTCGCCAGTAGAGTTTATCTTCGACCAGGACGTAAGAGCAGGCTCTTCGCCTAACCATGCTGGCCTCCTTGGGGTCGGACGGCAGTTCGTCCTTGGTGAGGTAGTGTAGCGAGCGATTTTGGATGTGGTTGCGAAGCACTACCGCTCTTTGGTATCTACAACTCGATTCATTTTTTATCCTATTGAAGCTGATGAAGGAAGGAAAATAGATGTCTTAAATTAACCCTGCTTGCAAACTGAGGTTAAACAGTCAAAACTGTTGGTTTACAAATGCTACAAAGATTCGGGGTCTCTATTAGGTTTATTTTGTTAAAAGTAGTGTTCGGTCGATTGGTGGGAGGTTAAGATGTTAGGACGGATGTATGAAAGTATGGGATTTTGGGTTTTTGTTTAGTGTGCTCGCTAAGATTTTTCTTTCAATCTTATGCCTACGTATTCCCGTTTTTCCGAAACAGGGAAATCAGAGCGATCGTAGTTCCTCCTATTCTATGGGAGGAAGTGGTGTTTTGGTGTCTTGTTCAAAGCCCAAGACGTGAAGCTGAAAAGGTGGTTTATATCTTGTTCAAAGCCCAAGATGTGAAGCTGAAGGGTCTATTTGTATCTTGTTCGAAGCCCAAGATGTGAAGCTGAAGGGTCTTGTCTTTAGAGAGAATTTGTCATCTCTAAAGAGGGATTTGTCTGTCACAACTGTCGGGTGACTGATTTATAAAGGAGGATTACTTTAACAGGGATATGTGAATCCAGCAATGCCATAATCTCCTTTATAAGGGTTTTTGACCTGAAGGAGAAGACTTTAACTTAGTGTAGAGTAATGCTATCTTTCCTTAGGAATTTCTCATGCTAAAAGAGGGACAGTGACATGGATGTAGATGATCCAGAGGCTTGCCGCTTACAGTGATTAGATGAAGGGGAAGAAGTTGTTGATGTTTGTGTACTGTGAACGAGGCACAACTTTGATGCTAAAAGGTTGATTGGATCAACCAGTGGTTTTCTTATACAAAGCCTAAGAGGAGGCTAATATGTGTCTCGTACAAAGCCCGAGAGAGAGGCTAAAAGGTTTTGACTCAACAAAGGAATCTTTTGGTATCTCGTATAAAGCCCGAGATGGAGGCTATTTGACTCAACAAGAGAGTTTTTTGTGTGTCTCGTACGAAGCCCGAGAGAGATGCTAAAAGGGTTGACTCAACAGGAGAGTCTTTTATACTCAACAAAAGAGTGTTTTTATATCTCGTACGAAGCCCGAGATGGAGGCTAAAGATGGTGATTGACTCGATGAGGGAGTCTTTTAGTATCTCGTATAAAGCCCGAGATGGAGGCTAAAATTGTTTAGCTCCGCTGGGGAGAATCATTGTACAAAGCCCAAGAGGAGGCTATGGCGCTATTTCAGTTGAGTGACAGGTCCAGTATGCTGATTTAAAGAGAAAATCAGTTCTTATATGAGTAATGTTGGCACTCAGGGATTTTGATTCGAGGATCAGGGATATTTCTTGTTCTTTAAGGAAGTGGGAAATCCAAAGGGTATTGAGATTGTCCGAGTCCATGGGGTTCCTTCCTATTCTTGAAGGGTGCTTGAGAATGTCTTGGAGACTCAAGGAAATTAGATTGTCTAAGTCTAGAGTGTCATCTTTTGTACTATGCTTTGAGAAATAGTAGTAGACTCTTGGAAAGACTGCTCTATTTAATATGACTGATTTCTGTTCCTATACCTCTAGGAGGTCGTCGGGACAATTTGTACGAAGCCCAAGAGGAGGCTGGAAACTTTTAAGAAGCCGAGTGGTCCTTGTATGAAGTCCAAGAGGAGGCTATTATTCCTGGAGGAAGAATCATTATACGAAGCCTAAGAGGAGGTTGTGAATACTTCTAAGAAGCCGACGGGTCCTTGTACTAAGCCCAAGAGGAGGCGGGGATGCTTTTAGGAAGCATGTGGGTCCTTGAACAATGCCCAAGAGGAGGCCGATGCTTTTAAGAAGCCGATGGGTCCCCAAACCCCGAGAAATTCAAGACAGGCTATTCACGAGGAATAGATCAAGCCTGGAAAGTTCGAGAATTTGGAAGAAACTCAAGAGATACCATTCACGGAGAAAAGATCATCTCTGGGGAGTAGAGTTTCTTGACAAGTGCTTTTAAGAAGCATGTGGGTCCCCAAACCCCGAGAAATTCAAGACAGGCTATTCACGAGGAATAGATCAAGCCAGGAAAGTCCGAGAATTTGGAAGAAACTCAAGAGATGCAATTCACAGAGAAGAGATCATCTCTGGGGAGTAGAGTTTCTTGACAACTTCTACGAGTGACAGTCTATGAAAGGGTTCACCGAGAATGCTGCCTTTCATATCTCCATATTATTTAACCCCAAGAGGAGGGAAGACTGTGTCTGGTAATCCTATGGGGATCTAGTTTTGAATATTTAAGAGTGGTCAACGGGCTTAATGCTAAACGTAGTTGCCGGGGAAACTCTAAATATCTATACTATTATTACACAGTTGATATGAGTTTATGAAAGAAGACTTACAGCGAAACAGCCCCACAATACAGTTATATGTATATGAAAGCGGTAAATGAAAGCATATAAACACTTACTCGGTTATAGAGCTTCCATGCTGTTTGGTTAGTTGTTCAACAAAGAAAGATTGAAAACAACAGTATATTTCAAAATCAAAGGAGAAAGTGCTTTGAAAAAGAAAGATTTGGGGCTTACAGCTCAAGGAGAGGCCCAGGGTTTTATCAGTGATCGCACTGTTTGAATTTGTACAGAGGGACTTATACAAGTGACTGAGGCCCAAAAATTATTTTCTGTACAAAGGGATGGGTCTTACACTCTCTCAAGAGGCCCAAAAAGTCTTAAAGAAAAGAAATGGGTCTTACTACTCGAGGGTAGGCCCAAGATTTGTTTTTCAACGGATGATGATCGCGTCGAACTTTTTGAAATACAACGGGACTTATACCATAAGTGAGACCCAAAATAGGTTGTATTTACAAAGGGTTGGGTCTTACACTCTATTAGAGGCCCAAAAGAAAAAGAGTGGGGCTTATAACACGAGGGTAGGCCCAAATGATTTTTCGTTTAAAATGGCGATCGCGCCGAGATTTTTGAAAACGCAGTGGGTCTTATACAATGCATTGAGGCCCAAAATGGTTTTGGTTAAAAGGGGGTTGGGTCTTACACTCTAATAGAGGCCCAAAGTTTTGAAAATGATTTATGAGGGTTGAATTAATCCAAAAACCCTAATTTGTTTTCAAAATGTATTTTAATTGAATAAAAATTCAATTAAAATGATCAAAATTGTTTAACATATGGAAAACAAATTGTGATCTTGGATTAATGCTTCAAAAATTAAGTATTGACCTACAAAATAATTAGAAGTCATTAAAAGTTGCAAAATCAAGATGGAAAAAATATTCAAAATGTCAAAAACAATTAAAATATTAATTCTTTGTAAAAATATCAATTATATAAAATATATAATATTTTTGGGATTTTTTGGGAAAATCAAATATTTTAACATTTTTGTGAATTATTAAAAAAAGAATCAACTCAAAATCATTAAAACTCAGAGAGAAATTAATTTTTGAATCAATTAAATAAAATCACAAAATTCAAATATTTGAATTTGTGAAAATGGCGCCAAGAACATGGACCAAGAACACGCGCGTTTTCTGCCTTGCCCAGATTTGCATTTTCTATCCAATTTCACTGAATACTTGATCATATCATGCAATCCACATACCAATTAACTCGTTTCAACCTCACTGTCATACCCCAAATTTTAACCACTAAGATTTCCCATCATTGTGCAAATCATCATCACAATATGGATGAACCATCATGCATCACCAAATGCCTCAAGGGTTGTTGAGCATTCACTACAATCAAAATTAGGGTTTTAAGCCCTCTCAGAGCCTTAGACAAAGGATCAATCAAGGAATGACATGATCTTCAACTTGTCTAACCTCTTAAACATCCACAATGGATCAAAAGGACTCCCACTTCAAGGATTAAGCACAAGGCTGCTCCCTTCTAGGTGGATCAAGTCTCGAGATCGCCTGTATCACCAAATTAGGGTTTTGGTTGACTAGGGCCTCCAGATTGAAAATTTTCATCTGGACACAAGCCAAAGATCCAAAACATAACCTAATGTACTCCATGGAACCTCATGGACCCATCTATCAAGTCAATTTTGCCTCAGGGGATGCATCCATCAAAAATCAAGAATTAGGGTTTCTTTACCTAATTCACACCTAAGTTGACTTTTAGGGAAAATCAAGAGCCAAGACCTCAAGACATGATTTGAGGGGTCTCTAATGAACTATATTGATCCATTTGGAACAATGGATTAATCCAAGAAGCTTGAGCAACAAGTCTCATTTTCATCTGCACCACAATTAGGGTTTCGCGAGGAAAGTCAACTGTAACTTTGACTTTTGACCAGGACATGCTCCCAAACCCTAGGACATGCCCCAATATACCCTATGACACCCATGAAACATGTCCATCAAGTTTGATTTAGGTCAAGGACATGATTTCCTGAAGAATTGCACAGTTTGGAATTCATCTGATAAAAAGTCAACTGTGCACAAAAGTCAACTTTGACTTTTTGAGATTTTTCACCAAAATGGATTTTTAACCCTAAAATGATGTTAATGTATGATTTGAATCATCATTCATCAAGAAAAATCAAAGAAAGTTGGATAACTTGTAAAAGGGGTAACCATAAAACTTAGAAATTTTTCTAAGTTATGGAAAAAGTACCACTAATGCACTAACTTTGGAGGATCATAACTCCTAAACCACATGGCCATTTTTTCTCATCCAAAGATGGATTTGTAGCCCTCATTACCCTCTACAAAAACTTCAACTAGACCTAAGGCCAATTCATTAAGGATTTTGAGTTATGGAGTGATCAAAATCAAGAAATCACACTTTGTTCCAACACTTAGTGAAAATTTCACTAAGTCAGATTTTGCTTCACTTTTTGCCAAATGTAGAGGGATTTTTCACTTGGAATCAAAAGAGATCAAAACCAAACTTGTTCAAACAGTTGTTGTATCATGTAAGGGCTTTCCAAAATGGCCAAGAACATTGCCAAATTCAACTTACACCTTGAGATATGACATTGTCAAGTTGCCTTGCTGAAATCTGTCAAAGGCAAGGCAGAATTTGCAACTTTGCTCGATTTGCCAAAATCAGCCAAATTCAAATGCTCCTATCCACTTGGACACATCTGAGGATTGAATCTAAATGGGACAATCATTGAGCCAAGCCTCCAAAGTCCATGGAACAAGAAATAGCATGTTGAACCTAGAATGGCCAAAATAGGGACAAGACTCCAAATTTGGATTGAAGCATTCAATGGAAGCATCAAGGTGGCATGGACTGAGCCATTCTCATCTGAAATCAGTCAAGACTTATCCAAGACCAAGGGAACCAAAGCTCTGTGCCCTAACCTCTAGTCAATGGCTAGAGGAGACTTGGATTTTCATTTGCCAACATTGGCCAAACCTACTTACCAGCTGCCATTCACTATTCCTTGCAAAACAAACTTGCTCTACTATAAATAGAGCTCAATTGTGATCAGTTTGAGTACACCAAAGCCATCAAACAGATGCTTTCCTCAAAATCTCTTCTTTCACCTCAAACTTGCCTTCCAAAGCAAGTCATTTTGAGTTTTTGAGCTAGAGAGCAATTCCACCCAAACTAATCACACACACACCTCATATATATCATATGTAAGCTGTGCAAACCATCAAAAGTGACCTGTAATCACAACATCACAAAGTCACCTCTCAAAACCTCAAAATAGCACTTTTTTTCATTTTTCAAGCCATATCTTGATTCAGTCACTTTCCAAACCAGATAAAACCTTAAACACACTCCAAATATCATCCTTGAACTGTCCCAAATGGCTCCCACCATCTGGAACACCATTTGAGGGAGTTGCTATTTTGGTCACTTTTAACCCCTTTTGTAAGAAAGGGACAGTTTGTGTTTTTGCAGGTACCAGCTGATTCCAATTATCCTAAAAGCATCCAAGGGATCATTTGAGGTGGTTCAAAGCATAAAATCATATCTGGAGCAAGAGGGTTGGCAGATTGCAGAGAAACATCCAAAATCTCAAAGAAGGGTAAGCCTCTCAACTTGCACTCACCAAAACATGTGTGCATTTGAAGTTCATTGATCATAAACATCTCATACCTGTCATCTATGTTGTGTTTGAGCTAATTCACCATGTTATCCATGCTTGTACCAAGTTGTAGCATAGAAAATGCATTTATAGGTCATTTTCAAAACCACTATCGGGTTTTGAAGAGGGAGTGTGATCTGAAAAAACTACCACCACCATTGGATTCCTTATGAAATTATGGCGCAGATGCATATAAATTTTGTCTCAAACCATTAAGAATTGAGAAAGTTATGACCTTCACGTTTTTGAGCCAAAACTTGCCTTGGGAAAGCCAAAACCAAGGCATGACTTGTGTATTTGTTGGTTTGTTTCAAACAATGGATGTATCACCACCCCAGTGGTAAGGCGCGTGCCTTGTATGCTTGAGGTCGTGGGTTCAAACCCCACCCATGCCATTTTGTGATTTTTTCACATTTTGCTATTTTTCCAACTATTTTCATGTTTTGTTAATTATTTGGAAAATTAATAACTCTTTCAATTTTAATTATTTTTTATTGGTTCTTTTTGCAAAAAATCACAAAAATGTTGAAATATTTTATTCCACAAAAAAATTGAGTTTGTATTATTTATTTAATATAATTAGTATTTTTGTGAATAAATTCATTTTTATTTGTTTTTAAGCATTTTAAAATGAATATTCATCTTGAAAAATCAAGACCAAATGAGTTTTAATATCTCTTGTGATTTATACCTCATTTTTCAAACCTTAAACAAAAATTACAAGTGGTTTATTCAAACCTATTTGGTATTTTTCATTGATTTTCTTTAAACATTTACTTTTAAAGAATAAAATTAGGGTTTCTTTGGTTTTCACTCAAACAAATCATTGTCAAACACTCATGGGCCTCTTGAGAGAGTGTACGACCTAACCCACTTGTACAGAAATATTTTGGGCCTCATTCGTTGTATAAGTCCCTCTGTACATTTTCAAATAAACGGCGCTATCGTCGCCTTTTGAAAAATAACCATGGGCCCCTCCTCGAGCTATAAGACCCATTCAAAACTCTTGGGCCTCTAATAGAGTGTAAGACCCAATCCTTTTTTGACCAAATCATTTTTGGGCCTCAGTGTATTGTATAAGTCCCAATACCGTCAAAAACAAACGGCGCGATCGTCGCCTTTAAAAAATAACCTTGGGCCCCTCCTTGAGCTATAAGACCCATTCAAAACATTTTGGGCCTCTATTAGAGTGTAAGACCCAATCCCCTTTTAACCAAAACATTTTTGGGCCTCACTTATTGTATAAGTCCCTCTGCGTTAAAAGAAAACCTCAGCGCGATCGCCATTTTGAAACGGAAAAATCATCTGGGCCTACCATCGTGTTATAAGCCTCACTTTTTTTCTTTAAAACTTTTTGGGCCTCTTGAGAGAGTGTAAGACCCATCCCTTTGTACAGAAAACCTTTTTGGGCCTCAGTCACTTGTATAAGTCCCTCTGTACAAATTCAAAACAGTGCGCTCATTGATAAAACCCTGGGCCTCTCATTGAGCTGTAAGCCCCAAATCTTTCTTTTTCAAAGCACTTTCTCCTTTGATTTTGAATATACTGTTGTTTTCAATCTTTGTTTGTTGAACAACTAACCAAACAGCATGGAAGCTCTACAACCGAGTAAGTGGTTATTGCTTTCCTTTACTGCTTTCATATACATATAACTGTATTGTGGGGCTGTTTCACTGTAAGTCTTCTTTCATAAACTCATATCAACTGTGTAATAATAGGATAGATATTTCGAGTTTCCCCGGCAACTACGTCTAGAACTAGGTGACGCCGTTTCATTTATTCGTAGAAATAGACAACTAGATCCCCAATAGGATCACCGGATACAGTCTTCTCTTCGGCTGTCCTCATTAGGAATTGTCAAGAAACTCTACTCCCAAAGATGAATGTCTTCTCCGTGAATGGTATCTTTGAGTTTCTTCCAAATTCTCGAACTTTCCTGACTTTGATCTATTATCCGTGAATAGCATTGCCTTGAATTTCTTGGGGTTTGGGGACCCACGGGCTTCTTAAAAGCATCGGCCTCCTCTTGGGCATTGTACAAGGACCCACAGGCTTCCTAAAAGCAACCCCGCCTCCTCTTGGGCTTAGTACAAGGACCCTACGGCTTCTTAGAAGTATTCACAGCCTCCTCTTAGGCTTCGTATAATGATCTCTTCCTCCGGGAATGATAGCCTCCTCTTGGGCTTAGTACAAGGACCCGTCGACTTCTTAAAAGTTTTCAGCCTCCTCTTGGGCTTCGTAGAAATTGTCCTGACGACCTCCTAGAGGTATAGGAACAGAACTTAGTCATCTGCATAGAACCGTCTTTTCATTGAGTCTACTACTGTTTCTCAAAAGCATAGTACAAAAGTTGAAACTCTAGACTTGGACGGTCTAATCTCCTTGAGTCTCAAAGACATTCTCAAGCACCCTTCAAGAATAGGAAGGAAGCCCGTAGACTCGGACAGTCTCAATACCCTTCGGATTTCCCGCTTCCTTAAAGAACAGGAATAACCCGGATCCTTGAATCAAATCCCTGAGTACAGTGTTGCTCATATAAGAACTGATTTTCTCTTTAAAATCGGTATATTGGATCTGGAACTTAACTGAAACAGTCACCATAGCCTCCTCTTGGGCTTTGTACAATGATTCTCCCCAGTGGAGTCAAACAAACGTTTAGCCTCTCTCTCGGGCTTTGTACGAGACACATAAGCGACTCCCTCGTTGAGTCAATCACCCCTTTCGCCTGCATCTTAGGCTTTATACGAGATACAAAAAGGTTCTTATTGAGCCAAACAAACAAACAACAACCTCCATCTCGGGCTTCGTACGAGATACAAAAAAACTCTCTTGGTGAGTCACCATCCTTTGCCTCCATCTCTGGCTTTATACGAGATACCAAAAGACTCTATCGTTGAGTCAAAGCATTTTAGCCTCTCTCTCGGGCTTTGTACGAGACACATAATAGCCTCCTCTTAGGCTTTGTATAAGAAAACCACTGGTTGATCCAATCAACCTTTTAGCATCAAAAATGTGCCTCGTTCACAGTAAATAAACATCAACAACTCCTTCCCCTTCATCTAATCGCTGTAAGTGGCAAGCCTCTGGATCATCTACATCCATGCCACTGTCCCTCTTTTAGCATGAGAAATTCCTAAGGAAAGATAGCATTGCTCTACACTGAGTTAAAGTCTTCTCCTTCAGGTTAAAATCCCCTTTAAAGGAAATTATGGCATTGCTAGGATCCGCGTATCCCAGTTAAAGTAATTCTCCTTTATAAAACAGTTGTGACTTACAACCTCCTCTTTAGAGATGACAAATTCTCTCTGAAGTCAACACCTTTAAGCTTCACGTCTTGGGCTTTGAACAAGACACAAATAGACTTTTCAGCTTCACATCTTGGGCTTTGAACAAGATACAAATCACCTTTCGCTTCACATCTTGGGCTTTGAACAAGACACCAAAAACAACCATTTCCTCCCATCGAATAGGAGGAACTACGAACGCCCTGATTTCCTTGTTTCGGTAAATGGGAATACGTAGGCATAAGATCGAAAGAAAACATCTTAGCGAGCACAATCAACAAAAACCCAAATCCCATATCTCCATCAATCAAAAGCAGTAATTCAAAAATGCCAGTCCTAACATCCTAATCCTAGTTCCCCGCCAGAAACCTTCTGTCTAGATAAAAACCAGTATTGGCGAAAATACAAATAACCAGTACAAAGGCCCCCCCAAATTGATAGCATTCGTAACCTAACAGATCATTGTTTAAACTCAGTATGCAAAGCAGGGTTAATTGGAGACATCTATTTCCCTTCCTTCATCAGCTTTAATAGGATAAAAAATGAATCAACCTGTAGTTTAAGCTCAAAACCGCAGAGAGCGACCAGCGCTTAAGAACCGCGTCCAAAATCGCTCGCTACAGAAAAAATGGCGCCCACCGTGGGGCCTATTAAAAGTTAGATCTAGGCACGATCTTCCTTCTCTTCACTTGTGTGCATACCACAGATTGGGGCTTCCGCCGGGGAACCCATTTTCTATCAGGAACTTAAGATTCATAGCTTTAAAGGTCTAGGATATTTAGGACAAATATATATACTACTTTTCCTAATTGCTATACATGTTTATTTTCTGCTAATGGGAATGCGGGTGATGCCGTATGTGGAAAGACTGAGTATACACTTAAGATAAGTGATGGCGACGGGGTCGACCATCAACCTCAGTGGAGGCTGACCAACGCAACCCATTCACTCTCTTAGCCAATGGGCCAGTTGTTAAGTCTGATAAGCTGAGGAGCCAAACCCTTTCGTAGTGCGGAAGCTATCGAAAATAGTTGTTACGCGATACTACCCTCATTTGAGGTTGGTGATCTATTCTCGGTGAATGGCACTTACTCTAAGATTGCTCTACAACTCGCTGGTGATCTGCTTGTTGTTTTGCTTTCCTGGGAGGAGCTGATGATAATGAGTACAGGTACAAAAATCACCCTAGTATAAACCTTTGGGGATGGGTAGAGCCTTGACCTCATGACAACGACCCTTTGACCCCATGTTTTTCCTATGTTTTTGTGTGCTGCATTCATGCATTCATCTAAAAAGCATTAAAACGAAAAAAACTTATCTCCTAGTCTCTCTGTTTTTCAAATTAAACTAAGACTGTTTTTGCAAATATCAGAGAAAAGGATTGCACTAATGGATTTCGGTAAAAGGAGAACTCATACGTATACCTTCAAGGTTCCAAAACTAGAGGATTTGAGAAGGTTAGCGAGGATGATCACTAACCTAGAGGCTTTCAGAGCCAAGCACGGAGGTTTACTACCACTATTAAGAGCCCATGTGATTGAGGGAATCATGGATGCGCTCATTCAGTTTTATGATCCGGTTTATCACTGTTTCACATTCCCGGATTACCAGCTTGCACCAACGCTGGAGGAGTATTCTCACCTGATCGATCTACACATTACGGATCGAGCTCCATTTTCTGGACTGGAAGAAATTCCAAAGAATCAGACCATTGCGAGAGCAATTCATCTGGACGAGTCTGAGGTCAGGACTCACCTAACCACTAAGGGTGGCATCCAAGGTTTGCCAGCCCAGTTCTTGACGAAGAAAGCCATGTACTTCGCCAGTATAGGAAACGTGACTGCTTTTGAAAGCATCTTTGTCTTGCTCACCTACGGGTTATTTTTGTTTCCCAACATCAATAACTTCGTCGATATTAACTCCATTAAGGTTTTTCTCATTGGAAATCCTGTGCCGACTTTGCTCGTAGATGCGTATCATTCTGTACACTTGGGAAATTTGTACAGCGGAGGGGAGATCACATGCTGTGTACCTTTGCTTTACAAATGGTTTATCTCCCACTTGCCCAACTCTGCTGCTTTTTGGGATTGCAAGAGTGCCTTACGTTGGTCGCAGAAAGTCATGTCTCTTACCAACTCTGATATAGACTGGTGTAATAAGATTTATGAGGGAATCAGGATCATTGACCGTTGTGGAAACTTCCCCAACGTACCCCTTATAGGAACTAAAGGAGGAATCAACTACCATCCGGTATTGGTTCGCCGTCAATTTGGATACCCGATGAGACACATCCCACTGGGTGTTCATCTGGAAGGTCTTTTCTTCAAAGAAGGAGAAAACGACAGAGCACTAAAGATGGAAATAGTGCATGCTTAGAAGCATGTTCATAAGAAAGGACGAGAGTCTCTAGGAAAACCGGATTGTATCTCGGTGGAGCCTTATCTCCATTGGGTACAAACTAGAGCTCTCAAGCTAAAGATGCCTTATCCTCGTTACGAAATTCTTTTGCCAAGGGAATCTGTCATGTACTTCATGACGGAAACTGAAAAGCTTCAGGTTACTCTCAACAAAATTCAAAAGGAGAGAAGGTCTTGGAAGAACAAGTACCGCACCCTCGACATAGAGTGCATCAAAATACAACAATTACTGAAAGAAAAAGATGCTCTGATTGAAATTTTAGAGCAACATGCTGTAGAGAACCAAAATGACCAAAGGAGTTTTCTCACTCTTTCACCTGGCAAAGGAATGACAACCCAACAACGGCCCAAGAGCCCCGGTCAAAGAAAAGGAAAGTCCTAGAATCAGCACCTGATTTCTCTTCAGAGAGAACTCAGGACCCATTAGTTTAGGTTTCTGTTTCTGCACTTTGTAATCTACTGTATTTCCATTCCTGTAATCTTTTGAATTTCAATAAAAAGGGGTTTCCCCACCGTTTGATATTTGCAATCTAATTGTCGAAGTTTATTTTGATTAAACCTTAAACAATTAATATAATCATTGCATTCATCATTCTCACATCGCGTATTCTTCTTCCTTACGAATCTCACGTTTGTGTCTCGATTCTAGAGTCAAACTGTCTCATTCGTATAATACTCGGGCCAATCGTCAGAAAAAGATGGATGATCTTGAGGAAGAAAACAGAGAGTTGAAAGAAGAGATCGACACTCTGAGAGAGGATATGAGAAAGCTTCGTAACGACATGCAAGCCATGGCAGAAGCTCAGCTACAAAGGACTGTGATCTCAGAGATCACCTCAACGCCCATAGTGGAGAGGTATGATCCTAGGTATCAGATACCGAAAGATCGTCCTTGGGGCATGCCTGTTAACTATATCCCGGAAGGATATGTTTCGCCGATCACTGAGGATCAGGGAATCACAACAGAAGCCGTTGGGCCTGAAGGTTACAAACTTCGGGAAAGCGAAGATGCCAGGGGCATACTGAAGACTCCTGAAGGTTACAAACTTCGGGAGACGCCAAGACTCACTGCCGTAGTCACGGTACCACCCCCTGTGGTGCACACCACAAACACCTTCTGGTAAGAAGGAAACTATGTTCGATAGAATGGATGAATTCCAGGAGCAGTTCCTGGAAATGCAGAAGGAACTGCAAGCCATTCGCGGTCAGGATCTATTTTATAAAGGACGCCGCAGATCTCTGCTTGGTCCCAAATGTGAAAGTCCCGCACAAGTTCCAAGTGCCCGACTTTGAAAAATACAAGGGTAACTCTTGCCCTCAAAGCCATCTGGTGATGTACGCTCGGCGGATGTCAGCCCAGACGGAGAATCAGGATCTACTGATTCACTACTTTCAGGATAGTTTAACCGGTGCCGCACTCAAATGGTACATGGGTTTAAACCATACTACGATCAGCACTTTCAGAGATCTTGGTACTGCCTTCGTCCAACAATACAAATACAATTTGGACATGGCACCCAACAGAGATCAACTCAGATCAATGTCGTAAAAGGACAAGGAAACCTTTAAGGAGTACGCTCAAAGGTGGCGTGAGATCGCCGCTCAAATTTGTCCACCTCTTGAGGAAAAAGAGATGACAAAGATCTTCTTAAAGACCTTAAGCTCATTTTATTATGACCGAATGGTTGCCAGTGCGCCCAGTGATTTCACCGAAATGGTCGGCATGGGTGTACGTCTTGAGGAAGCCGTCCGAGAAGGACGTTTGTTAAAAGACACTGGATCGACGAGCGGTACTAAAAAAACGGTAGTACTTTCCCTAAGAAAAAAGAGCAAGATATTGGGAATATCTCTCTCGGAAAGCAAAGGCGACGTTATCAGCCGGTAGCAGCTGTGACTCCTGCTATCAACCCTGCGTCTATTCCTACGTATCAACCTCAGGTTGCGCAGAGCCAACCTGACCAGCAAAGGACACAACAGCCTCTTCAGCAGGCTCGTCCTCCATATAATAACAACCGTACAACGCGGCCGCCAGGATTTGATCCTATACCCGTGACGTATGCAGAACTGTTTCCATTACTACTGGCTAAGGGGCACATTCAGACTAAATCTCCTCTTACAGTACCGGAAAATCCGCCTTTTTGGTTTAAGGTGGATCAAACTTGCCCTTATCATCAAGGAGGGCCAGGGCATAACATTGAGACTTGTCTCAATTTCAAGTCCGACGTGCAAAAGCTTGTTAGGATCGGGGTCTTATCCTTCAAGGATACGAATCCGAATGTTCTCACGAACCCGCTGCCTCAACATGAGAAAGCTGCAGTCAATCTGATAGAAGGAGAGACTAACAATGTCTATCAAATTCACGATGTACTCTTGTTGAAAACCAATCTGGTCAAGATGCATTGTAGACAGAGTGGATATGGCCATGTGCCACCTCATAATTATCATCAATGTGATATCTGCTCTAAAGACAATCAAGGATGTTCGGTAGTGCAATCAGCTCTACAGGAACAAATGGATCTCGGATGGATCCAAGAGCACCGAGTTCGTGGAGTTAACATGGTCTACACAAATTCTAACGTCATTCAGAACCACGACATCCGTGCAATGAATGTCAACTTGGTGGCGATGCACTCAAGGCAAAGCCAGTATCATAATCTGCCACGGCACGATTACAGTTCTTGTCTGATTTGCTCGGTAAACAAACAGGGATGCTCTTTCATACAAGAGGCCCTCCAGCGTCGGATGGATCTTGGATGGATCCAAGACTACCATGATAGGAACCCCTATCAGATCAACATGGTTCAAATCTTCGATATTCGCGTGATGAATACCAACCTGGTAGAATTACATGCTGAGCAGGTCCAACTCGGATTCTTAATATCACATGACTATCAAATCTATAAAGCAGGTTGCGAAAATGATCAGGGTTGCACCCTTGTCCAGGAGGCACTTCAGCACTTGTTAAATCACTGGTGGATGCCAATTTACATGGATGAGGATACTCAGCAAATTAGTATCAATAACAGGAATCCTACTCGACATCAGAGTCAGGATGTCCGATCTGTGGAAGCTAACCTAGTGAGGTTGCATTGTATTCAAAGTGGGCGTGGCCAGGTGCCACCACACAACTATGACAGTTGTAGCGTCTGTTCGGAAAGTAACCAAGGGTGTTACCTTGTGAGAGCAGCTCTTCAAGGTCAGGTCGATCGTGGAGAAATTCGTCCCTATTCGGGTTCTGGACCCATCTCTGGTCGTCACCATACCAGGGATGTTTTTGCCATTATCCCTCTACTTGACGAATCTAAGGTTCCCAACCGGGAACGAATCGAGATTACTTATGATGGTCAGGAAAATCAGAGAGCTCCCATAGTCATCTATCTGCCGGGACCATTGCCGTATGAATCAGCTAAGGCGATCCCTTACAAATACGGTGCAACAATAATTGAAAATGGAAAGGAAATTCCATTACCCTCCGTTGTGAACATTGCAGACATCAGTCGAGTAACACGGAGTGGTAGAATCTTCAACCGAGGGGTTGGGGAACTTAACAAGGAAAAGGAACTTCAGACAGAAGCTCCCGATCCCCCAGTCGGTCAATCCAGTGATCCCGACCTTTCGAAAAATAATGATGAGATGCTAAAGCTCATCCAAAGGAGTGAATATAACATTGTTGATCAGCTGTTACAGACTCCTTCAAAGATCTCGGTGTTATCGCCGTTGCTCAGTTCAGAAGCCCACAGGGAGGCTCTACAGAAAGTCTTGGAGCAAGCCTTTGTGGAACAAGATGTAACAATCAGATAGTTCGATAGCATTGTCTCTAACATCACTTCATGCAACAATTTGGGATTTAGTGATGAAGAATTACCTGAAGAGGGTCGTCGTCATAACATGGCGCTTAATATCACAGTTAACTGCCAGGACGATGCTTTAGCCAGCGTACTGGTAGACACAGGGTCAGCCCTGAATGTTATGCCGAAGTCCACTTTGATGCAATTATCATTCAAAGGCCCTCCGATGAGAGTCAGCGAGGTCGTCGTCAAAGCATTCGACGGATCCAGAAAAACCATTATCGGCGAAGTTGATCTTCCCATAACTATTGGTCCTCACACTTTCCAAGTCACTTTCCAGGTCATGGACATCCGGACAACATACAGTTGTTTATTAGGAAGACCTTGGATACATCAGGCTGGAGCGGTCACTTCGACCCTCCACCAAAAGCTAAAGTTCGTCAAGAACGATCAACTTGTCATGGTTTGTGGGGAACAAGCCTTGCTGGTGAGTAACTTGTCATCATCTGCTGGTATAGAACCCGAGGAGGTTATTGGAACGCAGTTCCAAGCACTGTCGATGAGCGAGAACAATCAATTCAGAGGAGGAACCTCGATTTCCTCATACAAAGATGCTATCAAAGCGGTCGAGAGTACCGATACAACAGGATGGGGACAGCTTGTCATTCCTATTAACAATAAAACAAAGAAGGGTCTTGGTTTTTCTGCAACCTGTACCCAGACAGCTTCCAGCGATGAAAGTCTTCATCCCCTTCAAAACTTCTTCCACAGTGGAGGTTTTCTTCACCCGGTGTCTCAAGCAGTACATGCTATCAATGAGGAAGATCCCTCTGGCACGGATGAAGAGTGGAAGTCCTACCTCAACGAGGATGGTTATATGTCTCAGGAAGAGGTGCCTATACCATTTTGCTATCCCGCACAGAGTCCGAGATTTATACCAAGGTCAGACGTCGAAATGATATACGGAGGCTGTGATCCGGAAGGATGTCGTGCTCTGCCAAATTCATTAGAGGAAGACACTCTGATGAAAGATAATTTTGACTACACCTACTATGGCCCAATGGATGGTCTGCCAATGTGGCAACCTTACCCAGGAAACGTGGGGCCAGAAAGTCAGCCGAACAATGAAAATCAGCTGACCGTCATTGAACAGAATACCTGTGTCCCCACCATGTCACGGGATGAACACTCAGGTCATTCAGAAGCTACTAAACACGAAGATGAATTCGCAACGTTTGCAGGACTTGAGTTCATCAACTATGCTTTTCCCGTGGTCAACGTCATCGAGAGAGATGACTCCTCCAGTTCCAAAGAAGTTTGGGACACCTTGGGACAACCGAGTGGAAAATACGACTTTATGGTCAAGTACACCGCTCCCGAAAGCTCTCGTATCAGGTTCGAAGACATCCAGCCAACTGGATGGGGAGATGTACCTGAGAGCACAAATGCTATGCAAAATGCAACAGAGGAATTCTCCTACGACAATTCTTCCTGGGAGACAGATTCCAATGATCCCGCTCCACCAGAAATCAGCGTCATTTCTGAAGACAAATCAAGAAAGGTGCCAGACTTTGTAATTCACCGAGGAGTTCGCCGCCAATGGGTTGCTGTTGATGTTCCGAAGGTCGTTCATCAGTCAAAGTAATTGCCATCTTTAACCTTTCACCCTGCCCAGGTGAAACGGATGTTTTGATAGGGCTCGCTTTCTGTAAATATCCCTCTTCGCTTTGCCCAAAGCGATAGAGTTTTGTTTTATAGGGCTGTAGTTTCAAGGATCGACTTGTTCATTAATAAAATAACGCCGTTCTGTAATTTCCGCATTAATTGCTGTTTTCTTTTTTTGCTTTTTCAGAAAATGGTAATCCTAAAAAACAATTCAAATAAAAACAAGCAGTAATAAAAATAAAACACTGCACACACTTGCATTTTCCTCTATCTCTGCTAAACACGAATCATCATGTTATGCAGATTGCTTGTTTTAAACCCAGTTGAAACATACGATCAGATTCCTTCTCCCAACTTTGAGTTCCCGGTATTTGGGGCTGAAGAAGAAAATGACAACGAAATTCCAGAAGAGATCTCCCGACTACTCAGATAAGAGGAAAGGTCCATTGAACCTCACAAAGAGCCGTTGGAAACGGTAAACTTGGGTTCAGAAAAAGAGAGAAAAGAAATCAGGATTGGGGCACTGCTCAGTCCAACTGCCAAAGAGGGTTTGATAAAGCTTCTCAAAGAGTTTCCCGATGTATTCGCTTGGTCTTATCAGGATATGCCAGGGTTGGATACCAGCATCGTGGAACATCACTTACCGTTGAGGTCGGAATGTCCGCCAGTAAAACAATGGTTGAGACGGACTCATCCGGACATGGCCATCAAAATCAAAGAGGAGGTACAGAAACAGATCGACGCAGGTTTCCTCGCAACAGCTGAATATCCTCAATGGTTAGCCAACATCGTACCCGTTCCCAAAAAGGACGGAAAGGTCAGAATGTGTGTCGACTACCGAGATCTGAACAAGGCAAGTCCAAAGGATGACTTTCCTTTACCACACATTGACATGCTGGTAGACAGCACAGCAAAGTTCAAAATTTTCTCCTTCATGGATGGATTCTCGGGCTATAACCAGATCAAAATGGCGCCGAAAGACATGGAAAAAACTTCGTTCATTACCCCATGGGGTACCTTTTGTTACAAGGTAATGCCGTTCGGTTTGAAGAACGTCGGGGCAACCTATCAAAGGGCCATGACTACTCTGTTTCATGACATGATACATAAGGAAATCGAGGTATATGTCGATGATATGATTGCAAAATCAAAAACAGAGAGTGAGCACGTTGAACATCTGTCAAAATTGTTCGAACGTCTGAGAAAATTCAAGCTCCGCTTGAATCCCAACAAGTGCACCTTCGGTGTCCGTTCAGGGAAACTACTAGGGTTCATCGTCAGCCAGAAAGGAATTGAGGTTGATCCTGACAAGGTCAAGGCCATTCAAGAAATGCCTTCTCCGAAAACTGAAAAACAAGTCAGAGGATTCTTGGGACGTTTGAACTACATCTCCAGATTCATATTCCTTATGACCGCCACGTGCACGCCGATTTTCAAATTACTGAAGAAGAACCAGGATTGCGTTTGGTCAGAAGATTGCCAAACTGCCTTCGACAGTATTAAGGAATACCTGTTGAATCCTTCGATTCTATCACCTCCAGTGGAAGGAAGACCACTGATCATTTACCTCACAGTCCTAGAGGACTCGATGGGAAGTGTACTTGGCCAACAAGACGAAACTAAACGAAAAGAGTCTGCCATTTACTATTTGAGCAAGAAATTCACCGACTATGAGACTCGGTACACGATGCTTGAGAAAACTTGTTGCGCTTTGGCTTGGGCAGCCAAACGTCTTCGCCAATACATGATTCGTTATACTACTTGGTTAATCTCAGAAATGGATCCAATCAAGTATGTATTTGAAAAACCTGCTCTTACGGGAAGAATTGCCCGTTGGCAGATGCTGTTATCAGAATATGACATAGAGTACCACGCTCAAAAAGCCGTTAAGGGAAGTATTTTAGCCGATCATTTGGCTCATCAATCGATTGACGATCGAGAATCAATCGGGTTTGACTTCCCAGACGAAGATGTCATGTATCTAAAAATGAAAGATTGTGATGAACCGTTACCCAGTGAAGGGCCAGAACCAGGTTCCCAATGGGGACTTATCTTTGACGGAGCAGTTAATCATTACGGAAATGGAATTGGGGCAATCATTGTTACCCCTTAGGGTACCCACATTCCTTTCACCGCTCGACTTACGTTTAAGTGTACGAACAACAAGGCCGAATACAAAGCTTGTATTATGGGTCTCGAGGAAGCGATGGATTTAAGGATCAAAAACTTGGACGTATACGGCGATTCAGCCTTGGTCATCAATCAGATAAAAGGAGATTGGAACACATACCAATCAGGATTGATTCCGTACAAAGACTATGCAAGAAGGTTGTTACCCTTCTTCAACAGAGTTGAGTTTCATCACATCCCTCGTGATGAGATCACATGGCTGATGCATTAGCCACTATCTCTTCCATGATTAGTGTAGGTCGATGGAATGACATACCTAAGATCGATATCATGCGCCTTGAACGGCCCGCTTACATCTTCGCGATCGAAGCAGTCATAGATGACAAACCTTGGTATCACGATATCAAATGTTCCCTTCAGAAACAAGAGTACCCACCTGGGGCACTAAGAAAGGACAGAAAAACCCTTAGAAGATTGGCTGGAAACTTCTTCCTGAGCGGTGACACTCTCTATAAGAGAAATTTTGACATGGTCTTGCTCCGATGCGTCGACAGACCAGAAGCAGACATGCTGGTGAAAGAAATTCATGAAGGATCCTTTGGCACTCATGCCAATGGACACACAATGGCGAGAAAAATTCTAAGAGCAGGGTATTATTGACATGATTGGCATGATTGAACCTAAGGCTTCGAACGGACATCGATTCATCCTTGTAGCCATTGACTACTTCACCAAGTGGGTCGAAGCAGCGTCATTCGCTAATGTAACCCGACAAGTGGTGGTCCGATTTATCAAAAACAATATCATCTGCCGTTATGGTGTTCCAAGCGAGATCATTACTAACAATGGATCTAACTTGAACAACAAGATGATGAAGGAGTTGTGCGCAGAGTTCAAGATCGAACATCATAACTCATCTCCCTACCGACCTAAGATGAACGGGGCGGTAGAAGCGACTAACAAGAACATCAAGAAGATTGTTCAAAAGATGGTTGTGACCTACAAAGACTGGCACGAAATGCTACCCTTTGCTCTTCATGGTTATCGTACATCTGTCCGCACTTCAAGAGGGGCAACCCCTTTCTCTCTAGTATATGGCATGGAGGCAGTTCTCCCCATAGAAGTAGAGATCCCGTCAATCAGGGTATTGATGGAAGCTAAGCTCACTGAAGCTGAATGGTGTCAAAGTCGACACGACGAACTGAATCTGATCGAAGAAAAGAGAATAACGACATTATGCCACGGTCAACTGTATCAACAAAGAATGAAGAAGGCGTTCGACAAAAAGGTCCGACCTCGTGTCTTCAGAAAAGGAGACCTCGTGCTCAAGAATATACAATCTTTTCTCACTGATTCCCGGGGAAAGTAGACTCCGAATTATGATGGCCCCTATGTGGTCACAAAAGCTTTCTCAGGCGGCGCCTTGAGACTTGCAACCACGGACGGAGAGGAATTTGCCTACCCCACGAATGTTGATGTAGTCAAGAAATACTTCGCCTAAACTAAAAAAAGAAAAGAAAAAAACGTCTCGATGGATTGAAAACCCGAAGGGGCGGTCCAGGCAAAAGTTAGAGACAAAATAAAAAAATAATCCCGGTGGATTGGAAACATCATAGTACAATCCAAGAAAAAATTAGGGATAATGGCAAGTAACTATGTCCAACAGAGGCAAGTCCCTCAGCAGCAGCAGTTACATCATCCATCAGAGGAAAACTCCAGTCAAGGTCATCTTCGACAGAAGCTCGGGATGCCCTGAATTCAAAGTTGGTAGAAGGATAGCGGTCGTTATGTTTCAACGTAGCCCTTTTCCCTGTAAATTACCATTTTCTAACTTTGTATATACTCTTTGGAATCACGCGTTTGGCTGATCTCCATCTTATCAATAAAATGTGAGCCTTTGTGCTTTTGTTTGTAATTCTTACTTGTTTTAGCTTTACAGAACGACATTTTAACATGATCAACGATTCTTGAAATAAAACAAAAATGAATTTACTTGTTAAAACTTTTTCTGCTTTTAAAATAAAGACGACAATTTCTTTTGACTGTTGAACATCAAAAGAACATCAATCGCTTCTCCAGAAGTAAGCGGACTTTAAAGTGCAGAATCAAAGTGCTCCTTCTAACCCAGTACGCCTGAATGAAGGGATCAACTGTGTCAGAGACCTTGTTTCGTCTGACACCCTTCGGCCGAGTTCTAATCTCCTAAGCCCGATCAACGGTATTCCCCGCAGGGACTATTTCTCCTAAGCAAGGTGGAATCGCTATCTTGAACCCGCGATATCTCTATACGCCCCGCGATGGCCGAATATCCAGTCATGTTCATCTTTTAGTTTGTGTGTCGGTCAGTTTTGTCAGCATAAACATACATGCATCATTGCATTATTGATTTGCATTTACATTTCATATTGCATCGCTATCACTCTAGTCGGTCTTATCCCCTAGTGATAGGAGTTCTCTCAATCGAGTTGTCAGTTCTTTCCTCGTTAGGAAACGTTGTGTCTGAACAATCTCGCCACCAGTGTATCTTTAGATCAGAGTTGGTCCTTGACCACTTTGATAACTTGAACCTCTGAAAGGCCAGAGAACCTTCAACAGATGCCACTCTTCGCCATTGAAGATGATATCCTTGCTTTCCCGGATTAAAGAAAATCCCCAGAGAAAGCCTCAAAATCGGGGATTCGGCAGTACACCAGTATTTCTCCGAAAATCACTGATGAAAAGGTCATCGGCACCTCAAAAGTGGGAACCCATCATATGGCATTTCTCTGGGAAGATCCCGAGGAAAATATGATGTAAGATCCCCAAGTGGAAACAGTCTCTCAAGATACTCGCTTTCCCCCAGTAGAATCGACAAATGGCGTCTCCAACAGAGAAGTTTGTGCACCTCTACAACTCAGACGACTGGGTACCTCCAGCAAGTCTAACCTCAGACCTTTTTCCGTTAAATGGCATCTTCCCAGGAAAATTCGGCGAGAAGTTTGAAAGAAAGCCGCTACGCATAGCGTCCCTTGTCAATAAAGTTTATTGACAAAAGAAACTAAGATCAGTTCCTTGGTAGGAAACCAGGATCGAGGGGAAGTTTAAATCAGAAACTAAGACCAGTTCCTTGGTAGGAAACCAGGATCGAGGGGAAGTTTAAATCAGAAACTAAGACCAGTTCCTTGGTAGGAAACCAGGATCGAGGGGGAGTTTATTTCAAAAGAAACTGAGACCAGTTCCTTGGTTGAAGACCAGGATCGAGGGGAAGTTTACCTTTTCTAAGCATCATTTCTTAGCTAAAGAAGATGAATGTGTAAGCTGCCATTCATAGCCATCAAAATTTTGGGTATTCCGATATTTAATCCTCTTGCACCCCGAATGCCCGAATACCTTCGTCATTCACACCATCGGGTCCAAGAAGATTAAATAGGGGCATCTGTCATACCCCAAATTTTGACCACTAAGATTTCCCATCATTGTACAAATCATCATCACAATATGGATGAACCATCATGCATCACCAAATGCCTCAAGGGTTGTTGAGCATTCACTACAATCAAAATTAGGGTTTTAATCCCTCTCAGAGCCTTAGACAAAGGATCAATCAAGGAATGACATGATATTCAACTTTTCTAACCTCTTAAACATCCACAATGGATCAAAAGGACTCCCACTTCAAGGATTAAGCACAAGGCTGCTCCCTTCTAGGTGGATCAAGTCTCGAGATCGCCTGTATCACCAAATTAGGGTTTTGGTCGACCAGGGCCTCCAGATGGAAATTTTTCATCTGGACACAAGCCAAAGATCCAAAACACAACCTAATGTACTCCATGGAACCTCATGGACCCATCTATCAAGTCAATTTTGCCTCAGGGGATGCATCCATCAAAAATCAAGAATTAGGGTTTCTTGACCTAATTCACCCCTAAGTTGACTTTTAGGGAAAATCAAGAGCCAAGACCTCAAGACATGATTTAAGGGGTCTCTAATGAACTATATTGATCCATTTGGAACAATGGATTAATCCAAGAAGCTTGAGCAACAAGTCTCAATTTCATCTGCACCACAATTAGGGTTTCGCGAGGAAAGTCAACTGTAACTTTGACTTTTGACCAGGACATGCTCCCAAACCCTAGGACATGCCCCAATATACCCTATGACACCCATGAAACATGTCCATCAAGTTTGATTTAGGTCAAGGACATGATTTTCTGAAGAATTGCACAGTTTGGAATTCATCTGATAAAAAGTCAACTGTGCACAAAAGTCAACTTTGACTTTTTGAGATTTTTCACCAAAATGGATTTTTAACCCTAAAATGATGTTAATGTATGATTTGAATCATCATTCATCAAGTAAAAAATCAAAGAAAGTTGTATAACTTGTAAAAGGGGTAACCATAAAACTTAGAAATTTTTCTAAGTTATGGAAAAAGTACCACTAATGCACTAACTTTGGAGGATCATAACTCCTAAACCACATGACCATTTTTTCTCATCCAAAGATGGATTTGTAGCCCTTATTACCCTCTACAAAAACTTCAACTAGACCTAAGGCCAATTCATTAAGGATTTTGAGTTATGGAGTGATCAAAATCAAGAAATCACACTTTGTTCCAACACTTAGTGAAAATTTCACTAAGTCAGATTTTGCTTCACTTTTTGCCAAATGTAGAGGGATTTTTCACTTGGAATCAAAAGAGATCAAAACCAAACTTGTTCAAACAGTTGTTGTATCATGTAAGGGCTTTCCAAAATGGCCAAGAACATTGCCAAATTCAACTTACACCTTGAGATATGACATTGTCAAGTTGCCTTGCTGAAATCTGTCAAAGGCAAGGCAGAATTTGCAACTTTGCTCGATTTGCCAAAATCAGCCAAATTCAAATGCTCCTATCCACTTGGACACATCTGAGGATTGAATCTAAAGGGGACAATCACTGAGCAAGGCCTCCAAAGTCCATGGAACAAGAAATAGCATGTTGAACCTAGAATGGCCAAAATAGGGACAAGACTCCAAATTTGGATTGAAGCATTCAATGGAAGCATCAAGGTGGCATGGACTGAGCCATTCTCATCTGAAATCAGTCAAGACTTATCCAAGACCAAGGGAACCAAAGCTCTGTGCCCTAACCTCTAGTCAATGGCTAGAGGAGACTTGGATTTTCATTTGCCAACATTGGCCAAACCTACTTACCAGCTGCCATTCACTATTCCTTGCAAAACAAATTTGCTCTACTATAAATAGAGCTCAATTGTGATCAGTTTGAGTACACCAAAGCCATCAAACAGATGTTTTCCTCAAAATCTCTTCTTTCACCTCAAACTTGCCTTCCAAAGCAAGTAATTCTGAGTTTTTGAGCTAGAGAGCAATTCCACCCAAACTAATCACACACACACCTCATATATATCATATGTAAGCTGTGCAAACCATCAAAAGTGACTTGTAATCACAACATCACAAAGTCACCTCTCAAAACCTCAAAATAGCACTTTTTTGCATTTTTCAAGCCATATCTTGATTCAGTCACTTTCCAAACCAGATAAAACCTTAAACACACTCCAAATATCATCCTTGAACTGTCCCAAATGGCTCCCACCATCTGGAACACCATTTGAGGGAGTTGCTATTTTGGTCACTTTTAACCCCTTTTGCAAGAAAGGGACAGTTTGTGTTTTTGCAGGTACCAGCTGATTCCAATTATCCTAAAAGCATCCAAGGGATCATTTGAGGTGGTTCAAAGCATAAAATCATATCTGGAGCAAGAGGGTTGGCAGATTGCAGAGAAACCTCCAAAATCTCAAAGAAGGGTAAGCCTCTCAACTTGCACTCACCAAAACATGTGTGCATTTGAAGTTCATTGATCATAAACATCTCATACATGTCATATATGTTGTGTTTGAGCTAATTCACCATGTAATCCATGCTTGTACCAAGTTGTAGCATAGAAAATGCATTTATAGGTCATTTTCAAAACCACTATCGGGTTTTGAAGAGGGAGTGTGATCTGAAAAAACTACCACCACCATTGGATTCCTTATGAAATTCTGGCCCAAATGCATATAAATTTTGTCTCAAACCATTAAGAATTGAGAAAGTTATGACCTTCACGTTTTTGAGCCAAAACTTGCCTTGGGCAAGCCAAAACCAAGGCATGACTTGTGTATTTGTTGGTTTGTTTCAAACAATGGATGTATCACCACCCCAGTGGTAAGGCGCGCGCCTTGTATGCTTGAGGTCGTGGGTTCAAACCCCACCCATGCCATTTTGTGATTTTTTCACATTTTGCTATTTTTCCAACTATTTTCATGTTTTGTTAATTATTTGGAAAATTAATAACTCTTTCAATTTTAATTATTTTTTATTGGTTCTTTTTGCAAAAAATCACAAAAATGTTGAAATATTTTATTCCACAAAAAAATTGAGTTTGTATTATTTATTTAATATAATTAGTATTTTTGTGAATAAATTCATTTTTATTTGTTTTTAAGCATTTTAAAATGAATATTCATCTTGAAAAATCAAGACCAAATGAGTTTTAATATCTCTTGTGATTTATACCTCATTCTTCAAACCTTAAACAAAAATCACAAGTGGTTTATTCAAACCTATTTTGTATTTTTCATTGATTTTCTTTAAATATTTACTTTTAAAGAATAAAATTAGGGTTTCTTTGGTTTTCACTCAAACAAATCATTGTCAAACACTCATGGGCCTCTTGAGAGAGTGTAAGACCCAACCCACTTGTACAGAAATATTTTGGGCCTCATTCGTTGTATAAGTCCCTCTGTACATTTTCAAATAAACGGCGCTATCGTCGCCTTTTGAAAAATAACCATGGGCCTCTCCTCGAGCTATAAGACGCATTCAAAACTCTTGGGCCTCTAATAGAGTGTAAGACCCAATCCTTTTTTGACCAAATCATTTTTGGGCCTCAGTGTATTGTATAAGTCTCGATACCGTCAAAAACAAACGGCGCGATCGTCGCCTTTAAAAAATAACCTTGGGCCTCTCCTTGAGCTATAAGACCCATTCAAAACATTTTGGGCCTCTATTAGAGTGTAAGACCCAATCCCCTTTTAACCAAAACATTTTTGGGCCTCACTTATTGTATAAGTCCCTCTGCGTTAAAAGAAAACCTCGGCGCGATCGCCATTTTGAAACGGAAAAATCATCTGGGCCTACCATCGTGTTATAAGCCCCACTTTTTTTCTTTAAAACTTTTTGGGCCTCTTGAGAGAGTGTAAAACCCATCCCTTTGTACAGAAAACCTTTTTGGGCCTCAGTCACTTGTATAAGTCCGTCTGTACAAATTCAAAACAGTGCGCTCACTGATAAAACCCTGGGCCTCTCATTGAGCTGTAAGCCCCAAATCTTTCTTTTTCAAAGCACTTTCTCCTTTGATTTTGAATATACTATTGTTTTCAATCTTTCTTTGTTGAACAACTAACCAAACAGCATGGAAGCTTTACAACCGAGTAAGTGGTTATTGCTTTCCTTTACTGCTTTCATATACATATAACTGTATTGTGGGGCTGTTTCATTGTAAGTCTTTTTTCATAAACTCATATCAACTGTGTAATAATAGGATAGATATTTCGAGTTTCCCCGGCAACTACGTCTAGAACTAGGTGACGCCGTTTTATTTATTCGTAGAAATAGACAACTAGATCCCCAATAGGATCACCGGATATAGTCTTCTCTTCGGCTGTCCTCATTAGGAATTGTCAAGAAACTCCACTCCCAAAGATGAATGTCTTCTCCGTGAATGGCATCTTTGAGTTTCTTCCAAATTCTCGAACTTTCCTGACTTTGATCTATTCTCGGTGAATAGCATTGCCTTGAATTTCTCGGGGTTTGAGGACCCACGGGCTTCTTAAAAGCATCGGCCTCCTCTTGGGCATCGTACAAGGACCCACAGGCTTCCTAAAAGCAACCCCGCCTCCTCTTGGGCTTAGTACAAGGACCCTACGGCTTCTTAGAAGTATTCACAGCCTCCTCTTAGGCTTCGTATAATGATCTCTTCCTCCGGGAATGGTAGCCTCCTCTTGGGCTTAGTACAAGGACCTGTCGGCTTCTTAAAAGTTTTCAGCCTCCTCTTGGGCTTCGTACAAATTGTCCCGACGACCTCCTAGAGGTATAGGAACAGAACTTAGTCATCTGCATAGAACCGTCCTTTCATAGAGTCTACTACTGTTTCTCAAAAGCATAGTACAAAAGATGAAACTCTAGACTTGGACGGTCTAATCTCCTTGAGTCTCAAAGACATTCTCAAGCACCCTTCAAGAATAGGAAGGAAGCCCGTAGACTCGGACAGTCTCAATACCCTTCGGATTTCCCGCTTCCTTAAAGAACAGGAATAACCCGGATCCTTGAATCAAATCCCTGAGTATAGTGTTGCTCATATAAGAACTGATTTTCTCTTTAAAATCGGTATATTGGATCTGGCACTTAACTGAAACAGTCACCATAGCCTCCTCTTGGGCTTTGTGCAATGATTCTCCCCAGTGGAGTCAAACAAACGTTTAGCCTCTCTCTCGGGCTTTGTACGAGACACATAAGAGACTCCCTCGTTGAGTCAATCACCCCTTTCGCCTCCATCTCGGGCTTTATACGAGATACAAAAAGGTTCTTATTGAGCCAAACAAACAAACAACAGCCTCCATCTCGGGCTTCGTACGAGATACAAAAAAACTCTCTTGGTGAGTAACCATCCTTTGCCTCCATCTCTGGCTTTATACGAGATACCAAAACACTCTATCGTTGAGTCAAAACATTTTAGCCTCTCTCTCGGGCTTTGTACGGGACACATAATAGCCTCCTCTTAGGCTTTGTATAAGAAAACCACTGGTTGATCCAATCAACCTTTTAGCATCAAAATTGTGCCTCGTTCACAGTAAATAAACATCAACAACTCCTTACCCTTCATCTAATCGCTGTAAGCGGCAAGCCTCTGGATCATCTACATTCATGCCACTGTCCCTCTTTTAGCATGAGAAATTCCTAAGGAAAGATAGCATTGCTCTACACTGAGTTAAAGTCTTCTCCTTCAGGTTAAAATCCCCTTTAAAGGAAATTATGGCATTACTAGGATCCGCGTATCCCGGTTAAAGTAATTCTCCTTTATAAAACAGTTGTGACTTACAACCCCCTCTTTAGAGATGACAAATTCTCTCTGAAGTCAACACCTTTAAGCTTCACGTCTTGGGCTTTGAACAAGACACAAATAGACTTTTCAGCTTCACATCTTGGGCTTTGAACAAGATACAAATCACCTTTCGCTTCACATCTTGGGCTTTGAACAAGACACTAAAAACAACCATTTCCTCCCATCGAATAGGAGGAACTACGAACGCTCTGATTTCCTTGTTTCGGTAAACAGGAATACGTAGGCATAAGATCGAAAGAAAAGATCTTAGCGAGCACAATCAACAAAAACCCAAATCCCATATCTCCATCAATCAAAAGCAGTAATTCAAAAACGCCAGTCCTAACATCCTAATCCTAGTTCCCCGCCAGAAACCTTCTGTCTAGATAAAAACCAGTATTGGCGAAAATACAAATAACCAGTACAAAGCCCCCCCACATTGATAGCATTCGTAACCTAACAGACCGCTGTTTAAACTCAGTATGCAAAGCAGGGTTAATTGGAGACATCTATTTCCCTTCCTTCATCAGCTTTAATAGGATAAAAAATGAATCGACCTGTAGTTTAAGTTCAAAACCGCAGAGAGCGACCAGCGCTTAAGAACCGCGTCCAAAATCGCTCGCTACACTCACGATCATGTCTATGGCAATTAATTTCATTTAAATTAAGCATAAAACAAGAAATCACGATAAATCCTCAAGAACCCTAATTTCTGCATGAAGGCTGGGATTTTTGATACACGATTCAAACAAATTAATTACTTGAGGGGAAACATTCCATGCATGATTATGAACATTTAGCAAAAGTATTGTGCGAGGAAATATGCATAGATTGAGAGATGACCAAGTTTAGGCTTACCTCTAGGTCGTGACAGCAAGAGCAAATTGATTTCTGAGTTGGAGGTGTTACAGATGAGTTGTGATGATCTGAACAGCTTCCCTACACCTTATGGAGTGTGTTTGAATGCTTGGACTTGATGGAAATTGGCTGGATCACTTCATGGCATCTCAACTGTACTTTGGTTAAAACCTTGAGCCATTGACTGGTGATTCTGAGAAATCAGTGTTCCAGATGTTGCTTAAGTGTTTGATCAGCTCACATATGATGTATATGAGGTGTGTGTGTGATTGGTTTGAGTGGAATTGCTCTCTAATGAAAAACCCGATAGTGACTTGCTAAGAAAGGCATTTTTGAGAGTGAGAAGTGGATTTTGATAAAGGCAAGTGTTGTAGGCCTTTGGTGTACTTAAACTGATCACAATTGAGCTCTATTTATAGTAGAGCAAGTTTGTTTTGCAAGGAATAGTGAATGGCAACTGCTGAGTAGGTTTGACCAATGTTGGCAAATGAAAATCCAAGTCTCCTCTAGCCATTGACTAGAGGTTAGGGCACAGGCTGCTGGTCCCCTTGGTCTTGGATAAGTCTTGACTGAATTCAATTGAGAATGGCTCAGTCCATGCCACCTTGATGCTTCCATTGAATGCTCCAATCCAAAATTGGAGTCTTGTCCCTATTTTGGGCAATTCTAGGTTTAGCATGCTATTTCTTGTTCCAAGGACTTTGGAGGCTTGGCTCAGTGATTGTCCCCTTTAGATTCAATCCTCATATGTGTCCAAAGTGATGACAAGGCTTGGAATGGACAGATTTTGGCAAATCGACCAAAAGTACAAAATTCTGCCTTGCCTTGGCAGATTTCAGCAAGGCAACTTGCCAATGTCATATCTCATGGCTCAAGTTGAATTTGGTGATGTTCTTGGCCATTTTGGAAAGCCCTTACATGATACAACAACTGTTTGATCATATTTGGTTTTGATACTTTTGGGATCCAAGTGAAAAATCCCCCTACATTTGGAAAAAAGTAAGGCAGATTCTGACTTAGTGAAATTTTCATTAAGTGTTGGAACAAAGTGACTTTTCTTGATTTTGATCACTCCATAACTCAAAATCCATGAGGAATTTGGACATAGGTCAGTATGAAGCTTTTGTAGAGGGAAATGAGATCTACAAATCAAGCATTGGATGGAAAAAAATGGCTTTGTGGTTTAGGAGTTATGATCCTCCAAAGTTGGTACCTTTGTCACTTTTTTCATAACTTAGAAAATTTTTCTAAGTTTTTATGGTTACCCCTTTTACAAGTTATCCCACTTTCTTTGATTTTTCTTGATGAATGATGATTCAAATCATACATAAACATCATTTTAGGGTTAAAAATTCATTTTTGTGAAAAATCTCAAAAAGTCAAAGTTGACTTTTGTGCACAATTGACTTTTTATCCGATGAATTCCAAACTGTGCAATTCTTCAGTAAATCATGTCCTTGACCTAAATCAAACTTGATGGACATGTTCCATGGGTGGTATAGAGGATATTGAATCATGTCTTAGGGCTTGGGAGCATGTCCTGGTCAAAAGTCAAAGTTACAGTTGACTTTTCCCGCGAAACCCTAACTGTGGTTCAGATGAAATTGAAACTTGTTGCTCAAGCTTCTTGGATCAATCCATTGTTCCAAATGGATCAATATGGCATATTGGAGATCCTCAAATCCTCTCTTGAGGTCTTGGTTCATAATTGGTCCCAAAAGTCAACTTAGGGGTGAATTAGGTCAAGAAACCCTAATTCCTGATTTTTGATGAACGCATCCCCTGAGGCAAAATTGACTGGATGATTGAGTTTATGAGGTTCCATGGAGCATATTAGGTTATGTTTTGGATCTTTGGCTCATGCCCAGAGGAAATTTTCCAACTGGAGGCCCTGGTCGACCAAAACCCTAATTTGGTGACACTGGCGATCTTGAGGCTTGATCCACCTAGAAGGGAGCATCCTTGTGCTTAATCCTTAAAGTGGGAGTCCTTTTTTATCCTTTGTGTATGTTTGAGGGTGTAGACAAGTTGAAGATCATGTCATTCCTTGATTGATCCTTTGTCTAAAAGCTCTGAGAGGGCTTGAAACCCTAATTTTGATAGTAGTGAATACTCACCCATCTTTGAGGAGACTGATGAGGAATAACGACACACCCATATTGTGATGATGATTTGCACAGTAATGGTAAATCTTAGTGGTCAAAATTTGGGGTATGACAGATGCCCCTATTTAATCTTCTTGGACACGAAGGTGTGAATGACGAAGGTATTCAGGCATTCAGGGTGCAAGAGGATTAAATATCGGAATACCCGAAATTTTGATGGTGGTTATGAATGGAAGATCGCATTCATCTTCTTTTGCTAAGCAATGATGCTTAGAAAAGGTAAACTTCCCCTCGATCCTGGTCTTCAGCCAAGGAACTGGTCTCAGTTTTCTTAAATAAACTTCCCCTCGATCCTGGTTTCTTACCAAGGAACTGGTCTTAGTTTCTGATTTAAACTTCCCCTCGATCCTGGTTTCCTACCAAGGAACTGGTCTTAGTTTCTGATTTAAACTTCCCCTCGATCCTGGTTTCCTACCAAGGAACTGGTCTTAGTTTCTGATTTAAACTTCCCCTCGATCCTGGTTTCCTACCAAGGAACTGGTCTCAGTTTCTTTTGTTAATAAACCTTATTGACAAGGGACGCTACGTGTAGCGGTTTTCCTCAAACTTCTCGCCGAATTTTCCTGGGGAGATGCCATTTGATGGGAAAAAGAATGACGTCAGACTTGCTGGGGAACCCAATCGTCTGAGTTGTAGAGGTGCACAAACTTCTTTATTGGAGACGCCATTTGTTTCTACTGGGGAAGGCGAGTTTCTTGAGAGACTGCTTCCGTTTGGGGTCTTACATCATACTTTTCTCGGGGTCTTCCCGGAGAAACGCCATATGATGGGATCCAATTTTGAGGTGTCGATGACCTTTTCATCAGTGTTTTTTCGGAGCAAAACTGTTGTATTGTCGAATCTCTGATTAAGAGGCTTTCTCTGGGGATTTTCCTTAATCCGGGAAAGCAAGGATATCATCTTCAATGGCGAAGAGTGATATTTGTTGAGCGTATTCTGGTCTTTCAGAGGTTCAAGTTATCAAAGTGGTCCAGGACCTATCTTCAATTCAGAAATAACTGGAGGCGAGATTGTTCAGATGATTCACTTCCTGACGAGGAAATAATCGACAACTTGATTGAGAGGACTTTTATCACTAGGGGTAAGACCGACTGGAGTGATAGTGATGCAATATGAAATGTGTATGCAAATCAATAATGCATGATGTATGTATCTATATGCTGACAAAACTGACGCGACTTACAAACTGACAAATGAACACGACTGGTTACTCGGCCGTCGCGGGAGATGAAGGGTATCACTTGGTTCAAGATAGCAATTCTACCTTGCTTAGGAGAAGTAGTCTTCGCGGGGAATACCGTTAATCGGGCTTAGGAGATAAGAACTCTGCCGAAGAGGTCAGATGGAATAGTCGCATCCGACACTGTTGATCCTTCATTCGGGCGCATTAGTGTAGAAGGAGTACTTTGATTATGCACTTTGAAGTTTGCTTACTTCTGGAGAAGCGGTTGATGCTCTTTTGATGTTCAACAGTCAAAAGAAATTGCCATCTTTATTTTAAAGCAGAAAAAGTTTTACAAGTAAATTCATTTTTGTTTTATTTTAAGAATCGTTAATCATATCAAAATGTCGTTCTGTAAAGCTAAAACAAATGAGAATTACAAACAAAAGCACAAGGGCTCAAATTTTATTGATAAGACGGAGATCAGCCAAATGCGTGATTCCAAAGAGTATTTACAAAGTTAGGAAATGGTAATTTACAGGGAAAAGGGCTACGTTGAAACATAACGACCACTATCCTTCTACCAACTTTGAATTCGGGACATCCTGAGCTTCTGTCGAAGATGGCCTTGACTGGAGTTTTCCTTCGATGGACGGTGTAACTGCTGTTGTTGAGGGACTTTCCTCTGTTGAACATAGTTACTTTCCATTATCCCTAACTTTTGCCTGGATTGTACTGTGATGTTTCCAATCCACTGGGATGATTTTTTTATTTTGTCTCTAACTTTTTCCTGGACCGCCCTTTCGGGTTTTCAATCCACCGAGACGTTTTTTTTTAGGCGAAGTATTTCTTGACTACATCAACATTCGTGGTGTAGGCAAATTCTTCTCCGTCCATGGTTGCAAGTCTCAAGGCGCCGCCTGAGAAAGCTTTCTTGACCACATATGGGCCATCATAATTCGGAGTTCATTTACCCCGAGAATCAGTGAGAAATAATTGTATCTTTTTTAGCACAAGGTCTCCTTTCCTGAAGACGCGAGGTCGGACCTTTTTGTCAAACACCTTCTTCATTTTCTATTGATACAACTGACCATGGCATAGTGTCGTGATTCGCTTCTCTTCAATCAAATTCAGTTCATCGTGTCGACTTTGACACTATTTAGCTTCTGTAAGCTTTGCTTCCATCAATACCCGGATTGATGGGATCTCTACTTCGATGGGGAGCACTGCTTCCATGCCATATACTAGAGAGAAAGGGGTTGCCCTTGTTGAAGTGCGGACAGATGTTCGATAACCGTGAAGAACAAAGGGTAGCATCTCGTGCCAATCTTTGTATGTTACAACCATCTTTTGAACAATCTTCTTGATGTTCTTGTTAGCCGCTTCTACCGCTCCGTTCATCTTGGGTCGGTAGGGAGATGAGTTATGGTGTTCGATCTTGAACTCTGCGCACAACTCTTTCATCATCTTATTGTTCAAGTTAGATCCATTATCAGTAATGATCTGGCTTGGAACACCATAACGGTAGATGATATTGTTTTTGATAAATCGGACCACCACTTATCGGGTTACATTAGCGTATGACGCTGCTTCGACCCACTTGGTGAAATAGTCAATGGCTACCAGGATGAACCGATGTCCGTTTGAAGCTTTGGGCTTAATCAAGCCAATCATGTTGATTCCCCATATGGAAAAAGGCCACAGGGAAGAGAGAACTTTGAGATGCATTGGCGGTACATGAATTTTGTCGGAGTATATCTGAGACTTGTGACATCTCCTCATGTACTTGTAGCAGTCGGATTCCATTGTCAACCAATAGTACCCTGCTCTTAGAATTTTACTTGCCATTGTGTGTCCATTGGCATGAGTGCCAAAGGATCCTTCATGAATTTCTTTCATCAACATGTCTGCCTCTGGTCTGTCGACGCATCGAAGCAAAACCAAGTCAAAACTCCGTTTATACAGCGTATCACCATTTAGGAAGAAACTACCTGCTAGCCTTCTGAGGGTCTTTCTATCCTTTCTGAATGCCCCAGGAGGGTACTCTTTTTTTTGAAGGAAGCATTTGATATCGTGATACCAAGTTTTGTCGTCTATGACTGCTTCAATCGTGAAGATGTAAGCGGCCCTTTCAAGGCGCATTATGTCGATCTTAGGTAGGTCAGTCCATTGACCTACACTAATCATAGAAGAAAGAGTGGCTAAGGCGTCAGCCATGTGATTCTTATCACGAGGGATGTGATGAAACTCGATTCTGTTGAAGAAAGGTAACAACCTTCTTGCATAATCTTTGTAAGGAATCAGTCCTGATTGGTATGTGTTCCAATCTCCTCTTATCTGATTGATAACCAGGGCTAAGTCGCCGTATACGTTCAAGTTTTTTATCCTTAAATCAATCGCTTCTTCGAGACCCATAATACAAGCTTCGTATTCGGCCTCGTTGTTTGTACATTTGAACGTAAGTCGAGCGATGAAAGGAATGTGGGTACCCTGAGGTGTTATAATTATTGCCCTAATTCCGTTTCCATAATGATTAACTGCTCCATCAAAGATAAGTCCCCACTGGGAACCTGGTTCTGGCCCCTCACTGGGTAGCGGTTCGTCGTAGTCTTTCATTTTTAGGTACATGACATCTTCGTCTGGGAAGTCAAACCCGATTGATTCTTGATCGTCAATCGGTTGATAAGCCAAATGATCGGCTAAAATACTTCCTTTAACGGCTTTCTGAGCATGGTACTCTATGTCATATTCTGATAACAACATCTGTCAACGGGCGATTCTTCCCGTGAGAGCAGGTTTTTCGAAGACGTACGTGATTGGATCCATTTCGGAGATTAACCAAGTAGTGTGACGAATCATGTACTGGCGCATACGTTTGGCTGCCCAAGCCAAAGCACAACAAGTTTTCTCGAGAATCGGGTACCGAGTTTCACAGTCGGTGAACTTCTTGCTTAGATAGTAAATGGCAGACTCTTTCCGTTTGGTTTCATCTTGTTGGCCAAGTACACACCCCATTGAGTCTTCCAAGACTGTGAGGTAGATGATCAGTGGTCTTCCTTCCACTAGAGGTGATAGAATCGGAGGATTCAACGGATATTCCTTAATACTGTCGAAGGCGGTTTGACAATCTTCTGTCCAAACGCAATCCTGGTTCTTTTTTAGTTACTTGAAGATCGGCGCACATGTGGCGGTCATGAGGAATATGAATATGGAGATGTAGTTCAAACGTCCCAGGAATCCTCTGACTTGTTTTTCAGTTTTCGGAGAAGGTATTTCTTGAATGGCCTTGACCTTGTCAGGATCAACCTCAATTCCTTTCTGGCTGATGATGAACCCTAAAAGTTTCCCTGAACGGACACCGAAGGTGCATTTGTTGGGATTCAAGCGGAGTTTGTACTTTCGCAAATGCTCGAATAGTTTTGACAGGTGGGCCACATGCTCCTCCTCTGTCTTAGATTTTGCAATCATATCATCGACATATACCTCGATTTCCTTGTGTATCATGTCATGAAAAAGAGTAGTCATGGCCCTTTGATAGGTTGCCCCGACGTTCTTCAAACCGAACGACATTACCTTGTAGCAAAAGGTACCCCATGGGGTAATGAACGAAGTTTTCTCCATGTCTTTCGGTGCCATTTTAATCTGGTTATAGCCCGAGAATCCATCCATGAAGGAGAAAACTTTGAACTTTGCTGTACTTTCAAGCAGCATGTCAATATGTGGTAAAGGAAAGTCGTCCTTTGGACTTACCTTGTTTAGATCTCTGTAATCGACACACATTCTTACCTTTCTGTCCTTTTTAGGAACAGGTACGATGTTGGCTAACCATTGAGGATATTCTGATGTAGCGAGGAAACCCGCGTCAATCTGTTTCTGTACCTCCTCTTTGATTTTGATGGCCATGTCCAGATGAGTGCGTCTCAACCTCTGCTTTACTGGCGGACATTCTGATCTTAACAGTATATGATGTTCCACGATGTTGGTATCCAACCCTGGCATATCCTGATAGGACCAAGCGAACACATCGGGGAATTCTTTGAGAAGCTTTATCAAACTCTCTTTGGCAATTGGACTGAGCAGTGCCCCAATCCTGATTTCTTTTCTCACTTCTTCCGAACCCAAGTTTACAGTTTCCAACGGCTCTTTATGAGGTTCAATGAAACTTTCCTCTTGTCTGAGTAGTCGGGAGATCTCTTCTGGAATTTCGTTGTCATCTTCTTCTTCAGCCTCAAATACCGGGAATTCAAAGTTGGGAGAAGGCGTTGGATCGTATATTTCAATGGGGTTTAAAATAAGCAATCTGCATGACGTGATGATTCGTGTTTAGAAGAGATAGAGAAAATGCAAGTGTGTGCAGTGTATTTTTTTATTACTGCTTGTTTTTATTATTGAATTATTTTTTAGGATTACCATTTTCTGAGAAAAGCGAAAAGAGAAAACAACAATTAATGCGGAAATTACAGAACGACGTTATTTTATTAATGAACAAGTCGATTCTTGAAACTACAGCCCTATAAAACAAAACTCTGTCGCTTTGGGCTAAGCGAAGAGGGAAAATTTACAGAAAGCAAGCCCTATTAAAACATTTGTTTCCCCTGGGCAAGGTGAAAGGTTAAGGATGGCAATTACTTTGATTGGCGAACGACCTTCGGAACATCGACAGCAACCCACTGGCGGCAAACTCCTCTGTGAATCACAAAGTCTGGTACCCTCCTTGATTTGTCTTCAGAAATGACGCTGATTTCTGGTGGAGCAGGATCATTGGAATCTGTCTCCCAGGAAGAGTTGTCGTAGGATAATTCCTCTATTGTATTTTGCATAGCATTGGTGCTCTCAGCTGTATCTCCCCATCTAGTTGGCTGGATATCTTCGAGCCTGATACGAGAGCTTTTGGGTGTGATGTACTTGACCATGAAGTCGTATTTTCCACTCGGTTGTCCCAGGGTGTCCCACACTTCTTTCGAACTGGAGGAGTCATCTCTCTTGATGACGTTGACCTCGGGAAAAGCATAGTTAATGAATTCTAGTCCTGCAAACGTTGCAAATTCATCGTCGTGCTGAGTATTTTCAGGATGACCTGAGTGTTGATCCCATGACATGGTGGGGACACAGGTATTCTGTTCAATGATGCTCAGCTGAGTTTCATTACTCGGCTGACTTTCTGGCCCCAAGTCTCCTAGGTAAGACTGCCACATTGGCAGACCGTCCATCGGGCCATAGTAATTGTGGTCAAAGTTGTCCTTCATCAGAGTGCCCTCCTCTAATGAATTTGGCGGAGCACGACATCCTTCCGGATCACAACCTCTGTATATCATTTAGACATCTGACCGGGGTATAAATCCCGGACTCTGTGCGGGATAGCAAAATGGCGTAGGCACCTCTTCCTGAGACATAAACCGTCCTCGTTAATATAGGACTTCCATTCTTCATCTGTAACGGAGGAATCCTCCTCATTGATAGCATGGATTGCCTGAGGCACTGGGTGAAGGAACCCTCCACTGTGGAAGAAGTTTTGAATGGGATGAAAACTTTCATCGTTAACAGTTGTCCGGGTACAGGTTGCAGAAAAACCAAGACCCTTCTTTGTTGTATTGCTAGTAGGAATGACAAGATGTCCCTATCTTGTTATATCGGTACTCTCGACCGCTTTAACAGCATCTTTGTATGAGGAAATCGAAGTTCCCTCTCCGGGTTGATCGTCTTTGTGTAGCGAAAACACTTGGAACTGGGTTCCAATTATCCCTTCTGGTTCCACATAAGTGGATGACGATAAATTACTGACGAGCAAGGCCTGTTCCCCACAGACTGTGATGAGTTGGCCGTTTTGGACGAACTTTAGCTTTTGGTGGAGGGTTGAAGTGACTGCTCCATCCTGATGTATCCAAGGTCTTCCTAATAAACAACTGTACGTTGCCCGGATGTCCATGACCTGGAAAGTGACTTGGAAAGTGTGAAGACCGATAGTTATGGGAAGGTCAACTTCGCCGATAACCATTTTTCTGGATCCGTCGAACGCTTTGACGACGACCTCGATGGTTCTCATCGGAGGGCCTTTGAATGATAATTGAGTCAAAGTGGACTTCGGCATAACATTCAGGGCTGACCCTGTGTCTACCAGTACGCTGGCTAAAGCATCGCCCTGGCAGTTGACTGTGATATTGAGTGCCATGTTATGACGGCGACCCTCTTCAGGTAATTCCTCATCACTAAATCCCAAGTTGATGCAGGAAGTGATATTAGAGACAATATTATCGAACTGTCTGATTGTTACATCCTGTTCCACAAAGGCTTGCTCCAAAACTTTCTGTAAAGCCTCCCTGTGCGCTTCTGAACTGAGTAACAGTGATAATACCGAGATCTTTGAAGGAGCCTGTAATAGCTGATCAACAATGTTGTATTCAATCCTTTAGATGAGCTTCAGTATCTCATCATCACTTTTCGAAAGGTCGGGATTACTGGATTGACCGACTGGTGGATCGGGAGCTTCTGTCTGAAGTTCCTTTTCTTTGTTAGACTCTCCAACTCCTCTGTTGAAGATTCTACCACTCTGTGTTACACGACTGATGTCTGCAATATTCACGACAGAGGGTAATGGAATTTCCTTTCCATTCTCAATTATCATTGCACCGTATTTGTAAGGGATTGCCTTAGCTGATTCATATGGTAGTGGTCCCGGCAGATATACGGCTATGGGAACCTTCTGGTTTTTCTGACCATCGTACGTAATCTCGATCCGTTCCCGGTTGGAAATTCTTGATTCGTCAAGCATAGGGATAATGGTGAAAACATCCCTAGTTCTCTGATGATCAGAGATGATGACAACGTCCTCAATTTGATTGGCAAGGTAGTTCGGCGACCAATTGATGGGTCCGGAACCTGGATATGGGCGAATCTCTCCACGATCCACCTGCCCCTGGAGAGCTGCTCGCACAAGGTAGCACCCTTGGTTACTTTTCGAACAGACTCCACAACATTCATAATTGTGTGGTGGCACCTGGCCACACCCACTTTGAATACAATGTAACCTCACTAGGTTAGCTTCCACGAGCCGGACATCCTGACTTTGACGCCGAGTGGGGTTTCTGTTATTGATACTAATTTGCTGAGTATCTTCGTCCATGTAGATTGGCATCCACCAATGATTTAACAAGTGCTGGAGTGCTTCCTGGACAAGGGCACATCCCTGATTGTTTTCGCAACCCACTTTACAGCTGTGATAATTATGTGATATCAGGAATCTGAGTCGGACCTACTCAGCATGCAGCTCTACCAAGTTGGTATTCATCAAGCGAATGTCAAAGATTTGAACCATATTGATCTGATAGGGATTCCTATCATGGAAGTCCTGGATCCATCCAAGATCCATCTGACGCTGGAGGGCCTCCTGTATGAAAGAGCATCCATGTTTGTTTACCGAGCAAGTCAGACAAGAACTGTAATCGTGCCGTGGCAGATTATGATACTGGCTTTGCCTTGAATGCATTGCCACCAGGTTGGCATTCATTGCACGAATGTAGTGGTTCTGAATGACATTGGAATTCGTGTAAACCATGTTAACTCCATGAACTCGGTGCTCTTGGATCCATCCGAGATCCATTTGTTCCTATAGAGCTGCTTGCACCACAGAACATCCTTGATTGTTTTTAGAGCAGACATCACACTAGTGATAATTATGAGGTGGCACATGGCCGTACCCACTCTGTCTATAATGCATCTTGACCAGATTGGTCCTCAACAAGAGTATATCGTGAATTTGATAGACGTTGTTAAATTCTTTCTCAATCAAGTTGACTGCAGCTTTCTCATGTTGAGGCAGCGGGTTTGTGAGAACATTGGGATTCGTATCTTTGAAAGATAAGAGCCTGCTCCTAACAAGCTTTTGCACGTCGTATTTGAAATTGAGACAATTCTCTATGTTATGCCCCGATCCTCCTTGATGATAAGGGCATGTCTGATCCGCTTTGAACCAAAAAGGCGAATTTTCTGGTACTGTAAGAGGAGACTTAGTCTGGATGTGCCCCTTAGCCAGTAGTAACGGAAATAGTTCTGCGTATAACATGGGTATAGGATCAAACCCTGGTGGCCGCGTTGTACGGTTGTTATTGTATGGAGGACGAGCCTGCTGAAGAGGTTATTTTGTCTTTTGCTGATTAGGTTGGCTATGCGCAACCTGAGGTTGATACGTAGGAATAAGCACAGGGCTGATAGCAGGAGTTACAGCTGCTACCGATTGGTACCGTCGCCTTTGCTTTCCGAGAGAGATATTCCCAATATCTTGCTCTTTTTTCTTAGGGGGAGCACTACCGTATCATTTTGTACTACTTGATGATCCAACGTCTTTTATTAGACGTCCTTCTCAGACGGCTTCCTCAAGACGAACTCCCATACCGACCATCTCGGTGAAATCACTGGGCGCACTGGCAACCATTTTATCGTAGTAAAATGAGCTTAAGGTCTTTAAGAAGATCTTTGTCATCTCTTTTTCCTCAAGAGCTGGACAAATCTGAGTGGCAATTTCGCGCCATCTCTGAGCGTACTCCTTAAAGGTTTCCTTGTCCTTTTGTGACATTGATTTGAGTTGATCTCTGTCTGGTGCCATGTCCAAATTATATTTGTATTGTTGGACGAAGGCAGTACCAAGATCTCTGAATGTACTAATCGTAGTACTGTTTAAACCCATGTACCATTTGAGTGCGGCACCGGTTAAACTATCCTGAAAGTAGTGAATCAATAGGTCCTGATTCTCCGTCTGAGCTGACATTCGCCGAGCGTACATCACCAGATGGCTCTGAGGGCAAGAGTTACCCTTGTATTTTTCAAAGTTGGGCACTTGAAATTTGTGCGGAACTTTCACATTGGGGACCAGACAAAGGTCTACGGCATCCTTTCCAAATAAATCCTGACCGCGGATGGCTTGTAGTTCTTTCTGCATTTCCAGGAATTGTTCCTGGAATTCATCTATCGAACATAGTTTCCTTCTTACTAGAAGGTATTGGTGGAACTTGTCCTTCTAGGACAGTGTGCACCACAGGTCGTGGTACCGTGACTACGGCAGTGAATCTTGGCGTTTCCCGAAGTTTGTAACCTTCAGGAGTCTTCAGTATGCCCCTGGCATCTTCGCTTTCCCAAAGTTTGTAACCTTCAGGCCCAGCGGCTTCTGTTATGATTCCCTGATCTTCAGTGATCGGCGGAACATATCCTTCCGGGATAAGTTAACAGGCATGCCTCAAGGACGATCTTTCGGCATTTGATACCTAGGATCATACTTCTCCACTATGGGCGTTGAGGTGATCTCGGAGATCACAGTCCTTTGTAGCTGAGCTTCTGCCATGGCTTGCATGTCGTTACGAAGCTTTCTCATATCCTCTCTCAGAGTGTCGATCTCTTCTTTCAACTCTCTGTTTTCTTCCTCAAGATTATCCTTCTTTTTCTGACGATTGGCCCGAGTATTGTACGAATGAGACAGTTTGACTCTAGAATCGAGACACAAACGTGAGATTCGTAGGTAAGAAGAATACGCGATGTGAGAATGATGAATGCAATGATTATATTAATTGTTTTTTGGTTTAATCAAAATAAACTTCGACAATTAGATTGCAAATATCAAACAGTGGGGAAACCCCTTTTTATTGAATTCAAAGGATTACAGAAATGGAAATATAGTAGATTACAAGGTGCAGAAATAGAAACCTAAGCTAATAGGTCTCGAGTCCTCTCTGAAGAGAAATCGGGTGCTGACTCTGGTACTTTCCTTTTCTTTGACCGGGGCTCTTGGGCCGTTGTCGGGTTGTCATTCCTTTGCCAGGTGAAAGGAGTGAGCAAATTCCTTTGGTTTTCTTGATTCTCTACAGCATGTTGCTCCAAAATTTCAATCAGAGCGTCCTTTTCTTTCAGTAATTGTTGTATTTTGATGCACTCCAAGTTGAGGGTGCGGCACTTGTTCTTCCAAGACCTCTTCTCCCGTTGAACTTTGTTGAGAGTAACCTGAAGCTTTTCAGTCTCAGTCATGAAGTACATGACAGACTCCCTCGGTGGAAGAACTCCATGACGAGGATAAGGCATCTTTAGCTTGAGAGCTCTAGTTTGCACCCAGTGGAGATAAGGCTCCACCGAGACACAGTTGGGTTTTCCTAGAGACTCCCGTCCTTTCTTATGAACATGTTTCCAAGCGTGCACTATTTCCATCTTTAGTGCTCTGTCACTTTCTCCTTCCTTGAAGAAAAGACCTTCCGGATGAACACTCCTTGGGATGTGCCTCATCGGGTATCCAAATTGACGACGAACAAGAACTGGGTGGTAATTGATTCCTCCCTTAGTTCCTATAAGGGGTACGTTGGGGAAGTTTCCACAACGGTCAATGATCCTGATTCCGTCATAAATCCTATTACACCAATCAATGTCAGAGTTGGTGAGAGACATGATTTTCTGCGACCAACGTAAGACACTCTTGTGATCCCAAAAAGCAGCAGACTTAGGCAAATGGGAGATAAACCATTTATAAAGCAGAGGTACACAGCATGTGATCTCCCCTCCGCTGTACAAATTTCCCAAGTGTACAAAATGATACGCATCTACGAGCAAAGTTGGCACAGGGTTTCCAATGAGAAAAACCTTAATGGAGTTGATATCGACGAAGTTATTAATGTTGGGCAACAAAAATAACCCGTAGGTGAGTAAAACAAAGACGCTTTCAAAAGCAGTCACGTTCCCAATACTGGCGAAGTACAGGGCTTTCTTTGTCAAGAACTGGGCTGGCAAACCTTGTATGCCACCCTTAGTGGTCATGTGAGTCCTAACCTCAGACTCGTCCAAATGAATTGCTCTTGCAATGGTCTGATTCTTTGGAATTTCTTCCAGTCCAGAAAATGGAGCTCGATCAGTGAAGTGTAGATCAATCAGATGAGAATATTCCTCCAGCGTTGGTGCTAGCTGGTAATCTGGGAATGTGAAACAATGATAGACCGGATCGTAGAACTGAATGAACGCATCCATGATTCCCTCAATCACATGGACTCTTAGCAGAGATAGCAAACCTCCGTACTTGGCTCTGAAAGCCTCTTAGTTTGTGATCATCCTTGCCAAACCTCTTAAATCCTCTAGTTTTGGAATCCTGAAGGTGTACTTATGAGTTCTCCTTCTACCGAAATCCATTAGCGCAATCCTTTTCTCTGATATTTGCAATCACAGTCTTAGTTTATTTTGAAAAAACAGAGAGACTAGAAGAGAATTTTTTTGAATGTTTTAATGTTTTTTTAAATGAATGCATGAATGCAGCACACAAAAACATAGAAAAAACATGGGGTCAAAGGGTCGTTGTCATGAAGTCAAGGCTCTACCCATCCCCAAAGGTTTATACTAGGGTGATTTTTGTACCTGTACTCAAAATCATCAGCTCCTCCCAGGATAACAAATAGCAAGCGGATCGCCAACGAGCTGTATAAAATCTTAGAGTAAATGCTATTCACCGAGAATAGATCATCAGCCTCAAATGAGGGTAGTATCGCGTGACAACTATTTCCGATAGCTTCCGCACTACAAAAGGATTGGCTCCTCAGCTTCTCAGATGTCACAATCAGCCCATTGCCTATGAGAGGGAATGGGTTGCATTGGGAAGCCTCCACTGAGGTTGATGGTCGACCTCGTCGCCATCACTTATCTTAAGTGTATACTCAATCTTTCCACATGCGGCATCACACGCATTCCCATTAGCAGAAAAATAAACACAGATATCAATTAGGAAAAGCAATATATATATATTTATCCTAATGTCCTAGACCTTTTAAAATCTAAGAATCTTAAGTTCCTGACAGAAAATGGTTCCCCGACGGAGACGCCATTCTGTGGTTCCTTCCCCACTTAAAGGATTTTTTGACCTAAGATCCTAGTGAAGTCAACAAAGAGTCATATCCCCGAAAGAAAGAAAGACCGGCCCCACGGGGCGGCACTTTTAAAGTTTCCACCTAATAGATGGGAAGAGAACAAGATCTCACTACAAAGGTGAGACAGATCCTAATGACAATGTCCCCAGTGAAGTCGCCATTTTTCTGTAGCGAGCGATTTTGGATGTGGTTGCGAAGCACTACCGCTCTTTGGTATCTACAGCTCGATTCATTTTTTATCCTATTGAAGCTGATGAAGGAAGGGAAATAGATGTCTCAAATTAACCCTGCTTGCAAACTGAGGTTAAACAGTCAAAACTGTTGGTTTACAGATGCTACAAAGATTCGGGGTCTCTATTAGGTTTATTTTGTTAAAAGTAGTGTTCGGTCGATTGGTGGGAGGTTAAGATGTTAGGACGGATGTATGAAAGTATGGGATTTTGGGTTTTTGTTTAGTGTGCTCGCTAAGATTTTTCTTTCAATCTTATGCCTACGTATTCCCGTTTTTCCGAAACAGGGAAATCAAAGCGATCGTAGTTCCTCCTATTCTATGGGAGGGAGTGGTGTTTTGGTGTCTTGTTCAAAGCCTAAGACGTGAAGCTGAAAAGGTGGTTTATATCCTGTTCAAAGCCCAAGATGTGAAGCTGAAGGGTCTATTTGTATCTTGTTCGAAGCCCAAGATGTGAAGCTGAAGGGTCTTGTCTTTAGAGAGAATTTGTCATCTCTAAAGAGGGGTTTGTCTGTCACAACTGTCGGGTGACTGATTTATAAAGGAGGATTGCTTTAACTGGGATATATGAATCCAGCAATGCCATAATCTCCTTTATAAGGGTTTTTGACCTGAAGGAGGAGACTTTAACTTAGTGTAGAGTAATGCCATCTTTCCTTAGTAATTTCTCATGCTAAAATTGGGACAGTGGCATGGATGTAGATGATCCAGAGGCTTGCTACTTACAGCGATTAGATGAAGGGGAAGGAGTTGTTAATGTTTGTATACTGTGAATGAGGTACAGCTTTGATGCTAAAAGATTGATTGGATCAACCAGTGGTTTTCTTATACAAAGCCTAAGAGGAGGCTAATATGTGTCTCGTACAAAGCCCGAGAGAGAGGCTAAAAGATTTTGACTCAACAAGGGAATCTTTTGGTATCTCGTATAAAGCCCAAGATGGAGGCTATTTGACTCAACAAGAGAGTTTTTTGTGTGTCTCGTACGAAGCCCGAGAGAGAGGCTAAAAGGGTTGACTCAGCAGGAGAGTCTTTTATACTCAACAAGAGAGTGTTTTTGTATCTCGTACGAAGCCCGAGATGGAGGCTAAAGATGGTGATTGACTCGATGAGGGAGTCTTTTAGTATCTCGTATAAAGCCCGAGATGGAGGTTAAAATTGTTTAGCTCCGCTGGGGAGAATAATTGTACAAAGCCCAAGAGGAGGTTATGGCGCTATTTCAGTTGAGTGACAGGTCCAGTATGCTGATTTAAAGAGAAAATCAGTTCTTATATGAGTAATGTTGGCACTCAGAGATTTTGATTCGAGGATCAGGGATATTTCCTGTTCTTTAAGGAAGTGGGAAATCCAAAGGGTATTGAGACTGTCCGAGTCCATGGGGTTCCTTCTTATTCTTGAAGGGTGCTTGAGAATGTCTTGGAGACTCAAGGAAATTAGATTGTCCAAGTCTAGAGTGTCATCTTTTGTACTATGCTTTGAGAAACAGTAGTAGACTCTTGGAAAGACTGCTCTATTTAAGATGACTGATTTCTGTTCCTATACCTCTAGGAGGTCGTCGAGACAATTTGTACGAAGCCCAAGAGGAGGCTGGAAACTTTTAAGAAGTCGAGTGGTCCTTGTATGAAGCCCAAGAGGAGGCTATCATTCCCGGAGGAAGAATCATTATACGGAGCCTAAGAGGAGGCTGTGAATACTTCTAAGAAGCTGACAGGTCCTTGTACTAAGCCCAAGAGGAGGCGGGGATGCTTTTGGGAAGCCTGTGGGTCCTTGAACAATGCCCAAGAGGAGGCCGATGCTTTTAGAAGCCGATGGGTCCCCAAACCCCGAGAAATTCAAGACAGACTATTCACGAGGAATAAATCAAGCCAGGAAAGTTCGAGAATTTGGAAGAAACTCAAGAGATGCCATTCACGGAGAAAAGATCATCTCTGGGGAGTAGAGTTTCTTGACAAGTGCTTTTAAGAAGCCTGTGGGTCCCCAAACCCCGAGAAATTCAAGACAGGCTATTCACGAGGAATAGATCAAGCCAGGAAAGTCTGAGAATTTGGAAGAAACTCAAGAGATGCAATTCACGGAGAAGAGATCATCTCTGGGGAGTAGAGTTTCTTGACAACTTCTACGAGTGACAGTCTATGAAAGGGTTCACCGAGAATGCTGTCTTTCATATCTCCATATTGTTTAACCCCAAGAGGAGGGAAGACTGTGTCTGGTAATCCTATGGGGATCTAGTTTTGAATATTTAAGAGTGATCAACGGGCTTAATGCTAAACGTAGTTGCCGGGGAAACTCTAAATATCTATACTATTATTACACAGTTGATATGAGTTTATGAAAGAAGACTTACAGCGAAACAGCCCCACAATACAGTTATATGTATATGAAAGCGGTAAATGAAAGCATATAAACACTTACTCGGTTGTAGAGCTTCCATGCTGTTTGGTTAGTTGTTCAACAAAGAAAGATTGAAAACAACAGTATATTTCAAAATCAAAGGAGAAAGTGCTTTGAAAAAGAAAGATTTGGGGCTTACAGCTCAAGGAGAGGCCCAGGGTTTTATCAGTGATCGCACTGTTTAAATTTGTACAGAGGGACTTATACAAGTGACTGAGGCCCAAAAATTATTTTCTGTACAAAGGGATGGGTCTTATGCTCTCTCAAGAGGCCCAAAAAGTCTTAAAGAAAAGAAATGGGTCTTACTACTCGAGGGTAGGCCCAAGATTTGTTTTTCAACGGATGATGATCGCGTCGAACTTTTTGAAATACAACGGGACTTATACCATAAGTGAGGCCCAAAATAGGTTGTATTTACAAAGGGTTGGGTCTTACACTCTATTAGAGGCCCAAAAGAAAAAGAGTGGGGCTTATAACACGAGGGTAGGCCCAAATGATTTTTCGTTTAAAATGGCGATCGCGCCGAGATTTTTGAAAACACAGTGGGTCTTAAACAATGCAGTGAGTCTTATACAATGCATTGAGGCCCAAAATGGTTTTGGTTAAAAGGGGGTTGGGTATTACACTCTAATAGAGGCCCAAAGTTTTGAAAATGATTTATGAGGGTTGAATTAATCCAAAAACCCTAATTTATTTTCAAAATGTATTTTAATTGAATAAAAATTCAATTAAAATGATCAAAATTGTTTAACATATGGAAAACAAATTGTGATCTTGGATTAATGCTTCAAAAATTAAGTATTGACCTACAAAATAATTAGAAGTCATTAAAAGTTGCAAAATCAAGATGGAAAAAATATTCAAAATGTCAAAAACAATTAAAATATTAATTCTTTGTAAAAATATCAATTATATAAAATAAATAATATTTTTCGGATTTTTTGGGAAAATCAAATATTTTAACATTTTTGTGAATTATTAAAAAAAGAATCAACTCAAAATCATTAAAACTCAAAGCGAAATTAATTTTTGAATCAATTAAATAAAATCACAAAATTCAAATATTTGAATTTGTGAAAATGGCGCCAAGAACATGGACCAAGAACACGCGCGTTTTCTGCCTTGCCCAGATTTGCATTTTCTATCCAATCTCACTGAATACTTGATCATATCATGCAATCCACATACCAATCAACTTGTTTCAACCCCACGATCATGTCTATGGCAATTAATTTCATTTAAATTAAGCATAAAACAAGAAATCACGATAAATCCTCAAGAACCCTAATTTCTGCATGAAGGCTGGGATTTTTGATACACGATTCAAACAAAGCAATTACTTGAGGGAAAACATTCCATGCATGATTATGAGCATTTGGCAAAAGTATTGTGCGAGGAAATATGCATAGATTGAGAGATGGCCAAGTTTAGGCTTACCTCTAAGTCGTGACTGTAGCGAGCGATTTTTGGACGCGGTTCTAAAGCGCTGGTCGCTCTCTGCGGTTGAGCTTAAAACTACAGGTCGATTCATTTTTTATCCTATTGTGAGCCGAGGAAGGAAGGGAAATAGATGTCTCCAATTAACCCTGCTTTGCATACTGAGTTTAAACAGCGGTCTGTTAAGTTACGAATGCTATCAATGTGGGGGGCCTTTCTTGTGCTATTTAACAGAATGACAGGTTTCTGGCGGGGAATAAGGATTAGGATGTTAGGACTGATGCTTTTGAATTACTGCTTTTGATATGGGATTTTGGGTTTTTGTTTAGTGTGCTCGCTAAGATTTTTCTTTCAATCTTATGCCTACGTATTCCCGTTTATCCAAAACAGGGAAATCAGTGCGTTCGTAGTTCCTCCTATTCTATGGGAGGAAATGGTTATTTTTGGTGTCTTGTTCAAAGCCCAAGACGTGAAGCGAAAGGTAGTTAGTATCTTGTTCAAAGCCCAAGATGTGAAGCTAAAAAGTGTCGTCTTTAGAGAGAATTTGTCATCTCTAAAGAGGGGTTTGTCTGTTACGACTTTTTATAAAGGAGAATTACTTTAACCGGGATACGCGGATCCTAGCAATGCCATAATTTCCTTTATAGGAGGTTTTAACCTGAAGGAGAAGACTTAACTCAGTTTAGAGCAAGCCTATCTTTCCTTAGGAATTTATCATGCTAAAAGAGGGACAGTGGCATGGATGTAGATGATCCAGAGGCTTGCCGCTTACAGCGATTAGATGAAGGGGAAAGGAGTTGTTGATGTTTGGGTATTGTGAGCGAGGCACAGCTTTGATGCTAAAAGGTTGATTGGATCAACCAGTGGTTTTCTTATACAAAGCCTAAGAGGAGGCTAATATGTGTCTCGTACAAAGCCCGAGAGAGAGGCTAAAAGGTTTTGACTCAACGAGGGAATCTTTTGGTATCTCGTATAAAGCCCGAGATGGAGGCTATTGTTTATTTGGCTCAATAAGAACCTTTTTGTATCTCGTATAAAGCCCGAGATGGAGGCAAAAGGGGTAATTGACTTAGCAAGGGAGTCTCTTATGTGTCTCGTACAAAGCCCGAGAGAGAGGCTAACTTCACTGGAGAAGGATCATTATACAAAGCCTAAGAGGAGGCTATGGCGACTGTTCAGTTAAGTGACAGGTCCAGTATACTGATTTTGAAAGAGAAAATCAGTTCTTATATGAGCAACACTGTACTCAGGGATTTGATTCAATGATCTGGGTTATTCATGTTCTTTAAGGAAGCAGGAAATCCAAAGGATATTGAGACTATCTGAGTCTGCGGGTTTCCTTCCTATTTTTGAAGGGGTCACTTGAGAATGTCTTTGAGACTCAAGGAGATTAGACTGTCCATGTCTAGAGTTTCATCTTTTGTACTATGCTTTGAGAAACAGTAGTAGACTCTATGAAAGGACCGTTCTATGCAGATGATTAAGTTCTATTCCTATACCTCTAGGAGGTCGTCGGGACAATTTGTACGAAGCCCAAGAGGAGGCTGAAAACTTTTAAGAAGCCGACGGGTCCTTGTACTAAGCCCAAGAGGAGGTTATCATTCTCGGAGGAAGAGATCATTATACGAAGCCTAAGAGGAGGTTGTGAATACTTCTAAGAAGTCGTAGGGTCCTTGTACTAAGCCCAAGAGGAGGCGGGGTTGCTTTTAGGAAGCCTGTGGGTCCTTGTACGATGCCCAAGAGGAGGCTGATGCTTTTAAGTAGCCCGTGGGTCCCCAAACCCAGATAAATTCAAGGCAATGCTATTCACCGAGAATAGATCAAAGTCAGGAAAATTCGAGAATTTGGAAGAAACTCAAAGATGCCATTCACGGAGAATACATTCATCTCTGGGAGTAGAGTTTCTTGACAATTCCTAATGACGACAGCCGAAGAGAAGACTGTATCTGGTGATCCTATTAGGGATCTAGTTGTCTATTTCTATGAATAAACGAAACGGCATCACCTAGTTCTAGACGTAGTTGCCGGGGAAACTCAAAATATCTATACTATTATTACACAGTTGATATGAGTTTATGAAAGAAGACTTACAGTGAAACAGCCCCACAATACAGTTATATGTATATGAAAGCGGTAAATGAAAGCAATAACCACTTACTCGGTTGTAGAGCTTCCATGCTGTTTGGTTAGTTGTTCAACAAAGAAAGATTGAAAACAACAGTATATTCAAAATCAAAGGAGAAAGTGCTTTGAAAAAGAAAGTTTTGGGGCTTACAGCTCAAGGAGAGGCCCAGGATTTTATCAGTGAGCACACTGTTGAATTTGTACAGAGGGACTTATACAAGTGACTGAGGCCCAAAATGTTTTCTGTACAAAGGGATGGGTCTTACACTCTCTCAAGAGGCCCAAAAAGTTTTAAAGAAAAAGAGTGGGGCTTATAACACGAGGGTAGGCCCAAAGTTTGTTTTTCCGTATGAAATGGCGATCGCGCCGAGATTTTCTTTTAACGCGAAGGGGCTTATACAATATCTGAGGCCCAAAATGTTTTTGTTAAAAGGGGGTTGGGTCTTACACTCTATTAGAGGCCCAAATGTTTTGAATGGGTCTTATAGCTCGAGGAGAGACCCAGAATGGGTCTTATAGCTCAAGGAGAGGCCCAATTGATTCTTTGAATAGGCGACGATCGCGCCGTTTATTTTTTACGGTATCGGGACTTATACAATACACTGAGGCCCAAAATGTTTTGGTCAAGAAAGGATTGGGTCTTACACTCTATTAGAGGCCCAAAAAGTTTTGAAAATGATTTATGAGGGTTGAATTAATCCAAAAACCCTAATTTGTTTTCAAAAATGTATTTAATTGGATAAAAATTCAATTAAAATGATCAAAATTGTTTAACATGTGAAAAACAAATTGTGATTTTGGATTAATGCTTCAAAAATTAAGTATTGACCTACAAAATAATTAGAAAGCATTAAAAGTTGCAAAATCAATGTAGAAAAAATATTTAATATGTCAAAAACAATTAAAATATTAATTCTTTGCAAAAATATCAATTATATGAAATAAATAACATTTTTGGGATTTTTTGGGAAAATAAAATAATTTAACATTTTTGTGAATTATTAAAAAAAGAATCAACTCAAAATCATTAAAACTCAGAGAGAAATTAATTTTTGAATCAATTAAATAAAATCACAAAATTCAAATATTTGAATTATTCAAAAATGGCGTCAAGAACACGCGCGTGTTCTGGGTTTGGCTGATTTGCATTTTCTCCTCAATCTCACTGAATAGTTGATTATATCATGCAATCCACATATTATTATGCTCGTCTCAACCTCACGGTCATGTCTATAACACTTAATTTCATTTAAATTAAACATATAACAAGAAATCATGAAAAATCCTCAAGAACCCTAATTTCTGCATGAAGGCTAGGATTTTTGATACACGATTCAAACAATGCAATTAATTGAGGGAAAACATTCCATGCATGATTATGAACATATGGCCAAATTATTGTGCGAGGAAATATGCATAGATTGAGAGATGACCAAGTATATGCTTACCTCTAAGTCGTGACAGCAAGTGCAATGTGATTTTTGATTTGGAGGTGTTACAGATGAGTGGTGATGATCTGAACAGCTTCCCTACACCCTATGGAGTGTGTTTGAATGGTTGGGCTTGATTGAAATTGGCTGGATCAATTTGTGGTACCTCAGCTGCAACTTGATTGAAAATTTGAGCAACCAGCTGGTGATTTTGTGAAATTGCTGTTTCAGAAGTGATCTAAGTGTTTGATCAGCTCATATGTGATGTATGTGAGGTGTGTGAGTGATTGGTTTGATTGGAATTGCTCTCAAACTCAAAACCCGATAGTGACTTGCCTTAGAAGGCAAAATTGGAGTGAAAGGAGAGATTTTGAGGAAAGCATCTGTTTGATGGCTTTGGTGTACTCAAACTGATCACAATTGAGCTCTATTTATAGTAGAGCAAGTTTGTTTTGCAAGGAATAGTGAATGGCAGCTGGTAAGTAGGTTTGGCCAATGTTGGCAAATGAAAATCCAAGTCTCCTCTAGCCATTGACTAGAGGTTAGGGCACAGAGATTTGGTTCCCTTGGTCTTGGATAAGTCTTGACTGAGTTTAGATGAGAATGGCTCAGTCCATGCCACCTTGATGCTTCCATTGAATGCTTCAATCCAAATTTGGAGTCTTGTCCCTATTTTGGCCATTCTAGGTTCAACATGCTATTTCTTGTTCCATGACTTTGGAGGCTTGGCTCAGTGATTGTCCCCTTTAGATTCAATCCTCAGATGTGTCCAAGTGGATAGGAGCATTTGAATTTGGCTGATTTTGGCAAATCGAGCAAAGTTGCAAATTCTGCCTTGCCTTTGACAGATTTCAGCAAGGCAACTTGACAATGTCATATCTCATGGTGTAAGTTGAATTTGGCAATGTTCTTGGCCATTTTGGAAAGCCCTTACATGATACAACAACTGTTTGAACAAGTTTGGTTTTGATCTCTTTTGATTCCAAGTGAAAAATCCCTCTACATTTGGCCAAAAGTGAAGCAAAATCTGACTTAGTGAAATTTTCACTAAGTGTTGGAACAAAGTGTGATTTCTTGATTTTGATCACTCCATAAATCAAAATCCTTAATGAATTGGACTTAGGTCTAGTTGAAGTTTTTGTAGAGGGTAATGAGTGCTACAAATCCATCTTTGGATGAAAAAAATTGGCCTTGTGGTTTAGGAGTTATGGTCCTCCAAAGTTGGTGCATTAGTGGTACTTTTTCCATAACTTAGAAAAATTTCTAAGTTTTATGGTTACCCCTTTTACAAGTTATACAACTTTCTTTGATTTTTTACTTGATGAATGATGATTCAAATTATAAATTAACATCACTTTAGGGTTAAAAATCCATTTTGGTGAAAAATCTCAAAAAGTCAAAGTTGACTTTTGTGCACAGTTGACTTTTTATCAGATGAATTCCAAACTGTGCAGTTCTTCAGGAAATCATGTCCTTGACCTAAATCAAACTTGATGGACATGTTCCATGGGTGTCATAGGGTATATTGGGGCATGTCCTAGGTTTTGGGAGCATGTCCTGGTCAAAAGTCAAAGTTACAGTTGACTTTCCTCGCGAAACCCTAATTGTGGTGCAGATGAAATTAAGACTTGTTGCTCAAGCTTCTTGGATTAATCCATTGTTCCAAATGGATCAATATAGTTCATTAGAGACCCTCAAACCCTCTCTTGAGGTCTTGGTTCATGATTTGCCCCAAAAGTCAACTTAGGAGTGAATTAGGTCAAGAAACCTTAATTCCTGATTTTTGATGTATGCATCCCCTGAGGCAAAATTGACTTGATGAATGGGTCCATGAGGTTCCATGGAGTACATTAGGTTGTGTTTTAGATCTTTGGCTTGTGCCCAGATGAAATTTTCCATCTGGAGGCCCTGGTCGACCCAAACCCTAATTTGGTGACACTGGCGATCTTGAGGCTTGATCCACCTAGAAGGGAGCAACCTTGTGCTTAATCCTTGAAGTGGGAGTCCCTTTTGATCCATTATGGATGTTTGAGAGGTTAGACAAGTTGAAGATCATGTCATTCCTTGATTGATCCTTTGTCTATGGCTCTGAGAGGGCTTAAAACCCTAATTTTGATTGTAGTGAATGCTCGACAACCCTTGAGGCATGATGGTTCATCCATATTATGATGATGATTTGCACAATGATGGGAAATATTAGTGGTCAAAATTTGGGGTAAGACAGTGACAGCAAGAGCAAATTTATTTCTGAGTAGGAGGTGTTACAGATGAGTTGTGATGATCTGAACAGCTTCCCTACACCCTATGGAGTGTGTTTGAATGCTTGGACTTGATGGAAATTGGCTGGATCACTTCATGGCATCTCAACTGCACTTTGGTTAAAACCTTGAGCAATTGACTGGTGATTCTGAGAAATCAGTGTTCCAGATGTTGTTTAAGTGTTTGATCAGCTCACATATGATGTATATGAGGTGTGTGTGTGATTGGTTTGAGTAGAATTGCTCTCTAATGAAAAACCCGATAGTGACTTGCTAAGAAAGGCATTTTTTAGAGTGAGAAGTGGATTTTGAGAAAGGCAAGTGTTGTAGGCCTTTGGTGTACTTAAACTGATCACAATTGAGCTCTATTTATAGTAGAGCAACTTTGTTTTGCAAGGAATAGTGAATGGCAACTGCTGAGTAGGTTTGAACAATGTTGGCAAATGAAAATCCAAGTCTCCTCTAGCCATTGACTAGAGGTTAGTGTAATACCCCAAATTTTGACCACTTAGATTTCCCATCATTGTGAAAATCATCATCACAATATGGATGAACCATCATGCTTCATCAGTCTCCCCAAAGATGGGTGAGCATCCAATACAATCAAAATTAGGGTTTCAAGCCCTCTCTGAGTGCTTAGACAAAGGATCAATCAAGTAATGACATGATCTTAAACTTGTCTAATCTCTTAAACATCCACAATGGATCAAAAAGGACTCCCACTTCAAGGATTAAGCACAAGGCTGCTCCCTTCTAGGTGGATCAAGTCTCAAGATCGACAGTGTCACCAAATTAGGGTTTTGGTCGACTAGGGCCTCCAGATGGAAATTTTCATCTGGGCACAAGGCAATTATCCAAAACATGACCTAATATGCTTCATGGAACCTCATGAACCCATGCATCAAGTCAATTTTGCCTCAGGGGATGCATTCATCAAAAATCAGGAATTAGGGTTTCTTGACCTAATTCACCCCTAAGTTGACTTTTAGGGCAAACCATGAGCCAAGACCTCAAGAGATGATTTGAGGGTCTCTAATACACCATATTGATCCATTTGGAACAATGGATTGATCCAAGAAGCTTGAGCAACAAGTTTCATTTTCATCTGCACCACAATTAGGGTTTTAAGGGAAAAAGTTAACTGTAACTTTGACTTTTGACCAGGACATGCTCCCAAACCCTAATACATGATTGAATATACCCCATGACACCCATGGAACATGTCCATCAAGTTTGATTTAGGTCAAGGACATGATTTCCTAAAGAATTGCATAGTTTAGAATTCATCTGATAAAAAGTCAACTGTGCACAAAAGTCAACTTTGACTTTTTGAGATTTTTCACCAAAATGGATTTTTAACCCTAAAATGATGTTAATGTATGATTTGAATCATCATTCATCAAGAAAAATCAAGAAAAGTGAGATAACTTGTAAAAGGGGTAACCATAAAACTTAGAAATTTTTCTAAGTTAAAAATAAAGTGGCAAAGGTACCAACTTTGGAGGACCATAACTCCTAAACCACAAGGCCATTTTTTCTCATCCAAAGATGGATTTGTAGCCCTCATTATCACCTACAAAAACTTCAACTACAAGTCATTCCAATTCATTAAGGATTTTGAGTTATGGAGTGATCAAAGTGGCTGAAAAGTGAAAATGTCACTTTTTCGAACACTTAGTGAAATTTTCACTAAGTCAGAATTCTGCTTCACTTTTTGCCAAATGTAGGGGAATTTTTCACTTGGAATCAAAAGAGATCAAAACCAAACTTGTTCAAACAGTTGTTGTATCATGTAAGAGCTTTCCAAAATGGCCAAGAACATTGCCAAATTCAAACTACATCATGAGATACAACATTGGCAAGTTGCCTTGTTGAAATCTGTCAAGGCAAGGCAGAATTTGCATTTTGGCTCGATTTACCAAAATCAGCCAATTACAATTGCTCCAATCCCCTTGGACACCTCAGAGGATTGAATCCAAAGGGGACAATCACTGAGCCAAGCCTCCAAGGTCCAAGGAACAAAGAATAGCATGTTGAACCTAGAATGGCCAAAATAGGGACAAGACTTCAAATTTGGAATGAGGCATTCAATGGAACCATCAAGGTGGCATGGACTGAGCCATTCTCATCTGAAATCAGTCAAGACTTATCCAAGACCAAGGGGACCAAAGCTCTGTGCCCTAACCTCTAGTCAATGGCTAGAGGAGACTTTCATTTCCATTGGCCAACATTGAGGAAACCTACTTACCAGCTGCCATGTACTATTCCTTGCAAAACAAACTTGCTCTACTATAAATAGAGCTCAATTGTGGTCAGTTTAAGTACACCAAAGCCATCTAACAGATGCTTTCCTCAAAATCTCTTTCTCTTGGCAAAAATGCCTTTCTTAGCAAGGTAGCTATCGGGTTTTGAGTTTGAGAGCAATTCTGCACAAACCAATCACTCACACACCTCACATACATCACATATGAGCTGATCAAACACTCACATAACTTCTGAAACATCAATTTCATGAAATCACCAGCTGGTTGCTCAAATTTTCAAACAAGGTGCAGCTGAGGTACCACAAAATGATCCAGCCAATTTCAATCAAGTCCAACCATCCAAACACAATCCATAGGGTGTAGGGAAGCTGTTCAGATCATCACAACTTGTCTGTAACACCTCCAACTCAAAATCACATCTGAACTTGCTGTCACGACTTGGAGGTAAGCACATACTTGGTCATCTCTCAATCTATACATATTTCCTCGCATAATAATTTGGCCATATGTTCATAATCATGCATGGAATGTTTTCCCTCAATTAATTGCATTGTTTGAATCGTGTATCAAAAATCCTAGCCTTCATGCAGAAATTAGGGTTCTTGAGGTTTCTTCGTGATTTCTTGTTGTATGTTTAATTTAAATGAAATTAAAGTACATAGACATGATCGTGAGGTTGAGACGAGCATAATGATATGTGGATTGCATGATATGGTTACGTATTCATGGAGATTGGATAGAAAACGCAAATCAGCCAAACCCAGAAAAACGCGCGTGTTCTTGGTGTTGTTCTTGGCGCCATTTTCATAAATTTGAATATTTGAATTTTGTGATTTTGTTTAATTGATTCAAAAATTAATTTCTCTTTGAGTTTTAATGATTTTGAGTTGATTCTTTTTTTAATAATTCACAAAAATGTTAAAATATTTTATTTTATCAAAAAATCCCAAAAATATTATTTATTTCATATAATTGATATTTTTGTAAAGAATTAATATTTTGATTGTTTTTGGCATTTTAAATATTTTTTCTACATTGATTTTGCAACTTTTAATGCTTTCTAATTATTTTGTAGGTCAATACTTAATTTTTGAAGCATTAATCCAAGATCACAATTTGTTTTCCATGTGTTAAACAATTTTTGATCATTTTAATTGAATTTTTATTCAATTAAATACATTTTGAAAACAAATTAGGGTTTTGGATTAATTCAACCCTCATAAATCTTTTTCAAAACACTTTGGGCCTCTAATAGAGTGTAAGACCCAATCCTTTTTTTTGACCAAATCATCTTTGGGCCTCACTTATTGTATAAGTCCCGATACCGTCAAAAAACAAACGGCGCGATCGTCGCCTTTTCAAAAATCATCTGGGCCTACCCTCGAGTAGTAAGACCCATTTATTTTTCTTCAAAACTCTTTGGGCCTCTTGAGAGAGTGTAAGACCCATCCCCCCTTGTACAAAAACTTTTTGGGCCTCACTCATTGTATAAGTCCCTCTGTACAAGTAAACGGCGCGATCGTCGCCCGTTTAAAAATAAAAACCATATGGGCCTACCCTCGAGTAGTAAGACCCATTTCTCTTTTCTTTAAACCTTTTTGGGCCTCTTGAGAGAGTGTAAGACCCATCCCTTTGTACAGAAAACCATTTTGGGCCCCAGTCACTTGTATAAGTCCCTCTGTACAAATTCAAACAGTGTGCTCACTGATAAAACCCTGGGCCACTCCTTGAGCTGTAAGCCCCAGATCTTTCTTTTTCAAAGCACTTTCTCCTTTGATTTTGAATATACTGTTGTTTTTAATCTTTCTTTGTTGAACAAATAACCAAACAGCATGGAAGCACTACAACCGAGTAAGTGGTTATCGCTTTCATTTACTGCTTTCATATTATAAACTGTATTGTGGGCCTGCTCAGTGTAAGTCTCCTTTCATAAACTCATATCTACTGTGTAATAATAGTATAGATATTTCGAGTTTCCCCGGCAACTACGTCTAGAACTAGGTGACGCCGTTTCACTTATTCGTAGAAATAGACGCCTAGATCCCCAATAGGAGCACCAGATACAGTCTTCTCTTCGGCTGTCCTCCTTAGGAATCGTCAAGAAATTCTATTCCCCAGAGATGAATTATTCTCGGTGAAACTTCTCTTGAATTTCTTCAAACCTCCGAATTGTTCAAACTCTCTTGAAAAGTTAAAAGTTGTTGGATAGTAAACCTCGCACGTTTACCAGTGGTTTTATCTTTAAAAGAGTTTTCTTGAACTTTTCTTTGGTTTGGGACCCACGGGCTTCTTAAAAGAATCGGCCTCCTCTTGGGCATCGTACAAGGACCCACAGGCTTCCTATAAGCAACCCGGCCTCCTCTTGGGCATTATTCAAGGACACTACGGCTTCTTAGAAGTATTCACAGCCTCCTCTTAGGCTTCGTATAATGATCTCTTCCTTCGGGAATGATAGCCTCCTCTTGGGCTTCGTACAAGGACCCGTCGGCTTCTTAAAAATTTCCAGCCTCCTCTTGGGCTTCGTACAAATTGTCCCGACGACCTCCTAGAGGTATAGGAACAGAACCTAGTCATCTTCATAGAACAGTCCTTTCGTTGAGTCTACTACTGTTTCTCGAAGCATAGTACAAAAGATAAAACTCTAGACACGGACAGTCTAACTTCCTTGAGTCTCAAAGACATTCTCAAGCACCCTTCGTTAAATAGGAAGGAAACCCGCAGACTCGGATAGTCTCAATACCCTTTGGATTTCCCGTTTCCTCAAATAGAAGGAAATATCCCTGATCCTCAAATTAAATCCCTGAGTACAGTGTTACTCATATAAGAACTGATTTTCTCTTTTTAAAATCAGTATATTGGATCTTTCACTCATTGAGCCAAACAAACAATAGCCTCCATCTCGGGCTTCGTACGAGATACCAAAATTCTCCCCAGTGGAGTCAAAACAACCTTTTCGCCTCTCTCTCGGGCTTTGTACGAGATACAAAAACTCTCTCTTACTGAGTATAAAAGATTCTCCAACTGAGTCAACTCTTTGCTAGCCTCCTCTTAGGCTTTGTATAACGATATGCCCCACTGGGTCAAAAACTTTTAGCCTCTCTCTCGGCCTTTGTACGAGACACAAAATAGCCTCCTCGTAGGCTTTGTATAACGATATGCCCCACTGGGTCAAAAACTTTTAGCCTCTCTCTCGGCCTTTGTACGAGACACAAAATAGCCTCCTCTTAGGCTTTGTATAATGATTTTCCCTAGCGGAAATTAGCCTCCTCTTAGGCTTTGTATAATGATTTTCCTAGCGGAAATTAGCCTCCTCTTAGGCTTTGTATAAGAAAACCACTGGTTGATCCAATCGACCTTTTAGCATCAAAGCTGTGCCTCGTTCATAGTACACAAACATCAACAACTCCTTTCCCTTCATCTAATCGCTGTAAGCGGCAAGCCTCTGGATCATCTATATCCATGCCACTGTCCCTCTTTTAGCATGAGAAATTCCTAAGGAAAGATGGCATTCCTCTACACTGAGTTAAAGTCTTCTCCTTCAGGTTAAAACCCTTTCTTCGGAAATTATGGCATTGCTCGGATCCGCGTATCCCAGTTAAAGTAATTCTCCTTCTCCCCTCTTTAGAGATGACAAATTCTCTCTAAAGATCTTTCAGCTTCACGTCTTGGGCTTTGAACAAGACACAAATAGACCTTTTAGCTTCACATCTTGGGCTTTGAACAAGATACAAATCACCTTTCGCTTCACGTCTTGGGCTTTGAACAAGACACCAAAACACCCATTTCCTCCCATAGAATAGGAGGAACTACGAATGCTCTTATTTCCCTGTTTCGGTAAACGGGAATACGTAGGCATAAGATCGAAAGAAAAGATCTTAGCGAGCGCAATCAACAAAAAACCCAAATCCCATATCTCCATCAATCAAAAAGCAGTATTTCAAAAGCATCAGTCCTAAACATCCTAATCCTTATTCCCCACCAGAAACATTAAGCCCTAGAAAGAAAGAAACCTGTATTGGCGAAATACGAATAACCAGTACAAAGGCCCCCCCACATTGATAGCATCCGTAACCTAACAGACCGCTGTTTAAACTCAGTATGCAAGCAGGGTTAATTGGAGACATCTATTTCCCTTCCTTATTCAGCTCACAATAGGATAAAAAATGAATCGACCTGTAGTTTAAAGCTCAAACCGCAGAGAGCGACCAGCGCTTAAGAACCGCGTCCAAAATCGCTCGCTACAGAATAGTGGCGCCCACCGTAGGGCCCGTTCCTTTCTTTCTACTTCTCTTGTGTGAAAAATTACACAAATGGCGACTCTGCTGGGGAGTCTCCTTTTCTGCCTTAGGGCATCATCCCCGTTTTCCACGGAAAATGGGAACTCGGCTGAAGAGAAAGATTGACCTATGCTGGTCCATCTCTTAGGCAGGGAACCACAGATTGGGGCTTCCGCCGGGGAACCCATTTCTGTCAGGAACTTAAGATTCATAGCTTTATAAGTCTAGGATGATTAGGACAAATATATATACTGCTTTTCCTAATTGCTATACGTGTTTATTTTTCTGCTACTGGGAATGCGTGTGATGCCGCATGTGGTGAGATTGAGTATACACTTAAGAAAAGCCAACCTTTTTCGTAGTGCGGAAGCAATCGGAAATAGCTGTTACGCGATACTACCCTCATTTGAGGCTGGTGATCTATTCTCGGTGAATGGCACTTACTCTAAGATTGCACACAACTCGCTGGCGATCCGCTTGTTGTCTGCCTTCCTGGGAGGAGCTGATGATAATGAGTACAGGTACAAAAATCACCCTAGTATAAACCTTTGGGGATGGGTAGAGCCTTGACTTCATGACAACGACCCTCTGACCCCATGTTTTTTCTATGTTTTTGTGTGCTGCATTCATGCATTCATTTAATAAAACATTAAAACATTCAAAAAAAAATTTCTCTTCTAGTCTCTCTGTTTTTCAAATTAAACTAAGACTGTGATTGCAAATATCAGAGGAAAAGATTGCATTAATGGATTTCGGTAGAAGGAGAACTCACCAGTATACCTTCAAGGTTCCAAAACTAGGGGATTTGAGAAGGTTAGCAAGGATGATCGTTAACCCAGAGGCTTTCAGAGCCAAGCACGGTGGTTTGCTACCACTGTTAAGAGTCCATGTGATTAAGGGGATCATGGACGCGCTCATTCAATTCTACGATCCGGTTTATCACTGTTTCACATTCCCGGATTACCAGCTATCACCAACGCTGGAGGAGTATTCTCATCTGACTGATTTACATATCACTGATCGAGCTCCATTTTCTGGACTGGAAGAAATTCCAAAGAATTAGATCATTGCAAGAGCAATTCATTTGGACGAGTCTGAGGTCAAGACTCACATGATTACTAAGGGTGGCATCCAAGGTTTGCCGGCCCAGTTCTTGACAAAAAAGGCTCTATACTTCGCTAGTATAGGGAACGAGACTGCTTTTGAAAGCATCTTTGTCTTGCTCACCTACGGATTATTTTTGTTTCCCAACATCAATAACTTCGTCGATATCAACGCTATTAAGGTTTTTCTCATTGGAAACCCTGTGCCGACTTTGCTCGCAGATGCATATCATTCTGTAGACTTGGGAAATTTGTACAGCAGAGGGGAGATCACATGTTGTGTACCTCTGCTTTATAAATGGTTTATCTCCCACTTGCCCAAGGTTGCTGCTTTTTGGGATTGCAAGAGTGTCTTACGCTGGTCACAGAAGATCATGTCTCTCACCAACTCTGATATAGATTGGTGTAATAGGATTTATGAGGGAATCAGAATCATTGACCGTTGTGGAAACTTCCCCAGCGTACCCCTCATAGGAACTAAAGGAGGAATCAACTATCATCCAATATTAATTCTTCGTCAATTTGGATACCCGATGAGACACATCCCACTGGGTGTTCATCTGGAAGGTCTTTTCTTCAAAGAAGGAGAAAGTGACAGAGCACTAAAGATGGAAATAGTGCATGCTTGGAAACAGGTTCATAAGAAAGGACGAGAGTCTCTGCGAAAACCGGACTGTGTCTCGGTGGAGCCTTATCTCCATTGGGTACAAACTAGAGCTCTCAAGCTAAAGATGCCTTATCCTCGTTACGGAATTCTTCCCCCGAGGGAAATTGTCATGTACTTCATGACGGAAACTGAAAGGCTTCAGGTTACTCTCAACAAAGTTCAAAAGGAAAGAAGATCTTGGAAGAACAAGTACTGCACCCTCGACGTAGAGTGTATCCAAATACAGTAATTACTGAAAGAGAAAGATGCTCTGATTGAAATTTTGGAGCAACATGCTGTAGAGAATCAAGATGACCAAAGGAATTTGCTCACTCCTTTCACTTGGCAAAGGAATGACAACCCGACAACGGCCCAAGCGCCCCGGTCAAAGAAGAGGACTCGGGACCCATTAGTTTAGGTTTTTGTTTCTGCACTTTGTAATCTACTGTATTTCCATTTCTGTAATCCTTTGGAATTCAATAAAAAGGGGTTCCCCACTGTTTGATATTTGCAATCTAATTGTCGAAGTTTATTTTAATTAAACCTAAAAACAATTAATATAATCATTGCATTCATCATTCTCACATCGCGTATTCTCTTTACCTACGAATCTCACGTTTGTGTCTCGATTCTAGAGTCAAACTGTCTCATTCGTATAATACTCGGGCCAATCGTCAGAAAAAGATGGATGATCTTGAGGAAGAAAACAGAGAGTTGAAAGAAGAGATCGACGCTCTGAGAGAGGATATGAGAAAGCTTCGTAACGACATGCAAGCCATGGCAGAAGCTCAGCTACAAAGAACTGTGATCTCAGAGATCACCTCAACGCCCATCATAGAAAAGTATGATCCTAGGTATCAGATGCAGAAAGATCATCCTTGGGGCATGCCTGTTAACTATATCCCGGAAGGATATGTTCCGCCGATCATTGAAGATCAGGGAATCGCAACAGAAGCCGCTGGGCCTGAAGGTTACAAACTTCAGGAAAGCGAAGATGCTAGGGGCATACTGAAGACTCCTGAAGGTTACAAACTTCGGGAGGCGCCAAGACTTACTGCCATAGTCACGGTACCACCCCCTGTGGTGCACACTGTCCCGGAAGGACAGATTCCACCAACACCTTCTGGTAAGAAGGAAACTATGTTTGATAGAATGGATGAATTCCAGGAGCAGTTCTTGGAAATGCAGAAAGAGCTGCAAGCCATTCGCGGTCAGGATCTATTTGGAAAGGACGCCGCAGACCTCTGCTTGGTCCCCAATGTGAAAGTCCCGCACAAGTTCCAAGTGCCCGACTTTGAAAAATACAAGGGTAACTCTTGCCCTCAGAGCCATCTGGTGATGTACGCTCGGCGGATGTCAGCCCAGACGGAGAATCAGGACCTGCTGATTCACTACTTTCAGGATAGTTTAACCGGTGCCGCACTCAAATGGTACATGGGTTTAAACCGTACTACGATCAGTACATTCAGAGATCTTGGTACTGCCTTCGTCCAACAATACAAGTACAATTTGGACATGGCACCCGACAGAGATCAACTCAGATCAATGTCGCAAAAGGAAAAGGAAACCTTTAAGGAGTATGCTCAAAGGTGGCGTGAAATTGCCGCTCAAATTTGTCCACCTCTCGAGGAAAAAGAGATGACAAAGATCTTCTTAAAAACCTTAAGCTCATTTTACTATGACCGAATGGTTGCCAGTGCGCCCAGTGATTTCACCGAAATGGTCGGCATGGGTGTACGTCTTGAGGAAGCCGTCCGAGAAGGACGTTTGGTAAAAGACACTGGATCAACGAGCGGTACTAAAAAATACGGTAGTGCTCTCCCTAAGAAAAAAGAGCAAGATATTGGGAATATCTCTCTCGGAAAGAAAAGGCGACATTATCAGCTGGTAGCAGCTGTAACTCCTGCTATCAGCCCCGCGCCTGTTCCTATGTATCAACCTCAGGTTGCGCATAGCCAACCTGACCAACAAAGGACACATCAGCCTCTTCAGCAGGCTCGTCCCCCATATAACAACAACCGTACAACACGGCCACCAGGATTTGATCCTATACCCGTAACGTACGCAGAGTTGTTTCCGTTACTGCTAGCCAAGGGGCACATCCAGACTAAGTCTCCCCTTTCAGTTCCGGAAAATCCGCCTTTCTGGTTTAAGGTGGATCAAACATGCCCTTATCATCAAGGAGGTTCAGGGCATAACATTGAGACTTGCCTCAATTTCAAATCAGACGTGCAAAAGCTTGTTAGGAGCGGGCTCTTATCTTTCAAAGATATGAATCCTAATGTTCTCACGAACCCGCTGCCTCAACACGAGAAAGCTGCAGTCAATCTGATTGAGAAAGAGACTAACAATGTCTATCAAATTCACGATGTACTCTTATTGGGGACCAATCTGGTCAGGATGCATTGTAGACAGAGTGGATATGGCCATGTGCCACCTCATAATTATCACCAGTGTGATATCTGCTATAAAGATAACCAAGGATGTTCGGTAGTGCAAGCAGCTCTACAGGAACAAATGGATCTTGGATGGATCCAGGAGCACCGAGTTAGTGGAGTTAACATGGTCTCTACGAATTCTAACGTCATTCAAAACCACGACATCCGTGTGATGAATGTCAACTTGGTGGTGATGCACTCAAGGCAAAGCCGGTATCATAATCTGTCGCGGCACGATTACAGTTCCTGTCTGACTTGCTCGGTAAACAAACAGGGATGCTCTTTCATACAAGAGGCCCTCCAGCATCAGATGGATCTTGGATGGATCCAAGACTACCATGATAGGAACTCCTATCAAATCAACATGGTTCAGATCTTTGACATCCGCGTGATGAATACCAACCTGGTAGAGTTACATGCCGAGCAGGTCTGACTTGGATTCTTAATATCACATGACTATCAAAATTGTAAAGCGGGTTGCGAAAACGATCGAGGTTGTACCCTTGTCCAGGAGGCACTTCAGCACTTGTTAAATTACTGGTGGATGCCAATCTATATGGACGAAGATACTCAGCAGATTAGTATCAATAACAGGAATCCTACTCGTCGTCAAAGTCAGGATGTCCGATCAATGGAAGGTAACCTAGTGAGGTTACACTGTATTCAAAGTGGGCGTGGCCAGGTGCCACCACACAACTATGACAGTTGTAGCGTCTATTCGGAAAGTAACCAAGGGTGTTACCTTGTGAGAGCAGCTCTTCGGGGTCAGGTCGATCGTGGAGAAATTCGTCCATATCCAGGTTCAGGACCCATCATTTGGTCGCCGAACTACCTTGCCGATCAAGTTGAGGATGTTGTCACGATCTCTGGTCATCACAGGACCAGGGATGTTTTTTCCATCATCCCTCTACTTGACGAATCTAGAGTTCCCAACCAGGAACGGATCGAGATTACTTATGATGGTCAGAAAAATCAGAAGGTTCCCATAGTCATCTATCTACCGGGGCCACTACCGTATGAATTAGCTAAGGCAGTCCCTTACAAATACGGTGCAACAATAATCGAGAATGGAAAGGAAATTCCATTACCCTCCGTCGTGAATATTGCAGACATCAGTTATGTAACACAGAGCGGTCGAATCTTCAACCGAGGGGTTGGAGAATCCAACAAAGAAAAGGAACTTCAGGCGGAAATTCCTGATCCACCAGTCGGTCAATCTGGTAATCCCGACTTTTCAAAAGACAAAGATGAGATGCTAAAGCTCATCCAAAGGAGTGAATACAACATTGTTGATCAACTGTTACAGACTCCTTCAAAGATCTCGGTATTATCGCTGTTACTCAGTTCAGAAGCACACAGGGAGGCTCTACAGAAAGTCTTGGAGCAAGCCTTTGTGGAACAGGATATAACAATCAGACAGTTCGATAGCATTGTCTCTAACATCACTTCCTGCAATAATTTGGGATTTAGTGATGAGGAATTACCTGAAGAGGGTCGCCGTCATAACATGGCGCTCAACATTACAGTTAACTGCCAGGACGATGCTTTAGCCAACGTACTGGTAGACACAGGGTCAGCCCTGAATGTTATGCCGAAGTCCACTTTGATGTAATTATCATTTAAGGGCCCTCCGATGAGAGTCAGCGAGGTCATCGTCAAAGCATTCGACGGATCCAGAAAAACAGTTATCGGCGAAGTGGATCTTCCCATAACTATTGCTCCTCACACTTTCCAAATTACTTTCCAGGTCATGGACATCCGAGCAACATACAGTTGTTTATTAGGAAGACCTTGGATACATCAGGCTGGAGCGGTTACTTCAACCCTCCACCAAAAGCTAAAGTTCGTCCAGAACGGCCAACTCATCACGGTTTGTGGGGAACAAGCCTTGCTTGTGAGTAACTTATCATCATCTACTTGTGTGGAACCCGAGGAGGTTATTGGAACTCAGTTCCAAGCACTATCGGTGAGCAAGAATGATCAATCCAAAGAAGGAACTTCAATTTCTTCATACAAAGATGCTATCAAAGCGGTCGAGAGTACCGATACAAAAGGATGGGGACAGCTTGTCATTCCCACTGACAATAAAATAAAGAAGGGTCTTGGTTTTTCTGCAACCTGTACCCAGACAGCTGTCAACAATGAAAGTCTTCATCCCCTTCAAAACTTCTTCCACAGTGGAGGTTTTCTTCACCCAGTGTCTCAGACAGTTCATGCTATCAATGAGGAAGATCCCTCTGACACAGATGAAGAATGGAAGTCCTACCTTAACAAGGACGGCTATATGTCTCAGGAAGAGGTGCCTATGCCTTTTTGCTTTCCTACAGAAAGTCCGAGATTTATACCAAGATCAGATGTCGAAATGATCTACGGGGATTGTGATCCGGAAGGATGTCGTGCTCCACCAAATTCATTAGAGGAAGACACTCTGATGAAAGACAATTTTGACTATAACTACTATGGCCCAATGGATGGTCTGCCAATGTGGCAACCTTACCCAGGAAACTTGGGGCAAGAAAGTCAGCCGAGTAATGAAACTCAGCTGAGCGTCATTGAACAGAATACCTGTGTCCCCGCCATGTCATGGGATCAACACTCAGGTCATCCTGAAGCTACTCAACATTAAGATGAATTCGCAACATTTGCAGGACTAGAATTCATCAATTATGCTTTTCCCGAGGTCAACGTCATCGAGAGGGATGACTTCTCCAGTTCCAAAGAAGTTTGGGACACTTTGGGACAACCAAGTGGAAAATACAACTTTATGGTCAAGTACACTGCTCCCGAAAGCTCTCGTGTCAGGCTCGAAGACATCCAGTCAACTGGATGGGGAGATACAGCTGAGAGCACCAATGCTATGCAAAATGCACTAGAGGAATCCTCCTACGACAATTCTGCCTGGGAGACAGATTCCAACGATCCTGCTCCACCAAAAATCAGCGTCATTTCTGAAGACAAATCAAGGAAGGTGCCAGACTTTGTGATTCACCGAGGAGTTCGCCGCCAATGGGTTGCCGTCGAGGTTCCGAAGGTCGTTCGTCAGTCAAAGTAATTGCCATCTTTAACCTTTCACCCTGCCCAGGTGAAACGGATGTTTTGATAGGGCTCGTTTTCTGTAAATTTCCATCTTCGCTTTGCCTGAAGCGACAGAGTTTTGTTTTATAGGGCTGTAGTTTCAAGATTCGACTTGTTCATTAATAAAATAACGTCGTTCTGTAATTTCCACATTAATTGTTGTTTTCTCTTTTTGCTTTTTCAGAAAATGGTAATCCTAAAAAACAATTCAATCATAAAAACAAGCAGTAAAACAAATACACTGCACACACTTGCATTTTCTCTATCTCTTCTAAACACGAATCATCACGTCATGCAGATTGCTTGTTTTATACCCCGTTGAAACATACGATCCGATGCCTTCTTTCAACTTTGAGTTCTCGGTATTCGAGGCTGAAGAAGAAAATGACAATGAAATTCCAGAAGAGATCTCCCGACTACTCAGACAAGAGGAAAGGTCCATTGAACCTCACAAAGAGCCGTTGGAAACGGTAAACTTGGGTTCAGAAAAAGAGAGAAAAGAAATCAGGATCGGAGCACTACTTAGTCCAACTGCCAAAGAGAGTTTGATAAAGCTTCTCAAAGAATTCCCCGATGTATTCGCTTGGTCCTATCACGATATGCCAGGGTTGGATACCAGCATCGTGGAACATCACTTACCGTTGAGATCGGAATGTCCGCCAGTAAAGCAAAGGTTGAGACGCACTCACCCGGACATGGCCATCAAAATCAAAGAGGAGGTACAGAAACAGATCGACGCGGGTTTCCTCGCTACATCTGAATATCCTCAATGGTTAGCCAACATCGTACCCGTTCCCAAAAAAGACGGAAGGGTCAGAATGTGTGTTGATTACAGAGATCTGAATAAGGCTAGTCCAAAGGACGACTTTCCTTTACCACACATTGACATGCTGGTAGACAGTACAGCAAAGTTCAAAGTTTTTTCCTTCATGGATGGATTCTCGGGCTATAACCAAATCAAAATGGCGCCGAAAGACATGGAGAAAACTTCGTTCATTACCCCATGGGGTACCTTTTGTTACAAGGTAATGCAGTTCGGTTTGAAGAATGTCGGGGCAACCTATCAAAGGGCCATGACTACTCTGTTTCATGACATGATACATAAGGAAATCGAGGTATATGTCGATGATTTGATTACAAAATCGAGAACAGAGGATGAGCACGTTGAACATCTGTCAAAATTGTTCGAACGTCTAAGAAAATTCAAGCTCCGCTTGAATCCTAACAAGTGCACCTTCGGTGTCCGTTCGGGGAAACTACTAGGGTTCATCGTCAGCCAGAAAGGAATTGAAGTTGATCCTGACAAGGTCAAGGCCATTCATGAAATGCCTTCTCCGAAAACTGAAAAACAAGTCAGAGGATTCCTGGGACGTTTGAATTACATCTCCAGATTCATATTCCTTATGACCGCCACGTGTGCGCCGATTTTCAAATTACTCAAAAAGAACCAGGATTGCATTTGGTCAGAAGACTGCCAAACTGCCTTCGACAGTATCAAGGAATATCTGTTGAATCCGCCGATTCTATCACCTCCAGTGGAAGGGAGACCACTAATCATTTACCTCACAGTCTTGGAAGACTCAATGGGATGTGTACTTGGCCAACAAGACGAAACTAAAAGGAAAGAGTCTGCCATTTACTATCTAAGCAAGAAATTCACCGACTGCGAGACTCGGTACACAATGCTTGAGAAAACTTGTTGTGCTTTGGCTTGGGCAGCCAAACGTCTTCGCCAGTACATGATTCATCATACTACTTGGTTGGTCTCCGAAATGGATCCAATCAAGTACGTTTTCGAAAAACCTGCTCTCACGGGAAGGATTGCCCGTTGGCAGATGTTACTATCAGAATATGACATAGAGTACCACGCTCAGAAAGTCGTTAAAGGAAGTATTTTAGCCGATCATTTGGCTCATCAACCGATTGACGATCAAGAATCAATCGGGTTTGACTTCCCAGACGAAGATGTCATGTATCTAAAAATGAAAGATTGTGATGAACCGCTACCCAGTGAAGAGCCAGAACCAGGTTCCCAGTGGGGACTCATCTTTGACGGAGCAGTTAATCATTATGGAAATGGAATTGGGGCAATCATTGTTACCCCTCAGGGTTCCCACATTCCTTTCACTGCTAGACTTACGTTCAAATGTACGAACAACGAGGCCGAATACGAAGCATGTATCATGGGTCTCGAAGAAGCGATTGATTTAAGGATCAAAAACTTGGACGTATACGGCGATTCAGCCTTGGTTATCAACCAGATCACAGGAGATTGGAACACATACCAATCAGGATTAATTCCTTACAAAGACTATGCAAGAAGGTTGTTACCCTTCTTCAACAGAGTCGACTTTCATCACATCCCTCGTGATGAGAATCACATGGCTGATGCATTAGCCACTCTCTCTTCCATGATTAGTGTAGGTCGATGGAATGACATACCTAAGATCGACATAATGCGCCTTGAACGGCCCGCTTACATCTTCGCGATTGAAGCAGTCATAGACGACAGACCTTGGTATCACCATATCAAATGCTTCCTTCAGAAACAAGAGTACCCATCTGGGGCACTCAGAAAAGACAGGAAAACCCTCAGAAGATTGGCTGGAAACTTCTTCCTGAGCGGTGACACTCTTTATAAGAGAAATTTTGACATGGTCTTGCTCCGATGTGTCGACAGACCAGAAGCAGACATGCTCATGAAAGAAATTCATGAAGGATCCTTTGGCACTCATGCCAACGGACACACAATGGCGAGAAAAATTCTCAGGGCCGGGTATTATTGGTTGACCATGGAATTCGACTGCTACAAGTACATGAGGAGGTGTCACAAGTGTCAGATATACTCCGACAAAATCCATGTACCGCCATCACATCTCAAAGTTCTTTCTTCCCCGTGGCCTTTTTCCATATGGGGAATCGACATGATTGGTATGATTGAGCCCAAGGCTTCAAACGGACATCGGTTCATCCTGGTAGCCATTGACTATTTCACCAAGTGGGTCGAAGCAGCGTCATTCGCCAATGTAACCCGACAAGTGGTGGTCTGATTTATCAAAAACAATATCATCTGCCGTTATGGTGTTCCAAGCGAGATCATTACTGATAATGGATCTAACTTGAACAATAAAATGATGAAAGAGTTGTGTGCAGAGTTCAAGATCGAACACCATAACTCATCTCCCTACCGACCCAAGATGAACGGAGCGGTAGAAGCGGCTAACAAGAACATCAAGAAGATCGTTCAAAAGATGGTTGTAACCTATAAAGATTGGCACGAGATGCTACCCTTTGCTCTTCATGGTTATCGCACATCTGTCCGCACTTCAACAGGGGCTACCCCTTTCTCTCTAGTATATGGCATGGAGGCAGTTCTTCCCGTAGAAGTAGAGATCTCATCAATTCGGGTATTGATGGAAGCTCAGCTCACCGAAGCTGAATGGTGTCAAAGTCGACACGACGAACTGAACCTGATCGAAGAAAAGAGAATCACGGCACTATGCCACGGTCAGTTGTATCAACAGAGAATGAAGAAGGCGTTCGACAAAAAGGTCCGACCGCGTATCTTCAGAAAAGGAGACCTTGTGCTCAAGAAGATACAATCATTTCTCACTGATTCTCGGGGCAAATGGACCCCAAATTATGATGGCCCCTATGTGGTCACGAAAGCTTTCTCAGGCGGCGCCTTGAGACTTGCAACCATGGACGGAGAGGAATTTGCCTACCCCACGAATGTTGATGTAGTCAAGAAATACTTCGCCTAAACTAAAAAAAAAACGTCTTGGTGGATTGAAAACCTGAAAGGGCGGTCCAGGCAAAAGTTAGAGACATGAAAAGAATCATCCCGATGGATTGGAAATCTCATAGTACAATCCAGGAAAAAATTAGGGATAATGGCAAGTAACTATGTTCAACAGAGGCAAGTCCCTCAGCAGCAGTTACAGCATCATCTATCGGAGGAAATCTCCAGTCAAAGGTCATCTTCGACGGAAGCTCAGGATGTCCCGAATTCAAAGTTGGTAGAAGGATAGTGGTCGTTATGTTTCAACGTAGCCCTTTTCCCTGTAAATTACCGTTTTCTAACTTTGTATATACTCTTTGGAATCACGCGTTTGGCTGATCTCCATCTTATCAATAAAATTTGAGCCCTTGTGCTTTTGTTTGTAATTCTTGCTTGTTTTAGCTTTACAGAACGACGTTGTTTAAACTTAATCAGCGATTCTTGAAATAAAACAAAAATGAATTTACTTGTTAAAACTTTTTCTGCTTTTAAATTAAAGATGGCATTTCTTTTGACTGTTGAACATCAGAAGAACATCGATGGCTTCTCCTGAAGTAAGCGAACTTCGAAGTGCAGAATCAAAGTACTCCTTCTAAGCCAGTGCGCTTGAATGAAGGATCAACTGTTTCAGATGCGGTTTTCCCGTCTGATACCCTCGGCCGAGTTCTCATCTCCTAAGCCCGATCGACATAGCTCCCCGCGTGGACTATTTCTCCTAAGCAAGGTAGAATTACTATTTTGAATCAATGGTATTTCTTCGCCCCGCGATGGCCGAGTATCCAATTGTGTTCATCCATTAGTCTGTATGTCGCATCTGTTTTGTCAGCATATACATACGTACTTCATGCATTTTTGATTTGCATTTACATTTCATATTGCATCGTTATCACTCTAGCCGGTCTTGTCCCCTAGTGATAAACAGTTTTCTCAATCGAGTTTGTCAGTTCTTTCCTCGTCAGGAAGTGTTGCGTCTGCACAATCTCGCCACCAGTGTATCTTTAGATCAGAGTCGGCACTTAGCCACTTTGATAACTTGAACCTCTGAAAGATCAGAGAAAACTTTCAACAAATATCACTCTTCGCCATTGAAGATGATATCCTTGCTTTCCCGGATTAAGGAAGATCCCCAGAGAAAGCCTCTTAATCAGAGATTCGGCGGTACGGCAGTTTTTCTCTGAAAAAACCACTGATGAAAAGGTCATCGGCACCTCAAAATTGGATTCCATCATATGGCATTTCTCTGGAAAGATTCCGAGAAAAGTATGATGTAAGCCCCCAAATGAAAACAGTCTCTCAAGAGACTCGCTTTCCCCAGTAGAATCGACAAATGGCGTCTCCAAAACAGAGAAGTTTGTACAACTCTACAACTCAGACGACTGGGTTCCCCAGCAAGTCTGACATCAAAACTTTTTCCACTCAAATGGTATCTCCCCAGGAAAATTCGGCGAGAAATTTGAGAAAAGCCGCTATGAATAGCGTCCCTTGTCAAGAAAGTTTATTGACAAAAGAAACTAAGACCAGTTCCTTGGTAGGAAACCAGGATCGAGGGGAAGTTTAAATCAGAAACTAAGACCAGTTCCTTGGTAGGAAACCAGGATCGAGGGGAAGTTTATATCAGAAACTAAGACCAGTTCCTGGGTAGGAAACCAGGATCGAGGGGAAGTTTAAATCAGAAACTAAGACCAGTTCCTTGGTAGGAAACCAAGAACGAGGGGAGGTTTATTTCAAAAGAAAACTTAGACCAGTTCCTTGGCTGAAGACCAGGATCGAGGGGAAGTTTACCTTTTCTAAGCATCACCGCTTAGCTAAAGAAGATGAATGCGTAAGCTACCATTCATAACCACCATCAAAATTTTGGATATTCCGATATTTAATCCTCTTGCACCCCGAATGCCCGAATCCCTTCGTCATTCATACCTTCGGGTCCAAGAAGATTAAATAGGGGCATCTGTAATACCCCAAATTTTGACCACTTAGATTTCCCATCATTGTGAAAATCATCATCACAATATGGATGAACCATCATGCTTCATCAGTCTCCCCAAAGATGGGTGAGCATCCAATACAATCAAAATTAGGGTTTCAAGCCCTCTCTGAGTGCTTAGACAAAGGATCAATCAAGTAATGACATGATCTTCAACTTGTCTAATCTCTTAAACATCCACAATGGATCAAAAAGGACTCCCACTTCAAGGATTAAGCACAAGGCTGCTCCCTTCTAGGTGGATCAAGTCTCAAGATCGACAGTGTCACCAAATTAGGGTTTTGGTCGACCAGGGCCTCCAGATGGAAAATTTTCATCTGGGCACAAGCCAATGATCCAAAACATAACCTAATATACTCCATGGAACCTCATGGACCCAATCATCAAGTCAATTCTGCCTCAGGGGATGCATTCATAAAAAATCAGGAATTAGGGTTTCTTGACCTAATTCACCCCTAAGTTGACTTTTAGGGCAAATCATGAGCCAAGACCTCAAGAGATGGTTTGAGGGTCTCTAATACACCATATTGATCCATTTGGAACAATGGATTGATCCAAGAAGCTTGAGCAACAAGTTTCATTTTCATCTGCACCACAATTAGGGTTTTAAGGGAAAAAGTCAACTGTAACTTTGACTTTTGACCAGGACATGCTCCCAAACCCTAATACATGATTGAATACACCCCATGACACCCATGTAACATGTCCATCAAGTTTGATTTAGGTCAAGGACATGATTTCCTGAAGAATTGCACAGTTTGGAATTCATCTGATAAAAAGTCAACTGTGCACAAAAGTCAACTTTGACTTTTTGAGATTTTTCCCCAAAATGGATTTTTAACCCTAAAATGATGTTAATGTATGATTTGAATCATCATTCATCAAGAAAAATCAAGAAAAGTGAGATAACTTGTAAAAGGGGTAACCATAAAACTCAGAAATTTTTCTAAGTTAAAAATAAAGTGGCAAAGGTACCAACTTTGGAGGACCATAACTCCTAAACCACAAGGCCATTTTTTCTCATCCAAAGATGGATTTGTAGCCCTCATTATCACCTACAAAAACTTAAACTACAAGTCATTCCAATTCATTAAGGATTTTGAGTTATGGAGTGATCAAAGTGGCTGAAAAGTGAAAATGTCACTTTTTCCAACACTTAGTGAAATTTTCACTAAGTCAGAATTCTGCTTCACTTTTTGCCAAATGTAGGGGAATTTTTCACTTGGAATCAAAAGAGATCAAAACCAAACTTGTTCAAACAGTTGTTGTATCATGTAAGAGCTTTCCAAAATGGCCAAGAACATTGCCAAATTCAAACTACATCATGAGATACAACATTGGCAAGTTGCCTTGTTGAAATCTGTCAAGGCAAGGCAGAATTTGCATTTTGACTCAATTTACCAAAATCAGCCAATTGCAATTGCTCCAATCCACTTGGACACCTCAGAGGATTGAATCCAAAGGGGACAATCACTGAGCCAAGCCTCCAAGGTCCAAGGAACAAAGAATAACATGTTGAACCTAGAATGGCCAAAATAGGGACAAGACTTCAAATTTGGAATGAGGCATTCAATGGAACCATCAAGGTGGCATGGACTGACCCATTCTCATCTGAAATCAGTCAAGACTTATCCAAGACCAAGGGGACCAAAGCTCTGTGCCCTAACCTCTAGTCAATGGCTAGAGGAGACTTTCATTTCCATTGGCCAACATTGAGGAAACCTACTTACCAGCTGCCATGTACTATTCCTTGCAAAACAAACTTACTCTACTATAAATAGAGCTCAATTGTGGTCAGTTTAAGTACACCAAAGCCATCTAACAGATGCTTTCCTCAAAATCTCTTTCTCTTGGCAAAAATGCCTTTCTTAGCAAGGTAGCTATCGGGTTTTGAGTTTGAGAGCAATTCTGCACAAACCAATCACTCACACACCTCACATACATCACATATGAGCTGATCAAACACTCACATAACTTCTAAAACATCAATTTCATGAAATCACCAGCTGGTTGCTCAAATTTTCAAACAAGGTGCAGCTGAGGTACCACAAAATGATCCAGCCAATTTCAATCAAGTCCAACCATCCAAACACAATCCATAGGGTGTAGGGAAGCTGTTCAGATCATCACAACTTGTCTGTAACACCTCCAACTCAAAATCACATCTGAACTTGCTGTCACGACTTGGAGGTAAGCACATACTTGGTCATCTCTCAATCTATGCATATTTCCTCGCACAATAATTTGGCCATATGTTCATAATCATGCATGGAATGTTTTCCCTCAATTAATTGTATTGTTTGAATCGTGTATCAAAAATCCTAGCCTTCATGCAGAAATTAGGGTTCTTGAGGTTTCTTCGTGATTTCTTGTTGTATGTTTAATTTAAATGAAATTAAAGTACATAGACATGATCGTAAGGTTGAGACGAGCATAATGATATGTGGATTGCATGATATGGTTACGTATTCATGGAGATTGGATAGAAAACGCAAATCAGCCAAACCCAGAAAAACGCGCGTGTTCTTGGTGTTGTTCTTGGCGCCATTTTCATAAATTTGAATATTTGAATTTTGTGATTTTGTTTAATTGATTCAAAAATTAATTTCTCTTTGAGTTTTAATGATTTCGAGTTGATTCTTTTTTTAATAATTCACAAAAATGTTAAAATATTTTATTTTATCAAAAAATCCCAAAAATATTATTTATTTCATATAATTGATATTTTTGTAAAGAATTAATATTTTGATTGTTTTTGGCATTTTAAATATTTTTTCTACATTGATTTTGCAACTTTTAATGCTTTCTAATTATTTTGTAGGTCAATACTTAATTTTTGAAGCATTAATCCAAGATCACAATTTGTTTTCCATGTGTTAAACAATTTTTGATCATTTTAATTGAATTTTTATTCAATTAAATACATTTTGAAAACAAATTAGGGTTTTGGATTAATTCAACCCTCATAAATCTTTTTCAAAACACTTTGGGCCTCTAATAGAGTGTAAGACCCAATCCTTTTTTTTGACCAAATCATCTTTGGGCCTCACTTATTGTATAAGTCCCGATACCGTCAAAAAACAAACGGCGCGATCGTCGCCTTTTCAAAAATCATCTGGGCCTACCCTCGAGTAGTAAGACCCATTTATTTTTCTTCAAAACTCTTTGGGCCTCTTGAGAGAGTGTAAGACCCATCCCTCCTTGTACAAAAACTTTTTGGGCCTCACTCATTGTATAAGTCCCTCTGTACAAGTAAACGGCGCGATCGTCGCCCGTTTAAAAATAAAAACCATCTGGGCCTACCCTCGAGTAGTAAGACCCATTTCTCTTTTCTTTAAACCTTTTTGGGCCTCTTGAGAGAGTGTAAGACCCATCCCTTTGTACAGAAAACCATTTTGGGCCCCAGTCACTTGTATAAGTCCCTCTGTACAAATTCAAACAGTGTGCTCACTGATAAAACCCTGGGCCACTCCTTGAGCTGTAAGCCCCAGATCTTTCTTTTTCAAAGCACTTTCTCCTTTGATTTTGAATATACTGTTGTTTTCAATCTTTCTTTGTTGAACAACTAACCAAACAGCATGGAAGCACTACAACCGAGTAAGTGGTTATTGCTTTCATTTACTGCTTTCATATTATAAACTGTATTGTGGGGCTGCTCAGTGTAAGTCTCCTTTCATAAACTCATATCTACTGTGTAATAATAGTATAGATATTTCGAGTTTCCCCGGCAACTACGTCTAGAACTAGGTGACGCCGTTTCACTTATTCATAGAAATAGACGCCTAGATCCCCAATAGGAGCACCAGATACAGTCTTCTCTTCCGCTGTCCTCCTTAGAAATCGTCAAGAAATTCTATTCCCCAGAGATGAATTATTCTCGGTGAAACTTCTCTTGAATTTCTTCAAACCTCCGAATTGTTCAAACTCTCTTGAAAAGTTAAAAGTTGTTGGATAGTAAACCTCGCACGTTTACCAGTGGTTTTATCTTTAAAAGAGTTTTCTTGAACTTTTCTTTGGTTTGGGACCCACGGGCTTCTTAAAAGAATCGGCCTCCTCTTGGGCATCGTACAAGGACCCACAGGCTTCCTATAAGCAACCCGGCCTCCTCTTGGGCATTATTCAAGGACACTACGGCTTCTTAGAAGTATTCACAACCTCCTCTTAGGCTTCGTATAATGATCTCTTCCTTCGGGAATGATAGCCTCCTCTTGGGCTTCGTACAAGGACCCGTCGGCTTCTTAAAAATTTCCAGCCTCCTCTTGGGCTTCGTACAAATTGTCCCGACGACCTCCTAGAGGTATAGGAACAGAACCTAGTCATCTTCATAGAACAGTCCTTTCATTGAGTCTACTACTGTTTCTCGAAGCATAGTACAAAAGATAAAACTCTAGACACGGACAGTCTAACTTCCTTGAGTCTCAAAGACATTCTCAAGCACCCTTCGTTAAATAGGAAGGAAACCCGCAGACTCGGATAGTCTCAATACCCTTTGGATTTCCCGTTTCCTCAAAGAGAAGGAAATATCCCTGATCCTCAAATTAAATCCCTGAGTACAGTGTTACTCATATAAGAACTGATTTTCTCTTTTTAAAATCAGTATATTGGATCTTTCACTCATTGAGCCAAACAAACAATAGCCTCCATCTCGGGCTTCGTACGAGATACCAAAATTCTCCCCAGTGGAGTCAAAACAACCTTTTCGCCTCTCTCTCGGGCTTTGTACGAGATACAAAAACTCTCTCTTACTGAGTATAAAAGATTCTCCAACTGAGTCAACTCTTTGCTAGCCTCCTCTTAGGCTTTGTATAACGATATGCCCCACTGGGTCAAAAACTTTTAGCCTCTCTCTCGGCCTTTGTACGAGACACAAAATAGCCTCCTCTTAGGCTTTGTATAATGATTTTCCCTAGCGGAAACTAGCCTCCTCTTAGGCTTTGTATAATGATTTTCCTAGCGGAAATTAGCCTCCTCTTAGGCTTTGTATAAGAAAACCACTGGTTGATCCAATCGACCTTTTAGCATCAAAGTTGTGCCTCGTTCACAGTACACAAACATCAACAACTCCTTTCCCTTCATCTAATCGTTGTAAGCGGCAAGCCTCTGGATCATCTACATCCATGCCACTGTGCCTCTTTTAGCATGAGAAATTCCTAAGGAAAGATGGCATTGCTCTACACTGAGTTAAAGTCTTCTCCTTCAGGTTAAAACCCTTTCTTCAGAAATTATGGCATTGCTCGGATCCGCGTATCCCAGTTAAAGTAATTCTCCTTCTCCCCTCTTTAGAGATGACAAATTCTCTCTAAAGATCTTTCAGCTTCACGTCTTGGGCTTTGAACAAGACACAAATAGACCTTTTAGCTTCACATCTTGGGCTTTGAACAAGATACAAATCACCTTTCGCTCCACGTCTTGGGCTTTGAACAAGACACCAAAACACCCATTTCCTCCCATAGAATAGGAGGAACTACGAATGCTCTTATTTCCCTGTTTCGGTAAACGGGAATACGTAGGCATAAGATCGAAAGAAAAGATCTTAGCGAGCGCAATCAACAAAAAACCCAAATCCTATATCTCCATCAATCAAAAAGCAGTAATTCAAAAGCATCAGTCCTAAACATCCTAATCCTTATTCCCCACCAGAAACATTAAGCCCTAGAAAGAAAGAAACCTGTATTGGCGAAATACGAATAACCTGTACAAAGGCCCCCCCCACATTGATAGCATCCGTAACCTAACAGACCGTTGTTTAAACTCAGTATGCAAGCAGGGTTAATTGGAGACATCTATTTCCCTTCCTTATTCAGCTCACAATAGGATAAAAAATGAATCGACCTGTAGTTTAAAGCTCAAACCGCAGAGAACGACCAGCGCTTAAGAACCGCGTCCAAAATCGCTCGCTACAGTTAGGGCACAGGCTGCTGGTCCCCTTGGTCTTGGATAAGTCTTGACTGAATTCAGTTGAGAATGGCTCAGTCCATGCCACCTTGATGCTTCCATTGAATGCTTCAATCCAAAATTGGAGTCTTGTCCATATTTTGGGCAATTCTAGGTTTAGCATGCTATTTCTTGTTCCAAGGACTTTGGAGGCTTGGCTCAGTGATTGTCCCCTTTAGATTCAATCCTCAGATGTGTCCAAAGTGATGACAAGGCTTGGAATTGACTGATTTTGGCAAATCAACCAAAAGTGCAACATTTTGCCTTGCCTTGGCAGATTTCAGCAAGGCAACTTGCCAATGTCATATCTCATGGCTCAAGTTGAATTTGGTGATGTTCTTGGCCATTTTGGAAAGCCCTTACATGATACAACAACTGTTTGATCATATTTGGTTTTGATACTTTTGGGATCCAAGTGAAAAATCCCCCAACATTTGGAAAAAAGTAAGGCAGATTCTGACTTAGTGAAATTTTCACTAAGTGTTGGAACAAAGTGACTTTTCTTGATTTTGATCACTCCATAACTCAAAATCCATGAGGAATTTGGACATAGGTCAGTATGAAGCTTTTGTAGAGGGCAATGAGATCTACAAATCAAGCCTTGGATGGAAAAAAATGGCTTTGTGGTTTAGGAGTTATAATCCTCCAAAGTTGGTACCTTTGTCACTTTTTTCATAACTTAGAAAATTTTTCTAAGTTTTTATGGTTACCCCTTTTACAAGTTATCCCACTTTCTTTGATTTTTCTTGATGAATGATAATTCAAATCATACATAAACATCATTTTAGGGTTAAAAATCCATTTTTGTGAAAAATCTCAAAAAGTTAAAGTTGACTTTTGTGCACAGTTGACTTTTTATCCGATGAATTCCAAACTGTGCAATTCTTCAGGAAATCATGTCCTTGACCTAAATCAAACTTGATGGACATGTTCCATGGGTGGTATAGAGGATATTGAATCATGTCTTAGGGCTTGGGAGCATGTCCTGGTCAAAAGTCAAAGTTACAGTTGACTTTTCCCGCGAAACCCTAACTGTGGTTCAGATGAAATTGAAACTTGTTGCTCAAGCTTATTGGATCAATCCATTGTTCCAAATGGATCAATATGGCATATTGGAGATCCTCAAATCCTCTCTTGAGGTCTTAGTTCATAATTGGTCCCAAAAGTCAACTTAGGGGTGAATTAGGTCAAGAAACCCTAATTCCTGATTTTTTATGAATGCATCCCCTGAGGCAAGATTGACTGGATGATTGAGTTTATGAGGTTCCATGTAGCATATTAGGTTATGTTTTGGATATTTGGCTCATGCCCAGAGGAAAGTTTCCAACTGGAGGCCCTGGTCGACCAAAACCCTAATTTGGTGACACTGGCGATCTTGAGGCTTGATCCACCTAGAAGGGAGCATCCTTGTGCTTAATACTTGAAGTGGGAGTCCTTTTTTATCCTTTGTGTATGTTTGAGGGTGTAGACAAGTTGAAGATCATGTCATTCCTTGATTGATCCTTTGTCTAAAAGCTCTGAGAGTGCTTGAAACACTAATTTTGATAGAAGTGAATACTCACCCATCTTTGAGGAGACTGATGAGGCATAACGACACACTCATATTATGATGATGATTTGCACAGTAATGGGAAATCTTAGTGGTCAAAATTTGGGGTATGACAGGTAGTTGTAAACGGGGGTCATCCAACAATTGTTGTCGCCGATCACGTGTATGTTAAGGGTCGGGGAAGCCTTCTCGATGCTGGGTCGAGGTAGAACCTCTTGTATGACGGACATGTTTCCGCCTTTCTTCTTTGTACTGGCCAGTTTGGACAAAACATCTGCTCGGACATTGTGTTCGCGAGTGTTGTACCCCCAAATTTTACCCCTTAGATGCCATAACATCTTGCACTTGACATTTTGATTCAATCATCTATGCATTTTTAACTAACCATTTCATTTTGCAAGTTTGTTTCTTCTATGAAAAGCCAAGACTTATACAAAGAGGAAGACAAAGTCTCCTAAGCAAGGACAATTGAGGCTCCAAATGCAACTTGTGAGCTCACCTACAGTCAAGAGGTCTAGTCTAACAAAAATTCAAGTCATCTGGTTTTCATCAGCAAATAACTTGAGCCACAAGTTCACCCTGCCTCCAATTAGGGTTTTGCCAAGACAAGACAATCATGGCCTTTGATTTTGATCAAGATTTGTTCTCAAACCCTAGGACTTGGCTCCACATGATAGAAGACATCCCTGGAGACTATCATTGAGCCTTAGATATGATCAAAGAAGCAAGATCATCGGAGATCATTCAAGTGCCTTCACAGTTGAAATTAGGGTTTTGACTGAGGCCCTAACCTTTGAGATTTTGATCCAAATGAAGCATCCAAGTCCTCAATACATCATGACATGTCTCATTGATGAGTTAAGAAATCAAGTTTCAAGAAGTTTCTTGCAAAGGAAGCAAAGTTTGGTTCATGAAACTTTTCAAATGTGGAGATTTCACTACTTATGCCAAAATTGAAACAGTCATAGCTTTCAAACCACACACCCAAATTGAGTGACTCAAAGCTCAAATGGAAGCTCTTTCCATGATCGTCAAAACATATTAGAGGACCCTCTTTCAAAAAATGCATGGTTTTTGAGTTACAAGACTTGGAAGACAAATCACCCTTGAGGACTTGGTGAAATTTCAGCTTTTTCACCCTTATTTGCACACAACTTTAACCCGATTTTACATATGGTTCCATGCCTCAAATCAAAAATCTTTGAGCATGAAATTTGTAGAGGGCATTGAGGGCTTTCCAAAAAGTACTAGAACTCCTCAAACCATTGAGCGAGCTGGGAGTTTCGAAGCTTCAAAGTTGGAGGTTTCATTTCTTAAAACTCAAGAAACCAACTTTTGTGTAATGACTCAAACCCTTCTCTAATCACCAAATCTTCATGTTTCTGAGTTCTAATGATGGATCTAAACTTAATCCAAGCCTTTCCACGAAATTACAACTTGGTTTGCATTTAAATATTAGTTTATGTCATCTTTATGCAACTTGTACAAGAGAGAGAAACAAAGAACAATACATTGTTTATTCATAGAGCCTTGAACCAATCACTTCTCACCAGTTTGATCAGACCTAACCACATCAGCTAGCAGTGATCTTGGAAGATTTTTGGCTCAGCACATTATCTCACACGATGAAAAGGGCAGATTTGGCATAATGTGCAACTTTGGCCATGCTTTGAGTTCTTCACTTTTCCCTATAAATAGCAGGCTGTTTTCCTTCATGAGACACCAACAATAGTCACATACTTACTCTAAAACATCTTCTGAGTCCAAGCCTTACAAAGGGAGAAAAAGAGGAGGAACACTTAAGGAGGCTGTTGCTAGTTCAGCAAGGAAGAGTTAGCATACACTTGAGGGTGCAATGGACATATTCCACTTGGTAACTTTCCTTCTCCATTTCAAATTCATACTCATGTACATTGATATTGCCATTATGTCTTTGTTATGAATATTCATGTGTTGTTGTTTTGGTATTATTCCACTTGTTGTTCTTAATGTAGAAATAGAGTGTTCACAACCATGTGTTTAAGTTTGTGCTTAACTGTTTGTCCATGGTATACCAAAATAAAGTAAGGCAAATGTATGTGTTTTACTGATACATTGAGACGGTTCCCTGCATTACTGTAAGGCCTTAGTATCATGCCTGAGATATAATATAATGATGAATCCATTTGTACTACTCATTGACTGATTTTTGAGTTCATGTGACTCCATTGTTTGTTTGGCATTGCTAATACTTGGGTGCAAATGATGCTAACAAACATATGACTGTTTTGTTGGTGCATGGATGAATATTGCTTGAATGAGAACAGGTAGGATTTTTGAACTTAGTTCACTGCTGATAACTTGAGATGCTTGTATTTTTATGATTGTGAAACTGTCTTGAACTGCTTGCCCCTTTTTTTATGTTGATATGAATCAGAAATATGTCATGACTGTGTGGGATCTTGTTGGCAATAAGACATAATTGTGTATGAGTATGTTAATGATGTCATTATGCTACCTGTTTTGCATTCAAGTTTTGTGTATCCATGCTAGTCTTGGTTTGTTTGGAATATCTTGAAGGTGTGCTTAAGATCATGTAAATGACAGATTTTTGATCTATACTTGTTCCCTCACCTTGTTGGCATACGACTTCATGTGCAATGGTAATATAGCCCAAATCTTGTTTTGCTACTGTTATGGTGAATGTTGTTTCATTTTGTCTTTAATGGATCACATACCTATGTTCTGAAATATCACAGTTGCCATCATGCTCAAGTAGACTTTTCTTTATGTTCATGCTAAAATTTTAATGCTTAGGCTGCCTTAGAAATATTTGGCTCGGATCACTTGCCTTGGTTGATTTTTGCACATGACTGCATAGTTATCCTTTTGGCATTCCACTTTGAGTGACCATGTGCATACATATTAATGTCATGTAACCTGTTCTGTTACATCCTGAGCCTAGATTGATTATGTACATAGGACTGATGTGGGGAATTGCTAATCTTTTGAGGTTTTTGTCTGATGCCATGTACTCTGCCATTGCCTAATTGCCATTAGTTACTTTGATGCCATGGTTTGGTCTGAATTCATGCTAATGAGTTTAATACATGATATCTTTTTACTTTGAAAACCTATGCATGAGTTATTACTAGCACTACCAAAATTCCAAGATATGCATGTTAAGGTTTGTTTTTGTGCTCTGTCATGATTGTTCTTGCTGCTGTCATTTATGTTGGTTCTGTATCAAAATTCAAATGATAAAATGAGTATGAATCTTGTTGATGTATTTTTGAATATAACCTTTTGTTTGATCTAGAGTACTCTCCCTTTATGCTATGTTCTATCATGTGCAAGATTGTATGCTCTTAGTGTTTTGGGTGAGGCCTTGAGTTTCAATTCTAGTCTGCCATCATTGACAATCTTAGGACAAGGTAACTCTGAGTTTGTGCTAGTATGAAAGCTTTTGCACTGCCATGTTTAGAATTCCATGAGGTTGTTGTTCTCCTTACTGTTGTTATTACTTGGTTTTGGTACACGAATTTGGCCTCACGTTCTATTGCATTAATTAACAGTTGGAAATCCAAGTTTTCTTTGTCATTCCTGCTAACATTTGGTTTACTCTGTCTGCATCATCATATTGAGGCATGATTGAAATGTTGCTTTTCTGTGAGTATGCCATGAGTGTTTGATTAAGATGTATGTAGTTTTTGTCTTCATGTTGGAGTTTGAGTTCTGAATCCATTCTCGAAACTGACTATTATCAGTCAGGATTTATCAAGGTAAGAGCACTACATGAGTGTGTTTATCATGATCTTTGTTTTAGCTTATTTTGGAAAGTACTCTTGCTAGCCCCTCTTCACTTTGAACTGGCTTTTGTTTGTTGTCTTGGAGATTCCATTAGAGTTATCTTAGTGCAAGAAAGGATTTTGATTCACACTTGTTAGACGATGGCTATGGATCTAGAAGGGGGGGTTGAATAGATCCCTTGAGTTTTACACGCAAATGGTTTACAAAATTTATTTTTAAAAATTGTTTAACGGAAGCTACCACTGGATAGAACGTCTACAACGAACCTTCTACCAAAAGGATCGGATATGCGCGAATATATCACAGATGAGTATGGAAGAGAAAAAATTCAGTTTTGAATACTACACTTAATACACGTAATCAACAAAATATCACTTGGTTGATGTATATTTCAATCCAATGAAGTAAAGTGATAAGCAATTTAAAGCAATGTGTTCGAATTTTGCTTTGAAACAAATTATCAAACACCTAGTGTGCGTAAACACACTATGTGCAGAATTTCTATGGAGGGTAATGTACAGCTGCTCCAAAACATAATTCAAGGAATTGTATCAGTTAACAAAAACAATTTATCAGCATACAGTTACTCTACTACAGAAATTTCGATGACTTGTGACTTAACAAATTCGAACGAACTGAATTGTAAAAGAGTTAAGGAAAGAGAGAACAAACGCAATTTGATTAGGCAGTTCCCCAATCGTCCTCGCTTTGGGTACGTCTGCCCCCAACTCCACAAATGGAATTGAGATATATATATATATATATATATATAGTTGTTGCAAATTGTTTATTACAAGAGAAAACAATGAACATCCAAACCCTCGAACGTCTTCGATCGTTGATGCAGAATTTTCTCTTCCCTTGATTCAAGATGAATCAAGTGCTCCGAATATGGTTGATCCAATTACCGTCCCACGCTACTAAACTGAAAGAAACCACCGTTCTTCAGTTACCTTCACTCGGTCAATTGCGATCTACCAAGAATTCGAACCCAAACCTCCTTTCTACGATCCTCTGATTACAGCTACTAAATCGAACAATTGCGCTAATTTTCGGTTACCTTCGCCCAGTCGAATCCCTGTAGAAAGAACAGTTTGTGCAAAAACCCCCCAAAATCTATCCATTTCTTGGAGGACAAACCAACTGGTTTGATTCAAGAAACACCTGCCAAACTCTCAACCCAGAAGATGAAGATCACACTTCCTAAATTCTGAACGTTATCACTTCGATCAGTGGGCGACACAAACAAAGATGATTATGTGTGATTGTTTGTTTACTCAATGAAGAAGATGAAGATGAAGAGAGAAATGACATATATCTTTCACGTTTCTTGTTCTTAATAAAAAGGATGACCAAAACTGTTTATATAAAAAAAAATGACCAACAAAAATAATAACAGAAAAATAACAGAAAAGAAATTAAGTGAAAAATGCAGAATTTTTGAAGTCATGCGTCGACCCCCAACCTTCATGCGTCGACGCATAAAAGAAGACTTTAGTGTCCATTGAATTGTGCGTTTTCCCGCAGGTTTTGGAGGTTAGCGCATGAAATTGGGGGTTAGCGCATGGACTGGAAGGCTCAGCGCATGAAGTGCAATTTTTCAGGAAATTCAATTTTTCTGAGCATTTTCACCAGACCAAGATCAGAAACACATACTAGACACAACTAAAACGATAGTGGACATTTATTTTTGGAGAGGACAAGATCCTATGCATCTAGACACATGAACGATAATGGTTAGACGCTATATGCCCGACACGTGAAGTGATACCGCTCAAATTACAATCTAATATGTTTGTTTACATCATTAAAACGAGGTAGCTAGAAGAATATCCCTCACATACTCCCCCTTTTTGATGATGGCAACACTTTCTTAGTTGTCACGAGATATGTAATTTGAGAGTGAACAAAGCTCCCCCTGTCTTTGACATCTGGTTAATAAAATTTCTGCTTGTTATTCTTCTCCCCCTTTGACAACATCAAAAAGAAGAAAAGACGGTGGTCAAAATAACGCACTATAATACGTAGTGGATCATCATATATTTGCAACAACCAAACATTAACATGCATCCACATATGATACCGCTAATGTAAACTTAGGAATGATTAAATAAGGAACAAAAACATATAAGCAAAACATTCACTCCGGAAGAGTTTAAACAAACGGAAGCACGCGTCAAAGTAAAGCAACAGAGAAAAAGAAAAAACAACCAAACCACAAAACATAAATGCAAACACAAATGAAACATAATGCCCTAAGCTCTATGGTCTTCTCCCCCTAAACGGATGTCCTCTTCCCCTATAGTGTTGGCTTGGAGGTGGAAGGTCCTCTAGATGTAGGTTGCGCTGTTTAGGTTTCCAAGACTATTTTCCAGGTTCTGGTTTTGTTGAGTCAAGTTGCCATCCATCTGATTGAAACGATTCATAGCGAAGTTAGCAAAATTGTTGAAGTTGGTAATGTGAGATGAGACTTGATCAGACAGATTGGTGAACCGTTCTTCCTGAGCAGAGTAGCGAGTATCTTGCAGAGCTTGAAATTCTTGATGCTGAAGAGTCAATTCGTTCAACCTAACCAAAATTTCTTCAGAACCCTGCTGATCATGCTGAGACGGTGGAGTTGGAGGAGCAGAGTTTTCAGGTTGATGCCATTCATAATCCTCACCATAGGTTGGAGGCACATAGGTGCTTCCACGCACAGTCCAACAATTTTGTTGCCACTGACCCCAGCCCTGATTTTTAGAAGTTTCTTCAGGTTGATAGCCCATCCATGCCTCATTGTCCTCTTCTTGCATAACCACATTTTCTTGCATAACCACATCTTCTTGCATGCCCATATCTTCATCATTAACAGCTTGATTTGCATTTTCTGGAATGCCCTCATCATCACTTCCTTCAAGGTGAACCGGTTCATCATGTTCAGGATGGGTGGATCTTGGTCGATAAAAGAACTTGTTCTCACGTGAATGCCAAAAGTAACCCATCATGGAAAGGGTTTTGGCAAGAAATTGTTGTTCAGCGGTAATATGAATGTGACAAATCTGCGGAATAGGAACATCAAAGTGATTCAAAATGTTTGCAACAACAGATGCATAACCAAGTGCCCGAAATTTGTTGAAGATGCGAGTAACGAACATCCTATAAGTAAAATAATAAGGCCAGTTAATTTTGATCTTATTCTTGAGAATATAGATGAGGTGAACCTCTGCCTGCTCAACTCTTGAGTATCCTCCTTTCTTAGGCCTCAAGATGCGAGCAACAATCCACTGAAGAATACGGTCTTTGAATTCTAGATGGTCGGTAGTGACACTTTTAGGAAATAATTCACTTGCCACAAAATCATCTGAATACGGTTCCTGCAACATCGAATTCAGAGCAGTTTTGAACTCATAGTTTTGAACAAAGGTTTTATCAGTAACCTTTGGGAGAGTGTCATCAGTATCTAATACAAAAAGTGTAGACCATACATCATTGGTCACTTCAAATTCTGTATTATTCATAGAGAATTTAAATTCAGCCCCATGAAATTTGCCCTTGATCCCACAATAGAACAACTGAGTCAAATCTTCACTATACTTATCATCACATTCTACAAATTCACTAAGATTTTGAAAATTTATAAGTTCATAAATCTCAGGAATGTGAAAATCTGGACCCATCAGAGGATAAAACCCATGTTGTCTTATAACAGCCCGGTTAGAAAATAGTTCCTCAAAAGGAGTAGTTAGCCTTTCAGAAATTAAAGACTTAAAGGTTACCCATTGTGAAGATGATGTTCTGGTTGGTGCTGGTTGTGAAGATGAGCCTCTTGTTCCCCTTCTACTAGGATTTCTTCTTGAAGCCATGGTTGAAGAAGAGTTAGAAAAAGATGATGACACTTAATTTTCGCTGAGAGTGAAGAGGAGATATGTGCAGCCCTTAGAAAAACCTTGTAGCAGTAATATAGAAGATTTTCTCTTGATGGGTTTTTTATTTTTAGGGTTTTGATGAAGATTTAGTGGAGAGTAATTGTTATTGATGAGGTTTAATGGAGGAGGATAGGGAGAGATTGACCACAAAGTCTAATAAGATGACATGCAATAACCATAGATTAATGTGCAATGAGAATATGTAGGGAAAATGAACAACACTAGGTCGGCGCACACGTCCCAGTAAAGAAGGGAGTTTGAACGGTCGAGTTATGCGTCGACCTATGAATCTGTGCGTCGGTGCATGATTCTTAAATTTTCTTTAAAAAGTTGAACATGTGGTTATGCGCTATCCCGAAAATTTACTAGGCCAGCGCATGAATCTATGCGTCGACACATGAACATACAGAAGTGAAATTTTGCAAATTTTTAAGTTCCAACCAGATAAATAGACATATACACATACAGAACAAAACATCCACATGAACGATAAGTGCTCAAAATGCAATAAACATCAAGATTAGAGTAATTAATATGGCACAAAATATTGATAAACATCTATAAATCGGAACGATATTACCTTGATCATCATGACGATAAGATCCCTCACATATGGCTAAATATCTCTTTGCATTGTTAGTTAAAAGAATAAACAAGCATATATATATATATGTGAAGATCACTACTCTAAAGGATTATTAAGCACGATCCGAGATATCAAGAATGCCAAGTTCCCTACGGATGTGAAAGAAAGGCTTTGTAGCTAATGGTTTTGTGAAAATATCAGCAAGTTGATTCTTAGTGTCAACATGCTCAAAAATAACATCACCTTTCTCTACATGATCCCTAAGATAATGATGGCATTTTCGATATGCTTGGTGCGTGAATGTAGTACAGGGTTCTTAGTTAGATTAATCGCACTAGTGTTATCGCACAAAATTGGAATACGTTCAAGTTTTAAGTTGAAATCAAGTAATTGTTGTTTAAGCCATAAGACTTGAGCACAACAACTACCGGCGGCAACGTATTCCGCCTCGGCTGTTGACAAAGCAATGGAAACCTATTTCTTGCTGTGCCAACTCACCAAGGAATTTGCGAAAAAGTGACACGTGCCACTAGTACTTTTCCTATCCAACTTGCATCCGGCAAAGTCGGAATCGGAGTAGCCAACTAAGGAACAAACACTACCTTTGGAATACCACAGCCCATACTTTGGAGTGCCAGAGAGGTATCGAAGTATGCGCTTAACTGCCTTTAGGTGGGATTCCTTGGGATGTGCCTGATACCTCGCACACATGCATACACTAAACATTATATTGGGACGTGATGCGGTAAGATAAAGAAGAGACCCTATCATACCTCAATACTTCTTTACCTCAACATCCTTACCCTTTTCGTCACAATCAAGATTAGCACTTGTAGGCATAGGAGTATCTATTGCTTTGCAGTTCAGCATGTCAAAACGTTTTAGTAACTCAAGACAATATTTTGTTTGACTCACGAATGTGCCCTCTTCAAGTTGTTTGATTTGCAATCCGAGGAAATAGTTGAGCTCCCCCATCATGCTCATTTCAAACTCCCCCTGCATCAAACTAGAAAACTCCTTGACCAAGGTCATGTTAGTAGACCCAAATATGATATCGTCAACATAAATTTGTACCAAAATTAAGTGTTTTCCTTGACGTTTAATAAAGAGGGTTGTGTCAACCTTTCCTCTTGAATACCCTTAATCTAGTAGAAATTTGCTTAGACGTTCATACCAAGCCCTAGGGGCTTGTTTAAGTCCGTACAGAGCTCGTTTAAGTTTATAGACATGATCAAGATATTCATGGGATTCAAAACCCGGAGGTTGGGCTACATAAACCTCTTCATTTATGTATCCGTTAAGGAACGCACTTTTAACATCCATTTTGAATAATTTAAAGTTCTTTGTGCAAGCATAGGCAAGTAGAAGGCGTATGGCCTCGAGTCGGGCAACCGGCGCATAAGTTTCCTCATAGTCGATTCCTTCCTCTTGGTTATAGCCTTGCACTACAAGCCTAGCTTTGTTATGCGTTATTACTCCATTTTCATCAAGTTTATTCCTAAACACCCATCAGGTGCCAATTACTCGATGATCTTGCGGAGGGGGGACAAGGTCCCAAACCTCATTTCTCCAGAATTGATTTAGTTCATCTTGCATTGATAGAAACCAATGCTCATCGAGTAACGCATCCTTAGCGTTTTTAGGTTCAACTTGGGAAACAAAAGCAGAGTAATAACAAAAGTTACTAAGTTTAAAGCGAGTAGTTACTCCCTTAGAGATATCACCAAGAATGTTGTCAATTGGATGGTCTTTTGAAGACTTCCAAGCTGGAGGAACTTCATCTTTATCAGCATGATGATCATCCTCACTTTTCACTGGTTGGTGATCCTTTTCCTCCTCAATACGCATTGCTTCAGGCTGATCAATTCCCTTATCAGTGTCCTTGAGTATGTCTTCAGTAGGTACACCTGCACCATGAAAAGAACTACCTTCTCCGACATTTCTCGGATAAGACTCGTCAAAAGTAACATGAACTGACTCTTTAACTATGCGTAACCTCTTATTATAAATTCTATATGCTTTACTTGACTGAGAGTATCCAAGAAAAATACCCTCGTCGGCCTTGGCATCAAATTTACCAAGAGTCTCTTTCCCATTGTTTAACACAAAGCATTTGCAACCAAATACATGAAGGTGAGAGATGTTTGGCTTACGCCCTTTTAAAAGCTTATACGGTGTCTTGTTTAGAATAGGCCGGATGAGCACCCTATTCAAAACATAACAAGCCGTACTTATGGCGTCGGCCCAAAAGTATTTTGGTAATCCACCATCATTGATCATAGTCCTTCCAAGTTATTCCAAAACTCTATTTTTATGTTCCACTACCCCATTTTGTTGAGGGGTACGTGGTGCAGAAAAATTATGATCAATTCCGTTGGAATCACAAAATGCTTCAAATAAATGATTTTCAAACTCACCCCCATGTTCACTTATAATTGACCTAATGTTTGTGTTTAACTAGTTCTGAGATAACTTAGCAAATCGTTCAAAGGCCGAAAAGGTATCACTCTTATTTGCTAAGAAAATTGTCCAGCAAAAGCTAGAAAAATCATCGACTATAACAAGCCCATAATAGTTACCACCTAGACTTTTAACCCTAGATGGTCCAAAGAGGTCCATATGGAGAAGCTCAAGGGGTCTCATAGTTGAAACGATGTTTTTAGATTTGAATGAGATCCTTGTTTGCTTCCCCATTTGACACGCATCACAAAGGTGATCCTTTGTGAATTTAATTTTGGGCAAACCGATGACTAGGTCTTTAGAGACAATTTTGTTAAGCAAATCAAAGTTGATGTGAGCCAACCGTCTATGCCACAACCATGAATCTTCATTCATAGCGACTAGACACTTGTCTCTATTCAACGATACCTCATTTAAGTCTAGCATGTAGACGTTGTTCACCCTCAAGCCCTTAAACACATTCTTTTTGTCGCTATCTTCAACTATGCAACAATTCTTTGAAAAAGATACTTTATAATTCTTGTCATATAGTTGACTAATGCTTAAAAGGTTGTGTCTAAGGCCTTCCACAACCAGCACATCAGAGATAGTAGTAGATGAGGGGTTACCTACACTACCTTTACCGAGAATCTGTCCCTTGTTGTTATCTCCGTAGGTGACAAACCCCTTTTTCTTCGCCACAAAGTCGATAAAAAGAGATATGTCTCCGGTCATGTGTCTCGAGCAGCCACTATCCAGAACCCATCTTCTTTTGGTGGTCTCAAGACGTTGTACCTACAAAAACAATCAAGGGAGAGTAGGTACCCAATTCTCATTGGGTCCTTTAAGGTGATTGAAACCAAGACCGCACTTGGGCAACCATTGGTAGATGCCTTTCGGAACAAGAAACCTTCTGAAGCGGCATTTCGCAATACTATGACCAGGCTTACAACAGTAAAGACAATTACGGTTCATTTGGAATTTACTTTTGCAATCACTATCTCGAATCACATAGGTATACTTTTGATATGGATTATTCATGCTCTCACAAAAATGTGATCGATCAATAGCAAATGTAACTTTTGGCTTAAGAGCCTTGTCCAATTTGGCCTTGAGGGTTCTCACCTCTCGTTGCCAAATATGACAAGTGTCACAGCCCCAATTGAACCAAGAGGTAGGATCCTTTTCAACCTTGGCTTATGATGTGTCCACTATAGAGTTTTTGAGAGCTTCCAATTCCTTTTCGGAATCGGAAACCTTCTTCTCCAAATACGTGAAAATCCTTTTATTTGAGGCTAAGCGTTGAAATGCTTCCTTAGCCTCATAGTGTAACATGTCAAAAGCCTTTCGTAACTCTAAATGAGACATAGTATTAACATGATCATATTTAGAATGCTTTACCTCTTTTGCTTTGTTGTGGCGTGCCATAAGACAAAAGTTAATGGATTCACTTTCGTCACTTGAGGAATCATCTTTCTCCGACTCACTATCGCTTTCCCAAGCGATGTATGCTCGTCGAGACTTATTGGACTTTTTTTTTAGCGACTCTTGTCATTATCCTTATCTTTATCTTTCTTTAGAGATGGACAATCCGACTTGTAGTGCCCGGATTTTCCACAGTTGTAGCACGTACCTTTTACCTTGCCATTTTTATTTCCTTCACTTCTAGATTGCTTCCTAAACTTGACTAGATTTCTATCCGAGTGTTGAATATCGTTCTTACGAACATATCTATTGTATCTCTTCACAAATAAGCCCATATCATCACCGGATTCTTCATCTTTGTCATTATTGGTTTCATCATCACTTAGCTCTTGATGTGTGGACTTTGAACAAGAAGCCTTAAGAGCTATCGACTTCTTCTCTGTATCTTTTGCCTTCTCTTTCTTGATACTCTTTTCATGTTTATCCAAACTAATTAGCACTTGCTCATGCTCATCGAGTTTACCAAAGAGTGTTGTGAGGTCTAGTGTAGCAAGATCATTGGCCTCCTTGATAGCGGTGACCTTCGGTTGCCATTCCCTGTTAAGAAACCTCAAAATTTTGTTAGTAGAAACCTCATTTGGAATTGGTTTACCAAGAACATGCAGTTTGTTGATAATGTGAGTGAATCGTTTTTACATATCCGCAATGGTTTCCCTTGCTTCATGTAAAACAAATCGAACTCTTGCGTTAGTGTATTAATACGAGCCAACTTAACAACATTAGTTCCTTCGTGGGCTACTTGTAAAGCATCCCACATGGCTTTGGCCGTTTGACAATGGGAGACTCGATAATACTCATTGACTCCCAAGGAGGAGATGATCATATTACGAGCCTTCCAATCATAGCTGTACTTTTTCTCGTCCTCCTCATTCCATTGAGCTTCGAGTTTAGGAACGACAACGCCTTCGGCGTTAGTCATAGTAATTTCCATGGGACCGTTTAAAATAACGTTCCAAACCTTTCGATCTAAGGAATTAATATGGACGCGCATACAATCCTTCCAGTAGCTATAGTTTTCGCCTGTAAAAACTGGAGCTCTATTATAAGCCCCTTAAGTCCTTTCACCATGATCCAAGAAGTTTTACCGAAGCACCAGAATTAACCAGGCTCTGATACCACTTGTTAGACGATGGCTATGGATCTAGAAGGGGGGTTGAATAGATCCCTTGAGTTTTACACGCAAATGGTTTACAAAATTTATTTTTAAAAATTGTTTAACGGAAGCTACCACTAGATAGAATGTCTACATCATTAAAACAAGGTAGCTAAAAGAATATCCCTCACAACACTGCCTCTTTTAGATATTGTCGATTTGAGTTTGAGAGAGGATGATGAGGGCTTGCTGCATACTTGCTGCAGCTTTGCCATGAGTTCAGTTCTTTTGGTCTCTTTTTAGACGCGTGGGGGTTTAAGTAATTAAGGGGTTGGCTCATACATTGGATGTATGGCCACCCCAGTGGTAAGGACACACGCGCATTTACTACAAGGACTGGGGTTCAAATCCCCCTCGCCCCAGTCCTTTTGCTTTAATTTTCCAAAACAACTTTGTTTCACATATTTTGGTTTTGTTTCCATACAATGTTAAGACGCGCGCAATGGATGGTTTGGTAATGGTTTTGAGCTGCATCCATCAGGTCACGGGTTCAATACCCATGGGGAGCATTTCCCCTAATTTTTATCACATGTTATTTTGTGCTTTTTATGGTTTATGCCTTAATTGCAAAAATTCATAACTTGGTCATTTCTTACCCTTTTTTGCTCATTCTTTTTGCAAATAACTCTTTAAAATGTCTACTTTTTGAATATAAAAAGAAATTGGTAAAAGTAAATATTTTTGAGATACTTATTCATGTTGGAAATGGAAGTTACCATTAAAATCTGTCTGAAAATGCTTTTGGTCAGTTTTTGCACTAATCTTCCACCAGTGGAAGTTACCTTTAAAATCTGTCTGAAAATGCTTTTGGTCATTTTTTGTACTAATCTTCCACCAGTGGAAGTTACCTTTAAAATCTGTCTGAAAATGCTTTTGGTCAGTTTTTGCACTAATCTTCCACCAGTGGAAGTTACCTTTAAAATCTGTCTGAAAATGTTTTTGGTCAGTTTTTGCACTAATTTTCCACCAGTGGAAGTTACCTTTAAAATCTGTCTGAAAATGCTCTTGGTCAGTTTTTGCACTAATCTTCCACCAGTGGAAGTTACCTTTAAAATTTGTCAGAAGAAACCTTTGGTCAATATTTGTATCATTTATCATCTTCACCATTTATGTATTGATATCATGCTTGAATATCATCTTTGTCCATGATCACCCATATTGTTCATGTGTACTATAAGCTTTATCCCCAAGTGATGTGAGCTTCTCAAACTTCATCCTTCATCCCCCTTCAACACTTGTTTTTACAAGAGGTTGTCGTCCCAAATCCAAAGGAAAGTCTCTCTATTAACCTCAAATTCATAGATAGCTCATTACCCTTTTAACCTAGCCTTAGGTTTGGAGTCGGCGCACTCTACATAGGTGTCTTGTAGTCAGACCCTACTTTCCCGTGAACACTACATTCCCTTTTAACCTAGCCTTCCCAAGAGATAGCCATTAATCTCTTATAACTCTAAACCTTTCTTTAACTTTCGCAAGAGATAGCCATTAATCTCTTCTCCTTCATGATGGTCTAACCCTTCATAATCCCTTTACAAGAGATAGCCTTGAATCTCTTCTCTTAAACAATCAATCCTCACAAGCTTTGCTTTCAAGCTTTTCACCCTACTTTCCCTTGGAACCTTGACCACAGTCAAGAAGTTCCTTACCCCCATTGAGGGGAACTACGATCGCTCTGATTTCTCAAGTTCATCTTGAGAATACGTAGGCATAGGATTGCGAGATCCTAGCAAGCTATCTTTTTCTTTTTCCACCTTTTCTTTTTCTACCTTTTTTTCACCTTCTACTTTTCCTTTACCGTCCAATGCCTTTTTGGATTCTACCTTTCCTTTACATCCAATGCCTTCTTGGATTCCACCATTCATGCACCCTTTTACCACATTGAGGGGAACTACGAATGCTCTTATTCCATTCCCGTCAGGATACGTAGGCACGAGATGCGATGTCTTGGCGAGCATACTTAGTGTATATACGTCTAGGTTTGTTCCTTAGCACATTTACCCTAGCAAGCAAACAACAACATAACACAAATACTAACAAGAGGTTCCTGTAGAGTACTACAGATACTTAGGGTGCTAATACCTTCCCTTAGTATAACCAACCCCCGAACCTTAGATCTTTTAGTTGTGTCTCTACGTAGCGCACTTAGGGTTTTTTGGTCTATACCCTTTCCTTTGGATAAATCAAAGCTCGGTGGTGAATTCAAAGATGTGTGATGCACGTTAATTAATAGCTTGATATCTGATTCTCACCGCAACAGCGGGGAACATGTTTCACTTCTACCGTTGTAAACTTCACCATTTCCTTTTTGACCAGGGCTAACTATTCGGTTAGGTTGTCGTTTTTGGCTTGATATTCTCCTCGGACCTGGAGGGCCACGAGTTGTGAATCTGTGCAAATGACGACTTCTTCTGCGCCCAGGTCCTCGGCTAGACGTAATCCAGCGAGAAAGGATTCGTACTCATCCTGGTTGTTAGAGGTTAGGAAGGACAGGGTGAGCGACACTTCAACGATGATTCCTTCGTTGCTTTCCAGTATGATGCCCGCACCGCTTCCTACCGAGCCAGAGGCACCGTCCACGAAAATGGTCCATTTGTGCGCCTTGCTCGCGGGGGAGTCTGCGAACATCATTTCTGCGATGAAGTCGGCCAGAGCTTGGGCCTTGAGGGCTTTCCTGCTTTCATACTGGATGTCAAATTCAGAAAGTTCAAGCGACCACTTGAGCATTTGACCGGCCATGTCTGGTTGTCTGAGCAGCTGTTTTATGGGTTGATCTGTTCGAACCGCGATCGTGTGAGCTAGGAAGTAGTGCCTTAATCTTCTGGCCACGTTGATGAGGGCCAGAGCCACTTTCTCTATCTGTTGGTACCTTAACTCTGGTCCTTACAGTGCTTTGCTTATGAAATATATGGGCTTCTGCCCGTCAGGTGTCTCGCGGATAAGAGCGGCGCTTACCACTTTGGTTGCAACGACGAGGTACAGGTAAAAATTTTCGCCGTTGTCCGGACGAGGGAGGACGGGTGGCTCCGAGAGTGCCCGTTTCAGGTGAAGAAGAGCCTTGTCACATTCCTCAGTCCATTCGAATGCTGCCTCCTTGCGGAGGAGTTTGAAGAATGGTAAGGCGTGTTGGGCAGACTTGGCCTTGAAACGTGACAATGACGCGAGCATCCCGTTGAGAGACTGGATAGATTTCTTTGACTTGGGTGTTGGAAACTCGGAGAATGCTTGGCACTTATCGGGTTTGGCTTCGATTCCTCGTTCCGTTAAGTAGAAGCCGAGGAACTTGCCTGTCCGGACACCGAACATGTACTTCTCCGGGTTGAAACACATTTTGTATTTTCTGGCATGTTCGAAGACCTTCCTTAAATGGGCAGTGTGATCGGTTTCCTCGTGGGATTTTACGATCATGTCGTCCATATAGACTTCGAGCATGTCGCTTATCTCTCCCCGGAAGACCTTGTTCATCATTCTTTGATAGGTCGCGCCGACGTTCTTTAGGCCAAAGGGCATTACGTTGTAGTAATAGTTGCCCGATTCGGTCATGAAGGTCGTGTATTTTTTATCGCTCATTGCCATTGGAATTTGATTATAGCCCGATGTTGTATCCCAAATTTTACCCTCAGGTATTCTGACAATTTTCATATAATTTTAAGTCGGTCTCTGTTCTCGCATTTTTTTTGTAAGATATCTCAATCATGCATTTTTTAGATATAGTACTTAAAAAAAATTGGTTCATTCCCACTTAGTTTTATATAGTTTGTTTTTACCTTATTTTAAATACAATTTAACTTATTTGTAATTTTTAGTGTATCGGTAATTTATTTTAATTTTAATTTAACTTTAATTTCTAATATAATTTAGTGTTAATTTTAATTTTAGTTATAGTTAATTTAGTCTAAACTTTATTTTAGCTTTAATTTTCATTTTTTTGGCCTAGTTTTAATTAAGCTTAATCGTTAATTAGTTTAGTTTAATTAGTTTAGTATTAGAATTTTATTTTAATTCAGATCATTTTCATTTTTAGTTTAATTTTAATTTAATCCATTATTTTTTTAGTTTAATTTCAATTCTAACTTTACGTAAATCTTAGTTCATTTGGTAGGTTCTGTTTAATCTTTGTAGTTTGATTATATTTGGTTCACTTTATAAGTTACAACAACAAAAATCTGTCAAAAAAAAAGGGAAAGTCCCTGCGCTCCAACACTGCCAAGTCCTGATACACTCTGCATCACCCAAACCATCCTGCAGTTACACCAAAACAACATGTTACTTGTCTCCAAAAACTTTGATCATCTGCTGCAAAGAAGACCTTGCCTTGTGAATGTATATTCCACCGTACCAAGACACTGCCCTCATAAAACCGCTGCTGCCAAAGCTCCGAAAAAAACCAGCTTACTTCAAAATGTACCAAAACCTTGCCCATGATATCACACCAATCCACCCTTCTCTTCTCAACACCTCCATTAGCCACCATTTTGTTTCCATATACCACCTCAACTCACACACATACTGCTACCATATTTCCATATCTCTCCACTTCATATTTTAGACATAAACCAGCAACTCGGCGAGTTTACCACCACCGCTGCTCTTTCACAACCATTAACAACATCGTCGCCTTGCCGACATAACTCTCCATAACCTGCCATCTTCATATCATCACCTTCACCAACCGCTCATTTTCGTGCCGCGAAAAGTAAGAGAAATTGAGACACGAGTAGGAGCGAGAGAAGAAGTGAAAATCTGTTCTTCTTCTTCTTCACGTGTACATGTCGGTAACGATTCGGCATCTGTTTGTTATCCTTGGCCATGTTTGAGTTGCGCTGCTGTTGAAAGTCCATGGCTCGAGCTGCTGTTATGCTTCCTTGTCGTCATGTGGATGGTTAAGCTTTTCTTGGTGGGGAGCTGACCGTTGTTTTCGTTGAACAGAGTTTGAAGAAATCGGCTACGGCATAGCACGTTCACACTGTCGGTAACTTTTGAAACCTCACTTATCTTGCATATTACTGTTTCAAATTATAATATATGTATAGCATAGGTTTGCTTATTTTAAGTGTGTATAATATTATTGTTTTCAAGTTATATAATATAATACAATGTATATACACAATGTCGGTTTGTTTATGATGATGTTACCATTTTTTAAAGATATGTTTTGTTTAGTTTATTTTACTGGCAGTTTGAATCTTATTTTTTATATTTTAACCTTTTGTTTCGTTAGAAAATCCAATAATTCTTTTTTCTCTTTTCATTAGCTTTAAATGAAAAAATAATAAAAAACAATCTTTAATCATTTTTTTAATTCTAGTTTTAAGTAGTTATTTGTAAAAAATATTTAAAAAAAAATTTTTGTTTAATTATTTTCATTTTTAGTTTTTGTTAGTTGTTAAATAAAAATATATAAAAAATAATAAGAAAACTATTTTGTTTAATTATTAATTAACCTAAATATTTTTATTTATTATTGATTAATTAAATTATTGATTGATTGATGATATTTATTCATGGTACTTTTCCATTGTGAATTGATTACATGTCTTGATCCTTGTCTTGTATATATGTTGTCATTTGTTCATACTCTAATTTTGCCGTTTGCTCACTGTATAATATTTTCATATTTTGCTTGTTTGATTCCAAAGTAAAAGACCCTATAGTTGACTTTCATGTCATTTAGGATAGCCTTGTCCATCATTCCTTTTTTACCTAGCCGTAGGTATGGAGTCGCCGCACTCCACGTAGGTGTCTTGCTGTCAGACCCTACTTTCCCTTGGAACCTTGACCACAGTCAAGAGTTCCTCACCCCCATTGAGGGGAACTACGATTGCTCTGATTTCTCAAGTTCACCTTGAGAATACGTAGGCATAGGATTGCGAGATCCTAGCGAGCTACCTTTTTCTTTTTTCTACCTTTTTCTTTTTTCCACCTTTTCTTTTTTCATGTTTTTCCTTTACATCCAATGGCTTCTTGGATTCCACCTTTTTCCTTTACATCCAATGTCTTCTTGGATTCCACCATGTTCCCTTTACATCCGATGCCTTCTCGGATTTCACCTTTTCTTTTCTCACCCTTTTACCCCATTGAGGGGAACTACGAATGCTCTGATTCCATTCCCGTCAGGATACGTAGGTACGAGATGCGATGTCTTGGCGAGCATACTTAGTGTATATATCCCTAGGTCTTTACCTTAGCACATTTTCCTTAGCAAGCAAACTTTAGCATAACACAAACATAAACAAGAGGTTCCCGTAGAGTACTACGGATACTTAGGGTGATAATACCTTCCCTTTGTATAACCAACCCCCGAACCTAGATTCTCTTATTAGGGCTTTTGTTCTTTACCTTTTCCTTTGGATAAATCAAAGCTCGGTGGTGAATTTCAAAGATGTGTGGTTCAAGTTAATTAATAGCTTGATATCCGATTCTCACCGCAACAGAAATGGTGACTTCACTGGGGAAACACTCCCCTAAGAGGGTTAAGCCCACCTTGTTTGTCTTTGTGTTATTTATATGTTTGCTTGCTTGTATACTTGTATATTTTGTATATCTGTATATACCTGTTGTGCTTGGGCTTTTTCTGTGTGCAGGGTTGTTACTTTGAGTGGTGAGATAAGTCCTATACCCGGACTTGAGTGCACTTATTATAGGACGATGGTATATTCAAGGAGGGTTTGAGGGAGTCGATTCCTGAAAAAGTTGACTTGAGACACCATCACTCAGTTTAGGCCCTCTTGAGAGTCTAGTCATGTTGAGCGAGTCTATTCGTGAAAACGTGCTGCTCTCGACATAGGTGCCATCGATACTGAGAACCGTAGTTACCTTTAACCCCACTTGGCCTCTTAGGATGTAGTGCGGTGACCACGAGGGAGTCTATTTCTGAAATGGTTGTCACGCGATACTACACTCAGACGAGATTCTCTTGAGAATTTTATTGATTACCGAGTCATTCGGAAAGTCGATAAAATCCGAAAGATGGGTTGTTGACTCTAGGAACTTATTAGAACCCTGTTCTATGGATACAGTAACCCTAGTACACACCCCGTGGTTGGTTCTTTACCCAGACTCCATGTCGTAATCTCAAACCTTTGATCCTGTTGCATGTGTTTCGCTTCCTGTTTGCATTGCATTGCATATCATCTGCATCTTTGCATGATTCATTGCATACGTCTGTCTGTCCAGCTACTCATCTCCAGTTGTCTCTATATTCCAGAGTTTGCCTGTGAGTAGTCAAGCTGATTCCTCGACATCGATACAGAACTAGAGCTAAAATCAGATGCAGAATGTCAAGAACAACCCTCTGCCAGGGAAAGTGAAGCTTCAGTCGACTTCAGCTCAGCTACTTCTTGAAGACAGGACAACTCATCCTTGTGTTTAACTAGTCACTAGGCCTTGTTTCTTATTGTTTGCATCTTCCTTATTTTGTAATAGCTGTTTGCTTTCAACTATGTTTGTACTTTCAAAATTAATGAAATGAGCATTGTAACTTTTTGATTTAATTCATTTGTGTTTGCTATTTACTTTCATGCTTTCTTTTCAAAAAATAGTTTATCTCTTTTTCACTTTCTTTTTTATTATGCAAAGATTGGAGGGAGGATGATGAAAACAAAATACTCATAACTGCTGTTGGTATGCTTTCAAATCAAAACTTTGCTGACGATGTAAGGCATTGTTTCAATCCCCAAACATTAGAGACATAAGGAAGATAACCCCTCTTTAACCCCTTCGAGCCTTGAAGTAGGAGTTTCTTTTCTTTACAAATAAAAACCCGCAATTTTAACCTAGGGCAGGTAGTTCTCAGTTAACTGGATTGTGCATTCAATCACAAGAGTTTCATGCGATACGCCTTTCAACAAAAGGTTTCATTCACAAATTTTCCTTCGCACACAGCAAGCAAGTGTCAAAGATGTCTTTCAAGTCAAACGCCAATGATGGTTCGCCGTAATCATTAAGCCAGGCATTCACAACCTTTCAACTCCTCCAAATTAAATGAATAAATGAATAAATGTAGTACAAGTTGTTCCCAAAGTAATAAATGAAGAAGGGTCATCAAGAAATACTTACTCAAAGAAAGAGTCGAGTCCCTTTCGAGGAAAAAGCTAAGAAAGGTGTGAAGCTCATGACCTTACCTTATACAAAGAGAAGAAAGAACAAGCTTGTACGACAACCAAAAGTTGTAAGGAAGCAGTGTCTGCCATCTCAAGTCCATTGATTTTTGAACCATCATCATTACTATCATCAGTGCAATTCCTAACCTATGGGAATTCGAGTGCATAGTTTGAGTTAACTGAGCATAGGACTGAAGTTCATCACGTAGATTGGGTGGGTCACAAATAAACTTTGAGCCTTTATCCTTTGTTTCTTAAACCGTGAACCAGGCCACGTTATAACCCTCAAAAGACCTAATTGAAGCGAGGTTATTTTGAAAGCATACTACAGCAAGGTTGCGTAAACTGATTCCAAAAGATCTTTGCAGATCATCTATTTTGGGCATTACACCCTTTGCTTAAACTTTTCACTTTAATGTCTTGAACCACCGTGTTCTGACCAGTATCCCATATGCTTTGCATCTTTCAAAAATGATTTTGATTTCAAGAGTTGCATGAACTTTGCATTTACCATGTTTGTACAAATACTTTTGTTTGCAAACTAGCTTTCTTCTCAAGGAGTTTTCAAACAATTAAGAAACTTGGTTGGTGATCCAATCAGGGGCAAGTTCCTTCCATATCCTGTTGAGAATCAGTTCAAGATTTGTGGTTTAATGGCGACTTCTCAGAATTGGTTTATACAGAAGATTTTTCAAGACTCAGACTGGGGCAAGCTTTCCCGTGTACAGTAATTTAGTCATTTCCAGCATCAATCAGGTTGAAGCCATGATCAGGTCATCTACAACAGTCAGCTAATCTGGGGCAGTTTACTTGAAGAATCCCCAGGCAGCTCTTCATTCTTCCCACAAGGACCATCATTTGGATACCGTTTACTAGTGTGGTAGAGATGTGTTCAGCAATAGCATCTCTAGTCCCCAAGCAGAATGACAGTGATCTCCGTGTAGAGGAATCAGTCTTCCAGTCTTGTCTTCCCAAAGAGTCGAGTAGTGTCATCAGCATCGGCATTTCCATTTGATCATATATCATCTGCATAATTCATATACATATGCATAGCATGAGTGTTTCATCCTCATTTGCATTTCTCCCGAGGTCGTGTCGTTATCCGCGTCTCACCTTGTGGTCAAAGTCCGACTTACTTGGTGCCTACCAAACGTTACCTGTCCTTTGCATTCAGTGTCATTCCTAGATGTCTTTCTCGCTATCATTCGATACCATTCCTGAATATAGTGATTTATCTTTACTTTCTGTACCATTCCTGAAAGTTCACAGTCGTTCAATGCTGTCTTGGATATTGTGATTCCTTTTATCCAATGCTTTCGTGGATCTCTACTTTGTTCAAATTCGTCTAAAGCCATTATTTGATATTGTGATTGTACTTTTCATCCAAAGCCATTATTGGGTGACTGATTTCTTTGCATTCAATTCCTTTCTTGAATGTAGTCTTTGTTCACTTTATCTAAAGCCGGTATTAGATATTGTAATCTATACCTTTCATTCAAAGCCAATATTGGTTGTCCGGTTTCTCTACCATCTGATGCCTATCCAGATGTGTCTCTCTTTCTGATGTTTTTCAGATCGAGTCTTTGTTCACTTTATCTAAAGCCGGTATTAGATATTATGATCTATACCTTTCATTCAAAGCCAATATTGGATGTCCGGTTTCTCTACCATCTGATGCCTATCCATATGTGTCTCTCTTTCTGATGTTTTTCAGATCGAGTCTTTGTTCACTTTATCTAAAGTCGGTATTAGATATTGTGATCTATACCTTTCATTCAAAGCCAGTATTGGATGTCCGGTTTCTCTACCATCTGATGCCTATCCGGATGTATCTCTCTTTCTGATGTTTTTCAGATTGAGTCTTTGTTCACATTCGTCTAAAGCCATTATTAGATATTGTGATTTGTACCTTTCGTTCAAAGCCATTATTGGATGACTGGTTTCTTTGCATTCAATGCCATTCTTGAATGTAGTCTCTGTTCACTCATCTAAAGCCATTATTAGATGTTGTGATTTGTACCTTTCATTCAAAGCCATTATTGGATGACTGGTTTCTTTATCCAATGTTGTCTTGGATCCTTACTTTGCTCACTTTATCTAAAGCCATTATTAGATATTGTGATTTGTACCTTTCATTCAAAGCCATTATTGGATGTCTGGTGCCTTTATATCCAATGCCTTCTTGGATTTCACCTTTCATCTCATTCTTGTCTAATGTTTTCTCGGATATTATGAGTTTACCTTTCATTCAAAGCCATTATTGGATGACTGGTTTCTTCGCATCCAATGCTTTCTTGGATCTCTGCTTTGTTCATTTTTTATCTAAAGCCATTATTAGATATCGTGATTTATACCTTTCATTCAAAGTCATTATTGGATGACTGGTTTCTTTTGCCATCTGATGTTTTTCCGGATGTGTCTTTCTCTGTCTTTTCTGGTTTTTCTTGAAGATCCCGTTTGAACTCTTCAGTATAAGGAAATCCCAGAAAATCTTTTGTTGGTGTCTATCCTTTTATTCCAAATTGATCCCCAGTAGAGATCATGTCTTCTTTCTGGTTCCTTGCCCAGTAAAGAGTGTGCTTTTATTTTCCCCAGTGTTTCCTCAGAGTCTCCCCATTGAGTCTCTTATGTTGGTTAGTCTGTATCCCCATTGAGTTTTCCTCATGGATACTAACCTTATCCTTCCCCAGTAAGCTCACCTGTGGTGGATTGCCCTTCATCCTTGGTGATTTGTTTGTCTGCACCTTTGCATCTATCATAACATCATATCATCATACTAGAAGTTCATAGCATGTCAGCATTTGTTTATCTTTCTTTTGTCCATATCATTGCATGTCGGTGCATCTGAGGACAAAATTTTTGGTTATCTATATTTAAATACCTTCACCATAATTTCACGAGGACTATCATCACTCATGTCATCCGGTGAACGTATTTAAATAGGGGCAACTGTTGTACCCTAAATTTTACCCTCAGATATTCTGACATTTTTCATATAATTTTAAGTCGGTCTCTGCTCTCGCATTTTTTTTTGTAAGATATCTCAATCATGCATTTTTTAGATATAGTACTTAAAAAAAATTGGTTCATTCCCACTTAGTTTTATATAGTTTGTTTTTACCTTATTTTAAATACAATTTAACTTATTTGTAATTTTTAGTGTATCAGTAATTTATTTTAATTTTAATTTAACTTTAATTTCTAATATAATTTAGTGTTAATTTTAATTTTAGTTCTAATTAATTTAGTCTAAACTTTATTTTAGCTTTAATTTTCATTTTTTAGCCTAGTTTTAATTAAGCTTAATCATTAATTAGTTTAGTTTAATTAGTTTAGTATTAGAATTTTATTTTAATTCAGATCATTTTCATTTTCAGTTTAATTTTAATTTAATCCATTATTTTTTTAGTTTAATTTCAATTCTAACTTTACGTAAATCTTAGTTCATTTGGTAGGTTCTGTTTAATCTTTGTACTTTGATTATATTTGGTTCACTTTATAAGTTACAACAACAAAAATCAGTAAAAAAAAAAAAAGGAAAGTCCCTACGCTCCAACACTGCCAAGTCCTGATACACTCTGCATCACCCAAACCATCCTGCAGTTACACCAAAACAACATGTTACTTGTCTCCAAAAACTTTGACCATCTGCTGCAAAGAAGACCTTGCCTTGTGAATGTATATTCCACCATACCAAGACACTGCCCTCATAAAACCGCTGCTGCCAAAGTTCCGAAAAAAACCAGCTTACTTCAAAATGTACCAAAACCTTGACCATGATATCACACCAATCCACCCTTCTCTTCTCAACACCTCCATTAGCCACCATTTTGTTTCCATATACCACCTCAACTCACACACATACTGCTACCATATTTCCATATCTCTCCACTTCATATTTTAGACATAAACCAGCAACTCGGCGAGTTTACCACCACCGCTGCTCTTTCACAACCATTAACAACATCGTCGCCTTGCCGACATAACTCTCCATAACCTGCCATCTTCATATCATCACCTTCACCAACCGCTCATTTCCGTGCCGCGAAAAGTAAGAGAAATTGAGACACGAGTAGGAGCGAGAGAAGAAGTGAAAATCTATTCTTCTTCTTCTTCACGTGTACATGTCGGTAACGATTCGGCATCTGTTTGTTATCCTTGGCCATGTTTGAGTTTCCCTGCTGTTGAAAGTCCATGGCTCGAGCTACTGTTATGCTTCCTTGTCATCATGTGGATGGTTAAGCTTTTCTTGGTGGGGAGCTGACCGTTGTTTTCGTTGAACAGAGTTTGAAGAAACTGGCTACGGCATAGCACGTTCACACTGTCGGTAACTTTTGAAACCTCACTTATCTTGCATATTACTGTTTCAAATTATAATATATGTATAGTATAGGTTTGCTTATTTTTAGTGTGTATAATATTATTGTTTTCAAGTTATATAATATAATACATTGTATATACACAATGTCGGTTTGTTTATGATGATGTTACCATTTTTTAAAGATATGTTTTGTTTAGTTTATTTTACTGGCAGTTTGAATCTTATTTTTTTATATTTTAACCTTTTGTTTCGTTAGAAAATCCAATAATTCTTTTTTCTCTTTTCATTAGCTTTAAATGAAAAAATAATAAAAAACAATCTTTAATCATTTTTTTTAATTCTAGTTTTAAGTAGTTATTTGTAAAAAATATAAAAATAATTTTTTTTTTGTTTAATTATTTTCATTTTTAGTTTTTGTTAGTTGTTAAATAAAAATATATAAAAAATAATAAGAAAACTATTTTGTTTAATTATTAATTAACCTAAATATTTTTATTTATTATTGATTAATTAAATTATTAGTTAATCTTAATAAATATTTATATTTAAGTTAATTAATAATTTCTTGGTTGTCTGATTTTTATTTTTTTTGCAATTTGTTTGTTTCCATGTTTCGGGTCTGCTTTCCTTGTTTAATTTTTGATACTTGATTTTGATTGATTGATGATATTTATTCATGGTACTTTTCCATTGTGAATTGATTACATGTCTTGATCCTTGTCTTGTATATATGCTATCATTTGTTCATACTCTAATTTTGCCGTTTGCTCACTGTATAATATTTTCATATTTTGCCTGTTTGATTCCAAAGGAAAGGACCCTATAGTTGACTGTCATGTCATTTAGGATAGCCTTGTCCATCATTCCTTTTTTACCTAGCTGTAGGTATGGAGTCGTCGCACTCCACGTAGGTGTCTTGCTGTCAGACCCTACTTTCCCTTGGAACCTTGACCACAGTCAAGAGTTCCTCACCCCCATTGAGGGAAACTACGATTGCTCTGATTTCTCAAGTTCACCTTGAGAATACGTAGGCATAGGATTGCGAGATCCTAGCGAGCTACCTTTTTCTTTTTTCTACCTTTTTCTTTTTTCCACCTTTTCTTTTTTCATGTTTTTCCTTTACATCCAATGCCTTCTTGGATTCCACCTTTTTCCTTTACATCCAATACCTTCTTGGATTCCACCATGTTCCCTTTACATCCGATGCCTTCTCGAATTTCACCTTTTCTTTTCTCACCCTTTTACCCCATTGAGGGGAACTACGAATGCTCTGATTTCATTCCCGTCAGGATACGTAGGCACGAGATGCGATGTCTTGGCGAGCATACTTAGTGTATATATCCCTAGGTCTTTACCTTAGCACATTTTCCTTAGCAAGCAAACTTTAGCATAACATAAACATAAACAAGAGGTTCCCGTAGAGTACTACGGATACTTAGGGTGCTAATACCTTCCCTTTGTATAACCAACCCCCGAACCTAGATTCTCTTATTAGGGTTTTCGTTCTTTACCCTTTCCTTTGGATAAATCAAAGCTCGGTGGTGAATTTCAAAGATGTGTGATTCAAGTTAATTAATAGCTTGATATCCGATTCTCACTGCAACACCTGAGTAGGCGTCCATGAATGATAAAAGTTTAAAACTGGCAGAATTATCAACAAGTTTATCAATATTGGGGAGGGGATAGGCATCCTTCGGGCATGCCTTATTAAGATCGGTGTAGTCAATGCACATTCGCCATTTGCCATTAGATTTCTTTACAAGTACAACGTTGGACAGCCAAGTGGTGTACTTGGCCTCCGAGATAAATTTGGCCTCGAGGAGGTCCCTTACAGCTTTTTATGTAGCCTCCGTTTTCTCCGGAGACTGCTTTCTCCTACGTTGTGCTTGATCGAGCGTGGTCACCTTGTTAGAGCTTGTGTTGATTAGATGCTCGAATTTTCGTTTCACGGACCCCACCGTGACTTTATTGAAGCCCCCGCCCGAGATGACCATGGCGGAGGGGAATGTCTCAAACGGGCTGTGGGCCGTGAAGTAGGCATGGGGCGCTGAGCCCGTCCGGGACGTAGAAGTCTTCTGGTCGCGACTCGGCCATGGCGACCTGGATGCTGGCTTCTTCCGAGGAAGGTACTTATTCCTGTATCTTCTTGGACTCCTGGGCGTCTTGCCGAGGAGCGTCATTCTTCTTAGTGAAATGTTTCAGGTGGTCGTCCCTGATCAATATCTCGATAGCATCCTTCAAATGGATGTAGTCTTCGGTTGTGTGACCGTGACTCTTGTGGAAACGACAATACTTCGATTTGTCGGCGTTGGGTTTGGCCGGCAGTTGTTTGGGGAAGCGGACCTCTGCTTGCTTGAATTCCGAATTCGCACATTCGGAAAGTATCTTCTCCCTGGAGACGGTCAGGGGGGTATAGTTGTGGACCGCCCGGAGGGTCCCTTGCTGTCGCGGGAGTCCCGTAGACTGTCTTCGCGCTTCCTTTCGCCTCGACGAGATGTCGAGGCTTCTTCGCCTCTGGAGGCCCGAGCGTTCACCTGATGGCGTGACGCTCGGACGTTGCTGGCCGCAACCTTCTCTTCGTACTGAATGTGCGACTAGGATTTGAGGAGGAGGGCATCTAGGTTCCCCGGAGGTGCGAGGCCGACGACTTTAGAAAACTCTGAGCCCGGGCGGAGTCCTTGCTCGAGCAGAAACTTTTTCATCTCGTCCGTTGTAGGGACCTTTACTGCTTATTTGTTGAACCTCTCGATGTACGCGCGGAGAGGTTCGTCCTTTCCTTGGATTATGGCCCCGAGGGAGGCCTCAGTCTTGGGATGACGGCGAGAAGCTATGAAATGCCGTGAGAACATTCTGCCCAGTTGTCTCCATGAGGGAATAGATTCTTCGGGCAACTGCTTGTACCACGTCATCGCTCCTTTTCGGAGCGTGGTCGGAAATAACTGGCTCTTGATGGTGCCCCGGTCGCCGCGGTAGTCCAATAGCGCATCGATGTTCTCAATGTGCTCGTCGGGGTCAGTAGTCCCGTCGTATGTGCCCAGTGACGGGGGCTTCTCTAGGCCCTTAGGGAGACGGGTTGCCAAGATTTCCTGAGACAACGGGCCGCGAGGCTCATCATCGCTGCTGGAGCTGGTGAACGACGGGGACAGAAGGGTACGCTCGCGGCGGCGGTTCCTTCGGGGAGAAGGTGAGCGGTTCCTTCGGGGAGAAGGTGATCGGGCCCGACCTTTAGACTTGGCCGGGGGTGACTGCTCGTCCCTTCGGTCCTCTTGTGACCGGGAGAGTGCTGGTTACGCGGGGAAACTTGGTCAGGCTTCCGGACGGCGCGAGAGTCAGGTTCTTGGCGCAGAGCTGCGGGCTCCTTGATCGTCGTTGGTTCCTCCTCGGAGGAGGGGATCTTGGACGGTTGGACTCTTCTAGCGCCCTGATCCTTTCGTTCTGCTGTAGGATCAGGGTGTTGGTTTTGTTGATCGCCTCCAGGAGGGCCGCCACGGCCGGGTCGGCGTTGGGCGGAACAGGAATGGGTTGGATGTCCAGCGAAGGCTGATCGTTGTTGCGGTCAGCAGGGGTATGGGAAGGAGAAGTTGTGGCCCCGTCCCTCAGAAAACGGGCATCTCCGAGAAGAGATGACGGGCCGTCAATGTCAGTCTTGTTGACGGGGAAGACAGCGGGTTGGAGAGCACCTTTGGCGTGATCTTGAGAGGCCATGATGATGATGATCTTGGAAATTTGCTTTGATCTTCGGTTTCTGGGGAAAGAAATACGGGGAGAACAAGGTTTCCCACAGACGGCGCCACTGATCGTGAAGGATGGATCAGATCCTGTAGAAATGGGCCACCAAGTACATCTGAGATGCTGGGAGTATAGAGAGGAGAAGGGGGTGTACCTGCAAGGCACTCCGACGCTCAAGTAAGAAAGGGTCAGAGAAAAGGGGCAAGTATAAAGTATTAGTTCGTAGGGTGAATATTAGATACTTGTCCCTCTCAAGTGAAAGGGTTTATATAACGCCCCCAAGCGCGTGGCTAACGGTCCTATTTTCGGGGGGAAATAACCGTTTTCCCGAAGAATAGGTAACTGCCCAAAACTAGCCGTTATGTCGGGCAGGGTGCCCAACTAGCCGTTATATCGGGCATAAGCAGAGTTTCGGGCACATGCCCTCAGCTGTTCGGGGAGTGGAGAAGTCGTGCGTAACGGGCAACATTTTTGGGGAGGAGCGATGCAATCCTTGCCCGGCTGGAGGGGCAGAAAGGTAACTTTTGCCCGTTTGTGGATTGGACTTAGGCAATTGGGCCGTTCTGGAGCAGAAGTGGATTGGGCCATGCCTGGCCATTGGTCCAGTCCAGAACAGATACCATACACACATGTACTTTTTGACCAGTAAAGTGGCGCCCACCGTGGGGCCCCGATAAAATTAACATAGGCCACACCTTCTTCATTACAATCACCATACTCATTGATACCTCCATTCATATACCTAACGATCCCTAGTCATGGTTAACAGGAGATTTTCTTCCCTTACATCGGAGGATACAAGTGGTAGCGGTGATGCCAATGCTCTAGCGGAAATGTGTGCCACCATGGACAAACTACACCATCAGAATCAAACAATGAAGGATAATGTCCACAATATTAGACATCGTTAGCAAGAGTCCAATCCCCCATAGAAGATGAAAATGTTAGATCCCTAGCCACTCACAGAAGAGATATCGAAAATGCCTATCCCTGAAGGATTTAAACCTATTTCTCTTGCCATGTTTGATGGGCGTAGTGATCCTTATAAACATGTCGTTTCCATCAACACACAGATGACCGTCATTGGAGAATCTGACTTCCTAAAGTTCAAATTGTTGTCTGAAACCTTCAGGGATGCAACCTTGCGATGGTATATATGTATGGCCCAAGCCTTCATCGCCAGTTATCAAGAACTTCTAAAGAAGCTCTTACACTAGTTCACCGTCAGCCGTCATAGGAAAATGCCCACCATTAACCTGATCAACATACAACAGGATCCTTCAGAGTCATTAAGGAACTATCTCACCCAGTTCAATGAAGCAACGATTAAATTCGTTCCCCTAAACAAATAAATGTTTATGGGAGCATTTCAAAATAGGCTCAAGGTGGGACACTTTAATGGGGCTCTCTCCCAAAATCAACACTCTCGTTAGCATCGGTGGTCACCAGGCCAAAATGTTATATAAAAGGTGATGAGAGCAATGCCGAGAAGAAGACACGAGACATCAAGGAGCTTGTTCCCAACGTCGAAGGTTCAAACCATCAGAGGAAGAGTAACTAAACATCCCTCATTAAAGACTTATGAGACAATCAAGTGGCACTCCATATTACATCTAATCTGATTTTTCATGAACGGACCAAGCACATAGAAATTGAATGTCATTATGTAAGGGATAATGTACTTTCAGGAGAAATCACCACATATTTCGTCAAATAAAAAAACCAATTTGTTGATATGTTCAGTAAGTTTCTTTGGGGGTTATCGAGTGGACTACTTTTATAACAAACTCGATTCATATGACATATATGTTTTAACTTGAAAGGGAGTGTTAAGAATCAATCATGTTAATATCTGTATATAGAATATTCCATACAATATTTCTTAACCTATCTAGAATATAATAGAATATACCGTAACATAAACTTTAAATATCATTATATTATATAATATAATCTCTGTAGTGATACTCAGACACACAATTGATTTAATTATCTCTCGATCTCATATATTTCAATACTAAGGGTCAGTTTGTTTTAGCTTTAAAAAAATATATTTTATCTTTGTATTTTTAAAAATAGATTCTACAAAAATATTTTTCAAAATATTACAAATTTTTTTAAGTTTGTTTGTATAAATTAAAAGACTAATTTTGACTTACTATAACATAAACATACATTATTGAAGAACAAAACATAGTCAAAATCATAGTTTTTTAAAAAAGTTGTATCTCAAAAATGATTTTTATGAAAAGCTATTTGAAATAACTTTAAAATTAAGTGATTTTTTTAATTTTGATATCCAATTTTTTTTTTGATAAAATGATAAAATATAAAAAATAACATTTTAAGAATAACTATTCAAACCAAATTTTCATTTGAAATTTTTATAAAAAGTTTCTTTATAAATTTTTTTTACACTAAAATATATTACACTATAAAATTCAATTTTAAAAAAAGGCAAAACAAACGGACCTTAAATAAGACAAAAAAAATAGGCAAAGTTAAAAAAACATAGAAATTTTTTTTGGGAGAAATAAAGAATCATAAAACATCATAAGAAGAAATCAATGATAACACACCGCATGTGCATCAAAACCTAAATGGATATGGAAGATGATTGCTAGGGTTGTTCATGGTATCTTTTAAGGAGAAAATCGAACCGAACCAAATTATAGTAAAAGTTTATTCAAACTAAATTGAACCGTTTTAATTCACTCAGAATCGAACCGAATCATAAATATTGATTTGGTATATCGTTTCGAAATTTTAAACACTACAGCGTCTTTAGAAGTTAATTTTTTCTAAACTGAATCATTTATTAAAAAAAAAAACTAATCGTTAAAACATTTTTAATTAAAAAAAATTTAAACTTATAATAATATTATTGTATGTGAACAAAATCCTTAAAATACAGAGAAGGAGAAGCACTGTTTGTAAGAAGTTGGAAGAAGAAACTTTACAAACTTCCACAAATTTGGATGATGAAAGTTGAAATGGTAAAGTGTTTGTATGGAGGAATCTCCGATTTTCAAGAAGTAACCATCACTATATGTTATTTGATGAAATGAAAACTGGATGTGCTTTTGATGACTCAGAAGAACCTTTCCGCGCCGCTCCTCAAATACGACGACATACTCCGTCACTATTTATCTTCCAAACACAACAAATTCGGTTTATGTGCATCAGCTATCACCATTTGTCTCAAAACTTGTGTTGCATTAGGCACCCTAGAATTCGGAAGAGGGGTTCACGTGGATTCCATCAAGCTCAGTTTCAACTCTGATTGTTTTGTAGGTTCTTCTCTCATTCGGTTTTACTCACAATATGGAAAAATAAAATATGCACATAAGGTGTTTGATGAAATTACTAACAAAGATATTGTTGCTTACACTTCCATTATCAATGCATATGCTCATTCTGGTGGTTCCTCTGCTTATGGTGCTTTCGAGATTGCTTCTACAATGCAGCAGCAAGGGCTGCTTCCGAATCGTGTTACATTAGTGAGCTTGATGCATGCAGCGGCGAAATTGGGGGTGCTGCAAGAGGGCCGTGCTATTCATGGTTATGCTGTTAGGAAAGGAATTAGTTTGTGTGATGATGTTTTTGAGACAACCCTTTTGGGTATGTATCATAAATGTGGTGGTGTAGGGTTAGCTGCTTCGGTTTTTGCCAAGATGGATGCTCGGAAAACAACAAATGTCGGTTCTTGGAACACTTTGATAGCTGCTTATCTTCAAAATGGCCAGGCTTTTGAAGCTTTTGATCTTTTTCGTCAAATGATATGTAGAAATGTTTTGCCTGATTTGGTAACATTAGCCAGTGCTATTCTGTGTTGTGGTGAATTGAATTATTTACGTCGAGGGACGAGTATTCATGGATACATGATCACGATGGGGGCAGAACTTGATTTGGTGGCTTCCACTGCTTTGGTTTATCTATACTGTAAAATTGATGTAACCAAAGCTAGGAAACTGTTTGAAAGATTGGGAAATAAGGATGCTGTTGTATATAATGTTATGATGACTGGTTATCTTGAAAATGAGTTACCTGCGAAGGCGATAGATGTTTTTTGTGAAATGGTCAAGACGAATGTTAGTCCAAATGTGGCTTTGTTTCTTAATTTGATTTCCGCTATATCAAAATTGAGAGACATTATATTAGTCAGGTCTATACATGGTTATGCATTGAGGCATATGCACATATCACATGTGGAGATTGCAAATCAAATTATTCATACATATGCAAAATATGGGTATGTAGTGGATGCAAGGGTAGTCTTCAATAGGATGAGAACAAGGGATTTGGTTTCATGGACTTCGATGTTAACAGGTTATATTTATCATGGCCACATTGACGAAGCCATAAATTTATTTCGTCTGCTGCAAAAAGAAAATCTAAATATTGACTCTGTTACTCTAATTGGTCTCATTCAGGCATTATCCCAGCTTGGATTTCTAAGTTTTGTTAAGGAAGTTCACTGTTTCAGTTACCGATTTTTCCATGGTAACGAGCTCTCTGTAAATAATTCTCTTATTACTACGTATGCTAAGTGTGGAAAACTAAGTATGGCTAGATACATATTTGAGCAAATGGCAGAACTGTGTCTCACATCATGGAATGCAATGATAGGGGCATATGCGATGCATGGAAACTATACAGAGGTGTTAGAGCTCTTTGATCATATGAAATTTGCTAAAGTTACACCGGATGAAGTGACTTTCACTTCAATCCTCACTGCCTGCAGCCACTCAGGATTGGTAGAAGAGGGTCTACAAATTTTTGGGATAATGATGAAGGAATATGCAATAGTTCCAAGTGAAGTTCATTATAGTTGTATAGTAGATTTATTAAGCCGAGCTGGCCGACTTAAAGATGCATACAATCTGGTCAAAAGCATGCCGTCAACACATAGTTCTGCTGCATTGTCTGCTTTGCTTTCTGCTTGCAGATTATATGGAGATACAGAGATTGGGGAGGCTATAGGGAAACAGATATTAAAATTGGAACCACATAGCTCAGGTGCTCATGCTTTGGTATCAAATATACGAGCCCAAGGGGGGAGGTGGGATGAAGTAGCCCAAATAAGGGCCGTGACAAAGAATACAAAAGTGAGAAGTATTCCTGGATATAGTGCATGTTTGGATTGACTGAGTTTTTCAGAATCACGGTGGATCACTGCAAGTTTAGCATAACCTAATCCCACTGTCAATCCTAATATACACATAGTCCAATACAGCTAGACAAGCAGCATATGAGATGTGAATGAGACCACAACAAACTTAGTATGTGATAGAAATGTGATTAGTGAAGTGGGACCTAGGCCAAGGGTGTGGAGAGTTTACACGAGGAAGAGGACAAAAGGAATTAAAGATGATGACGTGGCTGTGAATGAATTAAGTGCATGAGAGTGGCTATATTTAGCTACAGTTGGAAGGGAATAATCAGGAAGGAATTCAGTTAGGATTTGGTGGGGTCACCTTTGGTGATTTGGGAGCACTCCGTGCTTGGGAATTGGTAGCTACTACCAGTTTGTTATTTTCCTTTTCTTCCTGCCCTATTTTCCTGTAATTGTGGATCTCATAGTAATACAATTACAGCCTCTTTATTCTAATCACACTGTTCTATCCATTTCTTTACTATTTTGTGCTTTAAGACCCATCAATTGGTCCGACCTACCGGATCGAACTCACACAAAGAAGACGACTGTAGATGCCAAGGAAGCCTAAGATGGGTGACAGAGTTGACGCTTTGGAGACACAGATGGGGAATGTGACGGCAACACTACAAGAACTTTCTCTTCAGATGCAGGAACACGCTCAGCAAATGCATCAACAAAGCTTGGTTCTAGCAGAACTAAGCAAACAGATTGGAAAGAAAGGAGAGACGCCAGAAGGAGAAGCCTCTACGGGTGAATCTGCACAGAGTGAGTCTCGTCTCGCCGGAAAGAAGGTGAAATTGCCTCTGTTTGATGGCAATGATCCTGTGGCTTGGATTATGTAACGACCCGAAAATCTAAATTAATTATTTAATTATTTATTTAATTGATTTAGAAGGAATTAAGAGGTTTTTGGATAATTTGGAGAATTATGGATTAAAGGAGTATTTCTAATAATTTTAATATAATCATTTAATTAGATTATTATTATTATTATTATTATTATTAAGAATGAGGAAGGGCAATGTGGTCTTATTGGAGAATAAGAAAGGATAGGATGGGAAGTTCCTAAACTGGGATATATGACTAAAAGAGAAAAGGGAACGATCATTCTAACTGATCGTGTTCTTGGTGAAGGAAACTGAAGCAGAGAAGAGGAAGAGGAAACCTAAGGGGCTGAGGAATTCTCGAAGAATCTTGAAGGAAGGAAAAGCTTCGGATTATTCTAAGGTATGGGGAGAGTTCATAATTTCTTATAGTTTTATAGGAATCGGAGATGAATAGATTAGGGATTGTATGAGTTGTGTTGATTTAGATGATTTTTGATGTAGAATGAGTAAATTGATGAAGATATGATGAGTTTGAATGATGCATATTACCATATGTGTGTTTTGTGAGTGTTTTTGATCAATTTTCGTGTAGAACACTGATTTTTGGGGTAATCAAAGTTAAAAAACGCAGAAAAACACTTTTCGGGAAAATTTGGGTTTTGTCGTATCGGCCGTGTCACACAACACGGGCCGTGTCACACAACACGGGCGCCCGTGTCAGCCTACTGGTTGAGAAAAATAAAATTTGTGTGTTGCAGAGTTCCTGACACGGGCAGTGTCACAGGACACGGGTGGCCGTGTCAGCTTGCTGGTCATGAATGAAAAATTGATTTTTTTGGAAATTGGTCCCAGGGCTTCTGACACGGGCCGTGTCACAGGACACGGGTGGCCGTGTCAGGCTGCTGACTTGCTACTTTTTTTGATGTTTTGGAATCGTGTCCCAGTTCTTCTGACACGGGCAGTGTCACAGGACACTGGCGGCCGTGTCAGACTGCTGGTTGTCTTATATTTTGCTGTTTTCTTGAAGTTTCTCGATGTTTTCTCGTGTTGTTTCCGTAGAGTCGAAATGTTGATGATTTCTTGTGGATTCATTGTTGTATAGTTGTTGACAATATAAGAGAGATAAAAACATGATTATATAGTGAATTCTTGTTGAAATGATGTGATGATGAATATAATTACATGATGAATTATTGTTGGATATGATATGACGATAAACATGATTGTATGACGAATTCTTGTTGAAATATGATATGACTATAAACATGATTGTATGACGAATTCTTGTTGAAATATGATATGATGATAAACGTGATTGTGTGATGAATTATTGTTGAATATGATATGATGATAAACATGATTACATGATGAATTCTTGTTGGATAGGATATGGCGACAAATATGATTATATGGTGATTTCCTTGTTGATTATATGGTGATTTTTGGTGAAATATGAAATGCATGATGCACATGTGGATTTTGATGATTTGAGGAGTTTGGCATCATTGCATTTTCATAGCATTTTATGTTGGGGCTTCGGCCTATTGGTAGCTCCAATCCCATCGTGCAGATTGGAGTGATATGTTGTTATGGTGTGCTCCCATTGTGGAGGGTTGATGGCCAGTGTCCATCACATGGAGAAAAGTCGGTACCGCATTGCATACGTTGCATTTTCATTGAAGTTGACATTGCATTTCTTATGGAGCAATTATGATGAGTTGTATTACGGATTCTAAGTTTATGATACTATGTTGTTGTTGATGATACTATGTTGTTGTTATTGATGATACTATGTTGTTGTTGTTGATGATACTAGGTGGTTGTTGTTAATGATACTATGTTGGTGTTGTTGATTATACTATGGTGTTGATGTTAGATATATCATGAAGTTATTGTTGATTATATCCCGATGTTGTTAATTGATTATGCTATGACGTGGTTGTTGGCTATGCCATGATGTTGTTGTTGCCTTACTGTTCATTTTCCATGTACTTATATTACTATATCGAATTATGTTTTCTCACCCTGCCTGCTTGGAAATGTTGCCTCTTATGTGGGTAACTTGCAGATAACCAAAAGTAGCTTCGAGGTGACGAAGGAGGTAGCTTGGAGTGTCTCGTTTATGTCGTTTAAGTTTAGAGGTGTCCTGCTCTGTGTCATGTAACATCGGGTTGGGATGAATTGCGAACATTCGTGTTCTTTTGATTTATGTTGAAATTTTATACTGATGATGTTGTTCTAGATTGGATAAATTTCTTATGAAGTTTTTAATTGAATTTAAAATGACAAGTTGATTCCGCTGCGAGATTATGATTTCTTTTGATGATGTTTGAGTAACCCGTGTTACGGGACAGGACTATGAGAATTGTATGATGTTTTGATTATGTACACCCTTGGTTGTGAATTATACTCTGATAACATGATTTATTTCTCTAAAATTTTATGTGGGGTAGAAGGGTGTTACATTAGTGGTATCAGAGCAGGTCGGTCTGTCCGGCCAATGTTGTCTATTGTTGTTCATTCCACTGTACGCGACAAGTGTGTGAAACACTGTCGGTACTGGTTTGCTTTCTAGTTGATTGCTTGCAGGAGTTGGTTTGAAGCTAAGTGGGGGAGAAGTTGTGCTTCTCGGATATGCTTCAGTTGTATGATGTCTGTTCTGTATGCTACTGATGGCGACAGTGCAAGTGTTGTGGAAGCTTTGTTGTTTTCCGAATTCGAAGGTAACATGGATTTAAGATTTTGGTTGTTTAACAAGTTGGAGTGTCTTGGACAAAGGATGATTGTTATAAGATGAAATTTAGAACGTTGTTATATCCCGCGTTGTTGGTGAACTGTGAAGTTTTGTTTAAGTAGCCTTGCGTAAGATGTCGATGTTGGATCACTGATTAAGTGACGGGTTGCTGTAGACCTTACTGTGGGATTATTGGTAAGTGATTGAAAAAGGTTGTAGAAGTCGTTGGAGTTGTTGAAATCTTTTGAACTGCGAGTCGTAGTTGGAAATGCGAAGAGTTTGGAAGTAAGAGAAAGAGGTAGAACTCATGTTCACCAATTTCGGTTTTTATTTTCGCCTTTATGGGATAGCCTTCAGTAAAAAGGGCATAACTTTCTACTCGTAACTCCGATGAAAGCGATTCTGGACTTTTTGAAAAGTTTACGAAATCCCCTACAGTTTGCATATAAATTTTGTCTTCGGCCTGTTTTGAGGAGAGGGAAAGACGCGTTTGGATAGTTGGGTCTGATGCTGATTTTTGTTTGGTGGAAGTTGTATACGAGGTTTCTTGACCAGTTCCATTGCAAAGACGATAACTTTTTACTCGTAATTCAGATTTGAGAGATTCTTGAAGTTCCGGAATCTACATGAAATTCCCTTCATTTTGGAATGTGATTTTGTGTCCGGGAGTTCTGTATTGAAGAAGATAATCGTGTTCGAAGTTGGACAATTCTTGCTGGAAATAGTAAGATGAAACCAAGTATGAGATGTTTAGTAATAAGAAGAAGAGTATCGGAGAAGCACATGGAAGTGCGGCGCATGATAGTTGAGAATGATTAAAGTATAGAAATCTTTGAAGGATGTTAAATAGTAAAGTGGATTGTATGTTGTTGGCGAGATGTGTCGGCATGAGTTAGAAATTTTTGGAAGCTATATCACCAACCGGATGATGAGATGGTATTGTTGAGGATTTGGGTGGAATGATGATCAAGTGTGAAATTATACGGATCATCGAAGTTGTGAGATTAAAAAGGAAGATGAAGGATTGGTTAGGGTCATCAAAAGTTTGAACTTAGATAAATGTTTCGACTGAAGTGAGTCGATTGGGATGAATTGCGAACATTCGTGTTCTTTTGATTTATGTTTAAATTTTATACTGATGATGTTGTTCTAGATTGGATAAATTTCTTATGAAGTTTTTAATTGAATTTAAAATGACAAGTTGATTCCGCTGCGAGATTATGATTTCTTTTGATGATGTTTGAGTAACCCGTGTTACGGGACAGGACTATGAGAATTGTATGATGTTTTGATTATGTACACCCTTGGTTGTGAATTATACTCTGATAACATGATTTATTTCTCTAAAATTTTATGTGGGGTAGAAGGGTGTTACATTAGTGGTATCAGGAGAATATTCGATAATTGGGTTGTACAACAAGTGTGTATAAGGATGTATATGTTGGATTTTGTGCGTTCTTGGAGATAAGGAAATTAAGAAGAACGTTTGTAAGCCTTAGAGGAATGGTAGAGCAGTATGCTTAGATAACTTTGAGCACGAGGAAGAGGACGCTATTGTAGTTGGGTAATGATGATCTATGCCACCATTATGGTTGCCGGCTGTCTATTAACAAATTGAGGAACTGATCACCCTTAATCTCTTGTTGATAGTCGACGGAATCATGTTGGATGGAGTAGATGTGTCTTGCCAACTAGAATAGTATGCACAATGGATTGTTTAGGGTTGAGCCAAATGCTTATGAATTGTTTGAGTTGTCGATGCTGATTCCTATATAGGAAAAAAATGAGGCGGACTTGAGGATGTTAGTATGAGGTTGCGAGCTGATCAGTGAGTAGGTTGGAAGCTCACAGTGTGTTCTGGATAACTTGGGTTTTGGTTTATGGTGGATCGAGAATTCGAGTGACATGAAACTTGAAGAACTGTAGAGATAAACCAAGTAGGAAGTAAATGGTAATGTAAGACTATGATTTGAACAAGGATGTCGGATTGAGGAGGGTAGTGGCTGGTATGCCTTAAAGTGTATATATAGAGATATGAATGGTGATTTCCAAACTTGTTTGGATAAGTTATAACTGTGTCCGTTGGGGATATTCTGATGTTTTATAAAATCAGAAGAAGAGCGCGTAGAGTATTTGAGAGTTAGGTTGCAAGTATGGAAAGAAGTGAAACTATATCCTGAGTTAGCAAGGTGTGAATTATGAATTGTAAAGATGAAGTTGAGTGGTTATGTTAATTCGGATGAGGGGTTATGGAGGATTGTGCTAGTATGAGTAGGACTTGAGGAATTAGTTGTTTGATCGGTTTGGTTAATATGACATGTTAAGTATAGGTTATTGAGGCTAAGTCTATGGCTATTGGGTGTTAAGCTCTGTTTGGAAGATGAATTTTTCTTGTTGAGATTAATTGGACACGTGTATCCTTATGTTGTGGTGAGATGGTTATGCGTTGAGATGAATTTTGATGATGTGTTAATACAAGGTGGTGAAGTTGTGGTTTATGTCGACGATAATTGAGAATTCTTGAAAGTATCCATCCTATTCAAGATTTGGAATTGGCTGCGGTTGTAGTTGTGTTGGGTGTTCGGAGGTATTGTTTACAGATCTGAGTTCGAAGTATTCAGTAATCACAAGAGTATAGAATGCCTGTTTGGATGGAATTTCCGATGAGTTAAGTTGAAAAGTCTTTTCTTACGACTGCTCTGATGGTCGAAAGTTGATGTAAACTTGGTAGATTAGATAGTTGTGAGTACTCAGAGTGCGCAGCGAAAGCATGGATAGCGCAGTTGGTTCTTATTGGAGTAACAACGATGTTGGTGGTTTGATTTCGTTGATGTTGTGTTATGACTTTTATGTTCCTATCTTTGTTATTACCTCGTTACCTAGGGTGATGGTTCGAGTGCGAGTAGCTAATTCCTATGATGGGGAGTTAGGGGAAGGTTGCCTATGGCGATGGTAACAATCGTGTTGTATTCTGGTCCATAGTGAACCTGTATGTTCCTAACCTGAGTACCCTCGGTGTTTTGAGTTGGTCGGCGGGTACATCGCGTGAGCATTTCATCTTGTTGTCGTTGGCATTGATAAGATGTATTGTTGTATTGCGTTATTCGTCGGAGGTGATAACGTACCTGGAGTGGTCTCATCGAGTGAAATTTTCGAGGACGAAAATTCTTGAAGTGGGAGAGAGTTGTAACGACCCGAAAATCTAAATTAATTATTTAATTATTTATTTAATTGATTTAGAAGGAATTAAGAGGTTTTTGGATAATTTGGAGAATTATGGATTAAAGGAGTATTTCTAATAATTTTAATATAATCATTTAATTAGATTATTATTATTATTATTATTATTAAGAATGAGGAAGGGCAATGTGGTCTTATTGGAGAATAAGAAAGGATAGGATGGGAAGTTCCTAAACTGGGATATATGACTAAAAGAGAAAAGGGAACGATCATTCTAACTGATCGTGTTCTTGGTGAAGGAAACTGAAGCAGAGAAGAGGAAGAGGAAACCTAAGGGGCTGAGGAATTCTCGAAGAATCTTGAAGGAAGGAAAAGCTTCGGATTATTCTAAGGTATGGGGAGAGTTCATAATTTCTTATAGTTTTATAGGAATCGGAGATGAATAGATTAGGGATTGTATGAGTTGTGTTGATTTAGATGATTTTTGATGTAGAATGAGTAAATTGATGAAGATATGATGAGTTTGAATGATGCATATTACCATATGTGTGTTTTGTGAGTGTTTTTGATCAATTTTCGTGTAGAACACTGATTTTTGGGGTAATCAAAGTTAAAAAACGCAGAAAAACACTTTTCGGGAAAATTTGGGTTTTGTCGTATCGGCCGTGTCACACAACACGGGCCGTGTCACACAACACGGGCGCCCGTGTCAGCCTACTGGTTGAGAAAAATAAAATTTGTGTGTTGCAGAGTTCCTGACACGGGCAGTGTCACAGGACACGGGTGGCCGTGTCAGCTTGCTGGTCATGAATGAAAAATTGATTTTTTTGGAAATTGGTCCCAGGGCTTCTGACACGGGCCGTGTCACAGGACACGGGTGGCCGTGTCAGGCTGCTGACTTGCTACTTTTTTTGATGTTTTGGAATCGTGTCCCAGTTCTTCTGACACGGGCAGTGTCACAGGACACGGGCGGCCGTGTCAGACTGCTGGTTGTCTTATATTTTGCTGTTTTCTTGAAGTTTCTCGATGTTTTCTCGTGTTGTTTCCGTAGAGTCGAAATGTTGATGATTTCTTGTGGATTCATTGTTGTATAGTTGTTGACAATATAAGAGAGATAAAAACATGATTATATAGTGAATTCTTGTTGAAATGATGTGATGATGAATATAATTACATGATGAATTATTGTTGGATATGATATGACGATAAACATGATTGTATGACGAATTCTTGTTGAAATATGATATGACTATAAACATGATTGTATGACGAATTCTTGTTGAAATATGATATGATGATAAACGTGATTGTGTGATGAATTATTGTTGAATATGATATGATGATAAACATGATTACATGATGAATTCTTGTTGGATAGGATATGGCGACAAATATGATTATATGGTGATTTCCTTGTTGATTATATGGTGATTTTTGGTGAAATATGAAATGCATGATGCACATGTGGATTTTGATGATTTGAGGAGTTTGGCATCATTGCATTTTCATAGCATTTTATGTTGGGGCTTCGGCCTATTGGTAGCTCCAATCCCATCGTGCAGATTGGAGTGATATGTTGTTATGGTGTGCTCCCATTGTGGAGGGTTGATGGCCAGTGTCCATCACATGGAGAAAAGTCGGTACCGCATTGCATACGTTGCATTTTCATTGAAGTTGACATTGCATTTCTTATGGAGCAATTATGATGAGTTGTATTACGGATTCTAAGTTTATGATACTATGTTGTTGTTGTTGATGATACTATGTTGTTGTTATTGATGATACTATGTTGTTGTTGTTGATGATACTAGGTGGTTGTTGTTAATGATACTATGTTGGTGTTGTTGATTATACTATGGTGTTGATGTTAGATATATCATGAAGTTATTGTTGATTATATCCCGATGTTGTTAATTGATTATGCTATGACGTGGTTGTTGGCTATGCCATGATGTTGTTGTTGCCTTACTGTTCATTTTCCATGTACTTATATTACTATATCGAATTATGTTTTCTCACCCTGCCTGCTTGGAAATGTTGCCTCTTATGTGGGTAACTTGCAGATAACCAAAAGTAGCTTCGAGGTGACGAAGGAGGTAGCTTGGAGTGTCTCGTTTATGTCGTTTAAGTTTAGAGGTGTCCTGCTCTGTGTCATGTAACATCGGGTTGGGATGAATTGCGAACATTCGTGTTCTTTTGATTTATGTTGAAATTTTATACTGATGATGTTGTTCTAGATTGGATAAATTTCTTATGAAGTTTTTAATTGAATTTAAAATGACAAGTTGATTCCGCTGCGAGATTATGATTTCTTTTGATGATGTTTGAGTAACCCGTGTTACGGGACAGGACTATGAGAATTGTATGATGTTTTGATTATGTACACCCTTGGTTGTGAATTATACTCTGATAACATGATTTATTTCTCTAAAATTTTATGTGGGGTAGAAGGGTGTTACAGATTACACGGGCCGAAATTTATTTTGATGTTCAGAACACATCAGATGATATGCGTGTGAAGTTGGCTCGCTTGAGCATGGAAGGTTCAACCATTCATTGGTTTAACCTGTTGATGGAGATGGAAGATGAGTTGTCATGGGAGAAGCTGAAGCGTGCGTTAATTGCTCGTTATGGCGGACGTCGTCTGGAGAATCCGTTCGAGGAGCTTTCGACGTTGAAGCAGAATGGAAGTGTGGAGGATTTTGTCGAAGCCTTTGAGCTGTTGTCATCATAAGTTGGCAGGCTTCCTGAAGAACAGTATTTGGGATATTTTATGAGTGGATTGAAACCCCAGATTCGGAGGAGGGTGCGTACTCTGAATCCTCGGAATAGGATGGAAATGATGAGGATTGCGAAGGATGTTGAAGAGGAATTGAAGGAGGACGACGATGATGGTGAGCGTCGTGATGTGAAAAAAAGGGGGTACGAGCGTGTGGGCCAGAAGGATTGGGCCGGGTTATTAAGGAGTAAAAGTGGGTTCCAGCCCAAGGATGCAACTCGTCAGTTTCAGTCGGGTGGGTCAAACCCGAGTCAGAAAACGAGTTCGACTGGATCCAACGCGATTTCAACGTCGTCTTTGGTCTCCTCAGCTCGCAAAAACGAAGGGGGGTCGCGTTCCGGCGCGACGGAGAGATGGAAGGGAGTACGAAGTCTCCACAATGATGAATTCGAAGAGAGGAGAGCGAAGGGTCTATGTTTCAAATGTGGGGGAAAATACCACCCTACGTTACATGAATGTCCAGAAAGAGCTCTTAGGGTTTTAATCTTAGGAGAGGGTGAAACTATGACAGACGAAGGGGAAATTGTGAGTATGGAAGATGTGACGGTGGAAAGTGAAGAAGAAGTGGAGGTGGAATGTAAACTGATGGGGGTATTGGGAAGTATGGGTGAATCTCACACCATGAAGGTTGAAGGGAAGATACAGAATGTAGACTTATTAGTGTTGATTGATAGTGGTGCGAGTCACAACTTCATTTCTCCCAAAGTGACCACTGCTTTGGGTCTTGCTATCACACCTACAGTATCTAAGAGTATCAAGCTTGGTGATGGTCATAAAGTGATAACAAGTGGAGTGTGTAAAGGGATCAATATGAAGCTGGGAGGGATTGAAGTGATTGTGGATGCGCTGGTGTTGGAGTTAGGAGGAATGGATATGGTGTTAGGAGTTGCTTGGTTAAGTACTCTTGGGAAGGTGATGATGGATTGGAAGGCCATGACTATGCAATTTTCTTATGAAAATGAGTTGGTAAAATTGCAAGGTCAAGGCAGCAAAGGATATCTAAACTCTTATCTTGAGAATACTCATAGCAGAAGTGAGTTGGGTTGGTGGTGGGCTTATTTACAATCAATAGAAGTAACTAAATCAGTGATTCCCAAAGACCTAAAGCCGATACTAGAAGAATTCCAGGCAGTGTTTGGAGATAGCATTCAGCTACCTCCTGAGAGGAGTCAGGTGCATCGGATTAAACTTTATCCTGATCATGGTGCTATTAATGTCAGACCCTACAGGTATCCTCACCACCAAAAAGAAGAGATTGAGAAGCAAGTGTCAGAGCTGTTGAGAGCAGGAGTCATTCGGCCAAGTATGAGTTCTTTTTCAAGTCCTGTGATACTAGTCAAGAAGAAAGACAAGAGCTGGCGAATGTGTGTAGATTATCGGTCCTTAAATAAAGCTACAATACCATATAAGTACCCAATTCCTATAGTCGATGAGCTGTTAGATGAATTATATGGAGCTACTATGTTTTCTAAAATTGATCTAAAATCTGGATATCATCAAATTAGAGTGCATGAGGATGACATCCCTAAAACGGCATTTAGAACACATAATGGCCACTATGAGTATTTGGTTATGCCGTTTGGACTGATGAATGCCCCAGCTACCTTCCAAGCTACCATGAATGACATTTTTAGACCATATTTGAGAAAGTTTGTCTTGGTGTTTTTTGACGATATTTTGATTTACAGTAGAGATATCAAGGAACACCAAAGGCATTTGAAGATGGTTTTGTCTGTTTTAGTGGAGCATTGTTTTGTGGCAAACCAAGCAAAGTGTAGGTTTGGGTGCGCCCAAATTGATTACCTTGGCCATATCATTTCTGGTGAGGGTGTGGCAGTGGACCCTGAGAATGTGAAGTGTATTCTTGTGTGGCCTACGCCAAAGAACGTGAAAGGGGTACGTGGTTTTTTAGGACTCACAGGGTATTATAGAAAGTTTATCCGGAATTATGGTAAAATAGCAAAACCTCTCACTGACTTGACTAAGAAAGACAATTTTTCTTGGGGAATAGAAGTTGTCAAGGCTTTTGAGGAAATGAAGAGGATCATGACTTCTCCTCCTGTGTTAATCCTTCCAAATTTTGATTTACCCTTTGAGGTTGAGTGTGATGCGGCTGGCAGGGGTATAGGTGTTGTTCTAATGCAGCAGAGGCAACCTATTGCTTTCTTCAGTAAAGCTTTATCTGATGGGAATCTGGCAAAATCTGTTTATGAGAAGGAACTAATGGCCCTTGTGCTGTGTATTCACCATTGGAGACATTATTTATTGGGCAGAGAATTTATTGTGCATACAGATCATAAGAGCTTGAAACATTTTTTGCAGCAGAGAATTTCATCTCCAGATCAGCAGTGCTGGTTGGCCAAACTTCTAGGCTATCAATTTGAAATCAAGTACAAGCCTGGCCTAGAAAATAGAGCTGCTGATGCTCTGTCTAGATGTCATGGTGAGGTAGAAATGAATTCTATCATTTATTTTCCTTTGTGGGCTGATAGACAGAAACTTTTGACTGAAATAAATAATGACCCGTACATTCAAAAGCTAATGAAAGAAGTGCAGGAGTCTCCTGAGCTTAGACCTGGATTTCAGGTGCAACAAGGAGTTTTACTGTATCATGGCAGGTTGGTGATTTCCCCCGAATCACCCTCTATCCCTTGGCTATTGGAAGAATTTCACAATACTCCTGCTGGAGGGCACTCAGGTTTTCTAAGAACATACCGCAGACTGGCAGATTCCTTATATTGGGTGGGAATGCAGAGGAGTGTAAGGGATTATGTCAGATCTTGTGATGTTTGTCAGAGACAAAAGTACAGTGCTACGACTCCTGGTGGTTTGTTATAGCCTTTACCTATTCCTAGGGGTGGCAAAACGGGCCCGGCCCGCGGGGAAAGCCAGTTTTACCCGTCATTTTTTGCGGGGCAGGCCTGAATTTTGAGCCCGCATCTCCACCTTTGCCCGCCCCGCCCCGCCCCGTTTTTTTGCGGGCTTTTGCGGGGCGGGCCTAAACGGGGCGGGTATGCCCGCGGGTAAAAACAACCCATTCTATCTTATATTATTATTATTATTATTATTATTATTATTATTATTATATCTTATATTATTATTATAGCTTGAACAGTATGGACCATAAATGTTGTGCGCTACAATTCACATGTACTAGGAAATTATTAGTTTCATTTCATTATTATTCTACTCATTTGCTACCATAAATTATCTATTCACTTTCATTAATTATTTATTTATTCGCTACAGTGACTGTAAGGGAAATTATTTTGTTACGCTACAATACTTCTCATTTCTAATAATTGCTTCCTGTTTAGCACCTTAGCAAATTCATACTGACTATTTCCTCAGCTCCACTAGAAAAATGCTTTGGTTTGAAAATTATAATTAAATTCTTGTAGGCTTCCCACTAAAACTTATTCTAACATACATAATTAATAATTGAATAATTAATTAATATAGTTTCAATAATTAAATTCAATTATCCATAAAATAATTTCAATAAAATAAAAATAATTAAATTAAGATTATTGATATTATTATTAATTAAATTTAAATATACATTACATCTACATCTATTTTCTTTTTATTTATTTTCATCATTATACTATTATTATTAATATAAATTATTTTAATTAATATATTATTATTAAAAAAAAATTAAAGAGAATGGCGGGCATGCCCGCGGGCCCGTCATTAAATGGGGCGGGCCTAGAAAATGAGCCCGCATCTCCACCTTTGCCCGCCCCGCCCCGTTTTTTTGCGGGCTTTTGCGGGGCGGGCCTAAACGGGGCGGGCATGCCCGTTTGCCACCCCTATCTATTCCTAATAGTGTGTGGGAGGACTTGTCCTTAGACTTTATCACTGGGTTGCCTAAGTCTAAAGGTTATGAGGTTGTTTTAGTGGTAGTGGATAGACTATCCAAGTATAGTCATTTTGTTTTACTCAAACATCCATATACTGCTAAATCCATTGTTGAACTCTTTGTCAAAGAAGTGGTGAGACTTCATGGAATTCCAAGCTCTATAATTAGTGATCGTGATCCTTTATTTGTGAGTCATTTCTGGATGGAGTTGTTCAAGTTGCAGGGTACGAAACTGAAAATGAGTTCAGCATATCACCCGGAAACAGATGGTCAAACGGAAGTGGTTAACAGGTGCCTGGAAAGTTATTTGCGGTGTTTTGCTTCTGATCATCCAAAGACTTGGTCATTGTGGGTCTCGTGGGCGGAGTATTGGTACAACACTACCTTTCATGTATCTATTGGGAAGACTCCTTTCGAGGTAGTTTATGGGAGATAACCTCCTGCATTGCTGAGATTTCTGTCTAATGAGACGAAAGTGGCTGCCGTGGCATTGGAATTGAGTGAAAGAGATGAGGCCCTAAACCAACTCAAACTTCATTTGCTCAAAGCGCAGGAACAAATGTCAAGGTATGCTAACATGAAGAGGAGGGACTTGTGTTTTGAAGTTGGTGAATGGGTTTTTCTGAAACTAAAACCTCATAGACAACAGTCAGTGGTGAAAAGGATTCATCAGAAACTCGCTGCAAGATTTTATGGACCGTTCCAAGTGGCGGAAAAGATTGGTGAAGTGGCTTACAGGTTGAAACTGCCAGCAACATCTAAGATTCACCCAGTTTTTCATGTTTCATTACTCAAGAAAGCTGTTGGGAACTATCAGGTACAGGGAGAGTTACCAAAAGATTTGGAGGTGACCGAGGAGAATGATGTATATCCTGATAAGGTGCTGGGTTCAAGAGTCACAGTGCAGGGAGGTAATGAAGTTCAGCAGTCCTTGATACAATGGAAAAACAAAGCTGTAGAGGATGTGACATGGGAGGATAACGAATTTTTGCGTGGTCAGTTTCCTGAATTCGGCCTTGAGGACAAGGCATTGTCTAAGGAGGCGGGAGTTGATAGAAATGTGATTAGTGAAGTGGGACCTAGGCCAAGGGTGTGGAGAGTTTACACGAGGAAGATGACAAAAGGAATTAAAGATGATGACGTGGCTGTGAATGAATTAAGTGCATGAGAGTGGCTATATTTAGCTACAGTTGGAAGGGAATAATCAGGAAGGAATTCAGTTAGGATTTGGTGGGGTCACCTTTGGTGATTTGGGAGCACTCCGTGCTTGGGAATTGGTAGCTACTACCAGTTTGTTATTTTCCTTTTCTTCCTGCCCTATTTTCCTGTAATTGTGGATCTCATAGTAATACAATTGCAGCCTCTTTATTCTAATCACACTGTTCTATCCATTTCTTTACTATTTTGTGCTTTAAGACCCATCAGTATGGGTTTTGGATTGACTTATTTGAGCTTATCTATTGGTATAAACATTTGTAATACTGTTTGGAAGAGTTTATGAAAACAACTTAAAACTTATATAAAAACAGTTAGATTTTATTTATTTATTTTTGTTATTGAAATAACTTATTTATAAACAGTTATATATGATAAACACTTATGTGCAATTCATTTTGTCTGATCATCCGAGTCTCTTGAACCTTTGCCAATATCTTTCAGATTTGCAATTTATCATTTTGAAATTTATGTGATGAAGATTTCATGCCTTTTTCATCTTATTGCTTACTCACTTGTTCTTGTGATGTCTATATCTTCACAGAAGAATTTTGATATATGGCCAATGATATGAGTGTTGTGGTTAACGGTATCAAAGCAAGTATAGGATGGATCATGGATTATAATTGAATGTGTAGAAAATGGAGTACAGTTTTGACAGATTTCATAAAAGTGCAATTTCACCCCAAGTGGTCAATAACTTTTTATAGTGGAGTTGGATAAGATAAGATACATTCCTTCCCTGATGATTTTGACAATTTTTCTAGTTGTTGGTTGATAAAAATTCATTGGCACATTCTATTGATTGAAGCTTTTTATATTCTATATCTTATTGTTGGAGTTATACATGTATCTTTATCTTCGGCTATTGCCTATAATTCACTTCATATGGTTTGAACTAGGGGAGTTCTAACATTTAATGAGCAAAATCACTTATTTCAATTGTTATTTAAACATGTGCAAGTAACCAACAATCAAGAAAGATTGTGTTACTAATACTCTCCATTTATTTATTTAGATTTGGAACATCTATTAAATTTCAGATACGTTTACCTGTGATGTGCATCTCAAGTTATTTGAGTGTAAATGCAGCATTTGGAGATTCCGAGTCAAGGAGAAAATGAAAAATAGATTAAATGTTTGGTTCTTGTTTCCTTGAGGGTAAGCTCCATTGATGATTTTCCTTGTCTGATTTAATTTATATTAGTTCAATTATTTTTTACGAACTCAACTATGGAGCTTATAGATTTCCAAATATCACCTGAAAACCAATAGAGGGTTTTCATCAATGTAGCACCAAAAATTCAGATTGAAAGCGACACTGACACGACACCAACACATGTGATTACAGTCAATTATATTTTTCAAATTATTAGCAGCCTCGTAGATTCTTGTCGAAGGCATATCTAAATAATTCAATGTATCTACTCTTGTCGTTCTGCTTTATTCACTTCGATGAGTTGTTGAGATTGATTTTATATGATAATTTAAAATATCTGAAAGCTGTTTCATCATGGTCTTCTGACTTTACTTTTATCACAGGTAGGAAGTGGTCCAAGAATTAGTTTTCACTTTGCCACTACCATTCCTCCTTCACGTGTATGCATTTTTTGCTTGAAGTGTGGACAAAAACTAGCTCAACCATTCCTTGTGCTAAGTTTAAATTTGATAAATAGAAAATGGCAATGACAAGCTTGAAATCTTTATGATTTGTTAAAAGAGAGTAAGAGACTGTAATAACATGTTAAGCAATGAAATTCATTTATTTAACAGGTCGGTATACATAAGTGACTTGTAAATAGTTTCTGTATGGGATTAAGTTCTTTGTTTCATAGACTAAATTCCTTTCCTTGGTGTAACATGCAGAATGTACAGTGCTAGAAAAAATTTTAATGCAAGCATTTGTTGACTTGAATGCATTCCATGAAGCAGCAAAGTTTACCCTATTTTGGAAATTGAAGCTACGATATCAACTATCATTACTTTATTGAATGATCTTCTACATCTTTTGCATGCATTTTGAAGATTTGTTTAGATTGCTATAAATTATGTAATCTGATTTCTGACACTGTTCTGCACGTTCATTTCAGCGCCTGGTATCTTGTTTATGACGATGCTGTAGCATCTTCAACATGGCATAGTGTACTAAAGCACCGGTATGACCCTAAAGCAGACAGAAAGTTTTATATATACAAAAGAATTTAGCGGCAATTAGCATGTTAGATCAGGATCAGCATAGAAATTATGTTACTATGGCAGTGGAAGTATGTTTGTTAAGTTTTCACGCATTGTTGCGATTGGATCATATTCTCTTACGTGCATAATATTTGTGCAACTTCTGAATTTACACTGATAAATTGGTCTTTAATCTCTTAAGCTCAATAATTATGTTCCTATTATTGACTATCTGTCTGCTATAAGCTCCGCGAGACGAATTCTGGCATCGGATACTCAAAGGATAATAAATGATGTTCATATTCTGCAGTTTTGGTTATCAGACGAAATATAAACTGAAAAAAGTTACTTGGATGCCGTCAGCCACAATTATTTCAAGGTCAATTTTTTGCCGAAAAATATGTAACGAAACATTTTGTACATTTCACACTTCTATTTTAAGATTCTAACTAGAGCAAAAGATGTTTACAAGTAAGTTATATATAAAACTAACCAATTTTTCTTTTCTTTATATCTTTACTCGTTAGTTATATATAAAACAACCAACTTTTCCTTTCTTTATACATGATCTTTTGAAAGTGAAAAAGAATTGAGAAAAGTCTGAGTTGTTAACTTCTTATCATGTGAAAAGGTAGAGTGAGTACCATAGAATCATAATGCACACAATGATGAGTCCAACCCTTAATTTCTCATGCCACCTTGCATGCATAGAATAAACAGTTTAAAAGCATTTTAAATGGTGAGACCAGTATATGAGCCACTTCAAAATTATTGACTCACCGAAAGTGAACATTATTTGGTCACACCATTCTCTTAAATTATTAAGAATTCATGACCAAAGTTATTGTATATACTTAGTAAGCAGACACATGACCCAAAGTGAGGCCTTATGCAGTAAGAAACACCATGTTATTGGTTGTTCAAATCAAAGTATAAACACACTCTGGCAATGTCACATAGATCAACCTGTCCTCAAATGCTTAAATCTAGGAGGAGCATGTGAATATCATCATCAATAATCATAGTATGGTAATGGTATAACATTGTTGTTCTTCTAGATTTTGAATAATACCAAATTTTGTCGTAGTCACTTAACATTGTTTATGTTGCAGGATTTAGAAATTTGAGTATGAGAAAAGAAATGGGAAATAACAACACTTCTGCTATCAAAGGTACATGTTCTGTTATTGAAATGCTGAAGAAAATTTGTTGATGTAGATTTTTTATTTTTTGAAATTTCATGTCATTTTTGTAGAGGAAGATAACATAAGTGAAGTTGATTATAAGAATATCATACAAGATACTAGTAAACATGCAAATGAGACATCACAAGAAGAATATCAGAATATACCAACATCATCTTTAGCCAAAGATATACAGCAAGATGTTCATGATGCAGATGATGATGTGAACGGGAAGAAAACTCAAACCATTTTAATAGATGAAGCCAATGATGCTTATGACATAAATATGAAAAATCAAATGCATCCAAAATCAGAAGATGTTTTGGAGAAAGCAAGAACTGAACTTGGAAAAGTTTCGATGCAAGAAGAAATTCACGGAGATGATGTGGAAGAGAAAACTAAAGAAGAAATTTGCGGAGAGAATGTGGAAGAGAAAACTCAGTCGATTGCAACAGCTATATTTGCAAATGGTGGTTATGAAACAAGGGACAGTGTAACAAGGCTAAGTACTGAATCAAACCCTGATAATCTAAACATCACTTCCCATATGCAAAAATCACCAAGTTTCAATCTCAACCTCCGAATTGAATCAAGGCGAGAAGAATCAGATCAAATTCCATTGCTTTGTAAGTCCGCAAACGATATCTTGTCTAACAAGTTAAGTCAAAATCTCAGTAACTCAATGGCTCATGATGAATATGATCACATTGAAGAGAAAATAGTTACTATGGAAAGAAGTTATTCAGAGATATCAAAATCTTCATTCATTGGTTTTTTGAAAGAAGAAGAAGAAGCAGCTGATCTTCTAGTCATGGAACAGACACAAGATAACAATGCTGGTTCAATGATGGAAGTGTTGTCATCTACTTCACCTAAAGGAAAAGAAAAGAGCAAGTTTATGTCTCACTTCTTTACCAGCTGCATGTGTTGTGCAACTTTGCCAAATTAAAATCTTTACAATTACACTTTTTGGCGAGTTTCTTTCTGATTTATTTTTCTTGAAGTGTTGTTTTGATGTGGAGAGAATATTGATTGCTTGATGTCCATTCTGACTTCAACTCGGTTGTATACAACCACTTTTCTGAGGTATTATCTGTTTTTTGTGTTATTTTAGCCATTACGGTTTTGTGGACCGAAGAGAATGATGTTTATTAACAAATAACTACTTGTTTCGATTTTCGAACAATGTTAGAATTTTTAGTGTACAGCATATTTTTATAAAGACTAAAAATATATTTAGCCATACAATAATTGCCAAGCAAGTGCTTATATGAATGAATTAAGAATACTAAAAAGGAAGAAGAGAAATTGTAACTTAAAAAATGAAAGATAAGAGGCAAACAGGGTCAGAATTAACTGGTCTCTGCTGTAAAAGTCACATGAGATTGAGAACATATTAACAATGTGCATGTGTCATGCTTGTCAACAAGACAGCTAATTGCAAGCTCTATATGGTTCAACTGTGTTTTTTTTATGAACTTTAAAGATTCTTAACATAAGGGTTTATTAGTTTAACAACTAATATGAAGGGGACCCTTTAAATTTATATCTTCCTTCTTAAGGATGAAAAAAAGTCTATAATTGCTACTAGTCAAGAAAATGACAAACTCACACACCATATAATTTTGTGGTGATAAATCATGTGGTCAAATCTAACCAATTCTTTTAGTCAAAGGACAAGAAAATGAGCTAAAAGTGTTCCCATTCAACATTAACATGCCTCCCTCAAACTAGTAACTAGCCAATAACTATACAGGGATATCAGTTTGCAAGGGTGCATATTCGAATCTGCAACATCTTATTTGTTTATAAATTCCGGACATTAAATTACTTAAAAAAAAATAAAGTTAGATGATGAATCTCCACAATTGATTTTCATAAACCCAATTAACTAGCTTAAACCCAATTAAATGAATATTAATTTATTAAACTAGAATTAAAAGAATAAAGTATGGGTTGGAGTTGAACAAATTAAATCAAATGGTGTGGCTGAGATGTCATTCACACATAATGAACTACAACTACAATAGAAGAACACAACTAACAATGAACATATAATAGAAACATTTATTATTTCTTCAAAAGAAGATGAGATTATAAGGAACCAAACAAATTTGAATAATAACAAATGAAATGATTTATGTTAAATATTTGAGAGTTTAATTTGTTCATCCAATTGTCATCATCATCTTCACAAATTCATCATAGTTAACTTGACCATCACCATCCAAATCTGCTTCTTTAATCATCTGATCCACCTCTTCATCAGTTAATTTTTCACCCAAAGTTATCATAACATGTCTCAACTGCATAAATACACAATAGTTTATTATATAAGTCTAACCATTTTTCTCCATATTTATTGTTTATTTATCTACAGACGAAGTCGAAATAATCACCAGAAACTCGCACACAACTGCAAGAGTGATGTTGACATCTAACCTACTAATATCAATTTTTATAAGTTGAGCTAGGATTTACTGACTCGGACCCTGGATATTAATTGTACTTAGCACTCTAATATTAAACCCTAATGCATGCACTAAATCATACAGCTAAGATTCATTGATTGGTGAAAGGTACAAAGTACTGTCCTTGGTAAGATAGATATGCATGTGAAATTAATGTGACCTTATTATAATATAAATAAAATAAAATTTATGGCATCCATTAGAGGAGAAATTAATACCTCAGTAGCAGAAATATATCCATTTTGATCTTTATCAAAAACCTTGAAAGCCTCTTTCAGATCTTCCTCTGCATCAGTTTCCTAATTAAATAGAAAAAAAAAAAACAGAAAATTAGAAAACATTAATATAATAAATAATATTGGAGAAAAATTAAAAGGGAAGAACATAATAATTACTTTCATTTTCTTGGCCATTAAGTTCAAGAACTCAACAAATTCAATGGTTCCATTGCCATCAGCATCAACTTCATTTATCATATCTTGAAGTTCTTCTTCTGTTGGATTCTGATCCAAGGACCGAATTACCGTAGCAAGTTCTTCCACAGTAATGCAACCTATTATACAATTTTATCATATTCTATTATGTAAGAACATTATATTTTTATGAAAAATCGAAAAAACCATACAATAAGATTAGAAATTTACCATCTCCATCTTTGTCAAATAAGCAAAAGGCTTCTTTGATCTCAACAATTTGGTCTTCATTCAAAATTTCTGCCATTAATAAAGAAAACTGAATACCAAGTGAGAAGAGTGTTTGAAATTTGAAGAGAGACAGAGAGATAGAGAGAAAATGTGTTGAGTATAGCTCAAACTTAGCTGGCTTATATGAAGATTTCAGTGTGGGAAAGTCTAGGAAGATTTCTTTTTTGAATTTTAATTTAATTAGAGTATAAGGTCAATGCACGCTTACGACTGCATTTTCTGGTCATATATATTACCTTCTAATTTAAGTTTTCTTTTGATGATTTTATTAATCTCTTGATAAATAATTTAATTCAAATTAATCTCATATATTCTTTATTTTTCTTCATATTTATAGCATATTTGGATTGACTTTTGAAAGACCCAGAATCAATTTTAGAGATGTAGAATTGATTCTGGGTGATTTTGAGGTGTTTGTTTTATCAAAAGTAAAATTGATTCTACCTCTAAAATTTATTCTACTTGAAACTAAAATTTGTAACTTCTACCTCCATAATTAATTTTGAGTGATTTTTACACTGAAATTTATTCTTTAACTCACTTTTTACATAAATGTATCCAAACATAAATCAATTCTGATAAAATCAATTATGTTAGAATCAATTCTATTCACCGTCATTCCAAACACACCCTAAGTATTGTTCCAATTTGAAATTATAATTGTTGTTGAAATAGTGAGATGGATATGAGAAGGGGCATCAGACTTCTAGTAAGGTGGTGCTGGGTGGATTTGTAAGGTTAACAACGTCTAAGTTAGTGCGAAAAATCAAAGTGATATAAAAGTGAAAATGAATTTGAATACTTAAAAATGACTCGTTTGTCTCTTTATATACTTGGAGCATTTAAAACCACATGTGAGAACACAACGCACTTTAGTGACAGACGTTTGATTGATCTGATCGATGGATCGATGATGCATCAGAAAGTGGAGTTATCTATCTTAAGTGAGAAGTGGATGATGCACCAGAGAGTGGAGTTATCTACCTTGGGTGAGAATGCGAGAACGCATGTTTCTCACATTCACTTTTTTCATTCTTGCATTAAGGCATTTCACATTGGACCTTAAACTATATTACTCCCTCCTACAATGAGTGACTCATTTAAAATAAAAAAGTATCTCAAAATGAATGATATATTTCAATTTTTAATGCACATTTTTTAATTCCATCATCTAATTAATATTACTTTCATCATTCTCAATACTTGATAACGGGTACTTTAGTAAAAATATCATTCTCTATTTCATTTATTCCTTTTTATTAATTTGTGTAAAATGGTCAACTAGGTCACTAATCGTAGGATGGAGGGAGTATTATTTATATTAAATATGTAAATCTTTGTGTCGATCATAGTGTGTGTGTGTGACAAGAGTCGAATAAAGTTTGTATTAATTGTATTTGACAGAAAGTCAAACAAAGCACTTCGAAGCATGTAGTTGTCGAAGGAGTTAACCTCGACAGAGTCAAATGTAGCATTTATTTTGTTTTGTTAGTTAATTAGAGATTACTTGGCGTGCAAGTAATCTCATCTATAAATAGAGAGGAACTATATTTCATTTGTAAGAAGTTTTGTAGTAGTATTGCGTAGTTTTCAGAAATCAGAGTTATGATTAACACACATTGTAACAAACACTTTGAGTACAATTTGCACAACAATACAATCTTCTTCTTCTTCCTCCATAATTCTCTATTTTCTCTTATTTCCATTTGTCTCGTTTTCTTCTTTCAATTCTATGTTTCACCTGAGTAAAGGGTGAAGAATAAAAGGCATGATCAATCATACAGATTGATTCTTGTTCATCAAGATTGCTTGGGTTAACTACAAGATTGGGTTTTCCCAACATCTGGTATCTAGAGCACTAGCTGTGATTCTCGGAAATATAGAACACTGAATCATCCAAACGAGAATTTTTCAGTGAATCTTCCAATCTTGAATGGTAAGAATTATGAGAATTGGTGTATACAGATGAATGTTGTTTTTTGTTGTCAAAACCTTTGGAGTGTGTTTGGATGATGAATTTGATAATTTTTAGGAAATTTAAAATTATAAGTAATTCAAATTATTCAATTGAAATTCATTCATTTTTAAATTTTTTTGTTTGGAGGGAGTATTAAAATGATTCAATGTAAAAAATTTGGGGTCATTTTCATAATTTTTAACGCTTTTGGGTCAAAGTTAAAATATGAAAAATAGGGATCAATTTGTAATTTTTGAAATTTTGAAGGGACCAATTTGTAAAATTTAAAAATTATTAGAGACTAATTTATAATTTTTTGAAAATTTTGAGGGTGAATTTGAAATTTTCATAAAATATGAGGACCATCTTGCAAAATTTTAAAAATTAATCATAAACAATTTAACATTCATATTATATAGAGTTAAGAAGCAATTTGAAATTCTTTATTTTTTGGTGTCATTTTAAATTCCTTATATTTAACATGAATAAAATACTCCATAAATTTACATCATTTTAACAATTTTCCATATTTTTTATCCAAACAATGGATTTTGATCAAGTCATTTCAAATTCCCTCAAAAAATTACTTTCCCTCATTAAAATCTTTCATCCAAACACACTCTTGGGATCCTGTGAAGGATGAAGTAACACCAATTGTAGAGAATGTTATGCATGAACAAAAGGTTGCACATAAAGATTTAAAGAAGAAAGATTATAAAGCTCTCTTTATAATCCATCAATGCATTGAGCTAGACAACTTTGAGAAAGTTAGTGGTGTAGTCTTAGACAAGGAAGCATGAGACGTCCTAGAGAAATCATTTGGAGGCATTGCAAAGGTGAAAAAGGTGAGATTACAAACTCACAAAAGAACATATGAATTTCTTAAGATGGAAGAAAGTGAAAGCATCGCTGATTTCTTCACAAGGGTAACAAGACTGGTGAATCGAATAAAGATGTGTGGAGAAATGTTGACATCAAGATCAGTAGTTACAAAGATCTTGAGGTCATTGGCTCCAAAATTCGATCATGTGGTAGTAGACATAGAAGAGTTGAAGAATTTGTCAAGTATGACAAAAGAAGAGCTTCGAAGGGCGCTTAAATCTCACGAACAAAGAATGAATGAAAGAACTGCAAGCAAGTCAAAGACTGACATGGCTTTGTAGGCTCAGATGACTAAAGAAAAGAAAGGCAAAGGAAAATAGAATGGAGACAAAGGCAAAGGAAACCATCAAGAAGGTAGTTCATCAAATCATAAACAATCTTCTAAACAAGGCAATCACAGAGGTGGTGGTGCAGGTAGAGGAAGAGGCGATGGAAGAAAACTTGACAAAAGTCATATTCAGTGCTACAATTGTCAAAAGTATAGCCATTATGAAAGTCAATGTCGAGGAGGCAAGAAAGATGAAGAAAGTGATGCAAAGCTTGCAGAAGAAGACGAAGTTATGCTAATGGTCATGACAAAAGAAGAAGAAATATTCAAAGATCAATGGTATCTTGACTAAGGTTGTTCGTCATACATGACTGGAAGAAAAAATCAACATCAGTCCCTCGTTGAAGAACAAGGTAAAATTTGTAAACGACAATACTCTATCCACTGAAGGTATTGATGATCTGATCAGGAGAAAGTATGGGAAACAATCAGCAATTTCCAATGTGTTGTAGATACCTAGAATGAAGAGTAATTTGCTAAGTATAGGCCATCTGATAGAGAGGAATTACAAAGTATTAATTGAAGATAGAATAATGAGAGTGATTGACTCAAGTAAGAGGTTAATACTGAAGGCTCATATGTCTTAGAATAGAACCTTCAGGATTGAACTTGATGTGTTGGAACACAAGTGCCTAGCGACTGCAACTACCAAAGATAAATGGTTATGGAATTACAGAATTGATCACTTGAATTTTAATGACATTAGTAATCTGAAGAGGAAGAACATGGTTTTAGGCCTACCATAAATCAATATTCCAGAAGAAGTATGTGAATAATGTGTTCATGCAAAGAAAAGCAAGAATAGCTTTAACAAGAATGCAAGAAGAAAGTCGAAAGTCACTCTCGAGATAATCTACTCAGGCGTGTGTGGTCTTCTCCGGGTAGATTCACTTACAGGTAACAAGTATTTTGTTACATTTATTGATGATTACAATAGAAAGTTGTAGACCTACTTAATCAAGAAAAAAAATGATGTGGTCGATGTTTTCACCAAGTTCAGAGCAATGGTGGAAAGACAAAATGGTCACAAGATTAAGAGTTTGAGGACAAATGGAGGTGGAGAGTACGTGTCAAAAGATTTTGACACATTACATACAAAAGAAGGAATTGTGCATGAGGCAGTGCCACCATATACTCCTCAACAAAATGGTACTGTTGAAAGAAAGAATAGAACCATTATAAATATGGTGAGAAGTATGTTGAAACGCAAGCATCTCCCAAATAAGCTATGGGGTGAGGCCGTGTCGACTGCAACATACATATTAAACAGATGTCCGACAAATAGGCTTGAAGGTATCACACTAGAAGAAAGTTGGTTTGGTGTTAAACCTATTTAAGCCACTTGAAGGTGTTTGGATCCATAACACATAGGCATGTGCGAGATTAATTGAGAAGAAAAATGGATGATAAGTTAAGTCAAATGATCCAGGTGGGATATCACTCGACTGGTGGATACAAACTGTTCGAACCGGTGAATAAGCAAGTTGTGATCAGCAGGGATGTGATTTTAGATGAGATTAAGGAGAGGGATTAGACTGAGAACATCAAGAAGGATTCAATAAGAATCCCGTGTGATGAATCAGCTAGTGAATCCGTTAGAGTAGTTCGACACGAACATGTCAAAGGTTAAGCTAGCACAAACAAACCTCAGAGAATTAGAAACATGTCTGCAAGACTGCATGAATGTGTGATCACATCAGATGATGTGGTTGATAATAAAGGTGATTTAGTACACTATGTCTTCTATGCATATACAGATCCAGTCGATGCAGCTAAAGCATTGAAAGACTTATTGTGGATAAAAGTTATGTTGGATGAGATAAAATCCAGAGAAGACGATGATACTTGGACACTAGTAGAATTACCAAAAGGGTGATGTGAAATGGGTATAAAAAGTCAATCTGAATCCAAAAGGTGAAGTAACTAGACACAAGGCAAGACTTGTAGCCAATGGGTTTCTTAAGAAAGAAGGAATCGACTATGATGAAGTCTTTGCACCAGTCGTTAGAATCAAAATAATCAAGTTGGTTACTGATCTAGCAAATATGCATAACTAGTCGATGTGCTAGATGGATGTAAAATGTGCATTTGTGAATGACCCTCTAGACTAAGAGGTGTATGTAACACAACCAGTTGGGTTTATGGAACATGACTATGAAAGAAAAGTATACAGGTTGCATAAAGCCCTGTATGGACTGAAACAAGCTCCAAGAGCCTAGAAAAAGAAAATAGATGACTTTCTAGGATAACAGGAGTTTGAGAAGCGCACGATAGAGCATAGTGTATATGTCAGGAGAAGCATGAGTGAGCTATTTATATTGTCTCTCTATGTCGATCACCTATTGATAACAGGCAGTTGTAAGAAGGAGATCAAAGATTTCAAACATGACTTAAGTAAGGAGTTTAAAATGTCAGACTTGGAAAATATCTCATACTTCCTTGGTATCGAGTTCTACATGAGTAGTGGAGGCTTGATGGTGCATCAAAGAAGATATGCAGGTGAAATACTCAAGAGATTTGAGATACAAGACTGCAACCCAACTTCGACTCCAATTGAGCATAAATTACAACTCAAGACTCGACTGAAGATAATGTTGACCCAACATAGTACAGAAGACTCATTGAATCACTTAGGTACCTTTGTCACATAAGGCCGGATTTAGCCTATTGTGTAGGCATGATCAGCAAATTCATGCAAAAGCCGAAGATATTCCATCTTGCAACTACCAAGAGGATACTAAGGTATTTCAAAGGAACGCTCAATTGTGGTATTTTGTTTCCTTAAGTTGATGAAGGAAAAGAATGCAAGCTTGTGGGCTACACTGACTCTAAGGTGTGTGATAATGTTAAATATAGAAAATTGACAGCAGGATGTGTGTTCATGTTAGGTGGTGCACCCGTCATGTGGATTTCGAGAATGGAACCAATGGTAGCTTTATCATCATGTGAGGCTTAATACATAACAGATTCGTTATGTGCATGCCAAACAAAATAGATGATGAATCTATTCAAAGAAATTACAAGGAAGAATCATGGAGCAATGACCATGAAGATCGACAGCCTGTTGACTATAATCTTGACAAAGAATCTGATAGCACATGGAAGAAGCAAACACATCGAAATGAGGTTCCATTATCTTCGAGAGCAAGTAACCAATGTGAAGTTAAGTTTGGAACACTGTAGAACTGAGAATCAAATTGTAGATATCATGACGAAGGTCTGCAGATCAAATTGTTCAAGAGATTGAGAACTATAATGAATATAGATAAAAGTAAAACAACGTTTGTATTAACTGTATTTGACAAAAACTCAAATACATCTTGTCGAAGCATGTAGTTGTCAAAGGAGTTAACCTCGACAGAGTCAAACTTAGCATTTATTTTATTTTGTTTGTTAGTTGGAGATTACTTGGTGTGCACGTAATCTCATCTAAAAATAAAAAGGAACTTTATTTAAATTGTAAGAAGTTTTGTAGTAGCATTGTGTAGTTTTCAGAAATTACAGTTGTGATTAACACACATTGTAACAAACACTTTGAGTGCAGTTTATATAGCAATATAATCTTCTTCTTCCTCAAGAGTTTTTCTTTTCTCTTTTTTTCAATTGCCTCATTTTCTTCTTTTAATTCTCTATGTAATGTAAAACCATCTTGCAACAAAGGAGTGATTGTTGAGTAAATGGTGAAGAACAAAAGACATGATTAATCAGAAAAATTAATTCTTGTTCATCAAAATTGACTTAGTTAACTTCAAAATTTGAGTATCCTCAATAAATTATGTTATTTAACTTTTAGCATAATAAGTGTTATATAGAGCACCTCAAAGAAAAACAAAAAATATAACAATTAAAAACCAAAAAAGATAAAAACAACATAACAATTAAAATTTATAAGAATGTCACCCAAAAAAATGTTAAATGTAATTCATAGTGTCGAAGTCGAATCATTCTAGTGTCGAATAACTTTGTGTCGAGTTGTCGAAGGTGTTTCGACATATTCGTTTTAGATTTGATTCGATTGGATTCAGATATGATTTAGATTAGATTTGATATTTTGGGCTTTAGAGTTTTGGGCCTTTGTAAATCTAAATCTATATATAGGGAGTATCCTTGCATTGTAATTCATAACATTGTATAGCATTCACAGTTACGGTTAGCAGTGAAAATACAATAATAACAGAAATCCCACAGTTAGTGGGTAACACTTATCCTCCAAATATTTCTCTTCTCTCTCTTTTCTTTCTTGTTGTTCTTGTTTGTTCTTCTTCTTTCATTGTCATTACTATTGTTTGTGGGTTGGTTATCAATCTTGAGATCAAGATTGAAGCGGAATCACCATAGGTTGTGGTGAATTTCCAACATCTGGTATCTAGAGCTCCGGTTGCGATTCAAGGAGGAAAATCGTGATGGCTATGAATCATTTAAATGGGCACTTTCCGGCGACCCTACCAATTCTCAAGAAAGATAATTATGAGAATTGGTGCAAGCAGATTAAGGTGATTTTCTGTTATCAAGATCTTTGGGATCTTGTGAAGGAAGGAGTGACACCGCTTGCAGAAGTAGCGACAGATCAAGAAAGGGCTGCACACAAAAAGTTGAAGAAGAAAGATTATAAAGCACTCTTTATAATCCACCAGTGTGTTGATCCAGATAACTTTGAAAAAGTTAGCGATGTAGATTTAGAAAAGGAAGCGTGGGAGATTCTTGAAAAGTCACTTGGAGGCGCAGAGAAGGTGAAAGAGGTGAGGTTATAGACTCACAATAGAACCTATGAGTTTCTTCAGATGGAAGACAACGAAAGTATTTCAGATTTCTTCACCAGAGTTACAAAGCTGGTGAATCAAATCAAAGTATGTGGAGAGGTGTTGACATCAAGATCAGTTGTTGCAAATATCTTGAGGTCATTGGCTCCAAAATTCGACCACGTGGTAGTAGCCATAGAAGAGTCGAAGAACTTGTCAGTATTGACGAAAGAAGAGCTTCAAGGGATGCTTGAGTCTCATGAACAAAGGATGGCTGAGAGAGCTGCAGGAAAGTCGAATATTGATATGGCTTTGCAGGCGCAGTCAGAAAAGGAAAGGAAAGGTAAAGGAAGCTGGAATGGCAACAAAGGAGGAAACCAGTCGAATCAGAAGAAACCTTGGAACCAAGGCAACAAAAGAGGTGGTGCTGCAGGTAGAAGAAAAGGTGGTGATCGAAAATCTAACAAAAGTCACATTCAATGTTTCAATTGTCAGAAGTATGACCATTATGTTAGTAACTGTCCAGAAAAGAAGAAAAATCAAGAAACTGATGCAAATCTGGCGAAGCATGAAGAAGAAGAGACGTTGCTGATGGTCACAACAAAAGATGAAGAAAGATTCCAAGATCAGTGGTACTTGGACTCAGGATGCTCATCACACATGACTGGGAGGAAATATTGGTTTGTCAACATGAAGCCCTCGTCGAAGAACACAGTGAAGTTTGTAAATGACAACACTCTAGCAGCTGAAGGTGTTGGTGATGTTCTGATTATGAGGAAAGATGGCAAAAGGTCAATAATTTCCAATGTGTTGTACATTCCAGGCATGAAGAGTAATTTGCTCAGTATAGGGCAGCTAGTCGAAAAGAACTACAAGGTAGTTGTCGAAGACAAGATGATGAGAGTTCTTGACGCAGGTGGTAGGTTGATCTTGAAGGCTCCAATGTCTCAGAATAGGACCTTCAAGATTGAACTCAAGGTGATGGAGCTCAAGTGTTTGGCAACAGCAGCCAGCAGAGATGAATGGTTATGGCATTTTTGACTAGGCCATCTCAACTTCAATGACATCAGAGAGCTGAAGAGAAGAAATATGGTTTCAGGATTACCAGAAATCGACATTCCAAGTGAAGTCTGTGAGGAGTGTGTTCAGTCGAAACAACACAAGAATAGCTTCAGCAAGGATGTAGGAAGGAAGTCGAAGGCAATTCTGGAAGTCATATACTCTGATGTATGTGGTCCAATCCAGGTGGATTCGATTGGTGGCAACAGATATTTTGTCACGTTTATAGATGATTTCAGTCGAAAGTTATGGACTTACCTCATCAAGAAGAAACGTGATGTGATGGAGGTATTTTCCAGATTCAAATCCATGGTCGAAAGACAGAGTGGTCGAAAGTTGAAAATTCTGAGGACAGATGGTGGTGGAGAGTATGTGTCGAAAGAGTTCGATGCATTATGTGAAAAGGAAGGGATTGTGCATGAGGTGGTGCCACCCTATACACCACAGCAAAATGGAGTTGCATAACGAAAGAATAGAACCATCATGAACATGGTGAGAAGTATGTTGAATGGAAAGCATCTACCCAAAGAATTATGGGGAGAAGCGGTTTCGACAGCAACATATATTTTGAACAGATGTCCGACGAAGAAGCTTGAAGGAATCACACCAGAAGAATGTTGGTCTGGTGTCAAGCCTAGCCTCAGTCACTTGAAAGTGTTTGGATCTATAGCACATAGACATGTGCCAGATCAATTGAGAAGGAAACTTGATGACAAGTCGAATCAGATGATCTTGATAGGATATCATTTGACTGGAGGTTACAAGTTGTTTGACCCAGTGAATAAGCAGGTAGTGATCAGCAGGGACGTGATCATAGATGAGCTTAAAGAATGGGATTGGACTGAGAATGCCAAGAAGGATTAAGTGAGAATCTCTTGTGAAGAACCAGCCACTGAAGTAGAAAGAGAAGTTCGACAGGAACCAGTTGCAGATGAAGCAGGTTCAAGCAGACCTCGACGAACAAGACACATGCCTGCAAGGTTGCAAAAATGTGTAATTACATTAAATGATGTGGTCGATGAAGAGGGTGAGCTGGTACATTATGTTTTCTACGCAGATGTCGAACTAGTCAATGCAGCTGAGGCATTGAAAGATTCGAAGTGGGTGAAAGCAATGAATGAAGAGTTAGAGTCCATTGAAGTCAACAACACCTGGTCACTTGTCGAATTTCCTCAAGGCAAGAAGGCAATTGATGTGAAGTGGGTTTACAAGGTAAAGGTGAATCCTAGAGGAGAAGTAACTCGACACAAGGCGAGACTTGTGGCGAAAGGATTTCTTCAGAAGGAAGGAATCGACTTCGATGAAGTGTTTGCACCTGTTACTAGAATCGAAACAATCAGGTTGGTTGTTGGTCTAGCAAATATGAACAATTGACACACATGTCAGATGGACGTGAAGTGTGCATTCCTTAATGGCCCCTTAGACGAAGAAGTTTATGTCGCACAACCAGCTGGGTATGTGAAACAAGGCGAAGAAAGAAAGGTGTACAGACTGCATAAAGCCGTGTATGGACTTAAGCAAGCTCCAAGAGCTTGGAATAAGAAAATCGACAGCTTCTTAAGGGAAAAGGAATTTGTGAAGTGTACAACTGAGCATGGAGTATATGTAAGAAGAAGCAATGGCAAAATGCTTATACTATGTCTCTATGTCGATGATTTGTTGATAGCATGAAATTGCAGGAAAGAGATCGAAGATTTCAAACATGGCCTAAGTGAGGAGTTTGAAATGTCAGACTTAGGAGATCTCTCATATTTCCTTGGCATCGAATTCTACAAGACTAGTAGAGGTTTGATGATGCACCAACGAAGATATGCAGGCGAAATACTCAAGAGATTTGAGATCCAAGATTGCAACTCAACTTCGACTCCAGCTGAGACTAGACTGCCACTATCGAAGGATCCAGACGAAGATGATGTCGACCCAACCCAATATAGAAGACTTATTGGGTCACTTAGATACCTTTGTCACACAAGGCCTGACTTAGCATACAGTGTGGGTATGGTAAGTAGATTCATGCAGAAGCCAAATGTATCACACCTAACAGCGACGAAGAGGATACTGAGGTATCTGAATGGGACTCTCGACTACGGCATTTTGTTTCCTACAACTGATGAAGGGAAAGAATGCAAGTTAGTGCGATACACCGACTCCAACTGGTGTAGTGATGTTGAGGATAGAAAATCCACGGCTGGATATGTGTTTATGTTAGGTGGTGCACCAGTTGCTTGGAGTTCGAGAAAGGAGTCAGTAGTGGCATTGTCATCATACGAAGCAGAATATATAGCTGCTTCTCTTTGTGCATGTCAAGCAACCTGGATGGTGAACTTGGTCGAAGAGATTACAGGGAAGAATCATGGAGCAATTACCATGAAGATCGACAGCATGTCAGCTATCAACTAGGCGAAGAATCCAATAGCTCACGGTCGAAGCAAGCACATCGAAATGAGGTTCCATTATTTTCGAGAGCAGGTAGCAGAAGGGAAGATGAATTTGGAATACTGCAGAACTGAGAATCAGATTGCAGATATCATGACGAAGGGAGTGCTGGTCGAAGTGTTCAAGAAGCTAAGGACTATGATGAATGTAGATAGTTTGGACACAATGAATTAGGTGGTGTGTTAAATGTAATTCATAGTGTCGAAGTCGAATAATTCTAGTGTCGAATAGCTTTGTGTCGAGTTGTCGAAGGTGTTTCGACAGATTCGTTTTAGATTTGATTCGATTGGATTCAGATATGATTTAGATTAGATTTGATATTTTGGGCTTTAGAGTTTTGGGTCTTTGTAAATCTAAATCTATATATAGGGAGTATCCTTGCATTGTAATTCATAACATTGTATAGCATTCACAGTTGCGGTTAGCAGTGAAAATACAATAATAACAAAAATCCCACAGTTAGTGGGTAACACTTCTCCTCCAAATATTTCTCTTCTCTCTCTTTTCTTTCTTGCTATTCTTGTTTGTTCTTCTTCTTTTATTGTCATTATGTATTGTTTGTGGGTTGGTTATCAATCTTGAGATCAAGATTGAAGCGGAATCACTATAGGTTGTGGTGAATTTCCAACAAAAAAACACTCGAATAATTGAAAACTTCATCTATAAGATTCATGCTATATCTAAGATACTCAAGACCATCATCAATAGATTGGAGAAAACCATAAATCAAAAACTACTATTAATCTCAAAACCAAGAGAAACACTCGTTTCACTGTTAATTTATGCTATTCATTATATTTAAATTAGAGTTTCACAAGAGTATTTTGAGGACATCCTTATACAAAATATAAAAAAAAAAGTAAATAATTATTTAAATCCTTAAAATTGTAAATGTCTAGTCTATTTAATCACTCAAATTTGCAAATAGCAATTTTGTCATTTAGTTTCAAAAATATCAGCCAATCAATTCATTAAAAAGGATACAGTCCCTTAAATAATAGTATACATATTTATTATAATAAAATGCAAAGTTAGTAGTTTATGACATTATTATGAAATAATTAAAAGAATGAGATTGCAAGCCTTTGATTTGATCTCTATCCAAATACATAGGGAGCATGTAGATTTAATTATACTATTTAATAATATGATTTTTTATTTATATAACGGAGAAGAAAATTGTACAGCTGGAAGGTTTAATATTTAGGGGACAAACGACATTAATTAGAAGGGTAGTAAATAGGCAAGAGGGAATGGACTATGGATTATTATGGGGATATGTGTAATTGTGTTTGTATAGTTTTCAACAATTTCAATGAAATTCAGTTCCACCAACCCAAAAACCACGCTTGTTTGCCTTCAAGAGAAAAGACCTAGAAAAGTTGAATTTAGAAAACGTAGTTTTTTTTCTTTTAAGTGTTTTTTGAATGAAAAGATCACTCTCAACGCGTTCTATAGAAAAATAAAAGCAGCACAACACGCCTTGAGTAATTATTTTCCAAAGGAAAAATATATTACAATATACTATGTACGCGTGGAAGGAGTCAAGATACTAGAAGTAGTGCCTTAAGTTAACCTATGCTTGTTTTTAGATTTGGGATCTTATTATAAACAAAAGGTTTAAATACTATCTATGGTATTCAACTATGTTAAGGATAACAAGTTTGAGTAGTATGTGTGATAGTCTCATATTGACTAGAAATATGGAGACTTTGACATTTATAAGTAGGAGAACCCATACGTTTATTATTTTAAGATTTTGGATAAGTATGTGATGTGTCTCTCACAAAGATGTTGTTCAAGAAAAGAAGTTTCACAATATTCAATACTCTTTAATAAAAAATCTCTCATTCGAAGAATTGACCGACTTACTTGTATTGAAAGTATCCCCACAGATGGTGGGTAGTATGTCACCTATCACCTTAATTTTGTGTGAATAAATAGTATATCTCTTACAAAAGTGTTGCTAAAAAAAAGTCAAAATTCTTGATTTTGGATTTGGAGTTATCATCCTATTATAAACTAAAAATGTTTAAATACTCTTTTTGAGATATAATGTAATACTAGTAGATATAAAAGTTAGATAATATTGAAGAGTTAGGAACGTTGGAAGTATCAATGAGTTAAATGTTTAAGATTTAAAAGATTTTGACACCATATATCAACATAAAACTTTAAAGTATTAAGGATATGAATCATTTCTCTTATAAATCCAACATTTTTTCCATTTTTAATTGATGCAGGATTTAATTACTCATACTTGAATCCCAACAATTTCCTACTTAAATGTGAGTCAGTCACAACACTAGTTTTGATCCACACTAGAATTCATTTTCGCTCCTTGGACGAGGTGTACCATGACTCTGTTATCATTTATTGAGGACTACAAGATGTAAAGCGTCAAGTATCAATGAATTAAATGTCTATGGATCCATAAAATGGAGAAAATGTTAGGTTTATAAAAGAAATTACCCATACTTCGAATACCTTAAAATTTTGGATGGATGTGATGTAAAACTCTTTTAAATCTTGAACGTTTAGTCTATTGATACTTCTATCACTCCCCATATTTCCTAACAATTGGTATCAAAGCTATGGTTAGACTCGGTGGGGGAGGGGAAGTAAATCCTAGTATAAATCAAAACTAGTGATATGGATGACTCACACTTGTGAAAAATATTGTTAAAATTTAAGTGTGAATCTCACGTTGATTAGAAATTAAAAAAATGTCAAATTTATAAAAAAAAGACTCATATCCGTAATGATTTAAATTTTTTTGATAGATTTGTGATGGCAATATCTCTAAATGTTTAGCTCATTCTTTTATTGCTCCTTAGACTTCCCAGTAGTAAATTAATTGGTCAGTTAAAAATAGTTATTAGATAGTTAGTTTGATATAAATTGATTAGTTTGTTAATGTCTCACAAGTTTTATATACATGGGCTATCATGTAATTATTTACTATTTTATTTTTATTTTAATTTTAATTTAATTTGAGTTTTAAGGAGTTGTTGTATCAAGTTTTCAAACTTATTTCTTATATGAAATCGATCTTCACTCTTTGATCGTACTCTTCATAATAAGATAATACATGTAAATAAAAGAAAATTATAATGAATATTCCTTGTTGTATTAAATAGAGATTATTTCAATATATATCACAATAGATTGCAATCAAGTGTATAAACAACTTGATTCCTATAATAGAAAAACATACAACTCTAGAACACATCTATCAAACTAAATAATTAACTATCAATAGATGATATTTTGCTATTTAATACCCTTGATAAGTAATAGAGTACAAACTTCGTAGTCCATGTTTAGAAAGAGAATTTCTTAACACACCACCCAACCTTCTTAGGCACCATGTGCGCTGACGAAAATATTCCTGCGTTTTGGATGTGCAAATCCGGACGCATCCTTTTTTTAAAAATTTTCAGTTTTTTTCGGATGTGCACATCCGGAAGAAATTTGTATTTGCAAATCCGGAATAAATCCTGATACAGAACACCAAAAATCCAGCAATGTTTCTCACATTCATAAAATAAAATCGGGATTACATTCAGAAAATCGCCATTACATCGACAAAAATTTAAATATTACAAGATCAATAGCCTGGTGGACGCTTGCACATCTCTAAGATGTCATCGACCGTTCTTCGAATTTTGACGGTCGCCTCGAACTCGAGCGGGAATCGTTCTTCGCAACCGAAAAAAGTTTGTCATATCGCTCTAACATCCTCTTGATTCTTAAGCTCAACAAGGCTGTAAGCGACGTTCCCTTCGTTGTCAACCGAAGGTGAACGATACTAAAGCTTCGCAACCTTCAGTTTGTCTCCGTAAGGTAGGAGATGTTCGATGTCGTCAATGATCTCGCCGATGGAGATGTCCCTCATTACCTTAAATGTGCGGCCACGTGTTTTGCCGTCGGTGTAGTAGACACTTGCGACATACCAAAGGAACTTGATATTATACAATTGAGACATTTAGGGTTTGTGTGAATGATATCAAATGAAACCCCTAATTTATAGAAAAGTTAGGGTAAATTTATTTCTGTCTAAGTTTGTTCCGGATGTGCAGATACGGACAAACCCTATAAATATTGGTTCCGGATGTGCACATCAAGAAATTTCCCGGATCTTCAAATCAAAATATTTTACTGATACATTTCTCAAACAGAATTGACTATGTTATGCAACCAATTGGAATGCTTTCATTGCAATAAAATTCCTAAGTGTATTAAAAAGGTATATGAATAAAAATTCAATATATTTCACTTCAAAAATGTACATTTTGTCGTACGATTATACAAAAGAGTTAAAACAAAAATCTCCGTCTAAATCTATCGGAGCTTGACCTTTTGACTTTTCCGCATTTGATGCCTTTTCAATCGCGTTCAATCTTTCGAGTTCAAGCATCCTTTCAACAAAACTATTCGGCCACGACTCGGCAATTGCGGTTGCATGCGTCGCCCATTGCGGTGATTTAGGTGGTATGGGGCATCAGGGTTTCAAGATAACTTTTACAAAATGTCTTGATTTCGCAAGCCATCCTATACACATGATGCGATCATTTAGATTGGATGGTGGTGCGGTGTGGAGTGGAAAAAAGGTTTCCAAAAATCGTATCGCGTCAAGTCAATACACACCATATCGTAGGCGCATGCGATAAGATGACCCATCTCGGGGAAGCTCATCCATTTCGATACCGGGGCCGGACCACTCAACCACGGAACAAGTGACTCGTAAACCTTGTCGTATTTTTCTTGATTTTCATAAAGACGCAAGTATGTGTAATACTCTAATTTTTACCCCTAAGATCTCACATATCATTCGCATCTCATATCACAAACAAGATCACAAACTGTGTTTCTCCTGAGTATCTGTGTATTTCTTACTTGCTTTATGTTTGCTTTTGTTTACTAACCTCTAACCAAAATACCAAAAATATTTTTTAATTTGCTTGTTTCTTCTTCTTTGTGTGATTAGAGTTTTGCAGAGAGATTGATGGCAAATGTATGACTTGGAATAAAGTGTGGCTATTCAATTGTGGTTGAGGTCAGATGGAAGTTTGACCTAATCTTGGTCAAACTATCAAGAGATTGCTTCAATATCAAATTGGTTGTGGCAGTGGGCTATTTCTTAGGCAACATGTATTCAAGGATAAGTTGTTTTGTGCTGGAATTTATCAAGCTTTCAAGCAGTGTTCTATGAAAAGTTTGGTTCAGGTTATCATGATCAAGGTTCACCAGTCCAAATTGGGTTCATCTGTGGATGTATTTTCCCAGAGATTGATTCAGACATATCTTGAAGTGATTCAGAACTTATTATCAGAGATTTAGAGGATGTTTGATTCCGATGTTTTGTTTCAGTGACAAGATTGTTCAATGGTAGCTGTGTGCACTTTATCAGAGGCTTGTGAAAAAGGTTTGGGATTGATTTTGGATTCATTTGGTTATCCATTTGCTAAACCAATTTTCTTATCCAATTTTATCCATTTCTCCATTTAAACCATTTCTATTATCCAATTCCTAAAACTATATTCATTTCTTGCAATTTTCAAATCCATATTTTAAATAACCAATTTTATCCATTTCCATTACCCAAATAGTCATCGATTTTTTTTAGACATTTCATTAAATCTATTTCAATTAGTTAATGATCCAAATACCCAATGTCCATGTCCATTTTTATTAATTTCTAATCCAATCATCCATTATCCATTTTTTTGTTTAAAAATTAAGTTCTTAAATATCCATTATCTTTTTATTTACTACAAAAGATATGACCATGACCAAATTTAAACCAAGGCCCATGATACATCACAAAATAACAAAAAAAAAAAGAAATAAATTAAGCTTATGACTCCACCCACACGGCTACATTCCAAGCCGTTTGCTGCTACTTGAAAACCACACTCCAAGCCATCAAAAGCCAACTTGAATTGCCACATTAAGCTGATAATACGAAACAAATTGAAGCCATGACTTGAGGAAAATAAAGCTGTCCCACACACTTTGAAATGCAACGCTACATTTCCAGCTGCAAGTGGAATTTCCAAGCAAGCCATACTCTGCAGTCTCTCAAAACGCAGCAAGCCATCAAGCGAACAAAATGCGTACACGACGGGCAAAACGACAGCTGAACAAAAGCCAACACAAATCAAAATGTCACGCACAAAACGTCATGAGCAAAAGACGGTGCATTTGAAATCAAAACGACATCAGTTTCAAAAATCAAAACGCAGCAAAACTCATGAATAAAACGCATGACAAATTCTCACGCGTAAACTCCAGAACCAAAACGCGAGCAAAAAGAGCGAAACGGCAACGAATTCAAATTGAAAAAACTCTCCCTCTTTCTCATCTATAAATAGAACGCTCCTCTCATTCATTTGCTCAAGCTTGAAAGCCAAGAAATTTATGCCGAATTCACCTCACGCTTCATCTCAAAAACCATTTCAATTTTCACCTTCAAATCCAAAAACCTTCAAGCTTCAAAAACTCTACTCATAACCTACATCAATTCATCACCTTCATCAATTTCCTACTCCATTAATAAACCTGCAAATTCTGCAAGTATCTTCAACACGCTTCAACACATCGAAATCCAATTCATACAACATCAGATTCGCACCAAATTTCCGCAACAACATCAAATCCGTGTGGATTTTAGAGAGGAGGAGAAGAAGATTGAAGGTAAACTCACCATTTTTGAAGGTATTGGAGATTTTCCGACGAACTTTCGTCTCTGAAATTCGTTGCATACATACTCTATCGGTTGGAATCGTCGATATATTTGGATTCACCTCATAATTCTGATCAAGACGGTACCTCAACGGAACTCCGCCGCTCCGATTCGGTGGAGCTCTGATTTGTCAGCTTCCATGGTGAATAGTACCGCTGTGTGATGCTTTTGGAGAAGAAGATGATGAACTTCTTGTTCTGATTCTCTTTTTTATTTATTTATTTAATTTTGTATATAAAAAAAAAATTATCTTCTTTTTGTTTTAGCTTGGGCCGTGGGCCTGGGAGTGTGCTACTCACCAACCTCTTTTCTAACATTAACCTCCCTGATTTTTTTTATAATTTTCTTATAATTTTCTAATTCATTGTTTTTCTTTTCTAATTTTCTTCTTAATTTTTTTATTTACAATTTGTTTTGGATCTTAAATCTTGATAAGATCTCATCAATATCAATGGACTTTGGGTGTCGATTTTATCCACCAAGAAAGGTGATTGATATTGATGATGATTTATCGATTTAAGATTCAAATTATTGATGTTTCTTTTCATCTTGACCTCTTTCTTCTTCTTTTTTTTCATTTTGATTGATGAAAGTCTTATGGATCTTAGAATTTCTTTATTGAATTTTTTATCAAGACTAGATCGTTACCTATTTTCTTTTCGTGCGGTATTGCTTTCGGATGACGATTTACACATCGTTCATCTAGCATGCATTATCACAAAGATCTATTGACCGACCTCATTGTAGGGTAATTACTCCGTAAATTACTCGGCGATTGCTTAACATAGCGCAACATTTGTCCCTCTTTATCCAATTCGAAATTTGAACTTTCGTGGTCCGGACCTTGATTGGTCGCGTCAACCCAATGTTGATTAATTTTTTGCATTAGGTCCATAACCTTTGAAACTTGGCGTTGTAGAGGCTTTGGTTCTACCAATCTTCTGTCAAGTTCATTAACCTTGGCCTAAGTGCATTGTTTAATCACTATAGTTCAAAACGTGAAACGGAATACTCAGTAAAGGCATATGGCACTAGAGCCTTGTGCTACTAATTCACTAACTTCTAACTTCTTTATATTTCTTTCTCGCTCCCTATCTCTCTTTATTTTTATGCTTTATGTTATTTTATCATATCATGTTTATGTTTATGTCATTTTTCCTTTGTCCACTTGGACCATATTATCTTGTGCTTTTGTTTTTCTTTTGTCCATTTGGACTAAAAAACATTAATAAATGATTAAACCACTAAAAGACTTGTGCTCTTAATTGTTGGACTATGGCCACTATCCTTTGCATTGGAGGACCTATACTCTTGATTATGGACTTATGGACTTCGACTTAGGATTCTTTCCCTTGTGCTTTGAACCATTTTGGAGTTTGATATTCTAGCCTTTATTTGGATCGCTTATTGGCTCAAGAGGATGGAATTCTATTCTTATTATACTTTGAAGAGTGTCTCCATGTGGTTAGATATTTCTTATCCTTAGCTTTTATTTTATGCATTAGGATAGTCACTTCTTCTCCACCCCTTCTTTAATTTTCAAAATCTCCTCTCTTTTTAAAAATCTTCTTATTTTCAAACTCAAAACCGCTTTCATAATAAAACCTTGACTTCGGTCAAGTGATTTTTAAACTTTGTTTTCTTTAATAAATGTCAATCAATTTTAATCATATTTTGACCATTTCATAAAAACATAAAAAATACAAAACTCATTCAAACTTTTTTGTGCTTTTATGCACCTTTTTCTTTTAAAACTTTGGGTTAAATAAGTATTAGACATGAGTCATTTTTTTGATGAGATGTAAAGCTCCTAACCATGGTATTTTGTGTAAAGTATGGTCATTTTCCACTTAGATGTTGAAGCGATAGTCTTGTTGATGTTAATCCAAGCAAATCCTCCATCTTAATGTGATGCAAATGCCTCTTTCCCATACCTTTGGGTAATTAGTTGAGTATTCTCTCTTGAGAATGACGGGTTGTCTTTTCAAGATAAAATGAACCATAACCAATAATTTTTGTTATTTGTACCACGAACTACGAGGTTTTGATCCTACATTGCACTTCGTGGGTACGTAGGCATGAGACGATAAGTCTCTCCAAACACAAAAATATTAAAAAATATTTCTCTTCTTATCTCTCCCAATCTCTTTCAAGCAAACCATTTTCAAACCAAAAGCATGAATACATCAAAGGGCTCCTATAGAGTACTATAGATGTATTGGGTGCGTAAAACCTTCCCTTTACATAACCAACCCCCCTTACCCATTTCTCTTTGTCTTTTTTAGCTTTCGTTTTCTTTAGACTTCTTAGGATTTATTCGCTCTTTTTTCCTTTTCCTTTGAGGAATAAATAAAAGCGTCGTGGCGACTCTTGCTTTATGAGTTAAGTTAATCAATAGCTTACACTCAATATTTTTACCGCTACAGTATGCTTCTTTATACGTCTCCAACTCTAGGATAAGTTGATGACAGACAAGTGCATGACCTTCCTCTCCTTTACCAAGAAGAGCCGACACGGCTCGGTAACCGCAATTACCATCCCCTACAACATCAATGATACCATCGATATGCTTGTGCATAAACACCGGCATCTCGTCGATAAAGGAAATTATACGTGGAGTCGGTGTCGAAAGCGCTGCATTTAGAGTCGAAACCGGTGTCAGAGCCGGTTTGGTAATGCGAGCTCCTTTCATGACACTTTGTAGATATTTAGGATTCGGTGAGTCTGGAAAGAGTTTGTCAACGTGCTCATAATATGAAGGAGACCGAGTTATCAAGTTGTCGTTCGATGTAGGCTTCAACTTCTTCGGAGCACCCTCTGTCTTAACCAGTTGAGACGGGGGTATCATTGCGGTTGTTTCAGGGAAGACAATCTTCCTCAACTCTTCTTTGATGTGTAGCTTCAAGTTGTCATCGGCCTTCGAGAATCTCGCTTGAATTGCTTCCAATTCGGCCAAAATAGAGATATCCGGTTTATCTCCTTCCTTACAACCATCATCATCAAAACTAAGTCTCATCCAATGAGGGCAAACTTCGTCAATTTGTATTGGCTCACCTGGTTTCAACTTTGTCGCAATAGCACAACTACACGGAAGACCGTAGGTTTTCACAATAGTGCAACCACACTTTGCGCTATCGGAACTTACCGTTTCGGCTCGGTTGGCCTCGTGAAAAATATAGCCCAACCCTGCCTAAGACATGTTGCCGATCAATTGAGAGTAAATAAAGTTACCTTTAAACCGATGTTCCAAAACCATAATGCTCGGACCAAAAGTGGTTTGTATGTCGTTGTGTTGGTTTTTAATCATGAGATGCACGGAGTCCCAATCTCGACATAAATCCCCCTTGCTATTACCCAACCAATTCTTCAAAGTAGCATGTGCCGACTCAACTCTATTGGTGGTAGTGTTTCCAAGATGTCGTACATTATCGGTCCACGTACAAATAATCTTTTCTTTCACTTGATCAAGAATGGTGGATTCAACATATTTCAACAAAGCGGGGTACTTTTCGCACACTTTCTGGAATTTCATGACTGAATCGGCATATAATTCCTTTGTGGAAGAATTTAGAATATGAGTCCATGCATCCATTATTTTTTCTACAATGACACCCGACTTGACCACTTTTCCATCTTCCGACTCCACTTGTTTCGCACCCACCGTGGTCTTAACCGACTTCGCACATTCTTTGTTATGTGAAATCGACAAAGTAGTGCATTGGAAGAAGGAAAGACCTTTGCAACCGCATTCATCAAAGCGTTATTGCGGTCCGTAACAATTGCTTTTGGCATTTGAACATGTTTCTTCAAAAGTGACTGACACGTCTCCAATGCCCATGTAAAATTTCCTCTTTTTCGCACTCCAAAAAGGCAAAACCAACGGCATATGTCTTATCCGTAGACGTAACACCAACCATCTCAAATAATGGAAGTCGATACTTGTTCGTCTTGTAGGTACTATCGAGAATGAGCACTGTCGAGAACGTGTTGAACAACTTTATGGAATCTGAATGAGTCCAAAAAATATCTCGGACCGTAATTCTATCATCGCGATATCTGTACCGAGACACGTAATCATTATCATCCAACAATTTCAACAGTTGTTGCATCTCACTTCTATCTCCCCTAATTTCCTTGTTCGTCTGATACCTAATGTTATACACTTGATTTATATTTGCTACATTGTCGGGTTCCTTCCGTTTCAACGTGGCAAGTATATTTTTCGGTTGGACAAGATTCAAGGTCATGTCGGCAATACATGTCTTCTCTTCCTTCTTGAGCCGATATACACTTGGATGGCCTTGAAACTTTGAGCACATTTCGTGATTATGTATACCACAACGAACGCTAAATCTCCATTTCTTGGAAGCTAAAATGTAACCACCAATCTTAAAAGGGCACTCACATTTTCTAGTACCGATCTCGTCTTTTTTTAACTTCCATGGAGGTACTTGATATTTGCCGCTTCTTTCGCACCCCAAAATTACAAAAGCCTTTCTTCTTTTCGAACCATTATCCTATCTTCCGATATTTACACCGAAGCCAAGCTCAATATCCATCCTACGAATGTATGCAAGCATGCTTTCACGATCATCAAACTCTTGCTTGTTATTAAAGTCACCTCCGACATCAACCGACTTAACGATAATCCCTTAATCTTTCGGGGAAATCGGCGAAACTAATTCTTTTGACATGTTATCGGGGTGCACCATATCTATTTATAAACAATAATAGAACAATAAGTATGTATAAATAAAACATATTAAAAATTGCTCAAAATTAAAATTAATTAGTTCCAGGCACTTTTCTGGATGTGCACATCCTGAAATGTTCATGCTCAATTCGTTCCGGATGTGCACATCCGAAAGTTGCGTAACTTGTTTTTTCCAAAAAAATAGATTGATAATGTGAGCAATGTAGTGGATGAAGTTGAATATTTACCTGAAATTCAATCTTCTCTTGCTCCCTTTGATTTGTTGCACCAAAAAGTTGAAGTTTTTGAGTGAGAAATGATATTGATGAGGTAGAGTTTTTTGGGTTGGTGAGGGTGAGTATGTAAGAAGAAATGTTGAGAATGGGAAGGAGGGAGTGATCATGCAGGTTCAAATATATCAGTAATTATTCCGAATATGCAGATCCAGAGGCCTTCCAGATATGCACATCCGGAACAAATTTTTTTTTAAGGTCACGGTGCGTCCTGATGTGCACATCCGGAATCAGGGGGCATAAGAGGAATTTCACGCGGTGTCTAAGAAAGTTGGGTGGTGCATTAAGAAACTCTCTTTAGAAATGATGTTGGTGAAAGATTGGAGATCTAGAGGTTTTGTGAAAGCATCTACAAGTTGTTGTGTGAATGATATTGCAATATGTTTGGCTAAGCCATTATCATAATAAAGTAGATCAAGTTTGATGAAGGCAACATGAAAATATTGAAGTAGGAAAGGGAATCATTGAAAATTACAAACAACCGAGGCCATGAATCTATATCTAGACTTAGTAGAAAGTCTAGAGACATGGTTGCTTTTTAATCTTCTAAGATATAAATTAATCACAAAGATGCATAGTAGCCACTACCTGTTCTCCTGGTGTCAAGGAATGTTGCTTAGTTTGAGTCTAAAAAGGCTTTGAGATTTAATGAAGAGGAAGATAAGAACAAGCCTTAAGTATGGGAAAGTTTAAGATACCTTAGAACTCTTATTGCAACATCAAAATGGATGTTTGTTGGGTTGCTCATATATTAGTTAGAGATTTTGAACAACATAAAAGACATCTGGTCTTGTATTGCGATTTATAATAGTTGGACCACAAATCTTTTGTATGCAATAATGAGATCACTAAGGAGAGTGTATTCATCCTTTGTGAGTTTAAACCCTATGGGCAAGAAAGTTTTTGCAAGTTACATCCTAGCAAACATGTGTTGGAAAGAATGTCCATGACATATTTGTTGACATATGTTAAAGATGAGAAAAACATAAGAATGGTAAATTTGAATTGTGTTGGAGTTTAAAATTTATTTCGACTATTTAAGATAATAATCAGTTCAAACATAGATGTTGAATGTAAAAAGATAATGTTATGAAATTGAAAGGTTCAAACACATTAAGAGTTGTAATGTATGTGCGTGGAGACAAAGAACAATATCAACCAAAATAAATGTCCTTCAGCAAAAAGAACTCTCTATATAATAAGACACTAATTTAACACGACAAAAGAAGATAAAAGACAAGAAGCATAATAACTTGTTTATCCAGTTCGATAAAATGATCTACTGTGGAGAAGATAATAACTTTCTTATTCATTATACTTCAAATAACTGTTACAAAATATTACAAATGAGTTTCAAGTAAACAATCACCCAAGTTTCTAATATATATATATATATATATATATATATATATATATATATATATATATATATATATATATATATCACATAAGCCCGAGGTGTTTAGAAGTGTTTTTTCATCCCCTTAGATATCTCCAAATTCCAAGAACACACTCTTAGGAATTTACCCTCGTCTCTCTAAGATTACCACTAGGCTTATCAAACCATTCTCTCTACCTTTAACTCTAATGTTATAAAGGTTATGATAAGAAGAATATAAGAGATACATATTTATAATAGTTGAAACCAAATGGATCTATAACAAGACCAAAACATAACCCATTAACAAGTGAATCCACATACCAAAATGATGAAGTCCAAAACACATAAAATGAGAAAATCATATAGGATAGCTGAAAAACCGAACAGTCGAACAATCGTGGAATGACCCAACCTAGCCCAAACCATCACCTGACTGATCCGATGTGGCATTGAGCCCCGAACACCAGACTGCCGCTGTCTGACACCTGACTGCTTTTTACGGGTGTTTGGTTAATGCAATCTTGAAATATGTTTTCTTTCTCTTCTTGATGTAAGGTTTTAAGGCATACTTCATCAATCTCCATCTTGACTTGAAATAGTGGGGATGCCAATTGAACCATCAACCACCTTGCTGTTCTCTACCGTGTTAAATCACCATTCAACAACATTGATAAAGTTCAAGCCATACTTGAACATTGATCTTGCCACTTACATCCACTTGCTTTCACCATATTTTCTTGCTTTAATAGTCTAACAAGACCACAATTATGATTCTTCAACCATATTTGACTCCATATGCTTTCAAATGCCTCCCTAAAGGTCATTCAGAGCATAACATCCAAGGCCAGCATAATCTTCTCTTTAAGATGGTATAGTCTTCCTTTTTACCTTGTCACGACTCAAATGATAATTATGGGCCTCTCTAATAGTTCCCTCACTACTACTAGTATCTATAGTAGGAACCTCCACTTCAAACCGAGTCTTTTCTGACATATTTTCTAAAAGATTCATCCCTAGGTCTTAACTCTTGTTTCCCCGACGAGACTCATTAAAAGTAATACATCTGTAATTGATAAACTTCAATCCTCCAGGTTTCACTCCCAACTTCTCATAACTCTTCCTACCTCTTAAATATCCATTGAAGACACATTCCATAACCTCACCATTTATTTGAATTAGCTTTATTTGTAAAATATACAAAGTTTTAATGACCTTCAAAATAGAGTAGGTTACATTTTTCCTACTCCAAACCTCCTTAAGTGTTTGGCACCTTCCTTACCCCAGAAACTCAATAAGAACTCAACAATCACATGCATTGTTATCCTTTTTTTTGTTGCAAACTCATTAAAATTCTAGGAATAACCTATGAGCATCCATCATGCCTTGACCTCAAATCCCACAACTTGTTCTTGTCAGAAAAGTCTTCACTAATTGGCGATGAATGAACAACAACATCAAAACCTTATAAAATATATAAACTACATATTTGAGACCCTTCAGTTATGATCACCTTATCATGTGAAATCTTTAACCCCTTATGTTCAACTCTAATGTAATAGCCTAGATCATCAACCATGATATAAATAACAAATTTCACCCGAGCTCTATAACATACCTTGCGCTATGAAGAAGAAACTCACAATCATCAAACAATTGAACTCTGACCGTACCTGTTCTAGCCAAAAATGGTTAGATACACCAAAAGTGCTAATCCCCTTTGTCCTGGACAAGAAGAGCTACGTTGTTTATATTGTGAGGGATATTTGGGGATTTGAGAGTTATACTTGTGCTGTATATTGTCTCAAGATGATTGTGTCTTGCTTAAACCTCATGTGGGAGCCCCTTTTATAGTCTTCCATTAAGATATGCCATTAAGAGAAGTCTCTTGGCCTTCTGACATTACATGGCCATCATTGTTGTAACTCCCCTTCATGAATGTAGGCTTTGGACCTCTGGTAACGTCCGCATTAATGCACCGCCACCGTTACAACTGTTGGTATGCCAGTTGAGCTCATGTCTGGCATAAGTACCAGGTTGATGGGGTCTGTACTCGACTTCGTAGGAGCTCAGCTGATGAGAGTCGGGTTATGTGACCGATCTGGGTTATAGAAGATACTTACCTAGCTCTATGTATTGCTCCACCCTTCTTGGTATCGTAGTCTAGTTCATACTTAATCTTGGCCGACTACGCAACTCGACTTCAAATATATTTGGCATGTACAATTCCAATACCATGAACCTTTCAAGCTTTATTTTAACCGAGAATAACTACTCCACCTTGCTCTAGCTTCAAAGTCTCAGATTATTCTTTTTTTAACACATATGATAATAGCAACCCGTCCATGACCGAACTCTCTTCTGTCTTCAAAAATGACACCATTAATGCACCAACACTCTTATAATTATCCTCATCGAAGGTAACTTGAATTTGAATAGAATCATCATTACCCTTATTTATAAGACAATCACTCATGAAGTGGCCGATTTTTTGACAAGTGAAGTATTTTACCCTTTACATGTCAAACCTCTTTAATTTTGACATCCCTCTATGCTAAATTATTCCTCTTGAGACACTCAATCATTCACCACTATCGTCAATCTTCAAATATTTCACCTTTGAAAGTTCTTTGGATCTCATAGTCGTTTGGATTTCATCCAAAGTAATAGTACATTCCTTACTATAAAAAGGTCATTCTTAACGTTCTCAAAGGATATGGGTAATGATATCAATAAGAGTAAAGCTTGGTCCACATCTTAAATTTTCACCTCAATATTTTTAAGATCATAGATAATCTTGTGAAATATTGTCAACTGTTCCACTATGGATTTATTCTCTACCATTCAGAATAATTAACGTTGTTGTTTTAGACACAACCTATGATCCAAAGATCTGGGTCATATACAATGATTCAAGTTTTTCCCATGTCGAAGTTGCAATCCTATCCTTGGTGACTTCCCTTAGAACTTTATCCTTGAGGCCCAAGATAATGGAACTTCTAGCCTTATCCACCATCTTGGTCTTTTATGCTTCTATTAGGAGTGAAGTATTTGATGCCTCACCATTCAATGCGTCAATGCACTTCTCTTGAGTTATAATTGCTTGCATATTTACTTTCAACAATCCAAAATTGTTGTCTCTAAAAAAACCTCTTGATCTGCCATTAAGAACCCATGATGACCAATTGTAAATGAAATCCATTTTCCCCACAGGGGGGAGCCACTTGTCATGAAATTGGAAGGTTCAATCACACCAAGAAATTTGATATACGGGGACAAAGAATAATGGCAACCAAAATAAATGTCTTTTATTGAAAATAACTCTCAATGCAATAAGACACCAATTTATCTTGGCAGAAGAAGATAAAAAAAAAACACAATAACTTGTTCACCTAATTCGATGAAACGATCTACTCTGAGGAAGAGATTAGATCTCTGATTCACTATACTTCAAAGAGTTGTTACAAAAGATTACAAATTATTTACATGAAAATAGTCACCTAAGTTCCCAAGAAAAAACTTATTTTTTATCCAAGTCTTTCCCAATATCTTCAACTCTCTATATATAAATTACATAAGTCTAAGGTGTTTATAAGTGTTTTCCAATTCCCCTTAGATATCTCCAAGGGTTTCCAAGATTCCAAGAACACGCTCTTAGGAGTTCACCCTTGTCTCTCTAAAATTACAACTAGGATTGTCAAACCCTTCTACGTGTCTTTAAATATAAAGGTATAAAGGTTGTGATGACAAAAACGTAAAGGATACATATTTATAACTACTGAAATCCAACAGATCCATAACAAGCCCAAAACACAATCCATTAACAAATAGAACCATGAACTGAAATGAAGAAGCCCGAAAAATGAACCGAGAAAACCAAATTGTATGAACGAAAATCCAATCCTACATGGACCGGCCCAAACTACTTCCACCAGCTTCAAGCCTCGACCACCAGACTACCGTCATGAGGCTCCAGCACCACAGTGAAACATCTGAATATGGAGCTATGTGCTTGTAGGTATGAAGAATGTAAAAGCCTGTTGATTTGGTTTTAATGCTGACAAAATTTTCAAGATAAGTCTTTATCAGTCTTGTTGCTCAAGTATATGTTGTTTAAGTGACGGTGCTTGACAAATTGTTGACCAAATGATGGTGCTTGGTGCTTGAAACTCAAGATGTGTTGATCAAGATATGTTGATCAAGGTGAAGCCTGAAGATCACTCAATGCATTATCAAGTGGTTGTAATCATATTTATGGTGTTCAAGATTGTTATGATTCGAGATCAAGTTATCACTGATGACAACACTTGATATCAAACGATATCTAGTTAAGTCCTTATCTGTTTAAGGTAACTTAAGTGGTAAAAAATGCTTAAGATGTTTTATCTAGATATCCTCTTGAATCAAGAAATCCTCTTGAAGATGTCCTTTGAAGTCAACACATTGGTCAAATTACACTCAAGTAAAGACTTCGATTTCAAGGTTCACCGGTGGCTTAACCTCTTAACCCTCGTATGAGATAATAAACATGAAGATATCTTAAGCCTCATTAAGAAGATTCAAGACTTTTGTATGTTGTTAAACTCAAAGATAATGATGCCAAGACTTGAAACTTCAGAGTTATGAAAGAGAGGAAGTGTGAAAGCTAACATGAGTAACCAATGTCTTGTAAACACATAAGGTAATTTTGGAAATACTATGGAAAAATCACATACACACTAAAATCCTTGTAAATTCTCTTAATATTTCATTTAAACCACCTAAAAATGTTTTTAAGTCCTAGCTAACTAATTATAGGAGTGTCTAATTGATTAGAAGACATTTTTCAATTGAATAATCGACTATATATAATCATCTAATTGATTATTTTCACTAAGTTGTTTCTATAATCGATTGGGAAAATTACTTAATCATTAAAATCAAAACATTCTTTTTTAGGGTCAAATAATCTATTAGTCGACTTAAACTTTCCACATAATGTTTCCAAATTTATACCACACCTGGGCCTATAAATAGAGAGACTTCACTACCACTTTTTCACATCCAGAAACGAGATTTGATCTCACTTTCTTACTCTCTCTCATTTTCTATAAGTCTCTATATTTTTCACATATATATTTTTCGATTAGTGTTTCGAGAGTATTCTTGAGTCGAACTGAGGATCATTGTTCTGGGTGAGGGCTTAATTATAATTTACTAGGAGTGTATTATCTCTTGAGTAAATATTCCTCTATCAGTGGTTGTTTAGTTGTGAGTTAAACTAGTAAAATCTTTTGTTTGTTTTAGAGGAATTTTCTTAGGAAGTATCCACTTTGTTCATAAGTTTCACCTTGAGGAAAAAGCCATCATTTGGTTCGTTAGTTTTTCCTTGAAGAAAAATCTCTTTTTTGGTTCGTGAAGACCATCCATTAAAATCTCTACAACGGTCCTTGAGCTCATCCTAGTTAAAGGTTCTATCAGTTCGAGATTATCCTGTATAAAATCTCATGTTGGTTCTTGAGCTTAGCTCGGTTAAAATCTCTATCGGTTCAAGATTATTATGTATAAAATATCATCTTGGTTCTTGAGCTCAGCCGATTAAAAGTTGTAACAGTTTGATATTATCGTATATAAAATATCGACTCGGTTCAAGGTGACCCTACGTAAAACCTCGGCTCGGTTAGGAAAATATCCAACTCAAAAATCCATATCAGTTCAGAGGATATCCATTGTAAAACTCTATCTTGGTTCGAGAGCATCCCATGGAAATTCTCAGTTTGGTTTGAAGGGTAACCACTCTAAACCATGTTCATTGTTTGGTTAGAAGATAGCCTTAAAACTTCATTTCCTTGTATAAGAAGGTTTCTGTGCAATCCTTCTAAAAGCTTTCAACATTATTGGATACTCTCAATAATAATTCTTGAAGACAAGAGTAGGTAAACTTAGGTCGAACCTGTGTAAATATCTAGTGTATCTCTCTTTCCTTATCTCTTTACTTTATTGTCTTTCCTTTGGTTTTCCCATGCTTATTTAATCGTTTGGTTTTAAAATGTTTGAAAACTATGATTTTTTAAATGATTTTGTTTTCAATCAAAGTTTTTCAAACTTTCATAATTCACCCCCTGTGTGTGGAGTCACATGTCCAACACTGAATGCTTTTACAACTTTTTAGTTCTTGCAATCTCGACATATATTTGATTTCTCTTGATAACCTAAGGTTTTGAGGAATACTTCAATAGATAAGGGATGATCGATAGACATAAAGAATTTATACTAGTTCGCTCTACAATTTCAAGTCACGTTCAATCCCCTCACACTTAAGCAAATTTTCACTATAATCCAACTCATTACAATTTGACTAAGGTGTAGTCTATTTCAACTAACTTATACCTTAGATTTATCAACCACAAAGAACTAATTACAACTAAGGGGCTATTTAGATAAGCAACTTATTTGCAGCATATAACACAAGTGCTTATCAAAACAAGCTCCAATGAATAAGTTTGTAAAAGTTATTTTTATAAAAAATGATAAAATAAATTGAAATTGGTTATATATATATGCAATAAGTTATTTTCATAATTTATCACGGAGAACTTATAAAAACAAGTTCAAATTTTTTTATAGGAAATGTCATAAGGTGTTTTGATAAGGTATCTTAAACAATGTCACAAAACTTGTGTCAAAGCACAAATTAATAAATCTAAATAGATCCTTAGTATTTTTACCTTCTCAAAGTATTTGGATACAACTTAACCCTTTAAGGAAATACAATCAAATAAAATATAAGTGTTTGTTTTTATAAATATCACTCAATCAGAGGATGTATACAAAGTTAAGAACATATCCAAATGTTTAACTTTTTATTCAATGTTTTAAAAATCAGACCGAACTGTCCGGTTCAATTGGTTGAACCGGGAACCAGAGGTGAATCCGGTTAGGTCAACCTTTCAAAACGGCTAGTGGTTCAAAATCGGAGTAAAACCGGAAAAACCAGATTGAACCGTCCAAAACGATTCGAACCAAAGAACCGAGATCGGTTTTGTAAAACCGTCTGGTTAAAAAAAAAGCATCAAATTGACCATTTTTTAAAATGATATTTAAAATGTTTAATATGTTATTATCAAAATTGAACATACATTCCCCAATCACAAAAGAATTCCATGTATTTTTTACAACCATACAAACTTCTAAGTTTTGTCACTCCATTATAGTGTTTCTTTCAACCACACTCCATCATTATCATGCCATCTCTTTCAAACATAGTCACGATGTCCAACTCAATATTGATTGTCGTTCAAGTTAATATTGTTTGTTGTTGTCAATTAAGACTTTTTTTGTGGTAGTTCAACTCAAATTTGATTTTTTTGTTGTTTAATGAAGTATATTCTATTATTTATATTTTGGTATTCTATCTTATTTAATTTAGGTATTCTTAATTATTTGAACTTTATTTTAGTTATTATTTTCTATTATTTTAATTTTGGTTTGAACTAGTTTAATTTATTTTATTGTAATTCTTTAGTTTGGTCAACATATTTTTAAATGATGTTGAAATGAAGTGTAGAAATATGTTATGTAATATCGATATTGTTGTATTAAATTTGTAATGGATTTTTGAAATATTTATTTTATTAAGTTGTGAACATATAATTATGTGTGACATATCTCTTAAATTTAGTTTCATATTATTAGTTTATTTAATAAACGGTTTGACCGTAGGTTTAACCGGTTTAACCAATTGAACCTTAAACTGTAAGGATATTTTATAGTGAGAATATCTACTTTGGCCAATAAAGTTGGTAAGGATATTTTAGGAGATTGGGTGGATTCCAACATATTAGGGAATGCTTCCACCTTCGCTCGTGAAGGTGCATTTGATCAAGTTTCAACAGATGTGGGTCTTGCGACTGATAGGGGGTATTTCCCCTAGATGAAGATAAGAGGATTTATAGCCAATACGTGTTAAATCATTTGTTGATTGCCCCTCACAATTTCATCTAGTGAGTTGGGATTTCATTAAAGTCATTCAACATTGGTGCGAGTATAAGGGAGGTAAGTCGGTTGTGAAGATGTCTTTCCATTTTTTATGATTCAAAACAACATCAATTATGCAAACACTTATGGTTTACTCTCCTTAAAGTGGCATAACTGGTGCTTTAACGCTTAATATGAAAACATGAAGGATTTCGACGATCGATTATACCTGGTTACTCCTCTAACTGAGGAGGTGCATGCAAAGATCTCCCGCTTTGAACTCGGTCCTCTGTCTGCTTATTCGAACATCTTCCATAACTACCGGAGTTAGAGCCATTACTTGGTGTGGGTTGGTTTGTATATTTATAAAGAAGAAAACCTGTATCTGAAGGAATTATATTTGAAAATTCAATTGGTGGTCTTTTGCAAGGAGTTTAACTGTGTTGGTGGTGTTTCGATAACCTAGTAGAAGAAATGCATTTAGATCCACTGGCTAGTGTAGATGACAAATCAAATAAGGAAAGTAAGAGAATATTTGGTATGTGGCGTCAGGTCCCTATTTTCCTTATTTCTTTTTCTTGAGCCGTTCTTGATGTCTCTTCTTTTAATCTGTAGATGCAATGAAGAGAAAAGGAGATCCAGGAGGCCACTATTTTGGTTGGAATTCCGAGTATCCCTTTTGTTGGGGGAGCCTCTACCTCGGGAACACCTAATGGAACACCTTTTGGTCCAGTCATCGGGAAGGTCGTTCAGATAATTACTCATTCCCCTTGAGTAGAAGTTTTAGAAATTATAGTGGCAAGGTTAGCACCCGCCCCAGAGGTGGAGGAGATTCAGGTGGAAAGGCCTCCTCACAAGTGTCTCTAACTTAGAAGTGTAGAAGGATATGCTTCCTTTCAAGTGGAGTTGAATTCGATGTTGTAGGCTCGTCTTGGCCCGAGGACGGATAGGGAAGTTTGGTCTTCTGTTTTTTAACAAGAAATATACTTATTTCTCGGGTATTTCTAAGGAAGTTCGACAGAGGGAACTGGAAGAATTGGCTTTCCATACTCATTGGGTGTCACCTGATCTTGCGACCGGAGGTGTTACTCATAAAGAAGTTTTCTTGCATGACTACATTTGAAGAGAAAGGGAGAAAATCAAGGAACGAGTCAATTATCTTACAGTAGAGCAATATCGGTACTTCGAGGAGGTCCATGAAGCTTCCAACAAATTCTTGATCATAGAGGCTGATGTGGAACCTTTCAAATACCCATGTACTCTGGTGGAAAAGGTACAATGACTTTCCCGGAAAGTAGTTGAGAAGAATGAAGTTTTGGCTTCTATTTAGACATTTTTGTCCAAGGTAGAAACCTCTATGGGAGAGGTGAACCATCTCTCTGATCCTGCTCAGAAAAGGATAGAAGAAGTGGATAGGTGTCTATAAGAATTTTGAGAAAGTCAGAAGAAGGTTGAGGATGGTCTTTGTGCGAAGCACCAAGAGAACTTTGTTGGTAGCGGTATAGGGTAAGCAACAAAAGTTTTGGAAGTATTTTTCCGGGAATTATCGTGTCCACTGAGATCGGTGCTACTGAACTGCCATTCGACAATTTAATTGTTAATGAGTTTGGGTTTAAATGGTTTAAAGCGTAAATGCAAAAAAGTAAATAAGAACATAAGAAAATTCATTCATCAGAGAGAAAAGACTTATCAAGCATGTATATATTCCATTCATCACAGACTTAAACTTATCGACCAGCTGCACTCAACTTACAATACTCCTCAATATCACCCGGTATCGCTCACAATAGTGTTCATCTCTGACACACCGAGCTGAGAAACAACCGTATCACTCTCTTCGTCACTCTCGCGCACGAAGCCTTGAAATACGGAAGGCATTTAAGTTCCGACAGCCATATGGATTGTTAGCCCTAAATCTATCTCTAGCATCCAGAAACTAACAGATAGTTATCCTTAATCGAAGTTTGTGACATTTATCTCTAACACGACCCAAACCCCGAGCATTTAAGCAAAAATCAAGAACAATCACCAACAGAGATTTGTAAAGAAAATTAAATATAACGCCATGGGCGACAAATATACATAAGATCAAAGTAAAAACATATACAAACCCAACAAAGAAGAAAGACATGAAGAAAATCAGAAATGAACCAAACACTTCACGGATTGTCAGAGCCGATCGATGAGAAATCCACCCCGGATCATCCAAATGCAAGCTTCCATGATGTTTTCTAAGCAAATCCAATGAAGAAATGAAGTTTGATGGAGTGGGAGAAAAAAATACCCAAACCATCCCCTAAAAAAATCTGTTTTTCCACTATTTATGGACTGTCAAAGTCGCAGACCGCGCTAAGCGCGATTTTGGACGCTAAGCGCGCTCTTATTAATGTTAAACCGCCTTAAAAGCGCGTTAAGCGGGCTCGGAGCGCGCTAAGCGCGCTACTCGCTAGAATTTGCTCCTTGCTTGGGCTAAGAGTGCGCTAAGCGCGCTCGTAGCATGCTTGAAAATCCAAAGCTTACTTTCTTCATAACTTTTGAACCGTAATTCTGTTTTTCGCCCGGTTCAAAGCGTTGGAAAGCTTATTCAATGCTCTATACAACAATGACAAAATCCCACTGCTTGAATACCTAAAAAAATGAGATAAAATCAATTAAACTCAATGATATTTACACGAAACGCAATATATACACTAAAATGTAAACTATACGCATTTATAAACAAAACAGGGTTTATTCGTATGATATTTAACAAAAAGCAACGATAAGTGCAACAAAAATCATATACAAAAATAGGTACATTTTGTACTTATCAAACTCTCCCCAACTTACATAATTGTTTGTCCTCAAACAAAGCCAACAACTAAAGGAACATAAGCGAAATCCAAGAAATCACGCAACAACAAGTTTTTACAAAAAAAAACAAATGCAATGGTTCAATCGAAAATGGTACACACAAAGTAAATACTTACCACTAAACTTCAACGATAACATAATCACGAAACAAATGCTAAATACAAAAGTCATGCCAAACATTCTAAAACAACACAAGTTCAAATGTGAATCACACCTAGCAAAAAAATCATCGGTAGATGAAAAACACAAAATGAGGGATTTTTCACTCACACAACAAACTTGCAAACAAAAGACTAAATTATGAAACCATCCAAAAATCATATTGAACATACAAAGGCAAGAATCACAAGGACTTTTCAAGGTTGTAATGTGGTCGGGCAAACAAACAAGGGGCAATTCCTAAAGCTAATTGAAACAAAAACTTGCCTTAACCTAAGGAAGTGATCAACTCACAAAAGTTCAAACACAAAATTTCAATCAAACTTCTTCCAAAATTCCAAGTGTTACACAAAACACAATACTTATTTAGCACAATTATTGAAACTTTTTTTGTTTCCTTTTTCAAGGATTTTTCTTTTTCTCTTTCACAAATTTTTCGCTTTTTTCTTTTCTTTTTTAATCCTCATAGAATCCAACTAATGAATACACAATCATTCTCTCCCCAACTTGAATTCAACCACATCATCATGTGAATACTCCCTACTTTCTAAGGCAAGACAAAAAATCCATACAACAACACAAAGTTGAGGCCCAAGAAAAAACAAAATCCATAAAAAATAAGTGAACTAAATACTCATAGACAAGCATTAAGTTTAAATAAAACATGGATCAAAAAGCTCAAAGGGGTTACGAAAGATCACACGCTCACAAGGTGAATGACTATTTAGCTAAGGTAGTTGTGCTCAAAATGAAACAATTGCCTTGATCCTTTTCATGCATTCATATACACAACATAAACAACAGATTAAGCATAATAAAATCCAGTTAAAACAAGAATATTGGTACTCCGAGCATATATGAACAATGGAAGGCTTCCTCACAAAAAGGTTGGGAACTAAAGTGATTCACACAAGAACAAGTATACAAAAGAATAAATGGCATGAAAGTTTGTAAAAATCCTAAGTATCATGAATATGCTAAAGTATAGAAAGTGATAAATACATACCTTGAACGCGTACCAAACTTTAAACACTATCATTACCACGCATTCGCAAGTTGAAACACTCAAAATCGGAAAATCACCGAATGCAACTTCAAGCTATCAACTAAAATTTGAGTCCAAACAACAACAAAAGAATTAGAAAAAAATACTAATAATTACTAATATATAAGGCCTTGGTGAAAGTGGGAAGAAGGGGGAGCCAAGTGAACAATTAAAAGAATTCACTGGCTCAGCACAACAGGGCGCGCTAAGTGCGCAGGCCCGCGCTAAGCGCGCTACACCAAAACCAGAAAAACTAGTACAACAACAAGGTTCTGGTGTAGGCCTCCACTTAACACCTACACAACTCAATTACAAAACATATGATATTTACACATACAAACTTCCTCCAGTTAAACACGACCAGCTTGAGGAAAACAAAACTTAACACCTTAACACGAACTACCATAAACATACTAAAAGAAAGGGAGAAAAAAAAACATTAGAAACTAACAACAATAAAACATGCTTGTTTTACGTCATAAGTTTGACGCCTATTATTTATACACACTTCTCCAAGTTGCCTCTTTACACGGTTAGCGCTCACCGACGATGAAACCTAACTAAACACTTAGCAAACGTGAAGAGAAACAAACATATACACTAAATTTACAAGTATGCAAAACATGTAAAATTCACAAATATGGTAAACATATACAAGTATCAATATCAACAAGTGAAAATAGACAATATATACGATATCTACAAAACTCAAAAACAAAGAAACTATCGCAATGCAATCCAATAAAAACATCAATCCCCGACAATGGCACCATTTTGTTGGTAGCGGTATAGGGCAAGCAACAAAAGTTTTGGAAGTATTTTTCTGGGAATTATCGTATCCACAGAGATCGGTGCTACTGAACTGCCATTCGACAATTTAATTGTTAATGAGTTTGGGTTTAAATGGTTTAAAGCGTAAATGCAGAAAAGTAAATAAGAACATAAGAAAATTCATTCATCAAAGAGAAAAGACTTATCAAGCATGTATATATTCCACTCGTCATAGACTTAAACTTATCGACCAGTTGCACTCAACTTACAATATTCCTCAATATCACCCGGTATAGCTCACAATAGTGTTCATCTCTGACACACCGAGCTGAGAAACAACCGTATCACTCTCTTTGTCACTCTCGCGCACGAAGCCTCGAAATACGGAAGGCATTTAAGTTCTGACACCCATACGAATTGTTATCCCTAAATCTATCTCTAGCATCCAAAAACTAACAGATAATTATCCTTAATCGAAGCTTGTGACGTTTATCTCTAACACGACCCAAACCCCGAGCATTTAAGCAAAAATCAAGAACAATCACCAACAGAGATTTGTAAAGCAAATTAAATATAACGCCATGGGCGAAAAATGTACATAAGATCAAAGTAAAAACATATACAAACCCAACAAAGAAGAAAGACATGAAGAAAATCAGAAATGAACCAAACACTTCACGGATTGTCAGAGCCGATCGATGAGAAATCCACCCCGAATCATCCAAATGCAAGCTTCCATGATGTTTTCTAAGCAAATCCAATGAAGAAATGAAGTTTGATGGAGTGGGAGCAAAAAATACCCAAACCATCCCCTAAAAAAATCTGTTTTTCCACTATTTATGGACTGTCAAAGTCGCAGACCGCGCTAAGCTCGCTCTTATTAATGTTAAACCGCCTTAAAAGCGCGCTAAGCGGGCTCGGAGCGCGCTACTCGCTGGAATTTGCTCCTTCCTTGGGCTAAGAGCATGCTAAGCGCGCCTGTAGCATGCTTCCTGGGCTAGGAGCGCGCTAAGCGGGCTCGTAGCATGCTTGAAAATCCAAAGCTTACTTTCTTCATAACTTTTGAACCGTAATTCCGTTTGTCGCCCAGTTCGAAGCGTTGGAAAGCTTATTCAATGCTATATACAATAATGGCAATATATACAAAACACAATTAAACTCAATGATATTTACACGAAACACAATATATACACTAAAATGTAAACTATACGCATTTATAAACAAAACAGGGTTTATTCGTATGATATTTAACAAAAAGCAATGATAAGTGCAACAAAAATCATATACAAAAATAGGTACATTTTGCACTTATCAAACTTTGATCTTTCTAAAAAAAGCTACCCAATTCATTTCAAGAGGATTTCTTCCTCGCCGAGGGTTCATTTGAGAGTGATTTAAAGAAAGTAGAGCACCTTCATCAATGCGTTCGTGTCTCTCGGGATTGGGTTTATCTCAGTTAAGCTAAGGATGGAAAAATAGTCTCTCACTCTCTCTCTCTCTCTCTCTCTCTCGCACACATACACACACACACACACACACACACACACATACACATACACAACACACATACACACACACACACACAGAAGCATTTGTGTCTAGAGTTTGTGTAACTTTGACGTTTTTTCTTTCAATGTATGTACAAATATAATTGAATTTTTTATTTATTCATATTTTATATGATTTGTGGCAGTGCTTATGGTCCCTAGTTCATTTCTCTTTCCCTCCATGTTTTGCTCGAATTTTATTAAATGTCTCTAAGTATTGTGCCCGACCAAGGACCAATACCCCTTCCTTTCGCCCAGGTGAAAACCTAGTTCGAGGTCGACACATTTACGAAACCATATCTGCCTTTGAAGAGGCTAACCGCCAAGAGGGGGTGAGCCGATTATTTTCCATTTTTTAGACTTATTGTGTGTGTGTGTGTGTATGTGTATGTTAGCACAATAAAGTTTTGATTGCTTTAGTCATACGCCCATGGCATTTATGACCACCCCTGAGTCTTTGTAATAGGGCTTTGATCTTTTTGTTCGTACCCCATACCTCATCGTTACCTTTCATAATCACAAAAGAAGCAAATAGTTTAATATAAAAATTTCTCCTTTCTTATATAAAACAATTATAATACATTATGATCATTTTTTTTTTACAAAAAAGGACTTTCAATTTAGCATAACTAAGTAGCACAACCACTATTTGTTGGCCATGGGATTTGTGGCGATCGTTCTTGGCTTACTTTGGGTTAGCTATTTCTACTTGACTGACCGAGGCAACCTTCTTTACTCGCGGGAGGTTGGATGTTCATGTCTCTTAGCTGCCCAAAAAAGGAAACTACAATGACCTTTGTAGCTTTAACTTCACTTTCTTTCAAGTCCTACTACCAGCCCTTGTAGAATCTATTTGCTCCAGAAAGGTTGGCACCGATTTTAGCCGAGTCATCATGTACATTGTGGTACTTTAGCTTGAGGTGGACCAAGGAAGCAACCGCGTATATTGTTGTTGCAAAATTTCTTCCTAGGATGCACTTGTAAACACTCTTGCAAGGAACAACTAGGAATTCGGAGTCAATAGTCCTGGTATCTCTTGCCTCACCCAAGGTGACCATGAGCTTTATGTACTCCTATAGGCGGGTTTCGGTATCATTGAAATCCTACATATCAGACCCTTTATAGGGCGAAAGCTTTTCCTTTTTTAATCATATCTTTTCGAAGAGGTCCACGTACATAAAGTCGTTGGAGCTATTGTCGTTAATTGGTATATTAAAGACGTTAAAGTTTAATATTGAAACCCTTATGACTAGAGGATAGATCTCTTTATGGATCCCCCAACCTTTCGCTATTTCAAAATTCGAGGATCGGCCTTTTCGGGTTTGTGGCCGAGGTGCTTAATTCCTTCTTGCTAATGACAACTCAACATTTTTTCTCTCTTTATTTTTCTCTTGGAAGAGTCTCTTATATTAACCTTGAGGCACCTACCATGATGGAAGCGGGATATTGGTGCTTCCTCTTATGTCTTTCATCATCCACGGCTACTAACCTTTTTTCTTTGCTCCTGGCCAGGACTTTTACGGCTCTCTCAAAGGGTTGCCTTCTCTTTGAGGAGTCTTCTAAGATTCTTTTATCGTTTTTAATATACTTAAACAATTACCCCATTCTTGATTAGTCCTTCAGCTGGATGTAATAATAATTGGTGTTGTGGTCATGACTCTTATGGAAACGACATTACTTGGACTTAGAAGTCCGTGCAAACTCCCTGAACAGATATATATTCCTTATTTCGGCCTCCTTAAGCTCTGTGTTGGCACATTCCTTCAAGATCCTTTCCCATGAAGTGTTCAGGGGGAGTATATGCATCAAACCTCGGGAGGGGTCTACATTCATTCTCTTTTTTGGACCGCCTAGATTATTTTTTAAACAACCAACTAAATCTTGCATTCCCTAGCACCTGACTCCCCTGTCAACGATAAGATTTTTCTTCATAGTTGATATATGGTTGCACCCTATTCAATAAATTCTTCATATTATGGGCTACCACATGTCCTAACTTTTCCTAAAGCACACAGTTCGGTCTGAGGTCCTTCTCAAAGATCCAACACTTTAGGCTTTCATCTGAACCTCCAACAACCACAACCACCTTGGTGAAGCAGATAATACACGCGTACATAGTCTCATTCCTACCCTGCGTGACTCCATTAAGAACGGTGTTACGGTGTGAATCGGATGTCAAGCTATTAATTAACTTGAATCAAAAATCATGAATTTCACCATCGAGCTTTGATTTATCCAAAGGAAAGGGTAAAAATCAAAAGAAAGCCCTAAGTGCGCTATGTAACAACAAAGCTAGAGATATAAGGTTCGCGGGTTGGTTATACCTAGGGAAGGTGCTAGAATTCTAAGTATCTGTAGTACTCTACGGGAACCTCTTATTTGTATTTGTGTTATGCTAAAGTTTGCTCGCTAAGGGAAATGTGCTAAGGTAAAGACCTAGGGTATGTACACTAAGTATGCTCGCCAAGACATCGCATCTCGTGCCTACGTATCCTAAATAGGATGAAATCATAGAATTCGTAGTTCACTTAACTAGGGTTGAGGAACTCGTAATTGTGGTCAAGGTTCCAAGGGGAAATACGTATCCATAATCATGGTACTTTCATAGAGTTGACAAACTCTCTAAGTCTAAGTTGAAAGACTAACTAAGGACAATGACTTTTAGCAAAGTCAAAAGGGAAAGTGAGTGCACATGACAATGGTACTCACATAGTGTTTAAAAACTCTAAACCTAATTATAAGTTGTAAAGAAACAATGATTCTAACAAGGCCAAAAAGATAAGAGTATGTATTTATAACAATAGTACTTACATAGGGTTCACAAACCCTAACCTAAAGTTAGATTAAAAAGGGAAATGGATCTAACAAGGTGTAACACCCCAAAATTTGCCCTGTTTGTTTTTAGCTAACTGGCTTATGTTTCATTACATTCTTGCATTTTCATCTGTGCATATCATTGGTTCTTAGCATGGGATCAAGGTATCCTTGTTAGCCCTCAAGAGGAGGATGTGTCTCAAGGCCAAAATTAAGAGAATATACTCAATCTTGTGGTGTTCAGATGGGTTAATCATTTCAGAATCAAGGTTATAAAGCAGGGTTGATTTGATCTTGTTCCAGACAGGTTCTATATCATGTTTCAGGCATCATTCAAGGGTATTCTCAGTGGCTAAGGATTAGATATGAAGCAGGACTCAAAACAAGTTGCATTGAGGCAATTTTCACCATTTTGCCTTGGTCTAATCGATTTGCATAAGTATGCAATCGATTGCACCCCTTCAGTTTTCACTTTTTTTCCTTTTCAAGGGTGTCCAATCGATTTGCACTGCTGTGCAATCGATTGCACTGTGACAGATTTACCTAAAACCTGCATTTTTAAGTACTATGCCAATTTCCAATGCACCACATTCACTTGGGATCAATGCTATATCAGTAGAAGGATCTAGAGAGCTGCACAATTTGATTTCATTTCCATCCAATTTCCACTCTAATTCCACATTCCCTTTCCAAGTTATTTTTCATTTCCAATTCCACTCACTCCAAACCTCACTTCCATTCCAAACCTAAGTCATATTTAGACCAATTTGATCCAAACCACACACAACCACCCTTCATTTTTCTGATTTTTCTACACTTCTCATTCAGAATTCTCTCTCAATTCTCTCTCACTTTTTTCATTCTCCACCTTCATCTTCAACCTCTCACCAAAGCTCCATATTCATAGATTCACAAATTCTTCATTGGAATTTGTGAATTCTTGAGCTAAACCTCCATCACATCCTCATTCTTGATTCAATTCTACAGTAGCAACTCATTTGGATCTAGGTTCAAGATTTTGGAATCACTTCTTGAAGAACTTTTGCTTATTTGTGGATTATTGCTTGGATCTTCAAGTGTTCTTGCCAAATCTTCATAGATCTCTGGATTTCTCACTTTGATTCATCAATTTTCGTGTGCAACAATCACCAAAGCAAATCTCAGCTTTGTAGGTTGGTTTTTCTTAGATTTATGCTTGATTTAGCTTAATTTCAACTTATACAATGTAGATCCATGGTTTTCAATGTGATTTGATCCGTTTGCTTGATTGGATTCATGATCTTGTTGTTTGATTGTTGAAGTGTGCGCTTGATTACTGATATTTGATGTGGATTTTCGTGTATGTTTGATTACATGATCATTTGGATGTTTGAGTAGGTGATTGGTGCTGGAAAAGTGATTATGAGAAGTGATTTTTGCAGGTCTGAGACTGTTCAGTCGATTTGCATCCTAGTGCAATCGATTGCACCTGTGTTTTTTCACTAAGATTTGCTTTCTGTAACTGTGCAATCGATTTGCACCCTGCTGCAGTCGATTTGCACCTGTAACTTTTTTGTTTTTGGCTTGTTTGGAAGCATGTATTGATACCTATTCCACCCCTAACCTTCATGGCTTTGTGTTATGCATATTTGTGGAATTTTCTAGGGTTGTTTAACCTCTAGTTGCTGGATGCATGTGAATCTTTGATGCAAGATTGTCCGATTGTTGATTTGTTTGCATTCTTGAGGCATGTTCTTGAGGCATCTTGGTTCATGTGTGATTAATGATTTGATAAACTTGTGTGATCTCTTGGGAATGAATGTGATGCGATACATGTGAGTATGATGTTGTGGTGTGCATAAGTTGGATCATGTATGCTTTTTTTTACCTTGCTTGAACATTTGTTTTCCTTTGAAAATGATTATGGTGTATGTTCAACTAGTCTTGATGTATGTTAATGAGAAGTTGTCTTGCATGTTTGGATTGGATGATCATGGTATGGTTTAAGTTCTGACTTTGCTCCATCCTCATTTCATTTTGTTCACATCACCTTTGTATGAACACGGTTTTCCGACACGCGACTTTTGATTTCCATTGATAAATGTTCATGCTTGTGTTGTTGATTAATTATTTTGATGATCACTTAATGAACACACTTTGAGCTTGTAAATTGCTAATTGATGATGATGATTGTTAGATAATTATGTGCATGTTCATTTTCTTTTGATTCCATGATGTGCGTACTTGTTTCATTTGATCATGTGCTATATGTTGCATTCTTCCATGATGCTTGCAAGGTTATTCAACATGGTGTGTGGTTTGTTTATGATCATGATTAATTGAACGGTGTATGTTGTTTGATGCACATTTGCTTTCCCTTGATTGAATCGTATTCAAAATGTGGTGCATGCTGTCCTGATTTCACATCTGAGTTTTGCATAAAGTGCTGTCATATGTGCTGTCCATGTGTACATGTATGCTGTTTGACCTTTTTACACCTGTTTTCATGCTGGATTGTATGCTGTAAAATGCTGATTGGTGTTTGTGCATGATTTCATTGCTGTTTCGAAACAAATGTGCTGTTGTAGGTGATGCCTTCTCTTTTTACTCATCTCTTTCCTTTGAATCTCAAGACTTGATTAAGTCTTGGATTCTTTTCCCTTAGAGCTACCTAGTCCAACTTAATTTTTGATTAAGCTTGGAGTAGGATTAGCATTAGGTTTTAGGTAGTCGTCCCTCATAAACCTCACTAACCATAGGATATCCATGCATGATAACATTAGGACTCTTAGTTTCCCTTTAGATTTTCCTTTGTGTCGTCTCTCTTCTCATCTCAAAACTTCTTCAAGACACGTAATAAAAGTTAACGTGTATTGCACTTGAGCCTTCTATGTAGGAAGTGGGGATTGAGGGGCTTCCTCTCATTCTTCTAGGATACCTAGTGTATGTCCTGTTGGGGGCGATGCGCGGAAGTATTCGTTCCTGTATTCAAGACTTGGGTTCAATGCAAGTTGCAAAACAACTTAAAAGACACTTCTGTCTAAAAAACACCAAACAAATTCAAATCTTTTTATCCTTCGGGATTGTTGGGTTTCAAACTTCATTTTCAGAAAAGAGCTCGTCGCTCACGTAAAAAACACTCACCCATCCGTGGTCGTACCCACGAACTATGTCTGCTCTGATTTCCTCTTTCTCGTCCGATTGAGGATACGTAGGCACAAGACGGCGATGTCTTGGCGAGCAACCTTCCCCCACAGTTCCCGTCCGAACTACGTTGACTTTACCTTTCCCATTGCACTGAGGGAGTACGTAGGCCTAGGACAACGATATTGTCCTATCGAGTCACTTCTTTTTCTTTTCTTCTTCGTTTCTCCGTTCTTTCCGTTCTCGTTTCTTCACCGGTCCAGTAGCAGTGGAGCTCCAGACGACGACACCCTTTGACGCAGACAGCAAGCGTGGATCCCGTCGAGTACGATGGACGTGCTGGGTGCTAACACCTTCCCTTCGCGTAACCGACTCCCGTACCCGTTCTCTTGGTCGTGAGACCATAATCTTTCCTTACCTTCTTCAGGTTTATGCAGTGTTTCCTTTCCCTCTCTTGGGATAAATACACTTTGCTGGCGACTCTGTGTCTTTTGCGCCACTCTCGCGTTTGTACCGTTGGATGCGAATCTTTCGGGAGCGACAGCTGGCGACTCTGCTGGGGAATCTGGTTGACCTCCTGCTGGTCCTTCCCCTTTAGCGAGTCGATCCTAGCGCTTGTCTGTTTGTGTTCCTTGGGTGTTTCTGTGGTGCTTTGCTTTGTTGTATATTATTGTATTGCTATTACTGTATTTGATGTTTTATTTGCTTTACTGTATTTACAGCTTTTACTGCATTGCATTGCATTTTATTATTGTCATACTGGATATTACTGTGCTGCACTGGCTGGTTTTCTGTTTGGCGGGTTGGGATGTTCTGAGAGATGAGCCCACTACCCAGGCTCGAGCATACACACAGGTTTTAGAGTGGATAGTCGTGACGCTTGCATGGGGGTGGCCATGTATTGTTGTTCATGAGACCCAAAACCAGACGAGGTTCTATTAGGAGCTACCTGCTACTGTGCGTTGGTACAGGCCAGTAGGTGTTCTCTTGAGGGATTGTCGACTCTGGAGACCATTCCCGAGGACTCAGTTGCAGAACTCCTCCTGTGATGTGACGGTGGCAGACCACTTTCTGTGGCAAGCCCATTGCACATTCTCGATCCGAGGACCCAATGCTGGGAACTTACCATAGGATCCTTCTTTTTGAAAGAGAATCAGCAGACGACCTCTTTGATTGGCGGTAGCATTGTATCCTTTGGGCTGAATGTGCTATTGCTTCTCAAACCTCAGAAGCTGAGGATCTTTCGTTTTTGGAGAATCAGTTGAGGCCTCCTCGATTGATGATGATGCCAAACCAGAAATGGTGAACGTATCATCATTTATCGACCTGAGAGCCCGGGATACTGAACATCCTAGTACCCACATGTGAGAGGGGTAGGTTGTTTACAGGTTTGCAGGTAACCTTGACCTTCAACATACCCGATATTCTGGATTTCCTGTTAGTGTGGACTTATCAGCTTGGTATTCTGGTATTCTGATCATCCGGTATTCTGGTATTCTGGTATTTCTCTTCAGAGCAGGCCTTTGAGCCTATTCAGTCAGCACAGTGCAGCCAGTTTATGTGGATACCTTGATCCCATGTCTGGTGCATATGCATCATCATTCTTGCATACATGTTCTTGTATTTCCAAGGATATCATTGTTGAGGCTCACTGTTGAGCATTTCCATTTATTCCTTGTGGTTCTTCAGAAATTTCTTGAATTAAAACAGAATGATTCCTTGGAAATATTTGAACATGGCATTTGCATTTGCATAATCATTTTGCATAGCAGGTGTTCAAGGTTGGTTATTCTTGTTCTGATCTGGTTTTCTTCAGAATTTCATACTTAGCTCCTCAGGCCATTCAAGAGTTGATCATGGAGCAAATTCAAGCCGAGTTGAGGGAAATGCGAGGCCAGATGGGGCAGTTTATGGGGAATATGCAAACTCTCATGCAAGAACAGAAGATGCTAAGAGAGGAGGTCTATCAGATGAAGACTCAAATGGGTTTGATCATGGAAATTTTGAAGACAGTGTTACAGAAGGAAAATAGTCATGTGTTCGCTTCTGCAACAGAAGTCCTTAATCCTCCCATCTCTTTGGGGTCTTCGCTAGATCATGGAATTCCTCGTGAATCCCCTCCACAGCCCAAGGTTCCAGAACTTTCCCAACAGCAGCCAGGTCTTGTCTCCCAAGAGAAGCCCAAGAGTAAAAAGTATACACAGAGGCAGAAGTAGTCCGAAAGAGTTCTTCATCCGCTCCCTATGCCATATTCTCAGCTATTGCAGCATCTCCTTCAGTTGCAACTGGTACAGAAAAGGACTTTGGCTCCTCTCACTGGTAATCCCCCACCAGGCTACAATGCCATAGCCCATTGTGATTTCCATTCTGGGGCACCAGGGCATACTGTGGAGACATGTAGGACCTTTCAGAACCAAGTCCAGGATTTGATTGATGCAGTGGCAATTGAATTCACGTCGGGCGGCGTGAGCATACAAGGTGATTTTACCCCAAGTGTTGCAAAAGAAGTAGGGACTCCTTCCTTTTCCAAAGGATCCACCTCATGTCATGGACCTTCTCCACAACCTTTTGCTGCAGAAGCTCTACGTCAACAACCGTTGTTGGTGCCTCAGCCAAAGGTGGAAAGGAAAGTACAAGCGCAGGTTGGGCGCCCGAATCAGCAGCAGCAGCAGAATCATCAGCAGCAGAGGCAGTTCAGACCAAGAGGGCCCAAGAGGATATTTGATCCTATTCCTATCCCTTATAGTCAGTTGTTTGCTCGTCTGCTCAAGAACTCTCTGATCCAGCTGAGGAATGTCGTGCCAGTGCCATACCCTATTCCTCCAGACTTTGACATGAACGCTAGCTGTGAGTTCCACTCGGGAACGTTTGGGCATAGAATTGACGACTGTAATGCATTCCAGCACAAGGTGCAAGACTTGATCGACTCAAAAGTCATCACACCAGATGGTACCCCCTTTGGTTTGAAGCTTCTTAGTCAGAGTAAGCACCAGATTGCAAGAGCGTCATCAGAAGCAATAAGTCCAGACGGAGTCAAGTCTCCTCAACAAGGGCAATCATCAGCTTCCTTTATTGCATTTTCATATGTAGCTTTCATTTGTTTGTTTAAACATTGCTTGCATGTAAGAACTCGTTTGTTTCTGAATGACAATCGTAATGCAATAAGTATGTTTTTCTTGAAGAGTTCCATTCGTGTTTACTCATTTTTAATGCTTATATACACTGCAATACCAACTTTCTTGCTCAAACTCTTTGAGGGAGGATGACGAAATAAGAACGCAGGTTTCTAATGGTACACTTTTGGATAAAACCCTGTTAAGGATGTACAGGCATTGTTTCCAATTCTCAAACACTGGAGAGATAAGGAGATAGACCTTTGTCAACCCCTTTGAGCCTAGTAGTAGGAGTTCTTTCAGAAAACGAAAAAACCTCAATTTTAACCCAGGGGCAGGGTAGGCGTCAGTTAGTTTGACCAAGTGTTCAACTTTCAGAAGGAGTGTACATCTAAGGATCCATTACCTTCCATTCCACCGTCAAGAGGTCAAGAGGTGAAACCACAATGGTTATCCACCGACGATCAAAGAGTGAGGCAGTCACAGCCCTTTCAAATAAGTCAGACAAGCCAGTGTCACACGATTTGTTCAAAAATAATAAAATAAAGAGAATAAAAGAAAGAGAAAAAGCCCACTAAGTCGAGACTTGAAAACAAGCGACTTAGGCAAAAATTAGGGCATCCCGCTGGACTTCAAAATCGAAAAAGCTCAAAAGAGTCAGTCCAGGCAAAATCAGGGAAATAAAAAAGGCGAAAAACAAAAAAGAAAGGACAAAAAGAAAAATCCTCAGATAAGAACAAGTCGTGTGCCAGACACCAAAAGACAGAAGGGATGACTGTTGCTCCAAAACCTCATCAGGTCTCGAACCATCAATTGCACGGGTTCCTTAAAGATCATAAACCCTTCGAGAGGTGAGCGCTTGTGTCAGATTAGCTAAAAATAGGACTAGAGAACATCTTGAAGAGTGGGTGGGTACCAATAAACTTTGAGCCATAAATCCTTTTTTCTCAAACCGCGAACCAGACCACGCTACAACCCTTAAAAGTCCTAATTGAAACAGGGTTTAGTCTGAAGGCGTACTTCAACGAGATAGCGTTCCTGACTCCCATGAGTTATGCTAATAAGATTTTTGTTGGTATTGCATGTGCGTATTGCTTTCCTTTCAAAAATAAGTGTCGTCACTCGGTTGTATGACATACTTTCAATAAGGACTTCAAGATTAACATATATGTTGCATTTGAATAATCATTCTCAGAATAAATATTTTCTGCTTGCATACATTTGTTTGACATCAAAGAAGCTTACACAATGAACATCAGTCGAGAAGCTTAAACTGGCCAAGTTGAGGCGCCTGAGACTCCAGAAGACATGTTGCTGAAAGATTATGAGGGAAAAAGGTGTTCCCAACCATTTGTGTTGAGATGTAACCAACCTGGGACAATCACACCGGGAAATCTCTTCAAAATGTAGCCAAGCTGGAGCATTCAAGTTGAGAAGGTCTTTTCAGAGTACAATCAACCATGGGGCATTCATGTTGAGAAAATTTCTTTGAACTGGGGCAATTATGTCGAGATCCGATAAATCTCTCCAAGCGTGTAAACTGGGGCAATCACGTCGAGATTCGGTAAATCTCTCGAAGACTAGTCGGTCAGAGACAAATGTACTGCAAGGTTTGTACTGGGGCAAGTCACTTCAAGGTTTGCGAGAAATTTTTCCCTTCAGAACACAGTCAATCAATAGCACCTCCGCAAGGTTCAGAATACTGTGGAAGAACATTTCAGGTCATTACGAACCCTCTCGAGTTGGTTTATTTCATGAATCATGAAGTATGGGGACAGTTATGTCCAGACCAGATACATCTCTAAGAGTTTGAAGACCCTGGGGCATTGTTGAACGCCAGGTTTTCTGTAAAATCCTCTTAAGATGATTGCTTCAAGTAGACCCTGTGGTCTAGGGCAAGGTGGAGAGTTAAAAGAACTATGTTTCGCTCTTGACAATTAGCACTGAGTTGTTCCCAGTGAGGGATTTTTGGAGTCTTTTCCCTCCAGCAAAGAGCCAGAGGGTATCTTTTTCCCAGCAAGGTGTGGGAATTGTTATTCTTCCTCAAGCAGGGAATTGTCCTATGTTCAAAAGGGCTTTTATGAAGGTTTCTTATCTCTAGCAATACATATGGAATCCTCACTCTCAGCAAGGTAAGACGATAGAATATCGTCAAGAATACGATGAGGAGTCAGAGTGTTCTCTTCCTCAACGGTCAGATCTGGTCATCTCAAGTAATTCAAAGTCCAATCTTCACTGGTACCTCCCCAGTAGAGTTGCTCTCTCCATTTTTGAAGTCTGATCGTCCTCAGCAGCTTGCTGTTTTCCCCAGTAGAGTAGAGCTCTCCCCAACTTAGAAGACTGATCATCCTCAGCAGTTTATTACTCTTCCCCATCAGAGCATAGAGGGTCGTCTTCCTCACCTAGAGTATAAAGGAGTAATTCCCTAAGCGGAGTCGTTAAGGATCGTCCTCCTTAGCAGGATATAAGAGGTTTTTCCCCGGCCAGAGTTGTGATTTAGCTCATCTTTCTTCAGCAAATGATGTCTCCCCACGGAGCATGGGGCAGTTGTTTTTTCCCAGCTAAGTCAGGAAGCATGTGTTATCCCCTAGCAGGGTGGATGTTGGCAATTACTTTCTCTCCCAAGTGGAGTCGTTGAGGATCGTCCTTATCGGCAGAGTACAGAGGATTGTATACCCAACCGAAGTTGTGTTTGGATTGGTATCCCCAGCAAGTACTCAGAAGATGATTGCTTTAAGGTGGGTGTTGCCGTAACTCCCGCAGGAAGTTTGTGGACGAAGATGTTATTATCCCCACAGGGCCCTGGTGCCTATTTTCCTCAGTTGGTCAGAAAGTATAGTCTCGACGACAATGGTATGATCTAATACCCAGCAGGGTGAGGGTAAAGTTACTTCCCTAGCAGCAGATTAAGCTCATTTCCCCAAGCAGAGTCTGGTGGTGAGTGGTATCCCCAGCAGGTCTTAAGGCCAATCGTTTTTGGCAGGCGCTGAAGCCAGGTTCTGAAGTGTTTGGTCATCCCCAGCGGAGGAATTTCCATCTTCAGTATTCATCTCCCTCCCCAGCTGAGTGGGTATTCTCTCGGAGTTTCGTCCATCTCCAGCAGAGTTGTTGATCTTGATATTCCCTAACAGAGTGGATATTCTCTCGGAGTTTCGTCCATCTCCGGTAGAATTGGTGATTGTGATCTTCCCCAGTAGGGAGAAGTTTTCCTCAATAAGTTTTCCTTTGTTTCAGTGGCAATTTAGTTTGCCATCCCCAGCGGAGTTACTTCTGGTCTTCAGCATTTATTTTGCTGGGACGTCTCTGTTGCATTGCATAAGCATTTGTTTTGCATGGCATCCTCCCAAATGCGTAGCATTTCCACTTCGTGTGGAGCATTACGGCAAAATTCAAACGTATGCATCTGAAGCATAAGCCAGGTTTGAGTTTTCCTTCGTCAGGAAAGCCAGATTTCAGGAAGATATCTTTACTCCACAGGTGTTGGGTTAAGCAATATTTGGCAGTCCCCGGCAGGGTGTTTTGCCAGGATAGTTCATCCTTGATTTTATTTGTACCCCTTCGTCCAGGTGGTCCTTTGGTTTATTCCCTCGAAATTTTACCGTCAGACACTCGTCCGTGTTTCTTTCAGCACCCGTCCGTGTTTGACCCTTTTAAGCCAATGCCCGTCCGTATTGACTTTTGGCACTCGTCCGTGTTTCTTTCAGCACCCGTCCGTGTTTGAACCTTTGATTTCAATACCCGTCTGTATTGACTTTTTGATGACACTCGTCTGTGTTGCCTTCCATCCCCCAGCGAGATTAATTCCCGATAAAGTTGCTTTTACAACCTTTTCGATACCCATCCGTATTGAAACCCTTCACACCCGTCCGTGTACCTTTTCAGTACCCGTCCGTATTGAAACCTCTTACACCCGTCTGTGTACCTTTTTAGTACCCGTCCGTATTGAACTTTCGACACCCATCCGTGTTGCATTTCAATCCCCAGAGAGGTCGCTTTAAGCCTTTACACCCGTCCATGTATCTTTTCAGTACTCGTCCGTATTGAATCTTTTGACACCCGTCCGTGTTTGAACTTTTGTTTCAATGCCCGTCTGCATTGACATTTGGCACCCGTCCGTGTTTGAGCTTGTGTTTCAATGCCCGTCCGCATTGATATTTGACACTCATCCGTGTTCTTTCAGCACCCGTCCATGTTTGAGCTTTTGTTTCAATGCCCGTCCGCATTGACATTTGGCACCCGTCCGTGTTTGAACTTTTGTTTCAATGCCCGTCCGCATTGACATTTGGCACCCGTCCGTGTTTGAACTTTTGTTTCAATGCCCGTCTGCATTGACATTTGGCACCCGTCCGTGTTTGAGCTTGTGTTTCAATGCCCGTCCGCATTGACATTTGACACTCGTCCGTGTTCTTTCAGTACCCGTCCGTGTTTGAGCTTGTGTTTCAATGCCCATCCGCATTGACTTTTGGCACCCGTCAGTGTTCGAACTTTTGTTTCAATGCCCGTCCGCATTGACATTTTACACCCGTCCGTGTATCTTCTCAATACCCTTCCATATTCGATATCCTGGATCCCTTGACACCCGTCCGTGTTCATCCCCAGCATAGCTAACACTCGTTTGTGTTTATTTCAAGACTTTTCAATACATTATTGGTTTCCAACACTCGTACGTGTTGTGACAGTGCAACATTTATTGCTTGTTCCCCAGCGGAGTCGTCCCTCCTTTGAGGATTGCAAATTTCAGGTTTCTTTCGGTATTCAATCTCCGTGAATCCTTGGAACGCATGATAGCCGTCACTATCATACCTTCAGGATCAAGTTGATTAAATAGGGGCAGCTGTAACACCCCAAAATTTGCCCTGTTTTTTTTAGCTAACTGGCTTATGTTTCATTACATTCTTGCATTTTCATCTGTGCATATCATTGGTTCTTAGCATGGGATCAAGGTATCCTTGTTAGCCCTCAAGAGGAGGATGTGTCTCAAGGCCAAAATCAAGAGAATATACTCAATCTTGTGGTGTTCAGATGGGTTAATCATTTCAGAATCAAGGTTATAAAGCAGGGTTGATTTGATCTTGTTCCAGACAGGTTCTATATCATGTTTCAGGCATCATTCAAGGGTATTCTCAGTGGCTAAGGATTAGATATGAAGCAGGACTCAAAACAAGTTGCATTGAGGCAATTTTCACCATTTTGCCTTGGTCCAATCGATTTGCATAAGTGTGCAATCGATTGCACCCCTTCAGTTTTCACTTTTTTGCCTTTTCAAGGGTGTTCAATCGATTTGTACTACTGTGCAATCGATTGCACTGTGACAGATTTGCCTAAAACCTGCATTTTTCAGCACTATGCCAATTTCCAATGCACCACATTCACTTGGGATCAATGCCATATCAGTAGAAGGATCTAGAGAGCTGCACAATTTGATTTCATTTCCATCCAATTTCCACTCTAATTCCACATTCCCTTTCCAAGTTATTTTTCCATTTGATCATGTGCTATATGTTGCATTCTTCCATGATGCTTGCAAGGTTATTCAACATGGTGTGTGGTTTGTTTATGATCATAATTAATTGAACGGTGTATGTTGTTTGATGCATATTTGCTTTGCCTTGATTGAATCGTATTCAAAATGTGGTGCATGCGGTCCTGATTTCACATCTGAGTCTTGCATAAAGTGTTGTCATATGTGCTGTCCATGTGTACATGTATGCTATTTGACCTTTTTACACCTGTTTTCATGCTGGATTGTATGCTGTAAAATGCTGATTGGTGTTTGTGCATGATTTCATTGCTGTTTCGAAACAAATGTGTTGTTGTAGGTGTTGCCTTATCTTTTTACTCATCTCTTTCCTTTGAATCTCAAGACTTGATTAAGTCTCGGATTCTTTTCCCTTAGAGCTACCTAGTCCAACTTAATTTTTGATTAAGCTTGGAGTAGGATTAGCATTAGGTTTTAGGTAGTCGTCCCTCCTAAACCTCACTAACCATAGGATATCCATGCATGATAACATTAGGACTCTTAGTTTCCCTTTAGAGTTTCCTTTGTGTCGTCTCTCTTCTCATCTCAAAACTTCTTCAAGACACGTAATAAAAGTTAACGTGTATTGCGCTTGAGCCTTCTATGTAGGAAGTGGGGATTGAGGGGCTTCCTCTCATTCTTCTAGGATACCTAGTGTATGTCCTGTTGGGGGCGATGCGCGAAAGTATTTGTTCCTGTATTTAAGACTTGGGTTCAATGCAAGTTGCGAAACAACTTAAAAGACACTTCTGTCTAAAAAACACCAAACAAATTCAAATCTTTTCATCCTTCGGGATTGTTGGGTTTCAAACTTCATTTTCAGAAAAGAGCTCGTCGCTCACGTAAAAAACACTCACCCATCCGTGGTCGTACCCACGAACTACGTCTGCTCTGATTTCCTCTTTCTCGTCCGATTGAGGATACGTAGGCACAAGACGGCGATGTCTTGGCGAGCAACCTTCCCCCACAGTTCCCGTCCGAACTACGTTGACTCTGACTTTCCCATTGCACTGAGGGAGTACGTAGGCCTAGGACAACGATACTGTCCTATCGAGTCACTTCTTTTTCTTTTCTTCTTCGTTTCTCCGTTCTTTCCGTTCTCGTTTCTTCACTGGTTCAGTAGCAGTGGAGCTCCAGACGACGATACCCTTTGATGCAGACAGCAAGCGTGGATTCCGTCGAGTACGATGGACGTGCTGGGTGCTAACACCTTCCCTTCGCGTAACCGACTCCCGTACCCGTTCTCTTGGTCGTGAGACCATGCTCTTTCCTTACCTTCTTCAGGTTTATGCAGTGTTTCCTTTCCCTCTCTTGGGATAAATACACTTTGCTAGCGACTCTGTGTCTTTTGCGCCACTCTCGCGTTTGTACCGTTGGATGTGAATCTTTCGGGAGCGACACAAGGCCAAGGGAGATGTGATCCTAACAAGGTCACACGGTAGGTAGGGAAAGGTCTAAACTGTTCTAAAGATGTGACTTACAAGTCAACATGGGAACTTTTCTTTGGAAAAAAGGACATACAACTTGTAACAATAAGTAAGGAAAGGATAAATCTTTAAGGTAAGAGTGATGACAATCAAGGTATCAAGGCCAAAGATTTCAAATGAGATAAAAAATCAAGAAGGGCAGTAGCTACCTCATGTTATGTTCAACATGCTACAATGATCAAGAACATGTCAAACACACACCAAAACAACAAGCATACTTGCTACAAACTTAATCAAACAAGAGAAGTGCAAAGAATGATTCAATCATGGGAGTTACAACTCAAGAACCAAATGGGAAGCAGCATACACATCTCATAAAGCTCATATTCAACATTAATATGTAAATAGAAACACAAACAAGAACCACATTTAGACATGAACAAAGCCATATGCAAGAAGCAAACCAAAACATCAAGAAACGACTCAAACAAACCAAGACATGCATAGATAATCAAATGGGAAAGAAAGAACACTTTGGAATCGTGAAGTTAGAAGCTAAACATGCTTTTCAAACCACACATAAACATATATTCATAAAGACAAACACTTAAAGAATAAGGCCTAAAAACTAGGTCAAAGTAAACACCAAGACATACTGAAAATAAACCCTAAGTTGATGCACCAACCAAAAATAGAAAAATGGTCAAATAAAATCCAACTCGAAGCTTTAAGTTATGTTCAAACATTCAAGAATACATGTGCAAAAGCTCACAACAAGATTGGTACAAAAAATCCATCAAAAACCCCTAACAAGCTCATAGGTGTTAAAATAATTAAGGTCTTTAGAATCAAACCAAAAGTTCATTAAACAAAATCATTCAAGGCCACCAAAAATTATCAAGACTCCGTCAATCATATGTAACAACATGTCAAAAAACAAGATTAAAAAGACTCAAGGAAGGCACTCAAACGACAAACCCTAATTCAAGGGTAGTATGGTAAACATGTTGCAACAAATGATTTAAATAAAATATGAAAGTAAAATAATAAAAATTAATAAAAATCATGGAAAATAAGTTAAGACAGTAACACGTGTAAAAATAATTTTTGTGGGATTTTTAGATGTATTAAACATTAAAAATAAAATATAAAGTTGGAAAGAATAAAAATAGAAAAGAAAAATAAACTAATGTAAATCAGGGGGTGCATTAGTAAACAAAGAATAAAGAAACTAGTTAAAACTCGCCTGGGCCTTAAAAAAGGGAGGGTGTCAATAGCAATATTGCAAGGCCCAGGTCCATGTAAATCTTAAGTCAGAAAAATAACAAGACACGGAAGCAGGCCATGTGGACATTTTAATTGATGTGGCGCGTCGATAGCAATGACATGGCCAGGTCTGAGCAGGTCAAATGAGAAAACACGTAGGACACCGGAGCCCTAGCTTCAGTCGTCCTCTCCGGTGGGTCAGCCGAGTTGCAGAGGTGAGAACTCCACCAAAACCTTCGAGCCTTATACCGTTCTCTTCATTTTTTCATGCAGAACTTGTTTCCATCATTATTTTTGTCATTTGAAGTCTTTATCAACAAGAAAAACTAGCCACGAAAGTTGGGTACGAAACTGAAAACTCACGAAACCTAAACCAAACCACCCAGAAAAACCCTCTACCCCTCATACACCCAAGCACATACAAAACATGCAAATTTAAATGTAAAAACAAAGTGTAATAATTGAAAGAAGTTTTACCGAAATTGAGGTTCTTGGTAGCTTGATTTGTGCTTCCACAACCTCTCTAAACGATCCCCACTGCTTCCTTGTTCTTTCAAAAAGATGATAGAGTCAAGAGGAATCAAGGAAATCTTCAAAATAACCAGATTCAAAAACTTTGAGTTTTTGAGTAAAAGAGTTTTTGGTTCTGGTCTCTCTCATTTTCTATCTCTTCTATATGTTTTAGCGTGTGTATGTTTTTCTCTGATGAGTGTTTGAAATGGCCAGAAGCCTCTTTATGTTAGGAAAAGTTTGATTGTTTTCTTTTGTCCAAAAAATCAAGGAAAGAGGTCTCATGGCGACGTTCACACGCATAACTACATTTCAGGTCTTGAGCCAAGTGCACTTGGGATTTCTTGTGCTCATGTATAGGCCAGAAAGAAGATGAGAAAAACCACAAGATCAAGGCATACAAAGGAGTTTGCATATTGGTCTATGGTTTGTGTCAAAACATGTCTTTTATGTGTCTAATTCAAAGGACCAAAAATGGTAAGTTTTGGAGATCACATTTGCAGGTTTTGGTGACAAGAAAAATCAGTCTTGGATGCTGAAAAGTTTGGTAGGGTTTGGCTTGAAAAGTTGATTATGGCTTGGAAACCTTAGCTTGATCATAAACATGGCTATGGTAGTGACTTTGGTTCACTCTAGCTCAAAGGTTCTTGGCTCAATTGATAAGGTTTTAAGTTCTTTGGAAAAGGGCATGGAGGTGAACAACTTTCATGTTTGAAAACTCTTGAAATGAGGCTTAGAATATGGTGAAAATTGGACTTGAAAAGTGGTCCAACACACTGGCCTAGGGTTTGGCACGCAAGCCTAGTCATGACTTTGGAAAGTTGTTTCAAGGCTTGGCACCCATGTTCATTACACCATAACTTGAACTATAGAACTCCAATTGAAAAGTTCTACACATGCTTGGAAAACTGAGATGGAAGAGAAAAACTTTCATGTTAAAAAATTTTGGATTTGAATCTTGGAAACATTAGAAAAAAGCTTGCAAGTTGAGAAAAAACATGACTTGAGGTGCCTTGGCAACTTGGGCAAGTTGCCTAACTTGTGCCCAAAAACCTCCAACTTTGAGACACCATAACTTTTGACTCTTTGACCCAATTGGAGATTTCTACGTATGCTTGGAAAGCATGAAGAACAAGGAATAAATTTCATGTTTTAAGAATTTTGATTTTAGGTCAAGAAACCCATGAAGACTTGGCTTGAAGTTGGTGCAAAAACTTGAATTTTAGGACTTAGAAAAATTCTAAGTATAAGTGCCAAAACATGATTTCTTTCAACTTTAATCATCCATAACTTCAAACCCTTACATTTTTTGAACTTGATTCCTTCTACAAACTTGTAGTGTGGAAATTCCTCTTTAAAATGAGTATTAGTTTGCTCCATTTGGCTAAAAAATGAGTGAGATATGATCATTGAAAGGTGGCTAAAAATCATGATTTCCATACTTAGAAAAATTCATCAAAAACCGTAATTTTCCAAATCTCCTGTTTTTATTGTTCCAACTTGATTTTTCTTGATCTAACCACATGAGATCATGGAATATGACTTGAAATGTTCATGGTTGCCCAAAAAACTCAAAGGTTGACTTTTTAGAGCCTCAGTTGACTTTTTTGATTGGATGAATTCAAAACCTCTCCCATTCACTTAGGAGGTCCTTGAAATGAGTATTTTTGAACCAAAAGGAATCTTAGGAACCCTTGAAGTGTATAAGGACTTGTTTGATTGATCTCTCCCTCAAATCCTAATTAATCAGAGCTTTCACTTTCTTGTACAAAACCCTAATTCCACAAAAGAAACAAAACCACAAAGCTTGATAGATTGGTTAGCTATGTAAAGACGATTGACCTATAATGCTCATGCAAATGATGATGACATCTAAGGGGATAAGATTTGGGGTATGACATTTTCCCCTATTTAAATATCTTTACCCGATGGCATGAGCAATGACAATCCTCATAAAGTCAAGGTGAAAGGTATTTAAATATAGCAAACCGAAATTTTTGCCCTTAGATGCAATGCTATGTTAAAGACAATAGAAACTATGCAGATGCTGACATACCATGAACTCTAGCTTGATGATATGGTGATAAGGTGATGCAAAATGCAAACAAAGCAGGAAACAAAAGGATAAAGGTCAACAACCGAGAGGTAACGACTCACCGGGGATGACCAAGAAAACATTGGGGGACAGAAATAAACTGGGGAAGTCTAAAGTGATTGATCAACTGGTTCACACGTGACCAGACGTCACTCTATAAGAAAAGATCCTAACTGGAGATAGAACTAAGACAGGTGGTCTCCACTGGGGGAATATCCAAAGCAGTTAATCAGCAGGTTCAGACATGACCGAATGACGTGCTAGAACAAAGACGAGTAGACAAACTCTTTACTGGGGATAAAACCATAAAGAACTATGATATTCACAGGGGAATCAAGTTAAACCAAAGTTTGGCTTCCTGACAAGAAAATCAAACAAAACAAGGAAATGATCTTCTAATAAGAGATCAAAGAGACTGAGAAATGATCCTCCGGCAAACATTGGGAAACATAAAAACTTTCTGGAAATTTCTTAAAATGATGTGTTCAAACGGGATCTTCAAGAAACACCAGAAAAAGACAGGGAAATTAGAAACTCTACATGTGCCAAATGAATTGGACCTAGACCACAAGCGAGGGTAACAACCGACTTTTGACGGGTCGATGCCAGTAACTACTGGACTTTTAAGGGGACGTCAGTGACAGCCAACTTCCGGTATCAAGCAAAATTAGATAAGAGTGCCAGTAATCACTCACCTTTAGGTACTAATAACAATTGGATTTCAAACATTACCAGTAACCACTGGACTTTAAGGCACCAATAACAATTGAATTTCAAACATTACCAGTAACCACTAGATTTATGGTACCAATAACAATTGGATTTTAAGCAATGCCAGTAACCACTGGACTTCACAAGGATATTGGTAACAACCAGATGAACAAAAACTGATAACAACGGACGTAGAATTTCCAATGACGATTGGACTTACAAACAGCGGTGTTAGTAACAACTAAACTTCACGGTTATACTGGTAACAACCAGACGAACAAAATCAAATGGAAACTAGTAACAACAAGACTTCATAGGAGAAGCTGGTGACGACCAGACAAGCAAAACAAAATAGGGAGCTAGTAACAATTAGACTTCAAAGGGGAGATTGGTGACTACTAAACAAACAATTCCAATAACGATTGGATTTGCAACGAGTGCCAATAACAATTGGACCTCCATCGAAGATCGCTAGTAATGACTAGACTTCAAGTGCGTGGTAATAACCAGATTCAACGGTACCAATGACGATTGGTTTATGAAACATAGATGCTAGTGACAACTAGACCTCAAGGGGATATAGGTAACAACCCAAAGTTTGACTAAATGTCAGTGACAACTGGATTAAATAGGAAATTGGTGATGACGAATGATCTCAAAAGAGGTGCCAGTGACAACTGGTCTTGGGGTCAGAGAGCTACAACCAACAACAAAACCTGGAAAGGTGCTAAATGTACATGATATGGCATGATGCAAATGCTTAATGATATGCAAAATCCGACTCTAAATAGAGGCAAGAAACCGGGGACTCAAGAGGAAAAAGATAAACATATCCACTCCACTGGGGAAACAGAGAGTCACACTGAATCCGGGGAATAAGAAGCTATGGTGGCTCGTCGGGGAGATAAAAATATTCAACATTCAAATACATATCACATGGAGGATACTGGGTAATTCTTTTCAATCTTGGTAACCACACACGATCAAAGGATCAATCCAAAGAGGTGCCGTCAATTAATTCATGCTTCAATGGGAATTACATGTGAATGTTTTAACAATGCTTCTACCACAATAAGACCTCTAGGGGAACATGTGATTTCATTAAGTCATTCCACACGCCAAAGCAAATTATGTTTTCTTTTTGTTTTGAAAACTGTTTTTCTTTCCAAAACTTTTCGCTTTCAAAATAATTATTAACAAATAAATGACATTTTTGCATAACAAGGAAAAGTAAAGAAAGTAGTAAACGACAAAGATTGAATGGTCAAAAATTTGATTTTATTCAAGAATGGTAACTTGCCAGTGGCCAAGCTCCATGGAACATTACAATTGAAAATGGCAACAGGGAAAGGTTACATCAAGTCCAATGACCACTACTAGCCCTAATAACAAAGAATTCCCCAACACTTTGCTTATGAGAGAGAGCGGAGAGCTTGAACTTCTTCCTGAATTCTTCTGTATTGGTGACAACCCTTCTGATACAGTGAAATGACTTTTGCCCCCAACTTCTTCCTGGACCGCCCTTTCGGGTTTTCAATCCACCGGGACACTCATTTTTGCCTAAGCTGCCCTTTCAGGTTTTCGACATAGTGAGCTCTTATTTTGTTTATCCCTTATTTTTGCATGGATCTCCTTCATATGTTATAATCCACCGGGATACCTATTTTTTCCTAAGTCGCCTTTCCAGGTTTTCGACTTAGCGGGTTCTTTAGGCATAATATTTTCTTACTACATCAGAATTCACAGGGTGCGTGAGTTGTTCACCATCCATCATTATGAGAATAAGTGAGCCTCCTGAGAAAACTATTTTCACCAAAAATGGGCCTTCATAGTTGGGCGCCCATTTTTCGCGCATATCCTTCTGAGTTGGCAAGATTTTCTTGAGTACAAGTTTTCCTTCTCGGAATTCACGGATATGGACCTTCTTGTCGAATGCTCTTTTGATCCTCCTTTGATAAAACTGACTATGACACATCGCACTCATGCGCTTCTCATCGTTAAGGTTCAATTGGTCAAGTCTTTCTTGAACCCACTATGCTTCATCAAGCTTGCTTTCCATCAGAACCCTCAGAGATGGTATTTCCACTTCAATGGGAAGAATGTCATCCATCCCATACACCAAAGAGAAAGGCGTTGCCCCTGTCGAAGTTCGAAAGGAAGTTATGTATCCATGCAAGGCAAATGGCAGCATCTCATGCCAATCCTTATAGGTCTTCACCATTTTCTGCAGAATCTTCTTGATGTTTTTATTTGTAACTTCGACGGCTACGTTCATCTTAGGACGGTAGAGAGAAGAATTATGGTGCTCAGTCTTGAAGCTTTCACACAACTCTTTGATCATCTTGTTATTCAAATTTGTCCCATTATCTGTTATGATCCTACTTGGAATTCCATAACGACAGATGATCTCTTTCTTGATGAAATGGGCAACCACTTGGTTGGTTACATTGGTGTAAGATGTGGCTTTAACCCACTTTGTAAAATAATCAATAACCACCAATATGAACCGCTGACCATTGGAAGCTTTAGGCTCAAATGCCCCAATCATGTAAATGCCCTACATAGAAAAAGGCCAAGGTGATGACAACACATTTAACAAAGTTGGAGGTACATGCACCTTGTCGGCATAAATTTGGCACTTGTGGCATTTTCTGACATATTGGATGCAATCAGTCTCCATGGTCAACCAGTAATTTCCAGCCCTCAGAATCTTTTTGGACATGGCATGTCCATTAGCATGAGTGCCAAATTAACCTTCATGAATATCTCGAATCAACAAGTCTGCTTCTCATCAATCAATACATCTAAGCAAGACCATGTCATGATTCCTCTTGTAAATAACATCATTGCTGAGAAAGAACTTAGACGCCAATCTCCTCAAAGTCTTCTTATCAACAGCTGTAGCATTAGCTGGATATTCCTGATTCTTCAGATAATTCCTGATATCGTGGAACCACGGCTTCCTATATACTTCTTTTTCAACCAACTGGCAGTAAGCAGGCCCAGTCTTGCGCTCAATGCTGATAAGTGGTACTTCATTAACAAAATTGACCTTCCACATCGAGGCTAGCATGGCAAAAGCATAAGCTATATGGTTTTCTGACCTTGGAACATGACAGAAAGTGATTTCATCAAAGTATTGGATCATCTCCACGATATAAGCACGATATGGAACCAACTTCTCATCTCAAGTTTCCCATTCGCCCTTAACTGGATAGATAACCAAGGCTGAATCCCCGCTGACCTCTAAGATCTTGATTCAGAGATCAATAGCTGCATGAAGGCCTAGAATGCACGCTTCATATTCAGGGATGTTGTTTGTACATTCAAAGTAGAGTCTCGTTGTAAATGGAGTGTAACCACCATCAGGATTCATCAACACAACACCTATGCCATGGCCACTGTAGTTAGAAGAGCCATCAAACATCATTTTCCAATGGGAACCTGGCTCGGGACCTTCCTCAGGGCCAGGTTCTTCATAGTCTTTCACCACCATGATATCTTCATCTGGAAATTAAAAAATGAGAGGTTCATAATCTTCCACAGGCTGATCAACGAGGTAATCTGACAAGATACTCCCTTTGATAGATTTCTGGGTGATGTATTGGATGTCATATTCGGACAACAACATATGCCATCGGGCTAGTCTCCCAGTCTGAGCAGGCTTCTCAAAGATATACTTTATTGGATCCATTTTCGAGTTCAACAAAGTAGTATGGCATATCATGTATTGCCTCAGACGCCTGGCGGAACATGCTTAAGCACAACAAGTCTTCTCTAAGAGTGAATACCAACTTTTATAATCAGTGAATTTCTTGCTTAAGTAGTAGATGGTGTGCTCCTTGCGTCCATTCTCATTGTGTTTGCCTAACACGCAACCCATATATATTTCTAGTACAGTCAGATACATGTAGAGCTTTCTTCCTGGGACATGTGGGATCAGGATAGGAGGTTCTTGTAGATAACCCTTAATCTTGTCGAAGGCTTGTTGACAATCTGAGTTCCACTCAATAATCTGATCCTTGCGGAGCAATTTGAATATTGGTTCACAAGTGGGGGTCATATTGGAAATAAACCTGGAAATGTAGTTCAGGCGTCCAAGTAAACACCTAACTTGTGTTTCAGTTTGTGGAACTGACATTTCTTGGATAGCTCGAACCTTATCGGGGTCCACCTCAATTCCTCGTTGACTAACGATAAACCCAAGGAGTTTTCCAGATCTAACACCAAAGGTACACTTTGCAGGGTTCAACCTCAATTGGTACTTCCTGAGTCGCTTGAATAACTTCAACAGATGATCCAAATGGTCCTCTTCACTTTGGGACTTGGTGATCATATCGTCGATGTACACCTCAATTTCCTTGTGCATCATATCATGAAAAAGTGTGACCATCGCTCTTTGATATGTTGCCCCTGCATTCTTCAAACCAAAGGGCATAACATTATAATAATAAGTTCCCAAAGGAGTGATAAATGTAGTATTGTCCATATCAGCAGGGTCCATCCTGATCTGGTTATAACTAGAGAAACCATCCATAAATGAGAAAACTGCGAAGCGGGCGGTGTTGTCCACAAGTGTGTCAATATGTGGTAGAGAGAAATCGTCTTTCGGACTTGCTTTGTTCAAATCCCTATAATCTATACACATTCTAACTTTACCATTCTTTTTGAGCACCGACACGATATTGGCTACCCATTCAGGGTACTTTGAAACTACCAGAAAACTTGCGTCAAGATGTTTTTTAACCTCGTTTCTAATCTTCACAGCCATATTAGTTCTACTTCTTCGAAGCTTTTGCTTTACAGGTGGACACTCGGGCTTGAGCAGTAGCTTGTGAACAACTGTATTTGTATCCATACCAGACATGTCCTAATACGACCATCCAAACACATCAACATACTCTTCCAGAAGCTTCATCAATCTCTGTCTGATCTCTGTCCCAAGTGTAGTCCCAATATTGACCTTTTTCTTGTCTTCGTCAGTGCCAAGATTTATGGTATCAACCTGTTCCTCATGTGGCTGAAGGTTCGTGTACTCATACTCGCACATATTTGCCAGTTCATCAGGGACCTCATATTCTTCTTCATCCTCGTCTTTAGCTTGGTAGATGGGTGAGTCGAAGTCAAAAGTGAAAGTATGGTCATCAAATTCAACAGGTTTTGGAATGATTCTGCATGTTTGGAATGACTTATTTTATTAAAAGTACAAAGACAAATGCAAAAAGAGAAATGTTTTTGGTGGTTTTCAAAAGATTGCCATTTTCTTTAAAAAGTGAAAGCAAAAATTAGTAAATGAAACAATGAGAATTTAATAAAATATCTTCATTAATTATAACAATTTGAAAGCGCGGTGGCCCTAAAAAATAATCCAATAGCTTTGGGCATAGCTATGGAATTTGAAAACAATAAACAAAAGGCAAACAAATTACTCTGGCGAAGGAATAAACACACCGATTTCTACTGCTGCCCAGTTGTCCAATGCGGCATCACACTGGAATACCAAATGGCTAACATCTTCATCTTCTTGGTCTTCAATCACAACGTTGACCTGAAAGCCTCTATTGATAAATACCTCTTGGATTGTCTTTGGACGTCCTATTGTAGAGGTTGATGCTCTACCACGAGTTAGTTTGTAACCCAACCCATGGAGATTAAGCTTCTTCTTCACTTTAATGACTTCTCCCCAGCCTGTAGGAGTGCCTTCTTCCATAGTCGCCTTTATACTCTGAACAAATGCAAAGGACAAACCACTCTTAACCACCGGTTCTTCGACTTCCAACAGTACAACATTGGCTATTTCAAGCACCTGGAAAGAAGTTTCCAGCGTGTCCTCGTCAGCTTCAATATACCTGAATGAAGACAGATTACTTACCATCAAATCCTCTTCACCGTGAATAATTACCAATTTGTCATCAACAATGAATTTCATCTTCTGATGCAATGTGGAGGTTACTGCGCTAGCAACATGAATCCAAGGCCTTCCCAATAAACAACTGTAAGCTAGGTTAATATCCATCACTTGAAATGTGATATCAAAGACATGCGGACCAATTAAAATTCGTAGCTCCACTTCTCCAATTACCGTCCTACGAGAACCATCAAAAGCTTTGACGATCAACGAAGTAGCCTTCATTTCTTCCCCTTTATAAGCAAGTTTGGTAAGTGTTCTTTTGGGCAGAACGTTCAAAGATGAGCCTGTATTAACAAGTACTCGAGTCATATCATCCTCCTCACATTTTACAGACACATGCAACGCACGATTGTGATTTTTACCTTCTACTGGAAACTCCTCATTACTGAAGCTAAGGGTGTTGCAAGCAGTAATGTTCGTAATCACCGAATCAAATTGCCCAACTGTAATGCCTTGAGCAACATGGGCCTGAGCCAACAACTTCTGTAAAGCAACTCTATGAGAAGAGGAGCTCATCAAGAAAGACAAGATGGATATATTTGATGGCGTCTGGTGAATCTGGTCAATACCTTTGTAATCTCTCTTTCTGATGATTCTCAAGAACTCTGCGTCTTCTTCATTCAAAACTATTTCCTTGTCCCTAGCAGGCACAACAACAGTTTATTTTGGAGGAACTACATTTGCTACAGGTTGATAAACACGACCACTCCGGGTCATTTTGCTTGCACCAACAATATTTGTCACGTATTATTAAATATCTTTCTCATCTTTCTTTGGGATAACATTTCCAGATTCTTGATCAATCACTATTACATCATACTTCCATGGCACAACTGCATTATCTTTGAAGTGGAATGGACTAGGTTTCTGAACAATCACAGGTCTAGGCTGACTGACTGGTGGATCAACAGGCTTCGTAGTGTTGAAAATTGGCTCTGGCTTATTGAAAACCGGAGTTGTAGAGCTTGACTATGGCAAGTTGAACACTGGTACCTTGTCACCTGGCTTTGGCAAATTAAAGATCGGTTCAATTACTGACACCTCATCCTTCTTCACTTTGCTACCCACCTGTAAGAAACCACTGTCAATCAAATTTTGAATATCTTTCTTAACTAACAAGCAGCCCTTTGGGTTGACAACACAATATTCACATTTTGAATGACAATCTGTAACCAAACCGGCCTCTACCAACTTAGTATGAAAGTATCGGAGCGGAGTCTTAATCTCAGCAACGTCAAGAATCAAAGTCTCATCAGACGCATTTTCAACAGATTTTACCGCCCCATGGGTGGGCAGAGGATTACTCTTAACATTTAGCTGAGAGTCCCCAAAGGACAAAATTTTCTTCTCCATCAGTTCCCTCAAAATATGCTTCAATTCAAGGCACCCTTCCAAATCATGGCCGAGTGCACCTTGATGAAATGCACAGTGAGCGTTCGGGTTATAGTAAGTGAAAGCTTTTCTGGAGGCGGGCCTAATGGTCTTGTAGTTATCAAACTGGGTTGTACCAAAGAAGGATATAGCTCTGTATATGTCATCGGGATAGGCGGAATTGGAGGTTTCATACCCTGTCTTCTATAAGGAGAATTTGAACGAGGAAGCCCGGTCCTTTGTTGCTGCTGATATGCTGGAGGACTGGGCGCTTGTTAATAATTCTGTTGTTGTTGGACTGGTTGATAGACTGGTACCTACTGCACTGGTTGATAAACTGGAACCTGGTTGTTGAATGTGGGCGTGATAGCTGCCACATATGGCTGTTGAGCATACTGTACAGGATACACTGGTTGTTGAACATAACCTTGTTGAGGTTGTTGATGTTGCTGGTAAGGTTGTTGCCAAGACTGGTTGTTCGTCCTTCCTATCATAACAGCATTTGTCTCTCCCTCCTTTTTCTTGTGAAAGTTACCAGAAGGTTTCTTGGCGTTATTACTGCTTGAGCTACCAGAAGCGCTAGTCACTTTACCATTTTTCAATCCTGACTCCACCTTTACACCCACGGCCATAATATCTGCAAAGTTGGCTGACACACTACTGATCATTCTTTCATAAAATTCCGGTCTCACCGTGTCCACAAACCAATCGGCCAACTCCTTCTCAGTTAGTGGAGGTTCCACTTGGGAGGAAGTTTCCCTCCAACGCTGTGCATATTCTTTGAAAGATTCTGAGCTCTTTTGAGACATGCTTATGAGTTGCCTTCTATCCGGAGCCAAATCCATATTGTATTTATAATGCTTAACAAAAGCATCTGATAAATCCTGGAAACTGTGAATGCGGGATTGATCCAGACTTAGGTACCACTTGGCTGAGGCCCCTTTCAGACAGTCTTGGAAGCAGTGGATCATTAACTTATCATTGTCCACATAAGCAGCCATCCTTCTGTAATACATAATCAAGTGTGATCGTGGAGAAGTTGCACCAGAGTACTGATTGAAATTGGGAGTTTTGAATTTTGGAGGGATCACCAGTCCAGATACTAAGCACATATCTCTGGCATCAACACCAAATATGTTGTTTCCTTCCATTGCTCTTACCTTCCTCTCAATAGTCTCTACACTCTCCTTCAACCTTTCATGATGTTCATCCCCTTCTTCAGACATATCTGGGATGTCGTACACTTGCTATGGATTATGAAAATAAGGATGTACTTGAGCTTGTACAGTAGCTGGTGCAAAAGTTGCAATGGCTTGAGGGATTTCTGATCCCAAGGGAATTGCATGTTGAGTAGTTGCCACTGTGACAGGTGGAGGAACAAAACCCACAGGTAACCCAAAAGGTGGCACATTTGCAGCATTGACAGTTATTGGTGGCGGTTCCACGGTCGCATTGGTAATCTCAGAAACTATGGTGGCTTGAGTGTCCATTTTTGCTTTGATCACCTGCAGCACTTCCATTATCTGCCCCACACTTCCGCGTAGATCTTCTAATTCATCATTGACTCTGTCGAACTCAATGTTCTGTTTAGCCATTCTCTGACGAGCTCGGGCTCGGGTGTTGTATTGATGTTGGAAATTCAGTGTGAATAGCTGGAGACAAGACATTGAGATGAGCCACGACAAAAGGAATGCACATGCAATGATATGAATGTATGGGATACAATACAAATGCAAAACAACAATCAAGGAACCCAAAATCATATTTACAAACACTAAAATAATGGAGAGTACAACTTTTGAATAACCAAAAGGCCCATAGCATTAATTAAAGACTTAAAGTTTTACAAAACAAATAGTACACACTCAAGAGTCATTACAACATTGTCAAATACAAAATAACAGAATAAAGGAAAATAAGAGTCTAATCCTTGCGACGAAGGCCCTTCTCCTCCATGTAGCTCTTTCTCAAGCTCGTCAATCCGCTTCTGCATCCTTGCTTTTTCAAGAATAAGCTCCTCCAACGCCATCTCCAGCTTCCCTTTTTCACTCGTGACAGTCGAAATGGGGTCCCTAGAAGCCAAAGACGTGGGCTCATGACGAGGATAGGGTATCCTCATCTTGAGAGCTCTTTCTTGTACCCACAACAAGTAAGATTCCGAAACAGTGCAATCAGGATATCCCAACGTGGTTATCCCCTTCTTATGTATGTGACGCCAAGCGTACACGATTTTGTCCTTGAGCCTAGGGTTTTCTCCATCCTCAAGGAAAAGGCTTTCCAAATTGATAGGGTTGGGCTCCTCCTTCATCGGGTATTCAAGCTAACGACGAGCAAGGACAAGGTTGTAGCTGATACATCCTTTAGTGCCAAGAAGAGGCACGTTAGGGAAATCCCCACAACTATGGATCATGACGACTCCCCCATACATTGGGTCATACCACTCAATATCTGTATGAGTGAGTGACATGATTTTCTTGGACCATGTAAGCCCATCTTTCAAGTCCCAGAAAGTTGCGGACCTCGGTAGGTGCGAAATAAACCACCTATAGAGGAGAACAATAACAAGTTATCTGACCCCCTCCCTGAAGAGTCCTCTGTATTCTTCTTATCAGCATGATACTTTGTCTTCTCAAGCAAGAATTTGGCCAACAGTCCAATGAGCCCTCCTTTAATGGTCATATGAGCTTGAATATCGGACAACCTCAGGCGCGTAGCTTTAACAATATCTTTCTCACTTGGCGTGTCTTCCACTCTAGAGAACGGAGGCTAAGGAGTGACACGAAGTCCCATCAAGGCAGAATACTCCTCCAGAGTAGGCATCAATTGGTAGTCTGGGAACGTGAAACAATGGTACACAGGATCGTAGAACTGGGTGAGCGTAGCTAGCAGTCCCTCAACCATCTGGAGTCTCAACAGTGGAAAAATCCTCTCATACCTATCTAAAAACTTCATGGGATCCTCTATTAGACCTCCTAGTTCCTTTAGAATTTCCAATTTTGGGTTCTTGAAGGTGTACTGTTGGGTTTCCTTCCTTCCAAGATCAATTTTATAATGTCTGTAAAACAATTTTTAGTTCCTTGAAGGATTAGAAAAATGCATAAATGCGATGCAAATGCAATTGGTTTTAAGGGACTCGTGAAGTAAATTGCAAAACGGAAACATTTCAAAAGAAACTTATTTCATTAATAATGAGAAAAGTTACAACTTCGAAGTACAATTCAAGAAACTCAAAATACAAGAGGAAAAAGGCTAGGCCTAAAAAGTCCTAAGGAATCCTATCTAAGAAGGTCCTGCTCCACACATCCTCTTCCGCCTCTTCAATTCAGTGTTTTCCAAAACGAGTTTGTCGACGATCCTTTTCCAAGCACCTGATATCGTAGGAATGTTCTAATACTCGTGAGTACTGGGAACTGGATGCACGCTAGAGAAAAATAAATTCTCTTGCGTCACATGCCTCTCTAAAACACACCTCTCGAGCAGCTCAATCAAATCATCCTTCTCCTTTAACTGCTTCCTCATCTCCATCTGTTTAGTGTAGATAGCATGGTATTTCCCCTCCCAAGTGTCTCGTTCGAGCTTCATCCTTGCTAACACTTCCTGATACTCTTCCATGTGCTCAATAGGGATAGTAGAAGATGACGCAACAGCATGCTGTGAAGGTTTTTCAAGGAGATACGGTATCTTGAGGTCACGAGCTCGAGATCGAACCCAATGAATGAAAGGCTCAAAGGCTACACAATTTCTCCTTCCCAAATCGTTCTTAGCCCTCCCATAAATTGTTCCCCAAGCATGCAAGATTTTGTCCTTAGATTCTGTGTTGGCTTCCTCATTAAGATAAAAGAAACCGGACAAAAGGATGTTGCTAGGTTTTTCTTCCATAGGATACCCAAACTGATGCCTCGTAAGAATAGGATTGTAGCTAATCCCACCTCTGATACCAAGGAGTGGTACATTGGGAATTGGCCACAACTATCAATGATGAGTCCCTTGTCATAGACTGGGTCATACCAATGTACAATGGTGTGAGTAAGAGACATGAGTCTTTAGGACCATCGAAGCTTGTTCGTATTTTCCTTGAAGAGCTCAGTCCGAGGCAAGTGTGAAATAAACCACTTGTAAAGTAGAGGAGTACAACACAAGATGGTCCCATTTCCCTTCAGAGTTCTATGATGAATGGAGTGATAGGTATCGCCAAGTAGTGTAGGCACAGGGTTCCCACTTAAAAAGATCCAAATGACATTGACATCTACAAACTCTTCAATATTAGAGAACAATACCAAACCATAGATAAGCAATGCGAGGATAGCTTCAAAGGCATCCATGCTATTCTCCCTGGATAAATATAAAGCTTTCTCTATCAAGAACTTAAAGGGCAGACGCTTAATTCCCCCCTTGGTGATAAGGTTAGCTTTAACTTCGGATGTCTCCAAGTTAAAATGCATCAGCAATGTCCTTTGGTGACATAATCTTCTCTACACCGCTGAAAGGTTCCTTATCTAATACTGGTATACCAACCCAATATGAATGCTCCTCCAAAGTTGGGACGAGCTGATAGTCAGGAAAAGTAAAGCAATGATAAAGAAGGTCATAAAATTGCACCAGCGTGTCAAGAACTCCGTCTTCCATCTTAGTCTTGATAATGCCCAACAGTCTTCCATAGCGTTTTCTGAAATCCTCAGGACATGACACCAAGGCTCCCAGCTTTCTCAAATCTACCAAGTTAAGTTTCTTAAAATTGTACTTCTTAGTGTTCCTCTTCCCAAAATCCATGATACTTATGATTTTTACAAAGGAAAAGGCAACTGAGTTCTTTAAAACCAAAAGAGGGTCATGAATGCATGGATGGTTGAATGGATGTAATGCACAAAACACACGTATACACACATTCACATATTCACATATATACATGCAAACAAACAAAAGGCCTAGGTTTGGAGATCACGAGCGTGGAGCCATGGTCTACCCATCCTAAAAGATATGTACTATGGGTATGTTCCTGTATAATGGGTTCTACAGAGTTCCCAGAGTCATAGATAAATCTTTCGGATATTATCAGCTTACACGACTACTCATGCGAGCCAATAATATTCTCAAGATAAACTCGTCTGAGTGTAGTATCGCATGACAACCACCACATGTCTACACCTGAATGATCACTGCACTATGTCCTAAGAGGCCAAGTGGGATGAAGGGTAACTAGCTTCACGGACTCCTAGGTCAGAAAAAGTAGTGCCAATACGACTACTTGCATCAGTCGTTAGTAATCCCAAAGGGGCCTCCACTGAGTGTGGTTATCATGTGCTAGACAAGTTAGGACTACTCCTAACAACTAACTATTAATTATACCACAATCCTATCATATGTGTACTCTCAAGTCCGGGTTAGGACTTATCTCACCACTCAAGGTAACCACCCTACATACGAAAAAACCTAAGCACAAACAGACATATACAAATATTTACAAATATACAAGTATATAAGCAAGCAAACACATAAATAACACAAATACGAACAAGGTGGGCTTAACCCTTTTAGGGGAGTCCCTAGTGAAGTCGCCATTTCTGTTGCGGTGAGAATTGGATGTCAAGCTATTAATTAACTTGAATCACAAATCATAAAGTTCACCACCGAGCTTTGATTTATCTAAAGGAAATGGTAAATATCGAAAGAAAACCCTAAGTGCGCTATGTAAACACAAAGCTAGAGATCTAAGGTTCGGGAGTTGGTTATACCTAGGGAAGGTGCTAGCATCCTAAGTATCTCTAGTACTCTACAGGAACCTCTTATTTGTATTTGTGTTATGCTAAAGTTTGCTTGCTAAGGTAAAGACCTAAGGTATGTACACTAAGTATGCTCGCCAAGACATCACATCTCGTGCCTACGTATCCTAACTAGGATGGAATCAGAGCATTCGTTGTTTACCTAACTAGGGTTGAGGAACTCTTAATTGTGGTCAAGGTTCCAAGGGGAAATAAGTATCCATAATCATGATACTTTCATAGAGTTAACAAACTCTTTAGGTCTAAGTTGAAAGACTAACTAAGGACAATGACTTTTAGCAAAGTCAAAAGGGAAAGTGAGTGCACATGACAATGGTACTCACATAGAGTTTACAAACTCTAAACCTAATTCTAAGTTGTAAAGAAACAATGGTTCTAACAAGGCCAAGAAGATAAGAGTAAGTATTTATAACAATAGTACTTACATAGGGTTCACAAATCCTAACCTAAAGTTAGGTTAAAAAGGGAAATGGCTCTAACAAGGCCAAGGGAGATGTGATCCTAACAAGGTCACATGGTAGGTAGGGAAAGGTCTAAAATATCCTAAAGATGTGACTTACAAGTCATCAATGGAACTTTCCTTTGGAAAAAAGGACATACAATTTGTAACAATAAGTAAGGAAAGGATAAATCCTTAAGGTACGAGTGATGGCATTCAAGGTATCAAGGCCAAATAGTTCAAATGAGATAACAAATCAAGAAGGGAAGTATCTACCTCATGTTATGTTCAACATGCCATAATGATCAAGAACATGTCAAACACACACCAAAATAACAAGCATACTTGCTACAAACTTAATCAAGCAAGAGAAGTGCAAAGAATGATTCAATCATGGGAGTTACAACTCAATAACCAAATGGGAAGTAGCATACACGTCTCATAAAGCTCATATTCAACATTAAGATGTCAATAGAAACACAAACAAGAACCACATTTAGGCACGAACAAAGCCATATGCAAGAAGCAAACCAAAACATCATGAAATGACTCAAACAAACCAAGACATGCATAGATAATCAAATGGGCAAGAAAGAACACTTTGGAATCATGAAGTAAGAAGATAAACATGCTTTTCAAACTACACATAAACATATATTCATCAAGACAAACACTCAAAGAATCGTGCCTAAAAACTAGGTCAAAGTAAACACCAAGACATACTCAAAATGAACCTTAAGTTGATGTACCAACCAAAAATAGAAAAATGGTCAAATAAAATCCAACTAAAAGCTTTAAGTCATGTTCAAACATTCAATAATACATGTGCAAAAGATCACAACATGATTGGTACAAAAACTCCATCAAAAATCCCAAACAAGCTCATAGGTGTTAAAAAAATCGAGGCCTTTAGGATCAAACCAAAAGTTTATTAAACAACGTCATTCAAGGCCACCAAAAAATATCGAGACTCCCTCAATCATATGTAACAACATATAAGAAAATCAGATTAAAAAGACTCAAGGAAGGCACTCAAATGACAAACCATAATTCAAGGGAAGTATGGTAAACATGTTGCAACAAATGATTTAAATAAAATATGAAAATGAAATAATAAAAATTAATAAAAATCATGGAAAATAAGTTAAGACAGTAACATGTCTAAAAATAATTTTTGTAGAATTTTTAGATGGTTTAAACATTAAGAATAAAATATAAAGTTGGAAAGAATAAAAATAGAAAAGAAAAATAAACCAATGTAAAGCAGGGGGTGTATTAGTAAACAGAGAACAAAGAAACTAGTTAAAATTCGCCCGGGCCTTAAAAAAGGGAGGGTGTCAATAGCAATATTGCAAGGCCCAGGTCCATGTAAATCTTAAGTCAGAAAAATAACAAGACAGACAAGCAGGCCATGTGGACATTTTAATTGAAGTGGCGCGTCGTTGGCAATGACATGGCCAGGTTAGAGCAGGTCAAACGAGAAAACACGTAGGACGCCAGAGCCCTAGCTCTGGTCGTCCACTCTGGTGGGTCACCGGAGTTGCAGAGGTGAGAACTACACCAAAACCTTCAAGCCTTATACTGTTCTCTTTGTTTTTTCATGCTGAACTTGTTTCTATCATTATTTTTGTCATTTGAAGTCTTTATCAACAAGAAAAAACAGCCACGAAAGTTGGGTACGAAACTGGAAACTCACGAACCCTAAACCAAACCACCCAGAAGAACCCCTCTACCCCTCATACACCCAAGCACATACAAAACATGCAAATTTAAATGTAAAAACAAAGTGTAATAATTGAAAGAAGTTTTACCAAAATTGAGCTTCTTGGTAGCTTGATTCGTGCTTCCATAGCCTCTCTAAATGATCCCCAATGCTTCCTTGTTCTTTCAAAAAGATGATGGAGTCAAGAGGAATCAAGGAAATCTTAAAAATAACTAGATTCGAAAACTTTGAGTTTTTGAGTAAAAGAGTTTTTGGTTCTGGTCTCTCTCACTTTCTATCTCTTCTCTATGTTTTTGTGTGTGTATGTTTTTCTCTGATGAGTGTTTGAAATGACCAGAAGCCTCTTTATGTTAGGAAAAGTTTGATTGTTTTCTTTTGTCCAAAAAATCAAGGAAAAAGGTCTCATGGTGATGTTCACACGCATAGTTACATTTCAGGTCTTGAGCCAAGTGCACTTGGGATTGCTTGTGCTCAGGTATGGGCCACAATGAACATGAGAAAAACCACAAGATCAAGTCATACAAAGGAGTTTACATATTGGTCCATGGTTTGTGTCGAAACATGTCTTTTATGTGTCCAATTCAAAGAACCAAAAATGGTAAGTCTTGGAGATCACATTTGCAGGCTTTGGTGACAAGAAAAATCAGTCTTGGATGCTGAAAAGTTTGGTAGGGTTTGGCTTGAAAAGTTGGTCATGGCTTGGCAAACTTGGCTTGATCATAAACATGGTTATGGTAGTGACTTTGGTGCACTCTAACTCAAAGGTTCTGGGATCAATTGATAAGGTTTCTAGTTCTTTGGAAAGAGGGCATGAAGGTGAACAACTTTCATGTTTGAAAACTGGCCTAGGGTTTGGCACTCAGGCCTGGTCATGACTTGGGCAAGTTGTTTCAAGGCTTGGCACCCATGTTCATCACACCATAACTTGAGCTATAGAACTCCAATTGAAAAGTTCTACACATGCTTGAAAAGCTGAGATGGAGGAGAACAACTTTCATGTTCAACAATTTTGGATTTAAATCTTGGAAACATTAGAAAAACAGCTTGCAAGTTGAGCAAAAATATGACTTGAGGTGCCTTGGCAACTTGGGCAAGTTGCCTAACTTGTGCTTAAAAACCTCTAACTTTGAGACACCATAACTTTTGACTCTTTGACCCAATTGGAGAGTTATACATATGCTTGGAAAGCTTGAAGAACAAGGAATAACTTTCATGTATGAAGAACTTTAATTTGAGGTCAAGAACCCCATGAAGCCTTGGCTTGAAGTTGGTGCAAAAACCTGAATTTTAGGACGTAGAAAAATTCTAAGTAAAAGTGCCAAAACATGATTTCTTCCAAGTTTAATCATCCATAACTTCAAATTGTTACATTTTTTTAACTTGATTCCTTTGTGAGACAATCCTTTATTTTGGTTTTGTTTTGTATGATTGCAAATTGCGCGTATGATTTGTTGTGCTTCATTCTACATGTGAATATGTGTGATTTTTGCCTTTGCGTTTGTCTTTATTCAATACTAGATGATTGTTAGAAACACTTTTTATAAGGTTTGAATCAAAAGAATTAAATTTGTTCAGTTGGCATCGATCCATACGTGTCTGGTATCGATCCCTGATTTAATGGAAATTCTGTTTTTCAGTTCACCTTCAGTAGGGATCGATTCATGGATTTTGGGATCAATCCCTAACAGTTAAAAACTGTCTGGCATCGATCCATACGTGTCTGGCATCGATCCCTGATTTAATGGAAATTCTGTTTTTCAGTTCACCTTCAGTAGGGATCGATTCATAGATTTTGGGATCAATCCCTAACAGTTAAAAACTGTCTGGCATCGATCCATACGTGTCTGGCATCGATCCCAAAGTCTGTTTTTCTGCATAATTTTTATTCTAACAGTTCTGTCTTGTTTAGTATAAATACAAAGTGGCAGGTATTGGCTTAAGCATGAATTCACAAGTGAAAATTGCAAAATACACAAGTCATAGAGGTCTTTGTAGCAGCAATTGATTTGAGCATTAAGAAACCTGAAAGATACTTCGTCTTCATCATCTTCTCAATCTCTTCAATTCAAGAACAACTACACACAATCATTTTTGTTCTTCGGATTGAAGGATCAACGAGATAACGTTCAGTGGTACGATCAACGATCTAGCTGTGGAGTCAGTGGAACGATCAAGGATCTAGCTGGGTTGAAGAGTGAAGGGGGTTTCGAGGAAAAACCTACTGGTTTGTCCTTCAAGAACGGGACTGTTCTTGCGGGTTTGTTAGTCACGATTGCAGAACGGATTCAGCCGCAGCGTAGGGTTTGGAAACGGGGTTGTTTCGCAAACAGGTCGTGGAACCGGTGAATCGTTTGCAAGTCTTGCGGGGAATTCTTGATCCAGCTCTGATCAAGTCGAGGTTCTATACGAGAAGAAGAAGTTCTAGGGATTTAGAATTCTGTCTTGGTATTGTAACCTTTGTAAGAACGAATTCAGCAACTATTGATAAGAAAAGGTCTCAATTTCTTTTGAAATTGAGAGGGAGACGTACCCACACGCGAGGACGACAGTGGGGAACTTCCTTAACAAATCTCTGTGTATCGTATTCTATCTCTATCTCCCTTTACGTTTTCGTTAACTGTTTTGTGATACAAATTGGCGCAGTACGTTTTACGTGTCGTGATACAATAGTGGCAAGAAAACCTTTTATTGAAACATCACTATTGTTTATCATAGAACACATACACGCCAAGTGTTTGACAAAACGGTTTGTTGTGATTTACTCATTGGAATCAGAATTTGTGATAAGTGCATTTAGTGCGAGAAAATTCTGTGTTAACGTTTTCTATCAATCAATTCAAATCCAGCATCATACTTGCGTGTCTGGTCTTTTTGGTAGCGGTTCAGAATAGACGGAAGTCGATTCGGGACCAAAACTTTCTGCTATATTTCAAAAACTCTGTTAAGGTTTTTAAAACCGTATTTTACAAGCGGTGATCTATTCACCCCCCCTCTCGATCACTAGCCACACCGTCTAACAAGTGGTATCAGAGCGCCGGTTCGCTGGTGCTCTGTGGCTGCCTGTAACGATATGGATTCTAAACCAAAGGGGGCGTACAATAGAGCTCCCGTCTTTAACGGAGAAAACTACGGCTACTGGAAAGACTGCATGCGAGTTCATATAAATTCTGTGGATAGGCTAGTATGGACAGCCATTGAGAATGGTCCTTTTCAAATAACCATGACCAATGAGGCTGGCGCCATAGTACCTAAACCAGAAGCTGATTGGACTGAGAAAGATGAGAAAAAGTGGTCGAGTGATTGGAAAGCTCGAAATATACTAATTTCAGCACTTGGTGTTGATGAGTATTATCGAGTATCCCATTGCACGACTGCTAAGGAGATGTGGGACGCTTTAGAAATCGCCCATGAGGGTACTACTGAAGTGAAACAGTCCCGCATTAACACACTTAATCAAGAGTTTGAGCTCTTTCGCATGAAAAATGGAGAATCTATCTCCGACATGCAAAAGAGGTTTACTCATCTTACAAATCGATTAAATGCACTTGGAAAACCTGTTTCCAATGAGGTAGCTACTAACAAAATTCTGAGATGTCTTAGCAGGGAATGGCAACCTAAAGTGACAGCTATCAAGGAAGCCAACGACTTGACGACTCTTACGATTACAACACTTTTTGGAAAGCTGGAAGAACATCAGCAAGCTCTAGAAAGTCTTGAAAAGTATGAGAACAAAAGTAAGAAGGAGAAAGAGAAGAAGAAAGACAAAGAGGGTGAGAAGAAGCCAATTGCTCTTGTGGCCTCTAGCACTAAGTCCTCAAGAAAAGAGCAAAGTGACAATGATTCAAGTAGTGACAAAGATTCGGATGATGAAGAAATGGGACTTTTTGTAAGGAGATACAATAGATTCATTCGAAGGAATGGATACAAGCATTCCGACAAAAACCTCATGAAGTTTAGAAGACAATCTAGTGAGTCAAAACAGGAAGAGAACAAGAAGCATAAAGGTAGAGGATCTTGTTTCAATTGTGGCAAATCTGGACATTACAAAACAGAATGTCCTATGAAGAAAAAGGATAAAGGGAAGGATTCACCTAAACGGTACAGCAAACAAAGGAGAGCTTATATAGCATGGGAAAGTGATAGCGATTCATCAAGCTCACAAAGTTCAAGTGATAGTGATGAAACCGCAAACCTATGTCTTATGGCTCACATCAAAGACCATGCCTACTACAAGAAGAAACAAGAAGAAAAGAAGGTAAAACAAGCCTACTATAATAATGTCTCCTCTATGTCTTTTTCTGAACTGAAAATCGCTTTTGAAAAACTGCATAACGAAGCTGTAGATGCTTTCAAAAGATTATCTTCCGATAAACAAATTTTTTCATTCTTGGAAGGTAAAGTATACAAAGCTGAAAAAGATTTAGAAAGCTTGAAGGCTAGTATTGCAGAAAATTCAAAAGATATTGATGTTAACGGATGTAGTAAAGTTAGGTATTGTGAAGCTTGTCATATTTGGCAACGAGAGGTTAATACTCTTAAAGTCAAATTGGAAAAAGCTTTACAACCCAAGGTGACTTACGCCGTTGATACTAGATTGTTTAAGAAGTCATTGAATCCTCCATATGCAAAATACTCTTTTACTCCAAAGGATTCAATGAACAAAACTAAACAATTGCATCATCATGGTTTATGTCATTATTGTTGTCGTGCTGGCCACACCATTGAGAAATGCAAGTTTAGGAGGTTTCTTGTTCCTAAAGGCATCTATCAATGGAAGCCAAAAGGCAACCATGTTACCACTTACCCCTTTGGACCCAATGAAAATTGGGTACCAACCACTCTCTTTTGATATTGTAGGAAGAGTGCCTTGCATCCGAAGATAGGAGATGGTTCCTAGATAGCGGCTGCTCAAGGCACATGACCGGTGACATATCGCTTTTTATAGACTTCAAAGCAAAGAAAAAGGGATATGTTACTTATGGAGACAATAACAAAGGAGCTATACTTGGCAAAGGTAGTATAGGTAACCCCTCTACCACTACCATTTCTGATGTCAATCTTGTAGAGGGACTTAAACACAATTTGTTAAGCATAAGTCAATTGTGTGACAAGGGTTACAAAGTTTCTTTTACAAAAACTTGTTGCATAATTGAACATGATGAAAATAATGTTGTGTTTAAGGGTGTTAGAGTAAACAATATCTATATGCTTGATCTTTGTGATGTATCTTTAACAAGCACTAAATGTCTAGTTACCTTGAATGATGATTCTTGGCTTTGGCATAGACGTTTAGCGCATGTTAATTTCGATTTGCTTAACAAGGTTGTATCTAAGGATCTAGTAGTCGGTCTTCCAAAAATAAAGTTTTCAAAAGACCACCTATGTGATGCATGCCAAATGGGAAAGCAAACAAGGGTCTCTTTTAAATCCAAAAATGTAATTTCAACTTCACGACCTCTTGAGCTTCTCCATATGGATCTCTTTGGTCCGTCTAGGACAAAGAGCTTAGGTGGAAACTATTATGGTTTTGTAATTGTTGATGACTACTCTAGATTTACTTGGACTATATTCCTTCATAGCAAAGATGAAACTTTTTCTGCTTTTAAGAATTTTGCAAAACTGTCCCAAAATAAAATGAATTCTAAAATAGTTACAATTCGAAGCGATCATGGAGGAGAATTTCAAAACTATCTCTTTGATAAGTACTGTGATAAGTATGGTATTGAGCATAACTTTTCAGCTCCTCGAACTCCACAACAGAATGGCGTTGTGGAGCGCAAAAATCGCGTTTTAGAAGAGCTGGCAAGAACAATGCTAAATGAGGGTGGATTGCCAAAATATTTTTGGGCTGATGCTGTTAGCACAGCCTGTTATGTTCTAAACAGGATTCTAATTCGCCCTATGTTAAATAAAACCCCTTATGAGCTTTTAAAAGGAAGAAAGCCAACCTTATCACATCTTCACGTATTCGGTTGTAAGTGTTTTGTTTTGAATAATGGTAAGGAAAAACTTGGGAAGTTTGATGCAAAAGCGGATGAAGGTATTTTTCTTGGTTATTCACAATCAAGTAAAGCATATAGAGTGTATAATAAGCGTTTACTTACTGTTGAAGAATCTGTCCATGTTTCCTTTGATGAGTCTTATCCGAAAAATGTCGGCAAAGGTATTTCTTTTGATGACGCAGGTGTATCTACAGAAGACATACTCAAGGAAGCTGTTGCAGAAACTGATCAATCCAAGACAGCTCCCATTGAGAAGGAGGAAGATACTAGTCATGAAAAAGATAAGGAAGAAAGGACAGCTGATGTGAATGACCTTCCACCAGCTTGGAAATCTTCAAAAGACCATCCCATTGACAACATCTTGGGAGACATTTCAAAGGGAGTCATGACTCGTTCTAAGATAAGTAATTTTTGTTCTCACTTCGCCTTTGTTTCACAAGTGGAACCTAAAAATGCCAAAGAAGCCTTGATTGATGAATTTTGGCTAATGGCCATGCAAGAAGAGCTTAATCAATTTAAAAGAAATGACGTTTGGGAACTTGTCCCGCGTCCGCGAGAACATCATATCATAGGTACTAAGTGGGTTTTTAGGAATAAGCTTGATGAAAGTGGAGTGATAACTCGGAACAAGGCACGTTTAGTAGCACAAGGCTATAACCAAGAGGAGGGCATAGACTATGAGGAAACTTATGCTCCAGTTGCTCGCCTTGAGGCTATACGTCTCTTGCTCGCTTATGCGTGTTCTAGAGATTTTAAGCTTTACCAAATGGACGTAAAGAGTGCGTTTCTAAATGGTGTCCTAAATGAAGAGGTATACGTCTCACAACCTCCTGGTTTTGAGAATGCTGAATATCCAGATTATGTTTACAAATTAAAACGAGCTTTGTACGGTCTTAAGCAAGCCCCCCGGGTTTGGTATGAAAGACTTAGCAAATTTCTACTTGATCATGGATATTCAAGAGGTAAAGTGGATACCACCCTCTTCATTAAGCACAAAGGAAAACACATTCTTTTAGTTCAAGTTTATGTAGACGATATAATTTTTGGTTCAACTAACATACACTTGGTCGAAGAGTTTTCAAAAGTTATGCAGGGTGAATTTGAAATGAGTCTTATGGGGGAGCTTAATTTCTTCCTCGGTCTCCAAATAAAGCAGCTTGATGAGGGAACAGCTGTGAGTCAAACAAAATACTGCAGAGAGCTGCTCAAGCGCTTTGGAATGAACGACTCAAAATCAATAGACACACCTATGCCTACCAACGGATATCTAGATAAAGATGAACACGGTAAGAGTGTAGATGTCAAACAGTATAGAGGTATGATTGGGTCTCTCTTGTATCTTACTGCGTCTAGACCTGACATCATGTTTAGTGTCTGCATGTGTGCACGATATCAATCGAATCCTAAAGAGTCACACTTGAAAGCTGTCAAGCGCATATTTAGATATCTTCATGGAACATCTAAGTATGGGCTCTGGTATTCAAAAGGAAGCGATTGTAGCTTAGTAGGTTACTCCGATTCTGATTTTGCTGGCTGCAAATCAGATAGGAAAAGTACTAGTGGTACATGTCACTTGTTTTCAAACTCTCTGGTCAGTTGGCATAGCAAGAAACAGGTGTCTGTCGCATTGTCAACTGCTGAGGCTGAGTACGTTGCAGCCGGTAGCTGTTGCGCTCAGATCTTGTGGCTGAAGCAACAACTACAAGATTTCGATATTCAACTCAAACGCATTCCAATAAAGTGTGACAACACCAGTGCTATAAATCTTACTAAGAATCCTGTTTTACACTCACGCACTAAACACATAGAGATTAGGCATCACTTTCTTCGTGACCATGTTGAGAAAGAGGACGTTGTGTTTGAGCATGTTGATACTAAGAATCAACTCGCTGATATTTTCACTAAACCACTAGCAACGGAACCTTTCTTTAACATTCGTCGTGAATTAGGGATTCTTGATCTTTCTTCATTACTATCTTAAGCTTGTTAGATTCTATTTTTGCCTCACCTTGGTTGATAAGTTGTGTTTTAGAAGTTGTGAGCTTATACTTCACAAAGGCACATCAACAAAGGTAATATCAATCCTCTTTACTACTCTTTGGATCTATGTGTTTGTGTATGTTAGAACAAATTCTCTATGTTCGTTTATGTATATTCTTTTGCATTTATTGTTTGAATATTAATATCTGATTTGAGACCTATTCTTAAGCATCACTTTCATAACATGTTTCATAAGCATTGCATTTCATGTTGCTTGAGTTGTTGTTTCATTTTTCGAATATTCTGACTATATTTGTTTGGCTTATATAATTTTAAATACTTTCCTAGTATTTCAATGCTTATTTCCGTTTGCTTGTTTATGGTTTCCTTGCCCTTTATTGGTCATTCTTTGTGAGTGATTTTATTCTTCTAAGCTTTCTTTCTTTGTGATTGTTAGCTTTGTTATCAATTTATGCTGCGGTTTGCTACTTTGTTCTTCTCTTTGTTGTTTCTTTCCTCTTTTTGATGTTGACAAAGGGGGAGAAGTATAGAAGATGTTGACATGACAGAATGGTATGCACAAACTCAGGGGGAGTATCACACATCAATTTGCCATCATCAAAAAGGGGGAGTTTGTGAGACAATCCTTTATTTTGGTTTTGTTTTGTATGATTGCAAATTGCGCGTATGATTTGTTGTGCTTCATTCTACATGTGAATATGTGTGATTTTTGCCTTTGCGTTTGTCTTTATTCAATACTAGATGATTGTTAGAAACACTTTTTATAAGGTTTGAATCAAAAGAATTAAATTTGTTCAGTTGGCATCGATCCATACGTGTCTGGTATCGATCCCTGATTTAATGGAAATTCTGTTTTTCAGTTCACCTTCAGTAGGGATCGATTCATGGATTTTGGGATCAATCCCTAACAGTTAAAAACTGTCTGGCATCGATCCATACGTGTCTGGCATCGATCCCTGATTTAATGGAAATTCTGTTTTTCAGTTCACCTTCAGTAGGGATCGATTCATAGATTTTGGGATCAATCCCTAACAGTTAAAAACTGTCTGGCATCGATCCATACGTGTCTGGCATCGATCCCAAAGTCTGTTTTTCTGCATAATTTTTATTCTAACAGTTCTGTCTTGTTTAGTATAAATACAAAGTGGCAGGTATTGGCTTAAGCATGAATTCACAAGTGAAAATTGCAAAATACACAAGTCATAGAGGTCTTTGTAGCAGCAATTGATTTGAGCATTAAGAAACCTGAAAGATACTTCGTCTTCATCATCTTCTCAATCTCTTCAATTCAAGAACAACTACACACAATCATTTTTGTTCTTCGGATTGAAGGATCAACGAGATAACGTTCAGTGGTACGATCAACGATCTAGCTGTGGAGTCAGTGGAACGATCAAGGATCTAGCTGGGTTGAAGAGTGAAGGGGGTTTCGAGGAAAAACCTACTGGTTTGTCCTTCAAGAACGGGACTGTTCTTGCGGGTTTGTTAGTCACGATTGCAGAACGGATTCAGCCGCAGCGTAGGGTTTGGAAACGGGGTTGTTTCGCAAACAGGTCGTGGAACCGGTGAATCGTTTGCAAGTCTTGCGGGGAATTCTTGATCCAGCTCTGATCAAGTCGAGGTTCTATACGAGAAGAAGAAGTTCTAGGGATTTAGAATTCTGTCTTGGTATTGTAACCTTTGTAAGAACGAATTCAGCAACTATTGATAAGAAAAGGTCTCAATTTCTTTTGAAATTGAGAGGGAGACGTACCCACACGCGAGGACGACAGTGGGGAACTTCCTTAACAAATCTCTGTGTATCGTATTCTATCTCTATCTCCCTTTACGTTTTCGTTAACTGTTTTGTGATACAAATTGGCGCAGTACGTTTTACGTGTCGTGATACAATAGTGGCAAGAAAACCTTTTATTGAAACATCACTATTGTTTATCATAGAACACATACACGCCAAGTGTTTGACAAAACGGTTTGTTGTGATTTACTCATTGGAATCAGAATTTGTGATAAGTGCATTTAGTGCGAGAAAATTCTGTGTTAACGTTTTCTATCAATCAATTCAAATCCAGCATCATACTTGCGTGTCTGGTCTTTTTGGTAGCGGTTCAGAATAGACGGAAGTCGATTCGGGACCAAAACTTTCTGCTATATTTCAAAAACTCTGTTAAGGTTTTTAAAACCGTATTTTACAAGCGGTGATCTATTCACCCCCCCTCTCGATCACTAGCCACACCGTCTAACATCCTTCTACAAACTTATAGTGTGGAATGTCCTCTTTAAAATGAGTACTAATTTTCTCCATTTGGCACAAAAATGAGTGAGATGTGATCCTTGAAAGGTGGCTAAAAATCACGATTTCCATACTTAGAAAAATTCATCAAAAACCCTAATTTTCCAAATCTCCTTATTTTATTGTCCCAACTTGATTTTTCTTGATCTAACCACATGAGATCATGGAATATGACTTGAAATGTTCATGGTTGACCAAAAAACTCAAAGGTTGACTTTTTAGAGCCTCAATTAACTTTTTTGATCAAATGCATTCAAAACCTCTCTCATTCACTTAGGAGGTCCTTGAAATGAGTTGTGTTGGACCAAAAGGCATCTTAGGAACTCTTGATGTGTATGAAAACTTGTTTGATTGATCTCTTCCTCAAATCCTGATTAATCAGAGCTTTCTCTTTCTTGTACAAAACCCTAATTCCACAAAAGAAACAAAATCACAAAGCTTGATAGATTGGTTAGCAATGCAAAGATGATTGACCTATAATGCTCATGCAAATGATGATGACATCTAAGGGGGTAAAATTTGGGGTATACGGCCATGGTGGTTGGTTGTCTTTTCCTGACCAAAAAAAGTGGATTCACTGTCTGTTATGGCAGTCCTTTGCTTCTAATGCAGTGGAGAGAGGACTGACCTACAATGTTAGCACTTCTACGCTTAAGTCAGTAAGAGAGTGATAAGTCAAATTTGAATGGAAACAATTTGAATACCCAAATTGTGACGTGTTCTCCTATTTAGATAGAGAAAATAATTGGTAACTGCATGCTTGTGGAGCTACGTGGAAAGTGGTCATCCGATAGATTGATTTGGGAGACTAACATAGTGTCCTCGTGATGAATACTCTGCAACACGGGTGAAAAAAAGCCTACCTATCCTTCGTTTGGTAGCTTCTTACTTTCCTTATTGGACCTCCGTTTTCTGGGTCTTGCAATAAGCCCAAAACAATAATTATTTTATATTTTAATTAATTAAAATATATTATCCGTAAATTTAACACCAAATGTCAAGAAAAATTGCAATTCTATGCAGTTTGTGAATCTTTAAGCGTTCTAAACATTCATCTTTGATTTGATTTTGTCTATCAATCTGAAAGACTCATATTACTCTTGCTACCATTCTGTTTGTCTTGAGTTTGGCTGCATATTGAGTATATCATTATTTCACATTAATTACTTGTATGTTCTTGATCACCATCTTGATTACATATTGCAAAAGCCACTCTCTGCATAAATTACTAGCAATACACACCACTATTTATTATCATTACATCATTATTGCACACCATTCCTTTATTCATTAATTACGCGACTTCGATTCTTAAAGTTCCTATATTTTCACTTGGTTTGGAAAATTACGGTTCTTGCCTTTCAGATGGTTTTTGAACTTCTCGGAGCTGGACTGAGTTTTCAAAGCAGTGATAGAAACCAAAATGAGGGAATCTCTCATACCAAGTATCTTGCATTTGGTGTGTATCCCAGTGTTCCCCGCTACTGCTTTTTCCGTACTTGTGAATCCATCCAGAACCATTGTGTTGCTCACCCCATGTCCGGTTCCAGCGCTCCCCATACTTACCTTCCCACCAGGTTTCTCCTTGTTTGACACCATGTCCGTTTTGATCGAAATTTTCATCCCATTTGTCGCCCCATTTCTCCCATCCACCGTCTCCCGAACGCTCGGCCCATTTGTCAGTGTATTTTATGCTAGCACCATACCCGTCATATGTTTCGCCCCACCTAGCAAAGGCCCATCACACAAAAAGATTGAAAATAAAGAACAAGTTGTAACTCCTTATTGCTTAAGATATGATAAAGATAAACTAGTTTCATTAACTCAAACAAGTCCTTTTGCAATCAAATAAATTTTGGACATTTATAAGAAATGAAAGATCACTAAACTTTTAACGACTAAAAATACTGCAAAAAGAGGATTAGAGCTCAAGTTCTAATCTTGTTCAAGTCAGTTGTTACCTTTCATGCCAGATATGAGCGTGACCTGCATCAAGGGGTGTGTTTGGGTCGATACTGCACCACTTGTGTGCCCATTTCTCTGCTTGACCAGAGGCATCGTAGTGTTCAAACCATTTTTCGTGCCATTCATCACCTTTACCATTACTTCCCCACTTGTCTGCAGTTTTCTCAAAATGCATCAGCCCATTTTCCTGCCAGTCAAAATCATTCTCAGTAACTACTTGAGTTCAACGCCTTATTTTCAGATAACTATGACACAATATACTGACAGATTAAAATGTATCAAACTCGGGTGAGCGTGATCAATTAGACCGAACTAAAACTCATTAATTACTTTAGTTCAGCCACTTGATTTCCAGGTAACAATGTGACACTATATAATAATGATTTAATTAAAATGTATCAAATATTGCTAACCTGGCGCATGGATTCTCTCCAAAATTCACGCCAAACATTTCCTTCTGCATCACGTCCAGATTTCTCAGAACCTAGTTCCTTATATCCAAGTTCATCAGAAGCCTCCCAGAACTTGTCTTGCCACTCCAAAGCTTTGTCAGCACTAACACCTCTAATCACAGTCCATCTACAAATGACACCATCAGGTCTTTGCTCAATTCCGGTCTCTCTCCACCATCTCGTTCCATCCGGGTTCACTCCAATTGGCGAAATGTCTGTATCAAGGGCGCGAACTATTTCTGCGGCATAGTCGGAAGATAATGCATCACGTTTCTGTTCCTCTTCCAAGGAAGGAGACTCTACACTGGAAGCAGAGGTTTCAACCTCCACTGATGACTGAAGTGGCGGAAGTTTAGGAAAATGTTTGCTTTGAGTAAGTAAACTTTCAAATGGAATCGAGAGAGTTTGCGATGACCTTTCCTTCTCCAGAACAGGATTGGATAAGGTTGGATTAACTGAAGACTTGGTATCTAACTGCAACCCATCGGCATTGTTTGAAGGAATATTATCATCAGACGGAGGTGTCCAGGACCAAAAATCAGGACCTGGGATACCATCTTTCTGTGTTCCTGATTTTGGCACAGAAAGAGTCCCATTTTGTGTTCCTGATTTTGGCACAGAAAGTGTCCCATTTTGTGTTCCCGACTCTGGAACAGAAAGTGCCCCATTTTGTGTTCCTGACTCTGGAACAAAAAGAATCCCATTCTGTGTTCCAGAATCTGGCATAAAAACACTCTCATTCTTCTTTCCTGAATCTGATTCTGTCAAATTATTGAAAATGAACACAAAGCACATCATCAACCACTAACATCTTCCATGAACAACAACATTCATTTTGATGAAAAAACTAAGAGCCTTATCAGTTTATGGAAATATTTTTTTTTCATGATTTAGTACTAAAACTAAAATCTTCTTTTCTTGATCTCAATTCATGTTTCAAATATGTATATACATAAAATAATAATAATGAAAACATGATATGAGAAAAGAGATTACTTTTGATTTACCATGACTGTAAACTTTTTACAATAACAATCAATTGCAAAACATCCATTGTAAGGCTTAAGATAAATATGAATATGATTGAATTCAAATATTTATAATGATCTATCGATTATGATTAAAAGTGACATGCATGGTAATTGTAGACTAGTTTTATGGGTCTGTTTGGATAAACTGCTTATTTGTAGCTTATAGCGCAAATACTTATCTAAATAAGCTTGCCTAAGCTATTTTTATAAAAAATCTAAAATGAATTTGAATTGTTTCTATATATGATATAAATTGTTTTCATAAGATTAAGTTCAAAAAACTTATGAAAAATGTAATAAGGTTTTTATAAAGTCTCTTAAACTGTATCACAAAACTTATGAAAAATGTAATAAGGTTTTTATAAGGTCTCTTAAACTGTATCACAAAACTTATGTCCGTATATAAGTTCAAATAAATCAATCCAAACATGAGAAATATTTTACTTTTACTCTAAATTATTAAAAAAACATATAAAATGAAAAAGAAAAACACTTTCATAAATTTTTTAAAATTGTCCATTGGATTTTCCATGGAAATAAATTCTCAAGAAACTCAGCCATAGAATCTATCTCTATCATCAAACCACTAATCACAGTCCCTTCAATTTCAACCAACCAACAAATTCAAAACCCTAGAAAAAAAATCAGAACACAAGTTCAAATTAAACGAAATAAAAATAGAAATTCAGACAAAACTTACCATTTCGCTGCAATGTGCCGGAATCAGAACGGACGCTATTACTATTAGCGTCCTTCAGAAGCGCTCTAGCAGCAGCAATAGCAGCGGAAGCACGATCAATCACCTGCAACCTCTGAATCCTGTCACGCTCCTCACTGGAAACCTCTAGAAGCTTCTGGAACTCCTGAGTTTTCTTCTCCACATCCTCTTCCTCGCCGCTGTCACTTGCAGCGGCGATTTTGTTGAAGTGCGTGGTGTTTCTTTCTCTGTCTATAGCTTTTTTCCACATGTCGAGATACGATGAGCTCGCTCGAACCTTGAAATTTGTCCATTCTGTTCTCTTTCTTGTCGGTTGTTGTTGTTGTCGGTGGTTACGGAGAAGGTGCGGCGGTGATCTGTATGGTGTGCCGATGGTGAATGGTCTCAGGTGGGTCGCCATTGCATGGAATCTGGTGTCTGTGAATGTGAGGGAATGACAATGGAGTACTGAGAACGGTGACAAGAACCGTTTTCTGTTTTTTAGCTGTTTGTTTGTATATGCAATTTTCTCTAGTTATAATTGTTTTATTTATTTATTTGTTTTTGACGGACATAAAGGTTAGTTGAGATTTTTTGGTGAATTATTTAATAGTTTTGGTGAATAAAGGTTGCTTACTTAAGATATTACTAATATTTGAGATGGAAATTTATTCAGAAGAAAACAGTTATAATGGCAAGGTTGTGAAAAAGGAAAATAGGAAGGGTTGTTTGATAAATTACTTTTTGAAAAGAGAAAGAGAAGGGACATTTACTTTGAGTTGAAGGTAAGAATGGAAATTTTAGGAAACATTTTCCACTTTTAACGGTTTTCTTTCTATTGTTTTACCGCCATATGGATCAACGGGAGGCGTGTGATAAAGCTAAGATGGACTATGGCGATTTTTGTCATAAATAACGTGAATTTTATTTTTGAGACATTAAAAATAAGTGAAATTTAGTTGATCATTTGTTCGTCAATTTGTGTTTTATAAATATAATTTACATTTTAATATAAGAGTCATTCATAAAAATAAAAAGGTAATATATATATATATATTATAGTGGTGTGATTAGAAGAAAATGTAGTTAAAAGCGGCAAAATGGATTTGGTCCATTGAGTATGTTTATTTGGTCCTTTGCCCTTCCCAAAAGAGAGAAACAACTACAATGATGATTGAAATTTTTCTTTGTTTCACAAGACGGTCACAAGTCATTCAAGAATATCAACCATTAGAAGTAATCATTGCAAGCATTAAATCATCATATGTTTCATCTTCAACCTTTTTTATAAATGCACACTTTCAAATAATGAACTTCTACTTCTTCAAACTATTCTTCTTTACTTCCTTGCTATAACAACATGAGTTCTCCATCTCAGAATGCTAAGAGAAATAGGTCAACAAAAGTCACTGTTGAGAACCAAACAACCACCACATTACAACACCATCAGCAGATAACCGATGACGTCTAGCCATCTTCCTCGACTGCTGTCAGGGATGCGCTGAGGGTGAGGAAGGCCAAGAAGAAGAAAAATAAAAAGAAGAAGAAGGTGTCGAGGAAGACTTATTACTACGACTCAGATGAGGGTAGTGAGGAGCAAGTCAGATATTGGGAAGATTCCTTTAGTGCTAGGGGATATTGTTTCGATCTTGACAAAATTATGTAATGAAAAAAATTATGTCTTATGAAAAAAATTATGTTTTACTTTAATAGAATATATTTATTTTTGTTTTATATACTCTTTCCTTTATATATGGTTTCCTCCTTACAAAAAAAATAGTACACGGCCAACAAAAACAACAACAACAACAACAGTAATGAATAATAACAATAACAACATTAAATAACTATCTCACTGAAGCTAGCGGGATTATACCTGAGTGAATCGCACACTCAAAGATACAACAGAGTCGCCACCGAACTTTATTTCGTCCCAGAAGACAGGAAAAATATCAATAAAATCCAAGGGGAAGAGAAACGGGTAAGGGGGTCGGTTATGCAAAAGGAAGGTACTAGCACCTTACGCATCCGCCGTACTCGATGGGAACCATTTAGCTTGCTTCCAGACTTGGATGGGTTATCTATCTAAAGACTTCTAGCTAAAAGAAGAGAGAGAAGAGAAAAGAAAGAAAGAAAGAAAGAAAGAAAGTGCTCGCGGAGAATTAGGGCCCTCGTGCCTACGTACCCTCTGTAGCACCCCAAAATTTGCCCTCTTTCTTTTGGCACTAACTGGCTTATGTTTCATTTCATTCTTGCATTATCATCTTTGCATATCATTGGTTCTTAGCTTGGGATCGAGGTTTTCTAGCAGCTTACAGCGTTATCAGTTCCAGTACTACTTTCAGCAGCATTCCGAGCCAAGCAGATAATTTTCAAGGTCTTTTGGAGCTTTTATTTTGCTCATTAGACGCTTTGACAATCAGAAGCTTCAACAGCCATTTTCTGATCAAGCAACCCGGCATCAGACATTATCAATTCAAAAGGTATTCTGGGTTGTCAGCAAAAATTTGTGTTTCATTCCAGGTGTTATTCAATAGCAACATCAAGTCTTGAGTTTCAGAGGCTTAACGGGTTCAAAACAACTGCCAGAAGTCACTTTTCCAAGTTTCCCTCCAAAATGCGCTAAATTCAAATTTTCCTCGTGTTAACCAGTTAACACAGTTTGTACTAAAAGTGGTTAACCGGTTAACCATTATAAATTTTGCCCAAATACTTCATTTTCAGCGTTGCATCTTTTTTATTCCAACTTTAATCACACATTTTGGTACTACACATCAGTAGAAGGATCTAGAGAGTATGATTTTCAATCAAAATTCAAATTCTTCCCACTCTAATTCCTCATTCCCTTTCCTAATTCATTTTTCACTCCCATTTCCACCCACTAAACCTCACTCCAAACGCAAACTTAACTCCTAACCTAGGGGTTATTTAAACCAATCCATCCCAAACCACATGGGAGCTAGATAATTTTTTACTCTCATTTTTCAGAATTTTCTCTCAATTTTCTCTCACTTTTTCATTCTCCATCTTCATTTTCAACCTCTCACCAAAGCTCCATATTCATAGATTCACAAATTCTTCATTGGAATTTGTGAATTCTTGAGCTAAACCTCCATCACATCATCATTCTTGGTTCAATTCTGCAGTAGCAACTGGTTTGGATCTTGGATTAAGTTGTTGGAATCACTTTTGGAGGAACTTTTGCTTATTTGGAGTGTTCTTGCTTGGATCTTCAAGTTTTCTTGATAAAGCTTCATAGATCTCTGGTTTTCTTGTTTGGATCCATCAATTTTCGTTTACAACACTTACCAAAGCAAATCTCAGCTCTGTAGGTTGGTTTTCTTTAGATCCATACTTGATTTGGCTTAATTGCAACTTATACAATGTAGATCCATGACTTTTGATGTGTTTTGATTCATTTGCTTCAATTTGATTGTGGATGTTGTTGTTTGTTGGATTCAATTGATGTTTAATGGCTGTGATTCAATGTAATTTTGTGCTTAATTGATTGCATGTTTATTTGGATGTTTGGAGAAGTGATTTGCTGCTGAAAAGTGCTTTTGAAACAGTTTTTTTTGCCATTGTCCCAGTAACCAGTTACTCACCATTTGTTAACCGGTTAACATGTTGTATTGTTGCGTAAATTGTCTGATTTTTAACTAAGTAACCGGTTACTCACCGTTCGTTAACCGGTTACTCTGGGACAGAATGTGTATTTTTGTGCATTTTCTTGTTTGTTTGAGATCCTTTGCATGCCTAAACTTCATGGATTAATATGTTGATGATTTGTGGATTATTCTTGAGCTGTTTCACCTCACACCCTTGCATGAACACGATTCTTCGACACACAATTCTTGGTTTTCCTCGATGAATGTTTATGTTTGCGTTGTTGATTAATTGATGCGATAAACACGATGCACATGCACATTTGAATCATGTTAATGTTTGATTAAGGCTCAACTTGCTGGACATGCGATGCGTGATTGTTGTTTGTTTCCGTGGTTGCTTATGCATGATATGGTGACCAATGTTTGCGTTGTGCAACTTTGTGGAGTAATTGTTCTTAAATTGTTATCATGATCACGTTGTTCATTCTTGGTGTTTGCAATCTGTACAATTGGTTGGTCTTGATATGCATGTTCATTTGTGATCATCGCTTGTATGAATGGTTGTTCGAACGCATTGCATGCTGCCCTGTTTTCACTGTTGTCTATGTGCATATGTGCTGCTGTTTGGCCTTTTTACACCTATCCTTGTGCTGAATCTGAGATGTTGAATGCTGTGTGGTGTGTTTGCTGGTTTTTATCGCTGTGCAGGTGCTAAAGCGCTGTTGTAGCCGCTGTTTGTTTCTCTTCTTTTAACTCCTTCTCTTCCCTTGAATCTCAAGACTTGGTTAAGTCTTGGATTTGCTCCCTTAGAGCTACCTAGTCCAACTTAATCTTTGATTAAGTTTGGAGTAGGATTAGTATTAGGCTTTCGCTTTGCATGCTAACTTAGGTAGATATTCCCTTTTTGAACTCAACCTTAGGGCCATCTTTTGCATGACAACATTAGGAACAATTAGTTTCCCCTTAGTGTTTTCTTTTCCTTGAGTCTTCTCTTCTCATCTCATAACAACTCTAAAATGCTTAATAAAGTTAATGCGTATTGCGCATGAGCCTTAGATATGGGAAGTGAGGAATGGGGGGGGGGGGTCTCCCTTCATTCTTCTAGGGTACTTAGTGTACGTTCTGTTGGGGACGATACGCGACGTATTGGTTCCTATGTTGTAGACTTGGGTGCAATGCAAGTTGCAAACTAACTTCAATCCACTTCTTGTTTAAAAAACACAAAACAAACTCAAACCTTTTTCATCCTTCAGGATCGTTAAGTTTCAAACCTTTTTTAGAAAAGGGCAGGTTACTTCCGTCTTGTCGCAAACAGGCATCGACCCTAACTGCCGGACGCGAATCTAACGTTGCTCATAAAAAAACACTAAGAACTTGTTAGGTCTAACTACGACTGCTATGATTTCCTCTCTCTGGTTAGACTGAGGATACGTAGGCACGAGATGCGATATCTCGGCGAGCAACCTCCCCCATTAGTTTATAGTCGTCTGAACTACGTTGACTCTGACTTTCCCATTGCACGAGGTAATACGTAGGCATAGGACGACGATGTCCTATCGAGTCACTTCTTTTTCTTTTCTTCCTCATTTCTTTGTTCTTTTCTGTTCCCGTTCCTTCTCCTTTCCAGTAGCAGCGGAGCTCTAGATGATGACACCCTTTGACCGAGACAGCAAACGTGGATCCCATCGAGTACGATGGACGCGTGGGGTGCTAACACCTTCCCCTCGCGTAACCGACTCCCTTACCCGTTTCTCTTGGTCACGAGACCATGTCTTTTCCCTTCCCTCAGGTTTACGCAGTGTTTACTTTCCCTCTCTTGGGATAAATACACATTGCTGGCGACTCTGTTTCTGCGCCACTTTCGCGTTTGTACCTGGATGAAAATCCCGAGAGCGACAGCTGGTGACTCTGCTGGGGATAGGTTGACCTCTTGCTGGTCCATCACCTATGCGAGTCAATCCTAGCGCTTGGTTGTTTATTTTCATTGGGTGTTTATTGTGGTGCTTTATTTTGTTGTATATTACTGTACATTACTGTATTTTTACTGCATTTTATTGCATTGCATTGTTATCATGTGCTGGACTATGCTGTGTTGTACTGGTTTCTCTGTTTGGCAGGTTGGGATTCTTTGAGAGATAAGCCCAATACACAGGCTTGAGCATACACATAGGTATTAGAGTGGATATTAGTGATGCTTGCGTGGTGGTGACCACGTATTGTTGTTCACGAGACCCACAGCCAAACGAGGTTCTATCAAGAGCTATCTGCTACTGTATGTTGATACAGGCCAGTGGATATTCTCTTGAGGAACTGTCGACTCTGGTGACCATTCCCGAGGACTCAATTGCGGCACTCCTCCCGAGATGTGATAATGGCAGACCAGAAATGGCAAACCCATTACGTATTCTTGATTCGAGGACCCAATGCTGGGAACTTGCTATATGATATCCTTTTTTAGGGGAATCAGTTGAGGCCTCTTCGATTGATGATGATGCCAAACCAGAAATGGTGAACGTATCATCATTTCTCGACCTGAGAGCCCGGGATACTGAGGATCCTCGGTTTTCTAGTACCCATATGTGAGGGGGATAGGTGTTTGCAGGTCTGCAGGTAACCTTAACCTTCAACCTACCTGGCATTCTGGATTTCTTATCAGTGCAAGCTTATCATCCTGGTATTCTGGTATTTTGAGTGAGCCGTTACTCTAGATTTCTGGGTTTCTGGTATTCTGGGTCTTATCCATTCAGCAGCGCAGTAGTACAGAGCTTTATGAATACCTTGATCCCGTGTCTTTGCATTTGCATCACATGACATTTTGCATTCTCATACTCATACGCATAGCAGGTATTCAAAGAGGGGAATTCTTATTCTGACTTGGTATTTTCTTCAGAACTGCAAACCTGACTTCTCACCACTACACAACTCGAAGCAATCAGAAGAGAATCATGGATCAGATGAGATCAGAGTTGTCAGAATTCCAGACTCGTATGGCTCAGTGCATGCAGGTGATGCAGGGTATGGCTCAACGTCAAGAGGAATTAAGGGCGGTTATTCACAGGGCTGCTGTTGTTATCCCAGAGGCTGGTAATGGGAATGTTGTTGGTAATACTCCGGGCGGAGTTGTGAATCCTCCACAAACTAATCTTCCTCCACCCCCTCCTATGGTTCAATCAAGAAGAAGTGCTGCTAAGATTCCTACTCCTCGTCAGGAGGTGGATAATCAGGATGAACAATTTTATGATGCTGAGATGAGTTTCCATACTGAGACTGACAAGAGGCTTCGTATGATCGAAGAGAGATTGAAGGCTTTTAAGAGCCATAATGCTTTGGGTATGGACATGTCTGACTAAGGGTTGGTCCCAGGTGTGAAAATTACTCCGAAGTCCAGGGTGCCTGTTTTCGAAAAGTACAATGGAACCACCTGCCCCAAGTTTCACATCAGGGCATATTCCAGAAAAATGTCTGCCTTTTCGGACGACGAGAAACTGCTGATGCATTTATTTCAGGACAGCCTAGCTGGGGCATCCTTAGACTGGTATATGAGCTTGGAGAGAACGTATATTAAAAGCTGGAGAGATTTGGCAGAAGCTTTCGTTAAGCACTACCAATACAATACAGACATGGCGCCCAATAGAATACAATTGCAGAGTCTTTCTCAGAGACAAAACGAAAGCTTCAAAGAGTACGACCAGAGGTGGCGTGAATTAGCTTCCCGAATCCAACCTCCGATGTTGGAGCGAGAGCTCGTTGATATGTTCATGGATACGCTTCAGGGGCATTATTTTGAGAAATTGGTTGGATGTTTGTCAGTCGGGTTTTCAGATCTTGTATTGGCAGGAGAAAGAGTCGAAAACGGCATCAAAACGGGAAAAATTCAAATTACTGCTGGTTCCTCTGAAGATGCAAAGAAACCTTATGCTGGGTCCTCCAAGAGAAAGGAAGGAGAAGCTAGTGCTGTGTATATTCCTCCTGTTGTTCAACAGCCTGTTCGATATCAGCGACCTTATGCTCATCAGCAACAGGGACAACAAAGATCACGAAGGCCCGCGAGAAGGTTCGATCCACTCCCTATTCCTCACAGTCATGTCCTTGCCCGTCTACTTGAGAGTTCTCTGGTTGAACTAAGGGATGCCAAGCATGTTCCCGACCCTATTCCTCCTGATTATGATCTGGATGCAAGATGTGCGTATCACTCAGACACGCCGGGTCATTCAATTGAAGATTGCAACGTGTTCAAGCACAAGGTGCAAAACCTGGTGGACTCAGAGATCATTGTATTCACTACAGACGATATGTACATCAATTGAAGCCTCCTTTCTCAAGTGAGCACTTATACTGCAAGTATACCGCAAAAAGCAATAAGTCCAGACAGAATCAAACTTCCTCAACGATGGCAATCTTCAGCTTCTTTGCTGCATTTTCATTTGTAGTTTTTCATTTCTTGTTAAAGCATTGTATGCATGTAAAGACTTGTTTGTTTTTAATGATGATCTTAATGCAATGAATATGTTTTTCTTGAAGTTTTCTTTTCTTATTCATTCATAAATGTTTCTGTGCATTGCAATACCCATTTTCTTACTTAAACTCTTGGAGGGAGGATGATGAAGTAAAAACGCAAAGCCTTTGGTTGTATGCTTTTTGGATAAAACCCTGTTGAGGATGTACAGGCATTGCTTCAAATTCCCAAACACCGGAGATATAAGGGAGATAGACCCTCATCAACCCCTTTGAGCCTTGAAGTAGGAGTTTCTTTTCATTCGAAAAAAAAACCTCACATTTAACCTGGGGCAGGGTAGTTGTCAATAATTTGACCGAGCGCCCAAATTTCAAAAGGAATGTGCATCCGAGGATCCATTACCTTTCTTCCCTCATGCATCAGGAGGACAAGGGACGTGAAACCATAATGGTTATCCCTCATCGACTAAGGAATGAGGTAGTCACCACCCTTTTCAAACAAGTCAGATAACCAGTGTCACATGGTTTGTTAAAAAAAAATAGAGAATCAAAAGAAAAAAAAAAGAAAGAAAAGAAAAAAAGAAATAAAGCCCGCTAAGTCCAAGCTTAAAACAAGCGACTTAGGCAAAAGTTAGGGCATCCCGCTGGACTTCAAAATCAAAAGATTCAAAAAAGAATCAGTCCAGGCAAAATTAGGGAAATAAAAAGAGAAAAATGAAAAAAGAAATGATCAAGAGAAAATACTCGATAAAGAACAAGTCGTGTGACCGCAAAACACCAAAGGCACAAAAAGGGTGACCTCGTGGGTTCCTTAACCATCGATCCTCACAAAAATCCTTTTGGGAGATGAGCGCTTGTGTCAAATTACTGAGCGTAGGACTGGAGAACATCAAGGAGAATGTATGGGTACAAATAAATTTTGAGCCATGAATCCTTTTTTCTAAAACCGCGAACCAGGCCACGTTACAACCCTTAAAAGTCCTAATTGAAATAGGGTTAGTCCGAAGGCGTACTTCAAAGAGATAGCGTTCCTGACTCCCATGAGTTGTGCTAATAAGATTTTTGTTGGTATTGCATGTGCGTATTGTTTTCCATTCAAAAATCGATGTCGCATCCTAGCTAGTGACATGTTCACAGGGTTTTGCGACATCTTTTCAATAAAAACTTCAAAGTTAACATGTTTGTTGCATTAGAATTATTATTCTCATAATAAACTTGTTCTGCTTGCATACATGTGCTTAAGCATCAAGGAAGCTTACACAATGAGCGTCAGTCGAGAAGCTTGATCCTTCCAAGTTGGGATGCTTGAAAATTCTGAAGGACAGTCATATCAAGGGACATGCTGCAAAGAGACTCAGTGTAGGGTGGGCTCTCCCCAGTAAGTCGTGATGAGATGTAGCCATTCTGGGGCAGTCACGTCGAGAAATCTCTCCGAAGTTCAGTTATTCTGGGGATTCATTCGAAGATCAGGGGGCAAAATCACTCTAAGGCTCGTATCGAGGCAGGCCACCTCAAGAGCACGAGAAGTTATTCTCCCCAGAAGATGGTTAATCAGAAGCACCTCTTCAAGGTTCAAAATACTGAGGCATAGTATTTCAAGTCATTACAAGTCCTCTCGAGGCGAATTCCTTCATAGGTCATACAGTTTGGGCAGTTACGTCGAGATCCAATAAATCTCTTCGAGAGTTTGAAGACCCTGGGGCAGTGTGAACGCCCGGTCTTCTATAAAATCCTCTTGAGATGATTTCCTCCATTAAACCTTGCAGTCAGGGGCAAGTGGAGAGTTAAAGGAACTGCTGTTCACTTTTGGATAATCAGTATGCAGTCGATCAACAGAAACTTGAAGCGCTAAGTTGTTCCCGACGTGAGGCTTTCGAAGTCTCTCCCCTAGCAAGGAGCCAGAAGGTATCTTTGTCCTAGCAAGGTGCTGGAATTGATATTCTTCCCCAAGCAGAGAATCGTCCTCAAATCAAAAAGGGTTCTTTATGAAGATTTCTTATCCCCAGCAGTGTAGGTGGATTCCTCATTCTCAGCAGGGTAAGATGATGGAATTTCTCCAATCAGTTTGAAGACGGTGAGAAGTCAGAGTATTCTCTTCCTCAAAAGTCAGATTCGATATTTTCTCGCAAGTCAAATTCCAATGGTTATTGGCATTCTCAGCAGTTCAAAGTCCAATCTTCATTGGCATCTCCCCAACAGAGTTCGCAATTCAGCTTGCAGTTCCCTGACAGAAGTTGCATCACCAGTGGTTATTGGTGGTACAGTTGGTTATCTCCCCACAGGAGATTGGATATTGGTGACCCCTTCCTAGGTGAAGTTTGCTTGTTCTGTTCTGCACATTCCCTAGTGGAGTGTCTTCCCATTCTTGCATGTAGTAATCGTCATTGCATTGCATCCTCAAAGCGCGTAGCATTTCCATTTCGTATGGAGCATTACACCATAGAAAGAAAATTCAAACATATGCATCGAAGCATAAGCCAGATTTGGTACCTTGTGCGAAAGCCCAGATCAACCCTCAATCAAAACAGTGATTCCAATCCTTCGAAGAGAGCTCCAACCTCAAAGTTGACGCCCTTTTTTTACCAACTTCAAAGTTATCGTTTACCTTTCTCAACCTCAGAGTTGATGAATAGTCTTTTCTTCTCCAACCTCAGAGTTGATGCCCTTTTTTACCAACCTCAGAGTTGTCGTATACCTTTTCTCAACCTCAGAGTTGATGAACAATACTTTTATCCCCAACCTCAGAATTGACGCCTTTCTTCTCCAACCTCAGAGTTGACGCCTTTCTTCTCCAACCTCAGAGTTGTCGTATATATTTTTCCCCAACCTCAGAGTTGTCGTATCTTCCCTACCCAACCTCAGAGTTGACGTCCATCTGCCCAACCTCAGAGTTGTCGCATATCTTTTTTTCCAACCTCAGAGTTGTCGTACTTCCTTTCTTCCCCAACCTCTGAGTTGACGCCAAGTTTTCTCCAACTTCAAAGTTGTCGTGCCTTCTTTTGTCCAACCTCAGAGTTGACGCCCTTTTTTCCCAACTTCAAAGTTGTCGTATACCTTTTCTCAACCTCAGAGTTGATGAATATCCTTTCGTCCCCAACTTCAAAGTTGTCGTATATTGTGGCATGTCTCTAACCTCAGTGTTGACTTATTTCTTTCTTCCAGCCTCAGAGTTGAAGTCAATGTTTTTATCTCCGGTTTCAAAATCGATGTATACCCTTTTTACCAATCTCAGAGTTGACGTATATCCTTTTTCTAACCTCAGAGTTGAAGTTATGGTTTTTACTCAACCTCAGAGTTGATGTCTCCCTTTTTCTCAAACATTCAAAGTTGTTTAGTCCATATTTTCCTCAACCTCAGAGTTGATGTTATCCTTTTCTTTCTCAGAGCTGATGATATTTTTTCCTCAACCTCAGAGTTGATGGTCTACCAATGTATCCCCAGCGGAGTCATCTTTGTGGGTCTGTTGATTCTACTAACCTTTAGATATGAGTCCACCTTCAGCTGAAAGTCACTATGTCGTTTCTCTCCTCACAGTTTGCAAATTTCTGGGTTTTTTTTTTGTATTCAATCACCTTCTACCTCGAATGTCTGAAAGCCGTTGCTATCATCCTTTCAGGTTTAAGTTGATTGAATAGGGGAAGCTGTAGCACCCCAAAATTTTCCCTCTTTCTTTTGGCACTAAATGGCTTATGTTTCATTTCATTCTTGCATTATCATCTTTGCATATCATTGGTTCTTAGCATGGGATCGAGGTTTTCTAGCAGCTTACAGCATTATCAGTTCCAGTACTACTTTCAGCAGCATTCAGAGCCAAGCAGATAATTGTCAAGGTCTTTTGGAGCTTTTATTTTGCTTATTAGACAATTTGACAATCAGAAGCTTCAACAACCATTTTCTGATCAAGCAACCCGACATCAGACATTATTAATTCAAGAAGGTATTCTGGGTTGTCAACAAGAATTTGTGTTTCATTCCAGGTGTTATTCAATAGCAACATCAAGTCTTGAGTTTCAGAGGCTTAACGGGTTCAAAACAACTGCCAGAAGTCACTTTTCCAAGTTTCCCTCCAAAAGGCGCCAAATTCAAATTTTCCACGTGTTAACTGGTTAACACAGTTTGTACTAAAAGTGGTTAACCGGTTAACCATTATAAATTTTGTCCAAATACTTCATTTCCAGCGCTGCATCTTTTTTATTCCAACTTTAATCACACATTTTGGTGCTACAGATCAGTAGAAGGATCTAGAGAGTATGATTTTCCATCAAAATTCAAATTCTTCCCACTCTAATTCCTCATTCCCTTTCCTAATTCATTTTTCACTCCCATTTCCACCCACTAAACCTCACTCCAAACCCAAACTTAACTCCTAACCTAGGGGTTATTTAAACCAATTCATCCCAAACCACATGGGAGCTAGATCATTTTTCACTCTCATTTTTCAGAATTTTCTCTCAATTTTCTCTCACTTTTTCATTCTCCATCTTCATTTTCAACCTCTCACCAAAGCTCCATATTCATAGATTCTCAAATTCTTCATTGGAATTTGTGAATTCTTGAGGTAAACCTCCATCACATCATCATTCTTGGTTCAATTCTGCAGTAGCAACTGGTTTGGATCTTGGATTAAGTTGTTGGAATCACTTTTGGAGGAACGTTTGCTTATTTGGAGTGTTCTTGCTTAGATCTTCAAGTTTTCTTGATAAAGCTTCATAGATCTCTAGTTTTCTTGTTTGGATCCATCAATTTTCGTTTACAACACTTACCAAAGCAAACCTCAGCTCTGTAGGTTGGTTTTCTTTAGATCCATACTTGATTTGGCTTAATTGCAACTTATACAATGTAGATCCATGACATTTGATGTGTTTTGATTCATTTGCTTCAATTTGATTATGGATGTTGTTGTTTATTGGATTCAATTGATGTTTGATGGCGGTGATTCAATGTAATTTCATGCTTAATTGATTGCATGTTTATTTGGATGTTTGGAGAAGTGATTTGCTGCTGAAAAGTGCTTTTGAAACAATTTATTTTGCCACTGTCCCAGAGTAACCGGTTACTCACCGTTTGTTAATCGGTTAACATGTTGTATTGTTGCGTAAATTGTCTGATTTTTAACTAAGTAACCGGTTACTCACCGTTCGTTAACCGGTTACTCTGGGACAGAATGTGTATTTTTGTGCATTTTCTTGTTTGTTTGAGATCCTTTGCATGCCTAAACTTCATGGATTAATATGTTGATGATTTGGGGATTATTCTTGAGCTATTTCACCTCACACCCTTGCATGAACACGATTCTTCGACACACGATTCTTGGTTTTCCTCGATGAATGTTTATGTTTGCGTTGTTGATTAATTGATGCAATAAACATGATGCACATGGACATTTGAATCATGTTAATGTTTGATTAAAGCTCAACTTGCTGGACATGCGATGTGTGATTGTTGTTTGTTTCTGTGGTTGCTTATGCATTATATGGTGACCAATGTTTGAGTTGTGCAACTTTGTGGAGTAATTGTTCTTAAATTGTTATCATGATCACGTTGTTCATTCTTAGTGTTTGTAATCTGTACAATTGGTTGGTCTTGATATGCATGTTCATTTGTAATCATCGCTTGTATGAATGGTTGTTCGAACGCATTGCATGCTGTCCTGTTTTCACTGTTGTCTATGTGTATATGTGTTGTTATATGTGCTGCTGTTTGGCCTTTTTACACCTATCCTTATGCTGAATCTGAGATGTTGAATGTTGTGTGGTGTTTTTGCTGGTTTTTATCGTTGTACAGGTGCTGAAGCGCTGTTGTAGCCGCTGTTTGTTTCTCTTCTTTTAACTCCTTCTCTTCCCTTGAATCTCAAGACTTGTTTAAGTCTTGGATTTGCTCCCTTAGAGCTACCTAGTCTAACTTAATCTTTGATTAAGCTTGGAGTAGGATTAGCATTAGGCTTTCGCTTTGCATGCTAACTTAGGTAGATATTCCCCTTTTAAACTCAACCTTAGGGCCATCTTTTGCATGACAACATTAGGAACAATTAGTTTCCCCTTAGTGTTTTCTTTTCCTTGAGTCTTCTCTTCTCATCTCATAACAACTCTAAAATGCTTAATAAAGTTAACGCGTATTGCGCATGAGCCTTAGATATGGGAAGTGAGGAATGGGGGGGGGGGGGTCTCCCTTCATTCTTCTAGGGTACTTAGTGTATGTCCTGTTGGGGATGATACGCGACGTATTCGTTCCTATGTTGGAGACTTGGGTGCAATGCAAGTTGCAAACTAACTTCAATCCACTTCTTGTCTAAAAAACACAAAACAAACTCAAACCTTTTTCATCCTTCGGGATCGTTAAGTTTCAAACCTTTTTTAGAAAAGGGAATGTTACTTCCGTCTCATCGCAAACAGGCATCGACCCTAACTGAAGGACGCGAATCTAACATTGCTCATAAAAAAACACTAAGACCTTGTTAGGTCGAACTACGACTGCTCTGATTTCCTCTTTCTAGTTAGATTAAGGATACGTAGGCACGAGATGCGATATCTTGGCGAGCAACCTCCCCCATTAGTTCGTAGTCGTCTGAACTACGTTGACTCTGACTTTCCCATTGCATGAGGGAATACGTAGGCATAGGACGGAGATGTCCTATCGAGTCACTTCTTTTTCTTTTCTTCCTCATTTCTTCGTTCTTTTCTGTTCCCGTTCCTTCTCCTTTCCAGTAGCAGCGGAGCTCTAGATGACGACACCCTTTGATCGAGACAGTAAGCGTGGATCCTATCGAGTACGATGGACGCGTGGGGTGCTAACACCTTCCCCTCGCGTAACCGACTCCTTTACCCGTTTCTCTTGGTTGCGAGACCATGTCTTTTCCCTTCCCTCAGGTTTACGCAGTGTTTCCTTTCCCTCTCTTGGGATAAATACACATTGTTGGCGACTCTGTTTCTGCGCCACTTTCGCGTTTGTACCTGGATGAAAATCCCGGGAGCGACACCCTCATAGTGCAATGAGGAAATAAAAGCGTCGTAGTTCATCGAACAAGGGAAGAGAAAAAGAATGGAAGAAGGTGGAAGTGTGCTCGCCAAGATGATCGCAATCTTGTGCCTACGTATCTTACATTCGAATGAATGAAGAATCAGAGCGTCCGTAGTTCGTGGAACCAAGATGGAAAAGGAAAAGGAAAGTGGTGTCACAACCAAGAGAAAAAGAAAATAAAGAAAAATCCGCTGTGGATGCAAAGAATTGTTGTCAAAACCAAGAAGAGAAATGAGCAAAAGAATAGATAGGACTCTATTTGGGAAGTAGAAGAACAAAGAATAGTGATGGGGACCAAAAGATCAGAGACCCCGTTGGGGATCCAACAATGGAAATGGTGTTGAAACCAAGAGAAAAAGGATTTGGTATATTAACTGACTGACAGTGGTTAACCGAAGAGAAAAAGATTAAGACTCTGTGGAGAAAAAGGGTTTGGTGTCAACAGGCATGCTGCAATGAACCAAAAGAAGAGAGTACTGAACCAAGAGAAGGTGTTCTGACTCTGAAGGGATTTGGTATATTAACTGATAAATGGTGGTTCACCGAGGAAAGAAAAGATTGCAACTCCACGGGCAGAAAAAGGTTTTAACAGGCAAACTGTGATCAACCAAAAGAAAGGGTGTAGAGCCAAGCAGAGGTTGTGACCCACTGGGAATGTCGGTATTGATTGAATAAGCAGTACTGACCAACAAAAAGTGTATTGAAATAAAAAGGAGGTTGCTAACCGCTGGGAATTTGGTGTGAACAGAAAGACTGTGGTTAACCGAAAAAATTAGTTATTAACCAAGAGAAGGGGATTAACTCGAAAGGAGTTCAGTGTATTAACAGATAAACTGCGATTATCTGAAAAAAAATGGGTGATTAACCAAGAGAATGTGATTAACCCAAAAGGAAACTCAGTATGTTAACAGATAGACTTTGATTAACTAAGAAAAAGTGAAAATTTATGTTTTAACTGACAGGCAGTGGTTAACCATTCAAAGGGAGAAGAACCAAGAGAAAGTTGCTAACTCCGCAAGGGTTTCGGTGTTTAACAGGAAGACTGTGTTTAACCGAAGAAGAAGATTGCGCCTGTAAGGAAAAAGGGAATTGGTTTTAATAGTATGACTGTGATCAACCAAAGTAAGAATGATTACGACTCTCACGGGGAATCAGAAATGATTGGCCTCTCTGCTGGGGAAAAAAAGAGTATTGAAATAAGTGCAAGGGATTGACTCTCTGAATGTTGCCAATGATCGCGAACCAAGGGAATGGTGATAAATCGAAAGACTGATTGAAAGAGGTAAGAGTGATCAAGGATCGACTCAAGTGGGGATGGAAATATCCTACCGCCTGAAGATAGAGATGACGAAGCCAGGCACAGGGTCATTCTTCCCTTACCTGAAGTAATCAGAATGAGAGTATGAATTCTCCATTCTCATTCTTTCTCTAACACACAGGGTGTAGTGCAGAAGTTGAAACGGACAGCATAACAGCTCCAAGTTGTACAGTGCTCCCGTGTCGCGCGAAAACTCTGACTCTTCGGGGAAGAGAGAGAAATAAAACTCTAAAGGAAGCCTAAAGAGAAGCGCCAAAGGGATTATCAAATAATTGAAACGAAGTTTTGATTAAATAGTCAAAGGGAAGAATATGCTAACAATTTTCCAAAATGAATTGAAAAATTATTAAAGCAAAAGGGTGCATTATTGATTATACAAGATTAAGCTTATTCCTTGAAGAAAAAACTTAATTCAACCATGAATGCATGTGCAAAACAATACCAAATGCCTCTCAAGATGCATCATAAATCATGTTATTATGTGGATGAAATTGTGCAAGAATGATCATGTTCATTGATCGGAAAAATAGCAAGTGTACTATTTTAACGATGTAGTAATAAGTGGGGTTATCCCCAGAATCGATCTCTCGAGGTCTGCGTATAATTTGTAAGTGCAGATGTTATTTCAATTAGACAAAAGTTCCTTTTGGGGGTTTTGATTTTTAAACTAATTCTAATGACAGAAAGAAATAAGCAGAATAATAAAATGACTTTAACAATTATGAGAAATTATGCTAGGAAAGGTGTATGAATAGCTCAGCAAGAACCCTAAATTATCTCAAAGATATATGCCTCCTAACCTTAATTTTACTGACCCTCAATTATTTTTCTTAAATTCCTTAACCGAAAAACCTTTGATAGTCCCCCTTGACCCTAATTCCTTAGCAGTCAAGAGAGAACATCAAGCAATAGTTCTGACAAGGTCTTTTAGTCACTACGGGGTATCCCTATTCCTAGGCAATATCTACCGTAATGTATTATGCAAAACAATAGATTGGTTTTTCAGGCCAAATCCTTAATCGTAAATCGTTCCCAATTTGTACGATCGAAAAAAGTATGAAATAATTTGCATAATAAAAGATTAAGGTAAGAAAGCAAAATCTCATTGAATAATTCAGAAAATGTTCATTACATAACAATTCAGGGACACCCCCTAGCATTGGGGGGTTTAGCCTCTCATAATATTCAAAACAAAAACAATAATAAGATTAAAAGTAGACATTACAATTTGATCGGATTGAAAATGATCTTTCAATTGCTTCCGCGCATGAACGATCTTTCTCTCCAAATCTCCTTGATCGCCTCCCACTATCGTAACTTTGTTCGTGAAGTCAAAAGTGTTTTTCTTTCCCTCTCCACACAGCCTAAGTAATTCCAAAACACTCAAAACCGTGGAAATTCCCAAAATACCTCTCCGGGCACTAAACTCAACAAATGAGAAAAAATCACAAATTTGGTACTCCTAGGCTTGCTGACACGGGCCGTGTCAGGTGACACGGGCACCCGTGTCAGCCCTCTGTTTCTCTTACGCAAATATTTCTCCCCTACAGGTGTGCTGACACGGGCACCCGTGTCAGCTCTCTGACTTCAGCCTAATCTTTAATTTCAAATACATGCTGCTCCAGGCCTGCTGACACGGGCCGTGTCAGGCGACACGGGCACCCGTGTCAGCCCACTGTCTTCAATCCAACTTCATTCCGCATTTTGCAATTTTTCTCGATTTTTCGCTCCGATTCTTCCTGAATGCTTATTTGAACCTGAAAACACTAACGAACACAACTAAGGCATAAAATGCAGTAAAAGAGATATAAAACAAATAAACAATGACAAAAATATAACTAAAACAAATAGTGAAAAAACGTATGAAAACGACCGATCAAACTCCCCCAACCTTAAACCGTTGCTTGACCTCAAGTAACAAGCTTGCATAAATATTTTTCAGATCAAACGGTACATATCAAATGAAAGACTTGTGAAGGTAAGGTGTGTCGATACTCATACGTGAGTCTTTGTTCCGATCGGCTAAAACTAGTTCTCTTGGTAATCGTCCGTTAACAAAGGTATTACACAAACACATACCGCGGTAAAACCACGTACCCAAATCCCCCTTTCGGTTACCTCTCCAACTATGCTATGGGCTTAAGTCTTTTCTTCGATTTTCCACCTCTTTCATTCGGATAATCAGATTAAGGCAATTTTTCGTTTTCCCTCACATGTACAAGATTGATCGAAACTTTTTCTAGGCACCATTATCTTTTTTTTTCACTCATTGGTGTTTATTAGTCCACTTGGGGACGACAATTGAGACTCAACCGCCGTTAGGATAAGTAACCGGGTGAGGGTTACCCAACTTAGAAGGACTAGTTGTCTTTATCACCATTATTCATTTTTTTTTCGGTGCCTTAAGTCATTCTCTCAATCAACCTTATACATGCTATTCTTTTTAGTCATGTCGGACTATCACTATGAACTAATTAGGGAATACTTCTCAAATCCAAGTACTATGGCACAAATCTACACGTTGGACTCGTTTTCTTACTCCGGGGAATCTAGGGTGTTCGGGTCATTCCTAAGTTTTCAAACTTCCCCAATGTCCCTAGTTCTAACTTTTCTTCCCTCAAACTCTATATACTTTCCTGACTACCTCACACATCACAGAATTCACAAGAAAAATTTCCGGCTCTAATTCGAGGGGAATTCACAGTGGTTTCAACATACAAAAATACAAATAACAAGTCTAAACGAAAGAACTAAAAATAGTAAATCCTCCCCCAAACTTGAACCGCGCATTGCCCCAATGTGTTAGAACAAGAGCGATAGAGGTTACTCACAGATATCATTACTGAGGAGGAGGACAGTGACGCAACATCAACTGCTACATCATAGCTCGCACCCGTAAGGTCTTATTTATTTCCTGCAAACAAAACAAAACAAACAACAAAAAGAAAGTAATCAATCAGAAAATCGTGGGTTGCCTCCCACGTAGTGCTTCGTTTAATGTTGCATGGCTCGACGGGTTACTCCCCAAAGCTATGGGGGATACTTCAGCTTACACACCTTGTCTCTCGACTTTTCCGCCACAAAAAACCAGTCAAGTTCAGAGATAAGAGCTACTTTGTACCTTAAGTCACCTCCAACCTCCATATACTTCCGTTGATGTTTCTTTTTCTTTCTCTTCTTGATTTCATGAATGGATCTTGAAGTGTTGCCAAGTGCAATAGATGACCAAGATACTGCAACCTTAGAGATTATGCCCGAGACTTTTTCAGGTGGTGGTCTTGCACTTCTGCTTTTTCCCACTATTTGGATCATTCCAACTGAAGCTTGATTTCCTTCACCTACACCCTGCTTCTTGATATCCAACACTTTTAAAGTTATTTCCTCCTCAAAAGATTTCAATGTCAGAGTACCTTTTTCAATGTCCACATTGCATCTACTAGTGAGCAAGAATGGTCGACCAAGAATGATGGGAGTCTCTTCATCCACAGGAATATCCATGATCTCAAAATCAACTGGAAAGACGAATTTATCAATCATCACCAACACATCTTCAGCTAACCCATAAGATTACTTAGTTGTGTGGTCAGCAAATTTAAGATTTGTTCTCCCATCACTCACCTTCCCAATTCCCAACTTTTTAAAAATGGATAATGGCATGAGACTTACACTCGCACTTAAATCAATGAGGACCTTCTTGAAATTTATGTTTTTTATGGCGCAAGGTATTGCGACCGATCCGGGATCCTTTTGCTTGATTGGGATCTTCCTTTCTGGCGAGATTGCACTGCACTTTTCCTTTGGAACAACCGGCTAATCTCCAATAGGTATTTTATTAGTTATCACTTCTTTCATGAATTTCTGATACAAGGGCATTTGGTCAAGTGCTTCAAAGAATGGCATATGGACTTCTAACTTTTTGAACATTGAGATAAATTTCTCAAAGTCCTTATCTTTAGGATATTTCTTCATCACACTCTGAGGGTAAGGTAGCTTAATCTGTGGTTTAGCCTCCTATTTCTTTTTCTCTTCAGTTGGCTTCACAGGTGGTAAAGCTCTTTCTGGTTCTTTCCTGTTTTCTCTCACTTCCAGATCCACCTCTATACATTGATAATCATTTGTTTCCATTTCTTCCTCTTCTTCCACAACTCTCTGACTTCTCGTTGTGACAACATTAACATTCTCATGATTTTTTGGATTTGGTATTGTTGCACTCGGGAGGGATCCTTGAGCATGCATGGAGAGTTGTTGTGCTATTTGTCCCAACTAAACTTCAAGATTTTTGATAGAAGCTGTATTATTCCTTTGATTATTTCTGGTCTCTTCTTGGAATTGCATACTGTGAGTTACCATCTTCTCAATTGCTATCTCTCATTGTGCTTTTTGGGGAGCCTGTTGTTGGAATTGTTGCTGAGGTTGTTGATATTGTTGTTGGTATGGTTGGTGATATTGGATGGGTCCTTGCTTCCGAACATTCCCTTGTTGATCTGTCCAGGAGAAATTTGGATGATTTTTCCACCCCGGATTATAAGTATTGGAGTAGGGATTGTTCTGCCTCAAAATTTTAATTTCTTCTACCTGTTGTGCTATAGCAACACATTGCATGGCGAAGTGAGGCCCCCCACAAATTTCACAATTTACTGCTTGAACTGGTTGAACCTGAGCCACAGTCTGAGTACCAAGATTCATCTTCTTAAGTCTTCTCTCGACTTCGGCTGCAATATGGGCTTCCATCTTTACCACTTGCTCAGTAAGCTTCAAATCAATCAACTTTTCTGGTCGGCTCACACTGTGATCATACAACTCCAAATGCTCGTTCGCGGCTATAGTTTCAATGATCTTTTTGACACCAGTGGCTGTTGTAAAATTAGATGAGCCACCGGCAGCTGTATCAATTAGTTGCTTAGGCTTTATCTGGAGGCCATTGACGAACACCTGCATTTGCTCAGTTTGATCCATGTTGTGAGTCGGACATGATACCAAAACTTTCTTGAACCTCTTGTATGCATCTCCGAGAGATTCTCCGTCCTTCTGTTTAAAGTTCACAATATCATATATTTTTTGGATATAAACAGAGGCCAGAAAATACTCATTCAGAAATGCATTCTCCATCTCTTCCTAAGTGGCAATACTCCCAGCAGGTAACGAGTAGAACCACTCTTCAGCCTCTTCCGCCAAAGTGAAAGGAAACATTCTCAACTTCTTTGCTTCCTCCGTGTGCCCTTCAATCTTGAGAGTGGTGCTCATAGTTAGAAATCTTTGCAGATGTTTGTTGGCATCTTTATTAACCTTTCCGGTGAAAGGTCTTCTCTCAAGTTGAGTGATGGTGCTAGGATGCAGCTGGAAATTTGGCACATTCAACGGTTGGTTCACAATGGTCAACCTACCAGCCGGTGCATTTGTCCCACCGTAATCGCCCAGAAGTCTCTCCGCTGGTTGATTTCTAGCCATGGTCACTGTATCTTTGTCTGACAAACTGCGAGATGTTTGGTTCATTTCTCTTCTTCTTTGTGTTTTTCTTCTTTGTTGGGTTTTGTATATGTATTGACTATGATCTCATGTATATTTGTCACCCATGGCGTTGTATAAAACTTGCTTTACAAATCTTTATTGGTGATTGTCTCTGATTTTTGCTTTATGTGCGGGGTTTGGGTTGCGTTAGACATAACCTTCGCGAACTTCGATTAGGGATGATTGTCAGTTAGTTTCTGGATTCTAGAGATAGATTTAGGGCTAACAATCTTCAATAGGCGTCGAAACTTAATGCCTCAGTACCTTGAGCTAGCGTGCGAAAGTATCGGCAATGGTAACACGGTTGTTCTCTCAACTTTGCGTTAGACATAACCTGCGTTGTGAGCGATGCTGGGTGATATTGAGGAGTATTGTAGGTTGAGTATAACTGGTCGGTAAGTTTAAGTTTATGAGGAGTCGATTATGTGCACGCCGGATAAGTTGCTTGTCTCTGAAGAATGAATTTCTTTTTTTGTTTTAATGTTTACTTTTCTGTTTTTTTACTTTAAACCAATTTAATCCAAACTCATAAATGCGAGAGATTGTCGAACGGCATTCTTTCCCTCGAACCGATCTCTGTGGACACGACATAAATCCCGGAGGGAATTCTTCCAAAAATAAATATTTTTGCTGCTTGCCCTATTCTGCAATCAACAAAATGGCGCTGTTGTCGGGGATCGGTTTTGATATTGAATCACATTGCGATAGTTTCTTTGTTTTTGAGTTTTGTAGATATCGTATATATTGTATATTTTCACTTGTTATACTGATACTTGTAGATTAACGTTTGTTTAAGTGTTTGTTTAGGACACTTGCTTTTGGTTTGCGCGGCGAGGCATCACCATGGCATGAATGAAGGAAGTTACTAGCTAAGCATTGTAAAGGCGTCGAGCTTACGACGTAAAACAAGCATGTTGTATTATTTTCTTTGTTATTGTTTAGTTTAGGTAGTGTGGCGAGCATTCATTAAACAAGTTGTACTCGGATTTTTCGTAAATTCTCAAATCTTCACTTTACAACTTGTTTAATGAATTTTTGCCGGTTTTTCAGTTTGTTCATATTGATAGTTTTCATGTTTGTCAATGAGCTTGTTTTGAATAGCTTGAGGAAATTTGGTGATGTTCCAAGTTTGAGCGTTTCAACTTGCGGATGTATGGTAATGATCTTGTTAAGTTTTGTACACGTCCAAGGTATGTATTTATCGCTTTCTATACTTTAGCATATTCATGATACTTAGGATTTTTACAAACTTCCATGCCATTCATTCTTTTGTGTACTTGTTCTTATGTGAATCACTTTAGTTCCCAACCTTTTTGTGAGGTAGCTTTCCATTGTTCATATATGCGCGAAGTACCAACATTCTTGTTCTAACTAGATTTTATTATGCTTAATCTTTTATTTGTGTTGATTATATGAAAGCATGAAAAGGATCAAGGCATTTTGTTTCATTTTGAGCACAACTACCTAGCCAAATAGTCATTCACCTTGTGAGCGTGTGATCATTTGTAACCCCTGTGATCTTTTTGATCCATGTTTTATTTGAACTTAATGCTTGTCTATGAGTATTTAGTTCACTTATTTTTTATTGGATTTAGTTTTTTCTTGAACCCTCAACTTTGTGTTGTTGTATGGATTTTTTCCTTGCCTTAGAAAGTAGGGAGTATTCACATGATGATGTGGTTGAATTCAAGTTAGGGAGAGAATGCTTGTTTACTCATTGGTTGAATTCTATGAGGATTGAAAAAGAAAAGAAAAAAGAGAAAAATAGGACAAAGAAAAGAAAAGAAAAATGTGAAAAAGAAAGAAATAAGTAAATCATTGAAAAAGGAAACAAAAAGAGTTCAAATAAAGGTGCTAAATAAGTATTGTGTCTTGTGTAACACTTGGGATGAAAGAAGAAGTTTGATTGAAATTTTGTGTTTGAACTTTTGTGAGTTGATCACTCCCTTAGGTTTAAGCAAGTTTTTGTTTCGATTAGCTTTAGGAATTGCCCCTTGTTTGTTTACCCGACCACGCTACAACCTTGAAAAGTCCATGTGATTCTTGCCTTTGTATGTTCAATATGATATTTGGATGGTTGCATAATTTAGTCTATTGTTTGCAAGATTGTTGTGTGAGTGAAAAGAACCTCATTTTGTGTTTTTCATCTACCGATGATTGTTTTTGCTAGGTGTGATTCACATTTGAACTTGTGTTGTTTTAGGATGGTTTGGCATGATTTTTGTATTTTGCATTTGTTTCGTGACTATGTTATCGTCGTAGTTTAGTGGTAATTATTTACTTTGTGTGTACCGTTTTCATTTGAACCATTCATTTGTCCGATTTTCAAAACCTGTTGATTCATGATTCTTTGGTTTTCACTCCGTTTCTTTGAGTTGTTTGATTTTTGTTTGAGGACAAACAATTATGTAAGTTGGGGAGAGTTTGATAAGTGCAAATTGTACCTATTTTTGTATATAAGTTTTGTTGCACTTATCGTTACTTTGTGTTAAAATTGGTTGAATAAACCTCACTTTATGTGTAAATACGTTTACTTTACGTTTTCGTGTGTATATTGTGTTTTCTTGTAAATATTTAATTGATTTTATCTCATTTTTGCAGGTATCCAATCAAGGATTTCTTGCCATTGTTAGATAGAGCATTTACTAAGCTTTCCAGTGCTTCGAACCGGGCGAAAAACGGAGTTACGGTTCAAAAGTTATGAATAAAACAGTGCAGAATTTTTCTACTGACTGGTGTGCTGCGCCCCTGCAGCGCCGGGCGGTGCAGGGGCGGTAGGAAAAAGTGAAAAATGAATTTCCAGTGGCGTTCCATGAATTTTGGCTAGCGCCGGGCGTCCAAAACACCGTCGGGCGGTACTGGACGGAAAAAAACACCATAAAAGGTCCAAAAACTCATTTTTTAGGTTATGGTTTTGGGTTTTTGTGATCCCAACTCCATCAAACTTCATTTTTTAGTAGAGTGGCTTAGATAACAACATGGAAGCTTGCGCACGGATGAACTGGGGTGGATTGATCGTCGATCGGCTCTGACAAATCGCGAGATGTTTGGTTCATTTCTCTTCTTCTTTGTGTTTTTCTTCTTTGTTGGGTTTTGTATATGTATTGACTATGATCTCATGTATATTTGTCGCCTATGGCGTTGTATAAAACTTGCTTTACAAATCTTTATTGGTGATTGTCTCTAATTTTTGCTTTATGCGCGGGGTTTGGATTGCGATAGACATAACCTTCGCGAACTTCAATTAGGGATGATTGTCTGTTAGTTTCTGGATTCTAGAGATAGATTTAGGGCTAACAATCTTCAATAGGCGTCGAAACTTAATGCCTCAGTGCCTTGAGCTAGCGTGCGAAAGTATCGGCAATGGTAACACGGTTGTTCTCTCAACTTTGCATTAGACATAACCTGTGTTGTGAGCGATGTTGGGTGATATTGAGGAGTATTGTAGGTTGAGTATAACTGGTCGGTAAGTTTAAGTTTGTGAGGAGTCGATTATGTGTACGCCAGATAAGTTGCTTGTCTCTGAAGAATGAATTTCTTTTTTTGTTTTAATGTTTACTTTTCTATTTTTTTTTACTTTAAACCAATTTAATCCAAACTCATAAATGCGAGAGATTGTCGAACGACATTCTTTCCCTCGAACCGATCTCTGTGGACACGACATAAATCCCAGAGGGAATTCTTCCCAAAATAAATATTTTTGTTGTTTGCCCTATTCTGCAATCAAAATTAAGCTCAAGAAATAATCACTTCCAAGGTGAAAGTAATTATTCTTCAATGGTGAAATTGAGCTATAGTGAAGTTTGGGAAAAAAATGGAGATGAAGATGAAGAAGTTGCAGAAAATTCAGAGAGAATGTGAGAGAATTGAGAGTGAAGAGAGTGAAGTGTGATTGAAAAATGGTGGCTCTCTTGTGAAATGGTGAAACCTTGTTTATATTGAGTTTTGGTTTAGAGTTGATAGGTTTGGAATGTGCTTTGGAGTTAGCTTTGGAGCTAGCTTGGGAGTTAGTTACACTTGACTCACCGAGTCAGAAGATGACTCAATTAGTTAGTTAGTTAACTCGGTGGAGCAATCCCAATGCAAATCCAAATCAAAGGCTCACATACTTGGAAATTAAGTAACATGGTGCACTTAATTCAAAGTGATGCATTGGAATAAATGTAAGTGGAGTGTCTTAAATGGTCTTGAACTGTCTAGAATGTTCCACACAATGCTAGAACCAAGTAGAATCCAAAAGCAAAGAGAGTGCCAGGTTGCTGTCCCAAAATACAGCAAAATTTGTAAATCTACACAGGGTAATTGATTACCCTTTTTTTGCCCAGATTGCTTATGAACAAGTGCTGAAGTCACGGTTTCGATTTTCCACCTCTTGTTTTGATGAATAGGCATAAAAACCCTTGTTTTGTGCTTCTTTTGATGATGTGGTGACTTTGTGAGGATGCGATTAATCGGGCTTGGAAAACCTAAATATTCCTGCAACAAAAATCATAGGGAAAAAGTGCTAACGCGTATGCTAGCGATGCAAATGCACATGCTTGTGCAAAAGGCAAAAAGGGAGGTCAAATTTCGGGTTACGACAGCTGCCCCTATTTAATCCTCTTGGACCTGAATGTTTGAATTGCGTCAGCTTTTCGATGATTCGAGGTAGAAAGGGATTAAATAAAAAAAGTAGCACGAGAATTTGGCCGACGGCGACAAAAGAAGAGTTTTGTTAGAGAGTTTGATTGACAGGAAGTTGGTCGAAAATCTGTTGGGGAGATGAATCAGGCCAAAAAAGGAGTATGCTTGATGCATATCTTATGTATGTGCTGTTCTACATGGTGCTTGATGTCGTGTTATGCAACGATAAAGGTTAAGGTATATTGCTTCGGGTAGGCGATGATTGTAGCAAAACGAAATCGACATCCTCGGTCGGGGAAGAACCCGCAGATGGTGACGGCTCCGCTGGGGAAATAGCCTAGAGATCTCATATTTCCAAGCTAATACCACCATTTTTGCTGGAAATGAAAGACGATAGTCCTCAAATCACGGCCGACTCTATCTGAAGAACGACCTTCCGATCCTGACTGATCCTGCTTAAAGGAATTACAAGGCCCGAATGATCTTCTCTGCTTGGGAAGAACAGTAAAATGAAACATACTGCCACTAGAGATTGATGGTTTCAACCTGTTGGGAATGATGCACGACCCTTGCTGGGGATAAGAGAACAATCATGTTTCATCTTGAAGGCACATCATGGTAACTTTACTGGGGACATTATGGATTTGGAAGGTAAACAACCTTTCCAAAGAACCATAAGGGAGCTTGCTGGGTGTCATACCCCAAATTTTGACCACTAAGATTTCCCATCATTGTGCAAATCATCATCACAATATGGGTGTGTCATTATGCTTCATCAGTCTCCCCAAAGATGGGTGAGCATTCACTACTATCAAAATTAGGGTTTCAAGCCCTCTCAGAGTTCTTAGACAAAGGATCAATCAAGAAATGACATGATCTTCAACTTGTCTAGCCTCTCAAACATCCATAATGGATCAAGATGACTCCCACATCAAGGATTAAGCACAAGGTTGCTCCCTTCTAGGTGGATCAAGCTTCAAGATCGCCAGTGTCACCAAATTAGGGTTTTGGTCGACCAGGGCCTCCAGATGGAAATTTTCCTCTGGGCATGGGCCAATTCTTCAAATCATATCCTAATATACTCCATGGAACCTCATGAACCCAATCATCAAGTCAATTTGACCTCAGGGGACGCATTCATCAAAAATCAGGAATTAGGGTTTCTTGACCTAATTCACCCCTAAGTTGACTTTTGGGACCAATCATGAACCAAGACCTCAAGACATAATTTGAGGGTCTCTAAAATACCATATTTATCCATTTGGAACAACGGATTGATCCAAGAAGCTTGAGCAACAAGTTTCAATTTAATCTGAACCACAATTAGGGTTTCGCGGGAAAAGTCATCTGTAACTTTGACTTTTGACCAGGACATGCTCCCAAACCCTAAAACATGATCCAATATACCCTATGACACCTATGTAACATGTCCATCAAGTTTGATTTAGGTCAAGGACATGATTTCCTGAAGAATTGAATAGTTTGGAATTCATCTGACAAAAAGTCAACTGTGCACAAAAGTCAACTTTGACTTTTTGAGATTTTTCACAAAAATGGATTTTTAACCCTAAAATGATGTTAATGTATGATTTGAATCATCATTCATCAAGAAAAATCAAAGAAAATGGGATAACTTGTAAAAGGGGTAACCATAAAAACTTAGAAAAATTTTCTAAGTTATGAAAAAGAGTGACAAAGGTACCAACTTTGGAGGATCATAAATCCTAAACCATAAAGCCATTTTTCCCATCCAAAGCTTGATTTGTAGATCTCATTGCCCTATACAAAAGCTTCATACTGACCTATGTCCAAATTCCTCATGGATTTTGAGTTATTGAGTGATCAAAATCAAGAAAAGTCACTTTGTTCCAACACTTAGTGAAAATTTCACTAAGTCAGATTGTGCCTTACTTTTTTCCAAATGTAGGGACATTTTTCACATGGATCCAAAAAGTATCAAAACCAAATATGATCAAACAGTTGTTGTATCATATAAGAGCTTTCCAAAATGGCAAGAACATCACCAAATTCAACTTGCACCATGAGATATGACATTGGCAAGTTGCCTTGCTGAAATCTGCCAAGGCAATGCAGAATTTTGTACTTTTGCTCGATTTGCCAAAATCATCCAATTCCAAGCCTTGTCATCACTTTGGACACATCTGAGGATTAAATCTAAAGGGGACAATCACTGAGCCAAGCTTCCAAAGTCCATGGAACAAGAAATAGCATGCTAAACCTAGAATTGCCCAAAATAGGGACAAGACTCCAATTTTGGATTGGAGCATTCAATGGAAGCACCAAGGTGGCATGGACTGAGCTATTAGCAATTGAATTCAGTCAAGACATTTCCAAGACCAAGGGGACCAGTAGCTTGTGCCCTAACCTCTAGTCAATGGCTAGAGGAGACTTGGATTTTCATTTGCCAACATTGGCCAACCCTACTCAGCAGTTGCTATTCACTATTCCTTGCAAAACAAAATTGCTCTACTATAAATAGAGCTTAATTGTGATCAGTTTAAGTACAACAAAGGCCTACAACACTTGCCTTTCTCAAAATCCACTTCTCACTCTCAAAAATTCCTTTCTTAGCAAGTCACTATCGGGATTTTCATTAGAGAGCAATTCCACTCAAACCAATCACACACACACCTCATATACATCATATGTGAGCTGATCAAACACTTAAACAACATCTGGAACACTGATTTCTCAGAATCACCAGTCAATTGCTCAAGGTTTTAACCAAGTTGCAGTTGAGATGCCATGAAGTGATCCAGCCAATTTCAGTCAAGTCCAAGCATTCAAACACACTCCATAGGGTGTAGGGAAGCTGCTCAGATCATCACAATTCATCTGTAACACCTCCAACTCAGAAATCAATTTGCTCTTGCTGTCACGACCTAGAGGTAAGCCTAAACTTGGTCATCTCTCAATCTATGCATATTTCCTCGCACAATACTTTTGCCAAATGTTCATAATCATGCATGGAATGTTTTCCCTCAAGTAATTGCTTTGTTTGAATCATGTATCAAAAATCCTAGCCTTCATGCAAAATTTAGGGTTCTTGAGGATTTATTGTGATTTCTTGTTTTATGCTTAATTTAAATGAAATTAATTGTCATAAACATGATCGTGAGGTGAAAACGAGCAGATTGATATGTGAATTGCATGATATAATCAAGTATTCAGTGAGATTGGATAGAAAATGCAAATCTGGGCAAAGCTGAAAAACGCGCGTGTTCTTCAGCTATTCTTGGCGCCATTTCTCTCAAATTCAAATATTTGAATTTTGTGATTTTATTTAATTGATTCAAAATTTAATTTCTCTCTGAGTTTTAATGATTTTGAGTTTATTCTTTTATTAATAATTCACAAAAATGTTAAAATATTTTATTTTACAAAAAAAATCCCAAAAATATTATTTATTTCATATAATTGATATTTTTGCAAAGAATTAATGTTTTAATTGTTTTTGACATTTAAAATATTTTTTTCCTTCTTGATTTTTCAGATTTTATTGACTTCTAATCATTTTGTAGGGCAAAACTTGATTTATGAAGCATTAATCCAAGATCACAATTTGTTTTCCACATGTTAAACAATTTTGATCATTTTAATTGAATATTTTATTCAATTAAAACACATTTTGAAAACAAATTAGGGTTTTTGATTAATTCAACCCTCATAAATCATTTTAAAAACACTTTTGGGCCTCTAATAGAGTGTAAGACCCAACACTTTGTAAATACAACCTATTTTTGGGCCTCACTTATGGTATAAGTCCCGTTGTATTTCAAAAAAGTTCGACGCGATCATCATCCGTTGAAAAACAAACCTTGGGCCTACCCTCGAGTAGTAAGACCCATTTCTTTTCTTTAAAACTCTTTGGGCCTCTAATAGAGTGTAAGACCCAACCCCCTTGTACATAAAACCCTTTGGGCCTCACTTATTGTATAAGTTTATATGTACAAGTGAACGGCGCGATCGTCGCCTTTTAAAAAATCAATTGGGCCTCTCCTCGAGCTATAAGACCCATTCAAAACTTTTGGGCCTCTAATAGAGTGTAAGACCCAATCCCCTTTTAACCAAAACAACTTTGGGCCTCAGATATTATATAAGCCCCTTCGCGTTAAAAGGACTTCTCGGCGCGATCGCCATTTTAAACGAAAATCATCTGGGCCTAACCTCGTGTTATAAGCCTCACTCTTTTTCTTTTGGGCCTCTTGAGAGAGTGTAAGACCCATCCCTTTGTACAACAAACAATTTTTGGGCCTCAGTCACTTGTATAAGTCTCTCTGTACAAATTCAACAGTGCGCTCACTGATAAAATCCTGGGCCTCTCCTTGAGCTGTAAGCCCCAAATCTTTCTTTTTCAAAGCACTTTCTCCTTTGATTTTGAAATATACTGTTGTTTTCAATCTTTCTTTGTTGAACAACTAACCAAACAACATGGAAGCTCTACAACCGAGTAAGTGTTTATATGCTTTCATTTACCGCTTTCATATACATATAACTGTATTATGGGGCTGTTTCGCTGTAAGTCTTCTTTCATAAACTCATATCAACTGTGTAATAATAGTATAGATATTTAGAGTTTCCCCGGCAACTACGTCTAGCACTAGGTAAAGCCATTTTGATCACTCTTAAATAGTCAAAACTAGATCCCCATAGGATTACCAGACACAGTCTTCCCTCCTCTTGGGGTTAAACAATATGGAGACATGAAAGGAAGCATTCTCGGTGAACCCTTTCATAGACTGTCACTCGTAGAAGTTGTCAAAGAAACTCTATTCCCCAGAGATGATCTTTTCTCCGTGAATGGCATATCTTGAGTTTCTTCCAAATTCTCGAACTTTCCTGGCCTGATCTATTCTTTTTGAATAGCCTGTCTTGAACTTCTCGGGGTTTGGGGACCCACAGGCTTCTTAAAAGCACTTGTCAAGAAACTCTACTCCTCAGAGATGATCTTTTCTCCGTGAATGGCATCTCTTGAGTTTCTTCCAAATTCTCAAACTTTCCTGGCTTGATCTATTCTTTGTGAATAGCCTGTCTTGAACTTCTCGTGGTTTGGGGACTCGCAAGCTTCCTAAAAGCATCCCCGTCTCCTCTTGGGCGTTGTACAAGGACCCGTCGACTTCTTAGAAGTATTCACAGCCTCCTCTTAGGCTTCGTATAAATGATTTCTTCCTCCGGGAATGATAGCCTTCTCTTGGGCTTCATATAAGGACCACTCGACTTTTTAAAAGTTTCCAGCCTCATCTTGGGCTTCGTACAAATTGTCCCGACGACCTCCTAAAGGTATAGGAACATAAATCAGTCATCATAATAGAACAGTCTTTCCAAGAGTCTACTACTGTTTCTCAAAGCATAGTACAAAAGATGAAACTCTAGACTTGGACAGTCTAAAATCCTTGAGTCTCCAAGACATTCTCAAGTACCCTTCAAGAATATGAAGGAACCCCGTGAACTCGGACAGTCTCAACACCCATTGGATTTCCCATTTCCTTAAAGAAACAGGAAATAACACCGATCCTTGAAACAAATCTATGAGTACATTACTCATATAAGAACTGATTTTCTCTTTGAACCAATAGACTGGACCTGTCACTCAACTGAAATAGCACCATAGCCTCTCTCTTGGGCTTTATACAATGATTCTCCCCAGCGGAGTAAAACAACCTTTAGCCTCTATCTCGGGCTTCGTACGAGATACAAAAACACTCTCTTGTTGAGTCACACTTTTAGCCTCCGCCTTGGGCTTTGTACAAGACACAAATCACTCTCTTGTTGAGTATAAAACCCTTAGCCTCCATCTCGGGCTTCGTACAAGATACCATAGAGGACTCTCTTATCGAGTCACTTCCCTTTTAGCCTCTATCTCGGGCTTTGTACGAGACAGATCAAAAATACCCTTTTGTTGGGCCATTAGCCTCCTCTTAGGATTTGTATAAGGAAAACCTTTTAGCCTCCTCTTAGGCTTTGTATAAGAAAACCACTGGTTGATCCAATCAACCTTTTAACATCAAATATGTGCCTCGTTCACATTACACAAACATCAACAACTCCTTCCCCTTCATCTAATCGCTGTAAGCGGCAAACCTCTAGATCATCTATATCCATGCCACTGTCCCTCTTTTAGCATGAGAAATTCCTAAGGAAAGATAGCATTGCTCTACACTGAGTTAAAGTCTTCTCCTTCAGGTTGGAAATCCCCTATAAAGGAAATTATGGCATTGTCGGATTCACAAATCCTGGTTAAAGTAATTCTCCTTTATAAACAGTTGTGATATACAAACCCCTCTTTAGAGATGACAAATTCTCTCTAAAGACAACACCTTTTAGCTTCACATCTTGGGCTTCTAACAAGATACAAACCACCTTCAGCTTCATATCTTGGGCTTTGAACAAGATACAAACTACCTTTCGCTTCACGTCTTGGGCTTTGAACAAGACACCAAAACACCATTTCCTCCCATAGAATAGGAGGAACTACGATCGCTCTGATTTCCCTGTTTCGGAAAAACGGGAATACGTAGGCATAAAATTGAAAGAAAAATCTTAGCGAGCACACTAAACAAAAACCCAAAATCCCATACTTTCATACATCCGTCCTAACATCTTAACCTCCCACCAATCGATCGAACACTACTTTTAACAAAATAAACCTAAAAGAGACCCCGAATCTTTGTAGCATCTATAAACCAACAGTTTTGACTGTTTAACCTCAGTTTGCAAGCAGGGTTAATTTGAGACATCTATTTCCCTTACTTCATCATCTTCAATAGGATAAAAATGAATCGAGCTGTAGATACCAAAGAGCGGTAGTGCTTCGCAACCACGTCCAAAATCGATCGCTACAGAAAAATGGAGACTTCACTGGGGACAACGAGATCTTGTTCTCTTCCCATCTATTAGGTGGAAACTTTAAAAGTGGCCCACCGTGGGGCCGGTCTTTCTTTCTGGGATAGGACTCTTTGTTGACTTCACTAGGATCTTAGGTCAAAAAACCCTTTAAGTTGGGAAGGAACCACAGAATGGCGTCTCCGCTGGGGAGCCATTTTCTGTCAGGAACATAAGATTCATAGCTTTTAAAAAGTCTAGGACATTAGGACAAATATATATATATTTCTTTTCCTAATTGATATTTGTGTTTATTTTTTTGCTAATGGGAATGCGTGTGATGCCGCATGTGGAAAGATTGAGTATACACTTAAGATAAGTGATGGTGACAAGGTCGACCATCAACCTCAGTGGAGGCTTCCCAACGCAACCCATTCCCTCTCATAGGCAATGGGCCGATTGTGACGTCTGAGAAGTTGAGGAGCCAACCCTTTTGTAGTGCGGAAGCTATCGGAAATAGCTGTCACACGATACTACCCTCATTTGAGGCTGATGATCTATTATCGGTGAATAATATTTACTCTAATATTTCATATAGCTCGCTGGCGATCCGCTTGCTGTTTGTTATCCTGGGAGGAGCTGATGATTTTGAGTACAGGTACAAAAATCACCCTAGTATAAACCTTTGGGGATGGGTAGAGCCTTGACTTTATAACAACGACCCTTTGACCCCATGTTTTTTCTATGTTTTTGTGTGCTGCATTTATGTATTCATTTAAAAAACATTAAAACATTCAAAAAATTTCTCTTCTAGTCTCTCTGTTTTTTCAAAGTAAACTAAGACTAAGACTGTGATTGCAAATATCAAAGAAAAGGATTACGCTAATGGATTTCGGTAGAAGGAGAACTCATAAGTACACCTTCAGGATTCCAAAACTAGAGGATTTAAGAGGTTTGGCGAGGATGATCAAAAACCAAGAGGCTTTCAGAGCCAAGTACGGAGGTTTGCTATCTCTGCTAAGAGTCCATGTGATTGAGGGAATCATGGATGCGCTCATTCAGTTCTACGATCCGGTCTATCATTGTTTCACATTCCTGGATTACCAGCTAGCACCAACGCTGGAGGAATATTCTCATCTGATTGATCTACACATTACAGATCAATCTCCATTTTCTGGACTGGAAGAAATTCCAAAGAATCAGACCATTGCAAGAGCAATTCATTTGGACGAGTCTGAGGTCAGGACTCACATGACCACTAAGGGTGGCATACAAGGTTTTCCAGCCCAGTTCTTGACAAAGAAAGCCCTGTACTTCGCTAGTATCGGGAACGTGACTGCTTTTGAAAGCATCTTTGTTTTACTCACTTACGGGTTATTTCTGTTGCCCAACATTAATAACTTCGTCGATATCAACTCCATTAAGGTTTTTCTCATTGGAAACCCTGTGCCGACTTTGCTCGCAGATGCGTATCATTCTGTACACTTAGGGAATTTGTATAGTGGAGGGGAGATCACATGCTGCGTGCCTTTGCTTTATAAATGGTTTATCTCTCACTTGCCTAAGTCAGCTACTTTTTGGGATCACAAGAGTGCCTTACGTTGGTCGCAGAAAATCATGTCCCTCACCAACTCTGACATAAATTAGTGTTGTAGGATTTATGACGGAATCAGGATCATTGACCATTGTGGAAACTTCCCCAACGTACCCCTTATAGGAACTAAGGGAGGAATCAATTACCATCCAGTTCTTGTTCGTCGTCAATTTGGATACTAGATGAGGCACGTCCCACGGAGTGCTCATTTGGAAGGTCTTTTCTTTAAGGAAGGAGAAAGCGACATAGCACTAAAGACGGAAATAGTGCACGCTTGGAAACATGTTCATAAGAAAGGACGGGAGTCTCTAGGAAAACCCGACTGTGTCTCGGTGGAGCCTTATCTCCACTGGGTGCAAACTAGAGCTCTCAAGCTAAAGATGCCTTATCCTCGTCATGGAGTTCTTCCACCGAGGGAGTCTATCATCTACTTCATGACTGAGACTAAAAAGCTTCAGGTTACTCTTAACAAAGTTCAACGGGAGAGGAGGTCTTGGAAGAACAAGTACCGCACCCTCAACGTGGAGTGCATCAAAATACAACAACTACTGAAAGATAAGGACGCTCTAATTGAAATTTTGGAGCAACATGCTGTAGAGAATCAAGATGACCAAAGGAATTTGCTCGCTCCTTTGACCTGGCAAATGAATGACAACCCAACAACGGCCCAAGAGCCCCGGTCAAAGAAAAGGAAAGTACCAGAATCAGCACCTGGTTTCTCCTCAGAGAGGACTCTGGGCCCATTAGCTTAGGTTTTTGTTTCTGCACCTTGTAATCTACTGTATTTCCATTTCTGTAATCCTTTGAATTCAATAAAAAGGGGTTTCCCCACTGTTTGATATTTGCAATCTAATTGTCGAAGTTTATTTTGATTAAACCAAAAAACAATTAATATAAGCATTGCATTCATCATTCTCACATTGTGTATTCTTCTTACCTACGAATCTCACGTTTGTGTCTCGATTCTAGAGTCAAACTGTCTCATTCGTATAATACTCGGGCCAATCATCAGAAAAAGATGGATGAACTCGAGGAAGAGAACAGAGAGTTAAAGGAAGAGATCGACGCTCTGAGAGAGGATATGAGAAAGCTTCGTGACGATATGCAAGCCATGGCAGAAGCTCAGCTACAAAGAACTATGATCTCAGAGATCACCTCAATGCCCATAGTGGAGAAGTATGATCCTAGATATCAAATGCCGAAAGATCGTCCTTGGGGCATGCCTGTTAACTATATCCCAGAAGGATATGTTCCGCCGATCACTGAAGATCAGGGAATCATAACAGAAGCCGCATGGCCTGAAGTTTACAAACTTTGGGAAAGCGAAGATGCCAGGGGCATACTGAAGACTCCTAAAGGTTACAAACTTCGGGAAACGCCAAGATTCACTGCCGTAGTCACGGTCCCACCCTTTGTGGTGCACACTGCCCCGGAAGGACAGATTCCGCCGATACCTTCTGGTAAGAAGGAAACTATGTTCGATAGAATGGATGAATTCCAGGAACAGTTCTTGGAAATGCAGAAAGAACTGCAAGCCATCCGCGGTCAGGATCTATTTGGAAAGGACGCCGAAAACCTTTGTCTGGTCCTCAATGTGAAAGTTCCGCACAAATTTCAAGTGCCCGACTTTGAAAAATACAAGGGTAACTCTTGCCCTCAGAGCCATCTGGTGATGTACGCTCGGCGGATGTCAGCTCAGACGGAGAATTAGGACCTACTGATTCACTACTTTCAGGATAGTTTAACCGGTGCTGCACTCAAATGGTACATGGGTTTAAACCGTACTACGATTAGTACATTCAGAGATCTTGGTACTGCCTTCGTCCAACAATACAAATACAATTTGGACATGGTACCGGACAGAGATCAACTCAGATCAATGTCACAAAAGGACAAGGAAACCTTTATGGAGTACGCTCAGAGATGGCGCGAAATTTCCGCTCAGATTTGTCCACCTCTTGAGGAAAAAGAGATGACAAAGATCTTCTTAAAAACCTTAAGCTCATTTTACTACGATAGAATGGTTGCCAGTGCACCCAGTGATTTCACCGAGATGGTGGGCATGGGAGTTCGTCTTGAGGAAGCCGTCTGAGAAGGACATCTAATAAAAGACGCTGGATCATCAAATTGTACAAAATGATACGGTAGTGCTCTCCCTAAGAAAAAAGAGCAAGATATTGGGAATATCTCTCTCGGAAAGCAAAGGCGACGTTATCAACCGGTAGCAGCTGTAACTCCTGCTATCAACCCTGCGCCTATTCCTACGTATCAACCTCAGGTTGCGCAAAGCTAACCTAATCAGCAAAGGACACAACAGCCTCTTCAGCAGGCTCGTCCTCAATACAACAACAACCGTACAACGCGGCCACCAGGGTTTGATCCTATACCCATGTTGTACGCATAACTATTTCCGTTACTACTGGCTAAGGGGCACATCCAGACTAAGTCTCCTCTTACAGTACCAAAAAATCTGCCTTTTTGGTTCAAAGCGGATCATACTTGCCCTTATCATCAAGGAGGATCAGGGTATAACATAGAAAACTGTCTCAATTTCAAATCCGACGTGCAAAACCTTTTTAGGAGCGGGCTCTTATCTTTCAAAGATACGAATCCCAATGTTCTCACAAACCCACTGCCTCAACATGAGAAAGCCGCAGTCAACCTAATTGAGAAAGAATTTAACAATATCTATCAAATTCACGATGTACTCTTGTTGAGGACCAATCTGGTCAAGATGCATTGTAGACAGAGTGGGTACGACCATGTGCCACCTCATGATTATCACTAGTGTGATGTGTGCTCTAAAAATAATCAAGGATGTTCTGTGGTGCAAGCATCTCTACAGGAACAGATGGATCTCGGATGGATCTAAGAGCACCGAGTTCGTGGAGTTAACATGGTTTACATGAATTCCAACGTCATTCAGAACCATGACATCCGTGCGATGAATGTCAACCTGGTGGCAATGCATTTAAGGTAAAGCCAGTATCATAATCTGCCACGGCATGATTACAGTTCTTGTCTGACTTGCTCGGTAAACAAATAGGGATTCTTTTTCATACAGGAGGCTCTCCAGCATCAGATGGATCTTGGATGGATCCAGGACTACCATGATAGGAACCCCTATCAGATCAACATGGTTCAAATCTTTGATATTCACTTAATGAATACCAACTTGGTAGAGTTGCATGCTGAGCAGGTCCGACTCGGATTCTTGATATCACATAATTATCACAGCTGTAAAGCGGGTTGCGAAAACGATTAGGGATGTACCTTTGTCCATGAAGCACTTCAGCACTTGTTAAATCATTGGTGGATGCCAATCTACATGGATGAAGATACTCAGCAGATTAATATCAATAATAGGAATCCCACTCGGCGTCAAAGACAGGATGTCCGACTCGTGGAAGCTAACCTAGTGAGGTTACATTGTATTCAAAGTGGGCATGGCCAGGTGCCACCACACAATTATGAATGTTGTGGAGTCCGTTCGAAAAGTAACTAAGGGTGCTACCTTGTGCGAGCAGCTCTCCAGGGGCAGGTGGATCGTGGAGAGATCCGCCCATATCCAGGTTCTGGACCCATCAACTGGGCGCCGGATTACCTTGCCGATCAAATTGAGGACGTTGTTGTAATCTCTGATCATCAAAGAACTAGGAATGTTTTTGCCATTATCCCTCTGCTTGACAAATTAAGAATTCCCAACCAGGAACGGATCGAGATTACGTATAATGGTCAGAAAAACCAGAAGGTTCCCATAGTCATATATCTGCCGGGACCACTATTGTATGAATCAGCTAAGGCAATCCCTTACAAATACAGTGCAACGATAATTGAAAATGGAAAGGAAATTCCATTACCCTCCATCGTGAATATTGCAGACATCAGTCGTGTAACACGGAGTGGTAGAATCTTCAACAGAGGAGTTGGAGAGTCCAACAAAGAAAAGGAACTTCAGACAGAAGCTCCCGATCCACCAGTCGGTCAATCCAGTAATCCCGACCTTTCGAAAAATGATGATGAGATACTGAAGCTCATCCAAAGGAATGAATATAACATTGTCGATCAACTGTTATAGACTCCTTCAAAGATCTTGGTATTATCACTGTTACTCAGTTCAGAAGCGCATAGGGAGGCTCTACAGAAAGTTTTGGAGCAAGCCTTCGTAGAACAGGATGTAACCATCAGACAGTTCGATAGTATTGTCTCTAACATCACTTCCTATAGCAATTTGGGGCTTAGTGATGAGGAATTACCTAAAAAGGGTTGCCGTCATAACATGGCGCTCAATATTACAGTTAACTGCCAGGACGATGCTTTAGCCAGCATACTGGTAGACACAGGGTCAGCCCTGAATGTTATGCCGAAGTCCACTTTGACTCAATTATCGTTCAAGGGCTCTCCTATGAGAACCAGCGAGGTTGTCGTCAAAGCGTTCGACGGATCCAGAAAAACGGTTATCGGCGAAGTTGACCTTCCCATAACCATCGGTCCTCACACTTTCCAAGTCACTTTCTAGGTCATGAACATCTGGCAACTTACAGTTGTTTATTAGGAAGACCTTGGATACATCAGGCTGGAGCGGTCACTTCAACCCTCCACCAAAAGCTAAAGTTCATCCAGAACGGACAACTCATCACAGTCTGTGGGGAACAGGCCTTGCTCGTCAGCAATTTATCGTCATCCACTTATGTGGAACCAGAAGGGATAATCGGAACCCAGTTCCAAGCGCTTTCGTTACATAAGGACGAATAATCCGGAGAAGGAACTTCAATTTCCTCATACAAAGATGCTATTAAAGTAGTCGAGAGTACCGATACAACAAGATGGGGACAACTTGTCATTCTTACTAGCAATACAACAAAGAAGGGTCTTGGTTTTTCTGCAACCTGTACCCGGACAGCTGCTAACAATGAAAGTCTTCATCTCATTCAGGATTTCTTCCACAGTGGGGGTTTCCTTCACCCAGTGTCTCAAATAGTCCATGCTATCAATGAGAAGTTTCCCTTCGACACAGATGAAGAATGGAAGTCCTATCTTAACGAGGACGGTTATATGTCTCAGGAAGAGGTGCTTATGCCATTTTGCTATCCCGCACAGAGTCCAAGATTTATACCACGGTCAGATGTCGAAATGATATACGGAGGTTGTGATCCGGAAGGATGTCGTGCTATGCCAAATTCATTAGAGGAGGACACTCTGATGAAAGACAACTTTGACCACAATTACTATGGCCCGGTGGATGGCCTGCCAATGTGGCAGCCTTACCCAGGAGACTTGGGGCCAGAAAGTCAGCCGAGTAATGAAACTTAGCTGAGCATCATTGAACAGAATACCTGTGTCCCCACCATGTCATGGGATCAACACTCAGGTCATTCAGAAACTACTCAGTACGACGATGAATTTGTAACGTTTGCAGGACTAGAATTCATTAATTATGCCTTTCCCGAGGTCAACATCATCGAGAGGGATGACTCCTCCAGTTCAAAAGAAGTGTGGGACACCTTGGGACAACCGAGTGGAAAATTCGACTATATGGTCAAGTACACCGCTCCCGAAAGCTCTCGTATCAGGCTCGAAGATATCCAACCAACTGGATGGGGAGATACAGCTGAGAGCACAAATGCTATGCAAAATGCAACAGAGGAATCCTCCTACGAAAATTCTGCCTGGGAGACAGATTCCAATGATCCTGCTCCACCAGAAATCAAAGTTATTTCTGAAGACAAATCAAGGAAGGTGCCAGACTTTGTGATTCACCGAGGAGTTCACCGCCAATGGGTTGCTGTCAATGTTCCGAAGGTCTTTCATAAGTCAAAGTAATTGCCATCTTAACCTTTCCCCCTGCCCAGGTGAAACGAATGTTTTGATAGGGCTTGCTTTCTATAAATTTTCCCTCTTCGCTTTGCCCAAAGCGACAGAGTTTTGTTTTATAGGGCTGTAGTTTCAAGGATCGACTTGTTCATTAATAAAATAACGTCGTTCTGTAATTTCCGCATTTATTGTTGTTTTCTCTTTTTGCTTTTCTCAGAAAATGGTAATCCTAAAAAACAATTCAATAATAAAAACAAGCAGTAATAAAAAATAAAATACACTGCACACACTTTTGCATTTTCTCTATCTCTTCTAAACACGAATCATCACGTCATGCAGATTGCTTGTTTTAAACCCCGTTGAAACATACGATCTGATGCCTTCTCCCAACTTTGAGTTCCCGATATTTGGGGTTGAAGAAGAAGTTGACAACGAAATTCTAGAAGAGATCTCCCGACTACTCAGACAAGGGGAAAGATCTATTGAACCTCACAAAGAGCCATTGGAAACGGTAAACTTGGGTTCAGGAAAGGAGAGAAAAGAAATCAGGATTAGGGCACTACTCAGTCCGACTGCCAAAGAGAGTTTGACAAAGCTTCTCAAAGAATCCCCCGATGTATTCGCTTGGTCCTATCAGGACATGCCAGGGTTGGATACCAGCATCGTGGAACATCACTTACCGTTAAGATCGGAATGTCCGCCAGTAAAGCAGAAATTGAGACGCACTCACCCGGACATGGCCATCAAAATCAAAGAGGAGGTACAGAAACAGATTGACGCGAGTTTCCTCGCCACATCAAAATATCCTCAATGGTTAGCCAACATCTTACCTGTTCCCAAAAAGGACGGAAAGGTCAGAATGTGTTTCGACTACAGGGATCTGAACAAGGCAAGTCCAAAGGACGACTTTCCTTTACCACATATTGACATGCTGGTTGACAGTATAGCAAAGTTCAAAGTTTTCTCCTCCATGGATGGATTCTCGGGCAATAACCAAATCAAAATGGCGCCGAAAGACATGGAGAAAACTTCATTCATTACCCCATGGCGTACCTTTTGTTACAAGGTAATGCCATTCAGGTTGAAGAACGCTGGGGCAACCTATCAAAGGGCCATGACTACTCTGTTTCATGACATGATACATAAGGAAATCGAGGTATATGTCGATGATATGATTGCAAAATCTAAGACAGAGCAGGAGCATGTGACCCACCTGTCAAAACTTTTCGAGCGTTTAAGAAAGTACAAACTCTGCTTGAATCCCAACAAGTGCACCTTCGGTGTCCGTTCAGGGAAACTCTTAGGGTTCATCGTCAGCCAGGAAGGAATTGAGGTTAATCCTGACAAGGTCAATTCCATTTAAGAAATGCCTTCTCCGAAAACTGAAAAACAAGTCAAAGGATTCCTGGGACGTTTGAATTACATCTCCAGATTCACATTCCTTTCAGCGCTCGACTTACGTTCAAATGTACAAACAACAAGGCCGAATATGAAGCTTGTATTATGGGTCTCGAGGAAGCGATTGATTTGAGGATCAAAAACTTGGATGTATATGGCGACTCAGCCCTGGTTATCAATCAGATAAAGGGAGATTAGAACACATACCAATCAGGACTAATTCCTTACAAAGACTATGCAAGAAGGTTGTTACCCTTCTTCAACAGAATCGAGTTTCATCACATCCCTCGTGATGAGAATCACATGGATGATGCATTAGCCACTCTCTCTTCTATGATTAGTGTAGGTAAATGGAACGACCTACCTAAGATCGACATAATGCGCCTTGAAAGGCCCGCTTACATCTTCACGATTGAAGCAGTCATAGATGACAAACCTTGGTATCACGATATCAAATGCTTCCTTCAGAAACAGGAGTAGCCACCTGGGGTATTAAGAAAGGACCGAAAGACCCTCAGAAGGCTGGCAAGCAGTTTCTTCTTGAGCAGTGATACACTCTATAAGAGAAACTTCGACATGGTCTTGCTCCGATGCGTCGACAGACCAGAAGCAGACATGCTGATGAAAGAAATTCACGAAGGGTCCTTTGGCACTCATGCCAACGGACACACAATGGCGAGAAAAATTCTGAAAGCAGGGTACTATTGGTTGACAATGGAATCCGACTGCTACAAGTACATGAGGAGGTGTCACAAGTGTCAGTTATACTCCGACAAAATTCATGTACCGCCAACGCATCTCAAGGTTCTTTCTTCCCCATGGCCTTTTTCCATATGGGGAATCGATATGATCGGCATGATCGAACCTAAAGCTTTGAATGGACATCGGTTCATCCTGGTAGCCATTGAATATTTCACCAAGTGGGTTGAAGCAGCGTCATACGCTAATGTAACCCGACAAGTGGTAGTCCGATTTATCAAAAACAATATCATCTACTGTTATGGTGTTCTGAGCCAGATCATTACTGATAATGGATCTAACTTGAACAATAAGATGATGAAAGAGTTATGCGCAGAATTCAAGATCGAACACCATAACTCATCTCCCTACCGACCCAAGATGAACGGAGCGGTAGAAGCGGCTAACAAGAACATCAAGAAGATTGTTCAAAAGATGGTTGTAACCTACAAAGATTGGCACGAGATATGGCATGGAGGCAGTGGTCCCCGTAGAAGTAGAGATCCCATTAATCCGGGTATTGATGGAAGCTAAGCTTACAGAAGTTGAATGGTGTCAAAGTCGACATGACGTACTGAATCTGATCGAAGAAAAATGAATCACGAAACTATGTCACGGTTAGTTGTATCAATAGAGAATAAAGAGGGCGTTTGACAAAAAGGTCCGACCTCGCGTATTCAAGAAAGGAGAGCTTGTGCTAAAAAAGATACAATCATTTCTCACTGATTCTCGGGGCAAATGGATTCCAAACTATGACGGCCCCTATGTGGTCAAGAAAGCTTTCTCAGGTGGCACCTTGAGACTTGCAACCATGGACGGAGAGGAATTTTCTTACCCCACGAATATTGATGTAGTCAAGAAATACTTCGCCTAAAAAAAACGTCTCGGTGGATTGAAAACTCGAAAGGGCGGTCCAGGCAAAAGTTAGAGACAAAAATAAAAAAAAATCCCGGTGGATTGGAAACCTCAAAGTACAATCTAGGCAAAAATTAGGAATAATGGAAAGTAACTATGTTCGACAAAGAGGCAAGTCCCTCAGCAGCGGTTCCACCATCCATCGAAAGAAAACTCCAATCAAGGTCATCTTCGACAGAAGCTCAGGATGTCTCGAATTCAAAGTTGGTAGAAGGATAGTGGTCGTTATGTTTCAACGTAGCCCTCTTCCCTGTAAATTACCATTTTCTAACTTTGTAAATACTCTATGGAATCACGCGTTTGGCTGATTTCCATCCTATCAATAAAATTTGAGCCCTTGTGCTTTTGTTTGCAATTCTTATTTGTTTTAGCTTTATAGAACGACATTTTAACATGATTAACGATTCTTGAAACGAAACAAAAATGAATTTACTTGTTAAAATTTTTTCTGCTTTTAAAATAAAGATGGTAATTTCTTTTGACTATTGAACATCAAAAGAACATCAACCGCTTCTCCAGAAGTAAGCGAACTTCAAAGTACAAAATCAAAGTACTCTTTCTAACCCAGTACGCCTGAATGAAGGGATCAACTGTGTCAGAAACCTTGTTTCGTCTGACATGCCTCAGCCGAGTTCTCATCTCCTAAGCCCGACCAACATAGTTCCCTGCGAGGACTACTTCTCCTAAGCAAGGTAGAATTGCTACTTTTGGACCAATGGTATTTCTTCGCTCCGCGATGGACGAGTATCTAGTTGTGTTCATCCATTAGTTTGTATGTCGCGTCAGTTTTGTCAGCATATACATACATACATCATGCATTATTGATTTGCATACACATTTCATATTGCATCACTATCACTCCAGTAGGTCTTGTCCCCTAGTGATAACAACCCTCTTAATCGAGTTGTCAGTTCTTTCCTCGTCAGGAAATGTTGCGTCTGGACAATCTCTCTCCTCCAGTTTATTTCTGGATCAAAATTGGCCCTTGACCACTTTGATAACTTGAACCTCTGAAAAACCAGAGAACCTTCAGTCAACATCACTCTTCGCCAGTGAAGATGATATCCTTGCTTTCCCGGATTAGGGAAAATCCTGAGAGAAAGCCTCCTAATCAGAGATTCGGTGGTACAACAGCTTCTCCGAAAAACCACTGATGAAAAGGTCATCGGCACCTCAAATTGGATCTCATCATATGGCATTTCTCCGGGAAGATCCTGAGAAAAGTATGATGTAAGACCCCAAACGAAGGCAGTCTTTCAGGAGACTCGTTTTCCCCAGTAGAAATAAATGGCGTCTCCAACAGAGAAGTTTGTGCACCTTTACAACTCAGACGACTGGATTCCCCAGAAAGTCTAACGTCAACTATTTCTATCAAATGGCATCTCTCCAGGAAAATTCGGCGAGAAGTTTGAGGAAAACCGCTATGCATAGCGTCCCTTGTCAATAATGTTTATTGATAAAAGAAACTGAGACCAGTTCCTTGGTAGGAAACCAAGAGCGAGGGGAAGTTTATATCAGAAACTTAGACCAGTTCCTTGGTAGGAAACCAAGAGTGAGGGGAAGTTTATTTCAAAAACTGAGACCAGTTCCTTGGTAGGAAACCAAGAACGAAGGGAAGTTTATTTCAGCAACTTAGACCAGTTCCTTGGTAAGAAACCAGGATCGAGGGGAAGTTTACCTTTTCTAAGCGTCATTGCTTAGCAAAAGAAGATGAATGCGATTTACCATTCATAACCACCATCAAAATTTTGGGTATTCCGATATTTAATCCTCTTGCACCCCGAATGCCCGAATACCTTCGTCATTCACACCTTCGTGTCCAAGAAGATTAAATAGGGGCATCTGTCATACCCTAAATTTTTACCACTAAGATTTCCCATCATTATCCAAATCATCATCACAATATGGGTGTGTCATTATGCTTCATCAGTCTCCCCAAAGATGGGTGAGCATTCACTACTATCAAAATTAGGGTTTCAAGCCCTCTCAGAGTTCTTAGACAAAGGATCAATCAAGAAATGACATGATATTCAACTTGTCTAGCCTCTCAAACATCCACAATGGATCAAGAGGACTCCCACATCAAGGATTAAGCACAAGGTTGCTCCCTTCTAGGTGGATCAAGCTTCAAGATCGCCAGTGTCACCAAATTAGGGTTTTGGTCGACCAGGGCCTCCGGACGGAAATTTTCCTCTGGGCATGGGCCAATGCTTCAAAGCATATCCTAATATACTCCATGGAACCTCAAGAACCCAATCATCAAGTCAATTTGACCTCAGGGGATGCATTCATCAAAAATCAGGAATTAGGGTATCTAAAATACCATATTGATCCATTTGGAACAATGGATTGATCCAAGAAGCTTGAGCAACAAGTTTCAATTTCATCTGAACCACAGTTAGGGTTTCGCGGAAAAAGTCAACTGTAACTTTGACTTTTGACCAGGACATGCTCCCAACCCCTAAGACATGATTCAATACACTCTATACCACCCATGGAACATGTCCATAAAGTTTGATTTAGGTCAAGGACATGATTTCCTGAAGAATTACACAATTTGGAATTCATCTGACAAAAAGTCAACTGTGCACAAAAGTCAACTTTAACTTTTTGAGATTTTTCACAAAAATGGATTTTTAACCCTAAAATGATGTTAATGTATGATTTGAATCATCATTCATCAAGAAAAATCAAAGAAAATGGGCTAACTTGTAAAACGGGTAACCATAAAAACTTAGAAAAATTTTCTAAGTTATGAAAAAAAGTGACAAAGGTACCAACTTTGGAGGATCATAACTCCTAAACCATAAAGCCATTTTTTCCCATCCAAACCTTGATTTGTAGATCTCATTGCCCTCTACAAAAGCTTCATACTGACCTATGTCCAAATTCCTCATGGATTTTGAGTTATGGAGTGATCAAAATCAAGAAAAGTCACTTTGTTCCAACACTTGGTGAAAATTTCATTAAGTCAGATTTTGCCTTACTTTTTTTTCCAAATGTAGGGACATTTTTCACTTGGATCCAAAAAGTACCAAAACCAAATATGATCAAACAGTTGTTGTACCATATAAGAGCTTTCCAAAATGGCCAAGAACATCACCAAATTCAACTTGAGCCATGAGATATGACATTGGCAAGTTACCTTGCTGAAATCTGCCAAGGCAAGGCAGAATTTTACACTTTTGCTCGATTTGCCAAAATCAGCCAATTCCAAGCCTTGTCATCACTTTGGACACATCTGAGGATTGAATCTAAAGGGGACAATCACTGAGCCAAGCCTCCAAAGTCCTTGGAACAAGAAATAACATGCTAAACCTAGAATTGGCCAAAATAGGGACAAGACTCCAATTTTGGATTGGAGCATTCAATGGAAGCACAAAGGTGGCATGGACTGAGCTATTAGTAACTGAATTCAGTCAAGACTTATCCAAGACCAAGGGGACCAGCAGCCTGTGCCCTAACCTCTAGTCAATGGCTAGAGGAGACTTGGATTTTCATTTGCCAACATTCGCCAACCCTACTCAGCAGTTGCCATTCACTATTACTTGCAAAACAAACTTGCTCTACTATAAATAGAGCTCAATTGTGATTAGTTTAAGTACACCAAAGGCCTACAACACTTGCCTTTCTCAAAATCCACTTCTCACTCTCAAAAATGCCTTTCTTAGCAAGTCACTATCGGGTTTTTCATTAGAGAGAAATTCCACTCAAACCAATCACACACACACACCTCTCATATACATCACATGTGAGCTGATCAAACACTTAAACAACATCTGGAACACTGATTTCTCAGAATCACCAGTCAATTGCTCAAGGTTTTAACCAAGTTGCAGTTGAGATGCCATGAAGTGATCCAGCCAATTTCAGTCAAGTCCAAGCATTCAAACACACTCCATAGGGTGTAGGGAAGCTGTTCAGATCATCACAATTCATCTGTAACACTTCCAACTCAGAAATTAATTTGCTCTTGCTGTCACGACCTAGAGGTAAGCCTAAACTTGGTCATCTCTCAATCTATGCATATTTCCTCGCACAATACTTTTGCCAAATGTTCATAATCATGCATGGAATGTTTCCCCTCAAGTAATTGCTTTGTTTGAATCATGTATCAAAAATCCCAGCCTTCATGCAAAATTTAGGGTTCTTGAGGATTTATCGTGATTTCTTGTTTTATGCTTAATTTAAATGAAATTAATTGTCATAAACATGATCGTGAGGTGAAAACGAGCAGATTGATATCTGGATTGCATGATATAATCAAGTATTCAGTGAGATTGGATAGAAAATGCAAATCTGGGCAAAGCCGAAAAATGCGCGTGTTCTTCAGCTGTTCTTGGTGCCATTTCTCTCAAATTCAAATATTTGAATTTTGTGATTTTATTTAATTGATTCAAAAATTAATTTCTCTATGAGTTTTAATGATTTTGAGTTGATTCTTTTTTTAATAATTCACAAAATGTTAAAATATTTTATTTTACAAAAAATCCCAAAAATATTATTTATTTCATATAATTGATATTTTTGCAAAGAATTAATGTTTTAATTGTTTTTTACATTTAAAATATTTTTTTCCTTCTTGATTTTTCAGATTTTATTGACTTATAATCATTTTTAGGGCAAAACTTGATTTATGAAGCATTAATCCAAGATCACAATTTGTTTTCCGCATGTTAAACAATTTTGATCATTTTAATTGAATATTTTATTCAATTAAAACACATTTTGAAAACAAATTAGGGTTTTTGATTAATTCAACCCTCATAAATCATTTTCAAAACACTTTTGGGCCTCTAATAGAGTGTAAGACCCAACACTTTGTAAATACAACCTATTTTTGGGCCTCACTTATGGTATAAGTCCCGTTGTATTTCAAAAAAGTTCGACGCGATCATCATCCGTTGAAAAACAAACCTTGGGCCTACCCTCGAGTAGTAAGACCCATTTCTTTTCTTTAAAACTCTCTGGGCCTCTAATAGAGTGTAAGACCCAACCCCCTTGTACATAAAACCCTTTGGGCCTCACTTATTGTATAAGTCCCTCTGTACAAGTGAACGGCGCGATCGTCGCCTTTAAAAAAATCAATTGGGCCTCTCCTCGAGCTATAAGATCCATTCAAAAATTTTGGGCCTCTAATAGAGTGTAAGACCCAATCCCCTTTTAACCAAAACAACTTTGGGCATTAGATATTGTATAAGCCCCTTCGCGTTAAAAGGACTTCTCGGCGCGATCACCATTTTAAACGAAAATCATCTGGGCCTATAAGCCCCACTCTTTTTATTTTAGGCCTCTTGAGAGAGTGTAAGACCCATCCCTTTGTACAACAAACAATTTTTGGGCCTCAGTCACTTGTATAAGTCCCTCTGTACAAATTCAACAGTGCGCTCACTGATAAAACCCTGGGCCTCTCCTTGAGCTGTAAGCCCCAAATCTTTCTTTTTCAAAGCACTTTCTCCTTTGATTTTGAAATATACTGTTGTTTTCAATCTTTCTTTGTTGAACAACTAACTAAACAACATGGAAGCTCTACAACCGAGTAAGTGTTTATATGCTTTCATTTACCGCTTTCATATACATATAACTGTATTGTGGGGCTGTTTCGCTGTAAGTCTTCTTTCATAAACTCATATCAACTGTGTAATAATAGTATAGATATTTAGAGTTTCCTCGGCAACTACGTCTAGCACTAGGTAAATCCGTTTTGATCACTGTTAAATAGTCAAAACTAGACCCCCATAGGATTACCAGACACAGTCTTCCCTTCTTTTGGGGTTAAACAATATGGAGACATGAAAGGCAACATTCTCGGTGAACCCTTTCATAGACTGTTACTTGTAGAAGTTGTCAAAGAAACTCTATTCCCCAGAGATGATCTTTTCTCCGTGAATGGCATCTCTTGAGTTTCTTCCAAATTCTCGAACTTTCCTGGCTTGATCTATTCTTTGTGAATAACCTGTCTTGAACTTCTCGGAGTTTGGGGACCCACAGGCTTCTTAAAAGCACTTGTCAAGAAACTCTACTCCCCAGAGATGATCTTTTCTCCGTGAATGACATCTCTTGAGTTTCTTCCAAATTCTCGAACTTTCCTGGCTTGATCTATTCGTTGTGAATAGTCTGTCTTGAACTTCTTGGGGTTTGGGGACCCACAGGCTTCCTAAAAGCATCCCCGCCTCCTCTTGGGCATTGTACAAGGACCCATCGGCTTCTTAGAAGTATTTACAGCCTCCTCTTTGGCTTTGTATAGATGATTTCTTCCTCCGAGAATGATAGCCTTGTCTTGGGCTTCATACAAGGACCACTCGGCTTCTTAAAAGTTTCCAGCCTCCTCTTGGGCTTCGTACAAATTGTCCCGATGACCTCTTAAAGGTATAGGAAGAGAAATCAGTCATCTTAATAGAACACTCTTTCCAAGAGTCTACTACTGTTTCTCAAAGCATAATACAAAAGATGAAACTCTAGACTTGGACAGTCTAAAATCCTTGTGTCTCTAAGACATTCTCAAGCACCCTTCAAGAATAGGAAGGAACCCCGTGAACTCGGACAGTCTCAACACCCATTGGATTTCCCATTTCCTTAAAGAAACAGGAAATAACCCCGATCCTTGAAACAAATCTATGAGTACATTACTCATATAAGAACTGATTTTCTCTTTGAACCGACATACTGGACATGTCACTCAACTGAAACAACACCATAGCCTCTCTCTTGGGCTTTATACAACGATTCTCCCCAGCGGAGTAAAACAACCTTTAGCCTCCATCTCGGGCTTCGTACGAGATACAAAAACACTCTCTTGTTGAGTCACACTTTTAGCCTCCGCCTTGGGCTTTGTACAAGAAACAAATCACTCTCTTGTTGAGTATAAAACCCTTAGCCTCCATCTCGGACTTTGTACGAGATACCATAGAGGAATCTCTTATCGAGTCACTTCCCTTTTAGCCTCTATCTCGGGCTTTGTATGAGACAGATCAAAAATACCCTCTTGTTGGGCCATTAGCCTCCTCTTAGGCTTTGTATAAGGAAAAACTTTTAGCCTCCTCTTAGGCTTTGTATAAGAAAACCACTAGTTGATCCAATCAACCTTTTAGCATCAAAGCTGTGCCTCATTCACAGTACACAACCATCAACAACTCCTTCCCCTTCATCTAATCACTGTAAGCGGCAAGCCTCTGGATCATCTACATCCATGCCATTGTCCCTCTTTTAGCATGAGAAATTCCTAAGGAAAGATAGCATTGCTCTACACTGAGTTAAAATCTTCTCCTTCAGGTTAAAAATCCCCTATAAAGGAAATTATGGCATTGCCAGATTCACATATCCCGGTTAAAGTAATTCTCCTTTATAAACAGTTGTGACATACAACCCCCTCTTTAGAGATGACAAATTCTCTCTAAAGACAACACCTTTTAGCTTCACATCTTGGGCTTCGAACAAGATACAAACCACCTTCAGCTTCATATCTTGGGCTTTGAACAAGATACAAACTACCTTTCGCTTCATGTCTTGGGCTTTGAACAAGACACCAAAACACCATTTCCTCCCATAGAATAGGAGGAACTACGATCGCTCTGATTTTCCTGTTTCGGAAAAACGGGAATACGTAGGCATAAGATTGAAAGAAAAATCTTAGCGAGCACTCTAAACAAAAACCCAAAATCCCATACTTTCATACATCTGTCCTAACATCTTAACCTCCCACCAATCGACCGTACACTACTTTTAACAAAATAAACCTAAAAGAGACCCCGAATCTTTGTAGCATCTGTAAACCAACAGTTTTGACTGTTTAACCTCAGTTTGCAAGTAGGGTTAATTTGAGACATCTATTTCCTTTCCTTCATCAGCCTCAATAGGATAAAAAATGAATCGAGCTGTAGATACCAAAGAGCGGTAGTGCTTCGCAACCACGTCCAAAATCGCTCGCTACACTGGGGAAACGATGGCTCTGCTGGGGAAATGACCACCTCTTCAAAGAACCATCACAGTGCTGGCTGAGCATTAGGCTTGCCAATTGTAACACCCCAAAATTTTCCCTCCTTACTTCAGTACTAACTGGCTCATGTTTCACTTCATTTTTGCATTATCATGTGTGCATATCATTGGTTCTTAGCATGGGGTCAAGGTGCCTGAGGCAGTTCAAGAGGAGAAGGTGTTCTTCAAAGGGTCAAGCAAGAGTCCTTATATTGTCCAAGAGGTCTCAAGTGGATCACTTTCTCCTAACCAGTGCAGAAATTAGGGTTTTGAGATTCTTGGATTTATTGCTCCAATGGGCAAGCTTCTTAGGTTTTTATCATCACCAAATGGCATATCTTATCTTTGTTGGAGAGGATACACATCATATTCAGAGGAATTTGGATTTGGAGACTGTGCTATTTCCTCCTAGATTGAGGGTACCAAAATTAGGGTTTGCTATAAAGTCAGTCTATTTCTGATTTTTTGGGCAAGACTTGATTCCATGGTATTCCTTGGGTCCCTAAGTATCTAGGGATGGAAGATTTTTCATCAGTTTGGTTCATGAGAAGTTCAATTGGCCAATGGATTGGGAATCAGGAGAATTGGGGAAAAGTCAACAGTGAGAGGGGAAGTCCACTGTGAAATTTTGAGGTTCTCTTCAAGGGTTTCAAGGTCTCACATCCTCATATGGTCTTCAAGAGTCAATTTTCATACCAATTATCAAGAATCAAGGGTTGGTACAAAAGTTACTAAATATGGAAATGACCTATAATTTGAAAGTTTCCTTTTTGAGCAAGTTCTTACACTACATTCAACTTGACTTTTCATCATCAAAGAAGCTTCAAATGAATTTTCCTAAAACATAAAAGTTGAAGATCTTTTTCTCCCCTTTCCAACAAGTACTAGTTGGTCTCAATATCATTTGTGAAACTCAAGTTATGATCAAAAGAAGGCAAGGTGGTTTTTAGGGTTTCCTTATGGTTCCATTTTCACAACTTTTGCATTTTGGGACATAGTGACCTATAATTGATTCCTTTGTTTCAAGCCACTTTCTAACATCAAAGAACAATCCATAAGAATCATTTTTGACCTTTGAATCAAGTGGATCCATGGTTTATTCATCACTTATTTTCCATTATGCAAAATTGCAAGATCATTGAAAACTCATGAACCAAGACATCTCAAGGCCCAAATCCAATTCAGGTGTGATTAGCAATTGTTAAATAAGTGATCCATCATCAAGGGTTTGGATATACATGCATGGAGGAGGGTGTATTTCACATTATTCAAATTTCCAAAATCACCCAAAACTCATTAAGTGAGGAATTAACAAGGCCCAAGTGATTATCAGTGGATTAACCCTAAGTATTTAAGCCAACTCATGCACTATTGAGGGAGAACACACGTGATTTTGAGGAGAACCAAAGTTTGAACCCTAAAACTTCATTGCTTCGAATCTCACAATCCACAAGAGTTTTTCCAAAACTATTTCCACAGTCTTCATCCTTGGAATCCATAGAGCACGAAGCAACCATCCTTGGAAGCTAACAGCAAGGATACGTAGTGCATAATCTCAGGTCAGTGACTTTTTTCATTATCCTAAAACTCCTTTTTTAAACGTGCATAGTGATCTTTGATATCCACTGATAATTATGGTGTGTTTTGTTTGGAGTTTGGACGTTTAGATTGATTGTATGGTGAGTTTTAAAGTTTTGAACCAAACCTTCTTTCGTTCGTTTTGCTCTATGTGTTGATTATTTGTGAAAAATAATAGTGTATTATTGATCCTCATCAAATTCTGGTCAAGAGGTATGTTTGTTTATGCTTTCTGGGTTTTTTGGGGTTGTAGGTGGCCGGAAGTGGTGATCGGAGCCCTAGCTCCAGCGACTGGTAAGGTTTCCGGCGAGGCTAGGGTTTATGTGAGGAAGACGAAGCCTGAGCCGTTGATTGCCTTGATCGTGTGGCCCATATGTTGCCACGCGTTTTAAAAATTGTTTTTATGTTATTGGCTATGTGTGTGCTATCCCATGGTAAGTATTGTGTTCCTCAAATCCAAACCATCCATCATGTTAAATGTTGACTAATCTTGGACGTTGGTTTGATCCTTTGGCTTATAAGGTGCCAGCACATTAATGATTCCATGTGCCTCTCACGTGTGACCTTTTTTATTTCTGATAAATTAGTGTGCGCGTGTGTACGTGTTTATGGTGTGTTTTTGATCTGGAGCGTTCATCATGAATACGTGGTGGTTTTGTTGACTAGAGATGGCGCGTTGGATTGATCCTATGGTGGATGCTGAGTCAAATCAGTTGACTGAGTCCATGTGTTCTCCTTTTTTTATTTTATTTTTGCTGATGGATTTAAGTTTTGGGCTTTCTATTTACGCCCCCTCCTTTAAGCCCATGTCAATTTTCAACGTGAGTTATTGCTGCATACACCCCCCCCCCCATGTTTATTTCAATTTATTTATTTTATTTAATTGCATTATTTCATTTTTATTTTTAAAATAGTTTTTTGCATTAAAAAATTACAAGAAAATTCATGAAGCATTTTTAGAGTTTTATAAAATTTTCTCAAATTTTATTTTTTTATTTTTATTTTATTTTTAGCATCTGAAATAATTATTTGTTTATTTTCTTTTGAATTATTCCATACATGCATACTCTAACTTGTCTATTTTATTTCTCATCATCCATAAAAACCTTTTGAGTTCATTATTTTTGCATTGTTTCACCAACATATTGAGTTGCATTAAAATATTTTTCTCTCATTTTTAAAATCATTTCATATTGCATTTTGGTCCCTTTCTTTTGCATGTTAGTTCATATTTCTCATTTGAATTTGCATAATTATTTGAGTGACTTATCTGGGGAATTTTGGCATGAGCTTTTGACATGTTGTTTGTATCTGGTTGAGGTGTGTTAGGTTTTAATTTGATAATTTTAAAATATGTTTTGCTAATTATGTGGTTGCTCTTGGTTTGAGGTCTTCTTGTATGCATATCTTTGACCATGTCTGATTACTTGTTTGAGAAGGCACTTGTGCCATCATTTGGGATTGCTTCCTTGACTTTATAAACCATGTTTGAATTGTTATAGGTCATTTTATTGCCATTATATGTCATTGGTGTGAGGTTGTTTCATACTTTGTGCATATGTCCAATGCTTGATTTACATGCCTCTCTTTGACTTATCTTCTCACCTCATCTTATCTATGCTTACTCATGACTTATGTTTGGTTTATGTATGCCATACCATATCATTCGTTTACATTTCATTTGATGTATGTTTCTGACCTTGAAGCTTTGCATTCATTCATGTCATATGTCATTTATGTTTCATCTTACATACTTGAACATGTTTCCCTTATATGCTTCCTTCTTCTTCTATTGATGTTTGATGCTTGGATATCTGTTTGCATGCTTCCCGTGACACTTGTATAGCATGTTTAGGTCATCCACATTCTGACTTGGATATTATTTGAAGCATTCTTGCATAATCACCTTGCATGTTCACTTCTTCTTCTATTGTTTCTTCTCTGATGACTTTCTTGTGTGTTTTGCCACTTGTCTGGATTTCATTTATTTGATCTTATTTGGTAAACCTTAGGGGTCACCTCTAAGGTGTATATTCTGATTTGGTTGAGTTTCATTTAGCTTGTACTCTTTTCTCTTTGGTGTGATTTGTTTGGGTTTCCTTTGTCTTATAGTAGCTTATGTATGTTTTGTACTAACCATTTATGCAGGGGCTAAGGTAAGTTATTTGAGGGTGTGGATAATTATCCATGTCCACCCTCACTTTTTCTTTATCTTATCTCTTCTTTTATTTAGGCTTAGGTTGTTGTCAAACCTCTCCTTAGGTCCACCTTTGCATGTTAACATTAGGACTAAATTCCATAAGATAGTCTCCCTCCAAACTTCCCCTTAGGGCCATCTTTGCATGATAACATTAGGATAGATTCCCCCCGTAGTGTTTTTGTTTTCTTTTGAGTCCTTCTTCTCATCTCATAACAATTTCTAAGATACTTAATAATGTCAACTTGCCTTGCACACAAGCCTTAAACATAGGAAATGAAGATTGAGGGGTCCCCCTTCTCTCTCCTAGAGTGTTGAGCATACATCCCATTGAGGGCGACCATGCGACGCATTCGTTCCCGTGTCATAGACTTTGGTTCAAGTTGAGTTACGAACTAACTCAAGTCACTTCTATCCTAAAAAATACAAACAAACTTCAAACCTTTTTGTCCTGCGGGATTGTCAAACTAAAGGCTATTTTCAAAAAGGGCACGTTACTTTCCGTCTGAGACGCAAACAGGCATCGACCCTAACTGTTGGACGCGGACTTAACGTTGCTCATAAAAAACACAAAAAGAACTTGGTCCAAACTACGTTGACTCTGAATTCCCCATTGCACAAAGGGGGTACGTAGGCCTAGGACGACGACGTCCTACCGAGTCTGTCTTAGTTTTCCCCTTCCCCGTTTTAGTGCAGCCATTGATGATAGGATAACTCACCCTTAGAATAGACAACAAGCACGGATCCCATCGAGTACGATGGACGCGTGGGGTCCTAACACCTTCCCCTCGTGTAACCGACTCCCGAACCCAGGCTATGGTTGCGATGACCATTCCTTTCCCTCTTCCTCAGGTTTATGCGGTGTTCCCTTTCCCTCTGTTGGGATAAATTTACACGGCTGGCGACTCTATTTTCCATGCCACTTTCGCGTTTGTACCTGGATGAAAATCCTGGGAGCGACAGCTGGCGACTCTGCTGGGGACTCTAGTTCCCTAAGTGGGTCTCTCCTAGCGCTTGCTTGTCTTTGTTCTCTTTGGGTGTTTTTGTTTTTGTCTTGCTTTATTTGTTGTATTTTATTTGTACCATATTTTCTGCATTGCATATTATTATCATCTGCTGCACTGTTTTTCTGTTTGGCGGGTTAGGGTTTCCGAGAGATAAGCCCAATACCCAGGCTTGAGCGTACACGTAGGATTAGCGTGGAAAGTAGTGTGACTTGTGTGGCATTTGGCCAGACATAGTATACATGAAAACTCCACATCCAGACGAGGTTTTCTTTGGTAATGTTCTGTCCTGCGCATTGGTGCAGACGATTGAATGTAACCTGGAAAACTGTCGACTCTGGCGGCCATTCCCAAGGACTCAGTAACGGCACTCTTCCCGAGACGTGATAATGGCAGACCAGAAATGGCAAACCCATTACATATGTCGATCCGAGGACCCAATGCTGGGAACTTGCTATAGGGTTTCCTTTTGGTAAAGAATCGGTGGAAGCACTCCTCGATTGGCGATAGTACTGTACCCCGAGGGATGAATGTACTATTGCTTCTCGACCTCAGTGCCAAAACTGAGGACTTGCCATAGGATATTTTCTTTTGAGGGGAATCAGTTGAGGCCTCCTCGATTGGTGATGATGCCAAACCAGAAATGGTGACCGTATCATCATTTCTCGACCTGAGAGCCCGTGATATTAAGGATCCTCGGCTTTCTAGTACCCATATGTGAGAGGGCAGGGTGTTTACAGGTAACCTTGACCTCCAACATACCCGGTTTTCTGATCAGCAGATTTATCAGTGTGGTACTGTGGTTATTTTGGTATTCTGGGTATTTGGGTAGACCTTTGAGATTATACAGTTGTTCAGTGCAGCAGTTGTCCTATCTGTGTGGCATCCTTGATCCCATGTGTGCATCTGCATCATCATTTTGCATCCTAACATGTTTATTCATTTGCAGGCCTGCATCCTAACTTTGATTCTGGTTTTGAAGACTATTAAGGATGAGTACTGAGAAGAGAAAGAACATCATAGTGTACAAGTTCCCAACACTTATTCTGGATCCTGTTCACAAGATTGTGTCTATGGCAGAACATGGGGTATTGACAGACTTTAGAGGAGAGTATGGAAGAATTCTGAATTTTGCTCCCAACATCACTGAATACGAGTATAGGGCTTTGCACACTCTGGTACAATTCTATGACCTTCACCTGTGTTGTTTTCTATTCACTGATTATCTCTTGGCTCCGACATTGGAGGAATTTGCTCTCATTCTGGATGTTGCCATTAAAGAAGAAGCTCCTTTCTATCCTTCTGAAGAACTTCCTGATTTGGAAAAGGTTTCCGAGGCTTTGCATTTGGATCCATCTTTGTTGAAAAATAACGTTGCCAGTAAGGGAGGGTGTAAAGGCTTTCATGTGAAATTTTTGGTAGAACAGACTGCTGTGTATGCTAAGGCTAGATGTTGGTTAATTTTCAATGCCATCTTGGCTATGTGTATCTATGGAACGACGTTGTTTCCAAATATGAAGGATTTTGTGGACATGCACGCTGTCCGGATATTTACCATGAAGAATTAGGTACCTACTTTGCTTGGAGATCTGTATTATTCAGTGCATTATAAGAACGAGAAGAGGAGGGGAGGACCCCTTTATGTTTGTGCTCCAGTCTTCTACAAATGGTTTGCTGATCGTCTTCCCATATCTGGGGCATTTGTAGATACTCAAGGAACTTTGGAGTGGTCCAAAAGATTGATGGGCTTAAGAGTAGATAATCTAATTTGGGTTAACCGTGACTTGTTGGGCCAAGATATCATGATTAGTTGCGGAGGTCTCCCAAATGTGCCTCTAATAGGAAGGAAAGGGGGAATTAACTACAACCATATTCTTGCTATTAGGCAATTCGGGTATGCCTTGAAAGAGCCACCAAAAGATGAGGAGGTCCATGAATCTCTATACCTGAGTGGGGAAACCAATCCGGAACTGTTAAAAGAAGCTGCAAATACTTGGGAAGATCGTCGTAAGAAGGGGAAGATTTCTTTTGGGAAGAGCAGCAATAGAACCTTTCCTGCGTATGAAGATTGGATTCAGAAAAGGGTAGAGATGAAGCTTTTGCCATTCTCCAAAGAACCACCATCTTACCCCTTGCTGATTGAGCCTCCTACCACAGTTGAAATAGAGAAGTTTAACAAGTTGTGGGCCGAAAAGGAAAAGCTGCGAGAAGAAAACAGTGAGCTACAAAGAGAGATTTATCAGTTGAAACATGAGCGGGGTGAAGCTGTTCATATCGCCAAGTTAAAGACAGAGCTTCTCGCTAAGGCAGAAAAGGAACTAGCTGACAAGGTCACGTCCAGACAAAGGATGAAGCAAGCTCTAGAGGGTATCACTAAGGTTCTCAAGTCTAAGAAGGAGGAATTGGCCAAGGCTTTATTGAAAATTCATAAGTTCAATGCTCACCGAGACACTGCAATGGCTGATAATAAGCGAAAGAAAGACGAGTATCTAGCTCAGATTGATCAATTGAAGTCGAAGCTCAAGAAAAAAGACGCTGAGATCCTATCAGGGGCATTCCAGAGACAAGCAGTCGAGGGTCGACTCAATGAAGCCATAGCCTCCATAGAGGAACTAAAGATCCATGCTGAAGTGAAGAGACCTAGAAGTGAGGGTCCTAGCATGGATGGTGTTTCTGGAGAAGACGCTTGGGAGTTGCATTGCCGATACTTGGAAGGGATCATGCATAGGAGAGACGTTCTCATTCAAGAGCTAATTCAGAGACCGAAGCATCCCGACACCAAAAAGTTGTTCAAGGAAATTCAAGACTGGAGCAAAAAGCATAATGGATGGGGAGGATTGGCACTTGTGGACTTTGATGACATGCCATAGCTTTCTATTTTCTTTTATTGTATTTGGATCACCGCTAGGCTTGTTGGTTGGGATCTATGATTTTTGTGTTCAGACTTATTATTTTGAGTTGTGACCATTGACAATTGGTTATCCTCTGGTTTTTCTTAATACATGAGCAGAAGTTCCGTTCTATCTTGTTGTTAAACTGGAATCAAGGGGTGGATCGCCTTGCAGATTTTTAAACATGTTCATTTGCATTTGCATATCCATAATCATTTTCCATAACAGGTGTTTATCTCTGGTGTTCTTACTTTGTTCTCCTCTGCAGTACAGGATTGCAGATCAGCACATCCACCAGTATTCTACCAAACAAAATTAGAAGAGACTCATGGATCAACTACAGAATGAAATGACTGAGATGCGGACTCGCATGAACCAATTCATGGATTTAATGCAAGGGGTTGCTTAAGGCCAAGAACAGTTAAGGACTCTTGTTCAGCCACTGATTGCGAGAATTGATGAAGAGGGTGTCCTTCATGGGGGAATTCATACTGGTGTCAATGGTAATAATGGTCAGAATGGTCCTCCGGGCGGAGGTATTCCTGCTTCTGGTGTTGTGATCCCTCCTGGCGGGGCTGAAAATGTTGGGGGAGGAGGTATTGGTGTCTGTGCTATTCAGGGCCGTCAGTATGATGATGTTCAAGAGGATGCATTTTCTGTGCCAGGTGGGGATGCTGGTCCCCAGATTGACAATGATCAGAGATTCAGGTTGATTGAGGAACAACTAAGGGGTGTTGTGAATCAGGATTCTGTAGGTATGGATCTAGAGGATTTGGGGCTGGTTCCAGGAGTTGTTATCCCGCACAAATTTCAGACTCCCACTTTTGAGAAGTATAATGGTATGTCTTGCCCAAGGACTCACATCAGGGCATACGCGAGTAAAATGGTTGCGCATACGAAGAATGAGAAGCTGATGATGCATTGCTTTCAGGATAGCGTATCTGGGGCATCCCTGGAGTGGTATATGCAACTAGAAAGGAAAGATGTGCGTAGTTGGAGAGATCTGGCGGGGGCATTTATTAGGCACTACCAATATAACACTGACATGGCTCCTAACAGAACACAGCTGTAAAACTTATCACAGAAGAACAATGAGAGTTTCAAGGAGTACGCCCAGAGGTGGCGTGAATTGGCAGCAAGGGTTCAGCCTCCCATGATGGAACGTGAAATGATAGGTATGTTTATGGCCACCTTGCAGGGTCATTACTATGAAAAGCTGGTACCGTGTATGACTGGAAAGTTTGCTGATCTCATTTTAGTAGGAGAAATGGTGGAGAACGGAATTAAGGCGGGAAAAATATCAAGCTGGAGGAGGTAAGAAGTCTTATGCCAGTGGTTACAAGAAGAAGGAGGGAGATACAAACTCTGTGTTTTCATATCGTGGTAGAGAAGGACCTCGTCAGAACTTCAATCAGCAGGTGGCTTCTGTAACCATCCCAGCAGCACCTCAGCAACCAACAGTGTCTCAACAACAAAATCAGGTTCCTCGCAGACCACAACCTGCGTCTAGACGGGATAGGCATCTTGACACTCTGCCTATGCCCTACTCTCAATTATTTCAGCACTTGTTAAAGCTACAGTTAATTCAGAAGAGAATGTTGGCTCCACCTACCAGTAATCCACCTCCCGGTTATGACGCCAACGCCCACTGTGAATTCCATTCTGGAGCACCCGGACATCATACTGAGAATTATAGAGTTCTTAAGCATCTGGTTCAAGATTTAGTGGATTCCAAAGCCATCAATTTCTCCAATGATACTCCAAATGTGAATCAGAACCCGATGCCGAATCACGGTGGGCCGGGGGTTAATGCTATTATTAAAGACTGTGAAGACTTGAGTTTGATTTCAAATGTGAACGAAGTCCAAACTCCCTTGGGTGCGGTGAAGGAAAGACTGTTGAAGGGAGGGGTATTTCCTGGCTGTGATGAAGGTTGTGTTGGATGCGTGTCGCAGCCAGGCGGTTGTGATTTATTGAAAACAGGTATTCAGAGAATGATCAGTGAAGGGATATTACAGTTTGACAGAGGTTGTAGGAAGAGTAAAGTTACTGATAGAAAGATTGATGTTGCCACAATAATAATTCCATTCAAGACAATAACTATATCAGCGTCGGCGAGACCAGCGCCGGTCACTGTCACTGTCCATGGACCAGTCCCGTATGAGAGTACCAAGGCCATCCCATGGAACTATGGGGCCGAGGTGTTTGTTAATGGTAAGAAGCAGGAATTGGTAGAGACATCAGCTGTGAATACAGGGGTTGAAAATCTTGTTGAAGCAGGGGCTATCACTAGGAGTGGTAGAGTCTTTATTCCATCCGAGAATCAAGTTGGCAGTTCAAGACAAGACAAAGGTAAACAGATGATGGACGAGTCTATACAGAGGCAAGAAGTGAATAATCCTATGACAAAGCTAGTTGGGGATACTTTCTCAGAAGATGTAGAGGAGTTTATGAGGCTGATCAGAAAAAGTGATTACAAAATTATTGATCAACTTCACCAAACTCCATCAAAGATTTCCATTCTATCTTTACTGCTGTGCTCTGAGGCACACCGAAATGCACTGCTGAAGGTTTTAAATATGGCTTATGTACCGCAAGAAATATCTGTCAATCAGTTAGAAGGGGTTGTGGCTCATGTGAATACTGGTAATGGCTTGGGTTTCACCGATTTAGATCTGACTCCAGCTGGGAGGAATCACAACAATGCTCTGCATATTTCAGTGGAATGTCGTGGTTCCTTAATGTCGCATGTGTTAGTTGATACTGGGTCATCTTTGAATGTGTTGCCGAAGAAGGCTTTGATGAAGTTAGATACTCGTGGGTTGATTTGTACACCGAGTGACTTGGTGGTATGTGCTTTTGATGGTTCCAAGAGGTCAGTTTTTGGAGAGTTAGTTCTTCCAATCAAGGTGGGTCCTGAGATTTTCAACACCACCTTCTACATAATGGATATTCAGCCTGCCTATAGTTGTTTGTTGGGTCGCCCTTGGATCCATTGCGCTGGGGCCGTAACATCTACGCTGCACCAGAAGTTGAAGTATATGGTGGATGGCCATGTTGTGACTGTTTGTGGGGAGGAAGAGATCATGGTGAGTCACCTATCGACCTTCAAGTATGTAGAGGTGGATGGTGAAGTACAGGAAACTTTGTGCCAAGCCTTTGAAGCTGTGAAAATTCCCAGAGAACTACCAAAGGTAGCCAGTCAGCCTGAGGTGGTAGCCCAGCCGGAAGTTGTCAAACAACCAGAGATTCCAATGTCCTCTTTCAAAGAGGCACGCGCTATAGTTGAAGCCGGTGGTTCTCAGAAGTGGGGCAGTGTGATTGATGTTCAAAGAAAGCAGGATACCTATGGACTAGGGTACAAGCCACCCCGACAAGCTCAAGAGCCTCCCAAGTATGCTGGTTCGATTCGGATCACAAGTGTTGGGGTTTTCTTTAATCAGGTTAATGCTATTGAGGATGAAGGAGATAGTGACTATGACATGGATGAGTGGATCCGTCCCTGTACCCCTGGTCAGAGTTTAGGCAACTGGTCTTCTGAGAAAGTCATCCAAGTGACTCGCCCGAAGTAATTTACTTTTGTTTTCTGTTATGTTAAATCATACGTTCTGCCCAAGACGTAGTGATATTTATTTGTAGGGCTTGGATGTTTTATTTGCTACTTTTATCATCAATAAAGGACGTTTTTCATTCAAATATTTTGATCCCTGTCTTTCTGTTTTTTACTTTTTTTGCATTAACCCACATCAAAATGGCAATGTGTTTTCTTGTTTGTTGCACTCATAATAAACATAAAACATCCATCATGCATGTTTATTTGTTCAGATTCCACCCATCATGACTTAGCTATGGCTCGATATGACTTCGACAATCCTATCTATCAAGCCGAAGAAGAGATTGATGAAGACTGTGACCTGCCAGAAGAATTAGCCAGGCTGCTGAAACAAGAGGAAAAGGTTATTCTACCTTATCAGGAGGAAGTTAAGAGTGTTAATCTGGGAACCAAGGATGTTAAACGAGAAGTAAGGGTTGGGACTGCCTTGGAAGACACTGTTAAAGGAAGATTGATTAAGTTGCTTCGAGAGTATGTGGATATCTTCGCCTGGTCTTACCAAGACATGCCTGGGCTTGACACTGACATTGTCGCACACCAATTGCCGCTTAAAGAGGGTTGTATTCCAGTCAAGCAGAAACTGAGAAGGACAAAACCAGATATGGCTGTTAAGATCAAGGAAAAGGTTCAGAAACAGTTGGACGCCGAATTTCTTGTTGTGACAAATTATCCTCCGTGGGTTGCTAATATTGTACCTGTACCTAAGAAGGATGGGAAGGTCAGGATGTATGTTGATTACCGAGATTTGAATAGGGCGATCCCGAAGAATAATTTCCCGCTCCCCCACATTGACGTGTTGGTGGACAATACTGCTCAATATTCTATATTTTCCTTCATGGATGGCTTCTCTGGGTATAAGCAAATCAAAATGGCCCCAGAGGACATGGAGAAAACAACGTTCATAACACCGTGGGGAACATTTTGCTACAAGGTGATGCCCTTTGGATTGAAGAATGCCGGGGCAACCTATCAGCGGGCAATGGTGATTCTCTTTCATGATATGATTCACAAGGAGATTGAAGTCTATGTTGATGACATGATTGCGAAGTCACAAACAGAGGAATAACACTTGGTAAACCTCCAGAAGCTGTTTGAAAGGTTGAGGAAGTTTAGACTGAGATTGAATCAAAACAAGTGCACTTTTGGCGTGAGGTCTGGTAAATTGCTGGGATTTATTGTTAATGAAAGAGGTATCGAGGTTGATCCTGCAAAAATAAGAGCCATACAGGAGATGCCTGAGCTAAGAACAGAGAAAGAGGTTCGTGGTTTCTTGGGGAGGTTGAATTATATTGCTAGGTTCATCTCTCATTTGACAGCCATGTGTGAACCAATTTTCAAGTTGTTAAGAAAAGATCAAGAGGTCAGGTGGAATGAAAATTGTCGAGAGGCGTTTGAAAGGATAAAGACGTATTTGCAGGAACCTCCAGTCCTTATGCCACCGGTGTCTGGGAGACCGTTAATTATGTACCTTACGGTTCTTGAGAACTCAATGGGTTGTGTGCTCGGTCAACACGACGAGACAGGTAGAAAGGAGCATGCCATCTACTACCTGAGTAAGAAGTTCACTGATTGCGAATCAAGATAATCTATGTTGGAGAAGACATGTTGTGCACTTGCTTGGGCAGCCAAGCGCCTGAGGCAGTATATGTTAAACCACACAACCTTGTTGATTTCGAAGATGGATCCGATTAAGTACGTGTTTGAGAAGCAAGCACTTTCTGGAAGGATAGCCCGTTGGCAGATGGTTTTGATAGAATACGATATTCAGTATGTTTCTCAGAAGGCCATTAAGGGAAGTGTTCTGTCAGAATATCTTGCTGAATAGCCGGTCGAGGATTATCAGCCGATGAAGTTTGAGTTTCCGGACGAGCATGTTATGTTTCTGAAAATGAAAGATTGTGAAGAGCCTCTGCCTGACGAAGGACCTGAGATTGGGTCTCAGTGGAAGATGATTTTTGATGGGGCTGTCAACTCATATGGTAATGGAATTGGGGCAATCATTACGACCCCGAAGGGTTCTCATATACCTTTCACTACCTAGTTGGCGTTCGTGTGTAGCAACAACGAGGCGGAGTATGAAGCATGCATCATGGGGTTAGAGGAAGCAATTGATTTGAGAATCAAGAACCTCGATGTTTATGGTGATTCCACGTTGGTAGTTAATCAGATTACATGAGAATAGGAGACTCGTCAGGCAAATTTGGTACCTTATAACAACTATGCCAGAACGTTGTTACCTTTCTTTGATAGGGTGGATTTTCATCATGTGCCCCGAGCTGAGAATCAGATGGCTGATGCATTGGCAACATTGGCATCCATGTATAAGGTGAACCGTTGGAATGAAACGCCTTCAATTAGAATCATGCTTTTGGATAGACCAGCTTTCGTGTTTGCAATTGAAGATGTGTCAGATGGCAAACCTTGGTATCATGATATTAAGGTCTTTCTGAAGAGACAGGAGTATCCAGAGGGTGCCTCCACCAAGGATAAGAAGACTCTGAGAAGGTTGGCAGGAAACTTCTTTTTGAACAAGGATGACGTGTTATATAAGAGGAACTTTGATATGGTCTTGCTACGTTGTGTTGATGAACACGAGGTAGGTTTGTTGATGGAGGAAGTTCACGAGGGTTCATTCGGTACTCATTCCAGTGGACACACCATGGCTAGAAAGTTGTTGAGGGCAGGATATTATCGAGTGACTATGGAGTCTGATTGTTTCAAGTACGCCCGAAAGTGCCATAAATGTCAGATTTATGCAGATAAGATGCATGTACCGCCTACGCCTCAAAACGTGTTATCATCTCCTTGGCCTTTTGCAATGTGAGGCATAGATATGATTGGAAAGATTGAGCCCACTGCTTCCAATGGGCATCGTTTCATTTTGGTTGCCATTGACTATTTCACAAAGTGGGTGGAAGCAGCCTCGTACGCCAACGTCACCAAGCAAGTGGTAGCCCGGTTTATAAAGAAGGATATCATCTGTCGTTATGGGGTCCCATAGAGAATCATTACTGATAATGGCTCGAATTTGAACAATAAGATGATGAAGGAACTATGTCAGAGCTTCAAGATCGAGCATCACAATTCTTCTCCATATCGTCCAAAGATGAATGGTGCTGTTGAGGCAGCGAATAAGAATATCAAGAAGATTGTGCAGAAGATGGTGGTAACGTATAAAGACTGGCATGAGATGCTACCGTATGCCCTACATGGTTATCGTACTTCGGTGCGTACGTCAACTGGGGCAACCCCTTTCTCATTGGTATATGGTATGGAAGCAGTTTTACCCTTAGAGGTCGAGATTCCGTCTTTGAGAATTCTGGCAGATGTGAAGCTTGATGAACCTGAATGGGTGCGTTCCAGGTTGGATCAGTTGAACCTTATTGAAGAAAAGAGATTGGCAGCCATCGCACATGGTTGGTTGTATCAGAGTAGGATGAAGCACGCCTTTGACCAGAAAGTGCATCCTCGGAGTTTTCAGACAGGTGAATTGGTTTTGAAGAGGATCCTTCCTCCTCAGACAGATCACAGGGGCAAATGGACTCCAAATTACGAGGGGCCATATGTGGTAAGAAAGGTTTTCTCTGGTGGAGCCTTACTACTTTCAACTATGGAATGCGAAGATTTTACGTCCCCTGTAAACGTAGACGTAGTCAAAAAATACTTCGCATAAAAGAGACCCGCTGGACATAAAAAGAGAGTCCAGGCAAAAAAGGGGCATCCCGGCGATCCATAAAAAGGAAAAGGTTCGGGCAAAAATTAGGGATAAAATGTAAAAAGAAACGTGTAAACCCGCAAAGTTGAAAACCCGAAAGGGCAACTTTGGCAAAAATGGGTATCCCGATGGATTGAAAACCCGAAAAGGGCGATCCAGGCAAAAGTTAGGGATTTGTAAGCGAAAGGCTATGGTCTGCTTTCGATCTGTGAGCACTTTCAATACCTGGAAATTTTGAAAGAAAGGAATCAGTACAATTAGTCTCTTCGAAGATCAAGATATTTGTGGATAAGCAAGACATATGGGTCATAGCTGAGTCGAATCATGGTGGATATCTGTTCCCACATTGCCGACATATGTATTTTCCGTTTGCTTTTGTGCAATTACCTCTTTTTAGGAATTGCTTCCAATTGTAAATGCCAATTTACAGGCCACTTTTCTCAATAAAATTTTCATTTCACTCAGAGAGCTTTCCATTGTTTGTTTTACTTTTACCGTTTTGTTTGCAAAAACGTCCGATATATTTGATAAACATTGCATATAAAACTTCGAGCTTTGCAGGAGCATAACAAAAAGCAGTAGAAATTACTTAGGCGTTAATAGTGATAATCATGTTGTGGCATATTCTATTTGTTGTTATTTGACTTGCAGGGCAACATCATTGTTCTCCCCCAGTAGGGTTGCTCTCCCCAGCATTGAGATTATACCTTTCCTCAGTAGACAGACCTTCCCCAGCAGGAGACTTGGGAAGTATTTTCTCTGGATCAAGACGTTATTTCCCCACAGAATTAGGTTGTTCACTTCCCCATCCAGTCAGGAAGCGTGCTTTCACCGACAATGTCATATTCTAATTCCCCAGCAATGTGGGAGTAAAGTCATTCTCCCCATCAGCAGGCTAAGTTCAGCAGTATCCCCAAGCAGGATGGTATTATGGGTTGGCATCCCCCAGCAGGTCCTAAGCCCATCTGTTATTGGCAATCCTTAGCAACAGACTTCCAGTTCCGTTATTGGCATTCATTCTCAACTTCTCCAGCAGAGGAGGAATCTCAGGTTCGATGTCACCTTCAGTAAAGGACATGTGTAATCCCCGCTAGAGTGTATATGCTTTTGGATTTCATCCCCAGTAGAAGTTGTAGATCTACAGAGTCGGTCAGTGTGATCCTTCTCAGCAGAGTTCCTAGATTCAGAGGATAATTTATTTTTGTCATCCCTGGCTGAATTGGTCTTTTCTCCCCAGCATTTATTTTGCTGGAGGGACCCTTTTTGCATATCATAAGCATTTGCATTGCATCCTCAAATGCGTAGCATTTCTACTTCGTGTGGAGCATTACGGAAAAATTCAAACATAGGCATCCGAAGCATAAGCCAGGTTTGAGTTTTCCTTCGTCGGAAAAAAGACATACTTCAGAGAATATCTTTCGACTTCACTCCACAAGTATTGGGTTTAGTCACCCAAAGCAATATTTGACATTCCCTTGCAGAGTCGTTTGCCAGGAGCGTGATCCATGATTTCATTTTTACCTCTTCGTCTAAGTGGTCCTTAAGTTTATTCCCTCGAGGGTTTTTACCGTCATACACCCGTCCGTGTTCTTTCAGCACCTGTCCGTGTTCTTTCAGCACCCGTCCGTGTTTGAACTTTTGTTTCGATGCCCGTCCGTATTGACTTTTGGCACCTGTCCGTGTTCCTTTCAGCACCCGTCCATGTTTGAACCTTCCTTTCAATGCCCGTCCATATTGACATCTGGCACCCGTCCGTGTTCCTTTCAGCACCCGTCCGTGTTTGAACCTTTCATTTCGATGCCCGTCCGTATTGACTTTTGGCACCAATCCGTGTTTCTTTCAGCACCCATCCGTGTTTGAACCTTTCAATGCCCATCCGTATTGACAACTGGAACCCGTCCGCGTTCCTTTCAGCACCCGTCAGTGTTTGAAGCTTGCAATGCCCATCCGTATTGACATTCGGCACCCCGTCCGTGTTCTTTCAGCACCCGTCCGTGTTTGAACCTTTGATTTCGATACCCGTCTGTATTGACCTTTGGATGACACCCGTCCGTGTTGCCTTCCATTCCCCAGCGAGATCCATCCTCAGTAAATTTACCTTTATGCACCCATCCGTGTATCTTTTCGATACCCGTCCGTATTGAACCTTTTTACACCCGTCCGTGTATCTTTTTGGTACCCTGTTCGTATCTGATATCTTTGACTCCTTGACACCCATCCGTGTTTATCCCCAGCGTAGTTAACACTCGTTTGTGTTTATTTCATGACATTCCAATACATTGTTCGTATTGGTTTCCAACACTCGTACGTGTTGTGACGAGTGCAGCATTTATTGCCTGTTCCCCAGTGGAGTCGTCCCTCCTTTGAGGATTGCAAATTTCAGGTTTCTTTTGGTATTCAATCCCCGTGAATCCTTTGAACGCATGACATCCATTGCTATCATACCTTTAGGACCAAGTTGATTGAATAGGGGCAGCTGTAACACCCAAAAATTTGCCCTCCTTACTTCAGTACTAACTGGCTCATGTTTCACTTCATTTTTGCATTATCATGTGTGCATATCATTGGTTCTTAGCATGGGGTCAAGGTGCCTGAGGCAGTTCAAGAGGAGAAGGTGTTCTTCAAACGGTCAAGCAAGAGTCCTTATATTGTCCAAGAGGTCTCAAGTGGATCACTCTCTCCTAACCAGTGCAGAAATTAGGGTTTTGAGATTCTTGGGTTTATTGCTCCAATGGGCAAGCTTCTTGGGTTTTTATCATCACCAAATGACATATCTTATCTTTGTTGGAGAGGATACACATCATATTCAAAGGAATTTGGATTTGGAGACTGTGCTATTTCCTCCTAGACTGAGGGTACCAAAATTAGGGTTTGCTATAAAGTCAGTCTATTTCTGATTTTTTGGGCAAGACTTGATTCCATGGTATTCCTTGGGTCCCTAAGTATCTAGGGATGGAAGATTGTTCATCATTTTGGTTCATGAGAAGTTCAATTGGCCAATGGATTGAGAATCAGGAGAATTGGGGAAATGTCAACAGTGAGAGGGGAAGTCAACTGTGAAATTTTGAGGTTCTCTTCAAGGGTTTCAAGGTCTCACATCCTCATATGGTCTTCAAAAGTCAAGTTTCATACCATTTATCAAGAATCAAGGGTTGGTACAAAAGTTACTAAATATGGAAATGACCTATAATTTGAAAGTTTCCTTTTTGGGCAAGTTCTTACACTACATTCAACTTGACTTTTCATCATCAAAGAAGCTTCAAATGAATTTTCCTCAAACATGAAAGTTGAAGATATTTTTCTCCCCTTTCCTAAAATTACTAGTTGGTCTCCATATCATTTGTGAAACTCAAGTTACGATCAAAAGAAGGCAAGGTGGTTTTTAGGGTTTCCTTATGGTTCCATTTTCACAACTTTTACATTTTGGGACATAGTGACCTATAATTGATTCCTTTGTTTCAAGCCACATTCTAACATCAAAGAACAATCCATAAGAATCATTTTTGGCCTTTGAATCAAGTGGATCCATGGTTTATTCATCACTTATTTTCCATTATGCAAAGTTGCAAGATCATTGAAAACTCATGAACCAAGACATCTCAAGGCCCAAATCCAATTCAGGTGTGATTAGCAATTGTTAAATAAGTGATCCATCATCAAGGGTTTGGATATATATGCATGGAGGAGGGTGTATTTCACATTATTCAAATTTTCAAAATCACCCAAAACTCATTAAGTGAGGAATTAACAAGGCCCAAGTGATTATCAGTGGATTAACCCTAAGTATTTAAGCCAACTCATGCACTATTGAGGGAGAACACACGTGATTTTGAGGAGAACCAAAGTTTGAACCCTAAAACTTCATTGCTTCGAATCTCACAATCCACAAGGGTTTTTCCAAAACTATTTCCACAGTCTTCATCCTTGGAATCCATAGAGCACGAAGCAACCATCCTTGGAAGCTAACAGCAAGGATACGTAGTGCATAATCTCAGGTCAGTGACTTTTTTCATGATCCTAAAACTCCTTTTTTAAATGTGCATAATGATCTTTGATATCCACTGATAATTCTGGTGTGTTTTGTTTGGAGTTTGGACGTTTAGATTGATTGTATGGTGAGTTTTAAAGTTTTGAACCAAACCTTCTTTCGTTTGTTTTGCTCTATGTGTTGATTGTTTGTGAAAAATAATAGCGTATTATTGATCCTCATCAAATTCTGGCCAAGAGGGTATGTTTGTTTGTGCTTTCTGGGTTTTTTGGGGTTGCAGGTGGCCCGTAGTGGTGACCGGAGCCCTAGCTCCCGTGACTGGTAAGGTTTCCGGCGAGGCTAGGGTTTATGTGAGGAAGACGAAGCCTGAGCCGTTTATTGCCTTGATCGTGAGGCCCATATATTGCCACGAGTTTTAAAATTTGTTTTTATGTTATTGGCTATGTGTGTGCTATCCCATGGTAAGTATTGTGTTCCTCAAATCCAAACCATCCATCATGTTAAATGTTGACTAATCTTGGACGTTGGTTTGATCCTTTGGCTTATAAGGTGCCAGCACATTAATGATTCCATGTGCCTCTCACGTGTGACCTTTTTTATTTCTGATAATTTAGTGTGCGCGTGTGTACGTGTTTATGGTGTGTTTTTGATCTGGAGCGTTCATCATGGATACGTGGTGGTTTTGTTGACTAGAGATGGCGCGTTGGATTGATCCTATGGTGGATGCTGAGTCAAATCAGTTGCCTGAGTCCATGTGTTCTCCTTTTTTTATTTTATTTTTGCTGATGGATTTAAGTTTTGGGCTTTCTATTTACTCCCCCTCCTTTAAGCCCATGTCAATTTTCAACGTGAGTTATTGCTGCATACACCCCCCATGTTTATTTCAATTTATTTATTTTATTTAATTGTTTCATTTTTATTTTTAAAATAGTTTTTTGCATTAAAAAATTACAAGAAAATTCATGAAGCATTTTTAGAGTTTTATAAAATTTTCTCAAATTTTATTTTTTTATTTTTATTTTATTTTTAGCATCTGAAATAATTATTTGTTTATTTTCTTTTGAATTATTCCATACATGCATACTCTAACTTGTCTATTTTATTTCTCATCATCCATAAAACCTTTTGAGTTTATTCTTTTTGTATTGTTTCACCAACACATTGAATTGAATTAAAATATTTTTCTCTCATTTTTAAAATCATTTCATATTGCATTTTGGTCCTTTCTTTTGCATGTTAGTTCATATTTCTCATTTGAATTTGCATAATTATTTGAGTGACCTATCTGGGGAATTTTAGCATGACCTTTTGACATGTTGTTTGTATCTGGTTAAGGTGTGTTAGGTTTTAATTTGATAATTTTAAAAGATGTTTTTCTAATTATGTGGTTGCTCTTGGTTTGAGGTCTTCTTGTATGCATATCTTTGACCATGTCTGATTACTTGTTTGAGAAGGCACTTGTGCCATCATTTGGGATTGCTTCCTTGACTTCATAAACCATGTTTGAATTGTTATAGGTCATTTTATTGCCATTATATGTCATTGGTGTGAGGTTGTTGCATACTTTGTGCATATGTCCAATGCTTGATTTACATGCCTCTCTTTGACTTATCTTCTCACCTCATCTTATCTATGCTTACTCATGACTTATGTTTGGTTTATGTATGCCATGCCATATCATTAATTTATATTTCATTTGATGTATTTTTCTGACCTTGAAGCTTTGCATTCATTCATGTCATATGTCATTCATGTTTCATCTTACATACTTGAACATGTTTCCCTTATATGCTTCCTTCTTCTTCTATTGATGTTTGATGCTTGGATATCTGTTCGCATGCTTCCTGTGACACTTGTATAGCATGTTTAGGCACATGTTTAGGTCATCCACATTCTGACTTGGATATTATTTGAAGCATTCTTGCATAATCACCTTGCATGTTCACTCATTCTTCTGTTGTTTCTTCTCTGATGACTTTCTTGTGTGTTTTGCCACTTGTCTGCATTTCATTTGTTTAATCTTGTTTGGTAAAACTTAGGGGTCACCTCTAAGGTGTATATTCTGATTTGGTTGAGTTTCATTTAGCTTGTACTCTTTTCTCTTTGGTGTGATTTGTTTGGGTTTCCTTTGTCTTATAGTAGCTTATGTCTGTTTTGTACTAACCTTTTATGCAGGGGCTGAGGTAAGTTATTTGAAGGTGCGGATAATTATCCATGTCCACCCTCACTTTTTCTTTCTCTTATCTCTTCTTTTCTTTAGACTTAGGTTGTTGTCAAACCTCCCCTTAGGGCCACCTTTGCATGTTAACATTAGGACTAAATTCCATAAGATAGTCTCCCTCCAAACTTCCCCTTAGGACCATCTTTGCATGATAACATTAGGATAGATTCCCCCCGTAGTGTTTTTCTTTTCTTTTGAGTCCTTCTTCTCATCTCATAACAATTTCTAAGATACTTAATAATGTCAACTTGCCTTGCACACTAGCCTTAAACATAGGAAATGAAGATTGAGGGGTCCCCCTTCTCTCTTCTAGAGTGTTGAGCATACGTCCCATTGGGGGCGACCATGCGACGCATTCGTTCCCGTGTCATAGACTTTGGTTCAAGTTGAGTTACGAACTAACTCAAGTCACTTTTGTCCTAAAAAATACAAACAAACTTCAAACCTTTTTGTCCTGCGGGATTGTCAAACTAAAGGCTATTTTCAAAAAGGGCACGTTACTTTCTGTCTGAGACGCAAACAGGCATCGACCCTAACTGCCGGACGCGGACTTAACGTCGCTCATAAAAAACACAAAAAGAACTTGGTCTGAACTACGTTGACTCTGAATTCCCCATTGCACAAAGGGGGTACGTAGGCCTAGGACGACGACGTCCTACCGAGTCTGTCTTAGTTTTCCCCTTCCCCATTTTAGTGCAGCCATAAATGATAGGATAACTCACCCTTAGAATAGACAACAAGCGTGGATCCCATCGAGTACGATGGAAGCGTGGGGTGCTAACACCTTGCCCTCGCGTAACCGACTCCCGAACCCAGGTTATGGTTGCGATGACCATTCCTTTCCCTCTTCCTCAGGTTTATGCGGTGTTCCCTTTCCCTCTCTTGGGATAAATTTACAAGGCTGGCGACTCTGTTTTCCGCGCCACTTTCGCGTTTGTACCTGGATGAAAATCCTGGGAGGGACACCAATGGATATTATTGATTATCCCGTAGGAGTTACCAGCGAAATATGCAATGCATAATGCTTTCTCCATTGATTTAGCTTTTTATTATTTTCAATGCTTTATAGTATTATGTGATCACAAATAATCGTTTATTTTGCAAACAAAATACTGGAAAGAAAAACCATTGAGAAATCAAGTAGTGCGTTTTTATTGAATGTGAAAAATATGTACATAAGATGTGTACAAGGATGCAAAATACTTGATGAGGAAATTTGCAATAAAATTGAAAAACAATAATAAATGGCAAAGGGAAATTATGTTTTGCATTGATTACAACATTGGCTACCATCCACTGTAAGTCTAGGTTCCAACGCTTTACATCAGTTGACGATGATTTAATTGCTCTGTTACCGTCTGAAATCCAGCTATGACGAAGAAAGGCTCCACGGTCCACAGTCAAATGCCTTTATCCCTAATTTTTGCCTGGACATATTTTGCATATATATTTTTTCGTCCACCGGGATACCCATTTTTGCCTAAGTCGCCCTTTCGGGTTTTCAACTTAGCGGGCTATTATTATTATTATTTTTTTCATTGTCCCTAACTTTTGCATGGACATTTCTTTTTTTTGGTCCATCAGGACGCCCATTTTTGCCTAGATTGTCCTTGCGGATGTCAATCTAGCGGGATCTTTATCCTTTTTTTCAAGCATAATATTTTTTGACTGCATCGGAGTTCACGGGCGATGGCAACTCCTCCCCATCCATGGTGGTGAGGATCAGTGCTCCGCCTGAGAAGGCCTTCTTGACAACAAAGGGTCCTTCGTAATTGGAAGACCACTTGCCTCGTGGATCCGAGTGAACAGGTGAATACCTCTTGAGCATGAGTTCACCTTCTTGGAACGCTCGATGGAGAACTTTCTTGTCAAAGGCTCGCTTAAGGCGTATCTGATACAATTGACCATGACAAACGGCTGTAAGGCGCTTTTCTTCGATGAGATTCAGCTGGTCGTATCTGGATTGGACCCATTAGGCTTCATCAAGATCTGCTTCCATGATGACTCTGAGCGAAGGAATCTCGACTTCAATGGGTAAAACAACCTCCATACCATACACAAGCGAATACGGAGTTGCTCCAGTGGAAGTACGAACTGAAGTTTTGTAGCCATGTAATGCAAAGGGAAGCATTTCATGCCAATCCTTATAAGTTTTGACCATTTTCTGGACAATCCTCTTGATGTTTTTGTTTGCTGCTTCAACGGCACCATTCATCTTGGGCCGATATGGTGAAGAGTTGTGGTGCTCGATCTTGAATTCTTGACACAACTCTATCATCATCTTGTTGTTTAGGTTGCTTGCATTGTCAGTGATAATGCTGCTAGGAATACCATAACGACAAATTACCTCTTTCTTGATAAATCTGGCAACCACTTGGCATGTAACATTTTAAGAAGTAGCTTCAACCCACTTAGTGAAGTAGTCAATAGCAACTAGAATGAATCGGTGACCGTTAGAGGCCTTCGGTTCGATCATCCCAATCATATCAATGCCCCACATAGAGAATGGCCAAGGCAAAGTCAACACATTTAGTGGAGTAGGAGGCACATGGATCTTGTCACCATAGATTTGGCACTTGTGACATCTTTTGGAAAAGTTGAAACAATCTACCTCCATTATTGTCAAGTAATACCCAGCTCGAAGTATCTTCTTAGCCATAGCAGGACCTTTAGCATGTACACCCTTGCAGCCCTCATGTATGGACCTTATGATCGTGTTTGCTTCATGTATATCCATGCATCTGAGCAACACGGAATCATAATTCCTCTTGTACAGTATACCACCACTTAAGAAGAATTTGGCGCAGAGCCGTCTAAGAGCCTTCTTGTCAGTGATAGTAATACCCTCGGGATATTCCTATTTTTCCATATATCTCTTGATGTCGTAGAACCAAGGCTTGTCATCAGACTCGTCCTCGATTGCTAAATAGTGTGCTAGTTCGTTCAAATGATCAATGCTGATAGAAGGAGCTTCATTTTTTCACTTGACCTTGAACATGGATGCCAGGGTGGCAAGAGCATCAACTAGTTGATTTTCCTCTTTGGGAATATGATGAAAAGAGATTTCATCAAAGTAGGGAATCAATTTAGCGATGTGCTTTTGGTACGGAACCAACTTAGAATCCCGAGTCACAAAATTCCCTATGACTTGGCCAATAACCAAAGCAGAATCTCCATAGACCTCAAGAATCTTGATTCTCATGTCAATTATCGCTTCAATACCGTAGATACATGCATCGTATTCAGCCATATTGTTGGTGCATGCAAAGCATAATCTGGCAGTGAAGGGAAGATGAAAACTTGTTGGAGAGATGAGGATAACACCAATTCCACGACCTTTAGCATTGGAGGCACAGTCGAACACGAGTGTCCATCGCTCCCCTGGTTTCGGTCCTATGTCAGGGTCTGGAGTCTCATAATCTCTGACAAATAAGACATCCTCATCGGGAAAGTCAAACTTCATTTGTTGATAACCCTCCACAGGTTGATGAGCAAGGTAGTCAGACAAGATGCTCCTTTTTATTGCTTTCTGGGTAACATGTTGGATATCATACTCAGTTAACAACATCTGCCACCGAGCAATCCTTCCAGAGACAACAGGTTTTTCAAATATGTATTTTATCGGATCCATTTTGGATATCAATAAAGTAGTATGGCAAAGCATGTATTGTCTTAGGCGTCGAGCGGCCCAGACCATAGCACAACAAGTTTTTTCCAAGAGTGAGTATGTGGTCTCACAATCAGTGAACTTCTTACTTAGATAGTAAATTGCATGTTCTTTTCTACCAATGTCATCATGTTGACCTAATACACATCCCATTGATTCATCGAGAACGGTGAGATACATGATTAAAAGCCTTCCAGGAACCGGCGGTACTAAGATCGGTGGTTCTTGCAAATATTGTTTTATCTTGTCAAATGCTTCTTGACAATCATTGTTCCATTCGATCGATTGATTTTTTCTTAGTAATTTGAACATCGGTTCACAGGTAGCTGTAGCGAGCGATTTTGGACGCGGTTCTTAAGCGTTGGTTGCTCTCTGCGGTTTGAGATTACTACAGGTCGATTCATTTTTTATCCTATTAAAGCTGATGAAGGAAGGGAAATAGATGTCTCCAATTAACCCTGCTTTGCATACTGAGTTTAAATAGCGGTCTGTTAGGTTACGGATGCGATCAATGTGGGGGGCCTTTGCACTGGTTATTTGTATTTTCGCCAATACTGATTTCTTTCTTTTTATTTTGACAGAATGTTTCTGGCGGGGAACAAGGATTAGGATGTTAGGACTGATTGTTAGGACTGATGTGAGAGTATGGGATTTTGGTTTTTTGTTGATTGTGCTCGCTAAGATTTTTCTTTCAATCTTATGCCTACGTATTCCCGTTTACCGAAACAGGGAAATCAGAGCGTTCGTAGTTCCTCCTATTCTATGGGAGGAAATGGTTGTTTTGGTGTCTTGTTCAAAGCCCAAGATGTGAAGCGAAAGGTAGTTTGTATCTTGTTCAAAGCCCAAGATGTGAAGCTGAAGGGTCTATTTGTATCTTGTTCAAAGCCCAAGACGTGAAGCTGAAAGGGTTTGACTTTAGAGAGAATTTGTCATCTCTAAAGAGGGGGTTGTATGTCACAACTGTTTATAAAGGAGAATTACTTTAACCGGGATATGTGAATCTGGCAATGCCATAATTTCCTTTATAGGGGATTTTTAACCTGAAGGAGAGGATTTTAACTCAGTGTAGAGCAATGCTATCTTTCCTTAGGAATTTCTCATGCTAAAAGAGGGACAATGGCATGGATGTAGATGATCCAGAGGCTTGCCGCTTACAGCGATTAGATGAAGGGGAAGGAGTTGTTGATGTTTGTGTACTGTGAACGAGGCACAGCTTTGATGCTAAAAGGTTGATTAGATCAACCAGGGGTTTTCTTATACAAAGCCTAAGAGGAGGCTAATATATGTCTCGTACAAAGCCCGAGAGAGAGGCTAAAAGGTTTTGACTCAACGAGGGAATCTTTCGGTATCTCGTATAAAGCCCGAGATGGAGGCTGTCATTTGTTTGGCTCAATAAGAACCTTTTTGTATCTCGTACAAAGCCCGAGATGGAGGCGAAAGGGGTGATTGACTCAACGAGGGAGTCTCTTATGTGTCTCGTACAAAGCGCGAGAGAGAGGCTAAACGTTTTCTTCGCTGGGAAGAATCATTGTACAAAGCCCAAGTGGAGGCTAGCTCCACTGGAGAAGGATCATTATACAAAGCCTAAGAGGAGGCTATGGTGACTGTTCAGTTAAGTGACAGGTCCAGTATGCTGATTTTGAAGAGAAAATCAGTTCTTATATGAGCAAAACTGTACTCAAGGATTTGATTCGAGGATCAGGGATATTTCCTTTTCTTTGAGGAAACGGGAAATCCAAAGGGTATTGAGACTGTCCGAGTCTGCGAGTTTCCTTCCTATTCTTGAAGGGTGCTTAGGAATGTCTTTGAGACTCAAGGAGATTAGACTGTCCAAGTCTAGAGTTTCATCTCTTGTACTATGCTTTGAGAAACAGTAGTAGACTCTATGAAAGGAGTGTTCTATGAAGATGACTAAGTTCTGTTCCTATACCTCTAGGAGGTTGTCGGGATAATTTGTACGAAGCCCTAGAGGAGGCTGGAAGCTTTTGAGAAGCCGACGGGTCCTTGTACCAAGCCCAAGAGGAGGCTATCATTCCCAGAGGAAGAGATCATTATACGAAGCCTAATAGGAGGATGTGAATACTTCTAAGAAGCCATAGGGTCCTTGTACTAAGCCTAAGAGGAGGCGGGGTTGCTTTTAGGAAGCCTGTGGGGTCCTTGTACGATGCCCAAGAGGAGGCCGATGCTTTTAAGAAGCCGATGGGTCCCCAAACCCCGAGAAATTCAAGGCAAGCTATTCACAAGGAATAGATCAAGTCAGGAAAGTTCGAGAATTTGGAAGAAACTCAAGAGATGCCATTCACGGAGAAAAGATCATCTCTAGGGAATATAGTTTCTTGACAAGTGCTTTTAAGAAGCCTGTGGGTCCCCAAACCCCGAGAAGTTCAAGACATGCCATTCACCGAGAATAGATTAAGCCAGGAAAGTCCGAGAATTTGGAAGAAACTCAAGAGATGCCATTCACGGAGAAAATATCATCTTTGGGGAATAGAGTTTCTTTGACAACTTCTATGAGTGACAGTCTATGAAAGGGTTCACAGAGAATGCTGCCTTTCATATCTCCATATTGTTTAACCCCAAGAGGAGGGAAGACTGTGTCTGGTAATCCTATGGGGATCTAGTTTAGACTATTTCTAAGAGTGATCAACGAGCTTAATGCTAGACGTAGTTGCCGGGGAAACTCTAAATATCTATACTATTATTACACAGTTGATATGAGTTTATGAAAGAAGACTTACAGTGAACAGCCCCACAATACAGTTATATGTATATGAAAGCGGTAAATGAAAGCAATAACCACTTACTCGGTTGTAGAGCTTCCATGCTGTTTGGTTAGTTGTTCAACAAAGAAAGATTGAAAATAACAGTATATTCAAAATCAAAGGAGAAAGTGCTTTGAAAAAGAAAGATTTGGGGCTTACAGCTCAAGGAGAGGCCCAGGGTTTTATCAGTGAGCGCACTGTTTGAATTTGTACAGAGGGACTTATACAAGTGACTGAGGCCCAAAAAGGTTTTCTGTACAAAGGGGTTGGGTCTTACACTCTAATAGAGGCCCAAGAAAGTTTAAAGAAAAAGAGATGGGTCTTACTACTCGAGGGTAAGCCCAATTGATTTTTCATTTAAAATGGCGATCGCGCCGAGGTTTTCTTTTAACGCGAAGGGACTTATACAATAAGTGAGGCCCAAAATGTTTTGGTTAAAAGGATTGGGTCTTACACTCTATTAGAGGCCCAAGTAAGTTTTAAGAAAAGAAATGGGTCTTACTACTCGAGGGTAGGCCCAGGGTTATTTTGAAAAGGCGACGATCGTGCCGTTTATTTGAAAATGTACAGAGGGACTTATACAACGAATGAGGCCCAAAATGTTTTCTGTACAAGGGTGTTGGGTCTTACACTCTAATAGAGGCCCAAGTGTATTTGAAAATCAATTTTGAAAGTTGAATTAATCAAAAACCCTAATTTTAATCTTTAAAAGTAAATATTTAAAGAAAATCAAACAAAATACAAAATAAATTTGAATAATCCATTTATGATTTTGTTTAAGGTTTGAAAAAAAATGAGGGATAATCACAAGGAATATTTAAACTCATTAGGTTTTGATTTTCAAAGTAAATATTCACTTTTACAATGTTTAAAAACAATTAAAAATGAATTTATTCACAAAAATACTAATTATATTAAATAAATAATATAAATCTAATTTTTTGGTGGAATAAAATATTTCAACATTTTTGTGAATTATTGCAAAAAGAACCAATAAAAAATGATAAAAATTGAAGGAGTTATTAATTTTTCAAATCATTAAAAATAATAATATGAAAAATAACAAAATAAAACAAGTGATAAAAAGAAGTCTGGGGCGAGGGGGATTCGAACCCCAGACCTCTCGCTTGCCAATACACACAAAACCAGCTGATGAACCGCTGGGGTGCAATGCCAATTCAAATATAACATGGCAATGGAAAAATATATATCAAACTTAGTTGGAAAACCTGAAGAATGGCACCATGGCCATCTTCTTCCACGAGCTCGTGCGTGAAGCACCATATCTCACTCATCTCTCAACCATTGGACATCATTCAAACACCAAACTCATGCGTTTTTTTCACAAGGAAGAAGATGACAATACCCAATTTTATTCATTTTCAGTGTATAACAAATTATATCATTGTGGCCGTATGAACCCTAATTTTGCAAAAGCAATCGAGTAGGCATGATTATGAGTGCAATGATCAAATTTTATGAGGGAAAACAATCAGCATATGATGGCAAGCAATTGGCCAAAATATCATGCGAGGAAATATGCATGGATCATGGAGTTTGAGTTTTGAGGCTTACCTTGATGCAAGCTGAAATGGAACTCTGCACAAACTTTGTTCCAGTTGTGAATAAATGATCCCTACAGCTTCAATGGATGTTATGGAATGTGTTACAAGCTTTGGAACACTTTGAAACTCTTTGGATCAAGCTGGAGACCTCCACCTGCATAATTGAGGCATAATGGCTTGGTTGGAGGGTGATTTTGAGCCTGAGGTGTTACAGTCAGTGTTTAAGTGTTTGAACACCTCAAATACATCATATGTGATGTGTTTGAGCAATTGGAATTGATTGCCTAAGGCTGCAACTCAAAACCCGATAGTGGTTACTCAAAAACCAAAAAACTTAAGGTTTAAGGAAGAATGATAGAAAGCAGTGCTGTAACTGGCTTTGGTGTGAGTTGAATGATCCATTGGGACCTCTATTTATAGGTGATCAACTTTTGTTTTGGAGGAATAGTGAATGGCTGCTGGATCAGATCACAGTTGCATGGATTGGCTTGGAGGATTTCTTCTCAAGCAAGGCAAGCTAGCCATTCCCAAGAGCAGGGCTATGCCTTGACCAAAATCACATTCCTCAGATGTTTTTATTGTTGTTTAATCAGAGAATTTGACTGAGTAGGGTAGCTACCTTGACAATGCACTAGTCCACATTAATGCACTTTGAATTCAAGGCAAAATGTGCCAAAGTGGATGAATTTCAAGTTGGAAGATTCCTTGGCTTTTTGACTCAGATTTATCAGTTGGATCAGATGCAATGTGATTGGTTTGAATACATGTGGCATGCTGATCCTCGGTTTTTGGTTCAAAATCGTGTGTGGCAAGCAAACATGCAAACTGATTTTTCCAAAACAGCTTGCAGCAGCATGACTTTGGGCATGGATTTCTTTTGGCTCAAGTTGAATCAATTCATGCTGTTAAGTTCTTTAAATTCTTGGCAACATATGCAACAACATTGATGTTTAAATTTGGACTTGATTCAACTTGCATCTATGTGAAAAGATCTCACAAGTTTTGATGTTTCAACAAAATCTGTCTTGGACCGAATTTTTCTAAGTGTTGGAAAATGGTGTACTTTCATATTTTCAGCCATTTTGGCTCACTCATAGCTCAAAATCCACAATGAATTGGTTAGGTCTAGTTGAAGTTTTTATAGAGGGCAATGAGATCTACAGATCAAGCTTTGGATGGGAAAAATGGCCTTGTGGTTTAGGAGTTATGACCCTCCAAAGTTGGTACCCTAGCCACTTTATTTTTAACTTAGAAAATTTTCTAAGTTTTTATGGTTACCCCTTTTACAAGTTATCCAACTTTTCTTGATTTTTCTTGATGAATGATGATTCAAATCATACATTAACATCATTTTAGGGTTAAAAATCCATTTTGGTGAAAAATCTCAAAAAGTCAAAGTTGACTTTTGTGCACAGTTGACTTTTTATCAGATGAATTCCAAACTGTGCAATTCTTCAGGAAATCATGTCCTTGACCTAAATCAAACTTGATGGACATGTTCTATGGGTGTCATGGGGTATATTGAGGCATGTCCTAGGGTTTGGGAGCATGTCCTGGTCAAAAGTCAAAGTTACAGTTGACTTTTTTCCTTAAAACCCTAATTATGGTGCAGATGAAATTGAGACTTGTTGCTCAAGCTTCTTGGATTAATCCATTGTTCCAAATGGATCAATATAGTTCATTAGAGACCCTCAAACCCTCTCTTAAGGTATTGGCTCATGATTTGTCCCAAAAGTCAACTTAGGGGTGAATTAGGTCAAGAAACCCTAATTCCTGATTTTTGATGAATGCAACCCCTGAGGCAAAATTGACTTGATGATTGGGTCCATGAGGTCCCATGGAGTATATTAGGTTGTGTTTTGGATCTTTGGCTCATGCCCAGAGGAAAATTTCCCTTTGGAGGCCCTGATCGACCAAAACCCTAATTTGGTGATACCGACGATCTTGAGACTTGATCCACCTAGAAGGGAGCAACCTTGTGCTTAATCCTTGAAGTGGGAGTCCTTTTGATCCTAGAGGGCTAGAAACCCTAAATTTGATTGCAGTGGATGCTCACCCCTCTTTGGGGAGACTAATGAGGCAAGATGGTCCCCCCATATGGTGATAATGATTTGTACAATGATGGGAAATCTTAGTGGTCAAAATTTGGGGTATGACAGTAGCCGTCAAGTACGAAATGAATCTTGAAATATAATTAAGTCTGCCCAGAAAGCCACAAACTTCTTTTTCTGTTTTAGGAGGCGGCATGTTCTGAATTGCTCGAACCTTGTCGGGATAAACTTCAATGCCATTCTGACTCACAATAAATCCCAATAATTTACTAGATCGAACTTCGAAAGTGCACTTCGCATGATTCAACCGTAGTCTAAACTTTTGGAGTCTGTCAAAAAGTTTCTTCAAATGGACCAGGTGATCCTCTTCAGTTTTGGACTTGGAAATCATATCGTCCATGTAAACCTCAATCTCTTTATGGACATATCGTGAAAGAGGGTTGTCATGGCACGTTGGTATGTTGCCCCTTCATTCTTCAAACTGAATGGCATGACTTTGTAGCAATATATACCTCATGGTTTGATGAAAGTAGTCTTTTCCATATCAGTTGGGGACATTTTGATCTGATTATATCCTGAGAAACTATTCATGAAAGAAAAGACAGAGAACTGCACCATGTTGTCTACCAAGACATGAATATGAGGCAAAGGAAAATCATCTTTCGGGCTTGCCTTATTGAGATCTCGATAATCCACACACATTCTGACTTTCCCGTCTTTCTTAGGAACAGGGACGATGTTAGCGATCCATTCAGGATATTCGGAAGTGGCCAGGAACCCAGCGTCAAGCTGTTTCTTTACCTCTTCTCTGATTTTAAGTGCCATGTCGGTCTAGTCTTCCCGAGTTTCTGCTTGATAGGAGGACATCCGGGTTTGAGTGGCAAGCGATGTTCAATGATGTTGGTATCCAACCCAGGCATATCTTGATAAGACTAGGCAAAGATATCAACATACTCTTTCAATAACTTGACCAACTCAGAATGTACATGCTTTGCGAGGGACGCACCAACCTTGACTTCTCTTCTGACCTTATCAGTTCCAAGATTGACAACTTCCACTGGCTCTTTGTGTGGCTGAATCTCTTTCTGCTCATGCTCAAGAAGCTTTGCTAGTTCTGTCGGTAATTTACAATCTTCCTCACCATCTTCTTCGGCTTAGTTAATTGGAATCCCAGAATTACAATGGATGTTTGCCATGTTGTTATCAATGCATTTATTTGTTCTACATGTTTATGAATATGTTTAGAATGAGCTATTTTAAAAGGTGAAAATAAAAGAAACTTTTGCCATTTGTTTGTGAAAAAGTAAAATAACGAAAGAAAATAGAGCATGATTTTGAATGAAAAAACTTTTATTTATTGATCACATAATATTACAAAAGTGGGAGGCCCTTTACAAGCTATCCACTCGTCTCGGGCGAGGATGAGGGAATGAGAAAGCAAAATGCATTACATGTTTATTGGGAAAACCACAGGAATTAGAGTAGATGTCCAGTTGTTAAGCTCAAAACCCGGCGGGCACTTGTGCACAAAGCTTGAAACCTAGTTACTAGGACCAACATCATCAATGGCTGCCACGATGTCACCTTTTTGGAAACCCGCGCTATTGAACTTGATCAAGTTGCATTGCTTCTGACCATGTGAGCTAGATTGTCGACCAGGACGATAACCCAATCCAAAACAATTATGCTCTTCAACCACATCAATCACATGCCCCCAGCCAGGCAAGGCACCTCCTTCAGGAGGCAATTCTATTTCATTAAAGCCCAAGTATCTGCTTGCAGTTATGTTAGCTACTACATTGTCGAACTCGACAACGGATATATCATGCATCATGTGGGTAGTGTTCAAAATTTCAATAAGGCTGACCTATGTGCAGGCGAACTCATGAGTATGGACAAGATTGAGATCCTTGAGGGAGTCTGCCCCAACTAATCCATAATTTTAAAGTCACTTTTCTTGATCAGCTTTAGGAACTCTTGATCATCGATTGTCTCCTTGCTCTTTGAAACATCCTCATATGGAATAGTTGGCACTGGTATCGTAGTAGATGCCCCTTTTTTGAACAACAGGGGTTGTAGATGTGTCCTTGAGAAGAACAATAGTTGGAACTTGTACAGGCTTTGTAGTGACCTTCGGAGCGAACACCCGTCCACTACAAGTCATACGCCCAGCGGTGGTAACAATCATAATCTCAGACTCTGCAAACCTTATCTCTTGACCTCCAGAAAACACAGTAGACCCATACCTCCAAATTACCTCCTTATAATTCTAATACAGAAATGGTTTTGCCGGGCAAACCACGATAGGTTGTATTTTCTTTTTAGGGGATTCAGCAAGAACCTTCCTATATATGATGGTGAATGGTTCGATAGTAGCGACTTCTTCAACAGACTTAGATTTGGAAAATTGAACTTCATCTCGATTCATCAAAATTTGGACATAACCTTTCAGCCTTCGACACTGGTTGGGATTATCATCACAAATCTGACACTTACCATGCAGCCCTTTCAACAACCCATGTTCATTCAATCTCTTGATAACCACACTCATCGGGGTCTTGACCTCGTCAATATCCATGATCAATTCAGCCTTTGGATTATCCTCAATCATTTTCACCGTAGGTCCACCGTGATTAGGCAATGGATTACGCTGAATGTTAGGACCTTCCTCAGCAAAAGTCAAAATATTTCGATCAATGAGTTCTTGAACCTTGATTTTGAAATAATACAGTCCTCTATGGCATGTCCTATGTATCCAGAGTGATAAGCACGAGACGCATTTGGATTATGCTTTGGGTTTAATGGAGGAATTACAGGTGCGATCTCTTTGGGAACAATTGCCCCTTGGTGAACCAAGTAAGGGAACAATTCAGTATATGGCACATGAATTCTGTCAAAATTTGGATGCTTGAGATTCCCTTGATTGTTGTTGTTTTTCCGGTTTTAATTCTGCTAATTTTTGTTGTTTTGGTGAGACTATTGTTGACGTTGCGGTTGTTGCTGATTTTGAGCATTTTGAACTGATTGTTGTGGATGATACTGGTACAATGGTTGTTGATATTGTGCAGCAGCAATGTACAGATATGGATAGTATGGCATGGGCGTCATGGGTACTTGATACTGAAGAGAGACTTTAGCTATCACAGCGTTGGCTTCACCTTCCTTTTCTTTGACTGGTTGTTCTAAGATTTTCTGTTAGCCGGCTGTTGGGAAGCAGTTCCAGGAATTTTTCCAGTCTTCGAACTGTTCTCAATCCTTTCACCAATTGTTACAATGTCAGCAAAATTTGATGAAGAATTACCCACCATTTTCTCATAGTAGGATCCTTGCAATGTACCCATAAAGATGTCAACCAACTCGTCGTCAGGAAGGGCAGGTTGTACACGAGATGCCATCTCACGCCATCTTTGCGCATACCCTTTAAATGTTTGGGCTTAGCGCTGAGACTGGTTTTGCAACTGTAATCTGGTAGATGCCAAGTCAAGATTGTATTTGTATTGTTTTAAGAATGCCTCAGACAGATCCCTCCAAGTACGAATTTTATGCGTTCTAAGCCCATGTACCAATCTAATGAAGCACCAGACAAACTATCTTGAAAACAATGAACTAGCAATTGATCTTTATTAATATAGGATGCTATCTTCCTGCAGTACATAGTGATGTGAATACGTGGGCAACTCAAACCTTTATACTTTGGAAGCTCAGGTATCTTGAATTTCTGCGGCAATACAACATTTGGCACCAAACCTAAGTCCTTGGCCTCCATGCCAAAAGCAGAAAACCCTTCAATAGCTCTGATACGGTCTTTCAACAACTTGTAATCAGCAGGTCTACCTTGGTCAGCAGGCCTGACAAGGATCTGAGGATTTGACAGCTGAGATGCGGCCGGAGCGTGCACTTGCGGAGTAGTAAACTAATAAGGATATACCAATCCCTGATTAACCATCTGACCAGCATTCTGACCCATCTGAACACCAAACAGATAATTCTGACTTGGTAATACAGCAGCTGAAGATGCCCCAGGGTAAAGCATTACAGAATGAACATTCTGAACAACAGTTTGAGCAGCTTGTGCTGAAACTGGAACATGAAGAGGAGGACCCCTATACACATGCTCATCTTCATCAGGAGTTTCAATGTCAGCCAACACAGGAGTCTGACGAGTCTGAACCAGAAGATTCTCATGATCATCACTCACCACCGAAGGTGGAACCGGAGTAAGCATACCACATGGATATGTATCAGCATTTCCATTAGACATAGGCATAACAAAAGGTTGATAAAGCACGAAGGCACCATTACTTGCAATCTGAGTAGTGAAATTCAGAGGCACGCCCCAAGGAAAAGTAGCAGGCATCTTGTTCAAACCAGACTGAGAATTTGATGGATGAATATCAGGCTGAATTACAGGTGTTAGGTCTTTGATTGGATATATTTTGGCTAAAACAAGTTTACAGCAAGATGTTGGGTAAGATGTCCTGACATGGTTGATCAGACATCAGTACAGATATGGTTATAATACTTGGCAGGATGTCGAGTAAGATGTTGAAGCATCATCAACTGTCATGACAGCATTACTGTCATGACAGATATCATGACATCTTGATCTGTTACAGCAGATACTGCTGTTATGTGTTTCAGACAGACGTCGAAGACAGGTGTCATGACATCTTAGTCTGGTACAGCAGGTGTTGCTGTTTTACTGTCATGTGATGGTTAATCAAGATCTCGAAGGAGATGTCACGACATCTTTGTCTGATACAGCAGGTGCTATTATTGTATATCTCTTGATGAATTTGATTTGATGAGACCTTTTTGGATATACCTCATCATTATACGCAGGTCAAGGAGATTTATTAGGAACAAAGTGCAGATTTGATTGGATTTCATAAAAAGGATCTTGGAGACTTTTTAGGAAACTATTTGGAGATTTGTTCCTATTTTTGTGGGGAAAATCTTGCAGCTTAATTAAAATGTGAAGATTGGATCTGATTGAAGAGTCCAAGCCCATACTGCAAGAGTATATAAATAAGGACTTGCTAGACCTAAAATATGAAGCACATACAACAACAAGTCGCCGGTGCAACATAAGGGTTCAGGGTTTTGAGAGTCTCTTGTGTAGTTTGTGAGTCACCCATGTATCCTTTGATACTATGTGGTCGACATAGGTTGTTTTAAAATTTTCTCACTCGAAGCTTTGAAGCAAAAGTTGAGTATTGTTCTTGGTTGAAGCTTTTAAGCAAAATCGAGTATTGTTGTTAGTCAAGAGTCTTGGCTGAATTTTGTATTGGAAGGGGTGTCTTTCAATAGGGTAGATACAGTTATGGTTAGTAACTGTTAGATAATCACAGGTTGTGATTTAGGAAGTGAGAGAGGGTTCTCTTATCATTTAGATGTGACTTCTAATAATAAAGTCTTCATTGGGTAGTGATAGGTTAGCGTGGGTGCTTTCTGCAAACCTGAGGTTGTTTACATAAAACTATACTTGGTATCCCCCAAATGTAGGTGATTTGCACCGAACTAGGTTAACAATTTCCGTGTCTTGTTTATCATTCTATTTTTTTAGTTCAGTCTTGATTAACATGTTGGATCAGATGTCGTGACATCTGTGATCCTGCAGTTCTGATATTCAAGGTATCATTCTGTTGTTGCGCCTCTGAGTTTAAGTTATTATGTAGCACAATGTCTTGACATGTGTTAGGACATCTGCTGTCTACATAGGCCATAATTTCAATTGGTATCAGAGCAAGCATCCTGACTGGTTCTGGATGAGCTCTTTGGGAGATACTTTTTGGCATTTAAACAAGGAGGGGTTTTAAAGATCAGATCAATCAACTCAGACATACTCAAGGGTATTAATGGATGAGATGGATGTTCTGGATTGAAGGGAGACACCCGGAGGTTGTTCATGTAGCTGAGGAGATTCTACAATAGTTTTGACATCTTATTAGGGCAAGCAGGATCTGTTCCTTGGTGGTTCCGCTGTATGTGTTTCTGATGGAAGAACTCTAGAATAATGGGATTCTGGAGTTGTTACTGAAGATAGTTAGTGGAAGGTCTCAATCTTCGGCCTCTATATTTGAAGATATCTGGATTCTTTTATTCCTAAGTCGGGAACGATGGAGTGAAAGGAGTTGTGTTTGGATATCTGGTATGATGACTTAGTACTTGGAAGCTTGGTTTCTTGGTACAGTTGAAGTCAGTTGAAGAGGAGAGGAGTTAAGTTAAGTCTATCAGGTTCTTGCTCTAGGAGTTTGATAAATTATTGGTCGGCTAGGTTGTCAAAGATACTTGAGAATTCTCTCAAGTCCACTCATAAAGGCATCACAGTCGTGTATCTGGAGTCTTCTAGTTACTTTTTTGACTAGAAGGTGTTTCTTTGAAACACAATATGAAGAATGTGGAGGTGATTTATTTTTACCATCCAAAAACAGCAAGGAAGGATTCATCTCTCTTGACCCTATGAGTGGATCCAATCAGATTGAAGAATTGTTGAGGTAAATAAGATTTGTTCAGATAAAGTCTTAGTTACTTGAGTCAAGGGTGGCAGCCTAGGTATCTCAACATTTTCCTTTGAAGAAGATACTTGCAAAAATATTGAATACTTTATAAGTGTTCATGACATGATCTGGTGGAGCTCAGCTACAGCAGTGAAGAAGGGTTATTGGACAAGGATTTAAGATCAATTGCTATTTGTAGAATTCACAAGTATTTAATTGATTATCCTTGAAAGTCAAGATTGCCGATGTTCAACAAGATGTTGGAACATCTCATCATCAGAGTTTGTGCAGAATCATGGGAGGGGTACTGCATACGCTTTAGCATCTGTTTTAGTCTTAGGTGGTGACCTAAGAAGTGGCTTCAGTCGGGTGTGACAGAAGCATGTGTTCTCTGGAGAGTTTCCTAGTAAGAAACTAGTCTAGACTTTGATGTTGTTGAAGATGAGGATGAAGACATCATAATCTTGATGGTTACAGCTTGGATCAGTTTATTTCTAATCTAGGTGCTTTGGAGCATGGATCTTGCTCTGTTTGTGAAGGTCGAGGAAAAGTGGCAGTTATCTCTGGCTTTCTACTGACGACTCTACTAAGGGAAGTGGCATTCATTGGTATGGCTATGGGGTAGTCTTGAACTACTTATTTTCTAAAGATTCAGACGTGGCAGGTTTGAAGTCTTTGGAGTTTCAAAGCAAGATGGAGGTTGTCTACTCAAACTTGGTTGTTGAATCAAGTCTATGAAAGCATGGAACTCTTGTTCTGCAAAGGGAGGAGGTTCTTCTAAGTGGCAGAAGGAGGAGCTAAATTCAATAGTTGGATGTCATATCAAAATGTTCTGACATCTAACTCAACATTAGAGGTCTCAGCTGGTGATGTGGCACATCAGCTTAAGATAAGGTGGTCTACAGGAGAATGAAAGTTATGGATGCTTTAAAAAGGTCTATCTCATGCAGTTTGCGGGAGCTGTGGATGGGAAGATGTCACATGACTAAGATGCTTGGTAGATCCAAGATGTCTTGCTATGGGGCAAGTAGTTCATGTGACTTGAAGGTCTGATTTCATTAGTGGATCAGTGTATCTTGTGGGAGTTCTGAAGAAGATTGAGATCAATCAAAAAGTGGCATTTGGTTGGTTTCATTATGTGCATTCAAGCAGGATGCTTGAAACTGATTGCTCTTGTATAGAAGAGTAGTTAGTTGAAATTGTAAGGAGGTTCTGGTTCTCTGGGAGCTTATGGGAGAAGTTTTGGGTTGAGAATGGAAGCATACCTTCTTTTGGTGGATGAGAGTTTATTTCTCTTTGGGTTTCTGAAGTTCTCTTTGTTCAAGCTGGTAGCGCAGTGTTGTGTAAAGATCTTCAGTTTGGATTACTATGCTGATAGTAAGTCCAGTGGTGGAGCATATCAAGAACTATGGTGTGTGGTGTCTGTGATGTGTGAAGAATGTCCTAACAGATGTTAGAACATTTTCGGGGTTAGTTATCCTTGGAGTAGGATTTTGAGTTCACATCTTATCTAAGAGGTATTTATCTTGTCATACGGGAGAATGATGAGTAAAGGATTATCTTAGAAGCCTGATGTGAATGAGACTTGCTAGAAGTGGATCAGCTTGGTGCTTGTGGAGCAAATGGGCTAAAAATTTCTGGAGCATGTGTTTGATGTCCTTCAAGTGTGAAGAACATATGGGTGAGCTAGCAAACTAATGGGCCCTGTGCGTCTCTTTGAGGAATGTGAAGCATTCAGATTCAATTGGGTTGTATCTCACGGAACAAGGAGATCTATACATGAGAATTCAGGAGGAATTCGTGTGGTGTATGGATAGTTTCTGGACGAGAGGGATCAATGGAGCTTTTGTCTCAATCCAAGAGTTTGTTAGTTATGGTACAAGGATGTGTTCCTGGTACTCTCACTATATGATCATGAAGATGTCATGGGATATCATGTAGTGGTTTTGGGGTGGTTCTTGATGAAGAAGCATCAGTTAAGAGAGATAGGGGGAGAACTTCTCTCTGATTTTGTACTGGTATGGTACATGGGTTGCTTGAAGGTCAAGCAGTAGGTGAATGTGTTCAGCAGGTGTGTTGAACAGAGGGTTCGCTCTTGAAGACATGAAGATGCATCTTATGTTTTCCATTCATTTTGGGTGTTCTTCATGCAATGGAGCACTGGTTATCTATGATAGAGGGAGTACTGTAACCTGTCAGATTGTATAAGCTTCTGAGTTAGATGTGTTCTGTTATTGACTTGATTGTTTGCCCTTAAATGTATAATTGCTTGGTTTGGCATATTATGGCTAAAAAGGGGGAGAAGTAAGTAGTAGTAGTGTTCCTTGGCTGTTTCCTTGAGGGGGAGTTGGTTGTGTTATCCAAAGGTTGTTTTAGCCAAAATTTACCAAAGGGGGAGATTGTTAGGTCTTTGATTGGCTACATTTTGGCTAAAACAAGTTTACGGCAAGATGTTGGGTAAGATGTCCTGACATGGTTGATCAAACATCAGTACAGATGTGGTTATAATACTTGGCAGGATGTCGAGTAAGATGTTGAAGCATCATCAACTGTCATGACAACATTACTATCATGACAGATATCATGACATCTTGATCTGTTACAGTATGTACTGCTGTTATGTGTTTCAGACAGATGTCGAAGACATATTTCATGACATCTTAGTCTGGTACAACAGGTGTTGCTGTTTTGCTGTCATGTGATGGTTAATCAAGATGTCGAAGGAGATGTCACGACATCTTTGTGTGATTCAGCAAGTGCTGTTATTGTATATCTCTTGACGAATTTGATTTGATTTGATGAGACCTTTTTGGATATACCTCATCATTATACGCAGGTCAAGGATATTTATTAGGAACAAAGTGCAGATTTGATTGGATCTCATAAAAAGGATCTTGGAGACTTTTTAGGAAACTATTTGGAGATTTGTTCCTATTTTTGTGGATAAGATCTTGCAGCTGAATTAAAATGTGAAGATTGGATCTGATTGAAGAGTCCAAACCCATACTGCAAGAGTCTATAAATAAAGACTTGCTAGACCTAAAATATGAAGCACATACAACAACAAGCCGTCGGTGTAACGTAAGGGTTCAGGGTTTTGAGAGTCTCTTATGTAGTTTGTGAGTCACCCATGTATCTTTTGATACTATGTGGTCGACATAGGTTATTGTAAATTATTCTCACTCGAAGCTTTGAAGCAAGAGTTGAGTATTGTTCTTGGTTGAAGCTTTTAAGCAAAACCGAGTATTGTTGTTAGTCAAGAGTCTTGGCTGAATTTTGCATTGGAAGGGGTGTCTTTCAATAGGGTAGATACAGTTATGGTTAGTAACTGTTAGATAATCACAGGTTGTGATTTAGGAAGTGAGATGGGGTTCTCTTATCATTTAGATGTGACTTCTAATGATAAAGTCTTCATTGGGTAGTGATAGGTTAGTGTGGGTGCTTTCTACAAACCTGAGGTTGTTTGCATAAAACTATAATACTGATAGTGATTACTTCTTCCTGGATTGGTATCCCCCAGATGTAGGTGAGTTGCACCGAACTGGGTTAACAATTTCTGTGTGTTGTTTATCATTCTGCTTTTTCAATTCAGTCTTGATTAACATATTAGATCAAATGTCGTGACATCTGTGATCCTGCAGTTTTGATATTTAAGGTATCAGTCTGCTATTGCGCCTCTGAGTTTAAATGATTATATAGCATAATGTCTTGACATGTGTTAGGACATCTGCTGTCTGCATAGGCCAGAATTTCAACAGGCTCAACCAGCACTTCAACAGTAGCAGGAGAAGAAACAACAGTTGACACAACAGTAACAATAGGAGGAAAAGTTACAGTAGGGGTGACAACAGTTGTATCAGTGGCAGTTGCAACAATAGTGGCAGCAGCAACAGCGTCCTTCTGAGAACGTAGGAGTTCCATGATAACATCCATGTTAGTTTGAAACTGATTCATTCGACCTTGAAATTGAGCCAAAGTTTCCTTATTGGCGGCGTTCTCAGCTTCGAAGTCAGCCATGATCTTGGATTTGCTTGAGCGAGTGAAATACCGATGTCGAGTCATCGTCTTGCTACAAGTGGAGATGGACAAGGGTAAGCAAAGGTTTTCCGGATGAAGGGACGTGCATTTGTGTGCATGAATGTATGCAATGCATGCAAAAATAAATTTTTAAATTCCAGGAATTCGTAAACTTATCTTTGTTAACAATAATCATAAAGCATATAAGTAAAGGTACAAAGATAAACTGGCAAGAAACTTCATTCATTCAACAAAGGAAAGAAGTACAAATCAAATATCATCCTTTTGGGCTACAATAAGATCAGCCTGAATCCTATCAAAAACACCCTACAAACAGACAAGAAGTGAAAAACAGCCCAAGGAGTCTTGTGCGGCAACACATTAGAATATGCATCTCTCGACATCCCAGGCAAGTCTTCAAGTGCGTGCTTAGAGAATCTAGCTAGACGGTCGTGTCTCTCACTCCAATACTTCGCATCCTTCACGAGGTTGCGCAACAAAGAATGGTTAGGCCCCTGAAGCATATCCTAAAGAAAGGCCTCTTTCTGATCCAAGAGGCATCTTTCTGATCCAAGAGGACTTGCAAATGAGACCTCACTCCAATACTTCACATCCTCCGTGTTGATCTGGTTGATCTGCTCTTGGCTCTGATGTGCTTCTTGCAGCTTCTGGATCTCACTGAAGGCTTTGTCGAGCTTGGCTTGACACTGAGAAATGTTATCTTCCAACTGGTTAGCACGGTCTTGTTCACTTTGCCACTTTGTCTTATACTCTGATAACTTCCCTCAAAGTTCTTCAAGTTGCTTCTTGTAGCTCAACTCATCCTTGTAGGCTTGATACTGAGTGTCACCGAGTTTTCTCTTCTTAGAGGCAAGTCCATCATAGGTACTTTTCAAAGCATCACCCATTTTCCTTTGCTTGTTCTATTCAACCTCCAACTCTTTGAGCATGCGCTCTCAATCTGTAGGCTTTCCTTCTCAGATGTGGCTCTATCAAGGTTAAGGCGAAGACCAACATTCTCCTTCTTCAACATCTCAATAGTCCGCTTGAGTTGGTCGACCTCAGATGGAGGAACTATGGCAAGTTCAGGAGGCTTGGCATTCATGGAAGGTTGGGGAGAAAATGGCAATAAGATCTCCTTGACGCGCTCTTTGATCCAAAGTTTGTAAGCTTCATTGGCTATGTAATTCTTCTTAACCAAATCGGCGTTTCCTTCCAGGTGAATCTGAGCCCAAGCGGCACTAAACCTCTTCAACAATCCCATGTCATCAACCCCTTCATGAAAGATGAACTCTTCCACTTCCTATGGATCTGGCTTGGCAACCATAGGATATCCCAACTGATGGAATGCGAATCTCGGATTATAGTTAATTCCATACTTTGTACCCAAGAGAGGCACATTGGAGAACTTCCCACAATGAAGAATAATCTTGGTATCACCGTAGACTCGAGAATACCAAGAGATGTCATCAGCAGTGAGAGACATGATTCGTTGAGACCACTTGAGATTTCCCTTGTTCTCAACAAAGGGATCCTTCTGTGGAAGGTGAGACATGAACCATTGGTACAACAGAGGAGCACAACAGACAATGGTTCCTTTCTTCTTTTCATTCCTAGAATGAATAGAGTGATAGGTATCAGCAAGAAGTGTCGAAACAGGGTTCTTGGACAAGATACTGATGGCAGCCTAATCTACAAAATCCTCCATGTTCGGAAACAAGACAATCCCATATATCAATAAAGTAAGAATGGCGTTGAAAGCCTTCCAGTTTCCATCTGCAACAAAGAAGAGGCCTTGTCAACTAGAAACTTTGAAGCAAACACGTGAATACCATTCCCTTTAGTCCTGAGATTAGCTTCCACATCCTTCTTACTAATGCAAAGAGCATCAGCAACAAAGGGAAACTTCGAACAACCTGCTTCTTAATCTCAACCCCAAGATATGAGAGTACTCTTCAAGTGTAGGTGCTAACTGATAATCCTGAAATGTGAAGCACCTAAGTGGCAGATCATAAAACTGAACCAGTGTATGAATGGCAGTGATGTTGACTTCAGTGTTAGGGATGGCCAACAGATTACCATAAATGTCTTTGAAAACCCCTCTGTTATCTTCAACCACACGGGATGCTAAACCTCTCAAAGTCTTTAGCTTAGGCTCCAGAAACTTGTAGATAAAGATACCTCGGCAACTAGTACTCATCTCTATGATAATATCAACAAAGAATAAGCCTTCGAATAACCTGGAAATGCACATGGAAAAATTAATTTACATGATGAAATGATATGCAACACAAGAAACAAGAAGCCAACACTGTCTGAACAATCAAATCTGAACAATCTGGATATCTGTATATATAATTCTATGTCGGTGCAACATAATCTGATGTGCGTGAGAACAAAGGTATGAAGAGGCTTGTTTTCCTGTAAAAAAAAACCCATATCTCACTCACAGGTGTGATCTAGACACACCAAGGTGGTCGCTAGAAAGGTCGCCCAAACAATAGGACTCAAAATGAAAACCCCCCGTCGTAGCAAATTCTGGCAGGACGGAAGTATAATGAAGCGAATCACGATATGCGATGTGGTTCTCGTGGTAATCCAACGCGCAAAATACAGGCCTTACGACTATCCACGTTCTAGCCTATGTGTATACTAAGCCCGGTGTTAGGACTTTTCTCTCCAATAATATCTACCCATCCCAACAACAGCAGAGAATATAGCAGATATCCAGAATATACAACATATGAATATTCAAAGCAGTTAAGAAATGCAGTAAATAAACATAATGCTAAATAAAATAAAATAAAGCGAGTAAAGCGCAAAAGATAAACACCCAAGCAAGCAAGAAAAGCAAGCAAAACTAGGCGAGACCCCAACTTGTAAGAGCAAGGACTCCCCAGCAGAGTCGCCAGCTGAAGCTAGTGGGATTATACCTGAGTGAATCGCACACTCAAAGATACAACAGAGTCGCCACCGAACTTTATTTAGTCCCAGAGGACAAGGAAAATATCGATAAAACCCAAGGGGAAGAGAAACGGGTAAGGGGGTCGGTTATGCGAAAGGAAAGTACTAGCACCTTACGCATATGTCATACTCGACAGGAACCATTTCGCTTCCTTCTAGGCTTGGATGGGTTATTTATCTAAAGGCTTCTAGCTAAAAGAAGAGAGAGAAGAGAAAAAAAAGAAAGAAAGAAAGAAAGTGCTCGCGGAGGATTAGGGCCCTCGTGCCTACATACCCTCATAGTGCAATGAGGAAATCAGAGCACCGTAGTTCATGGAACCAGGGAAGAGAAAAAGAATGGAAGAAGGTGGAAGTGTGATCGCCAAGATCATCGCAATCTTGTGCCTACGTATCTTACATTCAAATGAATGAAGAATCAGAGCGTCCGTAGTTCATGGAACCAAGACGGAAAAGGAAAAGGAAAGTGGTGTCAAAACCAAGAACAAAAGAAGATAGAGAAAAATCCGCTGGAGATGCAAAGAATTGGTGTCAAAACAAAGAAGAGTAAGAAACAAAAGAATAGAAGGGGCTCTACTAGGGAAGTAGAAGAACAAAGAATAGTGTTGGGGACCAAAAGATCAGAGACCCCGTTGGGGATCCAACAAAGGAAATAGTGTTGAAACCAAGAGAAAAAGGATTCGGTATATTAACTGACTGACAGTGGTTAACCGAAGAGAAAGAGATTAAGTCTCTGTGGAGAAAAAGGGTTTGGTGTCAACAGGCAGGCTGCAATGAACCAAAAGAAGAGAGTACTGAACCAAGAGAATGTGTTCTGACTCTGAAGGGATTCAGTATATTAACTGATAAACAGTGGTTAACTGAGGAAAGAAAAGATTACAACTCCACGGGGAGAAAAAGGTTTTAACAGGCAAACTGTGATCAACCAAAAGAACGAGTGTAGAACCAAGCAAAGGTTGTAACCCACTGGGAATGTTGGTATTGAATGAATAAGCAGTACTGACCAACGAAAAGGGTATTGGAACAAAAAGGAGGTTGCTAACCGCTGGGAATTCAGTGTGAATAGAAAGACTGTGATTAACCGAAAAGAAATGAGTTATTAACTAAGAGAAGGGGATTAACTCGAAAGGAGTTCAGTGTATTAACAGATAAACTGTGATTAACTGAAAAAATGGGTGATTAACCAAGAGAAGGTGATTAACCCAAGAGGAAACTCAGTATGTTAACAGATAGACTGTGGTTAACTGATTAAAAGTGCAAATTGATGTTTTAACTGATAGGCAATGGTTAACCAATCAAAGGGAGAAGAACCAAGAGAAAGTTGTGAACTCCGCAAGGGTTTCGGTGTTTAACAGGAAGATTATGTTTAACCGAAGAAGAAGATTGCGCCTGTAGGGAAAAAGGGAATTGGTTTTAATAGTATGACTGTGATCAACCAAAGGTAGAATGATTATGAATCTCACGGGGAATCAGAAATGATTGGCCTCTCTGCTGGGAAAAAGAAGAGTGTTGAAACAAAAGCAAGGGATTGATTCTCTGAAGGTTACCAATGATCGCGAACCAAAGGAATGGTGATAAATCGAACGACTGATTGAAAAAGGTAAGAGTGATCAAGGATCGACTCAACTGGGGATGGAAATACGCTACCGCATGAAGATAGAGATGACTAAGCCAGACACAGGGTCATTCGTCCCCTACATGAAGTAATCAGAATGAGAGTAGGAATTCTTCATTCTCATTCTTTCTCTAACATACAGGGTGTAGTGTAGAAGTTGAAACGGACAGCGTAACAACTCCAAGTTGTACAGTGCTCCCGCGAGGAAGAGAGAGAAAGAAAACTCTAAAGGAAGCCTAAAGAGAAGTGCCAAAGGGATGATCAAATAATCAAAATAGAGTTTCGATTAAATAATCAAAGGGAAGAATATGCTAACAATTTTCCAAAATGAATTGAAAAATTATTAAAGAAAAAGGGTGCTTTATTGATTATACAAGATTAAGCTTATTCCTTGAAGAACAAACTTAATTCAACCATGAATGCAAGTGCAAAACAGTGCCAAATGCCACTCAAGATGCATCATAAATCATGTTATTATGTGGATGAAATTGTGCAAGAATGATCATGTTCATACAATGCCAAGAATGTGCACAATTATAAAATCGAAAGATCGAGCATCAAAAAATTGCAAACATGCTTAAATTGAAGTGAAACAACATCTAAAACATCCATAAAAATCAATCATGTAGATCTATGGAGGTTAGAGGAGGAAATAATGTCAAACATGCTTGAAAAAACTCAAAAAATGGCACTCTGTACAGTGGTAATCGATTACCACAAAGCAGGTAATCGATTACTTGCTTGCAAAAAGCAGAATTAGTGAAAATCGCGCAGAGAAATCGGTTATCCTGATATGAGTAACCGATCACCACTGTTACAGTGGAAAAAAACAGCTTTTCAAAAAGCACTTTTAGCACCTAATCACTTATCCAAACTACCACATGCTATGGTATGAATTTGTGCACGAAAATCAAGTTTAACCACAGCAAAAAAACAATAATGGAATCAATTAAATCATCAAGATCATGGATCAAGTAATGAAATAATCAATTCACACACAATAAAGCATCAAAACTACATCGCGAATGATACGAAAACGTTCGAAACACTAAAATGTGCCAAGAAGGACCAATCTACAAGGCTGAGATGTGCCTTGGATGTTGTTGCAAATGAATCTTGGTGAAGATAATCAAAGAAAACCAGAGGAATCTTCAAGTGTAGCCGAATCACATCGAAACCGAGTAAATTGTGACGAAATCTCCAAAATAAGAATTCAGACCATAGAATCTTGAAGCAAACACTTGAGATGAATCCTAAAAGCTAATAAAACTCCAGAAAATCAAATAGAATTGCAAGATGATGAAGGTTAAGCTAAATAATTAATCACTTCCAAGGTGAAAGTAATTATTCTTTAATGGTGAAATTGAGCTATAGTGAGGTTTGAGAAAAAAATGGAGATGAAGATGAAGAAGTTGCAGAAAATTCAGAGAGAATGTGAGAGAATTGAGAGTGAAGAGAGTGAAGTGTGATTGAAAAATGGTGGCTCTCTTGTGAAATGGTGAAACCTTGTTTATATCGAGTTTTAGTTTGGAGTTGATAGGTTTGGAATGTGCTTTGGAGATAACTTTAGAGCTAGCTTGGAAGTTAGTTACACTTGACTCACCGAGTCAGAAGTTGTCTCGGCTAGTTAGTTAGTTAACTCGGTGGAGCAATCCTAATGCAAATCCAAATCAAAGGCTCACATACTTGGAAATTAAGTAACATGGTGCACTTAATTCAAAGTGATGCATTGGAATAAATGTAAGTGGAGTGTCTTAAATGGTTTTGAACTGTCTAGAATGTTCCACACAATGCTAGAACCAAGTAGAATCCAAAAGAAAAGAGAGTGCCAGGTTGCTGTCCCAAAATGCAGCAAATTTGCAAATCTGCACAGGGTAATCGATTACCCTGTTTTTGCCTAGAAATAGAGTAATCGGTTACTATAGGCAAATTTGCCCAGATTGCTTATGAACAAGTGTTGAAGTCACGGTTTCGATTTTCCGCCTCTTGTTTTGATGAATAGGCGTAGAAACCCTTGTTTTGTGCTTGTTTTGATGATGTGGTGACTTTGTGAGGATGCGATTAATTGGGCTTGGAAAACCTGAATATTCCTGCAACAAAAATCATAGAGAAAAGTGCTAACGCGTATGCCAGCGATGCGAATGCACATGCTTATGCAAAAGGCAAAAAGGGAGGTCAAATTTCGGTTTACGACACTCACCATTAAGTTTATAAATAAATGAAATATTGAAAGTTATTTAACCATGATTTTACTATACAACCGTTGTTAAATTTGAAAATTGCATCACAGTTTTTCTATGTCAACCGTGACGAAAAGTGATATTTTTTAGTATATAAGTGAAAGTATCTATTGTTCAGTACATAACAACCATTTCTCTCAATAGAAAATCCTAACATATTTCACTCATTTCTCTCTCATAACATAACCCTGACATCCATGTCACTATTTAAACATACTTCAACCTTCAAATTCGTCTTCACTCATCGCTACCTTGAGTTTTGAGGTTCGTTCATTAAACTCATGCTTCGATTTTATTTACATTTCTTATTAAAAATGGGTTCTCATTTTTTCATTTGGTGAATGTTCTAATTTTTTCAGATTCCTCTTCACCACCTTAACAAAGCGCATACTTTGGATATGGTACATATGGTTTGTGTTGCTATGAATAAAAAATACAAGAAGTATGAAGCTATTGTGTCAACTTCATTCACCTTGTACTTCATTCATCTTGTACTTCTTCTTCATAGTATCGTAAACTAGATGTACTTCATAACTTCTTCCAGTTCCATGATTAGTTTCAAAAAAGGTGCGTTCTTGAAACATTTTATTATATCTTGTGTTGTTGTATGTTTTTGTTGTATGTTGTTGTTGATTAATGTTTTCAGAACTTCATAATTTGTTTTTGTTTTTGTTTATTATATCTTGCGTTCTTGAACATTATTTTTTTATTTGTTGTATATTATTGTGTTGTTGATAAATATTGTTGTATGTTGTTGTTGTTGATTAATGTTTTCAAAACAAAAACAAAACATTGCTAACTCACATGAAAGAAGTTTCTTGTGAGTTAGCAATGTTTTGTTCTTTAAATTCTTATGCATTGCACAGTAAATGAAGTTGAGTTTATTATATGCTATGTAGATTGTTTGTTTCACTAACCCTTCATTGAAAATACATTTTATTTAAATTTACATAGAAACTTATAATCTGAAAATTAAGTTATATTTGAAAACCAACTTATATCAATCAATGTTTTCCGAATTGCATCTCTCTCATCATTCATCTTACGTTGTTTAACATATAGAATGTGGGTTAATGACCTGATTCCTTCATTAAATCCATATATTCTCTTATAGTTTAATTTGAATAACAATAATTTATTGATATTATTCAAATTAAACTAGAATGAAATGAATTGATGTCATGAAGGACTTAGACCATTGAACCACATTCTATATGTTAAAGAGCGGGAAATGAATGATGAGACATATGCAATTTAGAAAATAGTGGCTTGTTTAAGTTGGCTTTCAAGAATAGTTTAATTTTCAGATTATATACTTCTTCATCAATTTGAATGGTTGTATGTTGCTGTGAGGTTTATTGAAAAACAAGTAATCTACATATTATATAATAGACTCTGGGTACTTTCAACAACGGTTATTTATATTAACCGTGATGGAATGTTATTTACCTAAATGTATATACCACAATGGTTAGTTATAGCAAATGTGATCATATATAGCACGCTTTCAGGTTTTCTACAACGACCATAAGATCGTGGTTGTAAGTAGCGCATATACAACCACGCCCTACGTAACAACGGCAGCTCACGCGTGATGTTATCCCTATTCCAACCGTTGTTGTATATATTTTCTGTAGTAGTGCTTAAAACCTCCGACAACCCTTAATCATTAGGGGTTATCACACATTTGTACTTTTAGAAAGTACAACTGGGGTCCAGTGTAGGGTCTTGATAAAATTGACATGGGTCATACTCATCGCTGCTTGTTGTTGTTTTTAGCATCTTCTGTTTGAGCAAAACTTCTAGAAGTTTGTCAATACCATCGCTAGAGGTTTCACTAGAGGGAGAGAATCTAGCTTCTCTTCGATAAGGTATGTCTGACATGTTTTTAGCAACGAGCATTGTGTCTTTTAAGAGTTTCATAACCCCGGGAGAAAGCAAAAGCACAAAATCACCTTTTCAAAGGAAGACGCAGTTGGTGTTATCCACTGCGACAATGATCCCATTGGCATCAGAATTCAGTATACCAATTGGGACGTGAAGCGAATGTTGATTGACACTAGAAGCTCAACATATGTCATATTCTAGAGGCTCCAACTTGATCCCAATAGCATCAGAGCCTTCCATGGATCCCTGATTGGCCTTTCAGGTGAGTATGTTGAGGTTAAGGGTCACGTTGCACTCGAAATAAAGTTTGTCTCAAGGAAGAGAATCATAACGATCAAAGTGAAGTTTCTTGTGGTAAACGTCATCTCCCCTTTAAAATTCCATTCTAGGAAGACACGCTTTCCACTTGCTAAGGGTGGTCTTGTTCACTTTTCATTTGAGCCTCAAATACCCACTATTTAATAGGCGTGTTGGTAAGGTTATGGGGGATCATGTGGTGAAAGGCTTACCCCATCAGAAGATTTGAAAGAGCTCAAAATTGGACCTTTTCTCCACTAATTCACAAGCTAGGTACCTCCATGTTCAAGTTTGAAGAAGAGGATTTGGTCACCCTACTCAAAAAGAACATCAATTTGTTCGTATGGGCACCCTCATATATACCCGACATAGATACTAGGATGATATGCCACTGCATCGCCATAGATCTTTTAGTGAATCCAATATCTTAAAGGAAGCATGATAAAGTGCCAAATCTTGTTAAATATTTGTGTAGTTTTGTGGCACTTATTGACTTGTTTCATTTGAATTTCTTAGATAAACTTCAACTTTTGTGCACATGTTGTGTAGTTTGATCATCTGCAACTTATTTTACAGGTTTGTATGCATTGGAGGAACTTTGAGCATCAAAGGACATGAGATTTGCTTCTAAATTCTTTTTTTGAAGTTCCTGATTGGGCTTAGCGTAACCAAAGTGTGCTTAGTGCAGTTTGTGCTTAGCCCTAGATTTTTTGCTTAGCACGAATCCATTTTTCAGCCTTGTATATATTCATTTCTTCTTAGATATTTTGGGGGATCTAAACCATTTTTCATATTCTCTTGGAAAAAAAAACACAAGAAACCCATTTTTGGAGAGAGGATCTTGTAAAACAATAAGAGATGGCGCACCATGAAGATCCATAGCTGGATTCACTTCTATCGGCGGGACATAGCGATAGATGTTTGTTCATCTTCATTATTCTCTTTGTATTTAGATACCATAGTGTCGCGGTGAGAATCAGATATCAAGCTATTATATTAACTTGAATCTCAAATCTTTAAATTCACCACCAGTCTTTGATTTATCCAAAGGAAAGGTTAAAGATCGAAAAACCTAATTTAAGAGAATCTAGGTTTGGGGATTAGTTACGCCTAGGGAAGGTATTAGCATCCTAAACGTCTGTAGTAGTCTACAGGAACCTCTTGTTAGTATTTATGTTATCTATTACTCGCTTGCTAAGGGTTGCTAGGCTAAGGTAAAGACCTAGGGTGTTAGTATCTAAGTATACTCGCCAAGATATCGCATCTTGTGCCTACGTATCCTGACGGGAATGGAATCAGAGTATTCGTAGTTCCCCTCAATGAGGGTGAGGAACTCTTGACTGTGGTCAAGATTCCAGGGGGGAAGTAAGTATCCATGGCAAGATACTTACATGGAGTGCGGTGACTCCAAAGTTAAAGTTAAGTTAAAAGGGTAGACTAAGTATCCATGGCAGGAACCTACATGGAGTGGGGCGACTCCGATCCTAAGGGTAGGATAAAGGGGAGAGGAATGTCCATGGTAGGACACATATAAAGAGTGCGGTGACTCTAATCCTAAGGCTAGGATAAAGGGAAAGGTAAGTTGGTCTCGATCGCGTGGAGGCGTGAGGTAAGGGAGTTAGTTGTGTATTTTTTTAGGGACGATGCTATGAAGTAATATCTTTTTGAAAAGTTTAAACGGAAAAAAATCGAAGGCCAAAAAGTTTGAGATGTGTTGAATGTTTTTTAGAGTTTGAAAAGAAGTTAGATATGATTAAGGTATTTTTGATTATTTTTGAGAAAAGAGATTTTAGTTTTAAGAGAAAAATACTCGATAAAAGATCGAGGTTTGAATTGTGTGATGGCGATTGCAAAAGGCAACCGACTTAAAAGAGAAGTATCCACTTGACGTTGGATCAAGGGTTTTTGCGAAACAGTTAGGTCGAATCCTAGTCCCTAAGGGTGCTCCTAGTAAACAAAACTGCAACCAAAGTAAGAGAGAAAGTATTGGCATAAGGTTGATGGCGATGCTAAAAAAGCAGTCGACTTACAATTTTGGGTATGACTTGATATATGAATCAAGAATGTTTTGGGTTTGGTTGATGGCGATCGTAAAAATAACCGACTTACAGGGTTTAAAAAGGCTTGATTAAATCAAGAATTAGTTTGACATTTTTAAAAATGGTTTGATATGATTGTGAATTGATGGTAAGAAATGATTGATACAAATGACAACGCAAAAGGTGCGAATTGGATCGCAAAGGCATGAAAAGATACAAAGAGAGATTTAATCGGATCTAATCAAAATTAAAACAAACTGCTACCACGTAAGCGGTCATCGCAAGTCAAAAATCAAGAACAACAAGATAATAAAACTAAATAAGATCACAAACTACAAATCGAAACGCGAATTGGTAAGCGCAAAAAGTGAATCGCCACCATGCTAAACCATCTGACGCGTGTAAAATCGAAATACAACAATAACTAATTATAGAACCACACATAAACCAACAAAAACCAACCATCAACATGCTACACTTAATGTGATCATCGCAATCTGGATCCAAATCGTGCGGATCTAAATTTATAAAATAAAAAAAATGCATAGAAAAAGTAAATTTAACGTGTTAAAAAAATTAACAAAATTGCTAACGCAAAAATGCGATCATCGCAACCGGATCGAACCAATACAAATGTCACGCATCATGCATACCACTATGCAAACAGCGTAACGACATGATTCCATCCAAACAATCTAATATATATATATATATATATATATATATATATATATATATATATATATATATATATATATATATATAATAACGCAAAAATGCGATCATCGCAACTGGATCGAACCAACACAAATGTCACGCATCATGCATACCACTATGCAAACAGCGTATCGACACTATTCGATCCAAACAATCAAATGCCACCATTTTAAAAACACATGTCACGAATTAACCAAAAGAAATTAAAAAATCCTCTCAATTTCCCTTAGTTGACATCCATCCTTGTAGAAACAACATAACATATATATTAAAACATAAAATCAAGAATGAAAGAGATGGGTGTTTTCTTTGTTTCTAAATGAATAATTTAGAGAATAGAAAAAGAGAGAAGTTATTGGAAAAACTTTCAACTGTAGAAAAAGATAAGTTGTATTAAGTACTATTGCTAAGGGTAATAAAAACATTTTTTTACTGATAGGAAAAGCATTATTCCTATTATCATTTTCTTGGCTACTACTACTACTTCTGTTTAATCTGCAAGACAATTCCATGTTAGTGATATCACTTAAGTTGGCGACAACCTGATCAAAACAATGTTGATTCTACACCAAATGGGCTTAATAGATGGAGGGATATAAATGGAAGAAAAAAAAACCTAAAATAAAAACACCTTTTAGGATATCATAAAATAGAAAAAGTTTTGAACAATATTATTGAAAAATATAGCAACAGTCTGTACAACTCTTTTACAACATTTTCTCCTTAAAAATTAAACTGAAGAAAGTAAATGTCAAACTATATCACAAATTCAGAAATAAAAGTGAAAAAGACTCAAACATAACCACCAAAGAAGTAGCATTAAAGGAAAAATTATAGGTATTGGTCTTTATAGAGAAAGAAAAAGAACATGACACTTTTTCTGTTCTCGTTTTTTACATCGTTGTTGCTCGGTTCCTTTACCGATGCTGAAACTTAACAACAGGCAGACATACTTGATCTTTGCCACTAACAGTACGAAAGTCATTCATTTTTTATTATTATTTACATTTCTTCAGATAATGGTTCATCTCTTCTGTAGCGTGCAATGATCAATGATCTCTTTTCTTTCAATCTGAATCAATGATCCTTGCAAAAAAAAAAAAAAAAAAAACAAAAAACAAAAGAATAACAAACTAAAAGAGAGATGATGAATATTGTTTTCTTAATTAACCTTTCACACACAGTAAATTATAAAATATCAATGAACATATTTTATAAGTTGCTACCAATATTAAATGAACTTATCAATTTATAATGGTTTTTTTATGCGGTTAAACTTTTGCAGTTACACTTTGAGAGAGAGCGGTTTATAAAAAATTGAAAAAACCAACTCTAGTAATTTTACAGTTGGATTACCACATTCCTCTTTAAAAACTTACACCTCATTATTAGCAATTTGTTTTTGTAATTAAATAAATTATTTTAAAGGGTATAATGGGAATGAAAATAGGTCAGTCCAAAAGCTCCTATCCTCTTTATATATAGTTATAGATATAGAGACCAAATTAGGGTTAATTTTTAATTGCCAATAATATTCTTAATATCCATTTTGAGGTCCAAATAAAATAATATTAAAAATAAATAAAATTTAAACAATTCAATTAATTAAAATAAAATTAAGATAGAAACTAAAATCCTATTTAATTATTCTACATAATATTAGTTAAATCTAAAATAAAAATAAATATTTAAAATAAAATTAAAATAAAATACTAATTATCCTATATATTTATTCTAAATATTTAGACAAAAAAAATGTAAAAATAGACGGACCTCAAATAAATTAAAATTAGACGCCTAAGTGATCGAAAAAATAAATCGAGTACACTAAAATTATCAGTACGAAATATACGACTCGGAAAAATACAGCGTTTGGTCAGATTTTAAAATAAATTTTGACCCATTAAAATGCTCAAACTTATCAAAATGCGACAAAAAATGGTCGAAAAAATAGAACGAACATGCCGGGTTAAATTACGTGAAGCGTAGAATAATATAATTAAGGTCTGGGAGCTCGATTTTGAATTTTTTAGTTCATTGATTTTAAGCACTGCTGAAATTCAATTTGACCAGTCTGTCTGTAAATCCGAGAAATTATTCTGACTAATATTTTAGGCAATATGCGAGATGAAATGCATGATATACTGTATCGATGATGCAAAATTAAAATAAATTTAGTTAATTGAAAATTTTTAAAATGTCTGGACAAAATTGGGGTATGACAAATGCCCCTATTTAATTAACTTGAACTAGAAGGTATGAATGACAATGATCTTCATACACTCGTGGTGGAAGATAATTAAATACGAAATACCTGAATTTTGTCTGTTGAGAAAATGATATGAAATGGTATGCAGGACAGAGATCCTGTGGGGAATGATGCCATAGGGAATAATTATATACTGGGAAAAGTGTTACAGTTATCAGAGGTTTTGCCAGAAATGCAGCGAACAAAACTCTAGGAAAGTACAACAACGACCATCAAAATCATTCAGGAGAGCATTGAATGAACTTTACATAAATAGATGTATGTCAGAGATATTCAAAATAGCATTAAATAAGTTCCACTAGGGAATAGGAAAACATCAGAGACATTCAGAAAAGCATTGAATGGACTCCGGAAAACATCAGAGATATTCAGAAGAGCGTTGAATAAACTCCGGAATACATCAGAGATATTCGTAAAAACATCGAATAAACTCCCGAACACATCCAGAAAAGCATTGGATGGAAAATGGAAACAGGCTTAAAAACAATCAACAATTGTTAACCACAGTCAGAAATAAATTGAAGACATCTAGAAGAGCATTAGACAAAAACAACGATTCTGAAGATACATCCTAAACATTTAGAAAATAATTAAATGTAAGGGAAAAGGTTTTGAAGACATATCTGGAAGAACATCAGATAAGCAACATCATATCTAGAAGAACATCAGATAAACAAGGTCATATCCGGAAGAGCATCAGATAGACACAAAGGGGCTCTGGAAAAGCATCAAGAGTAGGCAAATATGGGAAAACATCAGATGGTAAAAGCAATGTCATTCCGGAAAAGCATCAGAATAAATAAAGCAAAATATCTGGAAAAACATCAGATAACAAAGACTCAATCTGGAAGAACATCAGAAAAAGAGACACATCCAGAAGAGCATCAGATGGAAAAAGGTAATGTCATTCCAGAAAAGCATCAGAATAAACAAAGCAAAATATCTGGAAAAACATCAGATAACAAAGACTCAATATGGAAGAACATCAGAAAGAGAGACACATCCGGAAGAGCATCAGATGGTAAAAAGCAATGTCATTCCGGAAAAGCATCATAATAAACAAAGCAAAATATCTGTAAAAACATCATATAACAAAGACTCAATCTGGAAGAACATCAGAAAGTGAGACACATCCGGAAGAGTATCAGATGGTAAAAAGCAATGTCATTCCGGAAAAGCATCAGAATAAACAAAGCAAATATCTGGAAGAACATTAGATAAGTTCTGGAAGAACATCGGAATAAAGGACACATCTAGAAGAGCATCAGACGCAAAGTCGTATCTGGAAGAACGTCAGATAGACACAAAGACGGTTTTAGGAGAACATCAGAACAAAAGTACATATCTGAAAGAGCATCAGATAGGTACGACAATATCTATTTGGTAGGTGCCAAGTAAGTTAGACTTTGACCATAAGGTAAGACGTGGATAGTAACACAACCTATGGAAAATGCAAATGAGTGATAAATGAGGATGAACACTCTTGCTATGCCTATGTATATGAATTTTGCTATGAGAAATGATCAAATGCAAATGCAGGTGTAATGCAGACGTCGACGACACAACTTGACTCTTTTGTGGAGAAGACAAGACTGGAAGACTGATTCCTCAACACGAAGATCACTATCATTCTGTTTTGGGACTACAAATGCTACTGAACACAATCTCTGCCACACTGGTAAATATTATCAATTTGCCGATCCTTGTAGGAAGGATGAAAAGCTGCATGGGGATTCTTCAAGTTAATTGCCCCCAGATTAGCTGACTGTTGTAGATGAACTGGTGGATGCTTCAGATTGTTTGATTATGAAGTGCCTGCTTAACTGTGCGCTTGGAAAGCTTGCCCTAGTCCGAGTCTTGAAAAAATCTTCTGAATAAACCAAAATCTGAGAAGGACTTGCACTGTAACAAACCTTGCACTGGCCAAGTTTCTCAAGTGTTTGAAAATTCATTAAGAGGAAGCCAGTTTGCAAACCAAAGTGTTCATACAAACATAGTAAATGCAAAGTTCATGCAACTTTTGAAATTAAATCATTTTGGAATGAAAAACATACGAGTTGTTGGTATGAACACGGCGGTTCAAGACATCAAAGTGAAAAGTTAAGCAAAAGGTGTAATGCCAAACAAATGATCTGCAAAGATCTTTGGAGTCAGTTTACGCAACCTTGCTATAGTATGCTTTCAAAATAACCTTGCTTTAGTTAGGTCTTTTGAGGGTTATAACGTGGCCTGGTTCATGGTTTAAGAAACAAAGGATAAAGGCTTAAAGTTTATTTGTACCCACCCCACCTTCGTGATGATCTTCAGTCCTACGCTCAGTTAACTCAGACTATGCACTCAGGTTCTCATAGGTTAGGAATTGTACTGATGATAATGATGATGGTTCAGAAATCAATGAACTTGAGATGGAGGTCACTTCTTCCTTACAAATTTTGGTTGTCATACAAGCTTGTTCTTATTTCTCTTTGTATAAAGTAAGGTCATGAGCTTCCCATCTTTCTTAGTTTTTGCCTCGAAAGGGACTCGACTCATTCTTTGAGTAAGGACTTCTTGATGATCCTTCTTTATTTATCACTTTGAGAACAACTTGTACAATATTTATTCATTTAATTTGGAAGAGTTAAAAGGTTGTGAATGTCTGGCTTAATGATTACAGTGAACCATCATTTGCTTCCGATTTGAAAGACATCTTCGATACTTGCTTGTTGTGCGCAAAGAAAAATTTGTGAATGCAAACTTTTATTGAAAGGTGTCTTGCATGAGACTCTTGTATTTGAATGCACAATCAAGTTAACAAAGAACTACTCTGCCTCAGGTCCAGATTCAGGTTTTTTGGTATAGAAAGAAACTCCAACTTCTAGGCTCGAAGGGTTTAACAAGGGAATAACTTCTTTATTTCTCCAGTGTTTGGGAGTTGAAATAATGCCTTACATCGCCAGCAAAGTTTGATTTGAAAGCATACCAACAACAATTATGAGTATTTTGTTTTCATCATCCTCCCTCCAATCTTTGCATAATAAAAAAGAAAGTGGAAGAGAGATAAAATATATATTTTTTTTTTTTGTTTTTTTTTTTGTTTTTTGAAAAGAAAGCATAAAGATATAAATAATGGGCAAAACGAATTGAATCAAACGTTGCAATGCTCATTTTATTAATTAGGAAAGTACAAACATAATTTGAAAGCAAACATCTAACACAAAATAAGGGAAAATGCAAACAAGAAACATGGCCTAGTGACTAATCAGAAACAAGGATGAGCTGTCCTGCCTGAAACACTGACTTTTAGGAGGATAGCTGGTTGAGGTCGACTGAAGCTTCACTTGGCGTGCTTTGGCAGAGGATTATTCTGGACATTAGGATTGGTGTCACAAAAATTAAGGATTCCGACCTTAATCAAGTCACGCACTCTAGCCTTTAGTGCATAGCAATGTTCCAAGTCGTGGCCTGCGGCACCTTCATGGAATGCACAGTGGAGATCAGATCTGAATCCAGGTGAAAGCAAATTTGGAGGAGGAGGCAGAGCCTTAGTAGTAATCAAACCTTTCTGAACCAGACCAGGATATAATTCGGTATACGTCATTGGAATAGGATCAAAATGATTCCTATTACGGTACTGATTCTGTCTAACAGCCAGACGTAGAGTAGTAATCACGGGAGTAACAGCAGCAACAACAGGGTGATCAACATAATGAGGTTGGGGACGAGGCCTTCTTGTATCAGTCATGACAACATTGGTATGGTATTCTCTCTTCTTCTGGAAGTTCCCATAGGATTTCTTCACACCATTAGAAGATTCAGTAGCGTTTGAAACTTTACCCTTCTTGAGTCCTTCCTCGGGTCTTTGACCAATAGTTACCAAATCAGTGAAGTTAGAGGAAACACTACCAATCATCTTCTCCCAGTAGAATGGAGATAGTGTGCCCATAAACAAGCTATCTAATTCTTTCTATGCCAAAGGAGGTTCAACTTGGGAAGCCAACTCTCTCCAGCGCAGGGAATATTCCTTGAAAGACTCTTTATCATTCTGAGACATATTTTGAAGTTGGCGGCGATCAGGAGCCATGTCGAGGTTATACTTGTATTGCTTTATGAAAGCATTAGTAAGATCCTGGAAGCAGTGAATACTGTTATGTTCAAGATTCATATACCATTTGAGTGAAGCTCCACTCAGACCGTCTTGAAAACAATGTATAAGCAACTTCTGATTGTTGGTATAAGCGGCCATTTTGCGGTAGTACATGACCAAATGAGCTCTTGGACAAGAATCACCTTTGTACTTCACAAACTCGGGAATTTTGAACTTAGCTGGCATAACAAGGTCAGAAACCAAGCACATGTTTTCTGCATCCACATTAAAGAAATCAGTACCCTTAATGGCTCGGAGTCTCTTGTCTATGGCCTGAAAATGTTCACGGACAACCTCAGGTTCAACAAAGTCTTCACGGTCTTAACCCTAAGCACTGGCAGCGTTGTACTCATAGAGAGGATTCTCAAAAGGAACTCGTGTAGTCTGAACTATAAGTTGAGGCTTGGCAAAACAGGGGCTTGAAACACTGGTCTGGCAGTCTGACCAATCATAGCAATAGATGCAGGAGGTGGAGAGTAGTTGGGAGGTAAACCAAACTCTGGCCAAGTTGAAGGTGGCATTTAAACAGGCTGAGGATCATCATTTAAAACTTCCTGGATGACAGTTCTTTGGGGTTGCTCTCCTCTAGCAATCAAGACCTGGAGCATTTCAGTGAGCTTTGTCATGCTTGACTTAAGGTCATCGATCTCCATTCAGATCTCTGCATTGTGTGCTTCTTATTCTGACATTCTGCGTCTGTAGTTAGCTCCGGTATCGGTGTTGAGGAATCAACTTCACGACTGACAGATGACGGTGGAAGATAGAGACAACTGGATATGAGTTGGTGGACAAACAGATGTATGCAATGAATCATGCAAAGATGCAAATGATATGCAATGCGATGCAATGGCTTCAAGGAACTCAAAAGCAGGTTGCAAACATTTAGGAAAGACTAAAAAAGTTTCATTTTATACTCCATGATCTCTATTAATTTTGCAAAGGAAAGAACAATTGGGTTCCTTGAAACCAAAGGCGTATTCATGAATGCATGAATGTATGGGTGAAGGGATGCATAAACATAGATATACACATGTACACATATACAGACAGACAAACAAGGGCCTAGGCTTGAAGATCACGAGCATGGAGCCATGGTCTACCCGTCCCAAAAGGCATGTACTATGGGTTCTCGTATCTGCAAATCAGGGTTCTAAGAAGTTCCCATAGTCAACAATGCATCTTTCGGATATTATCGATTTCCCAAATAACTTGGTGGTCCATAATATTCTCAAGAGAGTCTCGTCCGAGTGTAGAATCGCGTATCAACCACTTCGGGAATCGACTCCCTCATAGTCATCGCACTACATCCTAAAAAGGCAAAGTGGGGTTAAAGGTAACTACGATTCTCAATCTCACGGGCTCCTAGGTCGAAAATAATATCGTCTTCAGGAATAGACTTGTTAAACAATATTAAGTTCGAGAGGGCCTCAACTGAGTGGTGATGTCTCAATTCAACTTCTTCGGGAATCGACTCCCTAAAAGTCTCATTGAATGTACCACCATTCTATCATAATCTGCACTCAAGTCCTGGTGTAGGACTTATCTCACTACACAAAGTGACAACCCTGCATACAGAAAAACCCAAGCAGGCAAAAGATACAAATATACAAGTATACAACAAATAACATAACAAGTTAGGGGAAACCCCCTAAAGCTAGTCCTCAGTGAAGTCGCCATTTCTGTTACGGTGATAATCAGATATCAAGCTATTGGATTAAATTGAATCACAACTTTTTTAGTTCACCACCGGTCTTTGATTTATCCAAAGGAAAGGTTCAAGAACGAAAAAAAACCTAAGAGATCTAAGGTTCGGAGGTTGGTTACACCAAGGGAAGGTATTAGCATCCTAAACGTCTGTAGTACTCTACAGGAACCTCTTGTTATTATTTATGTTATCTATTACTCGTTTGCTAAGGGTGCTATGCTAAAGGAAAGACTAGGGATTAGTATCTAAGTATACTCGCCAAGACATCGCATCTTGTGCCTACGTATCCTGACGGGAGTGGAATCAGAGTATCCGTAGTTCGCCTCAAGGAGGGCGAGGAACTCTTGACTGTGGTCAAGATTCCAGGGGAAGGCAGCGTCTATGGCAATATGCTACATAGAGTACGGAGACTCCAAAGTTGAAGTTGAGTTATAAGGGAATTAAGTGTTCATGGTGGAACATATGCATGGAGTGCGGCGACTCCGATCCTAAGGCTAGGATAAAGGGAAAGAAGCGTTTGCGGCGGAACAGTTACATGGAGTGCGGCGACTCCGATCCTAAGGCTAGGAAAAAGGCAAGGACCTAAAATTAGGATAATCTGTGACATGGCAGTCAACAACGGGACCTTTCCTTTGGAATTTGATTGAGAAAGGATTTTAGTCTTAAGGGAAAAATACCCGATAAAAGATCGAGGTTTGAAAATTGCGTGATGGCAATTACAAAAGGCAGTCGACTTACGAGAGAAGTAGCCACTTGACGTTGGATCAAGGGTTTTGAGAAAAATTTAAGTCGAATCCTAGTCCCTAAGGGTGCTCCTAGTAAATGAAACTGTAACCAGAGTAAGAGAGAAAGTATTGGCATGAGGTTGATGACGATGATAAAAAGTAGTCGGCTCATAAGTTAGGGTATGGCTTAATATATGAATCAAGAATGTTTTGGGTTTGGTTGATGGCGATCGTAGAAACAATCGACTTACAGGGTTAAAAAAAAGGGCTTGATTAAATCAATAATTAGTTTGATATTTTTAAAAATGGTTTGATGTGATTGTGAATTGATGGTAAGAAATGATTAATACAAATGACAACCGAAAGGTGCGAATTGGATCGCAAAGTCATGAAAAGATATAAAGAGAACTTTAATCGGATCTAATCAAACTTAAAACAGAGTGCTACCGCGTAATCGGTCATCGTAAGTCTAATCAAGAACAACAAGATAATAAAATTAAAGAAAATCCCAAACTACACATCAAAACGCGAATCGGCAAGCGCAAAAAAAAGTGGATCGCCACCATGCTAAACCGTCTGACGCTTGTAAAATCGAAATACAATGATAAACAAATATAGATCCGCATAAAAACCGATGAAAATCGACCATTAACTTGCTACACTTAACGTGATCATCGCAATAGAGATTAAAAGTGTACGGATCTAAAATTATAAAATAGAAAATGCAAAGCAAAAGTAAATTTAACAGGCTAAAAAAATCGACAATGTTGCTAACACAAAACTGCGATCATCGCAACCGGATCCAACCAAACATAAATGTCACGCATCAAGTACTCCAATAGGCAAACAACGTATTGCCATGATTTGATCCAAACAATTTAAAATACATAAGAAGAAAAAAAAAGAAAGAAAAATATAGAATAAAAAATTATATACAATAAATAAATAAATATATATATATATATATATATATATATATATATATATATATATATATATATATATATATATATATAGGTTCAACAAAGTCTTCACGGTCTTCACCCTGAGCACTGGCAGCGTTGTACTCATAGAGAGGATTCTCAAAAGAAACTCGAGTTGTTTGAACTATAAGTTGAGGCTTTGCAAAAATAGGGGATTGAAACACTGGTCTGGCAGTCTGACCAATCATAGCAGTAGATGCAGGAGGTGGAGAGTAGTTGGGAGGTAAACCAAACTCTGGCCAAGTTGAAGGTGGCATTTGAACAGGCTGAGGATCATCATTTGAAACTTCCTGGATGACAGTTCTTTGGGGTTGCTCTCCTCTAGCAATCAAGACCTGGAGCATTTCAGTGAGCTTTGTCATGCTTGACTTAAGGTCATCAATCTCCATTCAGATCTCTGCATTGTGTGCTTCTTGTTCTGACATTCTGCGTCTGTAGTTAGCTCTAGTCCAGTATCGGTGTCGAGGAATCAACTTCACGATTGACAGATGAGGGTGGAAGATAGAGATAACTGGATATGAGTTGTTGAACAAACAGATGTATGCAATGAATAATGCAAAGATGCAAATGATATGCAATGCGATGCAATGGCTTCAAGGAACTCAAAAGCAGTTTGCAAACATTTAGGAAAGACTGAAAAAGTTTCATTTTATACTCCATGATCTCTATTGATTTTGCAAAGGAAAGAACAATTGGGTTCCTTGAAACCAAAGTGGTATTCATGAATGCATGAATGTATGGGTGAAGGGATGCATAAACATAGGTATACACATGTACACATATACAGACAGACAAACAAGGGCCTAGGCTTGAAGATCACGAGCATGGAGCCATGGTCTACCCGTCCCAAAAGGCATGTACTATGGGTTCTCGTATCTGCAGAACAGGGTTCTAAGAAGTTCCTAGAGTCAACAACCCATCTTTCGGATATTATCGATTTTCCAAATAACTTGGTGGTCAATAATATTCTCAAAAGAGTCTCGTCCGAGTGTAGTATCGCGTATCAACCACTTCGGGAATCGACTCCATCATAGTCATCGCACTACATCCTTAAAAGGCCAAGTAGGGCTAAAGGTAACTACGGTTCTCAATCTCACGGGCTCCTAGGTCGAAAATAATATCGTCTTCACCAATAGACTCGTTAAATAATATTAAGTTCGAGAGGGCCTCAACTGAGTGGTGATGTCTCAATTCAACTTCTTCGGGAATCGACTCCTTAAAAGTCTCCTTGAATGTACCACCATCCTATCATAATCTGCACTCAAGTCCTGGTATAGAACTTATCTCACCATACAAAGTGACAACCCTGCATACATAAAAACCCAAGCAAGCAACATATAAAAATATACAAGTATACAACAAATAACATAACATGTTAGGGGGAAACCCCCTAAAGCTAGTCCTCAGTGAAGTCGTCATTTCTGTTGCGGTGAGAATCGGATATCAAGCTATTAGATTAACTTGAATCACAAATTTTTTAGTTCACCACCAGTCTTTGATTTATCCAAAGGAAAGGTTCAAGAACGAAAAAAAACCTAAGAGATCTAAGGTTCGGGGGTAGGTTAAGCCTAGGGAAGGTATTAGCATCCTAAACGTCTGTAGTACTCTACAGGAACCTCTTGTTATTATTTATGTTATCTATTACTCGCTTGCTAAGGGTGCTATGCTAAAGGAAATACCTAGGGATTAGTATCTGTGTATACTCGCCAAGACATTGCATCTTGTGCCTACGTATCCTGACGGGAGTGGAATCAGAGTATCTGTAGTTTGCCTCAAGGAGGGTGAGGAACTCTTGACTGTGGTCAAGATTCCAGGGGAAGGCGCTACATAGAGTGCGGAGACTCCAAAGTTGAAGTTGAGTTATAAGGGAATTAAGTGTTCATGGTGGAACATATGCATGGAGTGCGGTGACTCCGATCCTAAGGCTAGGATAAAGGGAAAAAAGCGTTCGCGGCGGAACAGTTACATGGAGTGCGGCGACTCCGATCCTAAGGCTAGGAAAAGGGGAGGGACCTAAAGTTAGGATAATCTGTGACATGGCAGTCAACAACGGGACCTTTCCTTTGGAATTTGATTGAGAAATGATTTTAGTCTTAAGAGAAAAATACCCGATAAAAGATCGAGGTTTGAAAATTGCGTGATGGCGGTTGCAAAAGGCAGTCGTCTTACGAGAGAAGTAGCCACTAGACGTTGGATCAAGGGTTTTGAGAAAAAGTTAAGTCGAATCCTAGTCCCTAAGGGTGCTCCTAGTAAATTAAACTGCAACCAGAGTAAGAGAGAAAGTATTGGCATGAGGTTGATGATGATGATAAAAAGCAGCCGCCTCACAAGTTGGGGTATGACTTGATATATGAATCAAGAATGTTTTGGGTTTGGTTGATGGCGATCGTATAAACAATCGACTTACAGGGTTAAAAAAAGGGCTTGATTAAATCAAGAATTAGTTTGAGTTTTTTAAAAATGGTTTAATGTGATTGTGAATTGATGGTAAGAAATGATTAATACAAATTACAAAGCGAAAGGTACGAATAGGATCGCAAAGGCATGAAATGATACAAAGAGAACTTTAATCGGATCTAATCAAACTTAAAACAAAGTGCTACCGCGTAATCGTCATCGCAAGTCTAATCAAGAACAAGAAGATACTAAAATTAAAGAAAATCACAAAATACAAATCAAAACGCGAATCGATAAGCGCAAAAAAAAGTGGATCACCACCATGCTAAACCGTCTGACGCGTGTAAAATCGAAATACAATGATAAACAAATATAGATACGCATAAAAACCGATGAAAATTGACCATTAACTTGCTACACTTAACGTGATCATCGCAATAGAGATTAAAAGTGTACGGATCTAAAATTATAAAATAGAAAATGCAAAGCAAAAGTAAATTTAACAGGCTAAAAAAAATCGACATTGTTGCTAACGTAAAACTGCGATCATCGCAACCGGATCCAACCAAACATAAATGTCACGCATCAAGTACTCCAATAGGCAAACAGTGTATTGCCATGATTTGATCCAAACAATTTAAAAAGCAAAAGAAGAAAAAAAAGAAAGAAAAAAAATTATTAAAATATATATATATATATATATATATATATATATATATATATATATATATGTTCAATAAAGTCTTCACGGTCTTCACCCTGAGCACTGGCAGCGTTGTACTCATAGAGAGGATTCTCAAAAGGAACTCGAGTAGTCTGAACTATAAGTTGAGGCTTGGCAAAAACAGGGGCTTGAAACACTGGTCTGGCATTCTGACCAATCATAGCAGTAGATGCAGGAGGTGGAGAGTAGTTGGGAGGTAAACCAAACTCTGGCCAAGTTGAAGGTGGCATTTGAACAGGCTGAGGATCATCATTTGAAACTTCCTGGATGACAGTTCTTTGGGGTTGCTCTCCTCTAGCAATCAAGACCTGGAGCATTTCAGTGAGCTTTGTCATGCTTGACTTAAGGTCATCGATCTCCATTCAGATCTCTGCATTATGTGCTTCTTGTTCTGACATTCTGCGTCTGTAGTTAGCTCTAGTCCGGTATCGGTGTTGAGGAATCAACTTCACGACTGACAGATAATGGTGGAAGATAGAGACAACTGGATATGAGTTGTTGGACAAACAGATGTATGCAATGAATCATGCAAAGATGCAAATGATATGCAATGCGATGCAATGGCTTCAAGGAACTCAAAAGTAGGTTGCAAACATTTAGGAAAGACTGAAAATTTTCATTTTATACTCCATGATCTCTATTGATTTTGCAAAGGAAAGAACAATTGGGTTCCTTGAAACCAAAGGGGTATTCATGAATGCATGAATGTATGGGTGAAGGGATGCATAAACATAGGTATACACATGTACACATATACAGACAGACAAACAAGGGCCTAGGCTTGAAGATCACGAGCATGGAGCCATGGTCTACCCGTCCCAAAAGGCATGTACTACGGGTTCTCGTATCTGCAGAACAGGGTTCTAAGAAGTTCCCAGAGTCAACAACCCATCTTTCCGATATTATCAATTTCCCATATAACTTGGTGGTCAATAATATTCTCAAGAGAGTCTCGTCCGAGTGTAGTTTCGCGTATCAACCACTTCGGGAATCGACTCCCTCATAGTCATCGCACTACATCCTAAAAAGGCCAAGTGGGGTTAAAGATAACTACGGTTCTCAATCTCACGGGCTCCTAGGAGAAAATAATATCGTCTTCACGAATAGACTCGTTAAACAATATTAAGTTCGAGACGACCTCAACTGAGTGGTGATGTCTCAATTCAACTTCTTCGGGAATCGACTCCCTAAAAGTCTCCTTGAATGTACCACCATCCTATCATAATCTGCACTCAAGTCCTGGTGTAGGACTTATCTCACCACACAAAGTGACAACCCTGCATACAGAAAAACCCAAGCAAGCAACAGATACAAATATACAAGTATACAACAAATAACATAACAAGTTAGGGGGAAACCCCCTAAAGCTAGTCCTCAGTGAAATCGTCATTTCTGTTGTGGTGAGAATCGAATATCAAGCTATTGGATTAACTAAATCACAAATTTTTTTGTTCACCACCAGTCTTTGATTTATCCAAAGGAAAGGTTCAAGAACGAAAAAAAAACCTAAGAGATCTAAGGTTCGGGAGTTGGTTACGCCTAGGGAAGGTATTAGCATCCTAAACGTCTGTAGTACTCGACAGGAACCTCTTGTTATTATTTATGTTATCTATTACTCGCTTACTAAGGGTGCTATGCTAAAGGAAAGACCTAGGGATTAGTATCTAAGTATACTTGCCAAGACATCGCATCTTGTGCCTACGTATCCTTACGGGAGTGGAATCAGAGTATCCGTAGTTCGCCTCAAGGAGGGCGAGGAACTCTTGAATGTGGTCAAGATTCTAGGGGAAGGCAACGTCTATGGCAATACGCTACATAGAGTGTGGAGACTCCAAAGTTGAAGTTGAGTTATAAGGGAATTAAGTGTTCATGGTGGAACATATGCATGGAGTGCGGCGACTCCGATCCTAAGGCTAGGATAAAGGGAAAGAAGCGTTCGCAGCGGAACAGTTACATGGAGTGTGGCGACTCCGATCCTAAGGCTAGGAAAAGGAGAGGGACCTAAAGTTAGGATAATCTGTGACATGGCAATCAACAACGGGACCTTTCCTTTGGAATTTGATTGAGAAAGGATTTTAGTCTTAAGAGAAAAATACCCGATAAAAGATCGAGGTTTAAAAATTCCGTGATGGCTATTGCAAAAGGCAGCCGACTTACGAGAGAAGTAGCCACTTGACGTTGGATCAAGGGTTTTGAGAAAAAGTTAAGTCGAATCCTAGTCCCTAAGGGTGCTCCTAGTAAATGAAACCGCAACTAGAGTAAGAGAGAAAGTATTGGCATGAGGTTGATGACGATGATAAAAAGCAGTCGGCTCACAAGTTGGGGTATGGCTTGATATATGAATCAAGAATGTTTTGGGTTTGGTTGATGGCGATCGTAGAAGAAATCGACTTACAGGGTTAAAAAAAAGGGCTTGATTAAATCAAGAATTAGTTTGATATTTTTAAAAATGGTTTGATGTGAATGTGGATTGATGGTAAGAAATGATTAATACAAATGACAACGCGAAAGGTGCGAATTGGATCGCAAAGGCATGCAAAGATACAAAGAGAACTTTAATCGGATCTAATCAAACTTAAAACAAAGTGCTACCACGTAATCGGTCATCTCAAGTCTAATCAAGAACAACAAGATAATAAAATTAAAGAAAATCACAAACTATAAATCAAAACGCGAATCGGTAAGCGCAAAAAAAAGTGGATCGCCACCATGCTAAACCGTCTGACGCGTGTAAAATCGAAATACAATGATAAACAAATATAGATCCGCATAAAAACCAATGAAAATCGACCATTAACTTGCTACACTTAACGTGATCATCGCAATAGAGATTAAAAGTGTATGAATCTAAAATTATAAAATAGAAAATGCAAAGTAAAAGTAAATTTAACGGGCTAAAAAAAATCGACAATGTTGCTAACGCAAAACTGCAATCATCGCAACCGGATCGAATCAAACATAAATGTCACGCATCAAGTACTCCAATAGGCAAACTGCGTATTGCCATGATTTGATCCAAACAATTTAAAAAGAAAAAGAAGAAAAAAAAGAAAGAAAAAAAATTATTAACAATATAAATATATATATATATATATATATATATATATATATATATAAAAACAAGACTTGCACCGGTTATGAAAACTTGTTACATATACTTGTTATGAAAACTTGTTATATATATTATATATAAGTAACCACGCATCAAAAGAAACCGAACATAGCAGCTTAGGTATGTTTTTTAGTAACAGTGGCGGCATGAACACATATGTATATATAGTAAAACAAGATTTCTATACATGCAATGATATATTATATATTATGTTTATCAAAACTGAGACGTCTATATGTTGGTAATCAAAAGTAACTTGTTAGATATTATGCACAATAATACGACTTACGTGATATGAAATAAGAGAAAATGTAACTTTTCTCCTTGATAATTTGAGAACGGCTGCGTATCCTCTCCCGGCTTCTCTCGGCACAAATATATACATGTCAATGGTTTTAAATAATTTTCTAAAATCTAAAAAAGTTTTTAATGGATAATTTTAGGTCCAAATTAAATAATACTAAATAAAAATTAAACAATTAAAATAATTAAAATAAAATAAATTTAAAAAACTGTAATAATCCCATTTATTTATTCTAGATTTTTAAACAAAAATGTAAAATAAACGGACCCAAATAAATAAAAGTTAGGCGCGAAAGTGCTCGAAAAAATAAATCAAGTATACCAAAATGATCAGCGCGAAAAAACGACTCGGAAAAATACAGCGTTTGGTCAGATTTTAAAATAAATTTTGATCTGTTAAAATGCTCAAACTGATCAAAATGCGACGAAAAATGATAGAAAAATTAAAAGAACATGCCGGGCCAAACTACCTGAACCGTAGATTAATATAATTGAGGTCTGCGAGCTCGATTTTGAATTTTTAGTTCACTGATTTTATGCACCGCTGAAATTCATTTTGACCGGTCTATCTGTAAATTTTCGAGAAATTATTCCGACTGATATTTTAGGCAATATGCGAGATGAAATGCATGATATGCTGTATAGATTATGCAAAATTAAAATAAAGTCAGTTAATTAAAAAAATTTAAAACGTCCAGACAAAATTGGGGTATGACACATAGGTAGATAAATCCCTTTCTTGTTGGGATTGGATGTAAGTTTACTGTTAAAGTATGTATTTTTGTTGATCGTTGTGTTGTATATAATCTATTTCATGAATCTATATCGATGTTATCCCTATTTACTTGTTTTACATTTTGATTTGAACCGTGATTGAGACATACTCTTCGAATCTCGATCTAGAATAATCATGTGTTAGATTCTAAATGCTAGGCATAAATTTAGATCTAACATTCACCATGGATATCTAATCTTAATGCTCCGTATTGTTTAATAGAGTGAGAGATCATCGATTAAACAATAGGGTAGAACTCACGACATCGACTAGACATAGTGGTGTTGATGAGTGATACGTGATGATATTGATGAATGTTTAGATTATTCAAACTAATTGGTAGATTTACGTATTTGATTGGTGGATGAAATCCAATCATGACAAGTTCTCTCCTCCCTCCAAAACTTTATTTATTTATTAATGCGTTTTACATTCTGCATCTTTAAACTTTCAAGCACCCTCCGAACAACAAGCTTAAAAACATAGAAATCATTGAATGATATTCGATATTGCACCAATCCCTGTGGATATGATAAAACAAATACTTACTTTTGATTGCTACCATACTGCAACAATAAAACGGCGTCGTTGTTGGGGGTTGGTGTTTAGATATTAAAAGCATCGCAATAGTTTCTATTTTTTGAGCTTTGTACATATTGTGTGTATATATATATATATTTCTCCTTCACGTTTTCTCAAGTGTTAGTTAAGGGTAGCCGTTGGTGAACAACTAGCCCAGCAAGAAGCAACAAGAATGAGGGTCTACTTGAAAAAGGCGTCGAGTTAATGATGTAAAACAAGCGCTTACTTACTTTTGATTGCTACCATACTGCAACAATAAAACAACGTCGTTGCCGGGGGTTGGTGTTTAGATATTAAAAGTATCGTAATAGTTTCTATTTTTTTGAGCTTTGTACATATTGTCTATATTATATATATATATATATATATATATATATATATATATATATATATATATATATATATATTTCTCCATCACGTTTTCTCAAGTGTTAGTTAGGGGTAGACGTTGGTGAACAACTAGCCCAGCAAGAAGCAACAAGAAGGAGGGTCTACTTGAAAAAGGCGTCGAGTTAATGACGTAAAACAAGCGTTTGTTGGGAGGCAACCCAACTTTTTAAGTTTTTTTATAGCTTTTCATTTAGTAGTATAGGCATTAAAGAGTGAAATTGGATGGAAAACATGAAAAAAGTTTCCATTTTTGAAAAACCATGTTGCAGCTATGCTCGCTCAACGCAACCAGAGGGTGCTTAGCGCGCTCTGCTGCACCTCTAAAAATATCTTAGCCCACTTATCCACTTTCACCAAGGTCCTTTGACCCATTTTAAACTTAGTTTTTTAAATGTTTAGTAGTTTAATTTAATTTAAATTTGTTAAGTTGTTAGAAAATTATTTTATGTTTATCCAAGAAGCTTGTCTTTAATTGGCTTGAGGAAACATGGGGTGATTTTTTCAAGTTTGAATGAGTTTGAATGTATCAACAAGAAAATGCTTTGGTAATGATAAAATTTTGAAGGAAAGTGCATTGTTAAGGTACATGTTTAATGCTTTCTATAACATAGCTTGAATATGAAACTTATGCTTTGTACAAATATCATGCCATTCATTCTTTTACAATACTTGTTCATGATTGAATCACTTTAGATCATAGCCAAATATGAGGAAACTTTCCATTGTTCACTATATACACAGGAGACCAACAATTCCTGTTTTAACTCATTTAACTTATGTTTAATCTTGCATTTGTGCTAAATTGTATGAAAGCATAAAAATGATCAAGGAATTTTGTTTGATTTTGAGCACAACCACTTGACCAAAAGTAACCTACCTTGGGAGTGAGTGAGTATTCGTTAACCCCTTTGAGCCTTAGTGTTCGAATCTATATCAATTTTGAACTGTGGGATTTTTCCCTTGGACGCAAAGAGTAGTTCAACATTGATTTTAGATTGGATTCTGAATTTTTTTCTTGAACCTTCAACCATGAATTGCGGTTTAAATTTTTACCCTTGCCTTAGAAAGTTTGGGAGCATTCACATTACAATGATTGGTTGTATTCAAGTAGGAGACAATATAGTTTTATATGCCTTTTCTTTCACAGTTGAAGCATGTTGGAATGAATTGTGTTTGCTCTTCATATTTTTTTTGCTCTTCTTTTTGTATTTTATTATTCTTCATAAATCTCTTGAAGTTCTTTACTATATGAGTCATGTCACCATCATAATTAGATTCTTCAGCTTTAAGTGCTAAACTTTTGTTTTTATTTTCTCTTTCTTCATCTATGTAAAGCTTTTTGAGTTCCATTTCGTGTTCCCTCAATTTACCAAAAAAAGTATACGTGTCCATAGTCGCTAAATCCTTAGATTCGCAAATCGCAATGACTTTGGGTTGCTTGCTGCGGTTTAGGAATCTAATAATTTTTATGACTAGTTACTCATTTGAGAAAGTTTTTCCCAGAGTTCTCATATGACTCATGATATGGATGAATCGTGTTTGAATTTACTTATGCTCTCTTAAGAATTCATTATGAAGAGCTCGTACTCATAAGTTAATGTGCCCAACCTTGACCTCTTTACCTCAATAGTTCCTTCATGGATAATTTGGAGGATGTCCCACATTTCTTTTACAATTTCGCCGTGAGAAAATCGCAAAATTTCATCAAGGCCTAAAGCGGTAGTGATGATGGTTTTTGCTTTCAAACCGTGTTGCATATTCTCTTTAACATATTTAGTCTAATCATTTTCTGGTTTTTCTACTACAATACCATTAACTTCGTGTGTAGGGACAAATGGGCCTTCTTTCATAGCCTTCCAAATACTTCAATCCATCCCTTCAATGAAAATTTTCATTTTTTCTTTCCAAAAATTGTATCCTTCTCCATTAAAGGACGGGGTTGTTTAGTTAATAGCTTGAAGACATTTTTCTTCCTGGGACGATTAGTTCTTAACAGGATTTTGGCTTTGATACCACTTTTTTGATAAGTGACTTCAAGAACAAGAAGGGGTGAATTGTGGTATTTAAAATTCTCGATTACTTTTATAGTTTTCTCGATTAAGATTGTGTTAGTAGTTTTATATGAGTGAATTGCAGCAGGAATAAAAAATAAAAGTAAATAGAATAAATTAAAAGGATATGGCTAGAGAGATTGCACTAGAGATTTATACAGGTTTGGCCGAACGTTGGCCTAATCCTGTCCCCAAGGGGTCTTCTTGAGAGTTTGATTATAACCTTTGAGCTTTTGAAGGTTATTCCCACAAATCTTTATACAAATCGATCTTAATATTTTTATAGGCTTATCCCCAACCAAATATAACTTTTACCACAAGCTAAGCTAGCCAAACTTCTTAGATATTTGTAAGATGATCTCAATAACCAAAAACAAACTTTTTTTTGGCAACACTCAATAAACCAAAGCAGAGATTTTATGACTGGTTTATCTCAAAAACTAAACTCAATCTTCTCAATAGAAACACACTCTCAAGAATTAAACAAGCATCACGGCCATTTATAAAACCCTTCCCTACAAGCAAATTTTCAGTCACAAACGCTAAGAAAATTTAAGTGAAAGAAATATTTTCTAGAGAGGGAGAAAAAATTAGAGAGATAAATTCTAAAGAAAATGTAAATCCTTGGAAACTGATGTGAAATGAAGTGGAGGTGGGCCTTCTTTATATAGGAATTGGAAAATTCATAAAAGGAAATAATCCAAGGGAAAAATTGATGAGCCAATCGATTGGCGCATGATCGGTCGACACTGACGGATAAATCTACAAGTATACAGTTGATCGTGTAGTCTTAATAAGGTTGTCGAACCCACAGGGACAGATTGTCAAACTAATGTTATCCAAGGTTATTGTGCAAAGTTAAGGCTGGAGGGAAACAGGAATTAAACGGGAAATATAGGACGGGATAGAGAATCTGAAATTTTATACTAAAACGAGCCCGAAATGTGATTTCCGTGCACCAACAGGACTTATAGAAAACGAGTACTATCTACGACTATACTGCTAATCTGTAGGATAAACCGATTTAAAGGCCCTGCCTCACGCTCTCGCGGTCTTGACAAAAGCCATGCTTCCTTATCCCAAGATTTTGCTCTCGCTCGCCTGATAACTAAGAAAAACGCTTTGGAAACCGATATTATCCTAAACAACATCTAAAGCGCTCTCGCTATATTTAAATATGCTGCCTAATTTCCACTATCCGGTTCACTCCTCACGCTCTCGCGGATCTCGGGTTAAACCTTAATATGCTTCTCACTCTCGTGATAAAGCAATGTTAAACAACCTTTCACTCTTGTGACAAGACTACTTAAATTAGACCTGGAAATTAAAACCAAAATGACAAATATTCATATTATCGCACCTATTATTTTCTACGGAATCCCGCCAAATACGACGTTCCTCACATGACGGTCTCCAATTGTTTACTCAGACATAATTAATCCTAAGTCTACCATTTTTAAACATACATAATCTGACTTTAACATATTAAACAAATTAAAAGTGACAATTATAGTAAGAATGCAGTAAAGTAAAGAAAACCTGAAAATAAAGTGCGGTAATGTAAATTGGACGGAAAGGAAATGAACTTGTATTAAATCTTCGATCCAAAAAGGTACAACAAAGTACAAGAGTGTATAATTTTGCAACAATCCCTTAATGCGAGTTATTGTTGTTTTTTCGGTATTTTTGTGCCTAGAATTCTATTAAAATTTCGTCAGAGCTTCCGCGTAATTTTTCCGACTCTCCTCTTCTGCTCCAAGGGGTCCTATATATAGAGGATCAGAATTGCCAACTGCAAAATTCTGATTCTGGAGGGAAAGGGAGTTAGAAAACTCCCCAAAACTGCTAGAAACGGATTCTGCAGTGAAAACCGCTCACGCGTCTGTACGGTGAACTATGTGGAAGCATGGCTAACGCCATGCTCTGGATTCAAAAAGGGGCGCCATCAAGAAGCAATGGTGAATGCCATCAAGGGACGGCGAACGCCATATCAGCTGGGGCTGCAGAAATTGCTGCTCTGCTGAATTTTTCTCTTTCTTTCGCTTCTTTTCTCTGTTTCTTCTGGGATCTTGATTATTATTCCTGCAAACACAAAACATAGTAAAAACAAAGTAAGAATAGCAAGACTCAATAAAAACACAGACTAAAAATGCGCAAAGTGAGCCTAAAAATACGCTATAAATTTGCATCGTCAAACTCCCCCACACTAAGACCATTGCTTGTCCTCAAACAAACTCCAACAAAAATTAAAATAGTAAGTGCAGTTCCGGATTCAAAAGCGCCACTGAAAACAACTAAGGCGCAAGGTTGGTAGGCTAATGTTAAACGGATAGGTACTAAATAGTGAAATCAAGGATATCGTAACGACACAAATCCATATTTGCGGACGAAGACTCCCTTCCTATGCAATACCAATTCAAATCATGATATTATATCTCGACCTATATCCTTCATCCTATTTCACCTCTTTTTCATTCTCGCACAATCACATTAAGCCTGTTATCCTTTGTACTCACATGGTAATCGAACCTGTTTGTGTTAAGTGATCTCATTATTCAAAAAAATTCTTTTTACGCACATTATGCTTTCTTTTGTTTATGAATTTCAAGAATCCGAACCTTTAGGCTAAATGGTCGGGTGAGGACCACCCAACTTAGCGGGAACATGTCTTTCATTCGCTTTTTTTTTATTATAAAAATCACATATTCAAATTTTTGAGATCAACACATATTTGCATCGGTTCGTTACTTAGTTTGTAATAAGGATGGTGCTGACTGCTAGTATAAACTAATTAAGAGGCTATTACTAAGAAACTAGGCATCAGGTCTCGACATAATACCTATTTAAATCAATATCACATATTTAGGGAATCTAGGGTGTAGGAACGATACCGATATTTACAAAACTTTCCCAAGTCTATCTAACATAGCCTAATGATGAAAAGCAACCTATACACAAGGTGTCATGCCAATGAATCCAGAAAACAATTTTTTTTTTCGTTGGGGGTCAAAATTAAAGGAGTTTTCAAACAAGCAAATAAAATATCGTAAAATAGGACTCAACAGCGCATATGACGCGATAAACAAGACAAACTAGAAAGTAAAAACTGGAAAACAAAAATAACGGGAAAGAAAATAAAACAGTAAAGCTCCTCCCCCACACTTGAACTAAACATTGTCCTCAATGTTTTAGTACAAGGTGAAAGAAAGGAGTGATAAAACCCGGTCAAGGGCGAGGTGCACGGCCTCTGGTCATGGATGCTCTGCCTCTGTGACGGCCTGCTCTACCCCACTCGGATTGTGGCACATGTCTGATAAAGTCTCTCAAATCAGCCGTCTCTAAGCACACTCCGTTCATCTGCTCAATCGGGTCAGCCATATCATGCCGAGTCCTCTCTGTAAAATCTTGTTGCTGCTGGCCAATCTGATCAACAGCGACTCTAAGCTCTTCCTGCTGCCTCTGCATGCTATGGAGTAAAAGATCACGTTCGGCCTCCATGTTATTCCGATGCCTAAGCTAGGACAGAATATCATCCAAAGAGCTCCGGATGACCACGTAATCATATTTCTCCTGGGGCTGACGTGTACCTGCAAAAGAGTCAGTAGAAAAATGTGTGGTGCATGAACGGGCGCTAGGTCCGGGTGTATTGGTACCACGGGTACGAATGCGGGGCTGAGGTGTAGTAAATCCCATAACATCCTGGTAGTGTCTCTCAGCTCTCTCCTACTCAAGATCAGGGGGCTTCGGTATCAGCTATCCAATTAGTGCTAACACGCACGTTAATGTCATTAGAACAAGGCAATATGACTCCCTTAACCTCCCTGTTGCCTATCATCAAGTGATATTTTCCATTTGGTAAATTCTTAACTAGGCGCATGGCATGGCAATGGGTAAGATTAGCAAATAGAGCTGGTAAGGGCTCAAGGTTCTCCAACTCTATATGCAATCCTAGAGCTAAGGCTAATGAGGTAATGATCCCTCTGACACAAATGGAACCGCCTGCTCTACCACTGGCAGATTGGAGGTGTGCAAGTAAAAATGGGGTCGGGTTAACCTTGGTTTTGGAAAGTGCACAATGGATGAAGAATAAGTCTTTGGAGTTCACATTTCTAGTGTTCTCCCGGCCAAAGATAGTGATAGAAAGGATTCGGTGGAAATACCTAATGGCAGGGTTGTGGATGGATGTGGCTTTGAGACCTTCCCAAGTGTCGGAAGTCTTATTAGTGATTTTGTGCCAAAAGTCTAGAGGACTAGGTTCCCACTCGCTCTCTAAGGGTGGCTGTGTAGTATACTTCGAACCGCTAGGAAAACTAAAGATATTACCTATTTGCTCAAAGCTCAAGGAGTGATCGGTATTAAACATTCTAAACTGTATAGAACCATCAGCACGGGACAGATTCGTGGACAGACAAAAAGAACTTAAAAACTCATATGTCAGCCTAACGTAGGTAAAATTACTCATAGAACAGAACTATGACATACCTAAGTTTGTAAGCATCCAATTCACGCTATCGTAGAGACCCAAGGTCTGGACAGCAGCGGTGTTTGGATACCGTGTCGCGACGACTACCCTTTTTCGCAGTTTGATAATGCTAGAATGTTGGCTCTGACCAAGGACATTTTTAGGAAATTTAATGCCCATGTAGTCGATGTTAGTAGCGACTCTAGGAGGCATATTAGCAGAATAATGGTAGTGAGAATGATTGAAAAGTTTATGAGTGAAGAGTGTGAGTGCTGGGTGTGAGAATGATGATGGATTTGATGAATTTATATGCAAATTTATAGATTGTAGATGGTTGGTGGTTATGAGGGATTAATGAGGGGTTAATGAGGGTAGTTGGAAGGTGTTTTGGGAGTGTAAAAAGGATGATTAGAGAGATTCACTAGGAAAAATACGCAAGAATTTGAATTATGCGCAGACTGTAGTTTCCAACGCAATGGCGAATGCCATTAAGCACATGGCGAACGCCATGTGTTATGAATGGGGAAAATCGGGAAATTTGAACTAATGGCGAACGCCATCAGCATAATGGTGAACGCCATTATGTTAAAAGTGCGAATTTTTACTGCAGGTCCAGAAACAGAAGATAAAACCTGCTATAACTTTTTTTTGATTCTACAGATAGTACTAACATTGACATGTAACAAGCCAAGGAAAAAAATTCAAAACTTGCTAAACATCATCAACACAGAGTTACGGAAAGGGAAATTGCATTAATTGAAATAACAGAAGTACAAACATAGTTCATTGTCGGCATACCGACAGTACACAACTGAATTAAAAGAATGAATAGTATGGGAATGGAACACTGATACATTAAAATAAAATCCTAGTATAATAAAATAGGGAAATGAATACAACTGAGACAATTCATGGCGACGCCTCATCTGAGGGTCAGCAGGATGCCAGAGTGAATAAACGATCTGGAAAATATGGTCAAATTGCTCCTGAACTACATCCATAAATCCCAAGAAATCCACACGAAGAGAAGTCATATCTCCTCGGAGGAAATCCACTCCAGACTGTAGAGCATGAGCGGTGACGATATCAATAGGTTGAACAACCAGCTAAATGGCTGAGCCACGAGTAATAGCATCAGGCATATCGGCTTCTAAATTCTCATAAGCTTGTGGAGAGTCAGGAGGAGTTAGAGACTCGTTCTAACCTTCCAAGTCATAGAGCCAATTATCCTTGTTATGCACACTAGTTTTCTCATGATTCGGCAAGGTAAAGTGGTGGACAACAGCATTGTCAATCAGAAGTTCAAAATCAACTGGACCAAGATTAGCAATAATTCTACGGTTGAAACAGAAATTGATATTCATGGGGCGATAACTACCAAAAACACGAGTACAGTTCAAGTGGTACCGTAACCCAATAGCGTCAGCAATCATGGTAATTAGGCCTCCAATAATGATAGCTCCAAAAGGCTCACGAGAGATCTTAGCAAAGTTATCTCGCATGAACAGGGTTGCATTAACTGGCTTGCCTTGAGAGGCACAAAACATAATATAAAGCTCGTCCTTAGAGACCGAAGTCACATTTTCTTCCTTTCCAGAATTATGGATACTCTCAGAGAACATGCCATTCGGCTCAGGATTGTAATTACTAGTCAGAGTACCCCAAAATTAGTTCAGATCATAAGCAGTAAAGGCATCTTCAGGGGTCTTAGTTATGGCATCAGGCCCATTAGAAAATCCTAATAAGTCAGCAAACTCATGATGTGTAAAACGGTACTTGTTGCCAAACAACCTAAAAGTAGCCAACCCAGAGCCAAAACCGAAACCTCTAGTAGGATCTTAGTATAACAAGCTTAAAAACTCCAGTGTCAGGTTATGGTAAGTGCTAAATCTCTTCCTGATAGCGAAATCATCCCACCCCAACTGATTAAGCAGGTAGGTGACACTATCACGGATGCCAAGAGTGGTCATAGCTGGGTTGTCAGGGTAGATAGACACAACAAAGTCTCTATGGGACAGGGCCTCAAAACTGTGCCTCTGGACCTCTTTCTAAAAGGTAACTTCATGGTTCTTAAATGGTTGCATTCTCCTAGAATTTAGTGCTATCCTAAGACGAGTTAGCCTGAAATTAGACAATGATTTCCTATTAGTCAAGTTGTTCCATAAACAAAGGTTAGTGAAAAAAAAAAGATAATAATAATAATAGGAATAATAATAATAGTAGTAATAATAATAATAATAATAATAATAACATAAATGTAAGTATACATTAAAAGTTAACAGCTAATACAAGTAAAAGTATGAAAATACCAATAAAACAACAAACAAAAATCGTGGGCTGCCTCCACGGAGCGCTTCCTTTAATGTCGGGAGTTCGACATTGATCTGGAAAGTAAAATCATTCAGAGGAGGAGCGGGCAGCTCTTCCAACTTATAACTAGTGAAAAATTCCTTGTTTTCTACGGTGTGGTAGTGCTTAAGTCGCTGTCTGTTCACAATAAATGTTTCGTTTGTTTTACCTCGAATTTCTATTGCTCCACTTTGGAAAACTCTCACAACCTCGAAGGGGCCAGACCATCGGGAATGTAACTTGCCTGGGAACAGCTTCAGTCGAGAGTTAAAGAGAAGAACTATGTCTCCTTCATTGAACTCCCTCTTTGCTATCTGCTTATCATGCCATCTTTTAGTTCTCTCTTTATAGATTCGGGCATTTTTGTAGGCATCCAGTCTAAGTTCCTCGAGTTCATGGATATCTAAAGTTCTTCTCTCCCCTGCCGCTGTGTAATTCATGTTTAAGATCTTAATGGCCCAATATGCTTTATGCTCTAGTTCTACAGGCAGGTGGCAAGACTTTCCATAAACCATTTTAAACTGTGTGGTTCCTATCGGGGTTTTGTAAGCTGTCCTATAAGCCCACAGAGCCTCATGAAGTTTAGTAGATCAATCTTTCCTGGAAGTTGCGACGGTTTTTTCTAAGATTTGTTTGATCTCCCTATTTGACACCTCGACTTGTCCACTAGTTTGAGGATGATAGGGTGTTGCTACTGATAAGTGCAAAATGTACCTATTTTTATATATAAGTTTTGTTTCACTTATCGGTACTTTGTGTTAAAATTGGTTGAATAAACCCCACTTTATGTGTAAATACGTTTACTTTACGTTTTCGTGTGTATATTGAGTTTTCTTGTAAATATCATTGAGTTTAATTGATTTTATCTCATTTTTGTAGGTATTCAAGTAAATATATTTTTCTATATTCATAAATAGCATTGGATAAACTTTCCAGCACTTCCGACCGTGCGTCAATCAGAGTTAAGGTTCAAAAGTTATGAAGAAAACAAGTTCTGGTTTGATGTCATGTTCGCTGGGCGAACTGGAGGCGAGTGTATTCGCTGGGGAGTTTGCAAAGCGAACTCGGGGCGAATAAAAAGTGCCCAGAAACGTTGAAAAAACTGATTTGGCAGTAGCTAAGGCGGTTTATGTTCGCTAGGCGAACGGGGGTTCGCTAGGCGAACTCTGGAACCCAATTTTGCCTATTTTAGTCATTTTTCAGCATTTTTTAGGTTATGGTTTTGGAGATTCTTGCTCCAACTCCATCAAACTTCATTTTTCAGTAGATTAGCTTAGAAAACAACATGGAAGCTTGCATACGGATGAACCGGGGTGGATTTATCATCGATCGGCTCTGACAAACCGTGAGATGTTTGGTTTATTTCTCTTATTCTTTGTGTTTTTCTTCTTTGTTGGGTTTTGTATATGTATTGACTATGATCTCATGTATATTTGTCGTCCATGGCGTTGTATAAAACTTGCTTTACAAATCTTTATTAATGATTGTCTCTGATTTTTGCTTTAAGCGCGAGGTTTGAGTTGCGTTAGAGATAATCCTCGTAAACTTCGATTAGGGATGATTATCTGTTAGTTTCTGGACTCTAGAGATAGATTTAAGAGCTAACAATCTTCAATAGGCGTCGAAGCTTAATGCCTCTGTGCCTTGAGTCGCGTACGAGAGTGTCGACGATGGTAACACGGTTGTTCTCTCAACTTTGCGTTAGACATAACCTTTGTTGTGACTGATGATGGGTGATATTGAGGAGTATTGTAGGTTGAGTATAACTGGTTGGTAAGTTTAAGTTTGTGAGGTTATGTGCCTGCCGGAAAAGTTTGTCTTGCTGAAGAATGAATTTGTTTTATGTTTTAATGTTTACTTTTCTGTTTTTACTTTCAAACCATTTTAAAACCAAACTCATAACTGCGAGAGACTGTCGAACGGCATTCTTTCCCTCGAACCGATCTCTGTGGACACGACATAAATCCTGAAGGGAATTCTTCCGAAAATAAATATTTTTGCTACTTGCCCTATTCTGCATTCAACAAAATGGCGCCGTTGCCGGAGATTGGTTTTGATATTGAATCGCATTGCGATAGTTTCTTTGGTTTTGAGTTTTGTATATATCGTATATATTGTCTATTTCCATTATATTTGTTCAAGTGTTGTATAGCTAAGCATTGTAAAGGCATCAAGCTTACGACTTAAAACAAACACGGTGTATTCTTTTCCTTTGTTGTTGTTTAGTTTGAGTAGTGTGGTGAGTATTCATTAAACAAGTTGTACTCAGATTTTTCGTAAAATTCTCAAATCTTCACTTTACAACTTGTTTAATGAATTTTTGCCGGTTTTTCTGTTTGTTCATATTAATAGTTTTCGTGTTTGTCAATGAGCTTATTTTGAGTAGCTTGAGGAAATTTGGTGATGTTCCAAGTTTGATCGTTTCAACTCGTGGATGTATGGTAATGATATTGTTAAGTTTTGTACACGTCCAAGGTATGTGTTTATCGCTTTCTAGACTTTAACATATTCATGATACTTAGGCTTTTTACAAACTTTCATGCCATTCATTCTTTTGTATACTTGTTCTTGTTGTGAATCACTTTAGTTCCCACCTTTTTGTGAGGTAGCTTTCCATTGTTCATATATGCGGAGTACCAATATTCTTGTTCTAACTGGATTTTATTATGCTTAATCTTTTGTTTGTGTTGATTATACGAAAGCATGAAAAGGATCAAGGCATTTTGTTTCATTTTGAGCACAACTACCTAGCCAAATAGTCATCCACCTTGTGAGTGTGTGATCATTTGTAACCCATTTGTGTCTTTCTATCATTATCCATGTTGTTTGAGTTTGATGCTTGTCTATGAGTGTCAAATTTACTTTTTGTATGGATTTTGATTGATTTTTTTTCTTGAACCCTCAACTTTGCGTTGTTGTATAAATTTTTGCCTTGCCTTAGAAAGTAGGGAGTATTTACATGATGATGTGGTTAAATTGAAGTTGGGGAGAGAATGATTGTTTACTCATTGGTTGGTTTCGATGAGGTCATATAATGGGTTGTTTTGCTGTCATGTTTGCTTTGCGAGTATGATAGCGAATGTTCGTTGTGCGAATGGCTGGTGAAGGTCCCAGCGAAGGAATCCAGAATAATGCAGTGGCGAAAGGTACCAAAGTTCGCTTTGCGAACGTCCTAGTGAGTGTTCGCCTAGCGAATGATCGTTCGCTTTGCGAACCTCTGAAGAAAAAAAAATATAAGAGAAAAATATGAAAAAGAAAAGAAAAAAAGAGAAAAAGAAAGAAACAGAATATCCTTGAAAAAGGAAACAAAGAGAGTGCAAATAATTGTGCTAAAAAAGTATTGTGTTTTGTGTAACACTTGGGATGAAAGAAGGAGTTGATTGGAATTTGGTGTTTGAACTTTTGTGAGTTGATCACTCCCTTAGGTTTAGGCAAGTTTTTGTTTCAATTACCTTTAGAAATTGCCCCTTGTTTGTTTACCCGACCACGTTACAACCTTGAAAGTCCTTGTGATTCTTGCTTTTATGTATTCAATATGATTTTTGGATGGTTGCATAATTTAGTCTTTTGTTTGCAAGATTTTTTTGTGAGTGAAAAGTTCCTCATTTTGTGTTTTTCATCTACCGATGATTGTTTTTGCTAGGTGTGGTTCACATTTGAACTTGTGTTGTTTTAGAATTTTTGGCATGATTTTTGTATTTTGCATTTGTTTCGTGACTATGTTGTCTTGGTAGTTTAGTGGTAAGTATTTACTTAGTGTGTACCATTTTCGATTGAACCATTACATTTGTTTTCCGTTTTTCAAAACTTGTTGATTCGTGATTCTTTGGTTATCACTCGGTTTCGTTGAGTTGTTTGATTCTTGTTTGAGGACAAATAATTATGTAAGTTGGGGAGAGTTGATAAGTGTAAAATGTACCTATTTTTGTATATAAGTTTTGTTGCACTTATCGGCACTTTGTGTTAAAATTGGTTGAATAAACCCCACTTTAAGTGTAAATACGTTTACTTTACGTTTTCGTATGTATATTGAGTTTTCTTGTAAATATCATTGAGTTTAATTGATTTTATCTCATTTTTGTAGGTATTCAAGTAAATATATTTTTCTATATTCATAAAGAGCATTGATTAAGCTTTCCAGCGCTTCCGACTGTGCGTCAATTTGAGTTATGGTTCAAAAGTTATGAAGAAAACAAGTTCTGGTTTGCTGTCATGTTCGCTGGGCAAACTGGAGGCTAGCGTATTCGCTGGGGAGTTCGCAAAGCGAACTCGAGGCGAATAAAAAGTGCCCAGAAGCGTTGAAAACACTGATTTGGTAGTAGCTAAGGCGGTTTATGTTCGCTAGGCGAACGGGGTTCGCTAGGCGAACCCTGGAACCTAATTTTGCCTATTTTAGTCATTTTTCAGCATTTTTTAGGTTATGGTTTTGGGGATTCTTGCTCCAACTCCATCAAACTTCATTTTTCAGTAGATTAGCTTAGAAAACAACATGGAAGCTTGCATACGGATGAACCGGGGTGGATTTATCGTCGATCGGCTCTGACAAACCGTGAGATGTTTGGTTTATTTCTCTTATTCTTTGTGTTTTTCTTCTTTGTTGGGTTTTGTATATGTATTGACTATGATCTCATGTATATTTGTCGTCCATGGCATTGTATAAAACTTGCTTTACAAATCTCTATTGGTGATTGTCTCTGATTTTTGCTTTAAGCGCGAGGTTTGAGTTGCGTTAGAGATAATCCTCGCAAACTTCGATTAGGGATTATTATCTGTTAGTTTCTGGACTCTAGAGATAGATTTAAGAGCTAACAATCTTCAATAGGCGTCGAAGTTTACTGCCTTCATGCCTTGAGTCGCGTGCAAGAGTGTCGACGATGGTAACACGGTTGTTCTCTCAACTTTGCGTTAGACATAACCTTTGTTATGAGCCATGTTGGGTGATATTGAGGAGTATTGTAGGTTGAGTATAATTGGTCGGTAAGTTTAAGTTTGTGAGGAGTCGGTTATGTGCATGCCGGAAAAGTTTGTCTTGCTGAAGAATGAATTTGTTTTATCTTTTAATGTTTACTTTTCTTTTTTTTACTTTCAAACCATTTTAAAACCAAACTCATAAACTCGAGAAACTATCGAACGACATTCTTTCCCTCGAACAGATCTCTGTGGACATGACATAAATCCCGAAGGGAATTCTTCCGAAGATAAATATTTTTGCTGCTTGCCCTATTCTGCATTCAACGGTTACTCGGTGTCGGACTCCATATTTGCGCAAAAGCTTCCCAAAGGCATTGGAAATGAAATGGGAGCCGCCATCGCTAATGACAATTCTTGGTACACCTAACCTAGGAAAGATTATGTTTTTAAAGAGCTTAACCACCCCTCGTGCATCATTCGTAGGAGAAGCTACTGCCTCAATCCATTTTGATACGTAATCTACTACAACGAGTATGTACTTATTACCAAAAGAAGATGGAAAGGGTCCCATGAAATCTATACATCATACATCAAAGACTTCCACTTCTAAAATTCCCTTATGTGGCATCTCATCGAGTCTAGAGATGTTTCCAGTGCGTTGACACCGGTCACAGTTCATAATGGCGATGTGGACATCTTTCCAAAGATTTAGCCAGAAGATACCAGATTGCAGGATCTTTGCAAATGTTTTTGAGGTACTTGCATACCCTCCATAGGGTGCAGCATGACAATGAGATATGACATCAGCTACTTCTGATTCAGGGACGCATCGACGAAATATTTCATCGGCGCCTCTCTTGAAAAGTAGGGGTTCTTCCCAATAGTAGTGTTTAAGATCATGGAAAAACTTTTCTTTTGTTGGTATGTTAAGTCTGGTGGAAGTACCCCTGCTGCTAGGTAGTTTACAAAGTCGGCATACCACGACAGTGTTGTCTTGGTGCAAATTGATTCTACTACTTCATTAGTTTCTATGTCATTAAATATCAAGGAGTACTCAACTGTTTCGCTTTCGCTTTCTAACTGGGCTACTAATCTGTCATAAGGGAATTTGTCATTAATTGGCACTTCTTCGGGTCTCAGATCCTCAATCCTAGAGAGATGATCTGCTACTACATTTTCGGTACCTTTCTTATCCTTGATTTCTAAGTCAAATTCTTGCAAGAGCAAAATCCATCTTAAGAGTCTTGGTTTCACATCTTTCTTAGTCAACAGATATCTAATTACGGCATGATCGGTATAGACAATAATTTTTGCTCCTACTAGGTAGGAACAAAATTTATCTAAAGCGAACACAACTGCAAGGATTTCCTTTTCGGTGGTAGCGTGGTTCATCTATGCATTATCCAAGGTTCTACTTGCATAGTAGATAGCATGAAGCTTCTTATCTTTCCTTTGTCCAAGGACATCACCTACAGCTTAATCACTAGCGTCACACATAATCTCAAATGGTATACTCCAATCAGGTGGTTGCATGATTGGTGTCGTAATAAGAGCATTTTTCAGATGTTCGAATGCTTTCAATCAATCCTCATCAAAGATGAACTCATCATCTTTCATCAACAACTCAGTCAGTTGCTTTGTGATTTTAGAGAAAACTTTAATGAATCGCCGGTAAAATCCGGCGTGTCCTAAGAAACTGCGAATTTCTCTAACTATTTTTGGAGGTTCAAGGTTCTCTATAATTTCTATTTTTGCTTTATCTACTTCGATACCTCTGTCGGATACTACATGTCCAAGAACTATCCCTTGCCTTACCATGAAATGAAATTTCTCCCAATTAAGCACTAAGTTTACTTTAACGCATCGTTCAAGTACCATCTCAAGGTTTGATAAGCAATTTTCGAAACTTCCCCCACATACCAAGAAATCGTCCATAAATACTTCCATTATGTCATCTATGAAATCTGCGAAGATCGACATCATGCATCTCTGAAATATTGCGGGAGCGTTACACAGCCCAAATGACATTCGTCGATAGGCAAATGTACCATAGGGACAGGTGAACGTAGTCTTTTCTTGGTCATCAGGGTGAATAGGGATTTGAAAGAATCCTGAGTATCCGTCAAGATAACAAAAATATGAGTGTTTAGCTAGCCGTTCAAGCATTTGATCTATGAAAGGAAAAGAAAAGTGGTCTTTACGAGTGGCCTTATTTAGCTTCCTATAATCTATACACATTCTCCAACCAGTTTGAATTCGCTTTGCTACGGATTTGCCTTTCTCGTTGCTAACAACTGTAACACCTCCCTTCTTCGATACGACATGCATAGGGCTGACCCAATTACTGTCAGATATCGAGTATATAATTCCCGCCTCTAATAGTTTTTTGCACCTCCTTTTTTACTACATCACTTAAGGTGGGATTTAATATCCTCTGATGATCTCTAGAGGTTTTACAGTCCTCTTCAAGCATAATGTGATGCATACATATAGAGGGGCTTATTCCTTTTAGATCTGAGATGTTGTAACCTAAGGTTGCATGATACTTTCTTAAGACATGTAACAGTTTTTCAGTCTCTATTTGTCCTAAGTCGGCATTGACTATTACTGGTCGCTCGAGCTCAGTGTCTAGGAATTCATACCTCAAATCTTTTGGTAGTGTTTTGAGTTCTATAGATGGTTTCTTTGGGCATGGCATCAGATTGGATGTTAGCGCTAGGCATTCCCTTAGACTGTCACCTTCGTATGGCTCGCGCCAATTATTGTATTTGAATATTAGAGGTGTTGGAATCTTTAGTACTTCAGTGTACTTAGTTGGTTCCTTCTCCATTTCTCTAATGCATTCGTCGGTAACATCTAGGAAACAACATGAATCATCAATAGCTGGAGCTTTTAGGAATTGGGCCAAGATAAATTCAACTTTCTCTTCCCCAACTTCAAAAGTTAGTTTTCCTTTCTTAACATCGATGATGGCTCTGGCTGTTGCTAAAAACGGTCTTCCTAAAATAATGGGTATGTTCGAATCTTCCTTAATGTCCATTATCACAAAATCAGTAGGGATATAGAACTGACCTATACGAACGGACACGTTCTCTAGCATACCAACAAGATATTTAACAGAACGGTCCGCTAGTTGTAATGACATTTTTGTCGGCCTTAGTTCCCCTAAGTCAAGTTTCTTGCATGTAGATAATGGCATCAAGCTAACACGGGCTCCTAAATCACTTAACGCTTTGTCTATGATAGATTTTGTGATTACGCAAGGTATGGAAAAACTGCCTGGGTGTTTCAGCTTAGGAGGCATGTTGTTTTGAATTATAGCGCTACACTCAGCGGTGAGCATTATGGTTTCATTATCCTCGAGCTTTTTCTTATTCGACAAGATCTCTTTGAGAAATTTTGCATATGAGGGCATTTGTGTAATAGCTTCTGTGAAAGGTATGGTTATGTTCAATTGCTTTAGAAGTTCTACAAATTTCTTAAATTGCCCTTCATTTTTAGATTTGGCAAGTCTTTGAGGATAAGGTACTGGTGGTTTGTATGGTGGTGGAGGCACGTAAGATGTTTCTTTCTCTGCGACCTCTTCACTTTTGTCTTCCTTATTGCTAGTTGGTTCTTACACTTTTTCGGTTCCCTTTGATGAATTTTGGTGCATGGCTGAATTTTGGAATCTCGGGTCAACGGGTCCATTGTATTCTGTTCCGCTTCGCAAAGTAATAGCATTAGCATGACCTTTTGGATTTGGTTGTGGTTGGCCAGGAAATGCTCCAACGGGGGTTGCTATAGTTGATTGTTGTTGGGCTACTTGAAAAATTTGAGTTTCCAACATTTTGTTGTGAGTAGCCATAGCATCAAGTGTAGAAGCAAGCTTCACTCACATCGAGTTTTGATGAAGACAACACAACAAACTCTGTACAAAGATAATGTGCAAAAAGAAAGAGAATCAAGATGCAATAAAGTACAAGAAGCTCAAGTTCAAGAAAATATCCTAAGTGCTATCAAGGTTGAACAAAGCTTCAAGGGTTCAAATGTCATGAAGATCAAAGGTTGAACAAAGGTATAACAATTTCATTTAAATAATTATACAAGTGTTCACATGTCTTGCATCTAGTACATTGCATAGTTTTTATGGAAAGTTCACTTTGATTTCTAAAACCTTTTATTGAGATTTCAACACTGTTAATCGATTAACACATGGGGTTAACCGATTAACACATTCAAAATTTGAATATTTTTAAACTTTACAGGGGTGTTAACCGATTAACCTATATGGTTAACCGATTAACACTGCTACTGTGAGCGAAAATTGGTGACTTTTCATGGAAATATGCATTGTCCTCTCATATCTTTTCATTCCCTTGCTGCATATTTTACATATCTTTTTGTAGGGGTGTTTTACACATATTTAAACACTTCTATTTCAGATTTAACATCCACCTCCTAACAATTTCAAAATAAAAAATTCACTCATACTTTCATATTTTTCAAAATATTCTTCAAGTGTTCATTCGAACATTTTTTGAGAGAAACTTCTGCATATCTTTTATAAAATATCATTGTTTCATCTCATTCTTGTCAAGAACACTTGTATATATTGTTTGAGTGATATTGTTTCAAAGGAGAAGATCAGTTATCAAGATTGATATCAACATTCTATCAAGACATAATTTTATCATCAAGAATATTTTTCTGTTTTACCTTGTTGTCCAGGATTGTTGGAAACAAGTGAGTGTTTTGAAGAGGATTGTTCTTCATACACTTAATTACCTATAGGTTAGATAGTAAGCATCACTATTGGTGTGATTAGGCTGTACAATAATTCTAAACTATAGTGAACTCTCTTTCGTGTTGAAGGAGGAGTGGAGTACTCTCGGGCTGTGAGGGGAACCACTATAATTCTCTTGTGTCATTTTTCCTTTCCGCACTTTACTTTCAAGCACTTATCATCTAACAGAAAAATAACCAAGAACCGGTAAAAAGATCGAAGAAATTTTTAAGAACCTAATTCACCCCCCCCCCCTCTTAGGCGCATTTACATTTACAATTGGCATCAGAGCAGGTGATAGGTAACCTGTTCCTATTCGATTCAGATGGCTTCCGCAAACAATGATCTTGTATTCAAAGACGGTGGTAGTAGCAACAAGCCTCCTTTGTTTTCTGGCCAATACTTTGACTTTTGGAAAATCCGTATGAAGGCACATTTAGAAGCACAAGGAAGTGATATATGGGAGGCTGTTCAAAATGGTCCTTTTATTCCTACAACGGTTTTCAACAGAGTTGGTACGCCAAAACCACAAGCATCATGGGATGAGGATGATAAGAAAAAGGTTCTCTATGACAAAAAGGCAATAAATATTTTACAAAGTGCACTTGGAATGGATGAGTTCTTTCGCGTCTCAACATGTGCATCGGCCAAACAAATATGGGACACTCTTGTAGAAACTCACGAAGGAACCGCCGAAGTCAAAAGATCCAGATTGAATACTTTAAGTCAAGAGTACGAGTTATTCAGAATGCAACCAAGAGAATCAATCCTCGACTTGCAGAAGAGATTCGTGCATTTGACAAATCACTTGAATGCACTTGGTAAGACACTAACAAATGATGAACTTAATCTTAAAGTGTTTAGGTCTTTAACAAGAGAATGGCAACCCAAGGTGACGACGATTTCCGAGAAGAAAAGTTTATCAACAATGACATCTGCTACTCTATTCGGAAAGCTTCAAGAATATAAGACGGAACTTGGACTATTGGAGAAACGTGAGAACCAAGAAAAGAAATCCAAGGGCATTTCCTTAAAAGTCGAATCCAAAGTTGTGAAGAAAGAAGATAATCTCGAAGAGGACGAAAACTTTATGCTTCTTGTAAAAAGACTAGGAAAATACTTCAGTGCAAAAAATAATATTGGAAACTCTAGTTTCACAAGAAGAAAGAAGTCCTCAAAGAACAAAGAAAAAGAAGCAACAACATCCAATGGAGACATTATATGCTATGAATGTGGAAAGCAAGGACACATCAAACCGGAATGTCCCAAACTCGTAAAGAATCGTGACAACAAAGGAAAGAAGGATCACAAAAAGAAAGCCTACATTGCTTAGGATGACAATGAAATAAGTTCTTCATCGGACTCCGATAGTGATCAAAGCGCAAATCTAGCATTGATGGCATCACATCATTCCGACGATGAAGACGATGAGGTTAGTAGTAACTTTTCAATTTATGATAATGATGCTCAAGGAGCAATTGATGAACTTTTAAGTGAATGCAAAATTCTATATAAAACCATCTCATCTCAAAAGAAACAAATATCAATCTTGGAATAAAATATTTAGAAAATGGAAAATAAGTTCAAAGATGAAGAAGAACAATTAATCAAGAATTTTGCATGCACTAAATGTGAGTCACTTGCTTTTCAAATAGTTCAATTGAAAAGAGTCCTAGAAAGATATGAAAAAGGACAAACTGGATTGGAACATGTTCTTAGTAATCAAAGATACTCAAATGATAAAACTGGTCTAGGTTATTCAAGATTCTCTAAACAAACTTCTAACAAGACCATCTTTGTAAAAGCTAAAGAACAAATTCCTTTAGAGAAAAGTGACAAGCCTAAAATGGTTCAACAATATAACAAAAGGAAAAGAAATAATAAGAAGAAGTCTTATAATAAGAAGAAATTTTATCCCCCTAGATATAAAAGCAACTTTGAGCCTACTTGTTTCTATTGTGGTATTAAAGGTCATACTCCTAATGCATGTTATATTAGAAACTTTAGTGTCGCTCAAGGCCATTATGTATGGGTCAAGAAAGGAACTAACTTTGAAGGACCCAAGGCAATTTGGGTACCTAATAAAACGTAACTCTTTTTTGTAGGTATGCTTGAAGACCTCTTCAAATTAATGGTATCTTGATAGTGGATGTTCGAGGCACATGACGGGTGACCTAAGCAAATTTGCACATCTAATGCTTAAGGCCAAAGGATATGTTACTTATGGTGACAACAACAAAGGAAGAATCCTTGGCGTCGGCATCATTGGTTCACCGCCTTCAACAACTATAGAAGATGTCCTATATGTGGAAGGTCTAATGCATAGTCTCCTTAGCATTAGCCAATTGTGTGACCGAGGTTTCAAAGTTAACTTCACTAAAGATGAATGTTTGATTGAAAACAAAGTTACTCATGAAGTTATGCTAAAAGGTAAAAGAGTTAATAACATATTTTTAATTTCCTTAGATAACTTGACTTTGAATGTTAGGTGTCTCTTGGCAAACAATAATGAATCATGGTTATGGCATAAGAGGTTTGCTCATATTCATATGGAGCACTTGAATAAGTTGATCAAGCATGACTTAGTCATTGGATTTCCGAAGATCAAATTCATCAAAGATGGGTTGTGTGGCGCTTGCCAAAAAGGAAAGCAAACCAAATCAACTTTCACATCCAAGAATGTGGTGTCCACAACTAGGCCACTACAATTGTTGCACATGGATCTCTTTGGTCCATCGAGAACAAAAAGCTTCGGAGGTAATGTCTATGCATTAGTTATTGTTGATGATTTCTCTAGATATACTTGGACATTGTTTTTAGTGCAGAAAAGTGATGCTTTCAAAGCCTTCAAGAAGTATGCAAAACAAATACAAAATGAGAATTCTCTTACAATTGCCTCCATTAGAAGCGACCATGGTGGAGAATTCCAAAATGCCTCATTTGAAGAATTTTGTGAAGAACATGGAATCTCACACAATTTCTCTGCACCAAGGACTCCTCAACAAAATGGTGTCGTAGAAAGGAAGAATAGATCATTGGTGGAACTTGCAAGGACAATGCTAAGTGATTCAAATCTTCCTAAGTATTTTTGGGCGGATGCGGTGAGCACGGCATGTTTTGTGAGTAACCGTGTCAATATTAGACCTATTCTCAAGAAGACCCCTTATGAACTTTTTAAAGGGAGAAAACCAAATATTTCTTTCTTTCATGTGTTCGGGTGCAAGTGCTTTGTCCTAAACAACGACAAAGACAACCTTGGTAAGTTTGACGAGAAATTCGATGAAGGTATTTTTCTCGGCTACTCTCTCTCTAGTAAGGCATTTAGAATTTATAATAAAAGAACTCTAACTATAGAAGAATCTATGCATGTCAAATTTGATGAATCTAACCCCTCGAAAGAGGATATTATTGTTTGTGATAATGATGATGATCTTGTAGAAACTCGCAAAGAAGATACTTCTAAAGACTTCATTGAAAATCTAGAAGAAAAACAAGAAGAACATCATGATGAACCGATTCAACAAAAGTCGATCAACAATGATCTACCAAAAGAATGGAGAACACATAGGGATCACCCAATCGATAAAATCATCGGAGACATAAGTCAAGGTGTGACAACAAGACTAAATCTCAAAGATGCATGCTTGAATATGGCGTTCGTTTCTCAAATAGAACCCTCCAAAGTTAATGAAGCTCTTGAAGATAATCAATGGATCATTGCCATGCAAGAAGAGTTGAACCAATTTTAAAGAAATCAAGTTTGGGAACTTGTCCCTAAACCAAACGATAAACATATCATCGGAACAAGATGGATATTTAAGAACAAACTTGATGAAAATGGAATTATTATTCGTAACAAAGCAAGATTGGTGGCTCAAGGGTACAATCAAGAAGAAGGAATTGACTTTGAAGAAACATTCGCTCCGGTTGCAAGGTTAGAAGCTATTCGTCTACTACTTGCTTATGCTTGTTCAATGAATTTTCAGTTATTTCAAATGGACGTCAAAAGCGCCTTCCTAAACGGATATATCAATGAAGAAGTCTATGTCAAACAAACTCCAGGTTTTGAAAACTTCAAGCATCCTTCACATGTATACAAGTTGAAGAAAGCTCTCTATGGCTTAAAACAAGCACCAAGGGCATGGTATGATCGTCTAAGTAATTTCCTATGCGAAAAAGGTTTTGAAAAAGGCAAGGTAGACAAGACTTTGTTCATTAAAAGGATTAAGAATAATACCTTACTTGTTCAAGTATACGTGGACGACATTATTTTTGGTTCAACAAACAATCAACTATGTGAAGAATTTGCTTCAATGATGCAAGGTGAGTTTGAAATGTCTATGATGGGAAAAATGAATTATTTCCTTGGATTACAAATCAAGCAACAAAAGGATGGAATCTTCATCAACCAATCAAAGTATTGCAAAGAATTATTAAAAAGATTTGATATGGATGGGTGTAAAGCTATGTCAACACCAATGGGATCCGGAACCTACATTGATCAAGACGAATCAGGAACATCGGTTGATATTACGAAGTATCGAGGTATGATCGGTTCTTTATTATATTTGACGGCAAGCCGTCCTGACATAATGTTTAGTGTGTGTTTATGTGCTCGCTTCCAAGCAAATCCAAAGGAGTCACATCTCACGGCGGTCAAAAGAATCATGAAGTATCTCAAGGGGACGACAAATGTTGGATTATGGTATCCTAAAGGTAGTGTTTGTAGTTTAATTGGTTATTCTGACGCAGATTATGCAGGCTGTAAAACAGATAGAAAAAGCACGAGTGGAACATGTCACATCCTCGGAAATGCACTAGTTTCGTGGTCTTGTAAGAAACAAGCATGTGTTGCACTTAGTACGGCTGAAGCGGAGTACATAGCAGCTGGTAGTTGCTGTGCACAAAACCTTTGGTTAAAACAACAATTAAGCGACTACGGAATTGATCTTGGTTGCATTCCTCTCCGGTGCGACAACACAAGTGCAATCAACATTACAAAGAATCCTGTCATGCACTCAAGGACCAAACACATTGACATTCGACATCATTTTCTTCGTGATCATGTGCTTAAAGGCGATGTCGAAGTGACGTTTGTTGATACTCATAACCAACTAGCAGATATCTTCACCAAACCGCTCGCAAAAGAATCATTCTACAAAATTAGGCGAGAACTCGGTATCTTGGATGAAGGTGATATCTAAACACATCTTTAAATTTTTAGTCATCAAGTTATCTTCATCAAAATTTGGCTAAAGTTATATGTTACCATGATATAGTATTAGTATTTTTGTCTTGCACATGTTTTTCTAAAGTTTCATACTTGTTATCGTTTGTTATTATGCAATTTTTGTCACTGTTAATCGGTTAACCCAGGGAGTTAATCGATTAACACCTGCAGCTCTTGAATTTGTGGAAATCTTGATTCTGTTAATCGATTAACCCAGGGCGTTAACCGATTAACCTGCGCTAACGTGGAATTTCTTTTTAACGTATGAGTTTATGTTTTAAGTATGTGGATTAAAGGTATTGGGTGCATGTACTTTCAGTCAACATTTTCTCTTACTCCTCTTCCTCACCTTCAAACTCACCATTAAAGCTCTCTTGGAACTCATCACCTCCACCCACTCAAGTTTTGATTCAAACTTCACATTAAAAACGCACTTCAATTACTCTCCTATAAAACCTTCTCATTCTCAACTCTCTTTCAACCATTCCTCACCCAAATCTAAAAATCCCTCTCTCAAAACCTAAAAGCTTCAAACTTCATCCATGGCTTCTATGAAGAAGGGAAAGGGAAAAATGCCAGCAAGCAGCTCAGCAGAACACGACGAGGATACTCAAATGGAAACAATCAAGAAAAGGAGAATGGACTTCAAGGTCCGGGTTCGTCAACTACTTCCAAGAAACCACCCGGGCAATTGCTTCTCTTCGCAAGCTTGTGTTGGATTCTCAAAGACAGCATGAAGATGAAGATGGTGATGATGATGAAGATGGAAGTGAAGAAGGTGGAGAAGGGAGTGAGGAGGTTTATGATGAAGATTGAAGTCCTTTGCCTCATATCTGATATTGTTATGTCATTGTCAATTTCTGTTTTTTGTCTTGTATTCAGATTTTATGTTTTGATCGTCTAAGTTGAATTTTGTATCGTAATTCAAATTCTGGTTTTGCTATGAATGCATGTTCGTTGGATTATATGTGTGTGTTTACTATGTATGTATATATAATTATGAACTGTCATTGTTTGGAATCCTCTTCCTTTTTGCTAATGACAAAGGGGGAGAAGGATTGGGTTCTCTAACAGTTTTTGTGCAGAAATTTTTACCCTCATGAATTTAGGGGGAGCTCCACTTTAGGGGGAGAATCAAAGTTAGAGAAACATCAAGTCTAAAAGTTCAAGCTTTCAATGGATTGGTTGTCATCATCAAAAAGGGGGAGATTGTAGAAGCAAGCTTCACTCACATCGAGTTTTGATGAAGACAACACAACAAACTCTGTACAAAGATAATGTGCAAAAAGATAGAGAATCAAGATGCAATAAAGTACAAGAAGCTCAAGTTCAAGAAAATATCCTAAGTGCTATCAAGGTTGAACAAAGCTTCAAGGGTTCAAATGTCATGAAGATCAAAGGTTGAACAAAGGTATAACAATGTCATTTAAATAATTATACAAGTGATCACATGTCTTGCATCTAGTACATTGCATAGTTTTTATGGAAAGTTCACTTTGATTTCTAAAACTTTTTATTGAGATTTCAACACTGTTAATCGATTAACACATGGGGTTAACCGATTAACACATTCAAAATTTGAATATTTTTAAATGTTACAGGGGTGTTAACCGATTAACCTATATGGTTAACCGATTAACACTGCTACTGTGAGCGAAAGTTGGTGACTTTTCATGGAAATATGCATTGTCCTCTCATATCTTTTCATTCCCTTGCTGCATATTTTACATACCTTTTTGTAGGGGTGTTTTACACATATTTAAACACTTCTATTTCATATTTAACATCCACCTCCTAACAATTTCAAAATAAAAAATTCACTCATACTTTCATATTTTTCAAAATATTCTTCAAGTGTTCATTCGAACATTTTTTGAGAGAAATTTCTGCATATCATTTATAAAATATCATTGTTTCATCTCATTCTTGTCAAGAACACTTGTATATATTGTTTGAGTGATATTGTTTCAAAGGAGAAGATCAGTTATCAAGATTGATATCAACATTCTATCAAGACATAATTTTATCATCAAGAATATTTTTCTGTTTTACCTTGTTGTCCAGGATTGTTGGAAACAAGTGAGTGTTTTGAAGAGGATTGTTCTTCATACACTTAATTACCTATAGGTTAGATAGTAAGCATCACTATTGGTGTGATTAGGCTGTACAATAATTCTAAACTATAGTGAACTCTCTTTCGTGTTGAAGGAGGAGTGGAGTACTCTCGGGCTGTGAGGGGAACCACTATAATTCTCTTGTGTCATTTTTCCTTTCCGCACTTTACTTTCAAGCACTTATCATCTAACGGAAAAATAACCAAGAACCGGTAAAAAGATCGAAGAAATTTTTAAGAACCTAATTCACCCCCCCCCCCCCCTCTTAGGCGCATTTACATTTACAATTGGCATCAGAGCAGGTGATAGGTAACCTGTTCCTATTCGATTCAGATGGCTTCCGCAAACAATGATCTTGTATTCAAAGATGGTGGTAGTAGCAACAAGCCTCCTTTGTTTTCTGGCCAATACTTCGACTTTTGGAAAATCCGTATGAAGGCACATTTAGAAGCACAAGGAAGTGATATATGGGAGGCTGTTCAAAATGGTCCTTTTATTCCTACAACGGTTTTCAACGGAGTTGGTACGCCAAAACCACAAGCATCATGGCTATGACAAAAAGGCAATAAATATTTTTCAAAGTGCACTTGGAATGGATGAGTTCTTTCACGTCTCAACATGTACATCGGCCAAACAAATATGGGACACTCTTGTAGAAACTCACGAAGGAACCGCCGAAGTCAAAAGATCCAGATTGAATACTTTAAGTCAAGAGTACGAGTTATTCAGAATGCAACCAGGAGAATCAATCCTCGACTTGCATAAGAGATTCGTGCATTTGACAAATCACTTGAATGCACTTGGTAAGACACTAACAAATGATGAACTTAATCTTAAAGTGCTTAGGTCTTTAACAAGAGAATGGCAACCCAAGGTGACGGCGATTTCCGAGAAGAAAAGTTTATCAACAATGACATCCGCTACTCTATTCGGAAAGCTTCAAGAATATGAGATGGAACTTGGACTATTGGAGAAACGTGAGAACCAAGAAAAGAAATCCAAGGGCATTGCCTTAAAAGTCGAATCCAAAGTTGTGAAGAAAGAAGATAATCTCGAAGAGGACGAAAACTTTATGCTTCTTGTAAAAAGACTAGGAAAATACTTCAGTGCAAAAAATAATATTGGAAACTCTAGTTTCACAAGAAGAAAGAAGTCCTCAAAGAACAAAGAAAAAGAAGCAACAACATCCAATGGAGACATTATATGCTATGAATGTGGAAAACAAGGCCACATCAAACCGGAATGTCCCAAACTCGTAAAGAATCGTGACAACAAAGGAAAGAAGGATCACAAAAAGAAAGCCTACATTGCTTGGGATGACAATGAAATAAGTTCTTCATCGGACTCCGATAGTGATCAAAGCGCAAATCTAGCATTGATGGCATCACATCATTCCGATGATGAAGACGATGAGGTTAGTAGTAACTTTTCAATTTATGATAATGATGCTCAAGGAGCAATTGATGAACTTTTAAGTGAATGCAAAATTCTATATAAAACCATCTCATCTCAAAAGAAACAAATATCAATCTTGGAAGAAAATATTGAGAAAATGGAAAATAAGTTCAAAGATGAAGAAGAACAATTAATCAAGAATTTTGCATGCACTAAATGTGAGTCACTTGCTTTTCAAATAGTTCAATTGAAAAGAGTCCTAGAAAGATATGAAAAAGGACAAACTGGATTGGAACATGTTCTTAGTAGTCAAAGATACTCAAATGATAAAAGTGGTATAGGTTATTCAAGATTCTCTAAACAAACTTCTAACAAGACCATCTTTGTAAAAGCTAAAGAACAAATTCCTTTAGAGAAAAGTGACAAGCCTAAAATGGTTCAACAATATAACAAAAGGAAAAGAAATAATAAGAAGAAGTCTTATAATAAAAAGAAATCTTATCCCCCTAGATATAAAAGCAACTTTGAGCCTACTTGTTTCTATTGTGGTATTAAAGGTCATACTCCTAATGCATGTTATATTAGAAACTTTAGTGTCGCTCAAGGCCATTATGTATGGGTCAAGAAAGGAACTAACTTTGAAGGACCCAAGGCAATTTGGGTACCTAATAAAACGTAACTCTTTTTTGTAGGTATGCTTGAAGACCTCTTCAAATCAATGATATCTTGATAGTGGATGTTCGAGGCACATGACGGGTGACCTAAGAAAATTTGCACATCTAACGCTTAAGGCCAAAGGATATGTTACTTATGGTGACAACAACAAAGGAAGCATCCTTGGCGTCGGCATCATTGGTTCACCGCCTTCAACTACTATAGAAGATGTCCTATATGTGGAAGGTCTAATGCATAGTCTCCTTAGCATTAGCCAATTGTGTGACCGAGGTTTCAAAGTTAACTTCACTAAAGATGAATGTTTGATTGAAAACAAAGTTACTCATGAAGTTATGCTAAAAGGTAAAAGAGTTAATAACATATTTTTAATTTCCTTAGATAACTTGTCTTTGAATGTTAGGTGTCTCTTGGCAAACAATAATGAATCATGGTTATGGCATAAGAGGTTTGCTCATATTCATATGGAGCACTTGAATAAGTTGATCAAGCATGACTTAGTCATTGGATTTCCGAAGATCAAATTCATCAAAGATGGGTTGTGTGGCGCTTGCCAAAAAGGAAAGCAAACCAAATCAACTTTCACATCCAAGAATGTGGTGTCCACAACTAGGCCACTACAATTGTTGCACATGGATCTCTTTGGTCCATCGAGAACAAAAAGCTTCGGAGGTAATGTCTATGCATTAGTTATTGTTGATGATTTCTCTAGATATACTTGGACATTGTTTTTAGTGCAGAAAAGTGATGCTTTCAAAGCCTTCAAGAAGTATGCAAAACAAATACAAAATGAGAATTCTCTTACAATTGCCTCCATTAGAAGCGACCATGGTGGAGAATTCCAAAATGCCTCATTTGAAGAATTTTGTGAAGAACATGGAATCTCACACAATTTCTCCGCACCAAGGACTCCTCAACAAAATGGTGTCGTAGAAAGGAAGAATAGATCATTGGTGGAACTTGCAAGGACAATGCTAAGTGATTCAAATCTTCCTAAGTATTTTTGGGCGGATGCGGTGAGCACGGCATGTTTTGTGAGTAACCGTGTCAATATTAGACCTATTCTCAAGAAGACCCCTTATGAACTTTTTAAAGGGAGAAAACCAAATATTTCTTTCTTTCATGTGTTCGGGTGCAAGTGCTTTGTCCTAAACAACGACAAAGACAACCTTGGTAAGTTTGACGAGAAATTCGATGAAGGTATTTTTCTCGGCTACTCTCTCTCTAGTAAGACATTTAGAATTTATAATAAAAGAACTCTAACTATAGAAGAATCTATGCATGTCAAATTTGATGAATCTAACCCCTCGAAAGAGGATATTATTGTTTGTGATAATGATGATGATCTTGTAGAAACTCGCAAAGAAGATACTTCTAAAGACTTCATTGAAAATCTAGAAGAAAAACAAGAAGAACATCATGATGAACCGATTCAACAAAAGTCGATCAACAATGATCTACCAAAAGAATGGAGAACACATAGGGATCACCCAATCGACAAAGTCATCGGAGACATAAGTCAAGGTGTGACAACAAGACTAAATCTCAAAGATGCATGCTTGAATATGGCGTTCGTTTCTCAAATAGAACCCTCCAAAGTTAATGAAGCTCTTGAAGATGATCAATGGATCATTGCCATGCAAGAAGAGTTGAACCAATTTGAAAGAAATCAAGTTTGGGAACTTGTCCCTAAACCAAACGATAAATATATCATCGGAACAAGATGGGTATTTAAGAACAAACTTGATGAAAATGGAATTATTATTCGTAACAAAGCAAGATTGGTGGCTCAAGGGTACAATCAAGAAGAAGGAATTGACTTTGAAGAAACATTCGCTCCGGTTGCAAGGTTAGAAGCTATTCGTCTATTACTTGCTTATGCTTGTTCAATGAATTTTCAGTTATTTCAAATGGACGTCAAAAGCGCCTTCCTAAACGGATAAATCAACGAAGAAGTCTATGTCAAACAAACTCCAGGTTTTGAAGACTTCAAGCATCCTTCACATGTATACAAGTTGAAGAAAGCTCTCTATGGCTTAAAACAAGCACCAAGGGCATGGTATGATTGTCTAAGTAATTTCCTATGCGAAAAAGGTTTTGAAAAAGGCAAGGTAGACAAGACTTTGTTCATTAAAAGGATTAAGAATAATACCTTACTTGTTCAAGTATACGTGGACGACATTATTTTTGGTTCAACAAACAATCAACTATGTGAAGAATTTGCTTCAATGATGCAAGGTGAGTTTGAAATGTCTATGATGGGAAAAATGAATTATTTCCTTGGATTACAAATCAAGCAACAAAAGGATGGAATCTTCATCAACCAATCAAAGTATTGCAAAGAATTATTAAAAAGATTTGATATGGATGGGTGTAAAGCTATGTCAACACCAATGGGATCCGGAACCTACATTGATCAAGACGAATCGGGAACATCGGTTGATATTACGAAGTATCGAGGTATGATCGGTTCTTTATTATATTTGACGGTAAGCCGTCCTGACATAATGTTTAGTGTGTGTTTATGTGCTCGCTTCCAAGCAAATCCAAAGGAGTCACATCTCACGGCGGTCAAAAGAATCATGAAGTATCTCAAGGGGACGACAAATGTTGGATTATGGTATCCTAAAGGTAGTGTTTGTAGTTTAATTGGTTATTCTGACGCAGATTATGCAGGCTGTAAAACAGATAGAAAAAGCACGAGTGGAACATGTCACATCCTCGGAAATGCACTAGTTTCGTGGTCTTGTAAGAAACAAGCATGTGTTGCACTTAGTACGGCTGAAGCGGAGTACATAGCAGCTGGTAGTTACTGTGCACAAAACCTTTGGTTAAAACAACAATTAAGCGACTACGGAATTGATCTTGGTTGCATTCCTCTCCGGTGCGACAACACAAGTGCAATCAACATTACAAAGAATCCTGTCATGCACTCAAGGACCAAACACATTGACATTCGACATCATTTTCTTCGTGATCATGTGCTTAAAGGCGATGTCGAAGTGACGTTTGTTGATACTCATAACCAACTAGCAGATATCTTCACCAAACCGCTCGCAAAAGAATCATTCTACAAAATTAGGCGAGAACTCGGTATCTTGGATGAAGGTGATATCTAAACACATCTTTAAATTTTTAGTCATCAAGTTATCTTCATCAAAATTTGGCTAAAGTTATATGTTACCATGATATAGTATTAGTATTTTTGTCTTGCACATGTTTTTCTAAAGTTTCATACTTGTTATCGTTTGTTATTATGCAATTTTTGACACTGTTAATCGGTTAACCCAGGGAGTTAATCGATTAACACCTGCAGCTCTTGAATTTGTGGAAATCTTGATTCTGTTAATCGATTAACCCAGGGCGTTAACCGATTAACCTGCGCTAACGTGGAATTTTTTTTTAACGTATGAGTTTATGTTTTAAGTATGTGGATTAAAGGTATTGGGTGCATGTACTTTCAGTCAACATTTTCTCTTACTCCTCTTCCTCACCTTCAAACTCACCATTAAAGCTCTCTTGGAACTCATCATCTCCACCCACTCAAGTTTTGATTCAAACTTCACATTAAAAACCCACTTCAATTACTCTCCTATAAAACCTTCTCATTCTCAACTCTCTTTCAACCATTCCTCACCCAAATCCGAAAATCCCTCTCTCAAAACCTAAAAGCTTCAAACTTCATCCATGGCTTCTATGAAGAAGGGAAAGGGAAAAATGCCAGCAAGCAGCTCAGCAGAACACGACGAGGATACTCAAATGGAAACAATCAAGAAAAGGAGAATGGACTTCAAGGTCCGGGTTCGTCAACTACTTCCGAGAAACCACCCGGGCAATTGCTTCTCTTCGCAAGCTTGTGTTGGATTCTCAAAGACAGCATGAAGATGAAGATGGTGATGATGATGAAGATGGAAGTTAAGAAGGTGGAGAAGGGAGTGAGGAGGTTTATGATGAAGATTGAAGTCCTTTGCCCCATATCTGATATTGTTATGTCTTTGTCAATTTCTGTTTTTTGTCTTGTATTCAGATTTTATGTTTTGATCGTCTAAGTTGAATTTTGTATCGTAATTCAAATTCTGGTTTTGCTATGAATGCGTGTTCGTTGGATTATATGTGTGTGTTTACTATGTATGTATATATAATTATGAACTGTCATTGTTTGGAATCCTCTTCCTTTTTGCTAATGACAAAGGGGGAGAAGGATTGGGTTCTCTAACAGTTTTTGTGCAGAAATTTTTACCCTCATGAATTTAGGGGGAGCTCCACTTTAGGGGGAGAATCAAAGTTAGAGAAACATCAAGTCTAAAAGTTCAAGCTTTCAATGGATTGGTTGTCATCATCAAAAAGGGGGAGATTGTAGAAGCAAGCTTCACTCACATCGAGTTTTGATGAAGACAACACAACAAACTTTGTACAAAGATAATGTGCAAAAAGAAAGAGGATCAAGATGCAATAAAGTACAAGAAGCTCAAGTTCAAGAAAATATCCTAAGTGCTATCAAGGTTGAACAAAGCTTCAAGGGTTCAAATGTCATGAAGATCAAAGGTTGAACAAAGGTATAACAATGTCATTTAAATAATTATACAAGTGTTCACATGTCTTGCATCTAGTACATTGCATAGTTTTTATGGAAAGTTCACTTTGATTTCTAAAACTTTTTATTGAGATTTCAACACTGTTAATCGATTAACACATGGGGTTAACCGATTAACACATTCAAAATTTGAATATTTTTAAATGTTACAGGGGTGTTAACCGATTAACCTATATGGTTAACCGATTAATATAGGTTAATCGGTTAACACTGCTACTGTGAGCGAAAATTGGTGACTTTTCATGGAAATATGCATTGTCCTCTCATATCTTTTCATTCCCTTGCTGCATATTTTACATACCTTTTTGTAGGGGTGTTTTATACATATTTAAACACTTCTATTTCAGATTTAACATCCACCTCCTAACAATTTCAAAATAAAAAATTCACTCATACTTTCATATTTTTCAAAATATTCTTCAAGTGTTCATTCGAACATTTTTTGAGAGAAACTTCTGCATATCTTTTATAAAATATCATTGTTTCATCTCATTCTTGTCAAGAACACTTGTATATATTGTTTGAGTGATATTGTTTCAAAGGAGAAGATCAGTTATCAAGATTGATATCAACATTCTATCAAGACATAATTTTATCATCAAGAATATTTTTCTGTTTTACCTTGTTGTCCAGGATTGTTGGAAACAAGTGAGTGTTTTGAAGAGGATTGTTCTTCATACACTTAATTACCTATAGGTTAGATAGTAAGCATCACTATTGGTGTGATTAGGCTGTACAATAATTCTAAACTATAGTGAACTCTCTTTCGTGTTGAAGGAGGAGTGGAGTACTCTCGGGCTGTGAGGGGAACCACTATAATTCTCTTGTGTCATTTTTCCTTTCCGCACTTTACTTTCAAGCACTTATCATCTAACGGAAAAATAACCAAGAACCGGTAAAAAGATCGAAGAAATTTTTAAGAACCTAATTCACCCCCCCTCTTAGGCGCATTTACATTTACAATTGGCATCAGAGCAGGTGATAGGTAACCTGTTCCTATTCGATTCAGATGGCTTCCGCAAACAATGATCTTGTATTCAAAGATGGTGGTAGTAGCAACAAGCCTCCTTTGTTTTCTGGCCAATACTTCGACTTTTGGAAAATCCGTATGAAGGCACATTTAGAAGCACAAGGAAGTGATATATGGGAGGCTGTTCAAAATGGTCCTTTTATTCCTACAATGGTTTTCAACGGAGTTGGTACGCCAAAACCACAAGCATCATGGGATGAGGATGATAAGAAAAAGGTTCTCTATGACAAAAAGGCAATAAATATTTTTCAAAGTGCACTTGGAATGGATGAGTTCTTTCGCGTCTCAACATGTACATCGGCCAAACAAATATGGGACACTCTTGTAGAAACTCACGAAGGAACCGCCGAAGTCAAAAGATCCAGATTGAATACTTTAAGTCAAGAGTACGAGTTATTCAGAATGCAACCAGGAGAATCAATCCTCGACTTGCAGAAGAGATTCGTGCATTTGACAAATCACTTGAATGCACTTGGTAAGACACTAACAAATGATGAAGTTAATCTTAAAGTGCTTAGGTCTTTAACAAGAGAATGGCAACCCAAGGTGACGGCAATTTCCGAGAAGAAAAGTTTATCAACAATGACATCCGCTACTCTATTCGGAAAGCTTCAAGAATATGAGACGGAACTTGGACTATTGGAGAAACGTGAGAACCAAGAAAAGAAATCCAAGGGCATTGCCTTAAAAGTCGAATCCAAAGTTGTGAAGAAAGAAGATAATCTCGAAGAGGACGAAAACTTTATGCTTCTTGTAAAAAGACTAGGAAAATACTTCAGTGCAAAAAATAATATTGGAAACTCTAGTTTCACAAGAAGAAAGAAGTCCTCAAAGAACAAAGAAAAAGAAGCAACAACATCCAATGGAGACATTATATGCTATGAATGTGGAAAACAAGGCCACATCAAACCGGAATGTCCCAAACTCGTAAAGAATCGTGACAACAAAGGAAAGAAGGATCACAAAAAGAAAGCCTACATTGCTTGGGATGACAATGAAATAAGTTCTTCATCGGACTCCGATAGTGATCAAAGCGCAAATCTAGCATTGATGGCATCACATCATTCCGATGATGAAGACGATGAGGTTAGTAGTAACTTTTCAATTTATGATAATGATGCTCAGGAGCAATTGATGAACTTTTAAGTGAATGCAAAATTCTATATAAAACCATCTCATCTCAAAAGAAACAAATATCAATCTTGGAAGAAAATATTGAGAAAATGGAAAATAAGTTCAAAGATGAAGAAGAACAATTAATCAAGAATTTTGCATGCACTAAATGTGAGTCACTTGCTTTTCAAATAGTTCAATTAAAAAGAGTCCTAGAAAGATAGGAAAAAGGACAAACTGGATTGGAACATGTTCTTAGTAGTCAAAGATACTCAAATGATAAAAGTGGTATAGGTTATTCAAGATTCTCTAAACAAACTTCTAACAAGACCATCTTTGTAAAAGCTAAAGAACAAATTCCTTTAGAGAAAAGTGACAAGCCTAAAATGGTTCAACAATATAACAAAAGGAAAAGAAATAATAAGAAGAAGTCTTATAATAAGAAGAAATCTTATCCCCCTAGATATAAAAGCAACTTTGAGCCTACTTGTTTCTATTGTGGTATTAAAGGTCATACTCCTAATGCATGTTATATTAGAAATTTAGTGTCGCTCAAGGCCATTATGTATGGGTCAAGAAAGGAACTAACTTTGAAGGACCCAAGGCAATTTGGGTACCTAATAAAACGTAACTCTTTTTTGTAGGTATGCTTGAAGACCTCTTCAAATCAATGGTATCTTGATAGTGGATGTTTGAGGCACATGACGGGTGACCTAAGCAAATTTGCACATCTAACGCTTAAGGCCAAAGGATATGTTACTTATGGTGACAACAACAAAGGAAGAATCCTTGGCGTCGGCATCATTGGTTCACCGCCTTCAACAACTATAGAAGATTCCTATATGTGGAAGGTCTAATGCATAGTCTCCTTAGCATTAGCCAATTGTGTGACCGAGGTTTCAAAGTTAACTTCACTAAAGATGAATGTTTGATTGAAAACAAAGTTACTCATGAAGTTATGCTAAAAGGTAAAAGAGTTAATAACATATTTTTAATTTCCTTAGATAACTTGTCTTTGAATGTTAGGTGTCTCTTGGCAAACAACAATGAATCATGGTTATGGCATAAGAGGTTTGCTCATATTCATATGGAGCACTTGAATAAGTTGATCAAGCATGACTTAGTCATTGGATTTCCGAAGATCAAATTCATCAAAGATGGGTTGTGTGGCGCTTCCCAAAAAGGAAAGCAAACCAAATCAACTTTCACATCCAAGAATGTGGTGTCCACAACTAGGCCACTACAATTGTTGCACATGGATCTCTTTGGTCCATCGAGAACAAAAAGCTTCGGAGGTAATGTCTATGCATTAGTTATTGTTGATGATTTCTCAAGATATACTTGGACATTGTTTTTAGTGCAGAAAAGTGATGCTTTCAAAGCCTTCAAGAAGTATGCAAAACAAATACAAAATGAGAAGTCTCTTACAATTGCCTCCATTAGAAGCGACCATGGTGGAGAATTCCAAAATGCCTCATTTGAAGAATTTTGTGAAGAACATGGAATCTCACACAATTTCTCCGCACCAAGGACTCCTCAACAAAATGGTGTCGTAGAAAGGAAGAATAGATCATTGGTGGAACTTGCAAGGACAATGCTAAGTGATTCAAATCTTCCTAAGTATTTTTGGGCGGATGCGGTGAGCACGGCATGTTTTGTGAGTAACCGTGTCAATATTAGACCTATTCTCAAGAAGACCCCTTATGAACTTTTTAAAGGGAGAAAACCAAATATTTCTTTCTTTCATGTGTTCGGGTGCAAGTGCTTTGTCCTAAACAACGACAAAGACAACCTTGGTAAGTTTGACGAGAAATTTGATGAAGGTATTTTTCTCGGCTACTCTCTCTCTAGTAAGGCATTTAGAATTTATAATAAAAGAACTCTAACTATAGAAGAATCTATGCATGTCAAATTTGATGAATCTAACCCCTCGAAAGAGGATATTATTGTTTGTGATAATGATGATGATCTTGTAGAAACTCGCAAAGAAGATACTTCTAAAGACTTCATTGAAAATCTAGAAGAAAAACAAGAAGAACATCATGATGAACCGATTCAACAAAAGTCGATCAACAATGATCTACCAAAAGAATGGAGAACACATAGGGATCACCCAATCGACAAAGTCATCGGAGACATAAGTCAAGGTGTGACAACAAGACTAAATCTCAAAGATGCATGCTTGAATATGGCGTTCGTTTCTCAAATAGAACCCTCCAAAGTTAATGAAGCTCTTGAAGATGATCAATGGATCATTGCCATGCAAGAAGAGTTGAACCAATTTGAAAGAAATCAAGTTTGGGAACTTGTCCCTAAACCAAACGATAAACATATCATCGGAACAAGATGGGTATTTAAGAACAAACTTGATGAAAATGGAATTATTATTCGTAACAAAGCAAGATTGGTGGCTCAAGGGTACAATCAAGAAGAAGGAATTGACTTTGAAGAAACATTCGCTCCGGTTGCAAGGTTAGAAGCTATTCGTCTATTACTTGCTTATGCTTTGTCAATGAATTTTCAGTTATTTCAAATGGACGTCAAAAGCGCCTTCCTAAACGGATATATCAACGAAGAAGTCTATGTCAAACAAACTCCAGGTTTTGAAGACTTCAAGCATCCTTCACATGTATACAAGTTGAAGAAAGCTCTCTATGGCTTAAAACAAGCACCAAGGGCATGGTATGATTGTCTAAGTAATTTCCTATGCGAAAAAGGTTTTGAAAAAGGCAAGGTAGACAAGACTTTGTTCATTAAAAGGATTAAGAATAATACCTTACTTGTTCAAGTATACGTGGACGACATTATTTTTGGTTCAACAAACAATCAACTATGTGAAGAATTTGCTTCAATGATGCAAGGTGAGTTTGAAATGTCTATGATGGGAAAAATGAATTATTTCCTTGGATTACAAATCAAGCAACAAAAGGATGGAATCTTCATCAACCAATCAAAGTATTGCAAATAATTATTAAAAAGATTTGATATGGATGGGTGTAAAGCTATGTCAACACCAATGGGATCCGGAACCTACATTGATCAAGACGAATCGGGAACATCAGTTGATATTACGAAGTATCGAGGTATGATCGGTTCTTTATTATATTTTACGGCAAGCCGTCCTGACATAATGTTTAGTGTGTGTTTATGTGCTCGCTTCCAAGCAAATCCAAAGGAGTCACATCTCACGGCGGTCAAAAGAATCATGAAGTATCTCAAGGGGACGACAAATGTTGGATTATGGTATCCTAAAGGTAGTGTTTGTAGTTTAATTGGTTATTCTGACGCAGATTATGCAGGCTGTAAAACAGATAGAAAAAGCACGAGTGGAACATGTCACATCCTCGGAAATGCACTAGTTTCGTGGTCTTGTAAGAAACAAGCATGTGTTGCACTTAGTACGGCTGAAGCGGAGTACATAGCAGCTGGTAGTTGCTGTGCACAAAACCTTTGGTTAAAACAACAATTAAGCGACTACGGAATTGATCTTGGTTGCATTCCTCTCCGGTGCGACAACACAAGTGCAATCAACATTACAAAGAATCCTGTCATGCACTCAAGGACCAAACACATTGACATTCGACATCATTTTCTTCGTGATCATGTGCTTAAAGGCGATGTCGAAGTGACGTTTGTTGATACTCATAACCAACTAGCAGATATCTTCACCAAACCGCCCGCAAAAGAATCATTCTACAAAATTAGGCGAGAACTCGGTATCTTGGATGAAGGTGATATCTAAACACATCTTTAAATTTTTAGTCATCAAGTTATCTTCATCAAAATTTGGCTAAAGTTATATGTTACCATGATATAGTATTAGTATTTTTGTCTTGCACATGTTTTTCTAAAGTTTCATACTTGTTATCGTTTGTTATTATGCAATTTTTGACACTGTTAATCGGTTAACCCAGGGAGTTAATCGATTAACACCTGCAGCTCTTGAATTTGTGGAAATCTTGATTCTATTAATCGATTAACCCAGGGCGTTAACCGATTAACCTGCGCTAACGTGGAATTTTTTTTTTAACGTATGAGTCTATGTTTTAAGTATGTGGATTAAAGGTATTGGGTGCATGTACTTTCAGTCAACATTTTCTCTTACTCCTCTTCCTCACCTTCAAACTCACCATTAAAGCTCTCTTGGAACTCATCACCTCCACCCACTCAAGTTTTGATTCAAACTTCACATTAAAAACCCACTTCAATTACTCTCATATAAAACCTTCTCATTCTCAACTCTCTTTCAACTATTCCTCACCCAAATCCGAAAATCCCTCTCTCAAAACCTTAAAGCTTCAAACTTCATCCATGGCTTCTATGAAGAAGGGAAAGGGAAAAATGCCAGCAAGCAGCTCAGCAGAACACGGCGAGGATACTCAAATGGAAACAATCAAGAAAAGGAGAATGGACTTCAAGGTCCGAGTTCGTCAACTACTTCCGAGAAACCACCCGGGCAATTGCTTCTCTTTGCAAGCTTGTGTTGGATTCTCAAAGACAGCATGAAGATGAAGATGGTGATGATGATGAAGATGGAAGTGAAGAAGGTGGAGAAGGCAGTGATGAGGTTTCTGATGAATATTGAAGTCCTTTGCCCCATATCTGATATTGTTATGTCTTTGTCAATTTCTGTTTTTTGTCTTGTATTCAGATTTTATGTTTTGATCGTCTAAGTTGAATTTTGTATCGTAATTCAAATTCTGGTTTTGCTATGAATGCGTGTTCGTTGGATTATATGTGTGTGTTTACTATGTATGTATATATAATTATGAACTGTCATTGTTTGGAATCCTCTTCCGTTTTGCTAATGACAAAGGGGGAGAAGGATTGGGTTCTCTAACAGTTTTTGTGCAGAAATTTTTACCCTCATGAATTTAGGGGGAGCTCCACTTTAGGGGGAGAATCAAAGTTAGAGAAACATCAAGTCTAAAAGTTCAAGCTTTCAATGGATTGGTTGTCATCATCAAAAAGGGGGAGATTGTAGAAGCAAGCTTCACTCACATCGAGTTTTGATGAAGACAACACAAGAAACTCTCTACAAAGATAATGTGCAAAAAGAAAGAGAATCAAGATGCAATAAAGTACAAGAAGCTCAAGTTCAAGAAAATATCCTAAGTGCTATCAAGGTTGAACAAAGCTTCAAGGGTTCAAATGTCATGAAGATCAAAGGTTGAACAAAGGTATAACAATGTCATTTAAATAATTATACAAGTGTTCACATGTCTTGCATCTAGTACATTGCATAGATTTTATGGAAAGTTCACTTTGATTTCTAAAACTTTTTATTGAGATTTCAACACTGTTAATCGATTAACACATGGGGTTAACCGATTAACACATTCAAAATTTGAATATTTTTAAACGTTACAGGGGTGTTAACCGATTAACCTATATGGTTAACCGATTAACACTGCTACTGTGAGCGAAAATTGGTGACTTTTCATGGAAATATGCATTGTCCTCTCATATCTTTTCATTCCCTTGCTGCATATTTTACATACCTTTTTGTAGGGGTGTTTTACACATATTTAAACACTTCTATTTCAGATTTAACATCCACCTCCTAACAATTTCAAAATCAAAAATTCACTCATACTTTCATATTTTTCAAAATATTCTTCAAGTGTTCATTCGAACATTTTTTGAGAGAAACTTCTGCATATCTTTTATAAAATATAATTGTTTCATCTCATTCTTGTCAAGAACACTTGTATATATTGTTTGAGTGATATTGTTTCAAAGGAGAAGATCAGTTATCAAGATTGATATCAACATTCTATCAAGACATAATTTTATCATCAAGAATATTTTTCTGTTTTACCTTGTTGTCCAGGATTGTTGGAAACAAGTGAGTGTTTTGAAGAGGATTGTTCTTCATACACTTAATTACCTATAGGTTAGATAGTAAGCATCACTATTGGTGTGATTAGGCTGTACAATAATTCTAAACTATAGTGAACTCTCTTTCGTGTTGAAGGAGGAGTGGAGTACTCTCGAGCTGTGAGGGGTACCACTATAATTCTCTTGTGTCATTTTTCCTTTCCGCACTTTACTTTCAAGCACTTATCATCTAACGGAAAAATAACCAAGAACCGGTAAAAAGATCGAAGAAATTTTTAAGAACCTAATTCACCCCCCCTTAGGCGCATTTACATTTACATCAAGTTTACTCGACATTTGTTTCATCAATTCACTCGTATGAGCGTTTTGATTTGCGAATTCTTTATTTTGTTGAACTTGAGCATTTATAAAGTTTTCCATCATGATCTCCAGATTCAATTTCCTAGGTGGTTGCGGTGTATACGGTGGTTATTTCTGGTAACAAGGTTGAATAGCAGGTGCTGGGTTTGGTGGGTGTAAAGCATTATGTTTTTGTATGAAAAATTCGGGTGATTTCTCCAGCCAGGATTGTAAGTGTGTGAATACGGGTTTCCTTGAGCATAGTTCACTTGGTCGGAAGTCGTACCAGCCAACACTTAACATTCAGCGTTTGTGTGCCCAGGGGTCCCACATATTTCACAATTGGGTGTAACTGAAGCTACGGTAGCTGCGGGTGGTGATATTGCTAAACTTTTGATTTTCTGTGTAAGTGCATCCACATTAGCATTGACACGGTCTAAACCATTGACTTCGTACATTCCCCCTTTTGGAGTTGACTTCTCTACACCAGCGCGTTCACTTCCCTATTGGAAGTGGTTTTGAGCCATAGTCTCAATAAGTTCACAGGCTTCCTCATACGGTTTGTCCATTAGAGCACCGCCAGCTGCTGCGCTCAGATTCATTTTGGTATTGTACAGCAGACCATTGTAAAAGGTATGGATTATCAGCCATTCTTCAAGTCCATGGTGTGGGAAAAGCCTCATCATGTCCTTGTATCTCTCCTAAGCGTCGAAAAGAGATTCGTTATCTTTTTGCTTAAATCTATTGATTTGAGCTCTTAACATAGCTGTCTTGCTTGGTAGGAAATATCGGGCTAAGAAGACTTTCTTTAACTCGTCCCATGTTGTCATTGAGTTTGATGGTAGAGACTGGAGCCAAGCTCTAGCTCTATCTCTCAAGGAAAATGGAAAAAGTCTTAATCTTATCGCTTCTGGGCTAACACCATTTGCTTTCACGGTGTCCGCGTATTGCACAAATACTGACAAATGTAAATTCAAATCATCCGTAGCATTGCCTGAAAATTGGTTTTGTTAAACTATTGATATCAGCGAAGGTTTTAGTTTGAAATCGTTTCAGTTAATAGCGGGGGCAACAATGATGTTATGTGGTTCTTCTTGTGATGGAACAACATAATACTTTAGAGGACGGCCTCTCGGTCATTCGTCCATGTTTTGTTTTGGTTCTGATTCGGGTTCGAATCTGAGTAAGGAATAATAGGATCTGGGATGTTATATCTAATAAGGAATTCGTTAATTTGATGTCTTAAACTTATATAACTTTGATTTCGTCAATTGGTCGCTCCAACTCTTCGCCTTGTGAGCGAGTGCTTGGCATACAATCGACAATTTAAAAAATAGAATAGTTGCCTTAGTCTATATTGCTCAACAAAAGATTCACAATATTGACTAAATATGTCCCCAGCAACGGCGCCAAAAAAACTTAATCGGTCGACACTGAAGGATAAATCTGCAAGTATACAATTGATCGTGTAGTCTTAAAAGGTTGTCGAACCCATAGGGACAGATTGTCAAACTAATGTATCCAAGGTTGCTATGCAAAGCTAAGGCTGAAGGGAAACAGGAATTAAACGGGAAATAAAGGACGGGATAGAGAATTTGAAATTTTATACTAAAACGAGCCCGAAATGTGATTTCCGTGCACCAACGAGACTTATAGAAAATGGGTGCTATCTACGACTATGCTGCCAATCCGTAGGATAAACCGATTTAAAGGCTCCGCCTCACACTCTCGCGGTCTTGACAAAAGCTATGCTTCCTAATCCCAATAGTTTTCTCTCGCTCGCCGATAACAAAGAAACACGCTTTGGAAACCGATATTATCCTAAACAACATCTAAAGCGCTCTTGCTGTATTTAGATATGCTGCCTAATTTTCACTATCCGGTTCACTCCTCACGCTCTCGCAGATCTCGGCTTAAACCTTAATATGCTTCTCACTCTCGTAACAAAGCAATGTTAAACAACCTTTCACTCTCATGACAAGGCTACTTAAATTAGACTTGGAAATTAAAACCAAAATGACAAACATTCATATTATCGCACCTATTGTTTTCTACGGAATCCCACCGAATACGACGGTCCTCACATGACGGTCTCCAATTGTTTACTCAGACATAATTAATCCCAAGTTTACCATTTTTAAACATACATAATCTGAATTTAACATATTAAACAAATTAAAAGTGACAATTATAGTAAGAATGCAGTAAAGTAAAGAAAACCTGAAAATAAAGTGCGCTAATGTAAATCGGACGGAAAGAAAATGAACTTGTATTAAATCTTTGATCCAAAAAGGTACAACAAAGTACAAGAGTGTATAATTTTGCAACAATCCCTCAATGCGAGTTATTGTTGCTTTTTCGGTAATTTTGTGCCTAGAATTCTAATAAAATTTCGCCAGAGCTTCCGTGTACTTTTTCCGACTCTCCTCTTCTGTTCCAAGGGGTCCTATATATAGAGGATCGGAATTTCCAACTGCCAAATTCGGATTCTGGAGGGAAAGGGAGTTAGAAAACTCCCCAAAACTGCCAGAAACGGATTCTGCAGTGAAAACTGCTCCCACGTCTGTAGGGCGAACGCCATGGGGGCATGGCGAACGCCATGCTCTGGATTAAAAAAGGGACGCCATTAGGAAGCAATGGAGAACGCCATCAAGGGATGGCGAACGCCATGTCAGCTGGGGCTGCAGAAATTGCTACTCTGCTGAAATTTTCTCTTTCTTTCGCTTCTTTTCTCCGTTTCTTCCGGGATCTTGATTATTATTCCTGCAAACACAAAACATAGTAAAAACAAAGTAAGAATAGCAAGAATCGATAAAAATACGGACTAAAAATGCGCTAAGTGAGCCTAAAAATATGATATAAATTTGTACCGTCAGCGCAATGCTCCAATCGATTGGCCGGGTCATTCTTAATTGATTACCAAGCCCAAAAAGGAAATATTAGATATAAATCTGTTGCAAGTCATTAAGGCGATGTCCTAATCATTTGGCTAATTGGTTAGGCTCTCTCCAATCGATTGGCTTAATGCTCCAATTAATTCGCAGTTTAAAATAAAAAACTTCCCAATCGATTGGCAAGGTCTCGAATTGATTTGTTGGTTAAAAATTCTTTTAAAGTGTTATGGAGAACTTTTTAATCACTTGGCTTAGTTTTGAAAACACTTTTAAGATGTAAAATGATATTAAAAAGTCTCTCTATTTCCAAGTATATATAGGCCAATCCATCATTTCATGAGTTAAATTTCATGCCCTCTTAGTGCTAGGGACATTTCTATACAAATAAATCATATGGAATCCTAATAGGTGAGAGAGATGAAAGAAGATAAATGAAAAATTAGTAACTGCCAAATCTTCTACGACCCATAACATGCACTAAGGCCATTCATAACATACCTCTGGCTTTTGTGTGATAGACATCTTGGGGGTACTACGACCTGTATCATGTGTTACAGCCACCCAAAGTATGGCCTTGGATTTTGTATAATGAAAATTTACTTTTTTGGAACTTTCATTCTTTTTGCTTGTCTCGATTTCTCTTTTGCCCGAGACATTCTTTCTAGCCTGAAAATAGAGAAAACAAACAACCACACATAAAAAGTGATAAAAATAAGGATTTAAACGACTACAATAGAATGGAAAAATAACTAAAAAAATAGTGCAAAAACCACTTATCACGTATGATGCCAAATTACATAACATTTTAGAACACCATACTCAATTGGGAAATAAGGTTTGGGTCTCAATGGGTCAAACCTTAGATCTAGCTACAAGGACTAAGGAGACAAAAGACTTGGCCAAAGAATGAGATGTTTGGCCGTAGAGGGTAAAAACGCTAGAGAAGGCCAAGAATATGGTCGAAGAGGAGTCTCTAAGGTTGGAAGGCGTGGAGAAGGAAGGGTAAAAGAGAGTCAGAGGGAGAATTCTAGAAGTTCTTCTTCTTATTCTTCTTCTTCTTTGGATATTTCTACCTTATTCTCCTTTTGAGATTTGAAGGGACTGGATCGATCGATGATCTCTCAACAAGCCTTACTCTTTCCCGATAAATTTCTTTAGTTTCCTCTTTTGGATCATAATCTTAATGGTTTCATTTAGTCAGGTGCATTTTTCAGCATTGTAGTTGTACCTTTTTGGAAGTGGTAGTAATTTTACCCTAGGGAATACCAGAACTAGCATAGGAAATTGGATGTTTATTTTTCTTAATTCCATATTAGTATATTATTAGAGAATGTGTTTGACATATGTTTTGAGAAATGTGTAATGACTCATATTTTTTGGGAGACCCTATAAATCTTTCTCGCTTCCTTTTTTTGCTTTGTGATAATAATCGAGATGATTCCTCCTTGAAGAGCCCATACGAGACAATTCTAGGAGTTGATACACCTCACCCCCTTTGTCCTTTTTCTTTCTCGGTGTTAGTTCTGTGTTTTGGGAATTGGCATCAATTTTGTTAAAACATGTATCACAGCAAGATGTCTTGACATATTGGTCAGACATCATTGCAGATATGTTAAACACGATGTCGTGACATGTTGGTTAGACATCAGTGCAGGTTTTAGGGTTTTACTTGGAAGATTTGTTTTTTTTAAATGTGAGATTCCTTTTGGTTTTAGCTCAGATTTTGTCACAGTCCAAGTAGGGTTATTTTAGGAACATCGGTTATGTTCCATAAGTGCATTTGTTTCATAAAAAGGAACTTCGAGACTTTTTAGGAAAAATTCTATTTTGTTCCTATTTTTGTGCAGAAGATTATGCAGAATATTTGCAGCTGCTATTTTGGATATGCGTTCTATTTAGATGAAGATCCCAAAGCCCATGTTTATCAAAAGATATATAAAGGATGTTTCTAAACCTAAATAAGGTAACGAAGCAGTGTGTGTGCAAGTGGAATTAGGGTTTTAGTTGTTCCTTGTTATTTGTGATCCATTCTTATATCATCCTTGATATCTGAGTTGGACTGTGTTTATTTGTGAGCCATTCATGCATCACTTAGATGTTTTAAGTTGACTGAGTTTATTGAGTTGTAATTATGAATCACTCATGAGCTTTTAAGCAAGAGTGGATTCTATGTCATTGGAAGTGCGTCTTGTATTGTTCATTGTTATAAGTTTTATCACTGTTATCTGATTGAAGGGAAGTGAGAGGGGTCTCATATCTAGGAGTGTCTTAGATAGAAATAACACGGGTAGTGATTAGGTGAGAAGATTGTAAACCGAAGGTTGTTGGGCTTCAAACTAATACTATTATAGTGGATTTCCTTCCTAGCTTGGATGTCCCCAGATGTAGGTGATGTTGCACCGAATTGGGTTAACAATTAACTTGCTATTTACTTCTAGCCATTTAAATTAATTGCATAATTGTTTATGTTGTGTTCCCAGTGTCGTGACATCGTACTCGACATCTAGTGTTTGATTACCAGAATTTCAATTGGCATTAGAGTCGGCACCCTGTTCTGTTTAGGGTGAGCTCTAGGGAAGAGACTTTCTGGTACTATGGAAAATAAAGGAGGAGGGAATGTTAACAGATCCCCCGTCTTAGATGGCACCAACTATGACTATTGGAAGGCACGTATGGTGGCTTTCTTAAAATATATTGATAGCAAAACCTGGAAAGCTATCATCAAGGGTTGGGAACATCCTTTTGTTAAGGATAAAGATGGGAAAGAGACTTTGAAGCCAAAAGAGGACTGGTCTAAGGAAGGAGATGAAGCTGCTCTTGGAAACTCCAAAGCCTTGAATGCCCTATTCAACGGAGTTGACAAAAACATGTTTAGATTAATAAATATATGTAGGCTTAAATAGGTTTTTCGTCCCTGTAAGTTGGCGAGATTTTGGTTTTCGTCCTTGTATCTTTTTTTTTTCGGTTTTAGTCCCTGTATCTTACTTTTTGCTGGTGTTTAGTCCTTACAGAGGTTTCCTGCAGATTTTCATGCGGATTTTCCTGCGGAATTTGATTTTTAGGAAAATCCGCAGGAAACCTTCGGATTTTCCTGCGAATTTTGGCTTTAGGGACTAAACATCAACAAAAAGTAAGATATAGGGACTAAAACCGAAAAAAAAAAGATACAGGGACAAAAACCAAAATCTCGCCAACTTACAGGGACGAAAAACCTATTTAAGCCATATATGTATTATGGCCAAAGATGCTTGGAAAATTCTCAAAACCACTCATGAAGGCACATCTAAGGTGAAAATGTCTAGACTTCAGCTGCTCACTACCAGATTTGAAAATTTAAAGATGAAAGATGATGAAAGCATTCATGACTTTCACATGAATGTTCTTGAAATAGCAAATTCTTTTAGTGCCCTAGGAGAAAATTTAACTGAAGAGAAGCTGATTAGAAAAATTCTCAGGTTTCTACCTAAGACAAGGTAACAGCCATTGAGGAAGCCTAGGACATCAACAACATGAGAGTAGATGAACTTGTTGGGTAACTTCAAACTTTTGAATTGGCTATTAGTGATAGATTTGAAAAGAAGAACAAGAACATAGCTTTTTTCTCCAACGCTGAAGATGAAGAGGATCAATGTGACCTGGATATTGACGAAGGAATGTCAAATGCTATTGTACTTCTTGGAAGGCAATTTAACAAGGTGTTAAAAAGAATGGATAGGAAGTCAAGACCTAATGTCAAGAACATCATATCTGACATCAGGAAGAACTATGATTCTCAAAGAAAAGCAAGGATATAAGAGAGGTCTAATCAAAGCAAAGGCATTCAATGTCGTGAATATGAAGGCTTTGGACACATTAGAGTAGAATGTCCTACCTATCTTAAGAAACAACATAAAAGGTTATCTATTTCTTGGTCTGATGATGAAAGTGAACCTGAGGATGAATCTGCTAAACTTGTAACTGCTTTAACTGGAAGGTGGGATTTTGATGAAGACTCTTGTGATGAAGAAATTTCATATAATGAATTGGCTGCCTCTTACAAAGAATTGTGCATCAAAAGTGAAGAGGTATGTCAACTAGGAGAAAAGCAGAAGGAAATTATATCTCAACTGCAGGATGAAAAGGAAGAATGCTTATCTAAAATATCTGGTCTACATAATGAAGTAACTCTGTTGACCTCAAAACTTGAAAGCATGACCAAGTTTATGAGGAAGTTAAACAATGTTTATAATGTGTTGGATGAGATACTTCAAGTTGGGGAAAGAGGAAGAATATTTATTGGTATAGGGTTTGATTATCAATCCTTAAATATTCAAAGAAAAACCCATGTAACACAATTTGTTCCTCCTAAAAGGAAGCCTGAGCCAATGATGTCTAATCAAATGTCTCAACATCATGCCAGACACCAGAATACTCAAACTGGAGGCAAGCTCTTGCATTGGAGATGTCATCACTATGGTAAATTTGGTCATATAAAGCCTTTCTGTTTCAAACTATATGGCTATCCAAAAGGTCCAACAAAACCTAGGGTTAATCAAGTAGTGGTTAAAACTAGAAAGGAATGGATACCCAAGGAAGATGCTACTTGTCTTATTGATCATACTTCTCTCAGAGCTCTAACTAGAGAAGAATGGTATTTTGACAGTGGTTGCTCTAGACATATGACTGGAGTAAAGAAGTTCCTGGTGGACATTCAGTCCCACTCCACCAGTTATGTCACTTTTGGTGATGGTGCCAAAGGTGAAATTAGGAGTTGGAAAACTAGTATGTATAGGATTCCCCAGTCTTGATAATGTTCTCCTTGTAAAAGGACTGACTGCTAATTTGATAAGCATAAGTAAATTATGTGATCAAGGTTTGAAAGTTAATTTCACTGAGTTTGAATGTTTGGTAACTAATGAGAAGAATGAAGTACTGATGAGGGGAGTCAGGTCAAAGGATAATTGTTACTTATGGACACCTCAATTAGCAAATTGTTCCTCCACATGTTTGTTGTCTAAGGAAGACGAAGTCCAGCTGTGGCACCAAAAACTTGGTCATCTACATATAAAAGGTATGAAGAAGATTGTGTCTACAGAAGCTATCCGAGACATTCCTAATCTCAGAATAGAGGAAGGAAGAATCTGTGGTGAGTGTCAAATTGGAAAGCAGACCAAGATGTCACACCCGAAGATCCAACATCTGACTACTTCAAAAGTTCTGGAACTTGTTCATATGGGTTTAATGGGCCCTATGCAAGTTGAAATCCTTGGTGGGAAGAGGTATGCTTGTGTTGTTGTTGATGATTTTTAAAGATTCACTTGGGTGAAATTCATCAAAGAAAAATCAGATGTTTTTGATGTTTTTCAAGACTTATGTCAAAGACTTCAAAGCGAGAAGGAAAGTAAAGTTGTTAGGATGAGGAGTGACCATGGAAAAGAGTTTGAAAATAGAAAATTTGCTGATTTTTGCTCCTCTAAAGGTTTAGCCATGAATTCTCTTCTCCCATCACCCCTCGGCAAAATGGATTGGTTGAGCGCAAGAATATGACTCTTCAAGAATCATCTAGATTCATGCTTCATGCTAAGCATTTTCCATATCGCTCTTGGGTTGATGCAATGAATACTGCATGTTATATTCATAACAGGGTTAACTTGAAACTGGTACTTCAGCTACACTTTATGAGTTGTGGAAAGGAAGGAAGCCTATTGTCAATACTTTCATGTTTTTGGAAGTAAATGCTCTATTTTGGCTGATTGTGAAAAAAGAAGAAAGATGGATCCCAAGAGTGATGAAGGAATATTTATGGGTTACTCTACAAACAACAGAGCCTATAGAGTCTTCAATACCAGTACCATGGTCATGATGGAATCTATTAATGTTGTGATTGATGATTCAAACATAGAGAAGAGTACAAATGTTGAAGACGATGTTGAAACATTATCTCAGATGAACGATACTTCAGAAAACATGGTTGATATTAAGACCAACAATGAAGCTGCAGCTATTGAGGATGATAACAATCGAGCCAACAAAGGTTCCTCTATCAGAATTCCGTAAGATCATCCTAAGGAACTCATTATAGGAAATACTAATGAAGGAATTATCACTAGATCATGGGAAGTGGTATCTAATTCTTGTTTTTTTCTTCTTCTAAGATTGAACCCAAGAATGTGAAGGAGACTTTAACTGATGAATTCTGGATCAATGCCATGCAAGAAGAATTAGGTCAGTTCAAAAGGAATGAAGTTTGTGATTTAGTTCTTATGCCTGAAGGAACAAATATCATTGGTACAAGGTGGGTCTATAAGAATAAATCTGATGAAAATGGAGTTGTCACTAGAAATAAGGCCGGACTTGTGGGTCAAGGATACACTCAAATTAAAGGAGTAGATTTTAATGAGACTTTTGCTCTAGTTGCTCGACTTAAATCCATAAAATCATTGCTAGGAGTGGCATGTTTACTAAAGTTCAAGTTGTTTCAGATGGATGTGAAAGTGCCTTTTTGAATGGGTACTTACAAGAGGAGGTATATGTTGAACAGCCAAAGGGGTTTATTGATCCTACATTTCCAGATCATGTGTTCAAACTGAAGAAAACTCTCTATGGATTAAAGCAAGATCCTAGGGCTTGGTATGAAAGAGTGATAGAATTTCTTGTCAATAATGGGTACAGGAAAGAAGGAATAGACAAGACCATGTTTGTTAAAGAACGGGATGGAAAACTCATGATTGCTCAGATATATGTTGATGACATTGTGTTTGGAGGGATGTCAAACCAGATGGTCCAACATTTTGTCAAGCAAATGCAATCTGAATTTGAGATGAGTCTTGTAGGTGAATTAACCTATTTTCTTGGATTTCAAGTAAGACAGATGGATGATTCTATCTTCATCTCTCAAAGTATGCGAAGAACATATTGAAGAAGTTTGGTATGGAGAATTCTAGTCACAAGAGGACACCTGCACCTACTCATTTGAAGCTCTCTAAAGATGAAAAAGGTTTTGATGTGGATCAAAGTTTGTACAGGAGTATGATTGGTAGTCTACTGTATCTTACAGTTAGCTGACCAACCATCACCTTTACTGTAGGAGTTTGTGCAAGATATCAGGTTGAGCCTAAAATGAGTCACATTACTCAAGTAAAGAGAATCTTGAAATACATCATGGTACTAGTGATTATGGAATGTTGTATTCTCATAGTACTAATGCAATGCTTGTAGTGTATTGTGATGTTGATTGGGCAGGTAGTGCTGATAATAGGAAAAACGCTCCAGGAGGATGTTCCTTCTTAGGGAATAATTTGAAAACACATTTTATTTTGATGAAAATGTTGTGTTTTCTGAAAACGGAAGCCGGACGGATGTTCAATAATCATCACCACAGAATTTAGGATTAGGATCGGATTCGAGACTTATAATGCTGAAAATCGGCTTCGCGCAGTTGCCATACCTAGACGAGTCTAGTTTATTTTAATTTCATTCATTTATAAGAGGAATCTTCCAGTCACCCCAATTTGTACTTGGCACCCCCCACAATGCCTATGATTTTACCATATTACCCTTGGACTATTTTATATTTTCATTCATAAAAAAATTGTACAATTTCAAATTTTTACAAAACCTCTCTAATTTTACGGATTTTCCATAGACACTACCACACATTTGTGCTTGATGACAAGTGAGTTTGAATTTTTACCGTATTTTTAACGTTTCTTTCGGATTTTTCTAGAACTTTTACTGAATATTCCAAAAAGTTCGTAAAAATGCATATTTTTCATAATATTTTGAAAATGTCCGGTGAAAATGCATAAGTTCTTCCGTATATTTCAAAAAGCACAAAAAATGCATAAATATTTCTAATTTTTTTAAAATAACCGGAAAAATAAACACATTCAAACAAACATTTAAGAAAATCAGAAATATTTATGCATTTTTATGCATATTTTGAAATATCCAGAAATAGCTATGCATTTTTCCGCATTTTTAGAAAAATCCAAAAATATTTATGCATTTTTTATGCACATTTAGAAAAGTCCGGAAACTCCATTTTTTCCAGACATTTAGAAAAATCTTGAAGGTTATAAAATTTTGTTTTTTTTTTCAATGAAGACCCAAGGCACATATGGTATAATTGTTGTTGACAACGTCATAGAGATGTTGCAAGGGCTAGATAGAGGGGAGGTGATGTAGAGGACTCATATCTCAGAGCAGGGAGAGTGGCACCGACCAGTTCACACATGAGGCGGCTGGTTGATTAGGCTAAGTTTCATGAACCCTGCACTGTCTGACGTAGAGGGTTTAGATCTCCTATTAGTTGAACGAGAGATGATGAGGATGATCCAGTTATTATTCATGCACCATCTGCACCAATTCAGGATAATATTTAGATAGAGGTAGAGGAAGATGTGCCACATCCGGGAGATGTGGCTCATCCTTTTGAGGCAGTGGCATCAGCGACTATAGAGGTTACTACATACGAATGATGAGGCGCCAACTACTGGTGATGTGGAGGTTACTCCACCTATTAAGACACATGTCACTACTCCTTCTTGGACAGACCCGTCAATACACACAAATGAGGGGTTTCCTTATGGGCCATTGACATTTCTATTCTCACAGGATATATAGATGTTGAATGCCAAATATGACTTAAATTGGACCATTCTTCTTGGCATTTTTTAAATTGTATTTTAATTGAATTATTCCATGAAAATGTGTGAATCTTCAATATAATTGCATATACCTTTGGATTCCTTGATTTGTGTGTTATTATGCAGGAATTAGGCTTGAACATCATAGAAAAAGACATAAAAGAATGAAAGAGAATGCCAAAGAAAAGAAGAAGATCATTTTTGTGAAGTTTTGAAGTTCAAACCCGCTTAGCACGGTTTCCAGCGCGAAGCCCGCTTAGCCCGGTTTCTAGCGCCCTTTTGAAGAAGAGGCATTAGCTAAATGAACCAAACCGCACTTAGCCCAGTCATATTGTAACGCCCTTGTCAGTTTTGTCAGTTTTAGTATTTTTATTTAATTGAGTCGTTTTCGATTATTTTATTATTATATTATTTTATTTTTGACTTTTATGTGAAAATATGTTATTTTCATCGTGATTATATTTTATCGCGTTTTGGGAACATTTGCGAGATATTTGAGTGTAGGGGTATTTTGGGCATTTTGAATTATTTTCGTTGAGTTAGAATATAAATAGAAAGAAGAAGAGAGAAAATAGTAAGGAGAAGAAGAGAAAGAGAAAAAGAAGAAAAGGGAAAGAAGAAAAGAGAGAAACACTTGAGAAAGAAGAAATCAATCTCCCGACTTTTCTACACGCGATTTAATCGGGTAAGGGTACGAAACTCGATTATCTTATCATTGTGTATGATTATGTACGTATGTGTGTATATTGTTTTGCCTTTTTCCATAGTTTTTCGGTTATAGGTCGAAAACGCGGAAACGAGTAGAAATCGATGTTTTCACGGACGAAAATTGATACGAATCTTGTAGTATGATCATGTGATATGTATGAATAATTGCTAAGGGTTGTGTGGCTATTGGAAATGGTTTGGTTGGGAAAAATGGGGTTTTTGGGGTTATGGAACAGTGTCACACGTAGCAGAATTTTCTGCATCTGGTGTAAAGCGCCGGGCGATTTTCTTGTTTCGCCGGGCGGTTTTGGAGAGGCGCAGAGGTTACAAGTTCCTAACTCTATTGAGTCATTTTGGTAGAATTGGTGACGCCTCTGCTTCGCCGGGCGAAGTAGCGGCGAAGGGCAAGTGTCGGGCGGTTTAATTGTTTCGCCGGGCGGTTCTTAGGAGTTTTTTTTCACACTTTTATTTTCTTTTTAATTCCATAACTTTTGATCTGGTTATCCGTTTTGAACGTTCTTTATATCGTTGGAAAGCTTATGAAATGTTCTTGCTTATGATGATGGTTTTGAGATTGTTGGCCGATTAAATTATGTCGGGGATTAGGAAATGTGTTGTTTCGTTGTCGATTTTTGTCGTTTCAATTGTGTGAACTTGACGTGTACATGCAATATGTTGTTGGTGTGGATATTGTATGACCTGTGTACTGTTGTGTGATGAATTGCATGAAATACATATTGTGATGATGATTGGTGGCCTTAGGACAAGAAAGTGCAATGTGTGGTAATTGATAATTAAATGCAGGATTATGGATGTGTATATGTGTGCATTTTAAATGCCATAAGTCATTGTATGCCAAGCATCATGATATGCATTGTTGAGACATCCTGAGTGACGGGTTGGATTCCAGAGGGAATCCGCTATAACTTCGTGTGCCCATGTGGGGTGTGAGCGATGATTATAGACGATCGTGTGCCCATGTGGGGTGTGAGCGATCGGGTCGTGTGCCCGTGTGGGGTGTGAGCGATCCATAAACGTCATGTGCCCGTGTGGGGTGTGAGCGACGGGGAACATCGTATGCCCGACGGGGAGTTACAGTGATGTAACGAGCGATGATTCCAGCAGAGTTCCTGAGTGAACTAGTGATGAGAAACATTGGAAGTCGGTACCGCATGTGCATATGCATAGAGTCGTTGTGTCGGTCTCTTGCATTTGTATAAATCATTAATGGTTGTTTATGTGTGGAATTATGGGTAAATTGATATACAGATAGGTGTTGGTGATACTTGTATTGTGTGTGGGTAGTATACCTTGGTGATGTATGATTTGTGGTGAGAACTGTACATATGTGTATTTTTATGTTAAATATAATTGTATGCAATTATATTATGATTGTTTTTCTCACCCTTCTGCTGTTTTATAATGCTCTATGAGGCATTGCAGATTAAATTGCTGGAGGTCTTTTTGTGAAGCTTAGGACTTCATTCTTTTGTCGGTCGGCTCTGATATGTGACATCGGGTAGTTAGGGAGGCCGTGTGTGATTATTGTGTATTATGTATATATATCTTTTGGCTTGTGCATGTATAACTTGATGTATGACCAACTTTTCATGTGATATATATATATATATATATATATATATGATATTCAGTTTTAGATTTTCTGCTTTTATTCTAAATCTGAAATGTGGGTGTAAGGAACTGAGTTCCTCTGTTGATTGCTACCCCACTGTTGCATATCTTTATGGGCAGGTGTTGTATGATTTGTTTCAATATAATGTGATTCTCCCCGTCTATGCCATGATAATTTAAATATACTCTGATGAAATTTTGAATTTTCTTTTACTGCTTTATTTAATTGGGGGCGTCACATTAAGTGGTATCAGAGCCAGTCCGCGTCAGTTCGTGCCTGTTTGTGTCAGTCCTTGGTCGGTGTGGCGTTTGGAGTGAGATGTTTGCTTAACCATAATTTCTGTTATTGGAAATGAACAGAATATGGCTGGTAGGAATGACGCTGCTTTGGCTGCTGTTATGCAAGCTATGGCTCAGGCTGTGCAGGGTGCACCTAATGCTGCAGGTAATGATGAGTTCAGGAAGAACAAACCGCCTGTCTTCAAAGGAAGATATGATCCTGATGGTGGCCAGGTATGGCTTAAAGAGATTGAAAGGATTTTTCGGGTTATGGATTATTCTGAGGATCAGAAGGTGAGACTGGGTACTCATATGTTACTAGAAGAAGCTGATGATTGGTGGGTCAGTACACGTCATGTGTTGGAAGCTGCAGAGGAGGAGATCACTTGGGCTGTGTTTAGCGTTGAGTTTTTGAAGAGGTATTTTCCAGAAGATGTAAGACTGAAGAAGGAAATCGAGTTCTTGGAACTTAAACAAGGTAATAATATCTGTTGTTGATTATACTGCTAAGTTCGTGGAGCTTGTGCAGTTTTATCCTCATTATGCCGAAACGACTGCGGAATTTTCTAAGTGTGTAAAGTTTGAGAACGGATTGCATCCTGAGATAAAGCAGGCAATTGGTTATCAAAGGATTCGGAGGTTTTCTGATTTGGTTGATTGTTGTAGGATTTATGAGGAGGATAGTAAGGCTCGTTCTACTCACTATAAGAGTGTGAGCGAGTGGAAAGGGAAGCAACAGTTCCGTGGTGGTCCTTATGTAACACCAGCTGATAAGGGTAAACAAAGGGGAAATTTTGAGAAAAGGTCAAGTGGAGGAGGAATGTCTGGTCCTCTGAGGTGTTATAAATGTGGTGAGTTAGGGCATCGTCAGTTTGAGTGTAGGAAAGATATGAGGAAGTGTACTAATTATGGAGGTGTAGGACATGTTGCAGCTGATTGTGCAAGGAAGAATGTGGTGAAGTGTTACAATTGTGGTGAACCTGGTCATATTAACACAAAGTGTTCGAAACCGAAGCAGGCTCAATTTGGTGGGAAGGTGTTTGCATTAGCAGGGACTCAGACTTCAAGTGCAAATCGTCTGATCAGAGGTACTTGTTTTATTAATAGTACTTCTTTAGTTGCTATTATTGATACTGGAGCGACTCATTCATTTATTTCGTCTGAGTGCGCAAAGCATTTGAATCTTGTGTTGTCTCCGATGGGTGGTGAAATGGTTATTGATACTCCAACAATGGGGTCAGTAACTACTTCTTTGGTTTGTTTACGTTGTCCTTTGACCATTTATGGTAAAGACTTTGAGATGGATTTAGTGTTTTTGTCGTTGGAAGGTTTAGATGTGGTTTTGGGAATGAATTGGTTGCAATTCAATCAAGTTCATATTGATTGTTATCATAAGCTGGTAAGGTTTCCTTCTCTTGAGGAAGATGAAGACTCGAGTTTCTTATCTACCAAAGAGTTGAAGAGACTTTTGGCGGATGAAGCTCAGTTGTTTGGGTTGTTTGCATCTTTGACTGTGGATAGTCAAGTTGCGCTTGATGTGTTTCCGGATGTGTGTGAATTTCCGGAAGTGTTTCCTGAGGATATTTCAGACTTGCCGCCAGAGAGAGAAGTGGAGTTTTCTATAGATCTAGTTCCTGGTACTAGACCTGTTTCTATGACACCTTATCGTATGTCGGCATCTGAGTTGGTTGAGTTAAAGAAACAGTTGAATGAATTGTTGGAAAAGAGGTTTGTAAGACCAAGCGTTTCTCCTTGGGGTGCTCCAGTTTTATTGGTGAAAAAGAAAGATGGAAGTATGCGGTTGTGTATTGATTATCGCCAGTTGAATAAGGTGATGATTAAGAATAAGTATCCTCTTCCAAGAATCGATAATCTGATGGATCAGTTGGTTGGTGCGTGTGTGTTTAGTAAGATTGATTTGAGATCAGGGTATCATCAGATTAGGGTGAAGGAGGAAGATATTCAGGAGACAGCTTTTAGGACACGATACGGTCATTATGAATATTCTGTGATGCCATTCGGGGTTTCTAATGCGCTGGGTGTGTTTATGGAGTACATGAATCGTATTTTTCACGAGCATTTGGATCGATTTGTTGTTGTGTTTATTGATGACATTTTGATTTATTCTAAGTCTCGGGAGGAGCACGCAGGGCATTTGCGTATTGTTCTGTAAGTTTTGAAAGAAAGGAAGCTTTTTGCCAAATTGTCCAAGTGTGAGTTCTGGTTGTCGGAAGTGAGTTTTCTTGGACACATAATTTCAGGTAATGGTATTTCTGTGGATCCATCTAAAGTAGAAGTAGTTCTACAATGGGGGGCTCCGAGATCTGTTACTGAAATTCGAAGCTTTTTGGGTTTGGCCGGATAATATCGAAGGTTCATTGAAGGGTTCTCTAAGCTAGCACTTCCTTTGACCCAGTTGACTTGTAAAGGGCAAGCGTTCATTTGGGATATTCGGTGCGAGGAAAGTTTTAATGAGCTAAAGAGAAGATTGACGACAGCTCCGATTTTGATTTTGCCGAATCCTAATAAACTATTTGTGGTGTATTGTGATGTATCTTTGATTGGTCTAGGTGGTGTGCTAATGCAAAGACGGTAAGGTCGTGGCGTATGCTTCAAGGCAGTTGAGAGTGCATGAGAAAAATTATCCTACTCATGATCTTGAATTAGCGGCTGTGGTTTTTGTGTTGAAGATTTGGAGGCATTATCTCTACGATGCAAGGTTTGAAGTCTTTAGTGATCACAAAAGTTTGAAATATTTGATTGATCAGAAAGAGTTAAATATGAGGCAACGTAGATGGTTGGAATTTTTTAAGGACTACGACTTTGGCTTGAATTACCATCCTGGTAAAGCTAATGTGGTAGCCGATGCTTTGAGTCGGAAATCATTGCATATGTCCGCTTTAATGGTTAAGGTGTGGGAACTTTTGGAATCGTTTAGAGATTTGAGTTTGGTTTGTGAAGTGACGTTGGATAGCGTGAGGCTTGGAATGCTGACGATTACTAATGATTTTCTGATGACTGTTAGTGAGAGCAGAAGCTGGATGTGAAATTTGTGGATTTAATGTTGGTGGGAGAAAAAGATGTGAATAGTGATTTTAAAGTGGATATTAGTGGTGTTTTGAGATTCCGAGGTAGAATTTATATTCCGGATGATGCGGAGTTGAAAAGGATGATTTTGGAGGAAGGACACCGGAGTAATTTGAGTATACATCCGGGAGCGAATAAGATGTACCAAGATTTGAAGAAGATTTTCTGGTGGTCTGGATTGAAAAGAGATGTGGCTCAGTTTGTTTATGCATGTTTGACTTGTCAGAAATCAAAGGTGGAACATCTGAGGCCTAGTGGTTTGTTGCAACCGTTGGATATTCCTGAGTGGAAGTGGGATAGCATTTCCATGGATTTTGTAACAGCGTTGTCGAATACACAGCGAGGGCATAATGTTATTTGGGTGATTGTTGATAGGCTGACTAAATTGGCTCATTTCATTCCGATTGACATCAGTTTTTCTTTGGAGAGGTTGGCGGAGATTTACATCAGTGTGATTGTGAAGTTGCATGGGGTTCCGTTAAGTATTGTTTCGGATCGAGATCTTAGGTTTACCTCGAGGTTTTGGGAAAGTTTGCAGAAGGCATTGGGTTCTAAATTGAGACTGAGTTCGGCTTATCATCCGCAGACGGATGGTCAGACGGAGAGGACGATTCAGTCGTTGGAAGATTTGTTGAGAGCGTGTGTTCTTGAACAAGGTGGTGCGTGGGATAGTTATCTTGCATTGATTGAATTTACGTATAATAACAGTTTCCATTCAAGTATTGGAATGGCACCGTTTGAAGCACTGTATGGACGAAGGTGTCGAACACCGTTGTGCTGGCACGAATCTGGTGAGAGTTCGGTAGTTGGACCAGAGTTGATGCAGCAGACTACAGACAAGGTGAAGTTTATTCATGAGAAAATGAAGGCTTCTCAGAGTAGACAAAAGAGTTATCATGATCGGAGACGGAAGGATCTTGAGTTCTAAGAAGGTGATCATGTATTTTTTAGAGTTACGTCGGTGACGGGCGTGGGTCGTGCATTGAAATCGAAGAAACTTACTTCTCGATTTATTGGTCCTTACCAGATATCCATGAGAGTGGGTGATGTGGCTTATAGGGTGGCGTTGCCGCCGAATCTGTCGAATTTGCACGATGTGTTCCATGTTTCACAGCTTCAGAAGTATGTTCCGGATCCGTCGCATGTGATTCCGATGGATGAGGTTGAGGTAAGGGAGAACCTTGCGGTTGAGGCATTACCAGTTAGGATATTGGATCGCAAGGTGAAGCGGTTGAGAGGTAAGGATATTGCACTTGTGAAAGTGGCGTGGGGAGGCGCTACTGAGGGCAATTTAACTTGGGAGTTGGAGAGTCAGATGCGGGAGTCGTATCCAGAGTTGTTCGTCTCAGGTATATTTTCGAGGACGAAAATTTATAAATGGGGGAGAGTTGTAACGCCCAGTCAGTTTTGTCAGTTTTAGTATTTTTATTTAATTGAGTCGTTTTCGATTATTTTATTATTATATTATTTTATTTCTGACTTTTATGTGAAAATATGTTATTTTTCATCGTGATTATATTTTATCGCGTTTTGGGAACATTTGCGAGATATTTGAGTGTAGGGGTATTTTGGGCATTTTGAATTATTTTCGTTGAGTTAGAATATAAATAGAAAGAAGAAGAGAGAAAATAGTAAGGAGAAGAAGAGAAAGAGAAAAAGAAGAAAAGGGAAAGAAGAAAAGAGAGAAAAACTTGAGAAAGAAGAAATCAATCTCCCGACTTTTCTACACGTGATTTAATCGGGCGGTTTAATTGTTTCGCCGGGCGGTTCTTAGGAGTTTTTTTTTCACACTTTTATTTTCTTTTTAATTCCATAACTTTTGATCTGGTTATCCGTTTTGAACGTTCTTTATATCGTTGGAAAGCTTATGAAATGTTCTTGCTTATGATGATGGTTTTGAGATTGTTGGCCGATTAAATTATGTCAGGGATTAGGAAATGTGTTGTTTTGTTGTCGACTTTTGTCGTTTCAATTATGTGAACTTGATGTGTACATGCAATATGCTGTTGGAGTGGATATTGTATGACCTGTGTACTGTTGTGTGATGAATTGCATGAAATACATATTGTGATGATGATTGGTGGCCTTAGGACAAGAAAGTGCAATGTGTGGTAATTGATAATTAAATGCAGGATTATGGATGTGTATATGTGTGCATTTTAAATGCCATGAGTCTTTGAATGCCAAGCATCATGATATGTATTATTGAGACGTCCTGAGTGATGGTTTGGATTCTAGAGGGAATCCACTATAACGTCGTGTGCCCATGTGGGGTGTGAGCGATCGGGTCGTGTGCCCGTGTGGGGTGTGAGCGATCCATAAACGTCGTGTGCTCGTGTGGGGTGTGAGCAACGGGGAACATCGTATGCCCGACGAGGAGTTACAGTGATGTAACGAGCGATGATTCCAACAGAGTTCCTGAGTGAACTAGTGATGAGAAACATTGGAAGTCGGTACCGCATGTGCATATGCATAGAGTCGTTGTGTCGGTCTCTTGCATTTGCATAAATCATTAATGGTTGTTTATGTGTGGAATTATGGGTAAATTGATATACGGACAGGTGTTGGTGATACTTGTATTGTGTGTGGGTAGTATACCTTGGTGATGTATGATTTGTGGTGAGAACTGTACATATGTGTATTTTTATGTTACATTTAATTGTATGCAATTATATTATGATTGTTTTTCTCACCCTTCTGCTGTTTTATAATGCTCTATGAGGCATTGCAGATTAGATTGCTGGAGGTCTTTTTGTGAAGCTTAGGACTTCATTCTTTTGTCGGTCGGCTCTGATATGTGACATCGGGTAGTTAGGGAGGCCGTTTGTGATTATTGTGTATTATGTATATATATCTTTTGGCTTGTGCATGTATAACTTGATGTATGACCAACTTTTCATGTGATATATATATATATATATATATATATATGATATTCAGTTTTAGATTTTCCGCTTTTATTCTAAATCTGAAATGTGGGTGTAAGGAACTGAGTTCCTCTGTTGATTGCTACCCCACATTTGCATATCTTTATGGGCAAGTGTTGTATGATTTGTTTCAATATAATGTGATTCTCCCCGTCTATGCCATGATAATTTAAATATACTCTGATGAAATTTTGAATTTTCTTTTACTGCTTTATTTAATTTGGGGTATAGATTGGGGGCGTCACACATACCGTGCTTAGAACGCTTCCTAAGATTTTTCCTTCTTGGTTACTGACCGCGCTATGCGTGCTCTACATGGGCTTAGTGCGGTGTCACTTAGAGGCCCTTCTTGGAACTTGTATACAAAGCAAATTTTTAGATATTTTGGGGAGAACTCTCACTTTTCAAATTTAGAGAAGATATTTTAGGTTAAGAAGCTGAGAAATTCCAAAAGGGGTAAAAATCAAAGCTTTGGAGCATCAATCTTCGATCTTTCGACTTTGATTCTAGTAGAGATTTTTTTCTTACTTGTTGATCAATCTTCCATGGTGATGGGTAGCTAAACTCCTTTGTATCAAGGGTAGATGTAGTCTTCCTTGATCTTGTATGTATTTTCTTTAATCTTTTGTATGTGAACAAGTTGATGATTAATATATGGTGAATATCTTTGTTCTTATTGATATATCTTTGATTTGAATCACTCTAGACATTGATTTTACAAAACTTGATCTAAGATGTTCATCTATTAATGAACAAACTCTAGACATAGATTTATGAGTTGATATTTGCTTTGTATCAATCTTAAAGATTTTTGTATTGGTTGTTAGCATGAGACACTATCTAGTGATGGATACAATAATAGTCACGAAACCGCTTAAGACATAAACGATATTGAGAAGGTACTTGATTATATTGACCGAAAAAAATCCGCATGCTTGATTAATAGAATATATGTAAGTTAGGTTGATGAAATCTATTCTTGATATGCTTTGTAAACAAATATCTTTCAAACTTTACCTTTTGTTACTAAATCTTGTGAAAACTTATGTTACCAAACAAAACACATTTGAAAACCTCACTTAAGACTTCATAAACTATAGAGCGACAAGTGATATCAGAACAATCCATGTGGAGACGATAAAATAACTTTCACGACAATATATGCTTTCAATAAAATGGCGCCGTTGCCGGGGATTGTTGATTGATATTGCAAGCATTGCAATAGTTTATCCTATTTTAAGCTTTGTATTATTATCTCTTACCTCATTTTATATTCCTTGTGCTTGTTAATTTATTTGGTTAGTGTTTTAGATATCTGTTTATGCGAGGAAGTGTGCCCGCATACCAACTTCTATTTGATCCAGAGATTGATAGAAATGTGCGGAGACTTAATAGCAAAACCAGAAGACGAAGGCAACTAGCTAAAGAAAGAAGGGAGTGTGAAGGAACTTCTTCAAGTAATGCATAAACTACCCCCATTGTTATGCCAATCATGGCATAAACACCTCCACCTCCTAACAAAGGTCCATGTACCAATAGTCCACGACATAATGGGTAGGTTGCTCGCAATGCAAACAATGGAAGGCACTCAGAGATGAAAATGGGAATTCTTCAACTTTTATATTCAAATCACTTTACTGGGCTAGATCACGAAGACGCGGTCACTCATCTTACAAAATTTTACAAGATTGCGGGAGAAACGGGAGCTCCAGAAGCTGAAGAGTGCAAGTTCCCAACAAAAATCAACAAGTTGCAAGTTGTAAGTTATGCAAGGGAGACCATCCTACCAGGTATTGTCCTCCAGTTGTAGAGGAAGCTAATTACATGGGAAACTAAGACCAAAATAAATGCTATCAACCTAGACCACCTCCGTATCAACAAGGAAACCAAGGTTACTAACCAAGAGGTGATAACCAAGGTTATCAACAAGGATGGAGGCAAGATGCCAGCACTTCAAATCATCAAAATTAATATCAAAACTACACTCAACCTCCATAACCTCGAGGTGAAACCTCAAAAATGGAAGACACAGTCACTCAATTTATGCAAATGTTGATGTCCAATCAAAAGAATATCAATGCGTCTATTAGGAACTTGAGACACAAATTGGGTAATTGTCTAAATAATTAGCCGACCAACATAGCGGGACCTTTCCCACAAATACTCAAGTGAATCCTAAAGAGACTTGTAAAGTTATCTTTACTAGAAGTGGTAGGGAGATTGATATGGGTATTAGTGAGAAATTTGTGAAAGAGGAGGTTGTAGTTGAAAAAGAAAATGAAATTGATGAGGAAGAAGTAGAAAAAAATATGGAGGGTGACTTAGTTGAAAAGGAGAGAAGAGAAAAGGAGGAAGGAGAAAAGAATTCGAGAGAAGAGAAAAAGAAAAAGAGTAGAAAAGGAAAGGAGCATGTAAGTAACATTCCAATTCAAAACTTACCTTATCTGCATGCTCCTATCAAAAAGGATAATGCGTGTCATTCTGCTTGGTTTGTGGATATTTTTAGCCGATTGCAAATTAACATCCCATTCTCCGAGGCACTTGAACAAATGCCTAAGTATGCTAAATACATGAAGGATATACTTACTAAAAATAAGATATTTACGGATAAAGGAACCATCCCGCTTAATTCTAATTGTAGCACTATCATTCAAAGTATTCTTTCGTGGAAAGAAGGAGATCCAGGAAGAGTTTCTTTACCTATTACTATAGGTAATGATTTCAATTGTAATGCTTTGATTGATATGGGTGCTAGCATAAATTTAATTCTATTATTTGTGGTTAAACAACTTGGTAACATTGAAATGAGATCAACTAGAATGACTTTGGAATTAGCCGATAAATCTACTATACGTCGTCACGGTGTAGTGGAGGATGTGTTGGTAAAAGTTGACAAATTAATGTTTTCGGTTGATTTGTGGTAATGAATATGGAGGAAGATGAGGATACACCCTTGATTCTTGGCCGACCCTTTATGAAGACCGCCAAAATGATGATCGACATTGATGAAGGTATTATGAAGGTATGGACTCAAGATGAAGAGGTTTGTTTCACACTTTTTAAAGGTATAGCTTGTTCCAAGAAAAAGGAAAATGGTTGTCGTATGGATGAGAACAATGATGATGCAATGGATGCAAAAATGAACTCTTGTTGGAATTTTCCATTTATGAAAAAGATTGGAAAAGGTCGTGAAAAAGGTTGAATATCTTTGTGTTGGTGAGTTTGATCGGGGAGCTAATTTAATTGCTTTTGGCGTTCCATGATTTCACTGTCGGACCGTCGAGCTCAAACGACGTTAAAAAAAGCGCTAGTTGGGAAGCACCACAACATTATAAGTATTTATTACTTTCTGTAGTTTAGGATTTAATCGGGTGGTGAAAAGTCGGTTCAACCCCATTTTAAGGCCAAACTTAAGTGGCTATGTTCCTCTGAGACCGCTTAGCGCGGTCCTGAGCCCACTAAGCATGGTCATCTTAAGCGGCCATTTCAAGTTTGGGCCCGTGTGTTTGAAATGTGGGCCTTGGGACTTACTAGAATATAAGGGGTTATGTTTAATCCCTCTAAAAATTATTCCCCTCGTTTTTCCCTCACCCTCTCACTTCCTTATTTGTCTCACAAACACTCTTCACATTCAAGCTCTCTCACTCTCCTCACAACCTGTACCCAAGAGAAGGAAATTTTTTCCAAGTATTCAAATTTCTAAACTCTCACTCTCTATCTCATTGCTCAGTCCAGGTTTGTTCCTGTTTAAAATTTTCAGTGCATTATAGATTGAAATGTGGCTAGTGTTTGGTTTGAACTGGTGTAGAAACTGAAATTTTCTAGGGTTTGGTTGTGTTGAGAGATGCTTACTTTGAATTCTGAAGTTGAAATGGTGTTGATTGTTGTGCATTTCTAGGGTTAAGTTGAAAGTTTTAGGATTTGTGGAACTTGGAGTTGCATGTTCATGAGCCATACGAATTGTTGTTGTAAGTTGCTTTGTTTTGTATTGTGTTGATATGTTTGTGAAATTATTGCTGTTGGTTGTTGATTGTGAGGGAGCAGGCTAGTTGTAGAGGCATATTTTCCTGAATGCGCAACCGTGCTTAGCCCGGTCTGACCGCGCTAAGCACTCTCCCCTGAACCCAGTTTTTCTGGTTCTTTCTTCTCTTGGCCGGTTGCATGTTGTGTGATATTATTTGGATGCTTATGGAATAATGATAATTTTTGAATTGGTATTTGATGTGTTGGTATATCCGGGGAGGTCATTCGAGCTTAACGCTGCAGGTAAGCCACTGAAGTTGAAGCGAGGAGACATGAACACTCCCGCTCAGGTATTAATGACCCTAGTCCTTCACAACATAAGGCCTAGGAGTCACACCTACACCATCCCTCTTGATTTTTCTTGCATGTTGTATTATATTTTGGATGAGAGGTTGGTCGATGTGGCAAGGATCATATCTAATGAGATTCGAGCCATTGCCTCTAGTGATCACCATCTAGGTACCAAAATTCTAGCCATTCTGTCTCTTCTTGGTTTGATCATGGGCTTGTGCACTCAGGAGGGTGTTTCGATACCTGATATGGCTCATAAAACCATTGATGGTGTTATGAATGGCCTTTAGATAGATAGCCATTGTATGCCTAAGGTCATGCACCTACACCACCACCACATCAGCTAGTAGATCCTCCAACACGACAGGAATATAATGGGCGGGTAGCCTGCATGTAAACTTTGGACATGCACCTTGCTCATCAAAGATCTTTCATATCTCTTCACTCTTCTCTATGAAGATTGCAGCTTCAGATCAGAGAGCCACATATAGATCATGCATTACCCACTGGCGAGGAGTTTGCTGAGTTCATCGATTGGCCTGAGGATATGCCATTTCATTTTGTGAGGGAGCAAGCACCTTAGGAGCAGGCACAGGTACCTCAGGAGGATGCGGCCCAGGCTGATGATGACAATGATGATGATAGTGGTAGGACTATCTGGGAGGAGGCCTCTAGTGATGAGGAGGAGTGATGGGTTTGACTATCCTGTTTTTATTTTGCCTTTATTGTTATTATGTTTGATGTTTAGTTGTTAAGACTTATTTTATTATACTCTATCCAGTTTAGTTGTATTTATTTTGGCTTTGTACTACTACTTTTGTTGGTGTGTACACCATTACATTATGTTTTATGACTTGAATATTTCAGTTTTTGATTGTTCATTTATTTTTTTTTAAGACTTATTTTGTTGTACTCTATCCAGTTTAGTTGGATTTATTTTGGCTTTGTACTACTACTTTTGTTGGTGTGTACACCATTACATTATGTTTTATGACTTGAATATTTCAGTTTTTGAATGTTCATTTAGTTTATTTTATGGTTGTTAAGTTGTTTTGAATTTTATGCTTCTACATTGAATGGATGATGAGAACTTCATAGATTGGTTACTCTTTTGCATAAAAAGTATTCAATAAAGTTTCTACCAAGTTTGGATGGTGATGATAGGATTTTGAATGTGATGAATGTAATCAAGGTACATGGTTACCACTTTTTAGAATGTTAGAATGACTAAGAATTTTGTGCTTTGTACAAATGTCTATTTTTGTTTCATTTTACAACTTGTTTGAATGCTTGAGTCACTTAGGTCCCAAAAGGCCACAAATTGTAAGTAACCTCCATTGTGCACTAAATGCTTGGATGTCTGATAACTTTCTTTAAAACATTTAATTCTTGCTTAATCTTTTGATTGTTGTGATTTTGTGGAAGCTTAAGAATTGATCAAGGCACTTTGTTGATAATTGAGTACAACCATATCCAAAAAGTGACTTACCCTGTGAGAAGTGAGCATTCGTTAACCAATTTGAGCCTTAAAAGATTAGAATCCAATTTGGTGATGAACTTGGTTTATGTACATATAGAAACTTGAAAGTTAAGTTCATCATTGAGTTTTGTGGGATTCTAGAAATTTTTTTCTTGAAACCTTTGAACTTTGATCATTATTTTAAATTGATTTCCTTTCCATAAAAATCAATGAGCATTCACTTAAGGTTTGATTGTATTCAAGTTGGGGAGAATGAAAAGAAAATGGTAGATTGCTATAAATTTTGAAAAAATTTGAACATGCATAGAAGATTATGAATATGAATTTGAAAAAGAAAAGAAAAAAAATGCTTGTTTGAGAGAAAAAAAATAGAACATGAAGAATAAATGTGCAAAGGAAGTTTGAAAGGATGAGCAATAAAGAAAAGAATTTGGTGAAAAAAAGTTGCGATGTGTAAATACCTTGTATAGTGAATGTTTCTTTTGCGTGGTAACTTCAATTCAATAGCCTAAGAAATGACCCTTTGTTGTGAACCCTGACTGTAGCGGGGAAATTTCTGAGTGTAAGCTATTGATTAACTTAACTCAACAATAAACAAGAGTCGCCACCGCACTTTTATTTTATCCACGAAGGGAAAGGAAAAAGAGCGAACAAAACCTAAAGAGTTCTAAAACAACATGAACAAATAGAGAATGGGTAAGGGGGTTGGTTATGTAAAGGAAAGGTTTTACGCACCCAATACATCTATAGTACTCTATAGGAGCCCTTTGATGTATTCATGCTTTTTGGTCTGAAAAAGGTTTGCTTGAAAGAGATTGGGGAGATGAGAGGAGAATTATTTTTTTAATATTTTTGTGTTTGGAGAGACTTAACGCCTCATGCCTCCGTACCCACGACGTGCAATGTAGGATCAAAACCCCGTAGTTCGTGGTACAAAGAACAAAAAATTTATTTGTTTGGGTTGATTTTAAGTGTAAAGACAAGTCGTCATTTCCAAGCGAATAATTCCGCTTAAAGAAATGAATCATGTCTAAGCTTATGAAAAGGTCAAATGAAGAAGTGCACGAGGGCACAAAAAGAGAGTTTGATGGGTTTGATGTTTTTTAAAGTCTTTTAAAAAAAGTGACAATATGCTTATGTAGTTTAGAATTTGTTAAGAAATGAAAAGGAAAAGAGTAAAATCACTTGACAAAGTCAAGGTTTTGTTATGAAAGATGTGATAGTTTGAAATCAAGAAAGTTTTGAAAAAAAGAGAGAGTTTTGAAAATTGAAGAATGGGTGGAGAATAAGTGACTATCCTAATGCATAAAATAAAAGCTAAGGATAAGAAAGATCTAACCACAAATGTAGCTATCTTCACCATAAACCAAACAAAAGCACAAGGCTTCAAAGCTTTCAAACCATCATTCCAAAGCAAAGGGAAAAAGGTCCTAGTTCTAAGTCCAAGGGTCCAAGAATAGCATTGAAGTCCAAGGTCTAGGTACAAAATTACATGTCCATTGCAAAGGATAGTAACCATAGTCCAACAATTAAGAGCACGAGTCTTTTAGTGGTTTAATCCTTTATTAATGTTTTTGTGTCCAAATGGACAAAGGAAAAATCACAAGCACAATATAATAATAATGACATAAACATAAACATGATAATGGATGATATAAAGCATAAGATAAAAGATGAGAAGGGAGCAAGAGGTAATCAAAATATAGTAGTATAATAGTAGTAATAATATATACATAATAATGGTATGGTGAGCTTAATCAACCACAACCAAAAGTAACCAAGGCAACTAGTGTCAAAACCGAAAAGGCAACCGATTCCGCTTTGTATCTTGCACTATAGTGATTAACCAATGCTTTTAGGCCAAATTTAATGAAGACTTGAAAGAAGATTGGGATACCCAAAGTAACTACGCATCAAGCTTCAAAGGTTATGGACCTAATGCAAATAATTAATCAACATTGGGGTTGGCGCGACCAATCAAGGTCCGGTCCACAAAAGTACAAGTGTCGAATTGGATTTATTCCGAAAAAGGGACAAATGTAGGGCTATGTTAAGCACTCGGCAAATAACTTATGTAGAAGTCGCCCTACAGCGACGCCGGTCAAAATGATATAAGCACTAATGCATGCTAGATGAATGATACAAATCGTCATCCGAAAGCAATACCATGCGAAACTAAATGTGAATACCAAATTGAGGCACATTTATATGGTCTTTTCATCCTTAATTTCAATCACTTTTCTAGTGGATTTAAGTGTTAAAACATATCACTAATTCAAAGCACCTAGAATGAATTCAATAATTCACTCATAGATAGATTTGAACTAATGAATGTTTAAGTTCTTTTAATCACACACAAAGTCCATTGAAATTAAAGAGAAATTCATCTTAATAATGTATCCTAAGGCTAAAATAAGAAGAGAGGGGAAGAAGAGGAAGAAAATAGCAAAACAGTCCCAAAAACAAGTGAAAAACTCAGTTCTGTTTTAGAGTAATCGGTTACTCAAAGGGAGTAATCGATTACTTGCTTTGAAAATGCGCTTTCTGGCAAAAAAACACTGAGTAATCGATTACTCTAAGTGAGTAACCGATTACTCTGTGCGCAGAATAAAAAAAAAGGTGCAGAATTCAGCATGATCCTCTTTCAAGACATTTTTCAAACACCTTATGATCATGAACTGAATTTGTACGAATTTTACAGTGAAATTAGACAGAGAAACCTGCAATCAAACAACAATATATGATCCAAAGGATCAATAACAAGAAGCACCAAGGATCTACATCTTGAATGATGAATATGAAGCTTTAACAATGGTGGAAAGTGAATTACCACTCCAAATCAGAAAATCCTTCCAAATTGCAGCAAGATCTACACTCCAAAGCCTTGATCTATGAACAAAAACAAGAATGGATGAAGGTTTAGCTCTAAATTAGTAATCTCCCCCTTTGGCTAATTTTGGCTAAAACAATCTCTGCTAACATCAGAGAACCCAGCAGCAACAAAAACCAACAATGCAGAAATCACCTCATCAGCATAGGGCAAACTCCCCCTCAAAACAAGAACCAGCATACCAGCTGTTCAACTTCCCACACTTCCCCAGCAACAAGGCTAACTCTCCCCCTTTTTAGCCACAATTTGACAACCTCTGAATCTGCCTTTGCTGCAACATCCATAGACAAGTACTCCCCCTGTCATGGTTAACTAATGCTCTAGATGGAGATGAACATTTGAGCACCCTTGCTGAGCACATTCACAAACTGTACTTTCCCTTTTGGAGAACACAACGAAGTATCCTGTCTGGTTTGACACTGCTCACAGACTCCACGCATCCAACTCCACACGAACAAACTCAATCATCTTCCAAATATAACCATCAGCAATCATGATGTTACAACATCTCTTCTCATCACCATTCAGTAACATCTTTTGGGATATCAGCTTCTCATTACCATTCAAAGGACTCATTTCGCATAGCAGTTCTTCAAGAAGCTCCCAATAAAGCATAGTCAGAGAAGCTTATTCAGATTAACATACACACCTAAATACCATAAGCTCACACACCCTCTCTAATGCAAAGGGTTCAGACTGTAGACTTGCATATTCACAAGATTCCTTATCTTCACATGCTTCAAAACTCCACATCTTGCCAGGCTGATCAACTTCTTTCTAGCATGACTTGACAATAGGGCTATGTCCCCTTCACTGGCTTTTCTTCTGCCTTTAGCAAGACCCTGATCTACTTCAGTCTTCTCTACATTCTTCTTCCAAGGCAGACCTTCTACTTCATCATTCTCCCGTATGACTATGTAGACACTCCTTAGGCATAATGTAGGTACCAAGTTCTTGAACCAGGGCATAATCATCCTTTACCAAGGATATCCAACCAGATAATGTCCCAACACAAGTTAGAACATCTGCCACACCGCACTAAATCATCACCATGATTCTTGATATGCTCCACCAACTAGACTTACTATTGCATAGTAATCCAAAGACCTAGAGACTTAAACTCTCATCCACCTTCAAGAAGAATAATCTCCTTGAGTTTTCAACTCATCACCCTTCTGCCCAAGAGTAACTTGTTCCAAGACAAACCTCAATAATAACCAGCTGCCACACTCTGATTATCTTGATTCTTCGAATCCACTTCTGAGATCAACCAAATGCCACAGTTTGACCTTTTTCACGTTGTCGCTCCCGGAATTTTCATCCTAGTACAAACGCGAAAGTGGCACCGAAACAGAGTCGCCAGCAATGTGTATTTATCCCAAGAAAGGGAAAGGAAACACCGCATAAACCTAAGTGAAAGGAAAGAGCATGGTCTTGCGACCAAGAGAACTGGGTTCGGGATCGGTTACGCGAGAGGAAGGTATTAGCACCCCCTCGCGTCCATCGTACCCAATGGGATCCACGCTTGCTTGCTTCAATCAAAGGGTATAGGAAAAGATACTGGAAAAGAATTAGAAAAGGAATGGAAAGAGAAAGAGAAACAAATGTAGGGAAAATAAAAGAAGTGCTCGCATGGGCCCTACCCCACTGCCTACGTATCTCATCGGGAGCGGAGCATGAGAATCAGAGCGACGTAGTTCCCCTCAACGAGGGTTGCTTTGTTTGTGTTTTTTAAGGAACGGCTAACATTCTAGCTCAGGTGTTTCAGGCTCGCTGGTCCGAGTGCGTTACCATCTTGCAAGAGAACGAGTAGAAGCACGTTCGTACGCTGAGAGTGAGTGAGATGAGAAAAGAATTCCCGAAGGAAAGACGTTATTGTTTGTTTTTGTCTTTTAAAGAGAAGTGCGTTTATTGTTTTGTGTTTACAACATGTATTGTATTTAAGTCCCTCATGTAAGATCGAATGCCTCGCATATCGACCCAAGACAGGACGTATGCTAAACATTCCAAGAAAGTGAGAGAAGACCCCACACTTCCTTGTTCCCACATGAAAGGCCTAAATACAATAGGTGTTATGCCTTTATTAAGTGTCTTTTATTTTTGTTTTAAGATGAGAAGAAGACTCATGAGCGGAGTAAAGGTAAACTCTAATGGGGGAACCTATGGTTAATGTGGTATGAGAAACCTAAAGTCTAAAGAAGAAATGAGCTAAACAATTCACTTCTAAAGTAGAAGACGAATTGTAACTCAGAAGGGAAAGTAATGAGTTAAACAAAGAAAGCACCTAAGTGCTTACAAAACCCAAGATTGAATTGTAAAAGATGAAAGGAAAGAAATTTGAATGTGGATTCCTTATCCACACTCAATTTCACCTTACCAAAGCCCCTGCATGGTTAGTAAACACTATTTACAAGTAATGAAATAAAGAGAAAATAACAAGTAAGATCAAACAAGTAAAGAACTAAAGAATTTAATCCACAATGAGCAATTAAAATCATGGCCAATAATTAATCAACAATAGCCAAATTAGAATTAGAATACTAAGTAAAAACAAGATTACATTCTAATGAGAAAAGTTAATTTGTCTAACTCTAAAATTAGCCTAAAGTTAATTCTAGTTGATTCCTAGACTAATTCTAAAGTTATAAACTAATTAAAAGAAAATTAGTTCTAAAACTAATTCTAGAACTAAAACCTAATATTAATCCTAAAATTAATATCTAAATCTATTGTTATCCAATTTACTTCCTAAAAATCTAATTAGACCTAAAGTCAATTCAGTCTAAAATCTAAACTAATTCTAAAATTGATTTCAACTAATTTCTAATTAAAACTATTTCTAAAATTAACCTAATTAAAAGAACATTAATTCTAAAGAAAATTAATTCTAAAATTAGAGCCTAATTAATTTCTAATCTAATTCTAAAACTAAAACTAAGATCTAACTTCTAATAGTTATCCTAAACTATCTAACTAAAACAAAATAAAAACAGCAAAATCCTAAGACAAAGGATAAGGGGTGCAATCAGACTTCAGGGGTGGTGTGAGTAGATTGTCAGGCGGATGGGTTGTTGATGTTTGGGCCCAAAGTCTTTTCCCACGCACAGTGGGCGTGAAACGCTTCTGGAGGTGTGGATAGTGAATTGTGTGGAATTGAGGTTTTTGGTGTACAGGGAAGTGTGATGGATTTGGGGGGTGTGGAAAGGATAAAATGGAAATTGGACCCAAACTTGGTCCGCATCCCATTATGAAGGGGTAAAAAACCCTAGAGCACCACATATATCTCCTACTCCTTCCTTCATGCGCCGTCTCCATTTTCCCTCCGCCATCTCATCCTTTATCACCGCCGTTTCTTTCTTCTCGCCGGAAACCTCTCTCCGTTCGCTTCTCATTCTTCTACAATTCATCCTCCTTTGCGCGAACTCCACCATCCATTTGCTTACACCAACATCACCTCCGATTCGAACTCTCCTCGATCCAACGCCGTCTCACCTCTCTCCGTCCAAATCAACAACCACAGAGAACTCTTTCCCTCATACAAATCGCTACTATAGCAACTTTCGCCACCGCGACCAGTCATCGGCAACAGAGGAGAATGAACCCGCTCCTTCGCGAACTCCACACCGATACCTCACCGAACGGAACAACAACCTTCTGCTCTACTCAAATACGCACTCGTGTCCTTCAACGCTTTTAACATCGCATGAAATAAACCGGCTCCGCCACGCCGACGGCGGCGAAAACCTCAACTCACTTTCTCTCAAGTTACAACAGGAAGAGATCTAATCTAACGAACACGACATCGAAAAATAGATAGAAACAAAGCAAAACAAATCAGCAACACTTACCTATCGGAGTCGCTCCGATGGCGCCTCGCTTCGAGCTTGATGAAGATGACGAGAATTCCAAAGATAACCGGCTCAGGTATGTGTGCCTTACGTACTTGCTTCCGATATCTTCGTTTTCCTCTTATACTCCTCTGCCTCTGAGATTAGCTGCGAACCGTGATCTTCTGCCTCGGTTGTTGTTGTTGAAATTGGCGAAGCCGTGAATCAATCACGATTCAAGAAATGTTACGTTCTTTTTTCTGCTTAATTTTCTTCTTCCACTTCTTGAAATTGCATCGTTGTTGCATTCTGATTTTGCTGTGATGTATTGTAGAGTTGTTGATGTTAATTCGGTCGCAGATTTGGAAGAAGATGAAGGTTCCTTGGAAAGAATTACATCTCGTGAGGTGGTTATGAGTAAAAGCATGAAGATGATGGATGATGAATCGATATTCAGAAGCTTGAAGATGTGAAGATTGGAGAAATTGAAGGAGAATAGGAACAGAGAGATTGAAGATGATGAAGATGGAAAATGGATGAAAGTTGCAGAGAATTAGAAGATTGAAGATGAAGATGAAGAGTGGAAGAATGAGGATTGAGAAAATGGTCCAGAATCCAGAAGAGAGAGCTGAAGAATGAAGGTGGTGCCGGTTTTATAGAGAATTCCGTGAGGGTAAATTGGTATTTCCAACTCAAATTCTGTTAGAGTTTGTTAGTTTTTCAGTTAGAAGTTAGGAAAATTTGCAGTGAGTTTGTGTAACTGTTTTCTGGTTTTTTCTTCTCTCACAGTCATTGGTACTTAGGAGTGTTAGCTGGGATTAGAAAAGTTTCTGTTAGCACAAACCGTTAGGGTGGTTATGTTATGGAGCTGTTAGAGTGTATGTTAGGAGAGGTTAGTTAGAAATTCGGTTATCAGGTTCTGTTATAATGGTTAGAGATTGGAGATTGTTAAGGGAAGTTGAGTTGGGAAGGAAAAAAGAATGAATTTTCTGGATTGTTCTGTGTTATGTAGTCGAAATTCTGATGTGTTTTCTGTTGTCACTTTTCATAAAAACTGAGACGGGTTTATTTAAATAACTGTCATGGTGAATTTTCTCTTGGCTGCCACGTATTTTCCTTTTTCAGCTCACAATTTATATTTTCTTGCTATTGTACTTGCATTATTGGCTTGCGTACAATGCCGTTAACTAACACGGCTGGGATAAAAGCAAACTATATGCATTTTCAAATTGAAGGTATTCAACAAGGCTAGCCAAAAGACTATCTACCAGGTCAACATCTACTTGCCACCCGCAGTCAATATTCCTTCATTTTGAATTCGTATGTGTGACCAAGACCGTGATCAAATTCTTTATAAACCAACGCTCAATGGAAATTGATGAGAGAGACTTTGTTGATTTGGTAATGGATTATGGTTTTACTTGGATTTTGGAAAATGGAATTTAAATGGAACATATGAGTTTGGATATGAATTTTGAATGGATATGGATATTAAAAAAATGGATGTTAAATGGATTTAAAATAGATAAGTGGATATTGAATGGAAATTGGTTTGAATTGGATAGAAATGAATTAAAATGGACTTTGAATTGGATTTGGATCCAAAGATGGATAAGGATTAGAAAGTGGATTAGAAAATATGGATAAGAAATATGGATTAGATATTTGGTTTTATTTAAGGAAATGGGCTAAAATGGATATTTAGATGAAAATAGGGTTTGAAAATGGTAAGGAATGGATATTGAAATAAATTTGGATTTGGAAAGAAAACTGGTTAAAATGGTTGAAAATGGTCATGATGGATAGAAAATGAATAACCCAAAGAATTCAAAACCAATCACAAACTATTCACAAGCCTCTGATAAAATGGTCATAGCTACCACTGAACAATCTGGCCACTCATATGATCCACTGAAAAATCTCGACCAATAAACAGTCCACAAGCTCAACCATGCATAAAAACCTAAATCACCCAGGTGTACACTGATGAACTTTGCAGAAGATGACTTGCAGAATCGTCCCAAATAGGGCAAACACTCATAACAAGAAAGTCCTTCGATCCTATGTCTTAGCAAACCAATGCAATGATATGATTATGAGTTATGACCTAAAAATGCAGAATGAACGCGAAGCAAAAGCCAGAAAAAGGTAGGGCAAATTTTGGGGTGCTACAGCTGCCCCTATTCGATCGACTTGGACCTGAAAGGATGATGGCGACTGCTTTCAGACTTCCAAGGTACAAGGTGATTAAATACAAAAAGAAACGCAAAATTTGCACTCTGTGGAGAAGAAGAAAAGGGATATGAACCCAATCAAATAAACTCTGCTTGGATGAAAAACTCTGGTGGGAAGAATAGCATTGGAGAGATGTCTTTTAGCACAACGCCAGACGATTACTGGCTTGCCACGCTGCTGGTGGACTTTAATAATGTCTTTTATGCAACTCCAGACGACTACTGGCCTGCCACGCTACTGGTGGACTTTGCTCATTTGCCACCCGAAGATGGACTTTTGCCAATCTACTGTTGGACTTTCTGCCACCCGAAGACGGACTTTTGCCAATCTACTGTTGGACTTTTGCCGCTTTGCCACCCGAAGACGGACTTTTGCCAATCTACTGTTGGACTTTTGCCGCTTTTCCACCCGAAGATGGACTTACGCCAATCCACTGTTGGACTTTTAGAATTTACCACCCTTAGATGGACCTTTCGCCAATCCACTGTTGGACTTTTGCCACCCGAAGACGGACTTTTGCCAATCCACTGTTGGACTTTTGCCCAGAGGTTTGTAGAATCAACGACCTATAAAGATGACTCCGCTGGGGATAAGAGAGTAGACCATCAACTTTGAGATTGATAAAATTTGAATTAAACAATAACACTGAGGTTGAGGAAAGGGTAGACATCAACTCTGAGGTTGGTAAAGGGGTATACATCAATTTTGAAACTGGCGATAAACCATTGACTTCAACTCTGAGGTTGAGGAAGAAAAGCATTTTCATCAACTCTGAGGTCGAGAAAAGGTATACAACAACTTTGAAGTTGGGGAAGGGAAGGATATTCATCAACTCTGAGGTTGAGAAAAGGTATACGTCAACTTTGAAGTTGGGGAAAGGCTATACGACAACTCTGAGATTGGTAAAAAAAAGATATTCATCAACTCTGAGGTCGAGAAAAGGTATACGTCAACTTTGAAGCTGGGGAAGAAAAGGATATTCATCAACTCTGAGGTTAAGAAAAGGTATACGTCAACTTTGAAGTTGGAGAAAGGCTATACCTCGATTTTGAAACCGGAGATAAAACCATTGACTTCAACTCCGAGGTTGGACAAAACATGCGTCAACTCTGAAGTTGGTATAAAGGGCGTCAACTCTGAGGTTGGAAAAGGAAGCATAACAACACTGACGTTGGAGAAAGGCGAAAACTCTGAGGTTGGGAAAAAATGAGGTACAACAACTCTGAGGTTGGAGACCACTGCTTTAATTGAGGGTTGATCTGGCTTTCGCACAAGGTACCAAATCTGGCTTATGCTTCGATGCATGTTTCAATTTTTCTTTCTATGGCGTAATGCTCCATACGAAATGGAAATGCTACGCGTTTTGAGGATTCAATGCAATGATGATTACTATATGCAAGAGTGATAGGACACTCCACTGAGGAATGCTCAGAATAGAATAAGCAAACTTCGCTGAGGAAGGGATCACCAATATCTAACCTCCTGTGGGGAGATAACCAACTGTACCACCGATAACCACTGGTGATGCCAACCCTGTCGAGGAACTGCAAGCTTGCGAACTCTGTTGGGGAGATGCCAATGACGATTGGACTTTGAACTGCAAAGAATGCCAATAATCATTGGACTTTGACTTGCGAGGAAGAGAAATACTCTGACTTCTCACCGTCTTCTAACTGCTTGAAAATATTCCACCGTCTTACCCTGCTGAGAATGAGGAATCCACCTGCACTGCTGGGGGTACGGAATCTTCATAGAGAACCCCTTTCGATGTAAGAACGATTCTCTGTTTGGGGAAGAATATCAATTCCAACACCTTGCTGGACAAAGATACCTTCAGGCTCATTGCTGGGGAAGAGACTTAGTACTTCAAGTTTCTGCTGACCGACTGCATACCGATTTCCAGAAGTGAACAACGGTTGCTTTACGACTTGCCCCAGACCACATGGTCCATTGGAAGAAATCATCTCAAGAGGATTTTACAGAAGACCGGGTGTTCACACTGCCCCCAGGGTCTTCAAACTCTTGGAGAGATTCATCGGATCTCGACGTAACTGCCCCGGACTGTATGATCTATGAAGGAATTTGCCCCGAGAGGACTTGTAGTGACTTGACATACTCTGCCCCAGTATTTTGAACCCTGAAGAGATGTTTCTGATTAACTGTCTTCTGGAAAGGATAACTTCTCATGCTCCGGAGGTGGCTTGCCTCAATATGAGCTTTGAAGTCACTTTGCCCCTGATCTTTAAATGAATGCCCCAGAATAACTGAACTTTAGAGAGATTTCTCGACGTGACTGCCCCAGATTGGCTATATCTCATCACAACTTACTGGGGAGAGCCCACGGCACTGAGTCTCTTGGCAACATGCCCCTTGATATGACCGTCCTTCAGACTTTTCAAGCATCCCGACTTGGCAGGATCAAGCTTCTCGACTAGCATTCACTGTGTAAGCTTCATTGATGCTTAGGCACACGTATGCAAGCAGAACAAGTTTATTATGAGAATGGTAATTCTAATGCAACAAACATGTTAACCTTGAAGTTTATCGAAAAGATGTCGCAAAAACTTGTGAACGAGTCACTAGTTACGACATTTATTTTTGAATGGAAAACAATACGCACATGCAATACCAACAAAAATCTTATTAGCGTAACTCATGGGAGTCAGGAACGCTATCTCATTGAAGTGCGCCCTCAGAATAAACCCTGTTTCAATTAGGACTTTTAAGGGTTGTAACGTGGCCTGGTTCATGGTTTTAGAAAAAAGGATTTATGGCTCAAAATTTGTTTGTACCCACCCATTCTCCTTGATGTTCTTCAGTCCTACATCCAGTTAATTTGGCACAAGCGCTCATCTCCCAAAAGGATTTTTTGTGAGGATCGATGGTTAAGGAACCCATGAGGTCTTTGAAATGACAGTCACCCCTTTTTGTCTTCAGTGTTTCGGTCACACGACTTTGTTCTTATTTGAGAATTTTCTCCCTTCAGCATTTATTTTTCCATTTTTTTTTATTTCCCTGATTTTGCCTGGACTGATTCTTTTTTAATCTTTCAATCTTGAAGTCCAGCGGGATGCCCTACCTTTTGCCTAAGTCGCTTGTTTTCAAGTTTGGACTTAGCGGGCTTTCTTTCTTCTTTTTCCTCTTTTTTTTTTTGAACAAATCGTGTGACACTGGCTGTCTGACTTGCTTTGAAAAGGTTGTGACTATCTCACTCCTCGATCACTGATGGATAACCACTGTGGTTTCACATCTCTTGACCTCTTCAAGGTAATGGATCCTTTGATGTACACTCCTTTTGAAATCTGAACGCTTGGTCAAATTACTGACAACTACCCTGCCCCTGGTTAAATGAGGGTTTTTCGTTTTCAGAAAGAAACTCCTACTTCAAGGCTCAAAGGGGTTGACGAGGGTCTATCTCCCTTATATCTTCAGTGTCTGGGAATTTGAAGCAATGCCTGTACATCCTCAACAAGGTTTTATCCAAAAGCACACTGCCAAAGATTTTGCGTTTTTACCTCATCATCCTCCCTCCAAGAGTTTAAGCAAGAAAGTTGGTATTGCAATGCGCAGAAACAATATATGAATGAATAAAAATGAACTACTTCAAGAAAAACATATTCATTGCATTAAAACATCATTCAGAATACAAACAAGTTTTTTAGGCATACAATGCTTTAACAAGAAATGAAAAACTACAAATGAAAATGCAGTAAAGAAGCTGAAGATTGCCATCGCCGAGGAGGCTTGATTATGTCTGGACGTCCTTGTAAACTGAGTTCTCACTTGAGACAGGAGGCTTCAATTGATGTACATATCATCTTCAGTGAATGCAATGACCTCTGAGTCCACCAGGTCTTGCACCTTGTGCTTGAACACGTTGCAATTTTCAATGGAATGACCCGGTGTGCCTGAGTGATACTCGCATCTAGCATCCAGATCATAATCAAGAGGAATGGGGTCAGGGACGGGCTTGGCATCCCTTAGTTCAACCAGAGAGCTCTCAAGTAAATGGGCAAGAACATCAATGTGAGGAATAGGGAGTGGATCGAACCTTCTCGCAGGCCTCCGTGATCTTTGTTGTCTCTGTTGCTGAGGAGCATAAGGTCGCTGATACTGAACAGGCTGTTGAACAACAGGAGGAATATACACAGCACTAGTTTCTCCTTCCTTTCCCTTGGAGGACCCAGCATAAGGTTTCTTTGCATCTTCAGCAGCAATTCAAATCTTTCCCGTTTTGATGCCATTTTCGACTCTTTCTCCTGCCAATACAAGACCTGAAAATCCGGCTGACAAACATCCAACCAATTTCTCATAATAATGCCCCTGAAGCGTATCCATGAACATATCAATAAGCTCTCTTTCAAACATCGGAGGTTAAACTTGGAAAGCCAATTCACGCCACCTCTGGGCGTATTCTTTGAAGCTTTCGTTTTGTCTCTGAGAAAGACCCTGCAATTGCATTCTACTGGGCGCCATGTCCGTGTTGAATTGGTAGTGCTTGATGAAAGCTTCTGCCAAATCTCTCCAGCTTTTAATATGCGTTCTCTCTAAGCTCATATACCAATCTAAAGATGCCCCAGTTAAGCTGTCCTGAAAGAAATGCATCAGCAGCTTCTCATCATCCGTATGGGCAGACATTTTGCTGGAATATGCCATGATGTGAAGCTTTGGGCAGGTGGATCCATTGTACTTCTCGAAAGTAGGCGCCTTGAACTTCGGAGGAACCTTCACACCTGGGACCAACCCTAAGTCATACATGTCCATACCCAAATCATTCTGGCCCTTTAAAGCATTCACTCTCTCTTCGAGCATACGAAATTTCTTGTCCACCTCAGTAGGAAAATTCATCTCAGCATCATAAAATTGTTCTTCCTGATTATCCACTTTCTGACGAGGAACATGAATCCTAGCAGCACTTCCTCTGGATTGACTCATAGGAGAGGGTGGAGGAAGATCAACACGCAAAGGATTCACAACTCCGCCCGGAGTATTACCAACAACATTCCCATTACCAGCCTCTAGGATAACAACAGCAGTCCTTTGAATAATTGCCCCTAATTCCTCTTGTTGTTGAGCCATGCCCTGCAACATCTCAAAGCACTGATCCATACGAGTCTGGAATTCCGACAACTCTGCTCGCATCTGATCCATGATCCTTCTCTGATTGCTTCAAGTTGCGTAGTGGTGAGAAGTCATGCTTGCAGTTCTGGAGACAATACCAAGTCAGAATAAGAATCCCCTTCTGAGAATACCTGTTATGCATATGAGTATAAGAATGCAAAATGTCATGCACTGTAAATGTAAATACATAGGATCAAGGTATCCACAAAGTTCTGGATAAGTGCTGTGCTGATGACTGAATAAGCTCATAGGTCTGCTCTGAAGAGAATATCGGAACACCGGAATATCCGAATAATCATAATACCATAACACCAGGCTGATACTGATAAGAAATCCAAAGTACCGGGTGGGTAGAAGGTCAAGGTTACCTGCAAACCTGTAAACACCCGCCCATTCTCACAAGTGGGTACTAAGATCCTCAGTATCCCGGGCTCTCAGGTCGAGAAATGAAGATACGTTCACCATTTCTGGTTTGGCATCATCATCAATCGAGGAGGCCTCAACTGATTCTCCAAAATGAAAGGTCCTCAGCTTCTGGCACTGAGGTCGAGAAGCAATAGTACATTCATCCCTCGGGGTACAGTATTATCGCCAATCGAGGAGTGCCTCCACTGATTCTCTTTCAAAAAGGAAATCCTATGCAAGTTCCAAAGTGGGCCCTCGGGTGCGAATGGGTTTGCCACGAAATGTGGTCTGCCACTGTCACCACTAAAGAGAGATGTTTCCACTAAGGTCCTCATGATCGGTCACTAGAGTCGACAGCTCTCTAGATCGACATCCTGGAATACGCAAGATGCGCATGCCATGATGGGTCCCAAGATAGCCTCGTCTAGCTGTGAATTTCGTGAATACCCAACGCACTCCAGACGGCACGTAGGTCCCACTACTCTCCACTCTAATCCTAAGTGTATACTCAAGCCTGTGTAATGGGCTTATCTCTCAGAAATCCCATCCCGCCAAACAGAAAACCAGTCCAGCACAATAGTAACAATATGATATGTAATGCTAAAATGCAGTAAATACAGTAGAGTAAATAAATAGCAAAATAAAGCACAACAGTAAACACCCAATGAAAGAAAAGCAAACAAGCGCTAGGATTGACTCGCTTAGGATGGACCAGCAAGAAGTCAACCTAATCCCCAGCAGAGTCGCCAGCTGTCGCTCCCGGGATTTTCATCCTAGTACAAACGCAAAAGTGGCACCGAAACAGAGTCGCCAGCAATGTGTATTTATCCCAAGAAAGGGAAAGGAAACACCGCACAAACCTAAGTGAAAGGAAAGAGCATGGTCTTGCGACCAAGAGAACTGGGTTCGGGAGTCGGTTACGCGAGAGGAAGGTATTAGCACCCCCTCGCGTCCATCGTACCCAATGGGATCCACGCTTGCTTGCTTCAATCAAAGGGTATAGGAAAAGATACTGGAAAAGAACTGGAAAAGGAATGGAAAGAGAAAGAGAAACAAATGTAGGGAAAATAAAAGAAGTGCTCGCATGGGCCCTACCCCACTGCCTACGTATCTCATCGGGAGCATGAGAATCAGAGCGACGTAGTTCCCCTCAACGAGGGTTGCTTTGTTTGTGTTTTTTAAGGAACGACTAACGTTCTAGCTCAGGTGTTGCAGGCTCGCTGGTCCGAGTGCGTTACCATCTTGCAAGAGAACGAGTAGAAGCACGTTCGTACGCTGAGAGTGAGTGAGATGAGAAAAGAATTCCCGAAGGAAAGACGTTATTGTTTGTTTTTGTCTTTAAAAGAGAAGTGCGTTTATTGTTTTGTGTTTACAACATGTATTGTATTTAAGTCCCTCATGTAAGATCGAATGCCTCGCATATCGACCCAAGACAGGACGTATACTAAACATTCCAAGAAAGTGAGAGAAGACCCCACACTTCCTTGTTCCCACATGAAAGGCCTAAATACAATAGGTGTTATGCCTTTATTAAGTGTCTTTTATTTTTGTTTTAAGATGAGAAGAAGACTCATGAGCGGAGTAAAGGTAAACTCTAATGGGGGAACCTATGGTTAATGCGGTATGAGAAACCTAAAGTCTAAAGAAGAAATGAGCTAAACAATTCACTTCTAAAGTAGAAGACGAATTGTAACTCAGAAGGGAAAGTAATGAGTTAAACAAAGAAAGCACCTAAGTGCTTACAAAACCCAAGATTGAATTGTAAAAGATGAAAGGAAAGAAATTTGAATGTGGATTCCTTATCCACACTCAATTTCACCTTACCAAAGCCCCTGCATGGTTAGTAAACACTATTTACAAGTAATGAAATAAAGAGAAAATAACAAGTAAGATCAAACAAGTAAAGAACTAAAGAATTTAATCCACAATGAGCAATTAAAATCATGGCCAACAATTAATCAACAATAGCCAAATTAGAATTAGAATACTAAGTAAAAACAAGATTACATTCTAATGAGAAAAGTTAATTTGTCTAACTCTAAAATTAGCCTAAAGTTAATTCTAGTTGATTCCTAGACTAATTCTAAAGTTATAAACTAATTAAAAGAAAATTAGTTCTAAAACTAATTCTAGAACTAAAACCTAATATTAATCCTAAAATTAATACCTAAATCTATTGTTATCCAATTTACTTCCTAAAAATCTAATTAGACCTAAAGTCAATTCAGTCTAAAATCTAAACTAATTCTAAAATTGATTTCAACTAATTTCTAATTAAAACTATTTCTAAAATTAACCTAATTAAAAGACCATTAATTCTAAAGAAAATTAATTCTAAAATTAGAGCCTAATTAATTTCTAATCTAATTCTAAAACTAAAACTAAGATCTAACTTCTAATAGTTATCCTAAACTATCTAACTAAAACAAAATAAAAACAGCAAAATCCTAAGACAAAGGATAAGGGGTGCAATCAGACTTCAGGGGTGGTGTGAGTAGATTGTCAGGCGGATGGGTTGTTGATGTTTGGACCCAAAGTCTTTTCCCACGCACAGTGGGCGTGAAACGCTTCTGGAGGTGTGGATAGTGAATTGTGTGGAATTGAGGTTTTTGGTGTACAGGGAAGTGTGATGGATTTGGGGGGTGTGGAAAGGATAAAATGGAAATTGGACCCAAACTTGGTTCGCATCCCATTATGAAGGGGTAAAAAACCCTAGAGCACCACATATATCTCCTACTCCTTCCTCCATGCGCCGTCTCCATTTTCCCTCCGCCATCTCATCCTTTATCACCGCCGTTTCTTTCTTCTCGCCGGAAACCTCTCTCCGTTCGCTTCTCATTCTTCTACAATTCATCCTCCTTTGCGCGAACTCCACCATCCATTTGCTTACACCAACATCACCTCCGATTCGAACTCTCCTCGATCCAACGCCGTCTCACCTCTCTCCGTCCAAATCAACAACCACAGAGAACTCTTTCCCTCATACAAATCGCTACTACAGCAACTTTTGCCACCGCGACCAGTCGTCGGCAACAGAGGAGAATGAACCCGCTCCTTCGCGAACTCCACGCCGATACCTCACCGAACGGAACAACAACCTTCTGCTCTACTCAAATACGCACTCGTGTCCTTCAACGCTTTCAACATCGCATGAAATAAACCGGCTCCGCCACGCCGACGGCGGCGAAAACCTCAACTCACTTTCTCTCAAGTTACAACAGGAAGAGATCTAATCTAACGAACACGACATCGAAAAATAGATAGAAACAAAGCAAAACAAATCAGCAACACTTACCTATCGGAGTCGCTCCGATGGCGCCTCGCTTCGAGCTTGATGAAGATGAAGAGAATTCCAAAGATAACCGGCTCAGGTATGTGTGCCTTACGTACTTGCTTCCGATATCTTCGTTTTCCTCTTATACTCCTCTGCCTCTGAGATTAGCTACGAACCGTGATCTTCTGCCTCGGTTGTTGTTGTTGAAATTGGCGAAGCCGTGAATCAATCACGATTCAAGAAATGTTACGTTCTTTTTTCTGCTTAATTTTCTTCTTCCACTTCTTGAAATTGCATCGTTGTTGCGTTCTGATTTTGCTGTGATGTATTGCAGTGTTGTTGATGTTAATTCGGTCGCAGATTTGGAAGAAGATGAAGGTTCCTGGGAAAGAATTACATCTCGTGAGGTGGTTATGAGTAAAAGCATGAAGATGATGGATGATGAATCGATATTCAGAAGCTTGAAGATGTGAAGATTGGAGAAATTGAAGGAGAATAGGAACAGAGAGATTGAAGATGATGAAGATGGAAAATGGATGAAAGTTGCAGAGAATTGGAAGATTGAAGATGAAGATGAAGAGTGGAAGAATGAGGATTGAGAAAATGGTCCAGAATCCAGAAGAGAGAGCTAAAGAATGAAGGTGGTGCCGGTTTTATAGAGAATTCCGTGAGGGTAAATTGGTATTTCCAACTCAAATTCTGTTAGAGTTTGTTAGTTTTTCAGTTAGAAGTTAGGAAAATTTGCAGTGAGTTTGTGTAACTGTTTTCTGGTTTTTTCTTCTCTCACAGTCATTGGTACTTAGGAGTGTTAGCTGGGATTAGAAAAGTTTCTGTTAGCACAAACCGTTAGGGTGGTTATGTTATGGAGCTGTTAGAGTGTATGTTAGGAGAGGTTAGTTAGAAATTCGGTTATCAGGTTCTGTTATAATGGTTAGAGATTGGAGATTGTTAAGGGAAGTTGAGTTGGGGAGGAAAAAAGAATGAATTTTCTGGATTGTTCTGTGTTATGTAGTCGAAATTCTGATGTGTTTTCTGTTGTCACTTTTCATAAAAACTGAGACGGGTTTATTTAAATAACTGTCATGGTGAATTTTCTCTTGGCTGCCACGTATTTTCCTTTTTCAGCTCACAATTTATATTTTCCTGCTATTGTACTTGCATTATTGGCTTGCGTACAATGCCGTTAACTAACACGGCTGGGATAAAAGCAAACTATATGCATTTTCAAATTGAAGGTATTCAACAAGGCTAGCCAAAAGACTATCTACCAGGTCAACATCTACTTGCCACCCGCAGTCAATATTCCTTCATTTTGAATTCGTATGTGTGACCAAGACCGTGATCAAATTCTTTATAAACCAACGCTCAATGGAAATTGATGAGAGAGACTTTGTTGATTTGGTAATGGATTATGGTTTTACTTGGATTTTGGAAAATGGAATTTAAATGGAACATATGAGTTTGGATATGAATTTTGAATGGATATGGATATTAAAAAAATGGATGTTAAATGGATAATATGGATTTAAAATAGATAAGTGGATATTGAATGGAAATTGGTTTGAATTGGATAGAAATGAATTAAAATGGACTTTGAATTGGATTTGGATCCAAAGATGGATAAGGATTAGAAAGTGGATTAGAAAATATGGATAAGAAATATGGATTAGATATTTGGTTTTATTTAAGGAAATGGGCTAAAATGGATATTTAGATGAAAATAGGGTTTGAAAATGGTAAGGAATGGATATTGAAATAAATTTGGATTTGGAAAGAAAACTGGTTAAAATGGTTGAAAATGGTCATGATGGATAGAAAATGAATAACCCAAAGAATTCAAAACCAATCACAAACTATTCACAAGCCTCTGATAAAATGGTCATAGCTACCACTGAACAATCTGGCCACTCATATGATCCACTGAAGAATCTCGACCAATAAACAGTCCACAAGCTCAACCATGCATAAAAACCTAAATCACCCAGGTGTACACTGATGAACTTTGCAGAAGATGACTTGCAGAATCGTCCCAAATAGGGCAAACACTCATAACAAGAAAGTCCTTCGATCCCATGTCTTAGCAAACCAATGCAATGATATGATTATGAGTTATGACCTAAAAATGCAGAATGAACGCGAAGCAAAAGCCAGAAAAAGGTAGGGCAAATTTTGGGGTGCTACACACGTATGTCAGAATTCTCACAAAGATATCTTGATCCACCAAGGAAACTTGATCTTCAAGTCACATGTTCCACTTGCTCAAAAGCAAACACACTTAGACTCCCTAAGCCCTGGTCATGTAACATCTTCTCCTTCCTACAGCTCCCGCAAACTGCCATGAGAACGATCTTTTTGACGCATCCGTAACTTCCATTACTGTAGATCACCTCTATCACCAGCTGAGACTTCTGATGTTAAGTTAGATGTCAAAAACATTATGATATCCAACTGTTGAATTCAGCTCTTCCTTCTGCCACTCAAAAGAACCTCCTCCCTTTGCAGAAGTAGATTTCCATGCTCTCATAGACTTGATTCAACAATCAAGTTTGAGTAGACAACCTCCATCCTGCTTAGAAACTCCAAAGACTTCAAACCTACCACATCTGAATCTTCAGAAAATAAGTAGTCCAAGACTACCCCATAGCAATACTAAAGAAAGTCACTTCCCTTAGTAGAGCCGACAGTAGAAAGCCAGAGATAACTGCCACTTATCCTCGACCTTCACAACTAGAGCCAACACCATGCTCCAAACCACTTAGATCAGAAACAAACTGATCCAAGCTGTAACCATCAAGATTATGGTCTTCCATCTTCATCTTATCAACTTCCAAGATTAGACCAACAAAACTGCAGTAACTTGCATAACACACTCTTCCAGATAACTGCCAAGCTCCCAACAAGGTCTTTACAAACATATCCAGACTATAGATTTGCATAATCCTCTAGACAAATACTAAGTCTCCCGTCAAAGTATTTACCCTCATGCACAACATCACTAATAGACAGATACTAAGTCTCCCGTCAAAGTATCTACTATTAAACAGAAAAAGATTACCTTCTCACACAAGGCATTCTTTTTTGCACACTTCTGGCACTAGCTGATCCCTCTTTTATAAATTTACACCACTGATCACTCCTGAAACTCCACCATGAGCACAACTAACTTCCTTGGTTGAAAAAGCAATGATGTTTCAACATCAGTTCCGTCATCAGTCTAAATCACATTAACCATTTACTATGGCTTTGGAGACAACAACCACAGTAATCCACACACATCTCTTGCAAGGGACACAAGATGATCGACCATCAGCACCTGATCAACCTTCACTCAAGTAAGAGCCTGCATCCTCTACATCTCAAGAATCTTCTTCTCAACCTTCTGATGTTCAGACCTTCTGTCTGTCTCTGAGATGTTGAATGCCATTCTTCTGCACCTAAAGAGGAGATTCCCTCTAACAAGTTTCTGAAAACAATCAATGACTGGTCATCTAATATGCTTCTTCCAACACTTGAACTTACAAGGATGCCCTTCAATCCTTGCCAAAAAAAAATTCCATTATGTGAGGACACCACATAACTGAACTCCAGTTTTAGAGGAAACTTCTCATGCAGATACCAGGGAACCATAATCCTTTGGAAAAAAAAACACCAACTTCTCCTTGCACAAATCTGAAATGCTCATCCTATGGTTGGTACACACATATAACTCCTTTCACATAGAATCTGCTCCATGGCCATAAACGAGATTGCAAATAACTGGCTGCTTCGATCAGAAGGAACTTTCAGATATCAGAGAAAATGTCCTTGACATTTGAGCTTGACCTTCACAAAAACAAACAGCCTTTGAACACCTACTCACTTGGATCCGAAATACACTAATCCAATGAGTGACACTATATTGATCATCTCTTGACCAACATACATATCTAAGACATGTTTCTTGAAGGAAACTTCTTAGACACACTACCCAGATGCCTCCTCTTCCAAGCCAGGAGTAGGTTCCAAACAGATGTGATCAATACACATTTGTTTAGCCCCCAAGCATCTGTTATGCCATACCTTTATCCAACAAGATTCTGCACAATCTGCTGGTTTTATGTTCCAACATCTGGTAGGACATAAGTTCTCTTCACAAGAAACACACCAAAAGATCCTTTAACACAGCCCAGAGATTGACCTTGTAAGGTTGGAGGCAAGAATAAAATGCTTCTTTCTTCAGACCTCTTTTCAACATGCTTATATAAGAGTTCCTTTATGAGTGGACTTGGGATGAACAAGCTAGTTGAAGATGTCCTTACAAATCACCACATCTTCAGAGGAGAGCAGAATGTTGCAGTCTTAACTCAAAACCACCAGGAATTTTTCATCAGATATATATGCAGCGGAACATACACCAGAAAACTCCTCTACTACCTTCAGGCATAATAACCCTTGCCCAACACTCCAAGTGCACTCGGTCATCATAGGTTTGAAAATAAGTCAAACCACACAGCAACAGGCCTGATAACTTCATTCTTCATTCCAAGGGATAATACAAAGTACTCTGACTATCTTCCTTGCTCACGAACCAGAAAGTATCTTCCTTAGATCTCATCCAGAAACAGACAGGATGCCTGCTTTGATACCAATTGAAATTCTGGTACAGATGTGTGATGTTAAGGTGCAATGTCACAACATCAAACTCTGTTGCATGAACAAGACAATAAAAACAGAATATGAACACAATCAATTGTTCACCCAGTTCGGTTCAACCAACCTACATCTGGGGGCATACCAAGCCAGGAAGGAAGTCCACTATTAGTAGTATCAAATTACAGACTCAACAGACCAGTTGACAATCTACCTAATTTAATCCCTACCCAATGACCCTTCTACCTAAGTCCTCCCTAGGTAAGAGACTCCATCTCACTTCCAATCATCTCGATGATGTCTAGTAGTCAACTACACCGTTACTGCATCAACAGCTTGATTTCCTAATCTTTTCTATCACATAGACTTTGGAAGACACACTTCCATGACAACCCTTTGGAGTTGCTTCAAAGCTTCCTCCAAGAACAATACATCTCTTACCTACAGGCTTCGAGATAAACACGATGACCATCCCACAACCCGGGTGGTTCATCAATCAACACAGCCCTTCTAATCTACATGATGGCTGGCTTACCAAAACTAGGTTACAATGCTTTTATTTATAACCTATTTCCCAACTGGATTTGGGCCTTCAAATTATATCAAATCTTCTGTTCCAAATCTCCAAAAGATTCTGTTACTAAATAGATCTTCAATTAAATCCTCAATCAAATATTCAATTAACTCTAAATATTCTCCATATCTTTATGCATTAAATTCAGCTCCACATAATATTTCCAGGATATTATGTATCTTTTAAATCTTCACTATTCAGCTGCAAGATCTTCTCCAAACAGATTTTATCTTCAAATCTTTTCAAATCTTTCAGCCCTAAAAATAGCAACAAGATCTGCTCCACTTATGATTGCACCAGAATATATCTTTACCAAGATATTCGCCTACAATCTCTCACTCTCTTCAGCAGAATATCTCTCCAATAACAGAAACACGCGCAACCCTAATAACACAGCAGACTGATGTTCTGGTATAGTGATGTCAAGACATCGCATGTGACATCACTCTTCAGCACTTTAACTCTTCAACACCTTAACATTCTGCAATCCAAAAACCACACAGATGGTTTTCTGATGTTCTGTCAACTGATGTCAAGACATCATGTATAACATCAGACCACAAAACTGCACCCCTGCAACAGCTGATGATAAGAACCAATGTTATGACATCAGACATATGACATCAACATTGTTCAGCTTTGTTTTACCAAAATTCCAGCCAATACAAGAACTAACAAGTAAGAATCAATGTGAATTCTTACTAACTTATGAAAGAAGAAATTTAGCTTTTGGTGAATTTTGGTAGTTGAGGAGAGAATTTGCAAGAGGTTTATTGATTATCAAAAGCTTGAAGAGTGAATGAAATGAAGGCTCTATTTATAGAGTTTAGGCTTGGGAAAATTGGTGGTTTGGAAAATCAAAATTAGGATTGGAATTCAAATTTGGAGGGAAATCACAAAAGAGTGGTGATTAGTGAGGGTACATGGTGGAAAATGATCAAAGTGATGTAGGGAATTAAAATGAGATGGTCTAGAATATTCCACATGTGATCAAAATGATGCAAATTGGTGCCAATTGCTGAATTTGAATTTTGCTGCCATTTTTCAAATTTCCACGAGGGTAATCGATTACCCTAATTGAGTAATCGATTACTCAAAGCAAATTTTGAAAAAATTGTCTTTTTGAGTGCACTGCTGTGGTTCGGCTCTATTTTATTGCTTGTCAAAGAAGGCATAGAAATAAACACATGAACCTTGGAGTCCCTTGTATAATGATCAATTAAATCTTGGAAACTCTTGATCAAATAATTTTTGAATTAATTGCAGATCAACTTTGACTTTATTCAGATGAAATCCATTCGAGCTGAGGGATTGTTTTTTTTGGTATTTTTAACCTGTTCTTCCCCTGAAAATGTTAGTGAAAGAAAACAAAATATTTTTTTGATTTTGATTAAAGGTTAGTAAACATAAACAATTAAACAATGAAACAATTAACAAACACACACAAACCCAAAGGTCCCTGCAAGGAACAATCCTATAGAAGAGGGAACCGATGTGATCTTGTTTGTGGTATGAAATGCAAATGAAAAGCAAAGAATCTTAGGGGCAAAAATTAGGGTATTACAGTTGACCCTATTTAAGTTTTTCTGTTTGGAGATATGGAGATGGGCATCTTTGTCTCGACGAGGTAGAAGAGACTTAAATATAACAACAAACCAAATTTTTGGCCCTAAGAGACCACAAAATGATATGATCATGCAAATGATAGGCAGACACAAGACCACTATGGGAAGAAACGCCACAGGAGACAAACAAACTGGGGAACAAAGAGAAAAGACTCCACTAGGGGAAAACAAAATAGGGAAAACACATCCCAACAGGGGAGGAAACAAATCTCCACTAGGGAAGAGCAAACAGTAAGATTCCAACTGAGGGAAAATTACCGACACCAGAAATAAAAGAGGGAAAAACCTCCCCAACATGGAGAGAAAAATCTCCGCTGGGGAACAAATCGTCTAATACCAAACATCCGGTAATAGCATGATCAAAAGGAAAGATCGCCAACTACCAACCAAGTGATAGCTATAACAAGGCAGTCAATCAAAAGGATATGAGAAGAGATACCTACTACCAACACAGGGCAGGACGACAAAGGTAACAATCTCACAAAGAGGATAAGGTTACCAGCTATCAACCAAGTGACAACTATAACAAGGCAACCAAACTGGGCTATATTACCTACCACCAACAGAGAGCGGGACGACAAAGGTAATAAGCCGACCATCAACCAAGTGACAGTTAGAACAAAGTAAACAGCCAGGGGTATGAGAAAGATTACCTACTACCAACAAAAGGGTAGGACGACAAAGGTAATAACCTCAAAAGGGATCGAGAAATATCGCCTACTACCAACTAAAGGGCAGGACGACAAAGACGATAAACTCGAGCGTGGAGAGATTACCAACTATCAAACGAGTGATAGCTACGACGAGGTAACCAAACCAGGCTATATTACCTACTACCAACAAAGGGCGGGACGACAAAGGTAATAAGCCAAAAGAAAAGATTACCAACTATCAACCAAGTGATAGTTACGACGAGGTAATCAACCAAGGGTGTGAAAAAAATTACCTACTACCAACAAAAAGAGTAGGACGACAAAGGTAATAACCTCAAAAGGGATCGAGAAGTATCACCTACTACCAACACAGGGCAGGACGACAAAGGTGATAAACTCGAACAAAGGAGGGAGAGATTGCCAACTATCAAATGAGTGATAGCTATAACAAGGTAATCAAACACGGCTATATTACCTACTACCAACACTGGGCAGGACAACAAAGGTAATACGCCAGCTATATCACCTACTACCAACAAAAAGGGTAGGACGACGAAGGTGATACGCCAAAAGCAAGGGACCAAGATTTAATCCGGGAATAAACTAGAGAGAAATGGTCAAACAAGACTCATCCCGAGGAGGAAATATCTCAACTAGGGATTAATTCCATCCCGACAAAGGAACTGGGAGGAAGGCTAAAACAAAATATCTTCCACGAGGCATAAACTCAGTGGGGAATCGGCAAAGATAGGCACTTTCTGCTTACAGGTCGACACTCTAATGGAGGGAGGACACACATGCTCTACGGGGATAAAAACACCAGAGAGCAAAGGAGCACCAACACAAATGCAAAATGCACAAAGCAACAATAACATGCTATAAACAACAAAAGAATGCGTATGCAATGCGTATGAGTATGAACATGCTGACAAAACAGACGTAAAGGATAAGCAGAGGGTGAAATAAACATCACAACACCACCGAATACTCGGCTAATCTCACAAGATGAAGGTATTATTAGCAACTCTGCTAGGCATTTAGCTGAAGAAATTCTGCAAGAGATAAACAAAAGCCAGCAAAGGAAAATAAATCCTACTACAAGGCTCAAATCTTGCTGGAGAAAAGAAGACACTCCTTAGGGAAAAACCCAAATATCAATCTTCTAACATTAATGATCCACGAAGAGTATAAAAACATAAACTCATCTTTGTGGAAGGCAAGAAGCTGTTGGGGAATCACGACAACCCAAACTTTCTGATTCTTCATGGGGATAAAAAAATTCACAGGAACTTCCATCTCAAAAAGATGAGGAGATCTGCTGCAGGAAAAAATAATGAATCCGCTAGGGATTATAGACATGAAAACATCTACGCAAAGCCCACTGGGAAAGCAAGGAATATCTGCTAGAGATACGAGAACACTCTCAGAGGATTAACCAATTCTGAGCGAAGCGTCCTGGACTTGCTGGGAAAACAGCAAAAGGTCAAGCTGTGGGGATTTTAGATCAACACTCATCATGAATGATAGAAAACCCAACAGGTGACTAGTATATCAATATTCCTTGAATATAGTTATCATGAGCGACTTCACTGGGGAATGTTTGCAGTAATGATGTATAATCTTCCCTAGGAGGATAAATCTCTGAAAAACAATCCGGGGAAAAGCACGTATTGGACTTGCCAGGGGAAATGAGAAATTAACCTCACTGCTTTTATGATTGGAAATGATAATACACTGCCTCCGTTGGATAATCATCAACGATAATCCCTGGGTAGAACAACCTGGCGAGAAAAACACCCACAAGACAAGATAAAACACGACAAGCGATCACCACGTCAATGCTTCTTAGAAGAAAATAACAACGCTCTCTTTTTGGGGACATCCAAAGTAACAACAACACATCTAGAAGATAAAACTCTGAGTGGGGATTCCTCATATGATTTCGGTTGGGGACAGCAAAAATGAATCTCTGCGTGGGGACCACCATTAAGGAGAAGTGGACCTCAAAACTACTCAACTTCCTGACCATAACATAATCAACTGGAGAGGATTCGGATCAAGACCTAGCTGAGGGAAAACCAAACAGCATTGGACCTTATGAATTCAACACATCATAACACACCCACCATCTTGTCAACAACTGATCACATTTATAGGAACAAGTTCTGCTGAGGAAATATCAACAAACTCTACTAGGGATCTGTCAACAAATTCTGCCAAAAGAGTGAGAACGAACCCTACTGAGGCAAACATTGATCCTACCATTCTTGGGATAACCATTGACATTCTTTCTTTTTTTTTATATTCATAAATCAAAGAAAAATGTTTTTATAATTTTTCAAAAATTTAAATCAATTATTCACATTTTGTTTCAAAAATCATCATAAAAAATAAATGAAATTTTGCAAACTGAAACAAAATAAGAATTGCAAACAAAGGGACACAGACCCAAATTTTATTAATAGAATGGAAGTCCGCAAATGGCGTAACTCCATGGATCATTACAAAGTTTGAAAAATGGTAAATACATGGAAAGGGTTACATTGAAATACAATGACCACTATTCTCCCTAACAACTTTGAATTCCACCGTGCTCAAAACTTCAGTTGAGGATGATTGAAGCAGAATCCTTGACAGACAATGTTGCTTTCAAATGATCAAGACTGGCCAGATGCAGTTACTTGCCATAAACCCTAACTTTTGCCTAGATTGCCCTTTCGGGTTTTCATTCTACCGGGATGATTATTTCTGTTTTTGTCTCTAATTTTTTCCTGGACTGCCCTTTCGGGTTTTTAGCCCACCGAGGCGCTCATTTTTGCCTAAGCCGCCCTTTTCGGTTTTCAACTTAGCGATCTGTTCTTTTATTTTTTTAGGCGAAGTATTTCTTGACTGCATCGGCATTCACAGGACGAGTGAAATCTTCACCATCCATAGTTGTAAGAAGTAATACACCGCCAGAGAAGGCTCTCTTAACAACATATGGGCCTTCATAATTAGGAGTCCACTTGCCCCTAGAATCATTGGTAAAAGTCGAGATCTTTTTTAGCACGAGGCCGCCTTCTCTGAACACACGAGGTCGAACCTTCTTATCAAAAGCTATCTTCATTCTCTGTTGATACAATTGGCCATGACACAAGGCCGTCATTCTTTTCTCTTCAATCAAATTCAACTGGTCATATCTGCTTTGGCACCATTCAGCCTCAGACAATTCAGCTTCCATCAAAACTCTCATAGAAGGGATTTCAACTTCTATTGGGAGCACTGCTTCCATACCGTAAACAAGAGAAAAAGGGGTTGCCCCTATTGAAGTGCGGACAGATGTACGATACCCATGCAAAGAAAAAGGGAGCATTTCATGCCAATCCTTATATGTAACAACCATCTTCTAAACAATCTTCTTGATATTCTTTTTAGCAGCTTCAACAACCCCATTCATCTTAGGTCTGTAAGGAGAAGAATTATGATGCTCAATCTTAAAGTCATCGCATAATTCCTTCATCATCTTGTTATTTAAATTCGACCCATTATCAGTGATAATCTTGTTCAGAACACCATACCGACAGATGATTTGGTTCTTGATAAACCGAACCACTACTTGCTTGGTCACATTGGTATATAATGTCACTTCAACCCACTTGGTAAAATAGTCAATAGCCACCAATATGAAACGGTGTTCGTTCAACGCTTTAGGCTCAATCATTCCAATCATATCAATGTCCAACATGGAGAAAGGCCATTGAGAAGAGATAACATTAAGAGGAGTTAGAGGCACATGAATTTTGTCAGCATAAACCTGGCACTTATGGCACTTCTTCACAAATTTGCAACAGTCAGATTCCATTGTCAGTCAATAGTAACTTGCCCTCAACATCTTCTTAGCCATTGCATGCCCATGGGCATGGGTACCAAAAGACCCTTCATGAATTTCTTTCATCAACATGTTTGCTTCGTGTCTATCCACGCATCTGAGCAAGACCATGTCATAATTTCTTTTATACAGCACATCATCGTTCAAGAAGAAACTACCAGTCAATCTTCTCAAAGTCTTCTTATCTTTCTTAGATGCCCCACAAGCAGGTACTCTTTATTTTGAAGAAAGCATTTAATATCATAATACCACATTTTTTCATCAACAACCTCTTCAACCGCAAATACATGAGATGGCCTATCAAGCCGCATAACGTCGATTTTGGGCACATCATTCCACCGATTCACCACAATCATGGAGGATATAGTGGCTAAAGCATCCACCATTCGATTTGCTGCTCTGGGTACATGGTGAAACTCAACCTTATTGAAGAAAGTTAACAACCTTCTTGCATAATCTCGATATGGAATCAAATCAGGTTGACGTGTCTCCCATTCTCCTTTAATTTGATTAACCACTAGGGCTGAATCTCCGTATACATCAAGAATCTTGATCCTTAAATCAATTGCTTCTTCCAAGCCCATAATACACACCTCATACTCAACCGCATTGTTTGTGCAAGTGAACATCAACCTTGCAGTGAAAGAAATGTGAGAACCATGAGGAGTAACAATTATTGCCCCAATACCATTGCCATATTTATTAACAGCTCCGTCAAAAATCAAACCCCAACGGGATCTAGGCTCAGGCCCTTCATCGGGTAATGGTTCTTCACAATCTTTAACCTTTAGATACATCACATCCTCATCAGGAAAATCAAACTCGATTGGTTGATAATCATCAATTGGCTGGTGTGCCAAATGGTCAGCCAAAACACTTCCTTTTATCGCTTTTTGAGTTCGGTACTCGATATCATATTCTAACAATAACATTTGCCAACGAGCGATCCTCCTAGTTAAAGCAGGTTTTTCAAAGATATACTTGATTGGATCGATTTTGGACATCAACCAAGTAGTATGATTCAACATATACTGGCGGAGGCGCTTGGCAGCCCAAGCTAAAGCACAACACGTCTTTTCAAGCATTGAGTATCGAGACTCATAATCTGGGAACTTCTTGCTCAAATAATAAATGGCAAACTCTTTTCGACCAGATTCATCTTGTTGACCTAGAACACAACCCATAGATTTTTCCAACACAGTCAAATACATGATCAAAGGTCTTCCTTCTACAGGAGGAGACAAAATCGGAGGTTCAAATCCTCTCAAAAGCTTTCTGACAATCCTCTATCTAGACACAACCCTGATCTTTGCAAAGAAGCTTGAAGATCAGCGCACATGTGGCAGTCATATTGGATATAAATTGGGAGATGTAATTCAAACGTCCCAAGAATCCTCTTACTTGTTTTTCTATTTTGGGCGCAGGCATTTCCTGAATAGCTTTAACTTTACCAGGGTCAACTTCAATGCCTTTTTGGCTGACAATAAATGCCAACAACTTTCCAGAACGGACACCAAAAGTGCATTTATTAGGATTCAAACGGAGCTTAAACTTTCTCAAACGTTGAAACATCTTCAATAAGTACTCAATATGATCTTCTTCAGTCTTCGACTTACAAATCATATCATCCACATAGACCTCAATTTCTTTATGCATCATATCATGGAACAAAGTGGTCATAGCTCTCTGGTACGTTGCACCAGCATTTTTCAAACCGAAGGGCATCACTTTGTAACAGAATGTTCCCCAGGGTGTAATGAATGTTGTTTTTTCCATATCCTCGGGTGCCATCTTTATCTGATTATAACCGAAAAATCCATCCATAAAAGAAAAGATACTGAATTTAGCAGTATTATCTACCAACATATCAATGTGCGGCAATGGAAAATCATCTTTTGGACTAGCTTTATTCAAATCTCTATAATCAACGCACATTCGGACTTTTCCGTCTTTCTTTGGGACATGCACAATATTGGCCACCCATTGAGGATATTCAGAAGTCACAAGAAAACCAGCATCAATCTGCTTTTGAACCTCCTCTTTGATCTTCACAGCCATGTCAGGATGAGTTCTTCTCAATTTCTGCTTCATAGGCGGACATTCAGACTTTAATGGCAATCTATGCTCCACAATATCAGTATCAAGACCATGCATGTCTTGATAGGACCAAGCGAACACATCAACATATTCTCTAAGAAGCTCCACCATCCTCTTCTTAACATCTGACTGAAGCAGTGCCCCAATCTTGACTTCTTTTATATCATCATCTGAACCCAAATTAACCAATTCCAACGGCTCTTCATGAGGCTGAATGGCTCTTTCCTCGTGCTCAAGCAACCGAGAAATTTCATCTGGAATCTCCTCAATATCCTCTTCTTTAGTTTCAAACACAGGAAACTCAAAGTTGGGAGAAGGCATAGGGTCATTGTTTTCAATGGGTTTAACAATCAATCTGCACAATGGTTTATGTTTGATTTTAGAATATGAACAAGAAGTGCAAGTACCATGCAGATAAAAGTGATCATCACATTATTATTATTTTTTGGTTTTTTATGTTACCATTTTTCAGAAATAAAGCAAAAAGGGAAAGCATAACACGGATAAACAAAATAACATTTTATTGATGATGATAAAAATTTGAAACAAATCCCTCATAAATTCACTTTCACCTTGGGCAGAGTGAAAGGATTTTTGAAAGAAAACAAAAACAAATTACTTTGAAATATGAACAACAGTAGGAACATCAACAGCTATCCAATTCTGGCAGACTTGTCCATGTGTCACAAAGTTGGGAAGTTCTTCCTCTTCATTATCTTCAATGATGGCAGCAGTAGAGTGATCTTTGTTGATGAATCCGACGCTGTGAAAGGCCTCATTAATACGCTTCAAATCTCTTCTGACCATACCACTAAACCAGTTTTGCCCAGGTTATCAACCACATCAATGACTCGGCCCCAACCGTCAGATCGACCAGTCTTTAACACATGCGGAGCATCTTTCAAAGAAGACATGGGTAACTCATTCTTCTTAACAGCTTTGTCATCAACATAAAGAGCTTGGAACGGAGTTCTAACAGTTTCATCAGCATCAATATACGAAAAGGATGAAATGTGGCTCACCAACATCGCTTGCTCACCTCCAACAATTACCAGCTTATCATTCTTAACAAATTTCAACTTCTGATGAAGAGTCGAAGTTACTGCCCCAGCCTCATGAATCTAGGGTCAGCCAAGCAAACAACTATAAGCAGGACGAATATCCATTACTTGAAAAGTAATATTGAAGAAGCATGGTCCTATTTTAATCGGAAGATCGACCTCTCCAATCACAGTTTTTTGAGATCCATCAAAAGCTTTGACAACAACCCCACTATACCTCATCGGAGGACCTTGGTACGAAAGCCTTGACAAAGTAGATTTTGGCAACACATTCAAAGAAGAGCCAGTATCAACCAACACATTGGAAAGCGCAACCTCTTGACAGTTCATGGAGATATGTAAAGCCAAATTGTGATTTCTCCCCTCCTCGGGTAACTCTTCATCACAAAAACTCAAATTATTACATGCTGTGAGGTTGGAAACAATGCCATCAAACTGATTAACAGTCACATCATGCTCAACATATGCTTGTTCCAATACCTTCTGCAAAGATTTCCTATGAACTTCAGAATTCATCAGTAAGGACAACACTGAAATCTTGGACGGGGTGTGCAAGAGTTGATCTATAACACTGTAGTCACTCTTCTTGATTAACTTCAAAACTTCATCCTCATAAGCTTTCAAACCACTGGACTGACCAGAAGCATCGACATTAGTCTCATCTTGAGTTCGTTTGCCAGCAACATTCTCCACAATCTTTGGAGGCTTAGGAGCAAAAACTCGACCACTCTGGGTCACTCTACTCACATCAGCGATGCTTACCACAGAAGATATAGAAGGAATGGGTACTTCCTTACCATCTTCTACCATGGTAGCATTGTACTTATACAGAACAACCTTGTCAGATTCATAGGGTACTGGACCGGGCAACCGAATAACCAAAGGCGTAACAGCGGTCTTCTGACTATCATAAGAGATAACAACTCTTTCAGGAATATTAAAGCGTGGCGCAATAACATTCACCTCATTCTGATATTCATCTCTTTTAGCACTGACTTCAATTAAATTCTCGTCCATCATCCTTTGAATGTCCCTCTTCACTATCACACAATCACGAGGATTCACGAAACAAATACAACAAGCTGCATAGTCATGATCAATATCATGGTATTCACTCAAAAGTGCATGCATTTCCACAAGAGATCTTCGGATCCAACGGATATCAAAGATTTTGAATGTACCAGGACAGCCATAAACTATGTTGACAGACGCCTTGCCATGATTGGGTAGAGGATTCGATTGGAAATTAGGGTTGGAATCTTCGAAAGACAAAATACCACTCCTAGTCAACCTTTGAACTTCCATCTTCAATGGATAATAGTTCTCAGTATCATGTCCCGCTCCTCCCTAATGGAAAGCGCAATGAGCTTCAGGTTTATACCACCATGGCAAATCTTTTGGAACAGCAGATGGTGCACGGGTCTGAACAAGATTCTTCTGAATTAGGCAAGGAAGAAAATCTGTATAGGTCATCGAAATTGGGTCAAAATATTTCTGAAAATGGCCCCGCTGATTATTCTGTTGATTAGAACATTGTTGCTGCACAGGAGCTGCCTGAACAACAGGAGCTGAACTGATAATAGGAGTAACAGATGCAACATATTGCTGAAACTAATTATTCTTACTGTAACTCTTTTTATGCCCTCCATGGGAAATAGCATGGGTCTCACCCTCTTTCTTCTTGGCAAATCCTCCACCATACTTCTTAGAATTACCAGCAGAATTATCATCTTTCGACAAACGTCCCTCACGGACACCCTCTTCCAATCTCATCCCCATATTAACCATCTCAGTGAAATCACTTGGGGCACTAGCAATCATACGCTCATAATAGAAAGGACTCCGAGTTTTCAGAAAAATCTTGGTCATCTCCTTTTCTTCCAAAGGAGGGTTGATCTGAGCAGTAATCTTGCACCACCTCTGTGCGTATTCTTTGAATGTCTCCTTATTCTTCTGATCCATTGCCCGAAGCTGGTCACGATCAGGAGCCATATCCACATTATACTTATACTGTTTCACAAATGCCCCACCCAAGTCTTTGAAGGTGCGAACTCGAGTACTGTCAAGCCCCATATACCACTTCAAGGCTGCACCAGACAAACTATCTCAAAAGCAGTGAATGAGAAGCTGATCATTATCCATCTGAGCCGACATCTTACGAGCATACATAGTCAAATGACTCATCGAACAAGAGTTACCCTTATACTTTTCAAAGTCAGGGACTTGGAACTTATGCGGGATGTTCACATTAGGAACCAAACATAACTCATGAGCATTCTTTCCAAACAGCTCTTTACCTCTCAGAGCTTTGATTTCCTTCTGCATTTCAGGAAACTGGTCTTGAATCTCTTCCATTCTATCATAAGCACTGGCATTTTCACTTGGAGCAGTGTGGAAAATCTTCTCTTCACCAAAAAGAACAGCATGAACCACAGGCGGTGGTACAGTCATCACAGGTTGAACAACAGGAACAATCGGAATTTTAGGAGGTGGTGGTGGTTGATAACCCTCAGGAACGAAGTTATGAGGCATGCCCCAGGGGAAACCAAGAGGCATGGAGTATTGAGGAACACTAGCAGGCGCCACAGAGATGGGCGTGGAGACAATCTCAGAAATGATTGTCCTTTGCACAGGAGTTGCAAGTGGAGGAGGAGGAGGTTGATTCTGAGCAACAACCATTGCTTCCATCATAGCAGTGAGTCTCTCCAAACCATCCTTCAAATTTGTCACTTCCTCACGAAGCTCACAGTTCTCTTATTGCAGTTGATCCATCTTCTTCTTCAGATTAGCCAGAGTATTATACTGGTGCGACATCTTGACTGAATGAAGAACAAAGGGAAACAATAAGACACCTGAAAAAGGCAAGAAACAATGCATAATGATTCTTGATATGCAAGATGCAAATGCAAAGTTTCAAGGAAGTATAAGGCATATTGCAAACATTGTTATTTGAAATACCAAAATCTCATTCATTAATGATGGAAAAGATTACATCTTGGAAGTACAGATTCAAGAATCCTAAAACAATAGAGAATAAAGAAAACTAGATCCCTAGAGAATCCTATGAGAATAAGTCCCAGCTCTATCTTCCAGCTTCTTGATGTGGGCCTGCATCTGAGTCTTCTCCATCAGCAACTGATCAACGATCAACTTCCAAGGAGATTCTGAACTCTTCGGAATATCGGAAACTGGCTGGATGCGAGAGGAAAATAAACCCTCTTGTGCCTTTCTCTTCTTGTTGGCAACTTCATCTTCATTCTTCTTCTTGAAGTGATCTTGAAGTCTTGCATTCTCTAACTCGACGATCTGATACTTTCTCTTCCAAGCATCTCTCTCTTGTTGCATCTCGGCCAAAGCGATCTGAAGCTTCTCTGTGTCTTCCATAAAGTAGAGAATAGGCTTCTTATTAGTTAGAGATAAAGGCTCCTGACGCGCATAAGGCATCTTCAAAGTAATAGCTCTATTTTTAACCCATTGGAGATAAGGTTCCGAAGAGACACAATTCAGATTCCCCACACTTTCCTTTCCTTTTCTACGAATGCAGCTCCAACTTCCACAATTTCTCTCTTGAGAGAAACCAGAGATTCTTCTTCCTTGAAAAAGAGACCGGCCAAATGAATGTTCTTCGGTGCCTCTCGCAAAGGATATCCCAGCTGAAGACAAGCCAACACCGGATTGTAGCTAATTCATCCCTTTGTGCCAAAAAGAGGTACGTTGGGAAAATCACCATAACTATCAATAATCATCGCTCCAGAAGGAACACGACTACACCAATCAATATCAGAATGAGTGAGAGACATGATTTTCCTCGACCAATACAAACCATCCTTGAGATTCCAGAAAGCTGCAGACTTCGGCAAGTGAGAAATAAACCACTTGTAAAGCAAAGGTGCACAACAGATAATCATCCATTCACCGTGGAAATTCCTGAGGTGAGTAGAATGGTAAGCATCGACAAGCAAAGTGGGAATTGGATTCCCAATCAAGAAGATCCGAATAGCGTTGATGTCGACAAAGTTCTCAACATTCGGGAAGAGGAACAGTCCATAAATAAGCAAGGCAAGAATAGTCTCCAAAGCAACTGTGTTCTTCACACTAGAAAAGTGACGAGCTCTATCCATCAAGAACTTAGCGGGTAACCCAAGAATATTTCCTTTGGTATCCATTCGAGCCTTAATCTTGGAAACCTTTAAGTGAGTAGCCTTTGCAATAACATGATGCTCGGGAGCGGGATCCAGACCAGAGAAAACCTGACCATGAACAGGCAAACCAAGTAGGAGAGAATACTCCTCTAGCATAGGTACCAACTGATAATCAGGAAAGGTGAAACAATGCAGCAAAAGGTCATAGAACTGAACCAAAGTAGCAAGCAATCCTTCAGCCATATCAACCTTCAAGAGAGATAAAAGCCTTCCATATCTGGATTCGAACTTCTTGGTATCAACAACCAAAGATCCTAGCTCTCTCAGACCCACTAACTTAGGACTCTTGAAAGTATACTTATTTGTACTTCTCCTTCCGAAATCCATAACAAAAGTACCTACAATGTTAGCAATAACACCTTTAAGTTCCTTGAAACCTTCCAAAAGAATGCTCATGAATGCATGAGTGCATGAATGCAACACCCACAAACAAGATCACACAAAGCACACGAGTCAAGGTTCAAGTCACGAGCATGAAGCCGAGGGTAAGAACCAATCCCATAAAGGTGTGTACTAAGGTTTTGTCTTTATTGTACCTGCAGAAAACAACGGTTCTAACAAAGTGCCCAAGGTCCACAATCCACTATCGGACACACCAGCACGCCGATTTTCTCAGAGGCTGGTAGTTATCCTCACGAGAATCTAACCTGAGTATAGCATCGCGTAATAGCTAAGTCATATTTGCATCTTAATAGCTTCCGCGCTACGATCCTTAAAAGGCTAAGATGGGTTAAAGGTTACTACGGTCCTCAGTGTTATAGGCTTATATGGAAAAAGTAATGCCTTCTCGATCGCTCGATCAGCATCAGTAATTCCAAAGAAGCAACCACCGAGTGGATAGATTCTCAAGCTCTTCTTTTTCAGGATTCGACTCCTTCAAAGTTCCCTTGACTATACTATCCTCCTATCTCAAAGTGCACTCTGATCTGGGTATAGGACCTATCTCACACACAGAGGAACTCCCAAACAGAACAAACAAATCAGACAAAAAGCAATAAATAAATCAAAGTAGGCTAAACCCCTCAAGGGAGACAATCCCCAGCAGAGTCGCCATTTTTCTGTAGCGGGGAAATTTGTGAGTGTAAGCTATTGATTAACTTAACTCAACAATAAACAAGAGTCGCCACCGCACTTTTATTTTATTCACGAAGGGAAAGGAAAAAGAGCGAACAAAAACTAAAGAGATCTAAAACAACAAGAACAAATAGAGAATGGGTAAGGGGGGTTGGTTATGTAAAGGGAAGGTTTTACGCACCCAATACATCTATAGTACTCTATAGGAGCCCTTTGATGTATTCATGCTTTTTGGTCTGAAAAAGGTTTGCTTGAAAGAGATTGGGGAGATGAGAGGAGAATTATTTTTTTAATATTTTTGTGTTTGGAGAGACTTAACGCCTCATGCCTACGTACCCACGACTGCAATGTAGGATCAAAACCCCGTAGTTCGTGGTACAAAGAACAAAAAATTTATTTGTTTGGGTTGATTTTAAGTGTAAAGACAAGTCGTCATTTCCAAGCGAATAATTCCGCTTAAAGAAATGGATTAAGTCTAAACTTATGAAAAGGTTAAAGGAAGAAGTGAACGAGGGCACAAAAAGAGAGTTTGATGGGTTTGATGTTTTTTAAAGTCTTTTTAAAAAAAAGTGACAATATGCTTATGTAGTTTAGCATTTGTTAAGAAATGAAAAGGAAAAGAGTAAAATCACTTGACAAAGTCAAGGTTTGGTTATGAAAGATGTGATAGTTTGAAATCAAGAAAGTTTTGAAAAAAAGAGAGAGTTTTGAAAATTGAAGAATGGGTGGAGAAGAAGTGACTATCCTAATGCATAAAATAAAAACTACGGATAAGAAAGATCTAACCACAAATGTAGCTATCTTCACCATAAACCAAACAAAAGCACAAGGCTTCAAAGCTTTCAAACCATCATTCTAAAGCAAAGGGAAAAAGGTCCTAGTTCTAAGTCCAAGGGTCCAAGAATAGCATTGAAGTCCAAGGTCTAGGTACAAAATTTCATGTCCATTGCAAAGGATAGTAACCATAGTCCAACAATTAAGAGCACGAGTCTTTTAGTGGTTTAATCCTTTATTAATGTTTTTGTGTCCAAATGGACAAAGGAAAAATCACAAGCACAATATAATAATAATGACATAAACATAAACATGATAATGGATGATATAAAGCATAAGATAAAAGATGAGAAGGGAGCAAGAGGTAATCAAAATATAGTAGTATAATAGTAGTAATAATATATACATAATAATGGTATGGTGAGCTTAATCAACCACAACCAAAATTAACCAAGGCAACTAGTGCCAAAACCGAAAAGGCAACCGATTCCGCTTTGTATTTTGCACTATAGTGATTAACCAATGCTTTTAGGCCAAATTTAATGAAGACTTAAAAGAAGATTGGGATACCCAAAGCAACTACGCATCAAGCTTCAAAGGTTATGGACCAAATGCAAATAATTAATCAACATTGGGGTTGGCGCGCAATCAAGGTCCGGTCCACAAAAGTTCAAGTGTCGAATTGGATTTATTCTGAAAAAGGGACAAATGTAAGGCTATGTTAAGCACTCGCCAAGTAACTTATGTAGAAGTCACCCTACAGCGACGCCGGTCAAAATGATATAAGCACTAATGTATGCTAGATGAACGATACAAATCATCATCCGAAAGCAATACCGTACGAAACTAAATGTGAATACCAAATTGAGGCACATTTATAAGGTCTTTTCATCCTTAATTTCAATCACTTTTCTAGTGGATTTAAGTGTTAAAACATATCACTAATTCAAAGCACCTAGAATGAATTCAATAATTCACTCATAGATAAATTTGAACTAATGAATGTTTAAGTTCTTTTAACCACACACAAAGTCCATTGAAATTAAAGAGAAATTCATCTCAATAATGTATCCCAAGGCTAAAATAAGAAGAGAGGAGAAGAAGAGGAAGAAAATAGCAAAATAGTCCCAAAAACAAGTGAAAAACTCAGTTCTGTTTCAGAGTAATCGGTTACTCAAAGGGAGTAATTGATTACTTGCTTTGAAAATGCGCTTTCTGGCAAAAAAAACATTGAGTAATCGATTACTCTAAGTGAGTAACCGATTAATCTGCGCGCAGAATAAAAAAAGGTGCAGAATTCAGCATGATCCTCTTTCAAAACATTTTTCAAACACCTTATGATCATGAACTGAATTTGCACGAATTTTACAGTGAAATTAGACAGAGAAACCTACAATCAAATAACAATATATGATCCAAAGGATCAACAACAAGAAGCACCAAGGATCTACATATTGAATGATGAATATGAAGCTTTAACAGTGGTGGAAAGTGAATTACCACTCCAAATCAGAAAATCCTTCCAAATTGCAGCAAGATCTACACTCCAAAGCCTTGATCTATGAACAAAAACAAGAATGGATGAAGTTTAGCTCCAAATTAGTAAGAATCAATGTGAATTCTTACTAACTTATGAAAGAAGAAATTGAGCTTTTGGTGAATTTTGGTAGTTGGGGAGATAATTTGCAAGAGGTTTATTGGCTATCAAAAGCTTGAAGAATGAATGAAATGAAGGCTCTATTTATAGAGTTTAGGCTTGGGAAAATTGGTAGTTTGAAATTTGGTTTGGAAAATCAAAATTAGGATTAGAATTCAAATTTGGAGGGAAATCACAAAAGAGTGGTGATTAGTGAGGGTACATGGTGGAAAATGATCAAAGTGATGTAGGGAATTAAAATGAGATGGTCTAGAATATTCCACATGTGATCAAAATGATGCAAATTGGTGCCAATTGCTGAATTTGAATTTTGCTGCCATTTTTCAAATTTCCACGAGGGTAATCGATTACCCTAATTGAGTAATCGATTACTCAAAGCAAATTTTGAAAAAATTGTCTTTTTGAGTGCACTGCTGTGGTTTGGCTCAATTTTCTTACTTGTCAAAGAAGGCATGGAAATAAACACATGAACCTTGGAGTCCCTTGTATAATAATCAATTAAATCTTGGAAACTCTTTATCAAATAATTTTTGAATTAATTGCAGATCAACTTTGACTTTATTCAGATGAAATCCATTCGAGCTGAGGGACTGTTTTTTTTGGTATTTTTAACCTGTTCTTCCCCTGAAAATGTTAGTGAAAGAAAACAAAATATTTTTTTGATTTTGATTAAAGGTTAGTAAACATAAACAATTAAACAATGAAACAACTAACAAATACACACAAACCCAAAGATCCCTGCAAGGCACAATCCTATAGAAGAGGGAACCGATGTGATCTTGTTTGTGGTATGAAATGCAAATGAAAAGCAAAGAATCTTAGGGGCAAAAATTAGGGTATTACACTGACCAAGCTATAACCTTACAAGCCCTTAGTGATCGTTTGCTTCCATGATTTCATTTATGATTATTAGGTGAATGTATGAATTGAATTGTTGTTAGCATTTTTTTTTCAGATGAGTGTAAATTATCCCGCGGTTGCAAACGCGTAAATGTCTTCATCCTTATTTTGAAAAGGAGTGTTAGAATGATTCAAGTATGAGAATTTAGTGGTTAATTGAATGCATTGCATGATATTTGTTTTAAGAACGAAATTTTTTATCATTGTTTGATTCAAGGAAGTAGTGAACATTGCTTGTGCACATTCTTATGTTGAATTTGAACCGTTAATCCTTTCTTTGTTGAATTTTATGCTTGAGAAAATCCTCTTATTTTCATTAGAGGCATACTTTGCTTGAGGACAAGCAAAGATCTAGTTGGGGAGAGTTTGTTGAATGCCAAATATGACTTAAATTGGACCATCCTTCTTGGCATTTTTCAACTCTTTAATTGTGTTTTAACTTAATTATTCCATGAAAATGTATGAATCTTCAATATAATTTCATATACCTTTAGATTCCTTGATTTGCGTGTTATTGTGTAGGAATTAGGCTTGAACATCATAGAAAAAGACACAAAAGAATGTAAGAGAATGCCAAAGAAAAGAAGAAGATCATTTTTGTGAAGTTTTGAAGTTAAAGCCCGCTTGGCTTGGTTTCCAGCGCGAAGCCTGCTTAGCCCTATTTCCAACGCCCTTTTGAAGAGGAGGCAGTAGCTAAATGAACCAAATCGCGCTTAGATCGGTCATACCGTGCTTCCTGAGATTCTGCCTCCTTGGTTACTGTTAGATGTCAAACATGCTATATATTTGTATTTGATACTTGACATTTTTCAACACTTTTTTGTTTTAATTGATGATTTTATTAGTGAATTATTGTTGTTCTTCAAACATTGTATTTATACCTTTGGTGCTTGTAATGTGTGTGCTATTGTGCAGAAAAATGAACTAATTGATCAAAGAAAGAAGACACTAAGAGATGATATAAGCTGCCAAAGAAAGAGGAAAACAATAACAGGTTCACTTTGCAAACTCTGGCGAACTTGCCAGCGAGCGTTCGCTTTGTAAACTCTGGCAAAGCTCCCAACGAATAGCTCCAGAATTGGACAGAGGGAAAAGGGACTAAAGTTCACTGCTTCACTCGCTTTGCGAACAACCTGGCAAAGAACCCTTGGATATGGCAGTGGCAAAAGGACCCAAAATTCGCTTTGCGAATGTTTTGGCGAGTGGTTTGCCTTGGGAATGAAACGTTCACATTGCAAACCCACGAAGATAGTCAAGGGCGGTTTAACTTTCAGAAGGCACTTAAGGTGCCATTTTCTTCATTCGCTAGGCGAATGATTCATTCACAGTGCGAATGTAGTTGATCTCAAGTGTATTATAAATAGATTTTTATGTTTTATTGGGATCATAACTTCACCTTTTCACACCATAACCTTATTTTCTGAGTTTTGATCATCCAAGAGAGATTTTTCACATAGAGAAGCTGGAATCGCATCTGATCTCGATTATTCGACGCAGATGCTCTTTCATCTCCTCAAGAAACTTGTGAAGCAAGCTACCATGACTATGTGTAGCTAAACACATTCTTGTGTCAAGATTAGTGGTAGATGATCTATTATTTTGTATGTATTGATTTTGATTGTAAGTTTGTGAACCTTGTTGATGATATATAGAGAAGAAAAACTTTTTTTACATGGTTTATATGTTGTTTAATTCATGTTCGAGAGAAATGTATTAAACTTGACCTAAGTTTCATTCCATCAATATTTATAAGGCTAGAGATAGTTTTGAATGTTGATGTTCATAAATATTGAACTTGAATGTTATCATATTGGTAGTTTGTGTGAGAGATCAACAAAGGATCAATATGATAAATCCCACAACAAGTGTTCAAGAGAAACTTGTTGAGAAGATATGTGGTTATATGTATTGTTAACGAGTTCACACACTTGATCGAGTTGATACGTACAAAACGAATTACCAAAAACTAATCTTGACATGTTTTTACCAAACCCTAAAACCAATCTTTTTACCGTTGAATTCTAAATTTTATGCAAACGTTACGAAAAGAAAAACCAAACCTTTGTTACTATAAAGTTTGAAACGCTTTTGACTATCGAAAGGCGGCAATATACACAACTCTGTGGATACGATAAAACACCCCCGAATATACTTTTCAACAAAATGGCGCCGTTGCCGGGGATTGTTGTTATACTGCGAGCATTGTAATAGTTATTGAGTTTTAAACTTGTTTACTTTTTCTTGTGCTTGTTGATTTATTTGGTTTAGTGTGCAGACTCCGTTTTATGCGAGGGAAGTTACCCGCAGACCAACTTCTTTTTTATCCTAAAATTGAAAGAACTGCGCGTAATTTAAATAGCAGAACAAGGCGGAGGAGGCAACTTGCCAAGGAAAGACGAGAACGAGATGAAAGTTCAACTTCGACGCAAATACCACAGTTACCACAAACTATGGCTGCTCCACCACCACCACCACCACCACCTGCTTCAGTTTCTTGTACTAATAGTCTGAGACATACAATGCAATTTGCATATAATGCTCAGAATGGTCGGCATTCAGAAATGAAACTGGTATCCTCTCGCTTCTATATAAGAATCCTTTTACTGGTATGGATCACGAGGATCCTTTTACACACCTGACTAAGTTCTATGAGATTGCGGGAGCAACTGGTGCACCCGAAGCTGAAGAAGAGTCACTGTTCAAGAGACTATTCCTGCATTCCCTCATTGGGAAGGCTAAGGAATGGTATCTTGACCAATCTACGGCAATCATGACGGACTGGAACATGCTCGAGGAAAAGTTTTTGGAACGATTTTTTCCACATAATCATTTCATGGAGGCTAAAACAGCAATTGCAGTTTTCACTCAAGGTGGAAATGAATCTCTAAACGAAGCTTGGGAGAGATTCAAGTCCATGTTGAGAAAGTGTAAAGGGCACGGTTTCGATGAGCTTACTCAAGTTCACATTTTTAGAAACGGTCTTCAATTGGTGCATAAAACATTGTTGGATGCCACCACGGGTGGATCGTTAATATCTAAAAGCGCTGAGGAGGCTATTTCTATCATTGACCGGATGGCTCTAAATGACCATCAAGGGAACCATAAATGTGGCCCTTCGCAAAAGAAAGCGGGAGTGCTTGAGTTGGGAACTAATGACGCAATTCTTGCACAAAACAAACTGTTATCACAACAAGTGGAGTTGTTGATGCAACAAATGGCAAAACTTCCACAACAAATAAAAGAGTTGCAAGAAGTTCCCAACAAAAACCAAATAATAGCAAGTTGTGAGCTTTGTAGAGGAGATCACCCTACTGGGTATTATCCTCCGGTAGTGGAAGAGGTAAATTATGCGGGAAACCAAAATCAAGGATACCAACCTCGACCACCTTACCAACAAGGCAACCAAGGTTACCAACCAAAAGGTAATCAAGGTTATCAACAACCGTGGAAACCTCAAGAAGCCGGACCTTCAAATCGTCAACACTATGAAAATTACACTTAACCTCCACAAGCTCCAATTGGAAATACAAAGATGGAGGACACTCTCACGCAATTTTTGCAAATGTCAATGTCAAATCAAAAGAATACCGATGCGGCCATAAAGAATCTTGAGACGCAAGTCGGACAATTATCAAAACAATTGGCCGACCAACACAAATGAACTTTTACGGCGAATACTAAACCAAATCTAAAAGAGCATTGTAAGGCTATTCTAACAAGAAGTGGAAGAGATATTGACATGGGCATAGGAGAAGTTGTAGTGGAGGAGGAGGAAGTAGTTGAAAAAGAAAAAGATAGTGATGAGATTGAAGTAGAAAAAAATGTTGAGGGAGATTTAGTTGAAAAGAATGATGAAGAAGTGAGGAAGAAAAAAGAAAAGAAAAGAAAAGAATTTGAAAAGGAAGTTTTACAAAGAAGATTACCATATCCCCCTGCTCCTAATAAAAAAGAGAAGAATAGGCATTACGCAAGATTCTTAGAATTGTTTAGTCGGTTGCAAGTAACCGTTCCTTTCTCTGAAGCACTTGAACTAATGCCTAAGTATGTCAAATTCATGAAGGACATACTTACGAAAAAGAAGAGGTGCACAGACAAAGATAACATTGATCTCAATGCCGAGTGTAGTGCCTTCATTCAAAGTGTGCTTCCACGGAAAGAGCAAGATCCGGGAAGAGTAGCTTTACCTATTACTATAGGTAATGATTTTAAATGCAAAGCTTTGGTTGACATGGGTGCTAGTATTAATCTCATTCCGTTGTCTGTGGTTAAAAGACTTGATAATATGAATGTGAAGTCAACAACCATGACATTACAACTTGTGGATAAGTCACGAACTCGTCCGTATGGTGTTGAGGAGGATGTGCTTGTAAAAGTGGATAAATTCCTATTTCCGGTTGATTTTGTGATTGTTGAGATGGATGATGACGGGGATACGCCGATTATATTGGGCAGACAGTTCATGAAAACCGCCAAAATGTTGGTGGACGTTGATGAAGGTCTAATGAAGGTGAGAATTAAGTCAAGTGGTAAGGAGGAAGAAGCTTGTTTTACGTTATTCAAAGGAGTGACATATGCAAATCAAGTAGATGAAAGTGTTCATGAAAAGAAAGAATTGGAAAGATAGGCTTTGTGGGAGAAAAAAAATGAAGATACAAAAGTGGCCATGTTGCGATCATGTTAGGATTGGTCATTTCTAAAGAAAATGGAATCGAAGAAAGGACATGATAACAACCGAAGTTCTTGTTCGCAAAGTTTGTTTTTCTTGAAAGCCAATTCTTTAGCTTTTGGTTTCGAGGCATCAAGTCTCCGGACTGTCGAGCTTAGCCGACGTTAAACAAGCGCTTATTAGGAGGCACCCCAACTTTGTAAGTATTTTTTTGCTTTCTTTGTTGTTTTAATGATTTTTTATGTTTATAAGTGGTTTAGGAAGTGGCAGCATATGCAGAAATTTTTTCAAAAATCTGTCATGTTCGCTGGCGTTCGCTTTGCGAACATTCGCCAGCCAGTTCGCTTTGCGAACTCAGCGAGACAGGGGAAGTGTGTTTGCTGCCACCTCAGTTTAAAAAGGGATTTAATTTTATGGGTGGGTCATATACTTGGGCCCATGACCCATATCATTTTCTAAACATTTGAAAGGGAAAACCCTACTCCCTTTGGACACTCTTGCCTCTATCTCACAATTACACACAAGAACAAAATCATCACGTGCTCTAGTTTCTCAAATTTCACCAAGTTTTCCCCAATTTCAATTACAAGTTCTGGTTTGAATCTCATTTTTTTCTAATTTCTGTTTAGACATTATGTTTAGGGTTGTGGTTTATACATTAGAGACATTGTTAATTTTAGGTTTTCACCTCTGTTTTAAGATTTCTCTGCTGTTGCATGTTGAATTATTTGTAAATTTTAGAATTGAGGTGACATTGTGAATGAAACTCTGATGTGGAAAGTCTGGATGCTGTGTTTTTCTGAAATTATCGCGGGTTCGTTGTTCTGTTCGCCTTGCGAACCTGGGCGAGCATTCGCCAGACTTCGCATTGCGAATCTGAGGCGAATGTTCGCCAGCCTTCGCTTTGCGAATCCTGGAGCGAACGTATCAGAATTCTAAATTTTTTTTATGTTGTTTTAATTGTGATTTTGTTTTGGCTTCCAAATTCTAATGAACTGTGTTGCTACTTGTTGTTGTTTTATTTGTTGATTTGTGCAGATGGGTCCAAAGATCAATCCCGCTAAAAAGCGAAAAGCCAGCACATCGCGACAAGTGCCAATACATTTTGACAGTGATCGGTTTAAGGGAGCCAAACAGGCAGCAAGGTATCTGACCTTGGAAAAGAGAACTATCTTACCAGAAAAGAGATTTAATTTGAGTGACCAAGAGAGTTATCGGTCTGTGGCTGCAATCTTAGAAGAAAAAAATGGGGGCAACTGATAACTCCAGTCGATAGCTACAATGTTGAGATTGTCCGAGAATTCTATGCTAACGCACTTCTTGATGATGGAGAGCAATTTAGTTGGACAACCTTCATTGGGGGGAAGGTGGTGAGATTTGACGGTGCCACAATTAGTATTGTTCTTGGAAGTCCTCTACCATTGAGAGCTAGCCAGATAGAAGACTACCATAGAGACTTGCACCTTCACCGAGACATACCTGCCATGACCAGAGATCTTCTTCGATCGGGAAAAACTGTAGAACTCAACCCATCTGGGGTTGCCATTAGGTACCGGCGTGAGGATATGCAACCTTTGGCTCAGCTTATTTTTCTCTTGGTGATAACCAACATCAAGCCGAAGTCGCATTCGTCTACCACCCCCATACCACTAGCCCACCTTGTCCACAGTATTTTGACTAACATGCAGATTGATGTGGTCCGTATTATCGCGATGAGATTAGGGCTATTGTGGAGAGTGGCTTTGGCGGTTCCGCTTCTCGGGCGAATGCCCCTCTTGCATTTTCTTGTTTCATCACGATGTTGTGTGCTCATGCTGGGGTTAATATACCTGCACGCCGTCAAGTCACTATTCCTTCTGCGATCGATGATCGTTATGTCGACAAGTTTTGCAAGCCAAAGGGGGCAAGGGGTGAGACATCGAGTGCTGGTGCTGAGGCCGGCACAAGGGGTGATGATGCTTCTGGTTATGGGTCACAGGGTTTTTACCCTTATCAGCAGGAGATATGCCAGTATAACTGGGACTGGATGACAGATTCTCAGCGTGTCATGACTGATTTACATGACTCTATGCTGGTACTTCAGCTACAGATAAGTGATCCCGCCGCTGATCATACTTTGATGTCGAGGGAGTAGTTTCTTGCACATGCTGGTTGGCTTGAGGCCAGACCAGTATTTGGAGGGGGGGAGGATGCGGCTGGTCCTGATGATGCTGATGAGGAGGTCGGTGATGCTGATGATGATGAGGTGACTGGTTCTATTTATGGTTCAGAGGATGCAGAGGAGGTTGAGGTGTTCGGTTCAGAGGCCGAGGACTGATTTTTGTTGTGATGATTGTGTACTTCCTTTAAGCATCAAAGTGAAGTTTTCTTGTATTTTGTTTTTTATTTCAATTTTTATTGATGTACTTTATCCACTTTGTTGGATTATTTTGGATATTGATGTACTTGTACCCTTTTGTGGTACTTTTTGACTTTGTTGGTGTTTTTCACACCATGACATTATTATTATTATTATTATTATTATTATTATTATTATTATTATTATTAGTTATATTTTGTTTTTCAGTAAATTTTTCTATTTTCAAGTTTACTAATATTTCATTTTTATTACTGTTATTAAGAGTTGAATTCTTCAGTTTAAGAATGTTCAACTCTTAAATTGTTGGTATGCTTTTGTTTTTATTATTATTGTTGCTAAGAGTTGAATTCTTCAGTCTACGAATGTTCAACTCTTAAGTTGTTGATATGTTTTTTTATTATTGTTTTATGTTGGTATGCTTGTGGAAGTTTAATATTTCCATCTTTTGGATGTTTTATGGAAGAAACTTAGGTTGGTGTTGATTGAGCATCAAAGAAGATTCCTCCAAGATTGGATGGCGGTGATAGTAATTTTAAGCACGATTTTGTTGGCAAGGTACATAGTTACCTAGTTCTAGAATTTAGAATGTATTAGAACTTTTTGTCTTTGTACAAATGAAAATATTGTTTCTTGTTACAACTCTATTGATTGCTTGTGTCATTTAGGTCCAAAAACCACAATGTGAGAAACCTCCATGTTATACTAAATGCTTTGGATTGATGATGAATGTTGTTTTATACTTATAATTCATGCTTTATCTTGCTTGTTGTTTTGAAATTATGGAAACATAGAAATGATCAAGGCAATGTTTGTGTACTTTGAGTATAACCACCATTCCAAAAACACTTCAAGTCACCTTGTGAGTGTGCGCGTATTTGAAACCTCTTTTGAGCCAAAATGAAATTTTTGTTTGAATCATGAACCCGATTTTAACCCATTTTGAAGAGCATTTAAGCTAAGCTTATGGAAATGTTGAAGTTGGGGAGAATGGTTTATTTTGAAAAGAGAAAAAGGATTTGGTGATACAATGCATTCTAAGACAAAGAAATTGAAAAAAAAAAAGAAAAAAAAAAAAGAAGAAAGAAAAAGAACAAAAAGAAAAGAAAATCAAAAGAATAGAATGCATTGTGAAAGAAAGAAATAAGGATTGAACAAGATCAAAAATTTTGAAAAAGAAATGCTCTTCATAGTCTTTACCCTTTCTTGTTTAAATGGCCGTGTACACATGTCCCTTATTTTTAACCCCGACCAAATTACAACCGATAAAAGCCCTTAGTGATATTTTGCTTCCATGATTTCTTATATGATCGGTTAGATATTATATGAATTGCTTAGTATTTGCATCATTTGTCATTCGAGCAAAATTTCCCCGCGGTTGCAAACACGTTAATTTCCTTCAATCCTATTTCGAAGAGGAGTGTTAGATTGACATAAGCATGATGGTTTGGTTGTCTCTTGAAACATTATCTGAGATTTGTTTTAAGAATCAAGTTCTTTTCCATTGTCGATTTTAGGATTGTGTAATTGTGCTTTGTTAAAAATTTTGTTTATTTGAGCCGTTTATCCTTTCTTGGATTGAATCAAATGCTCGAGCAAATCCTCTTGTTTTCAATGAGAGGCATACTTTGCTTGAGGACAAACAAAGAGTTAGTTGGGGAGAGTTTGTTAGATGTCAAACATGCTATATATTTGTATTTGGTACTTGACATTTTTCAACACTTTCTTGTTTTAATTGATGATTTTATTAGTGAATTGTTGTTGTTCTTCAAACATTGTATTTATACTTTTGGTGCTAGTAATGTGTGTGTTATTGTGTAGAAAAGTGCACTAATTGATCAAAGAAAGAAGACACAAAGAGATGATACACGCTGCCAAAGAAAGAGGAAAACAACAGTAGGTTTGCTTTGAGAACTCTGGCGAACTTGTCAGCGAGCGTTCTCTTTGCGAACTCTGGCGAAGCTCCCAGCGAATAGCTCTAGAATTGGACAGAGGGAAAAGGGACTAAAGTTCGCTTTGCGAACTCCCAGCGAATGTTCGCTGCTTCACTCGCTTTGCGAACAACCTGGCGAAGAACCCTTGGATATGGCAGTGGCAAAAGGACCCAAAATTCGCTTTGCGAATGTTTTGGGGAGTGGTTCACCTTGCGAATGAAACGTTCGCTTTGCGAACCCACGAAGACAGTCAAGGATGGTTTAACTTTTAGAAGGCACTTAAGGTGCCATTTTCTTCATTCGCTAGGCGAATGATTCATTCACAGTGTGAATGTAGCTGATCTCAAGTGTATTATAAATAGATTTTTATGTTTTCTCGGGATCATAACTTCACCTTTTCACACCATAACCTTATTTTCTGAGTTTTGATCATCCAAGAGATATTTTTCACATAGAGAAGCTGGAATCGCATCCGATATCGATTATTCGACGCGGATGCTCTTTCATCTCCTCAAGAAACTTGTGAAGCAAGCTACCATGACTATGTGTAGCTAAACACATTCTTGTGTCAAGATTAGTGGTAGGTGATCTATTATTTTGTATGTATTGATTTTGATTGTAAGTTTGTGAACCTTGTTGATGATATATATAGAAGAAAAACTTTGTTTACATGGTTTATATGTTATTTAATTCATGTTCGAGAGAAATGTATTAAACTTAACCTAAGTTTCATTCCATCAATATTCATAAGGCTAGAGATAGTTTTGAATGTTGATGTTCATAAATATTGAACTTGAATGTTATCATATTGGTAGTTTGTGTGAGAGATCAACAAAGGATCAATATGATAAATCCCACAACAAGTGTTCGAGAGAAACTTGTTGAGAGAATAAGTGGTTATATGTATTGTTAACGAGTTTACACGCTTGATCGAGTTGATACATACACAACGGATTACCAAAAACTAATATTGACATGTTTTTACCAAACCCTAAAACCAATCTTTTTACCGTTGAATTCTAAATTTTATGCAAACGTTACGAAACGAAAAACCAAACCTTTGTTACTATAAAGTTTGAAACGATTTTGACTATCGAAAGGCGGCAATATACACAATCTTTGTGGATACGATAAAACACCCCCGAATATACTTTTGAACAGTTACTGGCCACGCTAAGCGCGCTCTGCATGGGCTTAGCACGGTGTCACTTAGAGGCACTTTTTGGCACTTGTATATAAAGTAGCTTTCTAGATATTTTGGGGAGAACTTCACTTTTCAGATTTAGAGAAGATATTTTAGGTCAAGAAGCTCAGAAATTCCAAAAGGGGTAAAAATCAAAGCTTTAGAGCATCAATCTTTGATCTTTCGAGTTTGATGCTAGTAGAGCTTTCTTTCTTACTTGTTGATCAAGCTACCATGGTGATGGGTAGCAAAAATCCTTTGTATCAAGGGTAGATATAGTCTTCCTTGATCTTGTATGTATTTTCTGTAATCTTTTGTATGTGAATTAATTGATGATTAATATATGATGAATATCTTTGTTCTTAATGATATATCTTTAATTTGAATCACTCTAGACATAGATTTTGCAAAACTTGATCTAAGATATTCATCTATCAATGGAAAAAATCTAGACATAAATTTGTGAGTTGATATTTGCTTTGTATCAATCTTTAAGATTATTGTATTGGTTGTTAGCATGAGACATCATCTAGTGATGAATACAATAATACTCACAAAACCGCTTTAGACATAAAAGGTATTGAGAGGGTACATGATTATATTGATCGGAAACAAATTCACATGCTTGATTAATAGAATATATATTCAAGTTAGGTTGATGAAATCTATTCTTGATATGCTTTGTTAAACAAATATCTTTTAAACTTTACTCTTTGCTACTAAATCTTGTGAAAACTTATGATACCAAACAAAACACCTTTGAAAACCTCACTTAAGACTTCATAAAATATAGAACGGAAAGTGATATCAGAATAATCCCTGTGGAGACGATAAAACAACTTTCACCACGATATATGCTTTCAACAGTAGATCATGTGGCTTTCAGGTTATGGCAAGGAGAGGTATGTATATGATATCCCAATGATGTTACTTTATTTATTAATGATACTTTAAAATTAAATGATCCTTTCTCTTTTGTTTGTTACATGACCTAATTCCGCTTAAGGTGTCCACCCATGGGATGAAGCTGAAGAAGTTCTCTGATGTCGTGATGCCACCAGAGGTGAAGGCGATAGTTGATGAATGCGTTCTCTTTCCACTGGTGAAAAGCTCACTTACCATGCTCGACAATCAACTATCGAAAATATTTGTTGAGTGGCACAAAGAGACATCTTCATTCCATCTCCCATTTGGTGAGATGAAGATTACATTAGATGATGTCTCATCGCTTTTTCGTATTCCGCTGGAAGGTAGTTTCTTCATCACTCTTATCATTAGTCAGGAGATCGCATATATGACAGTTGTACAGTACTTCGGGGTTACTAAGTTGCAGGTGATAGATGAGTTTAAGTTTATGAGGGGTGGTCACTTTCTCCTATCTTGACTGCAGGATAAGTATGGCGATATAGTGCATTGAGGTATGTATGAGGAAACCGCTAGGGTATAAATGTTACATCTTGTAGGATGTACTATCTTTGCGGATATGTCTCATGTATACATCGATGCAAAGTACATGTGGTTATTTAACAGCCTTAAGCATTGCAGCTGGGCATGGGGTGTGTTGCATTGACAGTTCTATACTCTGCCCTTGGAGAGGCGACTATTTTTTTAGACCAAGCATCTTTCCGGTTATATGAGTTTGTTTCAGGTATGCGTCTTTCTTATTATGTTAGTTCTATTTATGATATTATTTCTGGTTAGATGAGTCTTTAGTATTGTGTGCAGTGTTGGATATATGAGTATTTCTTGTCCATTTGTGACATACAGGTTGTTGCTACCACAGTTGGGTTCCCAGGAGCCAAGAGATGGAGGAGCAAACATGCACAATCGGGAGGTGTTGTGGAGCACAGGAGGATGATTGACATGCTGAGTGTAGATGATGCCATATGGACACCCTACACATGCCATAGAGTGGATGAGAAGGTTGGTGATGCTATATTTTTTTTTCTAGTTACCTGCGATGTGAGTGGTTAATGGCTAGACACTTACCTAAGAGGTGTCTACGCCAATATGGATATGTACATTAACATGACATCCCATGACCAGTCCCTACTATTCAATTTAAGGGCATTGATACCTGGTTTCGTGATAACATTATGAGTTCTACATGTGCCGTTAAAGATCGTGCAGTGGAGCTTCAGTTCCCTACAGAGTGTGTGAAAGGGTATTTGGATTGGTACCTTACTATATCACACTCTCGCATCATCCCACCTAGGCAGCATGAAGATGATGTTTGACCTTCTCATGTTGGATCTTCACATGATGGTTCTTTTCATGTTGATGCATGAGTACCTTCTGATCACATAGTGTTTCCTCCACAGCCTCCACATAGTGCAGATGACGCTCAACGCCTACAGATGATAACAATCATTATGGATAACCTTATGGGTTTGGTGAACCCAGATGACGACGTTTATAGCTTGGCAGCGCAGGCAGCACACTCTATATCTTGGTAGCCCGTGAGAGGCCTATTTAGATATTTGATTTTATATTTTTATTATTTGTATATGTTGTGACTCAGACTATTTAGCACCGTACTTTTTATTACATAATATATTGTCGATTACATGTTTGGAAGATGAACATACCTTAACACATTATAACAAACATAAAATAACAATAAGGAACATGAAAACCTAGGCACCACTAGATGATTCTGAATGTTTCAACATCTTGATTATGTCGCCCATAGATCTAGAGATTGTAGCATCAAATTCAACTGATCCCTTAGTTAGCCTACATTGATATGCTTTCCACATAACTTTCATATCTTCATCGGTCTTCAACTCAAAACGGTTGTATTTCACTCTGCCGTCACTATCAATCCAATCTTTACGAAACTCGATCTTTCTCACCTTTTTGTAATCAATGTCCAACAACAATTCATTCAGCTTGGATGTGAAGGAGGCGAGACATGTGATACCCTCCGAAAGCCGAAACTCTACGGGAGTTTTCATCTTGTTGAAGTACACTTCAGCCTTGAACAAAAACCGAGGAAGAGACATTGTATGATGTTATGCAAGTTAACAACACATGGCCCGTATTTATACAACCTTAAAGTTATTCTGAACCACACAATACGATTGATGCAATCACAACTGTCTAAAATGTAGGGAAAATCGTAGCCATTCAATTACACACTCTTTTATAACTACCGAATTTTTCAATAATAAACTGAATGTCCGATGGTTTCCGATTTTTTTACAAATAATTGATTCTACGCAAATATTTCGAATATTTTCATGTATCGATGTACCGAATATTTTGTATACACTATCAAATATTTCGGTTAGTACCAATTTTTTATTTCAACTACTGAATATTTTGTCCAAATTTTTGTCTTGATTTTTCACAAGAACAACTTGAATATTATTGAAATATAGGGGATACCAAATATAAAATGAGGGTGATAGAAGATTCCTCAATTTCTAATTGTACTAATACCTTGATCAACATATTTTGAAGTGGCCCAACAGAAACAAGTCTGGACACATGACAAAACTCCAGCAGCCCAAGCCAGTGGCTGGTTCACGTCACAGTGCAAGAAGAAAGTGAAATATGAACAATTAAGTGAAATCTTGTCATCGAGTAATCGCTAATTATGGTGGCAGGCAAGCAGGCAGACACCGTGTCTGAGAAAACACCTCAGATTAATTCAAGTACCAAGGAGACAAGTTTGTTGTTTTGTTATTATCAATGAATTCTACATCAATGGTACACTACACTGGTATTACGATGCGACTCATTTTTTAATTTTCTCCACACGTTATATTCAACCGACTTACAAATTTAAGATTCCATTTGAAGAAGAAAAATACAAAGGAAAAATAGAGACAAAAGTTATAGAACTTACAAATCAAACCAGTCTCAAAGGTAAATTTCAATATTCACACTAGGAAGAAAGGCCGACATAAATAGGATCTTATCATAGTTAAGTGCTGTAGTATTTAACTAATTAAAATTTTAACTGGCATATACTATTTATGTAAAATACTAGTACATTGTTGATCAATTACAACAGTGAATTGATATATACTGTTTTAAATTTTCATATATAATTTGTAAAAATTTAGTTACTATATATTTTACACATTTATTATAGTATTTTTAAAATCATGATTATAATTTGAAGTGGTGCATTCACAAATATAAAGTTTACATTGATGGTCTATAAAAATAATTTATCAACTAATAATGAAATCATATATATATATATATATATATATATATATATGAGAATGTCATTTTTATGTGAGAATATGAGAATGACTGAATCATTAGATTTTAAAGTAAATGGTGGAGATTATGTGTCAGTTTTTTTTCTCTCCTCCATCATTTATTTTAATAATGGAGAGAGAAAAATAAAAACCACACATAATCTCCAGTATTTATTTTAAAATCTAATGATTCAGACTCATTCTCACGTTCTTACGTAAAAATGACATTCTCGTATGATATATATATATATATATATATATAGAGAGAGAGTTTGCTGACGTAGACCCATTTATTTTTATAAAACTCTATTTTAACAACATGCACCTTAGGAGACATTTAATCATTTTTTAGTTAAAGCTTGCCAAAACACACCTTCATAAAAACAAATGTCTGTATTATAAAAAACCCTACATGGGTTTGCTATAATACAGCCACTTATTTTTAATAAATGTGTGTTTTAACAACCTGCACCTTACGGTGCATTTAAACATTTTCTAGTTAAAGCTTGTTAAAATGAACCTTCATAAAAATAAGTGGGTCTACGTTAGTAAACTCATATATATATATATAGGGTCGTCTCAAACTTTTGAGAGGTCTAGTGTAAAAATTTAAAGTTAAATTCATTTGAGTCGTAAGTTATTTTTAAGAGGCCATATTTAACTGTGAATAATGTGTATGAAGACCCTTTTTGTCATAGTTTATTCAGGAAAAAATTTTAGGTCTTGTGCTGTAGGTTGCCTTGCACGCCCTCAAAGACATCCTTATATATATATATATATATATATATATATATATATATATATATATATATATATATATATATATATATATATATATATATACACACACACACACACACACATATATTTCTTGCTAAAAAAACACCAAATGATTAACTTCCCTATTATCAGTTAAGGAGAGCCTAAAATGACGGGTTTAATTGTCTGTTTATGATTTTCTCAGATGACCTCTCCTTTTCGAAGACTAGAAATCTTCTATTTATATAACTGCACTCCCCCATCCTCCATTAATGTTTGTCCTTTCATATCTTTCACAAAGGTAACTTCTGATAACGCCCGTCGCCCCCATAATTGGCAGGTAACGTCTCTCCCATCAATAGCTGTAACTCTCATGCGATCATGGAGCATTCTGTAACCGTCTCTTGCAACTCTTAAGATGGTATCCTAGCACTAACATCAGAACCGACCTGTATGTATGAAGTCAACCCCGATGTGCTTATATTAGTGCTACTGACCGGATTTCAACTACTTGCTTCTTCATCCAGGTTCATAACCGATGATGACCCCGGTCTATCTGGGTTCACAACCCGACAACATGACGACTTCTACCTCCGTCTATTACCTAACTTTCATCTGAGCCATCCCTATTCCATCATAAGTTTCTTCCGATTTAATACCTCGACAGGTCAAACTAATTTGCGAGATGTACATAAGCCCCTCGAGCATGAAATCTAAAAGATTGAAATGTTCAGAAAAAAGAAGCCCACAAATTTTATTTTCTTCCAGGATCAGGTTTGAGGTATTCCTCGGCCCTATCATGCCACTGTACCTAATTAGGATCGAGGTGTTCCTCGGCCCTATCATGCGGCTTTTTAGTGACGTGGTCAATCATGGTAGACGTGATAGCGTATCTTTACCAAATTCTCTCTTTCTTCAGTAGTGATGACTTTTATAGAAAATTGATCCTCTTCAGTGATCCGAAACGATTCATTTCGTATAGTCGTTTTAAAAAGGACTCATTCCCTAATTAAAGTCATCTCTTCCTCTTCTTGTTAATCATCAGCTAGAATAACTTATTCCTTTTTTCAAGGCAATCTCAGAGCTCCCATCTGTTCTTCAAAATCAGGTATATTTGTTTTTTATCTCTCTGTCTGCATTCTCTCCTTTTAATAAATGACAATTGTTTGTGAATGTGACGATAATGCAAATGTATTAAGAACCCTAACTATTCAAGAAAGGAAAAATACTTAGGACTTTTGTGTGAGAGGACGTAGGGATACCTTAAGCCAAACTGACTTTGATCGTATTATAAAGGAGGCTTACATAAATATTTCTGCCTCTTTTAGCAATTCAGATTCCGAATCTTCCTCATCGGGTTCGTCGGTAGAGGTGTTGATGGAGATTGTTGACTCCTTTGATCAAGAAGTGATGAGTTATGATCACAGTTCTATTGATGAAGTATAGATCGCTAAACTCCGATCTTTGAAGAATATTTCCTCTATTGGAAACGAAGATAATGCCGTTTTGGAGCCCCGTATTCCAGGGGAACGTGTTTGTATAGTTCGTCCAGAGGATTTTAAAATCCATCTTCCCTTTTACTGATTTCAAATCCGATCTATTAAGAGCCCTAAACACTGCCCCTTCCCAAATCTGTCCCAATAGTTGGGGGTTTATCAAGGCTTTCGAGATAGTCTATGAGGCTGTAAATATAGAGCCCACCATAGGCTTGTGTTTATCCTTTTTTGAAATTAAGGGTGTTGACAAAGGTGGTTGGGTTACAATTAGTGGCCTTCACGACAAGGGTTTTCTTCAAGTCTATACTACCAATTACAAGGATTTCAAGGATCAGTTTCTTCGAGTTAGGTGTGGACCGAGATGTCCTTAGGTAATGTATGTATTAGACGGATCTCACCATTTTCCCATCTATTGGACTAGAAACTCACTTCCGGTATCTGGGTTTGATTTTGATAACCTAAATGACCAAGAAATCAAGTCTTTGGCCATATTAGATTCCTTTTGTATGGTGAAGGTCGGGGATCTATTGACATTACCCGAAGAACAAGTTTTTCCCTTTCTGTGTAATACTTATTTATTTTCTTTTTGCAATATTTGTTACACTACGCCTCATTCTCCTAACCCTTTTCCCATTTTTTTTTGTAGAAAAAATAACTGACTTGTCCATGAAGGAGCAGAAAAAACTAATGTTGGAAGCCCGGGCGACGAGAAAAGTGGCCGGCCAACTTGCTGCTAGGTCGGACTTGTTTGGTTTAGAAACCCGGATACTGAAGAAGGCAAAGATAGCCCCAAGCAAAACAACTCTGAGTATTTCTGAGCCCCATGTCTCCACTATTTCGCCACCGAAAGACTCCTGTTCAGATTCCCCAAAGAAAATGAAAACTTTGATGAGCGACAAGGTTTGCAAAGCTGATTGGGAAATTTCCTCTTTGATGTGAGGGGCTGGTGGTAGCGATCAAGCCAAACCATCTAATGAGTTTAAATTTTGGAGTAACAACTTTGACGGGTTGAGATTCCTCTATGATCATCTGAATGCCATGGAGGATGTAAACAAGGTGAACATAATAGGTTGGCAGAAGTTGGCCCAAAATATCAGTTCCTATCTGATGAGATACGTTGTCATAACAAAAGGATTATATGAATACGGGGATGATTATGAGCATAATGAAATTAAACTTAATCAGGAGATCAGTTAGTTGAAGGAAAAGCAGAAGATGAAAACGGAAAAAATATTCGACCTAAAGAAGCAATTGCTGGATGAGAAATCACGGAGGGAAAATCAGACGCCGAAAACCAAGAACTGCGGTCCGCTTTTGCCAAGTTATCTGCGGAGATCACATCAGCTCGGGAGTTAAATGATCAATCATAGAGAGCCTTGCAGAAAGCTCAAATTGACGTTTTTGATGTTGGTGATGACGCGTTTGACATGGAAAAAGCTCAAGTTTTATGTCTTCACCCCGAGCTTGAGTTGTTCGAGATTGATTTTTTTCAAAGTTGTGATGGATGGCCGTCTTGTGGATATGGAAGAAACTGAGACTTCTTCGACTTATGATCTAACCAAGGAGGACCGTCTGTAATACCCTAATTTTTACCCCTAAGATTTCCCACATCTCATTTTCATCGCAAACAAGATCACACACATTGGTTCTCCTACCCTTCTCTGTAGGTTTGCTTTTGAGGGAGATCACAAAGCATCTGTGTGTTTATCTTTATGTTGTTTATGTTTACTAACCTCTAACCAAAATGCCAAAAATATGTTGTAGTTTGCTTGTTTCTTCTTCTCTGTGTGTTTAGGGTTTTACAGGGTTGTCAAAAGCAAGGGCATAACTTAGAGATTGTGTGGGTATTTAGTTATGGGCAAGATCAGATGGAAGTTTGACCTAATCTTGGTCAAACCATCAAAGGATTGCTTGAATTGCAAATTAGTTGTGGCAGTGGTTTATTTCTTAAGCAGTGACTGTTCAAGGTTAAGTTGTCTAGTATTGGAATCCATCAGGTTATCAAGCAGTGTTCTATGAGAAGTTTGGTCCATGTTATCATGGTCAAGGTCCATCTGTCCATTAGTGTTCACCTATGGATTTATTTTTTCCAGAGATTGTTTCAGACAAATTCAAAGTGATTTAGAATATATGTCATTTATTATCAGAGATTCGTCTGAACAAGTCAAGCTTGGTGGATATTCAGTCAAGTTGCAAGTTATTCAATGGTTCAAAGAATGGCTTCATTCAGATTAATCATATACTTTTTGGAAAAAGTTCAAGATTAGTTTTGAATTGAAAATCGAGGTTTCATGACCATTGTGTGGAAAGTAGTGGTGGAGGTGCATCCATTCATTACCCCTTTTTACCCATTCTTCATATCCATTATATCCAAAATTCTCAAATATCCAATTCACCTATCTATTATTCATAAAATCCATTTCATACTCATTTTCCATACTATCCATTTTTTCTCTAACCAATTTTTCCTAATTTTCATATCAAATCCATTCATTAATCCATATCCAATTATATATTCTCATTAAACCTTTTTTTTAAATCATGTCCAAAATTCATAAACCAATTCAATTTCATAAGTATCCATTCAATGTCCAATTATCCACTTTGTATCATTTATATCCATTTGTTATATCCATTATGTCCATTTTAAAATCAACTCTCATTAATCTATTACTACAAAAAATTATTACAAAAATAGAAAAGATTCATAACCCATTTCGTTATAGCTCATTTACCACTTAACCAAAAAAAAAGAATGACCAATAATACAGGGCCCATGCTTCATTTACTACCCATATATCATGCCACTAAATAACTTCAGCTTCTAAACCAAGCCTTCATGAAATGACATTCAAGCTAATACGCATACACACCCAAATTACCAATGGAACACACAACCTTCCATAACTTACTAGTAAATGCTAAAAGTAGCCCAAAGCAAGTTTCAGGTGGCAAGGTGCATTCACATAGAAATAATATCCATCTCAGCAAGTCACACAACACACGCGAGCTACAAGACGTCAAAACCAAAACGCAAGGCACGAGACGTCAAAACGACGTACAAGCTGGTACTTACACACAAGCAGAAACGACACAAAAGCAACCTGAAAGCAAACGAGACTTCACGTGAGCTACGCATCAAATGCAAAACGATTCAAAACGACTCAAAATGCATCATATGAGCAAGCCGTTTGAAATGAAAAAACGACGCAATCCGCACGGAAGCAAAACGCAACAAATTGTAAAAAACGGCAGCAAAAAGAATTCATGATAAAACTCACCTCAAATGCTATAAATAGATCATTCTATTCACTCAAATTCTCCAAGCTTGAATAGCCCCTTGTCACTCTGCAAAAATCAATTCAGCTTCATGTTTCTAATCTTCTTCAATTCAAAAAAAAGCTTGAAATCAAACCACTCGCGCACCAAATCATCTGCATCGCTCTTCACCCCCCATCTTCATATATTCTTCAAATCAAATTGAACCAAAGAACAACAAAAACCATCAACTCAATCAAAACTGTAACCATTCGCAACCATCAACAACATCAACTCGACGATCATTTGCGGCGAAGAAGAAGGAAAGCATGGTCCGACGCGATTCGTAACGAGAGAGAGGAAGAAAACTTCACCTGAGATTTCAATTCCGAATTCGTCATCCGTTACCTTGAAGGTATTGGCCTTGATTGATGCGTTTTCCAGTTAATTTCAGTTCATACTGGCAAAGCGATTTGGTTGAAATCGAAGAATACTTCGAAGCAAGCAGGATGTGACGAGGTTGTAACGAGATTGATAGTGCACAATGAACCGTCGTGGTCGTCTCTTTGAGAAGTGCCGCCGCGATGAAATCATTGAGAAAGAGGCCGGCGAAGGATGTAAAAGGCGCGGTTTTGGTTGTCTTACAGTGTACTTGATTTTGGTCTTTGAGGAGATGATAAATGAAGTTCTGATCCACAAGTTTTTTTTTAAAAGAGAAAGAGTGTCTTCAATGATATATGGGTCGGGCTATGCTATGTGGTTCACATCACTTCCATACTCCCTCCTTACTCATTAAACCTCCCTCTACTTTATTTGTTTTTTTTAATTCTTCTAATTCTTATTGTTTCAAATTTATTTTTACTAATATCTTTAGATCTTAATTTTATTTTTCTTTTTATTATTTCTTTAGTTTTGTTTCTTTTTATGAATTTTTGCCTTAAAAATTTTTTGGAAAATTATTTGAAAATATATTTGTTTGATTGTGTTTTTTATGGATATTTGGATTAGTTGTTAGTTGGATCTTAAATTTTAAACATGATCTTGTTAATCTCAATGGACCATGGTCGTCGATAGGAGAAATTCTGAATCCGCCAAGAGAGGTGATTGATATTAATGACGATTTAATCAAATTGAGATTCATTTTGGTTCTCTTTTTTCTTTATCCTTTTTCTTTTGGTCGATGAGATCTCCAAATCGATGATTGTTGATTTTCAAAGATGTTTAATCTTCATTATTTCAAATCTATGGGTGAATGATCATTTGGATCATTCTCCATACTTTGGAATCGTGATAGGTTTCCTTTGATAAATCGATGTGAAATCTTGATTATGATTAGACCGGTCCCTTTTTCTTTTGGTGTGACATGTTTTAGGAGAGTGATTTACATATCACTTCTCTAACATGTGTTAACACTAATATTGTTATTGTCCGCCTCCCATAGTATGATCTTCCTCATAGATTGTGTTACGGTTGCTTAACATAGCGCTACATGTGTCCCGTATCGGAAAATGATCATTCGTGGCTCAAACTTATGTTTGAAAGTCCAAGTATGGTTGATTATTTGTCTTGGGTCCATTACTTATGAAACTTGTTGTTGTGAGGCTTTGATTTTATCAATCCTCTAATGAGTCTTCATTAACTTTGGCCTAAGTTCATTATTTAACCATCGTTGATCATTTGTTCTAACAACTAATCGCTAACTCACTAACAATATTATTGTACTAATTTTATTTATGTTTCCTTCTTGCTCCCTATCTCTCTTTCATTTTTTATGCTCCATTACTATCATCTCATATCATATTATTGTTTATGCTCCCACTATTTTTCCTTTGTCCGTTGTACACATGTTTATGCTTCGGCTCTCTTTTTCTTTTGTCCGCTTGGACCATATCTTGTTCAAAACACTAATAAAGGATTAAGCCTCTAAAAAACTTGGTGCTCTTAATTTTGTGGTTATGCTTATGGATGGACTTATACCTTGGACCTCTTGGATTATCCTTAGACCTTTGGACTTAGAATTAGGACTATTTTCATATGCTTGGAGTATTATGGATATTTGCCTTTATTTGGCTTGCTCATTTGCTTATGCTCCAAGACGGATGGAATTCTTATTTCGATGGCCATGAAGTGTGCTACAATTCGGTTAGACCGTTCTTATCTCTAACTTTTCACTTTATGCTTTAGGATAGTCACTTCTTCTCCACCCTTTCTTCAATTTTCAAAGCTTCTCCCTTCTTCAAAAACCTTCTTATTTCTAAACTCAAACCGCTTTTCATAAAAAACCTTGACTCCGGTCAAGTGACTTTTAAATTTTTTTTCTTTAATAAATGTCAATCAATGTTAATTATACCTTGACCATTTCAAAAGACTTTAAAAAAGACTCAAACTCATTCAAACTCTTTTTGTGCCTTATACACTTTTTTTAATTTAAAAACTTTTCAAAAGTTTAGACATGAGTCATTTTCATAGTTGAGATGTAATTCTCCTATTCCCCATAGTATTTAAGATGTTGACATTTCCACTTAGATGTTGAGCAATAGACTTGTTGATTTTAATCCAAGCAAAAATCCTCCATCTTAAGATGATGCAAATGTTGTCTTATACTTGTGGGCGACTAGTCGTAGTTTTCTCCTTAAAATGACGACTTGTCTTTACATTTAAAATCAATCATAACAAACAAATTTCGTTATTTGTACCACGAACTACGAGGTTTTGATCCTATATTGCACTTTGTGGGTACGTAAGCATGAGGCGACAAGTCTCTTCAAACACAAAAATCTAAAAAATATTTCTCTTCTTATCTCCTCAATCTCATTTCAAACAAACCTTTTCAAACCAAAAAGCGTAGATATTTCAAAGGGCTCCTATAGAATACTATAGACATTTTGGGTGCTAACACCTTCCCTTAGCGTAACCAACCCCCTTACCCAGTTTCTGTTCACTTGTTCTTGTTTAGAACTTGTTTAGATTTTGTTCGCTCTTTTTCCTTTCCTTTCGGATAAAATAAAAGTGTGGTGGCGACTCTTGCATTTGCGAGTTAAGTTAATAAATAGCTTACACTCACGATTTTTGCCGCTACACCGTGTTGATGACATTAACCTCGAAACTGTTCGTGAAGACAAGAATGAAGAATAATCTTATTTTTATTCTCTCTTTGTCAGTCATCCAATAGGACGTGTTTTGTAATATTTTTTGGGTATGTTGTCCATTCTGTTTTGTATTCGGATCTGTAGCGAGCGATTTTGGACGCGGTTCTTAAGCGCTGGTCGCTCTCTGCGGTTGAGCTTAAAACTACAGGTCGATTCATTTTTTATCCTATTGTGAGCTGAATAAGGAAGGGAAATAGATGTCTCCAATTAACCCTGCTTGCATACTGAGTTTAAACAGCGGTCTGTTAGGTTACAGATGCTATCAATGTGGGGGGGCTTTTGTACTGGTTATTCGTATTTCGCCAATACAGGTTCTTTCTTTCTTTTTCCTAGGCAAAGGGTTTCTGGCGGGGAATAAGGATTAGGATGTTAGGACTGATGCTTTTGAAATACTGCTTTTAATTGAAGGAGATATGGGATTTGGGTTTTTTTGTTGATTGCGCTCGCTAAGATCTTTTCTTTCGATCTTATGCCTACGTATTCCCGTTTACCGAAACATGGAAATCAGAGCGTTCGTAGTTCCTCTTATTCTATGGGAGGAAATGGGTGTTTTGGTGTCTTGTTCAAAGCCCAAGACGTGAAGCGAAAGATGGTTTGTATCTTGTTCAAAGCCCAAGATGTGAAGCTGAAAGGTCTATTTGTGTCTTGTTCAAAGCCCAAGACGTGAAGCTGAAAGACCCAGACTTTAGAGAGAATTTGTCATCTCTAAAGAGGGGAGAAGGAGAATTACTTTAACTGGGATACGCGGATCCGAGCAATGCCATAATTTCCGAAGAAAGGGTTTTAACCTGAAGGAGAAGACTTTAACTCAGTGTAGAGCAATGCCATCTTTCCTTAGGAATTTCTCATGCTAAAAGAGGGACAGTGGCGTGGATATAGATGATCCAGAGGCTTGCTGCTTACAGCGATTAGATGAAGGGGAAAGGAGTTATTGATGTTTGTGTACTGTGAACGAGGCACAGGTTTGATGCTAAAAGGTTAATTGGATCAACCAGTGGTTTTCTTATACAAAGCCTAAGAGGAGGCTAATTTTCGCTAGGAAAATCATTATACAAAGCCTAAGAGGAGGCTATTTTGTGTCTCGTACAAAGCCCGAGAGAGAGGCTAAAGGTTTTTGACCCAGTGGGGCATATCGTTATACAAAGCCTAAGAGGAGGCTAGCAAAGAGTTGACTCTTGCTTAAGGGATTTATATCTCGTACGAGGCCCGAGATGGGGGCAAAAAAAAAAGGGTGATTGACTCAACGAGGGAATCTTTTGTGTCTCATACAAAGCCTGAGAGAGAGGCTAAAAGGTTGTTTTGACTCCACTGGGGAGAATTTTGGTATCTCGTACGAAGCCCGAGATGGAGGCTATTGTAACTGTTTCAGTTGAGTGACAGATCCAATATACTGATTTAAAAGAGAAAATCAGTTCTTATATGAGCAACACTGTACTCAGGGATTTGATTTGAGGATCAGGGATATTTCCTTTTCTTTGAGGAAACAGGAAATCCAAAGGGTATTGAGACTATCCGAGTCTGCGGGTTTCCTTCCTATTTAACGAAGGGTGCTTGAGAATGTCTTTGAGACTCAAGGAAGTTAGACTGTCCAAGTCTAGAGTTTTATCTTTCGTACTATGCTTCGAGAAACAGTAGTAGACTCTATGAAATGACTGTTCTATGAGGATGACTAGTTTCTGTTCCTATACCTCTAGGAGGTCGTCGGGACAATTTGTACGAAGCCCAAGAGGAGGCTGGAATCTTTTAAGAAGCCGACGGGTCCTTGTACGAAGCCCAAGAGGAGGCTATCATTCCCGGAGGAAGAGATCATTATACGAAGCCTAAGAGGAGGCTGTGAATACTTCTAAGAAGCCGTAGTGTCCTTGAATAATGCCCAAGAGGAGGCCGATGCTTTTAAGAAGCCCGTGGGTCTATCGTCTCCTTTCCATTAGGAGAGATAACTCTTTTAAAGATAAAAACCACTGGTAAACGTGCGAGGTTTACTATCCAGCGACTTTTAACTTTTAAAGAGGGTTCCTTAGTTAAGGTCCAAGATTATGACCGTAGTGGGTACCCAAACCCCGAGACATTCAAGGCAAGCTATCCACAAGGAATAGATCAAGTCAGGAAAGTTCGAGAATTTGGAAGAAACTCAAAGATGCCATTCACGGAGAATACATTCATCTTGGGGAGTAGAGTTTCTTGACGATTCCTAAGGAGGACAGCCGAAGAGAAGACTGTATCTGGTGCTCCTATTGGGGATCTAGGCGTCTATTTCTACGAATAAATGAAACGGCGTCACCTAGTTCTAGACGTAGTTGCCGGGGAAACTCGAAATATCTATACTATTATTACACAGTAGATATGAGTTTATGAAAGGAGACTTACAGTGAGCAGCCCCACAATACAGTTTATAATATGAAAGCAGTAAATGAAAGCGATAACCACTTACTCGGTTGTAGTGCTTCCATGTTGTTTGGTTAGTTGTTCAACAAAGACAGATTGAAAACAACAGTATATTCAAAATCAAAGGAGAAAGTGCTTTGAAAAAGAAAGATCTGGGGCTTACAGCTCAAGGAGAGGCCCAGGGTTTTATCAGTGAGCGCACTGTTTGAATTTGTACAGAGGGACTTATACAAGTGACTGAGGCCCAAAAAGGTTTTCTGTACAAAGGGATGGGTCTTACACTCTCTCAAGAGGCCCAAAAAAGTTTAAAGAAAAAGAGTGGGGCTTATAACACGAGGGTAGGCCCAAATGATTTTTATTTTTAAACGGGCGACGACCGCGCCGTTTACTTGTACAGAGGGACTTATACAATAAGTGAGGCCCAAAATGTTTTTGTACAAGGGGATGGGTCTTACACTCTCTCAAGAGGCCCAAAGAGTTTTGAGATGAATAAATGGGTCTTACTACTCGAGGGTAGGCCCAGATGATTTTTGAAAAGGCGACGATCGCGCCGTTTATTTTTTGACGGTATCGGGACTTATACAATAAGTGAGGCCCAAAAATGATTTGGTCAAAAAAGGATTGGGTCTTACACTCTAATAGAGGCCCAAAGTGTTTTGAAAATGATTTATGAGGGTTGAATTAATCCAAAACCCTAATTTGTTTTCAAAATGTATTTAATTGAATAAAAATTCAATTAAAAATGATCAAAAATTGTTTAACACATGGAAAACAAATTGTGATCTTGGATTAATGCTTCAAAAATTAAGTATTGACCTACAAAACAAATAGAAAGCATTAAAAGTTGCAAAATCAATGTAGAAAAAATATTTCAAATGCCAAAAACAATCAAAATATCAATTATATGAAATAAATAATATTTTTGGGATTTTTTGATAAAATAAAATATTTTAACATTTTTGTGAATTATTAAAAAAAGAATCAACTCAAAATCATTAAAACTCAGAGAGAAATTAATTTTTGAATCAATTAAACAAAATCACAAAATTCAAATATTCAAATTATATGAAAATGGCGCCAAGAACAACACCAAGAACACGCACGTTTTTCAGTTTGCCCAGATTTGCATTTTCCATCCAATCTCACTGAATACATAATTATAACATGCAATCCACATATCATTATGCTCGTCTCAACCTCACGATCATGTCTATGTACTTTAATTTCATTTAAATTAAACATACAACAAGAAATCACGAAGAAACCTCAAGAACCCTAATTTCTGCATGAAGGCTAGGATTTTTGATACACGATTCAAACAATGCAATTAATTAAGGGAAAACATTCCATGCATGATTATGAACATATGGCCAAATTATTGTGCGAGGAAATATGCATAGATTGAGAGATGCCCAAGTTTAGGCTTACCTCCAAGTCGTGACAGCAAGTTCAGATGTGATTTTGAGTTGGAGGTGTTACAGATGAGTGGTGGTGATCTTAACAGCTTCCCTACACCATATGGATTGTGTTTGAACACTTGGATTGAATTGAAATGGACTGGATCAGTTTATGGCACCTCAGCTGCAACTTCACTTCAAACTTGTGTGGATGGCAAGTGATTTTGTGAAATTGATGTTTCAGATGTTATGTGAGTGTTTGATCAGCTCATATGTGATGTATGTGAGGTGTGTGAGTGATTGGTTTGTGCAGAATTGCTCCCAAACTCAAAACCCGATAGCTACCTTGCTAAGAAAGGCATTTTTGCCAAGAGAAAGAGATTTTGAGGAAAGCATCTGTTAGATGGCTTTGGTGTACTTAAACTGACCACAATTGAGCTCTATTTATAGTAGAGCAAGTTTGTTTTGCAAGGAATAATACATGGCAGTTGGTAAGTAGGTTTCCTCAATGTTGGCCAATGGAAATGAAAGTCTCCTCTAGCCATTGACTAGAGGTTAGGGCACAGAGCTTTGGTCCCCTTGGTCTTGGATAAGTCTTGACTGATTTCAGATGAGAATAGCTCAGTAAATGCCACCTTGATGGTTCCATTGAATGCCTCATTCCAAATTTGAAGTCTTGTCCCTATTTTGGCAATTCTAGGTTCAACATGTTATTCTTTGTTCCTTGGACCTTGGAGGCTTGGCTCAGTGATTGTCCCCTTTGGATTCAATCCTCTGAGGTGTCCAAGTGGATTGGAGCAATTGCAATTGGCTGATTTTGGCAAATCGAGCCAAAGTGCAAATTCTGCCTTGCCTTGACAGATTTCAGCAAGGCAACTTGCCAATGTTGTATCTCATGGTGTAGGTTGAATTTGGCAATGTTCTTGGCCATTTTGGAAAGCTCTTACATGATACAACAACTGTTTGAACAAGTTTGGTTTTGATCTCTTTTGATTCCAAGTGAAAAATCCCCCTACATTTGGCAAAAAGTGAAGCAGAATTCTGACTTAGTGAAAATTTCACTAAGTGTTGGAAAAAGTGACTTTTTCACTTTTCAGCCACTTTGATCACTCCATAACTCAAAATCCTTAATGAATTGGAATGACTTGTAGTTGAAGTTTTTGTAGGTGATAATGAGGGCTACAAATCCATCTTTGGATGAGAAAAAATGGCCTTGTGGTTTAGGAGTTATGGTCCTCCAAAGTTGGTACCTTTGCCACTTTATTTTTAACTTAGAAAAATTTCTAAGTTTTATGGTTACCCCTTTTACAAGTTATCTCACTTTTCTTGATTTTTCTTGATGAATGATGATTCAAATCATACATTAACATCATTTTAGGGTTAAAAATCCATTTTGGTGAAAAATCTCAAAAAGTCAAAGTTGACTTTTGTGCACAGTTGACTTTTTATCAGATGAATTCCAAACTGTGCAATTCTTCAGGAAATCATGTCCTTGACCTAAATCAAACTTGATGGACATGTTCCATGGGTGTCATAGGGTATATTCAATCATGTATTAGGGTTTGGGAGCATGTCTTGGTCAAAAGTCAAAGTTACAGTTGACTTTTCTCTTAAAACCCTAATTGTGGTGCAGATGAAAATGAAACTTGTTGCTCAAGCTTCTTGGATCAATCCATTGTTCCAAATAGATCAACATGGTGTATTAGAGACCCTCAAATCATCTCTTGAGGTCTTGGCTCATGGTTTGTCCCAAAAGTCAACTTAGGGGTGAATTAGGTCAAGAAACCCTAATTCCTGATTTTTGATGAATGCATCCCCTGAGGCAAAATTGACTTGATGCATGGGTTCATGAGGTTCCATGAAGTATATTAGGTCATGTTTTGGATCATTTCCTTGTGCCCAGATGAAAATTTCCATCTGGAGGCCCTGGTCGACCAAAACCCTAATTTGGTGACACTGTCGATCTTGAGACTTGATCCACCTAGAAGGGAGCAGCCTTGTGCTTAATCCTTGAAGTGGGAGTCCTTTTTGATCCATTGTGGATGTTTGAGAGATTAGACAAGTTGAAGATCATGTCATTTCTTGATTGATCCTTTGTCTAAGCACTCAGAGAGGGCTTGAAACCCTAATTCTGATTGTATTGGATGCTCACTCATCTTTGGGGAGACTGATGAAGCATGATGGTTCATCCATATTGTGATGATGATTTTCACAATGATGAGAAATCTAATTGGTCAAAATTTGGGGTATTACAGGATCCTATTGTGATTCGTAACATCTATGATAATCTTGTATTCTGGTTTGTGTCACTGGTTATCCTTTTTTAATTTATCGTTATAACTGGTTTTCTGAGATAGATTCAAATATTTCTATTTTGATGTACCACTCAGGTATCTTTATTGAATATACCTTGGAGTATTTGTAAAACCTCGATTAGTTCATAACTTCAAGACTTCAATTATGATAAGTATATCCCCACCAAATGTTTTCCTCTATGATTTAGTCAGACCTAGTTTCACTCGAGATCTCTTTGGTTAGGCCAGAGGTTTTATTAACGTTGCCCGACCGCAACCAATTATGTTAGAGGCTCCAAGTAGCTTGGACTTCAGTTAGGCTAGAGGTTTTATTAACGTTACCCCGGCCGCAGCCGATTATGCCGGAGGCTTCAAGTAGCTTGGACTTCAGTTAGGCTAGAGGTTTTATTAATGTTGCCTTGTCGCAACCGATTATGCCAGAGGCTTCAAGTAGCTTGGACTTTAGTTAGGCCAGAGGTTTTATTAATGTTACCCTACCACAACTAATTATGCCAGAGGCTTTAAGTAGCTTGGAATTAATCCTGGATCGTGTCCTACAACCGTTGTACCAATTTTATACAATACATTTGTTTTAACTATAGGTGCCTCATTAAAAACCCTAGCCCTTGCAAGGGAAAAGAGTGCATTCCCATAATTTTTATTTATGAATTTGATTACATAGTCTAGCTAATATAAGACTAAGGACTAGTTACATTCTAGGTCCTAGGTATTTTAACATCCTCTAAACTTTCTAACTTGTAAGTTCCATTATTTAACCTCTGATGGATACGGAAAGGTCCATCCCTAATCGGAGCTAGCTTGCCATTCTTCTTTGGGTCAGTCACCCTTTTTACCACCAGATCTCCTTTGTGAAATCTCCTTTTGATATTAAACTTTCTGGAAATTCTCTGTTTGGCTGTGAATTCCCTTGTGTAAGTTGACTACCTAACTTCATCCAATAAATCTGCTGAGTTATCCATACCCTTCGAGTTGATGTTTTCATCAAAAGTAATATGCCTTCAAATCGGGGTGTTAATTTTAATTGATATCGTCGCATCGGCTTCATAAATCATCCTGAAAGGAGTTTCTCGAGTAGTTGAATAGGGTGTAGCATGATAAGACCATAAATTTTTGTGCAGGTACTCGATCCATAACTTTTTGACCTCATACAGCTTCTTTTTCATCCCATACAAAATTATTTTGTTTGCTACCTCTTCCTAAACGTTGTCTGACAGAATAACATCGGGAAGACCAAACTGACATATTATCTTTCTCCAATATAGTCGGCGTACTCTTTCCGTTGTGGTTCGTGCCACTACTTCTGCCTCCACCCATTTAGTGAAGTAATCGACAACCACTATTAAGAGCTTCATCTATCTGGCTGCCATGGTAATTAGACCCAAAATATCTGACCTCTACTAATAAATTGGCCATGGTGTATATATGGGATCACGCGCTAGATGGTAACAAACTATGTTTGGGTTAATTCTGAGCGTATCAGTCAGTTTCTATATAAACAAATTTATGTTCTTCCTCAATATTCTGATGATCTCGACTTCCTCCTCCGATGACCAACTAAAGAGAATTTGAGTTGTCTGGGATGATTGGACACCAATTTCTACCTTCTTTATATCTCCAATAATTGTTAGACTATCCTCGACTAGATCTTCTCCTAGATCAATATCAATTAGGTTCACTTTTAAGTGATCATATTTTATTGGTTCATCAGTTTGAGCTTTCCTTTTGAGTTTCAGATTGTCTTTATAACACTTCCTTGATATCCCCTGATCACCCTTTACTACTCATACTTGTCTATATTCGAGAGGATATTTCAGTGCGAGGTATAAGGTGGATAACGTCTCCTCCAAATCATTGAATGATGGTCTGCCAATAATAATATTGTATGGAGATGTAACATTGACAATTAAATACCTCACCTTAACACTTTTTGTATTGTCTCCATTCCCAAAAGTTCTCATCACAGATAAATTCCCTAGCACCTATACATGCTCTCCGGAGAATCCGACCAAAGTACCTTTAAAAGGTAACAACTCGACAATATCAAAATTCATCCCCTTAAATACATCCCAATACAAAACATCTGTTAAACTTCTCGAATATACTAAGACTCGTTTCATGCTCCAATACTGAATCTGTAATTTGATTACTAATGGGTCGTTTTCACGGGCTAACACTCCTTCAGCGTCTCTTCTAGAGAAACTAATTACGGTCGGGTTTTCCTCCCCCTTTGAGGGCGACTTCTGCCTGACATGCATCACTGACCGAGCATATCATTTTCTAGGTGAATTGGTCTCTCTTCTTCCTGAGAATCCCCCTGTTTAATGTCTGATGAGTCACCCGAGCTTTATAGACTTCCTCCATATTCTTCCCCTTCTTTTTCGTAGGGTTTTCTGAGCTGGTATCTTTCCGGAGTGGGCTTCTCTTTCATGGCTATCCTCTGACATCTTTAACATAGGACAACTGTCGACCTCTCTGAACTAAAATTTCAATTTCTTTTTTTAGCTAATGATAATTCTCCATGTGGTGTCCACAGATTCTGTGGTATGCACACCATGCACTCTCGTTTTTTCCCATTACATCATGGACCCCTTTTGGACGCTTCGGTATGAGAATTAATTTGAGATGATAAACTTTTCTCAAGATATCCTCTCGTCTGGAATTCAATGGCGTATACTCAGCTTCTTTGTCAAACGTACGTTGGAATGGTCGTATTGTTGTCCGATCCCTAAGTCCGGACTTAGGGTACTCCTTCTTGTACTTAGATTATTCCTCTTTAGCTCGCATTTTTTCTTTGGCATCTCGGGACCTCTTTTCCATGTTACTTTCCTGTCCTTTGATGTAACATTCCACTCTGGTAATAACCTCATCCATGTTGGATGTCGGCTTTTGTGCTAAGGATTCATTGAACTGCCCGTCTTTGAGGACATACTAAAATGCCCCCACGAACATTTCTTGATTCAGATGAGACACTTTAATTATTTCTTCATTTAAACTTGACAGATATTTCCTGAGAGATTCTGAGTACCCTTGTCGAACGTTAAATAAACTTGTAGTCGACACTTTCCTATGTTTACTTGCTGAAAAGTGTTGTACCATATTTTTAGTTAAGTCCAGGTAGCTAACGACCAAGAACCTAGGTAAACTCACATACCATCGCATAGCTCCTTCCTTAAAATTCCTAGCCACGAGCTTACATTTAAGAGAGTCGGAAGCTCCTACAATTTCCATCTGATTATTGATCGCAATAATATGCGCCTGACGGTCGGTTTTACCATCAAAAGATACCAGTGGAGGTGGTTTAAATTTCTCTAGAACTTGATCATCCCAAATTTCCTCGAACAAAGGTTGGGAATCTAGAGGCTCTTCCTCTGCGTCTCTATCCTGTTGACTCAGTTCCGTCAAAACATGAACACTATCTTGCAAGGTTTCATTCTGTTGGCGGAGAACCTCCTTTACCGCGAGTAGCTGGATTAGATTCAATGGTGAAGGTGAATCACTTCGATTGGGATATGACCCTTACATCACACCGCTGGACTATTAACGATTCTGATGATGATTTTTGTGTGGTTTGAGCAAGTTTTACTGAGGCCCCACAGTGAGCGCCAAATATTCTTGCTAAAAAACACCAAAAGGTTGACTTCCCTGCTATCAGTTAAGGAGAGTGTAAAATGATTAGTTTAAGTGTATGTTTATGTGTTTCTCATATGATCTCCACTTTTCAAGGACCTGAAATCTCATATATATATATATATATATATATATATGACTCGACTCCCCCATCCTTCATTAATATTTTCTCTTTCATATCCTTCATAAAGGTAACTTCAAATAACGTCTGTCGCCCCATAATTGCTAGGTAACGTATCTACCATCAATAAATGTAACTCTCATGCAATCATGGAGCATTTTGTAACCGTCTCTTGCGACTCTTTAGATGGTATCCTAGCACTGACATCGAAACTGACCTATATGTATGAAGTCGGCCTCGATGTGCTTATATTACTGCTCCTAACCGGATTCCGACCTACTTGCCTCTTCATTCGGGTTCATAATCGATGATGACCTCAGTTTATCCGGGTTCACAACCCGACAACATGACGACTTCTACCTCCGTCTATTACCCAACTTTCACCTGAGCTATCCCTACTTCATCATAAGTTTCTTCCGATTTAATACCTTGACGAGTCAAACTAATTTCCGATATATATATATATATATATAATTATGTTTAAATAATTAAATTATAATATCTATCTTTAATTAAAAATGAATTCACAAAGAAAAAATAATATATGGGCCTAGTTTTAATTATGACACTTTTGATACTACTTTTCAATGTCTTGTTTCCTTCTTGTCTGGAAGTCAACACACAATATTTTCTTATGGTCTTTACTATTATTGTCGTTTATATTTGTTACGATGGTTACATCTTGATGGCTATCATTATCATGGTCTTATTTCTTTCTTGTCTGGAAGTCAACACACAATATTTTCTTATGGTCTTTCATTTATATCTGTTATATGAGTTATAGGAGAGTGACCTTTCTATTTCCAAAGTTGATTCAAACTTCTAGTTCAGTGATCTCTCTCTTTCTCTCATTATATCATGGTGAGCTAGTCAATATGACTCGATGTCAGACTCACCTTGCCTATGTTAATTTAAGCACTCTCTGATGATTCATTGGGCCGTAGTCCCTCAAGCACGAGGCTTGTAGGGGCAAAATATTTTTAAAAAGGTGATTTTCAAGGTTGTTAGTATCATATTATTAAGGATGTTGTAACATAAAATTGCTCAATTTAGGTGAGACTTTTAAATTTTTTTAATTAAAAGATGTAGAAAGAACTCTTTAAAGTTTACTTTCTGATGATAAAGTTTGTTTTGAGAATGACTGTTCCATGTGGGTCATCCATTAATATGCTTGTCTCTAAGTGGAACCATTGATGTTATGCCATGCTAATGATAACTATTAGGCTAGAAGAGCATGCACATTAATATATAAATATATGTATATTTTCCTCTTTATTTCATCATTCTGTTGCATAATAAATGCTTCTCTTCTGTAAACACTAACTCTTGTTGTTTTGTATTTCTTGCACAGTCAGTTCTCATCAACGATTCACTGACTACACGTAAGGAAACAAACCCCGGACTATGGTAGCATGGAAACCACGTCTACTCCAAAGGCACATTGGGTCGGCAATTATCTCTGGTTCCACGCGGTCCTTAAAAAGATTATCAGATGAAACGAGCAGTTTGAGCTTCTTTCATAAGGGTAGGAGACGAGCCTCTCAAGGAGGTTCACCTTTTTCCGATCATATTCTTGACCCCAAGCAATTCGAACATAACCCTAGAGACAAGTTAAAGCGGTGTTATAGTTGAAGGTTTACTTATCTAGTCATTTTTTTGTCTCACTATAACAAATATACTTCATTATGAATGAAAATACATGTCTTCTATTTTTCCCCTATTGCACTCTTTTATGCCTAACTCTCTTTAGGACCCTGAAGGCGAGGGGACAAAGATTACACACAAGTTAGCATACCCAATATAGATTACACATATTTATGTGTATTTGATACAACTTAAGTGCATTTATACGTAATTAGGGCACCACTCTTTTGGATCTGGCCAATCCAATAGCGTTAGGCAGTGGAGCTTAAGGATGTCCACATCGATCCGATCCAAGCCTTAGGGGTAGGACGGGGATCCTACCATTGGCCAGGGAACAATCCTTTATGACGCGGAGTGCAATATAAAGAGACAAATGCATCTCATCGGTCTCACTAATTACAAGCCCCATCATGGGAAACACAAGTTATACGTTCAATACAACACACCAATCAATATGCTACTACAGCGAATGCTAAATACAACAAGCAAACAAACACTAAATACAACATATAAATATAACCACAAAAAATGGTAGCTAACAACCTTCAATGCGCTAATCCCCAAATTACGAGAATATTGTCAAAAAAGTGCGAAGAACACATCAAGTACCTCGTTGCAACGAGGCACCTCTTTCCCTCCTAAAGAAAAGCGATCAGGGTTCCTACACCCTTATAGGACAACCCTTTGCAAATTCCAAGGTGCAAACTTGCAACTCACTGGTGAACACCGAAAAAAACTGGTGGTCCAAAAACCTTTCATTGCATGGATGTTAAGCTAACCCTGACATTACAACAACTAACTAATAACAAAAGTTGCAACAGGACAATAATAATAAAATGGAGACAAGTATAGAAATCAAAACTAAATGATGCACAAATCACTGAGGTAAAAATACATGTATAAATATTAATTGTTTCATCCAAGGTACGATGGATGGAAAATGTTACTGGGATAAAAAACAATACAAAGCAAAAGAAGTGGTCAAGCCGAAGCATCCAGAGTCGAGGTACCAGAACCACCATCTTGGACTCCTTCGGGAGTAGAATGGAAGGGGTTCAACTCTTCAATAGGAATCTCAGTAGTGGGGCAGAATCTATTTTCCTATTCCACAACCCGATTGCAGACCCCGAACACGGCTTGCATAATCTGTTGGAGGGAATCATAGAGTGTCGCCTTCAAATCGAAAACCTTATCTTCAAGAGGTTTATGATCTTCCTCCACACGGTGGGTTATCTCAATAGAAGACTCAGAGGCATCCTAACACCGTTTCTCCTCTTCCTTAACAACATCCTCTAGCTCAGTTACCTAGGCTTCCAGGGTAAGAGAGGAGTCGTTGATCTTCACCATATATTGCAAAGAGTTATCAAGCCTGAACTTCTTCTGCAGCTCACCCAAATATTTCTGAAGACCATAGTACTTCTGCTCCATAGCTTTACATTTCCTCTTCCAAGTGTTCCTTTCCTTTGAGGGATTACCAAAATTCAGGATGTCTCCTCTGCCAACATCAACGAGGAAGAACATAGAGGTACTCAGTATATGTTATGCGTGACCTCATAAATGAGCTTCATATTCTCACCCTCAAATAGATTTTGGATGAAGGGCAGATTCGACTTGGACACGATAGTAATTGCTTCCTCAGGAGTATGGGCAAGCCATAACGAGAAAACGTCGAGCATCCGTAAGAAGGAATTTACCTCCCCTAAAGCATTATTCGCAAAAAGATAAGTCCGTTTAGTAGAAAATTCTCCTTTAGGGGGTTAGTCTTGCACCCGGCCCTTCTTTGTTGGAATTGGAGACAGTGGAACCTCCTCTACAGTTAAAGTGACTGCATTATCCACAAGTTGGTCGACCATAGGAAAAAAAAGTAAAAGTCTTGGAAGCTGAGATGGTAGCAGGAGCAATGGTCGTTGGAGGGGAAAAAGAAATTATTGTTACATCTGATTGGAAAATTTTTAATAGGTAACATGTAAATCAACATGTTATGACATTGTGTGAGTCATTCTGTCTCTATGAGATCAAACCAAATAGGCAACATGTGGAACAAGATATTCCATATATTGTGAAAAAAAATTCCTCGTTCAAGAGCCAATATGCACCGAGTAAATCTCGCGCCTACTACAGACTTGTTTCCATTATTGTTCAATCTCATTTAATTGATTTATGCACTTTATGGAAAAAGGGGTGTTTTCTTAAAAGATCAATTTGCAAGAATTAAAGAAAAACAAATTTGATTGTTAAATATTTGTCAAATCAAATATTGCAAATTAACTTAATGAAGAATATTTCCTTAAACCTTTGGATTTGCTTCGGCCGCACGAAATGTTACAAACCCTAATAGGCCTTGCAGCTGGATTTTGTTACTATTTAAGGAGGAGCCTCCTTGAAAATACTCAGACATGGAGACAACAAGCAAGATGTATTTTAGTTTTATTGAATCTTTTGTTTTAGTTGTTAGGTTTGTGTTGTGAAACTCTATTCACTAGTGATATTCCTATATAGAGGAATACAGTTTGTTTTGAGTTGTATTTGGTTTCATCATTCAAATAATATTGTAAATGTTGAAACACTTAGGAGAGTTCTTGAGAGAAAGTGATATGGGTATCATATTCAGGGGGAAACATGAATAAAAATTCATGGTTAGTACTATGAAAAGAGGCTTTGAACTAGAAGGGTTCAACTAAGACCAAATTTGTAATTTTAATATTAAGAGTGGATTTTCTTTCTTGGGTTAATGCCCTCCAAACGTATGTGACTTTGCACCAAATTGGGTTAATAATTCCTTTTGTCTTTTTACTTTAGTCGCACTTTATTTGTTACTATATTAATCTTGTCATACACATTATGCCACACATTGTGTCTAACATCTTTCTAGTGGAAGATCAAAATTTCAATTGGCATCAGAGCTGGCACCCTGTTTTGGTTGGGTGAGCTCCAAGGGATCTATACACTCTGTTCAAAATGGATAATGCTAAAGAAGAAGGATATGTAAACCGGTCACCTATTTTAGAGGACACAAATGTCAAAGGCAAAATTCGTGACAACTCTAGAGGTTTTAACCCCCATCGCAAAAGTTGAGAAGGAGACAAACCAAATAAAAGCAAGGGAATCCATTATCATGAGTGTGAAGGTTTTGGACACATTCAGATAGAATGTACTGATTTCCTTCAGAAGCAAAATAAGGGATACAATGCCACTTTATCAGATGAAGAAAAGGCCAACAACATGGTTGCATTCACTTTGTGTATGATATTCAAACCAAATAACCATAATGATGGTGAATCCAATGATGAAGATATCTTAGATGAAGATGTTTTTAAAGCATACAAACATATAAATGTCAAAATGGAAAGAATAATGTTTGTCTTGAGAAAAATAAAAGGCTAAAATAAATATCCTACTTTAAGAGAAGACAAACCTTATCACAACCATCTCAAAACTGAAGGAAGAAGTCACTCTTATGAATTCTGAGCTTGAAGGCATGACCAAGTCAGTTCGTATGTTAAACTGTGGGTGTTATACCCTTGATGAAATCCTTGGGGTAAGAAAAGTGGATATAGATATGAAAGGAATTGGTTTTGATTACATCTCCATAAATGCAAAAAATAAGTATGTTCCTTCTGAGCAGAAAATTGAGTTTCTGATGGCAGACTACATGTCACAACATGCTGCTCGACATTATTGCCAACACATAAATGTCTACAAAAAACCATCATGGAGATGCCACTATTGTGGCTAACAAGGTCATATTCGACCCTTTTGATACAAAATGTATAGTAGACCCTACTATCATTACCAATAACATCCCATAAAAAATAAATCAAGAAATATTTGTGTTCAACAAGTACGGAAAGTCAAATAGGGACTGCAAGTCACATTTCTCACACCTCTCTAAAATCTCCCTCTTGAGAAGATTGGTATTTTGATAGTGGATGCTTTAGACATATGATAGGAGAGAAGAACTATTTGAAAGAGGTAAATACCTATTCTAATGGCTATGTTACTTTTGGTGATGGTGCTAAAGGAGTTATTTTGAATCCTTAATGTACATTACAACTACCACTAACACATAATCTTAGAGTTGAGTAAGGTTGTAGTGTAGATATTAAGTGCAATTTTATCGTCTCCACAGAAACTGACTGTGTTTCAAAAACCATTCAATAGTTTATATTACTTTAACTTTGGTTTATCATAAGATTGATTGTTTGGTGAATACTTAAAAAGTAAAATAACAAAAAATAAATTTTCGGCTTTTCAACAATGAGAAAACTTTGTTAAGGTTAAACTTCATTGACCTATTATTACGTAACATTCTTGACCAATAATATCAAATTCTAATAATTTATTAATATTATCACACGCCTGTCGCATCTCTAAAAATGCGATCCTTCGCGAAGCGTTCTCACGCTCGTGAAAAAATGGTTATAACAGAGTCGCCACCGAACTTTATTTATTCCAAAGCAGGAAAGGGAAATATCGATAAAACCCTTAAAAGGAAAATAAAATGGTCATCACAACCAAATTCGGGTCTGAGATTCGATTACACAAGGGGAAAGTATTGGTACCCCTCACGTCCTTTGTACTCAACGAGAATCTCTTAGTTAAAATTTTGATGTGAATGTTAGCTCATGTTAACTATAATCTTCTACTTATCAATTGAGAAAAAGAAAGAAATGATGATTTTTAACATTAATGTTCCAGACAAGATTTCAAAACCCTGCTCCTACGTATCTCCAAGTGCTATGGAGAACTCAAGGTTACATAGTTATACTTACAAAGAACTACTGGGTTGATATCTTTTAAGGAGTGATCCTTTAGACATATCGAGTGACTAAAAATTTACTTGTTGCTCGCTCTTGGAGGCGGAAGTCTTTGTTTGTTTCACGTCGATATGGATGAAGCATACTCGTTTATGAAAATGTTTTTGAAGTCGTACAAGGGCAGAAAACAAGTTTGATTGGTTTGAATTTTTTGTTGGATGACGATTACTCGAATGGTCGAGTAAGGCAACTCGTATCCAAATAATTATGAAGTGGAATAGAAGGGTTTAGACCATCTTCCTTTTCATCCAAGAGTTTTTATGAAAAATGTGTGACGAATTAGGTCAAATTTCATTAACAGAAGATGATTATTCACACATGGAGCTCTACAGCAGTAGGGATGGAAATTTGACCCATCCCTAATGGGCACCCGGAAATTTACCCATACCGGGTAGGGTAAAATGTAACACCCCAAAATAATTATTATACTTATTTAATTGTTTTATTATAACTATTCGTGAATTTCGGTGAGTTTTGATGAAATATTGTGAAGCATGGTGTATTTGTATTGTGTTGTGAGATATTATTGAGCTAAGGGAATAATGAGAGCATTTTAGAAATTAAGTGATTAATTAGAATTATTTTAGTAGTAATAATAATAGAATAATGTGAATAATATTATTTAGATTATTATTATTATTTAAAATAAAAGGGAGTGAGACACTAAGGGCAAGGTGGTCTTTTGTAAGGAAATAAGTGAGGGTAAGATAGGAAAATCATAATAGGAGTCCAAGGGGTAAGAATGACAAAAGGAAAAGGGGGATTAGGGAAGTTCACTCTGGTACGATCATAAAATGTTGAGAGAACAGAAAAAGGAGAGCTATGGCATAGAGAACCGAGGGAATCATCCAAAGAACGCTAAGAAGAAGTCAATTTCTAAGAAATTTGAGGTATCGGGTGATCCGGTGTCGCTCCCGAAAGATTCGCATCCAACGGTACAAATGCGAGAGTGGCGCAGAAGACACAGAGTCACCAGCAGTGTGTATTTATCTCGAGAGAAGGAAAGGAAACACTGCATAAACCTGAAGAGAAAGGGGGAAAAACATGGTCATCGCAACCATAGTCCGGGTTCGGGAGTCGGTTATGCGAGGGGAAGGTGTTAGCACCCCACGCATCCATCGTACTCGATGGGATCCATGCTTACTTGTCTCGATCAAAGGGTGTAAGGAAAGGATACTGGAAAATGGAACTGCTAGCTGGAGAACTGGAAAAGGAAAGGAGAGAGAAAGAGAAACAAATGTAGGGAAAATAAAAGGAGTGCTCGAATGGGCCCTACCCCACTTCCTACGTATCTCATCGGGAGCATGAGAATCAGAGCGACGTAGTTCCCCTCAACGAGGGTTGCTTTGTGTTTTTTAGGGAACGACTAACGTTCTAGCTCAGGTGTTGCAGACTCGCTGAATCGAGTGCGTTACCGTCTTGCAAGAGAACGAGTAGGAGCACGTTCGTACATTGAGAGTGAGTGAGATGAGAAAAGAATTCCCGAAGGAAAGACGTTATTATTTGTTTGAAGTTTTTTAAGCAAGAAGTGTTTTTTACAATTATTTGTAACTTGCATTGCACTAAAGTCTAGGGCACAGGGACGAATACTTAACAAATCGTCCCAAGACAGGACGCCCGCTAAGCACTCTAGAAAGATGAGAGGAAGCCCCTCATTTCTCATTCCCCACGCTTAAGGCTCGTGCGCAATACTCGTTTAACCTTTATTAAGTGTTTTATAAAGATTATGAGATGAGAAGAGAGAAGACCCAAAGGAAACTCTAAAGGGAAACTAAGAGTCCTAATGTTATCATGCATGGATGACCTATGGTTAGTGAGGCTTAGGAGAGACAACTAACTAAAACCTAATGCTAATCCTACTCCAAGCTTAATCAAAAATTAAGTTGGACTAGGTAGCTCTAAGGGAAAAGAATCCAAGACTTAATCAAGTCTTGAGACTCATGGGAGGAAGAGAGTGAAAGAGAAGAAATAGAAGCATCTTAAATGCTAAAGCAAACACAAGTATGAAAACTTAAAAGAGAAAGGATAAGTTAGAATGTGGATAACTATCCACATCCCATTCACTTGCCATTAGCCCTTACATGGTTAGCAAAAACAAACATAAGCAACAATAAGACTAATGAAACCCAAACAAGTCACAACCCAAAGAGAAATTGTTACAAACCAAATGAAACTCATCCAAGTCAGAATGTACACCTTAAGGGTGACCCATAATGTTTACCAAACAAACTCAAGCAAAGAGAATGCAAACAAGTGGCAAAACATACAAGAAAGTCATCAAAGAAGGAGTAGAAGAAGAATGAGTGGTTATGCAAGGTGATCATGCAAGAATGCTTCAAATAATATCAAAGTCAGAATGTGGATGACCTAAACATGTGCCCAAACATGATATACAAGTGTCACATAAGGCATACAAGCAAATATCCAAGCATTAAGAATCATTAGAAGAAGGAGAAGGAAGCATGTAAATGAAACATGTTAAAGGATGTAAAATGAAACATGAATAGCATATGATATGAATACAAAGCTCCAAGGTCAAAAACATACATCATATGAGATGCAAATAAGAGATATGGCATGGCATACACAAACCAAACATAAGTCATGAATGAGCATAGATGAGAAGATGTGAGAAGATAAGTCAAAAGAGGCATGTAAATCGAACATTGAACATGTGCACAAAATATGCAACAACCTCACACCAATGACCTATAATTGCAATAAAATGACCTATAATGATTCAACATGATTCATGAAGTCAAAGAGACAATTCCAAATAATGGCACAAGTGCCATCTCAAACAAGTAATCAAACATGCCCAAAGATGTGCACAAAAGAAGACCTCAAACAAAGAGCAATCAAACAATTAGCAAATCATCTTCAAAAATTACCAAATTAAATCTCAAAACACCTCAACCAGGGGTAAACATCATACAAAAAACTCATACAAAAATTCACAATATAAGTCGTTCAAACAATTATGCAAAGTCACATGGGAATTATGAACTAATATGCAAAAGAGAGGGACCAAAATGCAATATGAAAAGAGTTTAAAAATATGAGAAAATTTTTTTTATGCACTTCAATATGTTGATGAAACAATGCAAAAAGAATGGGTTGAAAATGTTTTATAGCTGATGAGAAATAAAATCAGCAAGTTAAGTGTGCACAATTGAAACAAATTCAAAAGAAATCCACACAATAATTAATTCAGATGCTAAAAATAAAATAAAAATGGAAAATAAAATTTGGAAAAAATTTATAAAATCCTAAACATGCTTCATGAATTTTTTGGTAATTTTTAGATGCATAAAACTATTTTTAACAAATAAAAAATGCAAAACAAAACAATTAAATGAAATGAAAATGAAAATAAAGAACCCAGGGCTGCAAACAGCAAGAATTACACGTTGAAAACCAAACTGGGCTCAAGGGGGAGGTGTGGATATCAAGCCCAGGTCAAAAGACCCATCAGCGAAGTCAACACACCCCCACGTAGAACCCAGTCAACCCATGGGACTCACACCAGCCACCTGATTGATCCAACGTGCCACATCAAGTCAAACAAAAGCACCGGTAATTAAGATGAGAGGCCAGGATTAAGAGTTCACAATAATAAACATAAGCGCGCACACACCAAGATCAGTCTGGACAAAATAAAATTCACGTGAGATGCACACCACCATTTTAATGCGTTGGCAAGAATAACACTATCAGATTCATCCAAAGCACCAAATCAACTCAAACAATCACAAAATTATGCAAGATGAGTGGTCAGGATATGATGCACACAATAAGGAACGTGGACTGGCACACATGCATATTAAAAACAAAAACTAATCAGATGCATTCATTTAAATGATGTGGCAAAATAAGGACCATTAGATCAACATCACGAACGGCCAGGATTTCGTCTTCTCCAAAAGAAACCTTCAGCCACCTGAAACAAAACCAGGTGCCGGAGCCCTAGCTCCGGTCATCTTCTCCGGCGAACTCAACAACAAATTTTTCCAGAAATCACATATGAATACATCATTCGAACCAGAATTCAACAAGGATCACTAATATGTAAAGAGTTTTCACAAACAACCAACACACAATGCAAATCGAAGGAAAACATAAGCGGATCTAAAACTTCATCTCCAAAATACACACATGTTACACGTCCAAACTCACAATAAAATAGATCAGAATGATCAGTGAACATCATAGATCATAATGGACACAACAAAATCAAATTCTATGATGGTGAAAAGTAAGCTTACCTGAACCTTGTAGAACTTGAAATACACCAAGAAAACCCTCTGGAAGCTGCAGATCTACTCCTTGGAACCTCTAATTGCAAAATAAATGCAACTAGAGCTTGGAATCGTGCTAGATCTTGAAGTTTGAAGAAGTTGAATCCAAATCCGATTATGGCCAAAACCTCAATATGAGCTTCAATCAGTGGTTGATTCTTGCTCTATTCTCTTCACTGATCAAGAATGTGAAGAGAAATCTCAAAGAAACTCCAAGGAGAGTGAGTTTCGAAGAGAGAAAGTGTGAGAGCAAAAATTCAAAACTGAGCAAATGAGAGTGCATGACCTAGCTGTGAAGGCATGAGTTAGCTTATATACATTCCATTAGTCCCCTGATCATGATTAGCTATTAGTTAATCCCTTGGTTAATGAGTTTTGAGTGGTTTTGCAATTTTGCAATTTGTGTTCAATCCACTAATCCTCACGTGCCAAAGTCATGAACTAAGTGTGATTCACCTCCATTTTACTTGCTGATCACATCTGAAATGGAATTGGGCCTTGTGGTTGATTGGTTCATGAGATTTAATCCAACTTGCAAATTTGCACTTTGTTGAATAAGTGAGAAATATGGCATGAAATGAATTGATTCAAAGGCCAAAAATGCTCCTCTTGTCTTGTACTTTGATGACATAACATGACTTGAAGCAATTAGAAACATTACAAAGCAATTTGTGCCAAAATGCAAAAGGTGGACAAAATGGTACATGTGAAAACCATTAAAAAGCACCTTGCCTTCTTTTGATCATAACTTGAGAACCACAAATGATATGGAGACAATCTAGTACTTTTTGGAAATGGGAGAGAAAGATCTTCCACTTTCATATTGGAGGAAAATTCATTTGAAGCTTTTTTGATGATGAAAAGTCAAGTTGAATGTAGTGTAAAACTTGCCAAAAATGGAAACTTCTCATTATAGGTCATTTTCCAAATTTAGTAACTTTTGTACAAACCCTTGATTCTTGATAAATGGTATGAAACTTGACCCTTGAAGACCATATGAGGATGTGAGGCCTTGAAAACCATGAAAAGAACCTCAAAATTCCACAATTGACTTTCTCCCTTACAGTTGACTTTTCTTGGTTCACAAGCAACTGATCCACTGAACATTCTTCACCATAAACCATCAACCAAACCCTCATCTATGGACACATGCAAGTATAAAGACCTCATGACACCATGCTTGAACACACAAAGCTCTCCAAGAAGTCCTTTTGATTCACAAACCCTAATTGGTCCCTCTGGTTAGGAGGGAAAGATTCACTTGTAATCTTTTGCCATGCTTGACCTTATGAAGATATGATGGACCCCATGAGATACCTTGAGGCTTGAGACTTGAGAATATGGACCAAGTAACTTGATCCCATGCTAAGAAATAATGCTATGCATAATGCAAATGCAAGGGATGAAAAGAAACATAAGCCAGTTAGCCAAAGGTAAGAGGACAAATTTTGGGGTGTTACATCCAGATATTATATTTGATATGGGGTTTAAGGTAGATGTAGGTTTTATGTGTTATGTACTAATTGATGAAAATATGACAAATTAGTATGATGATCATTGTGAATTTGTGTGTATATGATGTCTGCTATGAATTTCGTGTTGAATGCTGTCATTGTTGTGAAATTCGTATGAGTGCATGATGTTGCTGTGATGATTGATGAACATTAAACCAGATCTAAAACTGTGGGTTTTGGGGTTAACGAATTTAGGTTCTGATAACAGAAAAAAATTGATGGAAACAACGAAGTAGAATTAGAACCTTGAAATTGTAACAAATCGAAGGTGGTTTTGGATCTGATTTAGAAGTTTGAAGGTGCTGCAATGGGGGAAATTTTGCACTGATACGAAATCTGGGTTTTTGGTGGGCATCTGGTCATACGCGTATGGAAGGAGGTCATACGCATATGAGGGGGACATTCCGAGGGTGATACGCGTATGGTACATACCCGTCCCCGGAGCCAGCACAACCCTCTTCTAGTACATGTATGATACGCGTATGGTGGAGTAGCCATACGCGTATGGAAAGGCCAATGCGCGTATGGGGAGCTTGTGGAAGCGGCCATTACGCGTATGGGCTAGCCTTTACGCGTATGGTGAGTTTGGAAGGAGTTTTGAGATGGGAACCCTCTCTGGTCATACGCATAAGGCTCAAGGCAATACGTGTATGGATGGCCTGGGCAGATGGCCCTACGTGTAAGGTACACAGGTCAGGGGTGAGGGAAGAGGGTCATACACGTATGGGGCATGGCCATACGCGTATGGGCAGAACTATAGCCAAATTCTCCGCTTTTGCGTTTTCTGTCCTGATTTTGTGTGTAATGCAATTTTTCTTGATGCGTAAGGCGAAGATGGTGTAATTGAACATAGGGGAAACCAGTAACAATACTAAATGGAATAAAATAGAGGATTTGTGTTTTGATGATTATAATATGATGAATTGTGAAGTATTGTGATGAATTATGACGAACGTGATTGACGATATATTATGATTGTTTGGTGAATAATCATGAATGATGGTGCAATTTTGACGATTCTATGATGGTTGTTATTATGACGTTTTGCATCATGCATTCATGGCATATCTAGGACTTCAGTCCAGTGACAATGTTAGGACTTCGGTCCAGTAATGACTTTAATCCCATTGTGTGGATTGGAGTGTTTTGTGACGTGCTCCGGTTCCAAGGGGGAATCGATCCTATGGTGGGGATCTTTGGAGAGTGATGGCCCAGTGTCCATCAAATGAATTGGTACCACATGCATGAGTCTATGTTGTTGCATTCCATACTATGTGACATTGCATAATTATTGAATAATTGATGTGTTGATGATGTTGTAAATTGATTAATGTTTTGTGGTGATTGCGCCTTGATAATATGATGATGTTATGAATGAATTAATGATGATATGTGTGGCTACTATATATATTGCCTTATATCTTGTATAATGATTCGTGATTACTCACCCTGCCTATTTGAATGTTGCCTCCACGTGGGTAACGTGCAGGTGACCAGTGTAACATCCCAAAAATTTAGAATTATTTATCTAAATGATTATTTGTGATTATTTGTGAATTTTGATTTATTTATATGATGTATATTGATGGCGGTGGGGAAATAATAGGAATATTCGGTGATGAATAGAATTATGTAGATTTAAATAATTTAGTTTATATTATTTGGAATAATAATAATAATAATAATAATAATAATAATATAGATACTAAGGTGAAAAAGGAGAATGAGGGCATGATGGTAATGTTGTGGGGAATAAGTGAGGGCATAAGTGGTATACCATAAAATGGGTCCTAGGGGTAACAAAGACAAAAGAGAAAATTAGAGAGTGGTGGTTCATTCTGTACGATCGTGAAATTGGAGAAAAAGCTGTGGAGAAAGGGCTAGGGCACAGAGAACCAAAAAGGGGATTTCCGTAAGAAACACGAAGGAAGAGAAATCGATTGCTAGGAATTGAGGTAAGGGGTGTAATCCTGGTTTATTATGATCGATAAATGGTTAAGATAGATATAGGTTTTGTCTTGTATGATAATTTAATTAAAGCATGATGAAAAGTATGGAGAAATTGTTGATTATGATGTATGATATGCCATTGATATAATTATGATCTTAAGTGTGTTAATGATGATTTAGAGATGATGAATTGAAGTTGTGATGTGTTTAATTTTCTTGATTCATGTACCATATGATATGATATGTTTTGGGTTAGTTAGAGGTTTGTTGGAAGGCTAAAAAACAAGAGAGATCGCGCAAAATCGCGCAGAAAAAGTGGAATTCTGGGCTCTACTATGACCCGTAGTGGCTGCTACGGGTGCCCGTAGTAGCCCTCTAAACTAGGGTGCCAGAAACAAAAAAAATGAGATTTTGGCCTGGGAGTGCTACGGGCGGCCGTAGCAGCTCCCTGGTTTTGTACAGTGAAATCATTTTGGTCATAACTTTTGATCCGTAAGTCTGTTTGAAGCGCCTTTCGAAGTGTTGGAAAGCTAACTTGACGAACTACCTTATAAAAATTGTTTATGTTCCAGAAGTTGATTACTTTGTTGTGTGATGGCTTAATTGCAATTGTAGTAGTTATGTTATGATGCGATAAAGTCTGAAAAGTATCGTCATTGGTTGCTATAATGTAAATTGTTGTTGTTGAATTGTTACCGTATGTATGTTGGTGTATGATGGCCAGTATTGGAGGAGTACCTTGACCATGGAGGTGTTGGTCATTATGCTAGATGTTGTTGTTCTTCGTATATTGCATTATTGTTATTGTTGTTGTTGATTACTATAGTATTATGTTGCTTCGCGATAAATGCATTGTTGTCGTTTGCTATGTTAGAACGATGATGATGTTGATGAGCTGTTATAGCATTGTTGTTGCATGGTGACCAGTTTTAGTGTGGTATATTGATTAAGATAAATATCATTATACTTGCATTGTTGTTGTTGTGATTGATAAAAGATATATATGTTGTATGAACTATATTTTATGCTTGTTGGCCAATTTGGGCGGTGTACAATAACCATGGTGGTGGGTTATTGTGCACGATGATGTTGTCGTTGTGGTATGCATAAATAGTCGTATTGCATACATTTGAGGACAATGGTCCGTCGTTGGTGAGCCTAAAATCCCATTGTGTAGATTGGGCCGGTAGCTGATTCCGGAGGTGATGGATCAGTGAGTGATTCTGATCCTAGGAGGTGGGGATCAGAACGGTGAACCTGAGTGTTCAAGAAAATTGGTACCACGTGCATAAGCATTGAGTCAGGTTATGAGTCTCATTGCATTATATATTAACTATGTCGATATGTGGAATTTGCATGAGTTTTGTTGATGAGATGTGATATGATGATATTTGATACTATGTGATTATATGATGTTTTATGCCAAAAGATGTATAAGTGCTACTATGGTGTGTAAATGCGAGTATGATTTGTTTATAAATGATATGTGTTAATATGATGATGATGTTACTACTAAGTCTTTTCCTTATATCTTTCATAATGAATTGTGATTACTCACCCTACCTGTTTGAATGTTGTCTCCACGTGGGTAACGCGCAGATACCCCAGAGTACCTTGTAGAAGCGTTGAAGATAGCTTTGGAGTACTTTATTAGTTTTCGTTAATTAGAAGGTGTCTTGATCTGATATGTAACATCGGGTTGGGAACGCTAGTTATTCAAATGTTGTGTTTCCTCGACTAAGATATTTTATGAGGATTTTGAAGATGTCGAACTATTGTAATTCTAATTCAGATGATATATTATTTTTGTTAACAGATTTCATGAGTTTGAGATGTTAAATTGATTTAAATTTCAATTTTTGACGAGACTAAGATATTTTGGTATTATGAAGATGAATGAAGTTTATTTTTTGATTATGATTCTGCTGTGAGTTCAATTTATGTGTTGAAGTTATAAAAGAAAATGATGTTATAGATGTTGTAACCCGTGTTACAGAGCAGAATGATTATTATGGATGTTAAATATGAAGTGTGACACCCTTGAGTGGTGAATTAGGTTGAATTATCCTTATTAACTCGTGAAATATTCTTTGGGGTTAGAAGGGTGTTACAATCAGGATTAGCTCTCTTGGTGTGTGAAGATTTAGCTTAAAGTATTTTGGCTATTTCCATTTATTAGAGGGTCTTGCTCTGATATGTAACATCGGGTCGGGACGTTTGAGTCGAACGATTATGTTATTTTATTGTTGACATCATGATACTATGAGTTTCCTGTTTTAAGACTTTTGAGTGATAAATTATGTTGCAAATTTTGATTTTTCTGCTGCGTAGCATTTGATTGAATTTATGATGACATAACCCGTGTTACGGAGCAGGTTGTTATTTTGACGTTTTATGACGAAATATGGCATCCTTGTGGTGATGTACTCTGATATAATTGTTTATAATTATCATGAATGTTCTTTGGGGTAGAAGGGTGTTACATTAGTGGTATCAGAGCAGGTCAGTCTGTCCGGCCAGGTTTTTATATGATGTCAGTCCCCTGTCAGTCGATGAGTGTGTGTGTACATTGTCAATGATTTGTTTCTTCTAATGTTGTTGATGGTGTGCAGGATGGTTAGAGGAAATGATCGTGCTATCGTTGATGCATTGGAATCACTTGCTCAAGCGATGGCTCAGAACAATTAAAATGATGGAGCTCCTAAAGGGTTTCGTGCTTTGGAAAGTTCCAGAGGAACAATCCACCAACTTTTGTGGGCACTCATGATCCAGAAAGTACGCAGAAGTGGTTCAAAGTGATTGAGAAAATCTTCCGAGTGTTGGCGTGTACTGACACTCAACAGGTTCAGTTTGGTACTCATATGCTGTCAGAAGAAGCTGAGGATTGGTGGGATAACACCCGTCAGAGACTGGAAGATGTTGGCACTGTAATAACTTGGGCTGTGTTCAAGCGAGAATTTTTCGGGAAGTATTTTTCGAAAGATGTTCGCGGCAAGAAGGAGGTGGAACTCCTTGAATTGAAACAAGGAAACATGACTGTGGCATAGTATGTTGCAAAGTTTGAGGTGCTGGTGAAGTTCTGCCCTCATTACAACCGTGCTGATGCTGAGATGTCTAAATGTCTCAAGTTCGAGAATGGGCTGAGACCAGAGATCAAGCAGAGTATTAGATACCAATAAATTCGCAGGTATACTGAGCTGGTGGATAAGAGTAGGATCTATGATGAGAATAGCCGAGCTCGATCTGCTCACTACAAGCATCTTAGTAAGAAGAAAGAGAAATGACAGTTTAAAGGAAAGCCTTATGTGACTCCAGCTGACAAGGGGAAACAAAAGGCTTTATATGGGAAGAAGACAAGTGGGTGAGCAGCTCCCGCTTCTGTTAAGTGTTACAGGTGTGGCGAGCAAGGCCACCATGCTGAGAGTTGCAACAATAATGTGTTGAGGTGTTACAAATGTGGTAAGAGAGGCCATAGAGCTACCGATTGCAATGATGAAGGTCTAACCTGTTTCAACTATGGTGAAAAGGGTCACATCAATACCCTGTTTTAGAATCTTAAGAAGACTACTACTGTAGCTCAGAATAATGGCAGAGTGTTTGCTTTGAGTGGTTCAGAAGTTCCTAAGAAGGATAATTTGATTCGAGGTACTTGTTTTATTAATAATGTTGAGTTGGTCGCTATTATTGATACTGGTGCTACTCATTCGTTTATTTCGTTTAAATCTACTAATAGATTGGGTTTGAAATTGTCTGATATGAATGGTAATATGATAATAGAAACTCCTGATAATGGTTCTGTTACTACTACTTTTGTGTGTTCGAGATGTCCTTTGACGATATTTGGGAAGAGTTTCATGATGGATTTGGTGTGTTTACCCTTGCACCAAATCGATGTAATCCTGGGAATGAACTGGTTGGAGTTCAACTATGTTCATATCAACTGTTATAATAAGACCGTGGAGTTTCTTGAGTTTGGTGATAATGGGGAGTTAATGTTCTTGTCTGCTAAGCAAGTAGACGAACTTCTAGAAGACAAAGCCTCGATGTTTGTGCTGTTTGCATCGTTACAAGTTGATCGTGAAGCTGTGAGTGTCGAATTACCTATTGTCCGTGAATTTCCAGATGTATTTTCGAATGACATAAGTGATTTGCCTCTAGAGCGTAAAGTAGAGTTTGCAGTGGACTTGATACCAGGTACGAGTCTGGTGTCGATGGCTCCTAATCAGATGTCAGCTTCTGAATTGAGAGAATTGAAGAATTAATTGGAAGAATTGCTTGAGAAGAAGTTTGTTCGACCAAGTGTTTCTCTGTGGGGGTGCTCTTGTGTTGTTAGTTAAGAAGAAAGACGGTAGTATGAGGTTATGTGTTGATTACAGGTGTAATACCTCAAAATTTGCCCTCATATTTTTCTCAATAATTGGCTTATGCTTCATCCATTTGCATTTCATAATAGGTCATACTAAATCATACATCATTGGTTGCAAGGCATGGTATCAAGTATATCAAGGTGTGGACAGTCCAAAGCAAAAAGGACAAGAGTAAAAGCTTTTCCAAACAAGTCACAAGGGTTCCGTCCATCTCAATTCATTTCATTTGAGTCCTCAAGGTATCACAAGATGAGAATTTAACAGAAGATTGAAGGAAATAATATTCTCCTAACCAGTGCAAACTAGGGTTTTGGAATTCTGGAGTATAACACCCCAATGAGCAAGATTTTTGAGCTTTTATCATTTCCAAATGGCATATCTCATATTTGTTAGAGAGGATACACATCATACTCAGAGGAATTTGGATTTGGAGGATGTGCTGATTTCTCCTAGACTATGGGTTCAAAATTAGGGTTTGCCATAAAATTAGTTTATGTATGATTTTTTGGGCAAGACTTGATTCTATGGTATTCTACATGTCCTCAAGGGTCTAAGGATGAAGAATTGTCCATCAATTTGATTTGGAAGGGTTTCAATTGATCAATTGATTGAGAATCAGGAGAATTGGGGAAAAGTCAATTGTGCAGAGGAAAAGGTCAACCCTTAACTTTTTGAGGTCAAATTCATGTTCCTCATGTCAAATATGATCATTGGTGAAGATTTGATCAAGAACTATCAAGAGATTCATCAAGAATTAAGAAATGTGCAAAATTGCCAAAAATAGTAGTGAAGGGTTTTCATTTATGGCAAGTTTTGGCAAGGTGAGAGGTCAACTTCAGAGCATTCTTTCTCCATTTCCCCAGCACCAAATTGAAAATTTAGGGAGGCCTATCAAAAGTTCATGTAACACCCTTATTTGTTTAATTGTATTTATTTATTTCATTTATGTGAATTTTGTGAAATGTGTGAATTTATTGCATTTTACCTGCTAATTGAGTTAATTGGTTAATTTCCCTGATAGGTAAAATATTTGCAATAAATTGTAATTTCTTTTTAACTTTTATTTCCCGAAATATATTTCATCATTGTTTATGTTTTATCGCGTTTTGAGAGCGTTTGCGAGATATTTGAGCTGAGGGGTAAAATAGTCTTTTTAGGGGTTTAGATATTTTTATATAAATAGAGATTAGAGAGAAATAGAAAGAAAAGAAAAAGAAGAGAAGGAAAAGGAGAAGAAGGAAAGAGAGAAGAGGAGAAAGAGAAAAAGCGAGGAAACCTCTGTTTCAATCGCGATTAATCGGGTATGGGTGAGAAGTTTCGATTATATCTTGCTTGTATATGTATATGTATGTGTCGTGGTATGTTTTGGTTGTTAAATATATGTTTTTACTTTGGTTGAGGTTGTGAACAATTGATAGAAATCGATATTTTCACGGCTAGAATGTGGAATAGTTTGCGTAGTATAGTCGGGTTATGGGTGGATTGAACCTATCATACTTGTTTTGATGTCCCAATATGTTTTGGTATGAGTTGGAATGGTTTAGAGTGAAGAAAAACATGATTTTTGGGCTCTGTTACGACAGTAATCGATTACCCTATTTGAGTAACCGATTACCTGTGTAAAAATGACATTTCTGGGTTTGAGTAATCGATTACCACTGCTGTTGGCAGAAAAATGAAAACTTTGAAAACCCATAACTTTCGAACCGTAAGTCCGTTTTGGCCGCCGTTCGAAGCGTTGGAAACCTAGTAAAATATTATTTCGATTAAAAATGGTTTGGAGGGCAGTAGATGAATTATTTAAGTCGTGGTTTTGTAAAAGTGTCGGGTTGTCGGGTTTTTATTGCGTTAAATTCGTGCGGTCGGTGTTTTACCGTGTGTTGTGCTATTGTTATATAATGTGGAGCTTTTATGTGGGTTATATGATGTTGATGCATGTGATAATGATGTTGTTGTGTGGTAAAATACATTGTTTGATTGAATATCAATGTATGTTGTTATGATGTTTTGTGTAATTGTTGTGGTTGATAGTGAGTAATTCTTGTTGTGAATTGGTATGAGTGTATGTGCTAAAATGCTAATTATTGTGGTTTGTGGATTATGATAAATGCATTGTTTTTGGTTTGATTGCAATGCATGATTAATGATGATTTGAATTGTGAAGATGCATTTGATTGTCATGAGTCCTTGTATGCCAAGCATCATGATATGCATCTTGTGATGTCGTGTGCCCTAGTGGGTGTGAGCGACGAAACGATTCCAGAGGGAATCCGCTATAACATCGTGTGCCTTATACAAAGAGGTGTGAACGATGATTATAGACGATCGTGTGCCTTATACAAAAAGGTGTGAGCGATCGGGTCGTGTGCCTTATACAAAGAGGTGTGAGCGATCCATAAACGTCGTGTGCCTTATACAAAGAGGTGTGAGCGACGGGGAACATCGTTTGCCCGACGGGGAGTTACAATAAGTAACAAGCGATGGTTCCAATAGTTCCTGAGTGAAATAATGATGATATTGATGGATGGATGGTACCGCATTTTCATAGAGTCGTGGTGTCGGTCTCTTTGCATTTGCATAAATCATGAATGGATTGATTATGTGTGGAAAATCATGAATGGATTGATTATGTGTGGATAATCATGAATGGATTGATTATGTGTGGAAAATCATGAATTGATTGAGTATATGTTGAGATTTATGATTGGATTGGTGAATTGATGTGCATATGTGATAAATGCATTGGTTATGGATGATATGTTTTATGTATAGACCTATGCTATGTGATGTGGTGATGTGTTTCCATATGTTATGACTTTGGTATGCCTTATGTGTGAATATGTGATTATGTTGGTATAATTGATATATGCTATGTTGTTGGATTGTTAGAAATATGTTATGTATTTGTGGCTTGCTATATGTAATGGTATGTGATGCGTGTGGTGAGATTAACTATGCATGTGCATTTTTATGTGTTTGCATATTATTATGCAATATTGATTTAGTTGTTATTTCTCACCCTTCTGCTGTGGTTTGTTGCTCTATGAGGCAATTGCAGATTAGTAGTCTTGGAGGCTTTTCTGAAGATTAGTTCTCCATCCTTTTGTCGGTCTGTCTGCTCTGATACGTAACACGGGAGTCGGGGAACGCTTTTGTTATATATGTATACATTTGTTATATCTATTTTGTATTAACTTTGTATGAATATTTTGATGTTATAAAATGATTTATTTTGTAAAATAAGTCAGTTATGGATCTTTCCGCTTTATTCCATAATTGAACTTTCCTTTTATATGGAAAAAGTTTCCCTTTGAGGTTATTCCATTTTGTGTTATGTATCAAAAATTTATGAGCAGGGACTGTGTTTTCTTTCCTTAATTTTTGCATCCTTGTTTCTGTCGGAAAAATAATTTTTTATTCACTCTGATTTAATTATGTATTATTTATTCACGATGGGAATTGGGATGTTACAGTAGTGGTATCAGAGCAGGTCGGTCATTTCGGCCAAGTTGTTGAGTCAGTTGGTGTGACAGTTGAATAATGTCGATGTTGGTTGTCCCTTAGTACGTGATGTGTGTGTGAAACACTGTCAGTACTTTTTGGTTTTTCTAATCCTTTGTCTTCAGGTGTGAGAATGAGATAAGTGGGGGAGAAGCGGGTGCTTTTCCAAGTTGCTTCAGGTGTGGAGCATTGGCTCAGTGTGCCATTGGTTTCAAGAGTGTAAGTGTTGTTTGGACAGTGTCGTTCCCGGTTCCAGAGGGAATGCGGAGGTAAGGTTTATGTCGACTAAGGATTTGTGCCTTAGGTAGTTTTGTGCACAGGATGTAAGGAATACTATTATAGTTTGGTAACGACGGTTTATGCCCCATCATGATTGTCGGCTACCTATTGATAAATTGAGGAACTGATCACCCTTAATCTCTTGTTGATAGTAGATGGAATTATGTTGGATGGGATAGACGTGTCTTTCCGGCTTTGATAGTGTGTACAATGGATTGCTTGGAGTTAAGAAAATGGTTACGGATTATTTTGATGAGTTGATGAAGATTATGATATCGAAAGATGAGACGGATTAGAGGTTTTTGTATGTTGGTCCAGTTGGGAAGTCATTAAGAGAGAATGATTGGGTTTTATTTAAGGGCTTCTTCTCAGATAGTAGAGATTGAACTTAATTGGACGAAGGTGAATAGTTGAGGTTTATATCTCCTAAGTGAGTAGAGAACTCTTAGTAGATGGGACTAAGATGTTTGTTTGGTCTGTGATGATAGTGTTCTAGAAATTGGCAGGACGTCACAGTGATGGGCCGTCAGTTGTGCATGGTTTTCAGATGTGTTTTTGGATGGAACCTTAGAGTGTTGTCTTAGAGAGCTCCAGTATTGTTAGTAACAAAAAGGATGGATGATTGAACGGAATAACAAGCATGATGTGTATCATGGTATTGAGACTACGAGAAGCAAAACTTAGAGTTCTGGTGAGGTTTGGAGTCTTTGGAGTTTTAGGGCATTAATGGAAATATTGAGAAAACCCTTAGGTGTGGATGCAATATTTGAGAGTTCTTTTTGGTTGGTTGTTGCTACATGTTGGGATTTATGGAATTTGGATTGTTAAGAGAAGAAATTGTATATGGATTACTAACAGTTAAATAAGGTAACGATTGAGAACAAGTGTCCACTTTCATGGACAGATGACTAAAATGGTTTGGTTGAGTTTGAGTGAAATTGTAATTGTTTGGAATGTTTGATAAGAGTGGTGAATTTGTGTGAGTTGAGGCTTTGATCGACTTAATGTGACTGGTTATGTTTGTTATCATCGGGATAGGCTGTTATTTACTTGGTTAATCTTGTATGTGAGTAACCAGGTACCCAGTGAAAAGTTTTGCAAAAGCTTTAAGAATTTATATCTTTTGGGATTTGGTTGGGCATTACAACGTACAATGATGTTATTTGGTGTTAGTAATGCATCTGTAATGTTTATGGAGTAGATGAATCGTATCTTCCATATTTATTTGGATGAGTTCGCAGTGGTTTTGATTGAGGGTATTTGGATCTGTTATAAACTGAGAGGAAGAACAGGTAGAGTGTTTGAGATTGGAATTACAAGTGTTGAAAAGAGACGAAGTTTTATGCTAAGTTATTCAAGTGAGAATTTGGGTTGAAAAAGGTTATTTTTCTTGGATGTGTTATTTCAGATGAGAGTATGGTTAAGGATCCATCGGAAGTAGATGCAGTTCTACATTGAGAGGCTCCAAAGTCGGTTAAGGAGATTAGAAACTTTTGGGCTTAGTTGGTTGTTACTGCAGGCTATGGAAGACTTTGCTAAGTTTGTGTTTCTGTTATCTCAGTTGAATTGCAAAGGGTGAGTCGTTTGTTTTGGATGTTCGTTGTAAGGAAAGTTTCAGAGAGCTGAAGTAGAAGTTGTCTACGGCTCCAGTTTTGATACTGCGTGATCCTGATAAACCGTTTGTGAGGTATTGGGATGCGTCTTTGATGAGTTTAGTCAGTGTGTTAATGCAAGAGGGTAAAGTCGTGGCTTATGCGTTACTACAATTGAGGATTCATAAAAGGATCGATACTATTCAGGATTTGGAATTGGTTGCAGTTGTAATGTGTTGGAATATTTGGAGGTATTATCTTTATGGTTCTAGGTTCGAAGTGTTTAGTAGTCACAAGAATATTGAGTACTTGTTTGGTCTGAAGGGATAGAGTATGAGACAACGAGGATGGTTGGAATTCGTGACGAGTTATGAATTTGGCTTGGATTATCCTTTGGGAAAAGCTAATGTTGTGCCTGAAGGGTTAAGTCGATAGTCCTTGCATATGGTTGTTTTGATGGTCAGAGGATTAAAATTAATTGAGCAATTCCGAGACTTGTGTCTGGTGTGTGAGATAACACAGTAGAGGGTGAAGTTGGGTATATTTAAAGTGAACAGTGATTTTTGGCGAATATGAGAAAGAGTTATACTTTGGATGTGAGATTGGTAGACTTGATAGTTTCGGGTCATCAGAGTGCGTAGCGGAAGCATGGTGTGACTTGTAAGAATTCATAGGTTGAACATTGGGACCATGTAGGAATGGTGAGACTATTGGACGTTTCAGAATGGGAGTGTTAGGTGAAAGGTTTAAATATTATCCATGGGCTACTATGTAGATGGATGTTTTGGGTTGTATGTTCGATTGGTGAATCGTAGCATTGTTGTAATATTGTTGTGTGACAAGGATGTTTAGTGTCCTGGTTTTGTTGATGTTGTTGAGACGATGTTGGGTCGTGGAACTTATGTTCTTGTTTGTGTTGTTGCCTCGTTCCTATCGTGTTGGGTCGAGTGCGAGTAGCTAATTCCTGTGTGTGTTCGTAACTTGGGTATTCTTGAGTCGTGAGTTGGTCGTCAAGTGCATTGTATGGGCTTTGCATCTTGTCATTGTAGTTGTCGTCGTTGTCGTGTCGTTGTTGTAGTTGCTGTTAGTAAGGTGGTTTGTCAATTGTGTTATTCGTGGTGTGCCTTTGGTTGGCATGATAGTTTGTTAGTCGAATGCGAGAGTCGTATCCGGAGTTGTTCGTATCAATATATTTTCGAGGACGAAAATGTCTAAGTGGGGGAGAGTTGTAACGCCCCGATTTGTTTAATTGTATTTATTTATTTCATTTATGTGAATTTTGTGAAATGTGTGAATTTATTGTATTTTACCTGCTAATTGAGTTAATTGGTTAATTTCCCTGATAGGTAAAATATTTGCAATAAATTGTTATTTCTTTTCAACTTTTATTTCCCGAAATATATTTCATCATTGTTTATGTTTTATCGCGTTTTGAGAGCCTTTGCGAGATATTTGAGCTGAGGGGTAAAATAGTCTTTTTAGGGGTTTAGATATTTTTATATAAATAGAGATTAGAGAGAAATAGAAAGAAAAGAAAAAGAAGAGAAGGAAAAGGAGAAGAAAGAAAGAGAGAAGAGGAGAAAGAGAAAAAGTGAGGAAACCTCCGTTTCAATCGCGATTAATCGGGTAAGGGTGAGAAGTTTCGATTATATCTTGCTTGTATATGTATATGTATGTGTCGTGGTATGTTTTGGTTGTTAAATATATGTTTTTACTTTGGTAGAGGTTGTGAACAATTAATAGAAATCGATATTTTCACGGTTAGAATGCAGAATAGTTTGGGTAGTATAGTCGGGTTATGGGTGGATTGAACCTATCATACTTGTTTTGATGTCCCAATATGTTTTGGTATGAGGTGGAATGGTTTAGAGTGAAGAAAAACATGATTTTTGGGCTCTGTTACGACAGTAATCGATTACCCTATTTGAGTAACTGATTACCTGTGTAAAAATGACATTTCTGGGCTAATTTTGAGCGAGTAACCGATTACTCAAAGTGAGTAATCGATTACCACTGCTGTTGGCAGAAAAATGAAAACTTTGAAAACCCATAACTTTCGAACCGTAAGTCCGTTTTGGCCGCCGTTCGAAGCGTTGGAAAGCTAGTAAAATATTATTTCGATTAAAAATGGTTTGGAGGGCATTAGATGAATTATTTAAGTTGTGGTTTTGTAAAAGTGTCGGGTTGTCGGGTTTTTATCGCGTTAAATTCGTGCGGTCGGTGTTTTACTGTGTGTTGTGCTATTGTTATATAACGTGGAGCTTTTAAGTGGGTTATATGATGTTGATGCATGTGATAATGATGTTGTTGTGTCGTAAAATACATTGTTTGATTGAATATCAATGTATGTTGTTATGATGTTTTTTGTAATTGTTGTGGTTGATGGTGAGTAATTCTTGTTGTGAATTGGTATGAGTGTATGTGCTAAAATGCTAATTGTTGTGGTTCGTGGATTATGATAAATGCATTGTTTTGGGTTTGATTACAATGCATGATTAATGATGATAAGATAATTCATATGGTTGAATTGTGAAGATGCATTTGATTGTCATGAGTCCTTGTATGCCAAGCATCATGATATGCATCTTGTGATGTCGTGTGCCCTAGTGGGTGTGAGCGACGAAACGATTCCAGAGGGAATCTTCTATAACATAGTGTGCCTTATACAAAGAGGTGTGAGCGATGATTATAGACGATCGTGTGCCTTATACAAAGAGGTGTGAGCGACCAGGTCGTGTGCCTTATACAAAGAGGTGTGAGCGATCCATAAACGTCGTGTACCTTATACAAAGAGGTGTGAGTGACGGGGAACATCGTTTGCCAGACGGGGAGTTACACTAAGTAACAAGCGATGGTTCCAATAGTTCCTGAGTGAACTAATGATGAGATTGATGGATGGATGGTACCGCATTTGCATAGAGTCGTTGTGTCGGTCTCTTTGCATTTGCATAATTCATGAATGGATTAATTATGTGTGGAAAATCATGAATGGATTGATTATGTGTGGAAAATCATGAATGGATTGATTATGTGTGGAAAATCATGAATTGATTGAGTATGTGTTGAGATTTATGATTGGATTGGTGAATTGATGTGCATATGTGATAAATGCATTGGTTATGGATGATATGTTTTATGTATAGACATATGCTATGTTATATGGTGATGTCTTTCCATATGTTATGACTTTGGTATGCCTTATGTGTGAATATGTGATTATGTTGGTATAATTGATATATGCTATGTTGTTGGATTGTTAGAAATATGTTATGTATCTGTGGCTTGCTATATGTAATGGTATGTGATGCGTGTGGTGAGATTAACCATGCATGTGAATTTTTATGTGTTTGCATATTATTATGCAATCTTGATTTAGTTGTTATTTCTCACCCTTCTGCTGTGGTTTGTTGCTCTATGAGGCAATTGCAGATTAGTAGTCTTGGAGGCTTTTCTGAAGATTAGTTCTCCATCCTTTTGTCGGTCTGTCTGCTCTGATACGTAACACGGGAGTCGGGGAACGCTTTTGTTATATATGTATACATTTGTTAGATCTATTTTGTATTAACTTTGTATGAATATTTTGATGTTATAAAATGATTTATTTTGTAAAATAAGTCAGTTATGGATCTTTCCGCTTTATTCCATAATTGAACTTTCCTTTTATATGGAAAAAGTTTCCCTTTGAGGTTATTCCATTTTGTGTTATGTATCAAAAATTTATGAGCAGGGATTGTGTTTTCTTTCCTTAATTGTGGTATCCTTGTTTCTGTCGGAAAAATAAATTTTTATTCACGCTGATTTAATTATGTATTATTTATTCGCGATGGGAATTGGGGTTTTACAGTTCACATTTCAAGCTTCAAAACCATACCAAGAACATCCCCATTGGATCAAAATTGAGAGAGATATGATGGATCAAAGTGAAGAGAAATCAAGGCAAAATGGCAAGTCATGACCAGCCAATGCGCCATAATTTCCACAAACACTTGGTGTGCATGTTGTGCCTAAGTTCATGGTCAAATTTCTCAATGATAGAGACTCCAAATGGAAAAGATTTCAACATGACTTTTGTTCATTTCCATATCCTCTTCAACTTTGATGTTGGACAATTTTTCATTTGATTAATGTATGAGGAGTTATGGTGAGTCAAAGTGGTTAACCTCTCACTGATATTTTCACAAGCGCATGACCTGGTTAGGCCAGGTCAGGCCGACCTGCTACACCGGTGATGCATACCCATCTTCTTGATCATTTTTAGACATCTTAGAGGTTCTATTTGTAATTGTCTTGAACATAAACCTTGCTCTACTCTATGTTTTCTTTCCAAAGAGCCATTAAACTCACCCTTTCACCCTATGGTTATGGAGATTCCTTCATCCAAAGTTCACCTCATGATGGCTACTAAGACAGACATTGTTCTTTTCTTATTTTTACATGTGCATGATTCACATACATCATCCCTGCATACATAACATTACCCTAACAAGTTAAACATGTCCCTTACACACACTGCATGACCATGTACTTATTACTATATATATTCAAACACAAAAGAAAGAAGAAAAAAACTTGCAGAGCAAGCCATGTTGCTCAATACCCTTCATCATCACCTTACATTCACTTCATCACCACCATAACACTTCATGATCTCTCCACACTTTAACAAAAACCACACAACTCGTGTCTAACTAACTTGACTCACTCACTCAGTTGACTCACTCACCCTAATCAGAGTTCTAACTATTAACCAAGGTGGTTAACAGTTAACTCAAGGTATATAAGGCTCCCTCTAACAGAATTGAGAAAATGACACTTCATTCTAGACACTTCTCGGAAATTTCCACCTTCTTTCTCTCAATCTTTTCTCTCTTTCTCTCGAAGATTTACTCATTCTCTTTGAAATTTTCTCCTCAATTCTTCATCAAGAAGCATCAATGGAGTAAAGGAAGAGATTCAAGCTGCTATATCTAGATTGATTCACACATTCAGCAGTTAATTTTCAAGAATTTCTAAGCTTCTTCATAGCCTTTATTTGGCCAAAATCAAGTTCAAGAAACAAGTGGAACCTCACCTCTGGTATTCTTTGAAGCTAAGGAAGCAGTAAAAAGCACAGGTTTCAGTTCAAGCCTCTTGTTCTCTTTTGATCTAATTTCACTTGTTTTTGCATGATTAAAGCTCAGTAGGAGCAATGTGACCTCTGGCTAGTTGATAGGTACCTTAGGTGCTTAGTTGAAAATCTTAGGGCAAACTTGTTGGCTTCGATTATCTCTGTATGTGTGTTGTTTGTGATTTTTGATGCTAGATTCATGATCTACTAGTTGAGAGGAACATTTTGATAAAAGGTTTATGTGTTTCTGGTCACTTAAAACTTTGTCCACGGCGGAGGATCACCAGAGAAGACGACCTGAGTCTTCTCCGGCCACCTGAGTTGATGAACTCACATAAACCCTAGCCTGAGTCCAGTTTAAGTCGTGGCCGTTAGATGCTTTTGATCCAAGGGATGATAACATGCCAGCACATTAATGAACCACACTTCCCTCACGTACTTCTAATTTCTGAATTAATTTGAATTTGGTGTTTACATGTGGTTGTATCATCATATCTTATCATGAGCACGCAATGTGGTTTATTGGATGTGTGTACTTTCTTGATGATCATGTGCTGACTCCATCCAAGGGATGAGATTGAGTCAATGGATTGACTGAAGTCCACAACATACACCTCATCTGAGAGCGTGTAATTGGACTGGGCCTTTTTGCTATACACACCCCCTATTCTGAGTCCAAGGCTATTTTTGAACTAGCTTTTTGCTATTGTAGCACCACCCTGACTATTTCCCTTTCATTTTTATTTTCTTCTTCCTATTTGTTTGGTTTTTAATTTTTAAAAATACATTTGGGCATCCAAAAATTCCAAAAAAATTCATGAAGTGTCTAAAATCATTTAAATAATTTTTGATTATATTTATTTCTGATTTCATCATATTTTACCATATTTTCATGAATTTCCATTTAATTTCTTTTGTGTGAGCATTAAATCATGACCTATGCTTCATTTTGATTTTGTTTGACATAGTTGTGTTTTTAATCTTTGCCTAATAATTGACACATGCATTTATGATATGTTGAGGCATGCTATACATTTTTGTGAATTTTTTAAGTCATTTCTTGTTGACTTTTGGAGGAGGTCTTTGAGCCACTTGCTTGTGTGACTTGTATGACATTGTGAGACATGTTTGAGCATGATTCTTAATGATTTTTGAACCATTCTTGTGGGACATGTTTGCATACTGATTTACCTTTAAATGACTTGTATATTCCAATTTTATTGAGCCATTAACCTCACTTTTGATTCATTTCAAAAACATGTTTGTTTGTGTAAATGTTAGAAGACATATGCTTAGGTCTTGATATGCATTGTGTGCCATTTTCTTTGAAACCTATTGAGACCTTGTGATACATGTTGTGTGAATATTATAGGTCACTTTACTCATGTTATAAGTCATTCTTGATGCATCTTTGTATGATTTATGTGCACATGTTATGACTTGAAATATCTTGTGTAATTGTGCATTATTACTTGATCTTCTTTGATCACATGTGTATACCAACTCTTGCATGATCTTGCACACTCACTCCAACATGATTCCACTTCTGTTTGAAATTATTCTTGACCTTATGCCATGAATTCTAACTTCATCTTGCATGTCCCAAACTTCATGAACACATGAGAACTTGTTTGACTTAACTTGAACATGTTTGCTCCTAATCTTCAATGTGCTTCAACATGACACTTGTGTGGACTTTGTGCTTACATTCTAGACTTCTAAATGCCATTTCAATTTTCATGAGCTACTGACTTGCATGATTGTTCAACTTTCATCTTCATTTCTTACTTGCATGTCAAGTATGCTTCATTGTTAGAACTTGAATGATGTTTGCTCCCATTCCTTTCTACTTGATTCATGGTTGAATTTATGAATTCTATGCCATCTCATTGACATCTACACACATTATTAAATGTCATTCACTTCTGACCTTGATGCTTACATGTGCATTCATCCATATTCATGATTCATTTGCATTCATGTTGCATTGTTAATGTATCACTTGCATTTGTATGATTGTTTGGTGCATGGTTTGCTTTTGTTTGATTTCTTATGACATGTTTACATTAGTATGATCCCTTAGCATGTACATACTGACATTGATTGTCCGTTAACCATTAGGACCCTTCCCTTTTCGTTTGAACTTCATTTTCATATTAACTTGTCTTCTTGAAGCAAATAGTTTTGTGTGATGTAGTTTCTTATACTAGTTTTCATTACTTTTGATGATTTGGTACTAACGTTTTATGTAGGGGAAGAGGTAAGTCACTTGGGTCTGTGGATGTTAATCCATACTCCTTTCTTCCTTCATCTCTTATCTCTTTCAATTCTCTTTCTCTTTTGTGAATAGCATGATATAATGCTTTGTGTACAACTTCTTCACACCCCTTTGGGATCTTAGCTCATCCTTAATCTTTGATTAAGGTGAGGTAGGATAAGCATTAGGTAGTGCTATCCCTCTCTTTCCTTTTAGGCTTAGGTGGTTCCTATTATCCCACACAACCATAGGATCTCCATGCATGATAACTTTAGGGTTATTAGTCTTCCCCGTTTAGACTTTTTTCCTTTCTTAACACCTTTGAGTTTCTTCTTCCTCATCTCAAAACAAAAGCAAAAACATCTAATAAAGGATTAACATGTATTGCACGTGAGCTTTGCATGTGGGAAATAAGATATTGGAGGATCTACTATCACTTTCTTAGAGTGTTTAGCGTACGTCCCGTCTTGGGTCGATATGCGAGGCATTCAATCCAATGTCATAGACTTTAATGCAATATGTGTTATAAACACAAAAATAATCAAAACACTTCTTCTTAAAAGACAAAAACAAACAAATATTCTTCTCTCATCTCCTTCACTACATTCTTAAGGACTCGTCACGTCCGTTCTACCGCAAACAGGTAAATGCCTAAGACTCCGTACAACGAGCTGCGACACCTAAGTGCTGGAACGCGAACCTTGGCGTCTTCTGTTAAAAAACACAAACAATGCAAAGTCATCCCTAGTGAGGGGAACTACGTCGCTATGATTCTCGCGTGCGAGCGAGATACGTAGGCAGGAGATCGTGCGACATCTCTCCGAGCACAATCCTTTCACCCTTCCCCAATCCGTAGCCCGAACTACGTTGACTCTGACTTTCCCATTGCACGAGGGAATACGTAGGCCTAGGACGGCGATGTCCTATCGAGTCACTTCTTTTCTTTTTCCCCCGTTTCTCCATTTCACCTTTTGTTTCCAGTTTCCAGTTAGCAGTCGAGCTTCAGATACCCTATGTAACGCCCCGTTTTGCCAATTTTGTTTATTGAGTCGTTTTGATTATTTTATTATTATTTTATTGTATTTTCGACTTTTATGTGAAAATATGTTATTTTTCGTCGTGAATATATTTTATCGCATTTTGGGATCGTTTGCGAGAAATTTGAGTGTAGGGGTATTTTGGGCATTTGGGTGTATTTTGATTAAGTTAGAATAAATAGAAAGTATAGAAAGAAAAATCAGAAAAATAGAGAAGAAGAAAAGAGAAGAGAAAGAAGAAAAGAGAGAAAAAAACTTCTGAAGGAAGAAATCAATCTCCCGACTTTCTTGAACGCGAATTTATCGGGTAAGGGTGCGAAACTCGATTATACTATGATTGTGTATGATTATGTATGTTTTGTGTGGATGTTTTGGTTGGTTTTTCCATATGTTTCCGTTTATGCCGTATTTGACGGAATCGATAGAAACCAATGTTTTTACGGTCGAAAAGTCGTATAAATACATGTGTTGGTTGGTTATATGTATGTGAGCTGCTGTTTAAAGTTTCATGAAGTTCGGTTATGTTTTGGTTAGTTTTCGTTATGTTTCCGTTGTTTTGTCCGTTTAGGTCGAATTATAGGAAATCGATAGAAACCGATGTTTTCACGGTTAGAATTCGAAATAAATTACGTAGTTGTATCGAGCAAGGTTAGGTCGTCGTATAGCGTGCTTTTTATTCGATTCGGTGAGGTTTGAAAAATCTGGTTTTTGAACGGTTGAAATTTAATCGAAAAATCGAACGTCGTAGAAATTTCGTTTATGTGTTCTAAATTGTTCTTATGTATTTGGTGTTTATGAGTATATGTTTGTTTCGGTGAAAATGTTCGATTTAGTCGTGTTTTCGGGCATTGAGAAAAATTACAGCATAGGTGTAATTGAGAAAATCTGGTTTTTTGTGAAAAACAGGGTTAGGGATCGATGCATACGCCCCAGGGATCGATACATACTGTTGGATTTTAAGAAAACAGCAATTTCACTACAGCATGCATCGATCCATGCTGCCTGGGTATCGATACATCCTGGGAAATTCTGTTTTTCGGGGAAACTTCGGAAATTCATATCTTTTGATCCGTAACTCGGATCGGGACGTTCTTTATACCGTTGGAAAGCTTATGAAATGTTCTTTCATATAAAAATGGGCTTTTAGATTGTTGGCCGATTTAATTATGTCTGAAATTGGGAATAGTGTCGATTCTCGACTTTTGTCGTTTTAAATGGTGCGTAATTGACGTGTATTATGTGATATGTTTGTGATTTGGATGTGTATGCCTCATGTGCTGCTGTGATGATGATTTGTGGCCGACAGGCAAGAAAATGCTAAGTGTTGCATTTGTTTAGATATGCATGATTATTGATGTGTGTGAGCATGCAATGTGAATGTCATGAGTCATTGTATGCCAAGCATCATCGTGCATTGTTGAAACGTCCTGAGTGACGATTTGATTCTTGAGGGAATCCACTATACCATCGTGTGCCTCAAAAATACGAGGCGTTGCCTGAGGACTTAAAGCGATAAGTATAGACGATTGTGGGCTCCTTTGGAGACTTAAAGCAATCCTTAACGTCGTGTGCCTCGAAAATATGAGGCGTTGCCTGAGGACTTAAAGCGACGGGTGAACATCGTAGGCCCGACGGGGAGTTACTTGAGATTCTCAGTAACGAGCGATGGTTCCAATAGTTCCTGAGTGAACTGATGATGAGACATGAGACATTGGAAGTCGGTACCGCATGGCATGTGCATAGAGTCGTTGTGTCGGTCTATGTGCATTGCATTAAATTATGAGTCATTTGTGCATGAATTGTGAATGTGACTTAATGAGATGGAATATGTGTGATTGTATTGTGAATGATTGATGGGTAGTGGTATTTGACACTTGTGAATTGTACTGTGTGTTGTTATAATTGATCTGTGTGTTTTGGTGGTGAGAATACGTTATTGTGCATTTTTTTTGGTGTTAATATATAATCTTATGCAATTATATTATGGTTGTTTTTCTCACCCTTCTGCTGTTTTATAACGCTCTATGAGGCGTTGCAGATTAGAGTTGCTGGAGGTATTCTTTTGTGAAGAGTTGCGTCTTCATTATTTTGGTCGGTCGGCTCTGATATGTGACTCCGGGTAGCATAGGGTGGCCGTGTGTGATTGTTTTGTGTATCTGATGATATATTTTGGCTGTACATGTATAACTTGATGTATGACGGACAAGTTTATATGTATATATGTATATGTGTTATTCAGATTTTAGATCTTTCCGCTTTAATTCTAATTTCTGAAAAGTGGGTGTAAGGAACGAAGTTTCCTCTGTATGATTGTTACCCCACGTTGCATATCTAAATGAGCAGGTGTTGCATGTTAGTTGTTTGGTTACTTTGATGTGATTCTCCCTTTCTATGCCATGATAATTCCATTATACTCTGATCAATTTTCGAATTTTCTTTTAGCGCCTTAATTGCGTGTTTTGGGGGTATAGATCGGGGGCGTCACATTAAGTGGTATCAGAGCCAGTCCGTGTCAGTTGTGTCGTTCGTGTTTGTTGTGTCTGGCATATTGGGCGAGTTATGTTGAGCGAGTTGTTGTTTAACCATAGTTTCTGTGTTTGGACGAACAGAATATGGCTGGTCGTAATGATGCTGCTCTGGCTGCTGCGATGGAGGCAATGGCACGAGCTGTGCAGGGTGCACCGAATGCGGCAGGAAATGATGAGTTTAGAAAGAATAAGCCGCCGGTCTTTAAAGGGAAACATGATCCGGATGGTGCACAGTTGTGGTTAAAGGAGATTGAGAGGATTTTCAGGGTAATGGATTGTGACGAGGAGGATAAGGTGAGGCTGGGCACTCATATGTTACATGAAGAGGCTGACGACTGGTGGATCAGTACTCGTCAAGTGTTGGAAGCTGAGGAGGAGGAAGAAGAGATTACTTGGGAGGTGTTTAGTCGAGAGTTCCTAAGGAAGTATTTTCCGGAAGATGTCCGAGGAAAGAAGGAGATTGAGTTTTTGGAACTGAAACAAGGTAACTTATCTGTTGTTGAATATACTGCTAAGTTTGTGGAGCTTGTGCAGTTTTATCCTCACTATGTGGAAGCGACTGCTGAATTTTCTAAGTGTGTGAAGTATGAAAGTGGCTTGCGTCCTGAGATAAAGCAGGCGATTGGTTATCAGAGGATTCGAAGGTTTGCTGATTTGGTGGAATGCTGTAGGATCTATGATGAAGACAGTAAGGCTCGTTCTGCTCACTATAAAAGTGTAAGTGACAGGAAAGGGAAGCAACAGTTCCGTGGTGGACCGTATGTGTCACCGGCTGATAAAGGTAAACAAAGGAGTACTTTTGATCGTAGGTCAGGTGGAGGTGGTATGTCTAATTCTCCTAGGTGTTTTAAATGTGGTGAATTGGGTCATCGCCAGCATGAATGTAGGAAGAAAGTGAATAAGTGTTCTAATTGTGGTGGTATTGGACATGTTATAGCGGATTGTAAAAGGAAGAATGTCGTGAAGTGTTACAATTGTGGAGAACCTGGTCACATTAGTTCGAAGTGTCCTAATCCGAAGAAGGCTCAGACTAGTGGGAAAGTGTTTTCGTTGGCAGGGACTCAGACTTCAAAGGCAGATCGTCTGATAAGAGGTACTTGCTTTATTAATAATATGCCTTTAATTGCTATTATTGATACTGGAGCGACTCATTCGTTTGTTTCGTCTGAGTGCGCGAAGAGTTTGAATCTTGTGTTGTCCGTAATGGATTTTGAGATGGTTATCGATACTCCAGCGATGGGGTCAGTAACTACTTCTTTGGTGTGTCTAAGTTGTCCTTTGGCCATTTATGGCAAAGATTTTGTGATGGATTTAGTGTGTTTACCGTTGGAAGGATTAGATGTGGTGTTGGGAATGAACTGGTTGCAATTTAACAGGGTGCACATTGATTGTTATCATAAGCTTGTAAGGTTTCCTTCTCTTGAGGAAGATGAAGACTCGAGTTTCTTGTCTACTAAAGAGTTGAAGAAACTTTTAGCGGATGAAGCTCAGTTGTTTGGAGTGTTTACATCGTTATCGGTGGACAGTCAAGTTTCACTTGATGTGTTTCCTGTTGTGTGCGAATTTCCTGAGGTGTTTCCTAAGGATATTTCAGATGTGCCGCCGGTGAGAGAGGTGGAATTTTCGATAGATCTAGTTCCTGGTACTAGACCTGTTTCTATGGAACCTTATAGAATGTCGGCATCTGAATTGGTGGAGTTGAAAAAGCAGTTGAATGAGTTGTTGGAAAAGAGGTTCGTGAGACCAAGTGTTTCTCCTTGGGGTGCTCCAGTTTTGTTAGTGAAAAAGAAAGATGGGAGTATGCAATTATGTATTGATTATCGCCAGTTGAATAAAGTGACGATTAAGAATAAGTATCCGCTTCCAAGGATTGTTGATCTGATGGATCAGTTGGTTGGTGCTTGTGTATTTAGTAAGATCGATTTGAGATCGGGGTACCATCAGATAAGAGTGAAAGAGGAGGATATTCAGAAGACGGCCTTTAGAACACGGTACGGTCATTATGAATATTCGGTGATGCCGTTCGGGGTTTCTAATGCGCCTGGTGTGTTTATGGAATACATGAATCGGATTTTCCACGAGCATTTGGATCGTTTTGTGGTGGTGTTTATTGATGATATTTTAATCTATTCTAAGTCTCGGGAAGAACATGCAGAGCATTTGCGTATTGTTTTGCAGGTTTTGAAGGAAAGGAAGCTTTTTGCCAAATTGTCCAAGTGTGAATTCTGGTTGTCTGAGGAGAGTTTTCTTGGGCACGTAATTTCAGGTAATGGTATTGCTGTGGATCCATCTAAAGTAGAAGCAGTTCTACAATGGGAGGCTCCTAGATCCGTTACTGAAATTCGAAGTTTTCTAGGTTTGGCTGGTTATTATCGGAGGTTCATTGAAGGTTTTTCTAAGCTAACTCTTCCTTTGACGCAGTTGACTTGTAAGGGCAAGGCGTTCATTTGGGATATTCAATGTGAAGAGAGTTTTTGTGAGCTGAAGAGAAGATTGACGACAGCTCCGATTCTTATTTTACCTAATCCTAATGAACCATTTGTGGTATATTGTGATGCGTCCTTAATTGGTTTGGGTGGTGTGCTGATGCAGGAAGGTAAGGTTGTAGCTTACGCTTCGAGGCAATTAAGAGTTCATGAGAAAAACTATCCTACTCATGATCTTGAATTAGCGGCTGTAGTTTTTGTGTTGAAGATTTGGAGGCACTATCTCTATGGTGCGAGGTTCGAGGTCTTTAGTGATCATAAAATCTTGAAATATTTATTTGATCAGAAAGAGTTGAACATGAGGCAGTGGAGATGGTTGGAATTCTTGAAAGACTACGACTTTGGCTTGAATTACCATCCTGGTAAAGCTAATGTGGTAGCCGATGCATTGAGCCGGAAATCGTTGCATATGTCCGCATTGATGGTGAAAGAGTTGGAACTTTTGGAATCGTTTAGAGATTTGAGTTTGGTATGTGAAGTGACATCGGTTAGTGTGAGGCTTGGAATGTTGAAAGTTACTAATGAATTTTTGTTGTCGGTTAGTGAGAAACAAAAGCTGGATTTGAAATTTGTTGATTTGATGAGGAATGAGAATGTGGATTTCAAGGTGGATAATTTTGGTGTTTTGAGATTTCGTGGTCGTATTTGTATTCCTGATGATGCGGAGTTGAAAAGAATGATTTTGGAGGAAAGACACCGAAGTAACTTAAGTATTCATCCGGGAGCGAATAAGATGTACCAAGATTTGAAGAAGATTTTCTGGTGGTCTGGTTTGAAAAGAGATGTGGCTCAGTTTGTGTATGCATGTTTGACTTGTCAGAAATCGAAAGTGGAACATTTGAGACCTAGTGGTTTGTTGCAACCGTTGGATATTCCTGAGTGGAAATGGGATAGCATTTCGATGGATTTTGTAACGGGGTTACCGAATACTCAGCGAGGGCATAATGCTATTTGGGTGATTGTGGACAGGCTGACTAAATCGGCGCATTTTATTCCGATTGACATCAGTTTTTCTTTGGAACGGTTAGCTGAGATCTATATCAGTGTGGTGGTGAAATTGCATGGAGTTCCTTTGAGTATTGTTTCTGATCGAGATCCTAGGTTTACATCGAGATTTTGGGAAAGTTTACAGAAGGCTTTGGGTTCTAAATTGAGGTTGAGTTCGGCTTATCATCCGCAGACAGATGGTCAGACCGAAAGAACGATTCAGTCGTTGGAGGATTTGTTGAGGTCGTGTGTTTTGGAACAAGGTGGTGCGTGGGACAGTTATCTTGCTTTGGTTGAGTTCACGTATAATAACAGTTTCCATTCTAGTATTGGAATGGCACCTTTTGAGGCTTTATATGGACGAAGATGTAGAACGCCGTTGTGTTGGCACGAAACTGGTGAGAGTTCTGTAGTTGGACCAGAATTGGTGCACCAGACGACGGAAAAGGTAAAGTTTATTCGTGAGAAAATGAAAGCTTCTCAGAGTAGACAAAAGAGTTATCATGATCGGAGACGAAAGGATCTTGAGTTTCAAGAGGGTGATCACGTATTTCTGAGGGTTACGCCGGTAACGGGTGTTGGTCGTGCTTTGAAATCTAAGAAGCTTACTTCTCGATTTATTGGTCCTTACCAGATATCTGCGAGAGTTGGTGCTGTAGCGTATCGTGTGGCGTTACCGCCGAATCTGTCGAATTTGCATGACGTTTTTCATGTTTCACAGCTTCGGAAGTATGTTCCGGACCCTTCGCATGTGATTCCGATGGACGAGGTTGAAGTAAGGGATAACCTTACGATCGAGGCATTACCAGTTAGTATTTTGGATCGCGAGGTGAAGCGGTTGAGGGGTAAAGAGATTGCACTTGTGAAAGTGGCGTGGGGAGGCGCTGCTGATGGTAATCTGACGTGGGAATTGGAGAGTAGGATGCGGGAGTCGTATCCGGAGTTGTTTGTATCAGGTAAGATTTTCGAGGACGAAAATTTCTAAGTGGGGGAGAATTGTAACGCCCCGTTTTGCCAATTTTGTTTATTGAGTCGTTTTGATTATTTTATTATTATTTTATTGTATTTTCGACTTTTATGTGAAAATATGTTATTTTTCGTCGTGAATATATTTTATCGCATTTTGGGATCGTTTGCGAGAAATTTGAGTGTAGGGGTATTTTGGGCATTTGGGTGTATTTTGATTAAGTTAGAATAAATAGAAAGTATAGAAAGAAAAATCAGAAAAATAGAGAAGAAGAAAAGAGAAGAGAAAGAAGAAAAGAGAGAAAAAAACTTGTGAAGGAAGAAATCAATCTCCCGACTTTCTTGAACGCGAATTTATCGGGTAAGGGTGCGAAACTCGATTATACTATGATTGTGTATGATTATGTATGTTTTGTGTGGATGTTTTGGTTGGTTTTTCCATATGTTTCCGTTTATGCCGTATTTGACGGAATCGATAGAAACCAATGTTTTTACGGTCGAAAAGTCGTATAAATACATGTGTTGGTTGGTTATATGTATGTGAGCTGCTGTTTAAAGTTTCATGAAGTTCGGTTATGTTTTGGTTAGTTTTCGTTATGTTTCCGTTGTTTTGTCCGTTTAGGTCGAATTATAGGAAATCGATAGAAACCGATGTTTTCACGGTTAGAATTCGAAATAAATTACGTAGTTGTATCGAGCAAGGTTAGGTCGTCGTATAGCGTGCTTTTTATTCGATTCGGTGAGGTTTGAAAAATCTGGTTTTTGAACGGTTGAAATTTAATCGAAAAATCGAACGTCGTAGAAATTTCGTTTATGTGTTCTAAATTGTTCTTATGTATTTGGTGTTTATGAGTATATGTTTGTTTCGGTGAAAATGTTCGATTTAGTCGTGTTTTCGGGCATTGAGAAAAATTACAGCATAGGTGTAATTGAGAAAATCTGGTTTTTTGTGAAAAACAGGGTTAGGGATCGATGCATACGCCCCAGGGATCGATACATACTGTTGGATTTTAAGAAAACAACAATTTCACTACAGCATGCATCGATCCATGCTGCCTGGGTATCGATACATCCTGGGAAATTCTGTTTTTCGGGGAAACTTCGGAAATTCATATCTTTTGATCCGTAACTCGGATCGGGATATTCTTTATACCGTTGGAAAGCTTATGAAATGTTCTTTCATATAAAAATGGGCTTTTAGATTGTTGGCCGATTTAATTATGTCTGAAATTGGGAATAGTGTCGATTCTCGACTTTTGTCGTTTTAAATGGTGCGTAATTGACGTGTATTATGTGATATGTTTGTGATTTGGATGTGTATGCCTCATGTGCTGCTGTGATGATGATTTGTGGCCGACAGGCAAGAAAATGCTAAGTGTTGCATTTGTTTAGATATGCATGATTATTGATGTGTGTGAGCATGCAATGTGAATGTCATGAGTCATTGTATGCCAAGCATCATCGTGCATTGTTGAAACGTCCTGAGTGACGATTTGATTCTTGAGGGAATCCACTATACCATCGTGTGCCTCAAAAATACGAGGCGTTGCCTGAGGACTTAAAGCGATAAGTATAGATGATTGTGGGCTCCTTTGGAGACTTAAAGCAATCCTTAACGTCGTGTGCCTCGAAAATATGAGGCGTTGCCTGAGGACTTAAAGCGACGGGTGAACATCGTAGGCCCGACGGGGAGTTACTTGAGATTCTCAGTAACGAGCGATGGTTCCAATAGTTCCTGAGTGAACTGATGATGAGACATGAGACATTGGAAGTCGGTACCGCATGGCATGTGCATAGAGTCGTTGTGTCGGTCTATGTGCATTGCATTAAATTATGAGTCATTTGTGCATGAATTGTGAATGTGACTTAATGAGATGGAATATGTGTGATTGTATTGTGAATGATTGATGGGTAGTGGTATTTGACACTTGTGAATTGTACTGTGTGTTGTTAGAATTGATCTGTGTGTTTTGGTGGTGAGAATACGTTATTGTGCATTTTTTTTGGTGTTAATATATAATCTTATGCAATTATATTATGGTTGTTTTTCTCACCCTTCTGCTGTTTTATAACGCTCTATGAGGCGTTGCAGATTAGAGTTGCTGGAGGTATTCTTTTGTGAAGAGTTGCGTCTTCATTATTTTGGTCGGTCGGCTCTGATATGTGACTCCGGGTAGCATAGGGTGGCCGTGTGTGATTGTTTTGTGTATCTGATGATATATTTTGGCTGTACATGTATAACTTGATGTATGACGGACAAGTTTATATGTATATATGTATATGTGTTATTCAGATTTTAGATCTTTCCGCTTTAATTCTAATTTCTGAAAAGTGGGTGTAAGGAACGAAGTTTCCTCTGTATGATTGTTACCCCACGTTGCATATCTAAATGAGCAGGTGTTGCATGTTAGTTGTTTGGTTACTTTGATGTGATTCTCCCTTTCTATGCCATGATAATTCCATTATACTCTGATCAATTTTCGAATTTTCTTTTAGCGCCTTAATTGCGTGTTTTGGGGGTATAGATCGGGGGCGTCACACCCTACACCCTTTGATCGAGACAACAAGCGTGGATCCCATCTAGTACGATGGATGCGTGAGGGTGCTAATACCTTCCCCTCGCGTAACCAACTTCCTTACCCATTTCTCTTGGTCGCGAGACCGTGTTCTTTCCTTTCCCTCAGGTTTATGCAGTGTTTCCTTTCCCTCTCTTGGGATAAATACACATTGCTGGCGACTCTATTTCCGTGCCACTTTTGCGTTTATACTTGGATGAAAATCCCGAGAGCGACAGCTGGCGACTCTGCTGGGGACTTTTCCCATCCCTAAGCGAGTCTATCCTAGCGCTTGCTTGTTTTCGATTATAGGGTGTTTTATCTGTTTGCTTTACTCGCTTTATTTATGGAATTGTTGCATGTTTATCGTTTTATTACATTTACTTGCTTTTCATTTACTGTTGCCATATATATTGTACTGTGCTGAACTGTGCTGGTTTTTCTGTTTGGTGGGAGGGGTGATCTGACAGATAAACCTATTACACAGGCTTGAGAGTACATGTAGGATTAGAGTGGAAAGTAGTGTGGCCTACGTAGCATCTTGGTACGTATGGTTTACATGAAATCCACACCCAGACGAGGTTTTCTTGGGAGATGTTCTGATTTGCGCGTCTTGTGCATTTTGGGGTGTTAACCTAGAAAGCTGTCGACTCTGGTGACCATGCCCGAGGACTCAGTTGTGGAACTCCTCCCGAGATGTGATAATGGCAGACCTGAAATGGTAAACCCATTACGCATTCTTGATCCGAGGATCCAATGCTGGGAACTTGCTATAGGATATCCTTTTTTAGGGGAATCAGTTGAGGCCTCCTCGATTGATGATGATGCCAAACCAGAAATGGTGAACGTATCATCATTTCTTGACCTGAGAGTCTGTGATATTGAGGATCCTCGCCTTTCTAGTACCCACATGTGAGAAGGGGCGGGTGTTTGCAGGCTTGCAGGTAACCATAACCTCCCACATACCCGGTTTTTTGGTATTATCACACAAAAAGGGACTATTCATTCTACTATATTCAGATGGTTCTTGTTCACAGTTCTATGATATTCTCAGATCTACACTGACACCGTCCACAGTCCAGCACATACACGCGGCACTCTGATACCATGCCTTTTGCATTGCATTATCATATCATAACATTCATGTTTATCATTTCCAGGTGCTCACTTTACCTCTGATTCCAGTCAATGGGCTCAACGAAGACGAATGCTAAGAGGAAGAATAATGTCGCTTACAGATTTCCAGAGCCAACGTTAGACCTACTTCACAAGGTGATAGCCATGGCTGACCCGGTGTTCTTATCCTCTTCCAAAAGAAATATGGGAGATTGGTGAAAATGGTCTGTAACATTACAAAATATGAGCATGATGCTCTCCACACCTTACTGCAGTTCTATGAGCCGTCGTTGAGATGCTGTGTCTTTCCGGAGTATATCTTGATGCCTACGTTGGAGGATTTGTCGTTCATCCTGAGTATCTCAGTCAAATCAACAGTACCATTCTTTTCGGGAGATCACCCTAACATAGAAGAAATTGCAACTACCTTACAGGTGGAAAAATCAGTGCTGAAGAGAAATGTTTCTAATAAGAATGGAGTTAAGGGTTTTCACTTGGAATTTCTTGCCAACCAAGCTCAAGAGTGTGCCAACGCCAAGAATTGGGCAATCTACAACTCTATCCTGGCATAGTGTATCTACGGTATCGTTTTGTTTCCTAACCAACATTACTTTGTGGATATGCAGGCAGTAAGGGTTTTTGTCTTGAAAAATCTGGTTCCTACTCTGTTGGGTGATTTCTACCACTCTGTGCATTTCAAGAATGAGAAGAGAAGGGGAGGACAAGTCAACTGCTATACTCCACTCTTATCCAACTGGTTTTTGAAGCATTTACCTCAGACGGGCGCCTTTGTAGACACAAAGGATTCTCTAAAGTGGTCTAAACGGATAATGGGGTTGGCTGCTGATAATATTGTTTGGTTTGACCATCAGTTGCAAGGAATAGAGATCATCACCAGTTATGAGAATTTTCCGAATGTGCCTTTGATCGGCAGGAAAGGGGGAATTAATTATAACCTTATCCTGACTATCAGGAAATTCAGATATGCCTCAAAGAACCCTCCTGAAGACCAACATATGGAAGAGTCCTAGTTCTTTAATGAGATTGAAGATACAGAGGTGCTAAGGAAATCCGTACACGCTTGGGGGCACATCCATAAGACTGGGAAGACTGTTTTTGGAAAAGGTGACTGCAGAGCCTATCTACAGTATACAGAGTGGATCCAGATGAAGGTTGAAGAAGTTCTCTTGCCTTTTTCACGGGAGCCACCTTTGTATCCAGTGATGTCGAAACAACCTACCACAGTGGCCATTGAGGAATTCGACAAATTACAGAATCTAGTGAAAGGGCTCCGGGCAGAGAATTCTGATATGAGCAGCCGACTTCAAGGCGCATTACATACCAACAAGGAATTGGAGCGGAAAGCCCAAGACGCAGAAAAGATCTTAGCAGCAAGAGAAAAAGATTTTGCCGACAGAGCCCGGCACTACCAGAAAGTTAATATGGCTATTGAAACTTCTGCTCTAACTTATAAGCAGACTAAACAGTCTTTGGCCCAAACAAAAGCCACGCTCGCCAAACTTCAACAAGCATGGGACAAAGTTAGAATCGAGAATGCAGAGCTGCAAGAGCAACTAAAAAGCAGAGACGGTGAACTCCAGAGAGTGCATGAACAACGAAGAAAGCATCGTGAAGACTCCGGTAAAACCCAAGAGCAGCTGAAGAAGGTTAGAGATGAGTTGAAAGCTTCCAAGAAGGAACTTGAAGATGTTGTGACAGAGATGGAAGAGGCTCTTTTGATGCACATGGATTCATTAGCCGAAGCTCTGAAGAAGAGGGACATTTTGATCAAAGAAATGATTGAAAGGCCAAACCATCAGCGCACCAGAATACTCTTTGAAGAAATCAAGTATTCTAGCGAGAAGCTGAAAGATTTGGAGCTGAATGATTGATAGTTCTCATTCCATTTTCCTAACGCAGTTCTTGTTGATGTACTGTGGTTACCATCAGGCCTGTTGATGGAACCATTCGCTTGATGTACTTCCAAATTATAAACTCGTTGTAGAATACTTCAGCATGTATTGGCTTTATTGAAATGAATGGTTTATTTAGAAATGGTTCCTTGGCAGTGTTCTATTCACCAGCACATTATCACAACATATTTCTTCTCAACAAGTTTCTCTCAACAATATCTGTATATTGCTCAACTTCTTGTGATTAAGACTGGAATCAGGGTGAAATGCCCTGGAAATGAAAGACATGGCATATGCATGCATTTCAGAACATATAATTTTGCATAACAGGTACTCGTCCCAGGGAGTTTCTAACCTTTATTTGGTTGCAGGAAGAATAGCTGATCTCAACATTCATCGCTATGAGACTCGACAAAATCAAGCCAGAATCATGGAACAGGTGCAGGCAGAACTCACTGAAATGAGGACCTGTATGGAGTAGTTCATGAACCTTATGCAGGGCATAGCCCAGGGGTAGCAAGATTTGAGAAATGTAGTTTAAAGGTTGGAAGTGGAAATCCCTGTCGGTGTTAATAACAATCCTCCTGGAGGAACGACAGTCAATCCTCCTGGCGGAGTGGCAGTTGATCCTCCTGTTGGTAATGCGATTGATCCTCCTGGCGGAGCTCCTGGTGGCGTTGGCCATATTAATCATCAACATGTGGAGGACCATCAAGATGATCAGTTCTCTGTGCTGAATGCTGACATGGGGATTCATAATGATGGTAATGACAGAAGGTATGAAGAGTTGGCTGAGAAGGTAAGAGCCATGGAATGTCAAAACTCCATGGGAATTGATGTTGCTGACATGGGGCTGGTGCAAGGGGTGAGGATTCCTCCAAAGTTTTAGCCTCCAACCTTTGACAAGTATAATGGTAGTACCTGTCCTAAGACCCACATTCAGGCGTATTTTAGGAAGATTTCTGCATATTCTGACAACGAAAAACTGTGGATGTACTTCTTTCAGGATAGTCTGTCAGGAGCCTTGTTAGAATGGTATATGAAGCTGGAGAGGGCATATATCAGAAACTGGAAAATATTTGGACGATGCTTTCTTGAAACAGTGTTGTAGCGAGTGATTCTTGGACGTGGTTCTTAAGCACTATCGCTCTGGGGTACTATAGGTCGATTCATTTTTTATCCTATTGAAGCTGATGAAGGAAGGGAAATAGATGTCTCCAATTAACCCTGCTTGCATACTGAGTTTAAACAGATGACTGTTGGTTTACAGATACGGTTTAGATTGTGGGCCTCTCTCTGCTTATTTTGCTAAGTATGACGGGATCATGCTATTGGTAGGATGTTAGGACTGATGCTTTTCGATTGATGTGTGAAGGTATGGGATTTTGGGTTTTTTGATTAGTATGCTCGCTAAGATTTTTTAAATCTTATGCCTACGTATTCCCGTTTAACGAAACAGGGAAATCAGAGCGATCGTAGTTCCTCCTATTCTATGGGAGGAAAAAGGTCGTTTTTGGTGTCTTGTTCAAAGTCCAAGATGTGAAGCTAAAGGTGGTTTGTATCTTGTTCAAAGCCCAAGATATGAAGCTAAAGGGTTTTGACTTTAGAGAGAATTTGTCATCTCTAAAGGGGAGTTGTTGATGTTTGTATGCTATGAACAAGGCACAACTTTAATGCTAAAAGGTTGATTGACTCACCCGGGGTTTTCTTTATACAAAGCCTAAGAGGAGGCTATTGACCCAACAAGAGGGTGCTTATATGTGTCTCATACGAAGCCTGAGAGAGAGGCTAAAAGGGTTGACTCAACAAGAGAGTCTGTTATATGTCTCATATGAAGCCCGAGAGAGAGGCTAAAGGAGTTGACTCAATAAGAGAGTCTTTTATACTCAACAAGAGAGTGTTTTTGTATCTCGTACGAAGCCCGAGATGGAGGCTGAAAGGGATTGATTCAACAAGAAAGTCTTTATACTCAACAAGAGAGTGTTTTTGTATCTCGTACGAAGCATGAGATGGAGACTGAAAGGGATTGACTCAACCAGAGAGTCTTTTATACTCAACAAGAGAGTAATTTTGTATCTTGTACGAGGCCCGAGATGGAGGCTGAAAATGGGTTTGACTCAACAAGAGAGTCTTTTACACTCAACAAGAGAGTGATTTTTATCTCGTACGAAGCCCGAGATGGAGGCTAAAAGTAGATTGACTCAACAAGAGAGCCTTTTATACTCAACAAGAGAGTGTTTTAGTATCTCGTACAAAGCCCGAGATGGAGGCTAAAAGGAGATTGACTCAACAAGAGAGTCTTTTATACTCAACAAGAGAGTGTTTTAGTATCTCGTACAAAGCCCGAGATGGAGGCTAAAAGGAGATTGACTCAACAAGAGAGTCTTTTATACTCAACAAGAGAGTGTTTTAGTATCTCGTACAAAGCCCGAGATAGAGGCTAAAAGGAGATTGACTCAACAAGAGAGTCTTTTATACTCAACAAGAGAGTGTTTTAGTATCTCATACGAAGCCCGAGATGGAGGCTGAAAGGGATTGACTCAACAAGAGAGTCTTTTATACTCAACAAGAGAGTGTTTTAGTATCTCGTACAAAGCCCGGGATAGAGGCTAAAAGGAGATTGACTCAACAAGAGAGTCTGAAAAGGTTAGCTCCGTTGGGGAGAATCATTTGTACAAAGCCCAAGAGGAGGCTAACTTTCCTGGGGAAAGGATCATTATACAAAGCCTAAGAGGAGGCTATCCGTTGGAGACTGTTTCAGTTTAGTGACAGGTCCAGTATGTTGGTTAGAAGAGAAAATCAGTTCTTATAAAGGGAACGATTAAAGGTATTGTTGTGCTTTGGGATTTATCAGAGGATCAGGGATATTTCCCATTCTTTAAGGAAATGGGAAATCCAAAGGGTATTGAGACTGTCCAAGTCTACGGGTGTTTTGAGAAGTCGATTCTCGGATAAGTGAATGATCTTTGTATGATGCCCAAGAGAAGGCTGGTATGTTAAGGGATGAAGGTCAACCTATTAACAGGTCTGACACTTGACTCAGAAAGATAGCTCTAGCAAATTGATAACTAGGTTCTGTTCCTATACCTGTGGAGGTCTCTGGGTCCTTGTACTAAGCCCAAGAGAAGGCATGAGAACTTTTAAGAAGCCGAAGGGTCCTTGTACAACGCCCAAGAGGAGGCGGGGATGTTTTTAGGAAGCCCGTGGGTCCCCAAACCCCGAGAAGTTCAAGACATGTTATTCACAGAGAATAGATCAAGCCAGGAAAGTTTGAGAATTTGGAAGAAACTCAAGAGATGCCATTCACGGAGAAAAGATCATCTCTGGGGAGTAGAGTTTCTTTGACGATTTCTAAGAGTGGCAGTCTGAGAAAGGGTTCACCGAGAATGCTGCCTTTCACGTCTCCATATTGTTTAATCCCAAGAGGAGGGAAGACTGTGTCTGGTAATCCTATGGGGATCTAGTTTTGTTTGTATTTAAGAGTGACTAACAGGGCTTTACCTAGTGCTAGATGTAGTTGCTGGGGAAAACTCTAAATAACTATACTAGTATTACACAGTTGATATTTGACAGGTATATAAAAGTTTGTGAAAGAAGACTTACAGTGAGCAGCCCCACAATACAGTTATATATATATATATATATATATATATGAAAGCGGATAAAGAAAGCGGGTAAACACTTACTCGGTTGTAGAGCTTTCATGCTGTTTGGTTAGTTGTTCAACAAAGAAAGCTTTGATAACAGTATTATATTCAAAATCAAAGGAGAAAGTGCTTTGAAAGAAATGTTGGGGCTTACAGCTCAAGGAGAGGCCCAAAGTTTTATCAGTGATTGCACTGTCGTTTTGAATTTGTACAGGGACTTATACAAGTGACTGAGGCCCAAAAGGTTTTCTGTACAAAGGGATGGGTCTTACACTCTCTCAAGAGGCCCAAAGGTTTATTTTTATACAAGTGGTGGGGCTTATAGCTCAAGGAGTGGCCCACTGTTTTATTTTGAAATGGTGATCGCGCCGAGATTTTCTTTTAACGCATGGGGACTTATACAATGTTTGAGGCCCAAAATTGTTTTGGTTAAAAGAGGGGGTTGGGTCTTACACTCTATTAGAGGCCCAAAGATTCATTTTTGTACAAGTGATGGGGCTTATAGCTCAAGGAGAGGCCCATTTGGTTTTGTTTGAAAACGGCAATCGTTCCGGGGTTTTTGAAAATACAGTGGGTCTTATACAATGACTGAGGCCCAAAGTGGTGTATTTACAAAGGGGATGGGTCTTACACTCTAATAGAGGCCCAAAATTGTTTTTGTACCAGTGATGGGGCTTACAGCTCAATGAGAGGCCCAAAATTTCTGTTAAAAAAGGCGACGATCGCGCCGAACTTTTTGATGGTATCGGGACTTATACAATACATTGAGGCTCAAATCATTTTGTTTTTCAAAAAGGGTTGGGTCTTACACTCTACTAGAGGCCCATGAGTGTTTGAAAATGATTTGTGAGGGTGAAAATCAAAGAAACCCTAATTTTGTTTTCCTTTAAAAGTAAATATTTAAAGAAAATCAAATAAAATGATAAAAATACCAAATAAGTTTGAATAAACCACTTGTGATTTTTGTTTAAGGTTTGAAAAATGAGGTTTTAATCACAAGATGAATTAAAACTCATTTGGTTTTGATTTTCAAGGTAAATATTGACTTTTAAAATGTTTGAAAACGATAAAAAATGAATTTATTCACAAAAATACTAATTATATTAAATAAATAAAATAAACTTATTTTTTTTGTGGAATAAAATATTTCAACTGATTTTTTTGCAAAGAGAACCAATAAAAAACTAATTAAAATTGAGGGAGTTATTAATTTTTTAAATCATTAAAAATAATAAAATATGAAAAAGTGGTAAAAAAGAGGATCAGGGGCGAGGGGGATTCGAACCCCAGACCTCTTGTGTATAGGGCGCGCGCCTTACCACTGGGGTGGTGATACATCCGTTGATTGAAACACAACCATAAATATACAAGGCTTGCCTTGCTTTTGGCCTGGCCCAAGGCAAGGCAAGGCAAGATTTTGGTTGAAAACGTGAAGGCCATAACTTTCTCATTTCTCCATGGATTGGGACAAAATTTAGGTTTGTCCTGCCTAGAATTTCACAAGGAATCCAATGGTGGTGGTGTTTTTTTCAGATCATGCTCCTATTGAAAAACCCGATAGTGGTTTTGAAATAGGCCATGATTTGCATTTTCTGTGCCATCTCTTGGTACAAGCATGAATTACATGATAAATTGGTGCAAACACAACACATATTAGATGTATAAGAGATGCATGATCAGTGGACATCAAAAGAAAGCATGATTCAAAGAATCCAAGTTGTGATGCTTACCTCTTTTTGGAGCTTTTGTGCAATCTGCCAAGCCTCTTGTTCCAGAAATGATTTGATGCTTTGGACACCCTCAAATGATCTCTTAGAAGCTTTTAGAATGGTTGGAATCAACTGGAAACCTCAGGAGCAAGTTTGAGCTATTTCTTGCAAAAGGGGCAAAGGTGACCAAAATAGCAACTCTCTCAAATGGTGTTCCAGATGTGTGGAACCATTTGGGACAGTTCAAGGATGATATTTGGAGTGTGTTTAAGGTTTTATCTGGTTTGGAAAGTGACTGAATCAAGACATGGCTTGAAAAATGCACAAAAGGCCTATTTTGAGGTTTTGGGAGGTGACTTTGTGATTTTGGTGTTACAGGTCACTTGTGAGAGTTTAGACGGCTTAGATATGATATATTGGATGTGTTTGGATCATGAGCTGTGGTGGAATTGCTCTCTAACTCAAAAACTCAGAGTTACCTTGCTAAAGAAGGTATTTTTGCCTAGAGAAAGAGATTTTGAGGAAAGCAAGTGTTGTAGTGCTTTGGTGTACTCAAACTGAACACAATTGAGCTCTATTTATAGTAGAGCAAGTTTGTTTTGGCTGCAATAGTGAATGGCAACTGCAGCAGAGGTTTGGCCAATGTTGAGCAATGAGAATCCAAGTCTCCTCTAGCCATTGACTAGAGGTTAGGGCACAAGCTGCTGGTTCCCTTGGTCTTGGATAAGTCTTGACTGAATTCAGTTGGGAATGGCTCAGTCCATGCCACATTGGTGCATCCATTAAATGCTCTAATCCAAAATTGGAGTCTTGTCCCTCTTTTAAGCAATTCTAGGTTTGGCATGCTATTTTTGGTTCCAAAGACTTGGGAGGCTTGGGATCAGAGTTGGTTCCTCCTTGGTCCCCCCTTGAGGTGTTCAAATGGATAGAGTTGCTTGCCCTTTGCAAAATTTGAGCAAATCGAGCAAAACTCCAAAATCTGCCTTGCCATGACAATTTGCAGCAAGGCATATTGGCATTGTCATATCTCATGGCTCAAGTGGAATTTGATGGAGTTCTTGGCCATTTTGGAAAGACCTCATATGATACAACAACTATTTGATCATAATTGGTTTTGATACTTTTTGGATCCAAGTGAAAAATGCCCCTACATTTGGAAAAAAGTGAAGGCAGATTCTGACTAAGTGAAAATTTCACTAAGTGTTAGAAAAAATGACATTTCATGTTTTCAGCCATTTTGATCATTCCATAACTCAAAATCCATGATGAATTAGAATGAGGTGTAGTTGAAGCTTTTGTAGAGGGCCATGAGGGCTACAAATCCATCTTTGAATGGGGAAAATGGCTTTGTGGTTTAGGAGTTATGATCCTCCAAAGTTGGTACCCTAGCCACTTTATTCCATAACTTAGAAAAATTTCTAAGTTTTTATGGTTACCCCTTTTACAAGTTATCCCACTTTTCTTGATTTTTCTTCATGAATGTTGATTCAAATCACACATTAACATCATTTTAGGGTCAAAGAACCATATTTGTGAAAAATCTCAAAAAGTCAAAGTTGACTTTTGTGCACAATTGACTTTTTGTCAGATGAATTCCAAACTGTGCGATCCTCTATGAAATCAAGTCCTTGACCTAAATCAAACTTGATGGATTGATTTCATAGGTGTTATAGGGTGTATTGAATCATGTCCCAAGGTTAGGGAGCAGGTCTGGGTCAAAAGTCAAAGGCACAGTTGACTTTTTTCCGCGAAACCCTAATTGTGGTTCTGATGAAATTGAGACTTGTTGCTCAAGCTTCTTGGATTAATCCATTATTTTAAATGGATCAATGTGGTTTATTAGAGACCCTCAAATCCTCTCTTGAGGCCTTGGCTCATGTTTTGTCCCAAAATTCAACTTAGGGGTGAATTAGGTCAAGAAACCCTAATTCCTGATTTTTAGTGAATGCATCCCCTGAAGCAAAATTGACTTGATAATTGGGTTCATGATGTCCCTTTGGGCATTATAGGTTATGCTTTGAAGCATTGGCTCATGCCCAGAGGAAAATTTCCATCTGGAGGCCCTGGTCGACCAAAACCCTAATTTGGTGACACTGTTGATCTTGAGGCTTGATCCACTCAGAATGTTGCAGCCTTGTGCTTAATCCCTGAAGTGGGAGTCCTCTTGATCCATTATGGATGTTTGAGAGGTCTAGATAAGTTGAAGATCATGTTATTCCTTGATTGATCCTTTGTCTAAAGCTCTGAGAGGGTCTGAAACCCTAATTTTGATAGTAGTGAATGCTCACCCATCTTTGGGGAGACTGATGAGGCATGAAGGTTCCTCCATATTGTGATGATGATTTGCACAATGATAGGAAATCTTAGTGGTCAAAATTTGGGGTATGACAGATGCCCCTATTTAATCTTCTTGAACCCGAAGGTGTGAATGGCGAAGGTATTCGGACATTCGGGGTGCAGGAGGATTAAATATCGGAATACCCAAAATTTTGATGTTGGTTAAGAATGGCAGTTCACGCATCCTTCTTCTTTTGCTAAGCAATGATGCTTAGAAAAGGTAAACGTCCCCTCGATCCTGGTTTCCTACCAAGGAACTGGTCTTATTTTCTGAAATAAACTTCCCCTCGATCCTGGTTTCCTACCAAGGAACTGGTCTTAGTTTCTGATATAAACTTCCCCTCGATCCTGGTTTCCTACCAAGGAACTGGTCTAAGTTTCTGATGTAAACTTCCCCTCGATCCTGGTTTCCTTCCAAGGAACTGGTCTAAGTTTCTTTTGTCAATAAACTTCTTGACAAGGGGCGCTGTTCGTAGCGGTTTTTTCCTCAAACTTCTCACCGAATTTTCCTGGGGAGATGCGATTTTATGGAAAAAATTTGATGTCAGAGTTACTGGGGAACCCAGTCGTTTGAGTTGTAGAGGGGCACAAACTTCTCTATTTGGAGACGCCATTTGTCGACTCTACTGGGGAAACGAGTCTCTTGAGAGACTGTTTTTGCTTGGGTATTACATCATACTTTTCTCGGGATCTTCCTGGAGAAATGCCATATGATGTGATCCAATTTTGAGGTGCTGATGACCTTTTCGTCAGCGGATTTTTCTGGGGAAAAACTGCTGCATTGTTGGATCTCTGATTGAGAGGCTTTCTCTGGAGATTTTCCTTAATTTGGGAAAGCGGAGATATCATCTTCACTGGCGAAGAGTGATGTTTGACGAACGTTTTCTTGTTCTTCAGAGGTTCAAGTTATCAAAGTGGTCAAGGGCCAATTCTAATCTAGAAATAAACTGGAGGAGAGATTGTCCAGATGCAACATTTCCTGACGAGGAAAGAACTGACAACTCGATTGAGAGGATTGTTATCACTAGGGGATAAGACCGACTAGAGTGATAGTGATGCAATATGAATGCAAATGTAAATCAATAATGCATGATGTATGTATATTTATGCTAACAAAACTGACGCGACATATAGACTAGTAGATGAACACGACTGGATACTCGGTCATTGCTGGGACGAAGAAGTACCGCTGGTTCAAGATAGCAATTCTGCCTTGCTTAGGAGAAAGTAGTTCCTGCGGGGAACAACCGTTGGTCGGGCTTAGGAGGCAAGAACTCTGCCGGGGGTATCAGATGGGAAAGCCACATCTGATACAACTGATCCTTCATTCAGGCGCACTGGCTTAGAAGGAGTACTTTGACTCTGCACTTTGAAGCTCAATTACTTCTGGAGAAGCGAGCAACATTCTTCCGATGTTCAACAGTCAAAAGAAATTGCCATATTTATTTTAAAAGCAGAAAAGCTTTACTAGTAAATTCATTTTTGTTTCGTTTCAAGAATCGTTGATCATATTAAAATGTCGTTCTATAAAGCTAAAACAAATAAGAATTGCAAACAAAAGCACAAGGGCTCAAATTTTATTGATAGGATGGAGATCAGCCAAACGCGTGATTCCATAGAGTATTTACAAAGTTTGAAAAATGGTAATTTAAGGGAAAAGGGCTACATTGAAACATAACGACCACTATCCTTCTACCAACTTTGAATTCTGGGCATCCTGAGCTTCTGTCAAAGATGACCTTGGCTGGAGTTTTCTGATGGATGGTGTAACTGCTGAGGAGTTGAACTGATCAGATGTAGTTACTTGCCATTGTCCTTAACTTTTTCCTGGATTGTACTTTGAGGTTTCCAATCCATCGGGATAATTTTTTATCATGTCTCTAATTTTTGCCTGGACCGCCCTTTCGGGTTTTCAATCCACCGAGACGTTTTTTTATTTTTTTATTTTTTTTTATTTATTTAGGCGAAGTATTTCTTGACTACATCAACATTCGTGGGGTAGGCAAATTCCTCTCCGTCCATGGTTGCGAGTCTCAAGGCGCCGCCTGAGAAGGCTTTCTTGATCACGTAGGGGCCATCATAATTCGGGGTCCATTTGCCCCGGGAATCAGTGAGAAATGATCCATTATGGATGTTTGAGAGGTCTAGACAAGTTGAAGATCATGTCATTCCTTGATTGATCCTTTGTCTAAAGCTCTGAGAGGGCCTGAAACCCTAATTTTGATAGTAGTGAATGCTCACCCATCTTTGGGGAGACTGATGAGGCATGAAGGTTCCTCCATATTGTGATGATGATTTGCACAATGATGGGAAATCTTAGTGGTCAAAATTTGGGGTATGACAAGTATCAGTATAACATTGACATGGCCCCTAATCGTACCCAATTGCAGAATATGACATAGGATCCGAAGGAAGGTTTCAAACAATACGCCCAAAGGTGGCGTGAGCTAGCAGCTCGAGTACAACCCCCGATGATGGAAAGGGAAATAGCTGATATGTTCATGAATACTTTACGGGGCCCATATCTAGATCGTTTGGCCGAACGTCCATCCACTGGGTTCTCTGACATTGTGATAGCAGGAGAGAGAATTGAAAATCTATTGAAATCGGGGAAAATTCAAGATGGAAGCGGGGCAGGCTCTTCCAATACAAAAAGGCTTTTTGGGAATGGCTCGAAGAAACGTGAAGGTGAAACAAGTGCTGCCTATGGACAGGGGGCGAAGGTAAAGGACGTCAGGGCTCATACCATCAAGCAGCAGTTGTGACTATTCCGGTTCCAGATGCCGAATCTCAGCCACAATCTCAAAGACAATACCAATCGAGGCAGATATTGAGTGATCGCCACTTTGACCCTTTACCTATGACATATGCCCAGATGTTGCAGAATTTGCTCCACTTAAAGTTGGTATAGTTGATAACTCTGGCACCACCAGCAGGCAAGCTACCTTATGGCTATGATGCAAATGTGAAGTGTGAATTCCATTCGGGCGCGCCCGACCACCATATAGAGAACTGCAAAGCTTTTAAGCACGTAGTTCAGGACCTGGTTGATTCGAAAGCTATCAACTTCGCTCCTAATCCCAATGTGATTCAAAATCCCATGCCCCCGCATGGCAGACCAAAGGACAATGCAATAGAGGAATGCAGAGGCTTGAATCTGGTGACAGATGTTAATCATGTCAGAACACCTTTGGCAGTGGTGAAAGGGCGTTTGTTGAAAGGGGGCGTGTTCCCTGGTTGTCTGGAAGACTGTTCAGAGTGTTTAGCTGCGATGAATGGATGTGATGAATTGAGGAAGTGCCTTCAGATGATGATGGATGAGGGTCGTTTACAGTTTGATCTGATGGGGAAGAAGGATGATGCGGCTTCAACAGTCACTATCTACTTTACTCCAGCAGAGATTCCTGTGCCAGCACCTATGCAGATCCCTGCGCCTGAACAGGTAGCCCCTATGACTATAACTATTCCAGGTCCTATGCCATACGAAAGTACAAAAGTGATCCCATGGCATTACGGAGCTGATGTTTATTATCAAGGGCAGAAACAGGAAGTAGAGGCTCCCAAGGAAACTGGTTCAAGTGTGGGGAATGTAGGAGGAATGGGTTGTTTTACCCGTAGTGGAAGGCTCTTTGCTCCGCAGACGCTCCAAAATGATGATGCTGAAGCTTTGGCAAAACGATGAGCCCGTACAAAGGACGGAGCCCGGTAATTCCTTTGAAAAAGATGCTGAAGAGTTTATGAGAATTATTCGTAAGAGTGACTATAAAATAGTGGATCACCTGCATCAAACTCCCTCCAAGATTTCTATCTTGTCACTACTATTATCTTCTGAGGTACATCGCAATGCCCTGCTGAAGATCCTGAATATGGCGTACGTCCCATAGGAAATATCGGTGAACCAGCTTGAGGGTGTTATCGCCAATGTCAACGCCAGCAATGGGTTAGGGTTCACTGATTTTGATCTAACGCCAGAAAGAAGAAATCATAACAAAGCTCTCCACATCTCCATGGAGTGCAAAGGGGCAGTCTTGTCCCATGTGTTGGTAGATACTGGCTCGTCCCTGAATGTCCTGCCGAAGAAGGCTTTGGAAAAGCTGGATGTTGAGGGGGTTGTACTCCGACCATGTGATTTAGTTGTACGCGCTTTCGACGGTTCCAAAAGATCAGTTTTTGGGGAGGTAGAGTTGCCTGCGAAGATTGGACCCCAAGTGTTTAATACGGTTTTCTATGTGATGGAAATCCAGCCGGCTTATAGCTGCTTGCTAGGGCGCCCGTGGATACATGCTGCAGGGGCCGTTTCGTCAGCACTCCACCAGAAGATAAAGTTTGTAATGGATGGTCAGGTTGTCACAGTATGCGGAGAGGAGAATATATTTGTCAGTCATTTGTCGTCATTCAAATATGTGGAGATGGACGGCGAGATCCATGAAACTCTTTGTCAAGCATTCGAAGCAGTGAGTATTGAAAATGACCCCCCGTCCACTGAAGTAAAAGCGGGGACTTCTATAGTTTCTTACAAACAGGCTCTCAAAGTAGTACAGTCAGGCCATGCTGAAGGTTGAGGTCAGTTGATTGAGTTGCCTTTTAAGGAAGACAAGTGTGGAATTGGTTACCAGCCTACTCAAGCTTCGCAGTCAAAGGGCCAAGAGCGTCAAGGACCCATCTTTTTTTTCTAGTGAGGGGATCATCAATCATGGTCAAGTCTTTGCTGCAAATGAAGATGATGGGGACAGTGACTCTGATATGGACAATTGGGTGCGCCCATGTGTCCCTAGGCAGGAGCTAAATAATTGGTTCTCTGAAGACCTCATCCAAGTCACCCTGCAGAAAGAGTAATTTTCTTTGTTTTTCATGTTGCATGTAAAATCCTATGCCCTGCCCAAGGCTTAGCGATTTCATTGTAGGGCCACATTTGTTTCATATGCAAGTTTATCATCAATAAAATGACGTTTTTGTATTCAAAAATTGTGTTCCCTATCTTTCATTTTACATTTTTTTATGTTATTTTTCAAATAAAAATGGCAATGTTTTTCTTCCACCATAGTTTGTTTTCTTTCTTTTTAAAATGCTATGTCTAAAATAAAGCATGAACCATCATTCATGCAGAAATAATCCTCTGGATTCTGTTGATAATGGTCCTGCTATGGTTCGATATGACTTTGATAATCCAATTTACCAAGCTGAAGAGGGGGGTGAGGAAGATTGTGAACTTCCCGAAGAAATGGCCAGATTATTGAGACATGAGGAAAGAGCTATTCAGCCTCATCAAGAGTCAATAAAAGTTATCAACCTTGGCACCGAGGATGTTGAGAAAGAGGTCAAAATAGGGGCAAGCCTAGCAGAGAATGTGAAGAAAGAGTTGATTGATATGCTACGTGAATATGTCGATATTTTTTCGTGGTCCTATCAAGATATGCCAGGATTGGATACAGATATTGTTGTGCACAAGTTGCCTCTTAGAGAAGGTTGTTCTCCTGTCAAACAGAAGCTTCACAAAACTAAACCGGAAATGGCGATCAAAATCAAAGAACAAGTACAAAAGCAGTGGGATGCAGGGTTCCTGGCAGTCACCAGCTATCCACCATGGGTTGCAAATATTGTCCCGGTACCTAAGAAAGATGGTAAGGTCTGGATGTGTGTTGACTACCGTGATTTAAATTGAGCAAGTCCAAAAGATGATTTTCCATTACCTCACATTGATGTGTTGGTAGATAATACAGCTCATTTCTCAGTATTTTCCTTCATGGATGGCTTTTCCGGTTATAATCAGATCAAAATGGCGCCCGAAGACATGGAGAAAACAACGTTTATTACCTCATGGGGCACGTTCTACTATAAGGTGATGCCTTTTGGTTTGAAAAACGCAGGGGCAACTTATCAGCGTGCTATGGTGACACTCTTTCATGACATGATTCATAAAGAGATTGAGGTTTATGTTGATGATATGATTGCTAAGTCGCAGACTGAGGAAGACTACTTGGTGAATCTGAAAAAGCTTTTTGAACGGTTGAGACAATTCAGACTGAGGCTGAACCCGAATAAGTGTACTTTCGGGGTGAGATCTGATAAGCTGTTGGGCTTTATTGTCAGTGAAAGAGGAATTGAGGTTGATCCAGCAAAAGTAAAAGCAATACAAGATATGCCCGAGCCTAGAACAGAAAAGCAAGTTTGTGGTTTCTTAGGGAGATTGAACTACATTTCTAGATTCATCTCTCATCTGACAACCACTTGCGAGCCAATATTCAAATTGTTGAGAAAAGACCAATCAATTCGGTGGAATAATGATTGCCAGAGGGCATTTGACAAAATAAAAGAGTATTTACAAAAGCCTTCGATTCTTATGCCTCCAGTTCCAGGGAGACCATTGATAATGTATTTGTCGGTACGTGAAAATTCAATGGGTTGTGTTCTCGGTCAACACGACGAGACGGGTAGGAAAGAACATGCCATATACTACCTGAGCAAGAAATTCACAGATTGCGAGTCTAGATACTCAATGCTTGAGAAGACATGTTGTGCACTTGCATGGGCTGCTAAGCGTTTGAGACAATATATGCTGACTCACACAACCTTATTGATATCAAAGATGGATCTAGTCAAATACATTTTTGAAAAGCCAGCTCTCACTGGAAGGGTTGCCCGTTGGCAGATGGTGTTGACAGAGTATGACATACAATATACTTCCCAGAAATCCATAAAGGGTAGTATTCTGTCTGACTATCTTGCTGAGCAACCAATTGATGATTATCAGCCAATGAAGTTTGAGTTCCCTGATGAAGACATCATGTATTTGAAAATGAAAGATTGTGAAGAGCCACCAGTTGATGAAGGACCAGATCCTGATGACAAGTGGAAATTGATGTTTGACGGGGCCGTTAATGTGAATGGTAGTGGCGTTGGGGCAGTTCTCATAACTCCGAAAGGTTCCCATATACCTTTCACGGCCAGACTGACTTTTGATGTCACCAACAATGAAGCCGAATATGAAGCCTACATTATGGGTATTGAAGAAGCCATTGATTTAAGGGTCAAAACTCTTTATGTGTTTGGGGACTCTGCTCTAGTGATCAATCAGGTCAACGGAGATTGGCACACCGATCAACCCAACTTGATCCCTTACAGAGATTATACAAGAAGACTGTTGACTTTCTTCAAAACACTAAAACTGTATCATGTACCTCGTGATGAGAATCAAATGGCAGACGCTTTGGCAACGTTATCTTCTATGATTCAAGTGAATTGGTGGAATCATATACCCAAAATTGATGTGATACGACTTGATAGACCTGATCATGTGTTTGCAGCCGATACAGCGACTGATGATAAACCTTGGTATCATGATATCAAGCGTTTCTTGGAGAGTCAAGAGTATCCGGCTGGGGCATCCAATAATGACAAGAAGACTCTGAGAAGGTTAGCAGGCAGTTTCTTCTTGAATGAAGATGGTGTATTATATAAAAGAAATTTTTACATGGTTTTGCTCAGATGCGTGGATAGACATGAAGCAGACATGTTAATGCAAGAAGTGCACGAAGGTTCTTTCGGTACCCATGCTGGTGAACATGCCATGGCAAAGAAATTGTTGTGAGCTGGTTATTACTGGATGACCATGGAGGCTGATTGTTTCAAATATGCTCGAAAATGCCACATGTGCCAGATTTATGCTGATAAAGTGCATGTGCCACCGAATCTTTTACACGTGATGAGTTCCCCTTGGCCCTTTGCCACGTAGGGCATTGATATGATTGAGAAGATTGAGCCTACCGCCTCTAATGGACATCGTTTTATTCTGGTGGCCATTGATTACTTCACCAAGTGGGTGGAAGCTGCTTCGTTTGCAAATGTCACTAAGTAGGTGGTTGCCCGGTTTATCAAGAAAGAGATTATTTGTCGATACGGGGTGCCCGAGAGGATCACTGTAACACCCATTTTAATTATTTAGTCATCTTGTATTAATCTTTAAGTGTGTCATTGTGTGGGAGAGTGTCTGAGTGCGTTTACTTATTGACCTTGGCTTAGAAGGTAGATTTTTGGAAATAAAACCTTAGACTAATAATAATAGAGATATAATTAAATAATAATCATAATTTCATTAATAATAGAAATATTATTATTATTATTATTATTATTATTATTATTTGGGATTAATTAAAATAAGAAATTAAGGGATTAAGAGAGGTTTAGGGAATTAAGAGAACAGTTTTCACGATTAACGAAAAGAGAGAACAAAGGAGAAGAGAAAGAACAAGTGCTAGGGCTTGAACAATCTTCCCCAATTTGTCAATTTTGCTGCAGAATTCGAGGTTGGGGGGGGGGGGAACTGTTAAATATTGGTGATTTATTCATGATAGGGTAGTGGGAATTCCTTAATCCCGTAGGGTTTCATATCCATGATTATGTTGTGATGAATTGTAGAGTATGTTGGATTTAATTCTGAATTCGTACATGTGTTGATATGTATTTTCTGAATTTCTTGTTGATAGTACTGGGGTATTTGAATCTGATCTGGTATGTGGTGTGTTGTTCCTATTTTGGAAGAACGATTCGAAGTGTTGGATCCATAATTGATGTAGTAATCATAGGATGCAAGCGAAAGAAGAAAAATTGAACCTAAAATCAAAGTAGAAGAGATTATAGGACTGGTTGAGAGTGAACAAGTGATGAAAACGCAGCAGAGAGCAGAAAGATGAGCTCACTGGCCGTTCGCGTATCAGATCTGGCCGTACGCGTAACAAAGGAGGCCATACGTGTATGGAGTGGCATGATACGCAGCTATACACGTATGGGAGCTGGGTAGTACGTGTAATAGGAGGGCAATACGCGTATGGTATTAGAATTTGGGAAATTCAGTGAGAAAACGTCTCTGTCCGTACGCGTATGGCCTTGGGCATTGTGAGGAAATACGCGTATCAGATGGAGCCTTACGCGTATGGATGAGCGAGGAAATGAGTCATACGCGTATGACCTGGGTCAGTACGCGTATGGACTGGCCGCGTGCAGAATTTTACCGTGTAGCGATTTCTTTCCCGTTTTTGTACCGGTTTCGATTTCTAATGGTTTGAGAGGTTGAGGGTAGAAGTCAGTTACCGAGGAATAATAATTTGGTGATGCAAATAATCAGTTTAATAATTTTAAATTAATTAATTAATTAATAGTTGATGTATGTTGTGTGACGTAATTGTATGGTGTTTAATTCTGGTGTGATCAGGAGGATCGTGAACATGTATCTATGTGGTAATATACATGTGTTTTATATGCATTTGGTGTCATGCATTTCATGGTGATTGGTGGGATGGATCGTTGCTCAGGAGGAGTGTATGCGATTCATCCGTACTCCTATGTGGAGAATGGTGAGGGATAGATCATTGCCAAGTAGAGGTGTATGTGATCTATCCAGGGTTCGATTGAATGAACCAATGAGTCGGTACCGCATTGCATGTGTTGAGTTGCATACATTGTTGATAATGGGCAGTAGGCCGTGTTTGATGATTGATGATGCTTGTGTATGATGACTACCTGTTTATCATGTATCTAATCACCTATAATATTTGAACGTGATTTCTCACCCCTTTGTTGTTGTTGTGTTTGTGCTTCTTCGGAAGTACAGATAATCCAGGTACTTAGGTCGCTTGGATGTTCGTGTTGCCTGTGCGAGTCTATAGGAGTGTTCTGATACGTAACACGGGATGTCGGGATGTTTTTGTAGTTGTTTGATTTTATTTACATTCTTTGTTACGTATTCTGTTTTATTGACTTATTTTATGGAGAACCTTGTTTTAAGGATAATATTGGTGTATTTGGGCAGATGGCCGTAAATTGAACTAAATGATTATTTCCGCTGATTCTTTATTCAATTAATACAATAAAGAGCCTATATTGGTTTTGATGATGTGACATTCCACTCTTGGTGAAGAACTCTGATTTTAAAGTATTATTTAATATCTTATTTTAAATGGGGAAAGTGGGGTGTTACAATCACCACTGATATTGGTTCTAATCTTAATAATAAAATGATGCAAGAGCTGTGCCAGAGCTTCAAGATTGAGCATCACAATTCTTCTCCGTACCGCCCAAAGATGAATGGTGCCGTCGAGGCAGCCAATAAAAATATCAAGAAGATTGTGCAAAAGATGGTCGCGACGTACAAGGATTGGCATGAGATGTTGCCTTTCGCTTTGCATGGGTACCGTACATCAGTATGTACGTCTACTGGGGCAACCCTGTTTTCTCTTGTGTATGGTATGGAAGTGGTTTTACCACTTGAAGTTGAGATCCCTTCTCTGAGGGTCATGATGGATGTCAAGCTTGATGAGGCTGAATGGGTTCGAACGAGGTTCAACGAGTTGAGTCTCATAGAAGAGAGGAGATTGGCAGCAGTATTCCATGGGCAACTGTATCAGAGAAGGATGAAACGGGCATTCGATCAGAAAGTGCGTCCTCAGAATTATCAGACAGGTGACTTGGTGCTGAAAAGGATTCTTCCTCCTAATACAGATCACAGGGGCAAATGGACTCTGAATTATGAAGGTCCATATGTTGTCAAGAAGTTTTTTTGGGGCGGAGCCTTGATGCTTACAACTATGGATGGTGAGGATTTTCCATCGCCTGTGAACTCAGACGCAGTCAAAAAATACTTCGCATAAATGGACCCGCTAGACAGTAAAAAGAGAGTCCAGGCAAAAAAGGGCATCCCAGCGAACCATAAAACAAAAAAGAAAAAAAGAAAAAGGTTCGGGCAAAAATTAGGGATAAAATAAAAAAATGAGTACACCCGGTAAGTTGAAAACCTGAAAGGGCAACTTAGGCAAAAATGGGTATCTCGGTGGGTCAAAAACCCGCAAAGGGCGATCCAGGCAAAAGAGGGATTAAGCGAAAGGCTGCGATATGAGTAACCTGTATCCTGTCTCGTTTCAACAAGAGGCATTCCGAAGGATAGGAACCGGTCCAATCACCTCCCTTGGAAAGCGAAGCACTTGGAGAGTCTTGAAGACATATGAATGATAGCAGGATTGAAACTCAATGGATTTCTGTTTTCCACATTGCCATTAGGATAGTTTCTTTTCTCTTTTAAGCAACTACCTCTTTCCAGGAATTGCCTCTTGATGTAAACGCCTATTTTTGGGCTTTTCAATCAATAAAATTTTCTTTATTTAGAATAGCCATTTCTTGTGTTTTCTTTTACAGTTTGTTTTGATTGCAAAAAACGTCCGATTTTTGTGATAAACATTGCATTTGAAAACATCGAGGTTTTACAATGACATGCGTGCAAAGGAAAACAATTAAAATTGCTTTAAATGCCAGGTGTTCTTGGGTGATGAATTCAAAACTCAGTGATACCCTGGGGCATATGTGTACATCCTTTCGTTTGCATGTGTTAATGTTCGCTGGTTAGCCCATCAAGGGCACATGATGTCTTCAGTGTCTTTTCCAGCAGGACTCAAATAATAGTTATCCCCAAGCGAAAGCGTTGACCTCAACAGGAATTTTCTTCCTTAAGGTTGTCATCCCCAGCAGGAACATGATTGATCTCAGTCCCTCAGCAGGTATTTCCTTCCTCAGCAAGAGTTCGTTTGATCTCAAGTCCCCAATAACCAGGTCAGAAAGTTGTCATTTCCCCAGCGGAGTTCTATGGTTATAGTTCTTCCCCAAACAGATTGTTTCAGATGATACCTCCCTAGCAAGGTCATCATTTCGAACAATAATTCTCGGCAAGTTTGGCAGTTTTGAGCCCAGATGGTGTCAGCACTATCCCCATCTAAGAAGATACTTCCTCACAGGCTTTCGGGAGATCAAGTTAATTTGTCTTCCTCGACACGGTTTGCGATCGCGAGGACAATCCAGTTTGTTATCCCCAACGGAGTTGCCTTCTTTTCCTCAGCATTTATTTTGCTGTGGAGCCTCCTTGCATTTTTCATATAGTAATCATTGCATCCTAAAAAATACGTAGCATTTCTATTTGAGATGGAGCATTACGCCATGGAAAAATTCAAACATATGTATGTGAAGCATAAGCCAGTTTTGATACCTCGTGTGAGAGCCCAAAATTGTTTCTCTTCAATCACATCGACAAAACCAAAAAGAATGCTTCGCTCATCCCCTAACAGACATTTCAAAGCAGTACCAGGGTTTCACCACTTTTCTCCCCACAGAGTCCTATTACTCGGTTTGTAAATCTTTTGATCTTACGTCTTAACTGCGTTGTTCCGGAACCATTCCCGATAGGATCCCTTTAGTCGTTCCTGACAGACGACCTTTAAGTTTTAAACCTAGCCGTTCCCGACATGCCCATATACCATTCCTGATAGGTAAGCCATAGGTTTTCAACTTTAGCCATTCCCAATAGGCGCCCTTTAAGTTTTAGACCTAGCCATTCCCGACAGGCCCATTTACCATTCCCGATAGGTAAGCCATAGGTTTTCAACTTTAGCCATTCCCAATAGGCACCTTTAAGTTTTAAACCTAGCCGCTCCCGACAAGCCCATTTACCATTCCTGATAGGTAACCCACAGGTTTTCAACTTTAGCCGTTCCCGACAGGCACCCTTTGAGTTTTAAACCTAGCCGTTCCCGACTGGCCCATTTACCATTCCCGATAGGCAACCCATAGGTTTTCAACTTTAGCCGTTCCCGACAGGCGCCCTTTGAGTTATAGACCTAGCCGTTCCTGACAGGCCCATTTACCATTCCCGATAAGTAACCAAGGTCCAAGCTCAGCCGTTCCCGACAGGTTGTTTACCGTTCCCGACAGGTTGTTTACCATTCCCGACAGGCCCACTTACCATTCCCGACAAGTAACCTTAGGTTTTAACCTTAGTCGTTCCCGACAGGCGACCTTTGAGCTTAAGCTTATCTTTTCCCGACAGGCGTACCTTAACCGTTCCCGACAGGCCAGTTTTAGACTTTTAGTCGTTCCCGACAGGCACCCTTTGGGTTTCATTCGTTCCAGACTCTTTTCCATAAATTTCCCTTCCTCACAACTGCTTCATTTGCCATGTTTTACTTCCTTTTACCCACCGAGTGCAAATTTTTCCGATTATTTTTGTATTAAATCCCTATGTACCTTGAATTCCTGACAGTCGTTGCTCTTATCCATTCAGGTTCACAGTTGATTGAATAGGGGCAGTTGTAATACCTCAAAATTTTCCCTCATATTTTTCTCAATAATTGGCTTATGCTTCATCCATTTGCATTTCATAATAGGTCATACTAAATCATACATCATTGGTTACAAGGCATGGTATCAAGTATATCAAGGTGTGGACAGTCCAAAGCAAAAAGGACAAGAGTAAAAGCTTTTCCAAACAAGTCACAAGGGTTCCACCCATCTCAATTCATTTCATTTGAGTCCTCAAGGTATCACAAGATGAGAATTTAACAGAAGATTGATGGAAGTAATATTCTCCTAACCAGTGCAAACTAGGGTTTTGGAATTCTGGAGTATAACACCCCAATCAGCAATATTTTTTAGCTTTTATCATTTCCAAATGGCATATCTCATCTTTTTTAGAGAGGATACACATCATAGTCAAAGGAATTTGGATTTGGAGGATGTACTGATTTCTCCTAGACTGAGGGTTCAAAATTAGGGTTTGCCATAAAATCAGTTTATTTCTGATTTTTTGGGAAAGACTTGATTCTATGGTATTCTACATGTCCTCAAGGGTCTAAGGATGAAGAATTGTCCATCAATTTGATTTATAAGGGTTTCAATTGATCAATTGATTGAGAATCAGGAGAATTGGGGAAAAGTCAACCGAGCAGAGGAAAAAGTCAATCCTTAACTTTTTGAGGTCAAATTCATGTTCCTCATGTCAAATATGATCATTGGTGAAGATTTGATCAAGAACTATCAAGAGATTCATCAAGAATCAAGAAATGTGCAAAATTGCCAAAAATAGAAATGAAGGGTTTCCATTTATGGCAAGTTTTGGCAAGGTGAGAGGTCAACTTCAGAGCATTCTTTCTCCATTTTCCTAGCACCAAATTGAAAAGTTAGGGAGGCCTATCAAAAGTTCACATTTCAAGCTTCAAAACCATACCAAGAACATCCCCATTGGATCAAAATTGAGAGAGATATGATGGATCAAAGTGAAGAGAAATCAAGGCAAAATGGCAAGTCGTTACCAGCCAATGCGCCATAATTTCCACAAACACTTGGTGTGCATGTTGTGCCTAAGTTCATGGTCAAATTTCTCAATGATAGAAACTCCAAATGGAAAAGAGTTCAACATGACTTTTGTTCATTTCCATATCCTATTCAACTTTGGTGTTGGACAATTTTTCATTTGATCAATGTATGAGGAGTTATGGTGAGTCAAAGTGGGTAACCTCTCACTGATATTTTCACAAGCGCATGAGCTGGCCAGACCAGGTCAGGATGACCTGCTACACCGGTTATGCATACCCATCTTCTTGATCATTTTTAGACATCTTAGAGGTTCTATTTGTAATTGTTTTGAACATAAACCTTGCTCTACTCCATGTTTTCTTTCCAAAGAGCCATTAAACTCACCATTTCACCCTATGGTTATGGAGATTCCTTCATCCAAAGTTCACCTCATGATGGCTACTAAGACAGACATTGTTCTTTTCTTACTTTTACATGCGCATGATTCACATACATCATCCCTTCATACATAACATTACCCTAACAAGTTAAACATGTCCCTTACACACACTGCATGACCATGTACTTGTTACTATATATATTAAAACATAAAAGAAAGAAGAAAAAAACTTGCAGAGCAAGCCATGTTGCTCAATACCCTTCATCATCACCTTACATTCACTTCATCACCACCATAACACTCCATGATCTCTCCACACTTTAACAAAAACCACACAACTCGTGTCTAACTAACTTGACTCACTCACTCAGTTGACTCACTCACCCTAATCAGAGTTCTAACTATTAACCAAGGTGGTTAACAGTTAACTCAAGGTATATAAGGCTCCCTCTAACAGAATTGAGAAAAGGACACTTCATTCTAGACACTTCTCTGAAATTTCCACCTTCTTTCTCTCAATCTTTTCTCTCTTTCTCTCAAAGATTTACTCATTCTCTTTGCATTTTTCTCCTCCATTCTTCATCAAGAAGCATCAATGGAGTAAAGGAAGAGATTCAAGCTGCTATATCCAGATTGATTCACACATTCAGCAGTTAATTTTCAAGAATTTCTAAGCTTCTTCATAGCCTTTATTTGGCCAAAATCAAGTTCAAGAAACAAGTGAAACCTCACCTCTGGTATTCTTTAAAGCTAAGGAAGCAGTAAAAAGCACAGGTTTCAGTTCAAGCCTCTTGTTCTCTTTTGATCTAATTTCACTTGTTTTTGCATGATTGAAGCTCAGTAGGAGCAATGTGACCTCTGGCTAGTTGATAGACACCTTAGGTGCTTAGTTGAAAATCTTAGGGCAAACTTGTTGGCTTCGATTCTCTCTGTATGTGTGTTGTTTGTGATTTTTGATGCTACATTCATGATTTACTAGTTGAGAGGAACATTTTGATATAAGGTTTGTGTGTTTCTGGTCACCTGAAACTTTGTCCACGGCGGAGGATCACCAGAGAAGACGACCGGAGTCTTCTCCGGCCACCTTAGTTGATGAACTCACATAAACCCTAGCCTGAGTCCAGTTTAAGTCGTGGCCGTTAGATGCTTTTGATCCAAGGGATGATAACATGTCAGCAAATTAATGAGCCACACTCCCCTCACGTGCTTCTAATTTCTGAATTAATTTGAATTTGGTGTTTACATGTGGTTGTATCATCATATCTTATCATGAGCACGCAATGTGGTTTGTTGGATGTGTGTACTTTCTTGATGATCATGTACTGACTCCATCCAAGGGATGAGATTGAGTCAATAGATTGACTGAAGTCCACAACATACACCTCATCTGGAGCGTGTACTTGGACTGGGCCTTTTTGCTATACGCACCCCCTCTTCTGAGTCCAAGGCTATTTTTGAACTAGCTTTTTGCTATTGTAGCACCCCCCTGACTATTTCCCTTTCATTTTTATTTTCTTCTTCCTATTTGTTTGGTTTTTAATTTTTAAAAATACATTTGAGCATCCAAAAATTCCACAAAAATTCATGAAGCGTCTAAAAACATTTAAATAATTTTTGATTATTTTTATTTCTGAATTCATCATATTTTTCTATATTTTCATGAATTTCCATTTAATTTCTTTTGTGTGAGCATTAAATCATGACCTATGCTTCATTTTGATTTTGTTAGACATAGTTGTGTTTTGAATCTTTGCCTAATAATTGACACATGCATTTATGATATGTTGAGGCATGCTATGCATTTTTATGAATTTTTTAAGTCATTTCTTATTGACTTTTGGAGGAGGTCTTTGAGCCACTTGCTTGTGTGACTTGTATGACATTGTGAGACATGTTTGAGCATGATCCTTAATGATTTTTGAACCATTCTTATGGGACATGTTTGCATACTGATTTCCCTTTAAATGACTTGAATCTTCCAATTTTATTGAGCCTTTAACCTCACTTTTGATTCATTTAAAAAACATGTTTGTTTGTGTAAATGTTAGAAGACATATGCTTAGGTCTTGATATGCATTGTGTGCCATTTTCTTTGACACCTATTGAGACCTTGTGATACATGTTGTGTGAATATTATAGGTCACTTTACTCATGTTATAAGTCATTCTTGATGCATCTTTGTATGATTTATGTGCACATGTTTTGACTTGAAATATCTTGTGTAATTGTGCATTATTACTTGATCTTCTTTGATCACATGTGTATACCAACTCTTGCATGATCTTGCGCACTCACTTCAACATGATTCCACTTCTGTTTGCAATTATTCTTGACCTTATGCCATGAATTCTAACTTCATCTTGCATGTTCCAAACTTCATGAACACAAGAGAACTTGTTTGACTTAACTTGAACATGTTTGCTCCTAATCTTTAATGTGCTTCAACATGACACTTGTGTGGACTTTGTGCTTACATTCTTGACTTCTAAATTTCATTTCAATTGTCATGAGCTACTAACTTGCATGATTGTTCAATTTTCATCTTCATTTCTTACTTGCATGTCAAGTATGCTTCATTGTAAGAAATTGAATGATGTTTGCTCCCATTCCTTTCTACTTGATTCATGGTTGCATTTATGAATTCTATGCCATCTCATTGACATATCCACACATTATTAAATGTCATTCACTTCTGACCTTGATGCTTACATGTGCATTCATCCATATTCATGATTCATTTGCATTCATGTTGCATTGTTAATGTATCACTTGCATTTGTATGATTGTTTGGTGCATGGTTTGCTTTTGTTTGATTTCTTATGACATGTTTACATTAGTATGATCCCTTAGCATGTACATACTGACATTGATTGTCCCTTAACCATTAGGACCCTTCCCTTTTCGTTTGAACTTCATTTTCATATTAACTTGTCTTCTTGAAGCAAATAGTTTTGTGTGATGTAGTTTCTTATACTAGTTTTCATTACTTGTGATGATTTGGTACTAACCTTTTGCGTAGGGGAAGAGGTAAGTCACTTGGGTCTATGGATGTTAATCCATACTCCTTTCTTCCTTCATCTCTTATCTCTTTCAATTCTCTTTCTCTTTTGTGAATAACATGATATAATTCTTTGTGTACAACTTCTTCACACCCCTTTGGGATCTTAACTCATCCTTAATCTTTGATTAAGGTGAGGTAGGATAAGCATTAGGTAGTGCTATCCCTCTCTTTCCTTTTAGGCTTAGGTGGTTCCTATTACCCCACACAACCATAGGATCTCCATGCATGAAAACTTTAGGGTTGTTAGTCTTCCCCGTTTAGACTTTTTTCCTTTCTTAACACCTTTGAGTTTCTTCTTCCTCATCTCAAAACAAAAGCAAAAACATCTAATAAAGGATTACATGTATTTCACGTGAGCCTTGCATGTGGGAAATAAGATAGTGGAGGATCTTCTATCACTTTCTTAGAGTGTTTAGCGTACGTCCCGTCTTGGGTCGATATGCGAGGCATTCGATCCCATGTCATAGACTTTAATGCAATATTTGTTATAAACACAAAAATAATCAAAACACTTCTTCTTAAAAGACAAAATAAAACAACAATTCTTCTCTCATCTCCTTCACTACATTCTTAAGGACTCGTCACGTCCATTCTACCGTAAACAGGTAAATGCCTAAGACTCCGTACAACGAGCTGCGACACCTAACTGCTGGAACGCGAACCTTGGCGTCATCCGTTAAAAAACACAAACAAAGCAAAGTCATCCCTAGTGAGGGGAACTACGTCACTCTGATTCTCGCGTGCGAGCGAGACACGTAGGCAGGAGATCGTGCGAGATCTCTCCGAATACAATCCTTTCACCATTCCCCAATCCGTAGCCCGAACTACGTTGACTCTGACTTTCCCATTGTACGAGGGAATACGTAGGCCTAGGACGGCGATGTCCTATCGAGTAACTTCTTTTCTTTTTCCCCCGTTTCTCCATTTCACCTTTTGTTTCCAGTTTCCAGTTAGCAGTCGAGCTTCAGATACCCTACACCCTTTGATCGAGACAACAACCGTGGATCTCATCGAGTACGATGGACGCGTGGGGGTGCTAATACCTTCCCCTCGTGTAACCGACTCCCTTACCCGTTTCTCTTGGTCGCGAGACCATGTTCTTTCCTTTCCCTCAGGTTTACGCAGTGTTTCCTTTCCCTCTCTTGGGATAAATACACATTGCTGGCGACTCTGTTTCCGCGCCACTTTTGCGTTTGTACTTGGATGAAAATCCCGGGAGCGACAACAGGCAATTGAATAAAGTGACTATCAAGAATAAATATCCACTTTCGAGGATTGACGATTTGATGGATCAGTTAGTAGGCGCTTGTGTGTTTAGCAAGATTAATTTGAGGTCTGGTTATCAACAGATTCGTGTTAAGCCTGATGATATTCCGAAGACAGGTTTCAGGACGAGGTATGGTCACTATGAATACACTGTGATGCCATTTGGTGTATCTAATGCACCAGGTGTGTTCATGGTGTATATGAATCAGATTTTTCATGAGTATTTAGATAAGTTTTTCGTGGTTTTCATTGATGATATTTTAATATACTCTAAATTTAAAGAAGAGCATGCTGAGCATTTGCGAAATAAGTTACAAGTATTGAAAGAGAAGAAGTTGTATGCAAAACTGCCGAAGTGCGAGTTTTGGTTGAAAGAAGTGAGTTTCCTTGGCCATGTGATTTCAAGTGGTGGAATTGTTGTTGATCCTTCAAAGATTGATGTTGTGTTACAGTGGGAGACGCTGAAGTCTACTACTGAGATACGGAGTTTCCTTGGATTGGCAAGTTATTACCGCAAGTTTATCGAAGGCTTTTCTAAATTGGCATTACCTTTGACTCAGCTGACTCGAAAGGGTCAAGCTTACGTGTGGGATGTGGCATGTGAAGAGAGTTTTGTGGAATTGAAAAAGAGGTTAACGACCGCTTTGGTATTGATCTTACGTAATCCGAGTGAATGTTTTATAGTATATTGTGATGCGTCGAAGATGGGTCTTAGGGAGTATTGATGCAGAATGGTCAAGTTATCACTTATGCTTCTAGGCAATTGAGGGTTCATGAAATGAATTAAGCTACGCATGACTTAGAGTTGGCAGTTGTGGTGTTCGTGTTAAAAATTTGGAGACATTATCTTTATGGCTCTAAATTTGAAGTGTCTACCGGTCATAAGAGTTTGAAGTACTTATTTGATCAGAAAGAGTTGAATATGAGGAAAAGAAGGTGGTTGAAATTATTGAAGGATTATGATTTTGGTTTGAGTTACCATCCTGGTAAAGCAAATGTAGTGGCTGATGCATTGAGAAAGAAGTCATTGCATATGTCGATGCTTATGGTGAGTGAATTGGAATTAATCGAGAAGTTCCGACACCTGAGTTCAGTATGTGAAGAGACTCCTGATAGTGTGAGGTTGGGTATGTTGAAACTGACTAGTGGTATTATGGAAGAAATCAGAGTGGATTAGCAATCTGACATGAGGTTAGTCTATCAGTCGACCTTGATTAACCAAGGTAACGGAGGTGAATTTTGGATTGATGAGAATGGTGTGATGAGGTTCAGGGATAGAGTGTGTGTTCCAGATGTTCCAGCAATTAAGAAGAGTATTCTCGAGGAAGGGCATCGAAGTAGATTGAGTATTCATCCCGGTGCTACGAAGATGTACCAAGATTTTCAGAAATTGTTTTTGTGGCCAGGCATAAAGAAGGATATTGTAGAGTTTGTTTACGCGTGTTTGACTTGTCAGAAGTCAAAGATTAAACACCAGAAGCCTTTGGGTTGATGCAGCCGTTGAATATTCCAGAATGGAAGTGGGATAGTATTTCCATGGACTTTGTGTCGGGGTTTCCAAAAACTGAAAAAGGGAATGATTCGATTTGGGTGATTGTGGATATATTAACTAAATCGGCTCATTTCTTACCGATGAAGATTAATCATTCTATGCAAAAGTTAGCTAAGTTGTACATTGAGGAAATCGTGAAGTTGCATGGGATACCTTCGAGTATTGTGTCGGATAGAGACCTGAGATTTACATCGAGGTTTTAGAAAAGTTTGCAAGATGCTTTAGGTACTAAGTTGAGGATGAGTTCTGCATATCACCCGCAGACGGATGGTCAGACAAAGAGGACTATCCAGTCCTTGGAGGATTTACTGAGGGCTTGTGTGTTGGACCAAGGAGGATCTTAGGATAGCCATTTGTCATTGATTGAGTTCACATACAACAACAATTTTCATACTAGTATTGGGATGGTACCCTATGAATCATTGTATGGTAGGAGGTGTAGGACTCCATTGTGTTGGTATGAGTCAGGCGAGAGTACTGTACTCGGACCTGAGATTAAGCAGGAGACGACCGAAAAGATTAAGACGATCCAAGAAAGGATGAGAGCTTCACAGAGTCGTCAGAAAAGTTATCACAATAAGAGAAGGAAAACACTTGAATTCCAAGAGGGAGATCACGTGTTTTTTAGAGTTACGCCGGTGACTGGTGTGGGTCTAGCTTTGAAGTCTAGGAAGCTCACTCCATGTTTTGTTGGGCCTTATCAGATTACGCAGAGAATAGGGGAAGTAGCTTATCGGGTTGCTTTACCGCCGTCGCTTGCGAATTTACATGATGTTTTTCATGTGTCTCAGTTGAGAAAATGCATTCCAGATCTATCGCATGTGATCCAAATAGATGATGTATGGGTGAGAGATAACTTGACTGTTGAGGCATTACCTGTGCGGGTTGATGGACGAGAAATGAAACAACTGCGGGGTAAAGACATAGCTTTGATGAAGGTGTTATGGGGTGGACCAGCTGGTGAGAGTTGGACTTGGGAGCGCAAAGATCAAATGAGGGAGTCGTATCCGACTCTGTTTCCTTCAGGTAATTTTTGAAGACGAAAATTCTTTAAGTGGGGGAGAGTTGTAACACCCCAAAATAATTATAATATTTATTTAATTGATTTATTATAATTATTCGTGAATTTCGGTGAGTTTTGATGAAATATTGTGACGCATGGTGTATTTGTATTGTGTTGTGGAATATTATTGAGTTAAAGGAATAATGAGAGCATTTTAGAAATTACGTGATTAATTAGGATTATTTTAGTAGTAATAATAATAGAATAATGTGAATAATATCATTTAGATTATTATTATTATTTAATATAAAAGGGAGTGAGACACTAAGGGCAAGGTGGTCCTTTGTATGGGAATAAGTAAGGGTAAGATAGGAAAATCATAATAGGGGTCCAAGGGGTAAGAATGACAAAAGGAAAAGGGGGATTAGGGAAGTTCACTCTGGTACGATCGTAAAAAGTTGAGAGAACTAATAAAGGAGAGCTATGGCACAGAGAACTGAGGGAATCATTAAGAGAATGCTAAGAAGAAGTCAATTTCTAAGAAATTCGAGGTATGAAGGGTGATCCGGTTATTATATTTGATATGGGGTATAAGGTAGATGTAGATTTTATGTGTTATGTTCCTATTGATAAAAATATGACGAATTAGTATGATGATCATTGTGAATTTGTGTGTATATGATGTCTGCTATGAATTTTGTGTTGAATGTTGTCATTGTTGTGAAATTCGTATGAGTGTATGTTATTGTTGTGATGAACATTAACCAGATCTGAAACTGTGGGTTTTGGGGTTAACGAATTTAGGTTCTGTTAACAGAAAAAAATTGATGGAAACAATGAAGTAGAATTAGAACCTTGAAACTGTAACGAATCGAAGGTGGTTTATATCCGATTTAGAAGTTTGAAGGTGTTGCAATGGGGGAAATTTCGCACTGATGCGAAATCTGGGTTTTTGGTGAGCGTCTGGTCATACGCGTATGGAGGGAGGCCATACGCGTATGAGGGGGACATTCCCAGGGTGATACGCGTATGGTACGCACCCGTCCCGAGAGCCAGTACGACCCTCTGCTTGTTGATAAGTGCAAATTGTAACTATTTTTGTATATAAGTTTTGTTACACTTATCGATACTTTTTTTTAATATCGTTCGAATAAACCCCGCTTTGTTTGTAAATACGTTTACTTTACATTATAGTGTATATATTGCGTATCGTGTAAATATCATTGAGTTTAATTGATTTTCTCTCATTTTTGTAGGTATTCAAGAAAGGATATCTTGCCATTGTTGTATAGAGAAATGAATAAGCTTTCCAGCGCTTCCGACCGTGCGTTAATTCGAGTTACGGTTCAGAAGTTGTGGTCCAAATAAGGGCTGGTTTGCTGTCAAGTTCGCTTTGCGAACTTTCTAGCGAATGTTCGCTTTGCGAACTTCCCAGTGAATGCTCCCAGAATTATGGCAGTAGAAAAAGGGACCAAAGTTTGCTTTGCGAACTTTTCAGCGAATGTTCGCTTTGCGAATAAAAGTTCGCATTGCGAACTTCTGGAGAATTGCAGAGGCGGTTTAGCTATTCTGAGGCACTTAAGTGCCAATTTTTGGAGTTCGCTTTGCGAACGTGACAGATTTTGAAATTTTATTTAAGTCATTTCATTCATTTTTTAGGTTATGGTTTTGGGGGTTTTTGCTCCCAACTTCATCAAACTCATTTTTCAGTAGATTAACTTAGAAAACAACATTGAAGCTTGCACACGGATGATTCGAGGTGGATTTCTCATCAATCGGCGCCGACAAACCGCGAGATGTTTGGTTTATTTCTCTTCTTCTTTGTGTATTTCTTCTTTATTGGGTTGTTGTATATGTATTTACTTTGAACTTATGTATATTTATCGCCCATGGCGTTGTATAAAATATGTTTTACAAATCTTTATCGGTGATTGTCCTTGATTTTTGCTTTATGCTCGGGGTTTGGGTTGTGTTAGAGATAAGCATCGCAAACCTTGATTAGGGATGATTATCTGTTAGTTTCTGGATGCTAGAGATAGATTTATAGCTAACAATCTTTATGAGTGTCGAAGCTTAATGCCTCCGTATCTTGAGTCGAGTGCGAGAGTGTCGACGAGGGTAACACGATTGTTCTCTCAGCTCAGTGTGTCAGAGATGGACACTGTTGTGAGTGATGCTGGATGATATTGAGGAGTATTGTAGGTTGAGTATAACTGGTCGGTAAGTTTAAGTTTGTGACGAGTCGATTATGTGCATGCCGGATGAATTCTTTTTGTGTTAATATTTACTTTTCTGTTTCTATGTTTGAAACATTTTAACCCAAACTCATTAACATTTAAATTGTTGAACGGCAGTTCAATAGCATCGATCTCTGTGGACACGATAAATTCCCGAAAAAATACTTCCAAATCTTTTTGTTGCTTGCCGCTATATCGCTTCCAACAAAATGGCGCCGTTGCCGGGGATTGGTGGTTTTATTATGCCTTGCATTGTGATAGTTTCTTTGTTTTTGAGTTTTGTAGATATCGTACATATTGTATATTTTCACTTGTTTATATTGATACGTAACATTTGTTCAAGTGTTTGGTTAGGACACTTGCTTTTGGTTTGCGCGGTGAGGCATCACCATGGCATGAATGAAGGAAGTTACTAGCTAAGCACAGTAAAGTCGTCGAGCTTACGACGTAAAACAAGCATGTTTTATTGTTTTTAGTTTCTAATGTTTTTGTTTGTTGTTTGGACGAAAATTTTGGTCGGCTTGCTTGAGGAAATTTAAGGTGATGTTCCAAGTTTGATCATTTCAACTTGCGGATGTATGGTAATGATATTGTTAAGTTTTGTACACGTCCAAGGTATGTGTTTATCGCTTTCTAGACTTTAGCATATTCATGATACTTAGGCATTTTACAAACTTCCATGCCATTCATTCTTTTGTATACTTGTTCTTATTGTGATTCACTTTAGTTTCCACCCTTTTTGTGAGGTAGCTTTCCATTGTTCATATATGCACGGAGTACCAACATTCTTGTTCTAACTGGATTTTATTATGCTTAATCTTTTGTTTGTGTTGATTATATGAAAGCATGAAAAGGATCAAGGCATTTTGTTTCATTTTGAGTATAACTACCTAGCCAAATAGTCATTCACCTTGTGAGCGTGTGATCATTCGTAACCCCTTTGTGCCTTTCTATCATTATCCATGTTGTTTGAACTTAATGCTTGTCTATGAGTATTGAATTCACTTTTTGTATGGATTTTGATTGATTGTTTTTTCTTGAACCCTCAACTTTGTGTTGTTGTATGAATTTTTACCTTGCCTTAGAAAGTAGAGAGTATTCACATGATGATATGGTTGAATTCAAGTTGGGGAGAGAAGGATTGTTTACTCATTGGTTGATTTCTATGAGGTGGAAAAGAAAAGAAAAAAGAGAAAAATATGAAAAAGAAAAGAAACGAAAAAAAGAAAGAAAAAGAAAATCCTTGTGAAAGGAAACAAAAAGAGTTCAAATAATTGTGCTAAATAAGTATTGTGTTTGTGCAACACTTGGGATTTTGGAAGAAGTTGATTGGAATTTTGTGTTTGAGTCTTTGTGAGTTGATCACTCCCTTAGGTTTTGGCAAGTTTTTGTTTCAATTACCTTTAGAAATTGCCCCTTGTTTGTTTACCCGACCACGCTACAACCTTGAAAGCCCTTGTGATTCTTGCCTTTGTATGTTCAATGTGAATTTTTGGATGGTTGCGTAATTTAGTCTTTTGTGTGCAAGATTGTTGTGTGAGTGAAAAGTAACTCATTTTGTGTTTTTCATCTACCTATGATTATTTTTCCTAAGTGTGATTCACGTTTGAACTTGTGTTGTTTTAGGATGTTTGGCATGATTTTTGTATTTTGCATTTGTTTCGTGACTATGTTATCGTTGTAGTTTAGTGGTAAGTATTTACTTTGTGTGTACCGTTTTTCATTTGAACCATTCATTTGTTTCGGTTTTTCAAAACTTGTTGATTCATCATTTTTTGGTTATTGCTTTTGTGTTTTTAAGTCTCTTGATTCTTGTTTGAGGACAAACAAGTTTAAGTTGGGGAGAGTTTGATAAGTGCAAATTGTAACTATTTTTGTATATATGTTTTGTTGCACTTATCGATACTTTTTGTTAATATCGTTCGAATAAACCCCGTTTTGTTTGTAAATACGTTTACTTTATGTTATAGTGTATATATTACGTATCGTGTAAATATCATTGAGTTTAATTGATTTTCTCTCATTTTTGTAGGTATTTAAGCAAGGATATCTTGCCATTGTTGTATAGAGCATTGAATAAGCTTTTCAGTGCTTCCGACCATGCGTCAATCCGAGTTACGGTTCAGAAGTTGTGGTCCAAATAAGGGATGGTTTGTTGTTAAGTTCGCTTTGCGAACTTTCTAGCGAATGTTCGCTTTACGAACTTCCCAACGAATGCTCCCAGAATTATGGCAGTAGAAAAAGGGACCAAAGTTCGCTTTGCGAACTTTTCAGCGAATGTTCGCTTTGCGAATAAAAGTTCGCATTGCGAACTTCTAGAGAACTGCAGAGGCGGTTTAGCTATTCTGAGGCCCTTAAGTGCCAATTTTTGGAGTTCGCTTTGCGAACGTGACAGATTTTGAAATTGTATTTAAGTCATTTCATTCATTTTTTAGGTTATGGTTTTAGGGTTTTTTGCTCCCAACTCCATCAAACTCATTTTTCATTAGATTAGCTTAGAAAACAACATTGAAGCTTGCACACGGATGATTCGGGGTGGATTTCTCATCGATCGGCACCGACAAACCGCGAGATGTTTGGTTTATTTCTCTTCTTCTTTGTGTATTTCTTCTTTGTTGGGTTATTGTATATGTATTTACTTTGAACTCATCTATATTTATCGCCCATGGCGTTGTATAAAATCTGCTTTACAAATCTTTATCGGTGATTGTCCTTGACTTTTGCTTTATGCCCGGGGTTTGGGTTGTATTAGAGATAAACATCGCAAACCTTGATTAGGGATGATTATCTGTTAGTTTTTGGATGCTAGAGATAGATTTAGAGCTAACAATCTTTATGGGTGTCGAAGCTTAATGCCTCCGTATCTTGAGTCGAGTGCGAGAGTGTTGATGAGGGTAACACGGTTGTTCTCTCAGCTCAGTGTGTCAGAGATGGACACTGTTGTGAGCAATGCTGGATGATATTGAGGAGTATTGTAGGTTGAGTATAACTGGTCGGTAAGTTTAAGTTTGTGACGAGTTGATTATGTGCATGCCGGATAAGTTTCTTCTCTTTGAAGAATGAATTCTTTTTGTGTTAATGTTTACTTTTATGTTTCTATGTTTGAAACATTTAAACCCAAACTCATTAACATTTAAATTGTTGAACGACAATTCAATAGCACCGATCTCTGTTGACACGATAAATTCCCAGAAAAATACTTCAAAATCTTTTTGTTGCTTGTCGCTATACCGCTTCCAACACTAGTACGCGTATGATACGCGTATGGTGGAGTGACCATACGCGTATGGCAGGGCTAGTATGCATATGGGGAGCTTATGGAAGTGGTCATTATGCGTATGGGCTAGCCATTACACGTATGGGGAGTTTGGAAGGAGTTTTGAGAGGGGAACCCTCTCTGGTCATACGCGTAAGGCTCAAGACAATACACATATGGATGGCCTAGACAGATAGCCCTACGCGTAAGGTACGCCGGCCAGGGGGTAAGGGAAGAGGGCCATACGCGTATGGGGCATAGCCATACGCGTATGGGCAGAACTGTAGCAAAAATTCTCTGCTTCTGCGATTTCTGTCCCGATTTCGTGTGTAATGCAATTTTTCTTGATCTGTAAGGCTAAGATGGTGTAATTGAACATAGGGGAAACCAGTAACGATACTAAATGGAATAAAATATTGGATTTGTGTTGTGATGATTATAATATGATGAATTGTGAAGTGTTGTGATGAATTGTGAAGTATTGTGATGAATTGTGACGAACGTGATTGACAATATATTATGATTGTTTGGTGAATACTCATGAATGATGATGCAATTTTGACGATTTTATGATGGTGGTTATTATGACGTTTTGCATCATGCATTCATGGCATATCTAGGACTTCGGTCCAGTGACAATGTTAAAACTTTGGTCTAGTGGTGGCTTTAATCCCATTGTGTGGATTGGAGTGTTTTGTGACGTGCTCCGGTTCCAAGGGGGAATCGATCCTATGGCGGGGATCTTTGGAGGGTGATGGCCCAGTGTCCATCAAATGAATTGGTACCACATGCATGAGTCTATGTTGTTGCATTCCATACTATTTGACATTGCATAATTATTGAGTAATTGACGTGTTGATGATTTTGTAAATTGATTGATGTTTTGTGGTGATTGCGACTTGATAATATGATGATTATGTGAATGAATTAATGATGATATGTGTGGCTACTATATATATTGCCTTATATCTTGTATAATGATTCGTGATTACTCACTCTGCCCGTTGAATTTTGCCTCCACGTGGGTAACGTGCCGGTGATCAGGATTAACTCTCTTGGTGCGTGAAGATTTAGCTTGAAGTATTTTGGTTATTTCCATTGATTAGAGGGTCTTGCTCTGATATGTAACATCGGGTCGGGACGTTTGAGTCGAACGATTATTTTATTTTCTTGTTGACATCATGATACTATGACTTTCCTATTTTAAGACTTTTGAGTGATAAATTATGTTGCAAATTTTTATTTTTCTGCTGCGTAGCATTTGATTGAATTTATAATGACATAACCCATGTTACGGAGCATGTTGTTATTTTTACGTTTTATGACGAAATGTGGCACCCTTGTGGTGATGTACTCTGATATAATTGTTTATAATTATCGTGAATGTTCTTTGGGGTAGAAGGGTGTTACATAAAAACCCGCAAAAATGGGTATGGACATGGACTCGGGTAATTACCCACCAAAATAAGCGGGTATGGGCACCTTGGTACCCACCCCACCCCATACCCGCACAATATATTTATGTATTTTCGTTTATATTTATATTTTTTTAATTTATATTATTATATAAAAATGTATGTTTATCAATTATAAATCGTATTAATGTTAAACCATTAGATATTTAATATAAGTGTTCATTTATTTCAACAATAAATTGTTTGAAAACTTTTTAATGTATTTAAAAACTTAAAATTATATGATATTTTATAACTGATCTATTTATTTTTAATAGGAATGCGGGTCACGGGTGCATGTATGGGTACTTACATACCCATAGGGCGCGAGTACAGGTGTTGCCTTTGGTACCCAACTGGGTATGGGTTTGGGCACGGAGATTTTATTAAATTGCGGGTATGGGGATGGGTACTATAGTACCCTGCCCAAATCCTGTCCATTTCCATCCCTATACAACAGTGCCCAAATAATCGAGAAAGAGAAGGTCAATAGCTAATCAATCCTTGTTCTTTTATAGGAGAACTGACTTAATTCAAAAATAATTATTGTATTTTAATATGGAAGACGGATGTTCGAACATGGAGCTTACAACAATATTCAAAGATTCTAGAAAGAGAAAGTCTAAATTTAATCTTTTCCATCCATTTTTATCGCAAAAAAGGAAAGACTTGATGTTGGATCAAATATTTGATTATGTAAAAAAGTTTGGATTAATTAGGAAAGATTCTCAACTTTGTATTCAATTTGGATTTAATTTGAGAAAATGACGCGACGTTGGATCAAGTGTTTGTGTTTGTTCTTTTTTTTTAAATTGGTCGATTTTAATCTTGAGTTAACAATCAACTGACATAATAGCAATAATAATAAAGGAAAGCGATCAACTTATTACACATTACGGGAATGGGGGTATATTTTTCCAAATAGGGATATAATAAATCGATTAACAATACAAGCTCAATCAAACAAACTATAAACAAACAAGGAACTTTAATGTAAACTACACAAGAGAAAGACAAAAAATAAGAAATAAACCGGAGTCTAAACTAATGAATTTAGCGCTATGTTAAGCTAACTTAAAGTAATTTATGTAGGAATCACTCTATAAGAAGTCGGTCAATAAAGTCTATGCGTCTAAGAGGTTTTCAGAAGCTAAATTGAATTTAAGCTTTGAAATCACAACGTACTAGAACCAAACAACAATTTGATCAATTATGTACATCTACAAAGGTAAAATAAACTGACAATTTAACTAATGAATTTAGTGCTATGTTAAGCTAACTTACAGTAATTCATGTAGGAATCACTCTATAAGAAGCCTGTCAATAAAATCTATGCGTTCGAGCAGTTTCTGAAGTCAAATTGAATTTTAACTCTAAAATTGCAGCGCATTTGAAAAATCTAACAACTCGATGATTTAAATGACATTTTTGTAAAGGTAAAATAAAATGACAAATTAACTAATGAATTTAGTGCTATGTTAAGCTAACTTAAAGTAATTAATGTAGGAATCACTCTATAAGAAGTCAGTCAATACAATCTATGCATTAAGGGGTTTGTGAAGTCAAATTGAATTTTAACTCCGAAATTGCAACGCACTTGAAAAATTCAACAACTCGGTGATTTAAACGATATTTTTTAAAGGTAAAATAAAACGAAAAATTAGACTAATGAATTTAGCGCTATGTTAAGCTAACTTAAAGCAATTCATGTATAAATCACTCTATAAGAAGTCAATCAATATAATATATGCGTTCAAGCGGTTTCTGAAGTCAAATTGAATTTTAACTCTGAAATCGCAATACACTTGGAACCGATGAATGATAAATTGAATATTTTAATTGTTAATTATAATATTTAATCAGCGACTAATCAATTAATCAAATTAAAACATTAATTACAATTACTAACTTTTAACAAAGAAGAAAATAAAATAAAAATAGGAACAAGGGTGTAGGCATAGTATGAGGGTGGAAAAATTAAATGGGGAAAAACCCAATCCAAAGTCTAATTAAATAAAAATAATAATAATAATAATAATAATAATAATAATAATAGTAGTAATAATTAATAATATTAATCAATAATAATAATGATAGTAATACTAATAATCAATAATAATAATAATAATAATAATAATAATAATAATAAAGACGTAATAATAATAGTAATGATAATAATAAAAAACAACAACAACAACAACAACAACAACAACAACAATAATAATAATAATAATAATAATAATAATAATAATAATAATAAACAGTAATAATAATAGTAATGATAATAATAAAAAACAACAACAACAACAACAATAATAATAATAATAATAATAATAATAGTAATAATAGCAGTATATAATAATAATAATAATAATAGTAATAATATACAATAGTAATAATGATAATAATAATATATAATAATAGAAGCAGTAGGTATAATTAATAATAATAATAATAATAATAATAATAATATATAATAAACTATCATAAAAATAATAAATAAACAAAAAAATGAAAGAAAAAAAAAAGAGAAAAAAGAACAAGAAGGGTGGGGTTAGGGATGTCAATTTGCATCTGTTAATGGAGATTCCGGTGGGGATTATATGTGCGGAGTTCTGAAGTCGGGGATTTATTTTCCCATGGGGACGAGGATAGATAAAAAAGTTTTCCCGATGACACTTCGGGGCGGGGATTGGGGAAGTACCCTCCGCCTCGCAAATTCTTCGACCTCGACCATATTTTATATATATATATATATATATATATATATATATATATATATATATATATATATTATACTGCTCTAATTGAAGTATGTCTAATGACTAGATTGAAAATCTCATCATAATCAATCCCCTTTAGTTGTGAATACCCCTTTGCAACTAGGTGAGCCTTGAACTTTTCCTCTTCTTTTTCTATTATTGTTGGCTTTTTCTTGTACACCCACTTACAACCAATAACTCTCTTTCCCTGTGGAAGTTAAACAAGATCACATGTTTCATTATTTTTCAAGGATTTCATCTCCTCCACTATAACACCTATCCACTTATCTTTCTCCTGGCTAGCCATAGCCTCTCAAAGGTAGAAGGGTCTCTTGAACAGGTAAGAAGAGCATATGTTGCTAAGTATTTAAACCCATATCTGAGTGGAGGTGTAATACGATAGGGCTCCCTATCACGCATAAGTATATAGTCTTGTATTCCACTTGAATCTTGCACTCCACCTAAATATGAGTCTGTTTCATCATGTTGTTGGGATACAATCTATCTTGGACTCACTGGTGGCTCCTTAATGTCAATCTGAATCTTGTCTTGACTGGAACTTTCTACATCAGTATCTGGCACAACTGTCACATCTGAGTGTTTCAACATCGATTTCTCGTCAAATATAACACCCCTGTTGACAACCACCTTCCTCTTAACCGGATCCCATAACTTGTACCCCTTCACATCTTTATTGTAGCCAATAAAGATGCATTGTTTTGACTTAGGGTCAAGTTTAGACCATCCTCACTAGAAATATGCACATATGCTGGACACCTAAAAATCCTCAAATTACTTAGATCAATGGGGGTTACTTGTCCACACCTCTATAACTTTGCCATCCAATAAAGCTCGTGGTGATCTGTTGACTAAATAACATGCCATATTGAGTGTTGCTACCCAACAACTTTTGAAAGACAATCATTCAACCAAAGGCACCTTGCCTTCTCCGTCAAAGCCATATTCATCCTCTCTGCAACACCATTATATTGTGGTGTCTTCCTCACATAAAACTACCTCTAGATTCCATTCTTCTCAGAAAAATTCATGAACTTATTATGTGTGTATTCAGTTCCATTATTAGACCACAAATACTTTATTTTTCTCCCTGTCTGGTTCTCAACCTCTGCCTTCCATAGTTTAAACTTGGAAAAGACCTCAAATTTATATTTTATGAAATAAACTCAGACCTTACGAGAACAATCATCAATGAATGTCACAAAGTACTTAGAACCTCAAACGAAGAGCTCTTTTGTAGGCCCCCAGACATCAAAATGAACATAGTCTAAGATTCCACTAGTCTTGTGTTTCTTGGTTTTGAAACAAACTCTACATTGTTTCCCAAGAACATAATACTTGCACAATCATACTGTGAAACCGTAACACTCTTCAAGAAAATCCTCTTATGTAGTTCCATCATCTCACGTTCCCTGATATGACCTAAGCACATGTGCCACATTTTGGTTGCATCATTATTAGTTTCAATAGATGCTACTTCACCTATAATCGTGCTCCCTAACAACTTATAAATGTTTCCTACAGTTCTGCTTGTCATCATCACTATCATTGCACCCTTGTTAACCCTCATGATGTCTCTATCTCTATATGATCGGAATGAATAACCATTTGCATGAGGAGTACCCAGAGAAATCAAATTCTTCCTCAATTCTGGAACATGACGCACCCCACTCAACACGCACATGCCACCATCATCCAAAGAAATTTTAATTTTCCCATTTCCAGTGATGGTACAAGTTTTATCATCACTTAAATAGAGAAAACTAAAATCAACTGACTTAAAATAGTTGAACCATTACCGGTGTGGCGTCTTATGGTAGGAACACCCAGAATCAAGTAGGGGTGGCAAACGGGCATACCCGCCCCGTTTAGGCTCTCCCCGCAAAAGCCTGCAAAAAAGGGGCAGGGCGGGGCAGTCATAGTTAAGAATGCGGACCTAAAACCTAGGTTCACCCCGAAAAAAAGTGAGGGTGGGGTGGGGAAAGCCAACGGGTACTACACCTTTTAAGCCTAAAAACACAAAAGTTTATGTAAATGCTTGTGCCCCGTAAAATCCCGCGAAGAAAACGGGGCAGGGTGGGGTGGACACATTTGAGGGTGAGGGCCTAAATCCTTGGCCCGCCCCGCACTAAAGTGCGGGCAAAACGGGCATGCCCAACGGGTCGGGCTCGTTTTGGCACCCCTAGAATCAAGAATCCATGCATCAATGCACTTTGTAGATGAAAGAAAAAGCAAATTATCTTCACTACAGGAGTCATCAGATTGAACTACATTTGTTGAACTACTATTTCTTGACTTGTTTGGACAGTCTCTCTTCCAATGGCCAATTTGCTTGTAACCATAACATTTTGCTATTTTTTTGTCCTTGGACTTGAACCACTTTTTCTTTTCAGAACTCACTGATTTACCCTTGCCTCTACCACGTTGTTGACCATCCTTCACAAATAAGACTTCACCTGAGTTTCCTCTACCTTTCTCTACACTTTAGCGATGCCGTGCGTATTGCAAAAGAGTAGAAGAAATAGAATTCAACGTGATTGTTTCCTTCCCGTATGTGAGAGTGGTCACCAAGTGATCATAAGAGCTTGGTAAATAGCACATCAAAATAATGGCTTTATCCTCATCGTCAACCTTTACACCAAGTCGTGTCAAATCAACGAGGATGTTGTTGAAAGCGTCGACACGAGCTTGCAAATCGCCTCATTCCTGCATCTTCAAGCTATAGAGGCGCTGCTTCGCGAACAATTTGTTCATGAGCGTCTTGGACATGTACTGATTTTCCAAATTTTTCCAAACATCTTTCGAAGTTGTAAGGTCCAGGATATGATTCATCACGTCATCAAAAACGTAAAATCTTATAAAACCTATGACTTTCTCCTTCATCTTGCTCCAATCAATGGTTACGTGTCATCTAATACCAATTGTTAACCCTCCTTTACCATAAAATGAAATTTCCTGTTTCGTTGAACCGAGTCACTTCGAATTTCGCACCTCCCGAATTAAGCGTCACCTAATACCAATACGAGTTATACTCTCAACAACCCATAATTATCCCAGCAACCCATAATTATCTCAATAATATGAACTATATTCAACATATATTCAATAAAGTCCTCCTCCGACTTATTGAATGTTGATTTGTGTGGATGGTGTTGATAAGAGCAATGGGAAAGCATGATGTGGGGATTAATTTGGGACAATGCGAGAAATTGGAAGGGAGGATTCTCAAGGAACATTGGTACTTGCAGCATTGTTGTTGCAGAGTTGTGGGATATTCTTGAGGACCTCAAGCTCGCTTTCGAAAAAGGCTACAAGAAAGTAAGGCTCCAAACATATAAAAAAGAGAATTTGTTTTTCCACCTTAGATGTTTCTTATGCACCATGTGGATTTCCACTTATGCCCCCCGGTTCCAGGGATATATCTCCAGACACACCCTATGCATATGCAACTAAGGAAATTCTGAGATGCGCCTTATACATTTTGTCTATTTTTTCCCAGAGATATATCTCTGGAACGGTTTCTGTCACCTTTGCATGTCAGGTATTTTCGGGGATGCATCTTAATGTGAGTGTCTTTTATATGGTTCTGTTTTGGAAATGGTTCAGGAAAAGTTTCGGAGATACGTCTCTGGAAGGTTCTATTATATTGTTTTGTTTTGAAATGGTTCAGGGAAAGTTTCAGAGATGCATTTCCGGAACAAGATAATAGGGTGCTATTCCGAAGACATATATTCAGAATCAACATGATAGTTAATGAGTGGTTCATATCGAGCTAGGTCTTCTATAAATTTAGGCGTTCTTGTGTTATAATTCACACAAACTTAATATGTCTCAAATGTCACAAATAAACATCTGATGGTATGTCGCAAATGTCTCCTACTCCGGCGGCTCTACACCCGGCTGATCGTTCAAGCTCACCGATCTCATCCACTCGAAGATATCATAGACGAAATCCACTATCTCCTATCTTACGGAAACAAACGAAGGATTGTGAAGCTCGAGTGCCGTTCACCTTCGGTTGACAATGAAGGGAACATCGTGTTCAGCAAATTTGAGCTCAAGACTCGAGTGGAAGTTAGGGCTATGTGGGATACATATTTCGGTTTCAAAGAGAAAGTTCTGCTCGAGTTGGAAGCGACGCTACAAAGATCAGTCGAAGATATCCTGAAGATGTGCAAGCATCCACCAGGATATTGAAATGTAATATTTAATTTTCTGTTGAAATCATCATTGTAATGATCATTTTATGTTATGAATATCAATTGCATTTTGAAAATTTCATTATCTGTATAATGTGTTTTTGATGTTTTTTCGGATATGTAACTACAGACATGTTCCAGATATGCATCTCCGGAACATATTAAACCCAATATATAGGGCGTCTCTTAGAATTACCTATGTTAAATATGCAAAAGGTGTGTTTGAAAATTGTTCTGGACTGGACCAATGGCTAAAATTGGCCCAATCCGCCTCTGCTCCAGAGTGGCCCAAATTGCCTAAGTTTAATCCACAGAGGGGCAAAAGTGACCTTTCTTCCCCTCCAACCGGGCAAGGAATGCAACGTTCCTCCCCGGCTTCGATGCCCGTTACGCACGGCTTCCTCACTGCCCAAACAGCAAAGGACAGGTGCCCGAAACTGCGCCTATGCCCGACATAACGGCTAGTTTCGGGCACCCTGCCCGACTTAACGACTAGTTTGGGCGGTTACCTATTCTTTGGGGAAAATGGTTATTTCGCCCCGAAAATAGGACCGTTGGCCACGCGCTGGGGGTTCTATATAAACCCTCTCAAGCGAGAGGGTCAGGTATCCAATATTCACCCTATGAATTCATACTTTGTACTTGCCCCTTTTCTCTGACCCTTTCTCACTTGAGCGTCGGAGTGCCTTGCAGGTACACCCCCTCCCCTCCATACGACCAGCATCCCTGACGCACTTGGCAGCCTGATTCTACAGGATCTGATCCAGCCTTCACGATCAGTGGCGCCATCTGTGGGAAACTTTGTTCTCCCCTTCTTTCTTTAACCGAAGATCAAAACAACTTTCGAACATCATCACGATCATGGCCTCCCAAGATCGCACCCAGGACGCTCTTCATTCCACCATCCTCCCCGTCAACAAATTTGACATTGACGGCCAATCATCTCTCCTTCGAGATGCCCGTTTTCTTAGGGATGGAGCCACTGCTTCTCCTTCCCCTACCCCTGCTGATCGCCACAACGATCAACCTTCTCTTGACCTCCAGTCTATTCCCGTTCCGCCCAACGCCGACCCGGCCGTGGCAGTTCTCCTGGAGGCGCTCAACAAGACTAACACCCTGATCCTGCAGTAGAACGAGAGGATCGGGGCACTGGAAGAGTCTCACCGTCCAAGATCCCCTCATACGCGGAGGAACCAGAGGCGATCAAGAAGTCCGCAGCCACGAAGAGAAATCGACCGTAGGCCGCGCCAAGAGGCTGATCCTCGCGGAGCTCGAAAGCGCGACCAGATCTCCCCGCGTGACCAGCACGCTCATGACCACAAACGGACTCGAAGGAACGAGCAATCTCCTCCGATCAAGTCCAAAGGACGGGCACGCCCACCTTCTCCCCGAAGGAACCGCTCGCCTTCTCCTCGAAGGAAGCACTCACCTTCTCCTCGAAGGAACCGCTCACCTTCTCCGCGAAGGAACCGCCGACGTGAGTATCTCGTCCGGTCACCATCATACACCAGTACTAGCAGCGACGACGAGCCTCGAGACCCGTTGTCCCAAGAGATCCTGGCTACCCGTCTCCTGAAAGGCTTGGAGAAACCCCCGTCGCTTGGCACGTACGACGGGACCACTGACCCAGACGAGCACATCGAGAACATCGATGCGCTCTTAGACTACCGCGGCGTACGGGGTGCCATCAAATGCAGACTGTTCCCGACCATGCTCCGAAAGGGAGCAATGACATGGTATAAACAACTGCCCGAGGAGTCCATCACCTTGTGGAAACAGCTCGGCAGGATGTTCTCACGGCACTTCACAGCATCTCGCCGCCACCCCAAAACTGAGGCCTCCCTCAGAGCCATAATCCAGGGGAAAGACGAACCTCTCCGCGCATATATCGAGAGGTTCAACAAGGAAGCTGTGCAGGTCCCGACGACAGATAAGATGAAGAAGTTCCTGCTCGAACAAGGGGTCCGCCCGGACTCCGAGTTCGCTAAAGCCATTGGCCTCGCGCCACCGAGGAACTTAGATGCCCTCCTCCTCGAAGCCCAATCTCATATTCAGTACGAGGATAAGATTGTGGCCAGCAACGTCTGAGCGTCTCGCCGCCAGGAGAACGCCCGGGCTTCCAAAGGAGAAGAAGCCTCGACGTCACGTCGGGGTGAACGAAGGCACGAGGACCATCCCCGCGACTCCCGTGACAGCAAAGGCCCCTCCGGGCATTTCCATGATTACACTCCCCTGACCGTTTCTAGGGAGAAGATTCTGTCCGAATGTGCCAATTCGGAGTTTAAACAAGCCGGGGTCCGTTTCCCCAAACAGCTGCCGAACAGACCAAACGTGGACAAGTCAAAATACTGCCGCTTCCACAAAAGTCACGGCCATACTACAGAGGACTGCATCCATCTGAAGGATCCCATAGAGATACTGATCAGGGACGACCACCTGAAGCAGTTCGCGAAGAAGGACACTCCTCGGCAGGACGCCCAGGATTCCAAGAAGGTCGAGGAGGAGGTACCCTCCTCGGAAGACGCCAACACACAGGTCGCTATGTCCATATCACGACCCGAGGACTTCAACGTCCCTGACGGGCTCAGCGCCCCTGCATATTTCGCGGCCCACAGCCCGTGGGAGACCTTTCCCTCCGCCATGGTCATCTCTGGCGGGGGTTTCAACAAGGTTACTGTGGGGTCCGTGAAACGGAAGTTCGAACACCTGATCAACACCAGCTCGAGCAAAGTGACCACGCTCGATCAGGCCCCGAAGGGTTCCATCTCCTTCTACAGGGAGGAACTCCTCGGCGGCTCCCCGAACTCAAGCATCCCACTACTCATCAGAGCCCAAATGGTGAACTTCGACATTCGCCGAATCCTAGTCGACCAGGATAGCTCGGTCGACATCATGTACTCCCAGTTGTTCTCAACGCTGCAGCTGGACGAATCGCACCTTACCCCCTATGAGGGTCCGATTTGCAGGGATTCAATGGGTCTGTGACCAAGACGTGGGGTTACGTCAAGCTGATCGTAACCTTTGGAGCAGCTGAAACGGCCAGATCCATCAAGGTGCAATTTCTGGTAATCGACTGCCCGTCACTTTACCAATGCATTTTTGGAAGGCCAACTCTAGCCGAGTTGGTAGCACTGCCATCGACCGCCCACCTGAAGATGAAGTATTACACTTCGAAAGGAATGGTCGCCACCCTCCACGGTGATATAGAAGCTGCCCGACGGTGTTTTGAAGCAGCTACAAAGGGGCTCAACGCCATTGCGCCCAACCCTAAAGCGTCGAGCAAGCCAGCACTGCCAAGCAGCTCCGAGGAGGCCAAGCCTCTGCCCCAGGTCGACTCTATCGACCTCGACAGTCGCTTCCCCGAGGACCAACAGGAGGAACGAGCAGCTTCAGCCGGCCCATCCACGTCATCCAGCGGCAGCTCCCATCCAATGCGCCCAATCCCGGATGGCAACTTCGAGGTAGTCCTGTTCGACGAAGACCCCCAACGGGGAGTAAAGATCGGAGCAGACCTGCCTGACATCGCGAGGAAGCAGCTCAAAGCGTGCCTCCGAGAGAATGCCGACCTCTTCGCATGGAGCGCCACGGAAATGCCCAGCTTGGATCCATCCATCGCATGTCACCAGCTGACCATTGACCCGACCATCAAGGCCGTAGCACAACGTAGGAGGAAGCAGTCTCCGGAGAAAACAGAGGCTGCTGAAAAAGCTATAAAGGACCTCCTCGAGGCCAAATTTATTTCGGAAGCTAAGTACACCACTTGGCTGTCCAACGTTGTATTGGTTAAAAAATCTAATGGAAAATGGCGCATGTGCATTGATTATACCGATCTCAATAAGGCATGCCCAAAGGATGCCTACCCCCTCCCCAATATTGATAAACTTGTTGATAATTCTGCTGGTTTTAAACTTTTATCGTTCATGGACGCCTACTTGGGCTACAATCAAATCCCAATGGCAATGTCTGACAAAAAATATACGGCCTTCATGACCGAATCGGGGAACTATTACTACAACGTAATGCCCTTCGGCTTGAAGAACGTCGGAGCAACGTACCAACGAATGATGAACAAAGTATTTCGGGGACAGATATGCGACATGCTCGAAGTTTACATGGACGACATGATCGTAAAGTCCCACGAGGAAACCGATCATACCGCCCACTTACGAAAGGTCTTCAAACAGGCTAGGAAATACAAAATGCGTTTTAATCCGGAGAAGTGCATGTTCGGCGTCCGAGCAGGCAAATTCCTTGGCTTCTACTTGACGGAACGAGGAATCGAAGCCAATCCCGACAAATGTCGGGCATTCTCCGAGTTTCCTACGCCCAAGTCCAAAAAATCCATCCAGTCCCTCAACGGGATGCTCGCGTCACTATCTCGTTTCATGGCCAAGTCCGCCCAGCACGCCCTACCATTCTTCAACCTCCTCTGTAAAGAGGCTGCGTTCGAATGGACCAAGGAGTGCGACAAGGCCCTTCTCCATCTGAAACGAGCACTCTCAGAGCCACCGGTCCTCTCTCGCCCGGACAATGGCGAAACATTGTACTTATACCTGGCCGTAGCTGCCGAAGCAGTGAATGCCGCCCTCATCCGCGAGACACCTGACGGGCAGAAGCCCATTTATTTCACGAGCAAGGCGCTGCAAGGACCAGAGTTACGTTACCAGCAGATAGAGAAAGTGGCATTAGCCCTCATCATCGCAGCCAGGAGATTGAGACACTACTTCCTGGCTCACACGATCGTGGTTCGGACAGATCAGCCCATAAAGCAGCTGCTCGGTCATCCAGATATGGCCGGTAGAATGCTCAAGTGGTCGCTGGAACTATCCGAATTTGACATTCAATACGAAGGCAGAAAGGCCCTCAAGGCCTAAGCTCTGGCCGACTTCGTCGCGGAGATGACATTCGCGGACTCCCCCGCGAGCGAAGCACGCAAATGGACCATCTTCGTCGACGGTGCTTCGAGCTCGGCAGGAAGCGGTGCGGGCATCATACTGGAAAGCGACGAAGGGACTATCATCGAGGTATCACTTACACTATCTTTCCCAACCTCCAATAACCAGGCTGAATACCAAGCCTTCCTCGTTGGGCTACGCCTTGCCGAGGACCTGGGAGCAGAAAAAGTCGTCATTTGCACGGATTCACAACTCGTGGCCCTCCAGGTCCGGGGTGAATACCAAGCCAAAAACGACAACCTGATCGAATACTTGGCCCTGGTAAAGAAGGAAATGGCAAAGTTCACAACAGTGGAAGTGAAACACGTTCCCCGCGAACATAACGTACGAGCGGACGTGCTGTCTAAACTGGCCATCACAAAGAAGAAAGGCGGAAACAAATTCGTCATACAGGAAGTACTTCCTCGACCCAACATCGAGAAGGCCTCCCCGACACTCGACGTGCAGGTGATCGGCGACAACAACTATTGGATGACCCCAGTCTACAACTACCTCGCCAAGGACGAACTCCCGTCCAACCCAAAGGAGGCAAGCATAGTCAGGCGAAGAGCCTGCTCTTATGTCTTGGTCGAAGACAAACTATGCAGACGGGGATTCTCCATTCTGCTACTTAAATGCGTCGAGGAGGAAATGGTCACGCACATACTGCGCGAAATCCACGAAGGAATCAACGCCCAACATCTCGGCGGAAGGTCCCTTGCTCGAAAGGCCCTCCGAGCAGGATACTACTGGCCAACTATGCAAAACGACGCAAAAGAGCACGTGAAGAAGTGCGATAAATGCCAACGGCACGGGGACATGCACCTAGCTCCACCTAACGAGCTCAAGGCTATGTCCTCCCCGTGGCCATTTGCCTGGTGGGGCCTAGAAATCCTAGGACCCTTCGTGGTAGGATCAAGTCAGAACAAGTACCTCATAGTGGGCGTATATTATTTCACAAAATGGATAGAAGCAGAAGCTCTAGCCAAAATAACTGCCCTCAATATCCTGCGTTTCTACAAACGAAACATCCTTGCGCGCTTCGGTATTCCCCAAGCGATAGTAACGGACAACGGGACACAGTTCACGGACAGAAAGTTTTAGGACTTCGTCGCCCAACTGGGCACGAAGCAACACTTCGCATCCGTCAAACACCCTCAAAAAAAGGGGCAAGCTGAGGCAGCTAACTGAGTCATCCTTTGAGGCCTCAAGCGAAGGCTAGACGAAACAAAGAAGGCATGGGTCGAGGAGCTACACAGCGTGCTCTGGGCATACCGTACAACTCCCCATTCAACGACCGGGGAAACACCTTTCCGTTTAGCATACGGAACCGAGGCTGTAATTCTCGTCGAAGTTCATGCGCCCTCTAGGCGAACAGAGTCGCCCCTAGACGAGGAGATGAACGACGAATCTTTAAGGGAAGAGCTCGACCTCGTCGAGGAAATCAGGACCGGGGCAGCTCTCTGTGAAGCCTCACTGAAACAAAAGATCACCATCAGGCACAACGCCAAAGTGATACGACGAGAATTCGACGTGGGAAGCCTTGTCCTAAGAAGAAACCACAAAGACTCTCGCGAAGGCAAACTAGCAGCCAATTGGGAGGGACCCTACCGCGTCCGGGCAAAAATGGAAAATGGGGCCTACTACCTAGAACATCTCACTGGGGAAGAACTCGCTCGACCATGGAACGCAGAAAAGCTAAAACAATACTACAGCTAAATCCTCGGTCCGACTCGTCGCAACGACGAACGTCAGCCACCGACCACTATGCACGTCTAGGTACAAGCGTCGCATACGATTAAAGCATAGCCCCGCTCAGTAACGAGTCGGGTAATTGCTCGACAGCGGTCCTCGATCGAGCATCGCCTTCATCAAAGTACCACGATTGGCAGAACCCCGGCTCGCGATGGGACGTTCACGCCGCGAACTCAGGCCTCAAGCGCGACCTGAGCTCCGCTCCCCGCCAGGATATTCCCCGACAGTTCGACCAGTTCCCCACACTGTCGAACACATCTATTACGAGCAACCCCCCAGAAATAGTCACACAAGTCAAGTACCCCCTATTACGGGCGGGCATACATTCACAACATGCATACAACACTTAGCAAAAATAAAAGCAAGTAAAGTCATGCAAACAACAGAACTAAATATGTGATAATTTAACAAGTGGCCGCAAAGACCACAATTGTACGTTGTTACATAAAACGGGGGCCATGCCCCCCCCCCCAAAATAAATTACAACGGCACGCAGGCCGGACTCATTACAACAACATCAAAAAATAACAAATTCCTCATTCATCAGCGTGCTCGGTTGACTCTAGCTCGGGTCTCTGCTCCTCTGCGAGCTGATCCTCGGGGGTAACGACAAGGAGACCTTCAGGCAAGATAATGCGACCATCCTCAACACGTGCAAGATAGTGAGTACCCTCGGCAGAGATTTCAAGCCCAGGGTTCACCACCCGCAATTAAGCCACGGCGCTTTGAAAAGACTCCTCTGCCACGACGATGCCATCATCTTCGGCCAGCAGGATGCGGGCAACCAGCTCAGACCTAGTCTTCAATTCTTTTACATCATCTGGCTCGTCGGCACCCGGGGCGCTGGCCGTCATCAACTCTTTGTTCAGCTCCTCGGCAGCCTTTTTCTCCGCCGCCATCTTGGAGACATCCTCCTTCAGCCTAGCCGTCTCCTCTTCGGCCTTCCTCCGAGCCTCGCGGGCACTCTTAACTTCCTCCTTGAGGGCCGCCTCAGAAGCCCGGGCAGCATTGAGTTCGGACTCAAGTGTAGAGTCCCCTTCTACGTAGACAACAGCCATCTCCAGCATCCTGACCAGGGCAGAAGCATCTTGGGCCACCAGCGCCCTCTTGCTCGGGTGATCCATGCCTTCCAAGCAAAGGGATTCCGCCCGGGGGACGACCAAAGAGTTACCTTCGAAAAACCGCCTATCAAGGATACACGGAGGGAGCTCAAACTTCCCTTTCTCCGGCACCCGGGTAAGGTCCACAGCGTCTGATGTCCTTGGCCGCTTCGCCCGCCTGGTCAAGGACAGAGGAGATCCCCATGGAGCAGGAGAGGGAGAAGAAGAGGTCCCCGCGATAGTTTGAACAGGAAGAGGAGCACGGGCACCAGCAGGCCGAGATTTAGGAGGAGCCGCTCCAGCTTTATTCCTCGCCATAGCATTCCTCACCACGCGATCTCGAGCCTGAGGCATCTCACCTGCACAAATAAAAAAACGAGCACGTTAGCTACGAGGAAAAGAGATAACACAAACAAAATCTAAGTAAATAAGACTATCGAGCAATCTCTCAGCATCCGCGGGAGTCTTGCACTCCAGCAATGCCTTAACGGGGATGAACCGGCGTTCGAATCTCTGGCTCCCATCCTCCTCGAAGATAGGGCTGCCCTTGCTTGTCCAGCACTCAGTAAGACTGAAGGAGTTGACCCAGTTCACCAGCTTCTCGTACGCCACGGCGTCCTGCCCGCGCAGGTCACTCGGCTGAAAGACATAACCACTGGGCTTCTTGGAGAAATGGTCGGGTGCCCAGCGGATGGGGAACTTGTAGAGCCTCTGGCCAATATACTTCCCCTCCTCGTTAATCAGCTCATTTCCATCCTCACCAATCTCGATTTCCCAGACATATGTACTGTCCTGGGCCACCTCGGACACGGGTTCAACGACGAAGTACCGCTCCTTGAAAGTCCGGATTGACTTCGAGAACGGCTTGAAAAGCTTGCGAGGCTGCATCAAAGAAACCCAACCATACTTCTTCCCCGCCAGCTGCCTTTGAAGATGGAAAACAGCGAAGAACAGAGGAAGAGTAGTCCCTAGAGAGAGATGCTCGCACACCAATTCAAAAGCCCGGATGAAGGCCAGCGAATTAGGGTACAGTTGAGAAGGGGCCATCTTCAGATGCTCGAACACCGACCGCTGGAAATCAGTAAAAGGCAGCCTCAGTCCCATCTCTTTGAAGGCATACTCGTACATTGTGAAGCGGTCCTCGAAATCCGTGCAGACCCGCTCGTTCAAAGTAGGGAAGTGCACCTTCCACTCCCCCTCTGGTCCTACCTCCGTAAAGACGTCCGCCAAAGACTTTACGAATGTAGAAATATGCTCGAAAGGTTCAGCCACCTCCCACTCCTCCGTGGAGAACCCTTCGACATCTTCCTCTACGACATCCATCTCTTCTTCCTCCCCGGCATTGTTGGAGGAACTTGAGGTCGCCGAGCTCCAAGCCGTCGAGCTACTATTTTCCTCAGAGCCGGTTTCCTCCTCGGACGTGTCCAGAATAACCTCTTTGTCTATCCCCGTCGCCATTACGATCACCTGAAAAGCAGAGAAGACAATGAATACGACAGCAAATCAAATCGACCCTTCCACTGCTAAGTCAAGTGAAAGGGCACGCGAAAGGCTGAGGATAACGTCCCCGGCCTAAGCCCTGACATCAAAAGAAAAGCTAAAACCTCCCCGCGAGGAGATGCTCGAAACATATCATCCTCCTGTGAGGAGCCTCCCTGCACTCATGCCTAGATTTTGTTTGAAGCTCCACCGGAAACCGCAAAGCCTCACCGAAATCTGGAAACGTTCTACCTGAAAACTCATCGTTCTACCAGAAGATGAACAAACACGGAGGTCACACATGCACAACTACCGCAACTACGCCATGGACCACCCTCCTCGCTGAATATACTACATACTCCAGCGAAGTGCTGGAGGCGGGAAAATGGCACAACCACCGTCCACCACCAACACTTTCCAGAAATCCGCCTATTTTGTCATCTAAAGCTAACCCTAACCGCATAGAATCTACCACAAACAATAAAGGGAGTAAAAAAAGTTACAGATCAAAAAACTTACTTGATTTTAGAAGAGGGTAGAAGCTGCTCGAAGCCGGTGACGGTGGTCGGAAAGCCTGAAGACGGTGACGGGCAAGAACCGAAAGAGACGGAGAGAAATCAGAAAGGAAAAGTTTCAAATGAAACGGTTTCCCCCCTTTTTATACAAAGGGGCACGTACAACCACGCGCCCGTAGGCCGCCATGACTATCCGCTAGCCATCATTGCCTATTAACTGCTACACGGAGCTCTAGGTACACGTGGCGTCCCATCGTTTCCAATTTTGTCTGACTCTTAGTCTCCCCGAATACCGGGCAACAAGGTCGCGACCACGAATCTCACGGACATAGGGGTCACGAGCACCTTGAGACTATCCCCCTCGTCTACAAACAACAACTCCATGCTGGCTCCCCGGAGCAACGAGCAGTCCTTAAGTCATCACTCCCATGCTCGGGAGCAACGACTTGGGGGGCTCCTGTTCTGGACTGGACCAATGGCTAAAATTGGCCCAATCCGCCTCTGCTCCAGAGCGGCCCAAATTGCCTAAGTCCAATCCACAAAGGGACAAAAGTGACCTTTCTGCCCCTCCAACCGGGCAAGGAATGCAACGTTCCTCCCTGGCTTCGATGCCCGTTACGCACGGCTTCCTTACTGCCCAAACAGCAAAGGGCAGGTGCCCGAAACTGCGCATATGCCCGACATAACGGCTAGTTTCGGGCACCCTGCTGTTAACCCCCATTTTCGACGCTAGAAAAATCAAAGCTATTGTTAAGTTAAAAAATTATTTTTAACATAAGAAAGGTTTTCGACCCAGTGTTGATACAGCCTAAGGCGAAACAAGGTTTTAGGAACCTCAAAAAATGGCTAAGTGTTGGGAAAGGTTTCGACCATGGAAATATTGAAACGCGCGCTGCAGTGGTTATGCTAAGGCTGGAGGGAATTTCCAATGTTTGAAATTCAAATAGGAGCAGTTATGAACGTGGGAACAGTTGAGGCCAAGGAGAAGGCGCCAAAGGGACACGTTTGAAGCAATAACCACCACTTAGTAGTTATTTCTTAGCACTATAAATAGGAGTTAGTTTTATGTAATAGGGGTGTTCATATGTTTGTACAAGTTACTCAAAGAAACTCAAAGTACCCGCGTGTAGAGAAACGAGTTCGTGAGAATGTACGTAATATAACACCACCCTTTATTTCTTCATTAATGCAATTTATCTTCATCATGTTTAAGCTTCAAGCATTTACTTTTCATGTCTTTACGTTTTCCTGAATTTTACTTTTCATGTAAAATTTACTTAAAGTCTTGTTTTTAAACTTTCATTTAAACTTCCTGCATTTACTTTCGACTGCACCTTTATATTCAAGCATTTACCTTTAAAGTCTTTATTTTCAAGAACGTGGAGTTCATCTTTATTTCTTGTCTTTTATCTTCAAAGTCATTTACTTTTAAAGTCATTTATTTTTCTGCATATTTACTTTCGACAGCACCTTTACATTTCAGTCTTTATTTTCAAGAACGTGGAGTTCATTGCATTTTATTTTCAAAAGCTTTTATATTACTATATTTACCTTCAAAGTCATTTGTTTTCTTGCCCTTTACTTTCGACAGTCATTTACTCTTTCTGCACCTTTTACATTCAAGAACGTGGAGTTCAAGCCTTTTTACATTTCTTGTTGTTTACTTTTGACAGTTATTTATCTTCCTGCACTTTTATTTTTCAAAGTCATTTACCTTTTTGTCTTTTACATTCGACGCCTTTAAATCCCGCATCATTTATTTCCAGCCCTTTAGATTTTCAAGCCTTTACTTTATTTTCAAGTAGTCGAACGTGGAGTTCATGTAGTTTTCTTTTACTGTCGAACGTGGAGTTCAATTTACATTTCTTGCATTTATCATTGTCAGTTACATTTTCCCTTAAATTTAGCACATGTCCTAGGATTTGTGTGGTCGATCCTACAAGTTAGTCAGTTTTATTTAAAATTGATAGACCAGAGGTTGTTTACCAAAATTCACAGTAAACAAATTGGCACGCCCAGTGGGACCCAGTGCTAAGTTTTATACTTTTTGTTAACCTTATCTTTCTTGGTGAAGAAATACTTTCGCTGTATGTTATTGAGAAGTGGGAAGTTAGCCACAACAAACGAAGGAATACCAAAGAGAAGATACACTAAGAGAATGGCAACTAATGCCAACCAACAAGTTGATCCTCTAGGGAGTATTTCAAACACTCAGTCAAGTAGCAGTATGGGGTCTCAAAGCACACCATCACCAGTGTCTTCGACAGGAGGACAGACGTCACCTTCATTAGTAGTGTCTAAACCAGGATCAACGTGCACAAAATCATATACTCAACCGGTGATAGAGTACATAGGACCACAAAGTCCTAATTCACCAACACCTCCAGGTGGAAGTTCAATGTACAAGCAGTATCCTCCTCCAGGTTTCCCACATCTAGGGTCGAGGAGTCAGCCCTATGGTATGCCTACATCAATGATGCAAAATTTGCATAATGCTCCACCTGTATTTTCAGAAAATGTGGTGTCTTCGCCATTGCAAGGATCCGGATCAGGAGGTCGAAACAACCAGAGTATAGGTGTTGGTTACTCTGTTCAAACGCCTAGCCTTACAAATACATCCATAAATTGTTTGAGACAGCAGATGGATGAAAGTAACATGCAAATGGTGCATACTTTGTCTCAAATAATGGGAGAAGTTTTTCAACCCTTGATTCAGAATACAACTCAAACTAACCAACAATTGGCTACACAATTGGCACGTATGGCTGACTTTATGGGAGTACCAGCGGTGGATCAAAGAGCAACTATTTTCGAAGATATCCCAAGACGTCATCCACGTCATATACCTGAGGTGAACTTGGAAGATCAAGAGATGATTGATCGTTTCAGAGTCGAACCACCAAGAAACCACATGCCAATCCAGGTGGAGGAAGAACCAGTAGTGATGGTGAACAGGATCCAAAATGCTGATCAATTACTTAGACGGGTTCGACACCAAAATCAAGCAGAGGAAAATAATCTTGCAGCCATGGTTGAAAGGATAATGACTAGAAATGGTGTGAATCTTGGCTTCACAAGGCCAAATTATACTTCGCCTATAGTGGATTATATTCTCCAAGCAGAATTACCCCCTAGGACGAAGGTTCCAAAGTTCAGCAAGTTTTCAGGAGATACTACTGAATCTACCGTCGAACATGTGGCTAGGTATTTGATTGAAGCAGGCGAAATTGCAGCTGACGAAAGCCTTAGGATCAAATACTTCCCAAGTTCCCTTACGAAGAATGCCTTCACATGGTTCACTACTTTGCCTCCAAATTCCATATACAATTGGACCCAGTTAGAGCGTTTGTTTCATGAACAGTTCTACATGGGGCAAACTAAGATTAGTTTGAAAGAATTGGCTAGCATCAAACACAAAGTTACGGAGCCAATCGATGATTACCTGAATAGGTTTCGAATTCTTAAAGCTAGGTGCTTTACACAAGTGCCAGAACATGAGTTGGTCGAAATGGCTGCTGGGGGTCTTGATTATTCCATTAGGAAGAAACTATATACCCAATATCTTAGAGATATGGCCCAGTTAGCTGATAGGGTTCGACAACTAGAAAGGCTAAAAGAGGAAAAGCCTAAATTCAGCAGGGGTAAAAAAGTAGCCTTTGTCGAATGTAATGAAGATGTGGAGAATTTGTATGATGAAACATCTTATTTCGACGGAAAGGAGGTTGACGTTGCTGAGTTAAAGCAAGGTCCACCTTATGCCTGCAAATTATTAGCTCCTTCAAATGGAAAAAATCCTGTCGAATCTAACGACAAATTTCCTAAGAAAACATACACTTTCGACGTCACTAAATGTGATGAAATATTTGATTTGTTAGTTAAAGATGGGCAAATGATAGTGTCTGCTGGTGCTAAGATGCCACCTTTAGAACAAAGAAAGAAAAGAGGTTTTTGTAAGTACCATAATTTTTTGGGTCATAAAACTTCTCAATGTTTTCTTTTCAGGGATTTTGTGCAAAATGCTATTCAAGAAGGGAGGCTGAAGTTTAGTGACAAAGGCCAAGCTCAGATGAAAATTGACTCTGACCCATTGCAAGTTGCAGAGGCTAACTATACAGAGCCTCACGAGGTTCAGATGGTCGAAGCCACAGAAGGATTTGATCAGTCAGTCAACATGGTGGAAGTCACTGAGGACTTCGCCACCAATCCTGTGGTAACTGAAGGTTTTAACAAGGTTGCGAATGGATTGAATGCTAATGGGGCCAGTTTAATGTTGGTGACCAAAAAAGCTGCTGACAAGTTTGTTGAGATGGATAATGCTGCCAAGATATTAGATATGGCAGTAAGCGAATTAAATGCCACTAAGGGCATTAACATGGTCGAATTGGTTGAAGAATCTGATGCTAGCTCAGGCAGTATCAGTACCAACGAGGCTATGGGCAGGAACAGCCCCAAAGTCCAAGTTGTTAAAGAGTTGGAAGATGACATGCTATTGGTAGGAGAGATGATAGACATGGATGGTTGTTTGGTAGAAAACTGGATATGTATGGCTGCTGAACAATTCTTCAAGACATCTCCTGATATTGAAAGAGTCAATGCTGAGGAAATGGTCGAAGCTGAAAAGACTGCTTGGCAGAAGGCTTCCCAAAAAGCTGCAGGAGCAGCAGCAAGTGGTGGGTGTCTGTCGAAGACCACTGAAAGTCTTGAAGCTCATTTCTCCAAGATGCGCTTAAAGGATAACATTGATGTCAATATGGTTGAAATTACAGATTAAAAAGCTGAACAAGTGAGTAAGGCAGATGAACAAGAAGAGCGCAACAAAATAGCTTATCCTAAGCAAGAGGAGACAATTGTGGATTTTCTGCACCGTTGCCAGAAGAAAGGTTCTGGAGTAATGTTATGTCCTAGATGCAGCGCCATTTTTTATGAGAAAGCTGCCCACAAGTTAGAAGGTGTCAAAAAGGCTGGTGGAAGCTGGGGGCAGAAGGTACATAAAGGTCCCAGAAGTTTTGACCATAGACGACTTTCGACAGGGTTGAAAAACCAAGTACCATGAGTTAGGCCAGGTACATTCAAACTAGCTGTAAATGTGCCAACAGGTAGTTGGATCAAGCCTATCGAAGAAAGAGGACAGAAGAAGAAGTGGGAGAAATTTGATGTGGAAAGAGGTTCTTCATTTGAGTATAGAAAAGAGAACCATACCACCAACAAGTCAGCATACATTTCTCAAAATTACAAGGGTAAAAATCCCATGTCTAGATCACAATGGCGAAGAGAGCAATGTAGGCGAAAGGCTATCAGGGAGACTCAGGTACAAGGAGAGTCAAGCACCAATATTGATAATCAAGCTGGGAAAATTGAGAAGATGCCGATAAGACGAAAGCTGTTCAATGTTCAGCCAGAGAAGAAAGTTGAAGAGGATGAGAATATGACTGATAATTTCAACAGTGCGTCAGTAGCTTCTCTAGATATTCTTGTGAATGTGGTATCAGTGATGCCAAAAGAATTTGGTCAAGTTTCAGAGGTCGAAGACTTGGATCAAACTGCTGAATTAGAAATGTTGACACACAAGCCTATGTGTTATTACATCATGAACAATGGGTGCGTCGAAGAACAAAATGCTTTTTTTGAACACCCCACATAGGCAATGAAGGGTCATCTGAAGCCTCTCTACATTACTGGCAAAGTATAAAATGTTCCTGTTAACAAAATCTTGGTGGATTGTGGTGCAACTATTAATTTAATGCCAAGATTTTTGCTGAGCAAGATTGGGAAGTTTGAGACTGATACCAAACCCCACAACATGGTTCTGTCGAACTATGAAGGAAAAGTTGGTTCCACTGTAGGAGTGATTCAAGTGGATCTTACTGTGGGAACCATTACCAGACCAACAGTGTTTATGGTCGTTGAGACGAAAGCTAACTACAATCTACTCTTGGGTAGGGAGTGGATTCATGGAATAGGAGTTGTACCTTCATCTATGCATCAAAGAATCACCATTTGGAGACCAGATGGGATAGTTGAAAATATTGAAGCTGATCAAGGGTACTTTAAGGTGCCTATTAATCATGTGGATAGTAGACAGTTTGAGAAACATTTGGCAAACATTGCTCCATGTCCTCCAGCCGACTTTGAGTTTACGCCTGATGAAGAAACATTTTATTCATTGTATTTACACCTTGTCGAAGGTTTCAGATGGGACAGGGAAGTACCAGGAGGAAGGTTGCCATGCTTAGGCTCACCTCTAATAGAGCCCACAAGATGGGGAAATGAATTCAGTGATCATGACTGAGTTCGAAGCTTTAAAAATAATTTCGGCCTATGTGGCTGAAACAAAACTACAAGCGGCTTTGGAAGCTGCCAATGACTATATGGCTGGCGAAGCCATTTCTGAATTTTATCAAGAAGGTCCTGGTAAGGACTTCGACCCAAAACCTCCAGATAAGGCTGAAACTGGAGAGCAAAGCCAGAGGCTCGACGCCATCTATGAAGATGAGCCTTTAGGATTTGAGAAGGATCCGTTGGCGAATAATATCAAAATGCTAGCACAAGATCCTTTAGAAGAAGTTGACCTCAGTGAGGGGACAACCAAAAGGCCTACCTACATCAGTACCAACCTTGATCCCCAGTTGAAGGTTGAAGTGGTTCAGTTGTTGAAAGAGTTCAAGGACTGCTTCGCCTGGGATTATGATGAGATGCCTGGTTTGAGCAGGGAGTTGGTCGAACAGAGGTTACCTATGACACCTGGGAAAAAGCCAGTCAAGCAAAATCCAAGACGGTTTGCACCAGAGATATTGTCAAAGATCAAAGAGGAAGTCGAAAGACTGCTTCGTTGCAAATTCATTCGCACGGCAAGGTATGTCGAATGGTTGGCTAATATAGTACCTGTTATTAAAAAGAATGGGCCTTTGAGAGTTTGCATTGATTTTAGAGATTTAAACTCTGCAACTCCTAAAGATGAATATTCAATGCCAGTAGCAGAAATGTTAATAGATTCTGCAGCAGGACATGAATATCTTAGTATGCTGGATGGATATTCTGGCTACAACCAAATATTCATTGCTGAGGAAGATGTTCATAAAACTGCTTTTAGATGCCCTGGGGCCTTAGGCACCTATGAATGGGTAGTGATGCCTTTTGGTCTCAAAAATGCTGGTGCCACTTATCAAAGGGCGATGAATTCAATCTTCCATGATTTTATAGATACATTCATGCAAATTTACATTGATGATATTGTGATAAAATCTATTTCTGGGAAGAGTCACATTGACCATCTTCGACAGTCCTTTGAAAGGATGAGAAAATTTGGTCTTAAAATGAATCCTCTTAAATGTACTTTTTGTGTGCAGGCAGGGGATTTCCTAGGCTTTGTGGTCCACAAGAAAGGGATCGAAATAAATCAGAATAAAACCAAAGCCATAATGGAGGCGAAAGCGCCATCAACTAAAAAGGAGTTGCAGTCGTTGCTGGGCAAGATCAACTTCTTAAGAAGGTTTATATCCAACCTGAGTGGCAAAACACAAGCCTTTTCGCCATTGCTTCGTTTCAACAAAGATGGTTTTGAGTGGGGACAATTACAGCAGGAAGCCTTCGACAAGATCAAGGAGTACCTAAGCCACCCTCCAATTCTTTCACCACCTTGTAGAAACAAGAGTATGAGATTGTATATTGCTGCATCAGATAAAACTCTAGGGAGCATGTTAGCTCAGGAGGATGAAAATGGAGTCGAAAGAGCCATTTATTACCTTAGTCGAGTTTTAAATGATGCAGAAACTAGGTATAGCATGATTGAAAAGTTATGTTTATGCTTGTATTTCTCTTGTACTAAATTAAAGCAATATATAAAGCCAGTTGATGTGTATGTTTCTTCTCACTTTGATGTTGTAAAACATATGTTATCTAAGCCTATTTTGCATAGTCGAATTGGCAAATGCGCATTAGTATTAACAGAATTTTCTCTAACATATCAACCTTTAAAAGCTGTGAAAGGGTAAATAGTTGCAGACTTTATAGTTGACCACTCCATAAATGAAAATGATTTGAATTATGTTGAATTAAAATCCTGGAAGTTATACTTTGATGGATCAAGTCATAAAAATGGGATAGGAGTGGGAATATACATTATTTCTCCTGAAAAAAATCCAACAAAATTCAAGTACAAGGTCGAAGGACCTTGCTCTAACAATGAGGCTGAATATGAAGCATTAATTGCTGGCCTTGAAATTTTGTTAGAATTGGGGGCAACTAGAGTCGAAATAGTGGGAGACTCAGAATTTGTTATAAAACAAATCACAAAGGAATATAAATGTTTTAAAGAAAATCTCATTATGTACTTTGTGATAGCCAATAGATTATTAAAGAAATTTGAGGTAGTGGCCATCCAACACATACCTAGAATAGAGAATCAAGTTGCTAATGACTTGGGTCAAATTGCCTCTGGATACAAAGTGTCGAAGGAAAATCTTCAAGAAGTAATTGAAGCAAGAGGTAAAGTGGTGGCTGTTGTATTGTGCCCATCAGACTTAGAAACAACTAGGCTTGGATGCATAGATGGCGAAAATTTTGAAATTTTTGCTATAGATAGTTTGACAGATGAAGACTGGAGGAAGCCTATAGTTGAATATTTGCAAAATCCAACGGCTTCAATAGAGCGAAAAATCAGGTATCAAGCTTTAAGCTATGTACTTTTGGGTAATGAATTGTTTAAAAAGACCCCTGAGGGAGTCTTATTGAAATGCCTTAGTGAAGCAAAGGCATATTTGGCTCTTTCGATAGTACATAGTGGGGCATGTGGAGCACACCAAGTTGGCCAGAAGATGAAATGGTTGTTGTTTCGACAAGGCATGTATTGGCCTACTATGCTGAAAGATTGCATAGAATTTGCTAAGGGTTGCCAAGAATGTCAAATTCATGCTGGCATACAGCATATCCCTGCAATTGAATTACATTCCATAGTGAAACCATGGCCTTTCAGAGGATGGGCTTTGGATATAGTGGGAGAGATTCGACCAGCATCTTCAAAGAACCAAAGATATATTTTGGTGGGAATTGATTATTTCACCAAGTGGATTGAAGCAATACCACTGGCAAATATAGGTCAAGAAGATGTTATTGAATTCATTCAAAATCACATTATTTATAGATTTGGTATTCCTGAAATAATCACTACGGATCAAGGATCAGTGTTTACTGGTCGAAAGATGCAGGAGTTTGCCAAAGAAATAGGTTTTAAGTTATTGACTTCCACACCTTATTATGCTCAGGCCAATGGGCAAGTCGAAGCTGCCAATAAGGTAGTGATTGGACTAATTAAGAAGCATGTGGGAAAGAGGCCTAGAAAGTGGCACAAGACATTAGACCAAGTTCTTTGGGCATGTCGAACATCCCCTAAAGAGGCTACTAATACTACCCCATTTCGACTTACTTTTGGTCATGATGCAGTATTGCCTGTTGAGATTTATTTACAATCTGTAAGTGTTCAAAGACATCATGAGATTCCCTCTAAGGATTATTGGGAAATGATGATGAATGAATTAGTGGATTTGGATGAAGAAATGCTTAGAGCCTTTGAGTTGTTAAGAAGACAAAAGAAAAGGGTCGAAGAATCCTACAACAAAAGGGTTAAGTCTAAGTCTTTTGCATGTGGGGATTTAGTTTGGAAAGTGATTTTGCCTATGGATCGAAAGGATAGAACATTAGGCAAATGGTATCCTAAGTGGGAAGGTCCATTCCAAGTCATACAAGTTTTCTCTAATGGAGCCTATGAAGTTGAAGAGTTGGACAAAGATAAAAGAGTCTTGAAAGTAAATGGCAAGTATTTGAAAAAATATAAGCCTATTTTGCAAGAGATTCACATCAAAACTTAAGCTTTATTCAATAAAAAGAAAGCCAAAATAGGCCAACTCAGGCTAATATGGCATACAAAGCAAAGAAGAATCAACACAACAATTTTTTTATCAAGGAAAAGTTATTCATAATCTCTCCAATCTATGGATTTGAGGAAGTCCATATAATCTGCATCTGGTTCATCATCAAAGTCCTGGGTATTGGAGCGTCCTTTCTAGAGATCTTCATTTTAGTTTCTCTCTTCTTGGCTTGAGAGGTTGCTCCAATAGAGGCTTCAGGTTTCTTTGTTGCCTCCATCTTTTTTGTTTCCTCAACTGCCTTTGCCTTTCCAGCCATTTTCTTGGCTGATGATTTCTCTGAATTGTTCATGTTTGCTTCTATGCAAAACTTGGTCATGTGGAAGAGAATTTATAGAGGCGAAGTATTGATTGGATTGGCCAGTCAAACGGTGAAACCATGTGAATTATTCTTGGAAGTATGCCTGAGGGCTATGCTATAAATGTCAGTTTAAAGCTAGAGGCTTATGCCTTGGAGTTTAAAGCTAAAAAGTTTGGCTTTCCAAGAAAAAGATAGAATGCCTTAATTGCAAATTTAACGTAGATGTGAGACAATAAATAAAATGCATCATAATATAATATGGGTCGAAAGCAATTAATGGCGAAATACTAACGATTGATTAATCAGTGCCAAAGGCATAAAAACTGTCATTACATAAAGGCCTGAAAAGGCCAAGAAACAAATGATGGTTAAACAAACAAATGTTTCGAAAGTATCAGAAGGGAAGCCTTGACGCCAACTGAGAAAAGGCTTCTATGTGATGTTTGAGGCGAGCATTGCACAAATATTCATCAAGTTTGGCTGCTGCGAGCTCTTTTTCATATCTTTGGGCTGCCTCAATATGATCAATAGCATTCTTCGTTTCTTCAGCCATCTTAGTGTTGTCAAAATGTCGCAATTCACGGTTGCGTTTTTCAGCATTTTCAATTTTGGCTTGTAGCTCCGTGATTTGTTGCTTCCAGGCTTCAATGTCCTTCTGGTTGGAGGCTATCTCATCTTGTTTTTTCTTTTGATCAGCCTCCATACGTTCGACCTTTTCATGCGACTCTTTTGCACCACACCAAGCTGCAATCTCACGACTAGATGTTTCTTCTATGGTATTCCTGATAGATGGAAGCAGCTTTATTTCTGCAGCTATTTGGTTCCCCACAGCGGTCAACTCTATCAGAAAACCAGAAACGTCTGGATTAAGGGTGGTGAGCTCAAGCTTTTCAAGGGTGTCCCTCAGATAAGTGGTTGCAGTGGGGTCTGAGGCCAAAACTCTGTGAATGTCCCCCCTGAAGAATTTTTTCTTTATGGCTTGAAGGATTGTTTTGGCGAAATCATCTGATGCTGGAGTCGAAGAGACAGAAGAAGAAGAACCATACTTCTGCCCGAGTATTAATTTGGAATACTCACATGGGTTCGACCACTTGAGTGCTGTCAGTGAGTCTCCAGGAGGTGGAATGTTAGCTAGGGTTTGCTGGACCACAGGCGAAGGAGTATGGTGGGGATTAGGATCAGTTTGTTCTTCTTCCTCCACTTCTTCTGATTCTTCTCCTTCTTCATCTTTTTCTTCTTCGACTACTATTTCTTCGCTAGGATCATCAGCAGTTGGTCGAATATTCTCCTGGTCATCAGCTGGTGTAGGATGTGGTTCATTTGTCTCCTTAGGCGCAACTTGACCAGGATTGTCGTTGTGTGTTTGAACTTCAGGTTCATTTCTTTCTTCTTCAACCAATTGATCATTATCCATGAAGTTAGCCAGGTTGAAAAGTGGTGGACTTGAGGCATCATCATCATCAAAATTGGCACCATCAGATTGTGCGTTTTGAGTAGTGGTTTGAACTGGTGGTGTGGTGTGTTCTGCAGCATGTGGATTAGGCTGATTGATCTCACTCAAACCAGAGCCAATATCAGAAGATGGGTGATAAGTTGGCTCACCTTGGCTGTTGAGGAGCGTGGTGGTGAAGCTTCCTGCAGTCGGTTGAGGAGTGGGATTGTTAATTATGTTGGTGGCGAGGTTGCTTGGAGTTGGTTGGAGATCAGGATTATTGATTATGTTTGCCTAAAGAACACAAGTGGAGAAAATGAGATTGAAAGAATTTGGGTGAAAGACGTCAGTATGATGAAAAATGATGCACATACCTGAGCTTGTACAGCAGCAGGACTTGAGTTCTCACTCCCATGGTCACCAAGAGGTGTTCTCAAGGCCACCGAGGAAGGTTCTTTTTCGACACCACTTGTTGTGTGTGCCTTTTCAAGTATTTTGGCCACCTTCGAAGGAGGTGGGCCAGCAGGTCTAGATGCTTTGATTGGTTTTCTTATTTTCTTTGTAAGAACCTCCTCAGGAGATTCATTTGAAGCATCTGGAGATATAACAACAGCTGGGGTATCCTTTTTACCTTTCTTTGAAGGTGTAGGAGATTTTCGACCAGTCTTAAAAGGTAATGCAAATATAAGAAATAAATTCATATAGTAAAAGCTTAAGCAAGGGATGTGAAATATACCTGTGTGCTCTCTGGTTCTTTGCCACTTTGTAAGGTAGCAGCCCTAGTTGAAGCAGTTTTCCTAGGCACAGCTGAAAGACAGTAAAAATTGTTACAAGTTAATGATTACGTGGTTAGTTATAAAGCCATGGATTAAGGGTTTCAAACCTTCATATATTTCAGATTCGACACAAACGTCCTGAATTCCTATATGAAGGTGTCCTTTAAAACTGTCTAACATATGCTTAATCGGAACCACTCGTTGGGCCTTTGGCTGAGACTGCTGTCGAAGAAGTTTTAAATGCTCCCCACAGACAAACCAATCTGGAAATGGAGGGGCAAGCGCCACTCCAAAATCAGCATTAGGCAGTCGAGGGAACTTTGGAGGAAAAGGTTTAAAAGCTACCTCATAACGTTTCTCACGAGGGACGTTGGGAGGAATTTTTAGTTGATCCAGCTTTTCTAGAAATTTTCTCTTTAGAGTGACAGCAGCCTCCTGAATGGTTCGACTAAGATCATCTGGTTGATAGATAGTTTCAAAGTATTTTTGAAAAGCCTGTATTTCTTTGATGTGAGTAAACTTACTCTTTTTCGTCTTGTCCTGCACATTGAGAAAAACTTGGTCAAGTAATGAAGAAAATATAGCCACATCAAGAAAGTGCTCACTATAGTGCTTCGACCACCATTGGTGGAATGATGAAGTGCATAGAAAAGAAGGTTAAAAAAACACAGGAGAGAGGACTTTTCTTTTCTCATTCCGGCTGTCAAGTGTAATGGAGACATTTTCCTCGTCGAAGCAGGCAGTGTGAAGAATTACTTGGCCCTTTCTCTCATACAAGCATTGAGGAAAGCTCTGGGCCAGCACAAACTGTCGAGAGACAAGGTTTGGTTGATAGGCAATCAGTGCTGATAAACCTCTCCCTAAGTTCAGCCTGTGGATAAAGAATCTGGGAATCAAAAAGGCTTCCCAGATAGCAACAGATTCTTGATCAAGAGTTTGGTGAGGATTTGGAAATGGCCTTTTAAACCACACAGGGCCGTATCTTCTTTGAGCAAAAGGTGCCATGCTAGGAGTGAGCTCATAGCGCTTGGCAAACATCATAATATAACTGGTAAAGGCCCTTTGAAGGGTTTCACCATCATCATTGGGAGTGAGTTTGGCCAGACGCATCCCTTCGACACTCCTTTCCCTGATTTCAGTAGAGGCTTCATCAACTAGGCCTTTTCTGGGGAGGCTAGCCTCAAATGTAGCATTAAGCCATAATTGAAGTAGCCAAAGAGGCCCACTCAAGTGAATAGGACCTTGGGCCTCCATATTTCTAAGTCGAGAAGCCCCTTCGCTGATAGACTCATAAAGGTTCACCAGGATGAGTTCACTCAAGCAGGTTCCTCTGTTGTTGTGAAGTTGATTCGCCAGGGGCAGGTACTTCTTAGCTACCTGCAAAGATTTTGTACAGAAAACATATCTCGACAGCCAGACTGTGAGAAAAGCAATATGGTCTTCATCAGACACTTTGTCATCTTCTTGTTTAAAGTGGTGTTTGATGAAGAGAGTGTATGTAAGTTTAGAGCCTGAAATATTGATGGTGTCTTCAGCATCAACATCAGGGTTATAGGTAAGGCCATCTGGGCGAAGCCCTGTGATGGCAGCTACATCGAACAAGGTTGGGGTAACCATTCCACATGGCAGATGGAAGGTATAATGGGTGTTGTCCCAAAAGTATAAGGACGCTGCCAACATGTTCAGACAGTATGGTATGCTGGTCTTCGACAGCATAAGAAGGTCATAAATCCCTATATTCTTCCAATGTTCAGCTTTGACCTTCTCCATCTTCGCCATCCATTGGTCAAATTCCTTCAAGGGATTGACAGCTCTCACCAGCCTGGTGCCATCAGTGAGATAGCCAACGTTGATTTTGGGCAGGGGGATTTCTTCAGGAGAGGTTTCGTCAGAAACGTTAATTTTGGAAAAGCTTTTTTACCCTAATGGCCTTGTTTTCCGGTAAGAGGGGAGAAACTCACTTAGTTTCTCATTAGAAATGTCAACATCAGCTAGAGGACCAGACAGCGCATAAGGTTTGTTAGAAACGACTAAAGGAATCATTACCTGAGACTTATATATGGCTCGTGTTTCTTCAGTGGTGGGTTCCGGCATGCAACGGCGGTTATCCACTATTTGGGGGCCTGGGACATTAGCGAATGGAGGAATGGCTTGTTTAAATGGAGTAGCCTTGCCTCTTTGGGTTTTCTTTGGTTGAGGATTAGTTTGGGAAGACGCCATTGTTGAAGAAGACGAAAAGATGGTGTTTTTCTGGGTTTTGCGTAAGAGAAACTGAAGACAAGAAGATGTTCGCTTGAGAATATGAGAGTGTGAAAAGTTCACAAAGTGGTGGAAATGGGTATTTATAGACGTTTGAAAATCCCAAGAGCCTTGGATCTACCGTTGAAGTTAAGGAGTTAGTGGGACGCGTGTTCTTTTCCTGGAGACGTGATGTATGGTAGCAGTTATGAACAGACTACAAACATCTATTTTCAAGAAAAGTGTTATGATGAATACGGCTGAAGTGACGTTTAAGGATTTGTCATGATGGTATGACGTCATAAGCGTGGGTCAAAGAAACTGAACAATTCAGCCACTAAGTAATTAGTGGGATATTCAGTTGAGGCCATGCAAATAAGCGTCGAAATGGTTATTATATCAAGAAATGACCTTCCTACCAATTCTGGCGAAAGGACATTCCTTGGGGGCAATTTGTTAACCCCCATTTTCGACGCTAGAAAAATCAAAGCTATTGTTAAGTTAAAAAATTATTTTTAACATAAGAAAGGTTTTCGACCCAGTGTTGATACAGCCTGAGGCGAAACAAGGTTTTAGGAACCTCAAAAAATGGCTAAGTGTTGGGAAAGGTTTCAACCATCGGAATATTGAAACGCGCGCTGCAGTGGTTATGCTAAGGCTGGAGGGAATTTCCAATGTTTGAAATTCACATAGGAGCAGTTATGAACGTGGGAACAGTTGAGGCCAAGGAGAAGGTGCCAAAGGGACACGTTTGAAGCAATAACCACCACTTAGTAGTTATTTCTTAGCACTATAAATAGGAGTTAGTTCTATGTAATAGGGGTGTTCATATGTTTGTACAAGTTACTCAAAGAAACTCAAAGTACCCGCGTGTAGAGAAACGAGTTCGTGAGAATGTACGTAATATAACACCACCCTATATTTCTTCATTAATGCAATTTATCTTCATCATGTTTAAGCTTCAAGCATTTACTTTCCAGGTCTTTACGTTTTCCTGAATTTTACTTTTCATGTCAAATTTACTTAAAGTCTTGTTTTTAAACTTTCATTTAAACTTCCTGCATTTACTTTCGACTGCACCTTTATATTTAAGCATTTACCTTTAAAGTCTTTATTTTCAAGAACGTGGAGTTCATCTTTATTTCTTGTCTTTTATCTTCAAAGTCATTTACTTTTAAAGTCATTTATCTTTCTGCATATTTACTTTCGACAGCACCTTTACATTTCAGTCTTTATTTTCAAGAACATGGAGTTCATTGCATTTTATTTTCAAAAGCTTTTACATTACTGCATTTACCTTCAAAGTCATTTATTTTCTTGCCCTTTACTTTCAACAGACATTTACTCTTTCTGCACCTTTTACATTCAAGAACGTGGAGTTCAAGCCTTTTTACATTTCTTGTTGTTTACTTTCGATAGTTATTTATCTTCCTGCACTTTTCTTTTTCAAAGTCATTTACCTTTTTGTCTTTTACATTCGATGCCTTTAAATCCTGCATCATTTATTTCCATCCCTTTACATTTCCAAGCCTTTACTTTATTTGCAAGTAGTCGAACGTGGAGTTCATGTAGTTTTCTTTTACTGTCGAACGTGGAGTTCAATTTACATTTCTTGCATTTATCATTGTCAGTTACATTTTCCCTTAAATTTAGCACATGTCCTAGGATTTGTGTGGTCGATCCTGCAAGTTAGTCAGTTTTATTTAAAATTGATAAACCAGAGGTTGTTTACCAAAATTCACAGTAAACACCTGTCCGACATAACGGCTAGTTTGGGCGGTTACCTATTCTTTGGGGAAAACGGTTATTTCGCCCCGAAAATAGGACCGTTGGCCACGCGCTGGGTGCTCTATATAAACCCTCTCGCTTGAGAGGGTCAGGTATCCAATATTCACCCTAAGAATTCATACTTTGTACTTGCCCCTTTTCTCTGACCCTTTCTCACTTGAGCGTCGGAGTGCCTTGCAGGTACACCCCCCTCCTCTCCATACGACCAGCATCCCTGACGCACTTGGCGGCCTGATTCTACAGGATCTGATCCAGCCTTCACGATAAAAAATATATCTCTGAAATCTAGGGACATTAATGGAATTTTACACCGTGCATAAGAAATATATAGGGTGCAATAAGAAATGAAAAAAAATTCATATATATATATATATATATATATATATATATATATATATATGTGCAATTAATATCAAAAGACCACACTTAGATGCAGCCTGGGGACTACTCCAACAAATCAAAAAGTGGATCAATGAAGACTAGGAAGTCCATATTACTCATGTATATTGAGAAGTCAAGCAGATGCCATTTCAAAACTCAATCTGAGTCATGACCTTGACTTGTGCATTACGATGATTATCCAACAGACTTGCTGCAGTTACTCTTCAATAATTTACTCTTCAATAATGTTGTAAGCAGTGGCGGAGCCAAAAAAATTTTGAAGTTTGGGCAAAAATTTAAAGACCGCAAAAATTTGTATGAAATATGACGGTTTTAAAATTGCGTTTAATAAAATCGTCACTATTTACATTAAAATATGACAGTTTTATAAACTGACGTAGTGTTAATAGAAAAATGGCAGTTTTGATCGCCTTTATTTTGACACGTTAGTTCCTTTACAGTGAATTTTGTTTTCATTATTTTTTTTAAATCGAATATTTTCTTTTATAATTGTAGAAATTGATCTATAGAATTGTATAGAGTCCTAATATATTTTTTATATATTTGAGGATAAAATTTATTCTTTTCTACTTCTTTTTTACAACATTGTACATGTTTTTATTTTAATTTTAATAATTGCTACATTTATGTTAATTTTTATTTCTTCTAAGTATTCATTTTTAATTTTTGGTTAATTTAGTCATAAATTGAAACTTTAATCTTTATTTCAATTCTTGCGCTTTTTGTAATGTAGATGAATCTAAATATTATAATATCAAAAAAAAATTGATGTAATGTATACTTAATTGCAGAAAAATATAATTTTTTTGCATAATTTATAATTTTTTGGTTTAAACCTGTATTTTTATGCATAAAAATATAAATTTTTTTTGTTTAAACCATAATTTACAACATTATACATGTATTTTTTTTCATAATTTATAATTTATAATTTAATTTTTGTTTAAATTTGTATTTTAATTTTCTGCATTTTCATTCATTTTAGCGGTTTAAATCGCCATAATAACACTTTTATAATTTAATTTTTGGTTTAAATTTATATTTTTCTGCATTTTCATTAATTATGGCGGTTTAAACAGCCTTATTAGCACTTTTATAATTTAATTTTTGGTTTATATTTGTAATTTTCTGCATTTTCAATAATTGTGGCGGTTTAAACCGCCGTAATATTACTTTCATACTTTAATTTTTGGTTGAAATTTTTATTTTTCTGTATTTTCGTTAATTGTGGCCGTTTAGACCGCCGTAATAGGACATTTTAACCGCTGCAATTTTCAAAATTATGGTGTAAAGAAAGAAGTTTTTTTAGCCAAAGCCTGGGCACATGTCCAGGGTGGCCGGACCTTAAAACTGCCCATGGTTGTAAGAGTTAACACCTCATATTTTCTTTGTTTAGTTTTTCTTTTATGGCTTAGACTTTCTTTATAAAAAACATTAAAATAATAATAAAACTACGTGTTGATCAAACAGATGCTTCATTATGTGTTGGAGGGTGTAACGGCTTACAAGTGTTTTCATCATGCAACAATCCAATCCCTTATAACCCTAGAACACATCCCACCACCACTCTAATTCACCTTTCTAATAAAACACCACCCACTTAATATGATCATAACACCAACAGAATATAAATCATCATGTCATCCTCATCAATCCCATCACTAATCTCATCCTCACTCCTAAGAAAAACAACCCCCATCACCAAACCTCTCTACACCACAAACTTAAACTCTAAAAAACCTCTCCCCATCATCATCAACACCATCACCATGTCGAGTCTTTCCTCAAATAATGACAACAACACACCCGACTACCCAGGAAAAGCCCCACCCGAAATTCCAATCATACCCAAAACCGAACCTCCTTCAATTCCTAAAGAGAATCCCACCATTCCAACCCGTAAACCCGAAATAGAACCGGATGTGCCACCCGAAATAGTTACTAATCCTCCTGAGTTCACACCGTTTTCGAATCCGAAACCGAAACCAGAAGGTCCAAAACCTCCACTGTCTCCTCCGGGACAAGATACGCCGTTCCCGAGACCTGATGTTGTGCCGCCTCAGCCACCTGAGGTTGTTCCTCCGCGTCCTCCTGGACCAGATATTGTTCCGCCGCCATCTAATCCACCTCCGCCAACAGGACGAACGATGATTCTGTAGTTATTACGGTATTATGTAGTAAGAGTTAAATTGGAAAATGAATGTTACTCTATCCATTAGTAATAATAGTAGTAGAAGAAGGAATATGCATTTTAAATAAAAATGTTAAGAATGTTATAAATAAAAAGTTAACAATGTTTTTACTATTTAATATTAATATTTATTTAATGTTAATATTTTTTATATATCACTCATTTATCGTTGATTTATTAAATGTCAAATTTATTAAATTAATTTAGCTAAGCTAACATTTTTTAATCGATGTAAACTATTATACATATAAAAAATATATTATGTCATCTAATATATTTTATTTTTAAAAAAAAATTAAGCAAATTTGATACATAAAAACAATCATAAATTTATTAAAATATATTACCTAAATAACCCATTTTTTCAAAAAAAATTCAAAAATTCTCCACTTTTTAAAAAATTTCCCAAGTACCTAAGAGTGTTATTCCAATTGCCGACCCTTTGTTAAGGCTATAAGGGTGTCGCTAATTGGATTGGAGACACCTCATGCAGTCTTCAATCCAATTGGTGACTTGGATATAGACACATAAGGGAGTCACCAATTCATCTGGAGACTCCTTTGAAACATATTTTTTTTCTATAAATAGAGGTTTCTGGTCATTTAGTTCCACATTTCATCTCATATATTTGTTCTATTGATAACATGTATCGTCGTCGGTGGGGAAAAGTCGTCTATTCGAGAGAGAAGCCTCCGATGGACATGCTGTTTTAGAACATACAAAGTTTCAATCAATTTAAGAGGGAGCTGAATCGGTGGTTAGAAGGAGACACTGGTGAAGGGGAAAAAATCCAAAGTATCGAGAGACTTGATCGGCTGCGTGGATGAGTTTGTGTTAAGACTGACAAAGATACGAGGGAAGTCATGTTTGGATCGAATGAAATTAGTTTGATTGTTGTAATCAGTTAGGAATGTTTTAGGTTTCTTTTCCGTTAGCTGTTTTAAGTGTCGTGTGTGTTGTGTGTTGTTTGTTGTTAACATTGTTGTAACAAAGACTCATCAATATATGAAAATATTTGGGTACAACAAATGAAACGATAAGGTAAATTATGATGCAGATGTTCCTTCGACATTGGGACAATTTTTTCGGTTGTGTCCGGGCTGACGACATATACTGCATAATCTTATCATTTTATCAGCGGTATCGATTTCGGTTCTTATACGCTTGCTGTTTGGGCGTCCCTTTTTTTTCTTCTCATCTCATCGTTGTGTCAAACTATGTCACCTTGGTATGGAGGCCAATAATCCTCCATTGGTAGCACTGCGAATCCTTCGTTGTATACATTCATAACATTAATTGTCTTGTAAACATCAGATAGATAGCCATAAGCATTCTGACGAGCATGTGTGCATGCCGTAATGGCATGTGAGCAAGGTACACTGAAGGCCTGGTACTTGCCACAGCCACACCCACATCTGTTTAGTCTGACAGCATAGGATAAATTGGACCTCCCCTCATTATGGTGCATTGTTTCTTGTACACTGAATGTTTGCCTATGACGGTTAAAGACTGTAACTGCATGGGTGCTGGCTATGATAGTATCCTCTTTCATCAATTTCATTATGATTTCACTGAATACTTGACCCGACGTTAACACTGCACTCTATCTTTCGCCTCTTGTTGCAAAAAATGATGCCAACCTATAATAGGTTGATCTCACCAAAGCGGTGATTGGAAGGTTTCTAATTCTTTTGAATACCCCGTTCATGGACTCCACAAGGTTTGTCGTCATGTGGCCCCGACGACATCCACCATCAAAATCCCTTGTCCACTTTTCTAGTTGAATGTTATCTAACCAGCTTTCTGCATCTGCATTTGACATCCTAATTTCGTTAAGGTAGTATTGAAATGTTGGTTGAGTTAGAGCATACCCGATATTCACAACTTTTTGCAAAGGTTCTTGTCTTTGATTGCACGCATGAAGTTTTATGTAATATGTCTAATGCAATATACATTATGCCACCCGTTATCATGGTTATTGTAGGCACTTTCTATAGCAGCATGTCTGTCTGAAATCAAACAAAGATTAGCTTGTGGGGTGACATGTGTTCTGAGATTCTTAAGGAAGAAACTCCAAGCAGAAGCGGTCTCACCCTCAACCAGAGCAACGACTATGGGAAAGACATTATTGTTGCCGTCTTGTGCAACACCATAAGCAAGGTGCCCTTGTATTTTCCGTAGAGCCATGTTCTATCAATTTTAATAACAGGTTTACAGAATGCAAAACCTCTTATGCATGGTTGAAACGACCAAAAGAGACGGTGAAAGATGACATTTTCATCAACAATAATTCCATTTGGCCTACATGTCGACACTGTCTACATGATTGTAACAGTTCCCGGTGTGTATGTCTTTAAGGCTACCAAAAATCGCGGTAATTCCTTATACGAATCCTCCCAGCTGCCAAGTACCTGTTCAACAGTCTTTGTCCTTGCAATCCACGCCTTCTTGTACGAGGGAGTATAATTATACCGCGTTACGATATGAGAAATTATTATACTCACCTTGACTGAAGGATCCTTGTTAGCAAGCGGAAAAATGTATGGACATATCAATTATGTGATTAGCTTTCTGTGATCCTGAACAATATTTGTGGCAGTGCAACTGTGAGGTGGCTTTATGGAAGCTATCTTCCAAGAATCGCTTCTCCTTTTGTAAGACGTAGCAAGCCGAAACTTGCAAAGTGGATTACGACAAATAATGACATACCTTCTCGAATTCGTTCGGTGTACACTATAATCAATAGAGTTATCCTTGTGATATTTTTTATGGCTCGTACACAATCTTCTTTGGTACGAAACTTGTCTCCTTCTTTTAATTCACTCTCTAACCGCATATACGGGTTGTGAAACATATTTGCGGATGGATGATCGTCTTGCATGTCCAAGTCTGTCATATGTTGAGGCGAACAATATACATGACCTGGAGGTATTGGCACTTGTTCGTCATCCTCAACGTTGTCGTTCAACATCTGATCGACCAACATCTCGCTTCCTTCTTCTTCTTCATAAACGACGTTGACCTCCGGTTTAATTTCATCTGAATATTCTGTTTCTGTTTCATCTGAGTCTACACCTGTTGATTGATTGATGATCTGAGACCGTTGAGATGGAAAATTTTGTTGGAGGAACGTATACAACTCAATATAGTTGAAACCAGAATGTTCATGACTAACGAACATATTTTCAACATCTTCGTCATCTCGCAATTTAAGTGGATAAAATTTAACGTGGTTGGTTTAAAGAAGAAACTGGATTTTGTTATATTATTTGTGCTATAGGACCAAGCCCTAATTTTGATTCCAATATTTCTTTGAAATGCAAGAAACTTGTGTTTCTATTGATTGTGAATCGGGCAACATCGGTGTTTTGAAAACCAAACCCAGATACATCAGAGACATATGTCTCTCTGTTGTAGTGGGCATTAACAATGTATCTCTGTGCAGATGACATACCAAAAGGACTTGTTAGAGACTTACTAATTTTGCTTGTTTTGGGAACATATTAATATGCATGCATGGGAACATATTAATATGCATTTAACATGTAACACACTCGCCACCTTAATTGGTGACATGGTCAATGCAATTAATGGAGTCGCCATATTAATTGGTGACAAGGTGCGGGCTTTATGACACTGTGTCGTCAGAAGGGTGTCAGCATGCTATGCATGCATGAAGCAACCCCAGCTACGTGCACAGCTATAACTCAGACTACCAGGCACTCTCCAATTGGACTGGAGACCCTTTGTATAGGGTGAGTGAAATCGCCAATTCATTTGGCGACATGGTTCAAGGCAATGTTATCTCATGTGACTCCTAACTCATTATATAAGGAAGTTTGAGGCATGGGTGAATTACATCATCTGATAAATACTTGTTGCAGAGAGGTAAAAGTCAAGTCTAGAGTGTCAGTAGTACCAGTTATCTGATTCATATTTTATCAGTTATAATGGCTTTGTTGACAATGGGTGAAACGCATAGAGGCACTATCGCAAATATCGCGAATTATGTAAGCGTTAATTTTTATTGACTCTATTAATTTTTATTGTCTTTGTTCATTTTTATTGACTTTGTTAATTTTTTTAGTCTCTATTAATTTTTAATGTCTCTATTAATTTTGTTTCTAAATTGACAATTATGTAGGATGTCTCTAGATTTCGCCCTCGTTCTCATGAATACATTGCACCCGACGAACTAATTAAACCATATATTGACCTCGCTGGTTTCGGACATGTAAGCAAAATCATGTCATACTCGGTTGATACAAAGTTTATACTGGCTTTGCAAGAGAGATGGCGCCCAGAGACACACACCTTCTTTTTTCCAACCGGTGAATGTACCGTGACCTTAGAGGATGTGTACATGTTACTCGGTTTGCGTATTAATGGTAAGGCGGTCAATGAACCAACAAACCTTGAATCATCAATTTGTGAGGAACTTTTGGGTGCCGACTTGCTAGATGAGAGCTCAAGAGGCCAAGGTATCTTACTTTCACGCCTAAAATCATGGTACGCCGGTTTTATATTAGATGAAGATTCTACAGAAGATATGAAAATAATGAAAATCAGGTGTTATCTTATGCTTTTAATTGGTTTATTTTTATTACCCGAAGGCACTGGTTCTTCTATGCACATTATGTATTTACCCTTATTGAGAGATCTAGATAAAACAAGAGAGTATAGTTGGGGTTCCGCTTATCTGTCTTATTTGTATATCTCTTTGTGTAAGTGCGCCAAAAAAAACGCATCTACTTTTTCCGGATGCGCCGTTTTGCTCCAAGCTTGGGGTTGGTCTAGATTGTCATCCCTAATGCCCGTCAACCACGACAGCTTTTCCTTCCCGTATGCACAAAAGTAAGTTAATAACATAATATTAGTTTATTTCACCTTACCAATTATTGTGTCTAACTAATTGAATTTGAACTTCTTGTTGTTTAGATGGTCAGCTAAGGGTATGAGTTACAATAGATGTCCTAAATATTGTATCATTCAATACCGCAATCTATTGGATCACCTAACACCTGCAAATGGAAGACCTATAAATAAATCAATTTATATTTTATATCAACTATTTTATTATCTAATATTTTTCTCTTCTTAAGTTCATATGGCGACCATATCTAAACATGGAACACCTACATGAAGTCAGAGAGGAAGATGTTGCCGTTTGGACTGCATGCGTCCCGATCATCAGATTCACAACTGTGGAGATACACAACAGTTACCGTGTCAAACTACAATTTAGAATATATCAAAACATCCTAGATCCTCCTGTTGACACCAGTAAATGGCATCTAAAAAGAGTTAATGATCAATGGGACTTTCCCGACTTGAAGGATTTTGCAAAATCTGAGTGTCGTAAATGGATGAACTACAACAACCATGTCTTACGTGATCCGTTATATAGCTTGGTACAGATCGGTTGCAACTGGGTTTGTCTCCGAAGACACGTATTTATACGACCCGTGCCAAACCATCTACACACAAGAAGTTTCAACGTCTAACCCGCCTGGAAGGCCATGTTACTCACAACCCCCTACCCAACAAAATTACCAACCCATTAACCATCCAAACATGTCAAACACCCAACCACAATACCAAGAGCGTCCCTTATACCATCTCCAACAAAATGATTACTATCAAGGAACCCAATATGGCTATGCCCCCAACACAACATCAAGATACAGCCAAAATGAGGGTACATCATACCATAGCCATAACGCCCAAATATATTTCCATAGCCAAAACGCTCCGACATCATACCCTAGCCTACACACTCAACCATCTCAACAACCTTATGACTTTCAAACACCACTACCATTTCAACCTTTCACCAACGAATCCTTCACACCAATGTCCCCCTTCAATCGTCCAGGCCGCACACCAATGACCCATTCATCATATCTGAACTACTCTGGCATGGGTCGCATGCTCAGCTTCAACACACAAGACCTCATGGAAATGCAAAAAATTCTTAGGGAACCATATGGGAATGTTCCTGAGACTTCAACTCCCCAAACACCTGGTGTGAATCAGCAACGATGGGAACGAGTACAACGAGTTAGGGTGCCTAGGGGATGTGGAATCGGTGGTCGTTATGACGCACTCGGTCGCCAACATTAATTTATGTAATATTTTATTTAATTAATGATAATTTTATTTAATTTTGGCAAAAAATTTGCAAAATGCACCCTGTCTCCAGATGAATTGGCGACAGTGCTTTACCTTTTCAACTAAGTCACTAATTGGATTGGAGACTGCATGAGGTGTCTCCAATCCAATTGGTGACACCCTTTTGGCCTTAACAAAGGGTCACCAATTGGAATGACGCCCTTAGGTAATCAGAAATCCTAACTGGGATACTTTGGGAATTTTTTTCAAAATGAGGGTATTTTGGGATATTTTTTAAAAAGTGGGTTATTTAGGTAAAAAAAATCTCATAAAATGTCATAAAAAATATTGCAAATTATTATTATGTACTTATTTTCAAAGTTGATGGTATTTCTTTTAGGGTTAAATATGTGGTCCTGATATGTCAATATTTGAGTCTTTTCCTTGCAAATTTTTCCGTCTTTAGAACTAGTCTCTTCCATTAGTTTCCATTGGAGGCTTATTTGATATTGTTAAATGTGTTTTTTTTTATACTTGTGATTTTTATTAAATTAATATTTTTTTTATATTAGTTAAATTGTAGAGGTTATAAATTTCCACTAAATGCCTTAATTCAACATTTTTTTTCATTTTTTTTTCTTTCATTTTGATTCCTCCATTTTGTTCTTCATATTCTCAAAGTTGGTTTCTATCCATTTGCATCAACAAATCACATTCCTTGAAGCGGAGCCAACCTATTTGTGTATCAGTTTTCTTATGCTTTATTCACCTTCTTTTTCTCTGATTAATTTCATAATTCTTTGCATGCATAAATTTCAAAACATAATAAAAATTATAAACTTGTGATTCACGAAGAACTGTGATGTCAACTTGGAAGCTGCTTTACATGATTATGCCATGTTGTTACATTTTGTCTATGTAGCACCGACACCTCTGAAAAATGGTGTGTTCGTGTCGGAGTCCGACACCGTCACCTACAGCGACACTTGTAATTACCTTTAATTTATTCATTTTTAAAATTATTATCAGTTTTGTCGTGTCAGTGTCAGTGTCGTGTTTAGGGTGTCAGTGCTTCATAGCATTTTGTCCATCCACCATCACCCAGTCAACAACCGTCGATATTGGTTGCTCCCACCACTTATCAAGATGAAGAAGAAGTTGCAATGTAAGAATAGAAATGGAAACCTTAATAGTTGTTAACGAGCACATCAAAATCCACCATGATCAAGTTTTTTACTTTGGAATAAAACATGCTTAACAGATTGCATCTGAGCTAAACACACAAGGAAAGTGGGGATGGAAGTTATGAGTGTCGGTGTCCGATGTATTTAGGCATGACAACGGGCGGGTCGGGGACGGTTTTTACCTCCCCCAAACCCAAATCCGAATTCACAAACAATCCTCATTCCCCGCCCTAAACCCAAACGGGGATAGAGAATTAAAACCCAAATCCATCTCAAACGGGTTCGGGTTTAGTTCGGGTATCCCCGCCCCGCCACCATCCATTTAGTAAAATCAAATTTTTTTAATAGAAATATTTATTTTTTCTAAAATCAAATTACATTTCAAATGATAAAAAAAATCTCAAAAAAAAATTCTTACATACATTTCAAATATTTTAAACAATTAATACAAATCAAAATATCAAAACATTGGCCACATATTTAATATTCCAAATTAACAAAATTAAATAATAATATACATAATAAAATAAACGGGGCGGGTATGGGGACGGGTTCGGGGTGGGTACTAGTGTCCCCATTACCCGACCTGTCCCCATATTTTTTAATCGGGGAAAACCCAAACCTAAACCTAAACCCAGTCAAAGCGGGTTTTCCCCGTCAACTTCGGGACGGGTTCGGGTGGGTACCAGTGGGTATGGGTTTTGATGCCATGCCTAGATGTATTATTATCTTTAAATGCATTTTCTAATCCACAACCAGATTGAATTGACAATAGTAAAAGGATTTGAGTTAACATACTCGGAATGATTACAACTATGAGGACAAACCAACCATAATTCTAACAATGTGAATAGAAAATTCACAATAGCTCATGCTCCTGATATTCAGTGCAACTTACAAGGTTCATCCAGGTATGGCAAATAGGTGATACTAGAACCAATCTGTCTTGTGTATCTCTCATGATTTCCTTGTCACTGAAGTTCCACCTTTCAAGGACTTCACCAGTGGCCTTGCTCATTATAACATGGAAAGGGGAAACATCAATTTTGTTTCTGCCAATTTGTAATGTTTAAAATGATCAAGAACAACAAGCAGAAAATGTTTTGAATCAGCAATAGTTACAAAAGAATAATAATAATGTTCAGAATTGTGATGTGGTTGAGGGAATTATGAGCGGTTCAAATTTGGTTGGGTTATCAAGTTTTGATTCTTGTCAAAATATTAATACTAAAATGGATGGAATAGTGGTGGATCCAGATTCAGAAGGTGTTTGTGTTGGTTCTCCAAATTTTATGTGGCCTTTGACAAGTGATAGATTTCTCAGAAGCTGTTTGATGAAATGTCTGAGATAATTTAGGCATTTAGGAAGGCTTTGTAACTCCTACAATTTAACTAGATTTTTTTAACTTGATTTTAAGTGACTGGCATGACACGTCAGTGTCGGTAAAAGAAAATAGACAGCAGAGACTAATATTGGAGACAGAAAACTTTAGGAGAACCATTTTTTGAAAAAAAAATTATATAAATTAAAATTGAATGTTGGGTTATTTATAGGGGCGAAAAAACATTGTTTGAAGCTGGAAAGTTGTCATACCTCAAATTTTGACCATGCATTTTAGACTTGTATTCATTTGTCTTTCGCATTTGCATCATCTGCATAGTATAACATGTTTTTCATCTTGCATACTGCCTAAAATATCGGTCAGAATAAGCTTATTGGGTTTACATACGAATCAGTCAAACTGAAAGTCAACTGCGTGTAAAATCAGTGGTTGTAAAGTTTCGGATTTAAGCTTGTAGACGTCAGTAATATTGATCTACATTTCGCGTAAATTAACCTAGCGTGCTCATTTTAACTTTTTGACTGCTTTTCGGTCGCGTTTTGATTAGTCTGAGCATTTTTACCGATCCCGATTTATTTTGAAATTTGACCAAACGCTGTATTTTTTCAAGTCGTTTATTTCGCGCTGATAATTTTGGTGCAGTCATTTTCAATTTTCAAGCAGTTTGGTACCCGACTTTTTATTCGTCTTTTATCATTTTATTTGTAATTTTTAGTTAAATAATTATCTAATTTATTTAGTTATTTAGGAATTTAATTTTGGTTAAATTTAATTTATTCTTACTATTTTTTAAGTGGAGCTCTTAAGTGTTTCCATTGGATTCTTGAATCAAAAGTTATGGCTTTGGAAAATTGGTCATTTGATCATGAATTTTTATACTTAGAAAAATTCTAAGTTCTTCAATTTTGACAACTTTGGTCCTTTTTTTGTGATTTTCTTGATTCAACTTGATTAAATTCAAACATCATTTCTTTGATTATTGACTTGAGAAGTCCATGGTTGACCAAAATATGTCAAAAGTTAAACTTTGACTTTGAGCATTTGTTGACTTTTTTTTGGCAATTTGAATCAAATTCTTCAAATATCAATAAATCACACTTCTTGAGCTAATTGGATCACATGAATGGACCACCAAGATGTATTTGAAACCCTTGAATCATGTTTTGAGGCATAAGATCGTGTTTTGATGAAAAAATCAACATCAAACTATCTTTGGTCAAAAACCCTAATTTGGAGTACCAGATGAACTTGGGCTTTATGAACTTGAATTGATGTGAACTCAAACTTGATTGTTGATGAAGGGAAACTCTTGATCATGTTGAATGAATTGGGAGCTTGAGAAGTTGAGGATCACACCAATCCTTGTTTGATCATCTGCTTGAATTGCTTGATGAAAAAAAAACAAATCAAGCAAGGCACAATTTTTTGTATTTTCAATTAGATTAGTAATGCATAAAAGACACACATATGAGATGCTTGATTTTATGCAAATGATGCAAATGAGGTGGGATCTTATGGGTAAAAATTAGGTTATGACATGTGTGTGTGTGTGGGCGTGCGTGCTTGCGTGTGTGTGTGTGTGTGTGTGTGTGTGTGTGTGTTTGTGTGTTTGTGTGTGTGATTACCTCAGTACTTCAAGACTTACTTTTGAACTTTTACAATTTAACTAATCATTAAAACGCTAAGCGTAGGACCATGTGTGCTTTCACATTATCTCTCTTTTAGACTTCAAAATCCTTTGTTTTACTCAACATCTTGATCAACACTTCAGTCGGATCCTTGAATTGTCAAACTAATGAAACTTGAGATATTTTCTTGGATAGATGTTATCATCAAAAGTTTATTGGACATATAATATCAACTCCCTCTTTGACTGTTGTCACAAAGAACTCTCAACTTCCAAAAGCCATTAGACTTATGAAGTTCTCATCTTTAAAGCTGATTGATAATTTTCATCAACAAAACCAACTGATGGTTATACCTGTAATTACATAGATCTATATTCTCTCTTTTTATATGGTGATAACACATCTTTCAAAGAGGTGAAAAAACAATGAAAAGATAGATAATGAATTGGATTTGTTAAACTTTCCCTTCACTAATAAAAAGTGTATACTCTACTCTCTCTAATAGTAGACAGGGAAGTCTTGTTGATACCATATTAGATTAGAAAAAATGATAGCGTGGACTTTGATTTACAACTCAATTAACTATTTTTCATTACATCCAAAAGGGTTATTGTGGTATATTTATATTGCTTCATAAAAGACATGATATAACATGTTTTAACTATTGCCTAATAACAACGGTCAATTTTTTAATAGAATGATAACACATTATAAGTATATATATAATAGCTTACATGCAATTTGGTATGAAAATAGGCTGATCACAGTTAGGCTTGCCAGGTCTATTTCTGGTCTAGTAAAAAATTAAAAGTTTGCTTATAACAAGCTTAGTTTTAGACTTGAGTATGACTTTTTCAAATGTTTAGATATGATACGATAATTTAGAGTAGGATACACATTTTCTATCCATACATGTATACTCTATCCGTTTTATTTTATAAGCAAATTTTATATTTTTAAATTTATTAAATAATTAATGTATTTGATTAATATACATTAGATACATCAATTATTTAATAAATTTAAAAATATAAAATTTATTTATAATATGAAATATAAATTTGTTTATAATATGAAACGCAAATTTGTTTATAATATGAAACAGAAAGTGTATAATACAACTTAAATCTTAAAAATTAGTTCATAAAATGAGATACCAAAACATTCATTGACAGTTTGAGACTTAAATCCACTCTCATGCCGGACTTGAATCTTGATTTTTATTTTTATTTTTTTTATCTCTAATTCGATTCTAATGCATGCATTCTTATATCACTCCTAATAATAGACCAAAATATGAAAGTGTATAATAACTAAATATTACACTTAAATAACTTGTGCAAGACTTTAATACATCTTACATATAAGAAATTTAATGGCTAGGAAAAATACTAAATGCCCCTCTGCCTTCTCAACCTTCCAAGTGGTTGTCTTATTCTTGCTACACGTGGCCGATTATTTTCTAAGCTCTTGGCCATTTTACTTGCTCCACGTGCAGATATTTTCACAAAAGTTTGTGCTCTCAATTTCTTCTTCCTACATTTTCCACTAATTTGCTTTCTTTGATCTCTCTCATCCATCAAATAATCTCATATGCTTTCTCTCATCTTTCTCATCTATCAAAACTCATTTGTTTCATCTCTCAGATCTGAATCAATTTTTTTTTATTCTGCAAAACCCCATTTGTTCCATCTATCATCGATTCATCTCTCGAATTCCATATTTTTAAAACCTTTTTGATCAAATTTGTTTTATATTTTTTCAGGGCTTCGCAGAAGGGGATGGTTGTCATTGGTGATTGTCAGATTAACCCTCTTGATCCTGTAAATGATGATGCAAGGTGAATATAGTTATGTTTATGTGTCACTGTTTGCATCTATTTTTATTTTTTTTTATCAAATAAATGATTATGGAAACAGTGAAGTATAAATAGCAGAAAAGTGATACTTCACTGATATTATATACAATTTGATGTTTATGTACAATTTTATTTTTTCCAAATTAATCGTATTCATCCTGGTTTTGTTAACTTTTGATTTCGGTTCGATTTCAAGCGAAGAAGATGGAAATTTGTTTATGTGTTATGATTTTGTTTCAAGCGAAGAGTTAATGGCGGCGGATCTGACATTTTCGGCGATTTTACAGCGGTGTGCGATTTCGTAGTGGTGGATCTGACGTTTTTGACGACGACTGTGGTGGTGGTTAGATTCGAAACTATCTTAATTTCATGTTTTAATCTAAAAAACATGGTTCAGATTTTGTTACTGGTTTATGATTTTCTGAATATATATTTTTATAGTTAACTCTATTTTTTGTTTGTTTGTAATATTAAGTGAAAAAGAGGATCGCAACACCGATACCGACGATATAAGATAAGTTTCCTCCTTTTAATTTCTAGCTGGTTATGAGTTTTATAACTTTATAGTTTTCCCCAATGGTTAAGACATTTTTATTGTTCAAACAACTTAAAATTACCTTCAGATAATTCCAGATGCCGAACATTATCATCATGGCCATTGAAACCAATTATAGTGCATTTGTGATTGAGGAAATAGTTACTACCATGATTTGTGATTTTCCATTCATTTTAATAGTTTGTGTTATATTGCTGCTACATATTTTACTATTCTTACTGATTTGAAGAATGTTAATGCTATGGTGACAACGATGGTTGTCGTAATAAATTGAAAAGGGAAGTAGATATGAACTTCACTATCACAACTGATGGTTGTATTCTGTCCTGTTGTTTGTCAGTATAATTATCAACCGTTGAATTGAATATGGACTAACAAAAACAAATTCATTTTCATATTTACTTGCAGCCTTACTTTGAGGCACCTGTCTGATGGATTAAAAGGGGAAAGACATCAGAAGAGGATGACATTAACAAGCTTTTCTCTAATATTTTGAGAGTACATCCACCTAAGGTAATTGTTTTGTATTTCATCCACATAAGGTAATCATGATGAATCAATCAATCATCAAATGTAATATTTTTGTCTATACCACTATGAGGTACACTACGCCAAACAAGGGAAAAAATGGCGCTTTTTTTGGCCTATGACAGCACTTAAAAGCGTTGTCTAAGCCAGCGCTGTCGTAGGTAAAGACAGCGCTTTTTTATTTATGAAAAAGCGCTCTCTAAAATGGGACTTTAGACAGCGCTTTTTAAAAGCGCTGTCTAATGTATATGGAAATGATTTTTTTAATATAACTTTAGAGAGCGCTTTTTCCCTAAAAGCGCTCTCTAAATAGGATTTTAGTGTGCGCTTTTTTCTTAAAAGCGCTCTCTAAAGTATACCTATAATTTTATTGATTTTTTTCCTATAACTTTAGAAAGCGCTTTTTCCTCAAAAGCGCTCTCTTTTGTCTACGTATAATTTTAAAGATTTTTTTTAAAAATCTCATTTTAACCATTTTTTTATGCAGAAACCTGCATAGTTTCAAACCTGCATTTCTTATAGAATTTCTTGCAACAACAGAATTCTTTACATTTCAATAAATAGAATTCTTGAACAACAGAATTCATATACATTTCAATAAACACAGAATTTCCTTCTATTCACAAAACTAGAATTTACAATAGAATTGAATTTACAACAGAATTTTCTTATATTCACAAAACTAAAATTTACATTCCCAAAACTATACATTCAATAAATTTTGTTTAGAAGAAAGAATTCGCACAATTCTTCCGTAATATAATTCAATTGTTTCCTTGTGTAAGAAGAACACGCCATATCTTCGAAATACTACATAACAAAACAAAATACGCATTATTTAGTTAAAAATAATAAATTATATGACATATCCGATAAATATTAAAATAAATCCTAAGTTATAAAACCATGCATACCCTTTTAGGAATCTCCAATTGGTCCATTTGAATGATTTCTCGAATGAACCTCAAAACGAAGTACCCGCAGTCTATGCCATTACGCTGACGAGGGCACTACACATACACAAATAAATAAGAAATAATATATAGATGTTTTGTGTTATTAAGTAGCATCACTAATAAGCAATATTGTGAAAATTAATATACCTCCACTTTGACCCATGTAATATTGGTTGACCTAGCCCGTGCTACTCGAGTCTCTCTTTGTGCACGGTATAGTAGTATAGCTCTATAAAAGAAAAACGTAAACTTAGAACAATGTCACAGAAATAATTAGATATACAAATACACACGAATATTAGGAACAGTCTCACTTACGTGTCAACCACATCCTTCATATTCTGATATGTGGACCAATCAGTATCCAATGAATTAAGATAATAGACCACTTCTGTAATAGGATTAATTGCAACCAACAACCAGTGTCCACGATAAAGTATAACAAAAGTTTAGATGGATAATTTGTACGCAAAAGATACAAATTAAAGATTAGAATGAAATTATAATGAAAATCTTACTCGTTTCCAGTATTATACGGTAAAAGAAACAGACATTCTGTGGTGCTGGCCGTAAATCGCTCAAGTAAGTGGTCTCTTACGTCAATTGCATTCGTACCAATTCTCGGTGCATTCACAAGGCTGTAAGAGAAGAAACAGAATTTGTTTGCCAAATTCGTCCCCCGCAAGAATTTTTCATACGTGCACCTTAAATAAAAACATAATAAACATTAGACTATTATCATTGAAATGTGTAAATAAATTGTTCAACTAAATAAATAATAGATTGATTGGAGTACCAGATGTATGAATGCATAACACCGATGCCTAATTCAGTATGATTCAGAACCTGCTCCATGTCCTCTTTTCCGATTATCTCGGAATGAGGAAAACCAAAAACACCTTCGTCCATGTTGATTTGACGAATAGCACCTTGCATCAAATCTGACATTTCCAAAAGTGTTCCTAGACACGTCTGAAAGTGAGGTCTACTTTTTTCCTTCACGGTCCTTGTAGGAGCTTTTTTCTTGCCGGTCTGTTGGGAAGGTTGAGCAGTAACCTAACAATCATATAAGTTAGGTAAAGTAGAAAATCATGAATCGGATAATTGAATAACACTTAAAAGCTACCTCTCTGTGTGATTCAACAGACTCGTTTTGCAGCAAAACCCCTTTATTCTTTGCTGCGGGTTTTGTAGGAGTCTAACATTACCATGAAAAAAAATGTAAGTAATGGTTCAGAATGATTTTCATAATCGTTCATAATTGACATTTGAATACTAAGAGATTCGTAATGGTTTTCAACATACCTCATCACCTATGCAAATGAGGTCTAACGGCCATGCAACAAACGAACCTATTGCATCCCGCAGCAATGTAACCTCTGAAACCGAGTCTGGTATCGGTAGTAACGCATCCGTACCTAAAGCGATATCAACCGACACTTTCAGATAACCTTGTGGGAGCGGATGATGGTGAAGTAACGCTCCTGCAATGTTATGCACTTTTCCCTTGCCAATCATGCGATAAGTCGGAAATGACAAATACAGCTGGCAAGATGAAATGCCCTGAAGCAATAATAAATATGTAACTGTTAATATGTATAAAGGTCAAATAAAATAAATGTGTTAATTATGTACTAATTACCTCGGGAATTTTAATTGGAGAATTGATACTAGCTTTGTCACTAGCATCTTTCAAACCGGAACCGCGCCTTTCCGCCTCATATCTCTCTTTATCCTTCTCCAATGCTTGGATTTTCGCTTGTAGTGTCATCATAGTTTGCATGATTTCTTGGTTGGTGGGATTTTTTTTCTTTGATTGCTTATACAAGGATGATGGGGTCACACCAAATCCTTTACCTCTCACCCGACCGGGATACTCAGGAGCATTTAGTACTCGACTAAGAATGCTCCTGCAATCAGCCTCATCTGCGGGTATGGATTTAGATATATTCTCCTGAAATTCATTGACATATCGAAAATAATTAGTGGGGATTAAAAATTAATTATAATTTAATAAAATTTCAATTAACTTTGAGACATAATGTTATACTTACACATTCTTCATAAACATGTTGAACATCTTTTGTAACAGCTCCACCCTTACCCACGCGAGCTTCCTTCCACAAAACATGGTCCGGAAGTGATGATTCTTCACTTTTAGACTCTTCTAACTACACATTTAGATATGTACTAATTTCATCAATTATAACACAATAATACAATTAATAAAATCATAGCATTAATATATATACTTACCAATTTTTGTTGTAACCGTGCATATCCCAAACGCCCTTTTTTGTATGGATACGCGGGCTTTGATGCTCTTTCGCGGTTAATGGCACTCAATTTCTGGATAAACAAGTTTAAGTCATATCAAAACAAACTAATGAAACAAATATATAACACAATCAATAGACATGACAAGATAACATTACATTGAATTCTTCGGTTTTCCGTTTGTCTACAAAAAGGCTCCATTCTTCCGGTGTAATCAAATCCGCATACAACGGTGGAAGTTCTCCTTCAACAAAATTTTTGTCTTCATCCCTAAGATATTTGTTTGATAACAAGGCTCTAAACCCTCTGTGTCTCTTTCCGGCCAATTGAAGACAATACTTTTTCCGGGTTTCTTCAATATTAAAGGACCTCTACAAAAAAACATACACATATAAACATACAGTGTGTTAGTATAAGTAAATTAAAGACTTAATCGTCAACAAAAATCTAATAACATCAATCATATTTGGTAAGTACCTTTATCTCGGTCCATATCTTTTCTTTACCGGCATCCAACGCTTTACTCCTCCAATTATCACAAGTGATTGGAATATGCTGACGGACAAGTGAACCAATGTATGAAGCCAACATTGAACCGTTAGGCTCAACTAGTTGGTTCTGTTGACTCCAATGTACATCAAATCTCATCCCCTTATCTCTAGCACGGATGATGCTCTTCATAATGGTTTTTCCTCTTTTTATTTCATGTTCTACATTCGAAGTTTCATTCTGAGCTTCCTCTGAATCATGTGTCTCGTGGGTGTCTTCCTGGTTATTAGACATTTTACCTGTAAGAAAGAAATAACAGTCAAATACCAACATTTAAAAGCAACAAAAGAATAAGTTCACTAACTCTCTAGTATCAATTTAACCTACTTCACTAACTTTATCATCAACAGTCTAGTTTTTTTAATTCTTCACATTGCAACAATTCATTTTCCAAACAGTCCAAACTTCACACCAAAACAATCTTACATAGCATTCAAAATTATTATGCATCACAACATGTCAACATCTTGATTAATATGCAATTCAAGTTGACAAACTAGCACAAGGCCACCATCTTTCAAATAATTAACAGTTCCTAATTCTTTTTAGTATAATTAACCACTCCTAACATTAGCTTAGTTGCAATTCAATAACATCAATCACATTTCCATTATGCTAACAAATCTATTTCAATCACTAACAGTTCTGTTTCAAATTACAAGCATGCCATAGCTCAATTAAGTCACCACATTATCATTCTAATATCATTTCCACTAACCTAATGCATCCAAGCATAACTAACACCAAAATCCACACAATACCAGTTCAATACTACAACAATAATTTAAATTCATATCTACATGCAACAACAACAGTAACAACAGTAACATGCAACAAAAATAACAGTCTAGTTTAAACATCAACAGCAACAACGAACAACGAACAGCAACAACAACAACGAACAACAGTAACAACAAAAACGAACAGCAACAACAAAAATAGTTTAAAAAAAAGAAGAAGTTGCAGTAGAAGTAACAACGAACAACGAACAGCAACAACGAACAAAAATAACATGCAACAATGAACAATGTTAGAAGTAAGAACAATGTACCTCTTCTTCGTCACGACGGCAGCAAAACGACGGCAGCAGTGGTCACGACAATGAACGACGGCAGCAGAACGACGGAAAATCAAGCTCTTGAACGACGGCAGCAAAGGGTTTCAGCAGAGCAAGGGTCGAGAGAAGAAAATGATTAGAACCAGTTTCAGACAATTAAATAAAATGTGTTTTATATTTTAATTAATAAATGACCTTAAAGGGCGCTTTCCTTAAAAAGCGCTTTCTAAAGTGAGCCCTTAGAGGGCGCTTTTCTAAAAGCGCTTTCTAAGGTGAGGAGACTTAAAGACCTTAGATGGCGTTTTTCTTAAAGCGCTTTCTAAGGTGAGGTGACTAGACAGCGCTTTTCAAAAGCGCTTTCTAAAGGCTATTTTTAGATGCCTTGTCAAAAAATCTAAAAATGAGTCTGGGGCGAGGAGGATTCGAACCCCAGACTCAAACCATGGCAAACACATACACAAACCTCCTTGACCAGCGGTACTACGCCCTCATCCATTGTTTATTCTCACTCTATAAATATATATTTTAAATAAGTTAAAATGTTTGTATTTAAAATAAATTAAAATATAATTTAATATAATTTAAATATATTAAATATAGTTTGATATATTAATATAATTTAAAGTACATTTTAAATTATATATTAATATAATTTATATATATTAAATATAATTTAAATATATTAAATCTAATTTGATATATATTAAATATAATTTATATATATTAAATATAATTTATATATATTAAATATAATTTATATATATTAATATAATTCATATATATTTAAATATATTATTTGAATAATTTAAAATATAATTTAAAATAAATTAAAATATAATTTAAATATATTAAACATAATTTGATATATTAATATAATTTAAAGTATATTTTAAATTATATATTAATATAATTTTTATATATTAAATATAATTTAAATAAGTTAAAATATATAATTTAAATATATTAAATATAATTTGATATATTAATATAATTTAAAATTCCTTTCCCTACCTAAAGGGCGTGGGTTCGACCCCCACTTTTGCCATTTTTTGTGATTCTTGATGTTTTTAAGTATAATTAGTAAATGACTTTAGAGGACGCTTTTTCTTAGAAAGCGCTTTCTAAAGTGAAAAGAAATTGAGCCCTATTAGAGCGCTTTCTGGAAGCGCTTTCTAAGGTGGACTTTGGACAGCGCTTTTTAAAAGCGCTCTCTAAAGTGATACCTATAGCAGCGCTTTTTTGAAAGCGCTGTCTAAGGTGGCACTCTTTTACATTCTTTTACAGCGCTTTTTGAAAAGCGCTTTCTAAAGCCTTTATTTTAAGGTGCTTTTTTTTAGCGAAATTTTTTTATTCTTTTTAGCAGCGCTTTTGCATAAAAGCGCTGTCTTTTTGGTGCTGTCTAATCATATTTTTGGCGTAGTGGTACTAATAATTCGAGGGTTCTAACACATGGCAAACACCATAATATTAAATGTTCAAAGTTTAAACATCTTAGTATACCCTCTCCACCAATACTGTTTAAAAAATAGTAACATTTTCACAAATTAAATTGGCATTTGCAATTTTTTAAGAAATAAAAACAGAAGTCATATATTAGTTTAGCTGTCTATTGGATTTGTGTTTCCTTTAGTGTTGTAGATTGAGAGTTATTAAGCTTTTGAATGTTCCAGAATAACAATGACTATATATTTGTTATTTGCTCTGTTTATGTCATGGGTCCGTATGATATTTTGTATCTCACAGGAGGAGAATCTACCGGTAGTATTCAAAAATCAACTCGAGGAAGACACGAAAATTGTGATTTTGCGTAGTAATTTGAATGAACTACGAAAGGTAATTCTCAGCTTTCTGAAGCATTTATTGTTAGTTTGAAGTTTGATGATTTATGTATGTGTGGTTTAAAATGTCTATTTTGTTTGAATAAAATTGTCATAATTCAATTTTGTGTCATTTATGTCATGAATGTAGCATGACAGATTTGTTTTTCAAAACTTCATAGGTGCAGAAAAGCCTATTCAAGGGTATAAAATATAAAGGTTGTGTAGAAACTCACCCTCTAAAGGAAGCTAGGAGGATCTAAATTGAACTTCTTAAAAGTAATTTATTTACTATATTATATTGTTGTGCAGCTTGATATTGTTGTACTAACTTTTTGTGAGGGATATTTAGATAATTTTCAGAGATTTCAAATCTTCGAATATCCTTCTGGACGAGCACTGGAATGCAACGCTGTCAGACATTGGATTAGCAAGATTGGGACCATCTGATGGGTTAACTCATGTCTCAAGAGCGGTATGTTCATGTTTTCTTCATCTCTGATTTCATATATTAATCCATAATTTACATATGGCCATTGAAAATATACAAAGTGAGAAGAATCTAAGCTTTAACTCTTCTTTTGCAGCATATATGTCATAGAGATTTGAAGTTGGAAAATACATATTTAGATGGAAGCACTGCACCTCCCTTTTAGATGGAAACAATTTTGAAAACATGGAAAATGGGAAATAGATAATGATGGTAGTTTTAATAGGTTCTGTATATAATTTTAATTTTTTGAAAGATCATATAGTAGTTTTGGAAGAATGGTGCAGAATTGGTTTGATTCAAGTGATTCACAAATAATGAATGGAAAGATTAGCTCAAACACTTCGCCTGTCATTGTTAGCAACTGCATTACCTCGGCATCCCACAAGGTTCCTATGACGGTTGGAAACTATGGTGTGGACACGTCTGTTGCTCCGCGCGCAATGAGCCTAACTATGGCTGAGACATTGGTTCATGGTCCACCGTGTTTTCACGCACCTGCACAAGTGAGTTTGATTAGTTAGCATTATGTTGTTTATTTGGTCAAATATCGTTGGTAATCAATTATGCAGTATGTTTCGTTTGCTATGCAGTTATCTGATAGTGCTCAGAGGCTTGAAGAGATGGCTCTTAGAAATCACGATTATTAGTCCCTATGATGTCGTATTTGCCAAGATTTGCCAAGATCCATGGTATTGATGCTTCTTTCTTTATTTCTGCTGCGGTTGTTGCTGCTGACATTTCAACTTATGCCAACCAAATGGACTCAAAGACAAAAGCTGAATCTGAATTCAGTGTTCAGAAGCTGGTTGACATGTTCACAAAGCTGAATCCTTTGGCTAAGGAGTTTTTTCCTTCATCTTATGGTCCTAGCAATGATCAGCGTCGTCAGGGGTGTAATATCGTCAGACCAAACAATTTTTTGGTCAACACTAAGGCTGCACCTAATGATGATCATCATAACAATCGAAGGGTATGATTGGTTTTTCTTTGATCTCTCATTTTTGATGTGTTGGTTTTGTAGTTTTGGTTTTTTGTGCTGGTTTTTGTGATGGGTTTTGCTCAATTGTTTGGCATTTGTATTATGCTGATTTTAGTGATGGGTTGTGCTGATTTTAGTGATGGGTTGTGCTGATTTTTTTGATGGGTTTTTGCTGAATTGGTTCACATTTATGTTTGGAATATTGGAACTCTTGATGTTTATACTGTGAAAAACTATAACTTGATTGAGAATTTTGGTGCAGCTTTGATTTTTTATTGTGGTAAAAAAAAGATTGCATTTTTAATCGATTCGGTGAAAGGAAGTTGGATAGAAACCATGTGTCTAGAATTGTTGAATCAGATAGTGAAAACTGTTTCACTGCTGGGAAAATCCATCTTCTGATAATCTTTATATGCAGTGTTGTGGCAGAATTTTAGATCTAAATTATTTATTTGGTATTTGATATACTTATGTGCAAGGTTTTGAATAGCTGTCGAAGTCGTGTAAGGTTTCAGTCGGTACAGGTGTTGTGACACTGATTGCAGTCGTCGCTGTGTGAATTAGCCACCATTTGTTCTTTATCATAAAACTGGCGAGTAACGGTATCGACACCATCTGATACTGTTTTTTCGCGGGGTTTTTTAAAACCTTGCTTATATGCATTATTTGTGTATTTTGTTTTTCTTTGTTAGTTGTTTGTAGTTTATTTTTACGTCATTCGCCGATACTACACCGTGATAGCATTTGTGGCCTCATTTTGTCACAATCTTCAACAATTTCGGTGAGCACAATGCAACTGCATTTACGTTTATAAACCACGGTTACTGTCGAACATGTTTTTCCCCTCGTATTTTCAGTTTCCGTAATGTCATGCAGCTAACTATGACTTTTTACGTTACGATACATTATCTTGTAATCTTTTCACTTATTCATGATTGAACCAAAATTGATTATATGACACGTATCGTGCTATGATGACTTATGACTCTCTCATGTGAAAACTGGTGTATCTGATGAAATGAATATGCCGATACTCGATAACATTGAGTTAGCAGTTTATGTCTGAGTTAATACTGAATCCTGATATAGTCATTCTCTTTATGTTTACTGAAAATTTGTATTGCCGTCTTGCAGAGAAGAAACAACTTTACTCAGGGGAGGAGAAGGTTGAACGGAAGGTCGCTGAAGGCTCAGAGAGAAGAGAACGTTAGGAGAACAGTTTATGTTTCTGATATCGATCAGCATGTAAGTGAAGTGACAATAGCATGAATAAAAGCTTATGTTGATATTCTGTGTTTAGTATTTGACTTTGAGAATCGAAAACCGAATCATTTGAACTCTGTCTTCTCTTGGTCTAGGTTACTGAGGAGCGGCTTGCAGCCTTATTCACCAACTGTGGACAAGTAAGTTACAAACAAGTCTTGATTGGTAGTTTGGTTAGGCGGTATTATTATAAATTTTTATTTTAATTTGATTACAATAGGTAAAAACCGTTACATTGCTTAATCGTTTTCAACTATGGTATTAATATTGCAGTGTATATCTATGTTGTTGGAATTTTTCCTTTCCAATTATGCGATATGTTGAGCATTAATGATGTGTGCCTATTATGACAATTTGTTATGTGGGATTTTGGCGCTTTATCTATGATTAACACCGTCGATTTCTTCATTTATCTACGTGGAACATTCCTTTCTTTTGATTAAATATATGTTTATTCTTGATTAAGGTAATCTGAGTTCATTACGAGGTTATGCCGTTTTTTTCCCCTTTTTTCAATTTTCTCTATTAAACCTATTAGTTTATTCTGAACCTCATATAGAAGGAATGTGTGCGTGTAACTGACGGAGTTTATGATTTTAAAATGCATTTAGATCGTCTTTTGAAATTATTTTATTGGTAAAATAAGTATATAAAAATCAAAATTATTTGTGAAATATATGAGATTAATTTATCGTATCAGCTTAACTTCTCATATCTTTGTCTGAATAAAATGCAGATCTGTTTATTTTGAGAAATGTTATTTGATTATTGCTTTCACTGACCTTAATTTGAACATTATGACCTTTGATCGAGCAGCAAAACCCCTTCCTCCAATCCCGCCCCACACACACGCCCGTTCTTAAAAGCTGTGTCTGCGGTCGCTATCCATAAAACACATGATCACTTTGAAATTTCATAAAAAAAAACATATTTTTACAATATTTCAATTTATATTATATAATATATTGACTTTTCATTGATACAAGATCAATATACTAGACAATTTATTGAAAAATACTACTCCCTCCGTCTCATAAAAAGTGTCATATTTGAGCAATGCGCGGTTTTTAAGAAAATGATTAGATGTGTTGGTTGTAGTGAAAAAGTTAATGTCATTTACTAAAATACCCCTATTAAATGTAGTTGATAAAGTAGTTAAATAAAGTGAAATTTAATAAATAGGGGTATAGTAGTGGAAAAATAATAATAATTACAATATTGGTAATGTAAATTGACAATTATTTCGAGACAAAAAAAAAGTGCAAATGAGACACTTTTTATGAGACGGAAGGAGTATAATTGTACTCTCTATTCTAAAAGTATTAATTTATTTGTAAACAAATACTATAATTAATGATATCTTTAATACGTCATTAAATATTTTTTAATTGTCTTATTCATGGCATTAATTACTCTCATTAAATAAATTATATTATATATTAAAATATTTATGAAAAAAAATAAACAAATTCAATGACCCATTATAAAAATGATTTAAATATTTATACTTGAAATTTCAAAGTGAATTTCAAAACTATATTATAGAGAATGAATTTCAAATATTATTGATAATAATTTTTATTACATTTATGAAAAAAATAAACAAATTCAATGATTCATTATAAAAATTATTTAAATATTTATACTTAAAATTTCAAATTGAATTTCAAAACTATATTATAGAGAATGAATTTCAAATATTATTTATAATATTTTTTCGTATAACTAAATTTCAAATATTTATAACTTTAAATATATTTTTTTCTAAATCCGGAAGAAAGAGAGATTTTAGAAATAAATGAAAAATTAATAGATCAAATAAATAATAAATAATTTGCATTTAAGATACTATTATATTTTTTCAAAGCATGACACATCACATTAAAAAATACCAACAAAGCAGTCACGTCACAGATTCTGTTGACCAAATCCAGTGAGAGGCTAAAAGGAAGAAATCTTCTAATTGCAGAGATGAAATCTGTGTTTTTTTTTCAGGTTGTTTTTGGAATTCGCCCCATATAGCAGGGGGCAAAATGGTTATTAACCATTTTTTCCTGAAATTGATACTTTTGATCAAGTTATATAAATCAATTTAAATACATATTTATAAAAAATAATTTAAATAATTTAAATTACTTTTTTATAAATTTTCAAAAAATAATTTAAATAATTAAAATTTTATAATTAAATAAATAAAAATTTTATTATTTTATTTTAAAAGTTATTTTATGGATTATGAATATTATTGAGTGACCGTTATATTTATAATATTGATTATGAATATAACATGTTTATAATTGTTGCAAATTAAAAAAATCTTTTATTTCCTTTATTACTAAAATTAGAGATATTAAAAATAAATTTATAATTTAAAACAAAACTTTAGATCTATTTTTAATAATTTTTTCCCATTAAAAAATAAATTTATATATCTTTTATCGTAAATATTAATAACAATAAAATAAATTTACTAATTTTTTTTTTAAATTGAAAGAATTATATATTTGTTTGATTTAAATATTAAAAGAATTAAAGATGTGTAGTTACTAAAAAATTCAAATCATTTATATAATAATTTATATTTTTATTTACTCTGCACTATTTTCAAATGAATAAAGTTGATAAGATATTTGACAGTTTGCATACTGATATATCATGTATTGCCAAAGGGTATTTTATTGCTTTAGTATTATGTACATAAAGTTTTTCCAAAGGGTACTGTCTTCATGATGCAAAGATTACAGATTAATTATTTAGTAATTTAGTTATGACTTATACCTTAACCAATTTGGTTCTAATAGAAACCATTATTCTTCCTATTAATTTTTTGATTGAAAAACCTTCATAATATATTTTACTAAATTGATCAATACATCGTATCTGGGTAAAATATTTTTATATTTATAGGTTAAATCCAAAAATAACTTAATATATATTATTTAATATATTTTAATTGAGTCTGAATTTGCGTTGATGATAATTCTTAACAATAAATAGTGAAAATAAAGTTATAAGTATTTTAAATGATATAAATCGTAGGGTTATAATTTTGATTTTAAATGATATAAATCGTAGGGTTATAATTTTGATTGCAAGATAAATATTTATATTAAATAGTAAAAGATTAAAGTTTTAAAATTTTTAATATATAATGTTTATAGAGTTAGAAATTGAATGGATATATAATCATTTATAATTAATAGGAGATATTGAGTTTCGATTTTTTTAATATGACACTAATTATAGAGTTTCAATTTTTTTTTCTAATATGACACTAATTGTAAATAATGTTTCATGCATTATTATTTTTTATTTAATTTATCAACAAAATAAACTTATCAAAAAATATTTACATAGAGAAATAAACATTTTCTTCTAACTAAGTAAAAATAATGTTATAAAAAATGATTTATATAAATCCTATCTAATAAAAATAATGTATATAATTATCAATTACTTTTATATGACATTTTTTTCTATTATAAAAAAATTTATTTTATATTAAACTTTAATTTCTTAATTTATATCCATTACTTTTTTTGCGTTATTACCTTAAATATTGTATCTTTTATAATTATATATTAATTAGTTTCTTAAATATGCATTTAAATTGATTTATTTTTTTAATGGTATTAGAAAATGTAAGTTAATTGTTATATAAAATATAATCTCTTCTACATTATTATATATTTAGTCATCCCTATCTCTCTATGTGTCAAACATCACCCTATATCTCAATCTTACATTTTACACCGTCATTTTAATAGTCATACTCAGAAGTTATATTCCAACTTATTTATTAGTAGCAGTAAATTATAATAAAATTCAATTATATTATCCAACTTTCAAAATATTTTGACATTTATAAGAGATTGACCATGTGCATGCTATTGTATTGTGCACACATTTTCATAATAATCATAACGTTTGAATTTTTTGAATTTCTTATAAAAAAAGAAATAGTTAATTTAATTGTTAGTTTTATTAATAAAATCTATATAATTAATAAAATAATAAGTTATGATATATTTGATTTAATTGATATATCTTAGATGAAAACTTATATTTAGAACAGGAAATATCTATCTTTTATCACCAAATCTTTTTCTAGCTTCATAGGGTAAATCACCAAATAGATTATTTAATTAATTAATTAAAATTACTTAACATAAAAAAAAAAGTAAATCTAATAATTTTTTAAATATGAAAATCTTTTAGTATTGTATTATGTCAATTTTTTATGGTAACTTCTAAAAAAAAATTTCAAATGAATGATTCATTTAATAAAACATTAAATATTTTTTATTTTTGAATTTCAAAGATCATATGCTTAAATTTGGATTCAATATATTTTATTATGCATTAAAGATAAATAAATATGAGTTTGACAAAAAATATATATGTATTAAATATAATTAAATTAGAATATATATATAATTATTTAGAGACAAAAAAGAAATTATATGATTATTTCTAATTAATATATATAAGAAAGTTTTAATATTTTAATGTTATAGAAAGTTTTAATGTTTTAATATATAAGAAAGTTTTAATATTTTAATGTTATAGAAAGTTTTAGCGTTTTAATGTCATACTCATTAATATATAAGAAAGTTTTAATTTATTATTTTAAAAATAAAATAAAGAAATAGAGAGAATAAATATGTTTTTGAAAGATTTTTTATCCGACATGTCTACTCAAATTAGTTTTTTAATATAAAAGATTTTACAATTTTGTATTTAGTCATACATAAATTTACTAAAAAAGTTCTATAATTAATAATAGAATAAATAATAAATTTGTGTCACAATTTAATTTAAGTATGTATTTTATTGGATCCATTTTTATCTATATTAATATTAGATAATAATAGAATAAATATTATTTTCTATTTTTAAGTCAATTTTTTTGTTTTATTTTGTTTGAATTTGATTTTACATTTGATATGTATTGAAAAATATAAATATCAAAAGAGTTCTATTTTTATTTACAAAATTTATTACTTTATAATTTTATTTTTTTATCATGTATCAAATCATTCTTACTATTATTACCAAAGCGTGTGTGTCACACCAGTACACGGACAAACACACGGGTGCTGATATGGTACAACAATAATTACTCAAATATTAAATAATAATGGAAACAACTTTACTATTGATTTGAATATTTTATTTATTTCTGTTACTAATATTTATTTATATAATTAAAATAATATTTTCAAATACTATGTTATTAGTTGATATTTATAAAACTAAATGATTGAATATATTTGAAATTATTTTTAATTTGAGATACAATTTTTTTAAATATAATGTATGGAAAATTGAAATATATATTATTGATGTAAAAATATTTTGGTAAAACAATTTTGTTGTTATTTTAAAAATATGTCTTTCTTTTAAAAATAATTAACTATTTTGGTAAAACAATTTGGTTTTTCTTATTTATACTTTTATTATATTTTAAAAACAAAAATGTGCGTGTCACACCAGTACCCGAGCGAACACAAGTATTTATTTATGTTGATAATATTCATTTATTAAATTAAAAAAATATTTACAAATACTATAATATTATATGATATTTATAAAACTAAATTATTGCATAAATATTTTTATAAAAATACCAAACGATGCCAGCGGGTATTGATTCTTTTTTTTTTAAATATAAATTATATTTTTTATATTTATTAATTTTTATTAATCCTATTTTAAAAATAAATCAAATGCGCTTAACACACCATAATAGGGCGATCACACATGTAGTGATATGGATATCGCACGAAATAGATATTTGTAATAATACTTACATAAAATATATTTATTTATGTTAATAATCTTTATTTATACAATTAAAATAATTACAAATACTATAATATTATTTGATATTTATAAAACTAAATCATTATGTAAATATTTTTATAAAAGATACCAACTGATGTCTGAGGGTATTGATTCTATTTTTTTAAAATATAAATTATATTTTTTTATATTTACTATTTTTTATTAATTCTATTTTTTTCCAAATTTTAAATGAAAACAAATACGCGTCACCGACGGGTATCCATGCGAACGCACGAGTATCATACTAATATTTAGTAAATCAGAAATTTACTTATTTTTATTAATTATATATTTTTTTTAATGTAAACAAATACATTCTAAAAAAATACATTATGAGAACAAATACATTCTAAAAACAAATGCGCGTCACAGACGTGTACCCGTGCGAACGCACGGGGTATCATACTAGTTTCAATAAAAGTAAGATGATGTGAGATTGGGATCAGAAAAACTATATGAATGTTCATTGTAGTTTTGAGGGAAATACTTTTGGAAATTTACCTAATTTAACAAATACATATAAATAGTTATAGAAAGAAAATGTTAAAAAGCATTAAATTAATTAAAAAAATCTATATATTAGATAAAAATAATAACAAAAAGTTATGGTTTAGAATTCTCACAGTTTGAACCAATACCTTTCTTAAGTTGTTTGCCTTTCAGATTTGGCCCATATTCAAAAAATTAAAAAGCAAAGTAAAAAAAGGAAAAGAGAAAAAAAAGGAGTAATAAGAGTGAAAGAAGACAATAGACATGGCAAGAAGTTTAAGTGTCACCTTCAATATTTGCCATACTTTTTGTGGTGAGAACAATAGAGAGAAATAGAAAATTGTAATTTATTTTAGGAAAATATTAAGACATGTTTTTTCTTTATAACTATGGGGCCTGATTGTTTTGTCTTTTTTTAAAAATAATTTTTATAGTATAATATAATTTTGTGGAAAAAAATTTACAAAGAAATTTTTCATAAAAGCTTCAAATGAAAATTTAGTTTGAATAGTTATTCTTAAAATATTATTTTAGATACATCAACATTTTATCGGAAAAAATTTTGGATATCAAAATTTTAAAAAATCACTTAATTTTGAAGCTATTTCAAATATTTTTTTATAAAAATCATTTTTGAGATACAACTTTTTTCAAAAATTGCAATTTCGACTATGTTTTAATTTTCAATAATGTATATTTAAGTTCTATGATGTCAAAATTAATCTTACAATTTAGAAAAAAAATTATAGAAAAACTTGTAATATTTTCAAAAACAATTTTACAAAATCTATTTTTAAAAATACAAAAAAAAAATTATTTTCTTAAAGCTAAAACAAACATACCCATATTTTCTAAACTATTTATGATTTACACTTTTTTTTTATGTCAATCATCTACTTAATTTCTATTAATAACCAATACACTCAGTGTTGAGAAGTATGCTTGAGATAAAAATAAATAAACTAAGAAATTATTGAAATGTTTAATATTGTTTCATTGATAAGATATCCATTATAATGAATGAATGCACAAATAAATTTAATTAATTTATAATAAAATTAACTAAATATTATTTTTTATAATTAAAGACAACAAACTATCGCAACTAGTTTGAAGGACATTACTTTAATTTGTAAAAATTCCTTCAATGACTCTATTGTTTCAAATAGTAGGTTCAAAGTAGGAAACGATTATACCATCCCTTTTTGGGAAGCTAAGTGGTTGGAAGACAAGAGTTTGAAGGAGGAATTTCTGGATCTTTTTGAGGCATCGTGTTTGAAGAGAGTATCGATTGGGGCAATAGGGAGATGAAGCGACGGTAGTTGGTGTTGGAATGATTTCGGCCTAGTCGGGGCGGCGGGTAGTGACCCGAGTATGACGGCAAGGTTGACTTCAATGAAGGTGCAGCTTAGCGATCATGGCATTACGGAAGATTAGAATGTTGGTCTTTCTTGGGTTCTCAAACCCGATCGAGGATATTCAGTGGCTTCTTGCTATGCTTTTAATGCTTCTTTTCGCATTCCTTTTGGTCCTTTTAACATGTATGATGTGGCTTTGGGCTTAATTTGGAAGATGGAGGTGCCATTTAAGATAAAGGCTTTTGGTTGGAGACTTTTTGTGAATAGACTTCCAACTAAGGATCTTTTGGCTTGTAGAGGTATTAACTTTAATATTAATGCTATAAAGTGTGTTTTGTGTGGGATAGATCCGGAATCTATGAAACATTCATTTTTTACTTGTTATGTGGTGAAAAAGATTTGGAGAGAAATAGCCATTTAGGTAGGTAAATCGGAGGAAATGGAGGAAGAGTACTTATCGAATTTTATGGATTGGTACTCGTTTTGCCGTGTAAAAAAGGTAAAAGAGGGCAAATTAGGGATTGTTTGGCTAGCCACTACTTGAAGCTTATGGTTATTAAGAAATTGAGTTTGTTTCCGGTTGGAGGAGTGGAATATTAACAATACGGTGTGGGGTATAAAAGCTTTGGTTTAAAAATGGTCTTTTTGTGGAGAAATTACTTAATCCAATTGTAGTTTCTACGAATTTAGTAAAGACCCTTTGCTTTACATTTCGTAATTCTAATTTGTTGGAATTAACCCAAAACCTTTTGAGAATTCCTATTCAATCTTGATCTCAAGATTGTTAATAATCGCACGCAATGGCAACGAAAAGAAAAATTGAGAAAGAAAGAAAGAAAGAGAAAAGAGAAATAGTAGCGTTGGAGAAGAAGATGAAAAACTGCAGAATTCTTTCTGCCCACAAACTGTGGAAACTTTTAATATTCACTTGCAACTGCAAACTGTGAATTATTAAACTTGATTATTACAATGATAAGAGTTCCACCTTATTTATAGATTTAGGTTAACTTGCATCTCAAGTTAAAGCCCAAACTATAAAAGCCCAAAAATATCTAATCTAATCTTTCTAAATCAAATCTGATCTTTCTAAATCAAATATAATCTTTCTAAAACAATGAATTACATATTTAACACACCACCTAATTCATTGTGTCTAAACTGTCTATATTCATCATGGCTCTTAGTCTTCTGAAAACTTCGACCTGCACTCCCTTCATCATGATATCTGCAATCTGATTCTCAGTTTTGCAGTGTTCCAAGTTTATCTTCCCTTCTGCTACCTGCTCTCGAAGATAATGGGACCTCATTTCAATGTGCTTACTTCGACCATGTGCTATTGGATTCTTCGCCAAGTTGATAGCTGACATGCTGTCGATCTTCATGGTAATTTCTCCATGACTCTTCCCTGTAATCTCTTTGACCAGGTTTACTATCCACGTCGCTTGACATGCACAAAGGGAAGCAACTATGTACTCTGTTTCGCATGACGAGAATGCCACTACTGGCTCCTTTCTCGAACTCCAAGCAACTGGTCCAAAAACTTCGTCGAAGTCGATTCCTTCCTTCTGAAGAAATCCTTTCGCCACAAGTCTCGCCTTGTGTCGAGTTACTTCTCCTTTAGGATTCACATTTACCTTGTAAACCCACTTCACATCAATTTTCTTCTTGCCTTGAGGCAATTCAACAAGTGACCAGGTGTTGTTGACTTCGATGTATTCTAACTCCTCATTCATTGCTTTCACCCACTTCGAATATTTCAATGTCTCGGCTACATTGACTGGTTCGACATCTGCGTATAAAGCATAATGTACCAGCTCACCCTCTTCATCAACCACATCATCTGATGTAATTACACATTCTTGCAACCTTGCAGGCATGTGTCTTGTTCGTCGAGGTCTGCTTGGACCTGCTTCATCTATGACTTATTCCTGTCGAACTTCTCTTTCGACTTTAGTGGCTGGTTCTTCATAAGAGATTCTCACTGAATCCTTCTTGACATTCTCAGTCCAATCCCATTCTTTAAGCTCATCTATGATCACGTCCCTGCTGATCACTACCTACTTATTCACTGGGACGAACAACTTATAACCTCCGGTCGAATGATATCCTATCAAGATCATCTAATTCGACGTATCATCAAGCTTCCTTCTCAACTGATCTGGCACATGTCTATGTGCTATAGATCTAAACACTTTCAAGTGACTGAAGCTAGGCTTGACACCTGACCAACATTCTTCTGGTGTGATTCCTTCGAGCTTCTTCGTCGGACATCTGTTCAAAATATATGTTGCTGTCGAAACCGCTTCTCCCCATAATTCTTTGGGTAGATGCTTTCCATTCAACATACTTCTCACCGTGTTCATGATGGTTCTGTTCTTCCTTTCTGCAATTCCATTTTGCTATAGAGTGTAGGGTGGCACCACCTCATGCACAATCCCTTCTTTCTCACATAATGCATCGAATGTAATCATCTATGAACGTGACAAATTATCTGTTGCTTGCAAATTAATCCACCTGGATTGGACCACATACATCAGAGTATATGACTTCCAGAATTTCCTTCGACTTCCTTCCTGCATCCATGCTAAAGTTATTCTTGTGTTGTTTCGACTGAACACACTCTTCACAGACTTCACTTGGAATGTCAATTTTAGGTAATCCTGAAGCCATATTTCTTCTCTTTAGCTCTCTGATGTCATTGAAGTTGAGATGGCCTAGTCGAAAATTCCATAACCACTCATCTATGTTGGCTGCAGTTGCTAGGCACTTGTGCTCCATCACATTGAGTTCAATCTTGAAGGTCTTATTTTGAGACATTTGAGCCTTCAAGATCAACCTTCCACCTGCGTTGAGAACTCTCATCATCTTGTCTTTGACTGACACCTTGTAGTTCTTTTCGACCAACTGCCCTATACTGAGTAAATTACTCTTCATGTTTGGTATGTACAACACATTGGAAATTATTGACCTCTTGCCATCTTTCCTCATAATTAGAACATCACAAACATCTTCAGTTTCTAGAGTGTTGTCATTTACAATCTTCACCGTGTTCTTCAACAATGGCTTCATGTTGACAAACCAATCTTTCCTTCCAGTCATGTGTGATGAGCATCCTGAGTCCAAATACCACTGGTCCTGGAATCTCTCTTCGTATCTTGTTGTGACCATCAGCAACGTCTCTTCTTCTTCATGTTTCGCTAGCTTTGCATTATTTTCTTGATTCTTCTTCTTTTCTAGACAATCACTAAACTAGAGACCATACTCCTGACAATTGAAACATTGAATGTGACTTTTGTCCGGATTTCGACCACCACCTCTTCCTCTACCTACAACACCACCTCTTTGGTTGCCTTGGTTCCAGGGTTTTCTCTGATTCGACCAGTTTCCTTTATGATGATTTCGACCAGTCGAATTGTTGTAGCCTCCTCTACCTTTGTTGCCATTCCAGCTTCATTTGCCTTTCCTTTCCTTTTCTGACTGCGCCTGCAAAGCCATATCACTCTTCGACTTTCCTGCAGCTATTTCAGCCATCCTTTGTTCATGAGACTCAAGCGTCCCTTGAAGCTCTTCCTTCGTCAATACTGACAAGTCTTTCGACTCTTCTATGGCTACTACCACGTGGTCGAACTTTGGAGCCAATGACCTCAAGATCTTTGCAACAACTGATCTTGATGTCAACACCTCTCCACATACCTTGATTTGAATCACCAGCTTTGTAACTCTGGCGAAGAAATCTGTTATACTTTCATTGCCTTCCATTTGAAGCAACTCATAGGTTCTCTTGTGAGTTAGTAACCTCACCTCTTTCACCTTCTTTGTGCCTCTAAACGACTTTTCAAGAATCTCCCATGCTTCCTTTACTGACTCTACATCACTAACCTTTTCAAAGTTATCTGGATCGACACACTGATGGATTATAAAGAGAGCTTTATAATCTTTCTTCTTCAACTCTTTGTGTGCAGCCCTTTCTTGATCGGTCGCGTTCTCTACAAGTGGTGCTACTCCTTCCCTCACAAAATCCCAAAGATCTTGATAACAGAAAACTACCTTAATCTGCTCGCACCAATTCTCATAATTATCTTTCTTGAGAATCGGAAGGCTCGCCGGAAAGTGCCCGTTCGGATGATTCATCGTCATCACGATTTTCCTTCCTTGAATCGCAACCTGAGCTCTAGATACCAGATGATGGAATTAACCCAAAACCTTTTGAGATGTCATATTCAATCTTGATCTCAAGATTATTAACAATCACACGCAATGGCAACGAAAAGAAAAATTGAGAAATAAAGAAAGAGAAAAGAGAAATAGTAGCATTGGAGAAGAAGATAAAAAACTGCAGAATTCTTTCTGCTCACAAACTGTGGAAACTTTCAATATTCACTTGCAACTGCAAACTGTGAATTATCAAACTTGATTATTACAATGATAAGGGTTCCTCCCTATTTATAGATTTAGGTTAACTTGCATCTCAAGCTAAAGCTCAAACTATAAAAGCCCAAAAATATCTAATCTAATCTTTCTAAATCAAATCTGATCTTTCTAAATCAAATTTAATCTTTCTAAAACAATGAATTGCATATTTAACATAATTGGTTTGTAATCTCTCTTTTGTTTAGGATTAATCCCGTTTTCGGTGTAAACAGGTTGGAGAACCCTTAATTCTCCCTTTTAATATATCTTGCTTACACAAAAAAAAAACACTTCTAAAGTTGAAATATAGATCCACATTTTTAACTAGAGAAGAACAATATAAATCAAGGTGGAAAATCCAAAATAACTCATTAAAAAAATTATAACAAGAAAATATAATTAAATTTGCTAAAAAAAAGTTGTTATCAATAATGATAGTGACAGGAGTGTCTAACTCGGCGCCGTCTACTGTGAGAGACCTCAATAGGTCTCTCACGTGAGCAATGTCATTAGTGACTATTTTTAACCATTACTAAATTTTACTATTCATTTAGCGACGATTTTTAACCGTCACTAAATGTTACTATTCATTTTGTGACAGGTTTTAACGACGGTTTTTAACCGTCACTAAATGTTACTGTTTATTTTGCGACGCTTTTTACCGTCACTAAAAATAAATAGTAACATTTAGTGACGGTTAAAAACCGTCGCTAAATGAATAGTAACATTTAGTGACGGTTAAAAATCATCGCTAATGGCATTGCTCATGTGAGAGACCTATTGGTAGACGGCGCCGTCTAACTCATAGAAAAGTCTTCGACGTACTTTAAATTCTTTTGCAAAAAATTTAGTGGCTCCTTGACACTAACTCTAATGAACTAAATTTTTTTCAATGTGGATATAGGTAATGATAGAGGTGTCTAGCTCATACAAGTTTTCTACCTATATTGAACTCTTTTGAAAATCTTTCTAATATCTTCTTAGATTTTATTTGGGAGTTTAAATAGGAGAGGAATTGAGAGTTTCTAAAAAGAATTAAAAAAAAGGATTTTAAAAAAAAAATTCAAATGAATGATTTTTTATAGAATGATAAAAAAAATATTTATCATTAACTGTTGGATTATATGGATCTCATTCATTTCCTTCATTCTATAAGTTATTTATTTGTGGCCAATGTTAAGTCTTTAACTCCAACAATATACGGCATCTATTTCTTTCTTTCTGTTTAAGAGACAATCTCTAAGCATAACATGTTACTTGTTGCATGCTTCACACTTCCTACTTATTTGCATTGCCACATGTTACGTGCTTTGAAGAATGAAGACTATATATACATCATGTATATGTCTTGAAAGAGATCATCACAACAATAATAGAAACACACATTGTAACATACACTTGAGTGTATTTTTGTGAGAATTATTGTTCTATTTGAGAGAGTGTTTTGAGAAAATATTGTTTTTTGTCCTCATTATTACAAGAGGACTTATTTTACTCTTTTCTTTTATATAGTGGAACTTTGCTTGTGATCGCCCGTGAATTTTTACTTCTCACATTGAGATGTTTTCCACGTAAATCTTGTGTGTTCTTTTTCTTGCTAGTTTACTTGCTTCTATTTAATTCTCAATTATCTTGATCATGTGCTTCTGCATTGCGCTGATACCCTAATAAGTGGTATCAGAGCTCTCAGTTGGGAATTTCAAAATCTCTACTAAATTTGACATTGAGAAGTTTGATGGCAAGATTAAGTTTTCTATTTGGTGAGTTCAAATGAGGGTCGTTCTTACTCATAACGGATTAAAGAAAGCTATTGATGGAAAGACGAAGAAACCAGCTTCCATGACCGACGAGCAGTGGAACAAGTTGGATGAAAAGGCGATTTCATCAGTCCAACTTTGCTTGTCTAAGGAGGTTCTCCACGAAGTAGTAAATGAAACAACAGTTGCAGAATTATGGCTGAAGTTATAAACTTTTTACATGACCAAGAACCTTGCAAACAAGCTTCGTCTTAAAGAACGTTTATATACCATTCGAATGGTTGAAGGTACTCCTATTCAATCTCATCTCGATAAGTTTAACTCGATCATTTTGGATCTGGAAAATATTGATATTAAAATTGATGATGAAGATAAAGTTGTTTTGTTGGTTGTCACTTTACCTTCTACCTACAAACACTTCAAAGAAATCATGTTGTATGGAAATAATGATACCTTATCCTTTGAAGATGTTAAATTTAATTTATTGTCCAAAGAAAAATTTGATCTTGAAGTTTATTTTGTGGACAAGGGTGAGGGCTTAAGTGTTAGAGGAAGAACTCAAGAAAGAGGGAGTACCAATTACAGAAAATCTAGATCCAAATCCAAGGGACGCAAATCCAACAAATTGTATCGCTATTGCAAGAAACCTGGACACGAGATTTTTGATTGTTTTATCTTGAAGAAAAAGCAAGAAAAATAAGAAAAAGGGAAAACTCAACAATCCCCTGAAGCTGCCAATATTGAAGCTAATTTTGACGATGACATTACTTTATCTGTTGTCTCTTCTAATAAGAGGAGCAAAACAAAATGGATTCTTAATTCTGGATGTACATTTGATATGTGTCCTTATAAGGACTTATTTACCACTTTTGAATCTATTGATTATGGTGTTGTCTTAATGGGTAATGATGCTCAATGCAAGATTGAAGGAATAGGTACAGTTCAAATCAAGACTAATGATGGTGTTGTCAGGACTTTGGCTAATGTCCGATATATATATACCTGATTTGAAGCGTAACTTAATTTCTCTTGGCAATCTCGAGTCTCTCGGGTGCAAGTACTCAGCAGAAGGTGAAGTTCTAAAGGTATCAAAAGGTTCTCTTGTTTTATTGAAAGCTAACCAAATTGGTAGTTATATGTCTTGCAAGGGATTGTTATGACAGGTTTAGCAGCTGTATCATCTTCTATGCCTGAAAATGATGTCACTAAATTATGGCACATCCGCCATGACCATATGAGTGAAAAAGGCATGCATCTTCTGAGCAAGTAAGGTCATCTTGGTAAACTTGGCATCAGTAAGTTGGAGTTTTGTAAACATTGTGTTTTTGGGAAACAGAAAAAGGTAAGTTTCTCTACTGCAACTCACCGTACCAAAGGTATTCTTAATTATATTCATTTAGACCTTTGGGGGCCTTTTAAAGTTCCTTCCTATGTAGGACGTCGCTATATGATGACTATTATTGATGACTTTTCTCGTAAGGTCTGGGTTTATTTTCTGCGGCATAAAAATGAGACTTTTTCCACATTTAAGAAGTGGAAAACTCTTGTTGAAACTCAGATAGGGAAGAATGTAACGCCCGAATTTAATTAATTATTTAATTAAATTATTAAAGGATTTAATTGTTAGAAATAGTCGAAGTTAAGAATTATCGATATCATTCTAAGAAGTAATTGAATTAATATGTCGCTTGGACGGTTAAGTTGATAGTCAGATTATTTAGTCGGTTAGTCGGAGAATTAATTTTAGATATAATATTAGATTATTGGATTATTGATTTAATTAAGTTAGTTTAAAATTGTTGAGTGAGAATTAGCAATTTTGGAGGTGTTGGCTAATAGGCCCATTAAGAGTATTATTGTTGTGTGGTTGGAGTTAAAAAGAAATAATACTATTATTATTAGTATTTTTATGAATTAGTGGAATACGGAGGTATCAGTGAGAGAAAAGGAGGCTAAGAAGAATGAAGGTCGTACGTGGTAGAAGAGAAGAAAAAGAAGTTACAGAAATTGAACGAGGGTTTGGAAGCGTAGGTTGGAGAGGAGAGAGCAAGAGATGCTGTCAAAAATCAAGTCCCAGTTTCGACCGGAAATTCGAGCGGCCATCAAAATTAAGGTAAGGGTGGGTTCGATTATTATAACTGGGTTATGATGATTGATATGTAGGATTGGGGCTATATGGATTTCTACTATCTGTGTTGAATTTGTGGTGTTGATTCTGATAAACTTACAGTGGCCTTTGGTGAAATCGTGTTGAATATAAATTGTGTATATTACTGTTGTTGATATTGTGTTGCTTGGGATTTAATGGTTGGTGTATGGTGTGATTGGGTTATTGAATCAAAGCATACTTTTTGTTAGAAAGTGAGGTAATCTGGGTAGAAAAAAATATAGCAGGTATGAATGTATGAAGGAAGCTGGGACGGGCGTCCTATGCCTTGCAAAGAAAAATATATATATATAGGTGCTAGGGGGCGGACGTCTCATGTCTTGAAAAGAAAAGGAATTTGAGGCGGGGGCCTCAACAGGTGGGGGTGGGCGCCTCCTAATGCCTTTTAGTTGGTGTGGGCCACCTAATTAATCCTTAATGTTATACTTTTTGATACATGATTCAGTAGTGAATAATCATAGAAATTTTAGTATTAAACTAGTTCATAATATTATTAAATTGGTGAATAAGTGGCAAATTCATAATGGATTTGTTTAGAAAGAAGCAATATATATAAATATACATGCTTGAGGCGAGTGCCTCTAAGGTGGGGAGGTGGGCGCCTCCTATTATGGTGAGGGCCACCTTGTTGTTTCATATTTTGTTTGTCTTGTGTTCTTTCATCTTGCCACGTACCTGAGTAAATGGGCATGGCTTAGTAAACTTTTAGAAGATTAATAATTCAACTAGTATATTAGTATATTAGTATAGTATCACTTAATTTTATTTGTATTGTGGTATAATCAAACGTATATGGCAGTTTTGGTAGTTTTAGCAGAAGGAGCATGTTAAGTAGCAGCAAAAAAAAATAATGGAGCAGTATGATTAATAGCAGGAACTTGCAGGTTGTCGACAAAAGCTAATTAAGTAGCAATGGTAAATTGACAGAAAAATGTAACAATAGCCGTAGCAGGTTTTTGCAGAAAATTGGACATGTATTGGTAGCAGTGGTAGTTTTAACAGAAAATGAAAATAGCAGGTTTTGTATAACAAATAGAATTTTGACAGCAACAGGATTAATAAAAAAATCCATGACAGAAACTTGGAAATGATTTTCAGGAAATCGTAACAGAAAGTCGAAGTTGGTAATAAACTGGTAGTAGTAACCGAAGTTAAAAACTGAACAGTTTAGTCGGTTTAGTCGGTTTAGGCGGAAAAACTAGTTATCCAGAATTTAACGAAAATTTTCGGGGTAGGTCGGGTAAATTAGTAGGTGACTTTGGTTGAATTGTTTGGTTGAAACTATGTTGAATAAGTGGAATTTCAGGTACAGCAGTTGAGTTTTAATGTTGTTCCGGTACACGGACGAATTTTAAGTTGAAGGCGTAATAGCCAAAGTTGATTAAGTTGTTTATGTCGAAAAGTCGCTTTGTTGTTTAAGTTGATTATGTTGTGGAAGTTGTTGAGTTGTTTATGTTGATGTTAAAGTTGTAGGTCGTATGACCAACGTTGATGTATATAAGTTGTAGGCCTATGGCCAAAGTTGAATCGTGTTGAATTAAAGTTGTTATGCGGTTGTTATATGTTGTTCGGAGTTGGTTGCCGTTTTATGCTGAGTCGTTGCATCATGGCATTTGCATTTTTGTCGGAGCGTTGCTCACACCACGTTGGCCTGGATGGCATTGATTAAGTTGGCCTTGATGGCACCACGTTGAAGGCTTATGCCTTGTTGAAATGCCTCGATAACCTGGCATATGTTTAAGTTGGGAGTTTTACTCCGATGGTACCACATGCATGTGCATAGTTGTGTCGCATTTTGAGTCGTTGTGAAGTTGCTGTTGTTCTTGATTCGTGGTTGTGGTGAAGTTGCTGTTGTTGTGAAGTTGTCGTTGTTGTGAAGTTGTTGCTTGTATGAGTTGTTATTGCTATGTCTTGTTGCTTGATATAAATTACTAATGTCGTGAGCTGTTGTTATATATGTTGTTCTTACTATAATTTGCATCTTTTATATAAATTGTTGGTATATGTTGTTATTTGCTGTCAATACCAGTTGGAGTTGCTATTAAGTTGTTTATTTATAGTCGTTGCATGAATGTTGTATGAAGCGGTGAAATTTATAGGATTCTAATTTAGCATATTAATTATCATATTTTGTTTATAATATTCGATATCTCACCCCTTCTGTAATGATGTTACCTATTATGGGTAACTGAGCAGGTACTCAAGAATAGCTGCAGAAGTTGAGGTATAATGTGAAGTCTTAGATGCTGTTAGCTCGAGTTGGTCTTGCTCTGATACGTAGCACTCGGGGGGGATGAACGATTGTTGTTTATTTGTTGTTATTGTCTTAGTAGTTGAATCTATAAATTGTTGTTATTAAAGAATTGTTGTTTCAAAGTTGTTTTGAGTTGGACATGAGGTTATGTCATTACAAGTTGAATTATGTGAAGTCGCTTATTAATAAAAGTTGTTTTGTTTTCAAAAGGATAATTCAGGCTGTTATCAGTTCATCCGAATCAGTGTTATGTATCTGAATTATTTGTGATTAATATGAAGTTGTTTTCTGTTGAAAATGTGACATCCTGTTTATGTTGAAGAATTTTTAAAATGAAAACTCTGATTTTATTACTCATCCGCCGGGTAGAAATGGGGTGTTACAAAGAAAGTGAAGAAGCTTATAACAGATAATGGATTAGAGTTCTGCAGTGGTGACTTTAATGAGTTCTACACAAAACATGGTATTGCTAGACACAAAACCATTCCAAGGAATCCCCATCAAAATGGTGTTACAGAATGGATGAACAATACTCTACTTGAGAGAGCTCGTTGTATGCTCTCAAATGCTGGGTTATGGCATTGACGTGATCTTTGGGCCGAGGCAGCATCTAGTTCATGTTACTTTGTCAATCGTTCTCCACATTCGGCACTTGACTTCAAAGTTCCAGAAGTGATTTGGTCAGGTAATCCTGTTGATTATTCTAATTTAAGGATTTTTGGATGTCCTGCATATGCACATGTTAATGATGGCAAATTAGCTCCAAGAGTTGTTGAGTGCATATTTCTTAGTTATGCATCTAAGTCTAAGGGGTATCGTTTGTGGTGCTTTGATCCAAAATCACAAAAATTTATTCTTAGCAGAGATATGACTTTTAATGAGGATACATTATTATCTTTTGGAAATCAGTCTTATGTGTCTTCTTCTATTAGTACAGGTAATCTGCAGAGTATAAGCGACAAGGCGGAGTTTGTATTGAAGCCTGTAGCTTCTGATGTCGATGTCCCATCTTCCTCTATAAATGAATCTAGCATTGATGATCAGTGTATTGATGATGATCGTGATAATAGTACCATTTCTCCTATTCAGTAACAAGGAGATGATTACTCTGTTGACCGAGACAGAGTTTGTATAGGTTGAAGTTAGAAACTCTTTACATGACCAAGAACCTTGCAAATAAGCTTCGTCTTAAAGAACGTTTATATACCATTCGAATGGTTGAAGTTACTCCTATTAAATCTCATCTCAATGAGTTTAACTCTATCATTTTGGATATGGAAAATATTGACATTAAAATTGATGATGAAGATAAAGTTGTTTTGTTGGTTGTCTCTTTATCTTCTACCTACAAACACTTCAACGAAATCATGTTGTATGGAAATAATGACACCTTATCCTTTTAAGATGTTAAATCTAATATATTGTCTAAAGAAAATTTTAATCTTCAAGTTTATTCTGTGGACAAGGGTGAGGGCTTAAGTGTTTGAGGAAGAACTCAAGAAAGAGGGAGTACCAATTACAGAAAATCTAGATCCAAATCCAAGGGAAGCAAATCAAACAAATTTTGTCGCTATTGCAAGAAACCAGGATGTGATATTTCTAATTGTTTTATCTTGAAGACTTGTTAGGGTATCAGCACAATGCGGAAGCACATGACCGAGATAATTGAGAATTAAAGAGAAGCGAGTAAACTAGCAAGAAAAATAACACACAAGATTTACATGGAAAACCTCTCAACATGAGAAGTAAAAAACCAAGGGCGATCACGAGCAAAGTTCCACTATATAAAAGAAAAGGGTACAACAATTCCTCTTATAATAATGAGGACAAAGAACAATATTTTATCTCAATATTTTCTCAAAACACTCTCTTAAATGGAACAAGAATTCTCACAAAAATACACTCAAGTGTATGGTACAATCTCTGTTCCTATTATTGTTGTGATGATCTCTTTCAAGACATATACGTGATGTATATATATCCTTCATTCTTCAAAGCATGTAACATGTGGCCATGCAAATAATTAGGAAGTATGAAGCATGCAACAAGTGACATGTAATGCTTGGAGATGGTCTCTTAATCACAAAGAAATAGATGTCGTATATTGTTGGAGTTAAAGACTTAACATTGGCCACAAATAAATAACTTAGAGAATGAAGGAAATCAATGAGAGGCATATAATCCAACAATCTCCACCTTGGTTCGAAATCCACAAATGCTCATAGCCAAATAAATCCTTAAGGGCACTTAAATACTATAGAGACCAACCAAGTCCAGACAGTGCTGAAACTTGGTATTAGGAAGTGGCTTGGTAAGCATATCAGTTGGATTTTCTGAAGTGTGAATCTTTTCAACTATAATTTCACCAACAACAAATATATCTAGGATAAAGTGACGTTTTACATCAATATGTTTGGTCTTGTCGTGATAACAATTATACTTGGTCATATGAATAGCACTTTGGCTATCACAAAACACAATAAGAACACTCTGTGTAAAACCAAGTTCATTGACCAAACCTATAAGCCTAATAGCCTCTTTAACACTCTCAGTTGCTGAAATATATTCTGCTTTAATCGTAACCAATGCAACAATAGATTGAAGTGTAGCTTTCCAACTAATAGCATTATTACAAAGAGTAAAGATGTAACCAGAAAGACACCTTCTTCGATCAAGATCTCCACCATAGTCGAGTCAACATAACCTACAACATCATTAGTTTTAGCCATTATTCTTTCAAATACCAAGCCAATACCGAAAGTACCTTTTAGATACCGAAAAATCCATTTTACAGCACTCGAGTGATTCTTGAGGATTATGCATATACCAGCTTACCATGCTAACAACATATGCTAGATCTGGTCTAGTGCACATCATGGCATACATAATACTACCAACTGCACTAGCATAAGGAACATACAACATACGCTCCATCTCTTCCTCTGTATCTGGGCAAATATCTAAAGATAACTTGAAATGTGCAGCAAGTGGAGTAGAAACAGGTTTGCAATTATTCATATTAAACCTATCAAGCAATCTCCCAATATACTGTTGGGATAAGAATAGTTTACCAGCTTGACGGTCCCTGCGAATCTCCATACCTAGAATTTTCTTTGTTGCGCCTAATTCTTTCATATCAAACTCATTATTGAGTTGAGTTTTCAATTTCTTGATCAAAGACTTGTCACGTGATGCAATTAGCATATCATCAACATAAAATAACAAGTATATGAAATAACCATTTTGAATATTTTCAAAATAAATGCAGTCATCATATTGACTTTTGCAATAACCTTGCCCAATCATGAAAGAGTCAAACCTTTTGTACCACTGCCTGGGAGCTTGCTTAAGGCCATATAAAGATTTCTTCAAACGGCAGACAAGGTGCTCCTTTCCAGGAACAATAAACCTCTTAGGTTGTTCCATGTAAATTTCTTCTTCTAGCTCTCCATGTAGAAATGTTGTTTTAACATCAAGTTGCTCCAACTCCAAATCAAACAAAGCAACAAAAGCAAGCAAAACACGAATGAAAGTATGACTAACAACGGGTGAGAATATCTCATTAAAATCAATACCTTCCTTTTGATTAAAGCCTTTAACGACTAATCGTGCTTTGCATTTTAGATCTTCAACCCTAGGAATATCGTATTTCTTTTTATAGATCCATTTACACCTTAATGGTTGTTTTCCTTTAGGAAGCTCTGTCAAAACCTAAGTAACGTTTTTATGAAGACTCTAAATTTCGTCATTCATAGCTACTAGCCATTGAGAATACTCAACACAAGAAACAATTTTAGTATAGCTGGCAGGCTCTAATACCACTTTATATGATGACTATTATTGATGACTTTTCTCGTAAGGTCAGGGTTTATTTTCTGCGGCATAAAAATGAGTCTTTTTCCACATTCAAGAAGTGGAAAACTCTTGTTGAAACTCAGACATGGAAGAAAGTGAAGAATCTCAGAACAAATAATGGATTAGAGTTTTACAGTGGTGAATTTAATGAGTTCTGCACAAAACATGGTATTCCTAGACACAAAATCATTCCAAGGAATCCCCAGCAAAATGGTGTTGCAGAACGGATGAACAAGACTCTACTTGAGAGAGCTCGTTGTATGCTCTCAAACGCTTGGTTATGGCATCAACGTGATCTTTAGGCCGAGGCAGCATCAACTTCATGTTACTTGGTTAATCGTTCTCCACATTCGACACCTGGCTTCAAATTTCCAGAAGAGATTTGGTCAGGTAATCTTGTTGATTGTTCTAATTTAAGGATTTTTAGATGTCCTGCATATGCACATGTTAATGATGGAAAATTAGCTCCAAGAGTTGTTAAGTGCATAATTCTTGGTTATGCATCTGAGTTTAAGGGGTATCGTTTGTGGTGCTCTGATCCAAAATCACAAAAATTTATTCTTAGCAGAGATGTGACTTTTAATGAAGATGCATTATTATCTTCTGGAAAACAGACTTTTGTGCCTTCTTTTACTAGTACAGTTAATCTGCAGAGTATTAGCGAGAAGGTGGAGTTTGTATTGAAGCCTGCAGCTTTTGATGTCGATGTCCCATCTTCCTCTATAAATGAATATAGGATTGATGATCAGTTTGTTTATGATGATCGTGATAATAGTACCACTTCTCCTATTCAGCAATAAGAAGATGATTACCCTATTGCCCGAGACAGAGCTATAAGACAAATTAATAGGTGTAGCGCGAGTTTTATGTGTGGTTGTGAAGCACTATCGCTTTTGGGTACTACAGCTCGATTCATTTTTTATCCTATTGAAGCTGATGAAGGAAGGGAAATAGATGTCTACAATTAACCCTGCTTGCATACTGAGTTTGAACAGATGACTGTTGGTTTATAGATGCTACAATGATCGTGGGTCTCTCTTAGATTATGTTGTAGAGAACACAGTGTGACGAGATTATTGGTAGGATGTTAGGACTGATGCTTTTCGATTGATGTATGAAGGTACGGGATTTTGGGTTTTCGATTAGTGTGCTCGCTAAGATTTTTCAATCTTATGCCTACGTATTCCCGTTTAACGAAACAGGGAAATCAGAGCGATTATAGTTCCTCCTATTCTATGGGAGGAAATGGTGTTTTGGTGTCTTGTTCAAAGCCCAAGACATGAAGCTAAAGGTGGTTTGTATCTTGTTCAAAGCCTAAGATGTGAAGCTGAAGGGTCTATTTGTATCTTGTCTGAAGCCCAAGATGTGAAGCTAAAAGGGTGTTGACTTTAGAGAGAATTTATCATCTCTAAAGGGGGTCTGTATTTAGTCTGTTTGGAACAACTGTTGGGTGACTGATTATAAAGGAGAATTACTTTAACTGGGATATGCGAATCCAGCAATGCCATAATTTCCTTTTATAGGGGATTTTCAACCTGAAGGAGAAGACTTTAACTCAGTTTAGAGCAATGTCATCTTTCCTTAGGAATTTCTCATGCTAAAAGAGGGATAGTGGCGTGGATGTAAATAATCCATAGGCTTGCCGCTTACAGCAATTAGACGAGGGAAAAGGAGTTGTTGATGTTTGTATGCTGTGACCAAAGCATGATTTGATGCTAAAAGGTTGATTGAATCAAACGGGGATTTCTTTATACAAAGCCTAAGAGGAGGCTATTGACCCAACAAGAGGATGCTTTTGTGTCTCGTACGAAGCCCGAGATAGAGGCTAAAAGGGTTGACTCAACAAGAGAGTGTTTTTATATGTGTCTTGTACGAAGCCCAAGACGGAGTCTAAAAGGGCTTGACTCAACAAGAGAGTCTTTTATACTCACCAAGAGAGTGATTTGTATCTCGTACGAAGCCCGAGATGGAGGCTAAGGGTGATCGACTCAACAAGAGAGTCTTTTTATACTCAATAAGAGAGTGTTTTGTATCTCGTACAAAGCCCGAGATGAAGGCTAAAAATGTTTGACTCAACAAGAGAGTCTTTTATACTCAACAAGAGAGTGATTTTGTATCTCGTACGAAGCCCGAGATGGAGGCTAAGAAGGTTAGCTCCGCTGGGGAGAATCATTATACAAAGCCCAAGAGGAGGCTATCTATGCTGGTGACTGTTTCAGTTTAGTGACAGGTCCAGTATGTTGGTTAAAAGAGAAAATCAGTTCTTATAAAGAGACTGATTCCAGGTGAGGTTGTACTTTGGTAATGATCAGAAGATCGGGGTTATTTCCTATTCTTTAAGGAAATGGGAAATCCAAAGGGTATTGAGACTGTCCAAGTCTAGAGTTTCATATTTTGTACAATGCCCAAGAGGAGGCACGAGCGTTAAGGGATGAGTACTAACCCTCAAATGGCCAGAGTTTTGACGCTGGAAAGAGTGCTCTAGCAAAGGATGACTAAGTTCTGTCTTATACCTTTATGAGGTCGTCAGGGTCCTTGTATTAAGTCCAAGAGAAGGCATGAGAGCTTTTAAGAAGCCGAAGGGTCCTTGTACAGCGTCCAAGAGGAGGCGGGGATACTTTTAAGAAGCATGTGGGTCCCCAAACCCCGAGAAGTTCAAGACATGCCATTCATAGAGAATATATCAAGCCAGGAAAGTCCGAGAATTTGGAAGAAACTCAAGAGATGCCATTCACGGAGAAAAGATTATCTCTGGGGAGTAGAGTCTCTTTGACAATTTTAAAGGGTGCTTTTAAGAAGCCTGTGGGTCCCCAAACCCCGAGAAGTTCAAGACATGTTATTCACCGAGAATAGATCAAGCCAGGAAAGTCCTAGAATTTGGAAGAAACTCAAGAGATGCCATTCACGGAGAAAAGATCATCTATGGGGAGTAGAGTCTCTTTGACAACTTCTAAGGGTGACAGTCTGAGAAAGGGTTCAAAAAGAATCTGCCTTTCACATCTCCATATTGTTTAACCCCAAGAGGAGGGAAGACTGTGTCTGGTAATCCTATGGGGATCTAGTTTTGACTGTACCTAAGAGCGATCAACGGGGCTTTACCTGGTGCTAGACGTAGTTGTCGGGGAACACTCTAAATAACTATACTAGTATTACACAGTTGATATTTGACAAGTATATAAAAGTTTGTGAAAGAAGACTTACAGTGAGCAGCCCCACAATACAGTTATATATATATGAAAGCGGATAAAGAAAGCGGGTAAACACTTACTCGGTTGTAGAGCTTCCATGCTGTTTTGTTAGTTGTTCAACAAAGAAAGCTTTGATAACAATATTATATTCAAAATCAAAGGAGAAAGTGCTTTGAAAAGATTGTTGGGGCTTACAGCTCAAGGAGAGGCCCAAAGTTTTATCATTGATTGCATTGTTGTTTTGTACATTGTACAGGGACTTATACAAGTGACTGAGGCCCAAAAGGTTTTCTGTACAAAGGGATGGGTCTTACACTCTCTCAAGAGGCCCAAAGGTTTATTTTTGTACAAGTGGTGGGGCTTACAGCTCAAGGAGAGGCCCAAAAAAATGGTTTTTGAACTGGCGATCACGCCGAGATTTTCTTTTAACATAGAGGGACTTATACAATATCTGAGGCGAAAAATTGTTTTGGTTAAAAGGGGATTGGGTCTTACACTCTACTAGAGGCCCAAAGGTGTTTAAAGAAAAAGAATTAGGCTTATAACACGAGGGTAGGCCCAAGGGTTTGATTTGTTAGAAAGGTGACGACCGCGCCGAATTTTTTTGACGGTATCGGGACTTATACAATACACTGAGGCCCAAATTATTTTGGTTTTCTAAAAGGGTTGGGTCTTACACTCTACTAGAGGTCCAAAATGGTTTTGAATGGGTCTTATAGCTCGAGGAGAGGCCCAGATGGTTTGTTTTAAACGGGCGATGATCGCGCCGAACTTTTAAAATACAGCGGGACTTATACAACATTTGAGGCCCAAAATAGGTTTGTATTTACAAAGGATTGGGTCTTACACTCTATTAGAGACCCAAAAGGTTTGAAAAAGTTTGATGAGGGTTGAATTAATCAAAAACCCTAATTTGTTTCCAAAATGTATTTTAATTGAATAAAAATTCAATTAAAATGATCAAAATTGTTAAACATGTGGAAAACAAATTGTGATCTTGGATTAATGTTTCAAAAATCAAGTTTTGACCTACAAAATGATTAGAAGTCATTAAAATTTGCAAAATCAAGAAGGAAAAAATATTTTAAATGTCAAAAACAATTAAAATATTAATTCTTTGCAAAAATATCAATTATATGAAATAAATAATATTTTTGGGATTTTTTTGGTAAAATAAAATATTTTAACATTTTTGTGAATTATTAAAAAAATAATCAACTCAAAATCATTAAAACTCAGAGAGAAATTAATTTTTGAATCAATTAAATAAAATCACAAAATTCAAATATTCAAATATTTGAAAAAGGGCGCCAAGAACATGGCAAGAACACGCGCCCTTCCTCTGTTTCTGCAGATTTGCGTTTTCTATCCAATCTCACTGAATACTTGATTATATCATGCAATCTACATATCAATCTACTCGTTTCAACCTCACGATCATGTTTATGGTCTTTAATTTCATTTATTTTAAACATGGAATAAGAAATCAAAGAGAAACCTCAAGAACCCTAAAATTTGCATGAAGGTTCAGAAATTCCATACACGATTCAAACAATGCAATTGATTGAGGGAAAACACTCCATGCATGATTATGAACATATGGCCAAATTATTGTGCAGCAAAAATTGCATGGATCATAGAGTTAGAAGAGCTCATGCTTACCACTTGTAGTTGGTGATCGTGTTTTGTGTTAGAGGTGTTACAGCTTGGTTCCAAGGTTATGGACAGCTTCCCTAGGTGCTATGGAGTGTGTCTGGATGCTTGGAGTGGATTGATTTGAGCTGGAACTTAATTTGGCACCTCAACTGCAAATCTGTCAAAGGCTTGAGCATTTGGCTGGTGATTTTGTGATTTTGGTGTTCCAGATGTTATGTGAGTGTTTGGATCACTTCTATATGATGTTTATGAGGTGTGTGTGTGTGTGATTGGTTTGATTGGAATTGCTCTCAAACTCAAAACCCGATAGTGACTTGCTTTGGAAGGCAAAATTGGAGTGAAGAAGGAGATTTTGAGGAAAGAATCTATTTGATGGCTTAGGTGTACTCAAACTGATCATAAATGAGCTCTATTTATAGTAGAGCAAGTTTATTTTGCAAGGAATAGTGAATGGCAACTGCTGCATAGGTTTGGCCAATGTTGAGCAATGAGAATCCAAGTCTCCTCTAGCCATTGACTAGAGGTTAGGGCGCAGGCTGCTGGTTCCCTTGGTCTTGGATAAGTCTTGACTGAATTCAGTTGGCAATGGCTCAGTCCATGCCACCTTGGTGTATGCATTGAATGCTCCAATCCAAAATTGGAGTCTTGTCCCTCTTTTAGGCAATTCTAGGTTTGACATGCTATTTTTGGTTCCAAAGACTTGGGAGGCTTGGGATCAGAGTTGGTTCCTCCTTGGTTCCTCCTTGAGGTGTTCAGATGGATAGAGCTGCTTGGAATTGCACAAATTTGGAAAATCGAGCAAAACTCCAAAATCTGCCTTGCCTTGACAGTTTTCACCAAGGCATGTTGCCATTGTCATATCTCATGGCTCAAGTGGAATTTGATGGAGTTCTTGGCCATTTTGGAAAGCCCTCATATGATATAACAACTGTTTGATCATAATTGGTTTTGATAATTTTTGGATCCAAGTGAAAAATGCCCCTACATTTGGAAAAAAGTGAAGGCAGATTCTGACTTAGTGAAAATTTCACTAAGTGTTGGAAAAAAGTGACATTTTCACCTTTTGTGATTTTGATCATTCCATAACTCAAAATCCATGGGGAATTGGAATGAGTGGTAGTTGAAGCTTTTGTAGAGGGTAATGAGAGCTACAAATCCAGCTTTGGATGAGAAAAAATGGCCTTGTGGTTTAGGAGTTATGATCCTCCAAAGTTGGTACCCTAGCCACTTTGTTCCATAACTTAGAAAATTTTCTAAGTTTTTTATGGTTACCCATTTTACAAGTTATCCCACTTTTCTTGATTTTTCTTGATGAATGATGATTCCAATCACACATTAACATCATTTTAGGGTTAAAAACCCATAATTGTGAAAATTCTCAAAAAGTCAAAGTTGACTTTTGTGCACAGTTGACTTTTTGTCAGATGAATTCCAAACTGTGCGATCCTCTATGAAATCAAGTCCTTGACCTAAATCAAACTTGATAGATTGATTTCATAGGTGTTATAGGGTGTATTGAATCATGTCCTAGGGTTTGGGAGCATGTCCTAGTCAAAAGTCAAAGGCACAGTTGACTTTTCCCGCGAAACCCTAATTGTGGTTCAGATGAAATTGAAACTTGTTGCTCAAGCTTCTTGGCTCAATCCATTGTTACAAATGGACCAATGTGGTGTGTTAGAGACCCTCAAATCATGTCTTGAGGTCTTGGCTCATGATTTGTCCCAAAAGTCAACTTAGGGGTGAATTAGGTAAAAAAACCCTAATTCCTGATTTTTTTATGAATGCATCCCCTGAGGCAAAATTGACTTGATGATTGGGTTTATGATGTCCCTTGGAGCATCATATGCTGGGCTTTGAAGCATTGGCTCATGTCTAGAGGAAAATTTCCATCTGGAGGCCCTGGTCGACCAAAACCCTAATTTGGTGACACTGTTGATCGTGAGGCTTGATCCACCTAGAAGGGAGCAGCCTTGTGCTTAATCCTTAAAGTGGGAGTCCTCTTGATCCTTTTTTAGAGATTAGACAAGTTGAAGATCATGTCATTTCTTGATTGATCCTTTGTCTAAGAACTCTGAGAGGGCTAGAAACCCTAATTTTTTATAGTAGTGAATGCTCACCCATCTTTGGGGAGACTGATGAGGCATGATGGTTCGCCCATATTGTGATGATGGTTTGCACAATGGTGGGGAATCTTAGTGGTCAAAATTTGGGGTATGACAATAGGCCATCTAGATACACTAATTTAGTTGCTTATGCACTATCTATTGCACAAGGGGTAAATGATGGTGTTGAGCCTGCAAGCTATACTGAAGTTGTTTCTTGTGTTGAGTGTTCTCAGTGGCTAGTGGCAATGAATGAAGAAATTTAGAGTCTTCATAAAAACATTACTTGGGTTTTGACAGAGCTTCCTAATGGCAAACGACCATTAAGGTGTAAATGGATCTATAAAAATAAAGACGGTATTCCTGGGGTTGAAGATCCAAGATGCAAAGCACGATTAGTCGTTAAAGGCTTTAATCATTAGAAATATATTGATTTTAATGAGATGTTCTCGCCTGTTGATCGTCATACTTTCATTCGTGTTTTGCTTGCTTTTGTTTCTTTGTTTGATTTGGACTTGGAGCAACTTAATGTTAAGACATCATTTTTACATGGAGAGCTAGAAGAAGAAATTTACATGGAACAACCTGGGGGATTTATTGTTTCTGGAAAGGAGCACATTGTCTGTCATTTGAAGAAATATTTATATGGCCTTAAGCAAGCTCCCAGGCAGTGGTACAAAAGGTTTGACTCTTTCATGATTGGGAAAGGTTATTGGAGAAGTCAATATGATGACTGCATTTATTTTCAAAATTTTCAAAATGGTTCTTTTATATACTTGTTACTTTATGTTGATGATATGCTAATTGCATCACGTGACAAGTCTTTGATCAAGAAATTGAAAACTCAACTCAATAATGAGTTTGATATGAAAGAATTAGGCACAACAAAGAAAATTCTAGGTATGGAGATTCGCAGGGACCGTCAAGCTGGTAAACTATTCTTATCCCAACAGAAATATATTGGGAGAGTGCTTGATAGGTTTAATATGAATAATTGCAAACATGTTTCTACTCCACTTGCTGCACATTTCAAGTTGTTGCGGTGAGAATCAGATATCAAGCTATTAATTAACTTGAATCTCAAAACATAAAAATCACCACTGAGCTTTGATATATCCAAAGGAAAGGGTAAAGAACGAAAACCCTATTAAGAGATCTAAGGTTCGGGGGTTGGTTATACCTAGGGAACGTGTTAGCATCCTAAATATCTGTAGTACTTTACAGGAACCTCTTGTTAGTATTTGTGTTATGTTAAAGTTTGCTTGCTAAGAGGAAATGTGCTAAGGTAAAGACCTATGGGTATATACACTAAGTATGCTCGCCAAGACATCGCATCTCGTGCCTACGTATCCTGACGGGAATGAAATCAGAGCATTTGTAGTTCCCCTCACTACGGGGTAAAGGGGTGTAAAAGAAAAGGTGGAATCCAAGAAGGCATTGGATAAAGAAACCAGTCATCCAATAATGGCTTTGAATGAAAGGTATGCCTCATAATATCTGAGAAGGCATCAAACGTAAATGAGATAAAACAATGTAATCTGAGAAGGCATCGGACACAAAGACACCAGACATCCAATAATGGCTTTGAATAAAAGGCAAACTCACAATATCTGAGAAGGCATCAGATGAAAGTGAACAAGGTAGGGATCCAAGAAAGCATTGGACGTAAAGAAACCAGTCATCCAATAATGGATTTGAATGAAAGGTACAAATCATAATATCTGAGAATGCATCAGATGAGAATGAGGTAAAAAGTGAAATCCAAGAAGGCATTGGACAAAAGGAATCACAGTATCCAAGAAAGCATTGGATGAATGAGAAGGAACTTTCAGGAATGACACTAAAAGTAAAGGCAAATCATTATATTCAGGAATGATATCGAATGATAGTGAGAAAGACATCCAGGAATGGCACTGAATACAAAGGAGAAAACTCATCCAAGAATGGCACTGAATGAACAGATAAGACTTTCACAAATGACATTGAAAGATATCCAATAAAATTTGATGGGGATTACAGAAGAGAGGCAAAACTTCCAGGAATAGCACTGGGAGAAACAAGAGGAATAAGATATCCAGGAATGGCACTGGAGATAAAAAAAAAGACGAACATCCAGGAATGGCACTGGAGTGAGAGAATATAAATATCCAGGAATAGCACTGGAATGAGAGAAGACAAGCATCTATCAACAGGATTAGATGCGCAAGAGAATAATGACAACATTCAGGAATGGCACTGAATGAAAAGGACAGGTAACGTTTTGGTAAGGTAAGACGTGGATAACGACATGACCTTGGGAGAAATGCAAATGAGGATGAAACACTCATGATATGCATATGTATATGAATTATGCAGATGATATATGATCAAATGCAAATGCAGATGCTGACGACACCACTCGACTCTTTTGGGGAGAAGACAAGATTGGAAGACTGATTCCTCAACACGGGGATCACTTTCATTCTGCTTAGGGACTACAGATGCTACTACTGAACACATCTTTGCCACACTGGTAAACTGTATCAAGTGATGATCCTTGTAGGAAGGATGAAGAGCTACTTGGAGATTCTTCAAGTAAACTGCCCCAGATTAGCTGACTGTTGTAGATAAACCTATCATTGCTTCAACCGGATTGATGCTGGAAATGACTAAATTACTGTGCGCTTGGAAAGCTTTCCCCAACATGAGTCTTGAAAAATATTCTGTATAAACCAATTCTGAGAAGGACTTGCACTAAAGCACAAATCTTGAACTGATTCTCAACAGGATATGGAAGGAACTTGCCCCTGATTAGATCACCGACCAAGTTTCTCAACTGTTTGAAAATTCCTTAAGAAGAAAGCCAGTTTGCAAACAAAAGTATTTGTACAAACATAGTAATTTTAAAGTAGAGTCATGCAACTTTTGAAATCTAGATCATTTTTGGAAAGATGCAAAACAAAAGAGTCACTGGTCTGAACACGGCGGTTCAAGACATTTAAAAATGAAAGGTAAAGCAAAAAGGTATGATGCCAAAACAAATGACCTGCAAAGATCTTTGGGAGTCAGTTTACGTAACCTTGATGTAGTATGCTTTCAAAATAACCTTGCTTCAGTTAGGTCTTTTGAGGGTTGTAACGTGGACTGGTTCACGGTTTATGAAACAAAGGATAAAGGCTCAAAGTTTATTTGTATCCACCTAATCTTCGTGATGAACTTCCAATCCTACGCTCAGTTAACTCAGACTATACACTCAGGTTCCCATAGGTTAGGAATTGCACTGATGATAATTAATGATGATTCAGACATCTAGGGTTGTCATACAAACTTTTCTTTCTTATTTTTTCTCTCTTTTTTTTATATAAGGCAAGGCCATGAGCTTCCCATCTTTCTCCTCGGCTCATTCTTTGAGTAATGATTTCTTTACGATTCTTCTTCATTTATCACTCTGGGAACAACTTGTACTACATTTATTCATTTAATTTAGAAGAGTTGAAAGGTTGTGAACGTCTGGCTTAATGATTACAGTGAACCATCATTGGCGTTTGACTTGAAAGACATCTTCGACACTTGCTTGCTGTGGGCGAAGGAAAACTTATGAGTGCAACTTTTATGTGACAGGTGTCTTGCATGAAACTCTTGTATTTGAATGCACAATCAAGTTACTGAGAACTACCCTGCCCCAGGTTAAGATTGCGGGTTTTTTATTTGTAAAGAAAAGAAAAATCCTACTTCAAGGCTCAAAGGGGTTAACGAGGGATTATCTTCCTTATTTCTCTAGTGTTTAGGGGAATGTGAAACAATGCCTTACATTGTCAGTAAAGTTTTGATTTGAAAGCATGCCGCAACAATTATGAGTATAACGTTTTCATCATCCTCCCTCCAATCTTTGCATAATCAAAAAAATATTTTGCAAAAGAAAACATAACGATGTAAATAATGGGCAAAATGAATTGAATCAAAAGTTGCAATGCTCATTTCATTAATCACGAAAGTACAAACATAGTTTGAAGGCAAATAGCCATTACAAAATAAGGAAAATGCAAACAACAAGAAACAAGGCCCAGTGACTAGTTAAACACAAGGATGAGTTGTCTTGTCTTTAAGAAGTAGCTGAGCTGGAATCGACTGAAGCTTCACTTGGAGTGCCCTGGCAGAGGGTTGCTCTGAACATTTGGATTGTCCTTAAAGGAGAGGATTTTGTTTCTCATCAGCTTTTGTACTCTAGCCTTCAACGCAAATCAACCTTCCAAGTTATGGCCTACACCATCTTGGTGGTATTCACAATGAAGATCAGCCCTATAGCCGACTGGAAGAGGATTTGGAGGAGGAGGCATAGGCCTTGTGGTAATTAAACCTTGCTGAACCATACCAGGATAAAGCTCGGTGTATGTCATGGGAATAAGATCAAATTGATTCCTATTACGGTACTGGTTTTGTCCTGCAGCCGAAAGTTGGGGAACTTGAGCTGGTCGTGGAGCAGTAACCACGGGTGTAACAGCAGCAATAGTAGGGTGAATATCATACTGAGGTTGGGGACGAGGCCTTCTCACTTCAACCACAACAGCGTTAGTCTGATCTTCCCTCTTATTCTAGAAGTTTCCATAAGATTTCTTCACAGCATTGGAAGATTCAACAGCTTTTGAAACTTTTCCTTTCTTAAGACCTTCCTCGAGTCTTTGGTCGATAGTAACCAAATCAGTGAAGTTGGAGGAAACACTTCCAATCATCTTCTCCCAATAGAACAGGGACAAGGTATCTATGAACATTCCAGTTAATTCCTTCTCGGCCAAAGGAGGTTCAACTTGGGAAGCCAACTCCCTCCAGCGCTGAGCATACTCCTTAAAAGATTCCTTCTCATGCTGAGTCATGTTTTGCAGTTGGCGGCAATCAGGAGCCATGTTAAGGTTATACTTATACTGCTTCATGAAGGCATTTACAATATCTTGGAAGCAGTGAATGAAGTTTTGCTCGAGACCCATATACCATTTGAGTGATGCCCCACTCAAGATATCTTGAAAACCATGGATAAGTAGCATCTGATTTCTGGTATAAGCAGTCATCTTGCGAAGATACATGAACAAATGAGCCCTCAGACAAGAATGGCCCTTGTACTTCACAAATTCTGGAGTTTTGAACTTAGCAGGCATAACAAGGTCAGGCACTAAGCACATGTTGTCTGCATCCACATTAAAGAAGTCATTACCCTCAACGGCTTTGAGTCTTTTGTATAAGGTCTGAAACTGCTCACGGACAACCTCAGGTTCAACAAAGTCTTCAGACTCTTCACCCTGATCACTGACAGCATTGTACTCAAAGAGGGGATTCTCAAAAGAAGCTCGAACAGTCTGTGGAACAGCATAGACCATAGGTCTGGGCTCGGTGAAAACAGGAGCTTGAAATATAGGCATAGCAGTCTGACCAACCATAGCAGTAGATATAATCGGTGTAGAATAGTTGTGTGGCAAACCAAACTCGGGCCAAGCTGAAGGTGGCATTTGAACCGGCGGAGGTTCAGCACTTGAAACTTCCTGGATGAAAGTTCTTTGGGGAGGTTCTCCTCTAGCAATCAAAACTTGAAGCATCTCAGTTAGTTTAGTCATACTTGATTTGAGGTCATCGATCTCCATTCGGACCTCAGCATTGTGTGCTTCTTGCTCTGACATTCTTCGTCTGTAGTTAGCTCTAGTCCGGTATTGGTGTCGAGGAATCAACTTGACAACTCACAGGTGATACTGGAAGATAGAGACAGCTGGAAATGAGCCACTGGACAAACAGACATATGCAATGAAACATGCAAATATGCAAATGATATGCAATGCAATGCAAACAGGATGCAAAACACATGCAACAAGATCAAGGGTTCGAGATCACAGCATGGAGTCTGTGTAAAGAACAAATCACAGGGTGTGTACTAGGGTTCTTGTATCTGTAAAACAGGGTTCTAAGAAGTTCCCGGAGTCAACAATCCATCTTTCGGATATTATCAATTTCTCGAATGACTCGGTAGTCAATAATATTCTCAAGAGAGTCTCGTCTGAGTGTAGTATTGCGTAGCAACCAATTTGGGAATAGACTCCCTCATAGTCATCGCACTACATTCTAAAAGGCCAAGTGGGGTTAAAGGTGACTAATGGTGATCAGTGTCATGGGCACCTAGGTCGAGAGTAGTAACGTTTTCATGAATAGACTCGTTCAACATGACTAAACTCTCAAGAGGGCCTCAACTGAGTGATGGTGTCTTAAGTCAACGTTTTTGGGAATCGACCCCCTCAAAGTCTCCTTGAATATACCATCGTCCTATCATAAATGTACGCTCAAGTCCGGGTATAGGACATATCCTCACCACTCAAAGTAACCACCCTGCACACAGAAAATCCCAAGCACAATAGGCATATATACAAATATGAATATGTACCGATATACAAGCAAGCAAACATATAAATAACACAAAGACAAACAAGGCGGGCTTAAACCTCTTAGGGGATTTCCCCAGTGAAGTCGCCATTTCTGGATGTCTTTCTTACTATCATTCGATGTCATTCCTGAATATAGTGATTTGCCTTTACTTTTAGTGTCATTCCTGAAAGTTCCTTCTCATTCATCCAATGCTTTCTTGGATACTGTGATTCCTTTTGTCCAATGCCTTCTTGGATTTTACTTTTTACCTCATTCTCATCTAATGCATTCTCAAATATTATGATTTGTACCTTTCATTCAAATCCATTATTGGATTACTGGTTTCTTTGCGTCCAATGCTTTCTTGGATCCCTACCTTGTTCACTTTCATCTGATGCCTTCTCAGATATTGTGAGTTTGCCCTTCATTCAAAGCCATTATTGGATGTCTGGTGTCTTTGTGTCCGATGCCTTCTCGGATTACATTGTTTTATCTCATTTGCGTCTGATGCCTTCTCAAATATTATGAGTCATACCTTTCATTCAAAGCCATTATTGGATGACTGGTTTCTTTATCTAATGCCTTCTTGGATTCCACCTTTTCTTTTACACCCTTTTACCCCGTAGTGAGGGGAACTACAAATGCTTTGATTCCATTCCCGTCAGGATACGTAGGCACGAGATGCGATGTCTTGGCGAGCATACTTAGTGTATATACCCATAGGTCTTTACCTTAGCACATTTCCCCTTAGCAAGCAAACTTTAACATAACACAAATACTAACAAGAGGTTCCTGTAGAGTACTACAGATATCTAGGATGCTAACACCTTTCCTAGGTATAACTAACCCCCGAACCTTAGATCTCTTATTAGGGTTTTCGTTCTTTACCCTTTCCTTTGGATAAATCAAAGCTCGGTGGTGAATTTTATGTTTTACGATTCAAGTTAATTAATAGCTTGATATCCGATTCTCACTGCAACACAAGTTATCTTCAGATCTTTGCCCAGATACAGAGGAAGAGATGGAGTGTATGTCGCATGTTCCTTATGCTAGTGCAGTTGGTAGCCTTATGTATGCCATGGTATGCACTAGACCATATCTAGCATATGCTGTTAGCATGGTAAGTCGGTATATACATAATCCTAGCAAGAATAACTGGAGTGCTGTAAAATGGATTTTTCAGTATCTAAAAGGTACTTTCGGTATTGGCTTGGTATTTGATAGAAGAATGGGTAAAACTGATGGTGTTGTAGGTTATATTGACTCATATTATGGTGGTGATCCTGATCGAATAAGGTCTCTTTCTGGTTACATCATTACTCTCTGTAATAGTGCTATCGGCTGAAAAGCTACACTTCAATCTATTGTTGCATTGTCTACGACTGAAGCAAAATATATTTCAGCAACAAAGGGTGTTAAAGAGGCTATTTGGCTTAGAGGTTTGGTCAATGAACTTGGTCTTACATAGAGTGTTTTTACTATATTTTGTGATAGCCAGAGTGTTATTCATTTGATCAAGAATAATCGTTATCACGACAAGACCAAACATATTGATGTAAAAAGTCATTTTATCTAAGATATAGTTGTTGGTGAAATTATAGTTGAAAAGATTCACACTTCTGAAAATCCAACAGATATGCTTACCAAACCACTTCCTAATACCAAGTTTTGGCACTGTCTGGACTTGGTTGGTCTCTACAGTATTTAAGTGCCCTTCGGGCTTTATTTGGCGATGAGCATTTGTGGAATTCGAACCAAGGTGGAGATTGTTGGATTATATGGCTCTCATTCATTTCCTTCATTCTATAAGTTATTTATTTGTGGCCAATGTTAAGTCTGTAACTCCAACTGAAATTCTGGTATAGCAGACACTAGATGTCCTAACACATGTCAAGACATTGTTCTGCATAATTATTAAACAAAGAACATAACAGCAGGCTAATTTCCAAACTATCAGTAACTGCAGAAACACATATGTTTTCACATCTGCTCCAACATGTTAATCAAAACTGAACTGTAAATTGCAGAATGATAAACAACATAGAATATGATGACCCAGTTCGGTGCAACTCACCTACATCTGGGGGATACCAATCCAGGAATAAGAATTCACTATCAGTAGTATAGTTTTATGTAAACAACCTCAGGTTTACAGTAAACACCCACGCTTACCTATCACTACCCAATGAAGACTTTATCATTAGAATTCACATCTAATTGATAAGAGAAACCCATATCACTCCCTAAATCACAACTTGTGATTATCTAACAGATACTACACCATAACTGTATCATCCCTATTGAAAGGCACCCCTTCCAATACAAAGTTCAGTCAAGCATCCTTGACTAACACGTTAACTTGGATTTGCTTCAAGGCTTCATCCAAGAACAATACACGATTCATTACGTACCTATGTCTACCACAATGTATCAAATCGATACAGAGGAAGACTTACAAGAAAGCCTAGGACTCTCAAACCCTAAATCCTATTTTCTACTTTACAAAAGTGTTACAATAGGTTCAGTTATTCAGTCCTAGGTCTTGGTATTCTTTTATAAGCTTCTGCTGCCTTGGGCTTCGAATCCTCTGTTTATTGATCCCTTGATCCACTGCTATAATCATTCCTTTATTCTTGCACCAGATTTAGAACCTGCTATATCATAATGTTAGGACATTGTCTTCGACATCTTTTTCTGCAACATTCTTCATTAAGTTTTAACCAAAATTTATTCAAACCTCAGGAGCTTTCAATCTCCCCCTTTTGACAAATTTTGGCTAAAACTTCAATTTGAACAATAAACCCAGGGTGCTCCCGACGTCTCTTCACCCTGAGTGGCGGTTATGATTAGAATACTGATGTGACTCCAATCATGTTGGTGATACATTCCCCCTTTCCCCATGAATCGATAATTCCTCACCTGGGGGAAGAATTTTGCCACTGAAGCAACCAAACACCAACCTGGGTAACTCAGAACACAGGACACGGCTCTGTTCATAACTCAGATCACAGGACATGAAAGAAGGACTCAGAACATATGGGAAAAAACCTGAGACTCAGTCAGAATGTCAGAACATTATGTCCAACATCCTTGCAAACCAACTGCAAGGACAGACTCAACCTTTGTACTTTTCTCCCCCTTTTTTGCCAAAAATTGACAAACATGTCCAAGACAGACCCATACCCAAATAGAGCCAACCCAAAAATGGATAAACCCCATGAGAACCCAGCACAACAAAAAAGACAACCTGCGACAAGATGAGGACGAGAACACCCTTTATATACAAGAGCATTTTTCTTAAGATGTAATGAACCTTTTGAAGTAACACATGTCTATTCAATGAGAGCATTCAATGAAATAAAGTATCTTCATAGACAAAAGTGCACCGACCAAATCCTATTTGACTGTTTCTTCCTTTTAACAAGGACCATTCAAGGATTGCGCATTTTCCGAAACACATGTTTAACACGCGTTCCCTAAGGCACAATTTCTCCACCGTCCAAAGCAATTAAGAGTACAACCATAAGTCCTAACCAATGTTCTGACATCTTGTCAGACTTTATTTAGTCCCTCTTGTAACATCTATTTAATCCCCTTTCAACCAGAAGACCCAGAGTAACTGACCAAGATGTTTAGACAATTCTTCAAACATTTCTCAGTTAGCAGCAAAGACTTTTAAAAGAACTTATCTGCTTCTGCAGAAAAAAATAAATTCTCCCAGAAACAAACAATGACTCTTAGAACACTCCCAAGGTACTTGTATGACTTTTGATTCAGTCTATTGACACCCCAATGACACAATCAGAACAACCTGATAAGTTCACCCAGAACTTATACCAGTAGGGCAATGTCACGACATCTCGTCTGACATATCAACCTCACCTGAGGCAATCTATCACAACTTCTTGAACCCACAAACAACCTTGATAAACAATATGCACCACTGCAGTCATATATCCAGAACAGAAGTCTAACTCCCCCTATCGTAGATAACCAGTGTTCCTTTGCCAGAAGAACACCCTAAATGAATGGAAAACATAAGACGCATCTTCATGTCTTCAAGAGCGCACCCTCTGTTCAACACACATGCTGAACTCATTCACCTAATGCTTGACCCTCAAGCAATCCATGTACCATACCAGTACATTTAACAGATAGAAGTTCTCCCCTTATCTTTCTCAACTGATGCTTCTTCAGCAAGAAATGTAACACCCCATTTCTACCCGGTAAGTATAAGTAAAATCAGAGTCATCATATTCAACTTAAAATAGGATGTCACATTTTTCAACTTTATAATCATTAACACGGTAGACAATCATGAAAGATACATAACAATTCAAGGGAACATAAACCAACAAATAGTCTTCAAAAATATTCAACTTTATCAAATGCAACGTGTCGCTCCCGGGATTTTCATCCTAGTACAAACGCGAAAGTGGCACCGAACAGAGTCGCCAGCAATGTGTATTTATCCCAAGAGAGGGAAAGGAAACACCGCATAAACCTGAGGGAAGGAAAAAGCATGGTCTTACGACCAAAAGATCTGGGTTCGGGAGTCGGTTACGCGTAGGGAAGGTATTAGCACCCCCACGCGTCCATCGTACCCGATGGGATCCACGCTTGCTTGTTTCAATCAAAGGGTGATAGAAAAGATACTGGAAAAAGAACTGAAAGAAAGAAAGGAGAAAGAATGGAAAAGGAACGAGAAACAAATGTAGGGAAAATAAAATAAGTGCTCGCATGGGCCCTACCCCACTGCCTACGTATCTCATCGGGAGCATGAGAATCAGAGCGACGTAGTTCCCCTCACTAGGGATGTATTGTTTGTGTTTTTTAAGGAACGGCTGACGTTCTAGCTCAGGTGTTGCAGGCTCGCTGGTCCGAGTGCGTTACCATCTTGCAAGAGAACGAGTAGGAGCACGTTCATACGTTGAGAGTGAGTGAGACGAGAAAAGAATTCCCGAAGGAAAGACGTTGTTGTTTGTTTTTGTCTTTTAGAAGTTTTTTCATTTGTTTGCATATGATAGTGTATCTGGATCTTAGTCATTGGAATGTGTACATTCTCACATTCTAAGATGGAATGGGTAAGAAAGCACACTAAGGGTGAAGAAGACCCCCACACTTAGTTCCAATTGTCAAGGTTCAAACACACTAGCATACTTGTGTTTATTAAGTGTTTTTGTTGATTAAGAAATGAAGAAATGTTTTTTTATTTGTTCCTTCAACAAGTATTGCATTTAGGTCCTTCATACCAGATCAAATGCTTAACACATTGACCCAAGATGGGCTATATGCTACACATTCTAAGATTATAAGAGAAGACCCCTTATAATCTTTTCTTTATATGAAAGGCCTAAATGCAATAAATGCCTACCTTTATTAGATATTTTTGTATTTTCTTTGAGATGAGAAAAGAGACTCAAGAGAGGATAAAGGTAAAAATCTATATGGACTAAGACTCAATCCTAATTGATTAGTTAAGGGAGTGATCCTAAGGTTTGTGAGGTTTCAACCTAAAGTCTAAAGAAAGAATGAATTAAACAATTCACTTCTAAAGTAGAAGATGAATTGTAATTCACAAAGGGAAAGTGATGAGTTATTAAAAGAAAGCACATAAGTGCTTAACAAAACATAAAATGGAATTGTAAAAGAGAAAGGATAGAAGTTGAATGTGGATTCCTTATCCACACTCAATTGAAACTTACCAAAGCCCCTACATGGTTAGTAAACATGTATAAGAAGTATAAGAAGTAAAAGAACATGTAATGCATCATAAAACTCAAAAGAATTAAATGAGAAACCAAATCCTAGAGCCACAACCAGAATGTACATCATATGGAAACAAATGGTTATTATCATGCAAGTCCAAGTGGATAGGCAACAAACATCATCCATGGCATTAGAACATGCCACCATAAGAAAAAGGGAGAATGAAAGATGAAGGGAAAAAGAAGAAATGCATAAATGGAACATGTAATCCATGGATCAGAATTGAAATGAAATGAAAAATGATTCATAAACCTCTCACAAGTATTCATGAAGCACATCAAGACATTTAAGAAGTGATAGAAGAAGTAGAATTGAAATGGAAGTTCCAAACAAAGGAAAGTGCAAACACAACATGTTAAAGGTGCACAAGGTTCAAATGATAATCAACAAGCAAAGATGACATATAATATGTACCAATGACCTATAATGTCAAGAGTGTAGCTCACCCAATAGGTAAATGATCATGCAAGTATACACAAAAGAAAACATGTAAACATGCACAAAAGATTACAATGATATGACATGTTATAATGCTTTAAATGAAATCCATCAAACAAAAATCAAATGGCCTCATGAAAATTATGAAAACATGGTATTGAAGTTCACTAATCAGAGATGAATCACATATCAAAGTAGCATGCAAGGAACCAAGGCAAAATGATGTCAAACAATGCACTTAGGTCAAAGAGACATATCATACAAAGTAGCACAAAAGTGAACACCAAACATGCCATAAAATGACCTAAAAAATCAAATAAAAATCAATTAACGTACCTCAATATGCTAATGACTCAATGAAAAAAGAAGAGCATCAAAACAATTTTTAATGATCAAGAACAAAATTAAACAAGATCATGTACCACATTAAGAATGCACACCAAAGAAATTCAAAGAAAATTATGGAGCAGGGGTAAAAATGTCATAAAATCAAGAAACAAAATCATGAAAAAATTTCTAAATGTTTTAAGAAGGCTCATGAATTTTTTTGGAATTTTATGATGCTATTTAGTATTTTTAAAAATTAAAAAGAAAACATGTAGCAAAAATAAAAAATAAAATGCAATGCAAAATGTATGGGGGTGCATGCCTAGTAATTACTCAGTTCAAAAATGGTTTGGGCTTAAGGCCTGGGGGTGTGGATATCAATCTGACTAGGTCCACTAAGCTCGCATAACACAATAACTACCATGCTCCTCAGTCAACACAAGTCAAAGCAATTACAACCATCAGATTAGGTCAAGTCAACACAAAGGTCAAAGTAAACAAAATCAATGATCACGCGTGGAGGAACACAACAACTAACATGCACTGCACCATAAAACGTTTAAATGAGAATCTGAAAAAAAACATGTGAGGAGCACGTTCCTTTTAATGCGTTGTCACGTTTTGGAGCATTGGATCATGAACATCAAACGGTCCACATTAATTCTGACCAGAAACCCTAACATAACGATCACCGGCCGGAGAGGGACCTCCGGTCACCTTCTCCGGTCAATCACCACCGTCTGCAACCCTCATATCTCACCAAGATGCACAAATCATATACCAAATTAAAGCTGAGCTCATGCACATCATGGATCTACCACTATTTTCCACATAATACACGTGCACATGGAGAACAGAGAAGAGTAAAACATGCCCTAGGTTTTGCAACTAAGCCTTTAGAAGGCCTATCAACTAGCCAGAGTTTGGAATGCTTCTATTAAGCTCATATCAACATTAAAACAACAAAATAAACAAGTAAATCGTGAGAAAAGAGTTTGTGAGATTTGGAACCTGATCTTGCAGTTCTTGTATAGTTTGAGAAAACCAGAGGAAATACTTGTTCTGCAACCTTGGAGCTTCACGAACTTAGCAAAATAAATGCTATACAACCAATGGTCTTAAGAGCAGAGAGGTTCAATGTTGAACAATGCTTGCAAAATCTTGAGGACTGTGTAGAAAGGCTTCAATTCAATGCCATTGATGATGATGAAGATGAAGTAGATGAAGGAAAGATGGTGAAGCTCGTGTGAAATCAGAGGGAAAGTAGAGAGAATGTGAGGGAGAGTTTGAAGTGTTTTGAAGTGAAAAATGAGAGAAAATGAAGCTGAATGAAAATGTGAAGTGAGATTTTGTTTTATAGTGTGGGTTAACTATGGTTTAATGAGTGAGTCAAGTGAGTCACAGTTGAGTTAAGTGAGTCATCCCTAACTAACTGAGTCAAGTTAGTTAGGGAGAGCAAAGCTATGGTGATGATAACCCATGATAAACTATGGTGGAGGTGAAGAGAAGTGAAATGGCACGGCTTGTGTAGGTGAAACTTGCTCAGCAAGTTGTTCTTTCTATTTTTATGTAATGCACGTGCTCATGTGCATGGACATGTGATGAATGTTTGGTTAAATGAAGAAAGAGTTGGAGAGTGAGCAATGCACGGGCAAACTGAGACCACAACAACAACATTCATTTTTCTGGTTTTTTGTGACAGTTTGGAAATAATGCAAACATGGATGTTTAATGGTGATTTTCTCTTGGCATTGTGGATGATCTAATGAGTTCTTGGAGACGTTGGAAAGAGGGGATGTAATAGGACAACCTTGATATGAAAATTGAATTGAAATGGGGTTTGGAGTAAGTTGCAAAATGACTTATAACACATAAGCTTGAGACTGGTATGAGGGCATGGCAAAGGTTGGTTGACAAGGTAACATGGCACCTAGGTTCTCAGCATGATCATAGCACATTGGACTCAACATAACTTCTTGACCTTTGATCAAATGAAAAAAAACATGAACACCAATCTTAAAGATCTCACATAGAGGAACAACTTTCATGTTGAAAGATTTTTCATTTGAGGCCTCTAACCATGAGTAATTGATCTAAACATTTGGCCCACCATGTGTTTGTGAAAATGACACGCGCGTGACCTGAAAATTGACCAAGCTGACTTGCATTTTGCCCTAGTTTTCCCCAACTTTAATCATCCATATCTCACTCAATTTTTATCCAATGGAGATGTTCTACACATGGATTTGAAGCTTGAAACAAGATCTCTTGTTGTGGCCGAGTGGAATTTTCATTTGGTGTTTCAATTTTAAATGGCCTTGGCTCAAACTCTGATGCAAAATGGCCAAAACTTGCTATTTTTAGTAACCCTTCTTCTTCCAAAAATGGCAACTTTCTACATCTTGATTTTTTCATGATTCCTTTGGAATTTCTTGACCAAATTTTGTACATTGGACATATGTAACATGAATTTCATGATTTTGGGCTCAAAAAGTCAAGAGTTGACTTTTTCCTCTGATTATTTGACTTGGCCCCAATTTTCCTGATTTCTGATCTTTCTTCCAATTGAACCACTTCCAAAACCAATTGAGAAGCAATTTTCCACCTCCATACACTTAGGGACATATGAAATACCATGACATCAAATTTGGTCCAAAAAATCAAAAATTCCCTGATTTTATTAGAAACCCTAGTTTTGGTGCCCACCTCCTAGGAGAAAAATGTGCAGTCTTCAATTTCAAATTCCTCAGAGTATGTTGTGTATCCCCTTAAAGGATGATGAGATATACCATTTGAGGATGATTTTGGATCAATGAACTATCTCTTTTGAGGGTCTTCCTTCAGTTTTTGAACCTCTTGCATAGTGAAAGATGTAGTGCTTCAATCTCCCATTGAATCTCACTTCCTTGAGGTTTTGGATGATCAATTGAGATAGTATGATACATGAAAGACTTCTTGGCTTGCCTTGAGGCAACTTGACTGACCTTTTTGTGCTTTGAATGATCCCTTGATTGTCCACCTTCCACCTGATCACATGCCCTGATGGTAAGAAGGATGCCATGCTTCATTTTTCTATGTTAAATGCAATGCAATGCTAATGAGATGGATATGATATGATAAATGATAATGCCATGCTATGATGACAAAGAGGGAGAGCAAATTTTGGGGTATTACAGCTGCCCCTATTCAAGCGTTGTAGACCTGAATGCCTGAAAGCAATTGCTTTCGGACTTTCAAGGTATATAGTGATTGAATACCAAATATAACCAAAAATTTGCTCTGGATGATGAGGAAGAAACTCCCACGACATTGCTAGCTTGAATTTTCAATGAAACATTGTCGGAGAAAACTGTCTTTTGAACGACACCAGACGACTACTGGCTTGCCACACTGCTGGTGGACTTTAATAATGTCTTTTATGCAATTCCAGACGACTACTGGCCTGCCACGTTACTGGTGGACTTTAGAAATGTATTTTTGAACGACGCCAGACGACTACTGGCTTGCCACACTGCTGGTGGACTTTAATAATGTCTTTTATGCAATTCCAGACGACTATTGGCCTGCCACGCTACTGGTGGACTTTAATAATGTCTTTTATGCAATTCCAGACGACTACTGGCCTGCCACGCTACTGGTGGACTTTGCAGCTTCGTGCCACCCGAAGATGGACTTTTGCCAATCCACTGTTGGACTTTTGCCACCCGAAGACGGACTTTTGCCAATCCACTGTTGGACTTTTAGCTGCTTTGCCACCCGAAGATGGACTTTTGCCAATCCACTGTTGGACTTTTAGAATATGCCACCCTTAGATGGACCTTTCGCCAATCCACTGTTGGACTTTTGCCACCCGAAGACGGACTTTTGCCAATCCACTGTTGGACTTTTGCCACCCGAAGACGGACTTTTGCCAATCCACTGTTGGACTTTTGCCACCCGAAGACGGACTTTTGCCAATCCACTGTTGGACTTTTGCAATATTCCAATACCGGATTGCACTCTGCATCCGTGTCAGACATCTCTGCCGACTTTGCTGAGGAACAATGATCAACGACTTGACTTTAGAGGTTCCTGAGAGGATAATATCTCTGCTGGAGAATAAATGAACAATCTGTCTGCTTCAAATTGTCAAGTTTGCCAAAAATAAATTGAACCTGAAGAATAATAAATCTGCCAGTAAACACTTCATCTGCTGGGGTAATGAATTCTGGTCACAGCGACTCCGCTGGGGATAAGAATTTCTTTGCATGGCGTCCTGCTAAGGAAGAAAAGTCGTAAAAAACTCTGCTTGAGGATCTATACAATCCAAGACCCTTTGTAGGGGTTATCAACCTTCTGACCCGGCTGGGGAAAGACTGTACCATCCTTGTTGAGGAATAGATTCTGCCGATCCTATAAACCTCTGCGAGGAGGACAACAACTCAGCTGGGGAGTATTGCTGACAAGATTCGATGCTGACCTCTGTGGGGGATCATTACCAGAGACACAATCTTGCTGGGGATCATGGCTACTCTGCCAGGGATAAGCAAATCCTGGTTAGAACATTCCACTGCAACTTGCTAGAAAGAGTCCTTAGAGATCTGTTGGGGAAACCCAAAGCAAATCTACAGTAGTCTGCTGAAGAATATGACTATCGAGCTTAGGATAAGCACCACAATGCACCCTGTTAGGCGAGCTTCCCTTTAGACAATTCCGTTAGGGATGACGAGTTTATAACAAACTCTGCTGGAGGAAACTGCTTTAAAACGTCTAGTGTTGGGGAATGCCTTTTTGAGAGGATTTTACAGAAGACTAACTGTCCTCAAACTCTACTGGGGATGATCAACACTTCATGCTGGGGAAACAATCATGCCCCATGCTTGGACAAACCAACAATTCGTCCCCGAAGAGGATGTCATAAGAGGATTTTACAGAAGATTTAGCCTCTTCAAACTCTTGTGACTTCGCTGGGGATAATGACCATCAGTTTCGGTGTCGACGAGACCACTCTTTTGGGGAACCTGTGACCGTTATCGACACAGAAAAGCTTGTAGCTGTTGGAAGTACTGTATGAGAGAATCGACTTAATAAGATACAACGGTACCCAGTTGAACTTAATTCACTGAGATCGACCCGTTATGAACAATCGTCGACCGAACGATGAACGCCGATCTCCTTACCCATAATTGCCCCAGTCTTTTGCGTGGGGTGATTTATTACTGGTCTTGTGCTTAACATCATCTGCACCTACTACCTGCAACAAAAGAATATGCACACATGCCCCGAATATTGCGTGGCTAGAATCCACCATCCGGGAATATTCAACATTCAAAGTAATTTCAAATGTTTTTTTTTTCGCGCATGTTATTGCAAGGCCGCCATGTTTTCAAATGCAATGTTTTATCAAAATTAGGACGTTTTTGCAAACAAAGCAATAAAACAAAAATAGGAGGCTTTTTATTGAAATTCAATTTATTGACTGAGAGCCCAGAATAGGCAATTACATCCGGAAGCAATCCCTGGAAAGAGGTGATCGCTGAAAATTGAGAAAAGAAACTATCCTAATGGCAATGTGAAAACGGACTTCCACTGAGTTTCCATTCTGTTATGACCAGTATGTCTTCAAAACTCCCCGACCTTGCCTTCTGAGGAATGATCAGACCGATTCCTATCTTTCAGAATGTCAGTTGTTCAAACGCTAATGGGGTACAGATAACTCAGACCGTAGTCATTCGCTTAAATCCCTCTTTTGTGTGGACCGCCCTTTCAGGTTTTCGATCCACCAGGATACCCTTTTTTGCCTAAGTTGCCCTTTCGGGTTTTCAACTTACCGGGTGTACAATTTTTTTCAATTATATCCCTAATTTTTGCCCGAACCTTATTCTGTTTTTGGTTCGCTGGGATGCCCTTTTTTGCCTGGATTTTTTTATTTTTATTATCCAGCGGGTCTATTCATGCGAAGTATTTTTTGACTACGTCCGAGTTGACAGGGGATGAAAAGTCTTCGCCATCCATGGTTGTAAGCAATAAAGCTCCGCCCGAAAAGACCTTTTTAACCACGAATGGACCTTCATAGTTAGGAGTCCATTTGCCCCTGTGATCTGTATTGGGAGGAAGGATCCTTTTGAGTACCACATCTCCGACTTTGTAAACCCGAGGACGCACCTTTTGGTCAAATGCCTGCTTCATTCTGCGCTGATATAGTTGCCCATGGCATACAGCCGCCAATCGCTTTTCCTCAATAAGGCTCAGCTGATCAAATCTGGCTCGTACCCATTCAGCCTCATCTAGCTTAACATCCATCATGACTCTGAGGGACGGAATCTCTACTTCAACCGGCAGCACTGCCTCCATACCATATACGAGTGAGAATGGGGTTGCCCCAGTGGACGTGCGTACCGACGTTCGATACCCATGCAAAGCAAATGGTAACATCTCATGCCAATCTTTGTACGTGACAACCATCTTCTGTACAATCTTCTTGATATTTTTGTTGGCCGCTTCGACCGCGCCATTCATCTTTGGGCGGTACGGAGAAGAATTGTGATGTTCGATTTTGAAGTCCCGGCATAACTCAGCCATCATCTTATTATTCAAATTAGAACCATTATCAGTAATGATTCTTTCGGGAACTCCATATCGGCAAATGACATCCCGTTTTAAGAAACGAGCGACCACTTGTTTTGTAACATTGGCATAGGATGCGGCTTCAACCCATTTGGTGAAGTAATCAATTGCCACCAAGATGAAATGATGACCATTAGAAGCTGTAGGCTCAATCTTTCCGATCATATCAATGCCCCACATGGCAAACGGCCAGGGCGACGCCATGATACTCAACGGATTTGGAGGCACATGCACTTTGTCTGCATAGATCTGGCATTTATGGCATTTGCGGGCATATTTGCAACAATCTGACTCCATAGTCAACCAATAATATCCCGATCTTAACAACTTTTTAGCCATTGCATGTCCTCCGGCATGGGTACCGAAAGGGCCTTCGTGCACTTCAATCATCAACAAGTCTGCTTCATGTCCATCCACACATCTAAGCAGGACCGTGTCAAAATTTCTTTTATACAGCACGCCATCTTTGTTCAAGAAGAAACTACCAGCTAACCTTCTCAACGTCTTCCTGTCTTTGGACGATGCCCCGGGCGGGTACTCTTGACTTTTCAAGAAACACTTAATGTCATGAAACCATGGCTTGTCATCAGACGCTGCATCGACCGCAAACACAAATGTTGGTCTGTCAAGGCGGGATACCTCAATCTTAGGTACATGGTTCCATCCTTGCACTTTGATCATGGAAGACAAAGTGGCCAAGGCATCAGCGAACCTATTCTCATCTCGAGGAATATGGTACAGTTTCACTGTTGTGAAAAATGTCAGCAATCTCCTTGTATAATCTCTATACGGCACTAGATTTGCTTGGTGCGTGTACCAACTCCCTTTCACTTGATTGATTACCAAAGCTGAATCACCGAATATATCAAGGGTTTTAATCCGTAGATTAACCGCCTCCTCGATCCCCATTATACAAGCTTCGTACTCTGCTTCATTGTTGGTGCATCCGAAAGTTATTCGTGCAGTGAAAGGCATATGAACACCTTCCGGCGTGATAAGAACTGTTCCAACTCCGCACCCATTCATATTGACAGCCCCATCAAACATCAGACTCCATTTGGATTCAGGGTCTGGCCCCTCCTCCGGAAGTGGTTCCTCGCAGTCTTTAGCTTTGAGAAACATGATGTCCTCATCAGGGAAGTCAAATTTCATGGGTTGGTAATCATCAATCGGCTGTTGCGCAAGATAGTCGGACAAGATACTTCCTTTGATGGCCTTTTGTGAAGTGTACTGAATGTCATACTCTGTCAAGACCATTTGCCATCGTGCAACTCTGCCTGTCAATGCTGGTTTCTCGAAAATGTACTTGATAGGATCCATTTTTGAAATCAACAAGGTTGTGTGCCTAACCATATATTGCCTCAATCGCTTAGCGGCCCATGCAAGCGCACAGCATGTCTTTTCAAGCATTGAGTATCGGGACTCACAATCATTGAACTTTTTGCTCAGGTAGTAAATAGCATGCTCCTTCCTACCTGTCTCGTCATGTTGACCGAGAACACAACCCATGGAACCTTCAAGCACTGTCAGATACATTATCAGCGGTCTCCCTTCAACTGGAGGCATTAGAATCGGAGGTTCCTGCAAATATTCCTTTATCTTATCGAATGCCAATTGGCAATCGTCATTCCACCTGACCGTTTGATCCTTTCTTAGCAGTTTAAATATTGGTTCACACGTGGCTGTTAAGTGAGATATGAACCTTGCAATGTAGTTCAATCTACCCAAGAAACCACGAACCTCTTTTTCTGTTCTCGGTTCAGGCATTTCTTGTATTGCTTTCACCTTGGCAGGATCAACCTCGATTCCTCTTTCGCTCACAATGAAACCCAGCAACCTTCCAGAACGCACCCCAAACGTGCATTTGTTTGGATTTAATCTCAAACGGAACTTTCTCAACCTTTCAAACAGCTTTTTCAGGTTAACCAGATGTTCCTCTTCTGTTCTCGACTTGGCAATCATATCATCTACATAACATTCGATCTCCTTATGAATCAAGTCATGAAACAATCTCACCATCGCCCGCTGGTACGTTGCCCCTGCGTTTTTCAACCCAAAAGGCATTACTTTATAACAATATGTACCCCACGGAGTAATGAACGTGGTCTTCTCCATATCTTCAGGTGCCATCTTGATCTGGTTGTACCCGGAGAACCCATCCATAAAGGAGAACACTGAAAATTGAGCAGTATTATCGACCAGCACATCAATATGAGGTAGTGGAAAATCATCTTTCGGGCTAGCTTTATTAAGATCTCGATAATCCACACACATTCTCACTTTTCCATCTTTCTTCGGTACTGGCACGATGTTGGCTACCCACGGAGGATACTTTGTCACAGCAAGAAACCCAGCATCCCACTGCTTCTGGACTTCCTCCTTAATCTTTAAAGCCATGTCGGGGTGAGTCCGACGAAGTTTCTGCTTGACTAGCGGTCATTCTTCTCTTAATGGAAGCCTGTGCACGACAATATCCGTATCCAACCCCGGCATATCTTGATACGACCAGGCGAACATGTCAACATACTCGCGCAACATTTCCGTCAAAGTTTACTTCACATCTGCTTGCAAGCTGGCACCAATCCTGATCTCTTTCTTGGCGTCCTTGGTACCAATATTGATGATTTCTACAGTCTCCTGATGAGGCTGGATGACCCTTTCCTCTTGTTTCAACAATCTGGCCAGTTCTTCAGAGAGTTCACAATCTTTCTCATCCCCTTCTTCGGCTTGATAAATCGGATTGTCAAAGTCATACATAGCCATATCAAAATCGTTATCAGTGGTATCCGGAGGATCAAGTCTGCATGAACGGGTTCATGCCTTATTTTAGAATTTTATTTTTAAGCAAAACAAAAGAAAATGAAACATTGCCATTTTATTTTTGTGCAAAAATAAAAACTGAAAGACAGAGAACAAAATTTGATTGCAAAACGTCCTTTATTAATGATTAAACATTGCAAATGCAACCATGATGGCCCTACAAATGAATCTATACGCCTTGGGCAGAGCGTAAGATTTTGACATGCATTATGGTTAGAAAAAAACAAAGAAAAATTACTCTGTCTGAAGAGTAACCCGGATGACTTCTTCAATGGACCAGTTCTGCACTTGTTGTCCCGGAGCATGAGGGCGTACCCAGTTGTCCAGGTCACAATTACTGTCAACACTATCCTCTGTGGCTGCACAAGACTGGTCCGTGTAGATAATTCCCCCACTACTGAAAGTAATGGGTCCCCTGCTCCCCGCATCTGAATTTGTAGAGGGATGATAACCAATACCAAATTTGTCTTCTTTCATTGGGGTCTCTATCAACCTGCCCCAACCTTGGGCGTTGCCTGCCCTGACGACTTCGACAGCTTGTCTGTAAGACGAAATGGAGGTACCAGCCCCAACTGGTACAGAAGAAGACTCAGGTGCATCGTCAATATTGACCGCTTCAAATGATTGGCACAACATCTCATGAATTTCTCCATCCATTTCAATGTACTTGAACGTGGACAGGTGACTCACAAAGATGTCTTCTTCCCCGCACACCGTCACAACCTGCCCTTCAAACTCATACTTTAGCTTTTGATGTAGAGTAGAAGTAACAGCCCCGGCTCCGTGAATCCAAGGGCGCCCCAATAGGTAGCTATATGCAGGTTGTATGTCCATTACATGGAACGTGGATTTGAATACCTGTGGTCCAATTTGTACGGGCAATTCCACCTCACCAAACACAGATCGTCTAGTTCCATCGAATGCTCTGACCACCAATTCACTAGGCCTTAAGATCAACCCATCAACTTCCAGCTTCATTAATGCCTTCTTGGGCAAGACATTGAGTGATGAACCAGTGTCTACCAGTACATGAGATAACACTGCGCCCTTACACTCCATCGTGATATGCAAAGCCTTATTATGGTTTCTTCCTTCAACAGTCAAATCTCTACTTGTAAAGCCTAAGCCATGGCTAACATTAACATTGGAGATTACGCCCTCGAGCTGATTAACAGTAATTTCTTGTGGCACGTATGCACTCTTCAACACTTTCAACAACGCCTGCCGATGCGCATCAGAGCACATCAATAGTGACAAGATTGAAATCTTTGAAGGGGTCTGATTCAGTTGGTCCACAATCTTATAATCGCTTTTTTTGATTATCTTCATAAATTCTTCCATTTCCTTATCAAAAGTAATCTTTGTCTCTGCTTCAGGTGTAGGCGCATTTTCAACCACCTGTTTACCTTTAGCCTTTGCTGCGGCTTCTGCCTCTTTATCACTTCTCAAGGTTTGGGGAGCGAACAACCTTCCACTCCTTATAAAGCCCCCTACACCCCCTACGTTATTAATATTTGGGCTGACTGACGACTCAACTTCCTGCTTTTTACCTTCGTGATATACATCTGCCCCATAGTGCCATGGGATAGCCTTCGTAGACGTGAACGGAATTGGTCTTGGCACCGTGATAGTGACAGGACTGGACCTTTCTGGCGCAACACTCGCCACGGGAACTGCATTGACCGGCATTTGAATCTCAGCGGGAGTGTAATAGATGGTCACGGTTGATATCTCATCAGTGTCTTTCACGACTCTGTCGAACTGTAGACATCCTTCATCGATCAGATTCTGTAAACCCATCTTCAACTTATCACAGCCGTTCTCCTGATTCATACACTCAGAGCAATCTTGATTACAGCCCGGGAACACCTGACCCTTCAATAAACGATCTTTTACAACCAACAAAGAAGTTTTCACTTGATGGATATCTGTCACCAGATTCAATCTCCTCCCATCTTCAATAGCGTACACATTTGCTGCACTATGATCAGGCATGGGATGCTGAGTAATATTAGGAGCGGGAGAGAAATTGATGGCTTTAGCATCAATCAAATATTGTACTTTATGATGGAAAGCCCAGCATTTTTCAATGGAGTGCCCCTGAGCACCTGAGTGGAACTCACAACGAGCATTAGCATCGAAGTTAGGTGGCAGGTTTCCAGCAACCGGAGCTTTCATAGTACGGAGTTCTACCAACTTTAACTCGAGTAGTCGGGGCAACAGCGCGGCATAAGTCATAGGGAGAGGATCCATCTTACGATCCCTCTGCCTAGACCTTTGCTGGAAAAAAGGTTGTTGCTGTTGAACTTGTTGTTGGGGTTGTTGTTTCTGAACAGACGGTGTGGGGATTGTTACAGCATCTACCTGATAATAAGCTTGAGAACACCCTCTGCCTCGTCCTCTAAACACAGCATTCGTATCACCTTCTCTTCTTTTCTGGTTACTAGCAAACGGTTTCTTCGTCCCCGAAGAGCCAGCCCCACTCACATCCTGGATCTTTCCAAGCTTTAACAGACTTTCTATTCTTTCTCCCGCAATCACAATATCAGCAAATCCAGTTGACGGACAAGCAGCTAATCTATCAAGATAGGCCCCTTGCAAGGTGCCCATAAACATATCTGCCATTTCTCTGTCTGACAAGGGAGGTTGAACCTGGGCAGCCATTTCCCTCCACCTCTGTGCATATTCTTTGAAACTCTCCTTGGCATTTTGTGACAACCCCTGCAACTGAGTGCGGTTGGGCGCCATGTCAATATTGTACTGGTATTGCTTCAAGAACGCTTCTGCCAGATCTTTCCAACTCTTCACAGCAACTCTATTCAACTTCATATACCAGGTCAAGGACGCCCCAGCCAGACTGTCCTGAAAATAGTGCATCCATAGCTTCTCGTCATCCGTATGGGCTGCAATCTTCCCAAAGTAAGCTTGAAGATGCGTTTGGGGACACGCATTGCCGTGATACTTATCAAAAGTAGGAGGTTTGAATTTAGGGGGAATTCTGACTCCTGAGACCACCCCAAGCTGGTAACATCAATACCCATAGAGTTCTTGCATTCTATGGCCCTGATCTTTTCTGCTAACTCATCATACCTTCGATCACCTTGATTACCCACATCAGCATCTAGTAGAGTAAATTGGTCTTCCAGAGTATCTTCAAGAGTAACACCAGCATGCCTACCATTTCCATTACCCCGATTATTACCACCAGGAGGAGGGTTGCCACCGGGAGGAGGGATGCCATGTCCCTGTGAATTGTCATGCTGATCACCTTCGGGCCCATTGTCTGGACGCTCGACCAGAAGCCTCAATCTCTCCTGATTTTGTGCCATGCCAGTCATGAGGGTCATGAACTAGTCCATACGCGCCCTCATTTCGGCCAAATCACTTTGCACTTGATCCATGATTCTTACTTGATTCCTTCGCGTCGAATATCGGTGAATATGATTCTCAGCTATACTGCCTGAAACCAAATAAAGGTTAGAGACCCTGCAACGAGTACCTGAAAAGCAAGTAACAAAATGCAAAATGATATGCAATGCCATGTTTGTCATTTCCGAGGTGCTTTATACCCTGATTCCAATCCAACCACAGAAATCTGAAGACCAGAAATCGTGATATAAGGAGACGTGTCGTGGTCATGTGCTTGTGTGCAGCTATCTGATAAAGAATAATTCTGACTAAAACTGCTCATACTCATTCAACGAAGTATTCAAGTACATTTAAGAAAGGTTCAACCGCAAATGCAATACAAGGAAAAATGGATCCATCAACAAGCCTGATGGTAACCATTAACAACAAAATACAGGGAAAAGAACATCAGTCTGACAATTCCACATCCTTCAGCTTATCACTTGAGTATTTGATCTCCTCAAAAAGTATACGGGTACGCTGGTGATTCGGCTTTTCAATCATTTCTTTGATCAAGACGTCCCTTTTCTCAAGAGCTTAAGTTAAAGAACCCATATGCAGCATCAGAGCCTCGTCATCACACACTCCCTTGTGTCTCTTTATGCCAGCTTGCGTCTTGAGTATCTCCCTTTCTATCATGGCTTCTTCAAGCTCTTTCTTGGTATTCTTCAGCTGGCTTCTAGCTTCTTCTAACTGTTCTTGACTTTTACCGAGACTTTCCCGATACTTTCTCCTCTGCTCATGTGCCTTTTTAAGCTCCTCGTCTTTAGTCTTCGACTGATCCTTTAACTCGGCATTTTCAATTCTGACTTCATCCCAAGCTTGACGAAGTTGAGCTACTGAATCCTTGCTTCGGGCTAAAGCCTGTTTTGTAATCTTGTGAGCCTGACTAGTGTCATCTGCTCCCAAAGTAAGTTTCCGAAAGTACCGAGCTCTGTCATCAAAATCTTCCTCTTTGTCAGCCAAGGTTTTTTCCGCTTTCAAGGCTCTCTTTTCCAACTCTTTGTTGTCAGCTAGAGCTTTCTGAAGACATCTGCTCATTCCAGAATTCTCTATCTGCAACTCTCTGACCATTTTCTTCCACTTCTCACATTCTTCAATAGCCACCATAGTGGGTTGTTCTGGCTGTACTGAACATAAAAGAGGTCCCCTTGAAAAGGGTAAAAGCAATTCCTTTACTTTCGTCTCAATCCACCTGTCATATTCAGGATAAGATCTACAATCCCCTTTTCCAAAAACTGCTTTTCCAATTTTGTGCTTATCTTTCCAAGCATTCACTACTTCTACCACCTTCGCATCTTTAGTTTCTGTAAAGAATAAAGATTCTTCCACATCTTGCTCTGTAGGAGGATCCCTGGAAGCATACCCAAACTGTCGGATGGCCAAAACTGGATTATAATTGATCCCTCCTTTTCTGCCAATCAAAGGCACATTTGGAAAATTTCCGCATCTTGTGACAAGCTCTATTCTCAATAACCGGTGGTCAAACCATACAATGTTATCAGCAGTTAAACCCATCAATCGTTTAGACCATTTCGCCACATCTTTGGTTTCCACAAAGGCACCTGTCTGAGGCAAATGTTTGAAAAACCAATGACTCAGCAGTGGAGTACAACAACTAACAGATCCTCCCCTCCTTTTCTCATTCTTGTAATGCACGGAATGATAAAAATCTCCTAACAAAGTAGGGACTGGATTTTTAAGGACGAAAACTCTCGTTGCTTGCATATCCACAAAGTCTTGCTGATTGGGAAAGAAAACTAGGCCATATATGCAAAGAGCCAGAATGGAATTGTAACCCGTCCAATTTTTAGCACTTGCAGCCTCTTGGGCTTGTCCAGACAGAAATTCTAAATGAAATCCGCTAACTCCATTTTTACTGCTCACACCACTCTTTACCACTGCCTGATCCATTTGTAACGCAGCAGCAATTTCTTTTACGCTGGGAGAACTACCAGAGAAGAATGGTATTGCCGGCGTGATCGGAATTCCCAAAATAAATGAGAATTCTTCCAGTGTTGGCATCAAAATGTAATCTGAAAAAGAAAGCATCTCAACGAAGGCTCGTAGAACTGCAGCAGAGTGTGCAAAGCATCATGTTCATACTTGGTGATTGTACTGACCATCCCAACCAAATTCCCGTAGCTTTTCTGAAATCTATCAAGAATACCCAGACCAGCCATATCTATAACTTTGAGCAATGAATCCAAGACAGGATCTGGAAACTTGTAAGACACATTGTTCTTTCTCTCGGCAACGATCTCTGTTGAACCCATGGATTGGAATCAGAAATGTATTATGCACCTGAAAATGACAAACATAACTGTTATGATATAATAATGCAATGCAAAAGGGCATGTGATCAGGTAATCAAGTGTCTGTGTCTGTATTGAACTGTGTGCACTGTGTCTCTGTACTGAATCTGGCAATATCTAAGATGAACACTTAAATCACTGTCATAGGATACAATGTCTGAAATCCTCATAGAGTCACAAGTAAGGTAGGTAGGAGTCTGGGTTTCCTGCAAACCTGTAAACATCCCACCCATACTCACATGTGGTTCTTAGAAAATAAGGCTTGTCAGCTTCGGAGGTTTGAGAAGCAATAGCACATTCAGCCCGTAGGATACAATGCTATGCCAATCAAAGAGGTCGTCCACTGACTCCCCTTAGAAAATAAAAGTCATCCTATGCAAGTTCCCAAGTGGGCCCTCGGGTGCGAATGGGTTTGCCACAGAATGTGGTCTGCCACTGTCACCACTAAAGAGGGATGTTTCCACTAAGGTCCTCATGATCGGTCACTAGAGTCGACAGCTCTCTAGATCTACATCCTGGAATACGCAAGATGCGCATGCCACGACGTGTCCCAAGATAGCCTCGTCTAGCTGTGAATTTCGTGAACACCCAACGCACTCCAAACGGCACGTAGGTCCCACTACTCTCCACTCTAATTCTAAGTGTATCCTCAAGCCTGTGTAATGGGCTTATCTCTCAGAAATCCCATCCCGCCAAACAGAAAACAGCACAGTCCAGCATAGCATAATATATCATATATGGAATAAACATGGTAAAATGCAGTAAATGCAGTAATATACAGTAATAAACAGTAAATAACTATACAGTAAAACGGTAAATACAGCACAACAATAAACACCCAATGAAAGAAAACAGGCAAGCGTTAGGATTGACTCGCTTAGGATGGACCAGCAATAGGTCAACATGTCCCCAGCAGAGTCGCCAGCTGTCGCTCCCGGGATTTTCATCCTAGTACAAACGCGAAAGTGGCACCGAACAGAGTCGCCAGCAATGTGTATTTATCCCAAGAGAGGGAAAGGAAACACCGCATAAACCTGAGGGAAGGAAAAAGCATGGTCTTACGACCAAAAGATCTGGGTTCGGGAGTCGGTTACGCGTAGGGAAGGTATTAGCACCCCCACGCGTCCATCGTACCCGATGGGATCCACGCTTGCTTGTTTCAATCAAAGGGTGATAGAAAAGATACTGGAAAAAGAACTAAAAGAAAGAAAGGAGAAAGAATGGAAAAGGAACGAGAAACAAATGTAGGGAAAATAAAAGAAGTGCTCGCATGGGCCCTACCCCACTGCCTACGTATCTCATCGGGAGCATGAGAATCAGAGCGACGTAGTTCCCCTCACTAGGGATGTATTATTTGTGTTTTTTAAGGAACGGCTGACGTTCTAGCTCAGGTGTTGCAGGCTCGCTGGTCCGAGTGCGTTACCATCTTGCAAGAGAACGAGTAGGAGCACGTTCATACGTTGAGAGTGAGTGAGACGAGAAAAGAATTCCCGAAGGAAAGACGTTGTTGTTTGTTTTTGTCTTTTAGAAGTTTTTTCATTTGTTTGCATATGATAGTGTATCTGGATCTTAGTCATTGGAATGTGTACATTCTCACATTCCAAGATGGAATGGGTAAGAAAGCACACTAAGGGTGAAGAAGACCCCCACACTTAGTTCCAATTGTCAAGGTTCAAACACACTAGCATACTTGTGTTTATTAAGTGTTTTTGTTGATTAAGAAATGAAGAAATGTTTTTTTATTTGTTCCTTCAACAAGTATTGCATTTAGGTCCTTCATACCAGATCAAATGCTTAACACATTGACCCAAGATGGGCTATATGCTACACATTCTAAGATTATAAGAGAAGACCCCTTATAATCTTTTCTTTATATGAAAGGCCTAAATGCAATAAATGCCTACCTTTATTAGATATTTTTGTATTTTCTTTGAGATGAGAAAAGAGACTCAAGAGAGGATAAAGGTAAAAATCTATATGGACTAAGACTCAATCCTAATTGATTAGTTAAGGGAGTGATCCTAAGGTTTGTGAGGTTTCAACCTAAAGTCTAAAGAAAGAATGAATTAAACAATTCACTTCTAAAGTAGAAGATGAATTGTAATTCACAAAGGGAAAGTGATGAGTTATTAAAAGAAAGCACATAAGTGCTTAACAAAACATAAAATGGAATTGTAAAAGAGAAAGGATAGAAGTTGAATGTGGATTCCTTATCCACATTCAATTGAAACTTACCAAAGCCCCTACATGGTTAGTAAACATGTATAAGAAGTATAAGAAGTAAAAGAACATGTAATGCATCATAAAACTCAAAAGAATTAAATGAGAAACCAAATCCTAGAGCCACAACCAGAATGTACATCATATGGAAACAAATGGTTATTATCATGCAAGTCCAAGTGGATAGGCAACAAACATCATCCATGGCATTAGAACATGCCACCATAAGAAAAAGGGAGAATGAAAGATGAAGGGAAAAAGAAGAAATGCATAAATGGAACATGTAATCCATGGATCATAATTGAAATGAAATTAAAAATGATTCACAAACCTCTCACAAGTATTCATGAAGCACATCAAGACATTTAAGAAGTGATAGAAGAAGTAGAATTGAAATGGAAGTTCCAAACAAAGGAAAGTGCAAACACAACATGTTAAAGGTGCACAAGGTTCAAATGATAATCAACAAGCAAAGATGACATATAATATGTACCAATGACATATAATGTCAAGAGTGTAGCTCACCCAATAGGCAAATGATCATGCAAGTATACACAAAAGAAAACATGTAAACATGCACAAAAGATTACAATGATATGACATGTTATAATGCTTTAAATGAAATGCATCAAACAAAAATCAAATGGCCTCATGAAAATTATGAAAACATGGTATTGAAGTTCACTAATTAGAGATGAATCACATATCAAAGTAGCATGCAAGGAACCAAGGAAAAATGATGTCAAACAATGCACTTAGGTCAAATAGACATATCATACAAAGTAGCACAAAAGTGAACACCAAACATGCCATAAAATGACCTAAAAAATCAAATAAAAATCAATTAACATACCTCAAGATGCTAATGACTCAATGAAAAAAGAAGAGCATCAAAACAATTTTTAATAATCAAGAACAAAATTAAACAAGATCATGTACCACATTAAGAATGCACACCAAAGAAATTCAAAGAAAATTATGGAGCAGGGGTAAAAAGGTCATAAAATAAAGAAACAAAATCATAAAAAAATTTCTAAATGTTTTAAGAAGGCTCATGAATTTTTGTGGAATTTTATGATGCTATTTAGTATTTTTTAAAATTAAAAAGAAAACGTGTAGCAAAAATTAAAAATAAAATGCAATGCAAAATGTATGGGGGTGCATGCCTAGTAATTACTCAGTTCAAAAATGGTTTGGGCTTAAGGCCTGGGGGTGTGGATATCAATCTGACTAGGTCCACTAAGCTCGCATAACACAATAACTACCATGCTCCTCAGTCAACACAAGTCAAAGCAATTACAACCATCAGATTAGGTCAAGTCAACACAAAGGTCAACGTAAACAAAATCAATGATCACGCGTGGAGGAACACAACAACTAACATGCACTGCACCATAAAACGTTTAAATGAGAATCTGAAAAAAAACACGTGAGGAGCACGTTCCTTTTAATGCGTTGTCACGTTTTGGAGCATTGGATCATGAACATCAAACGGTCCACATTAATTCTGACCAGAAACCCTAACATAACGATCACCGGCCGGAGAGGGACCTCCGGTCACCTTCTCCGGTCAATCACCACCGTCTGCAACCCTCATATCTCACCAAGATGCACAAATCATATACCAAATTAAAGCTGAGCTCATGCACATCATGGATCTACCACTATTTTCCACATAATACACGTGCACATGGAGAACAGAGAAGAGTAAAACATGCCCTAGGTTTTGCAACTAAGCCTTTAGAAGGCCTATCAACTAGCCAGAGTTTGGAATGCTTCTATTAAGCTCATATCAACATTAAAACAACAAAATAAACAAGTAAATCCTGAGAAAAGAGTTTGTGAGATTTGGAACCTGATCTTGCAGTTCTTGTATAGTTTGAGAAAACCAGAGGAAATACTTGTTCTGCAACCTTGGAGCTTCACGAACTTAGCAAAATAAATGCTATACAACCAATGGTCTTAAGAGCAGAGAGGTTCAATGTTGAACAATGCTTACAAAATCTTGAGGACTGTGTAGAAAGGCTTCAATTCAATGCCATTGATGATGATGAAGATGAAGTAGATGAAGGAAAGATGGTGAAGCTCGTGTGAAATCAGAGGGAAAGTAGAGAGAATATGAGGGAGAGTTTGAAGTGTTTTGAAGTGAAAAATGAGAGAAAATGAAGCTGAATGAAAATGTGAAGTGAGATTTTGTTTTATAGTGTGGGTTAACTATGGTTTAATGAGTGAGTCAAGTGAGTCACAGTTGAGTTAAGTGAGTCATCCCTAACTAACTGAGTCAAGTTAGTTAGGGAGAGCAAAGCTATGGTGATGATAACCCATGATAAACTATGGTGGAGGTGAAGAGAAGTGAAATGGCACGGCTTGTGTAGGTGAAACTTGCTCAGCAAGTTGTTCTTTCTATTTTTATGTAATGCACGTGCTCATGTGCATGGACATGTGATGAATGTTTGGTTAAATGAAGAAAGAGTTGGAGAGTGAGCAATGCACGGGCAAACTGAGACCACAACAACAACATTCATTTTTCTGGTTTTTTGTGACAGTTTGGAAATAATGCAAACATGGATGTTTAATGGTGATTTTCTCTTGGCATTGTGGATGATCTAATGAGTTCTTGGAGACGTTGGAAAGAGGGGATGTAATAGGACAACTTTGATATGAAAATTGAATTGAAATGGGGTTTGGAGTAAGTTGCAAAATGACTTATAACACATAAGCTTGAGACTGGTATGAGGGCGTGGCAAAGGTTGGTTGACAAGGTAACATGGCACCTAGGTTCTCAGCATGATCATAGCACATTGGACTCAACATAACTTCTTGACCTTTGATCAAATGAAAAAAAACATGAACACCAATCTTAAAGATCTCACATAGAGGAACAACTTTCATGTTGAAAGATTTTTCATTTGAGGCCTCTAACCATGAGTAATTGATCTAAACATTTGGCCCACCATGTGTTTGTGAAAATGACACGCGCGTGACCTGAAAATTGACCAAGCTGACTTGCATTTTGCCCTAGTTTTCCCCAACTTTAATCATCCATATCTCACTCAATTTTTATCCAATGGAGATGTTCTACACATGGATTTGAAGCTTGAAACAAGATATCTTGTTGTGGCCGAGTGGAATTTTCATTTGACGTTTCAATTTTAAATGGCCTTGGCTCAAACTCTGATGCAAAATGGCCAAAACTTGCTATTTTTAGTAACCCTTCTTCTTCCAAAAATGGCAACTTTCTACATCTTGATTTTTTCATGATTCCTTTGGAATTTCTTGACCAAATTTTGTACATTGGACATATGTAACATGAATTTCATGATTTTGGGCTCAAAAAGTCAAGAGTTGACTTTTTCCTCTGATTATTTGACTTGGCCCCAATTTTCCTGATTTCTGATCTTTCTTCCAATTGAACCACTTCCAAAACCAATTGAGAAGCAATTTTCCACCTCCATACACTTAGGGACATATGAAATACCATGACATCAAATTTGGTCCAAAAAATCAAAAATTCCCTGATTTTATTAGAAACCCTAGTTTTGGTGCCCACCTCCTAGGAGAAAAATGTGCAGTCTTCAATTTCAAATTCCTCAGAGTATGTTGTGTATCCCCTTAAAGGATGATGAGATATACCATTTGAGGATGATTTTGGATCAATGAACTATCTCTTTTGAGGGTCTTCCTTCAGTTTTTGAACCTCTTGCATAGTGAAAGATGTAGTGCTTCAATCTCCCATTGAATCTCACTTCCTTGAGGTTTTGGATGATCAATTGAGATAGTATGATACATGAAAGACTTCTTGGCTTGCCTTGAGGCAACTTGACTGACCTTTTTGTGCTTTGAATGATCCCTTGATTGTCCACCTTCCACCTGATCACATGCCCTGATGGTAAGAAGGATGCCATGCTTCATTTTTCTATGTTAAATGCAATGCAATGCTAATGAGATGGATATGATATGATAAATGATAATGCCATGCTATGATGACAAAGAGGGAGAGCAAATTTTGGGGTATTACAGCTGCCCCTATTCAAGCGCTGTAGACCTGAATGCCTGAAAGCAATTGCTTTCGGACTTTCAAGGTATATAGTGATTGAATACCAAATATAACCAAAAATTTGCTCTGGATGATGAGGAAGAAACTCCCACGACATTGCTAGCTTGAATTTTCAATGAAACATTGTCGGAGAAAACTGTCTTTTGAACGACACCAGACGACTACTGGCTTGCCACACTGCTGGTGGACTTTAATAATGTCTTTTATGCAATTCCAGACGACTACTGGCCTGCCACGTTACTGGTGGACTTTAGAAATGTCTTTTTGAACGACGCCAGACGACTACTGGCTTGCCACACTGCTGGTGGACTTTAATAATGTCTTTTATGCAATTCCAGACGACTATTGGCCTGCCACGCTACTGGTGGACTTTAATAATGTCTTTTATGCAATTCCAGACGACTACTGGCCTGCCACGCTACTGGTGGACTTTGCAGCTTCGTGCCACCCGAAGATGGACTTTTGCCAATCCACTGTTGGACTTTTGCCACCCGAAGACGGACTTTTGCCAATCCACTGTTGGACTTTTAGCTGCTTTGCCACCCGAAGATGGACTTTTGCCAATCCACTGTTGGACTTTTAGAATATGCCACCCTTAGATGGACCTTTCGCCAATCCACTGTTGGACTTTTGCCACCCGAAGACGGACTTTTGCCAATCCACTGTTGGACTTTTGCCACCCGAAGACGGACTTTTGCCAATCCACTGTTGGACTTTTGCCACCCGAAGACGGACTTTTGCCAATCCACTGTTGGACTTTTGCAATATTCCAATACCGGATTGCACTCTGCATCCGTGTCAGACATCTCTGCCGACTTTGCTGAGGAACAATGATCAACGACTTGACTTTAGAGGTTCCTGAGAGGATAATATCTCTGCTGGAGAATAAATGAACAATCCGTCTGCTTCAAATTGTCAAGTTTGCCAAAAATAAATTGAACCTGAAGAATAATAAATCTGCCAGTAAACACTTCATCTGCTGGGGTAATGAATTCTGGTCACAGCGACTCCGCTGGGGATAAGAATTTCTTTGCATGGCGTCCTGCTAAGGAAGAAAAGTCGTAAAAAACTCTGCTTGAGGATCTATACAATCCAAGACCCTTTGTAGGGGTTATCAACCTTCTGACCCGGCTGGGGAAAGACTGTACCATCCTTGTTGAGGAATAGATTCTGCCGATCCTATAAACCTCTGCGAGGAGGACAACAACTCAGCTGGGGAGTATTGCTGACAAGATTCGATGCTGACCTCTGTGGGGGATCATTACCAGAGACACAATCTTGCTGGGGATCATGGCTACTCTGCCAGGGATAAGCAAATCCTGGTTAGAACATTCCACTGCAACTTGCTAGAAAGAGTCCTTAGAGATCTGTTGGGGAAACCCAAAGCAAATCTACAGTAGTCTGCTGAAGAATATGACTATCGAGCTTAGGATAAGCACCACAATGCACCCTGTTAGGCGAGCTTCCCTTTAGACAATTCCGTTAGGGATGACGAGTTTATAACAAACTCTGCTGGAGGAAACTGCTTTAAAACGTCTAGTGTTGGGGAATGCCTTTTTGAGAGGATTTTACAGAAGACTAACTGTCCTCAAACTCTACTGGGGATGATCAACACTTCATGCTGGGGAAACAATCATGCCCCATGCTTGGACAAACCAACAATTCGTCCCCGAAGAGGATGTCATAAGAGGATTTTACAGAAGATTTAGCCTCTTCAAACTCTTGTGACTTCGCTGGGGATAATGACCATCAGTTTCGGTGTCGACGAGACCACTCTTTTGGGGAACCTGTGACCGTTATCGACACAGAAAAGCTTGTAGCTGTTGGAAGTATTGTATGAGAGAATCGACTTAATAAGATACAACGGTACCCAGTTGAACTTAATTCACTGAGATCGACCCGTTATGAACAATCGTCGACCGAACGATGAACGCCGATCTCCTTACCCATAATTGCCCCAGTCTTTTGCGTGGGGTGATTTATTACTGGTCTTGTGCTTAACATCATCTGCACCTACTACCTGCAACAAAAGAATATGCACACATGCCCCGAATATTGCGTGGCTAGAATCCACCATCCGGGAATATTCAACATTCAAAGTAATTTCAAATGTTTTTTTTTTTCGCGCATGTTATTGCAAGGCCGCCATGTTTTCAAATGCAATGTTTTATCAAAATTAGGACGTTTTTGCAAACAAAGCAATAAAACAAAAATAGGAGGCTTTTTATTGAAATTCAATTTATTGACTGAGAGCCCAGAATAGGCAATTACATCCGGAAGCAATCCCTGGAAAGAGGTGATCGCTGAAAATTGAGAAAAGAAACTATCCTAATGGCAATGTGAAAACGGACTTCCACTGAGTTTCCATTCTGTTATGACCAGTATGTCTTCAAAACTCCCCGACCTTGCCTTCTGAGGAATGATCAGACCGATTCCTATCTTTCAGAATGTCAGTTATTCAAACGCTAATGGGGTACAGATAACTCAGACCGTAGTCATTCGCTTAAATCCCTCTTTTGTGTGGACCGCCCTTTCAGGTTTTCGATCCACCAGGATACCCTTTTTTGCCTAAGTTGCCCTTTCGGGTTTTCAACTTACCGGGTGTACAATTTTTTTCAATTATATCCCTAATTTTTGCCCGAACCTTATTCTGTTTTTGGTTCGCCGGGATGCCCTTTTTTGCCTGGATTTTTTTATTTTTATTATCCAGCGGGTCTATTCATGCGAAGTATTTTTTGACTACGTCCGAGTTGACAGGGGATGAAAAGTCTTCGCCATCCATGGTTGTAAGCAATAAAGCTCCGCCCGAAAAGACCTTTTTAACCACGAATAGACCTTCATAGTTAGGAGTCCATTTTCCCCTGTGATCTGTATTGGGAGGAAGGATCCTTTTGAGTACCACATCTCCGACTTTGTAAACCCGAGGACGCACCTTTTGGTCAAATGCCTGCTTCATTCTGCGCTGATATAGTTGCCCATGGCATACAGCCGCCAATCGCTTTTCCTCAATAAGGCTCAGCTGATCAAATCTGGCTCGTACCCATTCAGCCTCATCTAGCTTAACATCCATCATGACTCTGAGGGACGGAATCTCTACTTCAACCGGCAGCACTGCCTCCATACCATATACGAGTGAGAATGGGGTTGCCCCAGTGGACGTGCGTACCGACGTTCGATACCCATGCAAAGCAAATGGTAACATCTCATGCCAATCTTTGTACGTGACAACCATCTTCTGTACAATCTTCTTGATATTTTTGTTGGCCGCTTCGACCGCGCCATTCATCTTTGGGCGGTACGGAGAAGAATTGTGATGTTCGATTTTGAAGTCCCGGCATAACTCAGCCATCATCTTATTATTCAAATTAGAACCATTATCAGTAATGATTCTTTCGGGAACTCCATATCGGCAAATGACATCCCGTTTTAAGAAACGAGCGACCACTTGTTTTGTAACATTGGCATAGGATGCGGCTTCAACCCATTTGGTGAAGTAATCAATTGCCACCAAGATGAAACGATGACCATTAGAAGCTGTAGGCTCAATCTTTCCGATCATATCAATGCCCCACATGGCAAACGGCCAGGGCGATGCCATGATACTCAACGGATTTGGAGGCACATGCACTTTGTCTGCATAGATCTGGCATTTATGGCATTTGCGGGCATATTTGCAACAATCTGACTCCATAGTCAACCAATAATATCCCGATCTTAACAACTTTTTAGCCATTGCATGTCCTCCGGCATGGGTACCGAAAGGGCCTTCGTGCACTTCAATCATCAACAAGTCTGCTTCATGTCCATCCACACATCTAAGCATGACCGTGTCAAAATTTCTTTTATACAGCACGCCATCTTTGTTCAAGAAGAAACTACCAGCTAACCTTCTCAACGTCTTCCTGTCTTTGGACGATGCCCCGGGCGGGTACTCTTGACTTTTCAAGAAACACTTAATGTCATGAAACCATGGCTTGTCATCAGACGCTGCATCGACCGCAAACACAAATGCTGGTCTGTCAAGGCGGGATACCTCAATCTTAGGTACATGGTTCCATCCTTGCACTTTGATCATGGAAGACAAAGTGGCCAAGGCATCAGCGAACCTATTCTCATCTCGAGGAATATGGTACAGTTTCACTGTTGTGAAAAATGTCAGCAATCTCCTTGTATAATCTCTATACGGCACTAGATTTGCTTGGTGCGTGTACCAACTCCCTTTCACTTGATTGATTACCAAAGCTGAATCACCGAATATATCAAGGGTTTTAATCCGTAGATTAACCGCCTCCTCGATCCCCATTATACAAGCTTCGTACTCTGCTTCATTGTTGGTGCATCCGAAAGTTATTCGTGCAGTGAAAGGCATATGAACACCTTCCGGCGTGATAAGAACTGTTCCAACTCCACACCCATTCATATTGACAGCCCCATCAAACATCAGACTCCATTTGGATTCAGGGTCTGGCCCCTCCTCCGGAAGTGGTTCCTCGCAGTCTTTAGCTTCGAGAAACATGATGTCCTCATCAGGGAAGTCAAATTTCATGGGTTGGTAATCATCAATCGGCTGTTGCGCAAGATAGTCGGACAAGATACTTCCTTTGATGGCCTTTTGTGAAGTGTACTGAATGTCATACTCTGTCAAGACCATTTGCCATCGTGCAACTCTGCCTGTCAATGCTGGTTTCTCGAAAATGTACTTGATAGGATCCATTTTTGAAATCAACAAGGTTGTGTGCCTAACCATATATTGCCTCAATCGCTTAGCGGCCCATGCAAGCGCACAGCATGTCTTTTCAAGCATTGAGTATCGGGACTCACAATCATTGAACTTTTTGCTCAGGTAGTAAATAGCATGCTCCTTCCTACCTGTCTCGTCATGTTGACCGAGAACACAACCCATGGAACCTTCAAGCACTGTCAGATACATTATCAGCGGTCTCCCTTCAACTGGAGGCATTAGAATCGGAGGTTCCTGCAAATATTCCTTTATCTTATCGAATGCCAATTGGCAATCGTCATTCCACCTGACCGTTTGATCCTTTCTTAGCAGTTTAAATATTGGTTCACACGTGGCTGTTAAGTGAGATATGAACCTTGCAATGTAGTTCAATCTACCCAAGAAACCACGAACCTCTTTTTCTGTTCTCGGTTCAGGCATTTCTTGTATTGCTTTCACCTTGGCAGGATCAACCTCGATTCCTCTTTCGCTCACAATGAAACCCAGCAACCTTCCAGAACGCACCCCAAACGTGCATTTGTTTGGATTTAATCTCAAACGGAACTTTCTCAACCTTTCAAACAGCTTTTTCAGGTTAACCAGATGTTCCTCTTCTGTTCTCGACTTGGCAATCATATCATCTACATAACATTCGATCTCCTTATGAATCAAGTCATGAAACAATCTCACCATCGCCCGCTGGTACGTTGCCCCTGCGTTTTTCAACCCAAAAGGCATTACTTTATAACAATATGTACCCCACGGAGTAATGAACGTGGTCTTCTCCATATCTTCAGGTGCCATCTTGATCTGGTTGTACCCGGAGAACCCATCCATAAAGGAGAACACTGAAAATTGAGCAGTATTATCGACCAGCACATCAATATGAGGTAGTGGAAAATCATCTTTCGGGCTAGCTTTATTAAGATCTCGATAATCCACACACATTCTCACTTTTCCATCTTTCTTCGGTACTGGCACGATGTTGGCTACCCACGGAGGATACTTTGTCACAGCAAGAAACCCAGCATCCCACTGCTTCTGGACTTCCTCCTTAATCTTTAAAGCCATGTCGGGGTGAGTCCGACGAAGTTTCTGCTTGACTAGCGGCCATTCTTCTCTTAATGGAAGCCTGTGCACGACAATATCCGTATCCAACCCCGGCATATCTTGATACGACCAGGCGAACATGTCAACATACTCGCGCAACATTTCCGTCAAAGTTTGCTTCACATCTGCTTGCAAGCTGGCACCAATCCTGATCTCTTTCTTGGCGTCCTTGGTACCAATATTGATGATTTCTACAGTCTCCTGATGAGGCTGGATGACCCTTTCCTCTTGTTTCAACAATCTGGCCAGTTCTTCAGAGAGTTCACAATCTTTCTCATCCCCTTCTTCGGCTTGATAAATCGGATTGTCAAAGTCATACATAGCCATATCAAAATCGTTATCAGTGGTATCCGGAGGATCAAGTCTGCATGAACGGGTTCATGCCTTATTTTAGAATTTTATTTTTAAGCAAAACAAAAGAAAATGAAACATTGCCATTTTATTTTTGTGCAAAAATAAAAACTGAAAGACAGAGAACAAAATTTGATTGCAAAACGTCCTTTATTAATGATTAAACATTGCAAATGCAACCATGGTGGCCCTACAAATGAATCTATACGCCTTGGGCAGAGCGTAAGATTTTGACATGCATTATGGTTAGAAAAAAACAAAGAAAAATTACTCTGTCTGAAGAGTAACCCGGATGACTTCTTCAACGGACCAGTTCTGCACTTGTTGTCCCGGAGCATGAGGGCGTACCCAGTTGTCCAGGTCACAATTACTGTCAACACTATCCTCTGTGGCTGCACAAGACTGGTCCGTGTAGATAATTCCCCCACTACTGAAAGTAATGGGTCCCCTGCTCCCCGCATCTGAATTTGTAGAGGGATGATAACCAATACCAAATTTGTCTTCTTTCATTGGGGTCTCTATCAACCTGCCCCAACCTTGGGCGTTGCCTGCCCTGACGACTTCGACAGCTTGTCTGTAAGACGAAATGGAGGTACCAGCCCCAACTGGTACAGAAGAAGACTCAGGTGCATCGTCAATATTGACCGCTTCAAATGATTGGCACAACATCTCATGAATTTCTCCATCCATTTCAATGTACTTGAACGTGGACAGGTGACTCACAAAGATGTCTTCTTCCCCGCACACCGTCACAACCTGCCCTTCAAACTCATACTTTAGCTTTTGATGTAGAGTAGAAGTAACAGCCCCGGCTCCGTGAATCCAAGGGCGCCCCAATAGGCAGCTATATGCAGGTTGTATGTCCATTACATGGAACGTGGATTTGAATACCTGTGGTCCAATTTGTACGGGCAATTCCACCTCACCAAACACAGATCGTCTAGTTCCATCGAATGCTCTGACCACCAATTCACTAGGCCTTAAGATCAACCCATCAACTTCCAGCTTCATTAATGCCTTCTTGGGCAAGACATTGAGTGATGAACCAGTGTCTACCAGTACATGAGATAACACTGCGCCCTTACACTCCATCGTGATATGCAAAGCCTTATTATGGTTTCTTCCTTCAACAGTCAAATCTCTACTTGTAAAGCCTAAGCCATGGCTAACATTAACATTGGAGATTACGCCCTCGAGCTGATTAACAGTAATTTCTTGTGGCACGTATGCACTCTTCAACACTTTCAACAACGCCTGCCGATGCGCATCAGAGCACATCAATAGTGACAAGATTGAAATCTTTGAAGGGGTCTGATTCAGTTGGTCCACAATCTTATAATCGCTTTTCTTGATTATCTTCATAAATTCTTCCATTTCCTTATCAAAAGTAATCTTTGTCTCTGCTTCAGGTGTAGGCGCATTTTCAACCACCTGTTTACCTTTAGCCTTTGCTGCGGCTTCTGCCTCTTTATCACTTCTCAAGGTTTGGGGAGCGAACAACCTTCCACTCCTTATAAAGCCCCCTACACCCCCTACGTTATTAATATTTGGGCTGACTGACGACTCAACTTCCTGCTTTTTACCTTCGTGATATACATCTGCCCCATAGTGCCATGGGATAGCCTTCGTAGACGTGAACGGAATTGGTCCTGGCACCGTGATAGTGACAGGACTGGGCCTTTTTGGCGCAACACTCGCCACGGGAACTGCATTGACCGGCATTTGAATCTCAGCGGGAGTGTAATAGATGGTCACGGTTGATATCTCATCAGTGTCTTTCACGACTCTGTCGAACTGTAGACATCCTTCATCGATCAGATTCTGTAAACCCATCTTCAACTTATCACAGCCGTTCTCCTGATTCATACACTCAGAGCAATCTTGATTACAGCCCGGGAACACCTGACCCTTCAATAAACGATCTTTTACAACCAACAAAGAAGTTTTCACTTGATGGATATCTGTCACCAGATTCAATCTCCTCCCATCTTCAATAGCGTACACATTTGCTGCACTATGATCAGGCATGGGATGCTGAGTAATATTAGGAGCGGGAGAGAAATTGATGGCTTTAGCATCAATCAAATATTGTACTTTATGATGGAAAGCCCAGCATTTTTCAATGGAGTGCCCCTGAGCACCTGAGTGGAACTCACAACGAGCATTAGCATCGAAGTTAGGTGGCAGGTTTCCAGCAACCGGAGCTTTCATAGTACGGAGTTCTACCAACTTTAACTCGAGTAGTCGGGGCAACAGCGCGGCATAAGTCATAGGGAGAGGATCCATCTTACGATCCCTCTGCCTAGACCTTTGCTGGAAAAAAGGTTGTTGCTGTTGAACTTGTTGTTGGGGTTGTTGTTTCTGAACAGACAGTGTGGGGATTGTTACAGCATCTACCTGATAATAAGCTTGAGAACACCCTCTGCCTCGTCCTCTAAACACAGCATTCGTATCACCTTCTCTTCTTTTCTGGTTACTAGCAAACGGTTTCTTCGTCCCCGAAGAGCCAGCCCCACTCACATCCTGGATCTTTCCAAGCTTTAACAGACTTTCTATTTTTTCTCCCGCAATCACAATATCAGCAAATCCAGTTGACGGACAAGCAGCTAATCTATCAAGATAGGCCCCTTGCAAGGTGCCCATAAACATATCTGCCATTTCTCTGTCTGACAAGGGAGGTTGAACCTGGGCAGCCATTTCCCTCCACCTCTGTGCATATTCTTTGAAACTCTCCTTGGCATTTTGTGACACTGCAACTGAGTGCGGTTGGGCGCCATGTCAATATTGTACTGGTATTGCTTCAAGAACGCTTCTGCCAGATCTTTCCAACTCTTCACAGCAGCTCTATTCAACTTCATATACCAGGTCAAGGACGCCCCAGCCAGACTGTCCTGAAAATAGTGCATCCATAGCTTCTCGTCATCCGTATGGGCTGCAATCTTCCCAAAGTAAGCTTGAAGATGCGTTTGGGGACACGCATTGCCGTGATACTTATCAAAAGTAGGAGGTTTGAATTTAGGGGGAATTCTGACTCCTGAGACCAGCCCCAAGCTGGTAACATCAATACCCATAGAGTTCTTGCATTCTATGGCCCTGATCTTTTCTGCTAACTCATCATACCTTCGATCACCTTGATTACCCACATCAGCATCTAGTAGAGTAAATTGGTCTTCCAGAGTATCTTCAAGAGTAACACCAGCATGCCTACCATTTCCATTACCCCGATTGTTACCACCAGGAGGAGGGTTGCCACCGGGAGGAGGGATGCCATGTCCCTGTGAATTGTCATGCTGATCACCTTCGAGCCCATTGTCTGGATGCTCGACCAGAAGCCTCAATCTCTCCTGATTTTGCGCCATGCCAGTCATGAGGGTCATGAACTGGTCCATACGCGCCCTCATTTCGGCCAAATCACTTTGCACTTGATCCATGATTCTTACTTGATTCCTTCGCGTCGAATATCGGTGAATATGATTCTCAGCTATACTGCCTGAAACCAAATAAAGGTTAGAGACCCTGCAACGAGTACCTGAAAAGCAAGTAACAAAATGCAAAATGATATGCAATGCCATCCAATGCCATGTTTGTCATTTCCGAGGTGCTTTATACCCTGATTCCAATCCAACCACAGAAATCTGAAGACCAGAAATCGTGATATAAGGAGACGTGTCGTGGTCATGTGCTTGTGTGCAGCTATCTGATAAAGAATAATTCTGACTAAAACTGCTCATACTCATTCAACGAAGTATTCAAGTACATTTAAGAAAGGTTCAACCGCAAATGCAATACAAGGAAAAATGGATCCATCAACAAGCCTGATGGTAACCATTAACAACAAAATACAGGGAAAAGAACATCAGTCTGACAATTCCACATCCTTCAGCTTATCACTTGAGTATTTGATCTCCTCAAAAAGTATACGGGTACGCTGGTGATTCGGCTTTTCAATCATTTCTTTGATCAAGACGTCCCTTTTCTCAAGAGCTTCAGTTAAAGAACCCGTATGCAGCATCAGAGCCTCGTCATCACACACTCCCTTGTGTCTCTTTATGCCAGCTTGCGTCTTGAGTATCTCCCTTTCTATCATGGCTTCTTCAAGCTCTTTCTTGGTATTCTTCAGCTGGCTTCTAGCTTCTTCTAACTGTTCTTGACTTTTACCGAGACTTTCCCGATACTTTCTCCTCTGCTCATGTGCCTTTTTAAGCTCCTCGTCTTTAGTCTTCGACTGATCCTTTAACTCGGCATTTTCAATTCTGACTTCATCCCAAGCTTGACGAAGTTGAGCTACTGAATCCTTGCTTCGGGCTAAAGCCTGTTTTGTAATCTTGTGAGCCTGACTAGTGTCATCTGCTCCCAAAGTAAGTTTCCGAAAGTACCGAGCTCTGTCATCAAAATCTTCCTCTTTGTCAGCCAAGGTTTTTTCCGCTTTCAAGGCTCTCTTTTCCAACTCTTTGTTGTCAGCTAGAGCTTTCTGAAGACATCTGCTCATTCCAGAATTCTCTATCTGCAACTCTCTGACCATTTTCTTCCACTTCTCACATTCTTCAATAGCCACCATAGTGGGTTGTTCTGGCTGTACTGAACATAAAAGAGGTCCCCTTGAAAAGGGTAAAAGCAATTCCTTTACTTTCGTCTCAATCCACCTGTCATATTCAGGATAAGATCTACAATCCCCTTTTCCAAAAACTGCTTTTCCAATTTTGTGCTTATCTTTCCAAGCATTCACTACTTCTACCACCTTCGCATCTTTAGTTTCTGTAAAGAATAAAGATTCTTCCACATCTTGCTCTGTAGGAGGATCCCTGGAAGCATACCCAAACTGTCGGATGGCCAAAACTGGATTATAATTGATCCCTCCTTTTCTGCCAATCAAAGGCACATTTGGAAAATTTCCGCATCTTGTGACAAGCTCTATTCTCAATAACCGGTGGTCAAACCATACAATGTTATCAGCAGTTAAACCCATCAATCGTTTAGACCATTTCGCCACATCTTTGGTTTCCACAAAGGCACCTGTCTGAGGCAAATGTTTGAAAAACCAATGACTCAGCAGTGGAGTACAACAACTAACAGATCCTCCCCTCCTTTTCTCATTCTTGTAATGCACGGAATGATAAAAATCTCCTAACAAAGTAGGGACTGGATTTTTAAGGACGAAAACTCTCGTTGCTTGCATATCCACAAAGTCTTGCTGATTGGGAAAGAAAACTAGGCCATATATGCAGAGAGCCAGAATGGAATTGTAACCCGTCCAATTTTTAGCACTTGCAGCCTCTTGGGCTTGTCCAGACAGAAATTCTAAATGAAATCCGCTAACTCCATTTTTACTGCTCACACCACTCTTTACCACTGCCTGATCCATTTGTAACGCAGCAGCAATTTCTTTTACGCTGGGAGAACTACCAGAGAAGAATGGTATTGCCGGCGTGATCGGAATTCCCAAAATAAATGAGAATTCTTCCAGTGTTGGCATCAAAATGTAATCTGAAAAAAGAAAGCATCTCAACGAAGGCTCGTAGAACTGCAGCAGAGTGTGCAAAGCATCATGTTCATACTTGGTGATTGTACTGACCATCCCAACCAAATTCCCGTAGCTTTTCTGAAATCTATCAAGAATACCCAGACCAGCCATATCTATAACTTTGAGCAATGAATCCAAGACAGGATCTGGAAACTTGTAAGACACATTGTTCTTTCTCTCGGCAACGATCTCTGTTGAACCCATGGATTGGAATCAGAAATGTATTATGCACCTGAAAATGACAAACATAACTGTTATGATATAATAATGCAATGCAAAAGGGCATGTGATCAGGTAATCAAGTGTCTGTGTCTGTATTGAACTGTGTGCACTGTGTCTCTGTACTGAATCTGGCAATATCTAAGATGAACACTTAAATCACTGTCATAGGATACAATGTCTGAAATCCTCATAGAGTCACAAGTAAGGTAGGTAGGAGTCTGGGTTTCCTGCAAACCTGTAAACATCCCACCCATACTCACATGTGGTTCTTAGAAAATAAGGCTTGTCAGCTTCGGAGGTTTGAGAAGCAATAGCACATTCAGCCCGTAGGATACAATGCTATGCCAATCAAAGAGGTCGTCCACTGACTCCCCTTAGAAAATAAAAGTCATCCTATGCAAGTTCCCAAGTGGGCCCTCGGGTGCGAATGGGTTTGCCACAGAATGTGGTCTGCCACTGTCACCACTAAAGAGGGATGTTTCCACTAAGGTCCTCATGATCGGTCACTAGAGTCGACAGCTCTCTAGATCTACATCCTGGAATACGCAAGATGCGCATGCCACGACGTGTCCCAAGATAGCCTCGTCTAGCTGTGAATTTCGTGAACACCCAACGCACTCCAAACGGCACGTAGGTCCCACTACTCTCCACTCTAATTCTAAGTGTATCCTCAAGCCTGTGTAATGGGCTTATCTCTCAGAAATCCCATCCCGCCAAACAGAAAACAGCACAGTCCAGCATAGCATAATATATCATATATGGAATAAACATGGTAAAATGCAGTAAATGCAGTAATATACAGTAATAAACAGTAAATAACTATACAGTAAAACGGTAAATACAGCACAACAATAAACACCCAATGAAAGAAAATAGGCAAGCGTTAGGATTGACTCGCTTAGGATGGACCAGCAATAGGTCAACATGTCCCCAGCAGAGTCGCCAGCTGTCGCTCCCGGGATTTTCATCCTAGTACAAACGCGAAAGTGGCACCGAACAGAGTCGCCAGCAATGTGTATTTATCCCAAGAGAGGGAAAGGAAACACCGCATAAACCTGAGGGAAGGAAAAAGCATGGTCTTACGACCAAAAGATCTGGGTTCGGGAGTCGGTTACGCGTAGGGAAGGTATTAGCACCCCCACGCGTCCATCGTACCCGATGGGATCCACGCTTGCTTGTTTCAATCAAAGGGTGATAGAAAAGATACTGGAAAAAGAACTAAAAGAAAGAAAGGAGAAAGAATGGAAAAGGAACGAGAAACAAATGTAGGGAAAATAAAAGAAGTGCTCGCATGGGCCCTACCCCACTGCCTACGTATCTCATCGGGAGCATGAGAATCAGAGCGACGTAGTTCCCCTCACTAGGGATGTATTGTTTGTGTTTTTTAAGGAACGGCTGACGTTCTAGCTCAGGTGTTGCAGGCTCGCTGGTCCGAGTGCGTTACCATCTTGCAAGAGAACGAGTAGGAGCACGTTCATACGTTGAGAGTGAGTGAGACGAGAAAAGAATTCCCGAAGGAAAGACGTTGTTGTTTGTTTTTGTCTTTTAGAAGTTTTTTCATTTGTTTGCATATGATAGTGTATCTGGATCTTAGTCATTGGAATGTGTACATTCTCACATTCCAAGATGGAATGGGTAAGAAAGCACACTAAGGGTGAAGAAGACCCCCACACTTAGTTCCAATTGTCAAGGTTCAAACACACTAGCATACTTGTGTTTATTAAGTGTTTTTGTTGATTAAGAAATGAAGAAATGTTTTTTTTATTTGTTCCTTCAACAAGTATTGCATTTAGGTCCTTCATACCAGATCAAATGCTTAACACATTGACCCAAGATGGGCTATATGCTACACATTCTAAGATTATAAGAGAAGACCCCTTATAATCTTTTCTTTATATGAAAGGCCTAAATGCAATAAATGCCTACCTTTATTAGATATTTTTGTATTTTCTTTGAGATGAGAAAAGAGACTCAAGAGAGGATAAAGGTAAAAATCTATATGGACTAAGACTCAATCCTAATTGATTAGTTAAGGGAGTGATCCTAAGGTTTGTGAGGTTTCAACCTAAAGTCTAAAGAAAGAATGAATTAAACAATTCACTTCTAAAGTAGAAGATGAATTGTAATTCACAAAGGGAAAGTGATGAGTTATTAAAAGAAAGCACATAAGTGCTTAACAAAACATAAAATGGAATTGTAAAAGAGAAAGGATAGAAGTTGAATGTGGATTCCTTATCCACATTCAATTGAAACTTACCAAAGCCCCTACATGGTTAGTAAACATGTATAAGAAGTATAAGAAGTAAAAGAACATGTAATGCATCATAAAACTCAAAAGAATTAAATGAGAAACCAAATCCTAGAGCCACAACCAGAATGTACATCATATGGAAACAAATGGTTATTATCATGCAAGTCCAAGTGGATAGGCAACAAACATCATCCATGGCATTAGAACATGCCACCATAAGAAAAAGGAAGAATGAAAGATGAAGGGAAAAAGAAGAAATGCATAAATGGAACATGTAATCCATGGATCAGAATTGAAATGAAATTAAAAATGATTCACAAACCTCTCACAAGTATTCATGAAGCACATCAAGACATTTAAGAAGTGATAGAAGAAGTAGAATTGAAATGGAAGTTCCAAACAAAGGAAAGTGCAAACACAACATGTTAAAGGTGCACAAGGTTCAAATGATAATCAACAAGCAAAGATGACATATAATATGTACCAATGACCTATAATGTCAAGAGTGTAGCTCACCCAATAGGCAAATGATCATGCAAGTATACACAAAAGAAAACATGTAAACATGCACAAAAGATTACAATGATATGACATGTTATAATGCTTTAAATGAAATGCATCAAACAAAAATCAAATGGCCTCATGAAAATTATGAAAACATGGTATTGAAGTTCACTAATCAGAGATGAATCACATATCAAAGTAGCATGCAAGGAACCAAGGCAAAATGATGTCAAACAATGCACTTAGGTCAAATAGACATATCATACAAAGTAGCACAAAAGTGAACACCAAACATGCCATAAAATGACCTAAAAAATCAAATAAAAATCAATTAACATACCTCAAGATGCTAATGACTCAATGAAAAAAGAAGAGCATCAAAACAATTTTTAATAATCAAGAACAAAATTAAACAAGATCATGTACCACATTAAGAATGCACACCAAAGAAATTCAAAGAAAATTATGGAGCAGGGGTAAAAAGGTCATAAAATCAAGAAACAAAATCATAAAAAAATTTCTAAATGTTTTAAGAAGGCTCATGAATTTTTGTGGAATTTTATGATGCTATTTAGTATTTTTTAAAATTAAAAAGAAAACGTGTAGCAAAAATTAAAAATAAAATGCAATGCAAAATGTATGGGGGTGCATGCCTAGTAATTACTCAGTTCAAAAATGGTTTGGGCTTAAGGCCTGGGGGTGTGGATATCAATCTGACTAGGTCCACTAAGCTCGCATAACACAATAACTACCATGCTCCTCAGTCAACACAAGTCAAAGCAATTACAACCATCAGATTAGGTCAAGTCAACACAAAGGTCAACGTAAACAAAATCAATGATCACGCGTGGAGGAACACAACAACTAACATGCACTGCACCATAAAACGTTTAAATGAGAATCTGAAAAAAACACGTGAGGAGCACGTTCCTTTTAATGCGTTGTCACGTTTTGGAGCATTGGATCATGAACATCAAACGGTCCACATTAATTCTGACCAGAAACCCTAACATAACGATCACCGGCCGGAGAGGGACCTCCGGTCACCTTCTCCGGTCAATCACCACCGTCTGCAACCCTCATATCTCACCAAGATGCACAAATCATATACCAAATTAAAGCTGAGCTCATGCACATCATGGATCTACCACTATTTTCCACATAATACACGTGCACATGGAGAACAGAGAAGAGTAAAACATGCCCTAGGTTTTGCAACTAAGCCTTTAGAAGGCCTATCAACTAGCCAGAGTTTGGAATGCTTCTATTAAGCTCATATCAACATTAAAACAACAAAATAAACAAGTAAATCCTGAGAAAAGAGTTTGTGAGATTTGGAACCTGATCTTGCAGTTCTTGTATAGTTTGAGAAAACCAGAGGAAATACTTGTTCTGCAACCTTGGAGCTTCACGAACTTAGCAAAATAAATGCTATACAACCAATGGTCTTAAGAGCAGAGAGGTTCAATGTTGAACAATGCTTGCAAAATCTTGAGGACTGTGTAGAAAGGCTTCAATTCAATGCCATTGATGATGATGAAGATGAAGTAGATGAAGGAAAGATGGTGAAGCTCGTGTGAAATCAGAGGGAAAGTAGAGAGAATGTGAGGGAGAGTTTGAAGTGTTTTGAAGTGAAAAATGAGAGAAAATGAAGCTGAATGAAAATGTGAAGTGAGATTTTGTTTTATAGTGTGGGTTAACTATGGTTTAATGAGTGAGTCAAGTGAGTCACAGTTGAGTTAAGTGAGTCATCCCTAACTAACTGAGTCAAGTTAGTTAGGGAGAGCAAAGCTATGGTGATGATAACCCATGATAAACTATGGTGGAGGTGAAGAGAAGTGAAATGGCACGGCTTGTGTAGGTGAAACTTGCTCAGCAAGTTGTTCTTTCTATTTTTATGTAATGCACGTGCTCATGTGCATGGACATGTGATGAATGTTTGGTTAAATGAAGAAAGAGTTGGAGAGTGAGCAATGCACGGGCAAACTGAGACCACAACAACAACATTCATTTTTCTGGTTTTTTGTGATAGTTTGGAAATAATGCAAACATGGATGTTTAATGGTGATTTTCTCTTGGCATTGTGGATGATCTAATGAGTTCTTGGAGACGTTGGAAAGAGGGGATGTAATAGGACAACTTTGATATGAAAATTGAATTGAAATGGGGTTTGGAGTAAGTTGCAAAATGACTTATAACACATAAGCTTGAGACTGGTATGAGGGCGTGGCAAAGGTTGGTTGACAAGGTAACATGGCACCTAGGTTCTCAGCATGATCATAGCACATTGGACTCAACATAACTTCTTGACCTTTGATCAAATGAAAAAAAACATGAACACCGATCTTAAAGATCTCACATAGAGGAACAACTTTCATGTTGAAAGATTTTTCATTTGAGGCCTCTAACCATGAGTAATTGATCTAAACATTTGGCCCACCATGTGTTTGTGAAAATGACACGCGCGTGACCTGAAAATTGACCAAGCTGACTTGCATTTTGCCCTAGTTTTCCCCAACTTTAATCATCCATATCTCACTCAATTTTTATCCAATGGAGATGTTCTACACATGGATTTGAAGCTTGAAACAAGATCTCTTGTTGTGGCCGAGTGGAATTTTCATTTGGTGTTTCAATTTTAAATGGCCTTGGCTCAAACTCTGATGCAAAATGGCCAAAACTTGCTATTTTTAGTAACCCTTCTTCTTCCAAAAATGGCAACTTTCTACATCTTGATTTTTTCATGATTCCTTTGGAATTTCTTGACCAAATTTTGTACATTGGACATATGTAACATGAATTTCATGATTTTGGGCTCAAAAAGTCAAGAGTTGACTTTTTCCTCTGATTATTTGACTTGGCCCCAATTTTCCTGATTTCTGATCTTTCTTCCAATTGAACCACTTCCAAAACCAATTGAGAAGCAATTTTCCACCTCCATACACTTAGGGACATATGAAATACCATGACATCAAATTTGGTCCAAAAAATCAAAAATTCCCTGATTTTATTAGAAACCCTAGTTTTGGTGCCCACCTCCTAGGAGAAAAATGTGCAGTCTTCAATTTCAAATTCCTCAGAGTATGTTGTGTATCCCCTTAAAGGATGATGAGATATACCATTTGAGGATGATTTTGGATCAATGAACTATCTCTTTTGAGGGTCTTCCTTCAGTTTTTGAACCTCTTGCATAGTGAAAGATGTAGTGCTTCAATCTCCCATTGAATCTCACTTCCTTGAGGTTTTGGATGATCAATTGAGATAGTATGATACATGAAAGACTTCTTGGCTTGCCTTGAGGAAACTTGACTGACCTTTTTGTGCTTTGAATGATCCCTTGATTGTCCACCTTCCACCTGATCACATGCCCTGATGGTAAGAAGGATGCCATGCTTCATTTTTCTATGTTAAATGCAATGCAATGCTAATGAGATGGATATGATATGATAAATGATAATGCCATGCTATGATGACAAAGAGGGAGAGCAAATTTTGGGGTATTACAGCTGCCCCTATTCAAGCGCTGTAGACCTGAATGCCTGAAAGCAATTGCTTTCGGACTTTCAAGGTATATAGTGATTGAATACCAAATATAACCAAAAATTTGCTCTGGATGATGAGGAAGAAACTCCCACGACATTGCTAGCTTGAATTTTCAATGAAACATTGTCGGAGAAAACTGTCTTTTGAACGACACCAGACGACTACTGGCTTGCCACACTGCTGGTGGACTTTAATAATGTCTTTTATGCAATTCCAGACGACTACTGGCCTGCCACGTTACTGGTGGACTTTAGAAATGTCTTTTTGAACGACGCCAGACGACTACTGGCTTGCCACACTGCTGGTGGACTTTAATAATGTCTTTTATGCAATTCCAGACGACTATTGGCCTGCCACGCTACTGGTGGACTTTAATAATGTCTTTTATGCAATTCCAGACGACTACTGGCCTGCCACGCTACTGGTGGACTTTGCAGCTTCGTGCCACCCGAAGATGGACTTTTGCCAATCCACTGTTGGACTTTTGCCACCCGAAGACGGACTTTTGCCAATCCACTGTTGGACTTTTAGCTGCTTTGCCACCCGAAGATGGACTTTTGCCAATCCACTGTTGGACTTTTAGAATATGCCACCCTTAGATGGACCTTTCGCCAATCCACTGTTGGACTTTTGCCACCCGAAGACGGACTTTTGCCAATCCACTGTTGGACTTTTGCCACCCGAAGACGGACTTTTGCCAATCCACTGTTGGACTTTTGCCACCCGAAGACGGACTTTTGCCAATCCACTGTTGGACTTTTGCAATATTCCAATACCGGATTGCACTCTGCATCCGTGTCAGACATCTCTGCCGACTTTGCTGAGGAACAATGATCAACGACTTGACTTTAGAGGTTCCTGAGAGGATAATATCTCTGCTGGAGAATAAATGAACAATCCGTCTGCTTCAAATTGTCAAGTTTGCCAAAAATAAATTGAACCTGAAGAATAATAAATCTGCCAGTAAACACTTCATCTGCTGGGGTAATGAATTCTGGTCACAGCGACTCCGCTGGGGATAAGAATTTCTTTGCATGGCGTCCTGCTAAGGAAGAAAAGTCGTAAAAAACTCTGCTTGAGGATCTATCCAATCCAAGACCCTTTGTAGGGGTTATCAACCTTCTGACCCGGCTGGGGAAAGACTGTACCATCCTTGTTGAGGAATAGATTCTGCCGATCCTATAAACCTCTGCGAGGAGGACAACAACTCAGCTGGGGAGTATTGCTGACAAGATTCGATGCTGACCTCTGTGGGGGATCATTACCAGAGACACAATCTTGCTGGGGATCATGGCTACTCTGCCAGGGATAAGCAAATCCTGGTTAGAACATTCCACTGCAACTTGCTAGAAAGAGTCCTTAGAGATCTGTTGGGGAAACCCAAAGCAAATCTACAGTAGTCTGCTGAAGAATATGACTATCGAGCTTAGGATAAGCACCACAATGCACCCTGTTAGGCGAGCTTCCCTTTAGACAATTCCGTTAGGGATGACGAGTTTATAACAAACTCTGCTGGAGGAAACTGCTTTAAAACGTCTAGTGTTGGGGAATGCCTTTTTGAGAGGATTTTACAGAAGACTAACTGTCCTCAAACTCTACTGGGGATGATCAACACTTCATGCTGGGGAAACAATCATGCCACATGCTTGGACAAACCAACAATTCGTCCCCGAAGAGGATGTCATAAGAGGATTTTACAGAAGATTTAGCCTCTTCAAACTCTTGTGACTTCGCTGGGGATAATGACCATCAGTTTCGGTGTCGACGAGACCACTCTTTTGGGGAACCTGTGACCGTTATCGACATAGAAAAGCTTGTAGCTGTTGGAAGTACTGTATGAGAGAATCGACTTAATAAGATACAACGGTACCCAGTTGAACTTAATTCACTGAGATCGACCCGTTATGAACAATCGTCGACCGAACGATGAACGCCGATCTCCTTACCCATAATTGCCCCAGTCTTTTGCGTGGGGTGATTTATTACTGGTCTTGTGCTTAACATCATCTGCACCTACTACCTGCAACAAAAGAATATGCACACATGCCCCGAATATTGCGTGGCTAGAATCCACCATCCGGGAATATTCAACATTCAAAGTAATTTCAAATGTTTTTTTTTTCACGCATGTTATTGCAAGGCCGCCATGTTTTCAAATGCAATGTTTTATCAAAATTAGGACGTTTTTGCAAACAAAGCAATAAAACAAAAATAGGAGGCTTTTTATTGAAATTCAATTTATTGACTGAGAGCCCAGAATAGGCAATTACATCCGGAAGCAATCCCTGGAAAGAGGTGATCGCTGAAAATTGAGAAAAGAAACTATCCTAATGGCAATGTGAAAACGGACTTCCACTGAGTTTCCATTCTGTTATGACTAGTATGTCTTCAAAACTCCCCGACCTTGCCTTCTGAGGAATGATCAGACCGATTCCTATCTTTCAGAATGTCAGTTGTTCAAACGCTAATGGGGTACAGATAACTCAGACCGTAGTCATTCGCTTAAATCCCTCTTTTGTGTGGACCGCCCTTTCAGGTTTTCGATCCACCAGGATACCCTTTTTTGCCTAAGTTGCCCTTTCGGGTTTTCAACTTACCGGGTGTACAATTTTTTTCAATTATATCCCTAATTTTTGCCCGAACCTTATTCTGTTTTTGGTTCACCGGGATGCCCTTTTTTGCCTGGATTTTTTTATTTTTATTATCCAGCGGGTCTATTCATGCGAAGTATTTTTTGACTACGTCCGAGTTGACAGGGGATGAAAAGTCTTCGCCATCCATGGTTGTAAGCAATAAAGCTCCGCCCGAAAAGACCTTTTTAACCACGAATGGACCTTCATAGTTAGGAGTCCATTTGCCCCTGTGATCTGTATTGGGAGGAAGGATCCTTTTGAGTACCACATCTCCGACTTTGTAAACCCGAGGACGCACCTTTTGGTCAAATGCCTGCTTCATTCTGCGCTGATATAGTTGCCCATGGCATACAGCCGCCAATCGCTTTTCCTCAATAAGGCTCAGCTGATCAAATCTGGCTCGTACCCATTCAGCCTCATCTAGCTTAACATCCATCATGACTCTGAGGGACGGAATCTCTACTTCAACCGGCAGCACTGCCTCCATACCATATACGAGTGAGAATGGGGTTGCCCCAGTGGACGTGCGTACCGACGTTCGATACCCATGCAAAGCAAATGGTAACATCTCATGCCAATCTTTGTACGTGACAACCATCTTCTGTACAATCTTCTTGATATTTTTGTTGGCCGCTTCGACCGCGCCATTCATCTTTGGGCGGTACGGAGAAGAATTGTGATGTTCGATTTTGAAGTCCCGGCATAACTCAGCCATCATCTTATTATTCAAATTAGAACCATTATCAGTAATGATTCTTTCGGGAACTCCATATCGGCAAATGACATCCCGTTTTAAGAAACGAGCGACCACTTGTTTTGTAACATTGGCATAGGATGCGGCTTCAACCCATTTGGTGAAGTAATCAATTGCCACCAAGATGAAACGATGACCATTAGAAGCTGTAGGCTCAATCTTTCCGATCATATCAATGCCCCACATGGCAAACGGCCAGGGCGATGCCATGATACTCAACGGATTTGGAGGCACATGCACTTTGTCTGCATAGATCTGGCATTTATGGCATTTGCGGGCATATTTGCAACAATCTGACTCCATAGTCAACCAATAATATCCCGATCTTAACAACTTTTTAGCCATTGCATGTCCTCCGGCATGGGTACCGAAAGGGCCTTCGTGCACTTCAATCATCAACAAGTCTGCTTCATGTCCATCCACACATCTAAGCAGGACCGTGTCAAAATTTCTTTTATACAGCACGCCATCTTTGTTCAAGAAGAAACTACCAGCTAACCTTCTCAACGTCTTCCTGTCTTTGGACGATGCCCCGGGCGGGTACTCTTGACTTTTCAAGAAACACTTAATGTCATGAAACCATGGCTTGTCATCAGACGCTGCATCGACCGCAAACACAAATGCTGGTCTGTCAAGGCGGGATACCTCAATCTTAGGTACATGGTTCCATCCTTGCACTTTGATCATGGAAGACAAAGTGGCCAAGGCATCAGCGAACCTATTCTCATCTCGAGGAATATGGTACAGTTTCACTGTTGTGAAAAATGTCAGCAATCTCCTTGTATAATCTCTATACGGCACTAGATTTGCTTGGTGCGTGTACCAACTCCCTTTCACTTGATTGATTACCAAAGCTGAATCACCGAATATATCAAGGGTTTTAATCCGTAGATTAACCGCCTCCTCGATCCCCATTATACAAGCTTCGTACTCTGCTTCATTGTTGGTGCATCCGAAAGTTATTCGTGCAGTGAAAGGCATATGAACACCTTCCGGCGTGATAAGAACTGTTCCAACTCCACACCCATTCATATTGACAGCCCCATCAAACATCAGACTCCATTTGGATTCAGGGTCTGGCCCCTCCTCCGGAAGTGGTTCCTCGCAGTCTTTAGCTTTGAGAAACATGATGTCCTCATCAGGGAAGTCAAATTTCATGGGTTGGTAATCATCAATCGGCTGTTGCGCAAGATAGTCGGACAAGATACTTCCTTTGATGGCCTTTTGTGAAGTGTACTGAATGTCATACTCTGTCAAGACCATTTGCCATCGTGCAACTCTGCCTGTCAATGCTGGTTTCTCGAAAATGTACTTGATAGGATCCATTTTTGAAATCAACAAGGTTGTGTGCCTAACCATATATTGCCTCAATCGCTTAGCGGCCCATGCAAGCGCACAGCATGTCTTTTCAAGCATTGAGTATCGGGACTCACAATCATTGAACTTTTTGCTCAGGTAGTAAATAGCATGCTCCTTCCTACCTGTCTCGTCATGTTGACCGAGAACACAACCCATGGAACCTTCAAGCACTGTCAGATACATTATCAGCGGTCTCCCTTCAACTGGAGGCATTAGAATCGGAGGTTCCTGCAAATATTCCTTTATCTTATCGAATGCCAATTGGCAATCGTCATTCCACCTGACCGTTTGATCCTTTCTTAGCAGTTTAAATATTGGTTCACACGTGGCTGTTAAGTGAGATATGAACCTTGCAATGTAGTTCAATCTACCCAAGAAACCACGAACCTCTTTTTCTGTTCTCGGTTCAGGCATTTCTTGTATTGCTTTCACCTTGGCAGGATCAACCTCGATTCCTCTTTCGCTCACAATGAAACCCAGCAACCTTCCAGAACGCACCCCAAACGTGCATTTGTTTGGATTTAATCTCAAACGGAACTTTCTCAACCTTTCAAACAGCTTTTTCAGGTTAACCAGATGTTCCTCTTCTGTTCTCGACTTGGCAATCATATCATCTACATAACAGTCGATCTCCTTATGAATCAAGTCATGAAACAATCTCACCATCGCCCGCTGGTACGTTGCCCCTGCGTTTTTCAACCCAAAAGGCATTACTTTATAACAATATGTACCCCACGGAGTAATGAACGTGGTCTTCTCCATATCTTCAGGTGCCATCTTGATCTGGTTGTACCCGGAGAACCCATCCATAAAGGAGAACACTGAAAATTGAGCAGTATTATCGACCAGCACATCAATATGAGGTAGTGGAAAATCATCTTTCGGGCTAGCTTTATTAAGATCTCGATAATCCACACACATTCTCACTTTTCCATCTTTCTTCGGTACTGGCACGATGTTGGCTACCCACGGAGGATACTTTGTCACAGCAAGAAACCCAGCATCCCACTGCTTCTGGACTTCCTCCTTAATCTTTAAAGCCATGTCGGGGTGAGTCCGACGAAGTTTCTGCTTGACTAGCGGCCATTCTTCTCTTAATGGAAGCCTGTGCACGACAATATCCGTATCCAACCCCGGCATATCTTGATACGACCAGGCGAAGATGTCAACATACTCGCGCAACATTTCCGTCAAAGTTTGCTTCACATCTGCTTGCAAGCTGGCACCAATCCTGATCTCTTTCTTGGCGTCCTTGGTACCAATATTGATGATTTCTACAGTCTCCTGATGAGGCTGGATGACCCTTTCCTCTTGTTTCAACAATCTGGCCAGTTCTTCAGAGAGTTCACAATCTTTCTCATCCCCTTCTTCGGCTTGATAAATCGGATTGTCAAAGTCATACATAGCCATATCAAAATCGTTATCAGTGGTATCCGGAGGATCAAGTCTGCATGAACGGGTTCATGCCTTATTTTAGAATTTTATTTTTAAGCAAAACAAAAGAAAATGAAACATTGCCATTTTATTTTTGTGCAAAAATAAAAACTGAAAGACAGAGAACAAAATTTGATTGCAAAACGTCCTTTATTAATGATTAAACATTGCAAATGCAACCATGGTGGCCCTACAAATGAATCTATACGCCTTGGGCAGAGCGTAAGATTTTGACATGCATTATGGTTAGAAAAAAACAAAGAAAAATTACTCTGTCTGAAGAGTAACCCGGATGACTTCTTCAACGGACCAGTTCTGCACTTGTTGTCCCGGAGCATGAGGGCGTACCCAGTTGTCCAGGTCACAATTACTGTCAACACTATCCTCTGTGGCTGCACAAGACTGGTCCGTGTAGATAATTCCCCCACTACTGAAAGTAATGGGTCCCCTGCTCCCCGCATCTGAATTTGTAGAGGGATGATAACCAATACCAAATTTGTCTTCTTTCATTGGGGTCTCTATCAACCTGCCCCAACCTTGGGCGTTGCCTGCCCTGACGACTTCGACAGCTTGTCTGTAAGACGAAATGGAGGTACCAGCCCCAACTGGTACAGAAGAAGACTCAGGTGCATCGTCAATATTGACCGCTTCAAATGATTGGCACAACATCTCATGAATTTCTCCATCCATTTCAATGTACTTGAACGTGGACAGGTGACTCACAAAGATGTCTTCTTCCCCGCACACCGTCACAACCTGCCCTTCAAACTCATACTTTAGCTTTTGATGTAGAGTAGAAGTAACAGCCCCGGCTCCGTGAATCCAAGGGCGCCCCAATAGGCAGCTATATGCAGGTTGTATGTCCATTACATGGAACGTGGATTTGAATACCTGTGGTCCAATTTGTACGGGCAATTCCACCTCACCAAACACAGATCGTCTAGTTCCATCGAATGCTCTGACCACCAATTCACTAGGCCTTAAGATCAACCCATCAACTTCCAGCTTCATTAATGCCTTCTTGGGCAAGACATTGAGTGATGAACCAGTGTCTACCAGTACATGAGATAACACTGCGCCCTTACACTCCATCGTGATATGCAAAGCCTTATTATGGTTTCTTCCTTCAACAGTCAAATCTCTACTTGTAAAGCCTAAGCCATGGCTAACATTAACATTGGAGATTACGCCCTCGAGCTGATTAACAGTAATTTCTTGTGGCACGTATGCACTCTTCAACACTTTCAACAACGCCTGCCGATGCGCATCAGAGCACATCAATAGTGACAAGATTGAAATCTTTGAAGGGGTCTGATTCAGTTGGTCCACAATCTTATAATCGCTTTTCTTGATTATCTTCATAAATTCTTCCATTTCCTTATCAAAAGTAATCTTTGTCTCTGCTTCAGGTGTAGGCGCATTTTCAACCACCTGTTTACCTTTAGCCTTTGCTGCGGCTTCTGCCTCTTTATCACTTCTCAAGGTTTGGGGAGCGAACAACCTTCCACTCCTTATAAAGCCCCCTACACCCCCTACGTTATTAATATTTGGGCTGACTGACGACTCAACTTCCTGCTTTTTACCTTCGTGATATACATCTGCCCCATAGTGCCATGGGATAGCCTTCGTAGACGTGAACGGAATTGGTCCTGGCACCGTGATAGTGACAGGACTGGGCCTTTCTGGCGCAACACTCGCCACGGGAACTGCATTGACCGGCATTTGAATCTCAGCGGGAGTGTAATAGATGGTCACGGTTGATATCTCATCAGTGTCTTTCACGACTCTGTCGAACTGTAGACATCCTTCATCGATCAGATTCTGTAAACCCATCTTCAACTTATCACAGCCGTTCTCCTGATTCATACACTCAGAGCAATCTTGATTACAGCCCGGGAACACCTGACCCTTCAATAAACGATCTTTTACAACCAACAAAGAAGTTTTCACTTGATGGATATCTGTCACCAGATTCAATCTCCTCCCATCTTCAATAGCGTACACATTTGTTGCACTATGATCAAGCATGGGATGCTGAGTAATATTAGGAGCGGGAGAGAAATTGATGGCTTTAGCATCAATCAAATCTTGTACTTTATGATGGAAAGCCCAGCATTTTTCAATGGAGTGCCCCTGAGCACCTGAGTGGAACTCACAACGAGCATTAGCATCGAAGTTAGGTGGCAGGTTTCCAGCAACCGGAGCTTTCATAGTACGGAGTTCTACCAACTTTAACTCGAGTAGTCGGGGCAACAGCGCGGCATAAGTCATAGGGAGAGGATCCATCTTACGATCCCTCTGCCTAGACCTTTGCTGGAAAAAAGGTTGTTGCTGTTGAACTTGTTGTTGGGGTTGTTGTTTCTGAACAGACGGTGTGGGGATTGTTACAGCATCTACCTGATAATAAGCTTGAGAACACCCTCTGCCTCGTCCTCTAAACACAGCATTCGTATCACCTTCTCTTCTTTTCTGGTTACTAGCAAACGGTTTCTTCGTCCCCGAAGAGCCAGCCCCACTCACATCCTGGATCTTTCCAAGCTTTAACAGACTTTCTATTCTTTCTCCCGCAATCACAATATCAGCAAATCCAGTTGACGGACAAGCAGCTAATCTATCAAGATAGGCCCCTTGCAAGGTGCCCATAAACATATCTGCCATTTCTCTGTCTGACAAGGGAGGTTGAACCTGGGCAGCCATTTCCCTCCACCTCTGTGCATATTCTTTGAAACTCTCCTTGGCATTTTGTGACAACCCCTGCAACTGAGTGCGGTTGGGCGCCATGTCAATATTGTACTGGTATTGCTTCAAGAACGCTTCTGCCAGATCTTTCCAACTCTTCACAGCAGCTCTATTCAACTTCATATACCAGGTCAAGGACGCCCCAGCCAGACTGTCCTGAAAATAGTGCATCCATAGCTTCTCGTCATCCGTATGGGCTGCAATCTTCCCAAAGTAAGCTTGAAGATGCGTTTGGGGACACGCATTGCCGTGATACTTATCAAAAGTAGGAGGTTTGAATTTAGGGGGAATTCTGACTCCTGAGACCAGCCCCAAGCTGGTAACATCAATACCCATAGAGTTCTTGCATTCTATGGCCCTGATCTTTTCTGCTAACTCATCATACCTTCGATCACCTTGATTACCCACATCAGCATCTAGTAGAGTAAATTGGTCTTCCAGAGTATCTTCAAGAGTAACACCAGCATGCCTACCATTTCCATTACCCCGATTGTTACCACCAGGAGGAGGGTTGCCACCGGGAGGAGGGATGCCATGTCCCTGTGAATTGTCATGCTGATCACCTTCGGGCCCATTGTCTGGACGCTCGACCAGAAGCCTCAATCTCTCCTGATTTTGCGCCATGCCAGTCATGAGGGTCATGAACTGGTCCATACGCGCCCTCATTTCGGCCAAATCACTTTGCACTTGATCCATGATTCTTACTTGATTCCTTCGCGTCGAATATCGGTGAATATGATTCTCAGCTATACTGCCTGAAACCAAATAAAGGTTAGAGACCCTGCAACGAGTACCTGAAAAGCAAGTAACAAAATGCAAAATGATATGCAATGCCATCCAATGCCATGTTTGTCATTTCCGAGGTGCTTTATACCCTGATTCCAATCCAACCACAGAAATCTGAAGACCAGAAATCGTGATATAAGGAGACGTGTCGTGGTCATGTGCTTGTGTGCAGCTATCTGATAAAGAATAATTCTGACTAAAACTGCTCATACTCATTCAACGAAGTATTCAAGTACATTTAAGAAAGGTTCAACCGCAAATGCAATACAAGGAAAAATGGATCCATCAACAAGCCTGATGGTAACCATTAACAACAAAATACAGGGAAAAGAACATCAGTCTGACAATTCCACATCCTTCAGCTTATCACTTGAGTATTTGATCTCCTCAAAAAGTATACGGGTACGCTGGTGATTCGGCTTTTCAATCATTTCTTTGATCAAGACGTCCCTTTTCTCAAGAGCTTCAGTTAAAGAACCCATATGCAGCATCAGAGCCTCGTCATCACACACTCCCTTGTGTCTCTTTATGCCAGCTTGCGTCTTGAGTATCTCCCTTTCTATCATGGCTTCTTCAAGCTCTTTCTTGGTATTCTTCAGCTGGCTTCTAGCTTCTTCTAACTGTTCTTGACTTTTACCGAGACTTTCCCGATACTTTCTCCTCTGCTCATGTGCCTTTTTAAGCTCCTCGTCTTTAGTCTTCGACTGATCCTTTAACTCGGCATTTTCAATTCTGACTTCATCCCAAGCTTGACGAAGTTGAGCTACTGAATCCTTGCTTCGGGCTAAATCCTGTTTTGTAATCTTGTGAGCCTGACTAGTGTCATCTGCTCCCAAAGTAAGTTTCCGAAAGTACCGAGCTCTGTCATCAAAATCTTCCTCTTTGTCAGCCAAGGTTTTTTCCGCTTTCAAGGCTCTCTTTTCCAACTCTTTGTTGTCAGCTAGAGCTTTCTGAAGACATCTGCTCATTCCAGAATTCTCTATCTGCAACTCTCTGACCATTTTCTTCCACTTCTCACATTCTTCAATAGCCACCATAGTGGGTTGTTCTGGCTGTACTGAACATAAAAGAGGTCCCCTTGAAAAGGGTAAAAGCAATTCCTTTACTTTCGTCTCAATCCACCTGTCATATTCAGGATAAGATCTACAATCCCCTTTTCCAAAAACTGCTTTTCCAATTTTGTGCTTATCTTTCCAAGCATTCACTACTTCTACCACCTTCGCATCTTTAGTTTCTGTAAAGAATAAAGATTCTTCCACATCTTGCTCTGTAGGAGGATCCCTGGAAGCATACCCAAACTGTCGGATGGCCAAAACTGGATTATAATTGATCCCTCCTTTTCTGCCAATCAAAGGCACATTTGGAAAATTTCCGCATCTTGTGACAAGCTCTATTCTCAATAACCGGTGGTCAAACCATACAATGTTATCAGCAGTTAAACCCATCAATCGTTTAGACCATTTCGCCACATCTTTGGTTTCCACAAAGGCACCTGTCTGAGGCAAATGTTTGAAAAACCAATGACTCAGCAGTGGAGTACAACAACTAACAGATCCTCCCCTCCTTTTCTCATTCTTGTAATGCACGGAATGATAAAAATCTCCTAACAAAGTAGGGACTGGATTTTTAAGGACGAAAACTCTCGTTGCTTGCATATCCACAAAGTCTTGCTGATTGGGAAAGAAAACTAGGCCATATATGCAAAGAGCCAGAATGGAATTGTAACCCGTCCAATTTTTAGCACTTGCAGCCTCTTGGGCTTGTCCAGACAGAAATTCTAAATGAAATCCGCTAACTCCATTTTTACTGCTCACACCACTCTTTACCACTGCCTGATCCATTTGTAACGCAGCAGCAATTTCTTTTACGCTGGGAGAACTACCAGAGAAGAATGGTATTGCCGGCGTGATCGGAATTCCCAAAATAAATGAGAATTCTTCCAGTGTTGGCATCAAAATGTAATCTGAAAAAAGAAAGCATCTCAACGAAGGCTCGTAGAACTGCAGCAGAGTGTGCAAAGCATCATGTTCATACTTGGTGATTGTACGGACCATCCCAACCAAATTCCCGTAGCTTTTCTGAAATCTATCAAGAATACCCGGACCAGCCATATCTATAACTTTGAGCAATGAATCCAAGACAGGATCTGGAAACTTGTAAGACACATTGTTCTTTCTCTCAGTAACGATCTCTGTTGAACCCATGGATTGGAATCAGAAATGTATTATGCACCTGAAAATGACAAACATAACTGTTATGATATAATAATGCAATGCAAAAGGGCATGTGATCAGGTAATCAAGTGTCTGTGTCTGTATTGAACTGTGTGCATTGTGTCTCTGTACTGAATCTGGCAATATCTAAGATGAACACTTAAATCACTGTCATATGATACAATGTCTGAAATCCTCATAGAGTCACAAGTAAGGTAGGTAGGAGGCTGGGTTTCCTGCAAACCTGTAAACATCCCGCCCATACTCACATGTGGTTCTTAGAAAATAAGGCTTGTTAGCTTCGGAGGTTTGAGAAGCAATAGCACATTCAGCCCGTAGGATACAATGCTATGCCAATCAAAGAGGTCGTCCACTGACTCCCCTTAGAAAATAAAAGTCATCCTATGCAAGTTCCCAAGTGGGCCCTCGGGTGCGAATGGGTTTGCCACAGAATGTGGTCTGCCACTGTCACCACTAAAGAGGGATGTTTCCACTAAGGTCCTCATGATCGGTCACTAGAGTCGACAGCTCTCTAGATCTACATCCTGGAATACGCAAGATGCGCATGCCACGACGTGTCCCAAGATAGCCTCGTCTAGCTGTGAATTTCGTGAACACCCAACGTACTCCAAACGGCACGTAGGTCCCACTACTCTCCACTCTAATTCTAAGTGTATCCTCAAGCCTGTGTAATGGGCTTATCTCTCAGAAATCCCATCCCGCCAAACAGAAAACAGCACAGTCCAGCATAGCATAATATATCATATATGGAATAAACATGGTAAAATGCAGTAAATGCAGTAATATACAGTAATAAACAGTAAATAACTATACAGTAAAACGGTAAATACAGCACAACAATAAACACCCAATGAAAGAAAAACAGGCAAGCGTTAGGATTGACTCGCTTAGGATGGACCAGCAATAGGTCAACATGTCCCCAGCAGAGTCGCCAGCTGTCGCTCCCGGGATTTTCATCCTAGTACAAACGCGAAAGTGGCACCGAACAGAGTCGCCAGCAATGTGTATGTATCCCAAGAGAGGGAAAGGAAACACCGCATAAACCTGAGGGAAGGAAAAAGCATGGTCTTACGACCAAAAGATCTGGGTTCGGGAGTCGGTTACGCGTAGGGAAGGTATTAGCACCCCCACGCGTCCATCGTACCCGATGGGATCCACGCTTGCTTGTTTCAATCAAAGGGTGATAGAAAAGATACTGGAAAAAGAACTGAAAGAAAGAAAGGAGAAAGAATGGAAAAGGAACGAGAAACAAATGTAGGGAAAATAAAAGAAGTGCTCGCATGGGCCCTACCCCACTGCCTACGTATCTCATCGGGAGCATGAGAATCAGAGCGACGTAGTTCCCCTCACTAGGGATGTATTGTTTGTGTTTTTTAAGGAACGGCTGACGTTCTAGCTCAGGTGTTGCAGGCTCGCTGGTCCGAGTGCGTTACCATCTTGCAAGAGAACGAGTAGGAGCACGTTCATACGTTGAGAGTGAGTGAGACGAGAAAAGAATTCCCGAAGGAAAGACGTTGTTGTTTGTTTTTGTCTTTTAGAAGTTTTTTCATTTGTTTGCATATGATAGTGTATCTGGATCTTAGTCATTGGAATGTGTACATTCTCACATTCCAAGATGGAATGGGTAAGAAAGCACACTAAGGGTGAAGAAGACCCCCACACTTAGTTCCAATTGTCAAGGTTCAAACACACTAGCATACTTGTGTTTATTAAGTGTTTTTGTTGATTAAGAAATGAAGAAATGTTTTTTTATTTGTTCCTTCAACAAGTATTGCATTTAGGTCCTTCATACCAGATCAAATTGTTAACACATTGACCCAAGATGGGCTACATGCTACACATTCTAAGATTATAAGAGAAGACCCCTTATAATCTTTTCTTTATATGAAAGGCCTAAATGCAATAAATGCCTACCTTTATTAGATATTTTTGTATTTTCTTTGAGATGAGAAAAGAGACTCAAGAGAGGATAAAGGTAAAAATCTATATGGACTAAGACTCAATCCTAATTGATTAGTTAAGGGAGTGATCCTAAGGTTTGTGAGGTTTCAACCTAAGGTCTAAAGAAAGAATGAATTAAACAATTCACTTCTAAAGTAGAAGATGAATTGTAATTCACAAAGGGAAAGTGATGAGTTATTAAAAGAAAGCACATAAGTGCTTAACAAAACATAAAATGGAATTGTAAAAGAGAAAGGATAGAAGTTGAATGTGGATTCCTTATCCACACTCAATTGAAACTTACCAAAGCCCCTACATGGTTAGTAAACATGTATAAGAAGTATAAGAAGTAAAAGAACATGTAATGCATCATAAAACTCAAAAGAATTAAATGAGAAACCAAATCCTAGAGCCACAACCAGAATGTACATCATATGGAAACAAATGGTTATTATCATGCAAGTCCAAGTGGATAGGCAACAAACATCATCCATGGCATTAGAACATGCCACCATAAGAAAAAGGGAGAATGAAAGATGAAGGGAAAAAGAAGAAATGCATAAATGGAACATGTAATCCATGGATCAGAATTGAAATGAAATGAAAAATGATTCACAAACCTCTCACAAGTATTCATGAAGCACATCAAGACATTTAAGAAGTGATAGAAGAAGTAGAATTGAAATGGAAGTTCCAAACAAAGGAAAGTGCAAACACAACATGTTAAAGGTGCACAAGGTTCAAATGATAATCAACAAGCAAAGATGACATATAATATGTACCAATGACCTATAATGTCAAGAGTGTAGCTCACCCAATAGGCAAATGATCATGCAAGTATACACAAAAGAAAACATGTAAACATGCACAAAAGATTACAATGATATGACATGTTATAATGCTTTAAATGAAATGCATCAAACAAAAATCAAATGGCCTCATGAAAATTATGAAAACATGGTATTGAAGTTCACTAATCAGAGATGAATCACATATCAAAGTAGCATGCAAGGAACCAAGGCAAAATGATGTCAAACAATGCACTTAGGTCAAATAGACATATCATACAAAGTAGCACAAAAGTGAACACCAAACATGCCATAAAATGACCTAAAAAATCAAATAAAAATCAATTAACATACCTCAAGATGCTAATGACTCAATGAAAAAAGAAGAGCATCAAAACAATTTTTAATAATCAAGAACAAAATTAAACAAGATCATGTACCACATTAAGAATGCACACCAAAGAAATTCAAAGAAAATTATGGAGCAGGGGTAAAATTGTCATAAAATCAAGAAACAAAATCATGAAAAAATTTCTAAATGTTTTAAGAAGGCTCATGAATTTTTGTGGAATTTTATGATGCTATTTAGTATTTTTTAAAATTAAAAAGAAAACGTGTAGCAAAAATTAAAAATAAAATGCAATGCAAAATGTATGGGGGTGCATGCCTAGTAATTACTCAGTTCAAAAATGGTTTGGGCTTAAGGCCTGGGGGTGTGGATATCAATCTGACTAGGTCCACTAAGCTCGCATAACACAATAACTACCATGCTCCTCAGTCAACACAAGTCAAAGCAATTACAACCATCAGATTAGGTCAAGTCAACACAAAGGTCAACGTAAACAAAATCAATGATCACGCGTGGAGGAACACAACAACTAACATGCACTGCACCATAAAACGTTTAAATGAGAATCTGAAAAAAAAACACGTGAGGAGCACGTTCCTTTTAATGCGTTGTCATGTTTTGGAGCATTGGATCATGAACATCAAACGGTCCACATTAATTCTGACCAGAAACCCTAACATAACGATCACCGGCCGGAGAGGGACCTCCGGTCACCTTCTCCGGTCAATCACCACCGTCTGCAACCCTCATATCTCACCAAGATGCACAAATCATATACCAAATTAAAGCTGAGCTCATGCACATCATGGATCTACCACTATTTTCCACATAATACACGTGCACATGGAGAACAGAGAAGAGTAAAACATGCCCTAGGTTTTGCAACTAAGCCTTTAGAAGGCCTATCAACTAGCCAGAGTTTGGAATGCTTCTATTAAGCTCATATCAACATTAAAACAACAAAATAAACAAGTAAATCCTGAGAAAAGAGTTTGTGAGATTTGGAACCTGATCTTGCAGTTCTTGTATAGTTTGAGAAAACCAGAGGAAATACTTGTTCTGCAACCTTGGAGCTTCACGAACTTAGCAAAATAAATGCTATACAACCAATGGTCTTAAGAGCAGAGAGGTTCAATGTTGAACAATGCTTGCAAAATCTTGAGGACTGTGTAGAAAGGCTTCAATTCAATGCCATTGATGATGATGAAGATGAAGTAGATGAAGGAAAGATGGTGAAGCTCGTGTGAAATCAGAGGGAAAGTAGAGAGAATGTGAGGGAGAGTTTGAAGTGTTTTGAAGTGAAAAATGAGAGAAAATGAAGCTGAATGAAAATGTGAAGTGAGATTTTGTTTTATAGTGTGGGTTAACTATGGTTTAATGAGTGAGTCAAGTGAGTCACAGTTGAGTTAAGTGAGTCATCCCTAACTAACTGAGTCAAGTTAGTTAGGGAGAGCAAAGCTATGGTGATGATAACCCATGATAAACTATGGTGGAGGTGAAGAGAAGTGAAATGGCACGGCTTGTGTAGGTGAAACTTGCTCAGCAAGTTGTTCTTTCTATTTTTATGTAATGCACGTGCTCATGTGCATGGACATGTGATGAATGTTTGGTTAAATGAAGAAAGAGTTGGAGAGTGAGCAATGCACGGGCAAACTGAGACCACAACAACAACATTCATTTTTCTGGTTTTTTGTGACAGTTTGGAAATAATGCAAACATGGATGTTTAATGGTGATTTTCTCTTGGCATTGTGGATGATCTAATGAGTTCTTGGAGACGTTGGAAAGAGGGGATGTAATAGGACAACTTTGATATGAAAATTGAATTGAAATGGGGTTTGGAGTAAGTTGCAAAATGACTTATAACACATAAGCTTGAGACTGGTATGAGGGCGTGGCAAAGGTTGGTTGACAAGGTAACATGGCACCTAGGTTCTCAGCATGATCATAGCACATTGGACTCAACATAACTTCTTGACCTTTGATCAAATGAAAAAAAACATGAACACCGATCTTAAAGATCTCACATAGAGGAACAACTTTCATGTTGAAAGATTTTTCATTTGAGGCCTCTAACCATGAGTAATTGATCTAAACATTTGGCCCACCATGTGTTTGTGAAAATGACACGCGCGTGACCTGAAAATTGACCAAGCTGACTTGCATTTTGCCCTAGTTTTCCCCAACTTTAATCATCCATATCTCACTCAATTTTTATCCAATGGAGATGTTCTACACATGGATTTGAAGCTTGAAACAAGATCTCTTGTTGTGGCCGAGTGGAATTTTCATTTGGTGTTTCAATTTTAAATGGCCTTGGCTCAAACTCTGATGCAAAATGGCCAAAACTTGCTATTTTTAGTAACCCTTCTTCTTCCAAAAATGGCAACTTTCTACATCTTGATTTTTTCATGATTCCTTTGGAATTTCTTGACCAAATTTTGTACATTGGACATATGTAACATGAATTTCATGATTTTGGGCTCAAAAAGTCAAGAGTTGACTTTTTCCTCTGATTATTTGACTTGGCCCCAATTTTCCTGATTTCTGATCTTTCTTCCAATTGAACCACTTCCAAAACCAATTGAGAAGCAATTTTCCACCTCCATACACTTAGGGACATATGAAATACCATGACATCAAATTTGGTCCAAAAAATCAAAAATTCCCTGATTTTATTAGAAACCCTAGTTTTGGTGCCCACCTCCTAGGAGAAAAATGTGCAGTCTTCAATTTCAAATTCCTCAGAGTATGTTGTGTATCCCCTTAAAGGATGATGAGATATACCATTTGAGGATGATTTTGGATCAATGAACTATCTCTTTTGAGGGTCTTCCTTCATTTTTTGAACCTCTTGCATAGTGAAAGATGTAGTGCTTCAATCTCCCATTGAATCTCACTTCCTTGAGGTTTTGGATGATCAATTGAGATAGTATGATACATGAAAGACTTCTTGGCTTGCCTTGAGGCAACTTGACTGACCTTTTTGTGCTTTGAATGATCCCTTGATTGTCCACCTTCCACCTGATCACATGCCCTGATGGTAAGAAGGATGCCATGCTTCATTTTTCTATGTTAAATGCAATGCAATGCTAATGAGATGGATATGATATGATAAATGATAATGCCATGCTATGATGACAAAGAGGGAGAGCAAATTTTGGGGTATTACACAACGCAGCAGATTCATAATCATCGTAATAGCATCTTTATCCAACATAAAACAACTTTAAATTAAACAACAAAGTATTTTTCGTCAATTTCACTAAAAAATTCAGCATGTAAACAAATAAACAAAAGACATGCGTCATCCCCCCGAGTGCTACGTATCAGAGCGACAACCACCGACTCGAACTAAGGTAACCGGCTACTCCTCTTGATTACCTTCACATTGCCAACATAGGGACAACATTCAAACAGAAGGGGTGAGATATCGAATATTATAAACGAAGTATGATAAATAATACATAGGTAGGAATCATACAAATATCACCACTTCACATCAACAACGACACAACAATCAACAACAACTTGAAAAAATGCAACTTAATGCGACTCGACTATGTTATGCATGTGGTACCATTTGGAGTAAAACTCCCAACTTAAAATTGCCAGTTTATCGAGGCATCAAGGCATAAGCCTTCAACTTTCAACTTGTGCCAATCCAGGCCAACGTGGTGTGAGCATCGGCTCCGACATAATAATGCAAGTATGCTATATGGCATGTACGACACAACAACGTAAACACACAACAACGTCAACAACATAAGCAACTTATACAACATGAACAACTTAGTCAACTTTGGCCATTAAGCCTTCAACTTAAAATTTGTCAGTATATCTGAACGAAACAACACAATCAGTTGTACCTGCAAATCAACTTTTCTGACATAATTTCAACAAAAAAATTCAACAAAAATCACCTACTAAATTACCCGACTTACCCTGAAAATTTTCGTTAAATTCCGGGCAACTAAATTTTCCGCCTAAATCGGCTAAACCGACTAAAACTGTATTATTTTACCTTCTGCGATTAATACGAACTTATAGTCAAATTATGTTTTCTTTTCTGTTACTACTACCGATTAATATACTAATCCTTTTATCTTTCTGATATAATTCTTCTGCTACACTTACAACACATCTGTTATAAAAAAAATCAGTAATTCGTACTTCTGTCAAAACTTGTTGCTTCTGTCAAAACCTGTTATATTCATCAGGCCAGCATCATACTTTCTTCAAATGCACTCTTATGATTGCTATTATTATTAATTCATCTCATTTCCTAATTTAAGAACATGTTACAATTTTCATATATGAAATTATATACAGCAGACATTGGTTTTCCTTAATGCTAAGTTTCCACATAAGACAAAAAAAGGCCAACTACCCTTAATTATGGGTGGCTTGCGCCACCCTGGCTAGTGGAATGAGTGGCTTGCGCCACATTCTCTTGGGTGGCTTGCACCACATTGCCTTGTGGCTCCCGCCTCATGCTTTCTCTCGTGTTTTGGGTGGCCTGCGCCACCCCTATGTGAGTGATGGGTGGCCTGCGCCACCCGTGCATCTGTGAACAATGTCATTTCGCCCCCAACCAAATTTCCAGAAAATCAACAACTTCACTGCAACATTCATAAAATCACCCAGCAACAAATTTCATAAAAAAATCGACAAATCAACATTTTCATAGAATCAATCAATATAACCCCATCAACAACACATCATCAAAATCAAATTAAATCAAGATCAACATCATAAAACTACCCGGTTCCAATTTCTACGTATCGATTATCATATCCCGATTATAAAAGTCGAACCCCACCCTTACCTTGGATTAAAGGCAGCTCTAGGTTCGATCGGATTCTGGGGATTTGGCACCGGTAGCAGTTTCTCTCTCGCAACTTCTTCTCTCACGTTCTGTTCCTCTTCTACTTCCACTTACCGATAAAACCTAACTTGTTTTCTTTCTATTTCATTTTATCAAATATTATTATTCTACTAATACTACTAATGGGCCTAATAACTTACACCTCTTTATTACTTATTCTGACACGAATTCTAGCCCACTAAACCAACACACTCCAACAACAATAATATTATCTCTAATATTAATTCTACGGCTTACCAACTTAAATACCGACTCAACGACTTAATTCACCGCAACACAAAATCAGCCGTATAATCATAAATAATTAATTAAATATTCAATTAAATAAATAATTAATATTTGGGCGTTACAACTCTCCCCCACTTAGAATATTTTCGTCCTCGAAAATTTACCTGATTCAAACAGCTCGGGATAGGAGTCTCGCATCTTGCTCTCCAATTCCCAGGTCATGCTTTCTCCAGCAGCTCCCAACCAGACAACTTTCACCAACACGATCTCTTTCCATCGCAAAGTCTTCATTTCACGATCCGTGACTCGCACAGGCTTCGTCTCCACCGTGAGATATCCCGTACTTGCACATCATCCATACTAACCACATGAGACGGATCTAAAATGTACTTCCGAAGTTGCGACACATGAAACACATCATGCAGATTCAAAAGATTTGGCGGTAACGCCATTCGGTAAGCAACTTTCCCAACTCTGTCCAAAATATGATACGGACCAATAAAACGAGGAGTGAGCTTCTTAGACTTCAAAGCTCTCCCAACAACAGTCACAGGCGTGACTCTCAAAAACACATGATCACCCGCTTGAAATTCCAAATCCTTCTTCCGCTTGTCATGGTAACTTTTCTGTCTACTTTGAGAAGCTTTCATTTTCTCTCGAATCAACTTCACTTTCTCGGTAGTTTCTCGAACTAACTCCGGTCAAAGTACTACACTTTCACTAGATTTATGCCAACACAACGGAGTTCTACACCTCCGACCATACAGCGCTTCAAAAGGTGTCATTCCGATACTAGAATGGTGACTATTATTATAAGTGAACTCGATCAATGGAAGATAAGTATCCCACGAACCTCCCTGCTCAAGAACACAAGCTCTCAACAAATCCTCCAACGATTGAATAGTCCTCTCAGTTTGGCCATCTGTCTGAGGATGATATGCCGAACTCAACCTCAACTTAGAACCCAACGCTTCTTGTAGACTCTTCCAAAACTCCAACGTAAACCTCGGATCTCTATCCGACACGATACACAAAGGGACACCATGCAACTTCACAATTACTCGGATATAAATCTCTGAGAACTTCGCAATTGGATATGTGATGTTAATAGGTATAAAATGAGCCGACTTCGTAAGCCTATCAACAATCACCCAAATTGAACCATGTCCTCTTGAAGTAATAGGCAACCCTGTCACAAAGTCCATAGAAATGCTATCCCATTTCCATTCTGGAACTTCTAACGGTTGCATCAACCCCGCAGGCTTCTGGTGTTCGATTTTCGGCTTCTGACAAGTCAAACACGCATACACAAATCGTGCCACATCTTCTTTCATTCCAGACCACCAAAATATTTTCTTCAAATCTTGATACATTTTAGTGGCTCCCGGATGAATACTCGGATTACTCCTATGACCCTCCTCAAGAATCTTCTTTTTCATGTCTGCATCATCAAGAATACAAATTCGATCATGCAGTCTCAACACACCTCGTGCATCCATCTTAAAGTCACTCTTCTTCGATTGACCGCAACTACTCATGATGTCTACTAGTTTCACATCCAGCTTTTGAGCCTCTCGAATACTATCCAGAAAATCATTGTTAATCTTTAGCATACCCAACATAACACTCTGCGGCGTCACTTCGCAAACCAAACTCATATCACGAAACTGCTCAATTAATTCCAATTCCTTAATCATCATTGCTGACATATGCAAGGTCTTTCGGCTTAAAGCATCGGCCACAACATTAGCTTTGCCTGGATGGTAATTCAAACCGAAATCATAATATTTCAGCAATTCTAACCACCTTCGCTGTCTCATATTCAGCACCTTCTGATCAAATAAGTACTTTAGGCTCTTATGGTCGCTATAAACTTCGAATCTAGACCCATAAAGATAATGCCTCCAAATCTTCAGCACAAAAACCACCGCAACAAGTTCCAGATCATGCGTAGGATAGTTCTTTTCATGAGTCCTCAACTGTCGCGACGCATAAGCAATTACCTTATTGTTCTGCATAAGCACGCCTCCTAAACCCATCAACGAAGCATCACAATAAACCACAAACGGTTCTCCTGGATTCGGTAATGTCAACACCAAAGCTGACGTCAACCTCTTCTTCAGTTCGGTAAAACTTTCTTCGCACTGAACATCCCACACGAAAGCTTTACTTTTACAAGTCAACTTTGTTAACGGAAGAGCCAACTTCGAAAATCCTTCTATAAACCTCCTATAATAACCAGCTAGTCCCAGAAAGCTTCTAATCTCAGTAGCCAACCTTAGAGTTTCCCATTGCAACACAGCATCTACCTTGGAAGGATCCACGGCAATACCACTACCTGAAATCACATGACCAAGAAAACTGACTTCCTTCAACCAAAACTCGCACTTGGACAGCTTCGCATACAACTTCTTGTCTTTCAAAACTTCCAACACTGTTCTCAAATGTTCCTTATGCTCTTCTTCTGACTTAGAATAAATCAGAATATCATCAATGAATACAACCACAAAACGATCCAGATAAGTATGAAAAATGCGGTTCATGTATTCCATGAATACTCCCGACGCATTAGTAACACCGAAAGGCATCACTGAATACTCATAATGTCCATACCGTGTTTTGAACGTCGTCTTCTGAATATCCTCATCTTTCACTTAAATCTGATGATAACCCGATCTCAAATCAATCTTGCTAAACACACGAGCACCCACCAACTGGTCCATCAAATCATCTATTCTCGGAAGTGGATACTTGTTCTTAATTGTTACTTTATTCAACTGTCTATAATCAACACAAAGTCTCATACTTCCATCTTTCTTCTTTACTAACAACACTGGAGCTCCCCACGGCGATACACTTGGTCTTATAAACTTCTTCTCAAGTAATTCCTCCAACTGCTTCTTTAATTCAGATAACTCGGATGCCGACATTCTGTACGGTGCCATCGAAACAGGTCTGGTACCAGGTACAAGATCAATTGCAAATTCAACCTCTCTCTCTGGCGGTACATCAGGAATTTCATCAGGGAAAACTTCAGGAAAATCACTCACCACTTACAATTCCTCAATCTTAGCTTTGCTCTCAATATACAATGTTGCCATCAACGAAAACATCTGAGCTTCTTCTTTCATCAATTGTTGTAACTCCCTGAAAGACAACAATCCAACTCCTTCCTCTTTCGGAGTAGAAAACCTCACCGATTTGCGATAACAATTTATATGAACGTAGTTATACTCTAACCAGTTCATACCTAGGATTACATCCATTCCGGTCAGCGGGAAACATACCAAATCAACATAAAAGTCTTTATCGAAGATCGATAAAGGACACCTTAAACACACAAGAGAAGTAGTCACCGATCCCTTAGCTGGAATCTCGACGATTAATTCTCTATTCATAGCAGATAACTTAAGACCCAATCTTTGAACACAATCAGCAGAAACAAAACAATATGTAGCACCAGTATCAATAATAGTAATTAAAGGTGTACTATTAATGAAGCATGTACCTCTGATAAGTCTGTCCTCGTTAGCTGTCTGAGTTCCTGCTAACGCGAACACTTTCCCAGTCTGAGCTTTCTTTGGCTTCTGACACTGACTACCAATATGCCCCTCTTCCCCACAATTAAAACAGATCATCTCCTTGTGCTTGCAATCAGACCTTGCATGTCCAGTCTTACCACATCGAAAACATCTCTTCACCTCAGCAGTACACACATTACTCTTATGACCAGGTTTTCCACATTTGAAACAAGTTATGCCAGCAGGAGCATCTCCCCCACTAGTCCTCTTGCCCTCAGTCGCTCTCTGTTTACCCTTTCCAGCTGGAGCATCATAAGGCTTGCCACGGTTCTGTTGTTGCTTGCCTCTTCTATCACTAACAATCTTGTAGTGAGCATTGTTGTCCTCCTCATATATTCTGCAACTGTCAACCAAATCAGAGAAGACACGAATCTTCTGATACCCAACAACTTTCTTGATCTCAGAGCGCAATCTGCTCTCAAACTTGATGCATTTAGAAAACTCAGCATCATCCCCGGTATAGTATGGATAAAACTTAGCCAACTCAACAAACTTCACAGCATAATCAGTAACCGACATGGTTCCTTGCTTCAGCTCAAGAAACTCAATCTGCTTCTTACCACGAACATCCTCTGGATAATACTTCCTCAGAAACTCCCTTCGGAACACATCCCAAGTGATAACTTCACCTGTAGTTTCCAACCTCTGACAAGTCTCTAGCCACCAGTCATCAGCTTCGACTGCTAGCATATGAGTCCCATAACGAACCTTCTGCGCTGGAGTTCAGTCCATCACACGGAAGATCCTCTCAATCTCTTTCAACCAATCCAACGCTCCATCAGGGTCATACTTGCCCTTGAAGGTAGGCGGATTCTCCCTCTGAAAAGTTGCCAAACTACGAGATCCAGCTTTCTCGCCAGCGTTCGGAAGGTTCTGCACAGCTTGGGCCATTGCTTGCATAGAAGCAGCCATTGCAGCATCGTTTCTTCCAGCCATCTCAACTTATCACTGCAACATGAACAAAGGTTAGAACTAATTAATAATACTCGATTGTTAACCAACTACGACTCGACACTTGGCCAGACGGACCGACCTGCTCTGATACCACTAATGTAACACCCCATTTCTACCCGGTAAGTATAAGTAAAATCAGAGTCATCATATTCAACTTAAAACAGGATGTCACATTTTTCAACTTTATAATCATTAACACGGTAGACAATCATGAAAGATACATAACAATTCAAGGGAACATAAACCAACAAATAGTCTTCAAAAATATTCAACTTTATCAAATGCAACGCATCGGATTCATAATCATCGTAATAGCATCTTTATCCAACATAAAACAACTTTAAATTAAACAACAAAGTATTTTTCGGCAATTTCACTAAAAAATTCAGCATGTAAACAAATAAACAAAAGACATGCGTCATCCCCCCGAGTGCTACGTATCAGAGCGACAACCACCGACTCGAACTAAGGTAACCGGCTACTCCTCTTGATTACCTGCACATTGCCAACATAGGGATAACATTCAAACAGAAGGGTTGAGATATCGAATATTATAAATGAAGTATGATAAATAATACATAGGTAGGAATCATACAAATATCACCACTTCACATCAACAACGACACAACAATCAACAACAACTTGAAAAAATGAAACTTAATGCGACTCGACAATGTTATGCATGTGGTACCATTTGGATTAAAACTCCCAACTTAAAATTGCCAGTTTATCGAGGCATCAAGGCATAAGCCTTCAACTTTCAACTTGTGCCAATCCAGGCCAATGTGGTGTGAGCATTGGCTCCGACATAATAATGCAAGTATGCTATATGGCATGTACGACACAACAACGTAAACACACAACAACGTCAACAACATAAGCAACTTATACAACATGAACAACTTAGTCATCTTTGGCCATTAAGCCTTCAACTTAAAATTTGTCCGTATATCGGAACGAAACAAAACAATCAGCTGTACCTGCAAATCAACTTTTCCAACATAATTTCAACAAAACAATTCAACAAAAATCACCTACTAAATTACCCGACTTACCCTGACAATTTTCGTTAAATTCCGGGTAACTAAATTTTCCGCCTAAATTGACTAAACCGGCTAAAACTGTACTGTTTTACCTTCTGCGATTAATACGAACTTATAGTCAAATTCTGTTTTCTTTTCTGTTACTACTACCGATTAATATACTAATCCTTTTATCCTTCTGATATAATTCTTCTGCTACACTTACAACACATCTTTTATAAAAAAAATCAGGAATTCTTACTTCTGTCAAAACTTGTTGCTTCTGTCAAAACCTGTTATATTCATCAGGCCAGCATCATACTTTCTTCAACTGCACTCTTATGATTGTTATTATTATTAATTCATCTCATTTCCTAATTTAAGAACATGTTACAATTTTCATATATGAAATTATATACAGCACACATTGGTTTTCCTTAATGCTAAGTTTCCACATAAGACAAAAAAAGACCAACTACCCTTAAGTATGGGTGGCTTGCTCCACCCTGGCTAGTGGAATGAGTGGCTTGCGCCACATTCTCTTGGGTGGCTTGCGCCACATTTCCTTGTGGCTCCCGCCACATGCTTTCTCTCGTGTTTTGGGTGGCCTGCGCCACCCCTATGTGAGTGATGGGTGGCCTGCGCCACCCGTGCATCTGTGAACAATGTCATTTCGCCCCCAACCAAATTTCCAGAAAATCAACAACTTCACTGCAACATTCATAAAATCACCCAGCAACAAATTTCACAAAAAAATCGACAAATCAACATTTTCATAGAATCAATCAATATAACCCCATCAACAACACATCATCAAAATCAAATTAAATCAAGATCAACATCATAAAACTACCCGGTCCCAATTTCTACGTATCGATTATCATATCCCGATTATAAAAGTCGAACCCCACCCTTACCTTGGATTAAAGGCAGCTCTAGGTTCGATCGAATTCTGGGGATTTGGCACCGGTAGCAGTTTCTCTCTCTCGCACCTTCTTCTCTCACGTTCTGTTCCTCTTCTACTTCCACTTACCGATAAAACCTAACTTATTTTCTTTCTATTTCATTTTATCAAATATTATTATTCTACTAATACTACTAATGGGCCTAATAACTTACACCCCTCTATTACTTATTCTGACACGAATTCTAGCCCACTAAACCAACACACTCCAACAACAATGATATTATCTCTAATATTAATTCTACGACTTACCAACTTAAATACCGACTCAACGACTTAATTCACCGCAACACAAAATCAGCCGTATAATCATAAATAATTAATTAAATATTCAATTAAATAAATAATTAATATTTGGGCGTTACAACTCTCCCCCACTTAGAATATTTTCGTCCTCGAAAATTTACCTGATTCAAACAGCTCGGGATAGGAGTCTCGCATCTTGCTCTCCAATTCCTAGGTCATGCTTTCTCCAGCAGCTCCCAACCAGACAACTTTCACCAACACGATCTCTTTCCCTCGCAAAGTCTTCATTTCACGATCCGCGACTCGCACAGGCTTCGTCTCCACCGTGAGATTATCCCGTACTTGCACATCATCCATACTAACCACATGAGACGGATCTAAAATGTACTTCCGAAGTTGCGACACATGAAACACATCATGCAGATTCGAAAGATTTGGCGGTAACGCCATTCGGTAAGCAACTTTCCCAACTCTGTCCAAAATATGATACGGACCAATAAAATGAGGAGTGAGCTTCTTAGACTTCAAAGCTCTCCCAACAACAGTCACAGGCGTGACTGTCAAAAACACATGATCACCCGCTTGAAATTCCAAATCCTTCTTCCGCTTGTCATGGTAACTTTTCTGTCTACTTTGAGAAGCTTTCATTTTCTCTCGAATCAACTTCACTTTCTCGGTAGTTTCTCGAACTAACTTCGGTCCAAGTACTACACTTTCACCAGATTCATGCCAACACAACGGAGTTCTACACCTCCGACCATACAGCGCTTCAAAAGGTGTCATTCCGATACTAGAATGGTGACCATTATTATAAGTGAACTCGATCAACGGAAGATAAGTATCCCACGAACCTCCCTGCTCAAGAACACAAGCTCTCAACAAATCCTCCAACGATTGAATAGTCCTCTCAGTTTGGCCATCTGTCTGAGGATGATATGCCGAACTCAACCTCAACTTAGAACCCAACGCTTTTTGTAGACTCTTCCAAAACTCCAACGTAAACCTCGGATCTCTATCCGACACGATACACAAAGGGACACCATGCAACTTCACAATTACTCGGATATAAATCTCTGCCAACTTTGCAATTGGATATGTGATGTTAATAGGTATAAAATGAGCCGACTTCATAAGCCTATCAACAATCACCCAAATTGAACCATGTCCTCTTGAAGTAATAGGCAACCCTGTCACAAAGTCCATAGAAATGCTATCCCATTTCCATTCTGGAACTTCTAACGGTTGCATCAACCCCGCAGGCTTCTGGTGTTCGATTTTCGACTTCTGACAAGTCAAACACGCATACACAAATCGTGCCACATCTTCTTTCATTCCAGACCACCAAAATATTTTCTTCAAATCTTGATACATTTTAGTGGCTCCCGGATGAATACTCGGATTACTCCTATGACCCTCCTCAAGAATCTTCTTTTTCATGTCTGCATCATCAAGAATACAAATTCGATCATGCAGTCTCAACACACCTCGTGCATCCATCTTAAAGTCACTCTTCTCCGATTGACCGCAACTACTCATGATGTCTACTAGTTTCACATCCAGCTTTTGAGCCTCTCGAATACTGTCCAGAAAACCATTGTTAATCTTTAGCATACCCAACATAACACTCTGCGGCGTCACTTCGCAAACCAAACTCATATCACGAAACTGCTCAATTAATTCCAATTCCTTAATCATCATTGCTGACGTATGCAAGGTCTTTCGGCTTAAAGCATCGGCCACAACATTAGCTTTGCATGGATGGTAATTCAAACCGAAATCATAATCTTTCAGCAATTCAAACCACCTTCGCTGTCTCATATTCAGCTCCTTCTGATCAAACAAGTACTTTAGGCTCTTATGGTCGCTATAAACTTCGAATCTAGACCCATAAAGATAATGCCTCCAAATCTTCAGCACAAAAACCACCGCAACAAGTTCCAGATCTTGCGTAGGATAGTTCTTTTCATGAGTCCTCAACTGTCGCGACGCATAAGCAATTACCTTATTGTTCTGCATAAGCACGCCTCCTAAACCCATCAATGAAGCATCACAATAAACCACAAACGGTTCTCCTGGATTCGGTAATGTCAACACCGGAGCTGACATCAACCTCTTCTTCAGTTCGGTAAAACTTTCTTCGCACTGAACATCCCACACAAAATCTTTACTTTTACAACTGGCTAGTGGAATGAGTGGCTTGCGCCACATTCTCTTGGGTGGCTTGCGCCACATTGCCTTGTGGCTCCCGCCACATGCTTTCTCTCTAGTTTTGGGTGGCCTGCGCCACCCCTATGTGAGTGATGGGTGGCCTGCGCCACCCGTGCATCTGTGAACAGTGTCATTTCACCCCCAACCAAATTTCCAAAAAATCAACTACTTCACTGCAACATTCATAAAATCACCCAGCAACAAATTTCACAAAAAAATCGACAAATCAACATTTTCACAGAATCAATCAATATAACCCCATCAACAACACATCATCAAAATCAAATTAAATCAACATCAACATCATAAAACTACCCGGTCCCAATTTCTACGTATCGATTATCATATCCCGATTATAAAAGTCGAACCCCACCCTTACCTTGGAATAAAGGCAGCTCTAGGTTCGATCGAATTCTGGGGATTTGGCACCGGTATCAGTTTCTCTCTCACAACTTCTTCTCTCACGTTCTGTTCCTCTTCTACTTCCACTTACCGATAAAACCTAACTTGTTTTCTTTCTATTTCATTTTATCAAATATTATATTCTACTAATACTACTAATGGGCCTAATAACTTACACCCCTTTATTACTTATTCTGACACGAATTCTATCCCACTAAACCAACACACTCCAACAACAATAATATCATCTCTAATATTAATTCTACGACTTACCAACTTAAATACCGACTCAACGACTTAATTCACCGCAACACAAAATCAGCCATATAATCATAAATAATTAATTAAATATTCAATTAAATAAATAATTAATATTTGGGCGTTACAAGAAACACCTAAAAATCACCAAATGATATCCCATGACAACTTCATGATCATATAGTGAGAGTACCAAGAACGCATCCTTGTACCACAACCAACAAACTCTCGGATTGAGACCAAAGCTCCATTGATCCCTCTCATCCAGAAACCATCCATACACCACACGAATTCCTCCTGAATTCTCATGTATAGATCTCCTTGTTCCCTGAGATACAACCCAATTGAATCTGGAATACTTCACATTTCTCAAAGAGACATACAGAGCCCCTTAGTTTGCTAGCTCGCCCAGACGTTCTTCATACTTGAAGGACATCAAACACATGCTCCAGAAATCCTCAGCCCATTTGCTCCATAAGCACCAAACTGATCCACTTCTAGCATGTAACATTCACATCAGACTTCCAAGACAGTCCTGTAACCATCATTCTCCCATACGACAAGATAAATACCTCTCAGACAAGTTGTGAACTAAGAATCCTACTCCAAGGATAACTAACCCAGAAGATGTTCTAACATCAGTTAGGACATCCTTCAAATATCATAGACACCAACCAACATGGTTTTAGATATGCTCCACCACTGAACTTACTATCTACATAGTAATTCAACTGAAGATCTTCAATCAACACTGCGCCACCAGCTTGATCAACAAGAACTCCAGATAACCATTGAGAGAAATAAATTCTCATCCACCAAAAGAAGGTAATCTTCCATAAATTGAGAACTTCTACCACAACCTCTAAGATAGAAAAGAATCAACACCTCCTCAAGTCTTCAACCAATCACCCTTCTGCCCAAGAGTAATTTGTTCCAAGACACTCCTCAAGATTAGTCAAATGCCACTGTTTTATTATCTTGATTTCTCGAATCCACATATGAGAGCTACCAAAATTGCCTTATCCTTCTTGAATTCAAATATGAAACCAACCAAATGCCACTTTTTGATTGATATCACCCTTTTTTTTCAGAACTCCCACAAGATACACTGATTCACCAATGAAATCTGATCTTCAAGTTACATGAACTAGTTGCTCCATAGCAAGCCATATTAGATCCACCAAGCCTTAGACATGTAACATCTTCTCCTACTTGCAGCTCCCGCAAACTGCTATGAGACAGGCCTTTTTGAAGCATCCATAACTTTCATTCTCCTGTAGATCAACTTATCTTAAGCTGATGTGCCACATAACTAGCTGAGATCCTGATGTTAAGCTTGATGTCAGAACTGAAAGCACCTGTTGTTTGACTACATTTTGGCTAAAACATTCTGATAATATAATTAAAGAATCTGCAGGAGAAAAAGATGTCAAAGGAGATGTCCCAGCATGGTGACTCGACATCCTGACTTACTAGGTTAGCAGGTTTTAATATACTGCAATAATTAAGGAGCGAATCAAGGAATCACATGATTAAAGATAGAAAGCCCAATAGAAGACTATATAAGGAGACTTAGACCTAGGGTTAAATGAGGCCTTTGTACTTTTTGTATCACTTATAACTTTGTAACCTAGTTTTCTTGTGTTGAATAAGGGTTTAGGGTTTGAGAGTCGTTGGCTCTCTTAGGAGTTGTAAGTCTCCACTCTGTAATATGGGATGCAGAGTGGAAGGCATAGGTACAGGGACACAACCAGAAGCCTGTAGGTAATGGTTATTGTATTGTTCTTGGACGAAGCTTTGAAGCAAGTCCAAGATAACTTGGAGGTCAAGAAACCGCGACAAGTTATGTATTGGAAGAAGACAGAGATATCACAGGTTGTGATTAGGTTGTGAGTAGGTCTCTCATATCAGGGTTGTAAACGTTTAAGTTTAGCCTTGATAAAGATGTTCATTGGGTAGATGTTAGGTATAAAGTTGTAAATGGGGGAGTTTAACTTTGTAACAGTTTTACAGATAGTGAAGTCTTCATCCTGGATTGGTATCCCCCAGATGTAGGTGATTTGCACGGAACTGGGTTAACACATACTGTCTTATTTAACATTCTATAATATACAGTTTTGTTATTGTTCTTGACTGACATGTTGGATCAGATGTCGTGTGTGACGCCCCTAATCTATGCCCCCAATTAAATAAAGAAGTAAAAGAAAATTCAAAATTTTGTCAGAGTATATTTAAATTATCATGGCATAGACTGAGGGGTCACATCAAATTGAAACAATTCATACAACACCTGCTCATAAATATATGCAACAGTGGGGTAGCTATCAACAGAGGAACTCAGTTCCTTACACCCACATTTCAGAATTTAGAATAAAAGCGGGAAATCTAAAACTGAATAACATACATATATATCACATGAAAAGTTTGTCATACATCTAGTTGTACATGCACAAGCCAAAAGATATATATACATAATACACAATAATCACTAACGGCCTCCCTAACTACCCGGTGTGACATATCAGAGCCGACCGACAAAAGAATGAAGACACAAAGCTTCACAAAAATACCTCCAGCAACTCTAATCTGCAATGCCTCATAGAGCATTATAAAACAGCAGAAGGGTGAGAAAAACAACCATATTATAGTTGCATATAATTATATATATAACACCAAAAAACACACACACATATATATATATATATATATATATATATATATACACGGTTCTCACCACCACTCACGCCATAATTCAAACATACGGCAATACAAGGAATAATTCATATTTCCATCCCCAACACATATCCATATATCAATTTTTATTCACAATTCCACACATAAACAACCATAATGATTTATGCAATGCAAGAGACCGACACAACGACTCTATGCATATGCACATGCGGCACCGGCTTCCATCAATTCTCAACACCAGTTCACTCAGGAACTATTGGAACCATCGCTCGTTACTTAGTGTAACTCCCCGTCGGGCATACGATGTTCCCCGTCGCTTTCGGTCCTCTTTGTATAAGGCGCACGACGTTTATGGATCGCTTTCGGTCCTCTTTGTATAAGGCGCACGATCCGATCGCTCACACCCCACATGGGCACACGATCGTCTATAACCATCGCTTTCGGTTCTCTTATGTTTAAGGCGCACGATCCAATCAGATCGCTTTCGGTCCTCTTATTTTTAAGACGCACGATGTTATAGCAGATTCCCTCTGGAATCAATCCATCACTCAGGACGTCTCAAGAATGCATATCATGATGCTCAGCATACAATGACTCATGACATTTAATATGCACACATATACACATCCATAATTATGCATATATCCTCAATTATCACACATTCGCATTTTCTTTCCGCAAGGCCACACATCATCATCACCACATATATTTCATGCAATTTCACTTCACCACAGTACACAAGTCATACAATGTCCACACCAACAGCATATTGCATGATATACATCAATTACACATGATTACTACGGAAAAAGTGAACAAAACGACACTATTTCAAATTTACGACATAATTTAATCGGCCAACAATTCTCAAAACTATCATCACAAGCAAGAACATTTTATAAGCTTTTCAACGATATAAAGAATGCTTAAATCGGAAATACGGTTCGAGAGTTATGAATTTTTTTTAGGAAAAGTATTATTTGGAAAGCTCTCACTACCGCCCGGCGAAACACTCCAACCGCCCGGCGAAACACCCTTCGCCGCTACCTCGCCCGACGAATCACAGGCGACACTAATTCTACCAAAATTACTCAAAAGAGTCAGGAACTTGTAACCTCTGCGCCTCTCAAAACCGCCCGGCGAAAGAACGAACCGCCCGGCGAAACAAGCACACCGCCCGACGCTTCACACCAGAAGCAGAATTTTTTGCTTGCGTTTACACTGTTCCTCACCCCCAAAAATCTCATTTTTCCATCCAAATCACTTCCCGCAGCAAAACCGTTAATAGCAATGGTTCATAAACATATAGAGATCATACAACACAAATTATACCAATTTCCGTCCGTGAAAACATCGATTTCTACTCGTTTACGCGTTTTCGACCTATAACCGAAAAACTATCGAAAAACCAATACCACATACAAACACACATACATAATCATGCACAACGATAAGATAATTGAGTTTCGCACCCTTACCCGATTAAATAACGTGTAGAAAAGTCGGTTGATTGGTTTCCAAGTTTTTCCCAAATCTCTCTCTATTCTTCTCTTCTCCTTTTCTTTTCTTCTTTTCTCTTACTATGTTTTTCTCTCTTTTTCTTTCTATTTCAACTCTTAACTTAACAATTAAATCAAAATGCCCAAAATACCTCTACACTCAATTATCTCGCAAACGATCCCAAAACCCGATAAAATATAATCACGACTAAAAATAACATATTTTCAGACAAAAGTCAGAGATAAAATAATATAATAATAATATAATAATAAAATACTCAAAACGACTCAAATAAATAAAAATACTAAAACTGGGGCGTTACAACTCTCCCCCACTTAGAAATTTTCGTCCTCGAAAATATACCTGAGACGAACAACTCTGGATACGACTCCCGCATCCGACTCTCCAACTCCCAAGTCAAATTGCCCTCAGCGGCGCCTCCCCACGCTACTTTCACAAGTGCAATCTCCTTACCCCTCAACCGCTTCACTTCGCGATCCAAAATACTCACCGGCAAAGCCTCAACCGTAAGGTTCTCCCTTACCTCAACCTCATCCATCGGAATCACATGTGACGGATCCGGAACCTACTTCCGAAGCTGTGAAACATGGAACACATCATGCAAATTCGACAGATTTGGGGGCAACGCCACCCTATAAGCCACAGCACCCACTCTCGCGGATATCTGGTAAGGACCAATAAACCGAGAAGTAAGTTTCTTCAATTTCAATGCACGACCCACACCCGTTACCGGCGTAACCCTCAAAAATACATGATCGCCTTCTTGAAACTCAAGATCTTTCCGTCTCCGATCATGATAACTCTTTTGTCTATTCTGAGAAGCTTTCATCTTCTCACGAATAAACTTCACCTTGTCTGTAGTCTGCTGCACCAACTCCGGTCCTACCACCGTTCTCTCACCAGATTCGTGCCAACACAACGGTGTTCGACACCTTCGTCCATACAATGCTTCAAACGGTGCCATTCCAATACTAGAATGAAAACTGTTATTATACGTGAATTCAATCAATGCAAGATAACTATCCCACACACCACCTTGTTCTAAAACACAAGCTCTCAACAAATCCTCCAAAGACTGAATCGTTCTCTCCGTCTGACCATCCGTCTGCGGGTGATAAGCCGAACTCAATCTCAATTTAGAACCCAACGCCTTCTGTAAACTTTCCCAAAATCTCGATGTAAATCTAGGATCTCGATCATAAATAATACTCAATGGAACCCCATGTAATTTCACAATCACACTGATTTAAATATCAGTTAACCGCTCCAAAGTAAAACTGATGTCAATCGGAATGAAATGAGCCGATTTAGTCAGCCTATCTACAACCACCCAAATAGCATTATGCCCTCGCTGAGTATTCGGTAACCCCGTTACAAAATCCATCGAAATGCTATCCCATTTCCATTCAGGAATGTCCAACGGTTGCAACAAACCACTAGGCCTCAGATGTTCTACCTTCGATTTCTGACAAGTCAAACACGCATACACAAACTGAGCCACGTCTCTTTTCAATCCAGACCACCAAAAAATCTTCTTCAAATCTTGGTACATCTTATTCGCTCCCGGATGTATACTCAAATTACTCTGGTGTCCTTCTTCCAAAATCATCCGTTTCAACTCCGAATCATCCGGAATACAAATTTGCCCACGGAACCTCAACACACCATTAACATCCACTTGAAAATCACCATTCGCATCTTTTCCGCCAACCAACATCAAATCCACGAATTTCACATCCAACTTCTGCTTCTCACTTACCGTCATCAGAAAATCATTAGTAACCTTTAACATACCCAGCCTCACACTATCCAACGTCACTTCACATACCAAACTCAAGTCTCTAAACGATTCCAAAAGTTCCCACTCCTTAACCATTAAAGCGGACATATGCAACGATTTCCGACTCAATGCATCGGCTACCACATTAGCTTTACCAGGATGGTAATTCAAGCCAAAGTCGTAGTCCTTCAAGAATTCCAACCATCTACGCTGCCTCATGTTCAGCTCCTTCTGATCAAACAGATATTTCAAACTTTTATGATCACTAAAGACTTCGAACCTTGCACCGTAGAGATAATTCCTCCAAATCTTCAACACAAAAACCACAGCCGCTAATTCAAGATCATGAGTAGGATAATTTTTCTCATGAACTCTTAATTGCCTTGAAGCATAAGCCACAACCTTACCATCTTGCATCAGAACACCACCTAGACCAATCAAAGAAGCATCACAATACACCACAAATGGTTCATTAGGATCTGGTAAAATCAAAATCGGAGCTGTCGTCAATCTTCTCTTCAGCTCAGTAAAACTCTCCTCACACCGAATATCCCAAATGAACGCTTGCCCTTTATAAGTCAACTGGGTCAAAGGAAGTGCTAGTTTCGAAAAACCCTCAATAAACCTCCGATAATAACCAGCCAAACCCAAAAAGCTTCGAATTTCAGTAACAGATCTCGGAGCCTCCCATTGTAGAACTGCTTCTACTTTAGATGGATCCACAGTAATACCATTACCTGAAATTACGTGTCCAAGAAAACTCACCTCCGGCAACCAGAATTCACACTTGGATAATTTAGCAAAAAGCTTCGTCTCCTTCAAAACCTGCAAAACCATACGCAAATGTTCTGCATGCTCCTCCCGAGACTTAGAATAAATTAAGATATCATCAATAAACACCGCCACAAAACGATCCAGATGCTCGTGAAAAATACGATTCATGTATTCCATAAACACACCTGGCGCATTAGAAACCCCGAACGGCATCACAGAATATTCATAATGACCATATCATGTTCTAAAAGCCGTCTTCTGAATATCTTCCTCTTTCACCCTTATCTGATGATACCCCGGCCTCAAATCAATCTTACTAAACACACACGCACCAACCAACTGATCCATCAGATCATCAATCCTTGGAAGAGGATACTTATTCTTAATCGTCACCGTATTCAACTGGCGATAATTAATACATAACCGCATACTCCCTTCCTTCTTTTTCACCAATAACACTGGAGCACCCCAAGGAGAAACACTTGGTCTCACGAACCTCTTTTCCAACAACTCATTCAATTGTTTCTTTAACTCCACCAACTCAGATGCCGACATACGATAAGGTGCCATAGATACAGGTCTAGTACCAGAGACTAGATCTATAGAAAACTCCACCTCTCTCTCTAGCGGCAAGTCTGAAATATCCTCAGGAAACACTTCCGGAAATTCACACACAACAGGAAACACATCAAGTGAAACTTGACTATCCATAGTTAAAGATGCAACCAAACCAAACAACTGAGCTTCATCCGCCAAAAGTTTCTTCAACTCTTTGGTAGATAAGAAACTCGAGTCTTCGTCTTCCTCAAGAGAAGGAAACCTTACCAACTTATGATAACAATCAATATGAACCCGATTGAATTGCAACCAATTCATACCCAGGACCACATCTAAACCCTCCAACGGTAAACACACCAAATCCATCTCAAAGTGTTTACCATAAATGGTCAAAGGGGATCTTAGACAAACCAAGGAAGTAGTTACTGACCCCATTGCTGGAGTATCAATAACCATTTCACCACCCATCATAGACAACACAAGATTCAAACGCTTCGCGCACTCAGACGAAATAAATGAATGAGTCGCTCCAGTATCAATAATGGCAATCAAAGGAGTACTATTAATAAAGCAAGTACCTCGAATCAGAAGATCTGCACTTGAAGTCTGTGTCCCTGCCAATGAAAACACCTTCCCACTAGTTGGAGCTTGCTTCGGTTTAGGACACTTCGTACTAATGTGACCAGGTTCCCCGCAGTTGAAACACTTCACTACATTCTTCCTTTTACAATCAGCTACAACATGTCCGACCCCTCCACAATTAGAACACGTCCTCAAATCTTTCCTACACTCGGACTGACGATGCCCCACATCACCACATCTATAACACCTCAGAGGACCAGACATTCCTCCTCCACTTGACCTTTTCTCAAAATTACCCCTTTGTTTACCCTTATCAGCTGGTGTCACATACGGACCACCACGGAACTGTTGCTTCCCTTTCCTCTCGCTCACACTCTTGTAATGTGTAGAACGAGCCTTACTGTCCTCTTCATAAATTCTACAACAATCCACCAAATCAGAAAACCTCTGAATCCTTTGGTAACCAATAGCTTGCTTAATCTCAAGACGCAAACCATTCTCAAACTTTACACACTTAGAAAACTCCGCAGTCACTTCAGCATAGTGAGGATAAAACTGCACAAGCTCAACAAACTTAGTCGTATAATCAACAACAGACATACTACCTTGTTTCAGTTCCAAGAACTCAATTTCCTTCTTTCCTCTTACATCTTCGGGAAAATACTTCCTCAGAAACTCCCGGCTAAACACTTCCCAAGTGATCTCTTCCTCCTCTGCAGCTTCCAACACATTACGTGTACTAACCCACCAATCATCAGCTTCTTCCAGCAACATGTGAGTACCCAGTCTCACCTTCTGATCTTCATCACAATCCATAACTCGGAAAATCCTATCAATCTCTTTCAACCAAATATGTGCACCATCAGGATCATATCTTCCTTTGAAGACAGGTGGTTTATTCTTCCTGAACTCATCATTACCCGCAGCATTCGGTGCACCCTGCACAGCCCGAGCCATAGCCTGCATCGCAACAGCTAAAGCAACGTCGTTCCTTCCAACCATATTCTGTTCATTTCCAATAACAGCAACTATGGTTAAACAAACAGCTCACCCAAACACAACGACCAACAAGGACTAACACAACTGACACAAACTGACACGGACTGGCTCTGATACCACTTAATGTGACGCCCCCAATCTATACCCCCAATTAAATAAAGAAGTAAAAGAAAATTCAAAATTTCACCAGAGTATATTTAAATTATCATGGCATAGACTGAGGGGTCACATCAAATTGAAACAATTCATACAACACCTGCTCATAAAGATATGCAACAGTGGGGTAGCTATCAACAGAGGAACTCAGTTCCTTACACCCACATTTCAGAATTTAGAATAAAAGCGGGAAATCTAAAACTGAATAACATACATATATATCACATGAAAAGTTTGTCATACATCGAGTTGTACATGCACAAGCCAAAAGATATATATACATAATACACAATAATCACTAACAGCCTCCCTAACTACCCGGTGTGACATATCAGAGCCGACCGACAAAAGAATGAAGACACAAAGCTTCACAAAAATACCTCCAGCAACTCTAATCTGCAATGCCTCATAGAGCATTATAAAACAGCAGAAGGGTGAGAAAAATAACCATATTACAGTTGCATATAATTATATATATAACACCAAAAAACACACACATATATATATGGTTCTCACCACCACTCACGCCATAATTCAAACATACGGCAATACAAGGAATAATTCATATTTCCATCCCCAACACATATCCATATATCAATTTTTATCCACGATTCCACACATAAACAACCATAATGATTTATGCAATGTAAGAGACCGACACAACGACTCTATGCATATGCACATGCGGCACCGACTTCCATCAATTCTCAACACCAGTTCACTCAGGAACTATTGGAACCATCACTCGTTACTTAGTGTAACTCCTCGTCGGGCATACGATGTTCCCCGTCGCTTTCGGTCCTCTTTGTATAAGGCGCACGACGTTTATGGATCGCTTTCGGTCCTCTTTGTATAAGGCGCACGATCCGATCGCTCACACCCCACATGGGCACACGATCGTCTATAACCATCGCTTTCGGTCCTCTTATGTTTAAGGCGCACGATCCAATCAGATCGCTTTCGGTCCTCTTATTTTTAAGACGCATGATGTTATAGCAGATTCCCTCTGGAATCAATCCATCACTCAGGACGTCTCAAGAATGCATATCATGATGCTCAGCATACAATGACTCATGACATTTAATATGCACACATATACACATCCATAATTATGCATATATCCTCTATTATCACACATTCGCATTTTCTTGCCGTAAGGCCACACATCATCATCACCACATATATTTCATGCAATTTCACTTCACCACAGTACACAAGTCATACAATGTCCACACCAACAGCATATTGCATGATATACATCAATTACACGTGATTACTACCGCAAAAGTCGACAAAACGACACTATTTCAAATTTACGACATAATTTAATCGGCCAACAATTCTCAAAACTATCATCACAAGCAAGAAAATTTTATAAGCTTTTCAACGATATAAAGAACGCTTAAATCAGAAATACGGTTCGAGAGTTATGAATTTTTTTTAGGAAAAGTATTATTTGGAAAGCTCTCACTACCGCCCGGCGAAACACTCCAACCGCCCGGCGAAACACCCTTCGCCGCTACCTCGCCCGGCGAAGCACAGGCGACACTAATTCTACCAAAATGACTCAAAAGAGTCAGGAACTTGTAACCTCTGCGCCTCTCAAAACCGCCCGGCGAAAGAACGAACCGCCCGACGAAACAAGCACACCGCCCGGCGCTTCACACCAGAAGCAGAATTTTCTGCTTGCGTTTACACTGTTCCTCACCCCCAAAAATCTCATTTTTCCATCCAAATCACTTCCCGCTGCAAAACCGTTAATAGCAATGGTTCATAAACATATAGAGATCATACAACACAAATTATACCAATTTCCGTCTGTGAAAACATCGATTTCTACTCGTTTACGCGTTTTCGACCTATAACCGAAAAACTATCGAAAAACCAATACCACATACAAACACACATACATAATCATGCACAACGATAAGATAATCGAGTTTCGCACCCTTACCCGATTAAATAACGCGTAGAAAAGTCGGTTGATTGGTTTCCAAGTTTTTCCCAAATCTCTCTCTTTTCTTCTCTTCTCCTTTTCTTTTCTTCTTTTCTCTTACTATGTTTTTCTCTCTTTTTCTTTCTATTTTAACTCTTAACTTAACAATTAAATCAAAATGCCCAAAATACCTCTACACTCAATTATCTCGCAAACGATCCCAAAACCCGATAAAATATAATCACGACTAAAAATAACATATTTTCAGACAAAAGTCAGAGATAAAATAATATAATAATAATATAATAATAAAAGACTCAAAACGACTCAAATAAATAAAAATACTAAAACTGGGGCGTTACATCGTGACATCTGTGATTGTGCAGTTCTGATATTCAAGGTATCATTTGACTTAAATCTATGGGATCTGATAGTAGATGGCTACAGTCACCCTATAGACTCTGCAGGTAAGAAGATTGAAAGGAGTGCATTTACAGATGCAGAAAAGAAAAATTATAAAAATCATCACAGAGCAAAAACTATCTGTTAAATGCGATTTCCTATACGGAATATGAAAAAATTACGAACAAAGAAACTGCAAAGTCTATCTTTGACTCTCTTCGTATGACTCACGAAGGCAATGCTCAAGTCAAGGAAACGAAGGCTCTTGCACTAGTTCAAAAATACGAAGCCTTCAAGATGGAAGATGATGAATCTGTGGAAACCATGTTCTCAAGATTTCAGATGCTTGTTGCAGGACTCAGAGTTCTGGACATAGGCTATTCTACTGCTGATCATGTCAAGAAAATTATCAGAAGCCTATTGTCGCTCCCGAAAGATTCGTATCCAACGGTACAAACGCGAGAGTTGCGCCGAAAACACAGAGTCGCCAGCAATGTGTATTTATCCCGAGAGAGGGAAAGGAAACACTGCATAAACCTGAAGAGAAAGGGGGAAAGACATGGTCATCGCAACCATAGTCCGGGTTCGGGAGTCGGTTATGCGAGGGGAAGGTGTCAGCACCCCACGCATCCATCGTACTCGATGGGATCCACGCTTGTTGTCTAAACGGAGGGTGAGTTGTCCTACAATCTAGGGCTGAACAAAAGAAAACGGGGATGGGGGTGACTAAGACGGACTCGGTAGGACATATTCGATGCCCTAGGCCTACGTACTCCCTCAGTGCAATGGGAAAGTCAGAGTCAACGTAGTTCGAACAGGAACTGTGGGGGAAGGTTGCTCGCCAAGACAATCGCTGTCTTGTGCCTACATATCCTCAATCGGACGAGAGAGAGGAATCAGAGCTAATGTAGTTCGTGGGTACGACCACGGATGGATAAGTGTTTTTTATGAGCGACGTTAGATTCGCGTCTGGCAGTTAGGGTCGATGCCTGTTTGCGACTCAGACGGAAGGTAACGTGCTCTTTTCTGAAAATGGTCTGGAACCAAAAAATCCTGAAGGATAAAAAGATTTGAATTTGTTTTTGTGTTTTTTAGACAGAAGTGTGTTTTAAGTTAGTTCATAACTTGCATTGCACCAAAGTCTAGGGCACAGGGACGAATACTTAACGAATCGTCCCAAGACAGGAAGCCCACTAAGCACTATAGAAAGATGAGAGGAAGCCCCTCATTTCTCATTCCCCACGTTTAAGGCTCGTGTGCAATACACTTTATCTTTATTAAGTGTTTTCAAGAAGTTTTGAGATGAGAAGAGAGAAGACACAAAGGAAACTCTAAAGGGAACTAAGAGTCCTAATGTTATCATGCGTGAATGACCTATGGTTAGTGAGGCTTAGGAGAGACGACTACCTAAAACCTAATGCTAATCCTACTCCAAGCTTAATAAAAAATTAAGTTGAACTAGGTAGCTCTAAAGGGAAAGAATCCAAGACTTAAACAAGTCTTGAGATTCATGGGATGAGAAAGAGTGGAAGAGAAGAAAGAAGCGTCTTAAATGCTAAAGAAAAAACAAGTATGAAAGCTTAAAAGAGAAAGGAGAAGTTAGAATGTGGATAACTATCCACATCCCATTCACTTACCATTAGCCCCTACATGGTTAGCAAAAACAAACATAAGCAACAATAAGACAAATGAAACCCAAACAAGTCACAACCCAAAGAGAAATGGTTACAAACCAAATGAAACTCATCCAAGTCAGAATGTACACCTTAGAGGTGACCCATAATGTTTACCAAACAAACTCAAGCAACGAGAATGCAAACAAATGGCCAAACATCCAAGAAGATCATCAAAGAAGGAGTAGAAGAAGAATGAGTAGATATGCAAGGTGATCATGCAACACTGCTTCAAATAAAATCAAAGTCAGAATGTGGATGACCTAAACATGTGCCTAAACATGATGTACAAATGTCACAGAGGCATACAAACAAGTATCCAAGCATTGAGAGTAATTAGAAGAAGAAGAAAGAAGCATGTAAGTGAAACATGTTCAAGTAGGCAAGATGAAACATGAATAACATATGGAATGAATGCAAAGCTCTAAAGTCAGAAGCATACATCATATGAGATGCAAAGAAGAGATATGGCATGGTATACACAAACCAAATACAAACCAAGAAGAGGCATGGATGAAAAGAAGTGAGAAGATAAGTCAAAAAAGAGGCATGTGAAACAAGCATGGAACATGTACACAAAATAAGTAACAACCTCACACCAATGACTTAAATTTGCATTCAAGAGACCTATAATGATCTAAACATGGCTCAAGAAATCAAAGAAAACAACCACATACAATGTCACAAGTGCCTTCTCAAGCAAATAATTCAACATGATCAAAGATGTTCACAAAAGAAGAACTCAAACATGAATGATCAAACAAATAGTAAACATGATTCAAAAATCATCAAATTAAATCTCAAAACACCTTAACCAGGGGTAAACATCATATTAAAAACTCATGCAAAAATTCACAAGATAGGTCCCTCAAACAATTATACAAAGAGCACAAAGGATTATGGATCAATATGCAAAAGAGAGGGGCTAAAATGCAATATGAAAAGAGTTTAAAAAAATGAGAAAAATGTTTTTATGCACTTCAATATGTTAATGAAATAATGCAAAAAGAATGTACTCAAAATGTTTTATGTGCTATGAGAAATAAATTCTCAAAGTTGGAGTGTGCAAATAAGAACAATTTTCAAAGAAAATAAAAGAAAATGCCAAAAATATGATGAAAAATGACCAAAGTCAGAAATAAAAAATGTCCAAAATTAATTAAATGCAAAAATATGCTTCATGATTTATTTTGGTGATTTTTGGATGCATAAAACTATTTTTAAAAAATTAAAAATGAAAATTATACAAATAAGAAAATAAAAGAAATAAAATAAGCCAGGGGGCAACAAGCAACAATTCCACGTTCAAAAGTGGACTGAATCAAAAGGAGGGGTGCCAATAGCACAAAAAGCCCAAAGCGCTTTTACACTAGACTCAGAGTCAACAAACTTGACTCCATCATTGCCATAAGATTGATCCAATGGACTATACGCAGTCAACATAATCAAATAGTAAACCAGATCAAAGGTTCAGATTTACACGCACATGCTAACAGTGATACACACGCACACACCATGATTAATCTGAAATTAAAATGAAAACACGTGAAAGGCACATGATCTATTTAATGCGCTGGCACTATAACAACCATCAGATCAATCACACGCATGATATCCAGTCAACACTCACAACAAGTAAACATGATCAATGCACAAGATTCACATGCTCATGATAACAATGATGTACACGCACACACAATGATCAAACTGAATTAACATGGCACGTGAGAGGCAACACACATTTTTAATGCATTGGCACAATCTAAGCCCTCAGATCAGAACAAGGAACGGCTAAGATTTCTTCACCTTCATTGAAACCTCAGGCCACCTGAAAGTGAACCAGACGCCGGAGCCCTAGCTCCGGTCGTCTTCTTCGGTGACACTAAACCACAAAATCTCCAGAAATAAAAAACAATACCACAGTTCTACTCATAATTCAACAAGGGTCAAGAATATGCAAACCATTTCATCAAACAATCAACACATAAGGCAAATCGAAGAAGAAAAGTTTAGATCTAAAAAATTCAATCATCAAATATTCCCATGATACACGTCCAAAACTCACACAAATCACCTCAGAAAGATCAGTGAACATCATAGATCATAATGCACACAACAAAAACAAGTTCTATGATGGTGAAAAGTAAGATAACCTGAAAGTTGCAGAGCTTGAAATACACCAAGAAAACCCTCTGGAAGCTGCAGATCTACTCCTTAGAACCTCTAATTGCAAAATAAATGCAATTAGAGCTTGGAATCGTGCTAGATCTTGAGATTTGAACTTGAACCTTCAAAACTGAATCTGATGAAAAACTCACTCTCAGCTCCAATCAATGGTGGATTCTTGTTCTATGGAGTGTGTAGATCAAGAATATGGAAAGAAATCTTCAAGAACCCTTGTGGAAAGAGAGATTCGAAGAGGAGAAAGTGTGAGTGAAATTTCAAAATCTGAGCAAATGAGAGTGCATGACCTAGCTTTGGACGTGTGAGTTAGCTTATATACACCTCATTAGACCCCTGATCACAATTAAAACTTGATTAATCCCTTGGTTAATGAGTTTGGATGGTTTATGCAAATTTGCAATTTGAGTTGTACCCCTTGATCCACACGTGCATGGGCCATATGATAAGCATGAATCAAATTCATTTTACTTGCTGATCACATTTGAATTGGATTTGGGCTTTGTAGTGGTTTAATTTGTGAGATTCAATCCATCTTGCAAAATTGTATTATGTGAAGAAAGTGAGGTACATGGCATGAAATGACTTGATTCAAGGGTCAAACTTGTGCCAAATGAAGTTTACTTGGATATTAGAAAGTGACTTGAAGCAATAGAACCAATTACAAGTCAATTTGTACCAAAATGCAAAAGGTGGAAAAAGTGGTACATGTGAAAAACCTTAAAAACACCTTGCCTTGCCTTAGCCATAACTTGAGTTCTACAAATGATATGGAAACCATCTAGTACGTTTTGGAAATGGGAGAGAAAGATCTTCAACTTTCATGTTGGAGGAAAATTCATTTGAAGCTTCGTTGATGATGAAAAGTCAAGTGGAATGTAGTGTAAAAACTGCCAAAAATGGAAAGTTCTCATTATAGGTCATTTTCCAAATTTAGTAACTTTTGCACAAACTCTTGATTCTTGAAGAATGATGTCATCCATGCTATTCCTTGACCAAATAAAGGTACATGGACTTGGGAAACATGATTTGAACCCTTGAAAACCCATGGTTGACTTTCCTTCTGAACTATTGACTTTTGCTTACTTCACAAGTAACTGATCCATTGAACATCTTCCATAATGAATCACTGGCCAAATCTTCCTCCATGAGTGCTTGTAAGCATATAGAACCTCATGAGAATGTATTTGAACAAGCAAAACCCATCAAGAATCCTTTTGGAACCAAAACCCTAATTTGGACCATCTGATTAGGACAGAAAGATTCACTTGAAATCCTTTGCCATTCTTGATCTTATGAAGATGTGATGAACTCCTCAAACCACCTTGAAGCTTGAGACTCCTTTGAGATGAACCAAGTACCTTGATCCCATGCTAAGAACCAATGCTATGCACAAATGGTAATCCAAGAAATGCAAAGAAACATAAGCCAAAAAAAAGGTAGGGCAAATTTTGGGGTGTTACAGCCGCCCCTATTCAATCAACTTGGACCTGAAAGGGTGATAGCAACGGCTTTCATACATTCAAGGTAGAAGGTGGTTGAATACAAAAAGAACCCAGAAATTTGCAACCTGGTGGTAATGAAAATGAAAACGAGCACGACCGAAAGCGGACTCGAAAAGGATAGACGAGTACGACCGAAAGCGGACTCGAAAAGGATAGACGAGTACGACCGAAAGCGGACTTGAAAAGAATAAACGAGTATGACCGAAAGCGGACTCGAAAAGAAAGACCGACCGAAAGTGGAATTTCAAACAGCAGACGAGTACGACCGAAAGCGGACTCGCTGTAGATATGAGAACAAACGAGCACGACCGAAAGCGGACTCGAAAAGAAAGACCGACCGAAAGCGCTATTTCGACAACCAAACGAGTACGACCGAAAGCGGACTCAGTGGGGATACAAAGGCAAACGAGTACGACCGAAAGCGGACTCGAGGAGAAAGACCAGCCGAAAACGCCCTTTCAACAACAAACGAGTACGACCGAAAGCGGACTCGAAAAGGATAAACGAGTACGACCGAAAGTGGACTCGAGAAGAAAGACCGGCCAAAAATATCCTTTCAACGACAAACGAGTAAGACCGAAAGCGGACTCGAGAAGAATAAACGAGTATGACCGAAAGCGGACTCGAGAAGAATAAACGAGTACGACCGAAAGCGGACTCGAAAAGGATAAACGAGTACGACCGAAAGCAGACTCGAGAAGAAAGACCAGCCAAAAACGCCCTTTCAACAACGGTTATACCATATAGGATAACTCTACTGGGGATAACGAAATAACAAAGAGTGCGAGGACGACTGAAAACGAACTCGAAAAGAAAGACCGGCCGAAAATGCTCTTTCAACAGTGAAATTCTGGTATCAGACGTGTGATGTTAAGGTGTGATGTCACAACAACACACTCTGCACAATGGACAAATTAAACAGCAGATAAACACACCAAATTGTTCACCCAGTTCGGTCTAACTACCTACGTCTGGGGGCTACCAAGCCAGGGATGAAATTCACTACTTGTAGAATTAAATTACAGACTCAATAACCCAGTTGACAATCTCCTAATCTTAATTCCTACTAGTGACTTTCTACCTAAGAACCCACTTAGATATGAGAACACTACTTAATCCCTAAAACAATACTCAAGGAACAACCTCTTTGAGCAACCTTGATCTTACTTCACAACTTTAATCAATTAAAAACTCTCTATTGCTTCACAGCTTCTAAGAGAGGACAGAATACAACTCAGCAATTCACCCTAGAATTCTGGATTCAATACTCGTACAAAATACTCAAGACACTCAGCCTATGCTCTTGATCTTCTCTCTGTCTTTCTGTCCTTTTTCCTTTGGTTTTGTGCGCTTTAAATAGCAACCTGAATTGGGCTTGGACTGCTACAATATCTGACTTGATTTGTTATTTAAAACTGAATATTCAAGACAGATTTTCTCCTAAAATATTTTCAAATCTGCAACCTTTTAAATCTCCTACAAATCTGTACTAGATCTCCTATGCAGCGAAGAATATCTAACCCAAGATATTCGCATCCAATGAGACAGCTTGCTCTCCACAATTCTAGCTAACACGCGAACCCTAACAACATCACAACCTGATGTTATTAATTCTGCAGATCTAATGTCACAACATCGCCATGTGACATCAAACATCCAACTTCAGCAATTTAAATACTTAACACAGCCCAGTGTTAAGACTCAATGTTGCAACATCACCACCTTGACATCAACATTGAACATACTTTGTTTTACCAAAATTCCAGCCAATCCAAGAACTAACAATCTCCCCCTTTGGCTAATTTTGGCTAAAACAATCTCTGCACCTTCAGAGACTTCAGCAGCGAAAACAAAACTTCAATCAATAATTTTGAAACTCTAAGCAGCATCTTCAATTCTCTTCACAAAATTATGTTGCAGCAACAAACAAAACAGCTAAATTCTTCAAACAGCTGCACATATTTCATTATTAGCAGCAACTTCAATTCACTTCAGCATCCAGCAGCAGCATCATAAAAACTTCATTATGGACTTTGCTGCACAAAAACTCTGCTGCACATATTTCAACATCTTCAACAGCAACAGCAACAATTTTCAACAACGTTGCTCCCCCTCAATCATGAACCAGCAAAAATAGCTTATCAAGCAGTTCAGTAATTTCTCATTACTCCCCCTTAATTTCTGCATATTCCTTTGACAGCTCCTCAACTCCCTTGACATTTGACAGCTTTAAACAATCATTTACCTTTGGCTTTCTCTCTTTGGCTACATCTCCCCCTTTTTAGCCATAATTAGACAAGCTTCAATTAGAAGCCCTAATAACTACAGTTAGTACACCCTAGCTCTCATTGTTAGCCTCACAGTTAGCAACCAGGCAAAACAAATCATTGAAAAAAAAAACATAACCAGGTGCATATAACAGCACAATATTCAAATTACATAACCAAGCACATTAAGTGCAAAAGCAGAAAATAAAACTAAAACTACTAATTAAGAGGAGCATTAAAAACTTTGATCATCAGAGCTGAGATCATCATTTTCTTCATCTTCTTTTGGACTGTCATTGTCAGACTCATCTGTCTTATCAGCAACTACTTTCTCACTTTCTTTCTCCTTCATCTTCATAAGTAATTTTTCAAACTTGTCCTTCCTTTCAATGTTTACTCTAATGACTTCATCAAGTTCTTTACAGGCTTCCTCCAGTTCAGAAATCATATCAGTCTTGACATGAGTATGATTAGTAGATGTTGAGACAGATGCTTTGACATTATCAGCAACATGTCTTCCTTCAAACAGCTTCTGATGAAACGACAATCCAGGCTTCCTTCTACACACACTATCATCCGGGTTAAGAATCCCAGGATACTGAGACAGAATTATCCCACAAATGAGGGATGGAAATGAAATAGGCAATTTCACAGCTCTTGTTGCAGCGTGCTTGATAGTCTGATTATAGATGTAAGAGGCATAATTAATTAGTTTCTTTGTTCCAATGTCATAAACTAATTTTCCCAGTCCAGCGGAAACAGAGGTCTTATGGTTAGTAGGAATCTAGTTAACCACACCTATTATATGAAGAAGAGCATATTTCACACTTAATAAACTTGCAGATAACTTTCCTCTTGAAGGCCAAACTTCTACCTGCCCAGCTGTGATCTCTTTGCAGATAACATTCTTAGAAACTTCTAATTCTCCATCATCTTCCTCACTTCTTCCTAAGTAGGCATTGATCACCTTAGGAGAGAACCAGACACACTTACCCCTGACAGTAACTCTTCTGAAGGTTAGGCTTTTGCTGTTATCAATAGACTCAGGGATATTCACTATAAATTCTCTGACCAGTCTATCATAGCAACTAGACAATCCTGACATAGTCCTTATGAGACCAACAAATTTAATTAGATCTACAATTCCAGTAGACTCTAAGTCATCACCTACTAGCTCTCTTTCCAGAGCTATCCTTTGTTGGCTCACACAGTTCCACATGGATGCACTTCTGGCACAGTGAAATGAGATGTTATCAGGTACTTGATCAACAACTCCTTTCATCACAGGGTTGATGTCTTGAACATCACACTCTGAATCTGATTCTTCCCTGGTTCTCCTCTTCTTGCCAGACCAGCCAATTTTGCTCCACAACTTAGGAGAGTCTGCGACTGAAGTCCTTTTCTTATCCTTGACCATATCTTCATTAGGAAGAGACTCCACTCCTTTCCCTTTCCTATCCTCACTATCAGATGAGTCCTCAACATCTATAACCTCAACCTGATCCTTCCCTTTACACCTGTGACTTTCATTCCAAGGGGACGATGTTCTGACATCAAAGAAGACATCAGTATCTTCAAGATCTTCTTCTTTATTACCACTTTCAGCGTCTCGAATCACCGTCAAGTCCAGTCATTGAAGATTTGTGTCCTCACTTTGAGAGTCTACCTGTTCAGCAGGCATTTGTCTTAATGGGACAGAAATCCCTTTCACCCGTATTCCCTTCTCAAGAATTTTGGTGGCAATCTGCTCCAAATGCAGGTCCACATCAAACTTCTCCTCAATAGCTTGAGAGGACGATGACCTAGTTTCAGTTTTATTCAGCTTGATTGAACGTTTAGAGTTACCTGAGTCTGGAAGTGCCATAGGAATGTGTTCTTTGTCAGCAAGTTCTTTTTCCGAAGAAACCCTAGTTCGTACATGCGCAGGTCGTTGAGAATCAGAGTTCTTGGATGGGGAAGACATCGTTCCTTTGTAACAGACTAGGTTTAGATAAGATTTTTCTATTCTGTTGAGGGAGATGAACCGTTGAGACGAGAACTCTTTGATGAATCTTGATATAGAATCAATGTGGTAAGGCGCCTGATTTTGAGTACCTCTTAAAGACCATTTACTAATTTTCTCCCTCCATAAAGACTTTCCTTTTAAAACTTTAAAAAAATTCCCACCAGAACTCATTAACTCTGAGTGACCTTCCAGCATCCTGACGTCATAGTCTGATGTTATAACATCAACTTGAGCTTCATTAGTTGAATTACCTTCAAGGGAAATCCACTGATAGCAGTTATCTTTGGTTCTGGCACCCTTCATAACAACTTGATTATGCTCACCCAATACCACACACTCATCTTTGGTGTAGTTAACTTTGTACCCTTCATCACACAATTGACTTATGCTGATCAAATTAGCCTTCAACCCTTGGACAAGGATCACACTATCAAGAGTAAGACCACCAAGATTCTTCACTCTTCCACTTCCTTCTACTACTCCTTTTTCTCCATTTCCAAATACAACCTTGTTTGTATGGCAAGGATTGAACTCCACCAACTGCTCCTTTGATCCAGTCATGTGCATTGAACATCCACTATCAAAGTACCATGCATCCATATCAACCTGGCTATCTGAGGTGTGGGCTAAAAGACATTTCACCTTCTCCTTAGGAACCCATTGTTTAGCAATTTTAGGTCTGACCTCCTTCTGTCTGGTTTGAGGTACAGGATATGGATAACCATGGAGCTTGAAACAAGAGTACTGCATATGTCCGAACCTTCTACAATAGAAGCATCTCACTCTGTCATCTCTGAATTCGTTATATCTTCTACCATTATGATATTGTTGTGGCTTCCACCCATAGTATCGTCTCCACCTTCCAGAGTTGGTCTGTCTACTATGGTGCTGATGTCTTTTGCCAAAGGTAGACTGTCTCCTGAACTGAGGATGCTGTCTTCTAGGCTGTCTCCTATGGTGATGAGGCTTCCTTCTTCCATGGTAATGGGGCACAGCCTTGTTGTATTCATATCCATACCAATCTCCCTGATGTTGAGACATCTTATGAGACATGTTCTGTTTCAACCTTGCAGCTTGCATGCTCGTGTGATATTGGGGAGGCATATACTGACTAGCTCCTTGAGGCTGCATCTTCCTCTGATGAGGGCCCTCCACTTTCTCAATATTCTGAGGCTGAACAGCCTTCTTAGGGGTAGAATCCTGTATCTTTGTTTGAGTCATTGGTTGGGACACCTCCTCCTTTGCTCCTGAAGTGCTTGCCACATATCCTATATCAGACTTATCACCATCCACCTTTTCTATCTGAAGGATCTTATCAAGTGTGTTTGTCCCACAGCTCAGCATCCTAGCAGACTTGGTCATCTGATCAAGGTGAGCTTTAACTAGTATAACTTCATTCTCTAGATCAGCTTTTTCATTTTCAAGCTGAGCAATCTGTTACTTGTGGCACTTGTTTTCTTGACAAATCTCAGCACTTTTTAAACATAACTCTTGATAAGTTGATGCCAACTCCTTATACGTTATTTCTCCATCACTAGAATCATCATCAGAAACAACTGTTCCTGTTAGAGCTCTAACATGCTTTGCTGACTCACCTTCACTTTCGATTTCAGAGTCAGACCAGGAAACTGTCATGCCCTTCTTCTACTTTTTCAAGAAGGTGGGACACTCTTTCTTGACATGTCCATACCCTTCACACTCAAAGCACTGAACTCCTTTATCTTGGGCAGTTTTCTCTTCATCCTTCTCTTTTGACTTGCTGGTGTCAGAAGATATGTTCTTGACATTAGGCCTAGAGTTATTGTTCATCCTTTTGAACACTTTGTTGAACTGTCTTCCCAACATAACTATGGCCTGAGATAGATCCTCCTGGGATTCTAAACTCTTTCCTTTTTCTTCTTGATCATTTGACACCAAGGCTATACTCTTTGGCTTTTTTCTGGTTCTTCCTCATTCAACCCAAGCTCAAAAGTTTGAAGAGATCCAATGAGCTCATCAACTCTCATCTTGCTGATGTCTTGTGATTCTTCAATGGCAGTAACCTTCATCTTATACTTCTTAGGAAGAGACCTAAGGATCTTCCTTACAAGCTTTTCATCTGACATTTTCTCACCAAGAGCACTGGATGCATTAGCCAACTCCAGAACATTCATGTGGAAGTCATGAATAGTCTCATCTTCCTTCATCTTTAGGCTTTCAAATTTTGATATTAAAATCTGAAGTCTTGACATTTTAACTCTAGATGTACCTTCATGAGTGGCCTTCAAAATATCCCATGCTTCCTTAGCAACCTCACAGGTATTGATTAACCTGAAAATATTCTTATCCACTCCATTGAAGATTGCATTTAGAGCTTTGGAATTTCCAAGGGCAAGCTCATCTTCTTCCTTGGTTCATTCTTCTTCAGGCTTTGGCTTTGAGGTGCCTTCTTTATCTTTGCCAGCATCATCTTTTTCACATGCAACAGGTGCTTTCCACTCTCTAATAATGGCCTTTCATGCCCTGCTGTCCAAGGATTTTAGGAAAGTAGTCATCCTTGGCTTCCAATAGTCATAATTGGATCCATCCAAAATAGGGGGTCTGTTGACGAATCCTCCAACTTCTTTGTCCATCTTTACACCAGAAAGTAACTTCCCTAGATCTCACCCAGAGACAGACAGGATGCCTGCTCTGATACCAATTGAAATTTTGGTATCAGACGTGTGATGTTAAGGTACGATGTCACAACAACACACTCTGCACAATGGACAAATTAAACAGCAGATAAACACACCAAATTGTTCACCCAGTTTGGTCTAACTACCTACGTCTGGGGGCTACCAAGCCAGGGATGAAATTCACTACTTGTAGAATTAAATTACAGACTCAACAACCCAGTTGACAATCTCCTAATCTTAATTCCTACTAGTGACTTTCTACCTAAGAACCCACTTAGATATGAGAACACTACTCAATCCCTAAAACAATACTCAAGGAACAACCTCTTTGAGCAACCTTGATCTTACTTCACATCTTTGATCAATTAAAAACTCTCTATTGCTTCACAGCTTCTAAGAGAGGACAGAATACAACTCAGCAATTCACCCTAGAATTCTGGATACAGTACTCGTACAAAATACTCAAGACACTCAGCCTATGCTCTTAATCTTCTCTCTGTCTTTCTGTCCTTTTTCCTTTGGTTTTGTACGCTTTAAATAGCAACCTGAATTAGGCTTGGACTGCTACAATATCTGACTTGATTTGTTATTTAAAACTGAATATTCAAAACAGATTTTCTCCTAAAATATTTTCAAATCTTCAACCTTTTAAATCTCCTACAAATCTGCACCAGATCTCCTATGCAGCGAAGAATATCTAACCCAAGATATTTGCATCCAATGAGACAGCTTGCTCTCCACAATTCTAGCTAACACGCGAACCCTAACAACATCACAACCTGATGTTATTAATTCTACAGATCTAATGTCACAACATCGCCATGTGACATCAGACATCCAACTTCAGCAATTTAAATACTTAACACAGCCCAGTGTTAAGACTCAATGTTGCAACATCACCACCTTGACATCAACATTGAACATACTTTGTTTTACCAAAATTCCAGCCAATCCAAGAACTAACAAATAGCAGATGAGTACGACCGAAAGCGGACTCGAAAAGAACAAACGAGTACGACCAAAAGCGAACTCGAAAAGAAAGACCGACCGAAAACGCTCTTTCAACAGCAGACGAGTACGACCGAAAACGGACTCGAAAAGATCAAACGAGTACGACCGAAAGCGAACTCGAAAAGAAAGACCGGCCGAAAACGCTCTTTCAACAGCAGACGAGTACGGCCGAAAGCGGACTCGAAAAGAACAAACGAGTACGACCGAAAGCGGACTCGAAAAGAAAGATCGTCCGAAAACGCTCTTTCAACAACGAACGAGTACGACCGAAAGCAGACTCGAGAAGAGCAAACGAGTACGACCGAAAGCAGACTCGCAGCAATAGACGAGTACGACCGAAAGCGGACTCGCAGCAACAAACGAGTACGACCGAAAGCGGACTCGAGAAGAAAGACCGACCGAAAACGCCCTTTCAACAGCAAACGAGCACGACCGAAAGCAGACTCGAGAAGAATGACCGGCCGAAAACGCTCTTTCAACAACGGTTATACCATATAGGATAACTCTACTGGGGATAACGAAAAAACAAAGAGTGCGAGGACGGCCAAAGACAAACTCAAAAAGAAAGATCGGCCGAAAATGGACTTTCCAACCCAAGATAAGTAGAATCAATGGATCTACAAAGATAACTCCGCTGGGGAATAGAGAAATCTAAACAGACAACTCTGCAGGGGAGTGTAGGAAGGACCAACAAGAAGGACGAATCCACTGGTCGCGTTGTAGTGTTAACCAACATCTTCTGAATCATGTCACTTTCTGCTAGGGAAAGAAGCGGGTAAAGGATATCAAACCTGGCTTATGCTTCAAATGCATATGTTTGAATTTTTCCGTAATGCTCCACACGAAGTGGAAATGCTACGCGTTTGGGAGGATGCCATGCAAAAATGCTTATGCAATGCAAAAGAGGTGCCTCAGCAAAATAAATGCTGAAGGCGAAGGCAAACTCCATCGGGGATGACAAAAATAAATTGTCCTCCGGAATAAGAGACCCTGCTGAGAAAGATTTCACTCCGCTGAGGAAGACTTTGATCACAAATTCTGCCGGAGATGAAAGCTCCGAGCGAAAACCCACTGACTTCTACCTGGATCTGAAAGGATGCTAATAACAATTAGACTTAAAACCTGCCGGGGATTTCAACTGCTGTTGAACAAACCACTGTGAAGATCACCGCTAAACTCTGCCTGGGGAGACAAGTCAATAATTTTGAACCTGCTTGGGAGATGCTCTTACCTTTACCCTGTCGGGGAATATTAGTACTTTTACCCTGCTGGGGATACTAATCGCCAACAAACTATGCTTGGAGATGGAAACCAAATACTGAAAATGGAAGCTCCTCCGCTGGGGATCACCAAATACTTCAGAACTTGGATTTGATGCCTGCCAAAAACGATTGGACTTAAGGCCTGCTGGGGATACCAATTACCACCAGACTCTGCTTGGGGATGTCGGTGAGCTTAATCTGCTGCTAGGGAAATAACTTTACCCTCACCCTGCTGGGGATTATATCAAACCGTTGTCGGTGAGACTATACTTTCTAACCAACTGAGGAAAGTAGACACCAGGACTCTGTTGGGATAATAACATTTTGTCCACGAATCTCTTGCTGGAGATACAACAACATCTACCTTAGAGCAATCAACCTCTGAATGCTTGCTGGGGAATAATAATCCAAACACAGCTTCAGCTGGGTATACAACCCTCTGCACTCCTACTGAGGAAAGATGAGCCAAATCACAACTCTGGATGAGGGTAAACCTTTTATACCCTGCTGAGGGGGGACGATCCTCAACGGCTCCGCTTGGGAAATCACTCCTTTATACTCTGTTGAGGAAGACGATCCTCGATACTCTGATAGGGAAGAGTAATAAACTACTGAGGATGATCAGACTTCAAAGTTGGGGAGCAAAGCTCTACTGGGGAGGTACCAATAAAGATTGGACTTTGAATTACTTGAGATAACTAAATCTGACCGTTGAGGAAGAGAACACTCTAACTCCTCATTGTCTTCTTGACGATATTCTATCGTCTTACCTCGCTGCGAGTGAGGATTCCATCTGTACTGCTAGAGATAAGAAACCTTCATAAAATCCCTTTTCGAACATAGGACAATTCTCTGCTTGAAGAAGAATAACAACTCCCACACCTTACTGGAAAAAGATACTCTCTGGCTCTTTGCTGGAGGGAAAAGACTCCAAAAGTCCCACACTGGGAACAACTCAGTGCTTCAAATTTCTGCATATTGATTGTCAAGAGCGAAACACAGTTCCTTTAACTCTCCACCTTGCCCCAGACCACAGGGTCTGCTTGAAGCAATCTTCTTAAGAGGATTTTACAGAAAACCTGGCGTTCAACAATGCCCCAGGGTTTTCAAACTCTTAGAGATGTATCCGGTCTGGACATAATTGTCCCATGCTTCATGATTCATGAAGTAAACCACTTCGAGAGGGTTCGTAATGACCTGAAATGTTCTGCTACAGTATTCTGAACCTTGCAGAGGTGCTATTGATTGATTGTGTTCTGAAGGGAAAAACTTCTCGCGCCCTTGAAGTGACCTGTCCCAGTACAAGCCTTGCAGTACATTTGTCTCTGACCGACTAGTCTTCGAGAGATTTACCGAATCTCGACGTGATTGCCCCAGTTTACACGCTTGTGGAGAGATTTATCGGATCTCGACATAATTGCCCCAGTTCGAAGAAATTTTCTCAACATGAATGCCCCATGGTTGATTGTGCTCTGAAAAGACCTTCTCAACTTGAATGCCCCAGCTTGGCTACATTTTGAAGAGATTTCCCGGTGTGATTGTCCTAGATTGGTTACATCTCAACACAAATGGCTGGGAACGCCTTTTTCCCACATAATCTTTCAGCAACATGTCCTCTGGAGTCTCAGGCACCTCAACTTGGTCAGTTTAAGCTTCTCGACTGATGTTCATCGTGTAAGCTTCTTTGATGTCAAACAAATGTATGCAAGCAAAAAATATTTATTCTGAGAATGATTATTCAAATGCAACACATATGTTAATCTTGAAGTCCTTATTGAAAAAATGTCACACAACCGAGTTACAACACTTATTTTTGAAAGGAAAGTAATACGCACATGCAACACCAACAAAAATCTTATTAGCACAACTCATGGGAGTCAGGAACGCTATCTCGTTGAAGTACGCTTTCAGACTAAACCCTGTTTCAATTAGGACTTTTACGGGTTTTAGCATGGCCTGGTTCGCGGTTTGAGAAAAAAGGATTTATGGCTCAAAGTTTATTGGTACCCACCCACTCTTCATGATATTCTCCAGTCCTACGTTCAGCTAATTTGGCGCAAGCGATCATCTCTCAAAAGGTTTTATGATCTTTAAAGAACCCATGCAATTGATGGTTCGAGACCTGATGAGGTTTTGGAGCAACAGTCACCCCTTTTGTCTTTTGTGTCTGTAATCACACGACTTGTTCTTGCTCGAGGATTTTCTTTGTAATCCTTTTGGCTTTTCGCTTTCTCATTCTTTTTCCTTTTGTTCCCTAATTTTTGCCTGGACTGACTCTTTTGAGTTTTCAATTTTGAAGTCCAGCGGGATGCCTTAACTTTTTCCTAAGTCACTTGCTTTCAAGTTTTTCAACTTAGCAGGCTTTCTCTTTTTTCTCTTTTTCTTTTGAACAAGTCGTGTGACACCGTTTTGCCTGACTTGTTTGAAAGGGCTGTGACTGTTTCACTCTTCGGTTGGTGAGGAGTAACCATTGTGGTTCTACACCTCTTAACCTCTTAATAGTGGAGTGGAAGGTAATGGATCCTCAGATGTACACTCCTTCTGAAAGTTGAACACTTGGTCAAACTAACTGACGCCTACCCTGCCCCTAGGTTAAAATTGAGGGTTTTTCGTTTTCAGAAAGAACTCCTACTACTAGGCTCAAAGGGGTTGACAAAGGTCTATCTCCTTATCTCTCCAGTGTTTGTGAATTGGAAACAATGCTTGTACATCCTTAACAGGGTTTTATCCAAAAGCGTACCATTAGAAATCTGTGTTCTTATTTCGTTATCCTCCCTCCAAGAGTCTAGGCAAGAAAGATAGTATTGTAGTGCATATAAACATGGCATGAGTGCATAAAAGTAAGATACTTCAGGAACAACACATCATTGCATTAAAATCCACATTCAAACACAAACAAGTTTTTACATGCAGATAATGTTTAAACAAACAAAGGAAAGCTACATATGAAAATGTAATAAAGGAAGCTGATGATTGCCCTTGTTGAGGAGACTTGACTCCGTCTGGACTTATTGCTTCTGATGATGTCTTCGCAGCCTCGAGTGCTCACTCTAATAAAGAAGCTTCACCTCATGGGGGTACCATCTGGGGTGATGACCTTTGAGTCGATCAAATCTTGTACCTTGTGCTAGAATGCATTACAATTATCAATTGTATGCCCAAACGTTCCCGAGTGGAACTCACAGCTAGCGTTCATGTCAAAGTCCGGAGGAATAGGGTACGGTACCGGTGTGGTACTCCTCGGCTGGATCAGCGAGCTCTTGAGCAAGCGAGCAAACAACTGACTATAAGGAATAGGAATAGGATCAAATATCCTCTTGGGCCTTCTTGGTCTCGGTTGCCCCTGCTGCTGATAATTCTGTTGTCGATGCTGATTTGGGTGCCTCACCTGTGCTTGCACTTTCCTTTCCACATTTGGCTGAGGCACAAACAAAGGTTGCTGACGTAGAACTTTTGCAGCAAAAGGTTGTGGAGAAAGTCCATGACATGAGGTGGATCCTGCAAAGAGGGGAGGAGCCTCCACTTCTGATGAGAACTTGATTGCCCCTAAATCAATGAGTTATTGGACCTTATGCTTGAACCTTGCACAATTCTCAACATTGTGACCAGGTGCCCCAGAATGAAACTCACACCTAGCATTCATATTGGAACCCAAAGAAATCTTTGTGGAAAGAGGTCCCAAACTAACACGTTCAACCAGTTTGAGCTCGAGAAAATAAGAAAGCAACTGCGCATACGACATTGGAATGGGATTAAACTTCCTCTTAGGCCCCTCTGACTTAGGATCCTCTTGAGGAGCAGGAAATGATTGCTGACGAGAAAGCTTTGAAACTTCAGCTTGTGGAGGAGATTCACGAGGCAATCCACGATCTAGATCAAATCCCAAAGAGATAGGAGGAGTAAGGAGCTCTGTTGTGGAAGCGAGCACATGATCGTTTTCCTTCTTTAACACCTTATTCAAGATTTCCATGACCAGGCCCATCTGAGTCCTCATCTGATTGACTTCCTCCCTCAGCATCTTCTGGTCTTGCATGAGAGTTTGCATATTCCCCATAAATTGTCCCATCTGGCCTCGCATTTCCCTCAACTCAGCTTGAATTTGCTCCATGATCATCTCTTGAATGGCCTGAGGAGTTAAGTCTATAATTCTGAAGAAAAACAGATCAGAACAAGAATAACCAGCCTTGAACACCTGTTATGCACATGAGTATGGTTATGCAAATGCAAATGCAAACATGTATGAACATTATCAAGGCGATCTATCCCTTGATTCCAGTTTTAACAACAGAAGAGAACTAAATTCCTGATCATATAAAGAGAATAAGCATCTGTTACAACACAGGTCTGAATAAGCATAAACAAAGACCCCAACCAACAAGCCTGGTGGTGATCCTGGAAATACAAAGAAAACAACAACAAGGAAACTAAAGCATATCATCAAGACTCAGCCGTACTAGAATTCCCCATTCGTCATTCTTTTTGCACCAATTATGCACTTCCTTGAGAAGCTTCTTTGTGTTAGGATGCTCTGGTCTCTGAATCAACTCCTGAATCATAAGATCTCTCCTATGCAAGATTCTTGTTAAATAACGACTATGCAACTCCCAATCATCTTCTCCAGAAGCTCCACCTGAACTTGGACCTTCGCTCCTGGCTCTTTTCACTTCGGCTTGGATCTTCAGTTGTTCCATATCTGCCATGGTTTCCTTGAACTTTTTCTCAACTGCTCTCCTCTCAAAGATCCCTGATAAAATCTCCTTATCCTTTTTCAGAAGCTCTGTCTTCAAACTTTTAATCTGTTCCAGATACTTGTCCTCCTTCAACCTGTTGGCGGTAATTGTTGTATTCCGACGGTCACTGAACCTGTGAATTCTTGACATAGCATAAGCTAACTCTTTCTTTTTGGACGAAAGGACCTTGCTAACACTTTTCAACGCTTGAGCTACTTTCTCTCTGGCTGCAGCTTCTTTAGACAATTCTTCCTCCTTTACAGCCAAAAGTTCTGATTTCAACCTGGCAGCATGGATAGCTTCACCTTTTTCGTGCTTTAACTGACCAACCTCTCTGCCCAGCTCACGATTCTCCTCTCGGAGTTTCTCCTTCTCAGCCCATAACTTATCATACTTCTTTGCATCAACAGTCGTGGGAGCCTCGATCATCAAAGGATACAAAGGTGGTTCCACCGGGAAGGGAAGAAGCTCCTCTTCTGCTCTTTTCTTAATCCACTCTTCATAGGAAGGAAAGACCCGGTTGTTACATTTCTCGAATGAAGTTTTTCCCTTCTTGGTCACCTGCTTCCAAGCATTCACAATCTTCCTTATCTTCTCTTGATCCTCAGTACCATTGAAGAATAAGGACTCTCTGATATCTCGCTCTTCAGGTGGACCTCTCAAAGGATAACCAAACTGCCTGATAACAAGGGAAGGATTATAGTTAATTCCACCTCTTCTCCCTATCAAGGGTACATTAGGGAATTCTCCGCACTTGCAAATAATCTCCATTCCTAGCAAGTCATGGTTGAACCAAACAATGTTGTCAGCAGTCAAACCCATTAACCTCTTTGACCACTTCAGAGAATCTCTCGTATCAACGAAAGCGCCAGCTTCGGGGAGATGACTCAGAAACCAAGTAGATAAGAGTGGTGCACAGCAACTCACAGTTTTTCCATGCCTATTTTCATTCTTGTAGTGGACTGAGTGATACACATCACCTAGCAAGGTAGGTATAGGATTCTTTGAAATAAAGATTCTAACAGCATGCATATCCACGAGATCAGGAACATTGGGAAACAGGACAATCCCATAGATGCACATAGCCAGAATAGCTTGGAAAGCAGTCCAATTCTTCTCTTTAACATGTATGCAAGCTTGATCAAACAAGAACTTCAATAAGAAGCCCTTAGCTCCTTGTTTCTCCACAATATTACTGCTCAGAACGGATTCACCAATATGAAGAGCAATGGCCATTTCCTTTATCCCAGGGCATTCTTCAGAAAAGAATACTATGTCATGCCTGATGGGGATTCCCAAAATAAATGAGAACTCCTCCAACGTTGGAGCCAAGATGTAGTCTGGGAAAGTGAAGCAACGCAAAGACGGATAATAGAACTAAAGAAGTGTATGAATGACATCCTTCTCATACTTGGAGATACTGTAGACAAACTTCAGAAGTCTCCCATACTCTCCACCAAACTCTGTGCGAACTCCGGGACCAGCCATATTAATCAGCTTGTGAATCAACGTCAAGGTCGGGTCTGGGAACGAATAAGCAACAGTCTTCTTTCTCTGGACATCCATGCTAAGGCAACCTCAGAAAACCGGAATCAAGAGTAAGATGCAAGCCCTGAAAAATGTCAAACATGTTAGAATGCAAGAAAAATGATATGCACATGTAAACATGGGATCAAGGCATCACTGCTGGATGTGCTGTGCTGTTAACTAAACGAGAACCACAACCCAGAAAACCAGAATTCTAGAACATCAAACCACTGAGATAACCAGAAACCCAAATAATCAAACACTGATGAGAAATCCAGAAAACCGGGTAGGTTGAAGGTTGAAGGTTTCCTGCAGACCTGCAAACACCCATCCCATCTCACATGAGGGTTCTAGAAAGGCGAGGATCCTCAATATCCCGGGCTCTCAGGTCGAGAAATGATGATACGTTCACCATTTCTGGTTTGGCATCATCATCGATCGAGGAGGCCTCAACTGGTTCCCCTAAAAAATAAGGTCATCCTATGCGAGTCCCTCAGCATTGGGTCCTTGGATCAAGAATGTGCAATGGGTTTGCCACGGAACGTGGTCTACCACTATCACATCTCGGGAGGAGAGGCGCAACTGAGGTATCGGAGAAACGGTCAATAGAGTCGACAGCTCTCTAGATCAACACCCTAACATGCGCAAGACACACACGTCAGAATGCATCCCAAGATAGCCTCGTCTGGCTGTGAATTTCGTGAACACACAAACGTACCAAGCGGGCACGTAGGTCCCACTACTCTCCACTCTAGTCCTAGGGTGTACTCAAGCCTGGGTATTGGGCTTATCTCTCAGAACAACCCAACCTGCCAAACAAAAAACCAGCATAGAACAACACAACAATATCCAGTATGACAGTAATAAAATGAAATGCAATGCAGTAAAAGCTGTAAAACAGTAATATACAACATAATAAAGCACAACAAATAAACACCTAACGAAAAACAAACAAGCGCTAGGATCGACTCGCTAAAGGGGATGGACCAGCAAGAGGTTAACCAGAGTCCCCAGTAGAGTCGCCAGCTGTCACTCCCGAAAGATTCGCATCCAACGGTACAAACGTGAGAGTGGCGCGGAAAACACAGAGTCGCCAGCAATATGTATTTATCCTGAGAGAGGGAAAGGAAACACTGCATAAACCTGAAGAGAAAGGGGAAAGACATGGTCATCGCAACCATAGTCCGGGTTCGGGAGTCGGTTATGCGAGGGGAAGGTGTTAGCACCCCACGCATCCATCATACTCGATGGGATCCACGCTTGTTGTCTAAACGGAGGGTGAGCTATCCTACTATCTAGGGCTGAACAAAAGAAAATAGGGATGGGGGTGACTAAGACAGACTCAGTAGGACATATTCGATGCCCTAGGCCTACGTACTCCCTCAGTACAATGGGAAAGTCAGAGTCAACATAGTTCGGACGGGAACTGTGGGGGAAGGTTGCTCGCCAAGACAATCGTTGTCTTGTGCCTACATATCCTCAATCGGACGAGAGAGAGAGGAATCAGAGCTAATGTAGTTCGTGGGTACGACCACGAATGGATAAGTGCTTTTTATGAGCGACGTTAGATTCGCGTCCGGCAGTTAGGGTCGATGCCTGTTTGCGACTCAGAAGGTAGGTAAAGTGCTCTTTTCTGAAAATGGTCTGGAACCAAACAATCCCGAAGGATAAAAAGATTTGAATTTGTTTTTGTGTTTTTTAGACAGAAGTGTGTTTTAAGTTAGTTCATAACTTGCATTGCACCAAAGTCTAGGGCACAGGGACGAATACTTAACGAATCGTCCCAAGACAGGACGCCCGCTAAGTACTCTAGAAAGATGAGAGGAAGCCCCTCATTTCTCATTACCCACGCTTAAGGCTCGTGCGCAATACACTTTATCTTTATTAAGTGTTTTCAAGAAGTTTTGAGATGAGAAGAGAGAAGACACAAAGGAAACTCTAAAGGGAAACTAAGAGTCCTAATGTTATCATGCGTGGATGACCTATGGTTAGTGAGGCTTAGGAGAGACGACTACCTAAAACCTAATGCTAATCCTACTCCAAGCTTAATCAAAAATTAAGTTGGACTAGGTAGCTCTAAAGGGAAAGAATCCAAGACTTAAACAAGTCTTGAGATTCATGGGATGAGAAAGAGTGGAAGAGAAGAAAGAAGCATCTTAAATGCTAAAGCAAACACAAGTATGAAAGCTTAAAAGAGAAAGGAGAAGTTAGAATGTGGATAACTATCCACATCCCATTCACTTACCATTAGCCCCTACATGGTTAGCAAAAACAAACATAAGCAACAATAAGACAAATGAAACCCAAACAAGTCACAACCCAAAGAGAAATGGTTACAAACCAAATGAAACCAATCCAAGTAAGAATGTTCACCGTAGAGGTGACCCATAATGTTTACCAAACAAATTCAAGCAAAGAGAATGCAAACAAATGGCCAAACATCCAAGAAGATCATCAAAGAAGGAGTAGAAGAAGAATGAGTGGATATGCAAGGTGATCATGCAACAATGCTTCAAATAAAATCAAATTCAGAATGTGGATGACCTAAACATGTGCCTAAACATGATGTACAAATGTCACATGAGGCATACAAACAAGTATCCAAGCATTGAGAGTAATTAGAAGAAGAAGAAAGAAGCATGTAAGTGAAACATGTTCAAGTAGGCAAGATGAAACATGAATAACATATGGAATGAATACAAAGCTCTAAAGTCAGAAGCATACATCATATGAGATGCAAATAAGAGATATGGCATGGTATACACAAACCAAATACAAACCAAGAAGAGGCATGGATGAAAAGAAGTGAGAAGATAAGTCAAAAAAGAGGCATGTGAAACAAGCATGGAACATGTACACAAAATAAGTAAAAACCTCACACCAATCACTTAAATTTGTATTCAAGAGACCTATAATGATCTAAACATGGCTCAAGAAATCAAAGAAAATAACCTCATACAATGGCACAAGTGCCTTCTCAAGCAAGTAATTCAACATGATCAAAGATGTTCACAAAAGAAGACCTCAAACATGAATGATCAAACAAATAGTAAAACTGATTCAAAAATCATCAAATTAAATCTCAAAACATCTCAACCTGGGGCAAACATCATATTAAAAACTCATGCAAAAATTTACAAGATAGGTCCCTCAAACAATTAGACAAAGAGCACAAAGGATTATGGATCAATATGCAAAAGAGAGGGGCTAAACTGCAATATGAAAAGAGTTTTAAAAAATGACAAAAAAATTTTTATGCACTTCAATTTGTTGATGAAATAATTCAAAAAGAATGGACTCAAAATGTTTTATGTGCTATGAGAAATAAATTTTCAAAGTTGGAGTGTGCAAATAAGAACAATTTTCAAAGAAAATAAAAGAAAATGCCAAAAATATGATGAAAAATGACCAAAGTCAGAAATAAAAAATGTCCAAAATTAATTAAATGCAAAAATATGCTTCATGATTTTTTGGTGATTTTTGGATGCATAAAAATATTTTTAAAAAATTAAAAATGGAAATTATACAAATAAGAAAATAAAAGAAATAAAATAAGCCAGGGGGGCAACAAGCAACAATTCCACGCTCAAAAGTGGACTGGATCAAAAGGAGGGGTGCCAATAGCACAAAAAGCCCAAAGCGCTTTTACACTAGACTCAGAGTCAACAAACTTGACTCCATCATTGCCATAAGATTGATCCAATGGACTATACGAAGTCAACATAATCAAATAGTAAACCAGATCAAAGGTTCAGATTTACACGCACATGCTAACAGTGATACACACGCACACACCATGATTAATCTGAAATTAAAATGAAAACACGTGAAAGGCACATGATCTATTTAATGCGCTGGCACTATAACAACCATCAGATCAATCACACGCATGATATCCAGTCAACACTCACAACAAGTAAACATGATCAATGCACAAGATTCACACGCTCATGATAACAATGATGTACACACACACACAATGATCAAACTGAATTAACATGGCACGTGAGAGGCAACACACATTTTTAATGCGTTGGCACAATCTAAGCCCTCAGATCAGAACAAGGAACGGCTAAGATTTCATCACCTTTATTGAAACCTCAGGCCACCTGAAAGTGAATCAGACGCCGGAGCCCTAGCTCCGGTCGTCTTCTCCGGTGACACTAAACCACAAAATCTCCAGAAATAAAAAACAATACCACAGTTCTACTCATAATTCAACAAGGGTCAAGAATATGCAAACCATTTCATCAAACAATCAACACATAAGGCAAATCGAAGAAGAAAAGTTTAGATCTAAAAAATTCAATCATCAAATACTCCCATGATACACGTCCAAAGCTCACACAAATCACCTCAGAAAGATCAATGAACATCATAGATCATAATGCATACAACAAAAACAAGTTCTATGATGGTGAAAAGTAAGCTAACTTGAAAGTTGCAGAGCTTGAAATACACCAAGAAAACCCTCTAGAAGCTGCAGATCTACTCCTTAGAACCTCTAATTGCAAAATAAATGCAATTAGAGCTTGGAATCGTGCTAAATATTGAGATTTGAACTTGAACCTTCAAAACTGAATCTGATGAAAAACTCACTCTCGGCTCCAATCAATGGTGGATTCTTGTTCTATGGAGTGTGTAGATCAAGAATATGGAAAGAAATCTTCAAGAACCCTTGTGGAAAGAGAGATTCGAAGAGGAGAAAGTGTGAGTGAAATTTCAAAATCTGAGCAAATGAGAGTGCATGACCTAGCTTTGGACGTGTGAGTTAGCTTATATACACCTCATTAGACCCCTGATCACAATTAAAACTTAATTAATCCCTTGGTTAATGAGTTTGGATGGTTTATGCAAATTTGCAATTTGAGTTGTACCCCTTGATCCACACGTGCATGGGCCATATGATAAGCATGAATCAAATTCATTTTACTTGCTGATCACATTTGAATTGGATTTGGGCTTTGTAGTGGTTTAATTTGTGAGATTAAATCCATCTTGCAAAATTGTATTATGTGAAGAAAGTGAGGTACATGGCATGAAATGACTTGATTCAAGGGCCAAACTTGTGCCAAATGAAGTGTACTTGGATATTATAAAGTGACTTGAAGTAATAGAACCAATTACAATTCAATTTGTACCAAAATGCAAAAGGTGGAAAAAGTGGTACATGTGAAAAACCTTAAAAACACCTTGCCTTGCCTTAGCCATAACTTGAGTTCTACAAATGATATGGAAACCATCTAGTACATTTTGGAAATGGGAGAGAAAGATCTTCAACTTTAATGTTGGAGGAAAATTCATTTGAAGCTTCCTTGATGATGAAAAGTCAAGTGGAATGTAGTGTAAAAACTGCCAAAAATGGAAAGTTCTCATTATATGTCATTTTCCAAATTTAGTAACTTTTGCATAAACTCTTGATTCTTGAAGAATGATGTCATCCATGCTATTCCTTGACCAAATAAAGGTACATGGACTTGGGAAACATGATTTGAACCCTTGAAAACCCATGGTTGACTTTCCTTCTGAACTGTTGACTTTTGCTTACTTCACAAGTAATTGATCCACTGAACATCTTCCACAATGAATCACTGGCCAAATCTTCCTCCATGAGTGCTTGTAAGCATGTAGAACATCATGAGAATGTATTTGTACAAGCAAAACCCATCAAGAAGCCTTTTGGAACCAAAACCCTAATTTGGACCATCTGATTAGGAGAGAAAGATTCACTTGAAATCCTTTGCCATTCTTGATCTTATGAAGATGTGATGAACTCCTCAAACCACCTTGAAGCTTGAGACTCCTTTGAGATGAACCAAGTACCTTGATCCCATGCTAAGAACCAATGCTATACACAAATGCTAATGCAAGAAATTCAAAGAAACATAAGCCAGAAAAAAGGTAGGGCAAATTTTGGGGTGTTACACCTACCTGTCAAATGGAGACCAATGGTGACTGCCTTGAAGCTAGCAAAGGATCTGAACAATATAAGTCTTGAGGAACTAATCAGTTCTTTAAGAAGTCATGAAATAGAGCTCCAAGAAGATGAACCTCAAAAGAAAAGCAAATCTGTCGCTCTAAAAGCTAAAAAGAAAAAGGCATATCAAGCAGAGGAGGAAGTGGAAGAATCCGAAGAAGAATCAGACGAAGATGATATATCTCTCATATCAAGGAACACCAGTTAACTATGGAGATACAGAAGAAACATGTTCAGAGGACCAAGAAGAAAATCTGAATCTACATATGATCAAAAGAGAACTTATGGAAAAGACGTTACGTGTTTTGAATGCAAAGAACCTGGACATTTCAAAAATGATTATCCAAGGTTTAAGAAAGATGAAAGACCCAAGAAAGCTAAAAAGGGTCTTATGGCAACTTAGGATGATTCAGAGTCCGAAGATGATTATGATGAAGAACGTGCCAATGTAGCCTTCATGGCTAAAACCAACGACGTTCTATCAGAAGGAGAACCTTCAGACTCTGACGACGAAAGATAGGTACTTTCTTCCCTATCTCGCTCTGAACTTGAAATAGGATTATATGAACTTATGGAAAGATATCAAACTCTTCGAAGAAAACACAAAACTCTGAAAAAGACTCTTGTGATTCCTTCAGAAGATCTTACTAAAAGCAAACAAACCATTCTTGAATTAAATGAAAAACTACTTTCTCTAGAAAATTCAAATACTGCACTAAAAACTAAAGTCTCTAGGTTAGAAGAAGAAATCATCTTTAACAAAACCAATACTAATAAAGTAGCCAAGTATGATAGAGCTTTCCAACACTTTCTTGCTAAAAGCATAGACAGAAGCAAAATGGCTTCAATGATATATGGAGTCAGCAGAAATGGTAACAGAGGTCTGGGATATTTAGGACCATCACAACCATATGATGAGACCAAAAGTATCAAGATAATACCTCTGACCAAACATTTTGTACCCTCTGGCGCCATTTCAAAATGTTCTGAACAAAAAGGCTCAAAGCCTATCACTACACAAACACAGACACTGAAGAAAACTCCTAAACTTAAACACTATGCACAAGTCCCACACTATTACTCCAATATAAGGAAGTCCAAAGGTGTCAGAACCTCTGGAAAGGCTAATATGAAAGGACCCACAAAATGGGTACCTAAGAACAAGATAATTTATGTAGCAGACATCCTTAATGGAACCATTGAAACACCAATCATGGTACCTGGACAGTGGATGCTCGCGACACATGACGGGAGAAAGGCATATGTTCCAAGATCTGAAACTTAAACCCGGAGGTGTCATCGGCTTCGGAGGAAATCAGAAAGGAAGAATCATTGACTCCGGAACTATTGGAAATGGTAAGCTTCCCTCTATTAATAATGTTCTGTTAGTTGAATGTCTTATGCATAATCTATTGTCAATCAGTCAGCTTAGTGACAATGGTTATGACGTTATCTTTAATCAAACATCCTGTAAAGCTGTAAGTCAAAAGGATGGATCTGTCCTGTTTAACGAAAAGAGGAAGAACAATACTTACAAAATTAAATTATCAGATTTAAAACACCAAAATGTAAAATGTCTTCTTTCTGTAAATGAAGATCAATGGTTCTGGCACAGACGCCTTGGTCATGTTAGCTTGAGAAGAATTTCTCACCTGAACAAACTAGGTCTTGTCAGAGGCTTGCGAAATCTGAAGTACTCTTCAGATGCTCTTTGTGAAGCATGTCAGAAAGGCAAGTTTTCAAAAACCTCTTTTAAAGCAAAGAATATTGTTTCCACCTCTAGACCGTTAGAACTTCTTCACATTGATCTCTTTGGACCAGTGAAAACTGCTTCGATGAATGGTAAGAAATACGGACTAGTCATAGTTGATGATTATAGTCGTTGGACATGGGTGAAATTCTTAAAACACAAGGATGAGTCACATTCTGTGTTTGCTTCCTTCTGTACCCAAATACAAAATGAGAAAAATTGCAAAATCATCAAAGTTAAAAGTGATCATGGTGGAGAATTTGAAAACAAAGACTTTGAAAACCTTTTTGATTCACATGGGATATCCCATGACTTTTCTTGTCCTAGAACTCCATAACAAAATGGAGTTGTAGAGAGAAAGAACAGAACTTTACAAGAAATGGCTCGCACCATGATCCAAGAAACTGACATGGCTAAGCATTTTTGGGCAGAAGCAATCAACACTGCGTGTTATATTCAAAATAGAATCTCTATTAGACCTATCTTGAATAAAACTCCTTATGAATTGTGGAAGAATAAAATTCCCAATATTTCCTATTTTCATCCATTTGGATGTACTTGTTTTATGCTAAATACTAAAGAGAATCTTGGCAAGTTTGATTCCAAAGCACAGAAGTGTCTGCTGTTAGGATACTCTGAGCGCTCAAAAGGATACAGAGTTTATAACACAGAATCACGGATTGTGGAAGAATCAATTCATATTAGATTCGATGACAAGCCTGACTCTGAAAAGTCAGAGCTAGTTGAAAAGCTTGCAGGTTTGGAAATTAGCTTCTCAGAACCTAAAGAAAAGGCAGATGAAGTCAAAGAACATCAAAACCCTACGCCGGATACCACCGATGTAACTCCGAATACTCCACAACAAAAGAAAAGAAGAATGTCTATATCTCATCCTGAGGAACTAATTCTTGGTAGCAAGGAAGCTCCAGTCAGAACCAGATCAACCTTCATACCATCAGAAGAAACACTCTTGGGTCTGGTGTCATTAATTGAACCAGCTACAGTTGAAGAAGCTCTTATGGACAAGGACTAGGTTCTGGCTATGGAAGAAGAACTGAATCAATTCTCAAAGAATGATGTTTGGGGTCTAGTTTCCAGACCTAAGAATGTTCATGTTATCGGAACCAAGTGGGTATTCAGGAACAAGCTAAATGAGAAGGGAGAAGTTGTCAGAAACAAGGCACGACTTGTGGCTCAAGGATATAGTCAACAAGAAGGGATTGATTACAACGAAACTTTTGCTCCTGTCGCCAGACTTGAAGCAATACGGTTATTAATCTCCTTTTCCGTAAATCATAACATCACCCTATATCAGATGGATGTTAAGAGTGCATTCTTAAATGGTTATATATCATAAGAAGTCTATGTCAAACAACCTCCTGGTTTTGAAAATTCAGAAAAATTAGATTTTGTTTTTAAACTCAAAAAGTCTCTCTACGGCTTAAAGCAAGCTCCCAGAGCTTGGTATGATAGATTGAGCAAATTTCTCTTAGAAAACAGTTTTACCAGAGGAAAGGTTAACACAACTCTCTTCTGTAAAACTTATAAGAAAGATATTCTTATAGTTCAAATCTATGTTGATGATATTATTTTTGGTTCTGCTAACCCCTTTTTATGTGAAGAATTTTCAAAGTTAATGCAAGCAGAATTCGAAATGAGTCTGATGGGTGAGTTAAAGTTCTTTCTTGGAATTCAAATAGATCAGAAACCAGAGGCAACTTACATTCATCAAAGTAAGTACATAAAAGAACTTCTGAAGAAATTCAACATGATGGATTGCAATACAGCTAAAACACCAATGCATCCAACTTGTGTCATGAGAAAGGAAGAAACAGAAGCTAAGGTTTGTCAGAAGCTCTATCGTGGTATGATAGGTTCTCTCTTATATCTTACTGCTTCTAGACCTGATATATTATTTAGTGTACATTTATGTGCTAGATTCCAATCATATCCAAGAGAATCTCATTTAACTGCTATTAAACGAATTCTGAGGTATCTAAAAGGAACAACTAACCTTGGCCTGATGTATGAGAAAACATCAGAGTATACTCTTTCTGGTTACTGTGATGCAGACTATGCTGGAGACAGATTGGAAAGAAAGAGCACATCAGGAAACTGTCAGTTCCTAGGAAACAATCTAATCTCATGATCAAGCAAGAGGGAATCTACAATTGCTCTCTCTACAGCAGAAGCAGAATACATCTCCACTTCTCTATGCAGTACACAAATGCTTTGGATGAAAAATCAGCTGGAAGACTATCAGATATATGAGAGTAACATTCCTATTTTCTGCGATAATACTGCTGCTATTTGCTTAAGTAAAAATCCAATTCTTCATTCTAGGGCTAAACACATTGAAACAAAACATCATTTTATCAGAGACTATGTTCAGAAGGGAACCTTATGCTTAAAATTTATTGATACAGACCATCAATGGGCTGATATTTTTACAAAACCCTTAGCTGAAGATAGATTTCTAAATATTTTAAAACATCTGAAAATGGTGTACTGCTCAGATTGAGATCAATTCAGAACCAAATGTGTTTAGTCTGATGAAATAAGTATTTTTTTAACCACTTCTGTGAAAAGTATCTCAGTTCTGATTAATTTTTCTTCTGAGTCAATTCAGACGCATCATTTAATTAGAAAATGACTTTTTACATGTGATTAGATTACATCTAATTCACTATATTTACCCAAATCAAACGAACAGTAATTTTCTTGGGATTGACTCAAAACTTAATTACATTTATTTACATATCCCCTGTACGTGTCTATCTCTTCAAGTTTTCAAAAACCATTCATATTCCCTCTTTCACTCAAAAGGAAACCCTAAAACCCTAAATTTCTCTCTCTCTCTCTCTCTCTCTCTCTCTCTCTCTCTCTCTCTCTCTCTCTCTCTCTCTCTCTCTCTCTCTCTCTCTCTCTCTCTCTCACAAACTCAATCCATGTTCTCATCCTCTCCGTTCTTAATCATCATCATGCCAAACATCGACCAACAAGAAACTGTTCTCCTCTCCAAAGAAATTGAAACGTCACTGAATGTCTCCCAAGAGCTGCCATCTTCATCTATCACACCTTCCACCACCTCCACAACCACCGCGACAATCACCTCGACTCTATTGTCTCTTCCCATGATCGATGCAACCCATGTGACAAAGAGAAATACCTCTGTTACTTGTGTTATGCATGCAAATGAACTAATTGTTCTGAAAGAGCTGCTTGTCGACTTCGACAATCTTCGCGATAATGGGTTTAACCTAATTGATCAACTAAATACTCAAGGATGGAAGAGTTACTTTGAAAGACTTAGAGGTCCAACCTTTGATGACCTAGTAAAGGAATTATGGAGACACGCTGATACAGACGATCTTCATGTTGTATCTTTTGTTATGGATCAAAAGGTCATTATCACTGAAAAATCTATTTCAGATCTTCTATGGATGCAACTCTTGGAAGGAAAAAGAGTTTATGGAAGAACTGAAATATCTGACTCTGTCATCAACAAAGCAATATTCAAAAATTGTCAACTTGGAACTACAGAGTACAAAAGCAAGCATCTACAAGACAATTTGAGAATCTGGCATAAAATTATTCTTGGATGTATTAATCCAAGACCTCTGAAGAGTGCTGCAGATTTCTTCAACATAAATCAAAAGTGTATGATGTACTACTTGCACAAGAATGAGAAAATGTGTCTTCCATCCATTCTATTCTTCTACCTGAGAGATATGGCGCACAAGACAAGAACAACAGCTTTACCAGATAGGAAGATTGTAAACTACATCCCGTTTGGAAGACTTCTCTCTGACATCTTTGTTGAAAATGGCCTTGTGGAGTATCTAGTCAAAGAAGCTAAGTACACAGACTATATGACTAGCAAAGCAGGAGAAGCTTTCAATGCTGTGAACCTTAAGCATATGAAAATGATTACTAATGTTGATGTGAAACCAATATCTATCCCTCACGACACTACGATCAAACATTCAGTACCGAACTACCCCTGCTATCACAAAGAAGATAATCCAACAACAATTGCTTCGTTTGTGGCTATAATGAGAGAAGAAGGGCATGACATGCCATAATCCAGAGTTGAAGAGATTGCTCCCAAATCTAAATACATCACGAGGAGTAAGAGGAAGCAAACTGAAGAGGATGCTAAACCTAAGAAGAAGAAAAAGGATGAAACTGAAACCTCCAAAACCTCTAGACTGGAAACTCTTGAGAAAATCAATAAATCGACTGTCAATTCTTCTGGATTTATTAATGTCACTGAGACAGATACTACACCATCATCATCTCAACCCACCTTCATTCCTACCTACAATCCACAGGTGGAGTTCAAACCACCATCTTTTTCAATTCCTCCTTCAACTACCATTATCCAATCTTCACCCAAATCATCAATCAGTACCCCTATCTCGACTGAAGTTATTCCTACCTACACTTCGTCAATAACCTCGTCAATAATTCAGCCAACTGAACAAAGTTCCTTGAATCAAGTCTCTGAATCTCAAACCCTCAGCATAGAGTCTATCTCCGAGGATACAAATTCTGAATCTCTAGAGATTGTCACACCTGAATCACTCATAGACACAGTAGAAGTGACATCTCCTGCTGATCAACCAACCAATCAACATGCTCCTACTGAGATAGTTTCATCTCAGCAAACACCACCGGAAACAAATTTTGCCAAACCTGACCTTGCTTTAGTCATCTATACTAAACCTCCTCCAACATCTTTTGAAGAATGCACAAGTCAATTTTATGACAAGGCATTAACGAAGTTTGCGAACCTAAGAGCAGAACTTAACACAAGTACCAAACCTATGGAACTTGAAAGATCTTGTCAAAACTTCCAAAAATGGTTGAGCAGTGAGCTTACAAGAATTGTAAGCTTCTCAGATGCAACCATCACAGATGGAATTCAATGGGCAAAGGAGAGAGCAGAAGCTGAAGAGCGAATCAGGATACTTCAGTTCTTGGCTGCAAAGCAAAAAGAAGTTAAAGAAAAAGCTACTAAAGAAGCAAGACTTCTTGCAGAAAAGGCTGCTGAAGAAGCCAGAATAGCACAAGAAGCTGAAGCCATAGAAAATGCCAAGCATGATGCTACAATTGTTTCTACATCTGATCCTGCTGTCAAGCGTTTGGAAGACGCAATTGGAGAAATTAGAGAAGAACAACATAAGTTCAGATAAACCCTTGAGGAACAAAAGACTGTCAGTGCTACTCTTCAGGACATGCTTCAGAAGATATGGGACAAGATGTCCTCTGGAAGCACCTAATTCTTATGACGCTTTTGTTCTTATGACTTCAGATCCTTGTTTTTCACCCTTTCACCGCTTATCTTTTTTATCAATGATAAAAAGGGGGAGAAGTAATATATGAATGTTATATTTTGATTCCATAGTCAATCTCTGGAAAACGCTGTTTACATAGAACTGTTATTTCTATTAGAGTGTTTTTGTTTTTCAGGAATTCTGATCTAAATCAAAGTTTTATAAAGAAAATCAGAACTCTGCTGAAAAGAGAATCAAGACTAAGAGCTCATGATCTAGTAAAATCAGGGGGAGCCCCCAAAGCTCTGAAATTCATCAAGTCTAAGACTCAGGGGAGCACTTCATACAAAGGATAAGCTATCTTTAGAATCTGTTATTCTCCTGCACTATACATATATCAAAATTGTGTCATCAAAATACATAGTTTTGTCATCATAAAAAAAGGGGAGATTGTGAGAACATGATTTGGTTCTGCAATTTTATCTCTAAGTTTTGATGATACCAAATGAGTATTTTTGTATGAACAATTTTGTACAACTAATGTTTGTTATTTGTGAGAATGTAACAAACAGGTTATGCTTCCGTAAATTGGCGCGAACACAATGCTTAAAGTAAAATACTCCGCCTACACACTCTGATATAAAAGGAAAAGAGAACGGGTTCTGAAGATCTGAAGACATAGGTTCTGATCGAACGAAGTCCAGATGCTAAAGTCCTAAGCTCTCTGATTCAAGGTTCTGAAGACCTAAATCAAGTCTTTACTCATGCTTCAATCAAATATTATCAGAAGCCTCTGAAGATATGAAGACAACGCACCAAGCGATCAAGGTTCTGAAAACCAAGTACTAGAGACTCTGAAGATTCGAAGACTTGATAATCTCAAGAACCAAGCGATGTTTTCCCTTCTTACTCATGCTCGTGAAAAGCCTCTGAAGTTGAGAAGCCAAGAAGACAAAGCTACATAGTACAGCTGTACCTTAATTCAAGTGAAAATATCTTGGTAACTGTGAAACGGTACAATCAAAGATATTCTGACAAAAAAACAGGACGCGCAGCACGCAAAAGCTATTATCTGTCCTCACGCTTCTAGCCGCCAGCCTAGCTATCATGATTACATTTCAACGGCTCTTTCTACATGGCTATAAAAGGAAGCAAAAGACTTGAAGAAAGATACACACGCACGCTACTGCAATACCTTCTCTATCTGAAATCTTTCTTAAGTCATTCTGGTTGAAAACGTGTTTACATTTTCAGCTTGTATAGAAGCACATTTATGTAAACGTAAATTGTTCAAACTTAGGTTTGTGTTCCTTGAGAAAGACCCTGTGGTGGTACTTCTTGAGAAGTCTAAGTCGTGTGTCTTAGAGGTTGTTCCTTGAGTAAGACCTGTGAGGTTGTATTACTTGAGAAGTCTAAAACTTATGAGTTTTAGAGGTTGTGTTAGTCACCAGCGGTTTGGCCCGTGCATTGTACTGATTTGATTGAATAGTGGATTAAGACCTCGTTGAGAGAGGCAAAATCACCTTGGCGGGTGGACTAGACCAAGGTTCATAATTTGTAGAGACGATATTTGCCAACCGATCGTTATCTAATTTGAATATTGGTGGAGTCTATGGATTAACTACCAATTTGTGGAGTTTATTACACAAGAGGATTACGCCCTCAACTTTTTGATTCCACAATAGAAAATTATTTTCTTGCAACTTGATTGAGAGTTTCAGAGCAAACCTGTTTGTTGATCTTGAAAACGCCATTGCACACTTAGTAACTTGAGATGAATTTGCTACCGATTGTATATTGAGGAAGATTCAAGATTCACCATTGCTACTTCTTTGAAGATGATTGTAGACAGTACTCCAAACTTGTACCCCCAATGTTGAAACTTCTTTGAAGCTTCAAACTTCACCTATGGTGAAATGTGTGAACACAAAGATGACAATGATGATAATGCAGCCGAGATCGGTCCCTTCTTAGGCTGATACCATGAAGATTCATGCATGTGTAAGGAAATAGATGAATCACATGGTAGGAATAGTCAACATGATCTTCATGCATTGTATTTCATTCTTATCTTTACAAGAGTGAATGCTTATCATATATAGCATCATTGATAATTCCTCTTCCTAACTAACCTCCTTTACATTGTAACTACCTTCTTGTAGTTACTGTAACTAACTATAAATAATTTTAACTAACTAAATATTGAAAGGTTGAGATATTTTCATTTCATGTAATAATTAAAAGGGTTAATACACATTTTAGACCCTATCATTTGGGGCGAATTCAAAAAAGGACCTTGTAAAAAAAAGTTTAGATTTCGTCCCTGCCATTTGAAGATTATTTCATTTTGGCTCCTCAGTGCACACAATTAGCAGAATCTATGACGTGGTGCTGCTTTGTTGGTTTTTTATATTTTTTTTATTATTTTAATATGACATGTCAGCTTAGTTGAAATTTTATTTATTTTTTCTATATATTTTAATTACACGCGTGGCATTTTATTATTATTTTAATATTTAAATGTTGAAATGTTTAAAGATCAAAAGTTCAAAATTTTGCCCACTCCACGAATAGAACCCATGACTGAGTGCATGCAATAATCTTGCATTACAACTAGACTATGCTTTAGATGTTATTGGTTTGTGTCAAATATATATAATATAAACTAAACTAAAATAAATTTAATATAAACTAAACTAAACTAAATTTAGTTTAAAATAAATTAATATTATATTTATTTATTTATTTTATTTCAGTTTAATATAAATATTTAATTTTTGTTTAACGTTAAAATATTTATATTTTTAGTTTAATTATAATTATTTAACGTTAAGATATTTATATTTTATTTTAATTTTAATTTTAATTTAACGTTAAGATATTTAAATTAGATTATATTTTTAGTTTATTTAGCGCTAAGATATTTTAAATTATTATTAATTAAAAAAAATATTTTCAGTTTATTATTAATTATTAATATTAAAAACTGTTATTTTAATTAAAAATATTTTTATTTTTAGTTTATTATTAATTATTAATATTAAAAACTGTTATTTTAATTAAAAATAATATTATTTTCAATTTATTGTTAATTATTTATATTAAAAACTGTTATTTTAATTAAAAATATTTTTATTTTCAGTTTATTATTAATTATTAATATTAAAAACGGTTATTTTAATTAAAAATATTTTTATTTTCAGTTTATTTATTATTTAACATTTAAATATTTAATACTAAGTTTAATATTTTATATTTATTTTCATTTTATTTATTATTTAATATTTAAATATTTAATACTATATTTAATATTTAATATTTAATACTATCATTTTAACAAAACTATAATAAATTAATATTAATGTATTGTGATGAAATAAACTGAAATAATTAACATATTAAAATGAAATAATTAATAATAAACTGAAAATAAAATTATTTTAATTTAATATAATTTATTAACGTTTGTATTTTTTAATAATATTTTAATTTAATATAATTTAATTTAATTAATAATAAACTGAAATAATTTATTATATTTTTTAAACTAAATTATTAAATATAAATATAATAAATATATATATTAACGTTTGTATAAAAAAAAACTAAATTATTTAAACTAAATATTTATATTAACATCTAATATTTAAAAAATAAACTAATTTAATATTTATACTAATTTATTTTATTAAAAATAAATATAATAAATTATTAATTATTTAAATATTTAAATATTTTTAATAAATATTTAAATATAATTTATATTAATGTTTGTATAATAAATATTTATATTATTGTTTAATATTTACTAAACATTATTTTTACTAAACATTATTAAAGGACTAAAATATTGTAACATATACATTTAAAGCAAACAATTAATCAACTAAGATATTGTGGCCTAGTGGTGAAGGACGCCCATTCTCATTCATGAGGACATGGGTTCAATATTTAGTAAAGACAAATTTTTAAGTTTTCATATTTTAACATTTTAACATGTAAACAATTAAATAATAAAAAAATCACGTGTATAATTAAAATAAAAATAAAATAATGTGAATTCTTATCTACCCACTTCAAAAAGTTGGGTAGAGTTACCTATAGAGTAAATTAGACTACATTGCATTGGAAATCTACAAAATTTAAATAATTAAATAAATTAGACTACCCAACTTTTTGTGATGGATAACAAAGTTGATCCCATAAAATAAGCATAAAAATCCAACTAAGCGCCACGTCACATTAAAAAGAATAAAAAATAAAAAAAAACAACAAAACAGTGTCACGTCACATATTTTGCTGACTGTGTACATAGAGGGGCTAAAATGAAAGAATCTTTAAATGACAGAGACAGAATCTAAGTTTTGTTTTACAAAGTCCTTTTTCGAATTCGCTCCAAATGGCCGGAGCTAAAATATATATTCACCCTAATTAAAATCATTTACTTTCCTGGTGAATACCGTAAATACCCCGTAGAGAAGTATGGTTGTTGAGCCAAGAAAGAGACAATTATTGAAATGCTTAGTATTTTGATTAAATGAAAAAAAATATTCATTACAATGAATAAAATATATGCTCTAGAAGCTTGTGACAAGTTGGTGAAAGTTTGTAACAAATTACTAAAAACTTATAACTTTTGTTAGTTTTTCATATTTCTTCTCCAAATTATAAATATGTAAATATAAGAAATAAATGATCATGTATGAAAATCAAAACCATAAAATGAAATTAAAAAATAATAATAATGTGTAAGAACTCTCTTAAAGTTCTACAAGAAATGGCCTTATCAAACATGTCTTCTGTTCAGCTAGTGTTGGACTCTTTATATTTGGGCCTTTGTGTGTCATTGATTTGGCACAATCCAGATTGCTGGTTGTTAGAGTATGTTTGAGTTTTTTAATTGAGATTCGCACCCCCAGTAACTACACCCTTAATCCCATACAATTTTTTTATAGAAAAGAATGATAGTAACACTATCTTCAATACACTTTTAAAAACGTTTTGAAATGTGTTGAGTTTTGTGAACCAATATAAAGTGAACCAAGAGCCTAAAGAAAAGTTTGTTATTGACATGGTAATTTCTCAATCTGACTCTTGTTAGTTATAGGAAGAAATTTCGAAAATATAATTTAACCAAATTATACTACAGCTCTGAAAATAAATATAGGGATGAATTGAAAATTTATACATTCATCATTTGAGTTTGGAGTTTAAGGCTCAAAATTAGAAACCATTATGTTTTTAACTAGGAATTCCCATTCGCACATTTAGTGGTGTTCATCCATTACAGAAAAACTAATAATGTCGTTAAAACTTAGCATTTAATTTTCGGATGCATTCAAAATACAACCACAACTAAGTTTTTTTTTAATGTGGAACTTGTATCTCACATTTAATAATCAATGTGAAATTTCTATTTCACAATTGATTTTCAACACTTTCAACTCTTGTTTTTTCTCAACACTCTTCTTCAAATGTAAGTCTATTCTCAATATTCTCTCAATCGGGAGTTGTTTTATCCACAGACACGTGTACCATCGTTGACACTTTTTCAACGAAACATTTTTCCTACCCACCACTATGTGTAGAGCTGTCAAAATGAAATAGTCCATATGGGTTGGTTTATCAAACCTGAAAAATCATAGGGTTTGTGCCTTAAAATTGGAGGTCATATTTTTCAAGACTTTTTTAGCCCATTTCTAAAAAGCTCACTACCCTTTAAGGCTAGCCCATCTGGGCGGTGGGTAGCCCATTAGTCCACATAATTATAAATTTTAAAAAGGTTATATTAATACTTATATTGTCTTACTCCAAAATAACACATTGATTTTTCTCGCCTCACTAAATTTTATCTCTATTTTATTTAATCTTTCTCTTTTAAATCTTATATATTAATATAATCAATATTCTTTCCTCGTATTCTATTAGTTTCTCTTATGTTATATATGATAATATAGTACTTAAAAATATTGAGAATTTCTTAATACACCACCTAAGTTTCTTAGACACCGCGCGAAATTCCACTTATGCACCCTGATTCCGGATGTGCAAATCAGGACGCACCATGGCGTTAAAAAAAATATTTGTCCCGGATGTTCATATGCGGAAAGTCTCCGTATATGCAGATCCGAAAGAATTGTTGATATATTTGAACCTGCATGATCACTCCCCCTCAACCTATCTTCTTCCACACTCACTTCACCAACCTAAACAACCCTACTTCATCAATACAATTTCTCACTCAAAAACTTCAACTTTTTGGTGCAACAAATCAAAGGGAGCAAGAGAAGATTGAATTTCAAGTAAACATTCAACTTCACCCACTACATTGCTCACATTATCAATCTACTTTTTGGAAAAACAAGCTACGCGGCTTCCGGATGTGTAAATCCGGTACGTATTTAGCATGAACTTGTTCGGATGTGCACATCCGAAAAAATGCCTGGAACTTATTAATTTTAATTTTCAACAATTTTTAATAGGTTTTAGTTATATATATTTATTGTTCTATTATTGTTTATAAATAGATATGGTGCACCCCGATAACATCTCAAAAGAATTAGTTTCGCCGATTTTTCCGAAAGTTGAAGGGATGATCGTAAAGTCGGTTGATGTCGCCGATGACTTTAATAACAAGCAAGAGTTTGATGATCGTGATAGCATGCTCGCATATATTCGTAGGACGGCTATTGGCCTTGGTTTCGATGTGAATATCAGAAGATCGGATAATGGTTCGGAAAGAAGAAAGGCTTTTGTAATTTTGGGGTGCAAAAGAAGCGGGAAATATCAGGTTCCTCTCGGAAGTTAAAAAAAGACGACACCGGTAGTAGAAAATGTGAGTGCCCTTTTAAGATTGGTGGTTACATTTTAGCTTCCAAAAAATGGAGATTTAGTGTTCGTTGTGGTATATACATAATCACGAATTGTGCTCAAAGTTTCAAGGCCATCCTAGTGTATGTCAGCTCAAGTCGGAAGAGAAGACATGTATTGCCGACATGACCTTGAATCTTGTCCAACCGAAAAATATACTTGCCACGTTGAAACGGAAGGAACCCGTCAATGTAGCAAATATAAAGCAAGTGTATAACATTCGGTATCAGACGAACAAAGCAATTAGGGGAGATAGAAGTGAGATGCAACAACTGTTAAAATTGTTGGATGATAACAATTACGTGTCTCGGTACAGATATCGCGATGATAGAGTTATGGTCCGAGATATTTTTGGACACATCCGGATTCCGTAAAGTTGTTCAACACGTTCTCGACAGTGCTCATTCTCGATTGTACCTACAAGACGAATAAGTATCGACTTCCATTATTTGAGATGGTTGGTGTTACGTTTACGGATAAGACATATGCCGTTGGTTTTGCATTTTTGGAGTGCGAAAAAGAGGACAATTTTACATGAGCATTGGAGACGTGTCGGTCACTTTTGAAGAAACATGTTAATGCCTAAAGCGATTGTTACAGACCGCGATACTGCTTTGATGAATGCGGTTGCAAAGGTCTTTCCTTCTTCTAATGCATTACTTTGTCGATTTCACATAACAAAGAATGTGAGAAGTCGGGTTAAACCCGCGGTGAGTGTGAAACAAGTGGAGTCGGAAGATGGAAAATTGGTTAAGGCCGGTGTCATTGTAGAAAAAATAATGGATGCATGGAATCGTATTATAAATTCTTTCACAAAAGAATTATATGGCGATTCGGTCATGAAATTTCGGAAAGTGTGCGAAAAGTACCCCGCGTTGTTGAAATACGTTGAAAGCACTTTTCTTGATCAAGTGAAGGAGAAGATATTATGTGCGTGGACGGATAATGTCCGACACCTTGGAAATACAACAACCAATAGAGTTAAGTTGGCACATGCTACTTTGAAGAATTGGTTGGGTAATAGCAAGGGTGATTTATGTCGAGATTGGGACTCCGTGGATCTCATGATTAAAAACCAACATAATGAGATACAAACCACATTTGGTCGGAGTATTACGGTTTTGGAACATTGTTTTAAAGGTAACTTTCTTTACTCTTAATTGATCGGCAACATGTCTCGGGCGGGATTGGGCTATATTTTTCACGAGGCCAACCGAGTCGAAACTGTAGGTTCTGATAGCGCAAAGTGTGGTTGCACTTTTGTGAAAATCTACTGTCTTCCGTGTGTTTGTGTTATTGCTACAAAGTTGAAACTAGGTGAACCAATACAAATTGACGAAGTTTGCCCTCATTGGGTGAGACTTAGTTTTGATGATGATGGTTGCAAGGAAGGAGATAAACCGGATATCTCTATTTTTCCCGAATTAGAAGCGATTCAAGCGAGATTTTTGAAGGCCGATGACAACATGAAGCTACACATCAAAGAAGAATTGAGGAAGATTACCTTTCCCGAAACAACCGCAATGATACCGTTGTCTCAACCGGTTAAGACAAAAGGTGCTCTGAAGAAGTTAAAGACTACACCAAATGATAACTCGACAACTCGGTCTCCTTCATATTGTGAGCACGTTGACAAACTCTTTCTGAACTCACCGACTCCTAAATCTCTACAAAGTGCCATAAAAGGAGCTCACATTACCAAACCGGATCCGACACCGATTCCACGAGTTCTGACTCCGAATGCACCGCTTCCGACACCGATTCCACCTATAATTTCCTTTATCGACGAGATGCCGGTTTTTATGCACAAGCATATCGACGGTATCATCGATGTTGGAGGGGATGGTAATTGTGGTTACCGAACCCTTTCGGCTCTACTCGGTAGAGGAGAGAAAGGTCATGAACTTGTCCGTCATCAACTTATCCTAGAGTTGGAGATGCACAAAGAAGCATACTTGCGTTTGTATGAAAATAAAGAAAAATACGACAAGGTTTACGAGTCACTTGTTCCGTGGTTGAGTGGTTCGGCCCCGGTATCAAAATGGATGAGCTTCCCCGAGATGGGTCATCTTATCGCATGTGCGTACGATATGGTGTGTATTGACTTGACGCGATACGGTTTTTCAGAAACCTTTTTTCCACTCCGCACCGCACCATCGTCCAATCCAAATGATCGCATGATGTGTATTGGATGGCTTGCGAAATCAAGACATTTTGTACAAGTTATCTTGAAACCCGGATGCCCCATACCACCTAAATCACCGCAATGGGTGACGCATGCAACCGCAATTGCCGAGTCATGGCCGGATAGTTTTGTTGAAAGGATGGTTGAATTCGATAGATTGAACGAAATTGAAAAGGCATCAAATACGGAAAAGTCCAAAGGTCAAGCTCCGATAGATTTAGGCGGAGACTTTTGTTTTAACTCTTTTGTATAATCGTACGACAAAATGTACATTTTTGAATTGAAATATATTGAATTTTTATTTGTATGTCTTTTTAATGCACTTATGAATTTTATTCCAATGAAAGCATTGCAATTGGTTGCATAACATAGTCAATTCTGATTGAAAAATGTATCAGTAAAATATTCTGATTTGCAGATACGGGAAAGTTTCGAATATACAAATCCGGAACCAATATTCTGATTTGCAGATACGGGAAAGTTCCGAATATACAAATCCGGAACCAATATTTGTAGGGTTTTTCCGTATCTGTATATCCGAAAAGAAGTTGGGAAGAAATTACTTTACCCTAAGTTTTCTATAAATTAGGGGTTTCATTTGATTTCTTTCACACAAACTCAAAATGTCTCAATTGTATGATATCAAGTTCCGTTGGTATGTCGCAAGTGTCTCCTACACCGACGGCAAAACACGCGGTCGCACGTTTAAGCTAATGAGGGACACCTCCATCGGCGAGATCATTGATGACATCGAACATCTCATACCTTACCGAGACAAACGGAAGGCTGAGAAGCTTGGGTATCGTTCACCTTCAGTTGACAACGAAGGGAACGCCGCTTACAGCATTGTTGAGCTCAAGAATCAAGAGGATGTTAGAGCGATGTGGCAAACTTATTTCGGTTACGAAGAACAATTCCCGCTGGAGTTCGAGGCGACTGTCAAAATCCGAAGAACGGTCGATGACATCTTAGAGATGTGCAAGCGTCCACCGGGCTATTGATCTTGTAATATTTAAATTTTTGTCGATGTAATCCCGATTTTATGTTATGAATGTGAGAAACATTGTTGGATTTTTGGTATTCTGCATCTGGTTTTATTCCGGATGTGCACATCCAGTAAAAACTGGACAATTAAAAAATAGTGCGTCCGCTTTGCACATTCGGAACAGAGGGGTATTTTTGTAAGCACACAAGGTGCCTAAGAAACTTAGGTGGTGTGTTAAGAAATTCTCAAAATATATTATGTTTAAAATAATATAATTTTTTATTTCATTTATAATAAATATTATGGGGTTTTTATTTATTTTTTTATTAAAAAAACCATTTAGGGTCGGGTAGTCCGAAGCTCATCTAAGGTCGGACTCGAGTAGTAATTTTTAACCCATATTACAACAGGGCTTTTTTGGTCCAGCCCTAAAAAGCCGAGGCCTGCCATGGAGGTTTCATTTAGGGTTGAATGGCTCATTTTGACAACTCTATGTGGGGAGGACTTTCGATACTAGTGAGTCTGTCATTCACTCAAACCAAACTATGATACAACTTTTTGGGGAGTCCGGGGAGTGCCAAAAGTGTCAATAGGTTAAAAGTTCATGGGAGTGTGGGTCACCTCTCTTTTAAACCCAACATTTCCTCCCTTCCTAGTCGATGTGGGACTTTAGCACTTTCACACTTAAAACTCAATAATCTCCCCCACAAGTGTGAGTCACCCACATGATTAGCCTTGATCCACACTAGGATCTATTGGAATCGATCTTGATAGAACAAGATTCAATCACTTTCTTGATTGATCCAAGATTCTCGTTCTGCACTTTTCACTCGAGTGATTTAACCCCACATTAGTTGCAAAACTATTCTCTCGCAAAATGATTTGAAGAAAGGAGATCATTTTGAGAGAAAATGAGAACACAAAAGAGAGAGAGAGAGAGAGAGAGAGAGAGAGAGAGAGAGAGAGAGAGAGAGAGTGAGAGAGAGAGAGAGAGAATTTAGGGTTTTGGAGAAGGGAAAGAAGAAAGTATTGAACTGAATGAATATTTTATTACTTACAAATGCAAGGTATCTCCCTTATTTATAATGAGATTGCTTGCACATCTCAAACACTCATACTAACTAACTAACTCCAGCAAATTGTTATTCAACTCTTTCAAATACTTTTTGCTTTAACTACAAGTAGTTATATTCGAATCTCTGTCGAATACATGCAGATTCAACTATTACAAACTATATTTGACTAGTACTCTATCAAATACATTCGACTATCTTAAAAACATGCTTAACACAAATAATTACATATTTAAAATACCACCTAAGTCATCGTGTCTAACCTATCTACATTCATCATATTTCTCAATATCTTGAATAATTCCCCCTGCACGAGCTTCGTCATGATGTCTGCAATATGATTCTCAATTCCGCAATGTTCCAAGTTCAACTTCCCATTTGTTACCTACTCTCTAAGATAATGGAATATCATCTCAATGTATTTGCTTCCTTCATGTGTTATCGGGTTCTTGGCCAAATTGATAGCAGACATGTTGTTGATTTTCATGATCATTGCTCCATGATTTTCACATTAAATCTATTCAATAAAATTTACCATCCATGTTGCTTTGCATGCACAAAGAGAGAAAGTTATGTACTTAGCGTCACATGATGACATCACTACAACTGGCTCTTCTCTTGAGCTTCAAGCAACTGGTGCACTACCTAGCATAAACACATAACTAGCTGTGGAAATTCTATCCTTAACATCACCACACCAATTTGATCCAGTGTATTCCACTAGTTTGTATTCTTTTCCTTCATCTGTTACAGGAAACAAAATGCCATAGTCTAGTCTTCCTTTGAGATACCTTAGTATCCTCTTTGTAGCTGCAAGATGAGATACCTTTGGCTTATGCATGAACCTACTCACCATACCTACATTGTATGCTAGATCAAGCCTTGTGTAACAAATGTATCTTATTGATCCAATGAGTCTTCTATACTGAGTTGGATCGATTTCATCTTCATCTGTATCCTTTGTCAGTTTCAATCTTGGTTCAGCTAGTGTCGAAGTTGTATTGCAGTCCTCCATCTCAAATATTTTAAGTATCTCACTTGCATATCTTCTTTGGTGTAGCATCATACCTCTATTACTCTTTTAGAATTCAATACCAAGGAAATATGAAATATTACCCAAGTCAGAAATTTCAAATTCCTTGCTCATGTCACATTTAAAGTCTTTGATCTCCTTCTAGAGTTGTCGGTTATCAACAGGCCATCTACATATAAACAAAGTATGAGAAGTCTTTGATCTCCTTTTAAAGTCATTTAGTAGATGTTTGTCGTTTAACATACCTCTTACCTTATTCATGATGGTCTTATTCTTTCTTTCAACATTACCATTTTGTTGAGGAGTGTATGGTGTCACCACCTTATGCATAATCAATCCCTTATGTTTCACACTATGCATTGAAGTCTCTCGACACATATTCTCCACCACCATTAGTCCTCATAGTCTTGATCTTGTGGCCACTTTGTCTCTCCACCATAACTTTGAACTTAGTGGATACCTCAGTCACGTGACTTTTCTTCTTGGTTATGTATGTCCACAATTTTTGACTGAAAATATCTATGAATGTAACAAAGTACTTGTTACCTCCAATTAAATCTACTTGAAGAGGACTACACACATCTGAGTATACGACCTCAATAGTGGCTTTCGAATTACTTCTTGCATCTTTCCTGAAGTTGTTTTGGGTTGCTTTGCTTGAACACATTCTTCACACACCTCATTTGGAATCTAAATTTCTGGTATACCTGAAACCATGTTTCTTCTCTTCATATTTCTTATGTCTTTGAAGTTGAGATGGCGAAGTCTGTAATGTCATGGCCATTCATCCATGCTAGCTGCAGTTGCTAGACACTTATGTTCCATCACATCAAGTTCAGTTTTGAGGGTTATGTTTTGAGACATAGGTTCCTTCAAGATTAACTAGCCACTTGAGTCAAGTTCTCTTATCATATTATCTTCTATCAACACTTTATAATTCTTCTCGATCAGTTGCCCTATGTTGAGAGAATTACTTTTCATGTCGGGTATGTACAGTACATTAGAAATCACTGACCTTTTGCCATTTTTCCTTATGATCAAAACATCACCAATACCTTTAACAATAAAGGTATTGTTATTTGCAAATTTCACATTGTTCTTTATAGAGGGATTGATGTTGACAAACTAATTTTTCCTTCCAGTCATGTGTGATGAGAAGCCTGAGTCTAAGTACCATTGATCCTTGAATATTTCTTCTCCTTTTGTTATGACCATCAACAATACTTCTTCTTCTGTGTGTTTTACAAGTCTTGCATCACTTTCTCGATTATTTCTTTTTTTCAAGATAATCACTAGCATAGTGAGCATGTTTCTTACAATTAAAGCACTGAATATGACTCTTATCAGGTTTCCTTCCACCACATAGTCCTCTACCTGCAGAACCATTACTATGATTTCTTTGGTTTGTGGATTGTCTCTGATTCAAAAAATTTCCTTCTTGTTGGTAACTCTTACCATTTGAACTATTTAAACCTCCTCTGCCTTTGTTGTCGTTCCATCTTCTTTTGTGTTTCTTTCCTTTTGTTGATTGTACATGCAGAGCCATATCACCTTTTGTCTTGCTTGTAGATCTTTCAACAATTATTTGTTCATGAGATTCAATTGTCTTTTAAAGTTATTCTTTTGTCATACTTGACAAATCCTTCGATTCGTTTATTGCTACAACCACATGATCAAAATTTGGAAGCAATGACTACAAGATCTTTACAACTATCAATTATGAAGAAACCATCCACACTTTCACTTTCATCCATCTGAAGCAACGCATGTGCTCTTTTGTGAGTTTGTAACCTCACTTCTTTCACCTTCTCAGCACCTCCAAAAGATTTCTTCAAGATGTCCCATGCTTTCTTCGATGATTCTACACCACCGACTTTCTCAAAGTTGTCTAGATCAACACATTCCTGAATTATAAAAAAAGCTTTATAATCTTTCTTCTTAAAATCTTTATGTACAGTGTTTTGGTCATCTATAACACTCTCGCTAATTGGTCTTACTCCATTCTTCACATGATCCCAAACGTCTTAATATCATAAGACAACTTTCATATGCTTACACCAATTGTTATAATTCTTGTCATTCAATATGGGAAAGTTTGTTTGAAAATGGTCGTTTGGATGAAAAGTCGTTGCTCTATACTTCCCAAGAATCACAACCAGGTTCTGGTACCAAATGTTGTAATCGATGTTGATAGAACAAGAATCAATCACTTTCTTGATTGATCCAAGATTCTCGTTCCTCACTATGCACACGAGTGATTCAACCACACCTTAGTTGCAACATGATTCCCTCACACAATGATTTGAAGAGAGGAGATAATTTTGAGAGAAAAAGATAAGAGAGAGGGAGAGAGAGAGAATTTAGGGTTTTGGAGAAGGGAAATAGAAAGTATTGAAATGAATGAATATTATAATACTTACAAAGGTATGGTATTTTCCTTATTTATAATAAGATTGTTTGCACATCTCACAATCTCAAAGTGGCTAACTAACTTCAATAAGTTGTTATTCAACTCTGTCGAATACTTGCTGCTTCAACTACAACTAGTTGGACTTTTTGTCGAATACATGTAGATTAAACTATTACAAACTATATTTGACTACTACTCTATCAAATGCATTCGACTTCGACTTTGTCGAATCATGCATTTTACAAACATGCTTATCGCAAGGATTTACATATTTAACAGGATCCACTTCCGTTTCTCCAACGAGCCAACTAAGCTCTGATACCACTGTTGGGCATCAATTCCTTAGGTGTCAACATGAAGGAACATTTATTATATTGAAGTGTTTCTCTATGAGCAACACACCTTATCTTATGAGAGACCCATCATGTTCTTATCCAAAATCTTAAGATGATAAATATGTTGATTCTCTCATTTATAAAGTGTTGAATCCAATTTTTTAAATTAATATGAGACTTCTATCTCACACTCAACACGTTCGATTCACATTTATTTTTTTCAATAGTTAAGAATTAAAAAAAAACTAAATGAAATAAAAAATAACTACACTATGCAATAATTTAAATTTGTTTTTTTCAATAGTTAAGAATCGAAAAAAAAAAAACTAAATGAAATAAAAAAATAACTACACGATGCAATAATATAGAGTTGAACGCGCATTTTTAATACATGTATGCATATGAATAGATATAACAAGATAATGCTAAAAATCATATAAAATTAATAAAAAGATATTACATAAAAAAAAACAAAAACAAAAAGTTATGGTTTAGAATGAAGGTTTCTTAATACACCACCCATGTTTTTTAGACACCACACGAAATTTCGTTTTTGCCCCTAATTTCCGGATGTGCACATCCGTACGCACCATTTTTTTGAGAAACATTGATTTATTCTGGATGTGCAAATCCAGAAATATTTCTGAACCGCAGATCCGGAAAAAATCAAAAGTATTCCATAAAATCATTTACTTCTAAATATAATTAAATCCAATATAATTAAAATCCAACATAATTAAAATTAATATGATTTTTTCAATATAATTAAATCCAATTTTATTAAATCCAATATAATTAAAATTAATATGATTTTTTTTAAATGATTAATATGGTATTTACTTCTAAATGATTTTTTTATATTGAAAAAATTAATTTAATTATATTGGATTTAAAATTATATGGTATTTATGTAACACCCCAATTTTCGTAAGAATATTTATTTAATTTATTTAAATATTATATTCGTGAATTCTTGTGAATTTTTGGTGTTTCGTGTCAATGTCGGTGTTTTTGTGAAGTTTTGGTTATTTAATTAAAAAATAGTATATATTACGGAATATATTGTATTATTATTTATTTTAAATAATATTAGAGGAATTAAGGGTAAGACGGACATTTGAGGAGAATTAGTGAAGGCATTATGGAGAAAGCCCAATTTTGAGGCCCAAGAGTTAAATTAACCAAAAAGGAGGAATTGAGGAGAATTAGGATTCATTTGTGGAGATCGTAAAAATAAGGAGAAGGTGCAGAGCTCTGAGGAAAATGAGAAAAAGGCGAGGATTTTCGTGAAGGTTTCCAAAGGCTCAAGAGACAACTCTTCGGATCGATAATCTAAGGTATGGGGAGTAATTACCTTTCATTGTTTTCATTATAGAATTCGATGTAATTGAAGTGGTTGTGATGTGTTTGAGGGTTTATGGGTTTTGAGGTAAACTGATGATTTTAAGGGTATTTTGTGAATCGATTAATAAGAGTTGAATTTAATCGGATAAAACAGACCTTTGGGGCAGATTTCCCCGTTGTTGTAGTTCAATCTTGTGGTGAAGGATTAATGGAGTTTATATGAAGCTTGAGAGTTTTGAAGGTTTAGGGAAATTAAGGTTTCTCGTAGTGTCCTGAATCGACCTAACAGATGTAGGTTTTAGGCCTTAAATTTCTGTGATATGTTAGGACTGTTGTGGGGATGATTTTGTGTTCATTTGAGGCTGTAATCGCAGGTACCTTGAAGGTCGTGGAGCTACTGATGCGTAGCAGCGATTTGCTGTAATCGCAGGTTCGCTAGGCGAACCGTTGCTTCGCTAGGCGAATGTTCGCCAAGGCTCGCTAAGTGAGCAGCGTAGCGAATGCGCGATAACATGAGTGTGTATACAGAGGTGATTCTGGAGAGGAAAAGTGGGCTTCGCTGGGAGTCTCGCTAAGTGAAGGAATCAGTGAGTGGGTTCGCTAAGCGAATTAACCAGCGAGTGTGACAGATGATTGTGTTCTGGTGTTGAGTGTGGGATCTGTGAGGTTCGCTGGCCGCTTCGCTAAGCGAAGGCCACAACGAACAGGTTCACTAGGCGAACCCTGGAGCGAACTTATGCTATTCGCAAATTCTTGTTTATGCTGCTGTGCTGTTTTTGATGTTTTGATGTTGTATTGTTATGATGACTTGCCATGATGTTCTTGATGATATTGAGGTGATAACTTGTCATGTTTTGATGAATACATGATGATGTGGGTTTTATGAAAATTGATGAATGATGATGCACATGATGATGTTTACTTGATGATGATGAATTATTGACGTTTGTGTATCATACATTTATATGCATGCTCTGTGACGACGCTTCATTCCCATTGTGCGGATATGAGGTAATTATGACGTGCTCCGGTTCCAATTGCGGGATCGATCCTATTGACGTGGATCATTGGAGGGTTGATGGCCTAGTGTCCATCTATTATAATGATTGGTACCACATGCATGAGTCTTGTTGTGCATTTGCATTTAATTGGCATTGCTGTATTTTATGATGTTGTTCGTGATTTCAATGTTTCCTTGTGATGACCCTGAAGATGCTGTATATGAAGATAATGTAATTTTATGTATATCTTGTTTTATAAGGATTATTATGAATTGTGATTACTCACCCTGCTTGTTTGAATGTTGCCTCCACGTGGGTAACGTGCAGGTGATCAGGTTTAGCTGTGGATGCTTTCGAGGATCTTGAAGTTTATTTGTTTTTGGTCAATTTAGAGGGTCTTTCTCTGATAGTGTAACATCGGGTTGGGGTCCTTTGAGTCGAAATATGTTGTTTTCTTATTTTTGTTGTCATTTGATGATATGGTTTTATATGTTGAAAACCTTTTTAGATTATTACGATGTTTGTTGAAAACCTTTTAATTGAGATTTTTGAGTTTCGCTGCCAGGTGAAGGCTTTTGAATTATTTTGGGAAAGACCATTTGTTTATAGGGAAAGTGTATTATTTTGATTTAAATGAGAAATGTGCACCCTTTGAGGTGATTTTGACGATTTACTCTGATATTTGAATTGTTTCTGCTGCAATATTTGTGGGGGTAGAAAAGGGTGTTACATTAGTGGTATCAGAGGAGGTCGGTCCGTCCGGCTAGGTTTTTACGTGATGTCAGTCCCCTGTCAGTCGACGAGTGTGTGTACACTGTCGATGTTTTAGTTCTTCTAACCTTGTTGGTGGTGTGCATGATGGCTGGAAGAAATGATCGTGCAATTACTGATGCGTTGGAATCGGTTGCTAATGTGGTGGCGCAGCTGAATCCAAATGGTGGAGCTCCTGATGAGTTTCGTGCTTTGGGGAAGTTTCAAAGGAACAATCCACGGACTTTTGTGGGTATGCATGATCCAGCAAGTGCACACAAGTGGCTGAAGGCGGTCGAGAAGATCTTCCGAGTGATGGGGTGTTCTGATGAGCAACAGGTTCAGTTCGGAACGCATATGCTGGAAGAAGAGGCTGAGGACTGGTGGGATAACACCCGTCAGAGACTCACGGATGTTGGCACTGTGATAACTTGGGCTGTGTTTAAGCGGGAGTTTCTGGGGAAGTATTTTCCAGAGGATGCTCGTGGCAAGAGGGAAGTGGAATTCCTTGGGCTGAAGCAAAGAGATATGACTGTGGCAGAGTATGCCGCAAAGTTTGAGGCTTTGGTGAAGTTCAGTCCGCACTACAATCGTGTTGATGCTGAGATGTCCAAGTGTCTCAAGTTCGAGAATGGGCTGAGACCAGAGATTAACCAGGGTATTGGGTATCAGCAGATCCACAGGTATGCTGAGTTGGTGGACAAGAGCAAAATCTACGATGAGGATAGCCGAGCTCGATCTGCTCACTATAAGCAGTTGAGTGAGAAGAAAGGGCAGTATAGGGGGAAGCCTTATACAACTTCAGCTGACAAAGGGAAGCAGAAGGCTTCAGATGGGAAAAAGGCAAGTGGGGGAGCAGCTCCCGCTTCTGGAAAGTGTCATAAGTGTGGCGAGCAAGGTCACCGTGCTAATGTGTGCACCAATAATGTGTTGAGGTGCTATAGATGCGGTAAGAAGGGTCATCAAGCACTACGCCAAAAATAGCCTTAGGCAGCACTAAAAAGACAACACTTTTATCACAAAGCGCTGCTATAAGGAATAAAAAAAATTCGCTAAAAAAAGTGCTGGTAAAGGATACCTTTAGAAAGCGCTTTCTAAAAGCGCTGCTAAAGGCCGTAAATAGTCCCCACCTTAGAAAGCGCTTTTTAAAAAGCGTTGCTAAAGGTATAACCTTAGAAAGCACTTTTTAAAAAGCACTGCTAAAGGTATAACCTTAGAAAGCGCGCGCTTTTAAAAAGCGCTGCTAAATGATAGCCTTAGAAAGCGCTTCTATAGGCCAATTAAAAGATAACCTTAGAAAGCGCTTTTAATAAGCGCTGCTATAGGCCAATTAAAAGAAAGCGCTTTATTAGGAAAAAGCGCTGTCTTAGGTCAATTATTATTAAAAAATAAAATAACACTAAATTTTCAGAACCCGCCTATTCATTTTCACTCAAGACTTCTACCTCCTTTCTCTCTCGCGATTTCTCCGACCACCATCGTTCTCCCACCAGCCTTCTGTTCTCCGACACCGCTGTTCTGTTCGTTTTCCCACCGCCGTTGTTCTGTTCGTTCTCCCACCTCCGTTGTTCTGTTCGCGACCGCTCCCTCATCTCTCTCTCTTGCGTGAAGTAAGAAAAGGTACGTTGTTGTTGATACAATGTTGTTGTCTTTTACGTTGTTGTTGATACATTTTGTGTCAAGGTATTGTCAATGACTATTTTAGTGTAAATATATTGTGTGCATGCTTTTGGTTTACCATTTTCTATGACTGCCATTTTAGTGTAAATATATTATGTGCATGCGTGAAGGTCTTTTTCTGGTTTGCCATTTGTTATCTATTTCGATTCAAGAATGAAGAAGATGAAAGTTTATATGACTGCCATTTGCCATTTTCCATTTGTTATCCATTTGTTATCTATGACTGTCTTTTGACTAATTTTGGTGTCACTAAACAAACATGCGAAAATCACACAAGTTCCAACATCTTACAAAACAACAAAATTCCAGACAAGATGAAATTAAACTTGAAAACTAAAGATGGAAACATATAAAATTAACTTTGAAAGCAATAAATTTCCTGTTTTTGGCGCGCTTTCCTTCATGATTTCAGCAACCTACTCCTCATCCATCTCCTCGCTTCCATCATCTCCCACTTCCTCTTCTTCTCCTTCCTCCTCATTTTCATCCCCTCATTTTCTGCAGTCTCAATTGCTGCATCAACTGTACCTTCACCAGCAACCCCTCCTAAATAGAATGGCCTGTCCCCAAGCCAAGATACATAAGTCTGATAAGCCTCGGGGGTAAGGATCTGCTGCTCAGCGTCCTCGGGCCTGCCCATTTGCAATTGCATCTGATACATGGAGTTCTGAATACTAGTCATGGCACGGTTGGTGGCCTCATTTTGGTCCCACGTATAGGAGAATGAAGCGTGGAACCGTGGATCCCACTCATCGAAATTCAAGTTGTCAGAACTAGGTTGGTCGGGAGCTGCCCTTGTGTTTGGTTCCTCCTTGCAAAAATGAGTAATATATGCATCATTCACAGTCCCCTTGAGAGTTTGGTGCACTTGGTTAGGGATTACCATGCAGGCAGCCCGTAGTAATCCCATGATTAGCCCCGAAAAAACCAATGGACACGATGCTTTGGTTCCCAATCCTGGTTCTTTCCCACTTTCCGCCATAATTTTCATTTCATTTGAAATGATGCGTGCCACACACACACTTTTACCTTTTAAGATGAAATAGGGTAACTGAGTGGTATCCATGGTGAATGTTGTGGTGTGACTCCGAGGATGGATGTTGTGTAGAATAAGCATTAATATCACCTGAGCATGTTGCCTGAGGTCCTTACGGAGAAAGTGTGTTGCCACCCCTGCTGCATTCTTCTACACTCTCTTTCCTTGACATAAAAGGTACTTGGTGAGTTTTTTGACATCTGGTGCTGCATTCAAATTAAACTCATAATCACAAGCGTGGCCTTCTGAAATTGTAACAGCCCGCGGCCGCTCGCGCACGAGTCCCGACACTATTACCAACTCAGACTTAATCACTAGCCCCCTTTTTTCAACTATACTAGTGTTTTTGCCTCCCGTGGGAATCGAACTGTGTACCTGGGGATAAATACCACGTTCAATGCATTCCCACTACCAATTGAGCTACTAGCTCAATTGGTAGTGGGAATGGAATGAACATGTACTTGAACCCCAGGGTACAGGGTTCGATTCCCACGGAAGGCAAAAACTCTACTAGTGCGGGGGGGTAGAGAAGATCGTGAGGTGGCAGTGCCGGGATCGCCTTGCGAGGGGCCCGGGCTGTTACAAAAAAGGCGCTTTTTATTGTAACAGCCCGCGGCCGCTCGCGCACGAGTCCCGACACTATTACCAACTCAGACTTAATCACTAGCCCCCTTTTTTCAACTATACTAGTGTTTTTGCCTCCCATGGGAATCGAACCGTGCACCTGGGGATAAGTACCACGTTCAATGCATTCCCACTACCAATTGAGCTACTAGCTTAATTGGTAGTGGGAATGCATTGAACGTGGTACTTATCCCCAGGTACACGGTTCGATTCCCACGGGAGGCAAAAACACTAGTATAGTTGAAAAAAGGGGGCTAGTGATTAAGTCTGAGTTGGTAATAGTGTCGGGACTCGTACGCGAGCGGCCGCGGGCTGTTACAGAAATAACCAGAGGATTTCCAAGATATTCGTTGATGGCTTTTCGGCTGAAATCAATAGTGCGACCTTGGACCATGGTTTTGTAAGTAAAGGTTCCGTCACTTGAAGGAAGAGCGTTGGCGTAGAACTCTCTGACCATATCATAATTGAGATGCTTGGGAGGGGTGACCAACTTTTCCCATTTTCGAATTGTTATCACTTCCATGATCTCGTGGTAATCACCTTCCTCATCTATTTCAAACCTACGCTCAGGCCAGATACTTCTTGACTCAAGTTCTCTGAACCGTTCTGCTTGTTCAGGGCCGACAAAATGCGATTGATCAAAGGGTCTGCTTCTTGAAGTTTCTCCTCCCACCTTTTGCTTCTTTTGTTGGACTTGCTTTTTTGGTGCCATTTCTACAAAACAGAAAATTTTTTACAGCACAAGGATAACTTTGGTTAGCACAATATACTTATGAATTTGTTTGGCTGGGATTTACTGTGAACAAGGATTCGGTGGCTGCAATTTGATTTGCTTTTCTAAGTTCTTAGCCAAATCTGAGATTCATGGTGTTTTCTTTTTTCATTTTTTTCCAAAGGTTTTGTTCAAGTTTTGAAGATTTAACAAGTAAAGAGATGCAGCCCTTTAAAATCTAGATTTACAGAAAAAATTAGTGAAAATGAACATACCTTGAAGCTCTTGAGAGAAGTGAGAAATGCAAACTTTTTTCTTGAGATTTGATAATTGTGTGAATTGATTTGTGTGTGAAAAGTGAAGAGATAAAGTGAGAAAAGTAAAGAAATAGAGAAGTAAAGGCGCAACAGATGAGCAGACACGATCTTCTAGGGTATGCAGAGAGTGGGTGTGTGCAGTAACTGCCATAAATGCAGGTTTGACCAACCTAACTTTGCATTGAGAAATATTCGTCGCGTCGCGAACTTTCGCTCTCTCTCGCTTCCTTCGCTTCAAGGATGGTTTGGTTCTGTCTTGCATCGCTGCCTATCGTTGTCCCTCGCTGTCCATCGCTTCCTATCGATGTCCGTCGCATAGCGAACCTTTGCTCTCTCTCGCTTCCTTCGCTTCAAGAATGGTTTGGTTCTGTCTTGCATCGCTGCCTATCACTGTCCCTCGCTGTCCATCGCTGTCCGTCGCATAGTGAACCTTCGCATAGAGAAGCATTTGGTCGCGATGCGAAAGTTGCCTTTGTTTCAACTGGTTTTTCTTGAGCCTAAAACCTGCAAAACCATTCAAATCCCCAAGTACCAACCTTTTGGGTCTTTTGTTAGTCAATTCTCATAAAAAATGCAAAGGAACAATGCGATTCGTATAAGTTTTGACTAATGATATTTGTACTTTTGGATTGTTATCAGGTTGCAATGATTGAGAACTAACTTATTGAATTTGACTAATGATATTTGTTTTTGTTTAGCTTAATTAGTATAACTATGGATAAGAAATGGATGCCTTCAAGTCGATTGTCGAAAGAGTACGAGAATGGGGTATCAGAATTCGTTAAGTTTGTTGTTGCGCACGCCGATGACCCCAGTCAAATGATATGTCCTTGCTTGGGTTGCTGTTTTGGGAGTCGGGTTGACACGCTTCAGTTGGCATCGCATTTAAAGAGGCGTGGAATTGATAGAAGTTATACATGTTGGAATTTGCATGGTGAGAAAATTAACGGGAATGTTGAACCGGGGGATACTACGACCTATTCTTCAATTGACAATGGCACAAATACATACAATTATGATCGAGTCGAAGAGATTGCAGAAGCTCTTGAAGAAGATCTTAAGGATTGTCCCAAAATGTTTGAGAGGTTGGTTAGCGATGGAGAGAAACCGTTGTATAATGGTTGCACTAAATTCACAAGATTGTCTGCGGTATTAAATTTGTACAACTTAAAGGCGGGCAATGGATGGTCGGATAAAAGTTTCACAGAGTTATTGGCCCTTATGAAAGATATGCTTCCAGAGGATAATGTTCTTCCCAATCGAACATATGAGGCCAAAAAGATGTTGTGCTCTATTGGCATGAGCTATGATAAGATACATGCATGTCCAAACGATTGCGTTTTGTTTCAAAATGAGTATGCATCGTTAAATGAGTGTCCTAAATGTGGTGTCTCTCGATATAAGAAAAAGTTGTCTCCAGCAAAAGTCTTATGGTATTTTCCTATAATTCCGAGATTTAGACGCATGTTTCGTAGTGAGACCGATTCAAGACACTTGACTTGGCATGCAGATGAAAGAATTATTGAAGGAAAGTTTTGACATCCGGCAGATTCACCACAGTGGATGAAAATTGATGATGATTATCCTGAATTTGGAAAAGAAGCAAGAAACCTTCGCTTGGCATTATCTACTGATGGAATGAACCCACACGGTCTTCAAAGTATCTCACATAGCACTTGGCCTATGATCATTATGATTTATAATCTACCTCCATGGCTATGTATGAAGCGTAAGTACATGATGTTATCTATGTTAATTTCTGGGCCTAGACAACCAGGGAATGACATAGACGTATACTTGGCACCCTTAATCGAAGATTTAAAGTTTTTGTGGGAGAACGGTGTGGAGGTTTATGATGGGTATAGGAAAGAAAGTTTCAACTTGAGGGCGATGTTGTTTAGCACAATTAATGATTTTCCAGCATACGGAAATCTATCAGGGTACAGCATAAAAGGTCAATCTGCGTGTCCTATTTGTGAAGATAAAACAGATTCGACGCGATTGGAGTTTGGTCAGAAGAATGTATTTCTCGGTCATCGTAGATTCTTAAATTCTAATCATCACTACCGTGGGTGGAGAAAAGCATTCAATGGAGAGCCAGAACAAGGTAGAGCTCCACCTATATTGACAGGTGATCAAATTTTTGAAAAGGTGAAAGATGTGAGTACTCAGTTTGGCAAGCCTTTTGCACATACACTTGTCAAGAGTGGGTGGAAGAAGAGGTCAATTTTTTTTGAACTGCCATATTGGAAGTTGTTGTATGTAAGACATTTTCTCGATGTTATGCATATTGAAAAAAACGTATTTGACAGTGTTATTGGTACGTTACTCAATATACAAGGAAAGTCTAAGGATGGCCTTAAAGCAAGAAAAGACTTGATAGCGATGGGGATAAGAACTGAATTAGGACCCTTGAAGAAAGGAAAACGAAAATGGTCTATAGTGCTTTTATCTAACAAAGTAATTGATGAAAACATTGGAGATCAAGGTGATATTGATGTTGATATTGAATCATTTACTAGAAATGATCAAGATGAAAATATTATAGCGAATGAATCATATACTAGAAATGATCATAATGAGGGTATTTGGATCAATCCAACCGTCCGTGTTGTTAAGAGACGGGTATAACATATTCCAACCAAGAAAAGAAAGAGACGTTAGTGAAAAAGGTACTAGTTATAAAATTATAGCTTATATAATTCAATAATATTAAATAGTTGTCATGTTATATATATTCAATGGATTATGGATTATGGATTTTTATATTTGTCATTTAATTTTTGTTTTTTTCTTTCTTACAGGTCAGATGGCTAGTAACCAGGAAGACTCACACGAGACACATGATAAAAATGGAAGACCTGAGAATGTAGAAAGTGAAATTAAACGAGGAATAACAATTATGAAGTCAATCATCCATGCAAGAGATAAAGGGATCAAATTTGATGTACATTGGAGTGATGAAAACCAACTAATTGAGCCAAACGGTTCAGTGTTGACTAGTTACATAGGTTCCCTTGTCCGTCAGCACATTCCAATCACCAATGATAATTGGAGGAATCCATTGTTGCAAGCCAGTAAAGATAAAATATGGACTGAGATAAAACATCACTTCCGGACCATGTTTTGTGGAAGGAAGCTCGTGTGGGCAAGGATGGAGTTGTTAGGGAAGATGTTCAGCATGTTTATGACGAATGTGTAAGTATAACATTATGTCTTTAAGTTAATCGAAATTTTATTAAAATATAATTAATTTTTAATCCCCACTAATAATTTTCGATATGTCAATGAATTTCAGGAGAAAGCGCTTTCAAAAGTGTTGTCTAAATGGGGGAAATAGAAAGCGCTTTTCCTTAGAAAGCGCTGCCTAAAGGTGAAAATAAAAAATAAATTAGACAGCGCTTTTTAAAGCGCTGTCTAAAGGGGGACAATAGAAATCATTTTTTCCTGAAAAAGCGCTGCCTAAAGATGCCAATAAAAGGCCAGAAAAAGCGCTGCTAAAGAGCCACTTTAGAAAGCGTTTTTTCAGTTAAAAGCGCTGCTAAAGGCCTACTTTAGAGAGCGCTTTTAAAGGTAAAGCGCTGCCTAAAGTAGGCCTTTAGCAGCGCTTTCTCATAAAAAAAAGCATTGTCTTTACCTACGGCAGCGCCACCTTAGGCAGCGCTTTTAAGCGCTGTTAAAGGCCAAAAAAGCGTTGTCTTTTCCCTCAATTGGCATAGTGGAGCTACTGATTGCAAAGATGAGGGTCCGACCTGTTTCAATTGTGGTGAGAAAGGTCATATCAGTACTCAATGTCATAAGCCGAAGAAGACTGCGACTGCTACTCAGACCAATGGCAGAGTGTTTGCTTTGAGTGGTACAGAAGTTCCAGATAAGGACAACCTGATTTGAGGTACATGTTTTATTAATAATATCGAATTGGTTGCTATTATTGATACTGGTGCTACTCATTCTTTTATCTCGCTTGAATGTGCTAATAGATTGGGTTTGAAGTTATGTGATATAAATGGTAATATGGTAATAGAAAATCCAGCTAATGGTTCTGTTACTACTACCCTTGTGTGTTTGAGATGTCCTGTGATGATTTTTGAGAAGAGCTTTGTGATGGATTTGGTGTGCTTACCCTTGCACCAAATTGACGTGATCTTTGGAATGAACTGGTTGGAGTTCAACCGGGTTCATATCAATTATTATAACAAGACTATAGAGTTTCCTGAGATTGATGATAGTGGGGAGTTGATGTTCTTGTCTGCTAAGCAAGTAGACGAACTTGTGGAAGACGAAGCTTTGGTGTTTACAATGTTTGCATCGTTGCAAATTGATCGTGAAGCTGCGAGTGTGGAGTTTCCTGTTGTCTGTGAATTTCTAGAGGTGTTTCCAGATGACATCAGTGATTTGCCCCTAGAGCGTGAAGTAGAGTTTGTAGTGGACTTAATACCAGGTACGAGTCCAGTGTCGATGGCTCCTTATCGGATGTCAGCTTCTGAGTTAAGTGAATTGAAGAAACAATTGAAAGAGTTGCTCGAGAAGAGGTTTGTTCGACCGAGTGTTTCTCCGTGGGGTGCTCCGGTGTAGCTACTGAAGAAGAAAGATGGTAGCATGAGGTTGTGTGTCGATTATCGGCATTTGAATAAGGTGACTATTAAGAATAAGTATCCGCTTTCGAGAATCGACGATTTGATGGATCAGTTAGTAGGTGCTTGTGTGTTTAGCAAGATTGATTTGAGGTCTGGTTATCATCAGATTCGAGTTAAGCCTGACGATATTCCGAAGACGGCTTTCAGGATGAGGTATGGTCACTATGAATACACTGTGATGCCGTTTGGTGTATCTAATGCACCTGGTGTGTTCATGGAGTATATGAATCGGATCTTTCATGAGTATTTGGATAAGTTTGTGGTGGTGTTTATCGATGATATCTTGATATATTCTCGATCTGAAGAAGAACATGCCGAGCATTTGAGAAATGTGTTGCAAGTGTTGAAAGAGAAGAAGTTGTATGCAAAGCTGTCGAAGTGTGAGTTCTGGTTGAAGGAAGTGAGTTTCCTTGGCCATGTGATTTCGAGTGGAGGGATTGTTGTTGATCCTTCTAAGATTGATGTCGTGTTACAGTGGGAGACTCCGAAGTCTGCGACTGAGATACAAAGTTTTCTGGGATTAGCGGGTTATTACCGCAAGTTTATTGGAGGCTTTTCTAAGTTGGCATTACCTCTGATTCAGTTGACTCGAAAGGGTCAAACTTTTGTATGGGATGTAGCTTGTGAATGGAGTTTTGTGGAGTTGAAGAAGAGGTTGACTACTGCTCCAGTGTTGATTTTGCCTAATCCGAGTGAATCTTTTATGGTGTATTATGATGCGTCGAAGATGGGTCTTGGTGGAGTATTGATGCAGAATGGACAAGTTGTTGCCTATGCTTCGATACAACTACGAGTTCATGAGAGGAATTATCCTACACATGACTTGGAATTAGCCGCGGTAGTGTTTATGTTGAAGATTTGGAGACATTATCTGTTTGGCTCTAAATTTGAAGTGTTCAGTGATCATAAAAGTCTGAAGTACTTATTTAATCAGAAGGAATTTAATATGAGGCAGAGGAGGTGGTTAGAGCTATTGAAGGATTTTGATTTTGATTTGAGTTATCATCCGGGAAAAGCTAATGTGGTGGCCGATGCATTGAGCAGAAAGTCATTGCATATGTCGATGCTTATGGTGAAAGAGTTAGAATTAATTGAGCAATTCTGAGATTTGAGTTTAGTATGTGAAAAGACCTCTGACAGTGTGAAGTTGGGAATGTTGAAGTTGACTAGTAGTATTCTGGAAGAAATCAGAGTGGGACAGCAATCTGATCTAAAGTTGGTTGACCAATTGACTTTGATTAACCAAGGTAACGAAGGTGACTTCCGGATTGACGAGAATGGTGTGATGATGTTTAGAGACAGGGTGTGTGTTCCAGATGCCCTAGATGTTAAGAAGAGCATTCTTGAAGAAGGACATCGAAGTAGGTTGAGCATTCATCTCGGTGCTACGAAGATGTACCAGGATCTGAAGAAGTTGTTTTGGAGGCCAGGTATGAAGAAGGATGTCGCGGAGTTTGTTTATGCGTGTTTGACTTGTCAGAAGTCGAAGGTTGAGCATCAGAAGCCTTTAGGTATGATGCAGTCGTTGATGATTCTAGAGTGGAAATGGGATAGTATTTCCATGGATTTTATGGTGGGATTGCCAAAGACTGTTAAGGGAAATGATTTAATTTGGGTGATCGTGGATAGATTAACTAAGTCGGCTCATTTCTTACCGATGAAGATTAATCATTCCATGCAGAAGCTAGCCGATATGTATATTGAGGAGATTGTGAAGTTACATGGGGTACCTTCGAGTATTGTGTCGGATAGAGATTCGAGGTTTACATCGAGGTTCTGGAAGAGTTTGCAAGATGCATTGGGTACCAAGTTGAGGATGAGTTATGCATATCATCCGCAGACGGACGGTCAGACAGAAAAGACTATCCAATCTTTGGAGGATTTGTTGAGGGATTGTGTGTTGGATCATGGGATAACCATTTACCGTTGATTGAGTTCACGTACAATAATAGTTTTCATGCTAGTATTGGAATGGCGCCCTATGAAGCTTTGTATGGGAGAAGGTGTAGGACTCCTTTGTGTTGGTATGAATCGGGCGAGAGTGCTGTACTCGGACCTGAAATTGTGCAAGAGACGATTGGGAAGATTAAGAAGATCCAAGAGAGGCTGAAAGCTTCGCAGAGTCGTCAGAAGAGTTACCATGATAAGAGGAGAAAAGCACTTGAATTCCAAGAGGGAGACCATGTGTTTTTGAGAGTGACGCCAGTGACTGGTGTGGGTCGAGCTTTGAAGTCTAGGAAACTCACTCCACGTTTTGTTGGTCCGTATCAGATATCACAGAGGATAGGAGAGGTAGCTTATCGAATTGCTTTACCGTCGTCACTTGCGAATTTGCACGACGTGTTCCATGTGTCTCAGTTGAGAAAGTACATTTCGGATCTGTCGCATGTGATTCAGATGGATGATATACAAGTGAGGGATAATCTGACTGTGGAAGCATTGTGGGGTGGACCAGCTGGCAAAAGTTAGACTTGGCAACGTGGAGATCAGATGAGGGAGTCGTATCCGACTCTATTTCCTTGAGGTAATTTTCGAGGGCGAAAACTCTTTAAGTGGGGGAGAGTTGTAACACCCCGATTTTCGTAAGAATATTTATTTAATTTATTTAAATATTATATTCGTGAATTCCTGTGAATTTTTGGTGTTTCGTGTCGATGTCGGTGTTTTTGTGAAATTTTGGTTATTTAATTAAATAATAGTATATATTACGGAATATATTGTATTATTATTTATTTTAAATAATATTAGAGGAATTAAGGGTAAGACGAACATTTGAGGAGAATTAGTGATGGCATTATGGAGAAAGCCTAATTTTGAGGCCCAAGAGTTAAATTAACCAAAAAGGAGGAATTGAGGAGAATTAGGATTCATTTGTGGAGATCGTAAAAATAAGGAGAAGGTGCAGAGCTCTGAGGAAAACGGGAAAAAGTCGAGGATTTTCATGAAGGCTTCCAAAGGCTCAAGAGAGAACTCTTCGGATCGACAATCTAAGGTATGAGGAGTAATTACCTTTCATTGTTTTCATTATAGGATTCGATGTAATTGAAGTGGTTGTGATGTGTTTGAGGGTTTATGGGTTTTGAGGTAAACTGATGATTTTAAGGGTATTTTGTGAATCGATTAATAAGAGTTGAATTTAATCGGATAAAACAGACCTTTGGGGCAGATCTCCCCGTTGTTGTAGTTCAATCTTGTGGTGAAGGATTTATGGAGTTTATATGAAGCTTGAGAGTTTTGAAGGTTTAGGGAAATTAATGTTTCTCGTAGTGTCCTGAATCGACCTAACATATGTAGGTTTTAGGCCTTTAATTTTTGTGGTATGTTAGGACTGTTGTGGGGATGATTTTGGGTCATTTGAGGCTGTAATCGCAGGTACCTTGAAGGTTGTGGAGCTATTGATGCGTAGCAGCGATTTGCTGTAATCGCAGGTTCGCTAGGCAAATGTTCGCCAAGGCTCGCTAAGCGAGCAACACAGGGAATGTGCGATAACATGAGTGTGTATACAGAGGTGATTCTGGAGAGGAAAGGTGGGCTTCGCTAGGTGTCTCGCTAAGCGAAGGAATCAACGGGTGGGTTCGCTAAGCGAATTAACCAGCGAGTGTGACAGATGATTGTGTTCTGGTGTTGAGTGTGGGGTCTGTAAGGTTCGCTGGCCGCTTCGCTAAGCGAAGGCCACAGCGAACAGGTTCGCTAGGCGAACCCTGGAGCGAACGTCTGCTGTTTGCAAATTCTTGTTTATGCTGTTGTGCTGTTTTTGATGTTTTGATGCTGTATTGTTATGATGACTTGCCATGATGTTCTTGATGATATTGAGGTGATAACTTGTGATGTTTTGATGAATACATGATGATATGGGTTTTATGAAAATTGATGAATGTTGATGCATATGATGATGATGAATTATTGACGTTTGTGTATCATACATTCATATGCATACTCTGTGACAACGTTTCATCCCTATTGTGCGGATATGAGGTAATTATGACGTGCTCCGGTTCCAATTGCGGGATCGATCCTATTGACGGGGATCTTTGGAGGGTTGATGGCCTAGTGTCCATCTATTATGACGATTGGTACCACATGCATGAGTCTTGTTGTGCATTTGCATTTAATTGGCATTGCTGTATTTTATGATGTTGTTTGTGATTTCGATGTTTCCTTGTGATGACCCTGAAGATGTTGTATATGAAGATAATGCCATTTTATGTATATCTTGTTTTATAATGATTATTATGAATTGTGATTACTCACCTTGCCTGTTTGAATGTTGCCTTCACGTGGGTAACGTGCAGGTGATCAGGTTTAGCTGTGGATGCTTTCGAGGACCTTGAAGTTTATTTGCTTTTGGTCGATTTAGAGAGTCTTGCTCTGATAGTGTAACATCGGGTTGGGGTCCTTTGAGTCGAACTATGTTGTTTCCTTATTTTTGTTGTCATTTGATGATATGGTTTTATATGTTGAAAACCTTTTTGGATTATTACGATGTTTTTTGAAAACCTTTTAATTGAGAATTTTGAGTTCCGCTGCCAGGTGAAGGCTTTTGAATTATTTTGGGAAAGACCCTTTGTTTACAGGACAAGTGTATTATTTTGATTTAAATGAGAAATGTGCACCCTTTGAAGTGATTTTGACGCTTTACTATGATATTTGAGTTGTTTCTGCTGCAATATTTGTGGGGTAGAAAAGGGTGTTACAATTTACTTCTAAAATTGGATTTGATTATATTGGTATTTAAAATTATATGATATTTATTTCTAAATTATATGGTATTTACTTCTAAATTATAATTAAAATTATATGATATTTACTTTTAAAATTAATTTAATTATATTGGATTTAAAATTATATGGTATTTACTTCTAAAATTGGATTTAATTATATTGGTATTTAAAATTATATGGTATTTACTTCTAAATTATATGGTATTTACTTCTAAATTATAATTAAAATTATATGGTATTTACTTCTAAAATTAATTTAATTATATTGGATTTAATTATATTGGATTTAATTATATTGAAAAAATCATATTAATTTTAATCATATTGAATTTTAATTATATTGGATTTAATTATATTGAAAAAATGATATTAATTTTAATTATATTGGATTTAATTATATTTAGAAGTAAATGATTTTATGAAATTCTTTTAATTTTTTTCGGATTTGCAAATTAGAAATATTTTCGGTTGTGCACATCCAGAAAAAACTGAAATTTTTTAAAAAATGGTGCGTCCGGATTTGCACATCCAAAATACAGGGGTATTTTCGTCAGCGCGCATGATGCCTAAAAAAGTTGGGTGGTGTGTTAAAAAATGCCCTTTAAAATTCTCTCAGTTTGAAACAGTACCTTCCTTAGGTTGTTTGTTGATGTTTTCCTTTCAAGCTTGACCCACACCAAAAAATTTAAAAAGTACAAAAAAAAAAAATGTAAGAGAGTGAGAGAAGGCACCGGAAGAAATTTAAGTATGACCTTAAAGCATGAGCAAAAGTTTGTGTGTTCTGCCAGACCAATGATAGTTTTGTGTGTGTCAGTATTTCAAAAAGATTCTTTTATATATGCTGCATCAAATTCCATGAACTCTCTAGATGGAACATGTTACTGGTAGTAATACTATTAGGATTCAACTGCTCCTTAAAAAATAGTATCATTAAAAAACATTATACTATTATGATGAAATGTTTTATTGGAACACACTAGTATTATTTTGATAATAACATGTGAAGTTTAGTGGAGCAGTATTGTGTTAATTTTCTGTAGAGACCTAGCAAAAAATTATTCATTGATGATAAAAGTTTTACTATGGAGTAAGTAGACAGTAGGTAGGATATGTGTGTGTGAGAGTGAAGCGGGTTTCAAATTATTACCACACATTGGTTTGAAGTATCAAACTCCAACTCCATAATGCAATGGACCCAGCATCACATAGTAAGTAATAGTAACTGCTACCATTATTGTAATAGCTGACACTATAAGGTCGGGTGGTTTGTTACTACTGCCATTTAAATCAATCCACTGTTTGAATCATAGTATCCATTGTTTATTTAAGAAATCGGAATATTCGCGTTTAACAGCATAAACTAATTCTTTAATCCATCACAAACATTTCATTTTGACATAACAACACGAGAATAAATTTGAATTATTAAATTTTAAAATAAATAGTTGAGTTTATGTGTGATTTTTGTTTTTCCTCTCTCTTCTAGTATTAAAATAAATGATGCAGGAGAAAAAAAAAACTGACAAATAATCTCCACCTTTTATTATAAAATCTAATAGTTCAAATTAATTCTCATATTCGTACGTAAAAATAGTATTCTCATATTATACGTTCTTTTATATATATATATATATATATATATATATATATATATATATATATATATATATATATATATCAACAACTTTAAATTTCTGCAACATAAACATTAAAATTTTACAACAATTTAAAATCACCTTTAAGTGATTGAAAATTAAAAATAGAGTATACTAAAATTTTTGTGGTGGTTTAAAACCGCCATCTAATCATTAAAATACCAAAAAAAACAAAACTCGCACACAGAAAAAAAAAATTAAAATCTTTCATTTTAGTTTCTTTTTAAGCTAAGACTGAGTTCAAAAAAATTTAATATTTTATTTTAGGATTGGGTTCAAATTTAAAATCTTTTATTAAACTGAAAAAAATCTTTTAACATCTCAATAACCTATCTTAATTTCCATCCAAATTTCTTAATTTCTATTTGATAGTCAAAAACTCTAATTATAAAAAAAAAAATGACGCACCGTTATAAAGTACTTTTAGACCTACAATCAATAATCAAAGTGTATTTTGTCAAAACATTAAAATATTTTAAAATTATTTATATAATATAATAGATTAATAATTTATTTATATAATATAATAGATTAATAATTTTTTATTGAACGATCATATAAAACTATTTTACAAATGTCCATCAAACTATATTTCATAAAAAAACCAAATAAAGAAAAAAGATTATTTTATAAAATAAATAATTTATTTGAAGATGATTTAAACTCCATATATTGGATAAGTATAAAAACTTTTCTATAAATATTTAATAACTTTGAATATTTGTGGGTCCAAATAGTAATTTAAAACTTGTGGTGATTGTGCTCAAGTCATGGCACAAAATCCATACGAAATATTACGATAATTTAGATAATATAAATTATTTTTAATCTGTATGTAAAAATCTTATCCCTCCGTTTTACACTAATATTTTTTTTTTAGTTTTTCATATTTTTTTAAAATAATAAATAATTGTGTTGATATCTGTATGTAAAAATCTTATCCCTCTGTTTTACACTAATGTTTTTTTTTTTTAGTTTTTCTTATTTAAATAACTTTATTAATAATTAGTATTGAAATAGTTAGATGAATTAAAATATAATAAATAAGGTAAGTTAGTGAAAAAAAATAATAAATGTTACATTTGTATTTTAAAGAGATAAATAATTTGAAAAAAAAAAAACACCTACTATAAAACGGAGGAAATAAATAACACTCATTTTAAAATAAAAATAAATATATTTCTTATGCGTATAACTAAAACGGTGATAAAATTTTAATATTGATGCGTTCAAAACAGGATTCAAATATAGAATCTCTCTTATATTAAAAAACAAATTTACTATAATCTCATTTAAGTATCTTAGTTTTCATCAAAATATCTTAGTTTACATTTTAGAGTAAAAAATTATAATTACCATACTAAAAAACAAAATAAATAAAAAATATATTTATTTACTAAAATAAAGTATTTATAAGAAGATAATTCAATATATATATATATATATATATATATATATATATATATATATATATATATATATATATATTTGATTTCTAAAAAAAATAAACTTTAGTAATTCAGAATATAACCTCGAGATACTTAACCTAATCAAACATTATTTTTATTAAAAATCACATTTGATATTTTTCAAATTTTCTTTCTGAGTTTTTTTATCCTCAATCTCAAATTTGATAAGGATGAAAAACTTCTATATACACCTTTTAAATATTATTATAAACAAATTTAACTTTTTGTGTTACATTTAACTATTAATGTATTTAATTTATATATGAATTAAATACATTAATAGTCAAATGTACCACTAAAAATTAAATTTATTTATAATAATGATCGAAGAGTGTAAATATTTATACTAGTACTATTTAAAATCTGTGGGTCCAAATAATAATTTAAAATTTGTGGTGATTGTACTCAAGTCATGGCACAAAATCGACCTGAAACATTATTATTTTCCTTACATTTTATCATTTAAAATCAACACACCCGTGGAGTTTATCTTGATATATATTTTTAAAAAAAAATTGATTGCAGAGAAACTGACATGACGCAAAGAAATGGGCCCTATTTGTAAACCCATTAGGTGGCCCACAGGTTGATCATGAACACGATTGTTTCAACAAAATCATGACAACAGTAAATTGTGGCATGAGTTATGATCACAATTCACAATAACGAAAACCTCAAATCAAATCAAATAAAGTGAACAACTTTAACATCAACCCTTGTTTCAGGCTTTGTCATATGGAAATATACATCAAAACCAAAAATGCCAAAAATGGTCTTGGTGCAACAATCATGATATACCCTATATGGCATTCATTTACCCTATATGGCCTTTTTTTAAATATGTTAAAATCACGAGTGATAAAAGAGAGAGAGTTTTTGTTGAGATTGTTAGAAATTAAAACATAAAAAAAAATTAGAGAAAAATCAACAAAAAGACATTGGAGAAGTGAGATTATTTATTTTGGTTATCGATCTTTATATGTTCACGTACATCAATTTTTTTCCACATATTGTATTGTTTAAAGTGTTTTATTTATTTAATCCTTTTATCTAGTGATTCAATTAATTATTTTTATATATTAAAAATATGTATAAATAAATGAAAGAATAATATTTTTAATAAAATATTTTATATTAAATTTTAAAAATGATAAAAATAATAATAATAACTTTTGTTTATACATTTTTTATTAATATAATCAAGACTATACATAAAATAGCAAATAAGTTGCATTGCTATCCTTTTTTAGATGGTACAATTAATCATTTTAAAAATTATATTTATCGTCTTAAGTGGTACACAACATTATTATGCATTAACATTTGCATTCTCGTTATTATGCATTAACATTTGCATTCTCGGTAAAAGATTAACTACTTTTAACATTAGAAAATCAAAAGTATCAAAGACAATTTGTATGAAAAAAGATTAAAAAAAGAAAATTGAAAATTTTAATTAATATAATATTTAAAAAAGTCATTTTTCAAAAACAATTTTATTTTTCAAATGAAGCAACATTAAGTGAGAGTATCATTTTTCTTGTCTTTTCATATCAAACTTCTTAATAATTTATTATATTACTTGTTGGGTGATATGCATACGGGGAAGTCTGAGAGCGAGGTTCAGAGGTTAAGAAGTGTCAACGAAGCAAATGTTCATGATTATAACCTTAAGGTAATGGGAAATGGGCCACCTTTCTTATAGCTAGATCCAACATTTTCTTTATTCTTAGTTAATGTGTTACATTAGCACTTTCACATTTGAAATCCAACAATCTTTTTCATAAGTGTGACTCACCCACATCACTAGTCTTGATTTACACTAGGATTCACTTTCATGTGTCCACTGAGTCAACTGGGGCTGTAATACCACTTGTTGGGGAAGTCCGAGGATCGAGGCTAGAAAGTGTTAATGGGTTAAACATTCATGCTTCCCAGAGACTTTAACACCACATATCCACGCAAAACTTTAAAGCAATCGGGGTATGTGTCACATCTCTAATAAACCCAACATTTCCTCCATTCTTAAGTGATGTAAGACTTTAACATGCACACTTGAAATCCAACAATCTTCTCCACAAGTATGTGTCACCCACATCACTAGCCTTGATCCACAATATATGATCCATTTCTGCTTCGCCACCAAGCCAAAAAGGTTCTCATACCATATGTTGGACAAGTCTGGAGAGATATGTTAGGGAAGTCTAGGAAACGAGGCTTGAATGTGTCAATTTCAAAGGTTCATGGTTCCCACTATGACTGAAAATGATATATATTTAGTTTTTTTTTAATAAGCAATTTGAACCCAGTAGGATTTGAACCTGAGACCTTAAGAGGAGCACACTCTTAAGACCCAAGCGTTTTACCACTAGGCCACACACACGCACACATGATATATATTTAGTTGAATTAGATTTTAAAATACATCAGAATATTTAAAAAAATATTATAAATTATATATTTTAAAAAAATATATCAAATAGATAACATTAATTGAATTCACAATTTTAAAGGACATGGACCTACTCCTCAACTGGGCCAAGTAGCTGAGAGTATAATATTTAATTATTGAAGATTTATTTAATGAGTATAGTATTTTTAATTTAACTTAGGAAAGAAGTATATATAAAACTATAGTCCTAAAATTTTGTTGCAATTGATAAGGACAAATATAGACCTGTATAAATAACTTTAATAATTCAGAAATAATGAAGCAACCATTCATCATGTGTACAATCATTTTCTCCTACATTTAAAAGTAATTAAATTAAGAAATATTTGGTGGAGTAAACCAACCCATATAAATTAATAATTTTGTGGTTGTACTAGGCGATGGAATTAACTATGTTAAGTAAAATACATTATTTAGTTTTATACATTTCTTAGGTAAATCAGCCATTTGTCAATCATTTTAAGTAGGTTTATGTGAATATACAATAGCATATCTAGTGAAAAGATATTCTATTAACCATTAGATTAAAATTGGTGGCTTATATGAAAATTCTTAATTTGGTGTCTTATGTACCTTAATTTATTTAAGGGTTTCTTGGTGAGGAATGTGAGTTTTTTTTTTCTTTTTTAATGAAATTTCTTCGAATCAAATTGAGTTGAATTTTTTGACTAAATTTTAAAATATATTCTTATGAAATTTTATAAAAAAACAAATATAGATTTTATATTATTTATCAACATGTTTTCATACTATTTGTCTTTAATATTTTTGAGTTTTTAGCACTAAAAGTATTTGATCTTTTACAAATAGTGCAAAGGTGTTAGATGTCAAATATGACTAATATTTCTATTGTATACTTGACATTTTTCAACACTTTCATGTTTAATTGTGGATTTTAGTATTGAATTGTTGTTGTTCTTCAAACATTATTTATATACCTTTGGTGCTTGTAATATGTGTGCTATTGTGCAGGAAAAGGCACTAATTGATCAAAGATGTAAGACACAACGAATTGATACAAGCTGCCAAAGAAAAGAGGAAAACATCAGCAAGTTCGCTTTGCGAACTTGTCAGCGAATGTTCGCTTTGCGAACACTGGCGAAGTCCCCAGCGAATTGTCCTAGACTTGGACAGTAGGAAAAGGGACTAAAGTTCGCTTTGCGAACTCCCAGCGAATGTTCGCTGATTTACTCGCTGTGCGAAAGACCTGGCGAAGAACCCTTGGCTGAGGCAGTAAGAAAAGGGGCCTAAGTTCGCTTTGCGAACTTTTTGGCGAATAGTTCGCTTTGCGAACTTATGCAGACAAACAAGGGCGGTTTAGCTTATCAGAAGGCACTTCAGGTGCCACTTTCATCATTCGCTAGGCGAACAAATCATTCGCAGTGCGAATGTGTCTGATTTCAAGTGTACTTTAAATAGATTTTATGCATTTTCTTGGGATCATAACTTCACTTTAACACACCAAAAACCTATTTTTTTTTAGTTTTCTTCATCTAAGAGAGATTCTTCACATAAAGAAGCTACATTTGCATCCGATCTCGATTCTTCGACGCAGATGCTTTTTCATCTCCTCACGAAACTTGTGAAGCAAGCTACCATGAATATGGGTAGCTAAACACATCTTGTGTTAAGATTAGTGGTAGGTAATCCATCATTTTGTATGTATTGATCTTGATTGTAAGTTTGTGAACTTTGTTGATGATAAATATAGAAGAAAAACTTTGTTTTCATGGTTTATATTTTGTTTTAGTTCATGATTGAGAGATATATTCTAAAACTTGACCTAAGTTTCAATCCATCAATAATCATAAGGCTAGAGATAGTTTTGAAAGTTGATGTTCATAAATATTGAACTTGAATGTTATCATATTGGTAGTTTGAGTGAGAGATCATTAAAGGATCAATATGATAAATCCCACAACAAGTGTTAGAGATAAACTTGTTGAGAGGATATGTGGTTATATTTGTCGTTAGCAAGTTCACACGCTTTATCGAGTAAATACGTATAAAACGAATTATCGGATCCTAATCTTGGCATGTTTTTACCAAACCCTAAAACCAATTTCTTTACCGTTGATTACTAAATTTTATGCAAACGATCCGATACGAAATACCAAACTCTTTGTTACTTTAAAGTTTGAAACGCTTTTGACTATAGAACGACGACAATATACATTCAATCCCTGTGGATACGATAAAACACCCCCGAAATACTTTTCAACAAAATGGCACCGTTGCCGGGGATTGTTGTTATATTGCATGCATTGCAATAGTTATTGAGTTTTAAACTTGTCTAACTTTTTCTTGTGCTTGTTAATTTGTTTGGCCTAGTGTGCAGACTCCGTTTTATGCGAGGGAAGTTATCCGCAGACCAACTTCTGTTCGATCCTGAGATTGAAAGAACTGCGCGTAAATTAAATAACACAACAAGGCGGAGGAGGCAACTTGCTAAGGAAAGACAAGAACGGGAGGAAAGTTCAACTTCGACACCAATACCACAGTTACCGCCAACCATGGCTGCTTCACCACCACCACCTGCTTCAACACCTTGTGTTAATAGTCTGAGGCATACTGCACAGTTCGCACGTAATGCTCATAATGACCGGCACTCTGAAATGAAAACGGGTATTCTCGCTCTTCTATACCAGAATCCATTCACCGGTATGGATCACGGGGATCCCTTTACTCACTTGACCAAGTTCTATGAAATTGCGGGCGCGATTGGTGCACCCAAAACTGAAGAAGAGTCTTTGTTTAAGAGATTGTTCTCGCATTCTCTCATTGGGAAGGCTAAGGAATGGTACCTTGACCAATCAACTGTTGTCATGATGGACTGGAACATGTTAGAAGAGAAGTTCTTGTAACGATTTTTTCCTCACAATCGTTTCATGGAAGCTAAAACGGCGATTGCAGTTTTCACTCAAGGTGGAAATGAGTCTCTCAACGAAGCTTGGGAGAGATTCAAGTCCATGCTTAGAAAATGTAAAGGGCACGGTTTTGATGAGCTTACGCAAGTTCATATTTTCAGAAATGGTCTTCAAATGGTTCACAAAACGTTGTTAGATGCTACCGCGGGTGGATCTTTAATGACTAAAAGTTCCGAAGAAGCTATTTCTATCATTGACAAGATGGCCTTAAATGACCATCAAGGGAATCATAACTGTGGCCAATCTCAAAAGAAACCGGGAGTGCTAGAGTTGGGGATAAATGATGCAATTCTTGCTCAGAACAAATTGCTATCTCAACAAGTTGAGTTGCTAACGCAACAAATGTCAAAGTTACCTTAACAGATTAAAGAGATGCATGAACTTCCGAACAAAAATGTGTAAATAGAGGTTTGTGAGCTATGTAAAGGTGATCATTCAACCGACTATTGTCCTCCTTGTCCTCCGATTGAAGAAGAAGCAAATTACATGAATAATCAAAATCAACAACAAGGTTATCAAAGGCAACAACAACCTTATCAAAATCAACAAGGGTACCAAAACCAACAACCAAGAGGAAACTATCAAAATCAACAAGGATATCAACAAAATTGACCAAATCCTTATCAACCTCAAGGTGGGAGTTCCAAGCTTGAAGAAACTCTTAACCAATTTATTCAAATGTCCATGGAAAATCAAAAGATAAATGAAGCATCGAACAAAAATCTCGAGAATCAAGTTGGGCAACTTGCAAAGCAAATGGCCGATCAACAATCAGGGCCATCTTTTTCTGCCAATACTCAAAACAACCCAAAGGAGCATTGTAAAGCTATTGTTACTAGAAGTTGGAGAGAGTTGGGAGAAGGAGAAAAAAATGAGAAAAATGATTATGTAAGAATTGAGAAGGTTGTGGAGGAAGAAAAAGTTGATGATGTTGTAGTTGAAAATAATGATAAGGAAGAAGTTGAAAAAGAAAATGAGAAGTTAGTTGAAAAAGATAACCTTGAAAAAGAAAAGATAGAAGAAAAGAAAAGAAGAGTGAAAAAGGGGACGGAGATAGTGAATCCAATTCCGATCCAAAACTTACCTTACCCTCATGTGCCCACAAAAAAAGACAATGAACGATATTACGCTTGTTTCATGGACATATTCAAACAATTGCAAATCAACATTCCATTTGCCGAAGCGCCTGAACAAATGCCGAAATATGCTAAGTTCATGAAAGATATTATTACAAAGAAGACAAATATTTGGAGCCGGAAACAATTATCCTTGACGCAAGTTGTAGTGCTATAATCCAAAGAACTCTACCAAAGAAAGAAGTCGATCTGGGGCGTGTTACTTTGCCGGTAACAATTGGTGATGTCCATGTTGGAAAAGGCTTAATCGATTTGGGCTCAAGCATTAATCTAATTCCATTGTCTATTGTGAAGAGGCTTGGGAAAATTGAAATGAAAGAAATTCGGATGATGTTACAATTGACCGACAAATCCACAACTCATCCTTATGGATTGGCTCAAGATGTCTTGGTTAAGGTTGAAAAGTTTTTCTTTCCGGTTGACTTTGTTGTGATCGATATGGAGGAAGATGAAGTTGCTCCATTAATTCTTGAACGCCCTTTTATGAAGACCGCCCGAATGATGATTGATGTTGATGACGGTCTTATGAAAGTAAGAGTTCAAAATGAAGAGGTATGCTTTGATCTTTTTGAAGCAATGAAGCATTCTCAAGATAAACATGATAGTTTCCGTATTGATGCAACGGAAGAAGCCATAATGGAAGTCTCAAAGCAAGTTCATATAGTATCTCCCTTAGAAAGAGCTCTTGATGACTCATTTGAAGTATTTTCCAATAAAGAATAAAGAGAACTTGAAGAGTGTTTGAAGGAACTTGAATCTCTAAAACAGTTACAACCATGGGAAAGTGAAACGGAAGAGTTGAAGAAGGAAGTGAATGATGACAAGTCTCAACTTGAATTGAAGGTTTTGCCTTCTAATTTGAAGTATGTGTTCCTTGATGACGGTTGTAACAAACCGATTATCAATTGCAACATTTTATCCGACAAAGAGGAAGATCGTTTAATTTAAGTTTTTAAGAAGAATCAACAAGCTATAGGTTGGGTTCTTTCCGATCTAAAGGGAATTAGTCCGGCCTATTGCATGCACAAAATTTTAATGGAAGAGGACTTCAAGGCGGTAGCCCAAGCATAACGCCGTTTGAATCCGACTATAAAGAAAGTTGTGAGAAAAGAGGTTGTTAAGTTATTGGATGCCGATATGATTTACCCGATATCCGATAGTCCGTGGGTGAGTCCTAGTCAACTTGTGCCTAAGAAGGGAGGAATAACCGTTATACGAAATGAGAAAAATGAACTAATCCCGACGAGAACTGTGTCGGGTTGGAGAATGTGTATAGATTATAGGAGGCTTAACACCGCTACTAGAATAGACCATTTTCACTCCCGTTTATGGATCAAATGCTTGAGAGATTGTCGGGCCAACAATTCTATTACTTCTTAGATGGCTATTCCGATTATAACCAAATCTCGGTTGACCCGAAAGACCATGAGAAGACGGCATTCACATGTCCCTTTGGAATTTTTGCTTACCGAAAGATGTCGTTTGGCTTGTGCAACGTACCGACAACATTTCAACAATGTGTGCAAGCAATTTTCTCTGACTGTTGCGATGAGAATCGGATATCAAGCTATTAATTAACTTGAATTACACATCTTTAAAATTCACCACCGAGCTTTGATTTATCCAAAGGAAAGGGTAAAGATCGACGAAAACCCTAATTGCGCTATGTGAAGACACAACTAAGAGAGGGTTGGTTATACTAAGGGAAGGTATTAGCACCCTTAGTATCTGTAGTACTCTACAGGAATCTCTTGTTTGTATGTGTGTTATGTTATGTTTGCTTGTTAAGGGATCTGTTAAGGTTAAGGTAAAGACCTAAAATACTAAAGGTAAAGACCTAGGGGGTATATACTAAGTATGCTCGCCAAGACATCACATCTTGTGCCTACGTATCCTGACTAAAGAATCAGAGCAACCGTAGTTCACCTAACTAAAGGTGAGGAACCATTGACTAGGGCCAAAGTTCCAAGGGGAATGAGTGTGAGCTCATATAGAGTTTAAGAAACTCTCTAAGTCTAAGTTGTAAGGGTAAGTGAATACTCATGATGATGAGAATCACATAGAGTTGAAGAACTCTAACTTAATTCTAAGTTTGAAGGTAAATGGCTCTAAGGAGGCCAAAAGGGAAGGAACATCATAATGATGATGCTCACACAGAGTTGAGGAACTCTGGGTGAAAACTAAGTCATGAGGTAAGTGGCTCTAAAGAGGCCAAAGAGAGAAGTGAGCATCTATGAGGATAGTGCTCACAAGAGGGGAAACTAATGAGGTTAAAGGGAGAAGAGGCACTAAGAAGGCCAAGGGTGAATCCTTATGAGGATAGGGAATGACTCTAAGGAGGCCAAGATGGTACATGAGCTATCTATGACTTAAAAGTCAATAGAGAGTCTTTCCTTTGGAAAGTGGGGAATGATAAGGGTTAAGGAGGAGAGCTAAAGAGCTTGCCTCACTTGGGTAAGACTTAATAAAATTATAAGATAACAAACATCATAAACAAGATGAATATAAGAGCATGGTAGAGACCAAGACACTCCATGGGGATAATATGTGAAAATGTTTTAACAAACTTAAGTGGTATGGGTCAACAAAAGAATGTGGCAACATTTTAAAGTTCATGTAATCAGAAATGATAATCCAAGGCATATGAGCACTTAAAGATGGTTCCAAACATGGCAATCAAGTTTCAAGATATAAACATGTCACATATTTGATCAAACAAACTCAAGTTACAAAGAAAATGATCTAAAGAGATCTCATGGTATTTCAAAAGCCTTGGGGCTTAGAGTTCAAAAGCCTTGCCAACTGAACCAAAGGCGTGTTTGAACAAAGGATGAAAACATACAATAATATAACAAGGCAAGTGTTTCAGGTTGGAAAAAATAAAAAGGAAAAAGGTCTGGGGCGAGGGGGATTCGAACCCCAGACCCTTCGCTTGCCAATACCTATAACCTCCTCCATGGACCAACGGTGCTACGCTCTCATCCAAACATAATGCTACTCAAATTATTTTTATTTTAAATCAACCCCTAAACGGCCACCTCAGCACCACATGGGGCAGACTAAGGGCCACCACTTCTTCTTCTTCGTTCTCATTCTCTTCTCTCTTGAACCCTAACAATAATAACCATGGCCAAAATTTCCAGCCCACAGATCTCTCTCATTTCTCCACCAAATCAAGTGAAACAAAAATCAAAATTGGAGTAAAACTCCCAGGAACAAGAACATGTTCTTAGTTTTCATTAACAACCATTGTATGATTCAAAAATCAACACATAACAGTGCAACATCATAAGATTTCAACAAGTTATATCATGCAATATTTCAACCAAACATGGCAACCTTTGATTCAGAAACACAAAGCAATAAACACACTACATTTTAACATTCAAACAACAATAATATCATGCATGAATATGTGAGTTTCAGAGATAGAAATCCTACCTCTTGGAGAAAGTCCAAGGCCTCTTCTATAGCACTTGTAAATAAGAAACACCACCTTCTGGGAACTGGTTGAACCTTGGAGAGAAGATGCAGATACTTAGAAGCTTTGGAAAATGCTTGGAATATGGAACTCGATCCTTTATGGAAACTGAAGTTAAAAAATGGCAGGTGATGATGGAAGTGTTACAGTTAGGGTTTGAGTGTATGGAGCTTCTCTATATATGGTGTTTAGAGAAAATTTGTGGAGTTAGAGAGAAAGTGCACGAGTGAAATGGATGTTTGGGGAGTTCTTGTAGATTTGTAAGAAAAAGTGAATGGGAGAGTGGAGTGAGAAATCAGCCTCTTCTTGGGGTGATTCTGGTGTATTTTGGAGAGTAGATCAAGGCCCTATTTATAGGAAAGGCAGAGGGTTCAAGGCATGGCCAGAAATCAGAATTTGCCAACTTTGCCCTCTTGATAAGCTTCCTTCGTGTGAGCTGGCTTTGCTGAGCAAGGAATCCCCAAAGCCCTAGCCATAGGCTCTATTGCAATGTGGACTGATTTGATTGGGTCAGAACCCAAGTTACAAGGAGAAATAGTGGACTGCCTTGCCTTGTGTAAAGTTTCTCTCACCTCATGTCAAGTTGCACCAAATTGAATAAGACCATGTTATTTTAATGCTACCACTTGAGGAAAATCGTGGCAGAGGTTTGCAACATGCTAATCTTGCTTCTAAACATCAGAATATTGAGGCATTTGGTGATTAAGAAGAGTAATGCATCATTATGCATAAGTTGGTGACTTGAAAATCAAGAAATGGACCTCAAACTTCTTTCAATCGAATCTCTCAGCTCACTCAATGGATTGAAGAGTTCTTGTACTTTTTGGAAAGCCCCAAATGTCCTCTAAAACTTTCATGTTCAACCCAAGTTCTGAATCACAAGGGATCTTGGTGAAAAGAGGAGGTGAAGTCAGCTGGTTTTTAAGGCAAAAAGTAGTGAAATTTCACTAAGTCCTTAAGTGTTTTGCACTTCCAAGGCTTGTAACTTAAAAACCAAGCCTTAAATTGAAAAGGGTCCTCTAATATGTTTTGAAGTTCATGGTGAGAGCTTCAATTTGGGCTTTGGATCACAAAATTTGGATGTGTGGTTTGAAAGTTATGACTTTCCCAATTTTGCACAAGAAGTGAATTCTTCCTGAGAAAATTTTAAGAACAAAACCATGCCCTTCTTGCAAGAAATCTTTCAAATGGTGATCTCTCATGCTCTAATTCAAGGTTTGAACATGTTAAGGTAGAATGTGACTTGAACACTTCATTTTGGGTCAATATCATTAAAATCAGAGGCTTGACTTTGTCAGTCAAAACCCTAATTTCCTCAGGAGTTCCAATGGATGATCTTTGAGGATCTTGCTTCTTCAATCTCTTCCAAGGTTCAAAGATGACCTTTAAGGATGTTTAAGAACATGTGGAACCATGTCTCAAAGCTTGGAAACATGTCTTGATCAAAATCAAAGACAATGGCTAACTTGTCCTAACAAAACCCTAGTTTGAGATATGGTGAGCTTGTGGCTCAAGTTACTTGTAATAGGAACCAAACACACTTGATTTCTTGTGGAGTAAGATCTCTTGAGTGTAGGTAAGTTCAATTGGTTGATGAACCAATCAAACCTTGACTGATCATGACAAACTTCTTCAGTGATTCTCCAGGTTAAAACCCTAACTCCACAACTTGGTCTGATAGTTTCTTGTTGACTTGATTTGATCCAAAGTCTTGAGATCCCAAACTGGTGAATACTTGTGAAGATATATGGAGCCAAGAAGAGTCTTAGGAGACCTTGATTCATGTGAGAACTTGGTCAATTGCTCTTATCTTCCTTCTTGTGTCAATCCTGATTTTCACAAAAGAAACACACTAGCAAAGGTACGGGTTAGTTAACAATGCATAAATGATTGATCCCTAAATGTAAGTGCAAGATGTTATGACATCTAAGGGGTAAATTTTGGGGTATAACAGTTGCCCCTTTTTTAATAGCTTTACCGGAGGGCGTGATGAATGGAAATCCTCGGGGCATCAAGGTGAAAGGTATTTAAATATTAGTAAACCAAAAATTTTTCCCTTAGATGGATTGCAGATGCTAAGGACAGGCAACAGACATTCAAATGCTGACATGCCATGAACTTCTAATATGATGATATGATGCCATGATAGTGCAAAGATGTCGACAAACAGGACACCAGAGATAAAGAGCAAACAAACACAGGTGAGCTTTACTGGGGAAGGATGAAGGTTAGTATCCATAAGGAAGACTCACTGGGATACAAACTGACCAACAAAAGAGACTCACTGGGGAGACTCTGAGGAAACATTGGGGATAAAAAAAAAGATAAAGGGGGAAAATCCCACAGGTCCTCACTGGAGATAGGAGCCAGAGAGGTGTTCTCCATTGGGAAAGATCCAGGGAGATGGACGACATGTTCATAGGTGACCGAACGACACTGGGGGAAACAAAACACATTCTTACTGGGCATGAAACCAGAAAGAAGACATGATCTCCACTAGGGATCAACTTGAAATAAGAGGATAGACATTCTACAGAGGTTTTCTGGGGCTTTCTTATATTGAAGAGTTCAAACGGGATCTTCAAGAAAAAACAAAAAAGACAGAGACAAACACAAGCTTTGCGTGTGCCCAATGATGAAAATCACAAGGACCTTTAAAGAGATTTTGATAATGACTGAACCTCTGCTGGGAACAAGGTTAAAATGCCAACAATGATTGGAATTAGAAACAAAAGGTCATTGAGTACCAATATGATTTGGATGGGATACCAATTTGAGTTGGTTTGCCAGTAAAAACTGGACTTTAGGACGCCAATATGAGTTGGGCCTAGATTGAGGTTCACAGTTGACCTGATGTTTTGGTTCACAATTGACCAAAGTTCATAGTTGACCTGAAGCAAACAATGCCAGAAATTACTGGACTTTAGGTTCATAGCTGCCCTGAGATTCTGGTTCATAGATGACCAGAGATTTTAGGTTCAAAGCTGACCAAGGTTCATAGTTGACCTGAGATTTTGGTTCATAGGTGACCAAGGTTCATGGTTGACCTGAGATTTTGGTTCATAGGTGACCAAGGTTCATAGTTGACCTGAGATTTTGGTTCATAGGTGACCAAGGTTCATAGTTGACCTGAGATTTTGGATCATAGGTGACCAAGGTTCATAGTTGACCTGAGATTTTGGTTCATAGGTGACCAAGGTTCATAGTTGACCTGAGATTTTGGTTCATAGGTGACCAAGGTTTATAGCTGACCTGAGATTTTGGTTCATATGTGACCGGAGATTTTGGTTCATAGGTGACCAAGGTTCATAGTTGACCAGAGAATAGGTATCTGGTAGGTCAGTATCGGGGTTGCATAAATGAAGATTAGACTTCCTGGGGAATATAGATAATGAACGAAATTTGGCACATGCGGGTGAAGACTAGACACAAGCTGGACACAGATCATAGATCAGTAAATCTGAGATAAAGGGGGGTAAAGACCCATAAGCAAAAGCAAACCAGATGCAAAGATGCAGGATGATATGGTATGATGCGAATGCTTAACGATATGCAAGAGACGACTCTAACGAGAGACGATAGACTGGGGAAAAGTGAGTGGATGGATAACGCATCCACTGCCAGGAGTCACACTGAATCTGAAGAGAACAACCCCTCTGGGGATTGAATAGGGAATAATTTTCTTTTATTGGGGAAATAAAATCTTCCACAAATATTTGTGAAGATACTGAGGGAGAAATCTTTTGTATCGCGGTAGTCAGTCATTACTGACACGTCTGATTCAAGAAACATTGTCGATTTTGAACTTGTATCACTGGGGAAACACACGCCAGATGGTTTAACAGTGTTTTCGTCACAATCAAGACTTTATTGGGGAAAGCAAATGATTTCACATAATTGTCCCTAATGCCAAAGCAAATTATATTTTCATTGTGTTTTCTCAAAAGATTTTTCAAAACATTTTTCGCTTTCAAAACCGCTTTAATGAGTAAGTGAAGTTTTGCATAACAATAAAAATAATAGAGCAATGATAAATGTCAAACAAAGAATGGTTCAAAATTTGATTTTATTAGAATGGTAACTCGCCAATAGCGAAGCTCCATGGAACATTACAATTGGAATAATGGCAATTTGGGAAAAAGTTACATCGTATTCAATGACCACTACCATCCCTAATGACTAAGAGTCCCAAAAATGAACTTTGCTGCTGATGAGGGCAAATGAACTTGGACTTCTTTTATAAACCCCTCGACGTAGGTGACAACCCCATCTGACACAGTGACACGCCTTTGTCCCTAACTTTTTCCTGGACTGCCTTTTTAGGTTTTCAGTCCACCGGGATGCTCTTTTTTGCCTAGGCCGCCCTTTCGGGTTTTCAACCTAGCGAGCTTTTTTTCTTTATTTTTTATTTAATCCCTAACTTTTGCCTGAGTCTCCTTCATAGGTTATGACCCACCAGGATACCCTTTTTTTTGCCTAAGTTGCCATTTCTGGTTTTCGACCTAGCGGCCTTTTTTAGGCGTAATATTTTCGTACTGAGTCAGCATTCACAGGGTGTGAGAGTTGTTCACCGTCCATTGTTGTAAGGAATAAGGAACCTCCTGAGAACACCGTTTTTACCACAAACGGACCCTCATAGTTGGGCGCCCATTTTCCGCGAGCATCCCTCTGAGATGGCAAGATCTTTCTAAGTATGAGTTCTCCTTCACAGAATTCAAGAATACGGACCTTTTTGTCAAATTCTCTCTCCATTCTCTTTTGATACAAGTGACCATGACACATGGCAGTCAATCGTTTCTCATCAATGAGGTTCAGCTGATTATATCTTTCTCTGACCCACTCTACTTCATCAAGCTTGGTCTCCATCAGAATTTTTAATGATGGTATCTCTACTTCAATGGAGAGAACAACATCCATCCCATATACTAGAGAAAAGGGAGTTGCCCCTGTCGAAGTTCGAACCAAAGTTCTGTATCCATGCAAAGCAAATGGTAACATTTCATGCCAATCCTTATAAGTCTTGACCATTTTCTGCAGGATCTTTTTAATGTTTTTGTTGGCAGCTTCGACAGCTCCATTCATCTTGGGACGGTAAGGTGAGTAATTGTGATGCTTAATCTTGAAATTGTCACACAACTCTTTCATTGTTTTGTTGTTCAGATTCGTTCCATTGTCCGTTATGATTTTGTTAGGGATTCCATAACGACAAATGATATTATTCTTGATGAAACGAGTAACCACTTGCTTGGTCACATTGGTGTAGGAAGCAGCTTCAACCCATTTTGTGAAGTAGTCAATGGCTACTAAGATGAATTGGTGATAGTTGGACGCTTTTGGCTCAATAGCCCAAATCATATCAATGCCCCACATAGAGAAAGTCCAAGGTAACGACAAATCATTCAACAATGTTGGAGGTACATGCACCTTGTCATCATAGATCTGGAATTTGTGACACTTTTTGGCGTATTGGATACAGTCAACTTCCATAGTCAGCCAATAATAACCGGCTCTCAAGATTTTCTTAAGCATGGCATGCCCACTGGCGTGAGTACCAAAGGCTCCTTCATGAATATCGTGAATCAACAGGTCTGCTTCTCGTTTATCAACATATCTTTGCAAAACCATGTCGTGATTCCTTTTGTAGAGTACATCATTGCTAAGGAAAAACTTGGATGATAATCTTCGCAAAGTTTTCTTGTCAAGACTGGAAGCGTTAGTAGGATACTCTTGAGTCTTCAGATAATTCAAGATGTCGTGAAACCACGGTTTCCCATCTACTTCCTCTTTAATTGACTGACAGTAGGCTGGTTCAGTCTTGCGCTCGATGCTGATGAGCGGTGCTTCATTAACAAAATTAACTTTCCATGTTGAAGCTAACATGGCTAGGGCGTCAGCTATGTGATTCTCTGAGCGAGGAACATGACGGAAAGTAATCTCATCAAAGCATTGGATTATTTCCACAATGTAAGCATGGTATGGGATTAACTTCTCGTCTTTAGTCTCCCATTCGCCTTTGACTTGATAGATAACTAAAGCAGAATCACCAATGACTTATAGGATTTTGATTCTGAGATCAATTGCAGCTTCCAAGCCTAAGATGCATGCTTCATATTCAGCAACATTATTTGTGCATCCAAAGTCTAACCTTGATGTGAAAGGAGTATAACCACCATTAGGGTTTATCAACACAACACCCACACCATGTCCTTTGTAGTTGGAAGAACCATCAAACATCATCTTCCATCTGGAACCGGGTTCAGGACCTTCATCAGGGCCTGGCTCTTCACAATCCTTTACCACCATGATGCCTTCATCAGGAAAATCAAACTTGAGAGGCTCATAATCTTCAACAGGATGATCTGCAAGATACTCTGATAAGACACTTCCCTTGATAGCCTTCTGAGTGACATATTGGATATCATATTCTGACAAAAGCATGTTCCAACGGGCGAGCCTTCATGTTTGAGTAGGCTTCTCAAAGATATACTTTATTGGATCCATTTTGGAGATCAACAAAGTAGTGTGACATATCAAATACTGCCTCAAATGTCTGGTGGCCCAGGCTAGAGCACAATAAGTCCTCTCTAGCAATGAATAACGACTTTCACAATCGGTGAATTTTTTGCTCAAGTAATAGATGGCATGCTCCTTGCGACCTGTTTCATCATGTTGGCCCTAGACGCAACCCATGGATCCTTCCAACACAGTCATATACATGAAGAGAGGTCTTCCAGGAACAGGGGGAATCAAGATCGGTTGTTCTTGTAAGTAACTCTTGAGTTTGTCAAAGGCCTGCTGGCAGTCGGAATTCCACTCTACAGTCTGGTCTTTGCGAAGCAATTTGAAGATTGGCTCACAAGTTGGAGTCATGTTGGAGATGAATCTGGAGATATAGTTTAAATGGCTCAGAAAACCTCTTACCTATGACTTAGTCTGCGGAGCTAGCATTTCTTGAATAGCTCGTACTTTGTCAGGGTCTACCTCAATTCCTCGTTGGCTGACGATAAAACCAAGCAACTTTCCTAATCTGACGCCGAAAGTACATTTGGTAGGATTCCACTTTAACTGATATTTACGGAGTCTCTTGAATAACTTCAAAAGATGGTCCAAATGTTCCTCTTCACTCTGAGATTTAGCAATCATATCATCCGCATACACTTCAATTTCTTTATGGATCATGTCATGGAATAAGGTCACCATAGCCCTCTGATAGGTTGCCCCTGCATTTTTCAAACCGAAGGGAATGACTTCGTAGAAATAAGTTCCCCAAAGAGTAATGAATGTAGTTTTATCCATATCGGCTGGGTCCATTTTGATCTGATTGTAGCCTGAGAAACCATCCATAAAAGAGAAAACTGCAAAACTGGCCATATTATCGACAAGAGTGTCGATATGCGGCAGAGGGAAATCGTCCTTTGGACTGGCTTTGTTGAGGTCCCTATAATCTACGCACATCCACACCTTACCATTCTTCTTCATCACTGGCACAATGTTAGCTACCCATTCGGGGTACTTGGAAACTGCTAAGAAACCTGCATCCAATTGTCGCTTTACCCCATCTCTGATTTTGAGAGCCATGTCGGGTCTACTTCTTTGAAGTTTCTGTTTTACTGGCGGGCATTCGGACTTGAGCGATAGCTTATGAACTACAATATCTGTATCCAACCCAGACATGTCCTGATAAGACCATGCAAACACATCAGCATATTCTTCAAGAAGCTTCACTAACCGTCGTCTAATCTCTGTCCCTAACATTGCCCCAATCTTGACTTCTTTCTTGTCTTCATTAGTACCAAGATTGATGGTGTCAATTTCTTCCTCATGCGGCTGAAGAGCCGTGTATTCGTATTCACACATTTTTGCCAACTCATTCGAGACCTCGTAATCTTCTTCTTCCTCATCCTCGGCTTGATAGATGTAGCGCAATTTTTGTGGTTTCGAATCACTATCACTTTGGTACTACAGTTCGATTCATTTTTTATCCTGTTAAGCTTATTAAGGAAGGGAAATAGATGTCTCCAATTAACCCTGCTTGCATACTGAGGTTAAACAGTCAAAACTGTTAGTTTACAGATGCTATCAAAAGGAGGGTCGGTCTTTGGGTTATTTGCTTAAAAACAATGTCTAGACTATTGGCTAGGTTTCTGGTAAGGTGTTAGGTCTGATGCTTTTGATGGATGTATGAAGGTACGGGATTTTGGGTTTTTTGATTAGTATGCTCGCTAAGATTTTTGTAATCTTATGCCTACGTATTCCCGAAACAGGGAAATCAGAGCGATTGTAGTTCCTCCTATTCTATGGGAGGAAAAAGGTTGTTTTGGTGTCTTGTTCAAAGCCCAAGACATGAAGCTAAAGGTGGTTTGTATCTTGTTTAAAGCCTAAGATATGAAGCTAAAGGTTTGACTGAGAGAGAATCTGTCATCTCTAAAGAGGAATTGTTGATGTTTGTATGCTGTGAGCAAGGCACAAATTTGATGCTAAAAGGTTGATTGACTCAACCGGGGGTTTCTTTATATAAAGCATAAGAGGAGGTGGGAAGATTGACTTTTCCGGGGAAAATGTTCTTTCTGTCTTGTACAACGCCCAAGATTGGGGCTAAAAGGGATTTTGACTCCGTTGGGGAGAATGTATCTTGTATAAAGCCCAAGATGGAGGCTGAAAAGGTTTGACTCAATAAGAGAGTACTTTTATCTGTCCTGTATAAAGCCCAAGACAGAGGCTAAAAAAAGGTTGACTCAGCAAGAGAGTCTTGAGCAGGTGATTGACTCAACAAGAGAGTCTGAAGGTTGATTGACTCAATAAGAGAGTCTTTTATACTCAACAAGAGAGTGATTTACTGTCATGTACAAAGCCCGAGATTGAGGCTAAAAGGAGATTGACTCAATAAGAGAGTCTTTTATACTTAACAAGAGAGTGTTTATCTGTCTCGTACGAAGCCCGAGATTGAGGCTAAAAGGAGATTGACTCAACAAGAGAGTCTTTTATACTCAACAAAAGAGTGTTTATATGTCTCGTACGAAGCCCGAGATTGAGGCTAAAAAGAGATTGACTCAACCAGAGAGTCTTTTATACTCAACAAGAAAGTGTTTTCTATGTCTTGTACAAAGCCCAAGACGGAGGCTAAAAGTGGTTGACTCAACAAGAGAGTCTTTTATATTCAAGAAGAGAGTGATTTATATGTCTTGTACGAGGCCCAAGACGGAGGCTAAAGGTGTTTGACTCAGCAAGAGAGTCTGAAAAGGTTAGCTCCGCTAGGGAGAGTCATTTGTACAAAGCCCAAGAGGAGGCTGACTTACTGCTGAGGATTATTGAGATCCTGAAGCGGGTCCAAGTGTGGGGAACTCTCATGAGAGAGACCGGGTTTCTGCTGGAGCTTGATCCAGGGTGATCGGCATTTTTTCCTATGTTTGACAGGAACTTGAGAATGTCTTTGAGACTCAAGAGGTTTAGACTAACCAAGTCTAGAGTTTTATCTTTTGTACAATGCCCAAGAGGAGGCACGGGAATTAAGGGATGAGTATCAACCCTACAATGGCCGGAGTTTTGACGCGGGAAAGACTGCTCTAGCAAAGGATGACTAAGTTCTGTCTTATACCTTTAAGAGGTCATCAGGGTCCTTGTATTAAGCCCAAGAGAAGGCATGTGAACTTCTAAGAAGCCGAAGGGTCCTTGTACAACGCCCAAGAGGAGGCGGGGACTCTTTTAGGAAGCCCGTGGGTCCCCAAGCCAAGAGAAGTTCAAGAAATGCAATTCACAGAGAAGAGATCATTCCAGGAAAGTTCAAGAATTTGGAAGAAACTCAAGAGATGCCATTCACAGAGAAAAGATCATCTCTGGGGAGTTAGAGTTTCTTTGACAATTTCTAAGGGTGACAGTCTGAGAAAAGGTTCACCGAGAATACTTCCTTTCTCTTTGTTCCATATTGTTTAACCCCAAGAGAAGGGAAGACTGTATCTGGAATCCTACGGGGGATCTAGTTTTGTTTGTATTTAAGAGTAACCAACAGGGCTTTACCTAGTTCTAGACGTAGTTGCCGGGGAAAACTATAAATAACTATACTAGTATTACACAGTGGATATGTGACAAGTATATAAAAAGATGTGAAAGAAGACTTACAGTGAAGCAGCCCCACAATACAGTTATATACATATGAAAGCGGTAAATGAAAGTGGATAAACACTTACCCGTTGTAGAGCTTCCATGCTGTTTGGTTAGTTGTTCAACAAAGAAAGTTTTGATAACAACATATATTTGAATTCAACATCAAAGGAGAAAGTGCTTTTAAAAGATTGTTGGGGCTTACAGCTCAAGGAGAGGCCCAAGTTTTAACGATGATCGCACCGTTGTTTTGAAAACTGTACAGAGGGACTTATACAATATGTGAGGCCCGAAAAGTGGTGTATTTACAAAGGGGATGGGTCTTACACTCTAATAGAAGCCCAAAAAGTTTTTAAATAAAAGAAATGGGACTTCCAACATGAGGGTAGGCCCAGATGATTTGATTTTTTAACTGGCGATTGCGCCGAGATTTTTCTTTTAATGCAGAGGGACTTATACAATATCTGAGGCCTAAAATTGTTTTGGTTAAAAGGGGATTGGGTTTTACACTCTATTAGAGGCCCAAAGAGTTTGAAAATTGATGACTAGATTTTGTATCGTCTAATTCAATTCAATTTGTGCATGTTTTATTGTATTTTTATCGAGTCATTGTCATTTCATGTATTGTTTGCTTATGTTTTCATTTCTTTTCCATTTTCAGGTCCTATATCAGCTCCAGAGAAGAAAAGACCTATATATGAGCTCAAAGAGAAGAAAAGTGGAGAAAATTGCATGGTTCTGCCTCTTCCAGATGAAAGGCGTTCGCCATTCCCCCCAGTTCAACTGAATGGCGCTCGCCATGTCAGAAAGGAGGGAGATTCAAACATTTAAAGAAACGGCGACCGCCGTTTGCCATAAGACGACTGCCATTGTGCGCGGGAGCAGTTTTCTTTATGCAGTTCTGGCAGTTTGCAAGTGATATTTCAAAATTCGAACTCAACTGCTTAGGAGCCTATTTTTCCTATAAATAGAGTACCAGAGGTCTGCATTTAGCATCCAAGAACCTTGCGGAAGCGCTGCCGAAATTCCTAGCCACTTAGATCATTAGCCAAAGTATCAATCGATCACATCGAGAGATTGATACACCCGTTGTAATTTTCATGTCTTTTGCTGATGATGTACGCTTGGATCGATTAGTTAATACAAAGTCTATTTCCCGTTTTAATTACTCGCACTTCAGGTTATTTACGATTCATTTACTTTACTGCATTTTGTTTTCTTTTGATTGATTAATTGCATAATTCTGATTTTGCGTATAAACCTAATTCTGAACTTAATTAAGACCAAGCCATTATGTATGTTTTAAAATCCAGAAATATTAATGTATTAGTGTTTAATTTAATCATGTCTGAGTAGTTTGTTTCGAGTCCGTAGATTGAGGACCGTCGTTTCGACGGGACTCTGTAGAATCCTTCGGTGTTTAGTTTTTGTTTTAAAATTCTGGTTTTGGTGTCTAAACTGAATTTAGACAACCTTGTCGTGAGAGCGAGAGGTTGTTTAACAGTGTTTCGTCACGAGAGTGAGAAGCACACCAAGGCGTGTCCAATAGAGCGAGAGTTTGAGGTAATCGCCGAATAGTAGACATCGGACATTGAGCCTAAATGCAGCGAGAGCGCTTTAGGGCCTCATTTAGTTTATGTTAGTTTTCAAACAACACCTCTTAACTACTGAGCGGCGAGAGAAAAATCTTGGGGTCATTAGGCGTGGCTTGGTTAAGACTGCGAGAGCGTGAGGTCGAGCCTTTAATTTGGCGTATCCTTCAGACCAATCTCAAGACCTTTGGTAACACATGGATCTTACGGAGTCCCAAAGAGCACGAAAATCATTCTCCGGTCTCATCTTTATTGTTGTTTTTCAAATCCTGTTAATAACCAAATTTCTTTTACCGCCAAATCTAAGCCTTAGCTTTACACCGCAATAATCGATCACTCTAGGTTGATTATTGGTCCCTATAGGTTCGACAACCTTTTTAAGACTACGCGATAAGCTGTATACTTGCAGCAGTAATCCGACCATTACACAAAGTCGCGACCAAGTTTTTGGCGCCGTTGCCGGGGACTCAATTAGTCATTATTGTGATACTTTAGTTGCACAGTATAGACTAAGGCAACTTTTTATTTCTTTTCCTTTTCGATTCGTCAATTGCATGCCAAACACTCGCTCACAAGGCGAAGAGTTGGAGCAACCAGTCAACGAAATCGAACGTTACATACTTCTGAGATGCCGAATTAACGAATTCCTTCTTAGATATAACATCCCAGATCCTCTTATTCCCTACTCAGATTCGGAAGCCGAATCATAACCAGAACAAAACATGGAAGATGGCCCACAAAACCGTCCTCTAAAGTACTTTGCTATTCCGTCGCAGGATGAACCACATAATAGCATCGCTGCTCCAGCCATTAACCGTAATGATTTCGAGCTGAAACCTTCGCTAATATCTGCAGTTCAACAAAACCAATTCTCAGGTAATGCTACGGATGACCCAAACCTTCATTTATCAATATTCGTGCAATATGCAGACATCGTGAAAGCCAATGGGGTTAGTCAAGAAGCAATCAGACTGAGACTTTTTCTGTTCTCATTGAGAGATAGAGCAAGGGCCTGGCTCCAGTCTCTACCATCTCATTCAGTGACGACATGGGACGAGTTGAAGAAAGTATTCTTAGCCAGATATTTCCCACCAAGCAAGACCGCTATGTTGAGAGCCCAAATTAACGGATTCAAGCAAAAGGATAACGAATCTTTATTCGATGCTTGGGAGAGATACAAAGACATGTTGAGGTTATGCCCACACCATGGACTTGAAGAATGGATGATAATACACACCTTTTACGGCAGGCTGCTGTACAATACCAAAATGAATCTGTGCGCTGCCGCAGGCGGTGCTCTAATGGATAAATCGTATGCAGAAGCCTATGAACTCATAGAGACTATGGCTCAAAACCATTTCCAATGGGGAGGTGAACGCGCTGGTACAGAGAAACCAACTCTGAAAGGAGGAATGCACGAAGTCAACGGTATAGACCGAGTCAATGCTAAAGTGGACGCGCTTGCTCAAAAGATCGAAAGTTTAGCAATAGCACCTCCAGCAGCTACCGTAGCTGTACTTACACCAAATTGTGAAATATGCGGAAACCCTGGGCATACAAACGCTGAATGTCAAGTGTTGGCTAGTACTCCTACTGACCAAGTGAACTACGCTCAAGGGAACCCGTATTCAAACACTTACAATCCTGGCTGGAGAAATCATCCGAGTTTTTCGTATAAGAATAACAATGCTTTGAATCCACCTAACCCATCACCTGTTATTCCACCCAGATTTCAGAAAGGAGTGCAATCCGCTCCGCCTCTACCAAAAAAATAAAATTTGGAAATCATGATGGAAAACTTTATGAATGCTCAGGCTCAGCAAAACAGGGATTTCGCAAATCAAAACGCTCACACGAGCGAATTGATGAAACAATTGTCAAGCAAGCTTGATGCTATGGCTACCCATAACAAAATGTTAGAAACTCAAATTTCTCAGGTAGCCCAACAACAATCAACTAACGCAGCCCCCGCTGGAACATTTCCTGGCCAACCACAACCAAACCCAAAAGGTCATGCTAACGCTATAACTTTGCGAAGCGGAACAGAGTACGATGGACCTGTTGACCCGAGATTCCAAAATTAAGCCATGCACCAAAATTCGCCAAAGGGAACTGAGAAAATAAAAGAACCTAACACGGAGAAGGAAGATGAAAGCCGAAAGGCCACAGAGAAAGAAACACCTTATATGCCTCCGCCACCATATAAACCACCTGTGCCTTATCCCCAAAGACTAGCTAAATCCAAAAACGAAGGACAATTTAAGAAATTCGTAGAGCTTCTAAAGCAACTAAATATAACGATACCTTTCACAAAAGCTATTACGCAAATGCCCTAATATGCCAATTTCCTTAAAGAGATCATGTCAAACAAGAAAAAGTTAGAAGATAACGAAACCGTTATGTTCACTGTTGAGTGTAGTGCCATACTTCAAAACAACATGCCTCTAAAACTAAAAGATCCAGGTAGCTTTTCCATACCTTGTGTAATCGGAAAAACCGTCATAGACAAAGCGTTAAGTGACTTAGGAGCCAGTGTTAGCCTGATGCCCCTATCCACATGTAAGAAACTTGAATTAGGAGACTTGAGGCCAACGAAGATGTTGCTACAACTAGCAGACCGCTCTGTGAAATATCCAGTAGGTATGCTAGAAAACGTGCCAGTCCGCATAGGTCAGTTTTATATTCCAACAGATTTCGTGATAATGGACATTAAGGAAGATTCTAATATACCAATTATTTTAGGTAGACCATTCTTAGCAACAGTTGGAGCTATAATAGATGTGAAGAAAGGGAAGTTAACTTTCGAAGTAGGGGAAGAAAAAGTCGAATTTATTTTAGCCCAATTCCTAAAAGCCCCTGCTTTAGACGATTCATGCTGTTTTCTAGACGTTATCGACGAATGCGTCAGAGAAATGGAGAAGGAACCGACGAGGTACATGGAAGTACTAAAGATTCCAGCCCCTCCAATATTCGAAGACGATAATTGGCGTGAGCCGTATGAAGATGACAGTCTAAGAGAATGCCTAGCACTCACACCCGATCCAATGCTTTGTCCAAAGAAAGAAACCATCTATAGAACTCAAAACATAACCCAAAGATCTAAGATATGAATTCCTAAATATTGAACTTGAAAGACCAGTGATAGTTAATGCTGATTTAGGATAAATAGAAACCGAGAAATTATTGGAAGTCTTGAGGAAATATCCCACAGCTCTTGGGTATAACATCTCCGATCTAAAAGGGATAAGTCCCTCTGTATGTATGCATCGCATCATGATGGAGGAAGACTGTAAGACATCCAGAGAGCATCAAAGACGGTTGAACCCTGTCCTAAGCGATGTAGTGAAGAGGGAAGTGCAAAAACTATTGGAAGCAGGAATCATATATCCAATATCTGACAGCAAATGGGTCAGCCCAGTGCATGTCGTACCAAAGAAGGGTGGTGTTACGGTTGTAACTAACGAAAAAGGCGAGTCCGTAGCCAAACGAACTCAAACAGGATGAAGGATGTGCATAGACTATAGAAAGCTAGAAAAGGCCATTTTCCTTTACCCTTCATAGACCAAATGCTCGAACGGCTAGCCAAACATTCATATTTTTGTTACTTAGACGGATACTCAGGATTTTTCTAAATACTTATTCACCCTGATGACCAAGAAAAGACAACATTCACCTACCCCTATGGTACATTTGCCTATCGCCGAATGCCGTTTTGACTGTGTAATGCTCCCGCAACATTTCAGAGATGCATGATGTCGATCTTTGCAGACTTCATAGACGACATAATGGAAGTCTTTATGGATGATTTCTCTGTATGTGGGGGAAGTTTCAAACACTGTCTGTCGAACCTTGAGTTGGTACTCGAACGATGCGTCAAAGTGAACCTTGTGCTAAATTGGGAGAAGTGCCATTTCATGGTGCGACAAGGTATAGTTCTTGGACATGTAGTATTCGATAGAGGTATTGAAGTAGACAAAGCAAAGATAGAAGTCATAGAAAACCTTCAACCACCCAAAATAGTTAGAGAAGTACAAAGCTTTTTAGGTCATGCCGGTTTTTATCGACGGTTCATTAAAAACTTCTCTAAGATTACAAAACCATTGACTGGACTACTAATGAAAGAAGCTGAATTTATATTCGATGAAGAATGCTTGAAAGCATTTGAACATCTGAAGAATGCTCTTATTACCACACCAATTATGCAACCACCTGATTGAAGTTTACCATTTGAAATAATGTGCGACTCTAGCGACTACGCTGTAGGCGCTGTCTTAGGACAAAGAAAGAATAAAAGGCTTCATGTTATTTACTACGCAAGTAGAACCTTAGACAACGTGCAGATGAACTATGCGACCACAGAAAAGGAACTCCTAGCTGTTGTGTTCGCCTTAGACAAATTTCGTTCCTATCTGGTATGAGCAAAAATTACTATCTATACCGATCATGCCGCTATTAGGTACCTGTTGGCTAAAAAGGATGGCAAACCAAGACTCTTGAGATGGATTCTGCTTTTGCAAGAATTCGATTTGGAAATAAAGGATAAGAAAGGTACAGAGAACGTGGTAGCAGGTCATCTCTCTAGGATTGAGGATCTAAAGCCCGAAGGAGTGCCTATAAACGATGATTTTCCTTACGACAGACTAGTAGCCCAGTTGGAAAGAGAAAGCAAAACCGTAGAATGTTCCTTGCTATTTAACGATGTAGAGACAAATGAAGTAGTAGAAGCAATCTATACAAAAACCACATTGCCATGGTATGCTGACTTTGTCAACTACCTAGCAGCCAAAGTGCTTCCACGAGACCAAACATACCAACAGAAAAAGAAAATTTTCCATGATCTTAAACAATATTACTGGGATGAACCCCTATTATTCAAGAGAGGCGCCGATGGAATATTTCGTCGATGTTTCCTTGAATCGGAAGTAGAGGATGTCATATCCCAATGCCATGCTGCACCGTATGGTGGACATGCCAGTACATCAAAAACATGCGCAAAGATATTACAATCTGGCCTCTTTTGGCCAAACCTTTGGAAGGACGTTCACATTGCCATTATGAACTGTGACTGGTGCCAACACACTGGAAATGTTTCTAGACGCGATGAGATGTCACAAAGGGGAATTTTGGAAGTCGAAGTCTTTGATGTATGGGGCATTGATTTCATGGGACCTTTTCCATCTTCTTTTGGAAACAAATACATACTCATCGTAGTAGATTACGTATCAAAATGGATTGAGGTAGTAACTTCACCTACAAATGATGCACGAGTGGTGGTAAAGCTTTTCAAGAACATAATCTTTCCCAGGTTCGGTGTACCAAGAATTGTCATTAGTGACGGCGGATCCTATTTCATTTAGAATGTCTTCGGGAGGCTATTGCTTAAATACAGAGTACGACACCGAGTAGCAACACCCTATCACCCTCAAACTAGTGGACAAGTAGAAGTGTCGAATAGGAAGATTAAGCAAATCTTAGAAAAAACCGTTGCAACCTCTAGAAAGGATTGGTCTACTAAACTTCATGAAGCTCTGTGGGCTTACAGAACAGCCTACAAAACTCCCATAGGAACCACACCGTATAAACTAGTTTATGGAAAGTCATGCCATCTGCCTGTGGAACTTGAGCATAAAGCTTATTAGGCCATTAAAACCCTGAATATGAATTACAAGGCAGCAGGTGAGAAAAGGATTCTCGATATCCATGAATTAGAAGAACTAAGACTAGATGCCTATGAAAATGCCCGAATATACAAAGAAAGAACCAAGAAGTGGCATGATAAATGGATAACAAAGAAGGAGTTTAACGAAGGAGATATAGTTCTTCTCTTTAACTCTAGGCTTAAACTCTTTCCCGGAAAATTACGCTCTAGATGGTCTGGTCTTTTCGAAGTTACAAAAGTCTTACCAAGTGGAGCAGTTGAAATTAGAGGAAAGTCGAATGAGACGTTCTTTGTGAACGGCCAGAGACTCAAACACTACCACCTAGTAGAAAACAGGGAATTCATCAATTATTACAAGTTGGAAGAGCTTCCAGCTCTTCCCGACAAATGATGCCCTTTCCAATTCTAATGTCGAGCTTTCGACATTAAACAAAGCGCTCCATGGGAGCTAAACCACGATCTTTAGTTTTTATTTTTATTATTTTGCCCTCTATTTTACTTTGTTAGTTTTAGGACATTGCATGCATGTTTAGTATAAAGTCTATGCAATATACATCACTATTTGTTGCATCTCACTATTTCTGCTATCATTATTATTATTACGATTATTATTACTATTTTTATCTTACTAACGCGTAGCTAATAGTATTTTTCCCCTAATGTTGTAATGTTTTTTTCAATTTTTCAGGAGACCCTTCTCTAGGAACCCTTTGACTAGCAACCATGCAGACATTTGAAACCCGTGCCGTTGTTTTCAGGAACGATGTCCAGAGGCGTCGATTTGAGGCTTTGTCTCAAAGAGATTTTGGTCTGTCCATCTATCCTGACGACTCGGCCATGCAAACCCTTAGCATCCGAGACAATGTTGTTTTCCTTCTGAGCCAGATAGGATGGTCTCACTTTGCTTTAGAGAAGAGATTTAGCACTTACCGTAGCCTGACCTTGGAGTTCCTAAGCTCCCTCTATTATGATGCCACCCGTGGTTTCGGATTTGGCCGTGGATTGGCCACCTTCAGGTTATTTGGAAACAAGTACAGATTCACCCACCATGAATTCGCTGAATTATTGGGTTTTCCTAATGAGCCCGATGTTGTGACCAAAACCCCTGCTGATGCCTTTACTAGCTATGATCTTGAACATTTCTGGGGTACCATAACAGGAAGCGGTAATGCCGACCCTAATGCTATGTTCTCCGAAAGTATTCACAATCCTGCATGGAGATATTTCCATAAGGTTCTGGCCCACACCTTCTTTGGGAAAGAAGAGAACGTGACGTCTGTGTTGAGGGATGAGCTATATATCATGCTCTGCGCATCCCAGGGAAAGCCGGTAAATACAGCCCCGTACCTACTTGCTAATCTCAGTCATAATGCCTGTGATTCCTTCGAACCAATTTTAATAGGTGGGATGGTGACCATGATTGCTGATGCAATTGGGACGAGGTATCATCTTAACCGATCCTTTGCATTTGACGTTTTCCGCCCGATGGACATTAGCTTTTGTTTCAACAGAGGCATTATTGCTAACCTTGGCCCAGTAGAATTCGAGCTACTTATCAATAATTCTGTGGTCCATGCCTTCACCTTGCCTAACCATGCTAAGACCAGTGTGCATAACAAAGACAATTGGCTCTATGATTTGGAGGTCGTCAACGAGTTTCTAACTCCGCCCGACTCTCCTCAGGCTTATGAAAATAGAGATACCATTATGTCCGCTGAGGCCACTCAAGGTTCCGAGGTCGATCCTGATATGCCCCCTTTGAATGTTGCCGCTGCTATTAATGCTCTCCAGGCTGAAGTAGATTCCTTCCGAGACGAGATTTCCTCTCTCCGAGTCGACTTCATCGGCCTAATGGATGTTGTTCACGAAGAGTTGGACCATATGTTCCAAGTTGTCTACTCTCTTAGACGACACCATGGATGATCCGTAGCCGCACATTTCTTTTTCCTGTTTCTCTTAGATTAGTTTGTTTACACGTATTGTGTTTCCCCTTTATTGAATTGTTTGAATTGTAATTTCCATTTCACTGTGTACCATCGGGATGCCGACGTGTAAATGTAGTACATTTCACTTTCGTTTATTGCAATTTCCTTTTTCTTTAAGTTTCTATTTTAGTGTTTTAAATAATTACTTTACCTTCTATTAATGTTTAGCAAACCTAGGCTTGTCAAGAAAAACCAAAAACAAAAAAATTTAATAACCAATTTGCATTCTGCAAGCCAGAAAACCAAAAGGCGTGCTGAAAGCAAATGGCGGTCGCCATGTGCCTAACGGCGCTCGCCGTGCATGCGAATTGGCAGAACACGCGTTTTTCTTTGTGAAACGCGCCCTTGCCTCCTCCACTTCCCATTCAATGCACTCTTGCATGTTCCTAGACCCCCTAAGTGCCTAGTAAACTCTTCATCATTCCCACATTAACTCCATCTATCGATATTCATCCACTAAATCCTTATATAAGCACCTCTAACCACACATTACCATTCACCTTTCTCATACCCACTACCCATTTCTCTACCTACTTCAGAAAATTCCCACAACCACCATATTCCTAAGAAGCGACCATGGCTGCTAACCAAGAAGTTGATTACATGGGCATTGAGTTCCTGACGGAGAACTTGGAGCCACCATGCGTTCCAACTTCCACCGAGTATCCAAAAGGCCAGTCTACGCCACGAGGTATCCAGAGCCCGAAACTCTTCGCCCCTTGGGTCTATATGATAGTGTCTCGTGGATGCTCAGGAATTTAGGAATGACCCGATTTTGCTCTATGTTTAATCCTTCTTCAGTTAGGCTTACCTATGAGTTCCTTAGTTCAGTCCGATACGTCCATGACCTTAGTCGCACTACCGGAACCATTCACTTCAGGATGTTTAACATTGACTATTCGCTCACTCATGAGCAGATAGCTGAGTACTTTGGTTTTCCTACCGGTGAGGGTCTTGCGACTCAAGCCCCCTTAGACAGTGATTGGGAGGAAGGAGCCTTCCAATTTTGGCACCAAATAACAAACACAAGAGCCACCAGATGGGAGGGCTTGAAACCCACAACCATCCACAACCCTGATATTCGTTATTTTCACCGCACCCTCGCCTCCACCATCTTCGGCCGTGAAAATCCGGGAAACGTAAAATCTAAGGATTTGTTCTTTATCCACTGTGCACTTTCCCAGACCCGTGTAAATCCAACACCATTCCTTCTTGCCCACTTCATCAGTGTAGCAAACAGAGTCGGTGGTTCCATCTGTATAGGCGGTATCATTACTGCCATTGCCCTCTGTTTAAACTTAGAGGCCGATTTAGAAAATGAAGAAAGCATACCTTGTACCTATGTCGACATTGACTTTTTCCGTAATGCGCGGCTTATCAAGAGTTTGCATAATAACATGTATCACTTTATGGTCCGGACACACGAGTTTTGAGGTTTTTCTTTGCCTAATGCTGAGCGTATTAACGTGCGTCGAAGCACCAATTAGCTGTTTGATTTAGGAGACCGTGATGTAGAGGCAGAGAACGACGAAAGGCACTACCGTGAGATTATGGGACAGCATCCTGAGCAGCCCCGTGCTCATACCCATGCCACTAACATTCCTGGGTCTAGTACCCAAGCACACACGACACCTTTTGCTGATTTTGCAGGTATTCACTCGTCATTGGATGAAGTTATTTCGGAGCTCAGGCAACAAAGAGAGAGAGATGCCGCACGTGATGTGCAGATGCAGGAGTTAGAGAGGAGACAGTACGAGTTTATGGCCAGGGCTGAGACGAATTTGAGAGACGTTGTATCGAAGATGGCAGGACTGCGCATGGAGGTAAACCGAATTGCAGACTGTGTCCAGCATGTCCCCCAGGACAACCCAGCCATCAGGCAGGACAAACACCATCGTGGAGGGCGTGCCCGCTATCACTGATTGTATCCAGGTTCTATCGCTCTTTCTTTCACCTTAGATTAAGACATTGAGGACATTGTCTAATTTAAGTGTGGGGGAGGAGTCGTTTATTGCTTTTATTTATCTCTTGCTTTTTAGTTTAGTTTTTTTTTCATTATCGAGTCATATGCACGTTTGAGTCGTTTTTACTTTACGTTTTCCCTATGTCCATCAACCCCCTTATTTGACCCCAAATTTCAAAAAAAAATTGTTTAGACTCAAAGGCATGACGCGTATAGTATAGGTTGTTTCATTTTTTTGATTTAGGCTAAGTAGGCGGACTTGGGAAAGTTTTGAAAATATCGGTTCCGTTCCTACACCTTAGATTCCCCAAATATGTGATATTGATTTAAATAGACATTATGCCATGACCTTATGCCTAGTTTCTTAGAAGTAACCCCTTGATTAGTTTATTCTAGCAGTCAACACCATCCTTATCTACGAACTAAGTGACGAGCCGATGCAAATATGTGTGATCTCAAAATGTGATTTATATGATTTTTATAGAAAAATGCGAATGAAAGACATGTTCCTGCTAAGTTAGATGGTCCTCACCCGACCATTTAGCCTAAAGGTTCGGACTCTTGAAATTCGTAAGCAAAAGAATGCACAAATGCGAAAAAAAGAAAAAAAAAATTGTTGAATAAGAGATCATACTCACTAACAGGTTCGCTTACCATGTAAGTACAAAGGATAACGGGCTTAATGTGATTGATCTCGAATGAAAAAAAGGTGAAATAAGATGAAGGATATAGGTCTAGGTATAATTTCATGATTTGAATTGGTATTGCATAGGAAGGGAGTTTTCGTCCGATTTTGTGGAGTCGTGTCATTACGGTATCCTTGTTTTCACTATTCAGTACCTATCCGTTTCACTGTAGCCTAGCAACCTTGTGCTTAGATTGTTTTTGTCGTGCTTAAGAGTCGAAACATAATGCTTACTGTTTTATTGCATTGGGAGTTTGCTTGAGGACAAGCAAAAGCCTTAGTGTGGGGGAGTTTGATGACTAGATTTCGTATCGTCTAATTCGATTTAATTCGTGCATGTTTTATTGTATTTTTATCGAGTCATTGTCATTTTGTGTATTGTTTGCTTATGTTTTCGTTTCTTTTCCATTTTCAGGTCCTATATCAGCTCCAGAGAAGAAAAGACCTAGATATGAGCTCAAAGAGAAGAAAAGTGGAGAAAATTGCATGATTCTGCCTCTTCCAGATGAAAGGCGTTCGCTATTCCCCCAGTTCAACTGAATGGCGCTCGCCATGTCAGAAAGGAGGGAGATTCAAACATTTAAAGAAACGGCGACCGCCGTTTGCCATAAGGCGACCGCCATTGTGCGCGGGAGCAGTTTTCTTTATGCAGTTCTGGCAGTTTGCAAGTGATATTTAAAAATTCGAACTCAACTACTTAGGAGCCTATTTTTCCTATAAATAGAGTACCAGAGGTCTGCATTTAGCATCCAAGAACCTTGCGGAAGCGCTGCCGAAATTCCTAGCCACTTAGATCATTAGCCAAAGTATCAATCGATCACATCGAGAGATTGATACACCCGTTGTAATTTTCATTTCTTTTGCTGCTGATGTATGCTTGGATCGATTAGTTAATACAAAGTCTATTTCCCATTTTAATTACTCGCACTTCAGGTTATTTACGATTCATTTACTTTACTGCATTTTGTTTTCTTTTGATTGATTAATTGCATAATTCTGATTTTGCGTATAAAACTAATTCTGAACTTAATTAAGAACAAGCCATTATGTATGTTTTAAAATCCAAGAATGTTAATGTATTAGTGTTTAATTTAATCATGTCTGAGTAGTTTGTTTCGAGTCCGTAGATTGAGGACCGTCGTTTCGACGGGACTCTGTAGAATCCTTCGGTGTTTAGCTTTTGTTTTAAAATTCTGGTTTTGGTGTCTAAACTGAATTTAGACAACCTTGTCATGAGAGCGAGAGGCTGTTTAACAGTGTTTCATCACGAGAGTGAGAAGCACACCAAGGCGTGTCCAATAAAGCGAGAGTTTGAGGTAATCGCTAGATAGTAGACATCGGACATTGAGCCTAAATGCAGCGAGAGCACTTTAGGGCCTCATTTAGTTTATGTTAGTTTTCAAACAGCACCTCTTAACTACCAAGCGAGCGAAAGCAAAATCTTGGGGTCATTAGGCGTGGCTTGGTTAAGACCGCGAGAGCGTGAGGTTGAGCCTTTAAACTGGCGTATCCTTCAGACCAATCTCAAGACCTTTGTTAACACTTGGATCTTACGGAGTCCCAAAGAGCATGGAAATCATTCTCCGGTCTCATCTTTATTGTTGTTTTTCAAATCCCGTTAATAACCAAATTTCTTTTACCGCCAAATCTAAGCCTTAGCTTTACACCGCAATAATCGATCACTCTAGGTTGATTATTGGTCCCTGTGGGTTCGACAACCTTTTTAAGACTACACGATAAGCTGTATACTTGCAGCAGTAATCCGACCATTACACAAAGTCGCGACCAAAAATGAATAAAGATGGGTCTTATAGCCCAAGGAGAAGCCCAAAGATTTTTGTTAAAAAGGCGACGATCGTGCCGAACTTTTTTAAGGTATCGAGACTTATACAATACACTGAGGCCCAAAATATTTTGGAAAAAATAGGGTTGTGTCTTACACTCTATTAGAGGCCCATGAGTGTTTGAAAATGATTGATGAGGGTGGAATAAATCAAAACCCTAATTTCATCATTTTTTAAAAGTGAATTCTTAAAGAAAATCAATAAAAAATGATAAACCACCAAATAAGCTTGAATAAACAACTTTTGATTTTTGGTTAAGGTTTGAAAAATGAGGTTTTAACCACAAGATGAATTAAAACTCATTTGGTTTTGATTTTTCAAGATGAATATTCACTTTTAAAATGTTTTAAAACAATTAAAAATGAATTTATTCATAAAAATACCAACTATATTAAATAAATACTATAAATTTGATTTTTTATGGAATAAAATATTTCAACATTTTTGTGATTTTTTGCAAAAAGAACCAATAAAAAATAATTAAAATTGAGGGAGTTATTAATTTTTCAAATCATTAAAAATAATAAGAAAAATAATAAAATATGAAAAAGTGGTAAAAAAGAGGATATGGGGCGAGGGGGATTCGAACCCCAGACCTCTTGTGTGCAGTGCACGCGTCCTACCACTGGGGTAGTGATACATCCGTGTATCAAACCCCAACCATAAATATACAAGGCTTGCTTTGTTTTTGGCTTGGCCAAGGCAAGGCAAGGCAAGATTTTGGCCAAAAACGTGAAGCTTGTAACTTTCTCATTTCTCCATGGATTGGGACAAAATTTAGGTCTATCCTGCCTAGAATTTCACACGGAATCCAATGGTGGTGGTGGTTTTCTCAGATGAGGTCCCCATTTTAAAACCCGATAGTGGTTTTGAAATAGGCCTCCATTTGCATTTTCTGTGCTACCTCTTGTTGCAGGTATGATTTACATGATGAATTGGTTTAAACACAACATATATAACATGTAAAAGATGTGTATGAATAGTGGACCTCAAAGCAATGCATGTTTTAAAGAGTTCAAGTTGAGATGCTTACCTCTTTAGCAGCTTTTTGGGCAATCTGTCAAGGGCTTTGTTCCAGAAATGTTTTGATGCTTTGAACACCCTCAAATGATCCCTTTGAAGCTTTTAGGATGATTGGAATCAGCTGGAAACCTCAGGAATGGAAATTGGCCCTTTCTTACAAAAGGGGCAAAAGTGACCAAAACATCAACTCTCTCAAATGGTGTTCCAGATGTGGGGAACCATTTGGGATAGTTCAAGGATGATATTTGGAGTGTGTTTGAGGTTTTATCTGGTTTTGAAAGTGACTGAATCAAGATATGGCTTGAAAAATGCAAAAAAGTCCTATTTTGAGGTTTTGAGATGGGACTTTGTGATTTTGGTGTTACAGGTTACTTGTGAGAGTTTGGACAGCTTAAATATGATATATTGGATGTGTTTGGATCATGAGCTGTGGTGGAATTGCTCTCTAACTCAAAAACTCAGAGTTACCTTGCTAAATAAGGCATTTTTGCCTAGAGAAAGAGATTTTGAGGAAAGGAAGTGTTGTAGTGCTTTAGGGTACTTAAACTGAGCACAAATGAGCTCTATTTATAGTAGAGCAAGTTTGTTTTGGCTGCAATAGTGAATGGCAACTGCTGCAGAGGTTTGGAAAATTTTGATCAATAGGAATCCAAGTCTCCTCTAGCCATTGACTAGAGGTTAGAGCACAGGCCTTTGGTTCCCTAGTTCAGAGATCATCCTTGACTCATTCAGTTGGAAATGGCTCAGTTCATGCCACCTTGGTGCATCCATTGAATGGTCCAAAACAAAATTGGAGTCTTGTCCCCTCTTTAGGGTTTTTTAGGTTTGGCATGCTATTTTTAGTTCCAAAGACTTGGGAGGCTTATGGATTAGTGTTTGTCCCTCCTTGGTCTCTCCCTGAGGTGTTCAGATGGATAAACTTGTTTTTCATTTGCACAAATTGCTCAAATCGAGCAAAATGCACAAATCTGCCTTGTTATGACAGTTGCAGCAAGGCATATTGCCACTGTCATAATTCTTAGCTCAGATGGGATTTGATGGGGTTATTGGCCATTTTGGAAAGCTCTCATATGATACAACATATGTGTGATCATAGTTTGTCTTGACACTTTTTGGATCCAAGTGAAAAATGCCCCTACATTTTGGAAAAAGTGAAACAGATTCTAACTTAGTGAAAATTTCACTAAGTGTTGGAAAAAGTGACATTTCATGTTTTCAGCCATATTGATCCAACCATAACTCAAAATCCATGATGAACTGGAATGAGGTGTAGTTGTCACTTTTAAAGTATGCCATGAGAGCTACAAATCCATCTTTGGATCAGCCCAAATGGTTGCTTGGATCTCAAGTTATGATCCTTGGAAGTTGGTACCCTAGCCACTTTGTTCCATAACTTAGAAAATTTCTAAGTTTTTTATGGTTACCCCTTTTACAAGTTATCCCACTTTTCTTGATTTTTCTTGATGAATGATGATTCCAACACACATTAACATCATTTTAGGGTTAGGGAACCATTATTGATCAAAAAATCAAAAAGTCAAACTTTGACTTTTGGGCACAATTGACTTTTTATCAGATGAATTCCAAACTCTGCGATCCTTTATGAAATCAAGTCCTTGACCTAAATCAAACTTGATGTATTGATTTCATAGGTGTTATAGGGTGTATTGAATCATGTCTCAAGGTTTGGGAGCATGTCCTGGTCAAAAGTCAAAGGCACAGTTGACTTTTCTCGCGAAACCCTAACTGTGGTTCTGATAAACTTTAAACTTGTGAATCAAGCTTCTTGGATCAATCCATTGTTGTAAATGGATCAATGTGGTGTATTAGGGACCCTTAAATCATGTCTTGAGGTCTTGGCTCATGTTTTGTCCCAAAAGTCAACTTAGGGGTGAATTAGGTAAAGAAACCCTAATTCTTGATTTTTTTATGAATGCATCCCCTCAGGCTAAATTGACTTGATGATTGGGTTTATGAGGTCCCTTAGAGTATTTTTGGTTATGCTTTGAAGCATTGGCTCATGCCCAGAGGAAAATTTCCATCTGGAGGCCCTGGTCGACCAAAACGCTAATTTAGTGACACTGGCGATCTTGAGGCTTGATCCACTTGGAATGTTGCAGCCTTGTGTTTGATCCTTGATGTGGGAGTCCTCTTGATCCATTGTGGATGTTGGAAAGGCTAGACAAGTTGAAGATCATGTAATTCCTTGATTGATCCTTTGTCTAAGAGCTCTGAGAGGGCTTGAAACCCTAAGTTTGGTTGTAGTGCATGCTCAAACATCTCTGAGGAGATTGATGAGGCATGATGGTTCATCCATATTGTGATGATGATTTGCACAATGATGGGAAATCTTAGTGGTCAAAATTTGGGGTATGACAATAGATGGGTGAATCAAAGTCAATAGTGAGAGTAGGGTAATTGAATACAACCGATTTGGGATTTATTCTGCATGATGGAGGGGTTTATTTCATTAAAATGCACAAAGATCAAATGCAAGAAGAAAATGTTTTTGTAGTTTTGAAAAGATTTCCATTTTTATTTAAAAGAAAAAACAGTAAATAAAGACAAAAGAAATTAACAAAACATCAACTTCATTGATTAATAAGGATTAAAAGTGGTGGCCCATACAAAATAATCCGATAGCCTCGGGTAGGGCTACAGAATCGAAAACAACAACAAAAGCAAGCAAATTACTCTGGCATAGGGTACAGAACAGGGATCTCAATAGCTTCCTAATTACTCAATGCGGCGTCACACTGAAAAACCAAATGGCTAATGTCCTCATCTTATGCGTCTTCAATGATGGCATGAACTTGATGTCCTCCACTGACAAATACTTCCTGAATCATCTTCAGTCATCTTGTTGAAGCTTCTTTTTCCTCAAGAGTTGGTTTGTAACCCAACCCTTGGTACTTTTCTCTTTCTTGAATCTCGATGACTTTGCCCCAGCCTTCAGGTACACCTTCTCGTAGGGCAGATTGGATACTTTTGAAAGAAGCAAAAGATGGATTATTCGAGGCCACTAGCTCTTTGTTGTCAAGCATAACAGCATTAGCTATCTCAAGAGCTTGGAAAGAGGTTTCCAAAGCATCTTCATCAGCTTCAATGTATCAGAAAGAGGATAGGTTACTGACCATTAGATCTTCTTCACCATGGATAATGACCAACTTCTCATCAGCTACAAATTTCATCTTCTGATGGAAAGTTGATGTTACGGCATCGACCTCGTGAATCCAGGGCCTCCCTAACAGACAACTATAAACGGGATTGATATCCAAGACTTGGAAAATGATGTTGAACACATGAGGACCAATCAGAATAGGTAACTCAATCTCCCCCATTACTGATCTTCTCGAGCCATCAAAGGCTTTGACAACGAGTGAAGTAGGCTCCATCACAGCTCCCTGATAGGTCAATTTCTCTAGGATTCTCTTCAGTAGAACATTCAGAGGTGAACTAGTATCAACAAGCACTCTGGCTAAAGTATCCTCTTGGCACTTTATGGATACATGCAAGGCAAGATTATGGTTTCGGCCTCCTCGAGGTAATTCTTCGTCACTGAAACTGAGCGTATTGCAGGTTGTGATATTAGCAACGATGTGGTCAAATTGTCCAGCAGCAATGTCTTGGGCTACATGTGCTTGGGCTAGAATTTTATGCAAGGCTGCTATGTGGGTAGGAAAATTCATCAGCAGAGACAAAATTGAAATCTTGGATGGAGTTTGGTGAAGCTGGTCCACCACCTTGTAATCACTTCTTTTGATAATTCTCAGAAACTCATCATTATCTTCCTTTGTAACCACTTCTTTTTGTTTATCCTTGGAAAGTACAGGAACAACAGTCTTCTTAGGCACAATGTCTTTGAATAGAGGAGTGTAAACTCTACCGTTGCGAGTCATCTTCCCAGTCCCCGCTATGTTGGTAACCTCTTCATTAGTGGTTCCCACCTCATTCCTTGGAAACACTTCTTCATGTCTTATGTCAACCACAATATTCTCATAGATCCACGACACAAATTTTGAACCCCTAAAGCAGAATGGAACGGGTTGTTGGATGTTGCTTGGCTTTGAGTAATTAGTAGTGGAAGCAACAACGAACTCAGAAGTGTTGAAGATTGGTACTGGCTTGTTAAACACAGGAATCATAGAACCAGACTTTGGTATATTAAACACAAGTACTTTTTCCTTTGACTTTGGCAAGTTGAACACATGCTCAATTACTGCAACTTCGTCCTTTTTCTCTTTACTGAACACCTGCAGAAATCCTTCATTAATCAAACTCTGGATGTCCTTTTGGACCAATTGGCAACCCTTGACACTGATATTACATTCTTCGCAATCACCATGACAAATTTTTACCAACCCAGCTTCAAATAATTTAGCATGGAAGATCTTCATGGGAGTTTTGATCTTCGATGCGTCCATTAATAACACCTCATATTTTCGTCTTCAATGGCATTGGTAGTTCCATGCGTGGGCAATGGATTACTTTTCACGTTTGGCTGATTGTCTGTGAAAGATAGGATCTTCTTTTCCATTAACCTTTTCACAACATGTTTCAATGCTAGACAACCCTCCAAATCATGACCGGCTCCCCCCTGATGAAAGGCACAACTAACATTTGGATTATGGAAAGGCAGAGACTTCTCTGTGGGTGGACCCAGAGGTCTGGTGGCAATCAGTCCTTGTTGCACTAATGAAGGATAGATTTCAGTGTAAGACATTGGTAAGCGCAAAAATGTGGTCGTTTCCCCTTGTCTCCTTTGAGGAGCACCTGACTGTGAAGCTTGTTGTCTTTGTTGTTGTTGATAATTCTGAGCATTTGGTACTTGCTGATAAGCTGGCTGTTGTTGATAGGCCAGCGCCTGCTATGGTACTTGATGATTAAGAGTAGGTGTTACAGCTGCTACATAGGGTTGGGGAGCATGCTGCATGGGGTAAATCGGCTGTTGAGTAAAGTTTGGAACTGTCTGTTGTTGATACATTGGTTGCTTCCATATTGGGTTTATTTTCTTCCCTGTCATGATGGCATTTGTCTCTCCTTCTTTCTTTTTGTGGAAGTGGCTAGGAGCTTTCTTGGTATTGGTATTGTTTGAACTGCTTGAGGAACTGACTACTTTTCCACTTTTCAACCCTGCTTCTACTTTCACGCCTACAGTGACAATATCAGCGAAATTAGTACTGAAGTTACCAATCATCCTCTCATAAAAATCTGGCTTCACCGTATCCACAAACCAATCAGCCAATTCTTTTTCAAACAAAGGTGACTCTACCTATGAAGCCAACTCCCTCCATCTCTACGCATATTCCTTAAAAGACTCGGAATTGTTTTGTGACATACTCAGAAGTTGTCTGCGATCTGGCGCCAGGTCCATGTTATATTTGTAATGCTTTACAAAAGCATCAGATACATCTTGAAAACAACGGACTCTAGACTGGTCTAGACTTAAGTACCATTTGGCAGCAGCCCCTTTCAGACTATCTTGGAAGCAGTGGATCATCAACTTGTTATTATCCATAAATGCAGCCATTCTTCGATAATACATAATCAGATGTGACTTAGGACACGTTACACCTGAGTATAAGTCGAAACTGGGTAGTTTAAACTTGGGTGGAATTACCAAGCCTGAAACTAAGCACATATCTTTAGCATCAGTACTAAATACATTGCTTCCTTCCATTGCCTTCATTTTTCTCTGTATTATCTCAACACTCTCTTTCAGTCTTTCATGTCGCTCATCACCTTCTTCAGACATTTCAGGGTAATCATAAACTAGAGGTGGGTTGTGAAAAACAGGGTGCATTTGAGTTTGTACTGCCGCAGGAGTAAAGGTAGGAATAACTTGATGATTCTCGTTACCCAAAGGAATAGCTTCTTGAGTAGAAGTGGGAACTGGTGCATGTATAAAATCAAAAGGCATACCCAATGTGGGGTTCAAAGTAGTGGTAGGAGGTTCCACAGTTGGAGTGATAATCTCGGAAACCACAATGGCCTGTGTATCCATCTTTGCTTTTAAGACCTGGATAGCCTCTAGAATCTGCCCCATTCCTCCTCGGAGCTCATTCAGCTCATTGTTAACTCTGTCCATTTCAAAATTATGTTCTGACATCCTTTGACGAGCATGGGCTCGTGTGTTGTAGTGGCATTGGGGACTCAGTGTGACGATTCTAAAGAGAACAGGGTGACATGAGATAAGATAGGGAAGAAAATGCACATGCTATGACATGATGCAAATGAAAATGCAGATGCCAATGCAAGCTAAACTATCAAGAAAACTAAGAGATTTTGCAAACATTGTAGAGAACAGGATGTTCATCAAAATAAACTTCTTCATTGGAAAATCTTGCAAATATTACATCAGAGGTAGTTCATCTTCATAATTCAAATATATAAGCGGAAATGAAGATACAACATAAAGGAAACTAAGCATCTAGTCCACTGGCGGATGACCCCTCCCCTCCATTGAGTTTTCTCATAAGCTTGTTGATTCGCCCCTTGACTTTTGCCTTTTCAAGGGTCAATTCTCCCAGTGCATTCTTCAACTTCAGCTCTTCCTCTACAGCTGTCTCGTGACGGGGATAATCTACCCTCATCACGAGAGCTATTTCGTGAGACCACTGCAAGCAAGCCTCGGTAACGGAGCAATCAGGATTTTCCAGAGTCGTCCACCTTGTAACGAGCGATTTTGGACGCGGTTCTTAAGCGCTGGTCGCTCTCTGCGGTTGAGTTTTAACTACAGGCCGATTCATTTTTTATCCTATTAAAGCTGATGAAGGAAGGGAAATAGATGTCTCCAATTAACCCTGCTTTGCATACTGAGTTTAAACAACGGTCTGTTAGGTTACGGATGCGATCAATGTGGGGGGGCCTTTGTATTGGTTATTTGTATTTTCGCCAATACTGTTTTCTCTCTTCTTATTTTGACAGAATGTTTCTGGCGGGGAACAAGGATTAGGATGTTAGGACTTATGCTTTTTGATGTGAGAGTATGGGATTTTTGGTTTTTGTTTAGTGTGCTCGCTAAGATTTTTTCTTTCAATCTTATGCCTACGTATTCCCGTTTACCGAAACAGGGAAATCAGAGCGTTCGTAGTTCCTCCTATTCTATGGGAGGAAATGGTTGTTTTTGGTGTCTTGTTCAAAGCCCAAGACGCGAAGCGAAAGGTAGTTTGTATCTTGTTCAAAGCCCAAGATGTGAAGCGAAAGGTGGTTTGTATCTTGTTCACAGCCCAAGATGTGAAGCTGAAAAGTCTATTTGTATCTTGTACAAAGCCCAAGATGTGAAGCTAAAAGGTGTTGTCTTTAGAGAGAATTTGTCATCTCTAAAGAGGGGTTTGTCTGTTACGACTGTTTATAAAGGAGAATTACTTTAACCGGGATTTGTGAATCCGACAATGCCATAATTTCCTTTATAGGGGATTTTAACATGAAAGAGAAGACTTTAACTCAGTGTAGAGCAATGCTATCTTTCCTTAGGAATTTCTTATGCTAAAAGAGGGACATTGGCATGGATGTAGATGATCCAGAGGCTTGCCAGTTACAACAGTTAGATGGAGGGGAAAGAGTTGATGTTTGTGTACTGTGAATGAGGCACAACTTTGATGCTAAAAGGTTGATTGGATCAACCAGTGGTTTTCTTATACAAAGCCTAAGAGGAGGCTAGTATGTGTCTTGTACAAAGCCCGAGAGAGAGGCTAAAAGGTTTTTGACTCGACGATGGAATCTTTTGGTATCTAGTATAAAGCCCGAGATAGAGGCTAATTGACTCAACAAGAGAGTTTTTTGTATCTCGTACGAAGCCCGAGATGGAGGCTGTTGTTTATTTGGCTCAATGAGAACCTTTTTGTATCTCGTATAAAGCCCGAGATGGAGGAGAAAGGGGTGATTGACTCAACGAAGGAGTCTCTTATGTGTCTCGTACAAAGCCCGAGAGAGAGGCTAAACGTTGTTTGACTCCGCTGGGGAGAATCATTGTACAAAGCCCAAGAGGAGGCTAACTTCACTGGAGAAGGATCATTATACAAAGCCTAAGAGGAGGCTATGGTGACTGTTTCAGTTAAGTGACATGTCCAGTATACTGATTTTAAAGGGAAAATCAGTTCTTATATGAGCAACGCTGTACTCAAGGATTTGATTCGAGGATCTGGGTTATTCCTGTTCTTTAAGGAAGTGAGAAATCCAAAGGGTATTGAGACTGTCCGAGTCTACGGGTTTCCTTCCTAGTTTTGAAGGGGTCACTTGAGAATGTCTTGAAGACTCAAGGAGATTAGACTGTCCAAGTCTAGAGTTTTATCTTTTGTACTATGCTTTGAGAAACAGTAGTAGACTCTATGAAAGGACTATTCTCTCAAGATGACTAAGTTCTGTTCCTATACCTCTAGGAGGTCGTCGGGACAATTTGTACGAAGCCGAAGAGGAGGCTGGAAACTTTTAAGAAGCCGACGGGTCCTTGTACTAAGCCCAAGAGGAGGCTATCATTCCCGGAGGAAGAGATCATTATACGAAGCCTAAGAGGAGGTTGTGAATACTTCTAAGAAGCCGTAGGGTCCTTGTACTAAGCCCAAGAGGAGGCTAGGTTGCTTTTAAGAAGCCTGTGGGTCCTTGTACGATGCCCAAGAGGAGGCCGATTGCTTTTAAGAAGCCGATGGGTCCCCAAACCCCGAGAAATTCAAGGCAATGCCATTCACCGAGAATAGATCAAAGTCAGGAAAGTTCGAGAATTTGGAAGAAACTCAAGAGATGCCATTCACGGAGAAAAGATCATCTCTGGGGAGTAGAGTTTCTTGACAAGTGCTTTTAAGAAGCCTCTGGGTCCCCAAACCCCGAGAAGTTCAAGACATGCCATTCACCGAGAATAGATCAAGCCAGGAAAGTCCGAGAATTTGGAAGAAACTCAAGAGATGCCATTCACGGAGAAAAGATCATCTCTGGGGAATAGAGTTTCTTTGACAACTTCTATGAGTGACAGTCTATGAAAGGGTTCACAGAGAATGCTGCCTTTCATATCTCCATATTGTTTAACCCTAAGAGGAGGGAAGACTGTGTCTGGTAATCTTATGGGGATCTAGTTTAGACTATTTCTAAGAGTGATCAACGGGCTTAATGCTAGACGTAGTTGCCGGGGAAACTCTAAATATATCTATACTATTATTACACAGTTGATATGAGTTTATGAAAGAAGACTTACAGTGAAACAACCCCACAATATAGTTATATGTATATGAAAGCGGTAAATGAAAGCAATAACCACTTACTCGGTTATAGAGCTTCCATGCTGTTTGGTTAGTTGTTCAACAAAGACAGATTGCAAACAACAGTATAATTCAAAATCAAAGTAGAAATTGCTTTGAAAAAGAAAGACTGGGGCTTACAGCTCAAGCAGAGGCCCAGGGTTTTATTAGTGAGCGCACTGTTTGAATTTGTACAGAGGGACTTATACAAGTGACTGTGGCCCAAAATGGTTTTCTGTACAAAGGGATGGGTCTTACACTCTCTCAAGAGGCCCAAAAGGTTTAAAGAAAAAGAGTGGGGCTTATAACACGAGGGTAGGCCCAATTGATTTTTCGTTTAAAAAATGGCGATCGCGCCGAGATTTTTCTTTTAACGCAGGGGGACTTATACAATAAGTGAGGCCCAAAAATGTTTTGGTTAAAAGGGGATTGGGTCTTACACTCCATTAGAGGCCCAAAAGTTTTGAATGGGTCTTATAGCTTGAGGAGAGGCCCAGTGTTATTTTGAAAAGGCGACGATCGTGCCGTTTATTTGAAAATGTACAGAGGGACTTATACAATAAATGAGGCCCAAAAAGTTTTCTGTACAAGGGGGTTGGGTCTTACACTCTAATAGAGGCCCAAAAGTTTTGAATGGGTCTTATAGCTCGAGGAGAGGCCCAAGGTTTGATTTCAAAAGGCGACGATCGCGCCGTTTGTTTTTGACGGTATCGAGACTTATACAATACTGAGGCCCAAAAATGATTTGGTCAAAAAAAGGATTGGGTCTTACACTCTATTAGAGGCCCAAGAGTGTTAAGAAAAGAAATTTATGAGGGTTGAATTAATCCAAAAACCCTAATTTGTTTTCAAAAATGTATTTAATTGAATAAAAATTCAATTAAAACGATCAAAATTGTTTAACATATGAAAAACAAATTGTGATCTTGGATTAATGCTTCAAAAATTAAGTATTGACCTACAAAATAATTAGAAGGCAATAAAAGTTGCAAAATCAATGTAGAAAAAATATTTTAAATGTCAAAAACAATTAAAATATTAATTCTTTGCAAAAATATCAATTATATGCAATAAATAATATTTTTGGGATTTTTTGTTAAAATAAAATAATTTAATATTTTTGTGAATTATTAAAAAAAGAATCAACTCAAAATCATTAAAACTCAGAGAGAAATTAATTTTTGAATCAATTAAATAAAACCACAAAATTCAAATATTCAAATTTGGAAAAATGGCGCCAAGAACAAGCTGAAGAACACGCGCGTGTTCTGAGATTCCCAGATTTGCATTTTCTCTCTAATCTCACTGAATACTTAATCATATCATGTAATCCACATATCATTATGCTCGTTTCAACCTCACGATCATGTCTATGTCCATTAATTTCATTTAAATTAAACATATAACAAGAAATCACGAAAAATCCTCAAGAACCCTAATTTCTGCATGAAGGCTAGGATTTTTTATACACGATTCAAACAATGCAATTAATTGAGGGGAAACATTCTATGCATGATTATGAACATATGACCAAATTATTGTGCGAGGAAATATGCATAGATTGAGAGATGACCAAGTATATGCTTACCTCTAGGCCGTGACAGCAAGTGCAATGTGATTTTTGATTTGGAGGTGTTACATATGAGTGGTGATGACCTGGACAGCTTCCCTACACCCTATGGAATGTGTTTGAATGCTTGGACTTGATTGAAATTGGCTGGATCACTTCATGGCATCTCAACTGCATTTTGGTTAAAACCTTGAGCAATTGACTGGTGATTCTGAGAAATCAGTGTTCCAGTTGTTGTTTAAGTGTTTGATCAGCTCATATGTGATGTATATGAGGTGTGTGTGTGATTGGTTTGAGTAGAATTGCTCTCTAATGAAAAACCCGATAGTGACTTGCTAAGAAAGGCATTTTTGCCAAGAGAAAGAGATTTTGAGAAAGGCAAGTGTTGTAGGCCTTTGGTGTACTTAAACTGAACACAATTGAGCTCTATTTATAGTAGAGCAAGTTTGTTTTGCAAGGAATAGTGAATGGCAACTGCTGAGTAGGTTTGTTCAATGTTGGCCAATGGAAGTTCAAGTCTCCTCTAGCCATTGACTAGAGGTTAGGGCACAGGCTGCTGGTTCCCTTGGTCTTGGATAAGTCTTGACTGAATTCAAATGAAAATGGCTCAGTCCATGCCACCTTGATGCTTCCATTGAATGCTCCAATCCAAATTTGAAGTCTTGTCCCTATTTTGGCAATTCTAGGTTCAACATGTTTTTTCTTGTTCCAAGGACTTTGGAGGCTTGGCTCAGTGATTGTCCCCTTTAGATTCAATCCTCAGATGTGTCCAAGTGGATAGGAGTGTTTGGATTTGCACAATTTTGGCAAATCGAGCAAAAATGCAAATTCTGCCTTGCCTTGACAGATTTCAACAAGGCAACTTGACAATGTCATAACTCATAGCCCAAATGGAATTTGGCAATGTTCTTGGCCATTTTGGAAAGCCCTTACATGATACAACAACTGTTTGACATGTTTGGTTTTGATCTCTTTTGAATCCAAGTGAAAAATCCCCCTACATTTGGAAAAAAATGAAGACAGATTTGGACTTAGTGAAAATTTCACTAAGTGTTGGAAAAAGTGACATTTTCATTTTTTAGCCATTTTGATTACTCCATAACTCAAAATCCTTAATGAATTGGAGTTAGGTCTAGTTGAAGTTTTTGTAGAGGGTAATGAGGGCTACAAATCCATCTTTGAATGAGGAAAAATGGCTTTGTGGTTTAGGAGTTATGATCCTCCAAAGTTGGTACCCTAGCCACTTTATTTTTAATTTAGAAAATTTTCTAAGTTTTTATGGTTACCCCTTTTACAAGTTATCCAACTTTTCTTGATTTTTCTTGATGAATGATGATTCAAATCATACATTAACATCATTTTAGGGTTAAAAATCCATTTTGGTGAAAAATCTCAAAAAGTCAAAGTTGACTTTTGTGCACAGTTGACTTTTTATCAGATGAATTCCAAACTGTGCAATTCTTCAGGAAATCATGTCCTTGACCTAAATCAAACTTGATGGACATGTTCCATGGGTGTCATAGGGTATATTGAGGCATGTCCTAGGGTAATGGAGCATGTCCTGGTCAAGAGTCAAAGTTACAGTTGACTTTCCTCGCGAAACCCTAATTGTGGTGCAGATGAAATTGAGACTTATTGCTCAAACTTCTTGGATTAATCCATTATCGCAAATGGATCAATATGGTATATTAGAGACCCTCAAACCATCTCTTGAGGTCTTGGTTCATGATTTGTCCCAAAAGTCAACTTAGGGGTGAATTAGGTCAAGAAACCCTAATTCCTGATTTTGGGTGTATGCATCCCCTGAGGCAAAATTGACTTGATGAATGGGTCCATGAGTTTCCATGGAGTATATTAGGTTGTGTTTTGGATATTTGGCTTGTGTCCAGATGAAATTTTTCATCTGGAGGCCCTGGTCGACCAAAACCCTAATTTGGTGATACTGGCGATCTTGAGACTTGATCCACCTAAAAGGGAGCAGCCTTGTGCTTAATCCTTGAAGTGGGAGTCGTTTTGATCCATTGTAGATATTTGAGAGTGTAGACAAGTTGAATATCATGTCATTCCTTGATTGATCCTTTGTCTAAGGCTTTGAAAGGGCTCGAAACCCTAATTTTGATTGTAGTGGATGCTCACCCATCTTTGGGGAGACTAATGAAGCATGATGGTTCCTCCATACTGTGATATTGATTCTCACAATGATGGGAAATCTTAGTGGTCAAAATTAGGGGTATGACAGATGCCCCTATTTAATCTTCTTGGACCCGAAGGTGTGAATGACGAAGGTGTTCGGGCATTCGGGGTGCAAGAGGATTAAATATCGGAATACCCAAAATTTTGATGATGGTTATGAATGGTAGCACACGCATTCATCTTCTTTTGCTAAGAAATGATGCTTAGAAAAGGTTAACTTCCCCTCGATCCTGGTCTTCAGCCAAGGAACTGGTCTTAGTTTCTGATGTAAACTTCCCCTCGTTCCTGGTTTCCTACCAAGGAACTGGTCTTAGTTTCTGATTTAAACTTCCCCTCGATCCTGGTTTCCTACCAATGAACTGGTCTTAGTTTCTTTCGTCAATAAACTTTACTGACAAGGGACGCTATGCGTAGCGGTTTTCCTCAAACTTCCCGCCGAATTTTCCTGGGGAGATGCCATTTGAGGAAAAAAAAATGACGTCAGACTCGCTGGGGAGCCCAATCGTCTGAATTGTAGGTGTGCAAACTTCTCTGTTGGAGACGCCATTTGTTGACTCTATCTGGGGAAAGCGAGTCTCTTGAGAGACTGCCTTCGTTTGGGATTACATCATACTTTTCTCGAGATCTTCCCGAAAAAATGCCATATGATGGGGTCCAATTTTGAGGTGCCGATGACCTTTTCATCAGCGGTCTTTTCAGAACGAAACTGGCATGCTGCCGAATCTCTGATTACGAGGCTTTCTCTGTGGATTTTCCTTAATCCGGGAAAACAAGGATATCATCTTCAATGGCGAAGAGTGATGTTAACTGAGGGCTCTCCGGTTTTTCATAGGTTCAAGTTATCAAAGTGGTCAAGGGCCAATTTCAATCCAGAAATAAATTGGAGAGAGATCGTCCAGACGCAACACTTCCTGACGAGGAAACGGCTGACAACTCGATTGAGAGGACTTTTATCACTAGGGGAGAAGACCGACTAGAGTGATAGCGATGCAATATGAAATGTGAATGCAAATCAATAATGCAATGATGCATGTATGTTTATGCTGACAAAACTGACGCGACATACAAACTAAAAAATGAACATGACTAGATACTCGGCCATCGCGGGGCGAAGAAGTACCGTTGGTTCAGAAGTAGCAATTCTACCTTGCTTAGGAGAGATAGTCCCTGCGGGGAATACCGTTGATCGGGCTTAGGAGATAAGAACTCGGCGGGGGCGTGTCAGACGAAACAAGGTCTCTGACACAGTTGATCCCTTCATTCAGGCGTACTGGGTTAGAAGGAGTACTTTGATTCTGCACTTTGAGGTTCGATTACTTCTGGAGAAGCGACCGATGTTCTTCTGATGTTCAATAGTCAAAAGAAATTGCCGTCGTTATTTTAAAAGCAGAAAAAGTTTTACAAGTAAATTCATTTTTGTTTTATTTCAAGAATCGTTAATCATGTTAACAACGTCGTTCTGTAAAGCTAAAACAAATAAGAATTACAAACAAAAGCACAAGGGCTCAAATTTTATTGATAAGACGGAGATCAGCCAAACGCATGATTCCATTGAGTATATACAAAGTTAGAAAAATGGTAATTTACAGGGAAAAGGGCTACGTTGAAACATAACGACCACTATCCTTCTACCAACTTTGAATTCGAGACATCCTGAGCTTCTGTCGAAGATGACCTTGATTGGAGTTTTCTGGCGGATGATGTAACTGCTGCTGAGGGACTTGCCTCTGCTGAACATAGTTACTTGCCATTATCCCTAACTTTTGCCTGGATTGTACTGTGATGTTTCCAATCCACCGGGATGATTTTTTCTCTGTCTCTAACTTTTTCCTGGACCGCCCTTTCGAGTTTTCAATCCACCGAGAAGTTTCTTTTTTTAGTTTAGGCGAAGTATTTCTTGACTACATCAACATTTTTGGGGTAGGCAAATTCCTCTCCGTCCATGGTTGCAAGTCTCAAGGCGCCGCCTGAGAAAGCTTTCGTTACCACATAGGGGCCATCATAATTCGGAGTCCATTTACCTCGCGAGTCAGTGAGAAATGATTGTATCTTTTTGAGCACGAGGTCTCCTTTCCTGAAGACTCGAGGTCGGACCTTTTTGTCAAACGCCCTCTTCATTCTCTGTTGATACAACTGACCGTGGCATAGTGCCGTGATTCGCTTCTCTTCGATCAGGTTCAGTTCGTCGTGTCGACTTTGACACCATTCAACTTCGGTGAGCTTAGCTTCCATCAATACTCGGATTGACGGGATCTCTACTTCTATGGGGAGCACTGTCTCCATGCCATACACTAGAGAGAAAGGGGTTGCCCCTGTTGAAGTGCGGACAGATGTGCGATAACCGTGAAGAGCAAAGGGTAGCATTTCGTGCCAATCTTTGTAGGTTACAACCATCTTCTGAACAATCCTCTTGATGTTCTTATTAGCTACTTCTACCGCTCCGTTCATCTTGGGTCGGTAGGGAGATGAGTTATGGTGTTCGATCTTGAACTCTGCGCACAACTCCTTCATCATCTTGTTGTTCAAGTTAGATCCATTATCAGTAATGATCTCGCTTGGAACACCATAACGGCAGATGATATTGTTTTTGATAAATCGGACCACCACTTGTCGGGTTACATTGGCGTATGACGCTGCTTCGACCCACTTGGTGAAGTAATCAATGGCTACCAGGATGAACCGATGTCCGTTTGAAGCCTTGGGCTCAATCATGCCAATCATGTCGATTCCCCATATCGAGAAAGGCCATGGGGAAGAAAGAACTTTGAGATGTGATGGCGGTACATGAATTTTGTCGGAGTATATCTGACACTTGTGAGACCTCCTCATGTACTTGTAGCAGTCGGATTCCATTGTCAACTAATAGTACCCTGCTCTTAAAATTTTTCTCGCCATTGTATATCCGTTGGCATGAGTGCCAAAGGATCCTTCATGAATTTCTTTCATAAGCATATCTGCTTCTGGTCTGTCTACGCATCGGAGTAAGACCAAGTCAAAATTCCCCTTATAGAGAGTGTCACCGCTCAGGAAGAAGTTTCCAGCCAATCTTCTGAGGGTTTTCCTATCTTTTCGGAGTGCCCCAGGTGGGTACTCTTGTTTCTGAAGGAAGCATTTGATATCATGATACCAAGGTTTGTCGTCTATGACTGCTTCAATCGTGAAGACGTATGCGGGCCGTTCAAGGCGCATTATGTCGATCTTAGGTATGTCATTCCATTGACCTACACTAATCATGGAAGAGATAGTGGCTAATGCATCAGCCATGTGATTCTCTTCACGAGGGATGTGATGAAACTCAACTCTGTCGAAGAAAGGTAACAACCTTCTTGCATAGTCTTTGTAAGGAATCAATCCTGATTGGTATGTGTTCCAATCTCCTTTTATCTGATTGATGACCAAGGCTGAGTCGCCATATACGTTCAAGTTTTTGATCCTTAAATCAATCGCTTCCTCGAGACCCATAATACAAGCTTCGTATTCGGCCTCGTTGTTCGTACATTTGAACGTAAGTCGAGCAGTGAAAGGAATGTGGATACCCTGAGGGGTAACAATGATTGTCCCAATTCCATTTCCGTAATGATTAACTGCTCCGTCAAAGATAAGTCCCCATTGGGAACCTGGTTCTGGCCCTTCACTGGGTAACGGTTCATCGCAATCTTTCATTTTTAAGTACATGACATCTTCGTCTGGGAAGTCAAACCCGATTGATTCTTGATCGTCAATCGGTTGATGAGCCAAATGATCGGCTAAAATACTTCCTTTAACGGCTTTCTGAGCGTGGTACTCTATGTCATATTCTGATAACAGCATCTGCCAACGGGCAATTCTTCCCGTAAGAGCAGGTTTTTCGAAAACGTAATTGATTGGATCCATTTCGGAGACCAACCAAGTAGTATGACGAATCATGTACTGGCGAAGACGTTTGGCTGCCCAAGCCAAAGCATAACAAGTTTTCTCGAGCATCGTGTACCGAGTTTCACAGTCGGTGAATTTCTTGCTCAGATAGTAGATGGCAGACTCTTTCCTTTTGGTTTCGTCTTGTTGGCCAAGTACACATCCCATTGAGTCCTCTAGAACTGTGAGGTAAATGATCAGTGGTCTTCCTTCCACTGGAGGTGATAGAATCGGAGGATTCAACAAATATTCCTTGATACTGTCGAAGGTGGTTTGGCAATCTTCTTACCAAACGCAATCCTGGTTCTTTTTGAGTAATTTGAAAATCGGCGCACATGTCGCGGTCATGAGGAATATGAATCTGGAGATGTAGTTCAAACGTCCCAGGAATCCTCTGACTTGTTTTTCAGTTTTCGGAGAAGGCATTTCTCGAATGGCCTTGACCTTGTCAGGATCAACCTCAATTCCTTTCTGGCTAACGATGAACACTAGTAGTTTCCCTGAACGGACACCGAAGGTGCACTTGTTGGGATTCAAACGGAGCTTGAATTTTCTTAGACGTTCGAACAATTTTGACAGATGTTCAACGTTCTCACTCTCTGTTTTAGATTTTGCAATCATATCATCGACATACACTTCGATTTCTTTATGTATCATGTCATGAAAAAGAGTAGTCATGGCCCTTTGATAGGTCGCCCCGGCGTTCTTCAAACCGAACGACATTACCTTGTAACAAAAGGTGCCCCATGGGGTAATGAACGAAGTTTTCTCCATGTCTTTCGGCGCCATTTTGATCTGGTTATAGCCCGAGAATCCATCCATGATGGAGAAAACTTTGAACTTTGCTGTACTGTCCACCAGCATGTCAATGTGTGGTAAAGGAAAGTCGTCCTTTGGACTAGCCTTGTTTAGATCTCTGTAATCTACACACATTCTGACTTTTCCGTCCTTTTTTGGAACATGTACGATATTGGCTAACCATTGAGGATATTCTGACGTGGCGAGGAAACCCGCGTCAATTTGTTTTTGTACCTCCTCTTTGATTTTGATGGCCATGTCTGGGTGAGTGCGTCTCAACCTTTGTTTTACTGGCGGACATTCCGCTCTTAACGGTAAGTGATGTTCCACGATGCTGGTATCTAACCCTGGCATATCCTGATAGGACCAAGCGAACACATCGGCGAATTCTTTGAGAAGCTTTATCAAACTCTCTTTGGCAGTTGGACCGAGCAGTGCCCCAATCCTGATTTCTTTTCTCTCTTTTTCTGAACCCAAGTTTACCGTTTCCAACGGTTCTTTGTGAGGTTCAATGGACCTTTCCTCTTGTCTGAGTAGTTGGGAGATCTCTTCTGGAATTTCGTTGTCATTTTCTTCTTGAGCCTCGAATACCGGGAACTCAAAGTTGGGAGAAGGCATTAGATCGTATGTTTCAATGGGGTTTAAAACAAGCAATTTGCATGACGTGATGATTCGTGTTTAGAAGAGATAGAGAAAATGCAAGTGTGTGCAGTGTTTTTATTTTACTGCTTGTTTTTATTTGAATTGTTTTTTAGGATTACCATTTTCTGAAAAATCAAAAAGAGAAAACAACAATTAATGCGGAAATTATAGAACGACGTTATTTTATTAATGAACAAGTCGATCTTTGAGACTAAAGCCCTATAAAACAAAACTCTGTCGCTTTGGGCGAAGCGAAGAGGGAAATTTACAGAAAGCGAGCCCTATCAAAACATCTGTTTCACCTGGGAAGGGTGAAAGGTTAAAGATGGCAATTACTTTGACTGATGCACGACCTTCGGAACCTCGACGGCAACCCATTGGCGGCGAACTCCTCGATGAATCACAAAGTTTGGCACCTTCCTTGATTTGTCTTCAGAAATGACGCTGATTTCTGGTGGAGCGGGATCATTGGAATCTGTCCCCCAAGCAGAATTGTCGTAGGAGAATTCCTCAGTTGCATTTTGCATAGTATTTGTGCTCTCAGCTGTATCTCCCCATCCAGTAGGCTGGATATCTTCGAGCCTGATACGAGAGCTTTCGGGAGCGGTGTACTTGACCATATTGTCGTATTTCCCACTCGGTTGTCCCAAGGTGTCCCAAACTTCTTTGGAACTGGAGGAGTCATTTCTCTCGATGACGTTGACCTCGGGAAAAGCATAGTTGATGAATTCAAGTCCTGCAAACGTTGCGAATTCATCTTCATGTTGAGTAGTTTCTGAATGACCTGAGTGTTGATCCCATGACAAGGTGGGGGCACAGGTATTCTGTTCAATGACGGTCAGCCGATTTTCGTTGTTCAGCTGACTCTCTTGCCCCAAGTCTCCTGGGTAAGGCTGCCACATTGGCAGACCATCCATTGGGCCATAGTAATTGTGGTCAAAGTTGTCTTTCATCGGAGTGTCTTCCTCTAATGAATTCGGCGGAGCACGGCATCCTTCCGGATCACAATCTCCATAGATTATTTCGACGTCTGACCTTGGTATAAATCTCGGACATTCTGTAGGAAAACAAAAAGGCATAGGCACCTCTTCCTGAGACATATAACTGTCCTCGTTAAGGTAGGACTTCCATTCTTCATTCATGTCGGAGGAATCTTCCTCGTTGATAGCATGTACTGCTTGAGACACTGGGTGAAGAAAACCTCCACTGTGGAAGAAGTTTTGAAGGGGATGAAGACTTCCATCGCTGGCAGCTGTCTGAGTACAGGTTGTAGAAAAACCAAGACCCTTCTTTGTTTTATTGTCAATAGGAATGACGAGCTGTCCCCATCCGGTTGTATCGGTACTCTCGACCGCTTTGATAACATCTTTGTATGAGGAAATCGAGGTTCCTTCTTTGAACTGATTGTCCTTGCTTACCGACAGTGCTTGGAACTGAGTTCCAATAACCTCCTCGGGCTCTATACCAGTAGATGATGACAAGTTACTCACGAGCAAGGTCTGTTCTCCATAAATTGTGACAAGTTGATCGTTCTTGACGAACTTTAGCTTTTGGTGGAGGGTTGAAGTGACCGCTCCAGTCTGATGTATCCAAGGTCTTCCTAATAAACAACTGTATGTTGCTCGGATGTCCATGACTTGTAAAGTGACTTGGAAAGTGTGAGGACCAATAGTTATGGGAAGGTCAACTTCGCCAATAACTGTTTTTCTGGATCCGTCGAATGCTTTGACGACGACCTCGCTGATTCTCAGCGGAGGGCCTTTGAATGATAGTTGCATCAAAGTGGACTTCGGCATAACATTCAGGGCTGACCCTGTGTCTACCAGTACGCTAGCTAAAGCATCGTCCTGGCAGTTAACTGTAATGTTGAGCGCCATGTTATGACGGCGACCCTCTTCAGGTAATTCCTCATCACTAAATCCCAAATTGTTGCAGGAAGTGATGTTAGAGAGAATGCTATCGAACTGTCTGATTGTTACATCCTGTTCCACAAAGGCTTGCTCCAAGACTTTCTGTAGAGCCTCCCTCTGGGCTTCTGAACTGAGTAACAGTGATAACACAGAGATCTTTGAAGGAGTCTGTAATAGCTGATCAACAATGTTGAATTCACTCCTTTGGATGAGCTTCAGCATCTCATCATTATTTTTTGAAAGGTCGGGATTACTGGATTGACCGACTGGTGGATCAGGAGCTTTCGTCTAAAGTTCCTTTTCTTTGTTAGGTTCTCCAACCCCTCGATTGAAGTTTCTACCACTTCGTGTTACACGACTGATGTCTGCAATGTTCACGACGGAGGGTAATGGAATATCTTTCCATTTTTAATGGTCGTTGCACCGTATTTGTAAGGGATAGCCTTAGTTGATTCATACGGTAGTGGTCCCGGCAGATAGATGACTACGGGAACCTTCTGATTTTTCTGACCATCATAAGTAATCTCGATCCGTTCCCGGTTGGGAACTCTAGATTCATCAAGTAGAGGGATAATGGCAAAAACATCCCTGGTCCTGTGATGACCAGAGATCGTGACAACATCCTTGACTTGCTTGGCAAGGTAGTCCGGCGACCAGTTGATAGGTCCAGAACCCGGATATGGACGAATTTCTCCACGATCCACCTGACCCTGAAGAGCTGCTCTCACAAGGTAACACCCTTGGTTAGTTTCCGAACAGACGCTACAACGGTCATAATTGTGTGGTGGCACCCGGCCACGCCCACTTTGAATACAATGTAACCTCACTAGGTTAGCTTCCACTGATCAGACATCCTGACTCTGACGCCGAGTAGGATTCCAGTTATTGATACTAATCTGCTGAGTATCTTCATCCATATAAATTGGCATCCACCAGTGATTTAACAAGTGCTGAAGTGCCTCCTGGACAAGGGTACAACCTCGATCGTTTTCGCAACCTGCATTACAACTTTGATAGTCATGTGATATTAAGAATCCGAGTCGGACCTGCTCAGCATGTAACTCTACCAGGTTGACATTCATCACACGAATATCGAAGATCTGAACCATGTTGATATGATAGGAACTCCTATCATGGTAGTCTTAGATCCATCCAAGATCCATCTGACGCTGGAGGGCCTCCTGTATGAAAGAGCATCCCTGTTTGTTTACCGAGCAAGTCAGACAGGAACTGTAATTGTGTCGCGGTAGATTATGATACTGGCTTTGCCTTGAGTGCATTGCCACCAGATTAACATTCATCGCACGGATATCGTGGTTCTGAATGATGTTAGAATTCGTGTAGACCATGTTAACTCCACGATCTCGGTGCTCTTGGATCCATCCGAGATCCATTTGTTCCTGTAGAGCTGCTTGCACTACAGAACATCCTTGATTGTTTTTAGAGCAGACATCACACTGATGATAATTATGAGGTGGCACATGGCCATATCCACTCTGTTTACAATGCATCTTGACCAGATTGGTTTTCAACAAGAGTACATCGTGAATTTGATAGACATCGTTAGTCTCTCCTTCTATCAAATTGACTGCAGCTTTCTCATGTTGAGGCAGCGGGTTCGTGAGAGCATTAGGATTCGTATCCTTGAAGGATAAGACCCCGCTCCTAACAAGTGTTTGAACGTCGGACTTGAAATTAAGACAAGTCTCTATGTTATGCCCTGATCCTCCTTGACGATAAGGGCATGTCTGATCCACCTTGAACCAAAAAGGCAGATTTTCCGATACTGTAAGAGGAGATTTAGTCTGAATGTGCCCCTTGCCCAGTAGTAACGGAAATAGTTCTGCGTACAACATGGGTATAGGATCAAATCCTGGTGGTCGTGTTGTACGGTTGTTGTTATATGGAGGACGAGCCTGCTGAAGAGGCTGTTGTGTCCTTTACTGATCAGGTTGGATCTGCGCAACCTGAGGTTGATACGTAGGAATAGGCGCAGAGTTGATAGCAGGAGTCACAGCTGCTACCGGCTGATAACGTCGCCTTTGATTTCCGAGAGAGATATTCCCAATATCTTGCTTTTTTTTCTTAGGGAGAGCACTACCGTATTTTTTAGTACCGCTCGTCGATCCAGTGTCTTTTACCAAACGTCCTTCTCGGACGGCTTCCTCAAGACGTACGCCTATGCCGACCATCTCGGTGAAATCACTGGGCGCACTGGCAACTATTCGGTCATAGTAAAATGAGCTTAAGGTCTTTAAGAAGATCTTTGTCATCCCTTTTTCCTCAAGAGGTGGACAAATTTGAGCGGCAATTTCACGACACCTTTGAGCATACTCCTTAAAGGTTTCCTTGTCTTTTTGCGACATCGATCTGAGTCGATCTCTGTCGGGCGCCATGTCCAAATTGTATTTGTATTGTTGGACGAAGGCAGTACCAAGATCTCTGAATGTACTGATCGTAGTACGGTTTAAACCCATGTACCATTTGAGTGCGGCACCGGTTAAACTATCCTGGAAGTAGTGAATCAGTAGGTCCTGATTTTCCGTCTGAGCTGACATTCGCCGAGCGTACATCACCAAGTGACTTTGAGGGCAGAAGTTACCCTTGTACTTTTCAAAGTCGGGCACTTGAAATTTGTGCGGGACTTTCACATTGGGGACCAAGCAAAGGTCTGCGGCGTCCTTTCCAAATAAATCCTGACCGCGAATGGCTTGCAGTTCCTTCTCAATTTCCAAGAATTGTTCCTGGAATTCATCCATTCGGTCAAACATAGTTTCCTTTTTACCAGCAGGTATCGGTGGAATCTGTCCTTCCGGGACAGTGTGCACCACAGGGGGTGGTACCGTGACTACGGCAGCGAATCTTGGCATTTCCCAAAGTTTGTAACCTTCAGGAGTCTTTAGTATGCCCCTGGCATCTTTGCTTTCCCGAAGTTTGTAACCTTCAGGCCCAGCGGCTTCTATTGTGATTCCCTGATCTTCAGTGATCGGCGGAACATATCCTTCCGGGATATAGTTAACAGGAATGCCCCAAGGGCGATCTTTCGGCATTTGATACCTAGGATCATACTTCTCCACGATGGGCGTTGAGGTGATCTCTGAGATCACAGTCCTTTGTAGCTGAGCTTCTGCCATGGCTTGCATGTCGTTACGAAGCTTCCTCATATCCTCTCTCAGAGCGTCGATCTCTTCCTTCAACTCTCTGTTTTCTTCCTCAAGATCATCCATCTTTTTCTGACGATTGGCTCGAGTATTATACGAATGAGACAGTTTGACTCTAGAACCGAGACACAAACATGAGATTCGTAGGTAAGAAGAATACGCGATGTGAGAATGATGAATGCAATGATTATATTAATTGTTTAAGGTTTAATAAAAAATAAACTTCGACAATTAGATTGCAAATATCAAACGGTGGGGAAACCTCTTTTTATTGAAATTCAAAGGATTACAGAAACGGAAATACAGTAGATTACAAGATGCAGAAGCAGAAACCTAAACTAATGGGTCCCGAGTCCTCTCTGAAGAGAAATCGGGTGCTGATTCTGGTATCTTCCTTTTCTTTGACCGGGGCTCTTGGGCCGTTGTCGGGTTGTCATTCCTTTGCCAAGTGAAAGGAGTGAGCAAATTCCTTTGGTCATCTTGATTCTCTACAGCATGTTGCTCCAAAATTTCAATCAGAGCATCTTTCTCTTTCAGTAGTTGCTGTATTTTGATGCACTCTACGTTGAGGGTGCGGTACTTGTTCTTCCAAGACCTTCTCTCCTTTTGAAATTTGTTGAGAGTAACCTAAAGCTTTTCAGTTTCCGTCATGAAGTACATGACAAATTCCTTTGGCGGAAGAACTCCGTAACGAGGATAAGGCATCTTTAGCTTGAGAGCTCTAGTTTGTACCCAATGGAGATAAGGCTCCACCGAGACACAGTCTGGTTTTCCCAGAGACTCTCGTCCTTTCTTATGAACATGCTTCCAAGCGTGCACTATTTCCGTCCTTAGTGCTTTGTCATTTTCTCCTTCCTTGAAGAAAAGACCTTCCAGATGAACACCCCGTGGGACGTGTCTCATCGGGTATCCAAATTGACGAAGAACCAATACCGGATGGTAGTTGATTCCTCCTTTAATTCCTATAAGGGGTACGTTGGGGAAGTTTCCACAACGGTCAATGATCCTGATTCCATCATAGATCCTATTACACCAATCTATATCAGAGTTGGTAAGAGACATGATCTTCTGCGACCAACGTAAGGCACTCTTGCAATCCCAAAAAGCAGCAGACTTGGGCAAGTGGGAGATAAACCATTTGTAAAGAAGAGGTACACAGGATGTGATCTCCCCTCCGCTGTACAAATTTCCCAAGTGTACAGAATGATACGCATCTGCGAGCAAAGTCGGTACAGGGTTTCCAATGAGAAAAACCTTAATGGAGTTGATATCTACAAAGTTATTGATGTTGGGAAACAAAAATAACCCGTAGGTGAGAAAGACAAAGATTCTTTCAAAAGCAGTCACGTTTCCTATACTGGCAAAATACAGGGCCTTCTTTGTCAAGAACTGGGCTGGCAAACCTTGGATGCCACCCCTAGTGGTTATGTGAGTCCTGACCTCAGACTCGTCCAAATGAATTGCTCTTGCAATGGTTTGATTCTTTGGAATTTCTTCCAGTCCAGAAAATGGAGCTCGATCAGTAATGTGTAGATCAATCAGATGAGAATACTCCTTCAGCGTTGGTGCTAGCTGGTAATCTGGGAATGTGAAACAGTGATAAACTGGATCGTAAAACTGAATGAGCGCATCCATGATTCCCTCAATCACATGAACTCTTAACATTGGTAGAAGACCTCCGTGCTTGGCTCTAAAAGCCTCAGGGTTAGTGATCATCCTCGCTAACCTTCTTAAATCCTCTAGCTTTGGAACCTTGAAGGTGTACGTATGAGTTCTCCTTCTACCGAAATCCATTAGTACAATCCTTTTCTCTGATATTTGCAATCACAGTCTTAGTTTAATTTGAAAAACAGAGAGATTAGAAGAGAAGAATTTTTTAAATGTTTAAATGTTTTTAAATGAATGCATGAATGCAGCACACAAAAACATAGAAAAAACATGGGGTCAAAAGGTCGTTGTCATGAAGTCAAGGCTCTACCCATCCCCAAAGGTTTATACTAGGGTGATTTTTGTACCTGTACTCATTATCATCAGCTCCTCCCAGGAAAGCAAAACAACAAGGGGATCGCCAGCGAGTTGTAGAGCAATCTTAGAGTAAGTGCCATTCACCGAGAATGGATCACCAACCTCAAACGAGGGTAGTATCGTGTAACAACTATTCCCGATAGTTTCCGTACTACGAAAGGGTTTGGCTCCTCAGCTTCTCAGACTTAACAATCGGCCCATTTTCTAGGTGAGAGAATGGGTTGCATTGGTCAGCCTCTACTGAGGTTGATGGTCGACCTCGTCGCCATCACTTATCTTAAGTGTATACTCAATCTTTCTACATGCGGCATCACACGCATTCCCATTAGCAGAAAAATAAACACGTATAGCAATTAGGAAAAGCAGTATATATATTTGTCCTAAACATCCTAGACCTTTAAAGCTATGAATCCTAAGTTCCTGACAGAAAATGGGTTCCTCGGCGGAAGCCCCAATCTGTGGTATTCATAAGAGGTGAAAAGGTTTGAAAGAAAGAAAGAACCAGCCCCACGGTGGGCGCCATTTTTCTGTAGCGAGCGATTTTGGACGCGGTTCTTAAGCGCTGGTCACTCTCTGCGGTTGAGTTTTAACTACAGGTCGATTCATTTTTTATCCTATTAAAGCTGATGAAGGAAGGGAAATAGATGTCTCCAATTAACCCTGCTTTGCATACTGAGTTTAAACAGCGGTCTGTTAGGTTACGGATGCGATCAATGTGGGGGGACCTTTGTATTGGTTATTTGTATTTTCGCCAATACTGTTTTCTCTCTTCTTATTTTGACAGAATGTTTCTGGCGGGGAACAAGGATTAGGATGTTAGGACTGATGCTTTTTGATGTGAGAGTATGGGATTTTTGGTTTTTGTTTAGTGTGCTCGCTAAGATTTTTTCTTTCAATTTTATGCCTACGTATTCCCGTTTACCGAAACAGGGAAATCAGAGCGTTCGTAGTTCCTCCTATTCTATGGGAGGAAATGGTTGTTTTTGGTGTCTTGTTCAAAGCCCAAGCCGTGAAGCGAAAGGTAGTTTGTATCTTGTTCAAAGCCCAAGATGTGAAGCGAAAGGTGGTTTGTATCTTGTTCAAAGCCCAAGATGTGAAGCTAAAAAGTCTATTTGTATCTTGTTCAAAACCCAAGATGTGAAGCTAAAAGGTGTTGTCTTTAGAGAGAATTTGTCATCTCTAAAGAGGAGTTTGTCTGTTACGACTGTTTATAAAGGAGAATTACTTTAACCGGGATTTGTGAATCCGGCCATGCCATAATTTCCTTTATAGGGGATTTTAACCTGAAGGAGAAGACTTTAACTCAGTGTAGAGCAATGCTATCTTTCCTTAGGAATTTCTCATGCTAAAAGAGGGACATTGGCATGGATGTAGATGATCCAGAGGCTTGCCGGTTACAGCAGTTAGATGGAAGGGAAAAAGTTGTTGATGTTTGTGTACTGTGAACGAGGCACAACTTTGATGCTAAAAGGTTGATTGGATCAACCAGTGGTTTTCTTATACAAAGCCTAATAGGAGGCTAGTATGTGTCTCGTACAAAGCCCGAGAGAGAGGCTAAAAGGTTTTTGACTCGACGATGGAATCTTTTGGTATCTCGTATAAAGCCCGAGATGGAGGCTAATTGACTCAACAAGAGAGTTTTTTGTATCTCGTACGAAGCCCGAGATGGAGGCTGTTGTTTATTTGGCTCAATGAGAACCTTTTTGTATCTCGTATAAAGCCCGAGATGGAGGAGAAAGGGGTGATTGACTCAACGAAAGAGTCTCTTATGTGTCTCGTACAAAGCTCGAGAGAGAGAGGCTAAACGTTGTTTGACTCCGTTGGGGAGAATCATTGTACAAAGCCCAAGAGGAGGCTAACTTCACTGGAGAAGGATCATTATACAAAGCCTAAGAGGAGGCTGTGGTGACTGTTTTAGTTAAGTGACATGTCCAGTATACTGATTTTAAAGGGAAAATCAGTTCTTATCTGAGCAACGCTGTACTCAAGGATTTGATTCGAGGATCCGGGTTATTCCTGTTCTTTAAGGAAGTGAGAAATCCGAAGGGTATTGAGACTGTCCGAGTCTACGGGTTTCCTTCCTAGTTTTGAAGGGGTCACTTGAGAATGTCTTGAAGACTAAAGGAGGTTAGACTGTCCAAGTCTAGAGTTTTATCTTTTGTACTATGCTTTAAGAAACAGTAGTAGACTCTATGAAAGGACTGTTCTATCAAGATGACTAAGTTCTGTTCCTATACCTCTAGGAGGTCGTCGGGACAATTTGTACGAAGCCGAAGAGGAGGCTGGAAACTTTTAAGAAGCCGACAGGTCCTTGTACTAAGCCCAAGAGGAGGCTATCATTCCCGGAGGAAGAGATCATTATACGAAGCCTAAGAGGAGGCTGTGAATACTTCTAAGAAGCCGTAGGGTCCTTGTACTAAGCCCAAGAGGAGGCTAGGTTGATTTTAAGAAGCCTATGGGTCCTTGTACGATGCCCAAGAGGAGGCCGATTGCTTTTAAGAAGCCGATGGGTCCCCAAACCCCGAGAAATTCACGGCAATGCTATTCACCGAGAATAGATCAAAGTAAGGAAAGTTCGAGAATTTGGAAGAAACTCAAGAGATACCATTCACGGAGAAAAGATCATCTCTGGGGAGTAGAGTTTCTTGACAAGTGCTTTTAAGAAGCCTGTGGGTCCCCAAACCCCGAGAAGTTCAAGACATGCCATTCACCGAGAATAGATCAAGCCAGGAAAGTCTGAGAATTTGGAAGAAACTCAAGAGATGCCATTCACGGAGAAAAAATCATCTCTGGGGAATAGAGTTTCTTTGATAACTTCTATGAGTGACAGTCTATGAAAGGGTTCACAGAGAATGCTGCCTTTCATATCTCCATATTGTTTAACCCCAAGAGGAGGGAAGACTGTGTCTAGTAATCCTATGGGGATCTAGTTTAGACTATTTCTAAGAGTGATCAACGGGCTTAATGCTAGACGTAGTTGCCGGGGAAACTCTAAATATATCTATACTATTATTACACAGTTGATATGAGTTTATGAAAGATGACTTACAGTGAAACAGCCCCACAATACAGTTATATGTATATGAAAGCAGTAAATGAAAGCAATAACCACTTACTCGGTTGTAGTGCTTCCATGCTGTTTGGTTAGTTGTTCAACAAAGACAGATTGCAAACAACAGTATAATTCAAAATCAAAGGAGAAAGTGCTTTGAAAAAGAAAGATTGGGGCTTACAGCTCAAGGAGAGGCCCAGGGTTTTATCAGTGAGCGCACTGTTTAAATTTGTACAGAGGGACTTATACAAGTGACTGTGGCCCAAAATGGTTTTCTGTACAAAGGGATGGGTCTTACACTCTCTCAAGAGGCCTAAAAGGTTTAAAGAAAAAGAGTGGGGCTTATAACACGAGGGTAGGCCCAATTGATTTTTCGTTTAAAAAATGGCGATCGCGCCGAGATTTTTCTTTTAACGCAGGGGGACTTATACAATACGTGAGACCCAAAAATGTTTTGGTTAAAAGGGGATTGGGTCTTACACTCCATTAAAGGCCCAAAAGTTTTGAATGGGTCTTATAGCTCGAGGAGAGGCCAAGTGTTATTTTGAAAAGGCGACGATCGTGCCGTTTATTTGAAAATGTATAGAGGGGCTTATACAATAAGTGAGGCCCAAAAAATTTTCTGTACAAGGGGGTTGGGTCTTACACTCTAATAGAGGCCCAAAAGTTTTGAATGGGTCTTATAGCTCGTGGAGAGGCCCAAGGTTTGATTTCAAAAGGCGATGATCGCGCCATTTGTTTTTGACGGTATCGGGACTTATACAATACTGAGGCCCAAAAATGATTTGGTCAAAAAAAGGATTAGGTCTTACACTCTATTAGAGGCCCTAGAGTGTTAAGACAAGAAATTTATGAGGGTTGAATTAATCCAAAAACCCTAATTTGTTTTCAAAAATGTATTTAATTGAATAAAAATTCAATTAAAACGATCAAAATTGTTTAACATATGAAAAACAAATTGTGATCTTGGATTAATGCTTCAAAAATTAAGTATTGACCTACAAAATAATTAGAAGGCATTAAAAGTTGCAAAATCAATGTAGAAAAAATATTTTAAATGTCAAAAACAATTAAAATATTAATTCTTTGCAAATATATCAATTATATGCAATAAATAATATTTTTGGGATTTTATGGGAAAATAAAATATTTTAACATTTTTGTGAATTATTAAAAAAAGAATCAACTCAAAATCATTAAAACTCAGAGAGAAATTAATTTTTGAATCAATTAAATAAAACCACAAAATTCAAATATTCAAATTTGGAAAAATGGCGCCAAGAACAAGCTGAAGAACACGCGCGTGTTCTGAGATTCCCAGATTTGTATTTTCTCTCTAATCTCACTGAATACTTAATCATATCATGTAATCCACATATCATTATGCTCGTCTCAACCTCACGATCATGTCTATGTCCATTAATTTCATTTAAATTAGACATATAACAAGAAATCACGAAAAATCCTCAAGAACCCTAATTTCTGCATGAAGGCTAGGATTTTTGATGCACGATTCAAACAATGCAATTAATTGAGGGAAACATTCTATGCATGATTATGAACATATGGCCAAATTATTGTGCGAGGAAATATGCATAGATTGAGAGATGACCAAGTATATGCTTACCTCTAGGCCGTGACAGTAAGTGCAATGTGATTTTTGATTTGGAGGTGTTACAGATGAGTGGTGATGACCTGGACAGCTTCCCTACACCCTATGGAATGCGTTTGAATGCTTGGACTTGATTGAAATTGGTTGGATCACTTTATGGCATCTCAACTGCATTTTGGTTAAAACCTTGAGCAATTGACTGGTGATTCTGAGAAATCAATGTTCCAGTTGTTTTTTAAGTGTTTGATCAGCTCATATGTGATGTATATGAGGTGTGTGTGTGATTGGTTTGAGTAGAATTGCTCTCTAATGAAAAACCCGAGAGTGACCTGCTAAGAAAGGCATTTTTGCCAAGAGAAAGAGATTTTGAGAAAGGCAAGTGTTGTAGGACTTTGGTGTACTTAAACTGAACACAATTGAGCTCCATTTATAGTAGCGCAAGTTTGTTTTGCAAGGAATAGTGAATGGCAACTGCTGAGTAGGTTTGTTCAATGTTGGCCAATGGAAGTTCAAGTCTCCTCTAGCCATTGACTAGAGGTTAGGGCACAGGCTGCTGGTTCCCTTGGTCTTAGATAAGTCTTGACTGAATTCAAATGAAAATGGCTCAGTCCATGCCACCTTGATGCTTCCATTGAATGCTCCAATCCAAATTTGAAGTCTTGTCCCTATTTTGGCAATTCTAGGTTCAACATGCTTTTTCTTGTTCCAAGGACTTTGGAGGCTTGGCCAGTGATTATCCCCTTTAGATTCAATCCTCAGATGTGTCCAAGTGGATAGGAGTGTTTGGATTTGCACAATTTTGGCAAATAGAGTAAAAATGCAAATTCTGCCTTGCCTTGACAGATTTCAACAAGGCAACTTGACAATGTCATAACTCATAGCCCAAATGGAATTTGGCAATGTTCTTGGCCATTTTGGAAAGCCCTTACATGATACAACAACTGTTTAAACATGTTTAGTTTTGATCTCTTTTGAATCCAAGTGAAAAATCCCCCTACATTTGGAAAAAAATGAAGACAGATTTGGACTTAGTGAAAATTTCACTAAGTGTTGGAAAAAGTGACATTTTCATTTTTCAGCCATTTTGATCACTCCATAACTCAAAATCCTTAATGAATTGGACTTAGGTCTAGTTGAAGTTTTTGTATAGGGTAATGAGGGCTACAAATCCTTCTTTGGATGAGGAAAAATGGCTTTGTGGTTTAGGAGTTATGATCCTCCAATGTTGGTACCCTAGCCACTTTATTTTTAACTTAGAAAATTTTCTAGATTTTTATGGTTACCCCTTTTACAAGTTATCCAACTTTTCTTGATTTTTCTTGATGAATGATGATTCAAATCATACATTAACATCATTTTAGGGTTAAAAATCCATTTTGGTGAAAAATCTCAAAAAGTCAAAGTTGACTTTTGTGCACAGTTGACTTTTTATCAGATGAATTCCAAACTGTGCAATTCTTCAGGAAATCATGTCCTTGACCTAAATCAAACTTGATGGACATGTTCCATGGGTGTCATAGGGTATATTGAGGCATGTCCTAGGGTTAGGGAGCATGTCCTGGTAAAGAGTCAAAGTTACAGTTGACTTTCCTCGCGAAACCCTAATTGTGGTGCAGATGAAATTGAGACTTGTTGCTCAAACTTCTTGGATTAATCCATTGTCCCAAATGGATAAATATGGTATATTAGAGACCCTCAAACCCTCTCTTGAGGTCTTGGTTCATGATTTGTCCCAAAAGTCAACTTAGGGGTGAATTAGGTCAAGAAACCCTAATTCCTGATTTTGGGTGTATGCATCCCCTGAGGCAAAATTGACTTGATGAATGGGTCCATGAGGTTCCATGGAGTATATTAGGTTGTGTTTTGGATCTTTGGCTTGTGCCCAGATGAAATTTTTCATCTGGAGGCCCTGGTCGACCAAAACCCTAATTTGGTGATACTGGCGATCTTGAGACTTGATCCACCTAAAAGGGAGCAGCCTTGTGCTTAATCCTTGAAGTGGGAGTCCTTTTGATCCATTGTGGATATTTGAGAGTGTAGACAAGTTGAAGATCATGTCATTCCTTGATTGATCCTTTGTCTAAGGCTCTGAAAGGGCTCGAAACCCTAATTTTGATTGTAGTGGATGCTCACCCATCTTTGGGGAGACTGATGAAGCATGATGGTTCCTCCATACTGTGATGATGATTCTCACAATGATGAGAAATCTTAGTGGTCAAAATTTAGGGTATGACACACCTTTGTCTGTTGATTTGGCGCCAAGTACGCTCTACATTGATCTTCAGCTCAAAACCTTCATCCTCCTCAAGAAAAAGCATTTCAAGGTCGTTGAAATCAGGAATCTCCTTCATTGGATGGCCTAACTGACGGCGACCAAGCATAGGATTGTAGTTGATACACCCATTCGTTCCCATGAGAGGTACATTGGGGAAGTCCCCACAGCTGTGGATCATCAGGATCCCTCCATAAACCGGATCATACCATTCAATGTCGGTGTGGCTCAATTCCATCAGCTTCTTGGACCAAATTGTGCTATCTTCAACTTCCCAAAAGGCTGGCGTCTTCGGTAGGTACGAGATAAACCACTTATAGAAGAGAGCGACGCAACAAACAACCGGCCCACCATTCCGCACGTATCTTGTATGAACAATATGATAGGTGTCAGCTAACAGCGTAGAAACTGGATTGTTAAGCATGAAGATTCAGATAGCTTGAACATCGACGAAGTACTCGACATTAGGAAACAGGAATAGTCCATAGACAAGTAGAGCAAAGGTTGATTCAAATAGTACGGAGTTTCCGATTTCAGTAAAGTAGAGAGCCTTTTCAAGCAAAAATTAAGCGGGCAATCCACGGCGCCCTCCCTTGTTGGTTAAGTGAGTTTTGATGTCATACGATCTCATCCTCATTCCTCTTGCGATGTCTTTGTCAGTGAGTTCCGCTTCTAAGCCAGAGAAAGAAGGAGAGTCATTGACAGGGATGCCCATCAGAGCGGAGTACTCTTCCAAAGTTGGCATTAGTTGATAGTCTAGGAACACAAAGCAGCGGTAAGCAGGATGGTAGAGTTGGACTAGAGTCTCAAGCGGTCCTTCAGTCACTTGGAGTCTCAGCAATTGTAGGATCCTTCCATACTTGTCAGTGAAAGCCGACGGGTCTTCAATCATATAACCTAACCCTAACCATTGTTCCAACTCGGGAACCTCAAAAGTATGTGGCCATGTTCTTCTAGGATCCATTTCTACAAAGTCTGCAAAATGAGATTAGTTTCTGGATATTTTAGCAAAAGAATGTGAGATGCAAATGCAAAGTTTCATGGAATTCAGACACTCGTGCAATACCAAGGGATACCAAAAAGTCTCATTCTCATTAATAAAAAGTGAATTACAAGAGAGTCAATACACTTTCAAAAGTCTTAAACATAAGCTAAAAAGACCTAAGGAGATTCTCTTAGGAGCCTCATGTTGAGCCTCTTGATCTCCTTCTCCATCTGAGCATTTTCTTTGACGAGCTTGTCGACGATTAACTTCCATGGAGTAGACTGAGTATCATAGGTACTTGGTCCTTCTTGGGTCTTCCTCTTGTTGCACGAAAGCAGTTCTTCACTCTTGGCTTGTAGTTGCTTTTGAAGTTCTAGGTTCTCCTCAACAACCACTTGATATTTGTGCCTCCAAGTTTCTCATGTTTGTTGGGCTTGATTCAATGAAATCTTCAACTCTTCTTCCTGTGACATGAAATACAGAACGGGCGCTTCCCTCAAAGTAATTGGCTCTTGTCTAGAATAAGGCATCTTCAACTCAATAGCTCTTCTTCGGACCCATTGGATATACGGTTCCAAGGATACACAGTTAGGTTTTCCCATAGCACTCCTTCCCTTCTTGTGCTTGCTACCCCAAGCACTCAAGATCAATTTTCTCTGCTCTTCATACTTGTCATATCCTTCAAAAATGATGTTTTCCAAATGAATACCAAGAGGCTTATCTTTTAGAGGGTACCCCAATTGTCGACGAGCCAACACAGGGTTGTAACTGATTCCTCCTTTGGCACCAAGAAGAGGTACGTTGCCAAAGTTCCCACAACTGTCGGTGATCATTATCCCAACATACACACGGTTATACCAATCAATATCGGAATGAGAAAGAGCCATAATCTTCTTAGACCATCATCCTTTCTTGAGATCCCACAATGCGTCTGCTTTCGGTAGATGCGAAATAAACCATCTATACAACACAAGGGCACAACAAGTGAGCTGACCTCCCCCATGGGCATTCCTCAGATGGACTGAATGGTAAGCATCGGCTAGCAAAGTTGGTACAGGATTTTTCTTCAAAAAGATTTTGATAGCATTTATGTCCACAAAGTTGTCAATATTTGGGAATAAAAAGAGTCCATAGATGAGTAATGCAAAAATGGCTTCGAAGGCATCCCTATTCGAGTGCTTAGCATAGTACTAAGCTTTTTCGATTAAGAACTTAGCAGTTAACCGAAAAATTCCTCCTTTGGAAGTCATATTGTTTTGGATGTCAACTAACCCCAAGTGAGTCTTCTTAGAAATTTCTTCTTCTTTAGGGTTCCTCTCGAAGATAGGAAAATGAGACTCATCCTTAATAGGTAAACCAACTATCTGAGAATACTCTTCAAGGGTAGGCAAGAATTGATAATCTGGGAAAGTAAAATATTGGTACTTTGGGTCATAGAACTAAAGTAAAGTAGAGAGGAGTCCTTCATCAATCTTCTTATTCAACAAGATCCACAGCTTCCCATATCGGTCTTTGAATCCTTCAGGGTCTGTCAACAAGTCTCCCAATCTCCTTAGGTCATCCAATTTAGGACTCTTGAAAGTGTACTTCACGGTATTCCTTCTTGCACGGTCCATGATATCCCTATGATATTTACAGAAAAAGGTATGAGTTCCATGAAACTGGCATGAAATGAATGTTTATGATGTATGAATGCAAAAGCAAGCACAAACACATAGATGCACACGTATTCACAAATGTTCAATCACACACAAAAGGCTTAGGTTAAGGTAATGAGCATGAAGCCATGGTCCACCCTTCCCAATTGGTATGTACTATTGGTTTATCCACTGTAGAACAGGGTTCTAAGAAGTTCCCAGAGTCGACAACCCATCTTTCAGATATTATCAATTTCCCGAATGACTCGGTAGTCAATAATATTCTCAAGAGAATCTTGTCCGAGTGTAGCATCGCGTAGTAACCAATTCGGGAATAGACTCCCTCATAGTCCTCGCACTACATCCTAAAAAGGCCAAGTGGGGTTAGAGGTAACTACAGTTCTCAATATCAAGGGCACCTAGGTCGAGAGTAGCACGTTTTCACGAATAGACTCGTTCAACATGACTAGACTCTTAAGAGGGCCTCAACTGAGTGATGGTGTCTCAAGTCAACTTTTCGGGAATCGACTCCCTCAAAGCCTCCTCGAATATACCATCGTCCTATAACAAGTACACTCAAGTCCGGGTTAGGACTTATCTCACCACTCAATAGTAACACCCTGCCAAACAGAAGAATCCACCAACACAGGTATACAGATATACAGATATGTACAAACATACAGGCAAAAACATAAATAACACACAAGCACAAACAATATGGGCTTAACCCTAAAAAATCTATCCCCAGTGAAGTCGCCATTTCTGTTGCGGTGAGAATCGAATAGCAAGCTATTAATTAACTTGAATCACACATCTTTGAAATTCACCACCGAGCTTTGATTTATCTAAAGGAAAGGGTAAAGATCGCAAAAACCCTAATTGCGCTATGTGAAGACACATCTAAGAGATCGGGGGTTCGGGGGTTGGTTATACTAAGGGAAGGTATTAGCACCCTAAGTATCTGTAGTACTCTACAGGAACCTCTTGTTTGTATGTGTGTTATGTTATGTTTGCTTGTTAAGGGATCTGTTAAGGTTAAGGTAAAGACCTAAAATACTAAAGGTAAAGACCTAGGGGGTATATACTAAGTATGCTCGCCAAGACATCGCATATTGTGCCTAAGTATCCTGACTAAAGAATCTGAGCAATCGTAGTTCACCTAACTAAAGGTGAGGAACCATATACTAGGGCCAAAGTTCCAAGGGGAATGAGTGTGAGCTCATATAGAGTTTAAGAAACTCTCTAAGTCTAAGTTGTAAGGGTAAGTGAATACTCATGATGATGAGAATCACATAGAGTTGAAGAACTCTAACTTAATTCTAAGTTTGAAGGTAAATGGCTCTAAGGAGGCCAAAGGGGAAGGAACATCCTAATGATGATGTTCACATATAGTTGAGGAACTCTGGGTGAAACCTAAGTGATTAGGTAAGTGGCTCTAAAGAGGCCAAAGAGAGAAGTGAGCAACTATGAGGATAGTGATCTCAAGAGGGGAACCTAATGAGGTTAAAGGGAGAAGAGGCTCTAAGAAGGCCAAGGGTGAATCCTTATGAGGATAAGGAATGGCTCTAAGGAGGCAAACATGGGGCATGAGCTATCTATGACTTAAAAGTCAATAGAGAGTCTTTCCCTTGGAAGAAGGGGAATGATGAGGGTTAAGGAGGAGAGCTAAAGAGCTTACCTCACTCGGGGAAGACTTAATAAAGTTATAAGATAACAAACATCATAAACAAGATGAAAATAAGAGCATGGAAGAGACCAAGACACTCTATGGGGATAGCATGTGAAAATGTTTTAACAAACTTAAGTGGTATAGGTCAACAAAAGAATGTGGCAACATTTTAAAGTTCATGTAATCAGAAATGACAATCCAAGGCATATGAGCACTTAAAGATGGTTCCAAACATGGTAATCAAGTTTCAAGATATAAACATGTCACATATTTGATCAAACAAACTCAAGTTACAAAGCAAATGATCTAAAGAGATCTCATGGTATTTCAAAGGATATTTTCATGTAAAAACATATTAAACATCAAGGAAATAAGGCGAAACACAAAACATACAATGTCATAACATCATACAAGGTTCAAGGTAACATGCTTTAGGTCCCATTTGATTAATATAAACAAGGAAACATGGCAAAGAAATAAAGAGAAGTCAAGATGTTCTTATGAAAACCCTAAAAAGCCTTTCACTCTCAACATTAATAAATGTTTCAAAAATAATTATTTTCTCCAATTTCTTTTTTAAATCAGAAAATAGACATATTAAAGAACACTTTGCAAAAAGAATGGGTCAAAAAGGGTGAAAAATGAGCAAGTTATGAAAGTTTAAAAACAAGGTATAAACCTTAAAAAAAAAAGAAATGAACCAAGTGATAAAAAAAAAAAGGGAAATGTCCCACATGGAACTTGAACTCACGCCATGGGGCTTAGAGTTCAAAAGCCTTGCCAACTTAACCAAAGGCGTGTTTGAACAAAGGATGCAAACATACAATAATATAACAAGGCAAATGTTTCAGGTTGGAAAAAATAAAAAGGAAAAAGGTCTGGGGCGAGGGGGATTCGAACCCCAGACCCTTCGCTTGCCAATACCTATAACCTCCTCCATGCTACGCTCTCATCCAAACATAATACTACTCAAATTATTTTTATTTTAAACCAATCCCTAAACAGCCACCTCAGCGCCACATGGGACAGACTGGGGGCCACCACTTCTTCTTCTTCGTTCTCATTCTCTTCTCTCTCGAACCCTAACAATAATAACCATGGCCAAAATTTCCAGCCCACAGATCTCTCTCATTTCTCCACCAAATCAAGTGAAACAAAAATCAAAATTGGAGTAAAAACTCCTAGTAACACGAATATGTTCTTAGTTTTCATTAACAACCATTGTATGATTCAAAAATCAACACATAACAGTGCAACATCATAAGATTTCAACAAGTTATATCATGCAATATTTCAACCAAACATGGCAACCTTTGATTCAGAAATACAAAGCAATAAACACACTACATTTTAAAATTCAAACAACAATAATATTATGCATGAATATGTGAGTTTCAGAGATAGAAACCCTACCATTTGGAGAAAGTCCAAGGCATCTTCTATAGCACTTGTAAATAAGAAACACCACCTTCTGGGAACTGGTTGGACCTTGGAGAGAAGATGCAGATACTTAGAAGCTTTGGAAAATGCTTGGAATATGGAACCCGATCCTTTATGCAAACTGAAGTTCAAAAATGGCAGGTGATGATGGAAGTGTTACAATTAGGGTTTGAGTGTTTGGAGCTTCTCTATATGGTGTTTAGAGAAGATTTGTCGAGTTAGAGAGAAAGTGCACGAGTGAAATGGATGTTTGGGGAGTTCTTGCAGATTTGCAAGAACAAGTGAATGGGAGAGTGGAGTGAGCAATCAACCTCTTCTTGGGGTGATTCTGGTGTATTTTGGAGAGTAGATCAAGGCCCTATTTATAGGAAAGGCTGAGGGTTCAAGGCATGGCCAGAAATCAGAATTTGCCAACTTTGCCCTCTTGAGAAGCTTCCTTCGTGTGAGCTGGCTTTGCTGAGCAAGGAGTCCTCAAAGCCCTAGCCATAGGCTCTGTTGCAATGTCAACTAATTTGATTGGGTCAGAACCCAAGTTACAAGGAGAAATAGTGGACTGCCATGCCTTGTGTAAAGTTTCTCTCACCTCATGTCAAGTTGCACCAAGTTGAATAAGACCATGTTATTTTAATGCTACCACTTGAGGAAAATCATGGCAGAGGTTTGCAGCAAGCTATTCTTGCTTCTAAACATCAGAATATTGAGGTATTTGGTGATTAAGAAGAGTAATGCATCATTATGCATAAGTTGGTGACTTGAAAATCAAGAAATGGACCTCAAACTTCTTTCAATCGAATCTCTCAGCTCACTTAATGGATTGAGGAGTTATTGTACTTTTTTGAAAGCCCCAAATGTCCTCTAAAACTTTCATGTTTAACCCAAGTTCTGAATCACAAGGGATCTTGGTGAAAAGGGGAGGTGAAGTCAGCTGGTTTTTAAGGCAAAAAGTAGTGAAATTTCACTAAGTCCTTAAGTGTTTTGCACTTCCAAGCCTTGTAACTTAAAAACCAATCCTTAACTTGAAAAGGGTCCTCTAGTATGTTTTGAAGTTCATGATGAGAGCTTTAATTTGGGCTTTGGATCACAAAATTTGGATGTGTGGTTTGAAAGTTATGACTTTCCCAATTTTGCACAAGAAGTGAATTCTTCCTTAGAAAATTTTAAGAACAAAACCTTGCCCTTCTTGCAAGAAATCTTTCAAATGGTGATCTCTCATGCTCTAATTCAAGGTTTGAACATGTTAAGGTAGAATGTGACTTGAACACTTCATTTTGGGTCAATATCATTAAAATCAGAGGCTTGACTTTGTCAGTCAAAACCCTAATTTCCTCAGGAGTTCCAATGGATGATCTTTGAGGATCTTGCTTCTTCAATCTCTTCCAAGGTTAAAATATGACCTTTAAGGATGTTTAAGAACATGTGGAACCATGTCTCAAAGCTTGGAAACATGTCTTGATCAAAATCGAAGGCAATGGTTAACTTGTCCTGACAAAACCCTAGTTTGAGATATGGTGAGCTTGTGGCTCAAGGTACTTGTAATAGGAACCAAACACACTTGATTTCTTGTGGATTAAGGTCTCTTGAGTGTAGGTAAGTTCATTTGGTTGATGAACCAATCAAACCTTGACTGATCATGACAAACTTCTTCAGTGATTCTCCAGGTTAAAACCCTAACTCCACAACTTGGTCTGATAGTTTCTTGTTGACTTGATTTGATCCAAAGTCTTGAGATCCCAAACTGGTGAACCCTTGTGATGATGTATAGAGCCAAGAAGAGTCTTAGGAGACCTTGATTCATGTGAGAACTTGGTTAATTGCTCTTATCTTCCTTCTTGTGTCAATACTAATTTTCACAAAAGAAAAAAACTAGCAAAGGTACGGGTTAGTTAACAATGCATAGATGATTGATCCCTAAATGTAAGTGCAAGATGTTATGACATCTAAGGGGTCAAATTTGGGGTATAACACTGACCTTATTGAAAAAACGATGGAGGTATTCATGGACGACTTCTCCGTGTTCGGAGCGTCTTTTGATCTTTTGTTTGAGAAATTTGGAGGTCGTTCTTGAGCGATGTGTTGAAACAAACTTGGTATTAAACTGGGAGAAGTGCAACTTCATGGTAACAAAGGGGATTGTGCTTGGCCAGAAAGTCTCCTCTAAAGGCCTTGAAGTGGATCAAGCTAAAATTGAAGTGATCGAGAAGTTTCCTCTTCCAACCAATATCAAAGGCATCCAGAGTTTTCTTGGCCATGTTGGCTTTAATAGGCGGTTTATCAAAGACTTCTCCAAAGTTGCAAGGCCATTGAGTAATCTACTCAACAAAGATAAGTCCTTCTCCTTTGACGATGAATGTTTAAAAGCCTTTAAAATTTTAAAAGAGAAACTCATCACCGCACCCATAATCGTTGCTTCAAATTGGACTTTAAATTTTGAATTGATGTGTGATGCTAGCGATTATGCCGTTGGTGCGGTGCTTGGGCAAAGAAAGGCCAAAATTTTACATGCTATACATTACGCGAGTAAAGTTCTTAATGAAGCACAAGTTAACTATGCCACCACAGAAAAAGACTTACTCGCTATTGTATACGCTCTTGAGAAATTTCGGTCTTATCTGATTGGTTCAAAGGTGGCAGTTTACACTGACCACTCGGCCATTAAATATCTGTTTACCAAGCCGGATTCAAATCAAAGGTTAATCCGGTGGATCCTTTTGTTACAAGAGTTTGATTTGGATATCCGTGACAAGAAAGGATCTGAAAATTTGGTAGGAGATCATTTATCCAGGTTGGTCAATGTAGAGGTAACTCACCGAGAAAATGAGGTCCGTGAAGAATTTCCGGATGAAAAACTTTTTCGAGTATAAGTTAGGCAGTGGTTTGCAGATTTTGCTAACCACAAAGCAACCGGATTTATACCGGAGGACCTAACTTGGAATCAAAGACAGAAATTCCTCTCGGATGCTAATTTCTATGTTTGGGATGAGCCATAATTGTTTAAGTTAGGAGGTGACAATTTTTTGAGGAGGTGTGTCACTCTTGACGAAGCCAAAAGTATCATTTGGTATTATCACAACTTGCCTTATAGAGGGCATTACAATGGTTTAAGAACGTCAACTAAAGTCCTCTAATCGGGCTTTTATTGGCCAACATTGTTTAAAGATGCCAACCTCCATGCAAAAAGTTGTGACATATGCCAAAGAAGTGGCGGGATTGGAAAAAGAAATGCAATGCCCTTGCACACAATTTTGGAAGTCGAGGTGTTCGATTGTTGGGGTATTGATTTTTTCAGACCATACCCACCATCTTTTTCAAACGAGTATATCTTAGTTGCGGTTGACTATGTTTCCAAGTGGGTGGAAGCAATTGCGTCACCAAGGGCCGATGGCAAGACGGTGATAAGTTTTTTTTAAAGAAAAACATATTCTCCCATTTTGGCACCCCTCGTGTGTTAATCAATGACGGAGGTTCGCATTTTTGCAATGCACCGCTCGAAAAAGTCTTAGAACATTACGGTGTAAAGCACAAAGTTGCAACTCCGTACCACCCACAAACAAATGGTCAGGAAGAAGTGTCTAATAGAGAGGTTAAAAGAATTTTAGAGAAAACCGTGTCAAGCTCGCGAAAAGATTGGTCTCAAAAATTAGACGAGGCTTTGTGGGCGAATCGCACCGCTTATAAAGCTCCAATCGGTCTAACTCCTTTTCAAATGGTTTATGGTAAGACATGCCATTTACTCGTTGAATTGGAGCATAAGGCTCTTTGGGCTTTGAAAATTTTAAATTTTGATCTGAGTTTGGCTGGTGAAAAAAGGAAGTTCAGTTACCTGAATTGGAAGAAATTTGAAATAACGTGTACCACTCAAGCAAGATCTATAAGGAGAAAGTGAAAGAATATCATGACAAAAGGGTTTCTCAGAAGGAATTCCGGGTTGGCCAGATGGTGCTTTCATTCAATTCCCATTTGAATTTGTTTCCGGGAAAATTAAAGTCCAAATGGTCTGGACCATTTTTTGTCAAGGATGTCAAGCACTTTGGTGCAATAGTCATTGAGCACTTGAAAAGGAAAGAAAGTTGGACAGTAAATGGCGAACGGTTGAAATTATATCTCGGAGGAGAAATCGACCGAGAGAATTCCAGTGTGTTTCTTGATGATCTTTGAAATCATCTTGGACCGTCGAGCTTATCCGAAGTTAAACAAGCGCTTGTTGGGAGGCACCCCAACATTGTAAGTATTTATGTTTTCTTTGCTGTTTTGATGATTTTAGTTGTGAAGAATTGGTGTAGTGTGGTAGAAGATTCAGAAAAAAAAATTCAAAAACCTATCATGTTCGCTGGCATGTTCGCTTTGCGAACCTGGAGCGAGCATTCGCTGGCTTGTTCGCATTGCGAACTCAGCGAGACAGGCATATGTTTTTCTGCTGCCACCTCATTAAAAAGGGATGTTTTGTTAAGGGTGGGCCAGACACTTGGGCCCATGACCCATCTCATTTTCAGATTATTGAGAGGCAACCCTAGTCCGTTTGTCATTCTCACTCTTGCCTCTCTCACAAACACACTCACAAGAACAATCTCTCACGTGCTCTGTTCCTCTCATTTTCACCATGTTTTTCCAAGTACCAACAAGTTCAGGTTTGAATTTCTTGTTCTCTTTGTTGATTTCTGTTAGAACATTATGGTTAAGTTAGTTAGGAGAACATTAGAGACAAATTACTTTTAGGTTTTCAAAGTATTTTCAATACCCTCTGTTCATAATGCTTTGTTGTTGCTACATGTCTACATTTGATCAAGCATTATGAGTAGAGTTGTGTGTTGAAACTAGTCTGATGTTGGAAACTTGAATGCTGTTGTTTTTTGAAATTTTCGCAGGTTTGCTGACCAGTTCGCTTTGCGAACCTGGGCGAGCAGTCGCCAAAACCTCACTTTGTGAATCTGGGGCGAATGTTCGCCAGGCTTCGCTTTGCGAACTTTGCGCGAATGCATCAGAACTTTAAAAATTATTTTTATGTCTCAGTTTGTGATTCTGTTTTGCTCCCATTTCTAATGGACTGTTTTGTGGCTGGTTGTTGTTTTTTTTGGTAATTATTGCAGATGGCTCCAAAGATCAATCCGGCAAAGAAGAGAAAGGCCAGTACTTCACGACAAGTTCCGATTCAGTTCGACAGTGATCGCTTTAGAGGAGTAAAACAGGCCGCAAGATACCTAACGTTGGAAAGAAGAACCATTTTGCTAGAGAAGCGATTTAATCTAAATCCACAGGGGAGATACCGTTTGGTAGCTCAACTCCTCGAAGAGAAAAAGAGGGAGAGACTGATTACACCTGTGGATAGTTATAATGTGGAAATGGTACGGGAATTCTATGTTAATGCCCTCCCGGATGATGGGGAGGCATTTGGGTGGACGACCTTAGTAGGGGGAAAAGTGGTGAGGTTTGATCGAGGAACCAATAACACTGTTCTTGAGAATCCTTTACCATTGAGAGCAAGTCAGATTGATGACTTTCATAAAACATTGCACCTCCACAGAGACATTGCGGCCATAACTAGAGACCTCTTGCGAGAAGGTAAATATGTAGAGCTTAACCCATCTGGGGTTGCAAAGAGATAGCATCGTGAAGACATGCGACCTTTGGCACAATTAATCTTGCTTTTGGTTGTCACCAACATTAAGCCAAAGTTACATACATCGACCATTCCTATTTACCTTGCCCATCTGGTCCACAACATAATGACCAATGTCGAGATCGATGTAGCCGAGATTATAGCGGATGAGATGAGAGCTATTGTTGAGAGTGGTCTTGGTTCCTCTTCTAGGAAGAATGCTCCTCTTGCCTTCCCTTGTCTCATTATGACTCTGTGTGTGGATGATTGGGTTGATGTCCCCACACGTCGACAGGTGACTATCCCGGCTGCGATCGATGATTGTTATGTAGATAAATATTGAAAGCCTAAGGGGGTAAGGGGTGAGACTTCTGGTGCTGGTACTGATGCCGGCACATGGGCTGGCGATGGGTCTGGTAGTTCTGGGTCACAAGGTTTCTATCCGTATCAGTAGGAGATTGGCCAGTATAACTGGGATTGGATGGCGGCTTCTCAGCGCGCCATGATGGACTTACATGATTCTATGCAGGTTTTGCAGCTGCAGGTACGTGAGCCCTCCATGGGTCACACTATGATGACAAGGGAGAAATTCCTTGCTCATGCTGTTTGGCCTGAGGCCAGGACAGTTTTTGGAGGGGGAGCAGATGCGGCTAGTGAGCCTGAAGATGCTGATGCGGAGGATGATGGCGATGGTGATGGTGTTGAGGTTTCTGGTTCTGTTTCTGGTTCAGAGGAGGAAGAGATAGAGGTGTTCGATTCCGAGTCCGAAGAGGACTGATTTTGTTGCTATCATTTTGTACTTCCTTTGTTCGTCAAAGTGAAGTTTTCTTGTTATGTTTTATATATTTGTTTCTTATTATTGTACTTTATCCACAGAGTGGATTATTTCGAGATATTATGATGTACTTGTACCCATGGTGGTACATATGACTCTTGTTGGTGTTTTCACACCAAAGCACTTTTATGATATTATTATTCTGTTGTTGTTTTCAGTTAAATTTGTTTAGTTTCAATTTTTTTTAGTTTTTATTATTATTGTTGTTAAGAGTTGAATTATTCAGTTAACGAATGTTCAACTCTTAAATTGTTGGTATGCTTTTTGTTGTGTTATGTTGGTATGCTTGTGAGAATTTAATGTTTCCAACTTTTGGATGTTGTTGAAAGAAACTCTAGGTTGGTGTTGTGTTCATCAAAGAAGATTCCTCCAAGTTGGATGGCTATGATAGTATTTTAAGCACGTATTGTTGGCAAGGTACATAGTTACCTAGTTCTAGAATTATAATGTGTTAGAAGTTTTTGTGTTTGTACAAATGAAATTGTGTTTCTTGTAACAACGTTATTGATTGCTTATGTCATTTAGGTCCAAAAACTACAAAAGTGAGAAAACTCCTTGGTTTACTAAATGCATAAGATTGATGATGAATTTTGTTTTATAATTTTAATTCATGCTTTATCTTGTGATTTGTGTGACATTGTGGAAGCATTAGAAATGATCAAGACACTTGTTGATATTGAGCACAACCATTTCCAAACAGTGATTTACCCGTGAGTAGCGAGTATTCGTTAGCCCTTTGAGCCTAAACAGTTTAGATCTCGTTTAGTGATGAACTTTGTGTTGTACATAATTTGAAAATCAAGTTCATCATTGAGTTTTAGCAAATGCGGCTGGTGAGCCTGAAGATGCTGATGCGGAGGATGATGTTGATGGTGATGGTGTTGAGGTTTCTGGTTTTGTTTCTGGTTTAGAGGAGGAAGAGATAGAGGTGTCCGGTTCCGAGTCCGAAGAGGACTAATTTTATTGCTATCAATTTGTACTTCCTTTGTTCGTCAAAGTGAAGTTTTCTTGTTATGTTTTATGTATTTGTTTCTCTTTATTGTACTTTATCCACTAGGTGGATTATTTCGAGATATTATGATGTACTTGTACCCATGGTGGTACTGGTGTTTTCACACCAAAGCACTTTTATGATATTATTATTATTATGTTGTTTTCAGTTAAATTTGTTAAGTTTCAATTTTTCTTAGTTTTTATTATTATTGTTGTTAAGAGTTGAATTCTTCAGTTAATGAATGTTCAACTATTAAATTGTTGGTATGTTTTTTGTTGTGTTATGTTGGTATGCTTGTGAGAATTTAATGTTTCTAACTTTTGGATGTTGTTGAAAGAAACTCTAGGTTGGTGTTGTGTTCATCAAAGAAGATTCCTCCAAGTTGGATGGCTATGATAGTATTTTAAGCATGTATTGTTGGCAAGGTACATAGTTACCTAGTTCTAGAATTTATAATGTGTTAGAACTTTTTGTCTTTGTACAAATGAAATTGTGTTTCTTGTTACAACTTTATTGATTGCTTATGTCATTTAGGTCGAAAAACTACAAAAGTGAGAAAACTCCTTGGTTTACTAAATGCATAGGATTGATGATGAATTTTGTTTTATACTTTTAATTCATGCTTTATCTTGTGATTTCTGTGATATTGTGGAAGCATTAGAAATTATCAAGGCACTTGTTGATATTGAGCACTACCATTTCCAAACAGTGATTTATCTGTGAGTAGCGAGTATTCGTTAGCCCTTTGAGCCTAAACAGTTTAGATCTCATTTAGTGATGAACTTTGTGTTGTACATAATTTGAAAATCAAGTTCATCATTGAATTTTAGGAGATGCGGCTGGTGAGCCTGAAGATGCTGATGCAGAGGATGATGGCGATGGCGATGGTGTTGAGGTTTCTGGTTTTGTTTTTGATTTAGAGGAGGAAGAGATAGAGGTGTCCGGTTCCGAGTCCGAAGAGGACTAATTTTGTTGTTATCAATTTGTACTTCCTTTGTTCGTCAAAGTGAAGTTTTCTTGTTATGTTTTATAAATTTGTTTCTTATTATTGTACTTTATCCACTAGGTGGATTATTTCGAGATATTATGATGTACTTGTACCCATGGTGGTACTAATGACTTTTGTTGGTGTTTTCACACCAAAGCACTTTTCTGATATTATTATTATTATGTTATTTTCAGTTAAATTTGTTAAGTTTCAATTTTTTTTTTAGTTTTTATTATGATTGTTGTTAAGAGTTGAATTCTTCAGTTAACGAATGTTCAACTCTTAAATTGTTAGTATGCTTTTTGTTGTTTTATGTTGGTATGCTTGTGAGAATTTAATGTTTCCAACTTTTAGATGTTGTTGAAAGAAACTCTAGGTTGGTGTTGTGTTCATCAAAGAAGATTCCTCCAAGTTGGATGGCTATGATAGTATTTTAAGCATGTATTGTTGACAAGGTACATAGTTACCTAGTTCTAGAATTTACAATGTGTTAGAACCTTTTGTCTTTGTACAAATGAAATTGTGTTTCTTGTCACAACTTTATTGATTGCTTATGTCATTTAGGTCGAAAAACTAAAAAAGTGAGAAAACTACTTAGTTTACTAAATGCATAGGATTGATGATGAATTTTGTTTTATACTTTTAATTCATGCTTTATCTTGTGATTTGTGTGATATTGTGGAAGCATTAGAAATGGTCAAGACACTTGTTGATATTAAGCACAACCATTTCCAAACAGTGATTTACCCGTGAGTAGCGAGTATTCGTTAGCCCTTTGAGCCTAACCAGTTTAGATCTCGTTTAGTGATGAACTTTGTGTTGTACATAATTTGAAAATCAAGTTCATCGTTGAATTTTAGCAGATGCGGCTGGTGAGCCTGAAGATGCTGATGCAGAGGATGATGTCGATGGTGATGGTGTTGAGGTTTCTGGTTTTGTTTCTGGTTCAGAGGAGGAAGAGATAGAGGTGTCGGGTTCCGAGTCCGAAGAGGACTAATTTTGTTGCTATCAATTTGTACTTCCTTTGTTCGTCAAAGTGATGTTTTCTTGTTATGTTTTATGTATTTGTTTCTTATTATTGTACTTTATCCACTAGGGGGATTATTTCGAGATAACTTGTACCCATGGTGGTACTGGTGTTTTCACACCAAAGCACTTTTATGATATTATTATTATTTTGTTGTTTTCAGGTAAATTTGTTAAGTTTCAATTTTTTTTAGTTTTTATTATTATTGTTGTTAAGAGTTGAATTCCTCAGTTAATGAATGTTCAACTCTTAAATTGTTGGTATGCTTTTTGTTGTGTTATGTTGGTATGCTTGTGAGAATTTAATGTTTCCAACTTTTGTATGTTGTTGAAAGAGACTCTAGGTTGGTCTGGTGTTCATCAAAGAAGATTCCTCCAAGTTGAATGGCTAAGATAGTATTTTAAGCATGTATTGTAGGCAAGGTACATAGTTACCTAGTTCTAGATATTAGAATGTGTTAGAACTTTTTGTCTTTGTACAAATTAAATTGTGTTTCTTGTTACAACTTTATTGATTGCTAATGTCATTTAGGTCCAAAAACTACAAAAGTGAGAAAACTCCTTAGTTTACTAAATGCATAGGATTGATGATGAATTTTATTTTATACCTTTAATTCATGCTTTATCTTGTGATTTGTGTGATATTGTGGAATCATTAGACATGATCAAGGCAATTGTTGATATTGAGCACAACCATTTCCAAACAGTGATTTACCCGTGAGTAGCGAGTATTCGTTAGCCCTTTGAGCCTAAACAGTTTAGATCTCATTTAGTGATGAACTTTGTGTTGTACATAATTTGAAAATCAAGTTCATCATTGAATTTTAGCAGATGCGGCTGGTGAGCCTGAAGATGCTGATGTAGAGGATGATGGCGATGGGGATGGTGTTGATTTTTCTGGTTTTGTTTCTGGTTTAGAGGAGGAAGAGATAGAGGGGTCCGGTTCCGAGTCCGAAGAGGACTAAATTTGTTGCTATCAATTTGTACTTCCTTTGTTCGTCAAAGTGAAGTTTTCTTCTTATGTTTTATGTATTTGTTTCTTATTATTGTACTTTATCCACTAGGTAGATTATTTCGAGATATTATGATGCACTTGTACCCATGGTGGTACTAATGACTTTTGTTGGTGTTTTCACACCAAAGCACTTTTATGATATTATTATTATTGTGTTGTTTTCAGTTAAATTTGTTAAGTTTCAATTTTTTTTTTAGTTTTTATTATTATTGTGTTTAAGAGTTGAATTCTTCATTTAATGAATGTTCAACTCTTAAATTGTTGGTATACTTTTTATTGTGCTATGTTGGTATGCTTGTGAGAATATAATGTTTCCAGCTTTTGGATGTTGTTGAAAGAAACTCTAGGTTGGTGTTGTGTTCATCAAAGAAGATTCCTCCAAGTTGGATGGCTATGATAGTATTTTAAGCATGTATTGTTGGCAAGGTACATAGTTACCTAGTTCTAGAATTTAGAATGTGTTAGAACCTTTTGTCTTTGTACAAATGAAATTGTGTTTCTTGTTACAACTTTATTGATTGCTTATGTCATTTAGGTCCAAAAACTACAAAAGTGAGAAATCTCCTTGGTTTACTAAATGCATAGGATTGATGATGAATTTTGTTTTATACTTTTAATTCATGCTTTATCTTGTGATTTGTGTGATATTGTGGAAGCATTAGAAATGATCAAGGCAATTGTTGATATTGAGCACAACCTTTTCCAAACAGTGATTTACCCGTGAGTAGCGAGTATTCGTTAGGCCTTTGAGCCTAAACAGTTTAGATCTTGTTTAGTGATGAACTTTGTGTTGTACATAATTTGAAAATCAAGTTCATCATTGAATTTTAGCAGATGCGGCTGGAGAGCCTGAAGATGCTGATGCAGAGGATGATGGCGATGGTGATGGTGTTGAGGTTTCTGGTTTTGTTTCTGGTTCAGAGGAGGAAGAGATAGAGGTGTCCGGTTTCGAGTCCGAAGAGGACTAAATTTGTTGCTATCAATTTGTACTTCCTTTGTTCATCAAAGTGAAATTTTCTTGTTATGTTTTATGTATTTGTTTCTTATTATTGTACTTTATCCACTAGGTGGATTATTTCGAGATATTATGATGTACTTGTACCCATGGTGGTACTAATGACTTTTGTTGGTGTTTTCACACCAAAGCACTTTTATGATATTATTATTATTATGTCGTTTATCAGTTAAATTTGTTAAGTTTCATTTTTTTTTATTATGATTGTTGTTAAGAGTTGAATTCTTCAGTTAACGAATGTTCAACTCTTAAATTGTTGGTATGTTTTTTGTAGTGTTATGTTGGTATGCTTGTGAGAATTTAATGTTTCCAACTTTTAGATGTTGTTGAAAGAAACTCTAGGTTGGTGTTGTGTTCATCAAAGAAGATTCCTTCAAGTTGGATGGCTATGATAGTATTTTAAGCATGTATTGATGGCAAGTTACATAGTTACCTAGTTCTAAAATTTAGAATGTGTTAGAACCTTTTTTCTTGGTACAAATGAAATTGTGTTTCTTGTCACAAATTTATTGATTGCTTATGTCATTTAGGTCCAAAAGCTACAAAACTGAGAAAACTCCTTGGTTTACTAAATGCATTGGATTGATGATGAATTTTGTTTAATACTTTTAATTCATGCTTTATCTTGTGATTTGTGTGATATTGTGGAAGCATTAGAAATGATCAAGGCACTTGTTGATATTAAGCACAACCATTTCCAAACAGTGATTTACCCGTGAGTAGCGAGTATTCGTTAGCCCTTTGAGCCTAAACAGTTTAGATCTCGTTTAGTGATGAACTTTGTGTTGTACATAATTTGAAAATCCAGTTCATCATTGAATTTTAGCAGATGCGGCTGGTGAGCCTGAAGACGCTGATGCAGAGGATGATGGCGATGGTGATGGTGTTGAGGTTTCTGGTTTTGTTTCTTGTTCAGAGGAGGAAGAGATAGAGGTGTCCGGTTCCGAGTCCGAAGAGGACTAATTTTGTTGCTATCAATTTGTACTTCCTTTGTTCGTCAAAGTGAAGTTTTCTTGTTATGTTTTATGAATTTGTTTCTTATTATTGTACTTTATCCACTAGGTGGATTATTTCGAGATATTATGATGTACTTGTACCCATGGTGGTACTAATGACTTTTGTTGGTGTTTTCACACCAAAGCACTTTTATGATATTATTATTATTATGTTGTTTTCAGTTAAATTTGTTAAGTTTCAATTTTTTATAGTTTTTATTATTATTGTTGTTAAGAGTTGAATTCTTCAGTTAACGAATGTTCAACTCTTAAATTGTTGGTATGCTTTTTGTTGTGTTATGTTGGTATGCTTGTGAGAATTTAATGTTTCCAACTTTTGGATGTTGTTGAAAGAAACTCTAGGTTGGTGTTGTGTTCATCAAGAAGATTCCTCCAAGTTGGATGGCTATGATAGTATTTTAAGCATGTATTGTTGGCAAGGTACATAGTTACCTAGTTCTAGAATTTAGAACGTGTTAGAACTTATTGCCTTTGTACAAATGAAATTGTGTTTCATGTTACAACTTTATTGTTTGCTTATGTCATTTAGGTCCAAAAACTACAAAAGTGAGAAAACTCCTTGGTTTACTAAATGCATAGGATTGATGATGAATTTTGTTTTATACTTTTAATTCATGCTTTATATTGTGATTTGTGTGATATTGTGGAAGCATTAGAAATGATCAAGGCACTTGTTGATATTGAGCTCAACCATTTCCAAACAGTGATTTACCCGTGAGTAGTGAGTATTCGTTAGCCCTTTGAGCCTAAACAGTTTAGATCTTGTTTAGTGATGAACTTTGTGTTGTACATAATTTGAAAATCAAGTTCATCATTGAATTTTAGCAGATGCGGCTGGTGAGCCTGAGGACGCTGATGCAGAGGATGATGGCGATGGTCATGGTGTTGAGGTTTCTGGTTTTGTTTCTGGTTCAGAGGAGGAAGAGATAGAGGTGTCCGGTTTCGAGTTCGAGGAGGACTAATTTTGTTGCTATCAATTTGTACTTCCTTTGTTCGTCAAAGTGAAGTTTTCTTGTTATGTTTTATGTATTTGTTTCTTATTATTGTACTTTATCCACTAGGTGGATTATTTCGAGATATTATGATGTACTTGTACCCATGGTGGTCCTAATGACTTTTGTTGGTGTTTTCACACCAAAGCACTTTTATGTTATTATTATTATTATGTTGTTTTCAGTTAAATTTGTTAAGTTTCAATATTTTTTAGTTTTTATTATAATTGTTGTTAATAGATGAATTCTTCAGTTAACGAATGTATAACTCTTAAATTGTTGGTATGCTTTTTGCTGTGTTATGTTGGTATACTTGAGAGAATTTAATGTTTCCAACTTTTGGATGTTGTTGAAAGAAACTCTAGGTTGGTGTTGTGTTCATGAAAGAAGATTCCTCCAAGTTGGATGGCTATGATAGTATTTTAAGCATGTATTGATGGCAAGGTACATAGTTACCTAGTTCTAAAATTTAGAATGTGTTAGAACCTTTTGTCTTTGTACAAATGAAATTGTGTTTCTTGTCACAACTTTATTGATTGCTTATGTCATTTAGGTCCCTAAACTACAAAAGTGAGAAAACTCCTTGGTTTACTAAATGCAAAGGATTGATGATGAATTTTGTTTTATACTTTTAATTCATGTTTTATCTTGTGGTTTGTGTGATATTGTGGAAGCATTAGAAATGATCAAGGCACTTGTTGATATTGAGCACAACCATTTCCAAACAGTGATTTACCCGTGAGTAGCGAGTATTCGTTAGCCCTTTGAGCCTAAACAGTTTAGATCTCGTTTAGTGATGAATTTGTGTTGTACATAATTTGAAAATCAAGTTCATCATTGAATTTTAGCAGATGCGGCTGGTGAGCCTGAAGATACTAATGCCGAGGATGATGGCGATGGTGATGGTGTTGAGGTTTCTGGTTTTGTTTCTGGTTCAGAGGAGGAATAGATAGAGGTGTCTGGTTCCGAGTCCGAAGAGGACGAATTTTGTTGCTATCAATTTGTATTTCCTTTGTTCGTCAAAGTGAAGTTTTCTTGTTATGTTTTATGTATTTGTTTCTTATTATTGTACTTTATCCACTAGGTGGATTATTTCGAGATATTATGATGTACTTGTACCCATGGTGGTACTAATGACTTTTGTTGGTGTTTTCACACCAAAGCACTTTTATGATATTATTATTATGTTGTTTTCAGTTAAATTTGTTAAGTTTCAATTTTTTATAGTTTTTATTATTATTGTTGTTAAGAGTTGAATTCTTCAGTTAACGAATGTTCAACTCTTAAATTGTTGGTATGCTTTTTGTTGTGTTATGTTGGTATGCATGTGAGAATTTAATGTTTCCAACTTTTGGACGTTGTTGAAAGAAACTCTAGGTTGGTGTTGTGTTCATAAAAGAAGATTCCTCCAAGTTGGATGGCTATGACAGTATTTTAAGCATGTATTGTTGCCACTGTACATAGTTACCTAGTTCTAGAGTTTAGAATGTGTTAAAATCTTTTGTCTTTGTACAAATGAAATTGTGTTTCTTGTCACAACTTTATTGATTTCTTATGTCATTTAGGTCCAAAAACTACAAAAGTGAGAAAACTCCTTGGTTTACTAAATGCATAGGATTGGTGTTGAATTTTGTTTTATACTTTTAATTCATGCTTTATCTTGTGATTTGTGTGATATTGTGGAAGCATTAGAAATGATCAAGGCACTTGATGATAATAAGCACAACCATTTCCAAATAGTGATTTACCCTTGAGTAGCGAGTATTCGTTAGCCGTTTGAGCCTAAACAGTTTAGATCTCGTTTAGTGATAAACTTTGTGTTGTACATAATTTGAAAATCAAGTTCATCATTGAATTTTAGCAGATGCGGCTGGAGAGCCTGAAGATGCTGATGCAGAGGATGATGGCGAGGGTGATGGTGTTGAGGTTTCTGGTTTTGTTTCTGGTTCAGAGGAGGAAGAGATAGAGGTGTCCGGTTTCGAGTCCGAGGAGGACTAATTTTGTTGCTATCAATTTGTACTTCCTTTGTTCGTCAAAGTGAAGTTTTCTTGTTATGTTTTATGTATTTGTTTCTTATTATTGTACTTTATCCACTAGGTGGATTATTTCGAGATATTATGATGTACTTGTACCCATGGTGGTCCTAATGACTTTTGTTGGTGTTTTCACACCAAAGCACTTTTATGATATTATTATTATTATGTTGTTTTCAGTTAAATTTGTTAAGTTTCAATTTTTTTTAGTTTTTATTATAATTGTTGTTAATAGATGAATTCTTCAGTTAACGAATGTTCAACTCTTAAATTGTTGGTATGCTTTTTGTTGTGTTATGTTGGTATACTTGAGAGAATTTAATGTTTCCAACTTTTGGATGTTGTTGAAAGAAACTCTCGGTTGGTGTTGTGTTCATGAAAGAAGATTCCTCCAAGTTGGATGGCTATGATAGTATTTTAAGCATGTATTGATGGCAAGGTACATAGTTACCTAGTTCTAAAATTTAGAATGTGTTAGAACCTTTTGTCTTTGTACAAATGAAATTGTGTTTCTTGTCACAACTTTATTGATTGCTTATGTCATTTAGGTCCCTAAACTACAAAAGTGAGAAAACTCCTTGGTTTACTAAATGCAAAGGATTGATGATGAATTTTGTTTTATACTTTTAATTCATGTTTTATCTTGTGGTTTGTGTGATATTGTGGAAGCATTAGAAATTATCAAGGCACTTCTTGATATTGAGCACAACCATTTCCAAACAGTGATTTACCCGTGAGTAGCGAGTATTCGTTAGCTCTTTGAGCCTAAACAGTTTAGATATCGTTTAGTAATGAACTTTGTGTTGTACATAATTTGAAAATCAAGTTCATCATTGAATTTTAGCAGATGCGGCTGGAGAGCCTGAAGATGCTGATGCAGAGGATGATGGCGAGGGTGATGGTCTTGAGGTTTCTGGTTTTGTTTCTTGTTCAGAGGAGGAAGAGATAGAGGTGTCCGGTTTCGAGTCCGAAGAGGAATAAATTTGTTGCTATCAATTTGTACTTCCTTTGTTCGTCAAAGTGAAGTTTTCTTGTTATGTTTTATGTATTTGTTTCTTATTATTGTACTTTATCCACTAGGTGGATTATTTCGAGATATTATGATGTACTTGTACCTATGGTGGTACTAATGACTTTTGTTGGTGTTTTCACACCAAAGCACTTTTATGATATTATTATTATTATGTTGTTTTTCAGTTAAATTTGTTAAGTTTCATTTTTATTTATTTTTTATTATGATTATTGTTAAGAGTTGAATTCTTCAGTTAACGAATGTTCAACTCTTAAATTGTTGGTATGTTTTTTGTAGTGTTATGTTGGTATGCTTGTAACTATTTAATGTTTCCAACTTTTGGATGTTGTTGAAAGAAACTCTAGGTTGGTGTTGTGTTCATCAAAGAAGATTCCTTCAAGTTGGATGGCTATGATAGTATTTTAAGCATGTATTGATGGCAAGTTACATATTTACCTAGTTCTAAAATTTAGAATGTGTTAGAACCTTTTGTCTTGGTACAAATGAAATTGTGTTTCTTGTCACAAATTTATTGATTGCTTATGTCATTTAGGTCCAAAAACTACAAAAGTGAGAAAACTCCTTGGTTTACTAAATGCATAGGATTGATGTTGAATTTTGTTTTATACTTTTAATTCATGCTTTATCTTGTGATTTGTGTGATATTGTGGAAGCATTAGAAATGATCAAGGCACTTGATGATAATAAGCACAACCATTTCCAAACAGTGATTTACCCTTGAGTAGCGAGTATTCGTTAGCCGTTTGAGCCTAAACAGTTTAGATCTCGTTTAGTGATGAACTTTGTGTTGTACATAATTTGAAAATCAAGTTCATCATTGAATTTTAGCAGATGCGGCTGGAGAGCCTGAAGATGCTGATGCAGAGGATGATGGCGAGGGTGATGGTGTTGAGGTTTCTGGTTTTGTTTCTGGTTCAGAGGAGGAAGAGATAGAGGTGTCCGGTTTCGAGTCCGAGGAGGACTAATTTTGTTACTATCAATTTGTACTTCCTTTGTTCGTCAAAGTGAAGTTTTCTTGTTATGTTTTATGTATTTGTTTCTTATTATTGTACTTTATCCACTAGGTGGATTATTTCGAGATATTATGATGTACTTGTACCCATGGTGGTCCTAATGACTTTTGTTGGTGTTTTCACACCAAAGCACTTTTATGATATTATTATTATTATGTTGTTTTCAGTTAAATTTGTTAAGTTTCAATTTTTTTTAGTTTTTATTATAATTGTTGTTAATAGATGAATTCTTCAGTTAACGAATGTTCAACTCTTAAATTGTTGGTATGCTTTTTGTTGTGTTATGTTGGTATACTTCGGAGAATTTAATGTTTCCAACTTTTGGATGTTGTTGAAAGAAACTCTAGGTTGGTGTTGTGTTCATGAAAGAAGATTCCTCCAAGTTGGATGGCTATGATAGTATTTTAAGCATGTATTGATGGCAAGGTACATAGTTACCTAGTTCTAAAATTTAGAATGTGTTAGAACCTTTTGTCTTTGTACAAATGAAATTGTGTATCTTGTCACAACTTTATTGATTGCTTATGTCATTTAGGTCCCTAAACTACAAAAGTGAGAAAACTCCTTGGTTTACTAAATGCAAAGTATTGATGATGAATTTTGTTTTATACTTTTAATTCATGTTTTATCTTGTGGTTTGTGTGATATTGTGGAAGCATTAGAAATGATCAAGGCACTTGTTGATATTGAGCACAACCATTTCCAAACAGTGATTTACCCGTGAGTAGCGAGTATTCGTTAGCCCTTTGAGCCTAAACAGTTTAGATCTCGTTTAGTGATGAACTTTGTGTTGTACATAATTTGAAAATCAAGTTCATCATTGAATTTTAGCAGATGCGGCTGGTGAGCCTGAAGATGCTGATGCAGAGGATGATGGCGATGGTGATGGTGTTGAGGTTTCTGGTTTTGTTTCTGGTTCAGAGGAGGAATAGATAGAGGTGTCTGGTTCCGAGTCCGAAGAGGACGCATTTTGTTGCTATCAATTTGTACTTCCTTTGTTCGTCAAAGTGAAGTTTTCTTGTTATGTTTTATGTATTTGTTTCTTATTATTGTACTTTATCCACTAGGTGGATTATTTCGAGATATTATGATGTACTTGTACCCATGGTGGTACTAATGACTTTTGTTGGTGTTTTCACACCAAAGCACTTTGATGATATTATTATTATTATGTTGTTTTCAGTTAAATTTGTTAAGTTTCAATTTTTTTATAGTTTTTATTATTATTGTTGTTAAGAGTTGAATTCTTCAGTTAACGAATGTTCAACTCTTAAATTGTTGGTATGCTTTTTGTTGTGTTATGTTGGTATGCTTGTGAGAATTTAATGTTTCCAACTTTTGGATGTTGTTGAAAGAAACTCTAGGTTGGTGTTGTGTTCATGAAAGAAGATTCCTCCAAGTTGGATGGCTATGATAGTATTTTAAGCATGTATTGATGGCAAGGTACATAGTTACCTAGTTCTAAAATTTAGAATGTGTTAGAACCTTTTGTCTTTGTACAAATGAAATTGTGTATCTTGTCACAACTTTATTGATTGCTTATGTCATTTAGGTCCCTAAACTACAAAAGTGAGAAAACTCCTTGGTTTACTAAATGCAAAGTATTGATGATGAATTTTGTTTTATACTTTTAATTCATGTTTTATCTTGTGGTTTGTGTGATATTGTGGAAGCATTAGAAATGATCAAGGCACTTGTTGATATTGAGCACAACCATTTCCAAACAGTGATTTACCCGTGAGTAGCGAGTATTCGTTAGCCCTTTGAGCCTAAACAGTTTAGATCTCGTTTAGTGATGAACTTTGTGTTGTACATAATTTGAAAATCAAGTTCATCATTGAATTTTAGCAGATGCGGCTGGTGAGCCTGAAGATGCTGATGCAGAGGATGATGGCGATGGTGATGGTGTTGAGGTTTCTGGTTTTGTTTCTGGTTCAGAGGAGGAATAGATAGAGGTGTCTGGTTCCGAGTCCGAAGAGGACGCATTTTGTTGCTATCAATTTGTACTTCCTTTGTTCGTCAAAGTGAAGTTTTCTTGTTATGTTTTATGTATTTGTTTCTTATTATTGTACTTTATCCACTAGGTGGATTATTTCGAGATATTATGATGTACTTGTACCCATGGTGGTACTAATGACTTTTGTTGGTGTTTTCACACCAAAGCACTTTGATGATATTATTATTATTATGTTGTTTTCAGTTAAATTTGTTAAGTTTCAATTTTTTTATAGTTTTTATTATTATTGTTGTTAAGAGTTGAATTCTTCAGTTAACGAATGTTCAACTCTTAAATTGTTGGTATGCTTTTTGTTGTGTTATGTTGGTATGCTTGTGAGAATTTAATGTTTCCAACTTTTGGATGTTGTTGAAAGAAACTCTAGGTTGGTGTTGTGTTCATCAAGAAGATTCCTCCAAGTTGGATGGCTATGATAGTATTTTAAGCATGTATTGATGGCAAGGTACATAGTTACCTAGTTCTGAAATTTAGAATGTGTTAGAACCTTTTGTCTTTGTACAAATGAAATTGTGTTTCTTGTCAAAACTTTATTGATTGCTTATGTCATTTAGGTCCCTAAACTACAAAAGTGAGAAAACTCCTTGGTTTACTAAATGCAAAGTATTGATGATGAATTTTGTTTTATACTTTTAATTCATGTTTTATCTTGTGGTTTGTGTGATATTGTGGAAGCATTAGAAATGATCAAGGCACTTGTTGATATTGAGCACAACCATTTCCAAACAGTGATTTACCCGTGAGTAGCGAGTATTCGTTAGCCCTTTGAGCCTAAACAGTTTAGATCTCGTTTAGTGATGAACTTTGTGTTGTACATAATTTGAAAATCAAGTTCATCATTGAATTTTAGCAGATGCGGCTGGTGAGCCTGAAGATGCTGATGCAGAGGATGATGGCGATGGTGATGGTGTTGAGGTTTCTGGTTTTGTTTCTGGTTCAGAGGAGGAATAGATAGAGGTGTCTGGTTCCGAGTCCGAAGAGGACGCATTTTGTTGCTATCAATTTGTACTTCCTTTGTTCGTCAAAGTGAAGTTTTCTTGTTATGTTTTATGTATTTGTTTCTTATTATTGTACTTTATCCACTAGGTGGATTATTTCGAGATATTATGATGTACTTGTACCCATGGTGGTACTAATGACTTTTGTTGGTGTTTTCACACCAAAGCACTTTGATGATATTATTATTATTATGTTGTTTTCAGTTAAATTTGTTAAGTTTCAATTTTTTTATAGTTTTTATTATTATTGTTGTTAAGAGTTGAATTCTTCAGTTAACGAATATTCAACTCTTAAATTGTTGGTATGCTTTTTGTTGTGTTATGTTGGTATGCATGTGAGAATTTAATGTTTCCAACTTTTGGATGTTGTTGAAAGAAACTCTAGGTTGGTGTTGTGTTCATAAAAGAAGATTCCTCCAAGTTGGATGGCTATGACAGTATTTTAAGCATGTATTGTTGCCACGGGACATAGTTACCTAGTTCTAGAGTTTAGAATGTGTTAGAAGCTTTTGTCTTTGTACAAATGAAATTGTGTTTCTTGTCACAACTTTATTGATTGCTTATGTCATTTAGGTCCAAAAACTACAAAAGTGAGAAAACTCCTTGGTTTACTAAATGCATAGGATTGGCGATGAATTTTGTTTTATACTTTTAATTCATGTTTTATCTTGTGGTTTGTGTGATATTGTGGAAGCATTAGAAATGATCAAGGCACTTGTTGATATTGAGCACAACCATTTCCAAACAGTGATTTACCCGTGAGTAGCGAGTATTCGTTAGCCCTTTGAGCCTAAACAGTTTAGATCTCGTTTAGTGATGAACTTTGTGTTGTACATAATTTGAAAATCAAGTTCATCATTGAATTTTAGCAGATGCGGCTGGTGAGCCTGAAGATGCTGATGCAGAGGATGATGGCGATGGTGATGGTGTTGAGGTTTCTGGTTTTGTTTCTGGTTCAGAGGAGGAATAGATAGAGGTGTCTGGTTCCGAGTCCGAAGAGGACGCATTTTGTTGCTATCAATTTGTACTTCCTTTGTTCGTCAAAGTGAAGTTTTCTTGTTATGTTTTATGTATTTGTTTCTTATTATTGTACTTTATCCACTAGGTGGATTATTTCGAGATATTATGATGTACTTGTACCCATGGTGGTACTAATGACTTTTGTTGGTGTTTTCACACCAAAGCACTTTGATGATATTATTATTATTATGTTATTTTCAGTTAAATTTGTTAAGTTTCAATTTTTTTATAGTTTTTATTATTATTGTTGTTAAGAGTTGAATTCTTCAGTTAACGAATGTTCAACTCTTAAATTGTTGGTATGCTTTTTGTTGTGTTATGTTGGTATGCTTGTGAGAATTTAATGTTTCCAACTTTTGGATGTTGTTGAAAGAAACTCTAGGTTGGTGTTGTGTTCATCAAGAAGATTCCTCCAAGTTGGATGGCAATGATAGTATTTTAAGCATGTATTGATGGCAAGGTACATAGTTACCTAGTTCTAAAATTTAGAATGTGTTAGAACCTTTTGTCTTTGTACAAATGAAATTGTGTTTCTTGTCACAACTTTATTGATTGCTTATGTCATTTAGGTCCCTAAACTACAAAAGTGAGAAAACTCCTTGGTTTACTAAATGCAAAGTATTGATGATGAATTTTGTTTTATACTTTTAATTCATGTTTTATCTTGTGGTTTGTGTGATATTGTGGAAGCATTAGAAATGATCAAGGCACTTGTTGATATTGAGCACAACCATTTCCAAACAGTGATTTACCCGTGAGTAGCGAGTATTCGTTAGCCCTTTGAGCCTAAACAGTTTAGATCTCGTTTAGTGATGAACTTTGTGTTGTACATAATTTGAAAATCAAGTTCATCATTGAATTTTAGCAGATGCGGCTGGTGAGCCTGAAGATGCTGATGCAGAGGATGATGGCGATGGTGATGGTGTTGAGGTTTCTGGTTTTGTTTTTGGTTCAGAGGAGGAATAGATAGAGGTGTCTGGTTCCGAGTCCGAAGAGGACGCATTTTGTTGCTATCAATTTGTACTTCCTTTGTTCGTCAAAGTGAAGTTTTCTTGTTATGTTTTATGTATTTGTTTCTTATTATTGTACTTTATCCACTAGGTGGATTATTTCGAGATATTATGATGTAGTTGTACCCATGGTGGTACTAATGACTTTTGTTGGTGTTTTCACACCAAAGCACTTTGATGATATTATTATTATTATGTTGTTTTCAGTTAAATTTGTTAAGTTTCAATTTTTTTTATAGTTTTTATTATTATTGTTGTTAAGAGTTGAATTCTTCAGTTAACGAATATTCAACTCTTAAATTGTTGGTATGCTTTTTGTTGTGTTATGTTGGTATGCATGTGAGAATTTAATGTTTCCAACTTTTGGATGTTGTTGAAAGAAACTCTAGGTTGGTGTGGTGTTCATAAAAGAAGATTCCTCCAAGTTGGATGGCTATGACAGTATTTTAATCATGTATTGTTGCCACGGGACATAGTTACCTAGTTCTAGAGTTTAGAATGTGTTAGAAGCTTTTGTCTTTGTACAAATGAAATTGTGTTTCTTGTCACAACTTTATTGATTGCTTATGTCATTTAGGTCCAAAAACTACAAAAGTGAGAAAACTCCTTGGTTTACTAAATGCATAGGATTGGCGATGAATTTTGTTTTATACTTTTAATTCATGCTCTATCTTGTGATTTGTGTGATATTGTGGAAGCATTAGAAATGATCAAGGCACTTGATGATATTAAGCACAACCATTTCCAAACAGTTATTTACCCTTGAGTAGCGAGTATTCGTTAGCCCTTTGAGCCTAAACAGTTTAGATCTCGTTTAGTGATGAATTTTGTGTTGTAGATAATTTGAAAATCAAGTTCATCATTGAATTTTAGCAGATGCGGCTGGTGAGCCTGAAGATGCTGATGCAGAGGATGATGGCGATGGTGATGGTGTTGAGGTTTCTGGTTTTGTTTCTGGTTCAGAGGAGGAATAGATAGAGGCGTCTGGTTCCGAGTCCGAAGAGGACTAATTTTGTTGCTATCAATTTGTACTTCCTTTATTCGTCAAAGTGAAGTTTTCTTGTTATGTTTTATGTATTTGTTTCTTATTATTGTACTTTATCCACTAGGTGGATTATATCAAGATATTATGATGTACTTGTACCCAGGGTGGTACTAATGACTTTTGTTGGTGTTTTCACACCAAAGCACTTTTATGATATTATTATTATTATGTTGTTTTCAGTTAAATTTGTTAAGTTTCAATTTTTTATAGTTTTTATTATTATTGTTGTTAAGAGTTGAATTCTTCAGTTAACGAATGTTCAACTCTTAAATTGTTGGTATGCTTTTTGTTGTGTTATGTTGGTATGCTTGTGAGAATTTAATGTTTCCAACTTTTGGATGTTGTTGAAAGAAACTCTAGGTTGGTGTTGTGTTCATCAAGAAGATTCCTCCAAGTTGGATGGCTATGATAGTATTTTAAGCATGTATTGTTGGCAAGGTACATAGTTACCTAGTTCTAGAATTTAGAACGTGTTAGAACTTTTTGCCTTTGTACAAATGAAATTGTGTTTCTTGTTACAACTTTATTGTTTGCTTATGTCATTTAGGTCCAAAAACCACAAAAGTGAGAAAACTCCTTGGTTTACTAAATGCAAAGGATTGATGATGAATTTTGTTTTATACTTTTAATTCATGTTTTATCTTGTGGTTTGTGTGATATTGTGGAAGCATTAGAAATGATCAAGGCACTTGTTGATATTGAGCACAATCATTTCCAAACAGTGATTTACCCGTGAGTAGCGAGTATTCGTTAGCCCTTTGAGCCTAAACAGTTTAGATCTTGTTTAGTGATGAACTTTGTGTTGTACATAATTTGAAAATCAAGTTCATCATTGAATTTTAGCAGATGCGGCTGGTGAGCCTGAGGACGCTGATGCAGAGGATGATGGCGATGGTGATGGTGTTGAGGTTTCTGGTTTTGTTTCTGGTTCAGAGGAGGAATAGATAGAGGCGTCTGGTTCCGAGTCCGAAGAGGACTAATTTTGTTGCTATCAATTTGTACTTCCTTTATTCGTCAAAGTGAAGTTTTCTTGTTATGTTTTATGTATTTGTTTCTTATTATTGTACTTTATCCACTAGGTGGATTATATCAAGATATTATGATGTACTTGTACCCAGGGTGGTACTAATGACTTTTGTTGGTGTTTTCACACCAAAGCACTTTTATGATATTATTATTATTATGTTGTTTTCAGTTAAATTTGTTAAGTTTCAATTTTTCATAGTTTTTATTATTATTGTTGTTAAGAGTTGAATTCTTCAGTTAACGAATGTTCAACTCTTAAATTGTTGGTATGCTTTTTGTTGTGTTATGTTGGTATGCTTGTGAGAATTTAATGTTTCCAACTTTTGGATGTTGTTGAAAGAAACTCTAGGTTGGTGTTGTGTTCATCAAGAAGATTCCTCCAAGTTGGATGGCTATGATAGTATTTTAAGCATGTATTGTTGGCAAGGTACATAGTTACCTAGTTCTAGAATTTAGAACGTGTTAGAACTTTTTGCCTTTGTACAAATGAAATTGTGTTTCTTGTTACAACTTTATTGTTTGCTTATGTCATTTAGGTCCAAAAACCACAAAAGTGAGAAAACTCCTTGGTTTACTAAATGCATAGGATTGATGATGAATTTTGTTTTATACTTTTAATTCATGCTTTATATTATGATTTGTGTGATATTGTGGAAGCATTAGAAATGATCAAGGCACTTGTTGATATTGAGCACAATCATTTCCAAACAGTGATTTACCCGTGAGTAGCGAGTATTCGTTAGCCCTTTGAGCCTAAACAGTTTAGATCTTGTTTAGTGATGAACTTTGTGTTGTACATAATTTGAAAATCAAGTTCATCATTGAATTTTAGCAGATGCGGCTGGTGAGCCTGAGGACGCTGATGCAGAGGATGATGGCGATGGTGATGGTGTTGAGGTTTCTGGTTTTGTTTCTGGTTCAGAGGAGGAAGAGATAGAGGTGTCCGGTTTCGAGTCCGAGGAGGACTAATTTTGTTGCTATCAATTTGTACTTCCTTTGTTCGTCAAAGTGAAGTTTTCTTGTTATGTTTTATGTATTTGTTTCTTATTATTGTACTTTATCCACCAGGTAGATTATTTCGAGATATTATGATGTACTTGTACCCATGGTGGTCCTAATGACTTTTGTTGGTGTTTTCACACCAAAGCACTTTTATGATATTATTATTATTATGTTGTTTTCAGTTATATTTGTTAAGTTTCAATTTTTTTTAGTTTTTATTATAATTGTTGTTAATAGATGAATTATTCAGTTAACGAATCTTCAACTCTTAAATTGTTGGTATGCTTTTTGTTGTGTTATGTTGGTATACTTGAGAGAATTTAATGTATCCAACTTTTGGATGTTGTTGAAAGAAACTCTAGGTTGGTGTTGTGTTCATGAAAGAAGATTCCTCCAAGTTGGATGGCTATGATAGTATTTTAAGCATGTATTGATGGCAAGGTACATAGTTACCTAGTTCTAAAATTTAGAATGTGTTAGAACCTTTTGTCTTTGTACAAATGAAATTGTGTTTCTTGTCACAACTTTATTGATTGCTTATGTCATTTAGGTCCCTAAACTACAAAAGTGAGAAAACTCCTTGGTTTACTAAATGCAAAGGATTGATGATGAATTTTGTTTTATACTTTTAATTCATGTTTTATCTTGTGGTTTGTGTGATATTGTGGAAGCATTAGAAATGATCAAGGCACTTGTTGATATTGAGCACAACCATTTCCAAACAGTGATTTACCCGTGAGTAGCGAGTATTCGTTAGCTCTTTGAGCCTAAATAGTTTAGATCTCGTTTAGTAATGAACTTTGTGTTGTACATAATTTGAAAATCAAGTTCATCATTGAATTTTAGCAGATGCGGCTGGAGAGCATGAAGATGCTGATGCAGAGGATGATGGCGAGGGTGATGGTGTTGAGGTTTCTGGTTTTGTTTCTGGTTCAGAGGAAGAAGAGATAGAGGTGTCCGGTTTCGAGTCCGAAGAGGACTAAATTTGTTGCTATCAATTTGTACTTCCTTTGTTCGTCAAAGTGAAGTTTTCTTGTTATGTTTTATGTATTTGTTTCTTATTATTGTACTTTATCCACTAGGTGGATTATTTCGAGATATTATGATGTACTTGTACCCATGGTGGTACTAATGACTTTTGTTGGTGTTTTCACACCAAAGCACTTTTATGATATTATTATTATTATGTTGTTTTTCAGTTAAATTTGTAAAGTTTCATTTTTTATTTATTTTTTATTATGATTATTGTTAAGAGTTGAATTCTTCAGTTAACGAATGTTCAACTCTTAAATTGTTGGTATGTTTTTTGTAGTGTTATGTTGGTATGCTTGTGAGTATTTAATGTTTCCAACTTTTGGATGTTGTTGAAAGAAACTCTAGGTTAGTGTTGTGTTCATCAAAGAAGATTCCTTCAAGTTGGATGGCTATGATAGTATTTTAAGCATGTATTGATGGTAAGTTACATATTTACCTAGTTCTAAAATTTAGAATGTGTTAGAACCTTTTGTCTTGGTACAAATTAAATTGTGTTTCTTGTCACAAATTTATTGATTGCTTATGTCATTTAGGTCCAAAAACTACAAAAGTGAGAAAACTCCTTGGTTTACTAAATGCATAGGATTGATGATGAATTTTGTTTTATACTTTTAATTCATGCTTTATCTTGTGATTTGTGTGATATTGTGGAAGCATTAGAAATGATCAAGGCACTTGTTGATATTAAGCACAACCATTTCCAAACAGTGATTTACCCGTGAGTAGCGAGTATTCGTTAGCCCTTTGAGCCTAAACAGTTTAGATCTCGTTTAGTGATGAACTTTGTGTTGTACATAATTTGAAAATCAAGTTCATCATTGAATTTTAGCAGATGCGGCTGGTGAGCCTGAAGACGCTGATGCAGAGGATGATGGCGACGGTGATGGTGTTGAGGTTTCTGGTTTTGTTTCTTGTTCAGAGGAGGAAGAGATAGAGGTGTCCGGTTCCGAGTCCGAAGAGGACTAATTTTGTTGCTATCAATTTGTACTTCCTTTGTTCGTCAAAGTGAAGTTTTCTTGTTATGTTTTATGAATTTGTTTCTTATTATTGTACTTTATCCACTAGGTGGATTATTTCGAGATATTATGATGTACTTGTACCCATGGTGGTACTAATGACTTTTGTTGGTGTTTTCACACCAAAGCACTTTTATGATATTATTATTATTATGTTGTTTTCAGTTAAATTTGTTAAGTTTCAATTTTTTATAGTTTTTATTATTATTGTTGTTAAGAGTTGAATTCTTCAGTTAACGAATGTTCAACTCTTAAATTGTTGGTATGCTTTTCGTTGTGTTATGTTGGTATGCTTGTGAGAATTTAATGTTTCCAACTTTTGGATGTTGTTGAAAGAAACTCTAGGTTGGTGTTGTGTTCATCAAGAAGATTCCTCCAAGTTGGATGGCTATAATAGTATTTTAAGCATGTATTGTTGGCAAGGTACATAGTTACCTAGTTCTAGAATTTAGAACGTGTTAGAACTTTTTGCCTTTGTACAAATGAAATTGTGTTTCTTGTTACAACTTTATTGTTTGCTTATGTCATTTAGGTCCAAAAACTACAAAAGTGAGAAAACTCCTTGGTTTACTAAATGCATAGGATTGATGATGAATTTTGTTTTATACTTTTAATTCATGCTTTATATTATGATTTGTGTGATATTGTGGAAGCATTAGAAATGATCAAGGCACTTGTTGATATTGAGCACAACCATTTCCAAACAGTGATTTACCCGTGAGTAGCGAGTATTCGTTAGCCCTTTGAGCCTAAACAGTTTAGATCTTGTTTAGTGATGAACTTTGTGTTGTACATAATTTGAAAATCAAGTTCATCATTGAATTTTAGCAGATGCGGCTGGTGAGCCTGAGGACGCTGATGCACAGGATGACGGCGATGGTGATGGTGTTGAGGTTTCTGGTTTTGTTTCTGGTTCAGAGGAGGAAGAGATAGAGGTGTCCGGTTTCGAGTCCGAGGAGGACTAATTTTGTTGCTATCAATTTGTACTTCCTTTGTTCGTCAAAGTGAAGTTTTCTTGTTATGTTTTATGTATTTGTTTCTTATTATTGTACTTTATCCACTAGGTAGATTATTTCGAGATATTATGATGTACTTGTACCCATGGTGGTCCTAATGACTTTTGTTGGTGTTTTCACACCAAAGCACTTTTATGATATTATTATTATTATGTTGTTTTCAGTTAAATTTGTTAAGTTTCAATTTTTTTTAGTTTTTATTATAATTGTTGTTAATAGATGAATTCTTCAGTTAACGAATCTTCAACTCTTAAATTGTTGGTATGCTTTTTGTTGTGTTATGTTGGTATACTTGAGAGAATTTAATGTATCCAACTTTTGGATGTTGTTGAAAGAAACTCTAGGTTGGTGTTGTGTTCATGAAAGAAGATTCCTCCAAGTTGGATGGCTATGATAGTATTTTAAGCATGTATTGTTGGCAAGGTACATAGTTACCTAGTTCTAGAATTTAGAACGTGTTAGAACTTTTTGCCTTTGTACAAATGAAATTGTGTTTCTTGTTACAACTTTAATGTTTGCTTATGTCATTTAGGTCCAAAAACCACAAAAGTGAGAAAACTCCTTAGTTTACTAAATGCATAGGATTGATGATGAATTTTGTTTTATACTTTTAATTCATGCTTTATATTGTGATTTGTGTGATATTGTGGAAGCATTAGAAATGATCAAGGCACTTGCTGATATTGAGCACAACCATTTCCAAACAGTGATTTACCCGTGAGTAGCGAGTAGTCGTTAGCCCTTTGAGCCTAAACAGTTTAGATCTTGTTTAGTGATGAACTTTGTGTTGTACATAATTTGAAAATCAAGTTCATCATTGAATTTTAGCAGATGCGGCTGGTGAGCCTGAGGACGCTTATGCAGAGGATGATGGCGATGGTGATGGTGTTGAGGTTTCTGGTTTTGATTCTGGTTCAGAGGAGGAAGAGATAGAGGTGTCCGGTTTCGAGTCCGAGGAGGACTAATTTTGTTGTTATCAATTTGTACTTCCTTTGTTCGTCAAAGTGAAGTTTTCTTGTTATGTTTTATGTATTTGTTTCTTATTATTGTACTTTATCCACTAGGTGGATTATTTCGAGATATTATGATGTACTTGTACCCATGGTGGTCCTAATGACTTTTGTTGGTGTTTTCACACCAAAGCACTTTTATGATATTATTATTATTATGTTGTTTTCAGTTAAATTTGTTAAGTTTCAATTTTTTTTAGTTTTTATTATAATTGTTTTTAATAGATGAATTCTTCAGTTAACGAATGTTCAACTCTTAAATTGTTGGTATGCTTTTTGTTGTGTTATGTTGGTATACTTCGGAGAATTTAATGTTTCCAACTTTTGGATGTTGTTGAAAGAAACTCTAGGTTGGTGTTGTGTTCATGAAAGAAGATTCCTCCAAGTTGGATGGCTATGATAGTATTTTAAGCATGTATTGATGGCAAGGTACATAGTTACCTAGTTCTAAAATTTAGAATGTGTTAGAACCTTTTGTCTTTGTACAAATGAAATTGTGTTTCTTGTCACAACTTTATTGATTGCTTATGTCATTTAGGTCCCTAAACTACAAAAGTGAGAAAACTCCTTGGTTTACTAAATGCAAAGGATTGATGATGAATTTTGTTTTATACTTTTAATTCATGTTTTATCTTGTGGTTTGTGTGATATTGTGGAAGCATTAGAAATGATCAAGGCACTTGTTGATATTGAGCACAACCATTTCCAAACAGTGATTTACCCGTGAGTAGCGAGTATTCGTTAGCCCTTTGAGCCTAAACAGTTTAGATCTCGTTTAGTGATGAACTTTGTGTTGTACATAATTTGAAAATCAAGTTCATCATTGAATTTTAGCAGATGCGGCTGGTGAGCCTGAAGATGCTGATGCAGAGGATGATGGCGATGGTGATGGTGTTGAGGTTTCTGGTTTTGTTTCTGGTTCAGAGGAGGAATAGATAGAGGTGTCTGGTTCCGAGTCCGAAGAGGACGCATTTTGTTGCTATCAATTTGTACTTCCTTTGTTCGTCAAAGTGAAGTTTTCTTGTTATGTTTTATGTATTTGTTTCTTATTATTGTACTTTATCCACTAGGTGGATTATTTCGAGATATTATGATGTACTTGTACCCAAGGTGGTACTAATGACTTTTGTTGGTGTTTTCACACCAAAGCACTTTGATGATATTATTATTATTATGTTGTTTTCAGTTAAATTTGTTAAGTTTCAATTTTTTTATAGTTTTTATTATTATTGTTGGTAAGAGTTGAATTCTTCAGTTAACGAATATTCAACTCTTAAATTGTTGGTATGCTTTTTGTTGTGTTATGTTGGTATGCATGTGAGAATTTAATGTTTCCAACTTTTGGATGTTGTTGAAAGAAACTCTAGGTTGGTGTTGTGTTCATAAAAGAAGATTCCTCCAAGTTGGATGGCTATGACAGTATTTTAAGCATGTATTGTTGCCACGGGACATAGTTACCTAGTTCTAGAGTTTAGAACGTGTTAGAAGCTTTTGTCTTTGTACAAATGAAATTGTGTTTCTTGTCACAACTTTATTGAAGGCTTATGTCATTTAGGTCCAAAAACTACAAAAGTGAGAAAACTCCTTGATTTACTAAATGCATAGGATTGGTGATGAATTTTGTTTTATACTTTTAATTCATGCTCTATCTTGTGATTTGTGTGATATTGTGGAAGCATTAGAAATGATCAAGGCACTTGATGATATTAAGCACAACCATTTCCAAACAGTTATTTACCCTTGAGTAGCGAGTATTCGTTAGCCCTTTGAGCCTAAACAGTTTAGATCTCGTTTAGTGATGAATTTTGTGTTGTAGATAATTTGAAAATCAAGTTCATCATTGAATTTTAGCAGATGCGGCTGGTGAGCCTGAAGATGCTGATGCAGAGGATGATGGCGATGGTGATGGTGTTGAGGTTTCTGGTTTTGTTTCTGGTTCAGAGGAGGAATAGATAGAGGTGTCTGGTTCCGAGTCCGGAGAGGACTAATTTTGTTGCTATCAATTTGTACTTCCTTTATTCGTCAAAGTGAAGTTCTCTTGTTATGTTTTATGTATTTGTTTCTTATTATTGTACTTTATCCACTAGGTGGATTATATTGAGATATTATGATGTACTTGTACCCAGGGTGGTACTAATGACTTTTGTTGGTGTTTTCACACCAAAGCACTTTTATGATATTATTATTATTATGTTGTTTTCAGTTAAATTTGTTAAGTTTCAATTTTTTATAGTTTTTATTATTATTGTTGTTAAGAGTTGAATTCTTCAGTTAACGAATGTTCAACTCTTAAATTGTTGGTATGCTTTTTGTTGTGTTATGTTGGTATGCATGTGAGAATTTAATGTTTCCAACTTTTGGATGTTGTTGAAAGAAACTCTAGGTTGGTGTTGTGTTCATCAAAGAAGATTCCTCCAAGTTAGATGGCTATGAGAGTATTTTAAGCATGTATTGTTGGCACGGTACATAGTTACCTAGTTCTAGAGTTTAGAATGTGTTAGAAGCTTTTGTCTTTGTACAAATGAAATTGTGTTTCTTGTCACAACTTTATTGATTTCTTTTGTCATTTAGGTCCAAAAACTACAAAAGTGAGAAAACTCCTTGGTTTACTAAATGCATAGGATTGGTGATGAATTTTGTTTTATACTTTTAATTCATGATTTATCTTGTGATTTGTGTGATATTGTGGAAGCATTAGAAATGATCAAGGCACTTGTTGATATTAAGCACAACCATTTCCAAACAGTGATTTACCCTTGAGTAGCGAGTATTCGTTAGCCCTTTGAGCCTAAACAGTTTAGATCTCATTTAGTGATGAACTTTGTGTTGTACATAATTTGAAAATCAAGTCATCATTGAATTTTAGCAGATGCGGCTGGTGACCCTAATGATGCTGATGAAGAGGATGATGTCGATGGTGATGGTGTTGAGGTTTCTGGTTTTGTTTCTGGTTCAGAGGAGGAAGAGATAGAGGTGCCCGGTTCCGAGTCCGAAGAGGACTAATTTTTTTTGCTATCAATTTGTACTTCCTTTGTTCGTCAAAGTGAAGTTTTCTTGTTATGTTTTATGTATTTGTTTCTTATTATTGTACTTTATCCACTAGGTGGATTATTTCGAGATATTATGATGTACTTGTATCCATGGTGGTACTGGTGTTTTCACAACAAAGCACTTTTATGATATTATTATTATGTTGTTTTCAGTTAAATTTGTTAGGTTTCAATTTTTTTTAGGTTTTATTATTATTGTTGTTAAGAGTTGAATTCTTCAGTTAACGAATGTTCAACTCTTAAATTGTTGGTATGCTTTTTGTTGTGTTATGTTGGTATGCTTGTGAGAATTTAATGTTTCCAACTTTTGGATGTTGTTGAAAAAAACTCTAGGTTGGTGTTGTGTTCATCAAATAAGATTCCTCCAAGTTGGATGGCTATGATAGTATTTTAAGCATGTATTGTTGGCAAGGTACATAGTTACCGAGTTCTAGAATTTAGAATGTGTTAGAACTTTTTGTCTTTGTACAAATGAAATTGTGTTTCTTGTTACAACTTTATTGATTGCTTATGTCATTTAGGTCCAAAAACTACAAAAGTGAGAAAACTCCTTGATTTATTAAATGCATAGGATTGATGATGAATTTTGTTTTATACTTTTAATTCATGTTTTATCTTGTGATTTGTGTGATATTGTGGAAGCATTAGAAATTATCAAGGCACTTGTTGATATTGAGCACAACCATTTCCAAACAGTGATTTACCCGTGAGTAGCGAGTATTCGTTAGCCCTTTGAGCCTAAACAATTTAGATCTCGTTTAGTGATGAACTTTGTGTTGTACATAATTTGAAAATCAAGTTCATCATTGAATTTTAGCAGATGCGGCTGGTGAGCCTGAAGATGCTGATGCAGAGGATGATGGCGATGGTGTTGAGGTTTCTGGTTTTGTTTCTGGTTCAGAGGAGGAATAGATAGAGGTGTCTGGTTCCGAGTCCGAAGAGGACTAATTTTGTTGCTATCAATTTGTACTTCCTTTGTTCGTCAAAGTGAAGTTTTCTTGTTATTTTTTATGTATTTGTTTCTTATTATTGTACTTTATCCACTAGGTGGATTATTTCGAGATATTATGATGTACTTGTACCCATGGTGGTACTAATGACTTTTGTTGGTGTTTTCACACCAAAGCACTTTTATGATATTATTATTATGTTGTTGTTTTCAGTTAAATTTTTTAAGTTTCAATTTTTTTTTAGTTTTTATTATAATTGTTGTTAATAGTTGAATTCTTCAGTTAACGAATGTTCAACTCTTAAATTGTTGGTATGTTTTTTGTTGTGTTATGTTGGTATACTTGAGAGAATTTAATGTTTCCAACTTTTGGATGTTGTTGAAAGAAACTCTAGGTTGGTGTTGTGTTCATGAAAGAAGATTCCTCCAAGTTGGATGGCTATGATAGTATTTTAAGCATGTATTGATGGCAAGGTACATAGTTACCTAGTTCTAAAATTTAGAATGTGTTAGAACCTTTTGGCTTTGTACAAATGAAATTGTGTTTCTTGTCACAACTTTATTGATTGCTTATGTCGTTTAGGTTCCTAAACTACAAAAGTGAGAAAACTCCTTGGTTTACTAAATGCAAAGGATTGATGATGAATTTTGTTTTATACTTTTAATTCATGTTTTATCTTGTGGTTTGTGTGATATTATGGAAGCATTAAAAATGATCAAGGCACTTGTTGATATTGAGCTCAACCATTTCCAAACAGTGATTTACCCGTGAGTAGCGAGTATTCGTTAGCCCTTTGAGCCTAAACAGTTTAGATCTTGTTTAGTGATGAACTTTGTGTTGTACATAATTTGAAAATCAAGTTCATCAATGAATTTTAGCAGATGCGGCTGGTGAGCCTGAGGACGCTGATGCAGAGGATGATGGCGATGGTGATGGTGTTGAGGTTTCTGGTTTTGTTTCTGGTTCAGAGGAGGAATAGATAGAGGTGTCTGGTTCCGAGTCCGAAGAGGACGCATTTTGTTGCTATCAATTTGTACTTCCTTTGTTCGTCAAAGTGAAGTTTTCTTGTTATGTTTTATGTATTTGTTTCTTATTATTGTACTTTATCCACTAGGTGGATTATTTCGAGATATTATGATGTACTTGTACCCATGGTGGTACTAATGACTTTTGTTAGTGTTTTCACACCAAAGCACTTTGATGATATTATTATTATTATGTTGTTTTCAGTTAAATTTTTTAAGTTTAAATATTTTTATAGTTTTTATTATTATTGTTGTTAAGAGTTGAATTCTTCAGTTAACGAATATTCAACTCTTAAATTGTTGGTATGCTTTTTGTTGTGTTATGTTGGTATGCATGTGAGAATTTAATCTTTCCTACTTTTGGATGTTGTTGAAAGAAACTCTAGGTTGGTGTTGTGTTCATAAAAGAAGATTCCTCCAAGTTGGATGGCTATGACAGTATTTTAAGCATCTATTTTTGCCACGGGACATAGTTACCTAGTTCTAGAGTTTAGAATGTGTTAGAAGCTTTTGTCTTTGTACAAATGAAATTGTGTTTCTTGTCACAACTTTATTGATTGCTTATGTCATTTAGGTCCAAAAACTACAAAAGTGAGAAAACTCCTTGGTTTACTAAATGCATAGGATTGGTGATGAATTTTGTTTTATACTTTTAATTCATGCTCTATATTGTGATTGGTGTGATATTGTGGAAGCATTAAAAATGATCAAGGCACTTGATGATATTAAGCACAACCATTTCCAAACAGTTATTTACCCTTGAGTAGCGAGTATTCGTTAGCCCTTTGAGCCTAAACAGTTTAGATCTCGTTTAGGGATGAATTTTGTGTTGTAGATAATTTGAAAATCAAGTTCATCATTGAATTTTAGCAGATGTGGCTGGTGAGCCTGAAGATGCTGATGCAGAGGATGTTGGCGATGGTGATGGTGTTGAGGTTTCTGGTTTTGTTTCTGGTCCAGAGGAGGAATAGATAGAGGTGTCTGGTTCCGAGTCCGAAGAGGACTAATTTTGTTGCTATCAATTTGTACTTCCTTTTTAAGTCAAAGTGAAGTTTTCTTGTTATGTTTTATGTATTTGTTTCTTATTATTGTACTTTATCCACTAGGTGGATTATATCGAGATATTATGATGTACTTGTACCCAGGGTGGTACTAATGACTTTTGTTGGTGTTTTCACACCAAAGCACTTTTATGATATTATTATTATTATGTTGTTTTCAGTTAAATTTGTTAAGTTTCAATTTTTTATAGTTTTTATTATTATTGTTGTTAAGAGTTGAATTCTTCAGTTAACGAATGTTCAACTCTTAAATTGTTGGTATGCTTTTTGTTGTGTTATGTTGGTATGCATGTGAGAATTTAATGTTTCCAACTTTTGGATGTTGTTGAAAAAACTCTAGGTTGGTGTTGTGTTCATCAAAGAAGATTCCTCCAAGTTAGATGGCTATGACAGTATTTTAAGCATGTATTGTTGGCACGGTACATAGTTACCTAGTTCTAGAGTTTAGAATGTGTTAGAAGCTTTTGTCTTTGTACAAATGAAATTGTGTTTCTTGTCACAACTTTATTGATTGCTTATGTCATTTAGGTCCAAAAACTACAAAAGTGAGAAAACTCGTTGGTTTACTAAATGCATAGGATTGGTGATGAATTTCGTTTTATACCTTTAATTCATGCTTTATCTTGTGATTTGTGTGATATTGTGGAAGCATTAGAAATGATCAAGGCACTTGTTGATATTAAGCACAACCATTTCCAAACAGTGATTTACCCTTGAGTAGCGAGTATTCGTTAGCCCTTTGAGCCTAAACAGTTTAGATCTCGTTTAGTGATGAACTTTGTGTTGTACATAATTTGAAAATCAAGTCATCATTGAATTTTAGCAGATGCGGCTGGTGACCCTGATGATGCTGATGAAGACGATGATGTCGATGGTGATGGTGTTGAGGTTTCTGGTTTTGTTTCTGGTTCAGAGGGGGAAGAGATAGAGGTGCCCGGTTCCGAGTCCGAAGAGGACTAATTTTGTTGCTATCAATTTGTACTTCCTTTGTTCGTCAAAGTGAAGTTTTCTTGTTATGTTTTATGTATTTGTTTCTTATTATTGTACTTTATCCACTAGGTGGATTATTTCGAGATATTATGATGTACTTGTATCCATGGTGGTACTGGTGTTTTCACAACAAAGCACTTTTATGATATTATTATTATGTTGTTTTCAGTTAAATTTGTTAAGTTTCAATTTTTTTAGGTTTTATTATTATTGTTGTTAAGAGTTGAATTCTTCAGTTAACGAATGTTCAACTCTTAAATTGTTGGTATGCTTTTTGTTGTGTTATGTTGGTATGCTTGTGAGAATTTAATGTTTCCAACTTTTGGATGTTGTTGAAAAAAACTCTAGGTTGGTGTTGTGTTCATCAAATAAGATTCCTCCAAGTTGGATGGCTATGATAGTATTTTAAGCATGTATTGTTGGCAAGGTACATAGTTACCGAGTTCTAGAATTTAGAATGTGTTAGAACTTTTTGTCTTTGTACAAATGAAATTGTGTTTCTTGTTACAACTTTATTGATTGCTTATGTCATTTAGGTCCAAAAACTACAAAAGTGAGAAAACTCCTTGATTTACTAAATGCATAGGATTGATGATGAATTTTGTTTTATACTTTTAATTCATGTTTTATCTTGTGATTTGTGTGATATTGTGGAAGCATTAGAAATGATCAAGGCACTTGTTGATATTGAGCACAACCATTTCCAAACAGTGATTTACCCGTGAGTAGCGAGTATTCGTTAGCCCTTTGAGCCTAAACAGTTTAGATCTCGTTTAGTGATGAACTTTGTGTTGTACATAATTTGAAAATCAAGTTCATCATTGAATTTTAGCAGATGCGGCTGGTGAGCCTGAAGATGCTGATGCAGAGGATGATGGCGATGGTGATGGTGTTGAGGTTTCTGGTTTTGTTTCTGGTTCAGAGGAGGAATAGATAGAGGTGTCTGGTTCCGAGTCCGAAGAGGACTAATTTTGTTGCTATCAATTTGTACTTCCTTTGTTCGTCAAAGTGAAGTTTTCTTGTTATTTTTTATGTATTTGTTTCTTATTATTGTACTTTATCCACTAGGTGGATTATTTTGAGATATTATGATGTACTTGTACCCATGGTGGTACTAATGACTTTTGTTGGTGTTTTCACACCAAAGCACTTTTATGATATTATTATTATTATGTTGTTTTCAGTTAAATTTATTAAGTTTCAATTTTTTTTTAGTTTTTACTATGATTGTTGTTAATAGTTGAATTCTTCAGTTAACGAATGTTCAACTCTTAAATTGTTGGTATGTTTTTTGTTGTGTTATGTTGGTATACTTGAGAGAATTTAATGTTTCCAACTTTTGGATGTTGTTGAAAGAAACTCTGGGTTGGTGTTGTGTTCATGAAAGAAGATTCCTCCAAGTTGGATGGCTATGATAGTATTTTAAGCATGTATTGATGGCAAGGTACATAGTTACCTAGTTCCAAAATTTAGAATGTATTAGAACCTTTTGGCTTTGTACAAATGAAATTGTGTTTCTTGTCACAACTTTATTGATTGCTTATGTCGTTTAGGTCCCTAAACTACAAAAGTGAGAAAACTCCTTGGTTTACTAAATGCAAAGGATTGATGATGAATTTTGTTTTATACTTTTAATTCATGTTTTATCTTGTGGTTTGTGTGATATTGTGGAAGCATTAGAAATGATCAAGGCACTAGTTGATATTGAGCACAACCATTTCCAAACAGTGATTTACCCGTGAGTAGCGAGTATTCGTTAGCCCTTTGAGCCTAAACAGTTTAGATCTCGTTTAGTGATGAACTTTGTGTTGTACATAATTTGAAAATCAAGTTCATCATTGAATTTTAGCAGATGCGGCTGGTGAGCCTGAAGTTGCTGATGCAGAGGATGTTGGCGATGGTGATGGTGTTGAGGTTTCTGGTTTTGTTTCTGGTTCAGAGGAGGAATAGATAGAGGTGTCTGGTTCCGAGTCCGAAGAGGACTAATTTTGTTGCTATCAATTTGTACTTCCTTTGTTCGTCAAAGTGAAGTTTTCTTGTTATGTTTTATGTATTTGTTTCTTATTATTGTACTTTATCCACTAGGTGGATTATTTCGAGATATTATGATGTACTTGTACCCATGGTGGTACTAATGACTTTTGTTGGTGTTTTCACACCAAAGCACTTTTATGATATTATTATTATTATGTTGTTTTCAGTTAAATTTGTTAACTTTCAATTTTTATAGTTTTTATTATTATTTTTGTTAAGAGTTGAATTCTTCAGTTAACGAATGTTCAACTCTTAAATTGTTGGTATGCTTTTTGTTGTGTTATGTTGGTAAGCATGTGAGAATTTAATGTTTCCAACTTTTGGATGTTGTCGAAAGAAACTCTAGGTTGGTGTTGTGTTCATCAAAGAAGATTCCTCCAAGTTGGATGGCTATGACAGTATTTTAAGCATGTATTGTTGGCACGGTACATAGTTACCTAGTTCTAGAGTTTAGAATGTGTTAGAAGCTTTTTTCTTTGTACAAATGAAATTGTGTTTCTTGTCACAACTTTATTGATTGCTTATGTCATTTAGGTCCAAAAACTACAAAAGTGAGAAAACTCCTTGGTTTACTAAATGCATAGGATTGGTGATGAATTTTGTTTTATACTTTTAATTCATGCTTTATCTTGTGATTTGTGTGATATTGTGGAAGCATTAGAAATGATCAAGGCACTTGTTGATATTAAGCACAACCATTTCCAAACAGTGATTTACCCTTGAGTAGCGAGTATTCGTTAGCCCTTTGAGCCTAAATAGTGTAGATCTCGTTTAGTGATGGACTTTGTGTTGTACATAATTTGAAAATCAAGCTCATCATTGAATTTTAGCAGATGCGGCTGGTGAGCCTGAAGAAGCTGATGAAGAGGATGCTGTCGATGGTGATGGTGTTGAGGTTTCGGGTTTTGTTTCTGGTTTAGAGGAGGAAGAGATAGAGGTGCCCGGTTCCGAGTCCGAAGAGGACAAATTTTGTTGCTATCAATTTGTACTTCCATTGTTCGTCAAAGTGAAGTTTTCTTGTTATGTTTTATGTATTTGTTTCTTATTATTGTACTTTATCCACTAGGTGGATTATTTCGAGATATTATGATGTACTTGTATCCATGGTGGTACTGGTGTTTTCACACCAAAGCACTTTTATGATATTATTATTATGATGTTTTCTGTTAAATTTGTTAAGTTTCAATTTTTTTTAGGTTTTATTATTATTGTTGTTAAGAGTTGAATTCTTCAGTTAACGAATGTTCAACTCTTAAATTGTTGGTATGCTTTTTGTTGTGTTATGTTGGTATGCTTGTGATAATTTAATGTTTCCAACTTTTGGATGTTGTTGAAAGAAACTCTAGGTTGGTGTTGCGTTCATCAAATAAGATTCCTCCAAGTTGGATGGCTATGATAGTATTTTAAGCATGTATTGTTGGCAAGGTACATAGTTACCTAGTTCTAGAATTTAGAATGTGTTAGAACTTTTTGTCTTTGTACAAATGAAATTGTGTTTCTTGTTACAACTTTATTGATTGCTTATGCCATTTAGGTTCAAAAACTACAAAAGTGAGAAAACTCCCTGATTTACTAAATGCATAGGATTGATGATGAATTTTGTTTTATACTTTTAATTCATGTTTTATCTTGTGATTTGTGTGATATTGTGGAAGCATTAGAAATGATCAAGGCACTTGTTGATATTGAGCACAACCATTTCCAAACAGTGATTTACCCGTGAGTAGCGAGTATTCGTTAGCTCTTTGAGCCTAAACAGTTTAGATCTCGTTTAGTGATGAACTTTGTATTGTACATAATTTGAAAATCAAGTTCATCATTGAATTTTAGCAGATGCGGCTGGTGAGCCTAAAGATGCTGATGCAGAGGATGATGGCGATGGTGATGGTGTTGAGGTTTCTGGTTTTGTTTCTTGTTCAGAGGAGGAATAGATAGAGGTGTCTGGTTCCAAGTCCGAAGGGGACTAATTTTATTGCTATCAATTTATTCTTCCTTTGTTCGTCAAAGTGAAGTTTTCTTGTTATGTTTTATGTATTTGTTTCTTATTATTGTACTTTATCCACTAGGTGGATTATTTCGAGATATTATGATGTACTTGTACCCATGGTGGTACTAATGACTTTTGTTAGTGTTTTGACACCAAAGCACTTTTATGATATTATTATTATTATGTTGTTTTCAGTTAAATTTGTTAAGTTTCAAATTTTTATAGTTTTTATTATTATTATTGTTAAGAGTTGAATTCTTCAGTTAACGAATGTTCAACTCTTAAATTGTTGGTATGCTTTTTGTTGTGTTATGTTGGTATGCATGTGAGAATTTAATGTTTCCAACTTTTGGATGTTGTTGAAAGAAACTCTAGGTTGGTGTTGTGTTCATCAAAGAAGATTCCTCCAAGTTGGATGGCTATGACAGTATTTTAAGCATGTATTGTTGGCACGGTACATAGTTACCTAGTTCTAGAGTTTAGAATGTGTTAGAACCTTTTGTCTTTGTACAAATGAAATTGTGTTTCTTGTCACAACTTTATTGATTGCTTATGTCATTTAGGTCCAAAAACTACAAAAGTGAGAAAACTCCTTGGTTTACTAAATGCATAGGATTGATGATGAATTTTGTTTTATACTTTTAATTCATATTTTATCTTGTGATTTGTGTGATATTGTGGAAGCATTAGAAATGATCAAGGCACTTGTTGATATTAAGCACAACCATTTCCAAACAGTGATTTACCCGTGAGTAGCGAGTATTTGTTAGCCCTTTGACCCTAAACAGTTTAGATCTCGTTTAGTGATGAACTTTGTGTTGTACATAATTTGATAATCAAGTTCATCATTGAATTTTAGCAGATGCGGCTGGTGAGCCTGAAGATGCTGATGCAGAGGATGATGTCGATGGTGATGGTGTTGAGGTTTCTAGTTTTGTTTCTGGTTCAGTGGAGGAAGAGATAGAGGTGTCCGGTTCCGAGTCAGAAGAGGAATAATTTTGTTGCTATCAATTTGTACTTCCTTTGTTCGTCAAAGTGAAGTTTTCTTGTTATGTTTTATGTATTTGTTTCTTATTATTGTACTTTATCCACTAGGTGGATTATTTCGAGATATTATGATGTATTTGTACCCATGGTGGTACTGGTGTTTTCACACCAAAGCACTTTTATGATATTATTATTATTATTATTATGTTGTTTTCAGTTAAATTTGTTAAGTTTCATTTTTTTTAGTTTTTATTACTATTGTTGTTAAGAGTTGAATTCTTCAGTTAACGAATGTTCAACTCTTAAATTGTTGGTATGCTTTTTTTTATGTTATGTTGGTATGCTTGTGAGAATTTAATGTTTCCAACTTTTGGATGTTGTTGAAAGAAACTCTAGGTTGGTGTTGTGTTCATTAAGAAGATTCCTCCAAGTTGGACGGCTATGATAGTATTTTAAGCATGTATTGTTGGCAAGGTACATAGTTACCTAGTTCAAGAATTTAGAATGTGTTAGAACTTTTTGTCTTTGTACAAATGAAATTGTGTTTCTTGTTACAACTTTATTGATTGCTTATGTCATTTAGGTCCAAAAACTACAAAAGTTAGAAAACTCCTTGGTTTACTAAATGCATAGGATTGATGATGAATTTTGTTTTATACTTTTAATTCATGCTTTATCTTGTGATTTTTGTGATATTGTGGAAGCATTAGAAATGATCAAGGCACTTGTTGATATTGAGCACAACCATTTACAAACAGTGATTTACCCGTGAGTAGCGAGTATTCGTTAGCCCTTTGAGCCTAAACAGTTTAGATCTCGTTTAGTGATGAACTTTGTGTTGTACATAATTTGAAAATCAAGTTCATCATTGAATTTTAGCAGATGCGGCTGGTGAGCCTGAAGTTGCTAATGCAGAGGATGATGGCGATGGTGATGGTTTTGAGGTTTCTGGTTCAGAGGAGGAAGAGATAGAGGTGTCCGGTTCTGAGTCCGAAGAGGACTAATTTTGTTGCTATCAATTTGTACTTCCTTTGTTCGTCAAAGTGAAGTTTTCTTGTTATGTTTTATGTATTTGTTTCTTATTATTGTACTTTATCCACTAGGTGGATTATTTTGAGATATTATGATGTACTTGTACCCATGGTGGTACTAATGACTTTTGTTGGTGTTTTCACACCAAACCACTTTTATGATATTATTATTATTATGTTGTTTTCAGTTAAATTTGTTAAGTTTCAATTTTTTTAGTTTTTATTATTATTGTTGTTAAGAGTTGAATTCTTCAGTTAACGAATGTTCAACTCTTAAATTGTTGGTATGCTTTTTGTTGTGTTATGTTGGTATGCTTGTGAGAATTTAATGTTTCCAACTTTTGGATGTTGTTGGAAGAAACTATTGGTTGGTGGTGTTCATCAAAGTAGATTCCTCCAAGTTGGATGATTATGATAGTATTTTAAGCATGTATTGTTGGTAAGGTACATAGTTACCTAGTTCTAGAATTTAGAATGTGTTAAAACTTTTTGTCTTTGTACAAATGAAATTGTGTTTCTTGTTACAACTTTATTGATTGCTTATGTCATTTAGGTCCAAAAACTACCAAAGTGAGAAAACTCCTTGGTTTATTAAATGCATAGGATTGATGATGAATTTTGTTTTATACTTTTAATTCATGCTTTATCTTGGGATTTGTGTGATATTGTGGAAGCATTAGAAATGATCAAGGCACTTGTTGATATTAAGCACAACCATTTCCAAACAGTGATTTACCCGTGAGTAGCGAGTATTTGTTAGCTCTTTGAGCCTAAACAGTTGAGATCTCGTTTAGTGAGGAACTTTGTGTTGTACATAATTTGAAAATCAAGTTCATCATTGAATTTTTGAGAGTTTCTAAAAAAATTTATTCTTGAACCTTGGAACTTTGTTTTTATTGATTTCCTTGCCTTAAAAAGCAAGGAGCATTCACTTAAGGTTTAGTTGAAAACAAGTTGGGGAGAATGAAAAAGAAGATTGGTAAATTGCTCAAACTTTTGAAAATTCAAGCAAGCATGAAAAGAAAAAGAAAATGTGAATATGTATATAAAAAAAAAGAGAAAAAGAATGCTTGCTTGAATGAGAAAAATAGAGTCCAATAATTGTGCATAAGGAAGTTTGAGAAGCTTGTGATAACGAAATAAAATTGGTGAATGAAGTTGAGATGTTTGTGAATACCTTGTATAGTGAATGTTCTTGTGCATCGGAAATTTTGATTAAATGGCCTTTAGAAATGTCCCTTTATTGTTAACTCGACCAAGCTACAACCTTAAAAGCCCTTAGTGATTTTTTGCTTCCATGATTTCTTATGTGATCGATTAGATATTGTATGAATTGCTTTGTATTTGCATCATTTGTCATTTGACCGATTTTGTCCCGTGCTTGTATGCATGTTTTCCTTCAATCCTTGTTCGAAGAGGAGTATTAGAGTGACATGAGCATGATGGTTTAGTTGTCTCTTGAAACATTGTCTGGGATTTGTTTAAGAATCAAGTTCTTTTGCATTGTCGATTCTAGGATTTTGTAATTATTGTTTTGTTGCAATTGTTGTTTATTTGATCCGTTCATCTTTTCTTGGTTGAATTAAATGCTTGAGCAAATCTTCTTGTTTTCAATGAGAGGCATACTTTGCTTGAGGACAAGCAAAGAGCTAGTTGGGGAGAGTTTGTTAGATGTCAAACATGACTAATATTTCTATTGTATACTTAGCATTTTTCAACACTTTCATGTTTAATTGTGGATTTTAGTATTGAATTGTTGTTGTTCTTCAAATATTGTTTGTATACCTTTGGTGCTTGTAATATGTGTGTTATTATGTAGGAAAAGGCACTAATTGATCAAAGATGTAAGACACAAAGAATTGATACAAGCTGCCAAAGAAAAGAGGAAAACATCAGCAAGTTCGCTTTGCAAAATTGCCAGCGAATATTCGCTTTGCAAACACTGGCGAAGTCCTCAGTGAATGGTCCCAGACTTGGACAGTAGGAAAAGGGACTAAAGTTCGCTTTTCGAACTCCCAGCGAATGTTCGCTGATTTACTCGCTGTGCGAAAGACCTGGCGAAGAACCCTTGGCTGAGGCAATAAGAAAAGGGGCCTAAGTTCGCTTTGCGAACTTTTTGGCGAATAGTTCGCTTTGCGAACAAAAGTTCGCATTGTGAACTTATGCAGACAAACAAGGGCATTTTAGCTTATCAGAAGGCACTTCAGGTGCCACTTTCATCATTCGCTAGGCGAACAAATCATTCGCAGTGTGAATGTGTCTGATTTCAAGTGTACTATAAATAGATTTTATGCATTTTCTTGGGATCATAACTTCACTTTAAAACACAGAAACCTATTTTTCCGAGTTTTCTTCATCTAAGAGAGATTCTTCACATAGAGAAGCTGGATTTACATCCGATTCGATTCTTCGACGCGGATGCTTTTTCATCTCCTCACGAAACTTGTGAAGCAAGCTACCATGAATATGTGTAGCTAAACACATCTTGTGTCAAGATTAGTGGTAGGTAATCCATCATTTTGTATGTATTGATCTTGATTGTAAGTTTGTGAACTTTGTTGATGATAAATATAGAAGAAAAACTTTATTTCATGGTTTATATTTTGTTTTAGTTCATGATCGAGAGATATATTCTAAAACTTGACCTAAGTTTCAATCCATCAATAATCATAAGGCTAGAGATAGTTTTGAAAGTTGATGTTCATAAATATTGAACTTGAATGTTATCATATTGGTAGTTTGAGTGAGAGATCATCAAAGGATCAATATGATAAATCCCACAACAAGCGTTAGAGATAAACTTGTTGAGAGGATATATGGTTATATTTGTGTTAGATGTCAAACATGCCACATATTTGTATTTGATACTTGGCATTTTTCAACACTTTCTATGATTAATTATTGATTTTAGTGGTGAATTATTGTTGTTCTTTAAACATTGTAATATACCTTTGGTGCTTGTAATATGTGTGTTATTGTGCAGGAAAAGGCACTAAATGATCAAGAAATTAAGACACAAAAAGATGATGCAAGCTGTCAAAGAAGGAGGAAAACAATAGCTGGTTCGCTTTGCGAACCCTGGCGAATTCACCTGCGAATGTTCGCTTTGCGAACTGTGGCGAAGTTCCCAGCGAAGAGCTCCAGAATGAGACTGTGGGAAAAAGGAGTAAAATTCTCTTTGCGAATAACTAGCGAGTGTTCCCTGCTTCACTCGCTGTGCGAAGGACCTGGCAAAGGACTCTTGGCTGAGGCAGTGGCTAAAGGAACCAAAGTTCGCTTTGCGAATGTTTTGGCGAATGGTTCGCTTTGCGAATGAAACATTCGCTTAGTGAACCCGCGATGATAGCCAAGGGCGGTTTAAGCTTTCAGAGGCACTTAAAGTGCCATTTTTCTTCATTTGCTGGGCGAAGGGATCATTCGCTAGGCGAATGCATCAGAACACAAGTGTGTTATAAATAGATTTTTTAGTTTTCTTGGAAAAAAACTTGATATTTTCACACCAAAACATATTTTTCTGAACTTTGATCATCCAAGAGTGAATTTTCACATAGAGAAGCTGAAGTCACATCCAATCTCGATTATTCGACTCTGATGTTCTTTCATCTCCTCTTGAAACTTGTCATCCAAGCTACCATGAAAATTAGTAGCTAAACACTTCTTGTGTTAAGTTTAGATGTAGTTGATCATGATCATATATATTTCTTTTGATCTTTTGTGTATGAACAAGGTTTATGATCAATATAGATGAAGTTATTTGTTCTTAATGGTGTATTTGTGGTTTGAATCACTCTAGATATAGATTTTCTAAATCATGACCTAATATTTTCATCTCTTGAAAACCAAACTCTAGACATAGATTTGGGTTTTGTTATTCGCTTTGTGTTGATCTTAACGGTTGTTGTTTCGATTGTTAGCGTGAGACATCATCTAACAGTCTAAACAAAGACACTCACGAATTTGCTTTAGACATAAACTTATTCGAGAGGATACGCGATTGTATTGGTCGGAAACTAAGTTCATATGCTTGATTAATCGGATATGTATGAAAAGGATTAGCGAAATCTAATCTTGACACGCCTTTCTACAACTTACAACATCTTTGCTAAAAATTTACTCTTTGCTACAAATTTATGTTAAACAAAACCAAGAACCATTTGAAACTCCTTAACTTAAAACGTTTAGACTATTGAACGACAAGCATCAAAATATCGCACAATCCCTGTGGAGACGATAAAAACACCCCCTAAAATATTGTTTCAACAATTTGTCGTTAGCAAGTTCACACGCTTTATCGAGTAAATACGTATAAAACGGATTATCGGATCCTAATCTTGGCATGTTTTTACCAAACCCTAAAACCAATTTCTTTACCGTTGATTACTAAATTTTATGCAAATGATCTGATACGAAAAACCAAACTCTTTGTTACTTTAAAGTTTGAAACGCTTTTGACTATAGAACGGCGACAATATACATTCAATCCCTGTGGATACGATAAAACACCCCCGAAATACTTTTCAACAAAAGGTTCATGCACAATAATGTTGTGTCACATAAGACAATAAATATAGTTTTTAAAAGAATTTATTTTTCAATTTAGAAAGAGGTAACGACGTAGTTTGTTGCATGTTTGCCCGTTCTTTCTATTTCTTGATTATATATGTTAATTAAAGAAAGAAAAAAAACTCATGATTTTCTTTTAACGATGTCGTGCAAATGGTCGTCGACTATCTCTTTATAACATTCTAACCCCCACTAATCACCATTATAGCCATTTTTATTACCATTTTATTCATTAATAATTTCCAATATGTTCATTAGCAACTATCATTATGATCAATACTTTGATATTTGTTGATGGCCACTCCTTTCTTCTAAGATTACTGATATAACTATTATTGACCATTACTTTTATTATCACCAATCACTATTTTGACCACCGTCAACCAACGCTTTGAACTCTTTAAGCAAAACAATCACAAGATATAATAATGAGTTATGTGAATAATGTAGAGTGAGTGAAATAATTAAAGAGAATATAGTGGAAAGTAATGGCATAGTTTCATTAAGACCTAATGGGGTATTTATACATCATTGCACAACATTACAATTAACTAACTCAATAAAAAATTGGCAAGGTGGTAATTGATTACTACGGGCTCGTAACCGCTTATGAAACACTATTGACATAGGTGGTAATCAGTTGCACTAAAGTGGTAACCTGTTTTTATATAAGAAAAATTGGTACCTGTTACAAAAGGTTACTGGAAGTTGTGGTAACCGGTTATAGACCCGAAGTAACCGGTTACGCCATATTTGAATTACTTTTTTAACACATCACTGTAATTCAAGTCTTCCAAGTTTTCTATACTCATGTGTTTCTTACACTTCCTGAACACTTAGATTGACACTCCTTTGGTTATAAAATCGACCACTTGATCTTCATATTTGCAATACCCTAACTTCAATTTTTCTTCACTCAGAAGTTTTCTCATGTAGTGAAATCTCATCTGTATAAGCTTGCTTCTCTCATGTGCAATGGAATTCTTGGAAAGGTTTATAGGAGAAACATTGTCTATTAATATAGTATGGTGCAAGTATGATCAATAATCAAAACCAAAGCAGTGGAATAAGTTATATAGGTCTCATACATGCTAGCTATGCACATGCTTAAGCTTCATCATGTCCTATGTATGAGTGTAGTCAATCATTCTAGTGCAATTATACATATGCATCCCACCATTGTAATGAAACTAACTTTAAATAATGAAATAAAAATGAATTTCACAATATAGTTTTCCATTATAGTATCATTCCTCTTGTCGATCCCTTACGCTCTCTAACAACCTTTAACCGTTTTTCAACGAAATTCGATTACCCTCCCTTATCGATCCCTTCCTCTCTCTAACAACCTCTAATAACTTCTTCTCTTCCCAGAGCTAAAATGGGTGAAACTTCAGAACCATCGCCAACTGTGTCACTGACAACAATGGCATCGCAGTTCCAACAACTTGTATTCACTGCACCAGACACTGCATCTTCGCATCATTTTTGCCTTAAGCTCTCCATTAAACTTCAAGAAAAAACTACCTGTTATGGAATCAACAAGTTGATGTTATCATACTTGCTCAAAGAGTGCACAAAGTTGTAGTCAATCCTCGCATTCCTCCAAAATTCAAGATGGTGCAAGATCAAGCTGAAGGCAAAGTCTCTGATGAATACGAAGCTTGGATCGTGCAGGATCAAGCAATCTTTATCTGACTTCTTTCTATCATTTATGAATCCATGCTTCCTTGATTCCTTTGTTGTAATCATGCTTTTGAAGTATGGGACAAGATTCACAAGTGTTTCAATTCTCACATGAAAGGTCACGTGAGACAACTTCGAGTTGAACTCAAATCAATCAAGAAAGGCAGCAGTTCAATCACTGAATTTGTTCTTTGTGTGAAAACCATTTCAAATTAGTTGTTAGCCGTTGGTGATACTGTTATAAAACAAGATCAAATTGACTTGATCCTTGATGGATTTCCTAAAGAATCTAATCTATTTGTGATGCAAATGGACGGTACCATGGAATCGCTATCACTTTACAATGTTGAGGCATTTCTTTATGTTCAAAAAGCGTAATTGGACAAATTCAGACAAGAGTTAGATGTAGTAATCGTTTCTGCAAATGTGGTTCACGCGAATCATCAAACAGGTGGTGTGTGTGATCAACACACCAATTCTAGTGGCATAGGCCGTAGGTTTTATGGTAGGGGCATGGTCGAGGTTGCATCATGCCTGGTACTCGACCTACATGACAGTTATATGGTAAGTATGGTCATGTTGTTGTATATTGTTGGCACAGATTTGATGAGACATACACACCTACACCAAATCAAGCTAATGATAATGAGTTATCTGCTACCTCATCTGGAAAACATGCTAAAGTGACTACAGATCCTCAAGCCTTGGCCTTGATGGCTTATGCTCATGAATATTTATTGGCTAAACACCTGGAAAGCCAAGTGTGGTTCGCAGAATCAGGTGCATCACACCATCTATCTTTTAATCCTTGTTTCTTTCATATTATGAAATCTTATATTGGCATGAGTCATGTCCATATAAGCAATGGCCAATCATTACAAATTAAATGTGTAGGGTCTGCTAATGTTAATACACCTCCATATTCTTCAATTGTATGACTCTTAATGATATTCTGATGGTACCTTGCATTACACACAACCTACTATCAGTTTCCTAATTCTCAAAAGACAAAAAAGTTGTATTTTGTGCTAATAAGTGTTTTATCAAATCTCATATTTCTAAAGTTATTCTGCTTGAAGGCTTTCTAGATTCATGTGGACTCTATTATTTTCCACACCTGTTAATGGAACCTTCAAGATATCACTCTCCACTTACTTCAAATTCAACCTCTTTGTGCTCTAATGTTAACTTCATTTCACGTTCTTTCATTTATGATGTAAATAAACATAACTCTAGTCTCTTATGGAATTATATACTAGATCATGCAAGCTTTCAATCTATTTAAATGGCTCTTAAATATTGTAATGTGTCAATTGTCGATAAAACTAGTTCCTTGATTTTCAATTCATGTTGCATATGATAGTCTCATAAAATTCATTCTTCCTTGTTTTTCAATATTTACAATGCTCCATTTGATGTGGTTCACACAGACCTTTGGGGACCTGCCACATTTCCTTCCACTTTAGGTTATCTTTATTATGTTGCTTTTGTAGATGCTTTAACTAACTTGACAGGGATATACTTCCTAAAGCATAAATTTGAGGCACTTTATGCTTTCAATCTCCATGCAAGCTTTGTTCAAACTCAATTTCACACAATCAATATAGTACAATATGATTATAGGGGATAATTCATTCCTTTCATCAAATATCTAATTGAGTTTGGCATCACACATAGACTCACTTGTCGTTATTCCTCTCATCAAAATGGCATAATGGAAAGGAGATATAGGCACATTGTTGAAATGGGTCTCACCATGCTTTCACATGCCTTTATGCCTCTTCATCTCTAGGAGCATAGTTTTGCAACAATGGTGCATGTTATTAACAGACTTCCTTCACCATATCATGCCTTGTATCACAAGCTTCCCAATTATGATTCACTAATGGTATTTAGTCGTGCCTGTTTCCCTCACACCAGTCCCTACAACAAGCACAAACTTGATTTCAGGAGTCAAGAATGTGTGTTCTTAGGCATCTCCTCTTAACACAAAGGATTCAAGTGGTTAAATAAAAGTGGCAGAATTTACATCTCAAAGGTTGTCATATTTCATGAAAGCTCATTCCCTACTCTATATTGTTTCCCTAGAATTCTGATGCCTCCAAAGTACAACTAAACGTATGCGAGTCCTTCAGAACTAGTGAGTTATTTATCACAGGTTCTGATTGGTTCATAATTTTACCATTTTTAGCAGCAGGCATAAAGTAAGCATTCAACCCCTTTTGAGTAGTGCTTGAAGAAGGGTATGGAGGTTTTATCAAGACACCAGTCCTTGGATTATAAGGTTTCTGATGATAACCAACACCTTCTCCTTTGCTCTTACTTACTCCATAGACCATGGAAGCAATTTTTGTTCTTTTAAACCCAGATATAATAAAATTTTGAAGGGATAATTCATTTTTATCCAGAGGTTTGTCAGACATATCTTTTATTGAAGCAATGTGATCTCTTTAAAGTTTTTTGATTTTTTTTCTTTAGAAATATTTAGCTCATCTTTTAAAAGATCATATTACTTCTTTAGTATTTTAATATGAATGGCTTTATGCTGGAATATTTCCATAAGATCATGACAAAGAGTACTTAAATTAGATTTAGAGAGTTTAGAAAACACCTCTTCTACATCTTTTGACTCTGACTCAGAGCCAGTTTTTGATGCTGAGTATGAACGTGTAAAAGTCATCAAAGCAAGATTGGCTTCTTCTTTATCAGTTTTTCTTCATTGTCAAGTTCTTCTCATGTTGCCATGAGACTTTTCTTGAACGTGCTTCTGAATTTGTTCATCTGGAAGTTTTCCTTTCTGTTTTTGTCTTTTTAAAGACTAGTACATTCAACAATGAAATAATCAGGCTTCTTGCAGTTGTAACAGTCATCCTTATCATTACTCTTAGAACTTGATCCTTTGAAGCTATCTCTTCTACCAGAGAGTTTGTTCTTCTTCTTGGCCAACTGTTGAAATATTTTAATGATAAAAGCCATTTCATCATCATCCGATTCTTCATCAAAAGCTTCATCATGAGTAGCTTCTTTATGCTTCCTGGTCTGAGAAGACTTCTCAGACCTGCCAACAGAGTTTAAAGCCAGAGTTTTAAATTGTTTTTCAGGACCATCTCCATTTAGCTCCATCTCATGAATTTAGAGATTGCTAACAAGACTTTCAAGACTTAATGTCTTCAAGTCTTTAGCCTCTTGAATAGTTGTTACTTTGGGTCCGTATTTGGCAAGAAGACTCATAAGAATCTTCTTGACATGATCTGAAGTAGTGTAGCTTTTGTTCAAGATATGAAGGACAAACACAAGAACTTGAAATCTTGAAAACATTGTTTCAATGTTCTATTCATCTTTTATTATGAACAATTCATATTGTTGAACTAGAAGATTAGCTTTAGCTTCTTTAACTTGTTGATTACCTTATAGGTAGCACATAAAGATTTAGAGATAGTTTTGGCGGTTGACTTATCAATAATCTTTATATACTCAGAATGAGGCAAGGCATCAACAAGAATGCCTCTCACTCTATGATATTTTCTATATATATTTTTTCGAGCAATGGCAAGAGACTTTCTATCAGAAACCATTCCAACACCATCGGATTGAAAGTCAATGTCGTCTTCCAAGATGTCCCATAACTCATCATTCAGGCCAATGATGTGAGTGTACATCTTGTTCTTCCACCATTCAAATTCAGTAGATTCACCACTGAATGTTGGTGGTTTAACAATATATTTGTTTTGACCAGATGTACTTTGATCGTAATTGTTATTACCACGAGGAGAACCTCCAACAGGACTAGTTACTTCAAAACTATCAATCATGATGGAAGATGTATTTTTCTTAAGATCTTTTCTACACCACTGTTAAGTGCTATAGTACAGACCAGGCTCTAATGCCAAGTGAAGGTAAGAAAAATACACAAGGTGGGGGATTGAATTGTGTATGACAAAAATGATTTGCTTCTGAAAAGAAACTTCAGAATCTGATATCAAAAAATATAATGGCAGCGGAAAGAATTGTGATAAGAAGCAATAAGCAAGCAACACAGAAAGTTTATCCTAGTTCATCTCCTCAACTGAGAGTAGTTTAGTCCCCTTGTCTCAACAAGGGCTTTTCACTATAATCAAACTGATTACACTTTTCTCAAGCAAACTAGTAAGAGACTTCACTGCTCAATCAATTTAGAAAGAGACTTCTGTTAAAGCAACCTAGCAAGAGACTTCTGCTAAATCAATCTAGAAAGAGACTTCACTGCTTAAGCACGCAGGCAAGAGACTTCACTTCTCAAGCACGCATGCAAAAGACTTCCTCTACTTTAAACAAACAATTTAGTCTACTTTAAACAAACAATTTAGTATAATAGATAGCAACTATACTTTGATAAACAATCAGAAGTAAATTAGTTGTGCAACAACCATAAAGGTTCTTAACCTCTTAAGATTTCTAAGATAAACAAAGATAAGAAATCTTACGATCTTATGCAATAACAATTACAAATAAAAGCTCGGACTGATGCATAAGATGTTGTATTGTGTTGTAACCTTCTTTCAAATCTCTAGCTTTCTTTTATAGAGGCAGAGAAAGAGTCGTTGAAAGGTTAAGCATAAGAGTTTTCTTTGTGAAGAAGCATGCCAAGAGAGACGTTGGAGAATGTATCTGGTTAGAAACATTGTCTAATGAATAAAAGCAATGTCCACATCATCTTTCAAAGTACTAGGTATCTACCAAAAGGTAGAAAAGATTAAAGAGATCACATCACAATTCCTTAAGCCTTGTAAAACGAAACCTTAGTTTACTCTCTCCAAAAATATGGCGCTTTGACAAGACTGGTCTGCTTTTGGTATATGGTACAGATCAGAGGCACCTTTAGCATTCAGAGTCTGAGTTGTCACTAGAGTCTGGGACACTATGACTAGAGTTTGAACCTTCAGAGGCTGATGAACACATTCAGAGTCATTAGATTCTGATCCATCAGAATTTGAGTTACATTGTTTTTCTGCAAATACATATATCATGATCAATACATAGTTGAGTTATAAGCTTGTGATCCTGTACAGTTGAACATATGTTAGTATACCTATTTGTTCTTTAAGTACATTGTTGTCATCAAAACTCAAGGGATATGAACAATCTCGTTCCAACGGAAGCAACCGATGATTGCATTGTCAACTTATGAAGTTGAGCATATTGCAGGTGCTTTGTGTGCTTGTTAAGCTTTTTGGATTCTGAACTTGTTGCAGGATCTGAAGATCAAGGTTGAACAAGTCTGTGAGGTTGATGATTGACAACAAATTAGTTATAATCATTGCCAAGAATTCAGTGCTGCATAGAAGGAGCAAACATATTGACACAAATTTTCACTTTCTGAGTAATCAAATTCATAATAGAGTATTTGAAGTTCTTTATTGTAGCGCTCAGAAGCAACTGACAGATGTCCTGACCAAAACAATCAAGACTGAATACTCTATTTATTTGAGGGATGAAATTGGTGTTGTTGATTTTAGTCTTGAATATAAATTAAGGGATGGTGTTAAAGCATAATCCAAATTCAAGTAATTAGTTGCATTTCATTTGAGTGTCATGTGAGTTTAAAGTTAATTTGATTTGCATCTGAATTTCATTTCAAATTCTGAATTGTATATAAACTAAATTTGCATTTCAATTAGAAGAAGAATCATTTTTCATTGTAACTGTTTCTATTGTGAAAAAAAGAATTATAAATTTAATTTTTCTCTCTCTTTCATCTTCTTCATCTTCAATTTTATACTCCAACACGTATCACATTAGTATTGTTTGTCATTTGGTTTGTGAAAAAGTGCAAGACGGTCTAAAATTGTTGTCGCTACTAATATTTTTACCAAAGCATGTAATCTAAGATATTCCATGATTTTGTACTCAAGCTTAAAATGGATGACATTTACTATCCTCTAGCTTGTGAGAGGTATCAAGCTATATTAACTGTTAGTATTTAGCGAGTTAGTTTGTCAATACACATTTAGTTAGTTTAAATTATGTTACAAATGGTAACTTCTCTCAAACTAACTCTCTCGTCTATATAAGTGGAAAAGGATTGAGTGATTTTAAACTTGGATATTTTGATAACTTTCTCCTTATTTTCTTTTAATTAATATTTCTCTTACAACAAAATAAAATATTTTAATATCATTTAAATTTAAATTTAAATTGCCAAAGTTACACAATAGTAAAATCAATTCAATCAATAAAAATATACACTTTGTGACTATCAATATCATTTCCCTTATACTTGAATAAATGATAAATTAAACACATAAAATATATCTTTTCGGATAATATTAACTTGTGTCCAAAGAATAATTTTTTAAAAATTGTGCATTAATTTTATCAAAAATTAATAATTAATTTTTTTACTACTTTTTCAATACATATGTTTCATTTATGAATATTTTAACTTAGGATACAAGTTAGCAATAACTATTTTTTTTTCTCGAGGACTAACCATAAAGTGACTATATTATTAATTATTTGATTTGTCTCTTTAAAATTTAATGTGTGAATTCTTATGTAAGCTTGTTCCTTTTTTCCCCCTTTAAATGTATTGTATTTTTTAATATATTTTATTTTGTCTTTTCAAATGTACTGTATTTGTTTTTACATATATATGCTATAGACCGTGGTACTAATTTGTTTTTCTGAAAGGTACTAATTTGTTTTGTTATAAACTTTACTTATTTGTTTTCTTATTTAACTTAGCACTTGTAATTTCCATTTTTCTTGTCCTAGTACTGTATTAAAAGCTCCCCATAATTAACAAATGTAATTGTCAAAAAAATTAACAAATTCTATTTTCTTATACATATTACTACTAACGAACATTAATTACTCTTAATCACTCAAACATTTCTTTCCAAATTGAGACATTAATTAATCAAATAAGTGACCCCCCAACCCAACCTTTATTCTAGTGAGACCCAGCTTGTGGCAGCAATGATGATATAAAATTAATCATATAAACGTTAATGGACTTCATTTATACTTTAATGATGATATAAGTAGCTTAATTATGAGTCATTTTACCAGTCTGGCATTTAAGTTTTTCATCAACATTTGTCGAAAGCTAGGTTGAATGCTGAATTGAAATGATGTGATGAATTGTCGTTTATGATAATTCAAAATAAAAGTTATAAAATTGAGGAAGACTCTACGATAGTGCTCATGAATAGTCAATTTGTCATCATATTTATTTTACAGAATAGACGTATCAATGTTACTATAATTTTTGTGTACTATCTTGAGTACAAATTTACCAGCCACGAGAGGGTTCGTCTGATTTAAAGGAGACATGAGACAATGGCTATTCATCATAGTAGTCTTAAGCACAATTTAACCATTGTTTGTAAAATAAACAGAAATTCTATTTAAACACATTTTAATCTCATAAGTATTTTATTTTTAATTTTATTTAATTATAGTTTAATTTTAACAAATTTGAGATCAGAGCTATTTTTGTGGGTGTACAAAGCGGCTTATAACACAGAGTTTCATACTTTTTTATGATTAAGTTATAATTAAAAGGTTTTCAAAAACATATTCAACGGTTAATTTACGGTTAAATAGAATTCTATAAAAATTATTTCATAACTTAACTGAAGTTAACTTAAACTTCTTACAAGGCCTCTCACAAATTTGAGATCATGTGCAATAGCCCTCCTTGCATGTCCCAAAGACGATCCAACTCTTCATCAATGCCGTATTTGAGAATGTATAAGGCAACCTACCGCATAAGACCTCAAAATTTTCAAGGTTAAACTATAGCTAAATATATTCTTAAAAAATATTTGTTAGGTTAAATCGTGATTAAATAAAATATCTATTTGTTTTGTCATGACCAAATTGGGGCTAACCTAATGAGTTTCAAAAACTTGTGACGACTCTGCTCTTCATGATAAAGTTTAGTTAGAAAAATATTTGAATCCAATCAAACTATAATTAAAGATCATTGTCAAATATTTGTGACGACTCTACTCTTCATAATAAAGTTTAGTAAGAAACATATTTGAATCCAATCAAACTATAATTAAAGATCATTTGAATCAAATCGAATTGTTTTAATTTTCTCAAAATTGAATTGAATTAACATTATAGATTTAATATATTGTTTCAAAATTCTAAAATTTTCAAACTGAACAATTATTAAAGAACCAAATTGTTAGGCTTTTTGCAAAAACATTTAATTAAATTTTTAATACTTTTTTTAATCATTTTTTATTTTTACTTTCAATTTAATTTAATTTAAATTTCAATTCGATTCATTTGTTATTTGATACAATTTTAAAATTGTTTGTGTCACATGATTCATTACCCGAACATCAATTATTTTAATTTCGGTTCAGTTATATTGGAATGATTTTTTAATCTGAAAACTTTTGTTTATACTTTTATATACTATCATAAAATAATTGAAATTAAGTAGTTGTTAATAGGATGTTTAAAAATTAAAGAACCGTATCGAATGGTTGAATCAAACCGAAATGAACTGAAGTTAAAATAACCGAACCGTTATGTTTGATTAATGAATCATATTATACAAATAGTTTTAGAATCGAACCATATGACAAATAAACTAAACTGAAACTGAAATCAACTTGAACTAACATTGAAAATGAAAGATAGTTTTAAATTAAAAAAAAATAAAAATTTAATGGTTCAGTTTTTAATAAATGGTTCGGTTTTAAAAATTATTTTCTAATAATTTGATGGGGTGTTTAGAATTTCTAAATGGTATATCAAACTAATATTTTTGATTTTCTTTGATTCTGAATAATTTAAGAGGTTTGATTTAGTTCAAATAAATTTTTAATTATTATTTAGTTCGATTCGGTGCGATATTCTCATGAAAAGTCCTAATTATTAAAGCCTCATAAAACACAAAATTATTTTGAATAGTTGAGGTTAAGTTAAACCCTAGTTAGAATGTGCTTTTCATTCGTAACTCGTGTGTGTTAGACGCACGCTATAGATAATGGATAATGATTTAAATGTGTAAGCAAGTAAAGTAATGTACACAGTAACTGAATTCTAAATAGGGGACAAGAAATGGAATCTCTTGGCCCAAAAATCAAAAGAAAGAAGAAAGAAAAAGGGGGAAAAAGGAAAGATGAAAGTGATATTTCATTTACCTCCATACAATTGATTTTCATAGATTTCAACATATGAATCTATCATTTTTCTCTCTCTTTTTTTTTTTTAATTTATTTTGAAAAAGTGCAAAATAGAATCATTTAAGATTTGAAGGAAGTGAAGCTTTGTCCAGCAGATACTAATATCTTTCTACAAGCAACTAAAATAAATAATTAAATTTAAAAAATATTTTATATATTTTATATGCTTAATGGTTTTCACAATTATAGATACTTCAAGTTCAAGGGATGACTTAGACAGAGAGTATTACACTACAAAAAATGTTGTTTCGGAAGAATCTATATGCCACATTTGTTAAGAAATAAGGTTTTGAAAAAATTATTTTGTATATGTGTATTCTCTAGTGAAGCTAAATATATGGTAAAGAGTAGAAATGAAAAAGAATACAATGCTTTCAAGAAAAAAAAAACTTGACTTCTAGAACTGATTGTCACCTTATAGTTTCAAAAGTAAAGAAGAGAAAGTAAATAATGTTGAACAAGTAACTAATAAAGAAGAAAAGTGAATTGTAACATTTAAAATTCAAAAACGATTTATAAATTTTTTGATTTTGAGAACATTTATGTTAGTATAAACAAATAAACAGATAAATAGTAGTAAAAAATTGAAAGAAGAGAGAAACACAACGTAAAGAAAATAAAAGAGGAGAAAAATTGTTAAAACATAGAAAGATTACGCAATAGGTTTATTATGTTTTGTCATAAGCTATTTGATCTATTAAGTTTTCAAGAGTTTTTCTTTGAGATTTTCACTAAAATTAACTTTGAGTTTTTACAGGATCTGAAATTGCATTGCAGTCGATATCGTTTATTGTGATGCTCTGTCCATTTTTTTTTATCTCGGTGTGTGTGTGTAATTTGATTTTATCGCATATGTATAATTCAATTGTAAATTTATCACTTCATTTGTTTAGACATGATAAAATATTGAGTGAAGTTTGAATCATAAGTTAAAAATCTTAAAACAAGAATTTCGTAAGGTTTGATTCAAATAAGACAAGTCGTGATTTGAATCAAACACCTACTTGAAAGTGAAGAATTTTCCTTTGCTAGCTTTATTCGAATCGTAATACTTCTTAATTCGAATCACAAGCAAGTTGATTTGAATCACAAGCAAGTTGATTCGAATCATGGAAATCAAACTTTATTCAAAATTAAGTGTGATTCAAATCATACTTTGTTTGACTCGAATCACACACCCATATATGATTCAAACCAGAAAAACAACAAACTCTTCACTTTACTTCCTTTGATTCAAATCATTCTTTCTTTGATTCAAACCACAAACTCATGATTTAACTCAGATCACATTGTATTTTTTTCCTACCTTTTTGTGCCTTATCTCTAGCACCTATTTAAACCTTTTTCTTCTCTCTTTTACAAGTGATGTCAATTGATGAAATTGTGATGACCACGAGTGATATCATGTGTAATCATGAAACATCAAGTGATGTCAAGTGAAGAGAAATTTTGTTGATAAGTTGTTCAATATTTTTTATTGAAAATCCAAAATATTCATTAAGAATCCAATCTTTCATTTTCATGAACCTTCAGAGAAACCATAAAAGTTTTTTCATTAACAAACACATTATCTTCATGACTCAATCTTGTGAAAAACTTTCTAGAATGTTGAGAGTATGAGAAGATTGTAGTTGTGTTGTGTGAGATCCTTTAGATATTATTCATCATCTTCAATCTTATACAAAAAAAAAACTCATTGTTGCGATGCTCAACTCTAAAGATTAAGTGTAAGAGGTAGATTAAGGTACATTAGGGAATCTAATGTTTTTATGTGAAGTTTTGTTGTTTGTATCTAGAGGAAGGATCATTTATTGTTCACATTGTTGACTAGTGCTTATCAAGCAGGAGAAGAGTTTTCTTAGTACTCTAAGAAAGAGTTTGGGGATCCGAGTAAAGGTTATCGTATAACTAAGTTAAGAGTTGCCCAATTATCCGTTGTTATAACAATCGCTCACAAAAGTCTTCATCACAACCGAGTAAACAGTGCTGTAAAATTGAAGCTTGGAGCAGTAACATTGTGTCTATCAAGCTTGTTGGATCAAGATCATTGAAGATCTTGAGTGTTAGAAGTTGAATAATCTGTATCAATAGAAGATTTTATCGTTTTAGATTCGTGTTAGCTAAATATTTGGGATGTTAGTGTTTTGATTGATGATAATTTGTTGTACTAAAATACTTGTATCTTTTACTTTAAAAATTAGTGGAAGTGTTACCATTTTCGATGGTGAAAATCATTTAATAGTGGAGTAGGCATAACGATGATGGATTATTGAACCACTATCCGGTTTAATTTTTTGCATATTATCTTCTATGTTAGTGGTGCTTGAAAACGTGTGATGTCACATGTAAGTATACATGTATATTAAAAGTAGCAAGTGATGGATTAATAAGGATGTCGAACCTAGAGGGAGTGGAAAATAACTTAGGTTGTTTTGTAAAACTATCTTTTGTAAATGAGCATGAGCAAGAATAAAGATATTTTATGGTTGTCACAGGTTCAGTTTGGTAGAAAATAATGTCAAAAACAATTTAAAGAGAGTAAATGAGTTCAATAATTGAGATCATGTTATGCAATGATCAGTTAATATAACTTGTCAGTTGTGTGTACATGATGTGTTGTGTCGTTCTAGAAGAGGTCAGAGAGTGATCTTATGGTATATCTCTACAACATCATAAACATACACAATAAAGCAAGGAGACAAATCTCTAAGTCTCACTTGTAACTTTAATGCACATCTGATTTTATTCTGAATATCTTCTATGATTGCAGCTCTTTATCTCTAAAGTAGCTAATCTAGTGAATATCTCTACCCTACTATTTTCAATCACTTTTATCATAAAATCCACCTGTTGGTGCATCTCTCACAAACAAAAAATTGTATCTTTTCCTAAGTTGATTATTCAAAAAATCATATTTATAAAATTTTAACACATGATAAAATAAAGCACTAACCACACATCATTTAACACAAATGACTAATTGTAGCGTGCGATTTTTGTCGGTGACACGACCACCTTACCGCATTGGTTGGAATTGAATGCTACTTTCTGATTTCTTATTTATCCTATGAAGTTGGAAAGGAAAGGAAAGCTATCTAAAACTAGCCTTGCTCGCAAATGTTTTCTTTAACAAATGCTAAAAGATTGGGGGGTCCGGGGTCAGATTATGCAATGGGGAGTTGTGAATTACCCATCGTATATATGGTTATCCATAGATTGTTTGGCATTTTCTTCAGTTATCTACTTACTGGTGTTTACCTGTTATAAAGTGGGAAAGTTTCTCCTTTGGGAATGTTTGAGAGAGTATTTTTGTTGATATTCGGGTTTTTCGTTGTTTTTGGTAAGGTACTGAACCTAAAAGTTTTTGATTTCTGTGCTCGCTAAGATTTCGCAATCTTATACCTACACATTCCCATTAAAGAAAATAGGGAAATCAGAGCAATCGTAGTTCCTCCTATTTTATGGGAGGAAAGAGATGTTTGGTGTCTTGTTCAAAGCCCAAGATTGAAGCTAAAGGTATTTGTGTCTTGATCGAAGCTAAAGGTATTTGTGTCTTGATCAAAGCCCAAGGTTGAAGCTAAAAGGTTGACTCTACTAGGGAGTTTTATTTCTGTCTTGTACAAAGCCCAAGATTGAGGCTGAAAAGAGATTGACTCTGCTTAGGGAGATCATTATACAAAGCCTAAGAGGAGGCTAGAAGGAATTGACTCTTCCGGGGAATATTTTGTCTGTCTTGTACAAAGCCCAAGATTGAGGCTAAAAGAAATGAGTCCACTGGAAGAGGTTTTATCTGTCTTGTACAAAGCCCAAGATTGAGGCTAAAAAACAGATTTTGACTGACTCAGTTGGGAATATTTTATCTATCTTGTACAAAGCCAAAGATTGAGGCTAAAAGGGATGATCATTATACAAAGCATAAGAGGAGGCTGATTGGGGAATTTCTTATATGAAGCCTAAGAGGAGGCTAACTTCTGCTGAGGATTAGTGAGATCTAGAGATAGGTCCAAATTGGGGAATCAACTCTTGCTGAGGAGTTGAAATATCAGAGACCATGAGGTTCTGACTGAGGGTTTATGGGTTGTAATTTGGCCCTAGCTGGGGAAATTTAAAGTGAGAGTTTAAAAATTGAGTTTTGAAACCTGTGGAGGTTTTAACTCTGTTGAAAATTGATGAAATGATCAGGGTTTTTTCCTGTTCCTTCAGGAAATTTGAGGGTTTCTTTGAGATCCAAGAGGAGATGAGATTGTCCAAGTCTACTGGTATGAAAAAGTCAGCTCTTAGTTGGAGGATAATCTTTGTATGATGCCCAAGAGGAGGCTGATGTTTTAAGGGATGAGAATCAACCCTAAACTGGTCTGATGTTTTGACTCTTTGGAGGATTGAACTAGCAAAAGATGACTAAGTTCTGTTCTATACCTGTAGGAGGTCTTTGGGTCCTTGTACTAAGCCCAAGAGGAGGCTGAGAACTTCTAAGAAGCCTGAGGGTCCTTGCACAAAGTCCAAGAGGAGGCTGGGGATGCTTTTAGGAAGCCTGTGGGTCCAAACCTAAGAAAAGTCCAAGAAAGGTTTCACCGGGAATAATCCTTTCTTTAGTGAACAGTTCTAGGGTTTGAAGAAATTCAATAGAGGTTTCACTGGGAATTAATCCTCTCTGGGGGAATGAATTTCTTGTACAAATTTCTAGTAGTGACAGTCTTGAGAAAAGTTTCACCGGGAATAATGCCTTTCTCTGTTCCATATTGCATAAGCCCAAGAGGAGGCAAGACTGTATCTGGAATTTCCTATGGGGAACTAGTTTTGACTATGTTGAAAGAGTGACCACTGGTTTGATATAATCCTAGACTAAATTGCAGGGGTGTTGAAGAGCAATTCGGGGGGTGTTTTATCGTATCCACAGGGATTGTGTATTATCGATGCTTGTCGTTCAATAGTTTTACCGTTTTAAGTAAAGGGTTTTCAAATGATTCTCGGTTTTGTAACAAGTTTGTAGCAAATAAGTAAATTAGAGCAAAGTTGTTGTAAGTTTTAGAAAAGCATGTCAAGAATAGATTTCGCTAATCCTTTTCATACATATCCGATTAATCAAGCATATGAACTTAGTTTCGATCAATACAATCGCGTATCCTCGCGAATAAGTTTATGTCTAAAGCAAATTCGTGAGTATCGTTGTTTAAATCGTTAGATGATGTCTCACGCTAACAATCGAAACAACGAACATTAAGATCAATACAAAGCGAATATTAAACCCCAAATCTATATCTAGAGTTTGGTTTTTAAGAGATGAAGATATTAGGTCAAGATTTGGAAAATCTATGTCTAGAGTGATTCAAACCACAAATATACCATTAAAAGCAAACAACTTCATCATATATTGATCATCAACCTTGTTCATACACAAAAGATCAAAAGAAATACATACAAGCAAGATTAACTACCTCTAATCTTGACACAAGATATGTTTAGATACACATATTCATGGTAGCTTGTATCACAAGTTTTGTGAGGAGATGAAAAAGCATCCGTGTCAAATAATTGAGATTGGATGTGGCTTCAGCTTCTAATGGATGAAGAAATAATCTCTAGTGGATGAAGAAATATCAGAAAAATAGGTTTTGGTATGATAAAGTTAAGTTATGATCCCAAGAAAATGCATAAAATCTATTTATAGTACACTTGAAATCAGACACATTCGCACTGCGAATGATTTGTTCGCCTAGCGAATGATGAAAGTGACACCTGAAGTGCTTTCTGATAAGCTAAACCACCCTTGTTTGTCTGCATAAGTTCGCAATGCGAATTTTTGTTCGCAAAGTGAACTATTCGCCTACAAGTTCGCAAAGCGAACTTAGGCCCCTTTTCTTACTGCCTCAGCCAAGGGTTCTTCGCCAGGTCCTTCGCAAAGCGATTAAATCAGCGAACATTCGCTAGGAGTTCTAAAAGTGAACTTTAGTCCCTTTTCCTACTGTCCAAATCTGGGACCATTCGCTGGGACTTTGCCAGTTGTTCGCAAAGCGAACATTCGCTGGCAAGTTCGCAAAGCAAACTTGCTGATGTTTTCCTCTTTTCTTTGGCTTTTCTGCACAATAGCACATATATTACAAGCACCAAAGGTATATAAACAATGTTTGAAGAACAACAATAATTCAATACTAAAATCCACAATTAAACATGAAAGTGTTGAAAAATGCCAAGTATACAGTATAAATATTAGTCATGTTTGACATCTAACAAACTTTTCCCAACTAGCTCTTTGCTTGTCCTCAAGCAAAGTATGCCTCTCATTGAAAATCAGAGGATTTGCTCGAGAATTTAATTCAACCAAGAAAAGATAAACGACTCAAATAAACAACAATTGTAACAAAGCAACAATTACACACTCCTAGAATCGACAATGCAAAAGAACTTGATTCTTAGATAAATCTTAGATAATGTTTCAAGTAACAACAAAACCATCATGCTCATGTCACTCTAACACTCCTCTTCGAAAAAGGATTGAAGGAAATTAACGTGTTTGCAACCGCGGGGCAATTTCGCTCAAATGACAAATGATGCAAATACAAAGCAATTCATACAATATCTAATCGATCACATAAGAAATCATGGAAGCAAAAGATCACTAAGGACTTTTAAGGTTGTAGCTTGGTCGGGTTAACAATAAAGGAACATTTCTAACGGCCATTGAATCGAAGTTTCCGATGCAAAAGAATATTCACTATACAAGGTATTCACAAACATCTCAACTTCATTCACCAATTTCATTCCTTTATCACCAACCTTTTCAAACTTCCTTATGCACAATTATTGGACTCTATTTTTCTCATTTAAGCAAGCATTCTTTTTCTCCTTTTTTTTTCTTTTTCACATTTTTTTTTCTTTTCATGCTTGGTTGAATTTTTCAAAAGTTTGAGCAATTTAACAATCTTCTTTTTCATTCTCCCCAACTTATTTTCAACTAAATCTTAAGTGAATGCTCCTTGCTTTTTAAGGCAAGGAAATCAATAAAACAAAGTTCCAAGGTTCAAGAAGAAATTTTTTTTAGAAACTCTCAAAAATTCAATGATGAACTTGATTTTTAAATTATGTACAACACAAAGTTCATCACTAAACAAGATCTAAACTGCTTAGGCTCAAGGGGTTAACAAATACTCACTACTCACGGGTAAATCACTGTTTGGAAATGGTTGTGCTCAATATCAACAAGTGCCTTGATCATTTCTAATGCTTCCACAATATCACACAAATCACAAGATAAAGCATGAATTAAAAGTATAAAACAAAATTCATCATCAATCCTATGCATTTAGTATAACATGGAGGTTTCTCACTTTTGTAGTTTTTGGACCTAAATGACATAAGCGATCAATAAAGTTGTAACAAGAAACATAATTTCATTTGTACAAAGACAAAAAGTTCTAACACATTCTAAAATCTAGAAATAGGTAACTATGTACCTTGCCAACAATAACATGCTTAAAATACTATCATAGCCATCCAACTTGGAGGAATCTTCTTTGATGCACACAACACCAACCTAAAAGTTTCTGCCACAACCACATCCAAAAGTTGGAAACATTAAATTTCCACAAGTATACCAACATAAAACGATAAAAAAGCATACCAACAATTTAAGAGTTGAAAATTCGTTAACTGAAGAATTCAACTCTTAACAACAATAATAATAAAAACTAAAATAAAAATGAAACTAAACAAATTTAACTGAAAACAACATAATAATAATAATAATATCATAAATGTGCTTTGGTGTGAAAACACCAAGAAAAGTCATTAGTACCTCAATGGGTACAAGTACATCACAACATCTCAAAATAATCCACCTAGTGGATAAAGTACAACACTAAAAACTAATACATAAAGCATAATAACAGAAAACTTCACTTTGACGCTCAAAGGAAGTACAAAATGATAACAAAAAAATAAGTCCACTTCGGACTCGGATCCGGAAACCTCAATCAACTCTTCCTCGGAACTAGACTCTGAACCAGATACCTCCACATCATCAGCATCGCCATCATCTTCCACATCAGCATCTTCAGGCTCACCAGCCGCCTCTGCTCCCCCTCCGAAAACTGGCCTGGCCTCAGGCCAACCAGCATGAGCAAGGAATTGCACCCTTATCATCATAGTGTGATCCACGGCGGGCTCACGGATCTGCAGCTACAAAACCTGCATCGAATCATGTAAGTCCATCATAGCGCCCTGAGAAGCCGCCATCCAATCCCAATTATATTGGAAAATTTCCTGCTGATACGGATAAAAACCTTGAGACCCAGAACTACCAGACCCATCGCCAGCCCTTGTGCCGGCATCAACACCAGCACCAGAAGTCTCACCCTTCACCCCCTTTGGTTTACAATACTTATCCACATAACGGTCATCGATAGCAGCCGGGATAGTCACCTGACGGCGCCTGGGGACATCAACCCCAGCATGCACACACAGAGTCACAATGAGACAAGGGAAGGCAAGAGGAGCATTCTTCCTAGAAGTGGAACCAAGCCCACTCTCAACAATAGCCCTCATCTCATCCGCTATAATCCTGGCTACATCGATCTCGACATTGGTCATTATGCTGTGGACCAGATGTGCAAGGTAAATAGGAATGGTCGATGTATGTGACTTTGGCTTAATGTTGGTGACAACCAAAAGCAAGATCAATTGTGCCAAAGGACGCATATCTTCACGATGGTATCTTTTTGGAACCCCATATGGGTTAAGCTCTACAGATTTACCTTTTCACAAAAGGTCTCTAGTTATGGCCGCAATGTCTCTGTGGAGGTGCAATGTTCTAGGAAAGTCATCAATCTGACTTGCTCTCAACGGTAATGGATTCTTAAGAACAATGTTAATGGTTCCTCGATCAAACCTCACCACTTTTCCCCCAACTAAGGTCGTCCACCCAAATGCCTCCCCATCATCCGGGGGGGCATTAGCATAAAATTCTCGAACCATCTCAACGTTGTAACTATCCACTGGTGTAATCAGTCTCCCCTAATTTTTTTCTTCGAGGAGTTGAGCTACCGACCTGTATCTCCCTTGTGGATTCAGATTAAATCTCTTCTCAGGTAATATGGTTCTCCTTTCCAAAGTTAGGTACCTTGCGGCCTGTTTTGCTCCTCTAAAGGGATCACTGTCGAACTGAATCAGAACTTGTCGTGAAGTACTAGCCTTTCTCTTTTTCGCCGAATTAATTTTGGGAGCCATCTGCAAAAATCACCAGAAAAAACAACAACCAGCAGTAAAACAGTCCATTAGAATAGGAGCAAAAACAGAATCCCAAACTGAGATAAAAAAAATTAAAATTCTGGTATGTTCGCGCAAAGTTCGCAAAGCGAAGCCTGGCGAACATTCGCCCTAGATTCACAAAGCGAGGTTCTGACGAATGCTCACCCAGGTTCGCAAAGCGAACTGGTCAGCGAACCTGCGAAAATTTCAAAAATGACAGCCTCTCAATTTTTCCAACATCAGACTAGTTTCAACACACAACTCTACTCATAATGCTTGATCAAATGTAAACATGCAGCAACAACACAACACTATGAACAGAGGGTATTGAAAACACTTTCAAAAACTAGAAGTAATTTGTCTCAAATGTTCTCCTAACTATCCTAACCATAATGTTCTAACAGAAATCAACAGAGAGAACAAGAAATTCAAACCTGTACTTGTTAGCACTTGGGAAAAACTTGGTGAAAGAATGATAGGAACTGAGCAAACGTGAGTGAGTTTCACTTGTGAATGTGTTTGTGAATGTGAAAGAGGCAAATTGAAAGAGTCCAAGGGAGTAGGGCTACCTCTCAGTAATCAGAAAATGAGATGGGTCATGGGCCCAAGTGTCTGGCCCACCCATTATAAAATCCCTTTTTAATGAGGTGGCAGCAGAAAAACATTTGGCTGTCTCGCTAAGTCCGCAATGCGAACTGGTCAGCGAATGTCGCCCCTGGTTCGCAAAGCGAACTAGCCAGTGAACACGACAAAATTTTGAAAAAATTTTCTGCAGCTGCTACCACACTACACCAATTCTTAAACAACTTAAATCATCAAAACAACAAAGAAAACAGAAATACTTACAATGTTGAGGTGCCTCCAAACTAGCACTATGTTTAACGTCATTTGAGCTCGACGGTCCAGAGGCTTGAAACTTCTAAACCAAAAGCTCAAGAATTGGCTTCCGAGAAAACGACACTTCACGATCAAAGACCTCAACCATTATCGTGTCCAGCCTTTGATCCCCTCTTCTTTAAAAAGGAAAAATCCCAACATGATCGCATCATAGTCACTTTCGCATCTTCATCTTTTTTCTTCCGCCAAGCTTCTCTTTCAAATTATTTCTCTTTGTGAACGTCTTCATCCACTTGATTCGAATACATCACTCCTTTGAAGAGTGAGAAACAAGCCTCCTCCTCTTTTCCACTAGCTTTGATCCTCACCTTCATTATGCCTTCATCGACATCCACCAACATTTTGGCAGTTTTCATGAAAGGTCTTCCAAGAATAATCGGCGTATCCTCATCCTCATCCATATCAATGATCACGAAATCAACCGAAAACAGGAATTTATCCACTTTTACAAGCACATCCTCCACAACACCATGCAGACGAGTTCTTGACTTATCCGCAAGTTGCAATGTCATGGTTGTTGATTTCACGTTCATATTCTCAAGTCGTTTAACCATGGACAAAGGAATTAGATTGATACTAGCACCCATGTCAACTAAAGCTTTGTATTTAAAATCATTACCTATAGTAATAGGTAAAGCTACTCTTCCTGGATCTTGCTCTTTGCGCGGAAGCATACTTTGAATGACGACACTACATTCGGCATTAAGATTAATGTTATCCTTGTCCATGCACCTCTTCTTTTTGGTAAGTATGTCCTTCATAAATTTGACATACTTAGGCATTTGCTCGAGAGCCTCAGAGAAAGGAACGCTTACTTGCAACCGACTAAACAACTCTAAGAATCTCGCATAATGCCTATCGTTCTCTTTTTTCTTAGTAGCAGGAGGATATGGTAATCTTCTCTGTAAAACTTCTTTCTCATACTCCTTTCTTTTTTTCTCTTTTCTCTTCTTCACCTCTTCCTCATTCTTTTCAACTACAACATTTTCATCATTCTTTTCGACTTCCTCCACTACAATATCATTCTCCTTTTGAACTACCACCTCATCTTCAACATCTCCACCGATTGTTCTTCCATTTCTTGTGAAAATGGCCTTAAAATGCTCCTTTGGATTTGTTTGAGTGATAGTAGAAAAGGATGGCCCCGGTTGCATCTCGGCTAATTGCTTTGCAAGTTGGCCAACTTGATTTTCGAGATTTTTAATTGAAGCTTCCGTACTATTTTGAGTGGCCATTGATAATTGCATGAATTGTGTGAATGCCTCCTCCATCCTTGAACTTCCACCTTGATCTTTCGTTGTTTGATAAGGGTTTTATCGAAATCCTTGTTGATTTTGATAACTCCCTCGAGGTTGGTAACCTTGTTGATTTTGATAAGGTTGTTGAGCATTTTGGTAAGGAGGTCTTCCTTGATAACCTTGAGTGGGATTTCCTGCATAATTTACTTCTTCCACTACCGGAGGACAATACCCGGTAGGATGATCTCCTCTACACAATTCACAACAAGCTATTTGCACATTCTTGCTCGGCAAATCATGCATCTCCTTAATCTATTGAGGTAGCTTTGATATTTGTTGCGTTAATAACTCAACTTGTTGAGATAGCAATTTGTTCTGAGCAAGAATTGCATCATTTGTCCCCAACTCTAGCACTCCGGGTTTCTTTTGAGATTGGCCACGGTTATGATTTCCTTTATGGTCATTTAATGCTATCTTGTCAATGATGGAAATGGCTTCGTCGGCACTTTTAGTCATTAAAGATCCACCCGTGGTAGCATCCAACAATGTTTTATGAACCATTTGAAGACCATTTCTGAAAATATGAACTTACGTAAGCTCATCAAAACCATGCCCTTTGCATTTTCTAAGCATGGACTTGAATCTCTCCCAATCTTCGTTGAGAGACTCATTCCCACCTTGTGAGAAAACTGCAATCGCTGTTTTCGCTTCCATGAAACGATTGTGAGGAAAAATCGTTCTAAGAACTTCTCTTATAACATGTTCTAGTCCGTCATGATAGCAGTTGATTGGTCAAGGTACCATTCCTTAGCCTTCCCAATTAGGGAATGTGGGAACAGTCTCTTAAACACCGACTCTTCTTCAGCTTCGGGTGCACCAGTCGCGCCTGCAATTTCATAGAATTTGGTCAAGTGAGTAAATGGATCCTTGTGATCTATACTGGTGAATGGATTCTGGTATAGAAGATAGAGGATACCCATTTTCATTTTAGAGTGCCGACCATTATGAGCATTGCGTACGAACTGTGCAGTATGCCTCAGACTATTAACACAAGGTGTTGAAGCAGGTGGTTGTGGTGGTGGAGCAGCCATGGTTGGCGGTAACTGTGGTATTGGTGTCAAAGTTGAACTTTTGTCTCGTTCTCATCTTTCCTTAGCAAGTTGCCTCCTTCGCCTTGCTCTGCTATTTAACTTACACGCAGTTCTTTCAATCTCAGGATCGAAAAGAAGTTGCTCTGCGGGTAACTTCCCTCGCATAAACATAATCTGCACACTTAGCCAAACAAATTAACAAGCACAAGAAAAAGTTAAACAAGCTTAAAACTTAAAAACTTTTGCGATGCTTGCAATAACAAACTACAATCCCCGGTAACGACACCATTTTGTTGAAAGCCTTTTCGGGGGGTGTTTTATCGTATCCACAGGGATTGTGTATTATCGATGCTTGTCGTTCAATAGTTTTACCGTTTTAAGTAAAGGGTTTTCAAATGATTCTCGGTTTTGTAACAAGTTTGTAGCAAAGAAGTAAATTAGAGCAAAGTTGTTGTAAGTTTTAGAAAAGCATGTCAAGAATAGATTTCGCTAATCCTTTTCATACATATCCGATTAATCAAGCATATGAACTTAGTTTCGATCAATACAATCGCGTATCCTGGCGAATAAGTTTATGTCTAAAGCAAATTCGTGAGTATCGTTGTTTAAATCGTTAGGTGATGTCTCACGCTAACAATCGAAACAACAAACGTTAAAATTAATACAAAGTGAATATTAAACCCCAAATCTATATCTAGAGTTTGGTTTTTAAGAGATGAAGATATTAGGTCAAGATTTGGAAAATCTATGTCTAGAGTGATTCAAACCACAAATATACCATTAAAAGTAAACAACTTCATCATATATTGATCATCAACCTTGTTCATATACAAAAGATTAAAAGAAATACATACAAGCAAGATTAACTACCTCTAATCTTGACACAAGATGTGTTTAGCAACACATATTCATGGTAGCTTATATCACAAGTTTCATGAGGAGATGAAAAAGCATCCGCGTCAAATAATCGAGATCGGATGTGACTTCAGCTTCTCAATGTGTAAAATCCCTCTTGGATGAAAAACTATCAGAAAAATAGGGTTGGTGTGATAAAGTTAAGTTATGATCCCAAGAAAATGCATAAAATCTATTTATAGTACACTTGAAATCAGACACATTTGTACTACAAATGATTTGTTTGCCTAGCGAATGATGAAAGTGGCACTTGAAGTGCCTTCTGATAAGCTAAACCGCCCTTGTTTATATGCATAAGTTCGCAAAGCGAACTATTCGCCTACAAGTTCGCAAAGCCAACTTAGGCCCCTTTTCTTAATGCCTCAGCCAAGGGTTCTTTGCCAGGTCCTTCACAAAGCGAGTAAATCAGTGAACATTCACTGGGAGTTCGCAAAGCGAACTTTAGTCCCTTTTCCTACTGTCCAAATCTGGGACCATTCGCTGGGACTTCTCCAGTTGTTCGCAAAGCGAACTTGCTGATGTTTTCCTCTTTTCTTTGGCAACTTGTATCATTTCTTTGTGTCTTACATCTTTGACCAATTAGTGCCTTTTCTTGGACAATAGCACACATATTACAAGCACCAAAGGTATATAAACAATGTTTGAAAAACAACAACAATTCAATACTAAAATCCACAATTAAACATGAAAGTGTTGAAAAATGCCAAGTATACAAAAGAAATATTAGTCATGCTTGACATCTAACATGGGAAAAACTCTAAGCAAGTATATACAAACATATATATACAGTTGAAATATATAAACAAGTATGTAAAAGAAGCTGGTAGAACTTACAGGTGAGCAAGCTTCCAGTATTATAAACACAGCTGTATGGTTAGTTATTCAAGAAATTTAAGAAAGTTTTGATACAACTATGAATTTGAATCTAAATCAAAAGGAAAGTTGTTTTAAAAGGAAGTTTGAGGCTTATACTCAAGGAGAGACCCAGATGAATTATTTTGAAAAGGCGACGATAGCGTCGTAGTTTTGAAAACAACAGAGGGACTTATACAATAATTGAGGCCTAAATTTATTGTATTTACAAAAGAGGTTGGGTCTTACACTCTATTAGAGGCCCAAGGTTTATTTTTATACAAGAGATGGGGCTTACAACTCAAGGAGAGGTCCAGATGAAAAACAACGATCGCTCCGTTGTTTTGAAAACTGTATAGGGACTTATACAATGACTGAGGCCCAAATTATTTATGTACAAAGGGGGTTGGGTCTTACACTCTATTAGAGGCCCAAAAATGTTTGAAAAAAGAAGAAAAATGGGACTTACAACACAAGGGGAGGCCCAGTTTAAAAATTATTTGAAAACGGCGATCGTGCCGAGATATTTTTAAACGTAGTGGGACTTATACAATGACTGAGGCTCAAAATGGTTTGTGTGTGACAAGGGATGGGTCTTACACTCTGTTATAGGCCCTAAGTGTCTTTGAAAAGAAGTTTGATCAAGAAGAAACCCTAATTTCTTTTACAAATATAATTTTCAAAGAAAAATAAGTAATAAATGATATAAAATACCAAATATATTGAAAAACAAGTTGTAAATTTTGATCAGTGTTTTTAAAAATCATGTTTAATCACATGAAGGTTTGAAATTCAATTGGTTTTGAAAAATCAAGGTGAAAATCTCATTTTGAAAATGTTTAAAAAAACAAATAAAATTAAATTAAATTAAAAAATTCAAACTATATTAAATAAATAATATAAATTCAATTTTTTGTGGAATAAAATATTTCAACATTTTTGTGGGTTTTCAAAAAAAGAATCAATAAAAAATAATTAAAATTGAGAGAGAAATTAATTTTGGAATTAATTAATAAAAACCATAAAAAATGTGAAAAATAGCAAAATATGAGAGAAAATGGCAAAATGGTCTGGGTGGGTGTTCAACCCATGACCTCTTAACCAAACACACAAGTGCGCTACCACTGGGGTGATGATACATCCATGTATCAAAACCACCCCATGTGCATATAAGGGTGACAAGGTTTTAGGCCTGGCCAAGGCGCCTTGGCCTGGCCCTTGCCCAAGGCTAGCCTGATTTTAGGCCTCTTGCATAAAGGCCATAACTTCTGCATTTCTCCATGGATTTGGACAAAATTTAGATGGATCCTACCTAGAATTTCATGAGGAATCCAATGGTGCTTTTGGAATTTTCTGAAGATGCTTCTATTTTAAAACCCGATAGTGATTTTAAAATAGGCCAAGATTTGCAAGTTCTATGCTATCTTATCATACAAGCAATAATAGCATGGTAAATTGGTTCAAACACAACACATATGATATGTATGAGATGTCCATGATCAATGGACATCAAAGCAATGCATATTTTTAAGAGTTCAAGTTGTGATGCACTTACCTCTTGAAGCTCCTTGTGCTAACTGTCAAGATCCTTGTGCCAGAAGTTATCCAATGCTTTAGACACTCTTGATTGATCCCTTAGAAGCTTTTAGGATGATCCAAACCAGCTGGAAACCTCAGGAACAAGAGTTGGCTCTTTCTTGCAAAAGTGGAAAAAGTGACCAAAATGGTAACTCACTCAAATGGTGTTACAGTTGAGGGAAACCAGTTGAAGCTTTGTTTGGTTTTGAAATTGACTGAATCAAGACATGGCTTGTAAAATGAAAAAAAAAAGTCAAAATTTGAGGTTTTGGAGGTTGACTTTCTGATTTTGAGGTTGTGTAATGTGTATGAAGGTTTGAACACCTCCAATGGATGATTTATGATATGTTAGGATAGTTATTTGGATGGTTTTTGCTCTGGTTTCAAGAATTCCCAAATTGCTTCATAATGACTTGAAAATGAAGTAAGAGAGGGAGAGTGAGAAAACAAGGTTTTGGTATTGTTTTGGTGTGGTTTGAAACATCAGAAATGACCTCTATTTATAGTAGAGGAGTTTTTTTTAAGGAATAGTGAATGGCAACTGGTTCACCCTATTATCCAATGGATATGCCTATGTATCACTTCCTTAAATGCCAAGGTACCAAGTCTTCACTTAGCCATTGACTAGAGCTGGTCTTGGTAGCTCTAGATCTTTTGATTATTGCAACAACCTTGACTCAATTGGGCTGATAAGGCTTGGTTCATGACAGCTCAATGCACCACATCTATTCCAAATGACAAAGCTTGGTTTTGGATTTGCAACATTGATGATCACATGCCAAAGGGATTGGATTAGTGACTCAATGGTTCAATTATGAAAATATCAAGTGAGTCATCAATATTACCTCTGATATTGGAATAGGACAAAGCTTTCAAGATGACAGAATTTGAAATGGAAATCGTGTGGCACAAGAAATGCACCAAATCTGCCTTGAAAACCAGTTTGAGCAAGGCATGTTGTGAGATCCATAACTCCTTGATCAAGTTGAATTAATGGGAGTTCTTGTACTCTTTGGAAAGCTCTCATGACATACTTTAACTTTGATGTCCAAGATTGGTCTTGGTTCAGCTTGAATCAAGGTGAAAAATGGCCTCAAATTTTGGAAAAAGTGAAACACATTCTGACTTGTTGAAAATTTCACTAAGTGTTGGAAAAAGTGGTCATTTTCACTTTTTGTGATTTTGATCAATCCATAACTCAAAATCCATGAGGATTTGGAATGAGATGTAGTTGACATATTTGAAATATGTCATGTGAACTTTCATTTGAGCTTTGGATGGGAGAAAAAGGCCTTGTGGTTTAGGAGTTATGACCATGCAAAGTTGGCACCAAATCACTTTTGTCCCATAACTTAGAAAAAAATTAGTTTCTTATGGTTGCCCCTTTTGCAAGAAACCTCACTTTTCTTGATTTTTATTGATTAATGATGATTAAAACGACATTAACATTGTTTTTGACTTAGGGGAATCATATTTGTGAAAAATTCCAAAAAGTCCAACTTGATTTTAGGTACAATTGACTTTTTGTCAGATGAATTCTAAACTGTGTGATCCTTTATGAAATCAAGTCCTTGAACTAATTCAAACCTAATGGATGGATTCCATAGGTGTTTTAGGGTGTCTTGCACCATGTCCCAAGGTTTGAGAACATGTCTTGGCCAAAAGTCAAAGGCACAGTTGATTTTTTCTTCAAAACCCTAATTGTGGTCTAGATGAAAATGAAACTTGTGAACCAAGCTGCTTGGATCAATCCATTGTTGTAAATGGATCAATGTGTTGTATTTGAGGCCCTCAAATTATGTCTTGGGGTCTTGGCTCATGCCTTGCCTCAAAAGTCAACTTAGGGGTGAATTAAGTCAAGAAACCCTAATTGCTGATTTTTTATGAATGCTTCCCCTGAGGTTGTTTTGACTTGATGATTGGATCCATGAGGTATCTTTGAGCATCTTGGGTTATGCCTTGAAGTATTGGCTCATTCCCAGATAAAAATTTTCATCTAGAGGCCTTGGTCGACCAAAACCCTAATTTGGTGACACTAGCGATCTTGAGGCTTGATCTACTTGGAATGTTGCACTCTTGTGCTTGATCCTTGATGTGGGAGATCTCTTGGTCCTTTATAGGTGTTTGAGAGGCTATACAAGTTGAAGATCATGTCAATTTTGTTTGATCCTTTGTCTAAGTGCTCTGGGAGGGCTTAAAACCCTAATTCTTGATTGTAGTGAATGCTCAATAATCCTTGAGGAGATTGATGAGGCATGACGGTACTTCCATATTGTGGTGATGATTCTCACATTGATGGGAAATCTTGGTGGTCAAAATTTGGGGTATGACACTAATTCATATTAACTTCACATTGCTCAATATAAAAGGATTTAACTCATGATGAGTTTAGTACATACATCAATACTGGATCCTAAGCTAAACATTCTTAAGTATATAGTGAAAAAGGAATGAAATCCTACGAGTGACTTCTTTGTCTTCTTGCAATGTTTAATGACCAAAAGATGACTTCTTTCACGCCAGATACTTGTAGCATACACTTGAAATGATGAGAAGAAGAATCTCTCCACTTTGTTCAGCTTGCTCTACTCACTCATTTTCACAAAGTGTTTCTTTTTATGAAATTGCTGAACCTCCTTGTGTTTCTTCCAAGAGGTCCATTTATAGTTCCCTTCTAACTAGGGTTCTTGTGATGTCCTGAATCATGGGCTTGTGAATATTTATGAATTCTGGCCAGAAGGAATCATCATAATTCCCTCCAATTATTTCATTTTGTACCAATGCTGAGTCAGGTATAATCAGCATGTGGGAGATAAAGTGTCTTGTGGCAGGCTAGTGGCGCAATCATTTAGTCCATGGTGTCTCTCATTTGTCCTTTTGGAGCAGGAAGACAAGCATGGTGTTGTGGTGGGTGTACTATGGTACAAAGTGTATTTGCATGTCACTAATACAATTAGGGGGAACAACCTGATGCGATTATTTTTTTGTTGTCTTATTTCCTTCATTTTGATTTACTTTCGACTATTAAGTCTCCTTCATGATTGCACCTTTCTAGATCAAGTTTTGAAATGATTCGTTTTTAACATGCATAATCGATTGGTTAGGTTTGAACTTGATCTTGATGCTTTTAATCAATTGCATGAGTTAGTGGAATAAGAGCCATATATTTTATTGAATCAAGTTAGGTGGAAAGAAAAATGTCAAACTCTTTTGAAAATTAAGAAAAATTGTGATTTTGGGTGTTTGATTCGAATCAAGCACAAATCTTGATTAGAATCATTTTGGACAGAGGCAAACTAGAAATTTTCAAACAATTTGATTCAAATCAAATTTTACACATGATTCGAATCATTAAACTATGGGTCACCCCTAGGGATGTAAATGGGTATCCATGGGGATAGATACTATGATATCTGTAGCCGCCTCGTTTGATAAATATGATATCCATATCCGCCCTATATCCATGCGGATATCCATTAAGTGGGTAATCTGCGGGTTTTACGATATCCGCGGATATTTACAGATATCCATGGATAATTTTTTTTGGCAAAATACTATTTTCGGTCCTTTAACTTTACCTCGAGGTTCATTTTGGTCCCTTAACTTTAAAAAGTGTCATATTGATCCCTTAACTCTTCAAAACGTTCCATATTAGTCCTTTTCGTCTTATTAGCGATGGAAAAATTCAAAAATCAGTCGCTAAATTCGTCGCTAATAAGAAAAAATGACTAATATGGAACATTTTGAAAAGTTAAGGGACCAAAATGACACTTTTTAAAGTTAAGGGACCAAAATGAACTCTGAGGTAAAGTTAAAGGACCAAAAAGAATATTTTGTCATTTTTTTTATAAAAATTATTTTTTGAAAAAAAAATTAACTTATTTTAAATACACAAAAAGTTATTATCACATAACATCCATACAATTCGCTCTTGATTTAACAATAAAATTTCATCACATTTATTTTCTTATTCACCAAAACATAATTAGATCCAAACATAATATCCATACATTTCATTTTTAACAAAATAAATAAAAAATATTGTGATTGTGAGTTATGATAGAAGAGCGGACGACAAAGGGGTAGGAAGGGAAACACTGGTTCGACAGAGGAATGACGACACTAGTTGGTTGGATTGTGATATTGTTGAAGTAAGGTATGAAGTATTGAAAAGTTTAAATACGAAATGACTAATAGAATTTGAATGAAATGTGAAAGGTTTTCTTCAAAGAAAATTTAAAAAAAAGAAAGAAATATAAGACAAATTTTTTTAGAAGATGAAAATATAAGGTATAATAAACTAATGATATTTAAATTATTTTTATAATTTATTAACGGATATGGATATCCGCAAGCATGGATATCATTAAACCCGTATCCATATCCATTAACAAACAGGTATTTAAATATCCATTTATTTTATTCGTGGATATCCATTAAGCTACCTGCCCCATATCCATGACGGATTTTATCCGTGAATATCCGCGAGTACGGATTTTTTTGCCATCCCTTCCTGCCACAATGGATTTGAATCAAACTTTACACCTGATTTGAATCATGCAATTTTCTCACATTTTTCAGTTAGCTCAGCCTGTTTGATTCTAATCAGATTTAACACATGATTCGAATCACGGGGTCTTTGACTCAAATCATACTTTCCTCTTGATTCAAATCAACTGAAAAATGGGTAAAAACTCATTTTTTCTTTTATTTCACTTCACTTGTTCATTTGATTCAAATCATGAAATTCTCTTGATTTGAATCTAACAAATTTTTCAACCATTTTTAGTGCTTAATATCAAGCATGTATAAAACCTTTTTGTCATAATTTCTCAAGTAACGAATGTAACACCCGATATTTAATTAATTATTTAATTAAATATTTTTGAAATATTTTCGAATAAATTGTTGATGTTGTGAGATGTTGATTTAAGTTGCTAAGTTGTTATTTGGTTGATTAATTGGTTGATTAATATTAGCAATGATATTAGAATAATATAAGGATAATAGTTGGGCTTAATTAAGTGTTGATAGTAGTAAAAGGTGGGTTACGAATATTAAGCCCAATAAGAATAATAGTAATATGGTATGTTAAGTTGAATAAGAAGGAATTAGGTTTTTATGAGAAAAGGAAGAATAAGGGTTTTGGAGAAAGAGTAGAAAAACATGTTGTACGTGGAAGTTATAGAGAAAAGAGGAAGTCTTGGAAATTGATCGTGCAAAGTTGCAGAGCAAAGGTTGGAAGCTTCGGCAAGGTTAGGTTCGATCAATGGAATATAGCGGTCTCCAATCCAAGGTAAGGGTGGGGTTCTGACTCAATAATAGGGTATTTGATGAATGATATGTGGGGTAGGGTTTGTAGAATTATTGCCTCTGCCTACGTTGTAATGGTTGTCGTGGATATCGAAATACGTTTGCCGTTGATGAATTGATCGTAGGAATTTAGCCTAAGTTGCTTTAGGATATAATTTTATGTCGCTTATGTTGTACTGTGTTGGATGATTAGTCGAAAGCGGCAATTGGAAAAGAAAAGAAAATTGGACGGAGTTGTTCTTAAAAAAAAAAAGGGGGGGGGGGGGGGGATGGCGCAAGCCACCCTGTACCCTTGCATTATGGTGGCGCAAGCCACCTGGTCCTTTAATAAAGGGTTGCGCAAGCCACCTTGTTTCTTTAGTGTATGTTGGCGCAAGCCACCTTTTGGCTGGGGAAAATTATGGTGGCGCAAGCCATCTATTTTCTTTGTGTTTTCAGTGGCGCAAGCCACTTGTAGGTACTGTTAGAAAAATTAACATGTGGGTTTAATATAATAGTACCATTTTTTGTATGTATGCTTATCATAAATTCCAGGTAATAATAATTAAGTCTGTAGCAGCGAATTTAATTGAATTAGCGGGAATATAATTTAGTTCAGATAATAGGAAAATAATACCAGCAAGGTGATGATCTAACGGATTATATATCAGTAATATTAGTAGTGTTAATCAGTAGAAAAATAACCTGGCCGTGGGGAGTAATCATAGCAGTAGCAGAATAAATCAGCAGTATGCGTGGTTATTTTGTAGTAGCAAATAGCAAATTCGATGATTAAGTTGCAGAGGTCTGGTATACAATTGGTATACTTATAAGTAGCAGAATTATATTTGTAACAGTTTGGTTTTGGTAGCAGAAGATAATAGTAGTCGAGAGCAAATAAATAGAAACAGTGGGAATTAGTAGTAATAATAGAGGTTGATGAAAATAGTACCGAATAGTAATATTAGTAGTTTTAACCGGTATAATTGTTTAACCGAAATTAGTTGAAAATTTGCAGAAATAATTCGTAAATGGTTGTAGTTATTTTTGGTTGGTTGAGGTATGGAATTAGTCGAATAAGTAGAATTAAGTGGTAAGATTAGTTGTCCGGTATTAGTTGAAATTTGTCGGTGTAAGTCGTGTATACGAGTAGGTATCCTTGGTTGGATTATTTTGTTGAAATTATGTCGAATAAGTTGATTTGCAGGTGAAGTTGAATTGTGTTTAATTGTCCCGATTATGGACATTATTAAGTTGCAGGTATTATGACCAACGTTGTTAAGTTGTTTTGCTGTTGCAGGTCTTGTGACCAATGTTGATTAAGTTGTTGCATTTTGCCGTTGTTGTGTTGTGTTGAATAAGTTGATGTTGTGGTTGTTGTCGCATGCATCGCATAGCATTATTAAGTTGGTCTGGATTGACAATTTTTAAGTTGGAGCTAATGCTCACCACGTTGGCCCGGATTGGCAAAATATTAAGTTGAAGGCTTATGCCTTGATGCCTCGATAACCTGGCAGTTTTTAAGTTGGGAGTTCTGCTCCAATGGTACCACATGCATGTGCATAGTTGAATCGCATCCAAAGTTGTATGTTAAAGTTGGGATTGTTGTTGTTAAGTTGTGATGAATTGAAGTTATGTATTATAAGTTGTTATGTTGAGGTGTTGGTTGATTAAAGTTGATGTTGTTACTAATTTGTGTTGATTTGAGTTGTTTGTTGGTTGTTGTATAATTGCTGTTTAAAGTGGTGAAATTGTATGATTCAAATCCTAACATATTATTTATCATACGTCTTATTATATTGTTAGATATCTCACCCCTTCTGCTGATATTTCCCCTACCATGGGGAATGGGCAGGTACTCAAGATTTGCAGTGGAAGTTCGAAGTAACTTTATGAAGTCTTTTGTTGCTCTATGGCAAGTAAAAAGGGTCTTGCTCTGATACGTAACACTCGAGGGATGGACGCTTGTTGTTTATTGTTGAATATGTTTTATGTTGCTGAATTTTTAAGTTGAATTTATCAAGAATTATGTTGTTTCGAAGTTGTTTTAGTCGAAGAAAAATGTTAAGTGAGTCAAAGTTGAATATTCATGTCTTGAAGTCGTTTTGCTTTGAAAAGAAGATATATATGAAATTTTGTTGTTATCGGTTCATCCAATCAAAGTGTTATGTATCTGTTCATACGAGATTAATCGAAGTTGTTTTTAAGATGAAAGTGTAGCATCCTATTTGAATGTTGAAATTTTATAACTCTGATTTTACTATTATCCGCCGGGTAGAAATGGGGTGTTACATTAGTGGTATCAGAGTAGGTCGGTCTATCCGGCCAAGTTGTCTAATGTTGTTTATCCCTTAGTACGCGACAGGTGTGTGGAACACTGTCGGTACTTGTTTGTTTTCCTAACCGATGGTATCAGGAGTTGGGTTGAAGATAAGTGGGGGAGAAGCTTTGCTTCTCGGATATGTCTTGGTGGTGAGATGTTGGTTCAGTATGCTGCTGTTGGCGACAGTGCGAGTATTACAGAAGTTTTGCTGTTTTCCGAATCCGGAGGTGACATGGATTCAAGATTTTGTTTGTCGATAAAGTTGGAGCGTATTGAGGAAGGATGATCAGACATTGTTGATGTTTACTTCTCGAAGGATGAGGAGCAATGTAACGGTTGTTGATATATGAGTAGAGTGTAAATACCCGATGTTTCTGAAGGTGATTGTTAAGTAACAAGGATAATTTTCAGAATATGGAATTTAGAAAGTTGCGATGTTCGGTGCGGCTGATGGACTGTGAAGTTGTCGGTTTGAGTAGCCTTGCATAAGATGTCGAAGTTTGAACGGTGATAGAATGACAGATTGCTGTAGACCTTGTCGTGGGATTCTTGTGATGATTGTAAAAGTTATTGATGTCGTTAGAATGTTTTGAATCGCGAGTCAGAGTCAGAAAATGCGAGGAGATGAGTGCGATTTCAAGGATGGTAAGCGTTGGTACTGGTGCAAAGAAATTTTGTTCTGATGTTATCGTAAGGTGTGTAATAGTATGTCGTTGCATGACGTCGGCTTTCGCATTTTCAGATAACTTTGGAAATTCATGTCTTATGTTCCGAGTATCGTATTGATGTCCTGTTTGAACCTATGAGGAGATAAAAATATATCCTATCCTATGAGAGTGTTTTCAAAAACGGTAGATGCATTCCTATATGGAGGGACTCTAAATTCGGTTATGGAACTAGAGGCTTTTGGCCATAAATGGTTGTTATCGCAGTTGTTTGAGACAAGGTCAAGCGTAGTATGTTGTTGGCAAATAAGTGGAGAAATGGGATGTTCAACCTTAAAAAGGATGTGAAAGTATTGGCGAAGCGCATATAGATGCAGCTTATGATGATTACCAACGACTATAATGGAGATGTCCGTTAAAAGGAAGATGCTTTTAAGAGGAATTAGAGTCGCGTTTATGATGCCAAGGTAAGGGCATGTGTAAAAGAAGAATTGGAGAGGTTCTGTCACCAAAGCGGTGTGGAACGGCATTGTTGAGATTTCAATTGGAACGAGACGACGTGTAATGTACTGGTATATAGTAATTCTTGAGTTGGAGAATACTTAACCTTCGTGTGAGGCTAAGTGAGTTAATATGGACCGTGTAACATGTTGAGCGTTGGTGTCTTATCGACAAGATCGAATGAGAAGGAAATTGTGGGAGTGTTTGTAAACCTCACCGGAAGTTATTGGATTATGGTGTTTTATGCGACTTGAGTACAAGTTCTAAAGGATCACTATTATAGTTTTGCAACGATGGTTTATACTCCATTATGGTTGTCGGCTATCTATTGACAAATTGAGGAACTGATCACCCTTAATCTCTTGTTGATAGTAGACGAAATCGTGTTGGATGGTATAGACTTGTCTTGCTATCTTAATAGTATGTAAAGTGATTGATGTATATCGTGAGGATAGTCGTTCACCAGTTGGTGCGAATTGATAGAGGAATGGCTGGGAACGAGTTGAGACGTAGTGCACAATTCAGAGTAGCGGGTTTATATGCGAGTCAACGTCGCAATGTGAAAGATTGAGAATATCGAGTGAACTGTGATTTTATGGTGGATGTTCAAGGAAGCCCGAAACTAGATCGAGACTTGTAAACCATATAGTTAACGGGAAAATTTAACGAGGACGGTGACTTGAGATAGATGATCAGAGTTGCGCAGCTGAAGCGTGAAGTGGTGTAGTTGTTATGCTTGTGCGACTCGTTAGAAGTGAAGGACTAAATATTAGAAGCCTAAGTGAATGATGTGTCTTGATCTACATGTTAGATTTGGTGGATTATTGATATAAGGATGGTGTGACAGGATATTGTGTTTCTCGTAAATATTTGTTGATTTTACAATAATGTTATTATGGTTGTTGGTTGATGGGGAGTTGTGCGTATATCGTGAATTAAGCTGTTAAGTTGACGTTATAATTTTGTTCTCGTCGTCATGATGTTGTTGTTGGTTACTGTAAGTAAGAAGTAATATTTCATAATATGACGAAGTGGATTATGTTGGCTATGTCGATGTCACTATAAGAATGATACGTCGATATGGATAGAGTGGTTGATATTTTGTTGATAATTGACATACATATATATATATATATATATATATATATATATATATACGGGAATGAAATTGTGTAAGTGTTTCGGTGTTGAAGATGTTAAGATGATGATGTGAAGTTGTATATCCAAGTATGAATAAGTATGGTTGTTACTACTCTAAATGATGATATGTCAAGATATTCTTGAAGCGGTTAATATGTTATTAGCGATTAAGTCGCGAAGGTGTTGGATGTTTAGCAGGCGTGTATCGAAGTTAAATCGTGGTGAGTTATTGCTGTGTCGGGAGTAGTGGTCGAAGTGTTGCCGAACGCGACATGTAATCAGAAAGTTGGATGCGAAACTCGCATTAAGAGTGGTAGCATCGAGTAGATTTTCGAGGACGAAAATATTCTAAGTGGGGGAGAGTTATAACGCCCGATATTTAATTAATTATTTAATTAAATATTTTCGAAATATTTTCGAATAAATTGTTGATGTTGTGAGATGTTGATTTAAGTTGCTAAGTTGTTATTTGGTTGATTAATTGGTTGATTAATATTAGCAATGATATTAGAATAATATAAGGATAATAGTTGGGCTTAATTAAGTGTTTATAGTAGTAAAAGGTGGGTTACGAATATTAAGCCCAATAAGAATAATAGTAATATGGTATGTTAAGTTGAATAAGAAGGAATTAGGTTTTTATGAGAAAAGGAAGAATAAGGGTTTTGGAGAAAGAGTAGAAAAACATGTTGTACGTGGAAGTTGTAGAGAAAAGAGGAAGTCTTGGAAATTGATCGTGCAAAGTTGCAGAGCAAAGGTTGGAAGCTTCGGCAAGGTTAGGTTCGATCAGTGGAATAGAGTGGTCTCCAATCCAAGGTAAGGGTGGGGTTCTGACTCTATAATAGGGTATTTGATGAATGATATGTGCGGTAGGGTTTGTAGAATTATTGCCTCTGCCTACGTTGTAATGGTTGTCGTGGATATCGAAATACGTTTTCTGTTGATGAATTGATCGTAGGAATTTAGCCTAAGTTGCTTCAGGATATAATTTTATGTCGTTTATGTTGTACTGTGTTGGATGATTAGTCGAAAGTGGCAATTGGAAAAGAAAAGAAAATTGGACGGAGTTGTTCTTAAAAAAAAAAGGGGGGGGGGGATGGCGCAAGCCACCCCTACCAGTGAATTAAGGGATGGCGCAAGCCACCCTGTACCCTTGCATTATGGTGGCGCAAGCCACCTGGTCCTTTAATAAAGGGTGGCGCAAGCCACCTTTTGGCTGGGGAAAATTATGGTGGCGCAAGCCACCTATTTTCCTTGTGTTTTCAGTGGCGCAAGCCACTTGTAGGTACTGTTAGAAAAATTAACATGTGGGTTTAATATAATAGTACCATTTTCTATATGTATGCTTATCATAAATTCCAGGTAATAATAATTAAGTTCATAGCAGCAAATTTAATTGAATTAGCAGGAATATAATTTAGTTCAGATAATAGGAAAATAATACCAGCAAGGTGATAATCTAACGAATTATATATCAGTAATATTAGTAGTGTTAATCAGTAGAAAAATAACCTGGCCATGGGGAGTAATCATAGCAGTAGCAGAATAAATCAGCAGTATGTGTGGTTATTTTGTAGTAGCAAATAGCAGGTTCGATGATTAAGTTGCAGAGGTCTGGTATACAATTGGTATACTTATAAGTAGCAGAATTAATATTTGTAACAGTTTGGTTTTGATAGCAGAAGATAATAGTAGTCGAAAGCAAATAAATAGAAACAGTGGGAATTAGTAGTAATAATAGAGGTTGGTGAAAATAGTACCGAATAGGAATATTAGTAGTTTTAACCGGTATAATTGTTTAACCGAAATTAGTTGAAATTTTTCAGAAATAATTCGTAAATGGTTGTAGTTATTTTTGGTTGGTTGAGGTATGGAATTAGTCGAATAAGTAGAATTAAGCGGTAAGATTAGTTGTCCAGTATTAGTTGAAATTTGTTGGTGTAAGTCGTGTATACGAGTAGGTATTCTTGGTTGGATTATTTTGTTGAAATTATGTCGAATAAGTTGATTTGCAGGTGAAGTTGAATTGTGTTGAATTGTCCCGATTATGGACATTATTAAGTTGCAGGTCTTATGACCAACGTTGTTAAGTTGTTTTGCTGTTGCAGGTCTTGTGACCAATGTTGATTAAGTTGTTGCATTTTGCCGTTGTTGTGTTGTGTTGTATAAGTTGATGTTGTGGTTGTTGTCGCATGCATCGCATAGCATTATTAAGTTGGCCTCGATTGGCAATTTTTAAGTTAGAGCTAATGCTCACCACGTTGGCCTGGATTGGCAAAATATTAAGTTGAAGGCTTATGCCTTGATGCCTCGATAACCTGGCAGTTTTTAAGTTTGGAGTTCTGCTCTAATGGTATCACATGCATGTGCATAGTTGAATCGCATCCTAAGTTGTATGTTAAAGTTGGGATTGTTGTTGTTAAGTTATGATGAATTGAAGTTGTGTATTATAAGTTGTTATGTTGAGGTGTTGGTTGATTAAAGTTGCTGTTTTTACTAATTTGTGTTGATTTAAGTTGTTTGTTGGTTGTTGTATAATTGCTGTTTAAAGTGGTGAAATTGTATGATTCAAATCCTAACATATTATTTATCATACGTCTTATTATATTTTTAGATATCTCACCCCTTTTGCTGATATTTCCCCTACCATGGGAAATGGGCAGATACTCAAGATTTGCAGTGGAAGTTCGAAGTAACTTTATGAAGTCTTTTGTTGCTCTACGGCAAGTAAAAAGGGTCTTGCTCTGATACGTAACACTCGGGGGATTGACGTTTGTTGTTTATTGTTGAATATGTTTTATGTTGCTGAATTTTTAAGTTGAATTTATCAAGAATTATGTTGTTTCAAAGTTGTTTTAGTCGAACAAAAATGTTAAGTGAATCAAAGTTGAATATTCATGTCTTGAAGTCGTTTTGCTTTGAAAAGAAGATATATATGAAATTTTGTTGTCATCGGTTCATCCGATCAAAGTGTTATGTATCTGTTCATATGAGATTAATCGAAGTTGTTTTTAAGATGAAAGTGTAGCATCCTATTTGAATGTTGAAATTTTATAACTCTGATTTTACTATTATCCGCCGGGTAGAAATGGGGTGTTACAACGAATCAAAAAATTCATATTCATTTTTGTGTGATTCTGTGGAAAATCAATAACCTCTATTTTTTAAAGTTCAAAGTTCTTCCAATGAAATTCTTACATCTTCAACTTTAATTTGATTCAAATCTTGATAACGAGATATTTGTAATTGATTGAAGGAGGTGCGTTCTTGAAACTAATTTTTCTTGAAGATTTGGTTGAGCTTTTAATGTAGTTTGGCAGTTTGAGGTGATTGTCAATGGTGCTGACAAATTCCAATGAAAAGAAGTAGGTTCTTCTCTCCAAATTGCCTTAGTAGTGACTGTGTGGAAGAATACGGATCAGGCGGAGTTCTTCTAAAAATCTTTGGATAATTCATCGCTCAAGATATCAGTAGGATCAAGGGGTTAATTTCTACACACGAAGGCTTGGAGCATATTGGGGATATTGGAAGATTCAAGAAGTGTTAATCGAGTAAAGATTATGTAGAAGAGTTTGGAATTACTCCATAGGCAAGTCAACATTCAGATAGGAGATTTTATTTTTCTCAACATTATTGTGGATCGGTGATTGTATGAACTCTTGAAAATATTTGTCAAATAAAAAGGAACAATGCAGGTTCCAATGGAAAACTATTGAAGAATGCACTTAGGAAAAACGAGGATGAACGTAGAAGCACTATAAATGTTGGTGTCATCTCTCTCTCTCTCTCTCTCTCTCTATATATATATATATATATATATATATATATATATATATCTTACTCTTGCATTTAATTTTCATAGTATTTGCATGCTTAGGCATTTCAATTCTAACGTAGTTTATAGTTTATTCAATTAGTAGCGATTTATTACGTAAGCTTAGGTTTTGTTAGAATTGTATACCTTGTCAAGCTGAATTAGTGATTAAATTCTGAGAAATAATTGAGGTTAGAATTCACTATATTTAAGCCTTGTATAAACACACATCGTGGATTATACAACTTAAGCAATTGAATACCTTGTGTATGATCATATTCATCTTTTGTGTTTGTGAATCGATTTAGTGTTAATATGATCAAGTTTTGAAAAGAATAGTTTTCATATTTTTGCATTAAACCTTCCTTGCACATATTTTTTTCAAAATCTCTGATACTTTTTTTAAAAAGCTGTTGATCTTTTTAACAAGGGTCTATCCACCCCCTCTAGACCGTATTTATACTTCCATATTCATACCCAACAATTGGCATCAAGAGCTGGTCATTTGATTGTGTCTAATCAACATCCAAAAGTTGTGAATATGGTGGACGATGAAGATCCTACGGGGGAGTATAATAGAGCACCTGTTTTCAAATGCGAAAATTATACTTATTGGAAAGGGAACATGTATGTACAGTTATTATTAGTTGACAAGGTATGTCGTAACCGAAGGACCATTCAATCCTAAGGGTGATGATGACGTTGTTAAACATCCTAAGGATTAGACAGATGATGTGACCAAAGAGGCTTCATATGATTTGAAAGCGAGGAACATACTTATTTTCACTTTAAACACGAAGCTATTCTACTCAATTTCATATCATACGAATGCTAAAGGTTGTTAGACGATATACTTCGATCTAGACGGGGGTGAATAGATCACAAATTAAAAACTTTTGGAAAAAATAAATTTGAAAAGTTTTATGGTACATCGGAAACAACCCGAATTGAATTGTCTAACGGAACCTCTATCGAAATGCCCTGATATGCGTAAAGGTACACAAACGTATGATAATGAACATAAATTGTTGAAAAACTATTAATCACAAACAATTGAATGCTAAGCTACACGTAGAGCTTATTCCTAATGATCAAAACACACAAAAACACAATAAAGAAATTTATCGAACACTTTGTGCGCAATCGATATCGTTTGGAAATTCGCTTTGTTTTATTGATCTTAAAAGCAAATCACAATCAAACGAATTATGATTATATCAACAAACCTAATTCAAAATGTGATCAAACATAATTCCCAAACGAATTGATCAAACTAATAATGAATTCAATAATTTGAAAACACAAAATTAAGAGAGAGAGAGAGAGAGAGAGAGAGAGAGAGAGAGAGAGAGAGAGAGAGAGAGAGAGAGTGAGAGTACACAAGGATTTGTTTAGGCAGTTCCCCAACTGGCCTCGCTATGGGTACGTCTGCCCTTAATTCGAATTCAAATTGAGATATTATAATATATCTTACTTTGAAAATGTGTGTGTACAAGAGACGAGGAACTCTAACCCTAAAAACCCCAAGTTTGTTGATGATTCAACCACCTCCAAAACCCTTGATCAATGATTGATCAAGTAATCAACAATGCCGCTTCAATTCACCTGTTCTTGCTACTTTCTTGCAAGGAACCCCTTGTCCCAAGGCTTATACCTGGATGAATTAATCCCAGGCGCACACTTGTTAAAACCCAAGATTTACCAACACGATCCACCGTCTCACGCTACTCCCTTTTAATGAACCCCTTGTCCCAAGGCTTTCACTCTATCGGATCCGAACTGCGTAATCTTGTCCAAAACTTTCAAATCCTCAACAATCTTGATGGAAAACCCTAGCTCGATTTTCTTATTTGAAATTTTCAAAGTTCTCAACACAATATTCTCGGTACAACAACTTAATTGGACGTTATGAATCCTAATCTAGATGGACAACCAATCAAAAAAGTGATTATGTGTAGTTTGATTGTGTGCATGCATAGAAGAGAGGTTGAAGATGATGAGAATACTTTGAAATCTCGATTTCGTATAGGTTTACTCTAGAATCTTACTAGAAATAATGTATGTATCAAGTATATATATGTATGCAAGTATGAAGCAAAGGGCATGCAAAAGGAAATGAAAAGAAAGAAAAAATTCAAGATTTTAAGTTTATAGGTCGACCTATCAAAGTCATGTGTCGACCTATAAAGGTCTTGAGTCAAAATAAAACAATCAACACATGGACAGAGTCTACAGGCTTCAATATTGAAGCACGTGAGTCGACCTATACAATCTATGTGTTGAACTGAGCTGAAGAAAAAATTTCTATAGATTTACCTAAAGTCGTATGTGTCGACCTATATAGTGTTTTTCATATAAAAATTCAATTTTTGATGCATGAATCCTTCCAAGACCAATTGTAAATGCATAAATCCTTTAAAAAACATTTTTTAAACATGTAGATATGCACCCTAATGCTAATAGCACAATGTACACACAGAATCAGTTGATACCGTTCAATGTACAAAAAAGCTAATGTTTCTCCTGGTTTTAACATCATACAAAACATATCTAAACGGAAAGTTTCACTCATATACTCCCTGAAGACTCTGAATATTTGAGCAAATTTTGGTAAAACAAGTTGGTGTACAAGATGTTCCAACAACATAGAAGAATTCTGCTAAAAGAAGACATGTCAGATAAGATGTCACAACACGATGTTAGGACATCGAGTTTGTTACTAACAACAGGATGTTTGAAGATTTAAGGAGCAATCAGAATGTGGATCAAGGAATTAGCCAATAGAAGATTTAAAGCCCAACGCAGCAGAAGGCTATAAAAGGAAGACCAAGACCTAGGCAGAAAGGAGAGAGAGAAGGACATAGACTTAGGAATCCTATTTTGTAAAGTAGGGTTTAGGTTTTGAGAGTTGCAGGTTTCTCTTGTAAGTATCCCTCTGTATCGATTTGATACATTGTGGTAGACATAGGTACTTGTACAGATTCAGAAACCCGTAGGTAATGAATAGTGTATTGTTCTTGGATAAAGATTTTAAGGAAATCCAAGTTAACTTGTTAGTCAAGGATGCTTGACTGAACCTTGTATTGAAATGGGTGTCTTTCAATAGGATGATACAGTTGTTGTAACTGTTATATAATCACAGGTTGTGATTTAGGGAGTGATATGGGTTTCTCTTATCTAGGATGGAGTTCTTAGATAAAGTTTTCATTGGGTAGTGATAGTTAAACCTGGGTGTTTACTGTAAACCAGAGGTTGTTTACATAAAACTATACTACCGATAGTGGATTCTTCTTCCTGGATTGGTATCCCCCAGATGTAGGTGATTTGCACCAAACTAGCTCATCATATTCTGTGTTGTTTATCATTCTGCAATTTACAGTTCAATTTTGATTAACATGTTGGAACAGATGTCGAAACATCTGTCTTTCTGCAGTTACTGATATTCTGGATATCAGTTTGCTGGTCTGTTCCTTGTTTAATAATTATGCAGAACAATGTCTTAACATGTGTTAGGACATCTGCTATCTGCTATGCCTGAATTTCACTTGGTATCAGAGCAGGCATCCTGTTTGTTTCTGGATGAGATCTTGGGAGATACTTTCTGGCGCTTTAAACAAGGAGGGGTTTTGGAGATCAGATCATTATCTCAGACATACTCAAGGGTATTAATGGATGGGATGGATGTTCTGGGTCGAAGGTAACAACTTGGTGGTTGTTTATGTTTTCTAAGGAGGTTCTACAACAATTGCAGGAGAATTGGCTAGTTCTCTTATTGGGGTGTCTTATAAGATGTTCTGACATCTTATTAGGGCATGTTGAAGATGCTCCTTGGTGGTTCCGCTGCATATGTTTCTGATGGAAGAGCTCTGGTATTTATGGGATTCTGGAGTTGTTACTGAAGACAGATGGTGGAAGATCTCAATCTTCGACTTCTATATTTGAAGATATCTGCATCTTTTCATTCCAAAGTCGGGAGTGATGAAATAGAGAGTTGTTGGTAGATGTATGTTATGGTGACTTGGTACTTGGAAGCTTGGTTCCATTGTGTATCTTGAAGTCAGTTGAAGAGAAGGGGAGTTGAGATTAAGTTTATCAAATTCTTGCTCTAGCAATTTGATAAATTATTGATCGGCTAATTTGTCAAAGATACTTGAGATCTGTCTCAAGTCCACTCATCAAGGCATCTCAGTCGTGCATCTGGAGTCTTCTAGTTACTTTTCTGACTAGAGGGTGTTTCTGGGAAACATAAACCTGAATAAAGTGGGGGTGATTTATTTTCACCGTCCAAAAGTGTAAGGAAGGACTCATCTTTCTTAATCCTAAGGATGAATCCAATCTGGATAGAGATATCAGAACTATTGAGGTAAATAGGGTTCGTTCAGAGAGAATCTTAGTTACTTGAGTCAAGGGTGGCAACCTTGGTATCTCAACATTTTGAATACACTTACAAAGATTGAATACTTGATAAGTGTTCATGGAGTGATCAGTTGGAGTATGGCTTCAACAGTGAAACAGGGTTATTGAACAAGGATTTAAGATCAATTGCTATTTGTGAAATTCACAAGTATTTAATTGATTATTCTTGTATTTGAAGTTCAAGATTGGTGATGTTCAACAAGATGTTGAAACATCTCTTCATCAGAGTTTGTGCAGAATCATGGGAGGGTACTGCATACACTTTTGGATATATTTCTCTTAGGTGTTGACTTAAGAATCTGCTTCAGTCTGGTGTGGCAGAAGCATCTGATCTCTGGAGAGTTTCCTGGCAAGAAACTGGTATAGACAATGATGATGTCGAAGAAGAATAAGAAGACATCATAATCTTGGTGAATATTTCTTGGTCAGTTTATTTCTGATCTAGGAGTATTGGAGTGCAGCAGGTGTGTTCCAATTGTTACTAGAAGTATCTGATGCTTATATGGAAAGTGTCTTGGCAAGAGACTTGTCCAGAATATGGTGTTGGTGATGGCACAACTTGGGTCAGTTTATTTCTGAACTAGGTACATAGGAGCATGTGATCTTGCTCATCTTGGAAGTCAAGGATAAGTGGCAGTTACCTCTGACTTTCTGCAGAATGTTCTACTTAAGGAAAGTGGCATTCCTTTGGTATAGCCATGGTGTAGTCTATAACTACTTCTTTATGAAGAATCAGACTTGGCACGTTTGAGTTCTTTGGAGTTGTGAAGCAGATATTCATCAAGGTGTGAGCTTGAATTGAATATCTGTGATATGATTAAGCAGGATGGAGGTTGTCTACTCAAACTTGATTGTTGAATCAAGTCTATGAGAACATGGAACTCTTGTTCTGTTATAGGGAGGAGGTTCTTCTAAGTGGCAGAAGGAAGGGTTGAATTCCTCAGCTGGATGTGTGATCAGATGTCATGACATCAAGCAAAAACTTCAGGGTCTTAGTTGATGTTGTGGCGCATCATCGTAAGATAAGTTGATATTCTCAGAAATAAATGGAATTAACGCTTCAAAAAGGTTTATCTCATGCAGTTTGCGGGAGCTGCAAGAAGGAGAAGATGCTACATGTCTAAGGCTTGGTGGATCCAAGATGGCTTGCTATGGAGTAAGTGGACTATGTGACTTGAAGATTAGGTTTCATTGGTAGATCAGAAGGTTTTCTGAAACTTTGAAGAAATGCTAAGATTAACCAAACAGTGGCATTTGGTTGATCTTTATCGTGCATACAAGCAGGGTGCTTGGAACTAATTACTCTTGGGAAGAAGGGTAGTTGGTTGAAAACTTAAGGAGGTTCTGGTTCAGTTCTATCTTGGAGCTTGTGGTAGAAGTTCTAAGTTGATTATGGAAGATTACCTTCTTTTGGTGGATGAAAGTTTATTTCTCTCTTTGGTTATCTGGAGTTCTTATTCATTAAGCTGGTGGCGTAGTGTTGTTTGAAGATCTTCAGTTGGATTACTATGCAGATAGTAAGTCCAGTGGTGGAGCATATCAAGAACCATGTTGGTTGGTGTCTGTGATATGTGAAGGATGTCCTAACTGATGTTAGAACATCATCTGGGTTGGTTATCCTTGGAGTAGAATTCTAAGTTCTGTGTGTGGAACTTGGCACTCACATCTTGTCTAAGAGGTATTTATCTTTTCATATGGGAGAATGATGAGTAAAGGACTGTCTTGGAAGTCTGATGTGAATGAGGTATCAGACTGAAGTGGATCATGGGTTGATTGCATGAAGGTCTAGATTCTGATGTGTTCAGAATATGGTCGCTGATATTCACCAGTTGAATGAGAAGTGTTCTATTTTATCATATGGGAGAATGATAAATTGAAAACTGTCTTGGATTATGGGGTGTTTATCTAGAAGACTGACTCTTGCTGAAGTCAAAATACTTGTGGAGAGGTGGTTTCTTCTGTTACAAGTCATGCTAGAGAGAAGTGGATCAGTTTGGTGCTTGTGGAGCAAATAAGCTGAGGATTTCTGGAGCATGTGTTTGAAGTCCTTCAAGTGTGAAGAACATCTGGGCGAGCAAGCAAACTAAGGGGCTCTGTATGTCTCTTTGAGGAATGTGAAGCATTCCAGATTCAATTGGGTTGTATCTCACAGAACAAAGATATCTATACATGAGAATTCAAGAGCAATTCGTATGGTGTATGGATGGTTTCTGGAAGAGAGGGATCGGTGGTGTTTTGGTCTCAATCCAAGAGTTTGTTAGTTGTGGTACAAGGATGCGTTCCTGGTACTCTCACTATATGATCATGAAGTTGTCATGGGATATCATGTGGTGATTTTGAGGTGTTTCTTGCTGAAGAAGCATCAGTTGAGAAAGATAGGGGAAGAACTTCTGTCTGTTAAATATACTAGTGTGGTACATGGAGTGCTTGAGGATCAAGCATTAGGTGAATGCGTTCAGCAGGGGTGTTGAACAGAGGGTGCGCACTTGAAGACATGAAGATGCATCTTATGTTTTCCATTCATTCAGAGTGTTCTTCTTGCAAAGGAGCAATGGTTATCTACGACAGGGGGAGTTAGACTTCTGTTCTGGATATATTGCTGTAGTAGTGTAGATTGGATATCAAGATTGTTTCTGTTTTCAAGCAGTTTGTGATATATTGCCTCAGTTGGGATGATATGTCAGACGAGATGTCGTGACATTGCTCTACTGGTATAAGTCTAGGTGGACTTACCAGGTTATTCTGATTTTGTCATTGGGTGTCAATGGACAGAATCAGAAGTGATACAAGTACCTTGGTAGTATTCTGGGAGTCATTGCTTGTTTCTGAGAGAATTTATTTTTCTCTGCAGAAGCAGATAAGGTCTTTTGAGAGTCTTTGCTTCTAACTGAGAGATGCTTGAAGAAATGTCTTAACATCTTAGTCAGTTACTCTTAGTCTTCTGGTTGAAAGGATTTTTCTTGGGGCCTGATGAAAGGGAGGATGACTATGCTTTAGGTGGACTAAACAAGTCTGACAAGGCATCAGGAAATTATTTAGGACATGTGGGTGTGTCTTAATTAGATGATTTGGACAGTGGAGAGAATGTGGCTTAAAAATGTGTGTTAAACACATGTCTTAAGACATGCACATTCCTTGGAAGGTTCCCCTTGAAAGAAGAAATAATCAAAAGAGTTTGACCGGTGCACTTTTTTCTTTTGAAGTTTCATTCCTCATTTAATGTTCGTCTTGAATTGACTTGCGTTATTTTCAGTGGTTCGTTACATCCTATGGAATTTGCTCGGGTATATAAAGGAGGGTATTGGCTTCTTCGTAACTCAGGTTATTCTTTTATTGTGCAAAAGGAGTTTTAGCCAAAATTTGTCAAAAGGAGGAGATTGAAGACTCTGAATATTTGAGCAAATTTTGGTAAAACAAGTTGGTGTACAAGATGTTCCAACAACAAAGAAGAATTCTGCTAAAAGAAGACATGTCAGATAAGATGTCCCAACAGGATGTTAGGACATCTTGTTTGTTACTAACAGTAGGATGTTTGAAGATTTAAGGAGCAATCAGAATGTGGATAAAGGAATCAGCCAACAGAAGATTTAAAGCTCAACGCAGCAGAAGGCTATAAAAGGAAGACCAAGACCTAGGCAAAAAGGAGAGAGAGAACGACATAGACTTAGGAATCCTATTTTTTAAAGTAGGGTTTAGGTTTTGAGAGTTGTTGGTTTCTCTTGTAAGTCTCCCTCTGTATCAATTTGATACATTGTGGTAGACATAGGTACTTGTACAGATTCAGAAACCCGTGGGTAATGAATCGTGTATTGTTCTTGGATGAAGCTTTTAAGCAAATCCAAGTTAACTTGTTAGTCAAGGATGCTTGACTGAACTTTGTATTGAAAGGGGTGTCTTTCAATAGGATGATAAAGTTGTTGTAATTGTTAGATAATCAAAGGTTGTGATTTAAGGAGTGAGATAGGTTTCTCTTATCTAGGATGGAGTTCTTAGATAAAGTTTTCGCTGGGTAGTGATAGGTAAACCTAGGTGTTTATTGTAAACCAGAGTTTGTTTACATAAAACTACATTCCTGATAGTGGATTCTTCTTCCTAGATTGGTATCTCCTAGATGTAGGTGATTTGCACCGAACTGGGTCATCATATTCTGTGTTGTTTATCATTCTGCAATTTACAATTCAGTTTTGATTAACATGTTGGAATAGATGTCGAAACAACTGTCTTTCTGGAGTTACTGATATTCTGGATATTAGTTTGCAGGTTTGTTCCTTGTTTAATAATTATGCAGAACAATGTCTTGACATGTGTTAGGACATCTGCTATCTGCTATGCCAGAATTTCACTCCCCATTTTTTAATATGGAAAAACTTGAGACAATGCATTCTTTTTCATGTAAAGCCCACCTGAATGTGTGCATCATAGCTTCATATTTCTCCCCCTTTGACAATATCAAAAAGAGGCAAAGCACACCATTAGCATTATCACATATTAAATATATAATACAGAGGAAATTGCAAAGATAAGAAATGAACTCACTTATATTCATCAAATATGAAAATACACAAGATTAATAAACACAAAAATATTAAATAATAGCCATAATCATTCAAGACAACAACTATAGTACAATCATTGTCTTAAGTTCAAACACTTAAGTAATATTGGCAATACATAAACCAAGCGCAAAACAAACCCGAAACAAAATAAAGATGCATACTGACTAAAAGCATGATTCAATAAAATGCATTATGATACATGAAACCAAAAGACATTAACAAATACAATATCACAACATTTCATCGTCTTCCACGTCCTCTTGGCATTGGTCTTTCTCCCCTATACAAACCTTATCTCTCATTCCGATAGTGAGAGTCCTAGAAATCACACATCTCATAGTAAAACCGAGCATAATGACCAGAACCTTCTTTGTGATCCACAATCATGTGATTAATCCTAGCCAAAACATTAACATGATTAACATTCATATAATTCCGTATAGACAAAAGATACCCCGTCAGATACGCGACCAAAGTCTCAAAGTTAGAATCATGAGTAGACCTATGTTGTTGCATCAGATAGAACCTATCTTCTTGAGCAGCATCAGAGATATCTTGCCTTCTACAATTCTCTGCATACCTCTCGTCTTGCCACATATGCATATTCTGAAGCAGCATCATGATGGAAGAAGTATTAGTAAAACCATAACCAATACCGATACCATTATAATCTCCATGAGGAGCTTCTTGCATTGTAGCATCTCTCTTAGTAACATCATGTGGAACCTCCATAGGTTGCTCATCATTCATATGAGCTTCATTCACATCATCACCAAATTCAGCAGGATCATCAAATTTGTAAATTTTTCTGCCATGCTTACCCAAACAAAGATAGTATGCCTGACATTTGATACCCCAAAAGTAGTTCATGTTTTTTAGGGTACGTTGAGAGAACTCTTGAGACGAGCCAGGAGATTTATAGGTAAGATTTGACATACCAATGTCAAAGTAGTTCAAAATCTTAGCTATCATAGAAGAATAGCATAGTGACGTCCCTCTGTTGCATTCTTTTTTCGCGAACATGCGTGAGAAAAAGTAGTGAGGCCAATTAATTTTTACCTTGTGCAAGAGAATATGGACTAGATGAATCTTAGTAAAATCAATCCTTGAGAACCCGCTATTTGGTGGCCGCAATATATGAGACACCACCCAAAGTAAAATCCTTGGCACCATCTTCAATTGGCCAGTGGAAATAGGATCATTACAATCCACGACCTGAGGGGCTTTGAGATGCTCATTCACATGAATACCCCAATCAAAGTTGACATGATTATCTCCATCTGTCACCAATGGGTCAACCTTATCATCAACATCAGCATCAACCATAGTAATACCAAATAAAGATTTCCACAGCTCATATGTAAACCGATAAACCTTGTTACCTATAGAGAACTTGAAGCGAGAACCTTGCATATCGTGTAACCCATAATAGAATACTCAAATAAGGTCCTCACTATAATCCTGAGCAAGCTGCAGGAAATAGTCAATATGTTGATGCTCAACAAGCTTAACAAGATCCGGTATATCCAAATAACCAACCGTAATTGGCTTCGACATATATTGTTTCGCAACAAGTCGGTGTTAAAGTTTTAGCCCAGAATCCTTGACATACTTGGTTGAAATCAACGCAAATGGATTTTCAGTAGGAATAGCAGAGGTAGTTGCCTTATTTTTACCTTTCGCATCAGTTTTGATCTTGGAGAGATTAGGAGCCATGAAAAATATGTAAATGATGCGTGCACACCATATATTTGATGAAATGTTTGAATGAAAAGTGAATAAGTATGAGAGAATTTTGAATACCCACACACTCAATCAAGACACACAGTCAAGGAAACACACGAAGAAGATTGCTTGAAGATGATGAGAATGCTTTGAAATCCCGATTTTGTATAGGTTTACTTTAGAACATTACTAGAAATGATGCATTTATTAAGTATATATATGTATGCAAGTATGAAGCAAAGGGTATGCAAAAGGAAATGAAAAGAAAGAAAAAATTTAAGATTTTACGTTTATAGGTCGACCTATCAAAGTCATGCGTCGAGCTATAAAGGTCTTGAGTCGACCTAAAAATGTCAGCACATGGACAGAGCCTACAAACTTCAATATTGAAGCATATGTGTCAACCTATACAATCTATGTGTCGACCTAGTTTGATGAAAAAACTTCTATATATCGACCTAAAGTCGTATGTGTCGACCTATTTAGTGTTTTTCACACAAAAAATCAATTTTTGTTGTATGAATTCTTCCTAGACCATTTGTAAATTCATGAATCCTTTCAAAGACATTTTTTAAACATGTTGACCTGCATCCTAATGCTAAAATGCACAATTCACAGCTACAATCGGTTGATACCGTCCAATGTACAAAAACGCTAAATTTTCTCCTAGTTTTGACATCATACAAAACATATCTAAACAGAAAGTTGCACTCACAAAGGTATGTGGGACGCTCTCCAAACTCTCAATGAGGGAACATATGACGTCAAGGACTCTAAAGTCAATATGTTTACATAGGAGTTTAAACTATTTCGTATGGAACCTGGAGAATTCGTAGATTCCATGCAATCTAGATTCCTCAATTTAATCAACAAACTAAGAAAATTGGTTAAAACCTTTTCTAACAAAGATTTTACTAATAAAATATTGAGATCTATGTGCAGGGAGGAACAACCAAAGGTTACGCTATAAAAGAATCAAATGATCTTAGTACTTTGGATATGACAAAATTGTTTGGAAAGTCATCCCAGCATGAGAATTAACTGAAACGACTTGTATATAGCGAAGTAAAGTTGAAAAGGAAAGAAAAAGGTAAAGAAGAGAACCAAGTTCTTTCTTTGAAAGCTTTGTCATCTAAAGGGAAGAACCCAAAGGAAAAAGTGACAAATATGACGAAGAAGCTTCTAAAAAGGAAGAGAGAGGTTTATTCATCAGACGCTACAATAGATACTTAAAGAGAAACAAGCTCATGCTTTCAGACAAAGGACTAGTAAATTTCACAAATAATTACCCACCTAATAAAGAACACGATAAAAATGATGATGATATCACATGTTATGAGTGCGGAAAATTAGAACATTATACAACTGCCTGTCCAAGCTTACCAAACATCCTAAAAGTAAAGAAAAGGAATTCTACAAGAAGAAAGGAAAAAGCTCCAAAGGTCGTAGAGCCTACATCATGTGGGAAGAATAGGATGAGAGCTCCTTGTAACACCCCACATACAATTATCAGAGGTTTAATTAAAATTACAACCACAAGGGTGTCACACACATCACAAACACATCCAGCACCGTAACCCGGGTTACAACAAAACATTTTAAATCTGTCATCGCATGCTCACTTCCATTTTAAAGTATCATCGTAAAGGAAACATTATCAAATCAATTAATACATAATAATTGCAACTTAAGATGTTTAGTATCATAAGCTTTAACTTTCACAATACAACAAAAAGAGTTGTACAAATCAGCTCAAAACCACATCAGTTCTAATACTTCAACATAAACATGACATAAGACGCTAAACAAGTATTCCCCACCCAATGTTACATAATCAGAGCAAGAAACTTCTAATTAAACGATAAACTAAGAAGTAACTCCATGAGATGGCTTCCATTTACTTCAGCAATGCTACTCCTGAGTATCTGCATGATGCCAATGTAAAGGCAACATTAAAACAGAAGGGGTGAGAATTCATTTCCATAATAAATGGTATATGATGTAAAATAGAGTACAACATATACACAATCGTGCACAACACATATCATATTCTCACACCTAAATCTTCATCAACATCATACACAACAATATCTCAATTATCCTCAACATCATACCCAACAACATTATCATCACTCAGAGTCATATTTGACAGATATATTCCATTCATGTTATGCAACTCATGACACTAATAACGAATCATATGCATGCGGTACCATTCATGTACACTCATGTTCATCTCGTTCCCGATCTCCACCATATGACCAGAACACACAAAATTGTTACCACCACCATAGGTAACGCTTCACCGATTACCACCTGAAACTAGCTACTCACTCCCGATCCCCACCATAGGACCAAAGTACACCAAAAATGGACTGAAGCCCGTACTCCATGATGCATGACTCTCAAAAACATGCATTCTCATAACAAGGTTCACCAAAAGGATCCCCATACACATCTCACCATTTATGCATTACATCCTTCATCATGCAACAATAAATTCTTGTTACAACTTCAATAACATCAACAAACAACAACAACTCATCATCACCTTAAAACATCATCATAACATCATCGACATAACAATAGCATTATCACAGAACAGTATAACAACGATGCAATAATTCATCAACCAAACATATATACCAACACATTAATCGAAATAGTAGGCACATGAAATAATATTCAAACATTTCACCAATCACTACCACATTATAGATATGAGCGTTAGCTTTCTAATGCTTCAAATGGTACGTCATTTAAATATACGAATCAAAAGTGATAGCCACAATCGTCAAACAATGTAAAACAAACATTCTGGCAGTTATGTGTCAACGCATGACTCGTGAGAGTTGACGCATAACATGTACAGGTTGGCGCATGTACCTCATTTTTAAAGCTTATATCATGCTGTTTAATGTGCTGAATGCATGTGTCGACTCATGACCTTTACAGGTCGACGCATGACCTTCATAGGTCGACGCAAACTGCTATTTTTTGTCGAAGAATCAATTTTTAATCATTCAAACACTACCTTATATAACAGCAACATAATTTACAAAAATCTATAATATTAATCAAAATTTCTACTACTATCACACCCTAAACTCATATATTATTTCATGGATTCATGGATCAACAACACATTGCAACAATATCATCATCTTTATCATCTCTAGATCATAAATTTCCATCAAATTCAACATGATTCATTTGATTCAAGCACATCACAACAACAACATATCAATACACATGTTTACGAATTATATCACAACAGTAACATATCAATATACATGGTTATAATTCATATCATTTCATATAAAAATGGTATTATAATCATCAATCAAAAGGATAACAAACCCTATGAAAGATTATGAGTCCCTCCACTCTACCCTTTCATCATACCCCTTATTATTGAAATGATTTCCTACCTTTACCTGAATTCCTTGAAAAAAATCTGAAGCGAAAGCTTCAGGCTACTACAAAAAACGCCTTTTACTTCAGATGTGAAATGCATAATACCTCGGCTATAAAACCGAGGTAACGAAGGGCGACATGAAAACTCGCCACTTATAACCTCGGTGGTATTAAAATCGAGAAATAAAATTAAATGCACACGTGTTCGAACCCCATCAGGAGCACTTTTATTATTACATTGTTTTCCCATAATATTACATTGTTTATACATAATATTAAAATAAAAATCAAATTTCTTAGGGATCTAGATAAAAATCAAATTCCCTGAAGATCTAGATTTAAGATCTTCAAATTATTGAATGTTGGGGAAGATCAAATGTCGGGTGCAAGATTATTCTCTACAGATCTTGCATGCATTTGATTCTGAAGCAAAAAAAAAAAATGGTTAGATAAATAAAATGAATATTCAAATATATGATTTTGTGCTCAAATAAATATTTAAGAAAATAAACCTTAAACCCAAGTAATTTTCTGCTCTTACAATCCATCTTAGAGAACTTTTCCAAGGGTCTTTATGTTTCAAGCCCTTCTTGTTTCATTTAGGTTATATTTTTAATATTCAGCATGCTTTTATAACGGATGCCCATTAGGTTTTACGTGAATCACTAATGACAAATTCATGAGCATTGATAAACATTAAAATGGACGACAAAGATTTTTTTAAGGCGTTGAATATAGTAAAAAAATGCTTAACTATCCCCTCGGCCAAGACGAAAATCGAGGTGAATAAGTTGTTTTTTTAAATACATTTTTTACATAGAATATTAAAAATACATTGTAAAATCTATTTCCCAATGAGAAATTTTATTTTACATGTCCAGGTCCAATGCAAGATGCTAGAGATATATTTCCCAATGAGAATTTTTATTTTCTACACTTACAATCCATCCTAGAGATCTGTAGTAGCAGCTCATGATAAAAACGGACGGTGGTGAATATTTCCTCTCTTTGGGGCGGCTACATATAATTTAGTATTAGGATAAAATCTGTTTAACAAGTGCTTTAATAGTAAAAGATGATTACTAACCACTTCGATTTTACTATAAAACTGAGGTTTTATATTAACTATCACCTCGGTTTTAAAGAAAACCGAGGTGGCTATTTCTTTTTATTTTTTATTTTTGAAAATACATTATTTACATATAATATTAAAAAACATTGTTTACAACAAATCTTCGATGATATACATATTTTGTTGCATACCCATTAAAACATTTATTTTGAAACAAGAATGATTTTTGAACTTGTAATCTATCAACTGAGCTGAGTTTTGCTCCCTTCTTTGTTAAGCTCCATTCATTGTTTAACTTGAAGCAGGAATGATTTGCTGCACTTGCAATCTATCAACTGAGCACTTTCAAAGTATGAGCTTCCTTCATTGTTGGTTAAGCTCCATTCTTTGATTAACTTGAAGTAAGAATGATTTTATGCACTTGCAATCTATCAACTGATTACCCTTCTATAACTGAGGGTCATTCCAAAAAATACAACAACAACAACATCAACACCATTATGTAAATAGATTGTAAGGGCAGAAAAATGTTTTCTTCTAGATAGAAGAACATTGAAGATTTTTTCTGTCTTGCAATCCATCCCAAAGAATGATGCTTGGGGCGACTTCATATTAGTAAGGATTAGGGTTAAATCTGTTTAACGAGTGGTTTTATAGTAAAATCTTATTATTTTATGCCTCAGTTAAATATAAAACCGAAGGATTTGAATATTTTGTTTGCACTTATATACAAATAGAATCATATATTGCGATAGCTGGGAATCAAAACTTGTACTGATTTGTTTTTTCACCTCTGTTTTATGAAAAACCGAGGGAATTTATGTTCTTTTTTGTTTTTTTTAATAATAAAAAATAGCGCGCCTTGGCTTTATACCCCAGTTTTCTATTGTTCGAGGTGAAAGTTTCGTCATGAAAAACATTATTTGTTGTAGTGTTCACTCTTTTCCTCTAGATCACCTTTAGTCTCTTGCCCTAACCTTCTTCCTCTTTTCTCCAAGTTTCTGTCAGACCCTTTTTCCCACTTCTCTCTTTTTTTAGTAAACCAATTTCTCCCATTAGACTTTCCTTATACTACCCTCAACTTAACCTTATAATTACCACCCCGCCCTCAAAATCTTTGCACACTACTTTCTTCTTATTATTTTATTATTTCAAAAATTTATTTACTCATTTAATTAAATTAACTCCTATTTTCACTATTTTATATAATAAAAATAGTTAAACATTATCTTCAATTACTAGAACAACTCCAAATTATTCTACTCACTTCTATCATTCCTCTATACCTCTAAAAAAAAGATACATACCCCCACAAACACCCAACATTAAAATAATTATTAAAAATACATAATTCTAACAAATAAATTATACTAAAACATCTAATCAGAAAAACGAGGTGTTACAACTCTCCCCCACTTAAGAAATGTTTTCCCTCGAAAATTACCTGAAGGAAACAGAGTCGGATACGACTCTTGCATATGGCTCTCCAACTCCCAAGTTATGCTTTCACTAGCTGGTCGTCCCCACAGTACCTTCACCAAGGAAATCTCCTTACCACACAACTTCTTCACTTCTCGATCTTCTATCCGCATGGGTGATGCCTCCACGGTCAGGTTCTCTCTCACCTGTATATCGTCCTCTTGGATCACATGAGATAGATCTGTAATGTATCTTCTCAACTGAGACTTATGAAACACATCATGATGATTAGCAAGTGGAGGTGGGAACGAAATCCGATATGCCACCTCTCCCATCTTTTGTAAGATCTGGTATGGACCAATAAAACGTGGTGTGAGCTTTCGAGACTTCAAGGCTAGACCATCACCGGTTACTAGGATAACCCCCAAAAACATGTGGTCCCCCTCTTGGAACTCAAGTTATTTTCTCCTCTTATCATGGTAACTCTTCTCGGGACTCTACAAATCTTTCATTTTCTCTTGAATCATCTTGATCTTCTCGAAAGTCTGTTGCACAATCTCAGGTCTAATTACCGCATTCTCACCAGATTCGTACCGACACAGAGGTGTCCTACACCTCCTACCATACAACACCTCAAACAATCCATCCCAATACTCGAATGGAAACTATTATTATAAGGGAACTCAATCAACAACAAGTAAACATCCCAAGCACTTCCTTGTTCTAGCACACAAGCCATCAACAGATCCTCCAAGGATTGGATTGTCCTCTCCGTTTTACCATTAGTGTGCGGGTGATAAGTGGAACTCAACTTCAGCTTAGTACCTAAGGCTTCCTATAAACCCTGCCAAAACCTTGACGTGAACCACAGATCTCTATCTGATACAATGCTCGACGGAATGCCATGTAAACTAAAAATCTTCTTGATATACAACTCAAATAACTTCTGCAAGGTATAGTTGATCTTGATCAGTATGAAATGAGTCAATTTAGTCAGCCTATCAACAATCACCGAAATAAAATCACATCCCTTCGTCTTCTTCGGTAAACTTATTATGAAATCCATGGAAATGCTATCCCACTTCCACTCTAGAATACTAAAAGGTTGCATCAGACTTGACAATTTTTGATGTTTAATCTTCGACTTCTAGCAAGTCAAATAGGAATAGAAAAATTAAGCTACTTCCTTTTTCATTCCTGGCCACCAAAATAATTTTGTTAAGTCTTGATACATCTTAGTGGAATCGGGATGAATGCTTAACCCACTCATGAGACCCTCATAAAGAATACTCTTCTTAAGCTTGGGTACATTTGGTACACAGAACATGTCTCTGAATCTCATCACACCATTCTCATCAATTATGAAGTTGCCACCCTTACTCGGATTAATTATCATAAGTCGGTCAACCAATTCCACACCGGTCTTCTGAACCTCTATGATCTCTTCAAGGATGCCACTTGTCAGCTTCAACATACTCTGCTTCACACTATTAGGGGTGTCTTCACATACTAAACCCATGTCTCTGAAATTTCTCGATCAACTCTAGCTCTCGAACCATCAACATTAACATATGCAAAGATTTCTTGCTCAATGCATCAGCTACAACGTTAGCCCTACCCGCATGGTAACCCAAATCAAAATCATAATCTTTCAGAAACTCGAGCCACCTCCTCTTCCTCATATTCAATTCCTTCTGATCTAGTAAATATTTCAAACTCTTGTGATCATTGAACACTTCAATCTGGAGCCAAACAGGTAGTTCCTCTAAATCTTCAACACAATACCACTACTGCCAACTCAAGATCATGCGTAGGATAATTTCTTTCATGAACTCTCAACTTCCTTGAAGCATAAGCCACAACCCGACCATTCTGCATTAACACACCTCCCAGTCCTATCTTCGAAGCGTCACAATATACAATAAAGGACTCACTTTGATTTGGAAAAATTAAAATTGGTGCAGATGTCAACTTCTTCTTGAGTTCTTGGAATCTCTCTTCATAAAGCACATCCCAAACATAGACTTGACCCTTTCATGTCAACTGAGTCAAAGACAGTGCTAACTTCGAAAAACCTTCAATGAACTTCTTGTAGTAACCAGCTAATCCAAGAAAATTTATAATCTTAGTGACAGACTTCAGATTCTCCCATGGTAACACAACATCTATCTTCGATGGATTAACAACTATACCACCACTAGAAATCACCTGACCAAGGAAAATCATTTTTCTTAACCAGAACTCACGCTTGGAAAACTTTACGTACAATTGGTTCTCTTTCAATGTCTGCAATACCATTCTCAGATGTTCCACATGCTCTTCATCAGATTTCGAGTATATCAATATTTCATCCATAAACAAACCATGAACTGGTCTAAATAGGGATGAAAGATTTTATTCATGTATTCCATGAACACTCCAAGCGCATTACGCACATCAAAGGGCATTTTCGAATACTCGTAATGACCATACCTCGTTCTGAAAGCCGTCTTCAGAATATCTTTCGGTTTTACACGATTCTGATGATAACACAAACACAAATCTATCTTGCTAAACACATAAGAACCTACCAACTGATCCATCAAATTATCAATCCTAGGAAGTGGTTACTTTTTCTTGATAGTCACCTTATTCAGTTGTCGGTTGTCCACACATAGCCTCATACTACCGTCCTTCTTTTTTACTAACAACACCGGTGCACCCCACAGTGAAACACTCGGACGAAAAAACTTCTTCTCCAGTAGATCTTCCAGTTGCTTCTTCAATTCACCCAGCTTTGAAGCAAACATCCTATAAGGAGCCATTAACGCCAGACTAGTACCAGTTACTAAGTCTATAGAAAACTCCACATCGCGCTATGGAGGAAAATCACTAATATAATTTGGAAACATTTTTGGAAAATCACTCATGACAGGTAGCTTGTCTAAAATAACTTTAGTTTTTGCCTTAATAGAAGCTAATATCATAAACACTGCAACATCGTCCTTCACGAACTCATTCACTTGCTTAGCTGACACGAACAACTCATCACTAGTATCAAACTCTAGAAATGACACTGTCTTGGAAAAATAGTTGATATGAACATGATTGAACTCACCAGAGTAGGAACCCTGCGAATCTCCTGGTAGCCAATACCCTGCTTGATTTCAGGTCGTAGTCCGTTCTCAAACTTAATTCACTTGGATCCCTCCATAGCTTAACCATTGTAATGAGGGTAGAACTTCACTAGTTCCTCAAACTTGGCGGCATACTCAGCAACCATCATGTTTCCTTGCTTAAGCTCAAGAAATTTAATCTCATTCTTGCTATGCACATCTTTAGGAAAATATTTCTCAAGGAATTACACCCTAAACACAACCATAGTGATCTCAGCACCAACAACTTCTAGTCTTTGGCGAGTGTTATCCCATCAGTCCTCAACTTCCTCAGACAACATGTGAGTACCAAATAATACCTTATGTTCTTCAGTATAGGCCATCACTCGGAAGATCTTCTCGATCTCTTTGAGCTACAACTAAGCAGCCTTCGGATTATATCTTCCCTTGAACGTCGCTGGATTATTCCTCTGAAAATTTCCCAAACCACAGAAATTATCACCTTCCTGAGTCTAATGTCCGTGTAGTTCCTGATCCACTGACCCCAAAGCATCAACAATAGCATGACCTTTCTTCCAGCCATTCTATACATCATCAGATAAACATTAGAAGAAACAATGGTTCAACATTGTACACTCATATGTCGCATACTAGGGACTCTAATACATTACAAAACCTGGCCGGACGGACCGACCTGCTCTGATACCACTAATGTAACACCTTTCTAAACCCCACATACAATTATCAGATATTTAATTAAAATCACACCTATAAGGGTGTCACACACATCACAAACACATCCTTCTTCATAACACGGGTTACAACAAAACATTTTAAACCTATCATCGCATGCTCACTTTCATTTTAAAGTATCATCGCAGCGGAATAATTATCAAATCAATTAAAACATAATAACTGCAATTTAAGACGTTTAGTCTCAAAAACTTCAACTTTCATAAAGAAACAAAGAGTGTTGTATAAATCAACTTAACAACCACAACAGATGTAATACTTCAAAATAAACATGACATAAGAAGCTAAACAAGTGTTCCCCACCCGATGTTACATAATCAGAGCAAGACACTTCTAATTTAAGGATAAACTAAGAAGCAATTCCATGTGTTGGCTTCCACTTACTTCAGCAATGCTAATACTGAGTATCTGCATGATGCCCATGTAAAGACAATATTCAAACATAAGGGATGAAAATTCATTTCCATAATAAACGGTATAGGATGTAAAATAAAGTACAACATATACATAATTATCCTAAACATCACACGCAACAACATTATCATCACACAGAGTCATATTCCACACATATATTTCATTCATGTTATGCAGCCCATGACACCAATAACGACACTTATGTATGTGGTATCATTCATGAACACTCAGATTCATCTCGCACTCGATCCCCACCATTGTACTGGAGCACACCAAATCGCTACCACTACTATAGGTAACGCTTCACCGATTCCCACTTGAAACCGGCTACTTGCTCCCGATCCCCACCATAGGACCAGAGCACACCAAAACTGGACTGAAGCTCATACACCATGATGCATGACTCTCAACAACATGCATTCTCACAACAAGGTTCACCAAAAGGATCCCCATACCCACCTCACCATTTATGCATCACATCATTCATCATGCAACAATCAATTCATATTACAACGTTAATAACATCAATAAAAAGCAGCACTTCATCATCACCTTAACAACATCATCATAACATCATCGACAATACAACATCATTATCACAACCATATTACAACAATGCAAAGATTCATCAACCAAACATATAAACCAACATGTTTATCGACACAGTAGGCACATTAAATAATATTCAAACATATCACCAATCACTACCACGTTATATATCTGAGTGTTAGCTTTCCAACACTTCACGTCATTTAGATATACGGATCAAAAGTTGTGGCCAAAATCGTCGAACAATGCAAAACAACATTCTGGCAGTTATGTGTCGACGCATGACTTGTATGAGTCGACGCATAACATGTACAGGTTGGTGCATGTACCTCATTTTAAAAGTCTATAGCATTCTGTTTGATGTGCTGACTGCATGTGTCGACTCATGACCTTTACAGGTCGACGCATGACCTACACAGGTTGATGCATGCGTCAAACAGGTCAACACATGACCTTCATAGGTTGACACATACTGCTATTTTTTGTCTAAAAATCAGTTTTTAATCATCCAAACACTACCTTAGATAACAAGAACTTATTTTATGAAAATCTATCATATTAATCAAAATTCCTACTGCTATCACACCCTAAACCCATATATTATTTCATGGATTCATGGATCAACAACACATTACAACAAAATCATCAAATTTATCATCTCTAAATCATCAATTTCCATCAAATTCAACATGATTCATTTGATTCAAGTGCATCACAAAAAAAACATATCAATAAACATGGTTACAATTTATATCACATCAGTAACATGTCAATATACATGGTTATAATTCATATCATTCCATATAAAAATAGTATTATCATCATCAATCAAAAGGATAACAAACCCTATGGAAGTTTATGAGTCCTTCCAGTCTACCATTCCATCATACCTCTTATTATTGAAACAATTTCCCACCCTTACCTCAAATCCTTGCAAAAATATGAAGAGAAACCTTCATTCTCTTCCTCTAGATCACCTTTAGCCTTTTGCCATAGCCTTCCTCCTACTTTCTCCAAGTTTCTACGTAAGATGAATTTTGTCCCTATTTCCCAATTCTCTCTTTTTCTAGTAAACCAATTTCTCCCATTAGGCTTTCCCTATACTACCCTCAACATAACCTTTTAATTACCACCTCGCCCTCAAAATCTCTACACACTCCCTTCTTCTGATTATTTTATTATTCCAAAAATTTATTTACTCATTTAATTAAATGAACTCCTATTTTTACAATTTAATATAGTAAAAATAGTTAAATATTATCTTCAATTACTTAAACAACTCCAAATTATTCTACTCATTTTTATCACTCCTCTATACCTCTAAAAGAAGGATACATAACCCACAAACACCCAACAATAAAATAATCATTAAAAATTGATAATTCTAATAAATAAATTATACTAAAACATCTAATCAGAAAAATGGGGTGTTACACTCCTCCTCCGATTCTAGCTCTAGTTCAGATGATGAGTCTGCCAACTTTTGTTTGATGGCACTTAAGAAAGGTGGAGCTTCAAAGGTATATAATTCTGATTCTGATAATGAATATTCTTATTGTGAATTATCGAAAGCATTCAATGACATGTATGTGGATTCTATAAAAGCATTTAAGAAAAATTCTCTCCAAAAGGAAATGATTTTAAAACTTGAAAAGGAGATAAACCATCGTAATAGTGCTTTATAATCTCATAAGGAATCACATATATCTCTAATGAATGAGCGTTATAATATTTTGGATACTTTAGTTGAAAAGATGGAAATAATGAAATGTGTTGAGCGTCCAATTTTAAAACTTGAAATTGAAACTATTAAAGGACAACTAACACATGCTACTTCACTATCTTGTACTTGTTCTAGTTCTTTAAATGAAAAGGGGAAGGTTTTCAATAAAAAAAACCCTCATGTCACTAAAAGAAATAGAATAAGAATTTAATCTACAGTCATTTGCCATTATTGTGGTGATAAGGGTCACATTAAGCCTCCTTGTCATGTTAGGAACATTCAAGTTCCCAATGGTAAAATGACATGGATTCCTAAGTGTAACTCAAATAACCCTAAAGTACCCACTATTTAGGGACCTAAATTGCCTATTTGATCGCCGCAGGAAAGTATTTCCTCCGCAAAAAGATTACGGTTTCTAGATAGTGGATGTTCAAGACACATATGATGGAAGATGCTTCCATGTTCACCAAGTTCGATGAGAAGAAAAGAAGCCACGTCACGTATGGAGACAATACGAAAGGTAAAATTCTTGGTGAAGGTATTGTGGGAAACCCCTCCACAATTACCATTGAAAATGTGCTTTTAGTCAAAGGGCTTAAACATAACTTACTTAGGATTAGCCAATTATGTGACAAAATGTATTCCGTAGTTTTTGATAATATTAGTTGTGTAATTGAGCATAACGCAAGTAATGACCTTGTGTTTAAGGGTTCTAGGATTGAAAATGTTTATATGCTTGATCTAGATGATGTGTCAATGCAAGGAACTAAGTGTTTATTAGCCAAGAGTGAAGATTCTTGGTTATGACATAAACGCTTAAGTCGCGTGCATTTTGACTTGTTAAATAAAATAGCATCCAATAATCTTGTATTTGGTCTTCCTAAAATAATGTTCTTAAAAGAAAAATTATGTAATGCTTGCCAAATGGGAAAGCAAACGAGAGTGTTTTCTAAATCGAAGAAGGTTATTTTGACATCAAAATCTCTCGAGCTTCTCCCTTAGACTTGTTTGCCTATTCACAGATAAGAAGTTTAGGAGACAAGTATTACGGATTTGTGATTGTTGATGAATATTATAGATTTACTTGGACGTTGTTTTTAGCCCATAAGGATGAAAATCTAAAGGCTTTTGTTGATTTTGCTAAGCTTGTGCAAAATGTTTTTGGTTTCAAAATCATCACTCTCCGTAGTGATCATGGTGGTGAATTTGTTAACCATCAATTTCAAAAAATTTGCACTGAAAATGGGATTGCTGATAATTTGTCATGCCCGAGAAATCCACAACAAAATGGTGTTCCTGAGCATAAAAATCCTGTTTTGGAAAAATTGGCCTGTACTATGATAAATGAAATAATCCTAGCTCAGTATTTTTAGGCGAATGCGATTAATACTGCATGCCATGTCTTAAATAGGGTGATCATTTGATCCATCCTAGAGAAGACACCCTATGGGTTACTTAAGGTTAGAAAACCAAATATTTCTTATTTTTGCGTTTTTGATTGCAAATGGTTTATTTTAAATAACGGAAAGGATAATATTGGTAAATTTGATGCTAAATCCGATGAAGGTATATCCCTAGGATGCTCATCTACGAGTAAGGCTTATAGATTTTACAATCATAGAACTACTTCTGTAGAAGAGTCCATTCATGTTGCTTTTGATGAGTCCTCACCCCAAAAGACGGGGAAGGGTATTTGGTCAGATGTTTCATGTGTGATAACAGAAAAGTTGATCGACGATAAAAGTTCCAAGAGGATCCTACTCCTTCAACAAAGGATGAAGACATTAAGGAAGATAAAGAGTACAACTTACATGAGGATGAAAAATATGATACTTCGAACCAGCAGCCTCAAGATTGGACAATTGCAAAAGATCATCCGTTAGATCAAATCCTGGGAGACATCAAAAGAGGTGTAAGTACTAGGTCACATGTTAATAATTATTGTAAGTACTCTGCTTTCATTTGTCAAATAGAACCTAAATCGATATATGTTGTTTTACTTGACGAGGGATGGTTACTTTCTATGCAATAATAACTAATCCAATTAAAACGTAATGATGTTTGAGACCTTGTTTTGCGTCTGGTTGATAAAACCGCCATTGGCACAAGATGAGTATTTAAGAAAAAATTGATGTAAATGGTGTAATTACTAGAAATAAAGCAAGATTAGTGGCATAAGGATATGCTCAAGCTGAAGATATAGACTACGAGGAAACTTATGCTCTTGTAGGTTATATAGAAGTTATTAGAATCCTTTTTGAATTCGCTTGCTGCCTGGACTTTAAGCTTGACCAAATAGTCCTTAAATTTGTTTTTATTAATGGCCATATAAACGAAGAGGTGTATGTATCACAACCCCGAGGTTTTGAGGATCACAATAATCTAAATCGTGTTTTTAAATTGAAAAGAGCCCTCTATAGTCTCAAACAAGCTCCAAGAGCTTGGTATGAGTGATTGAGTGGATTTTTATCAAACAAGGATTCAATCGTGGGAGGTGGACATCACTTTGTTTATAAGACATAAGGAAAAACTATGAAGAAGAGTTCTTCTTGTCCTTGTTTATAGTTTTGATGAAGACAAACACATCAACAAAAAGAATTCAAAGCTTGAAGACTAGAGCAATCAAGTTTCTATTCATCATTTAAGGTAAATGAAACTTCCATATCATATACTTTCTTTTAGTGCTCAAATTCTTTTATTCATGCATTGAAAAAGATTTTTCATTATTTATAGTCATTAGGTGCTCACAACTTTCATCTCATACCTTCTAAAAATTTGCAAAATGTGTTACATGATTCTCTTTTAATTTGGATTTTAACTTTGTCAAATTTTTTATTTTTAACTAGGGAAATAGGTTTCTCTTTTAGAGGAAATATGTTTCCTTCCTTTCTGTCAAACCGTTTTTAAAGAAATGCAAAAGGGAAACCCGTTTCCCTCTCTAGTAAATATGTTTACCTAGTTCATTTTTCAAATTTTCTATTTGTTAGAAACAGGAAAATTTGTTTCCCTATAATGGTAAATGTGTTTCCCCTGCAACTTTGTGAAAAATTCTGAATCGAATTTTACACCTCTTCATTGCACATTTTCATCACACCTTTTCCAAATCAATGCCAATTAATCATGAATATTTTGTAAAGGTTTACATGATTTCTAGAGGTATCATAAACACTATAAAATCATAATTTTTCATCATTAAAAAAAATCTCTTTCAAAATTTTAACAAAATCTCTCTGCATAATTTTTCAACAGAACTTTCATAATTCGATGCTTTTTGAGAAAACTTTCATATCATTCCAAAAGCATCATTGAGGACTTAGAGAGTATATGTTCTTGAATCTTCATATTTGAAATTGAAGAAGACTTTATTCTTTTGAATGAATCTTAACCATTCTACAAACTTCATTTATTTCTATCTATTGTAATTGTTACAAATTTCCAAGTATCAAGAATTGTTTGGTACTAGGAGAGATCTATAGGAAGGTGGATTGTATCTTCTTATAGAGGCCTTTACTTATTGTCCAGGAATGTTGGAAATAATTGTGTTGTAAATCATAAGAGGATTGTTCTTGGTGATTATGTTAGAGTCTTGTATATGAAGACTAGGATTGTCTTGTCCAAAAGATCTAACAATATTAAAATCTCTTACAAGTGGTAAGGGGACTGTAGTACTTTCGGAATGTGAGGGGAACCAGGATAACTCTCGGTGTTATTTACTTTTCCATACTTTACTGCTTTCTAAATCATAACCAAACAAGAAAGTTAAAAGCATAATTTCATTAAATCAAAAATCGATCAAAGTACCTAATTCACCCCCTCTCTTAGGTGCACTCAAATACTTACAAAAACATATTCTCTTAGTTCAAATTTATGTATATTAAGATGATATTATTTTCTAGTCTATTAATGAATCTCTTTGTCGAGAATTTGCAAGTTTGATGCAAGAAGAATTTGAGATGTCACTTATGGGAGAGCTGTCATACTTTTAAGGATTTCAAATCAAGCAAGTCGAAGAAGACACTTTCATAAGTCAAACAAAATATTTCTTAGAGTTTCTCAAGAAGTTCGATATGAAAGATTTGAAGAGTATCTCAACACTCATGGCCTCAAATGTGCTTATTGACAAATTTGAAAGAGGAATGAATTTCAACATAATCGGGTATAAAGGTACAATTGGATCATTACTCTATTTAACCGCAAGTAGGCCAAATATCATGTTTAGTGTGTGCATGTGTGCTAGATATCAATCATCATCTAAGGATTCCCACTTTAAGATCGTAAAACATATTTTGAGGCATATTAATGAAACCTCCCATCACAGTCTTTGGTATCCTATAGGTAGTACATGTAGCTTAGTAGGTTTTTCTGATTTCGATTTTGCATGTGCAAGTCGGATATGAAAAGTACAAGTGGTACATGTCACTTATTTGGAAGTTGTTTAGTTTCTTGGCACAATAAGAAACAACATAATATTTCTCTTTCTACCAAAAGGCTGAATATGTAGCTGCTAGTAGTTGTTGTGCACAAGTCTTATGGCTAAAGTAATAATTACTCGACTATGTTTTAAAACTTGTCTCTGTTCAGATTAAGTGTGATAGTACTAGCAATATGCCTCACTAAGAATCTGGTACTTTATTTATAGACTAAACACAATGAGATCTGACACCATTTTCGAAGAAACCATGTGGAAAAAGCAGATGTTGTTTTTGAATATGTTGACACTAAAAGTCAGCTTCTTACATTTTTACAAAACCATTATCATCAGATCCCTTTCACAAGATTTGTAGGGATTTGGGAGTCTTAGATTCTTCATGCTTTAAATAGAATGAGGATTTTGTTTAGTTTCATTTTCTATATAGTTTTTTTCATTAGCACTATTTTGTAGCATATCATAGCTTTTACCGACTACATTGGTATGTCTCTATGACTCTTGTATCCAGTTTATATCATTGTATGTGTTTGTTCTAGAGTTGTGCACTGGTTTACTTATTTTCACCTTATCTTACTTATTCATCTCTAGCATATGCTTTGATTGTTCTTATTTGCATTTAAGTCTTTTTAAATGTGTGTTGCTAATTATGTGCATTAGAGCATTTGTATACTTGTTCATGCATTATTTATGATTTTTAATGCATTCCTTGACATACAAGTTTTGATCACATAATTGTTTCCTGTTGATTATTGGTGTTGCATGTCTATTTGCATTTTATTGCTTTTGACATGTCCATCTTCATGTTCTGTATTTGATATTTGTTGTTATATATTCTTCTTAGCTGTTTAGCTCATTTGTTCATTTGGAATTATTTGTTTGTGGTTGTTTATTCGATTTTTAGACACATTTCGATCTATGTCTTTTTGATTTTGTCAAAGGGGAGAAGTTGTAATGGGTCTAGAATTGTTTTATGTGTTTTATGTTGTGGTTTGTATGCAATGTTTCAGGGGGAGCATAAGCGTTTTTCTCGTTTTACTCAAAGTTGACCCAATTCCAAGAGAAAGTTTGTCAAGCATCAAAAAAGGGGGAGAATTTAGTTGCATGTCCCTAATACATTCAGGGGGAGCACCCTAATATGGTTATTTTGTTGCTTGTCTTATCACTTTCATTTTGATTTACTTTTGATTATTGGGCCACCTTCATGATTGCACCTCTCTGGATCAAGTTTTGAAATGATTCGTTTTTAGCATGCATAAACCATTGGTTAGGTTTGAAATTGAACAAGATGATTTTAATCAATTTCATGAGTCAGTGGAATAAAATCCATATATGTTATTGGTTAAATTTAGGTGGAAAGAAAAATCGTAAAGTCTTTTGAAAATTATGAAAAAATAGGGATTTTGGGTGTTTGATCCGAATCAAGCACAAATCCTGATTTGAATCATTTTGGACAGAGGCAAACCACACATTTTCAAACAATTTGCTTTAAATCAAATTATACACATGATTAGAATCGTCAAACTCTGGGTCACCTCTGCCACAATAGATTCAAATCAAACTTTACACCTGATTCGAATCATACAATTTTTTGCACATTTTCCAGTTAGCTCAGTCTGTTTAATTCGAATCAGATTTAACACTTGATTTGATTCATGGGGTCTTTGATTCAAATCATACTTTCCACTTTATTCGTATCAACTAAAAAATGGGTCAAAACTCTAATTTTATTTTATTCCACTTCACTTGTTCATTTGATTCAAATCATGAAATGCTCTTGATTCGAATCTAACTAACTTTTCAACCATTTTTAGTGCTTAATCTCAAGCACATATAAAACATTTTTGTCATCGTTTGTCAAGTAATGAATCAACAAATTCATATTCATTTTTGTGTGATTTTGTGAAAAATCAATAACCTCTATTTTTGAAAGCTCAAAGTTCTTTCTACGAAATTCTTACATCTTCAACTTCAATTTGATTCATATCTTGATAACGAGAGATTTGTAATTGATTAAAGGAAGCGATCTCTTAAAACTAATCATTCTTGAAGATTTGATTGAGATTTTCAAGTAGTTTACAAAATTGAGGTGGTTGTTAATGATGCTGAAAAATTCCATTGAAAAGAAGTAGGTTCTTCTCTCCACATTGCCTTAGTAGTGATTATGTGGAAAGCTATGGATAAGGCGGAGTTCTTCTCAAATCGTAGGACAATTAATCGCTTAAGGAATCAGTAGGATTAAGGGGTTAATTGCTACACACGAAGGCTTGGAGCAGATTAGTGATATTGGAAGATTCAAGAAGCATTAATCTAGTAAATATTACATAGAAGAGTTTGGAGTTACGCTATATACAACTCAAAATTCAATAGAGAATTTTATTTTTCTCAGCATTAGTGTGGATTGGTGATTATATGAACTCTTTCAAATATTTTTCAAATAAAAAGGAACAATTCAAGTTCCAATGGGAAACCATTGAAAAGTGCACGTAGGCAAAGTGAGGACGAACGCCGAAGCACTATAAATCTCGGTTACATCTCTCTCTTTCTCTCTCTCTCTCTCTCTCTCCCTCTCTCTATCTCCCCCTCCCTCTCTCTCTCTCTCTCTCTCTCTCTCTCTCTCTCTCTCTCTTATTTTTGCATTTAATATTTGTAGTATTTGAATGCTTATGTATTTCAATTCTAATGTAGTTTATCGTTTATTCAATTGGTAACGATTTATTATGTAAGCTTAGGTTTTGTTAGAATTTGATTCCTTAGCAATTTGAATTGGTGATTAACTTCTAAGAAACAATTAAGGTTAGAAATCACTATATCGAATCCTTGTATAAATAAACCTCCTGGATTATTCAACTAAATCATCATATTCATCTTCAGTGTTTGTGAATCAATTTAGTGTTAACGTGATCAAGTTTCGAAAAGTATAATTTTCATATTTTCCCATCAAACCTTTCGTGCACATTTTTTAAAAAATCTTTGATACTTTTTGAAAATGAAATTCTGGCCTAGAAGATAATAGATGTCCTAACACATGTCACGACATTGTTCTCTGCATAACTTTAGAACAAGGGCAGAACAAGCAAATTGATATATTAAATATCAGCAATAATAACAAGACAGATGTTTCGACTTCTGTTACAACATGTTAATCAAAACTGAACTGTAAATTGCAGAATGATAAACAACATAGAATATGATGACCCGGTTCGGTGCAAATCACCTACATCTGGGGGCTACCAAGCCAGGAAGAAGTATCCACTATCAGTAGTATAATTTTATGTAAACAACCTCCGGTTTACAATAAACAACCTCTGGTTTACCTATCACTACCCAATGGAGACTTTATCATTAGAAGTCACATCTAAATGATAAGAGAAACCCATCTCACTCCCTAAATCACAACCTGTGATTATCTAACAGTTATAGTCACAATAAGTGTATCATCCTACTTGAAAGACACCTCTTTCAATACAAAGTTCAGTCGAGCATTCTCGACTAACAACACAACTTGGATTTGCTTCAAAGCTTCATCCAAGAACAATACACGGTTCATTACCTACAGGTTTCTGAATCTGTACAAACATCTATGTCTTCCACAATGTATCAAACCGATACAAAGGGAGACTTACAACACAAGAAAGTCCTACGACTCTCAAGACCCTAAACCCTATTTTCTACTTTACAAATGTGTTACAATAGGTTAGTTGGTCTAGTCCTAGGTCTAAGTCTTATTTTATATCTTCTGCTTCCTTGGGCTTCAAATCTTCTGTCCTTGATCCACTGCCAATCACGCCTTGAATCTTGGAAAAAATTAAAAAAACAAAACCTGTTGTGACAGTCATGATGTCGAGTCGTCATGCTGGGACATTTCATTAGACATATTTGGTCTGGGGCAGAAATCATCTTGTTGGAACATCTTTCGCAACATTATGTTTTACCTAAATTTAGTCAAATCCTTGGAGATTTCAGAAAAAATGGTTGATTTTTTAACAATGGTTTATTCACCCCCTCTTGAACGTTTTTCTACTTCCATATTCACACCCAATACAAAGTTTTGTCCTGCAATGCCTTAATCTTATTCCTTTGAATTTTTTATATAAACGTCCTTTATTCAACAGATAGTTGATGCATATGCCCTAGAAAATCAAAGGACATCTCTATCATACCCCAAAATTTGTCCCTAGATTCCATCATCATTCTAGGAGCATCATACATTGCATTGCTACCCCTAACCGTGTACAAATTGCTTTCTCGTCTTATTTAATCTGAAATAGGGTTTTGCACCAAGAGAATCAAGGGGATCGTTGTGAGAACAAGATTTGGTTCTGCATTAATACCTATGAGTTTTGATGATATCAAACAAGTATGTTTGTATGAACAACGTTGTAAGTCTAATGTTTGTTACTTTTGAAAATCTAACAAACAGGTTTTGCTTTCGATTAAAAGGCATGGATATGTTATTAAAAGAGAATATTATGCCTACGCGCTACATTTGATCTGCTAACTGCTTCAGGAGAATCTGAAGATTGCAAGACTCTGATATAATATGTAAAGAGAACAAGTTCTGAAGATCTGAAGACAAGGTTCTGATGAACGAAGTTCAGATGCTGAAAGACTTACGTTCACTAGAGAGAAGTTTCTGAAGACCCAATATAGTCTCTACTCATGCTTCAACTAAATACCATCAGAAGCCTCTGAAGATTTGAAGACAATGTTCTAAGCGAAAAGGTTCTGAAGATCAAGTGCTGAAGACTCCAAAGGCGCAGTTCTGAGGACTAAAAAACTTGAAGATCTTAAGAATCAAGCTACGTTTTCCCTTCTTAATCATGCTCGCAGAAGCCTCTGAAGTTAAGAAGGTTAGAAGACTAAGCAATAAGTACAACGGTACAACAATACAAACGAAGATATCTTGGAAACAGTGCAAATAATACTAATGAAGATATCCTGACAAGACAGGACACAAAAGTATTATCTGTCCTCACGTCTCCATCAAGGACCATCAGTCTAGATGCTATCATGATTACTTTTCAACGGTTAGTTTTTTACAAGGCTATATAAAGACACGAAGACTTGAAGAAAGACATACGAAAGCTCACTGAAAACTACTCTCTTACTAATATCTTTCTTAAATTCATTTAGATCTAAACTTGTTTACATTTTAGCTTGTATAAGAAGCACTATTGTGTAAACGATACTCATTCAAATGTAGGTTTGTATTCCTTAAGAAAGACCTGTAAGGTTGGATTTCTTGAGAAGTCTAAGACGTGTTGTCTTAGAGAACTATTCCTTGAGAAAGAGCGGTAAGGTTGAATTTCTTGAGAAGTCTAGAATTTGAGAGTTTTATAGGTTATTGTTAGTCACTAGCAATTTGGCTTGTGCATTGTATTAATCTGATTGATTAGTGGATTAAGACCTCGATTGAGAGAGGCAAAATCACCTTGGCTGGTGGACTAGATTAACTTGAGAAATTCTTAAGTGAACTAGTATAAACATACTGTGTTATCTCTTTCTAGCTTCATTAAGATTATTACTCATAAGTTAGAGAGTTATTAAAAAGGGATTAGTATAAAGAAATGATTTTATTTTGATAAACCAATTCAAACCCCCCTTTCTTGTGGTTTCATACCTTCAATTGGCATCAGAGCTCCGGTTCTGAGGTGATAAAAAGGTTGAATTTTTATCAAACACTTAACAGTGTTCAGTACCGATCCATGTGTGAAAAACAATGGCTGCACCTGAACCAAATGTTACTACTAATGAAAGAGATTCTTATAGTGCAAAACCTCCTGTCTTTGATGGGGACAATTTTGACTATTGGAAATATAGAATTGAAAGTTACTTTCTGGCTTTTGACTTAGATCTATGGGATCTGGTAGTTGATGGCTACAGTTACCCTGTAGATTCTGAAGACAAAAAGATTGTTAGAAGTGCATTAACAGATGCTCAAAAGAAGATTTACAAGAATCATCACAGAGCAAGAACGATTCTGTTAAATGCGATTTCATATACGGAATATGAAAAGATCACAAACAAAGAAACTGCAAAGTCTATTTTTGACTCTCTCCAAATGACTCATGAAGCCAATGCTCAAGTCAAAGAGACAAAGGCTCTTGCACTAATCCAGAAATATGAGGTCTTCAGAATGGAAGACGATGAATCTATAGAAACTATGTTTTCAAGATTCTAGATGCTTGTTGCAGGACTCAGAGTTCTGGACAAAGGATATTCTACTGCTGATCATGTCAAGAAGATTATCAGAAGTATGTCTGTCAAATGGAGACCAATGGTAACTGCTTTGAAACTAGCAAAGGATTTGAACAAAATAAGTCTTGAGGAACTAATTAGTTCTTTAAGGAGTCATGAAATAGAACTTCAAGAAGATGAACCTCAGAAGAAAGGTAAATCTATTGCTCTAAAGGCTAAGTCTGAAAAGAAAAAGGCATATCAAGCAGAGGAAGAATCGGAAGAATCTGAAGAAGATTCAGACGAAGACGAACTATCTCTCATATCAAAGAAGATAAGCCAAGTGTGGAAATACAGAAGGCATAAGTTCATAGGACCAAGAAGATGATCTGAGTCTATACATGGTCAAAAGAAAGCTTATGGAAAATAAGTTACATGCTTTGAATGCAAGGAGCCTGGACATATCAAGAATGATTGTCCAAAGTTCAAGAAAGATGGAAGACCTAGAAAAGCTAAAAGGGTCTTATGGCAAATTGGGATGATTCAGAGTCAGACGAAGATTCCGACGGAGAAAATGCCAATGTGGCATTCATGGATAAGACCAGCACGAACGATGTTCTATCAGAAGAAGAACTATCAGACTCTGATGACGACAGAGAGGTACTTTCTTCCTTATCTCGTTCTGAACTTGAAATAGGATTATCTGAACTTATGGAAAGGTATCAACTTCTTCTAAGAAAACACAAAACTCTGAAAAAGACTTTTATGGTTCCTTCCGAGGACCTTACTAAGAGCAAGTAAAGTATCTAAGTTAGAAGAAGATACCACATCTGACATAACTGTCACGAATGAAGAAGTCAGATATGATAGAGCTTTTCAACACTTCCTTGCTAAAAGCATAGATAGAAGTAAAATGGCTTCAATAATCTATGGAATTAGCAGAAATGGAAGTAGAGGTTAGGGATATTTAGGACCATCACAACCATATGATGAAACCAAGAATATCAAGCTAATACCGCTGTCTAAACATTTCGTGTGCGCTGACACTAAACTGAAATGTCCAGATCCAGAAGGTTCTAAGTCTGTTATATCACAAACACAGACATAGAAGAAAACTTCCAAACTCAAATATTATGCACAAATACCACACTATTATCCTGCTGCACGAAAATCCAAAGGTGTCAGAACCTCTGGAAAGACTAATGTGAAAAGACCCACAAAATGGGTACCTAAGAATAAGATAATTTATGTTGCAGATATCCTTAATGGCGCCACTGAAACACCAGTCATGGTACCTGGACAGTGGATGCTCGCGACACATGACGGGAGAAAGGCATATGTTCCAAGATTTGAAACTTAAGTCTGGAGGCGTCGCTAGTTTCGAAGGAAACCAGAAGGGAAGAATCATTGGCTCCGGAACTATTGGTAATGGTAAACTTCCTTCTATAAATAATATTCTTTTAGTTGAAGGTCTAATTCATAATCTGTTGTCAATTAGCCAACTTAGTGACAATGGTTATGACGTTATTTTCAATCAAACGTCTTGTAAGGCTGTTAGTCAGAAGGATGGATTTGTTCTGTTCAATGGTAAGAGGAAGAACAATATTTACAAAATCAAATTATTAGATTTAAAACATCATAATGTAAAGTGTCTTCTGTCTGTCAATGAAGAGCAATGGGTCTGGCACAAACGTCTGGGTCATGTTAGCTTGAGAAGAATCTCTCAACTGAACAAGCTAGGACTTGTCAGAGGTTTGCCAAATCTGAAGTACTCTTCAGATGCTCTTTGTGAAGCATGTTAGAAAGGAAAGTTTTCAAAAACTTATTTTAAAGCAAAGAATATTGTTTCTACCTCAAGACCATTGGAACTTCTTTGCATTGATCTTTTTGGACCAGTGAAAACTGCTTCTATCAATGGTAAGAAATATGGGCTAGTCATCATTGATGATTACATTCGTTGGACATGGGTAAAATTCTTAAGACACAAGGATGAGTCACATTCTGTGTTTGCTTCCTTCTGCACCCAAGTGAAAAATGAAAAGAATTGCAAAATCGTCAAGATCAGAAGTGATCATGGTGGATAATTTGAAAACAAAGATTCTGAAAAACTTTTTGATTCGCATGGGATATCTCATGATTTTTCTTGTCCTAGAACTCCACAACAAAATGGAGTTGTAGAAAGAAAGAATAAGACTTTACAAAAAATGGCTCACACCATGATCCAAGAAACTGACATGGCTAAGAACGTTTGGGCAGAGGCAGTTAACACAACATGTTATATTCAAAATAGAATTTCCATAAGACCTATTTTGAGTAAAACTCCCTATGAATTATGGAAGAATAAAATTCCCAAAATTTCTTATTTTTATCCTTTTAGATGTATTTGTTTTATGTTAAACACTAAAGAGAATCTTGGCAAGTTTGATCCCAAAGCACAGAAGTGTCTGTTGTCAGGATACTCTGAACAATCTAGAGGCTACAGAGTTTATAACACAGAATCAAGGATTGTGGAAGAATCAATTCATGTGAGATTCGATGATAAGCTTGACCCTGAAAAGTCAAAGTTAGTTGAAAAGTTTGCAGATTTGGAAATCAGCTTTTCAGAACCTAAAGAAAAGGCAGAAGAAGTTAAAGCTCCAGAAGTTCCTACTTCCGATATCATTGATGTATCGTCTGATACTCCACAACAAAAGAAGAGGAGAATCTCAACTTTACACCCTGAAGAACTAATTCTGGGTAGCAAGGACGCTCCCATCAGAACCAGATCAGCTTTCAAACCCTCTGAAGAAACGCTTCTGGGATTGGTGTCGTTAATTGAGCCAACGACAGTTGATGAAGCTCTTATGGACAAGGACTAGGTTCTGGCAATGGAAGAAGAACTTAACCAGTTTTCAAAGAACGATGTATGGGATCTTGTGCCAAAACCTACAGATGTCCATATAATTGGGACTAAATGGGTATTCAGAAACAAACTCAATGAAAAGGGAGAAGTTGTCAGAAACAAGGCACGGCTTATTGCACAAGGTTACAGTCAACAAGAAGGGATTGATTACAATGAAACCTTTGCTCCAGTCGCCAGACTTGAAGCCATACACTTGTTAATTTCCTTTTCAGTAAATCATAACATCATCTTATACCAAATGGATGTTAAAAGTGCATTTTTGAATGGTTATATATCAGAAGAAGTTTATGTCAAACAACCTCCTGGATTTGAAAACTCAGAAAAGTTAGATTTTGTTTTTAAACTCAAAAAATATCTCTATGGTCTGAAGCAAGCTCCCAGAGCTTAGTACGACAAATTGAGAAATTTTCTTTTAGAAAATAACTTCACTAGAGGAAAGTTGACACCACTCTTTTCTGTAAATCGTACAAAAATGATATTCTTATAGTTCAAATTTACGTTGATGATATTATTATTGGTTCTGCTAATCCCTCTCTATGCGAGGAGTTTTCAAAATTAATGCAAGTAGAGTTTGAAATGAGCCTGATGCGTGAGTTGAAGTTCTTCCTGGGAATTCAAATTGATCAGAAACCAGAGGCTACTTACATTCATCAAAGTAAGTACACTAAAGAACTTCTAAATAAATTCAACATGGTTGATTGTAAAATAGCAAAGACTCCAATGCATCCAACATGCGTCATGGAAAAAGAAGAAGTAAGTGGTAAAGTTTGTCAGAAGAGGTATCATAGTATGATAGGCTCTCTTTTGTATTTAACTGCTTCTAGACCTGATATTTTATTTAGCGTTCATCTGTGTGCTAGATTTCAATCAGATCCTAGAGAATCTCATTTAACTGATGTTAAAAGAATTCTAAGGTATCTGAAAGGAACTACTAACCTTGGCTTGATGTATGAGAAAACATCAGAGTACACTCTATCTGGTTACTGTGATGCAGACTATGCTGGAGACAGATTGGAAAGAAAGAACACATATGGAAACTGTCAGTTTCTAGGGAAGAATCTGATCTCATGGTCATGCAAGAGACAATCAACAATTGCTCTCTCAATAGCAGAAGCAGAATACATATCCGCTTCCTTATGCAGTATGCAGATGCCGTGGATGAAGAATTAGCTAGAAGACTATCAGATACACGAGAGTAACATTCCTATCTTCTGTGATAACACTGTTACTATCTGTTTAAGTAAGAATCCTATCTTACATTCTAGGGCTAAACACATAGTAATAAAACATCATTTTATCGGAGACTATGTTCAAAAGGGAATTTTGTGCTTAAAATTTATTGATACAGACCATCAATGGGCTGATATTTTTACAAAACCCTTAGCTGAAGATAGATTTCAAATTATCTTGAAGCATCTGAAAATGGACTATTGTCCAGAATAAGAGTGCGTCACAATCAAATGTGTTTAGTCAGAGTAAGTATCTGTTTTAAATCTCAACCATCAGATGGTACTTCGGTCAGAAGTGTCTCTGATCTGATGAAAACTTTTGGGTTGTCCAGGTTCTGAGAGCATTAAAACGTGTAACTTAATTAGAAAATGATCAATACGTGTAATTTCGATAATACCAAAATCATTACATCTACTTAATGTACACACTGAACAATAATTTTCTTGGAATTGACTTAAACCATAATTACATTCATTCATTAATTCCCAGTACGGTGTTTATCCCCTAAGTTTTCAAAAACATTTTATATACCCACTCAAACTGTCTTAATTTTACTTTCACTCGATTAGAAACCCTAAAACCCTAAATCGCTCAGCTCTCTATCTCTCTCAATCATTCATTCACCATCTTCGTCTTCATCAATCTCAAACCATCATCATGATGGACGATATTCACTAAGCAACCGTTCGTTTCCCCAAAGAAATGGAAGAGTCACTGAATCCCTCCAAAAAGTCACCATCTTCATATGTTGCGCCTTCTACATCCACCGCAACCACCGCAACTATTGTTTCGACTTCATCATCTCTTCCCACGATCGATGAAAACCATGTAACACAAAGAAATCCCTCAGTTACTTGTGTTGTTCATGCAGACGACCTAACCGTTATCAAAGAACTAGATATCGCCTTTGACAATCTTCGTGATAATGGGTTTAACCTTCATGATCAACTGAACACTCAAGAATGGAAAGGTTACTTTGACAGACTTAGAGGTCCTACCTATGAAGCCCTAGTAAAAGATTTCTGGAGGTAGGCTGAAACTAACGATCTTCATGTTGTCTCCTTTGTTATGGAACAGAAGTTTGTTATCACTGAGAGGTCAATCTCAGATCTACTATGAATGAAGTTCTTGGAAGGCAAATGAGTTTATGGAAAGAACAAAAAATCTGACTCTGTCATCAACAAAGCAATTTTCACAAATTGTCAATCTGGGAAAACAGGGTATAAAAGCAAGGAATTGTGTGATAATCTGAGAATCTAGCACAAGATTATTCTTGGGTGTATCAATCCAAGACCTTCAAAGAGTGATGCAGATTTCTTCAATGCAAATCAAAAGTACATGCTGTACTATTTGCACAAAAGTGAGAAAATGTGTCTACCATCTATTTTGTTCTACTATCTCAGGGAGATGGTGCGTAAGACAAGAACAACAGCCTCGCCAGAAAAGAAGATTGTAAATTACATTCCTTCCGGAAGACTGCTCTCTGATATCTTTGTTGAAAGTGGCTTAGTGACTTATCTAGTTAAAGAAGCCAGATATACAGAATATCTGACAGCAAGCATAAGAGAGGCCTTCAATGCTATGAACCTTAAGCATGTGAAAATGATCATGAACGTTGAAGTGAAACCTTTGTCTATCTCTCATGAAACTGTTATCAAACACAGACTTCCAGTAGCGAACTATCCCTTCTATCACAGAGGAGATCATATACAAACAATTTCTTCATTCGTTGCCATGATGAGAGAAGAGGGACATGACATGTCCAACTTCAGAATTGAAGATAAACCTAAATATGTTACCCGGAGCAAGAGGAAGCAAACTGAAGAAGATTCCGAGCTTAAGAAAAGTAAGAAGGATAACAAGGCTGAATCTTCCAAGACTTTCACTCTTCAGTCTCTTCTTTTAGAGAAAACTAGTAAGTCTGCCATCAATTCTTCTGTTTCAATAAATGTTACTGCATCATCATTTCAACTACCACCATCTTTTTCGATTCCTCCTCCAACTACCACTATCCAACCGCCTCCCATTCCATCAATCAATACACCTATTTCATCTGAAGCTATTCCTACCTACACCTCGATAATAACCTCTTCACTTATTCAACCAATTGAACCAGGATCTGAGGAAACCATCTCTAATCCTTTAGAAATTGTCACATCTAAACCTCTCACGGTTTCAGAAACCTTTGAGTTATCATCTCCTACTGATCAACCAACGTCCGAACATGTTCATACTGAGACTATTTCATCCTAACCAGCACCGTCTGAAACTAACTCTGCTGAGCCTGACCTTGCCTTGGTCATCTATGACATACCCTTTCCAACCACCCTTGAAGAATGCATTGGTCAGTTTCGCAACAAGGCGCTAAAGAAGGTTGCAAAATTAAGAGCAGAAGTAAGCACAAGTGTCAAGCTTTTGGCTGAAGTTTAGTTGTCAAAGGAATGAGCAGAAGCTGAAGAGCGGATAAAGGAATTCAAGCTTTTGGCTGCGAAGCAGAAAGAAGCTGAAGAAAAAGCTGCTGAAGAAGCGAGACTTCTTGCAGAAGAGGAAGCCAGGCTGGCAAAAGAAGCTGAAGCTATAGAAAAAGCTAAGCAAGACGCCTTAGTTGTTTCCTCACCTGAACCTGACGTGGCGCATTTGGAAAACACAATTAAAGAAATCAGAGGAGAACAATAGATTTTCAGAGAAAATTTTGCAGAACAAAAGGTTGTCAATGCAAATGTTCAAAACTTGCTTCAAAAAGATTTTGGACAAGATGTCCTCTAGAAGCACCTAAGTTTAGGGTTTTGGCTATATGATTTTAGAATTTAAGACTTAGTTTTTCACCCTTTGATTACAAAACTTTTTGATAATGACAAAAAGGGGGAGAAGTAATGAATGTGACATTTTGGTTCTTATAGTCAATCTCTGAAAAATAAGCTGTTTACAGTCTAAACAATAAATTGTTATTTCTGTTAGATGTTTTTCTTTGTCCTTCTTTTCAGGAATTCTGATCTGATTAAACATCATAAAGTTTATAAAGAAATAAAAAATCAGCAAATTAGAACTTTGATGGCTCTGATAGTTCAAGTCCTTAAGTTTTGATAAAGTCAAGGTTCTGAGATGACGACCTGAGTTCGTGTCAAACTCTGAAGGATCAAGTTTATAATTTAATCAAGACTTTGAAGATTTCAGTATCTAACCTTTTGGAATCAGGGGGAGACCATCCTAAAAAATTCACAAGTCGAATATTTAATCTTCACCCAGTCTAAGATTCAGGGGGAGTATCTCATGTGAAGGATAAGTATTTCTTAACCTTCTTATTTTAATTACCCTTGTGATATGTACAAAATTGTGTCATCAAAATACATAGTTTTGTCATCATCAAAAAGGGGGAGATTGTGAGAACAAGATTTGGTTATGCATTAATACCTCTGAGTTTTGATGATATCAAACAAGTATGTTTGTATGAACAATTTTGTAAGTCTAATATTTGTTACTTTTGAAAATCTAACAAACAGGTTTTGCTTCCGATTAAAAGGCATGGACATGTTGTTAAAAGAGAATATTATGCCTACGCACTACATTTGATCTGCTAATTGCTTCAGGAGAATCTGAAGATTGCAAGACTCTGATATAATATGTAAAGAGAACAAGTTTTGAAGATCTGAAGACAAGGTTCTGATGAACGAAGTTCAGATGCTGAAAGACTTACGGTCACTAGAGAGAAGTTTCTGAAGACCCAATATAGTCTCTACTCATGCTTCAACTAAATACCATCAGAAGCCTCTGAAGACTTGCAGACAATGTTCTAAGCGAACAAGGTTCTGAAGATCAAGTGCTGAAGACTCCAAAGGCACAGTTCTGAGGACTCAAAGACTTGAAGATCTTAAGAATCAAGCTACGTTTTCCCTTCTTACTCATGCTCGCAGAAGCCTCCAAAGTTAAGAAGATTACAAGACTAAGCAACAAGTACAACGGTACAATAGTAAAAACAAAGATATCTTGGAAACAGTGCAAACAATACTAATGAAGATAACATGACAAGACAGGACACAAAAGTATTATCTGTCCTCACGTCTCCATCAAGCGCCGTCAGTCTAGATAGCTATCATGATTACTTTTCAACGGTTACTTTTTTGCAAGGCTATATAAAGACGCGAAGACTTGAAGAAAGACATACGAAAGCTCACTGAAAACTACTCTCTTACTAATATCTTTCTTAAAGTCATTTAGATCTAAACTTGTTTACATTTTAGCTTGTATAAGAAGCACTATTCTGTAAACGGTACTCATTCAAACGTAGGTTTGTATTCCTTAAGAAAGACCTGTAAGGTTGGATTTCTTGAGAAGTCTAAGACGTGTTGTCTTAGAGAACTGTTCCTTGAGAAAGACCGGTAAGGTTGGATTTCTTGATAAGTCTAGAACTTGAGTGTTTTAGAGGTTGTTGTTAGTCACCAGCAGTTTGGCTTGTGCATTATATTAATCTGATTGATTAGTGGATTAAGACCTCGATTGGGAGAGGCAAAATCACCTTGGTGGGTGGACTAGATTAACTTGAGAAATACTAAAGTGAACTAGTATAAACATATTGTGTTATCTCTTTCTAGCTTCATTAATATTATTACTCATAAGTTAGAGAGTTGTTAAAAAGGGATTAGTATAAAGAAACAATTTTATTTTGAAAAACCAATTCAAACCCCCCTTTCTTGTGTTTTTCACACCTTCAATCTTTATTCTATCAGTCAATGTCTTGGATTGGTCATCAACCTACCAAGTGTGTATACACTCAAGAGGCATGTCTCCATCAAAAATCAAGTGCAAATTGGTCATGTGACAAGTTCATTGAAGCTTAACTTCATCTGGTCACCAATTAGAGCTTTATCAGGAAAAGTCAATAGTGCCTTTGGCTTTTGAATAAAGCATGATCCCAAGCCTTGGGACATGATTCAAGACACTCAAATACATCCTTGGAGTCCATCCATGATGTTTTAAATATTCAATAATGCAAGATCATTGAAGATCACACAGTTGAATTCATCTGATACAGAAGCTTTATCTGACAAAGTCAACTCTTTGACTTTTGGGAATTTCGGTCAAAATTGAAGTCCTAAAGCTAAATTTCATGAAAACATGTTTGATCAATGAGTTTGAGCATGAAAAGTCAAGAGTTGGAAGGTTTCTTGCAAAAAGGGCAAGGTTAAGGAAGTGAAAATTTTCTAAGTATGGAGGAAAAACCCTAATTTTGTGCAAACTTTGAAGAGTCATAACTTTCAATCTAGACCACCATTTTTTGTCTCCCAAAGACCAAATTGAAGCCCTTACAACATACTACAACTTTGTTTATCTGGGTCAATCTCCAAAAATTGCATAGATTTTGAGTTATGGAGCCATCAAGTTTGTAAAAAACTTTCAACACTTAGAAAATTTTTCAAGGCAGTTTTGTTCACAAAAAGTACCAAACTTTGGAGCCAGTTTTCACTATGATCCATTGAGAATCAAGAAATTCATCAAACATGAAAGTTTTAGAGAATTTTTTGGGCTTTTAAAAAAGTACAAGAACTTCTCCATAACATTCTTGAGCTGAGAGTTTCGAAGGGATGAAGTTGGTGTCACAAGGTTGATTTTCTTGCCATTCCACAAGTTGTTCTTGACAAAATCTCCAAGCCATACGCTATGATCTGGTTTTACAGTCCTTATTACTTCTAAATCAATCCATAATCAGAAGTTTACACAAAAGAATGGAGCTTTATTTAAGTGGTTAAGCTATTGTTCAAGTGATCATGCCATTTTAGGAAGAAAGGCTTCATTTCCATTTTAGAAAAGTGACTTTAATCACAAAGTCAACTTGCCTTGATCCTATAATATGTTGCTTCTACAGAAACCACTTTGTTTTCACATAAGCAAGGCCTTTAAATCACTCAACAACTCTAAGATGGTTGGTACTATGCATTGGAAAATCAAAATTCATGAAACCATCCTTTGAATTTCAACCAAACCAAGTGAAAATCCAAGTTACAATTCTGCATAGCATTGAACCTCAATCTTTCCCTATAAATAGAGGCTCATTTTGAGCCTCTAACACACAACAAAAACCTCAGCAATCCTCCCTCAAAACCTCCCAAAACCAGCAACTTACATTTCTTCCTTTTGTGCGAAGAATCTAAAACTTGCACAAACATTCCATGTGGCTTCTCCACACCTCAAACCACCAATCAAAACTTTCAAATACTCCAAAAATCATCCCTTGAAAGTTTCCAAACCTTCATCTTCACCCCAAACCTGCTAGAACAAAAAGTCAACCTCCAAAACCTCATTTTGTTGACTTTTTGCATTTTATAAGCCAAAGCTTGATTCTGACCATTTCTTAGACATCCAACACATCCAACACACTCTATAAAACATCCCTAAACTGTTCCAAACCATGTTTTGTTTTTGTTACTTCATTTACTTGAAGTTTCATTTTGGCCACTTTTCACATTTTGCAAGAAGGAGGTGATATTCTGTTCCAAGTGTTTCCACCTTTTTCCAAGCATTCAAAAGGGTCATTAGAAATATATTGGAGTTGTTCAAATCATCAAAACACTTATGTACCAACTCTCTTGAAGGTTTCAAGTTTGCTCCAAGATGTAAGTTTACTTGAAACTTGAACTCTTTGAAATATGCCATGTTTTAATGTACATTGATCTTTGACTTGTTTGTTATGTTAGACATGATGTGTTTGAACCATTAGTTGTTGTTTATGTTGAATAAATATGATTGTGCCATAGAAGTTGTAATTTTAAGTCATTTGAGGTGTTACTGTAACACCCTATTCTACCCCCACAAATGTTGCAGCAGAAACAACTCAAAATATCAGAGTAAAGCATCAAAATCACCTCAAAGGGTGCACATTTCTCATTTAAATCAAAATAATACACTTGCCATGTAAACAAAGGGTTTTCCTCAAAATAGCTCAAAAGCCTTCCCATGGCAGCGGAACTCAAAATTTTCAAATAAAAGGTTTTCAACAAACATCATAATAATCAAAAAGGTTTTCGATAACTACTCCCAAAATAGGCAGCAGATCCACCATAACCACAAATACTCAAAAAGGTTTTTAAACTAAAACCATATCATCAAATAACAACAAAATAATAAAATCAACATGGTTCGACTCAAAAGCCCCCAACCCGATGTTACACTATCAGAGCAAGACCCTCTAAATCAACCAAAGCAAAATAACTTCAAGGTCCTCGAAGGCATCCACGACTAAACCTGATCACCTGCACGTTACCCATGTGGAGGCAACATTCAAACAAGCAGGGTGAGTAATACAATTCATTATAATCAATATAAAATAAGATATGAATAAAATGGCATCATCATCATATACAACTTCATCAGGATCATCATCAAGGAAAACATCAGGAATCACTATATCAAAAATCACATCAATGCCACATAAATGCAATGCACAACAAGACTCATGAATGTGATACCAATCGTCATAATCGATGGACACTAGGCTATCACCCCTCCAAAGATCCCCGTCAATAGGATCAATTCCGCATAGGAACCAGAGCACGTCATAATTACCTCATATCCGCACAATGGGAATGAAGCTTCGTCACAGAGTATGCATATGAATGTATGATACACAATGTCAACAATCATCATCATCAAATAAACATCATTATGTGCATCATCATTCATCCACAAAAGTCATCACTTATATCATCATTCATCAAAACCTCATGTTAATCATATCATCATGTACATCGTCAAAACATCATGTTAATCATATCATCATGTACATCGTCAAAACATCATGAATCTTCATCGTTAAATCATCAATACACGCATCAAGATAGTCTTGTAAAATCATCAATATACTCGCGGTACTTCACATCGTTATCTTATCATCAAACTTCACACACAAACATCTAATAATCATCAATAACATCATATCATCATCTAATCACGAGACATCACATATATGGACATCTCACAATACATCAATCATATCAGGTCATCATCAAATAAACACTGCTGCGTACATCATCATTCGCCAATTTTCATACAAAGCACATCATCACGTATTCGTCAATTAATCACAGAATTTCATCATAACAATCACCAATAACATCATGGTAATTCATCATAAAATCCAAGCATCAAACAATCAAAGCAGCACGACAACATAACCAGAATTTTGCGAACAACAGATGTTCGCTATTGAGTTCGCTAGGCAGACCAGTTCGTTGGAACCTTCGCTTTGCGAAGCTGACAGCGAGTCCCACAGTCCCCACACTAAAACACCAGAAAACCACCTCTGTCACACTCGTCACCACATTCGCTTTGTGAAGCCACTCGCTGGTAAGTTCGCTTTGCGAGACTTCCAGCGAATCCCCAATTTCTCTCCAGAATCATCCCAGTATCCACACACAAGTTATCGCGCATTCAATGCGCTGCTCGCTTTGCGAGCCTTGGCGATCATTATCCTTGCGAAGGAATGGTTCGCTTAGCGAACCTGCGATTACCGCAAATCGCTGCTACGTATCAGTAGCACCATAGCCTCAGAGGTACCTGCGATTACCGCCCTAAATGACCCAAAAACACCTCTACAACAGTCCTAATGCATCACGGAAATCAAAGGCATAAAGCCTACGTCTATTAGGTCGATTCATGACCCTAAGGGAAACCTTAAATCCCCTAAATCTTCAAACTCTCAAGCTTCCCATAAACCCCATAAATCCCTTTCTCGTACAAGATCCCACATATCATCGCAGAGGGTTTTTCCCCGAAGGCTTATTTTTACCCAAATCAATTCAACCCTTAATAATCCATCATCGATCCTCAGAAATATCCCTAAATCATCAATAACTCATAAACCCTTCAAAAACCCCAAAATCCACTTTAAACACATCACTTCCTATATTGAAAACAATGAAAGGCAATACTCCCCATACCTTAGATTGTCGATCCAAAGCTTTCTCTACTGAGCCTTTGGAAGCCTTCATGAAATCCTCGCCTTTCCCCTTTTCCTCAGATCTCTCCTTCTTTTCACGGTTCACCAAAAATGAATCATATTCTCAAAATCTTCCTTTTATATTCACCCTAACCCTTGGGCCTCCAAATTGGGCTTTCTCCATAATGCCCTCACTAAACCTCCTCAAATGTCCGTCTTACCCTCAATTCCTCTAATATTATTTAAAATAAATAATAATACATTATATTTCATAATATATACTATTATTTAATTAAATAACTAAAACATCACAAAATTACCAACATCGACACAAACCACCAAAATTCACAAAAAATCACGAATATAATATTTAAATAAATTAAATAAATATTCTTACGAAAATCGGGGTGTTACAACTCTCCCCCACTTAAAGAATTTTCGCCCTCGAAAATTACCTCAAGGAAACAGAGTCGGATATGACTCCCTCATCTGATCTTCACGTTCCACAGTCCAACTCTCGCTAGCTGGTCCACCCCACAACACCTTCACCAAAGCTATGTTTTTACCCCGTAACTGCTTCATCTCTTGACCATCAACACGCACAGGCAATGCTTCCACAGTCAGATTATCCCTAACTTGTACATCATCCATCTGAATCACATGCGACGGATCTGAAATGTACTTCCTCAACTGAGACACATGGAACACGTCATGCAAATTCGCAAGTGACAGTGGTGAAGCAAATCGATAGGCTACCTCTCCTATCCTCTGCGATATCTGATAAGGACCAACAAAACGTGGAGTGAGCTTCCTAGACTTCAAAGCTCGACCCACACCAGTCACTGGCGTCACTCTCAAAAACACATGATCTCCCTCTTGGAATTCAAGTGCTTTCCTCCTCTTATCATGATAAATCTTCAGACGACTCTGCGAAGCTTTCATCCTTTCTTGTATCGTCCTAATCTTCTCAGTTGTCTCTTGCACAATCTCATGTCCGAGTACAACACTCTCGCCCGATTCATACCAACACAGAGGAGTTCTACACCTTCTCCCATACAATGCTTCATAGGGCGCCATCCCAATACTAGCATGAAAACTATTATTGTACGTGAACTCAATCAACGGTAAATGGCTATCCCAAGATCCTCCATGATCCAACACACAAGCCCTTAGCAAATCCTCTAAAGATTGGATCGTCCTTTCTGTCTGACCATCAGTCTGCGGATGATAGGCATAACTCATCCTCAACTTGGTACCCAAGGCATCTTGCAAACTCTTCCAGAACCTCGATGTAAATCTCGGATCTCTATCCGACACAATACTCGAAGGTATCCCATGCAACTTCACGATCTCCTCAATATATATCTCGACTAACTTCTGCATAGAATGATTAATCTTCATCGGCAAGAAATGAGCCGACTTAGTTAATCTATCCACAGTTACCCAAATCGAATCATTTCCCTTAGCACTCATCGGCAATCCTGACACAAAATCCATGGAAATACTATCCCACTTCCACTCTGGAATACTCAACGGTTGCATCATACCTAAAGGCTTCTGATGCTCAATCTTCGACTTCTGACAAGTCAAACACACATAGACGAACTCTGCAATATCCTTCTTCATACCCGGTCACCAAAACAACTTCTTCAAATCCTGTTACATCTTCGTTGCACCGGGATGGATACTCAACCCACTCCGATGTCCTTCTTCTAGAATACTCTTCTTGATTTTTGGAACATCTGGAACACACACTCTATCTCTAAATATCATCACACCATTCTCATCAATCCGGAATTCTCCTCCGTTATCTTGGTTAATCAAAGTCAACTGGTCAACCAACTTTAAGTCAGATTGCTGTCCACTCTGATTTCTTCCAGAATACCACTCGTCAGCTTCAACATTCCCAATTTCACACTGTCAGGAGTCTTCTCACAAACTAAGCTCAAATCTCGGAATTGTTCAAGTAACTCCAACTCTTTCACCATAAGCATCGACATATGCAATGAATTTCTACTCAACGCATCGGCCACCACATTTACTTTGCTTGAATGATAACTCAAATCAAAATCGAAATCCATCAACAGTTCTAACCACCTCCTCTGACTCATATTCAATTCTTTCTGATCAAATAAGTACTTCAGACTTTTATGATCACTAAACACTTCAAATTTAGAGCCGAACATATAATGTCTCCAAATCTTCAACACAAACACCACACCGGCCAATTCCAAGTCATGCGTAGGGTAATTCCTCTCATGAACTCACAATTCTCTCGAAGCATAGGCAACAACTTGGCCATTCTGCATTAATACTCCACCAAGACCCATCTTCGACGCATCGCAGTACACCACAAAAGATTCACTCAGATAGGGCAAAATCAACACTGGAGTAGTCGTCAACTTCTTCTTTAATTCCACAAAACTCTCTTCACAAGCTACATCCCACACAAAAGCTTGACCCTTTCGAGTCAACTGAGTCAAAGGTAACGCCAACTTAGAAAAGCCTTCAATAAACTTGCGGTAATAACCAACTAATCCCAAAAAACTTCGTATCTCAGTAGCAGACTTCAGAGTCTCCCACCGTAATACATCATCGATCTTAGAAGGATCAACAGCAATACCACCACTTGAAATTACATGACCAAGGAAACTCACTTCCTTCTCACACTTGGACAACTTTGCATACAACTTCTTCTCCTTTAAGACTTGCAACACAGTTCTCAAATGCTCAACATGCTCTTCTTCCGATTTAGAATATATTAAGATATCATCGATGAACACCACCACAAACTTATCCAAATACTCATGAAAAATCCGGTTCAAGTACTCCATGAACACACCAGGTACATTGGATACAGCAAACGGAATCACCGTGTATTCATAGTGTCCATACCTCGTCCTGAAAGTTGTCTTCGAATCTGATGATAACCAGACCTCAAATCAATCTTGTTAAACACACAAACGCCCACCAATTGATCCATCAAATCATCAATCCTCGGAAGCAGACACTTATTCCTGATCGTCGCTTTATTCAACTGTCTTTAATCAACACACAACCTCATGCTACCATCTTTCTTCTTCACTAGCAGTACAGGAGCACCCCCAGGGAAAAACTCAGTCGAACAACCTCTTCTCAAGCAATTCTTCCAGCATTTCCTTTAATTCACTTACTCAGAAACATACATCTTGTATGAAATCACCGACACCGAGCTTGCATAAAGTACCTGGTCGATAGCAAGTTCCACTCCACACTACGGTGGTACAACACTGATATCTCATGGGAACACCTCCAAATAGTCACCCACCAAAGGTATCTCACATGCCACCGCATCCTTTTAAGCTTCAAGGAATCAATCATCATAAACACCTTTGCACCATCTTCCACAGATTCATTCACTTGCTTAACAGAACAAACAACTCTCCACCCTCGTCAAACTTAAATTCAGGTGAACATCAAAAATTACACACACTGGCATATCACTAGCCAACACACTGTTCTCTATCCCTCAAAAAGCAGACATCAACAATACCTGATCGTTCTCCTAAAGACATTCCAACTTAACCGACAGGCAAAAAACTCTAATTCGCCTCATCTTTAAATCTAACAGTCTGCATTGACTCATCAGAACAATCTGCAAGCACTCGGCTTAACCTCAACAATTCACTGCGCACACTACTCAAGCTCGCAAGACACGTCTATCCCATCCAACATGATCCCGTCTATTATCAACAAGAGATTAAGGGTGATCAGTTCCTTAATTTGTCAATAACAGCGGATATCATGAGGCGGTACAAACTATCTCCACCAACTATCGCAGTGTCCAACACCACACTTAGCCAACGCTCCACACTCGAAGCACCTTGAAAAAGCACCATCTTCTTCCCCACTTATTTCATTCCCAACCTGCAAATGGAAAACAAAATAAGCATTGGCAGTGTTTTTACACACATGTCGCACACTAGGGAAACAAACAACATTAGACAAACTGGCCGGACGGACCGACCTGCTTTGATACCACTAATGTAACACCCTATTCTACCCCCACAAATGTTGCAGCAGAAACAACTCAAAATATCAGAGTAAAGCATCAAAATCACCTCAAAGGGTGCACATTTCTCATTTAAATCAAAATAATACACTTGCCCTGTAAACAAAGGGTTTTCCTCTAAATAGCTCAAAGCCTTCCCATGGCAGCGAAACTTAAAATTTTCAAATAAAAGGTTTTCAACAAACATCATAATAATCAAAAAGGTTTTCGATAAAAGCTCCCAAAATAGGCAACAGATCCACCATAACCACAAATACTCAAAAAGGTTTTTAAACTAAAACCATATCATCAAATAACAACAAAATAATAAAATCAACATGGTTCGACTTAAAAGTCCCCAACCCAATGTTACACTATCAGAGCAAGACCCTCTAAATCAACCAAATAAAACTAACTTCAAGGTCCTCGAAGGCATCCACGACTAAACCTGATCACCTGCACGTTACCCACGTGGAGGCAACATTCAAATAGGCAGGGTGAGTAATACAATTCATTATAATCAATATAAAATAAGATATGCATAAAATGGCGTCTTCATCATATACAACATCATCAAGATCATCATCAAGGAAAACATCAGGAATCACTATATCAAAAATCACATCAATGCCACATAAATGCAATGCACAACAAGACTCATGCATGTGGTACCAATCGTCATAATCGATGGACACTAGGCCATCACCCCTCCAAAGATCCCCGTCAATAGGATCGATTCCGCATAGGAACTGGAGCACGTCATAATTACCTCATATCCGCACAATGGGAATGAAGCGTCGTCACAGAGTATGCATATGAATGTGTGATAAACAACATCAATAATCATCATCATCAAATAAACATCATTATGTGCATCATCATTCATCCACAAAAGCCATCACTTATATCATCATTCATTAAAACCTAATGTTAATCAAATAATCATGTACATCGTCAAAACATCGTAAATCTTCATCGTCAAATCATCAATACACGCATCAAGATAGTCATGTAAAATCATCGATATACTCATGGTACTTCACATTGTCATCTTATCATCAAACTTCACACATTAACATCTAATAATCATCAATAACATCATATCATCATCTAATCACGAGACATCACATATATGGACATCTCACAATACATCAATCATATCAGGTCATCATCAAATAAACACCGCTGCGTGCATCATCATTCGCCAATTTTCATACAAAGCACATCATCATGTATTCGTCAATTAATCACAGAATTTCATCATAACAATCATCATTAACATCATGGTAATTCATCATAAAATCCCAGCATCAAACAATCAAAGCAGCATGACAACATAACCAGAATTTCGCGAACAGTAGATGTTCGTTACTGAGTTCGCTAGGTGAACCAGTTCGCTGGAACCTTCGCTTTGCGAAGCTGACAGCGAGTCCCACAGTCCCCACACTAAAACACCAGAAAACCACCTCTGTCACACTCACCACTATGTTCGCTTTGCGAAGCCACTCGCTGGGAAGTTCGCTTTGAGAGACTTCTAGCGAATCCCCAATTTCTCTCCAGAATCATCCCAGTACCCACACACAAGTTGTCACGCATTCGCTGCGCTGCTCGCTTTGCGAGCCTTGGCGAACATTCGCCTTGCGAAGGAATGGTTCGCTTAGCGAACCTGCGATTACAGCAAATTTCTGCTACGTATCAGTAGCTCCATAGCCTCAGAGGTACCTGCGATTACCGCCCCAAATGGCCCAAAAACACCTCTACAACAGTCCTAATCCATCACGAAAATCAAAGGCATAAAACCTACGTTTATTAGGTCGATTCATGACCCTAAGGGAAACCTTAAATCCTCTAAATCTTCAAACTCTCAAGCTTCCCATAAACCCCATAAATCCCTTTCTCATACAAGATCTGACATATCATCGCAGAGGGTTTTGCCCCGAAGGCTTATTTTTACCCAAATCAATTCAACCCTTAATAATCCATCATCGATCCTCAGAAATACCCCTAAATCATCAATAACTCATAAACCCTTCAAAAACCCCAAAATCCACTTTAAACACATCACTTCCTATATTAAAAACAATGAAAGGCAATACTCCCCATACCTTAGACTGTCGATCCGAAGCTTTCTCTACTGAGCCTTTGGAAACCTTCACGAAATCCTCGCCTTTCCCTTTTTCCTCAGAGCTCTCCTTCTTTTCACGGTTCACCAAAAATGAATCATATTCTCAAAATCTTCCTTTTATATTCACCCTAACCCTTGGGCCTCAAAATTGGGCTTTCTCCATAATGCCCTCACTAAACCTCCTCAAATGTCCGTCTTACCCTCAATTCCTCTAATATTATTTAAAATAAATAATAATACATTATATTTCATAATATATACTATTATTTAATTAAATAACTAAAACTTCACAAAATTACCAACATCGACACAAACCACCAAAATTCACAAAAATTCACGAATATAATATTTAAATAAATTAAATAAATATTCTGACGAAAATCGGGGTGTTACAGTTACCATCGTGTTTTAAAATAGAAGCCTTTTTAGACAAATCTAATGGTACCACTGAATTTCTTGTGAAAAATCATGCAAATTTGGTTTTTAAATCATTAAGTTTCATGGAGTAATCAGTGAGATATGGTTGTTCTTGCAAATGATAAAAAAATTGTGGAATTCTTGGTCCAACCAGCCATGGCGCCTTTTGGTTCAGCATTTAGGTCATGTTTAGATATTTCTTTTAATTGGTGGGGGGTGATACAATCGATGTATCACCACCCAGTGGTTAAGACTTGTGCGAATGTTTCCCTTTGACCTAAAGAACTGGGTTTTGAATCACCCTCGCCCCAGTTATTTTTTATTTTTTGGATTTTCAAGCTGTTTTCATATATAATATTGTGCTTCCATCATTATTTCACAAAGCGCACCTTGGTTTAGTGGTCTTAGTTTTGAGGCACAAGTCTGGTGGCGTGGGTTCAACACCCATAGGGACCATATCCTTTATTTTTGCAACTTATTTTCTTCATTTTCTTCACAACTTCAAACCATCACAACTTCTTCATTTTAATTGTTTTTTGGCCCATTCTTTTTGCTAAATTCTCAATATGTTGTCTATTTTCTGTTTATGAAAAGAAATTTTCAAAAATAATTATTTTTCTTGCACTTATGTATGTTCAAAGTGTATGACATTTTTAGGGTTTCTTAAGGATTTCTTTGGTTGATCCTTTATTTTTCCTTGCTCACAATGACTTGTATGAATCTTGTGCATCTTGTATAAACCTTGTGTAATGTTGTGGACTTGTGCATCCTTGTTTTAGTTTGACTTTGATGTATTTTCAAGTGTATGTTTACATGTTTAAATGTATACTAAAACTTTTTTTCATACCATGAGCTTTTGCTTGGTTCTTTTACCTTAACACGTGATCTTCCTCCATGTTTACATGACCTTAATGTGCATATATGCATTTGTGTTGATCATACCATGTTTATGTGTTCTTAAACACTTTGTTTTTTTCTTAAACATACCTTTGTGTACATGCTTGTATGTCAAACTCTTTGTGATGTTTCCACCTTGTTCAAGACCATGTTTGACCCCTAACATGTATGTTTGGTTGTTACCTACTTGTAAACATGTTCAACTTGTATCCATGCTTAAATGTTCAAGTAATGTCTTAACTTGTTCACATGATGTTTGAACTTTAACTTGTCATCTCTAAGCTTGGTCACATGCCATCCATTGTATGTTTGCATTTTTCATCCATATGCTATTGTCATAAACATGTCTCTTTGTTCAAGTATGCTTTGGTTGTTACCTTTAGTTGTCTTAAATTGTATTCATGATTAAGTTATGTTTTAACTTATACATGTTTACTTTGAACCTTGATTTTTATCATGACTTATACATGCTTTGTTCCATCTTTGAATCTTCTTCACGATTAAGTGATGTCTTGACTTATACATGTTAACTTGAACTTTGTTTTCACCCATGTTTAAGTGTTGTTATAACTTATACATGTCATACTTAAACCTTGAATCTTACCATGCTTAAGTGTTATGATGACTTATCCATGTTTGAATGTAAATTGTATTCATGATTAAGTTTTGTTACAACTTATCTTTACTTGTATTGTATTCATGATTAAGTGGTATTAGTAAACCTTAATGCATGCTTACCCTAATTATGAACTTAAACTTGTTATCCATGATACTTTAGTCTTGTTAGAACTATATCTCATGATTGTTTAGATGTTGTAACATCTTTGTTTGAATGTACTTACTTTGGTTGTCACCATCTTGATTTGTAACTTCTTTGAATGTGCTTGGTTGTTACCTTGTTTCTTTTATGACTTTGTCAAGTCTTTGCCTTAGATGTTGTCACATATATTCTTATGCTTTGGTTGTAACTATGTGCATTATCTTTGTCATATAAACATCATGTTTGAATGTTACTTTGAACGCTTGCAATTGATATCATGTTTGAATATCATACTTGTTCATCTCATCCATCTATTCATACTTCTTTAACTTTGTCAAGTTATTCCCCCAAGTGATGTTAGCTTGTTAGCTTCCATCCTTAAGTTGTCTCTTGTTTCCAAATCCAAGGGAAAGACTACATCTTTGACTTAATGTCATAGGTAGCTTAGAAATACCCATTTCCCCTTGACCTTGTTAGAGTCATTAAGTTTTTAACTTAGACTTAGGGTAGAATTTACAACTCTTTTGACTTTGTTAAGTTAAGTAAGTGTTAAGGTCATAGCACTTACCTCCCATTTGAACCTTGATCATAATCAAGTGTTCATCCTTAGTGAGGTGAATTACAAATGCTCTGATTCCATTCTTGTAAGGATATGTAGGCACAAGACCGTGAAGTTTTGGCGAGCATACTTAGTGACTAAACCCTTAGGTTCCTATCCTCGCCCACAAAAACCAAACACAAAACAATAGCAAATAATAACAAAAATACTAGCAAGAGGTTCCTATAGAGTACTATAGATTCTTAGGATGCTAACACCTTCCCTAGGTATAACCAACCCACCGAACCCCACAATCTCTTAGCATTGTTGTTACATTGAAAACTTAGGGTTTTTATACTATATTTTCCCTTTTTCTTGGATAAATCAAAGTTCGGTGGTGAATATTTAAATATTTGTGATTCAAGTTAATCAATAGCTTGATATCCGATTCTCACCGCAACAGAAATGGCGACTTTACTGGGGATACCCAAGAGGGTTAAGCCTAACTTACTTATGTTTATTATATTGTTTGCTTGCTTTTTTTATTGTTCTCATGGGTTGTTACCTTGTGTGGTGAGATAAGTCCCAACCTTGGACTTTAGCACAAAATAAGATAGGAAGGTGATACATTCAAGGAGGCTTATAGGGAGTTAATTACCGACCAAGCTAACTTGAGAAATCACCACTCAGTGGAGGCATATTGTTGATCCAGAGATTGCGAAAACAATACTATTTCTTGATTGAGCCTACGAAGCTGAGAACTTTTAGTCACCTTTAACCCTAATTGGCCTTGTTAGGAATGTAGTGCGATGACTATGAGGGTGTAGACCCAAAATAGTTGATACGCGATACTACACTCAAAAGAGGTTCTCTTGAGAATATTATTAACTACCGAGTAATTGGGAAATTGATAATATCTGAAAGATGGACTGATGACTTTGGGAACTTGTTCGAACCCGTTGTACAGGTTCACAATAAACCCTAGTACATACCTAATTGGAGGGGTAAACCTTTGACTTCATGCAAGCCTTAAACCTTATTTGTTTGTGATCTTGTTATGTTTTTGCATACATGCATTCATAAGCATCATTTTCATCAAAGTTTCATGGAACTTAGAGCTTTTGTTTGCATACATCATAGGATCATCATGGATTGTGAAAGGAAAAAGACTTTGAAGTACACTTTCAGGAGTCCTAAGCTGGATGACCTAAGGAGGTTGGGAGCTTTGGTTGCAGACCAAGAAGGTTTCAAGAACAAGTATCTGTTATCACTATTAAAAACAAAGATGGAAATGGACTTCTCTCAAAACTACTTCAGTTCTATGATCCAGTCTACCACTATTTCACCTTCCCCGACTACCAACTTGTGCCTACATTGGAAGAGTACTCTTATCTAGTTGGATTGCCTATCCTTGATGAGTCTCCCTTTCCTATCTTGGAGAAATATCCTAAGGAGCAAGACATTGCCAAAGCCACACATTTGGGATTGTCTGAATGTCAAGCCAACATGACCACTAAAGGAAGATTCTTTGGGTAAACTACGAAGTTTTTGATAGGCAAAGCTCAGTACTATGGTGATCACATGAGCATGGATGTATTTGAGGCTATTCTTTCCTTGGTTATCTATGGTGTATTTCTCTTCCATAGCTTTGAGGACTTCATCGACATCAACACTGAAATTCTGGCATAGCAGACAACAGATGTCCTAACACATGTCAAGACATTGTTCTGCATAATCATTTAAACAAAGAACACAACAACAGACTGATAGCTTGAATATCAAAGCTGCAGAAATACAGATGTTATGACATCTGATCCAACATGTTAATCAAAACTGAACTGTAAGTTACAGAATGATAAACAACACAGAATATGATGACCCAGTTCGGTGCAATTCACCTACATCTGGGGGATACCAGTCCAGGAAGAAGAAATCACTATCAGTAGTATAGTTTTATGTAAACAACCTCAGGTTTCCAGAAAGCACCCAGGCTAACCTATCACTACCTAGTGAAGACTTTATCATTAGAAGTCACATCTAAATGATAAGAGAACCCCCTCTCACTCCCTAAATCACAACCAATGATTATCTAACAGTTAATACCCCATAACTGTATCATTCCTATTGAAAGACACCCCTTCCAATACAAAGTTCAGCCAAGCATCCTTGACTAACAAGTTAACTTGGATTTGCTTCAAAGGTTTATCCAAGAACAATACACGATTCATTACCTACGGGTTTCTGAATCTGTACAAGTACCCATGTCTACCACACCGCATCAAATCGATGCAGAGGGAGACTTACAAGAGAAACCTACGACTCTCAAACCCTAAACCCTACTTTACAAAATAGGATTCCTAAGTCTATGTAGTCCTCTCTCTCTTTTCTGTCTAGGTCTTGGTCTTCTTTTATAGTCTTTTGCTGAGTTAGGCTTCATATCTTTGGTCCCTGATCCACGGCTAATCGCACCTTGAATCTTGAAACAGATTTAAACAAAACCTGGTGTTACAGTCATGATGTCAAATCTACATGCTGTGACATTTCACTCGACATCTTTGGTCTGGGGCATAAATCTTCATGTTGCGACATCTTTTCCACCATTATGTTTTACCAAAATTTTGTCAAACCATTTGAGCTTTCAATCTCCCCCTTTTGACAAATTTTGGCTAAAACATTCTTCAGACTCTGATCACAAAATACAATTTACCCAAGATGTTAGCACCCAAAATTTGAGCTTCCAATCTCCCCCTTTTGACAAATTTTGGCTAAAACATTCTTCAGACTCTGATCATAAAACACAATTTACCCAAGCAACCCCAAACCCAGATAATGCTTACCCACCCACGAACAAAACCCATTTGCTCTCAACTTAAGAAAGATGTTCTAGCTCGATCTTTCTTAAATATTAAGAAGTTATGTAGGTAGAGCTAATCCAATTGAAAGAAACAAAAGACTTGTCAATAAGTGCAATAACTGCTGGTCAAGTTAGTTTCGAAAGATTCCACCTTTTCTGACTTCTCCTTGAAACCGCTTCTGAATAGTGTCCTGATACCTAACCTGATGTTGTCAGACTTACGGTCCCCACAGACAGGACAACAATTACACCCATCTTCTGTCGATCCTGAATTACTTCCTTAATCCAGAATTAGCAAACTTGTTTACTACATAATATTTCAAAAGACCTTTCCATCAACAGAGATTCTCAAGATACTTGTACCACTTCTAATTCAATCCTTTGACACTCAATGACAAAATCAGAGCAACCTGAAAAGTTCACCCAAAACTTATACCACTAGAGCAATGTCACGACATCTCGTCTGACATATCAACCTCACCTGAGGCAATCTGCACCACTGCAGCCATACATCCATAACAGAAGTCTAACTCCCCCTGTTGTAGATAACCAGTGCTCCTTTGCTAGAAGAACACCGTCAATGAATGGAAAACATAAGATGCATCTTCATGTCTTCAAGAGCGCACCCTCTATTCAACCCACCTGCTAAACATATTCACCTACTGCTTGACCCTCAAGAAAACCATGTACCACACCAGTACATTTCTCAGATAGAAGTTCTCCCCTATCTTTCTCAACAGATGCTTCTCCATCAAGAATCACCCAAAACCACTACATGATATCCCATGACAACTTCATGATCATATAGTGTGTGAATACCCAGAACGCATCCGTGTACCACAACTAATAAACTCTTGGATTGAGACCAAAGCTCCATTGACCCCTCTCATCCAGAAACTATCCATACATCACACGAACTCCTCCTGAATTCTCATGTATAGATCTCCTTGTTCCCTGAGATACAACCCAATTGAATCAGAATGCTTCACATTCCTCAAAGAGACGCACAAGGCCCCTTAGTTTTCTAGCTATCCCAGATGTTCTTCACACTTGAAGGACATCAAACACACACACCATAATTCTTCAGCCCATTTGCTCCATAAGCACCAAACTGATCCACTTCTAGCAATGTCCCATTCACATCAGACTTCCAAGACAATCGTTTACCTGTCATTCTCCCGTATCACAAGATAAATACCACTCAGACAAGATGTGAGTGTCAAGTTCCACACTTAGAACTTAGAATCCTAATCCAAGGATAACTAACCCAGAAGATGTTCTAACATCAGTTAGGACATCCTTCACATATCATAGACACTAATCAACATGGTTCTAGATATGCTCCACCACTGGACTTACCATCTACATAGTAATCCAACTGAAGATCTTCAAACAACACTGCGCTACCAGCTTGATCAATAAGAACTCCAGTAACCAAAGAGAGAAATAAACTCTCATCCACCAAAAAAAGGTAATCTTTCATAAACTGAGAACTTCTGCCATGAGCTCCAAGATAGAAAAGAATCAATACCTCCTCAAGTCTTAAACCAACCACCCTTCTGCCCAAGAGTAATTTGTTCCAAGACATTCCTCAAGAGTACTCAAATTCCACTGTTTGATTAACTTGATTCCACAAATGAGAACAACTAAATTCCACTTTTTGGCTGCCTCATCCTTCTTTAGAACTTCCACAAGATACACTGATCCACCAATGAAATTTGATCTTCAAGTTACATGAACTACTTGCTCCATAGCAAGACATCTTGGATCCACCAAGCCTTTAGACATGTAACATCTTCTCCATTCACAGCTCCCGCAAACTGCATGAGATAGACCTTTTTGAAGCATCCATAACTTCCATTCTACTGTAGATCATCTTATCTTGAACTGATGTGCCACTCCACCAGCTGAGATCATGATGTTAAGCTTGATGTCAGAACATTCTGATATGACATCCAGCTGCTGAATTTAGCTCCTCCTTCTGCCACTTAGAAGAACCTCCTCCCTATTACATAACAAGAGTTCCATGTTCTCATATACTTAATTCAACAACCAAGTTTGAGTAGACAACCTCCATCCAACTTAATCATGTCACGGGTATTTAATTCAAGCTCACACCTTGATGAATATCAGCTTTACAACTCCAAAGACTTCACACCTGCCGCGTTTGAATCTTCAGAAGAGAAGTAGTCATAGACTACACCATAGCCATACCAAAGAATGCCACTTTCCTTGAGTAGAGCAGTCTGTAAAAATTCAGAGATAACTGCCACTTAACCTTGACTTTCAAGATGAGCAAGATCCCATGCTCCTAAGTACCTAGATCAGAAATAAATTGATCCAAGCTGTGCTACCACCAGTACTCCATTCCTCCTAGATCAGAAATAAACTGATCCAAGAAATAACCATCAAGATTATGATGTCTTCATCTTCATCTTCAACAATACCATTGTCCAGACCAGTTTCTTTTCAGGAAACTCTCCAGAGATCACATGCTTCTGTCACACCAGACTGAAGCAAATTCTTAGGTCAACACCCAAGACCAAAACATATGCTAAAGCGTATGCAGTACCCCTTCCATGATTCTGCACAAACTCTGATGATGAGATGTTCCAACATCTTGTTGAACATCAGCAATCTTGACTTTCAAGGATAATCAATTAAATACTTGTGAATTCCACAAATAGCAATTAATCTTAAATCCTTGTCCAATAACCCTTCTTCACTATTGTAGCTAAGCTCCACCAGATCACTTCATGAAAACTTATCAAGTATTAAATCTTTTGCAAGTATCTTCTTTGACAAACAGTGTTGAGATACTAAGGCTGCCACCCTTGACTCAAGTAACTAAGATTCTCTCTGAACAAAACCTATTTACCTCAACAGTTCGAAAATCTCCATTTAGATTGGATCCACCCTTAGGGTTAAGAGGGATGAATCCTTCCTTGCTGTTTTGGATAGTGAAAATAAATCACCTCCACTTTCATCAGGTTTGTGTTTCACAGAAACACCTTTTAGTCAGAAAAATAACTTGAAGGCTCCAGATGCACGACTGAGACGCCTTTATGAGTGGACTTGAGAGAATTCTCAAGTATCTTTGACACCTTAGCTGATCAATAATTTATCAAACTCCCAGAGCCAGAACTTGATAAACCTAAACTCAACTCCCCTCCTCTTCAACTGACTTTAAACTGCACCATGGAACCAAGCTTCCAAGTACCAAGTCACCATAACAGACATCTTCTAACAACTCTCTTCATTTCATCGCTCCCGACTTTGGAATAAAAAGATGCAGATATCTTCAAATATAGAGGCCAACGATTGAGATCTTCCACCATCTGTCTCCAGTAACAACTCCAGAAACATATGCAGCGGAACCACCAAGGAACAAATTCTGCTTGCCCTAATAAAATTTCAGAACATCTTATAAGACACCCCAACAAGAGAATTAGCCACTTCTCCTGCAGTTGTTGTAGAACCTCCTCAGCAACATGAATGACCACCAGGTTGTTACCTTCGATCCAGAACATCCATCTCATCCATTAATACCCTTGAGTATGTCTGAGTTGATTGATCTTATCTTCAAAACTCCTCCTTGTTTAAATGCCAGAAAATATCTCCCAAAGATCTCATCCAAAAACAGACAGAATGCCAGCTCTGATACCAATTGAAATTCTGGCATAGCAGAAAACATATGTCCTAACACATGTCAAGACATTGTTCTGCATAATCATTTAAACAAAGAACACAACAGCAGACTGATAGCTTAAATATCAGAACGACAGAAATACAGATGTTACGACATCTGATCCAACATGTTAATCAAAACTAAATTGTAAATTGCAGAATGATAAATAACACAGAATATGATGACCCAGTTCGGTGCAACTCACCTACATCTGGGGGATACCAATCCAAGAAGAAGAATTCATTATCAGTAGTATAGTTTTATGTAAACAACCTCAGGTTTATAGAAAGCACCCACGCTAACCTATCACTACCCAATGAAGACTTTATCTTTAGAAGTCACATGTAAATGATAAGAGAACCCCCTCTCACCCCCTAAATCATAACCTATGATTATCTAACAGTTAATACCCCATAACTGTATCATTCCTATTGAAAGACACCCCTTCCAATACAAAGTTCAGTCAAGCATCCTTGACTAACAAGTTAACTTGGATTTGCTTCAAAGCTTCATCCAAGAACAATACACGATTCATTACCTACGAGTTTTTGAATCTGTACAAGTACCTATGTCTACCACACTGCATCAAATCGATGCAGAGGGAGACTTAAAAGAATAACCTCCGACTCTTAAACCCTAAACCCTACTTTACAAAATAGGATTCCTAAGTCTATGTCGTCCTCTCTCTCTTTTCTGTCTAGGTCTTGGTTTTCTTTTATAGTCTTCTGCTGAGTTGGGCTTCATATATTTGGTCCTTGATCCACTGCTAATCGCGCCTTGAATCTTGGAACAGATTTAAACAAAACCTGTTGTTACAGTCATGATGTCGAATCTACATGCTGTGACATTTCACTCGACATCTTTGGTCTGGGGCATAAATTATCATGTTGCAACATCTTTTCCACCATTATGTTTTACCAAAATTTTGTCAAACCATTTGAGCTTTCAAACGCTATCAAAATTTTCCTAAATAAGAACCTAGTGCTTACCTTGTTAGCAGATGCTTATCACTCCGTTCACCTAAGGAAAGTTCATAAAGGACGGATGATCAGAAGTTGTGTGCCATTTCTGTACAAGTGGTTTATTTCTCACTTGCCCAAGTCAAGCTCTTTTTGGGATCAAAAGAATGGTTTGTGGTGGTCATAAAAGATTACGTCTTTTACTTACTCTGATATTGATTGGTACAATCGTGTCTATAATGGGGTAATGATCATTTATAGCTGTCGAGACTTTGCTAATGTACCTCTTCTTGGTACCAAAGGAGGGATCAGTTACAATCTAGTCTTGGCTCGCCGTCAGCTAGGGTATCCCTTGAAAGACAAACCCAATGGTGTTCATGTGGAAAGTATCTTCTTCAAAGATGGTGAAGATAACAAAGAGCTCAAGGAGAAGATTGTGAGTGCTTGGAGCCACTTGCATAGGAAAGCAAAGAAAGACTTGGGAAAACCTAATTGTGTTTCTTTGGAACCATATCTCCAATGGGTACGAGATAGGGCCATCAAGCTGAAGATGTATTATCCTCGTCAAGAGCCCATGTTTCTAAAGAAAGAGCCCACTCTGATTTTCATGTCTGAAGCAGAGAAGTTGAAGATCGCTTTGAGCAAAGCGCAACAAGTAGGAGATGCTTGGAAGAACAAGTATCAAGTGGTCGTCAAAGAGAACACATAACTCCAAAGACAACTACAGATGAAGACTGAAGAAGTACTCTCTAGTAAGAAGAGGAAGGCATAAGAGGATTTATTTTCCTCTAGCCCTTAGTCAACTCTGTTAGTTCCTTAAGTTTTAGAGTTGGCATTAATTTTGTTAAACAAATAATAGCAGCAATATGGTAGATAGGATATTTTATCTTGCTAAAGAAGAACAGGTTGAGCAAGAAGTCCTATTGTGCAATGGAACATGTTGAGTTGAAGTGGTTTCAACATCTGGAACAACATGTCGTATTAAGATGTCCCATGAAGGTCCATTCGACATCGCGCCAGAACTAAAGTGAATTAAAGATTCTGTTATGTCTTAACAGATGCAGAATATTCAGGGAATAATATGAAAATTCTATGTGGCGCTGAATTAAAAGGTCTGAAGATTCAAATTGGGAAGAATATTGGAAAATATACACTTTCTAATTATGGAGATATTTTAGGAAGTTAAAGATTGAAGTCCTATTATGTAGCAGAAGTTTCTGCTGATTTGTAGCAGCTTATTTGCTGTGTCTGTGAAGGCCCAAATCCAGTTGGGAATAGGTTATATATATATATGCAGTGTAACTTAGAATTGTAACTGAACCAAAAATGTAAAAGTTCTATTATTAGGGTTGGTTCCTGTACCACTCGACATGTGAGTTGGACAGTTAGTTAGTGTGATCCTCGAAGCTGTTAAGTAAGAGGAGTATTGTTCTTGGAGGAAGCTTTTAAGTAACTCTAAGTTGTGTCTTGGAAGTGTGTCTTCCTTGTTGAATTGTTGTATAGGTAAAGAGTCATTGATGCAGTGGCGGAATGTTGACTGCTAGACATCATTGCGATGATTGGGAGTGAGAAGGGTTTCTCTTATCTAGAGAGGATCTAGGTAGAAGGGTCATTGGGTAGTGATTAAGTGATAAGTTGTAAACTGAGAGTTTAGCTTTGAATTAATACTGCTGATAGTGGACTTCATCCCTGGCTTGGTAGCTCCCAGAGTAGGTGTGTTAGACCGAACTGGGTTAACAATTCTGTGTGTTTTGCTTTTATGTTTTCAGTACCAAGCTTATTGTTATATACCTTGCCATGTGTGTTCATGTCAGACCAGATGTCGAATGGCATGTTATAGGACATCTGAATTCTGCACATGTACCAGAATTTCAATTGGTATCAGAGCGGGTCATTCTGTTCTGTATCTGGATGAGATATGAGGGAAGATACTTTCTGGTTCATGGTCAAGGTAGAAGCTTTCTACTGAAAAGTTGTTTAAACTTGGAGAAATTCATATAGGTGTGAGAATGGTCCCTAGAAGTGGAGGATGGACTGTTCGTGACAGGCAGTGGCATGAGCTGAAGGCTAGGAGATTTGGTTGAAGAGCTGCTGGGTTGTGGTTATGTAAGGTTTGATTTATTTTCAGACCTGTGGTATTGTGGTGTCACCTGGATTATGATGCTAGGGCTAATATGTGACCCTGAAGGTTTTGAGGAGTTTGTGTTTTTTATCCGCTGCGTATCTATCTGAGAACTCCTGAGGTTGTACTTGAGAAGGTTGTTCTTCTATGAATGTATATTCTATGGTGATGGGATATGTGCAAGACTACTTCAACTTACTTTGTCAACAATACTTGAAGATTATTGTTCAAGTCCTCTCATAAAGGCATTGATAAGTGATGTTGTCTGGGAAGTAATTCACTTTTGCTTCCTTTCTTAAAAAGGCTAATCTCCAGTCCTTGATTTCTTGGTGTGTTCCTTGGAATGATGTCCTATCTTGTGTTAGAACATCACGTCAGAATTGTGCAGAATTCTGTTGTCTAAAGGAATGGCATAGCAGATGCTCTGGGTGCTAATCTAATGTGGTTTGATCACATGGGTTTAGAACCTACTCCTGATCTGGAAGAGGAGGCATCTGGGTGGTTTGCCTAAGAAGTTTCTGGCCTTGGAACTTATCTTAGATGTTTGAGTTGGTCAAGGAGTGATCAACATGTTATTTACTCCTGAGGTCAGTTTATTTCGGGTACTTGCTGCAAGAGTGGAGAACCTGAGATTCAAGAAGTATTATCTCTAGCAGACTTCTTGGACATGAAGGTCAAAGTTCAAAGAGTCGTGATTTTTCTCTGTTATTTGGAAGCATTATCTGAATGATAGGGAATGATTTCCTTTGGAGAGTTGGATGAGAGAATACTGTGCTTGTGTTCTTGTGGTCTTCTGTGATGGGTTATGATGGTTGTTTCTGGTCCCGAGGCTTAAAGGGAGAAGCTTGGAGATTTTGTTTTGGAATGTGGTGTTTTCTTTGTATAGCTGGACTCTGTTCATGATGTCAAGACTGATGTCTTAACATCTGTTGACAGGACATTTTGCTTAGAATGTTATGTTTTTGTCTCCTGAGATCACAAGCTTCTACCTGTTTTATGTACTGTTGTGAGGGTCAAGCAGTAGGTGAATGTGTTCAGCAGGTGTGTTGAACAGAGAGTGCGCTCTTGAAGACATGAAGATGAGTCTCATGTTCTCCATTCATTTAAGGTGTTCTTCTTGCAAAGGAGTACTGGTGGTCTTAGATAGAGGAAAGTTGATCATGTGAGTATTAGTACAAGGGAGGATTGTGTTCAACTTGTAAGTTGAACAAAGAGTGAGCTCTTGAAAACATGAAGATGCGTCTTATGTTTTCCATTCTTCAAGGTATGAAGAAGCACAGGTTATCCTTGATAGGGGGAGAGTGTCAAATTTTATGCAGCTGGACGTGTGATGTTAAGGGGGAGATTGTTAATTCTGCAGCTTTCGGTGTTGGCACTTATTTTGCAAATTAGGAATTTGCATACATGAGGATTAAGTGTGCTGGGATGTGTCTTGTGCAGTTGTGATCTTTATTGCATATGTTTAGTTTAAAGGAAACAGACTTGAAACAGAATTTTATTGCACTGCTGAAAGCATACAAGATTAGAAAAAACAACAAACAAGAGTCTAAAGATTATCCCAACCCCCCGAATCAAGAAATGTTTTCCAATCTTCGTCCCATTCATCATCAGAAGCTTGAAGTTGCACTGAAGGTTTTTTATTGCCTTCATCCTTGTCTCTGATGTTTTTTTTGTTCTTATGGCTCCTGAAGTTGCCCCAGCTGTGGACAGTGTTTTGTTCTTCAACTTCTGTGGACCTGGGTTCTTGACTTCCTGCATGTGTCTCTTTCCTGCATCCTTGTTAGACTGACTCATGGTTCTATCTGCGATGTGCTGTTAGAAGCAAGGAGGCTTAGTTTTTATACTGCATGAAGAGTCTTTGTTTGTATCGCCTGACCAGTTAAAGTGGTCTTTGGTTTGGGAACTTGTTTTCTCTTGGGACCTTGTCATATGGGATGTCATAACTTTGTGTTTGGTGCCTTGGTAGGTTAAGAGGTTGTCCAATTGTGGACAAAAAGAGGGAGAGCGTGTCTGGGTATTGTCTAGTTGTCTGGTGTGATTCTTTTAAGTTTGCTTTCGGAACAGCTGCTGATGCTGGTTGTGATCAGGTGGTTGTGATTACCTGAATAAAATGCAGAAGGTGTGTTATTTTATGCTGATGTACTACATATTGGTACAACATCATTGTTTTGTGTGTATCCTAGATGAAGGTCTGGGACTGTGCTTGTGGAGTTGGAAGAAGCAGCATTATTGTCTGAAGTGGCAGTTCTGACATAATGTGGATTAGAATGGGCAGATTCTGATCTTGATGTTAAGTAGTTTGGTCTGGCAATACATGACTACTTTCATGATGAAGACTTAATTAGATACTTGTGAATGTAAGGACAGAAGGTTGTTGTCAGTGGTGTAATCTGATCAGAATGGCTGAAGATAAGGAGGTTTCTTCAAATACAGATAAAAGGTGGTGGCAGTCCTTATCTTGTGTTGCGAGTAATCTAAAGACATTTGTTATGGAATATGTGAGAAATTCCAAATCAAGTGGGCTTTTATATTTGGCAGACCATGTATCTGAAATAAACATGGTGAGATCATGCTCAACAAATACAAGAAGTGGCAGTTCTTAAGTGTTGAGAATGTGGCAATATCGTTCTGCTATCATAAGGAGCATCAGTTGTTCATGACAGGGGGGGTTAAGGCTGTTGTCTATGGTCTATTACTGCAAGAGTGCAGATTTTTGTGTGGCTTGCGTGTTGTCCAAGTTTGTGCAGAGTGTTTTCAAACAACATGATGAGACATGTACCACTGGGTGTGGTTGGGTGTTCCTAAGGCCGGTGTGCTGTCCTAGCTGCGTGAAGCTAGTGCTTATGCAGGAGGAGTCTGAAAAGCAGAATTGTTGTATCTGGGAGAATTTATTTTTCTCTGCTACTCTGAAGGAATCTAGAAGGGATTGTGAGTTGTGCTGATAAATAGAAGTCGCCTCAGAATCCAACAGAAAAGAAAATATGCTTGTGCTTTATTTTCTGTGGAGTCTTGGGTTGATAATGTTGTGAGCAAGCAGACATTGTTTGGTAAGATGTCAGAACATGGTACAGGACATGTTTCACTTGAGCCAAACAAGGAATTATTCTGGACGGTAGTGTAAGGATAAGGTGAAACACGTGTCTTTGCCTATGCATGAAACGTTATTGGCTTAATTTATGGTAAGAATCAGTTGAGAAGCAATAAAGGCGGTCAAGATTGTTTTGGAAGGTAGGCATTGAATTTGGATGAAGTTTTTGGTACCTAAAATAGCGTTTCTTTGACCAAGAACCGTGACATATTCAAAGCTCATTTATTCCAAAGTAACTGGTCATCTATTTATAGGGGTTGCTCTTTTCTCCTTTAGCCAGTGAGTGTCCTTGTTTCATAAGTCTTATGGCATATGTTCATTTTTGGGTGAGCACCACTTGGGTCTGGTTCTGTGAGGGCTTTCTTTGCCAAATTTTGGCTAAAAAGGGGGAGAAAGGGTTTGCGAAATGGTTTGCGCAGATGCTATGTCTGGAGTCTGTTGTGTTCAGAGATGTCGAAGAAGGTGTCTTTTCCTTAAGTTGGTGTTGAGTCTTTATGACTTGTGTACTGAGTTATGAACACAGTTGTGACTTGTGTTCTGAGTTACCTAGGTTGGTAGAGGACTACTTCTTAAGTTTCATCTTATGCCACAGGTCGACTAGGGGCGTCTGATCAAATAAGGTGTGCAGAAATCTCTTATGCCACCAGTGGTCCTTTATGTCAAGACAGACGTTTCTTTTCTGGAGGAGTCTTCTACAATTGTTCTAGGTCTGTCCTGGAAGAAAAAAAATGTGTTGTATTGAGGGGGAGTGTCAGATATCTTCTTCCTCATGTGCACCAAATGACTTCAGGACTCGGAGGTGATATTATGGAGCTCATAGAATATGCTGAAAAGAGTTGTCAAACATGATGTCCTAACATCATTCAAGATTTCCCAAGAAGATGATTCTCCATGGTTGCTGTACACAGTAGCTACTGATGGTTACTGTAAGGTTCAGTAGTTGCTGATGACTACTGACAGTAGTGTAAGGTTGTAATTGCTGCTGTAATCTGAGTTGCAATGTTTATATATTTGTTTTAACCAAAATTTTCCAAAGGGGGAGAATGTTAGTTCCTTAAGTTTTAGAGTTGGCATTAATTTTGTAAAACAAATAATAGCAGCAATATGTTAGATAGGATATTTTATCTTGCTAAAGAAGAACAGGTTGAGCAAGAAGTCCTATTGTGCAATGGAACATGTTGAGTTGAAGTGGTATTAACATCTGGAACAACATGTCGTATTAAGATGTCCCATGAAGGTCCATTCGACATCACGCCAGAACTAAAGTGAATTAAAGATTCTGTTATGTCTTAACAGATGCAGAATATTCAGGGAATAATATGCAAATTCTATGTGGCGCTGAATTAAAAGGTCTGGAGATTCAAATTGAGAAGGATATTGGAAAATATACACTTTCTAAATATGGAGATATTTTAGGAAGTTAAAGATTGAAGTCCTATTATGTAGCAGAAGTTTTTGCTGTTTTGTAGCAGCTTATTTGCTGTGTCTATGAAGGCCCAAATCCAGTTGGGAATAGGTTATATATAGATGCAGTGTAACCTAGAATTGTAACTGAACCAAAAATGTAAAAGTTCTATTATTAGGGTTGGTTCCTGTACCACTCGACATGTGAGTTGGACAGTTAGTTAGTGTGATCCTCGAAGCTGTTAAGTAAGAGGAGTATTGTTCTTGGAGGAAGCTTTTAAGTAACTCTAAGTTGTGTCTTGGAAGTGTGTCTTCCTTGTTGAATTGTTGTATAGGTAAAGAGTCATTGATGCAGTGGCGGAATGTTGACTGCTAGACATCATTGCGATGATTGGGAGTGAGAAGGGTTTCTCTTATCTAGAGAGGATCTAGGTAGAAGGGTCATTGGGTAGTGATTAAGTGATAAGTTGTAAACTGAGAGTTTAGCTTTGAATTAATACTGCTGATAGTGGACTTCATCCCTGGCTTGGTAGCTCCCAGAGTAGGTGTGTTAGACCGAACTGGGTTAACAATTCTGTGTGTTTTGCTTTTATGTTTTCAGTACCAAGCTTATTGTTATATACCTTGCCATGTGTGTTCATGTCAGACCAGATGTCGAATGGCATGTTATAGGACATCTGAATTCTGCACATGTACCAGAATTTCAATTGGTATCAGAGCGGGTCATTCTGTTCTGTATCTGGATGAGATATGAGGGAAGATACTTTCTGGTTCATGGTCAAGGTAGAAGCTTTCTACTGAAAAGTTGTTTAAACTTGGAGAAATTCATATAGGTGTGAGAATGGTCCCTAGAAGTGGAGGATGGACTGTTCGTGACAGGCAGTGGCATGAGCTGAAGGCTAGGAGATTTGGTTGAAGAGCTGCTGGGTTGTGGTTATGTAAGGTTTGATTTATTTTCAGACCTGTGGTATTGTGGTGTCACCTGGATTATGATGCTAGGGCTAATATGTGACCCTGAAGGTTTTGAGGAGTTTGTGTTTTTTATCCGCTGCGTATCTATCTGAGAACTCCTGAGGTTGTACCTGAGAAGGTTGTTCTTCTATGAATGTATATTCTATGGTGATGGGATATGTGCAAGACTACTTCAACTTACTTTGTCAACAATACTTGAAGATTATTGTTCAAGTCCTCTCATAAAGGCATTGATAAGTGATGTTGTCTGGGAAGTAATTCACTTTTGCTTCCTTTCTTAAAAAGGCTAATCTCCAGTCCTTGATTTCTTGGTGTGTTCCTTGGAATGATGTCCTATCTTGTGTTAGAACATCACGTCAGAATTGTGCAGAATTCTGTTGTCTAAAGGAATGGCATAGCAGATGCTCTGGGTGCTAATCTAATGTGGTTTGATCACATGGGTTTAGAACCTACTCCTGATCTGGAAGAGGAGGCATCTGGGTGGTTTGCCTAAGAAGTTTCTGGCCTTGGAACTTATCTTAGATGTTTGAGTTGGTCAAGGAGTGATCAACATGTTATTTACTCCTGAGGTCAGTTTATTTCGGGTACTTGCTGCAAGAGTGGAGAACCTGAGATTCAAGAAGTATTATCTCTAGCAGACTTCTTGGACATGAAGGTCAAAGTTCAAAGAGTCGTGATTTTTCTCTGTTATTTGGAAGCATTATCTGAATGATAGGGAATGATTTCCTTTGGAGAGTTGGATGAGAGAATACTGTGCTTGTGTTCTTGTGGTCTTCTGTGATGGGTTATGATGGTTGTTTCTGGTCCCGAGGCTTAAAGGGAGAAGCTTGGAGATTTTGTTTTGGAATGTGGTGTTTTCTTTGTATAGCTGGACTCTGTTCATGATGTCAAGACTGATGTCTTAACATCTGTTGACAGGACATTTTGCTTAGAATGTTATGTTTTTGTCTCCTGAGATCACAAGCTTCTACCTGTTTTATGTACTGTTGTGAGGGTCAAGCAGTAGGTGAATGTGTTCAGCAGGTGTGTTGAACAGAGAGTGCGCTCTTGAAGACATGAAGATGAGTCTCATGTTCTCCATTCATTTAAGGTGTTCTTCTTGCAAAGGAGTACTGGTGGTCTTAGATAGAGGAAAGTTGATCATGTGAGTATTAGTACAAGGGAGGATTGTGTTCAACTTGTAAGTTGAACAAAGAGTGAGCTCTTGAAAACATGAAGATGCGTCTTATGTTTTCCATTCTTCAAGGTATGAAGAAGCACAGGTTATCCTTGATAGGGGGAGAGTGTCAAATTTTATGCAGCTGGACGTGTGATGTTAAGGGGGAGATTGTTAATTCTGCAGCTTTCGGTGTTGGCACTTATTTTGCAAATTAGGAATTTGCATACATGAGGATTAAGTGTGCTGGGATGTGTCTTGTGCAGTTGTGATCTTTATTGCATATGTTTAGTTTAAAGGAAACAGACTTGAAACAGAATTTTATTGCACTGCTGAAAGCATACAAGATTAGAAAAAACAACAAACAAGAGTCTAAAGATTATCCCAACCCCCCGAATCAAGAAATGTTTTCCAATCTTCGTCCCATTCATCATCAGAAGCTTGAAGTTGCACTGAAGGTTTTTTATTGCCTTCATCCTTGTCTCTGATGTTTTTTTTGTTCTTATGGCTCCTGAAGTTGCCCCAGCTGTGGACAGTGTTTTGTTCTTCAACTTCTGTGGACCTGGGTTCTTGACTTCCTGCATGTGTCTCTTTCCTGCATCCTTGTTAGACTGACTCATGGTTCTATCTGCGATGTGCTGTTAGAAGCAAGGAGGCTTAGTTTTTATACTGCATGAAGAGTCTTTGTTTGTATCGCCTGACCAGTTAAAGTGGTCTTTGGTTTGGGAACTTGTTTTCTCTTGGGACCTTGTCATATGGGATGTCATAACTTTGTGTTTGGTGCCTTGGTAGGTTAAGAGGTTGTCCAATTGTGGACAAAAAGAGGGAGAGCGTGTCTGGGTATTGTCTAGTTGTCTGGTGTGATTCTTTTAAGTTTGCTTTCAGAACAGCTGCTGATGCTGGTTGTGATCAGGTGGTTGTGATTACCTGAATAAAATGCAGAAGGTGTGTTATTTTATGCTGATGTACTACATATTGGTACAACATCATTGTTTTGTGTGTATCCTAGATGAAGGTCTGGGACTGTGCTTGTGGAGTTGGAAGAAGCAGCATTATTGTCTGAAGTGGCAGTTCTGACATAATGTGGATTAGAATGGGCAGATTCTGATCTTGATGTTAAGTAGTTTGGTCTGGCAATACATGACTACTTTCATGATGAAGACTTAATTAGATACTTGTGAATGTAAGGACAGAAGGTTGTTGTCAGTGGTGTAATCTGATCAGAATGGCTGAAGATAAGGAGGTTTCTTCAAATACAGATAAAAGGTGGTGGCAGTCCTTATCTTGTGTTGCGAGTAATCTAAAGACATTTGTTATGGAATATGTGAGAAATTCCAAATCAAGTGGGCTTTTATATTTGGCAGACCATGTATCTGAAATAAACATGGTGAGATCATGCTCAACAAATACAAGAAGTGGCAGTTCTTAAGTGTTGAGAATGTGGCAATATCGTTCTGCTATCATAAGGAGCATCAGTTGTTCATGACAGGGGGGGTTAAGGCTGTTGTCTATGGTCTATTACTGCAAGAGTGCAGATTTTTGTGTGGCTTGCGTGTTGTCCAAGTTTGTGCAGAGTGTTTTCAAACAACATGATGAGACATGTACCACTGGGTGTGGTTGGGTGTTCCTAAGGCCGGTGTGCTGTCCTAGCTGCGTGAAGCTAGTGCTTATGCAGGAGGAGTCTGAAAAGCAGAATTGTTGTATCTGGGAGAATTTATTTTTCTCTGCTACTCTGAAGGAATCTAGAAGGGATTGTGAGTTGTGCTGATAAATAGAAGTCGCCTCAGAATCCAACAGAAAAGAAAATATGCTTGTGCTTTATTTTCTGTGGAGTCTTGGGTTGATAATGTTGTGAGCAAGCAGACATTGTTTGGTAAGATGTCAGAACATGGTACAGGACATGTTTCACTTGAGCCAAACAAGGAATTATTCTGGACGGTAGTGTAAGGATAAGGTGAAACACGTGTCTTTGCCTATGCATGAAACGTTATTGGCTTAATTTATGGTAAGAATCAGTTGAGAAGCAATAAAGGCGGTCAAGATTGTTTTGGAAGGTAGGCATTGAATTTGGATGAAGTTTTTGGTACCTAAAATAGCGTTTCTTTGACCAAGAACCGTGACATATTCAAAGCTCATTTATTCCAAAGTAACTGGTCATCTATTTATAGGGGTTGCTCTTTTCTCCTTTAGCCAGTGAGTGTCCTTGTTTCATAAGTCTTATGGCGTATGTTCATTTTTGGGTGAGCACCACTTGGGTCTGGTTCTGTGAGGGCTTTCTTTGCCAAATTTTGGCTAAAAAGGGGGAGAAAGGGTTTGCGAAATGGTTTGCGCAGATGCTATGTCTGGAGTCTGTTGTGTTCAGAGATGTCGAAGAAGGTGTCTTTTCCTTAAGTTGGTGTTGAGTCTTTATGACTTGTGTACTGAGTTATGAACACAGTTGTGACTTGTGTTCTGAGTTACCTAGGTTGGTAGAGGACTACTTCTTAAGTTTCATCTTATGCCACAGGTCGACTAGGGGCGTCTGATCAAATAAGGTGTGCAGAAATCTCTTATGCCACCAGTGGTCCTTTATGTCAAGACAGACGTTTCTTTTCTGGAGGAGTCTTCTACAATTGTTCTAGGTCTGTCCTGGAAGAAAAAAAATGTGTTGTATTGAGGGGGAGTGTCAGATATCTTCTTCCTCATGTGCACCAAATGACTTCAGGACTCGGAGGTGATATTATGGAGCTCATAGAATATGCTGAAAAGAGTTGTCAAACATGATGTCCTAACATCATTCAAGATTTCCCAAGAAGATGATTCTCCATGGTTGCTGTACACAGTAGCTACTGATGGTTACTGTAAGGTTCAGTAGTTGCTGATGACTACTGACAGTAGTGTAAGGTTGTAATTGCTGCTGTAATCTGAGTTGCAATGTTTATATATTTGTTTTAACCAAAATTTTCCAAAGGGGGAGAATGTTAGTTCCTTAAGTTTTAGAGTTGGCATTAATTTTGTAAAACAAATAATAGCAGCAATATGTTAGATAGGATATTTTATCTTGCTAAAGAAGAACAGGTTGAGCAAGAAGTCCTATTGTGCAATGGAACATGTTGAGTTGAAGTGGTATTAACATCTGGAACAACATGTCGTATTAAGATGTCCCATGAAGGTCCATTCGACATCACGCCAGAACTAAAGTGAATTAAAGATTCTGTTATGTCTTAACAGATGCAGAATATTCAGGGAATAATATGCAAATTCTATGTGGCGCTGAATTAAAAGGTCTGGAGATTCAAATTGAGAAGGATATTGGAAAATATACACTTTCTAAATATGGAGATATTTTAGGAAGTTAAAGATTGAAGTCCTATTATGTAGCAGAAGTTTTTGCTGTTTTGTAGCAGCTTATTTGCTGTGTCTATGAAGGCCCAAATCCAGTTGGGAATAGGTTATATATAGATGCAGTGTAACCTAGAATTGTAACTGAACCAAAAATGTAAAAGTTCTATTATTAGGGTTGGTTCCTGTACCACTCGACATGTGAGTTGGACAGTTAGTTAGTGTGATCCTCGAAGCTGTTAAGTAAGAGGAGTATTGTTCTTGGAGGAAGCTTTTAAGTAACTCTAAGTTGTGTCTCGGAAGTGTGTCTTCCTTGTTGAATTGTTATATAGGTAAAGAGCTGTTGATGCAGTGGCGGAGTGTTGACTGCTAGACATCATTACGATGATTGGGAGTGAAAAGAGTTTCTCATATCTAGAGAGGATCTAGGTAGAAGGGTCATTGGGTAGTGATTAAGTGATAAGTTGTAAACGGAGAGTTTAGCTTTGAATTAATACTACTGATAGTGGACTTCATCCCTGGCTTGGTAGCTCCCATAGTAGGTGTGTTAGACCGAACTGGGTTAACAATTCTGTGTGTTTTGCTTTTATCTTTTCAGTACCAAGCTTATTGTTATATACCTTGCCATGTGTGTTCATGTCAGACCAGATGTCGAATGGCATGTTATAGGACATCTGAATTCTGCACATGTACCAGAATTTCAGACTCCTTGGAAGCTAATCGTGGATTAGCTTATTCTCGAGAAGACTCAGATGGAGGAGCAGATCCAGCAGCTCAACACGAGGCTTCTAGGAGAATCTCCTTATGACTTTTGTTAGCTTTTATTTAGATTTTGTTTATGACTCTTGTAAGAAGTACTAAATTTATAGTCCACACATTTGATTAATGAAAATGAGTTTCTTTTGATATCTCTCCATGATGTTTGCAAATATTTAAGTTCCACGAAACTTTTGCATTTGCATTGCATCTTGCATTTTGCATCTGTTATCACATTTGCGTTGCATTTCTTCAACATAAACTCATTTTGTCTTATCATCTCAAGTTTTCACACTGAATCCTCCACATAAGTATAACACCCGTGCTCAAGCCAGAAGAAGAATGGCAGAACAAGACCACGAGATTAACCGTGTCAACAACGAGTTAGAAGACCTTCGTGGTAATGTGGGACAAATCATGGAGATACTGCAAGTAATCTGTGCAAAGATGGACACCCATCCAACTGTTGTTTCTGAGATTACAAATCCCGTTATTAACTCTCTACCTGTTACTACTCCAGTTACTTTGCCTCCATCTGGGCTTCCCCCAGGCTTTGTACCGGAATACGAAGATGAGAAGCATGATAAGTTGGGGGAGAATGTGGAGATAATTGAGAAAAGGATTAGGGCCATGGAAGGAGATAATTAAGATATTTGGAACCGCTGCCCGAGAGATGTGCTTGGTATCTGGGGCATAAAGCTCTCCAGCTCTCTAATTTTAGATGGGGCATAAAGCTACTCTAGTACTGTCGTTCCAGGTATTATCAGAAGTTATCTCTACACATGTAACAAATACATAAAATCTAACAAAAGAGATAATCTATTTTGCTCTATATAAACTACTAAAAAAATAGAAAAATACATATTCAAGTAATAAAACATAAAATATGAGTTATTAGTTAGGTATTGTTTCGTCATTAAGAAATTCATCTATAATTATGTATTGCTTATAGTGTTTTATCATATAAGTGTAGCTTTGAGATGCATTTAATTAATTGAACATTCAACCCTCAAGGGTTGGCCTAGTGGTGGAGGCATGGGTCTTGAGAGTGTGCTCCTCTCAAGGTCTCAGGTTCGAATCATACTAGGTGCAATCAACTCTTGTGTGGACCAGTCCTTACGGAGCTTTGCTCTAGCTTGAAACGGGGCCCCCGCTAGTGGACGGTGGGCTTGGTCCCTCTTGGATTAGTCGGTCGCAAGGCCGGATACCAAGATTTCCAAAAAAAAAAAAATTAATTGAACATTCACTATTTAAATTAAGATTGTATTTTCTCTAATTTGTTGGATTTAAATTTCTTGTAAAACCAACTTTAATTTTTTTGGTTGTTTATGATATTGATTAAATCATTGTTCTTCAATTTCCATTCGCTGCATTTTTGCTTCCGCTTATCACGTTTAGCTTTCGCGCTTTTAAATTTGATTTCATAAAAGGAAATGTTTTTTAGCTTGGTTTCAAAAGGGGATAGGTCTATTCACCCCACCTCCCCACGTCCACACCATCTCGTCTCCATACTCTCGCCTAAAAATTTGTCTCATAGCTGGTCTTTTGGTTAAGTCTAAGCTACTTCAAAATTTGAGGATGGATTTTTTTTATCCTTAGGCTATTTTATTTGAAAGCAGTTTTTCTCCTCCAAGTGGATTCAATATGTTTCATTATCATCTGAGTATTTGATTTACATCATTACTTGAATGACCTAGAGTTAACTGAAGTGATCCACTACTAGTGTATTAATAAATTTTTAATTGTAAGTTTGAAGTTCATTGCAATTAGAACCATCCAGGATTAAATTAACAAAGTTTTGAGTTATGTGTAGGTAATTGGAAACCTAGAATTTTAGCTTAATGTTTTATTAGATGATTATTCATAAAGTTAACAATTTTGTCCCATAGTGTATATGTTTGACTTCTGTGAAAGGAAGAAGAAGCATCTCCTTGTTGAGCTAATCTTCCAAGGTCATTGTAAAAGAAGAAAAATATAGTTTCGTGAAGTTTGGCATGTTCACTAATTGTTCAACAAGCATTTAAGAATTTCAAAGAATCAAGTTTTGAAAGAGTCATATAATATTCAAAGTGTTAAATCAGTTATCCTAGATTTCAAGACATTTGTTCAAGCGATGAAGTAGCTAATAATCAGCTCATTATTATTATGATGATCAAAGATAATCAAAACAAATGTCATTTAATTTCATCCTATATCTTACGAAGGAGTGTCTGATAGTTCTTTTTAAACATGCAAAAGAAATAGTATCCAATTGTTTATTATTGATCGTAATTTTATTTTGTTAATTCTGTTGTTGTAAACTAATTTTTTCGTGTGTAACAAGTTAAAACCTAAATCATCAAATTTGTATGATCCTTCCAATCTCATTCACTATTCTTGTAGTGTACCTTAATTATATATGTGTAGTGTGTTGTTTGATTGATATATGGTTGTATGATTGTGTCCTTGGCATATGTGCATAACATTCTCATTCATTTGTGTATCATTTCTCAATTGGCATTAATTATTTTTGGATATACATAAAAGAATACATTTAAAAACTTTGTGTTATATTTGCATTTTATAAAAATATTTTTCTCATGCACTAAAATTAAGTTATCAAATTTTTCAAAATTTTTGTCTGTGATTCGAATAACAAAGACCCATGACATGATTAAAGCTTGTCGGTTTTTATTTGAATTAGCCCCTGGACAACTGACTCGAATCACACTTTCTCTTGATTAGAATTAGAGCATGATTTTCATAAAATCTGAGCCACGTGATTCGAATCACAAAGTAGTGTGATTCAAATCAAAAACCAAAAGCTACCTTTTGATTTGAAACACAAGTTCCTGATTCTAATCATAATTTTTCATATTTTTTCTTTGGCGTGTGACCTTTCAGTTTCCAATCATTAAATCTGTACATGCCAAATATATTTGATGCCGAGTTATATAGTCGGCCAAGATTCGACGTGAGTTCGACTATGATAGCAAGAAAGGTCGCACAATGCAGAGAACTAGGTAGGTATCATTTTTAACCCTGGCCGGTCAGGGAGCCGACACCCATCAACCGAGTACCTACGACCCCGGGTACTACACCTTATCAACCCGACACCAACGCTGGTCATGAACTCAACAAGTGTCACTCCAACAGTTGTAACGGCGGCGGCGCAATAATGCAGACATTACCATGTCTACAAAGCACGCATTCATTAAGAGGAGTTACGCTAATGATAGCCAGGCAACGTCAGAGAGCCAAAAGACTTCTCTTAATGGCATACCTTGAATGAAGACTAAATAAGGCTATAAAAGAGGGCTCCCACATGAGGGTTAAGCAAGACACATTCATCTTGAGACAATATACAACACCTGTATAGCTCTTAAATCCCCCAAAAATACTCAAATAGTATAGACAGCATAGTCTTCTCTGCCCTAAAGTAGAAGACTAGCACTTTTGGTGTATCTAACCATTTTTGGCTAGATCATTTGGCGCCCACCATGGGGCCTAGGTAAAACTCTCCCAGGACACACCTTACACTAACAACATGTATTCTGACGGAGATCCTCTAGACATGGCTCAATTGATAGCCATAATCGAGACCATACGGCAGCAGAATGAGACGCTGCAAGACAGTATACAAGTTCTGCAGCAACAAAATCAGGCTGACGGTGACTCTAAGGAGGAGGTTCTCGAGCCGCAACCTCTTTCTCAAGAGATTTGGGACGACCACGTCCCAGAAAACTTCAAAGCACCATCACTAATCTCTTATGATGGGAAAACGGATCCTCAGGAGCGTGTTATTGCCATTAACAATCAGATGGCCATAGTTGCCCCTTTTGATTCACTGAAGTGCAAAGTCCTGGCTGGAACCTTTAAGGATGTATCTCTAAGATGGTACATGAGCCTTCCTCGGCTCTCCATCATAAGCTACCAAGACTTGACTAAGAAGCTAGTACTCTCGGCTAGCAAACGCCGAAAGGTGTCCACGACCGCATTGTTTAGTGTTCGACATAAACAGTCAGAATCACTACGTGAGTACTTGGCTCGATTCGATGAGGAAAACCTCAAAGTATCTCATCCAAACCAGGAATTGTTTATGGGAGCTTTTCAACATGGATTACGAGCCAGACGATTCAATGATTCGTTAGCTCAGAAGCCGGCTATCAACATGGACGAGATCACTACTCGGGCGAGTGTTACATCAAAGGAGAAAAAAGTAACCAAGAGAAAAGAGCCCGAGACAACAGTGAAAAGACAAAGAGCAAGGAAGAGGCATCAAACAGGAGGAAGGATCATCCTCATGGAGCTACGCACTAGCAATATTCTCCCAGACCATACAGACAGTCATATGAGCTGGACAGAGACCTCACCCCATTAAATACAAGCAGGGCAGATATCCTTAAAGAAGTCGGCCATATGAATCTGTAACCGGAGCCTCATCGTCCCAAAATAGCCAACGCTATCATGGGAAGGCAACTTGAGGCTTGGTGTAATTACCACCATGTACGGGGACATCACACCGAGGACTGTCAACAGCTGAAAAAGAAATTGAAGCTCTAATCCAGAGAGGTCATCTCTTTGCATATGTGAAGGATTCTCGACCACAAAATAACAAGATAAGTCCCCGCCAAGATGATCAGGGACCAGAAAAGTCATCCGGGAAGCAGAGTTCAGATGCCGAAGAGGGTCACAAGACAAAGGCAGCTCGACACACACTAAACACCATTTTTGGAGGGTTTGCTGGTGGTGGAGAGACATGTTCAACCAGAAAGAGATATGCTAGGGCAGTCATGCATATCGACCAGAGATCCCCAGAGAAACCGGAAGGCAACTTAGATGTTGTAACATTCTCCAAACAAGACGTCATAGGAGTCCTAGCTTGTGAAAATGATCCTATGGTTATCTAAGTACAGATAAGAGACTGGCGCGTGAAAAGGGTATTGATATACCCCGGAAGCTCAACTGACGTATTGTATTGGGATGCTTTCCGAGGAATGGGGCTCGATGCGACCGAGTTATTACCATTCAAAGGCAGTCTAGTAGGATTCTCGGGAGAACAGGTCCAGGTGCTCGGGCATCTAACATTGCCGACTACCTTTGGTAACACGGCTAATGCGAAGACCGTCTGAGTGAGGTACTTGATAGTCAATGCTGCTTCACCCTATAACATCATCATAGGTCGGCCATCATTCAATGTCCTAGAAGCTTCTCTTTAAACTCTGTATTTGACCATGAAATTCCCACTCGGAGACGGTCGGGTTGGAATTGTCAAAGACGACCAGGGGTTGGCGAGAAAGTGTTATAAAGATAGCTTGAAGTTGAAAAGAAAGGAACCCACAGGAGAAGCAGATCCCAAGAATTCCCTTAAAGTTCATCTGGTTGAAATACACCCACATGATGATTAAGTTGAAGATAACATAGTGCCCAACGAAGAAACAAAGTAAGTCCAGATTGGGCATCTTCCGTCCCATGTTACACACATCAGAGTTAACTTGTCCCCCAAAGAGGAGAAAGAGATCACCCAAGCGTTAAAAGACAATGTGGATCTTTTCGACTGGAAGCCTTCAGACATGCCAGGGATAGATCCTAATTTCATGTGCCATCACTTAGCAATCGATCCTGATATCAAGCCAGTTTCCCAAAGGAAAAGAAAGGGTGGCGATGAAAAGAGGAAGGCAATTGCAGAGGAAGTCGAGAAGCTGTTACAGGTCGGGTTCATCAAGGAGATCAAGTATCTGACCTGGTTATCCAACGTGGTGATGGTAAAAAAGAAATCTGGGAAATGGCGAATGTGTGTGGACTTTATGGACCTCAACAAGGCGTGCCTTAAAGATCCATATCCACTGCCAAACATTGACCGGCTGATAGATGCTACATCCGGTTTCCATTTGCTTAATTTTATGGATGCATACTCTAAGTACAACCAGATCGGCATGAATCCAATAGGCATACCAAAAACTACTTTCATGACCCATCAGAGCAATTACTATTATGAGGTCATGCCTTTTGGACTCAAAAATGTTGGGGCTACTTACCAGAGGCTAATGGATAAGGTGTTCGCTTCTCAGATAGATTGGAATCTAGAGGTCTATGTAGATGACATGGTGATCAAGACAAGTTCAAACTGGTCACATGTAAAGGATTTAATAGAAACCTTTGCATCCATAAGAAGGTACAACATGAGACTGAACCTAGACAAGTGTACCTTTAGAGTGCAAGCCGGAAAGTTCCTCGGGTTTATGGTCACAAACTGGGGAATAGAGGCAAACCCGGACAAATGCCAGGCTATAATAGATATGAGAAGTCCAACTACGAAAAATGAGGTCCAACAACTGACAGGGAGACTAGCCGCATTGTCACCATTTTTATCATGTGCAGGAGACAAGTCAATACACTTCTTTGCAGCCATAAGGAAATCTAAGGAGTTTGAATGGACAAAGGTATGTGAAGAAGCTTTTCAAGAAGTAAAGCGTTTTCTATCCTTGCCCCCTATCCTAGTAAGGCCCAAAGAAAACACACCTTTAGTCTTATACTTGTCGGTCACGGATAAAGCCCTGAGCTCGGTTTTAGTACAAGACGGAGAAGATGGAGAGCGACCCGTATACTTTTTCAGCAAAGTTATAAAAGGGGCAGAGCTAAGTACCAAAAAATTGAACATTTGGCACTGGCAGTTGTTGTCACAGCCAAGAAGCTAAGACATTATTTTCAAGGTCATCCCATCACAGTAAAGACGAATTACCCAATCAAACAAATACTGAAAAGCCCGACTTAGCAGGACGGATGGTTAAGTGGGAAGTAGAGCTCTCCGAGTATGACATCAACTTTGTACCCATAACCAGTATCAAGTCACAGACACTGGCCAATTTTGTGGTAGAATTACGTGCACCGGTTGGAGAAATCTCAAACAGATGGATCCTTTATGTAGATGGATCTTCAAATCTCAAGGGAAGCGGAGCAGGAATAATTCTGGAAGGACCCGGAGATCTAACATTAGAATACTCTTTATTTTTCAATTTTCAGGTTAGCAACAACTAGGCAGAGTATGAAGCCTTGATTGCCGGAATGAAATTGGTTAGAGAAGTCGGAGTAACACACTTGTTAGTAAAGACCGACTCCCAGCTAGTGGTCAGACAGATGAAGAACGAGTACCAGACGAAGGATTCCACCCTGATAAAGTACCTTCAGAAAGCTTCAGGAATATCCAAAGCGTTCTCAGAATTCGAAGTCATCCACATACCAAGAGAAGATAATACCCGGGCCGACCTCCTAGCTCGGTTAGCAAGCTCAAAGAATTCATGAATGAATAAGACTGTGATTCAAGAAGTTCTCGAAGCACCCAACATTCAGTCAAAGGAAGTATTATCAATAGAGGATGTCTAAGGATGGATGAGACCCATCATCAACTATTTGACCCAGGAAGTATTACCTGAAGATGTCAATGAAGCCCGAAAGATTAAAAGGATAGCATCCTGATATGTTATAATCTCGGGCACGCTGTACAAAATGGGCAGGTTAAAACCTATTCTCAGATGTGTATCAGAACTTGAGATTGAACTGGTAATTAAAGAGGTTCATGAGGGATCCTATGGTAGCCACATCAGTGGGAGAGCACTATCCTAAAAAATCATAAGAGTCGGGTACTACTGGTCGCATATGATGCGAGATTGCATCGAATACGTTAGCAAGTGTGAAAAGTGCCAAGTATTCGCTTCATTTAAACATCTACCAGCATAGTCACTCCATTTGATTTCATCCCCATGGTCGTTCCGTCAGTGGGGACCAGACATCCTAAGACTATTCCCAGTTGCTTCAGGATAACTCAAGTTCTTAATTGTTGCAGTTGACTATTTCACAAAATGGGTGGAAGCCGAGGCTGTTGCTAGGATCTCTGCCGAGAGGGTTCCCAAATATTATTAGAGAAATATCATGTGCTGGTTTAGCTTGCCTAGAAACATAGTCTCGGAAAATGTAGCTCAATTTGCAAGCACTTCCGTCGTAGACTTTTGCAGGGATTATGGAATACAAAACATGTTCACATCAGTAGAACACCCCCAAACCAATGTCTAAGCAGAAGCTGCAAACAAAGTTATCTTAGGAGGAATAAAAAAAGAAGTTGGAGGAGGAAAAAGGAATACGGGCCGAGTATTTACCCGATATCTTGTGGTCATACCATACAACACCATATTCTACTACTCAAGAGACACCCTTCATGATGGTATATGGAGCTGATGCAATGATACCAGTAGAAATCAACACCCCGACTTGGAGGCGTAAATACTTTGATGAAGTCGCCAACATGTATAATTTGAACATCTCAGTTGACCAGATAGAAGAGGTCAGAGAGATAACACGGATCATAGAAGTTGCTACAAAACAGAGGTTGGCATGAAGATACAACCTGAAAGTTCGGCAGAGGGAGTTCCAGGAAGGCGACATGGTCTTGAAGAAAATCACAGACCCAAAAAATAAGGGAAAGCTCGCCCCCAATTGGGAAGGCCCATTCAGGGTACTTTGAAAGCTAAACAATGAAGCATACAAGCTGGAAACATTAGAAGGAGTAGAAATACCTAGGACATGGAATGTATCCAATCTCAGGCTGTATTTCAGCTAAATATTATGTAATTCAATAATGAATAAAGGATCCGGGTTGCACTCTTTTCCCTTGCAAGGGAAAGTTGTAACACCCCAAAATTTTCCCTCTTGTTATTACATAGCTTATGTTTCATTGCATTGCATTTATATCTCATTTCATCTCATATCTCATACAAGTTGCAAAGGGCATGTGATCAGTTGATTTCAGAGCATTGACTATTCAAAGCAGGAGAGCCAAAGCCTAAGGTCTTCAAGTAAGCCTCAAGAGTCTCTTATGTCTCATATGATCTCAATTGATCCCACAAGTCATTGGAAGAAGAGAATTCACCAAGAAGTTGGACAGTTCATCATCTCCTAGCAAAAACAGTCCAAATTAGGATTTGTGATTCAAGCAGTCTCCTAATGAAATTTTGGTTCAAACTTGATCTCAATGTTTTCTACATTATATCAAGTATCTAAGGATGGAAGATTGCCCATTGGTTCATTTCAGAAGAGGTTCAATTGGTCAGTTGCTTGAGAATCAAGAAATTGATGAAAAAGTCAACTGTGTAGAAGGAAAAGTCAACTGCTGACCTTTTTGGGTCAAATTCATGAAATTAAAGTTACATATGTTCATTGGACAAGATTTGATCAAGAAATGTCAAGAGGTTCATCAAAAATCAAGAATTGTACCAAGTTTCCATTTTTAGAAATTTAGGGTTTCCAAAAATGGCAAGTTTGGATCATTTTGCATTACACTTCAAGGCATTCTTTCTTCAAGATAAAAGCTTCAAACTTCTGGCCTAAGTTGAGCCAATCAAAGATCACATATTAAGCTTCAAATCCATATAAATAACTCTTCCATTGGATCAAAATTTAGGGAGTTATGATCAATCAAAGTTTGACAAAACCAAGGCAAAAACCAGGTCATGACATGGTAATCTCAAGGCACTCGGCCATAATTTCATCAAGCATGTGGTGTGCCAAATGTCAAGCTAATTTTCTCAATGATGGAGGTTCCAAATGGAAAAGTGTTGAACATCAAAGTTGTTCATCTCCATGTCCTCTTTAACTTTGATGTTGGACATTTTCTCACTTGAACAAAATATGAAGGGGTTATAGTGGTCCAAACATGGAGGCTTCACACTGAAAAATCCTTAGGTTCATGACTAGGTCTGCAGGCAACTTGGCACGCCTATGATGCAGTGTTGGTTTCTTATGTTCTAAGCTATTTTCTACCACTTTGCAAGCTTCTATTCAACTTAAAATTAATACCAAACTTGCTCTATGATAGATCATCTTTCCACTGATACCAAAAACTCACCATTTCATCCATCAACATGACAGAACTTCATCCCCAAACATTAACACTTCCATTTTGTCTTGGCTGCCAAAATTAGAAGTGTTTAGCATTTGTTGTTGTTAGCTGATTCACATTCACACGCGTGTACCTCCACATTTCCACTCTTTACCTCATTTGGACCAACATCCCACATGCCATACATGTACATAACTTGCTCCATACATGAAAGGGAAGGAAGTAAACTTGTTCAACAAGGTGGCCATGCTGCAGCAACATATCATACCATCATCATCATTCCTTTTCATCATACAACATGAACAATCACAACATGCACGAGTTCACTCTTTATCTCATTTCAGTTTGCAGCCACACCCCTTCATTGCTTGACACCACCCTTTTTAACTCAACCATAGTTCTAACTGTCAACTAAGACAGTTAGAAACTAACCTTGGATATAAAAGCTTCACTCTAACTAACTTTGAGAGAGACTTCATTTTTTCACATTTTTCACCAACTTCACTCTCTGAAATTCTCCCTGAGCTTTTTCTCTCTCTTCATACGAATTCATCATCATCTTCATTCATTGTTCATCTTTTGGAGTTTTGGATCAAGAACAAGTGAAGCTTCCAAGTGTAGTATCTATCTCAAGTTTGAATCTCTCTATTATCCTCAAGATCAAGCTACTATAAGCATTTATTTTGCTCAGATCAAGCACAAGAAGCTCAGGATCCTCCTCTCTGGCCTTCTTTTAATCTCAAGATTCATCAATATTCAGGTCAGTTCAAACTTTTCTTGCACGAATTCACTGATTCTAAGCTTGTTTTATGTTGATTTCCGCTTATTAGAAGCTCTTGAACTCTGGCTAGTTGATAGAGCTTGTTAGAAGCTTAGATCCAAAACCTAGGGCAAAACTTCTCCCCTTCGATTCTCTCTGTACATGCTTCATATGTGATTTTTATTGATGGATTCGTGTTCCTCTTGAGCTTAGCTTTCTTTTGGTATACATTTTGTGAATTTATGGGAAGTTTGGAGTTTTGCAGTGGCCGGAGGTTGGCCGGAGAAGATGACCTGAGGTCCTTCTCCGGCCGGTGAGATTTTCAGGCTAGGGTTTTGTAACTTTAAAATGCGTCCGTTGATTTGTGTTTGATCCAAAGGCCAGGAGCTTGCCAACGCATTAATGAGGCATGTGCTTCACGCGTGCCTCTCTTTTCTTCAGAATTTGACTTTGACTCATTTCATGTGTGTGCGTGCATGTTTGTTATGATGTGCTTTGTATGTGAACCTTTAGATTTGATTACTTTCATGATTTATCTGATTGACTTGCATCATGTGGCTAAGATTGAGTCAATTGTTGACTGAAGACACACCTTAATTCTGTGAGCTACGCGTGTTATTGGACTTGGATCATAACTGCTATTCACACACCCTTCTTTTAAGCCCAATGACATTTGAACGTGGCTTTTACTATGTTCACACTCCCAACATATTTTCTTTATCCTTTTAATTTCTTTGTTTATGTTGTTTTGATTTTATTTTCTTAAAAATACCAAATGCATTCTAAAAATTCTAAATAAATTCACATGACATCAAGACACATTTAAATAATTTTATACATTTTTTAATTCTGATTTTATTGATTTTTACTTATATTTTCATAATTTCCTTTTATTTTCTTTTTAAATGATCTTCTTCATTGATATTTGAACTTCTCCATTTTATTTCTCTTGAATCACATAATCTTTTACACTCATTCTTTTTGCCATGATTAAACAATACTTTGAAGTGTCTAAAAATATTTTTTTTTGATGTTTAAAGTCATTTTATCATTAATTCTCATGTACATCTTTGTGCATTCTTTGGATGTATTTCAATATGACTTTGTGGATTGGTTTGAGCATGTTCCCTTTTGAATTTTACCATGATATTTTGGTGTGTGTTTTACCTCTGACTTAGGTGGTTTGTGACCTACTTTCATAATTTTATCATTTGGTTTGGTAATTGTTTGATGCCTTGTGTTTGAAGTAACATTTGTGTTCATTCTTTTACTTCTTTCTAGCATAGTTTGAGAAGGCACTTGTGCCATCTTATTAGGTTTGCTTTGTGTGAGATTATTAGACCTCATTAGGATGTTATAGGTCCCTTGATGTGAATCATAAGTCATTTGCATTGTATTTTCATTTGGATTGTGTATATGTTCTAAATACATCCTTACTTGATTTTTTATGACCTAGTTTCACTTCTCTTCTCTTCTAACCATTAACATGACTTGTACTTGAATCATCAATGCCTATTCATGCATTCTAATTGTATCTCATATTTGGTATGCTACTAACACATAATCATCTCATGCATTTAAATGTTCATTTATATCATCTTGCATACTTGTTTATATTTGACCTTATTCATCTTTCTTTCTTAACTAGTTTTAATGTGGTTTGCATATGCATCTTGTATGATTAATTCTTCCATTATAACTACATCTTAAATGTCATTTGGTACTGATGTATGATCCATGTTCATCCATTTTTGGTTTGCCACTTTAACTTGTGTTCCATGTTACTTCTTTTCTTTAAGTAAAACTTGTTTCTTCTCTTCTCACTTCTTCTTCATCTAACTTCTTATACTTGATCATTCATTTTCATAACTTGTATGCCCATTCATATGCATTATAGGACATTCATATATGATGTATGATTCTGGCTTTGACATTTCATTAGGCATTAGTGCATGTTCATCTTGCATAATCATTCATCTTTCATCAATTACTTTTATGGTGCATTTCTTTGTTGTTTAAGACATTGTTAGTGCATAGTTTGTTTATGTTTGATCTCTTAACCTTAGAGGACTTTCTTAGGGTATAAGTTCTGACCTAGAAGCTTTCTCAACCTTTAGGATCCTTCTTCTTTAGTTCCTAACTTGTTTGATTCTTACTTGTTCTTCTCTCCTTATTTCTTCACTTGTAAATTGTTTTGCTAACAGTTTCAGGGGCTAATGGTAAGTCAAGTGTGTGGGAGAGCACCCACATACAACCTCCTTTCTTATATCTTTTAAGCTTTCAAGTTGTGATTGTGATAAGCATCTTATGCTTCTTTGACATTTCATTGCTTTCATCCCTTTGAGTTCTTAACTTAACTTCAATCTTTGAAGTAAGTTAGAACTCAATCTTCTTCTCTTTTCTTTTAGACTTAGGTTTCTAAACCACACTTAACCATTAGGAACATCCAAGCATGATAAATCTTAGGATTATTAGTCTCCCTTTAGACTTTTACCTTTCTTAACCTTTGAGTCTCTCTTCTCCTCACCTCAAAACAAAAAGCAAAACATCTAATAAAGGCATAACATATATTGTATTTGAGCCTTTCATGTGAGAATAAGATAGTGAGGGGTATTCTCTCACTTTTTTAGAATGTTTATCATACGTCCCGTCTTGGGTCGATATGCTAGGCATTCGATCCCACGTGAAAGACTTAAATACAATATGCGTTGTAAACACAAAATAATCAAAACACTTATTTTCAAAATACAAAAACAAACAAACAATTCTCTTCTCATCTCCTTCATTCCATTCTTATGGACTCGTCATGTCTGTTCTACCGCAAACAGGTAATGCCTAAGTCTCCCTACAGCGAGCTGCAACACCTAACTGCTGGAATGCGCACTTTGACGTTTCCATTAAAAAACACAAACAAAGCAACCCTTGTTGAGCCGAACTACGTTTGCTATGATTCTTCTTTCTCGTCTGATTAAAGATACGTAAGCACGAGATGCGATATCTCGACGAGCAACCTTCCCCGTAGTCCGTCAAACTACGTTGACTCTGACTTTCCCATTGCACTGAGGGAATACGTAGACCTAGGACAAAGATAATGTCCTATCGAGTCACTTCTTTCTCCCCTCCCTTCTCCTTTCTATCTTTCATTTCCAGTTCTCCAGTTAGCAGTTGATTTCCAGTTCCTTACACCTTTTGATCGAGACAACAAGCATGGATCCCATCGAGTACGATGGACGCGTGGGGGTGCTAATATCTTCCCCTCGCGTAACCGACTCCCTTACCCATTTCTCTTGGTCATGAGACCTCGTTCTTTCCTTCCTTCAGGTTTACGGAGTGTTTCCTTTCCCTCTCTTGGGATAAATACACATTGCTGGCGACTCTGTTTCCGCCACTTTCGCGTTTGTACTTGGATGAAAATCCCGGGAGCGACAAAAGGGTTTTTGACGAGGCAGTTGGACTTAAAAAATTTTTATGTCTTGTTTATAGGTATTTGGCTAGAGATGGTGAGTTATAACTTGGAAAACTCCTAAAAATGTGTTAACTTGCTCCGCGTACATAGGTCGCCCATGAACAGGTTGATTAAACCCCTATAAATGTGTTGACTTGCTCCGCGTACATAGGTCGCCAATGAACGGGTCGATTAAACTCCTATAAACATGTTAACTTGCTCCACGTACATAGGTCGCCCATGAACGGGTTGATGAAACTCCTATAAACGTGTTGATTTGCTCCGTGTACATAGATCGACCATGAAAGGGTTGATTAAACTTTTATAAACATGTTAACTTGCTCCGCGTACATAGGTCACCCATGAACGGGTTGATTAAACTCCTATAAACGTGTTGACTTGCTCCGCGTACATAGGTCGCCCATAAATGCTCCGCGTACACGGGTTGAACAAACATATCTACTAATTCCGTACACACAGGACGAACAATCAACTATAAAAATGATGAAACATCCAAGCCCAAAGAAACTTGAGGCTTGTGAGTATCAAAGTCATACATGGCCAACTGCCAAAGGCTAATAAGAGCTGGGAGCAAATCTCTGTTAAAAGGACACCTGATTCCATACTCTAATCGGCACCTAAGCCTATAAAAGTCCAGGACTCTCAAAAGTTTCAAGGCTACGTATGCGATAGTTAAAGGCTTCTTAAATAATAATTAGCTTCACTATGAGCTATTCAAAAGTCTTGAAAATCAAAGCAAAATAAATGACAATAACGCCCGACACTTTATAATCGGACACCATAAGTTATTTTAACTTAGTGCCCGAGGGGCTGGATATACGCACTGGATTATTTTGTAAACGAGTAAACACGATAAACAGAAATGACATAAACAAAAGCCTCAGAATGGCCAAACATTGTACATTACAAAGCCCGAAGGCTAAAAAAGTCATGAGCATAAGGGGGGACAACACCACACTCGCTCGCCAAAATGTAAAAATGCATCCAGAAGGATGACTAACTAAAATAAGAAACGACAAGATTATGTAGCGGCTGAAGTCTCATTGGCAACATCATTACGGGTCGGGTTCACATTCCCGTCAGCGTCATTAACCGTGCTTTAAGATCTTTCCGGGCTATCTTTCTTCAGTTCGCCAAGATCCATAAGACTGTTATCCGGCACCACCTTGAAATAATCCATCTCCGACAAATCCAAGTCAGAATGGAGACAGAGAACTTGATCTTTGGCTCTATCAAAAGCTTCATCACTAGCAGACAAAATATCAATCTGAGCTTTCTTTAGAGATTCTTTAAGATCGCTATTAGATGATAAGAGCTCGGCATTGGAGGCTTCAGACATCTTCAATTGATTAGTAAGTTTAGCTAAGGCCGACTTGTGATCAGACTCCAAAGTCTCTTTTTCCTTCCTCGCATTAGCCAAATCATTCTCCAAGCTGAAAAGCTTCTTAGACTGAGATTCTTGGGTGCTCTTCAACTGGGCGACTTCATCCTTAAATTTTGACTCAATCTTTTCAGAATCATCAGATAATTCAAATAAACCCGGGGCGAGGATGGCACATCTCATCAGATAGAAACTAAGATTCTGGGTAATCTTCTGCTGACCAATGGATTTAACTTTACTAACATCCTCGGTAGCATCGCGATGATCACGCAGATATCTGAAACCATGAAAATCATTAGACCAAAACTTGAATTCCCCAAACGCAGAATCCTCCCCCGTGCCTCACATGAGGTAGTTAATCTCCATTTCGGCTTGATGGATATCTTCATTCATTAGAACTTTCAGCTTCTTCGGATCACCTTGAGAGATCTCATCTTGAAAAGAAAGAATAAGAGGCTGGGGCTCACCTATACTCGGGACGACTTTAGTACTCGCTCCCCTGGGTCGTTTTGGTGCCCGGACCTCTAACCCACCTAAATCGGATTTGGATGCAGACGCACCCCCAGCTCCTCTCCGGGCTTCCCGAACTGCCTGCATCAATTTCTTTTGCTCGGCTACAGAGAGATCAGTCATCTTATCTGCAAACAAACAACAAAAGGTTAGAGTAAAGGAAGACGAGAAATATTTAAAACGAAAAATGATGATTACCCAGAAAGGCAAGAAGTCGGTCGTCATCTAAGGGCAACAATTCTTTAATCCTCATCATAAGGAATGAGTCAAAAATGGCCAAGGACTGGAGTTCCAAGTCATTCAATTTGTCATAGTTAAAACCAGTAACCGACAAGGGATATTTGGTCGAGTAGTGAGGAAAGCGCGGATGTCCATCTAAAGCGTATAACACCTGTGGACATCTTGGCCCACAATGGACCTTCAAAAAACAGTCTTTATAATTCTTATAATTTGAGGTATAAGCCTGAAGGAAGCTTCGGCCAGGAATTCCACTAATTTGAACCCAGCTCCGGTTATCTACTCCTTTTACCTCAAAGAAGGAAAAGAACAAGCCTATGGTCGGAACAATGTTCAAAACCTCACAACCCCTCTCAAAGGCCTTTATAAATCCCCAACTGTTGGGATGGAGTAGGGAAGATGCTATATTGATGGACTTCAACACGTCCACCGTGAAGTCAGAAAAAGGGATACGGATGTTGAAATCTTCCAAAATACTAGGATAGAAGTAGAAAAATTCTCCGGAAACATATTTTGGCCGGAGTATACATACTCTTTCCTTTGGACTACATGGTTCCAAAATAACATCATCTTCGAAATCAGTAGAGTATATAATCCTCAGGGATCGGATTTTAGCAATTTCTAGGTCATCAGCAATAATATTCTTATTGTTCATAACCTTAGAATCAAAGGGAGCAGCAGTCTCCATTAGAATTTCTACAGAACCTGAAGAGTCAGAGTCAAAGTCACTTTCAGAAGTGAGAATCTCATTATAAAACTTATCCATGACTCGCCTATACTCTTCTACCCCTATAGAATCCATCATTTCTTGCATGTTATCTTCCCATAATCTTTTTCTCTCCTCGTCACTCTTATGGATAACCTTACCCGCATCATTACATTCCCTAAGAACTACCATTTTTGTTAAAGAAAAACAGAGAAAAATCAAGAGGGAAAGAAAAAAATACCTGAAATAAAGAATGCTTGAAGTTGAGGGAAATAAGAGCGTAGGAGTAAAGGGAAGAGAAGAATGACTTTAATAAGAGCCCAGTGTTCAAAAAATAACTAAAGAATAGCCACTCATGACGTATTAAAGTCATCATAATGCTAGGGAAGATTAGGGGACACGACCGTTCGAAGGTTTTTGACACGTAAGGACCTAAGAAGAAAAGCCGACCTATAGTACAACACCTAGCAAATATATCCAGCCTCACGTCACTGCGAAGTATTGTACCCTTGTAAACGGATATAGTACTCAGGGGGCTTATCTACATGCAAAATATATTTAATGCTGAGTTATATAGTAGGCCAAGGTTAGACGTGAGTTCGACTACGATAGCAAGATAGGTCGCGCAATGCAGAGAACTAGGTAGGTATCATTTACAAACTGGGCCGGTCAGGGAGCCGACTCCCATCAGCCGAGTACCTACGACCCCGAGTACTACACCTTATCAACCCGACACCGACGTCGTTCATGAACTCAACAAGTGCCACTCCAACAGTTGTAACGGCGGCGGCGTATCAATGCAGACGTTACCATGTCTTCAAAGCACGCATTCATGAAGAGGAGTTACGGTAATGATAGCCTGGCAACGTCAGAAGGCCAAGAGACTTCTCTTAATGACATACCTAGAATGAAGACTAACAAAGGCTATAAAAGGGGGCTACCACATGAGGGTTAAGCAAGACACAATCATCTTGAGACAATATACAACACCTGTATAGCTCTCAAATCCCCAAAAAATATTCAAACAGTATAGACAGCGTAGTCTTCTCTGCCATAAAGTAGAAGATTAGCACTTTTGGTGTATCTAACCATTTTTGGCTAAAACAAAATCTTTTCCATTAAACCTTCATGCGCACAAATCGTTTCATAGTTTCATATTTTCAAAACCAAAATTCATTCTTCATCTAAACTCATCCATTCTCATACCCATTTCTCCATCACCATCTTCATTCATCATCATTCATTTTTTTTGCAACTATGGACCAAAAACAAAATATCTTTGAGAAACAAAGGGGAAAACACAAAGCAACCTCCTCCTCTAATCATCCAGAAACCCCAATAGAAAAAGAACTAATATGCAAGCAACCAAGGATCCTTGAGTCAAAACTATTTCTCCGAGCAACACTTCAAAATCAATCAAAGTTCTTGTTGCCTCTGGTCCTACTCATTTTCATGTTATTAATGCTCAAAGTCGGAATGTAGCTTCATTAGCTCTGAAAGTGAATAATTTAATTGTTGATCATTAATTCAATATGTATGATGAATAGTTTCTTAACAAGTCTATTGAAGACGCGTATTATGTAGACAAAGTTGTTGAGCCTGAGATTGACATTGAATTTCTTCAACCATTTGAGAACCACATTCTAATGAAATTCATTGGACTAGTTAAAAGGTATAATTCTAATCATGTGAAAGCCTTCTACTATAACGTGAGTTATGCTCAAAGTGGAATTGAATACTTGTTTCATGGTAAGCTTATTAATTTTTACTTTGAAGATTTTAAGAATAATTTTTGTTTTAGAGAACAAAAGAATGGAAGTGTGTCTGTCTAATGCTTCTCGTTTTAAATGTATTGAGTTTGTTAAATGATTTCTAAGTTAGTTCACAAGGATAATCGTGAAATTGCAAATTTCTAAATCATTCAGATGAAGTGTGGAATGTTAAGTTGCATTGGGTTGTGGTGAAAATCTTGTACTAAAAACCTCGGAATTAAGAAAAGGTTGACTTTCATACCCCAAATTTTGACCACCAAGATTTCCCATCATTGTGAGGATCATTACCACAATATGGATGTGCCATCATGCCTCATCAATATCCTCAGAGATGTTTGAGCATTCACCACAATCAAGAATTAGGGTTTCAAGCCCTCTCAGAGCCTTAGACAAAGGATCAATCAAGGAATGACATGATCTTCAACTTGTCTAAACTCTCAAACACCTATAAAGGATCAAGAGGACTCCCATATCAGGAATAAAGTACAAGATTGCAACATCCCAAGTGGATCGAGCCTCAAGATCGCCAGTGTCACCAAATTAGGGTTTTGGTCAACCATGTAGCGAGCGATTTTTGTCGGTGACGCGACCACCTTATCGCTGGTTTTTGGGTTTCTCCCCACAATGAGGAGGGGGTGCTACTTTCTGATTTCTTATTTATCCCGTGAAGCTGGAAGGGAAATGGAAGCTATCTAAAACTAACCTTGCACGCGAATGTTTAACTGAACAAACGCTTAAAGAGATTCGGGGAGTTCGGGGTCAGGTTATACAATGGGGAGTTGTCAATTACCCATCCTATATGTGGTTATCCACAGGATATTAGCTTTAGGTTTTGCTTTATACTTGATAGTGTTTATTCGATAATGGGTTGGGAAAGTTTCTTGGGAAGTATAAGAGAGTGAGTCAGTTTTTGCTAATGTTCGGGTATTTTGGTAAGGTACTGGACCTAAGTTTTGATTGGTATGAAGGTACTGGACCTAGAGTTTTTGATTAGTAAGCTCGCTAAGATTTCACAATCTTATGCCTACGTATTCCCGTTTAAAAGAGACAGGGAAATCAGAGCAATCGTAGTTCCTCCTATTCTATGGGAGGAAAAAAATGATGTTTTGGTGTCTTGTTCAAAACCCTAGATTGAAGCTAAAAGGTTATTTATTTGTGTCTTGTTCAAGGCCCAAGATTGAAGCTAAAAAAGTTTGACTGAGAGAGAACTTGTCATCTCTAAAGAGGGATTGGACTTCCTCTGAGGGGATTATTGATTTTTGTGTGCCTTGCTCAAAGCCCAAGGTTGAAGCTAAGAGGTTGATTGACTCCACTGGGGAAGTCCTTATACAAAGCCTAAGAGGAGGGTGGAAAAGGTTGACCGACTCAACAAGAGAGTATTTTGTACAAAGCCCAAGACTGAGGCAAAAAAGATACTGACTCTTTAGGGATATCATTGTACAAAGCCTAAGAGGAGGCTAAAAGTCTGACTTTTCCGGGGAAAATATTCTATTTGTCTTGTACAAAGCCCAAGATTGAGGCTAAAAAGGGATTTTGACTCCGCCGGGGAGGTTTGTATATGTCTTGTACGAAGCCCAAGATTAAGGCTGAAATGGGAAATTTAACTGACTCGAAATGAGGATATTTTTATGTGTCTTGTACAAAGCCCAAGATTGAGGCTATATTGAGTTTGACTCTGCGGGAGAGTATTATCTATCTTGTACAAAGCCCAAGATTGAGGCTGAAAAGAGTTTGACTTAGCTTAGGGAATTTATTTTTCGAAGCCTAAAGAAGGCTAGGAGGAATTGACTCCACTAGGGAAGATACTTGTCCCAAGCTTGAGAGAAGGTTATGAAGATTTATGTCTTGTACAAAGCCCAAGATTGAGGCTAAACGGGTTTGACTCAACAAGAGAGTGCTTTTATTTATCCTGTACGAACCCCAGGATTGTGGCTGAACAAGTTGGAGAAATCATTCTTCCTAAGAGGAGGCTGACTTCTACTGGGGGAAATCTTTATGCCAAGCCTAGGAGGAGGCTGGAAAAGATTGACTCAACAAGGGAGTGTTTTTATCTGCCTCGTACAAAGCCCGAGATTGAGGCTAAAAGGTTGACTCAACAAGTGAGTACTGAAAGGTGATTGACTCAACAAGAGAGTCTGCAAAGGTGATTGACTCAACAAGAGAGTCTAAAAACGATTGACTCAACAAGAGAGTCTGAAAAGGTTAGCTCCGCTGGGGAGAATCATTGTACAAAGCCCAAGAGGAGGCTGACTGGGCTGAGGAAAGGTCATTATACAAAGCCTAAGAGGAGGCTAGCTTCTGCTGAGGATTATTGAGATCCCGAGGCAGGTCCAAGTGGGGAATCAACTCTTTCTGAGGGTTACAGAAGAGTTGAGGTATCAGATGCCTTGAGGTTCTGATTTGGGATAGTGTTATACTAATGATAAATTGACCCTGGCTTGGGGATTTTTAGGAGAGAGACTGGGTTTTGGCCCTGCTGGAGATTTATCCAGAGTGACCGGGGTTTCTTCCTATGTTTGTAAGAAACTTGAGAATGTCTTTGAGACTCAAGGTTTATACTGTCCAAGTCTACTGGTGTGGAAGAGTTTTATCTTTTGTATGATTCCCAAGAGGAGGAGGGTGTTTTAAGGGATAAGAATCAACCCTAAATTAGTATGAGAGTTGACACTGGAAAGACCGCTCTAGCAAAGGATGACTAAGTTCTGTCTGACACCTTTAGGAGGTCTTTAAGGTCCTTGTATTAAGCCCAAGAGAAGGCATGAGAACTTCTAAGAAGCCGGGGGGTCCTTGTACAAAGCCCAAGAGGAGGCGGGGATGTTTTCAGGAAGCCTGTGGGTCCCAAACCAAGAAAAGTTTAAGAAATGCTATTCACAGAGAATATATCATTTAGTGAAAGTTCTGAGGTTTGAAGAAACTCAAGCGATGCTATTCACCGAGAATAGATCAACTCTGGGGGAGTAGAATTTCTTTGACAATTTATAATAGTGAAAGCCTGAGAAAAGGTTCACCGAGAATACTGCCTTTCTCTTTGTTCCATATTGTTTAAGCCTAAGAGAAGGCATGACTGTATCTGGAAATCCTATGGGGATCTAGTTTTGACTGTATCCAAGAGTGACCAACTGGCTTTACCTAGTTCTAGACCTAGTTGTCGGGGAAAACTCTAAATAAATATACTAGTATATATACAGTTGATATATGACAAGTATTTTAAAAGGATATGAAAGAAGGACTTACAGTGCGCAGCTTCCCACAATACAGTTATATATATGAAAGCGAGTAAATGAAAGCGGTTAAAACTTACAGGTGAGCAAGCTTCCATGCTGTATTGTTAGTTGTTCAAAGAAATTAAAGAAAGTTTTGATAACAACATGTATATTTGAATCTAAATCAAAAGAGAAGTTATTTTTGAAAAGATTGTTGGGGCTTATACTCAAGGAGAGGCCCAAGGTTTAACAGTGATCACACCGTTGTTTTGAATATCGTATCGGGACTTATACAACGACTGAGGCCCAAAGAGGTTTTCTGTACAAAGGGATGTGACTTAAAACTCAAGGAGAGGCCCAAAGAGGTTTTTAAAAAGAAAGATGGGACTTACAACACGAGGGGAGGCCCCATGAAAGACAGTGATCGCACCATCGTTTTGAGAATCGCAGAGGGACTTATACAATGACTGAGGCCCAAAAAGGTATTGTTGTACAACAAGGGATTGGGTCTTACACCCTATTAGAGGCCCAAAGAGTTTGAAAATGAATAAAGATGGGTCTTATAGCTCAAGGAGAAGCCCAGTTGATTTTGTTACAAAGGCGACGATCGCGCCGAACTTTTGAAAATACACAGAGGGACTTATACAATGTGTGAGGCCCAAAAAGGTTTATTTACAAAGGGATTGGGTCTTACACTCTATTGGAGGCCCAAAAGTGTTTTAAATTTTAAAATCAAGAGGAAACCCTAATTTTAAATAAAAATGTTGTTTTTCAAAGGAAATTAAATGAAAAAATGATATAAAATACCAAATATATTCAAAAATAAGTTGTACACCTTGAAAAATATTTTGAAAAGTCATGTTTAATTACATGAGAGTTTGAAATTCAATTGGTTTTGAAATATCAAAGTGGGAATTTCATTTAAAAATGTTTAAAAACAACAAAAATGAAATTAATTTCAAAAATTCTAACTATATTAAATAAATAATATAAATTGGATTTTTTTTGTAAAATAAAATATTTAAACATTTTAGTGAATTTTGAGAAAAAGAATCAATTCAAAAACATAAATATTTAGAGAGAAATTAATTTTTGAATAACAAAATATTCAAATATTCAAGTATTTGAAAAAGGGCGCCAAGAACACCAAGTTCTTGCCCGCGCCCTCTGTTTTTCCAGATTTACATTTTCTCACTTTTCTCCATGATTTCTCAATGGTTTTGCACGATCAAGTACCAATCTTGCTCGTTTTTGGACAAGGATCACAAGCATATAGATTAATTGCATTTATTTTGAGTATTGAGGGAGAAATTAGAAGAAAATATCAAGAACCCTACTTTCAGCATGAACACCATGAAATTCCATACACGACTGATTCATGGTAATTGATTGAGGGTTATCACTCCATACATGATTAGGAACATATGGCAGAATTATTGTGTAGTAAAATATGCATGCATCATGGAGTTTGAAGAGTTCATGCTTACCTCTTGCAGCTGGTGATCGAGTTCTGAGTTAGAGGTGTTACATCTAGGTTCCAATGATCTGGACAGCTTCCCTAGGTGCCAAGGATTGTGTTTGAATGCTTGGAATGAATGGAAATGATCTGAACTTGAGATGGTACCCCAACTGCAAATCTGTCAAGAACTTGAGCAATTGGTTGGTGATTTTGAGAATCTGATGTTCCATATGTGATTTTGTGTTATGGATCACTTCTATATGTTATATGTGAGGTGTGTGGGTGATTGGTTTGGTTGGAATTGCTCTCAAACTCAAAACCCGATAGTGACTTGGCTTAGAAGGCAAAATTGGAGTGAAAGTGGTGATTTTGAGGAAAGCATCAGTTTGGGTGCTTTGGTGTACTCAAACTGATCAAAATTGATGTCTATTTATAGTGCAACAAGTTGGTTTTGGTATCAATAGTGAATGGCAACTGGTACAGGCCTGTGGCCAATTGTGATCAAATGGAATCTCAAGTCTCCTCTAGCCATTGACTTGAGATTAGAGCACAGGCTTTGTAGATTTGGTTCAGAGATAAGTATGGACTAAATTAAGTTGGAATAGGCTCAGTTCATGCCACCTTGAAGCATTCATTAAAGGCTTGGAAACAAAATTGGAGTCATGGCACTTTTTAGCTCTTTTAGGTTTGGCATGGCTACTTGTAGATTCTTGGACTTTAGAGGCTTGGAGATCAGATCATCCCCCTTGGATTTGATCCTCAGATGTGTCCAAATTGATGACAAGGCTTGGATTTATCATATTTGGACAAATCGAGTAAAATGCACAAATTCTGCCTTGTAAAAACCAGCTCATGATGCAATGTTCCAAGGGTTGTATCTCCTTGCTCAAATGTAATTTGGAGATGATATGGTACTTGTTGGAAAGCCTTTATGGCATACTTTAACTTTGATGTCCACCCATAGACCTGGTTTGACTTGGATCAAGGTGAAAACTGCCCCTACATTTTGGAAAAAGTAAGGCAGATTTTGACTTAGTGAAAATTTCACTAAGTGTTGGAAAAGTACCAATTTCATGTTTTCAGTCATTTTGATCACTCCATAACTAAAAATCCATGAGGAATTGGAATGAGATGTAGTTGACACTTTTGAAGTATGTAATGAAAGCTACAAATCCAGCTTTGGACCATCTAAAATAGTTGCTTGGATCTCAAGTTATGGTCCTTGGAAGTTGGTACCCTAGCCACTTTGGTCCATAACTTAGAAAAATTCTAAGTTTTTTATGGTTACCCCTTTTACAAGTTAATTCACTTTCTTGGGAGCATGTCTTGGTCAAAAGTCAAAGGTACAATTAACTTTTTCCTCGAAACCCTAATTGTGGTCCTGATGAAATTGAAACTCGTGGATCAAGCTTCTTGGATCAATCCATTATTGCAAATGGATAAATGTAGTGTATTGGAGACCCTCAAACCATGTCTTGAGGTTTTGGCTCATGCTTTGTCCCAAAAGTCAACTTAGGAGTGAATTAGGTCAAGAAACCCTAATTCCTGATTTTTGGGTAAATGCATTCCCTGAGGTTAAATTGACTTGATGATTGTGTCCATGAGGTCCCTTAGAGTATCTTGGGTTGCTGTTTGAAGCACTGGCTCATGCCCAGAGGAAAATTTCCATCTGGAGGCCTTGGTCGACGAAACCGTAATTTGGTGACACTGACGATCTTGAGGCTTGATCCACTTGGAATGTTGCACCCTTGTGCTTGATTCTTGATGTGGGAGTCCTCTTGATCCTTTATGGGTGTTTAAGAGTTTAGACAAGTTGAAGATCATGTCATTCCTTGATTGATCCTTTGTCTAAGGCTCTGAGAGGGCTTGAAACCCTAATTCTTGATTGTGGTGAATGCTCAAACATCTCTGAGGAGATTGATGAGGCATGAAAGTACATCCATATTGCGGTAATGATTTGCACAATGATGAGAAATCTTGATGGTCAAAATTTAGGGTATGACAGATGCCCCTATTTAATCTTCTTGGACCCAAAGGTGTGAATGGCGAAGGTATTCGGGCATTCAGGGTGCGAGAGGATTAAATATCGGAATACCCGAAATTTTGATGGTGGTTAGGAATGACAGTTTGTTCATCCATCTTCTTTTTCTAAGCAGTGATACTTAGAAAAGGTAAATCTTCCCCTCGATCCTGGTCTCCCGCCACGGAACTGGTCTCAGTTTCTGATATAAACTTCCCCTCGATCCTGGTCTTCGACCACGGAACTGGTGTCGGTTTCTGATATAAATTTCCCCTCGATCCTGGTCTTCAGCCAAGGAACTGGTCTAAGTTTTCTGAGCTTAACTTCCCCTCGATCCTGGTTTTTAGCTAAGGAACTGGTCTTAGTTTCTTCTTGTCGAGTTTCTTCCTTGACAAGGGACGCTATGTGTAGCGGTCTTTATCAAACTTCTCGCCGAATTTTCCTGGGTAGATGCCATTTGATTGAAAAAGTTTTGATGTCAGACTTGCTGGGGAAATCCATTCATCTGAGTTGTAGAGTTGTACAAACTTCTCTGTTGGAGACGCTATTTGTTGACTCTACTGGAGAAAACGAGTCTCTTGAGAGGCTGTTTCTTGCTTGGGGATATTACATCATACTTTTCCTCAAGATCTTTTCAAAGAAATGCCATGTGATGCAATCCAACTTGGAGGTGCTGATGACCTTTTCGTCAGCGAATGTTCCGGAGAAAAACTACTGTACTGCCGAATCTTAAATTACGAGGCTTTCTCTGGGGATTTTCTTTAAATCCGGGAAAGCGAGCATATCATCTCCAATGACGTTCGTCGAAAGTTTTCTTGCTTTTTAGAGGTTCAAGTTATCAAAGTGGTCGAAGACTGTCTCCATCCCAGAAATAAACTGGGGAGAAAGGTGGTTCAGATAAAACATTCCCTGACGAGGAAAGAACTGACAACTTGAGTGAGAGGACCTTTATCGCTTGGGAACAAGACCGACTAGAGTGATAGTGATGCAATATGAATATGAGTATGAATCAATAATGCATGATGTATGTATCTATATGCTGACAAACAGACACGACATACAGACTAGTGGATGAACACGACTGGATACTCGGCCACTGCAGGGGACGAAGAAGTATCTTTGGTTCAAGATAGCAATTCGGCCTTGCTTAGGAGAAAGTAGTTCCCGCGGGGAAAAACGTAGGTCGGGCTTAGGAGGTAAGAACTCTGCCGGGGGCGTCGGACGACATATTTGCATCTGACACAGCTGATCCTTCATTCAGGCATACTAGTTTGAGAAGGAGTACTTTGATTCTGCACTTTAAAGCTTAATCGCTTTTGGAGTAGCGATCAATGTTCTTTCGGTGTTCAACAGTCAAAAGAATTGCCATCTTTATTTTAAAAGAAAAAAAATTTGACAAGTAAATTCATTTTTGTTTTATTTCAAGAATCGTTAATCATGTTAAAATGTCATTCTATAAATCTAAAACAAATAAGAATTGCAAACAAAAGCATCAAGGCTCAAATTTTATTGATAGGATGGAAATCAGCCAAACGAGTGATTCCATGGAGCATTTACAAAGTTAGAAAATGGTAATTTAAGGGAAAAGTGCTACATTGAAACATAACGACCGCTATCCTTCTACCAACTTTGAATTCTGGACATCCTGAGCTTCTGTAGAAGATGACCTTGACTGGAGTTTTCCTGATGGATGGCACGACTGCTGCTGGGGGATTTGCCCGTTTGTTGGACGTAGTTACTTGCCATGAGTCCCTAACTTTTGCATAGATTGTACTTTCAGATTTCTAATCCATCAAGATAATTTTTTATTATGTCTCTAATTTTTTCCTGGACCGCCCTTTCGGGTTTTCAATCCATCGAGACATTTTTTTTATTTAGGCGAAGTATTTCTTGACTACGTCAACATTTGTGGGGTAGGAAAATTCCTCTCCATCCATGGTTGCGAGTCTCAAGGCGCCGCCTGAGAAAGCTTTCTTGACCATGTATGGGCCGTCATAATTCGGAGTCTATTTGCCCCGGGAATCAGTGAGAAAAGATTGTATCTTCTTGAGCACGGGGTCTCCTTTTCTGAAGACGCGAGGTCGAACCTTTTTGTCAAACGCTTTCTTCATTCTCTGCTGATACAACTGACCATGGCATAGAGCCGTTATTCGCTTTCCTTCGATCATATTCAGTTTGTCGTGCCAACTTTGGCATCATTCAGCCTCTGTTAACATGGCTTCCATCAATACCCGGATTGATGGGATCTCTGCTTCTATGGGAAGCACTGCCTCCATGCCATATACTAGAGAGAAAGGGGTTGCCCCTGTTGAAGTGCGGACAGATGTACGATAACCGTGAAGGGCAAAGGGCAGTATCTCGTGCCAGTCTTTATAGGTTACAACCATCTTCTTAACAATCTTCTTGATGTTCTTGTTAGCCGCTTCTACTGCTCCGTTCATCTTAGGTCGGTAGGGAGATGAGTTATGGTGTTCGATCTTGTACTCAGTGCACAACTCTTTCATCATCTTGTTATTCAAGTTATATCCATTGTTAGTAATGATCTGGCTTGGAACACCATAACGGCAGATGAGATTGTTTTTTATAAATCAGACTACCACTTGTCGGGTTACATTGGTGTATGATGATGCTTCGACCCACTTGGTGACATAGTCAATGGCTACCAAAATGAACCGATGTTTGTTCGAAGCCTTGGGTTCATTCATGCCAATCATGTCGATTCCCCATACGGAAAAAGGCCACGGGGATGAGACAACTTTGAGATGTGTTGGCGGTACATGGATTTTGTCTGAGTATATCTGACACTTTTGACATCTCCTCATGTACTTGTAGCAGTCGGATTCCATGGTCAACCAATAGTACCCTGCTCTTTGAAATTTTCTCGCCATTGTGTGTCTGTTGGCATGAGTGCCAAAGGATCCTTCGTGAATTTCTTTTATCAACATGTTTGCTTCTGGTCTGTCTACACATCGGAGCAAGACCATGTCAAAGTTTCTCTTATAGAGGGTATCACCGCTCAGGAAGAAGTTGCCTGCCAATCTTCTGAGGGTTTTCCTGTCCTTTCTGGATGCCCCAGGTGGGTATTCTTGTTTCTGAAGGAAGCACTTGATATCGTGATACCAAGGTTTGTCGTCTATGACTGCTTCAATCGTGAAGATGTAAACGGGCCTTTCTAGGCGCATTATGTCAATCTTAGGTATGTCGTTCCATTGACCTACACTAATCATGGAAGAGAGAGTGGCTAATGCATCAGCCATGTGATTCTCTTCATGAGGGTTACGATGAAACTCGACTCTGTTGAAGAATGGTAACAACCTTCTTGCGTAGTCTTTGTAAGGAATCCGTCCTGATTGGTATATTTTCCAATCTTATGATCTGATTGATAACCAGGGCTGAGTCGCCATATACATCCAAGTTCTTGATCCTTAAGTCGATCGCTTCTTCGAGACCCATGATACAAGCTTCATATTCGGCCTCGTTGTTGGTACACTTGAACGTTAGTCGGGCGGTGAAAGGAATGTGGGTACCCAGAGGTGTTGTGATGATTTCCCCAATTCTATTTCCCTAATGATTGACAGCTCCGTCAAAAATTAGTCCCCATTGGGAACTTGGTTCTGGCCCTTCACAGGGTAGCGGTTCATCGCAATCTTTCATTTTCAAGTACATGACATCTTTGTCTGGGAAGTCAAACCCGACTGATTCTTGATCGTCAATCGGTTGATAAGCCAAATGATCGGCTAAAACACTTCCTTTGACGGCTTTCTGAGCATTGTACTCGATGTCGTATTCTGATAAAAACATCTGCCAACGCGCGATCCTTTCCGTGAGAGCAGACTTTTTAAAGACATACTTGATTAGATCCATTTCGGAGATTAACCAAGTAGTGTGACAAATCATGTACTGGCGAAGACGTTTGACTGCCCAAGCCATAGCACTACAAGTTTTCTCAAGCATAGTATACTGAGTTTCACAGTCGGTAAACTTCTTGCTCAGATACTAGATAGCAGACTCTTTTCTTTTCGTTTCATCTTGTTGGCCAAGTACACACCCCATCGAGTCTTCCAAGACTGTTTGGTAGATGATCAACGGTCTCCCCTCTATAGGAGGTGATAGAATCGGTGGGTTAATCAGGTATTCCTTGATACTGTTGAAGGCGGTTTGGTAGTCTTCTGTCTAAACACAGTCCTAATTCTTTTTGAGTAACTTGAAAATCGGCGCGCATATTGCAGTCATGAGGAATATAAATCTAGAAATATAGTTTAGACGTCCCAGGAATCCTGTAACTTATTTCTCAGTCTTTGGAGAAGGCATTTCCTGAATGGCCTTGACTTTGTCAGGATCAACCTCAATTCTTTTCTGGCTGACGATGAACCCTAAAAGCTTCCCTGAGCGGACACCGAATGTGCACTTATTGGGATTCAAGCGGAGTTTGTATTTTCTCAGACGCTCGAATAGCTTTGACAGGTGGGTCACATGCTCCTCTTCTGTCTTAGATTTGGCAATCATATCATCGACATACACTTCGATTTCTTTGTGTATCATGTCATGAAACAGAGTAGTCATGGCCCTTTGATAGGTTGCCCCGACGTTCTTCAAACCGAACGACATTACCTTGAAACAAAAGGTACCCCATGGGGTGATGAACGAAGTTTTCTACATGTCTTCCGACGCCATTTTGATTTGATTATAGCCCGAGAATCCATCCATGAAGGAGAATACTTTGAACTTTGTTGTACTGTCTACCAGCATGTCTATGTGCGGTAGGGGAAAGTTGTCCTTCGGACTGGCTTTGTTCAGATCCTTGTAGTCTACACACATTCTGACCTTTCTGTCCTTTTTCAAAACTGGCATGATGTTGGCTAACCATTGAGGATATTGTGATGTGGCGAGGAAACCCGCGTCAATCTGTTTTTGTACGTCCTCTTTGATTTTGATGGCCATGTCTGGATGAGTCCGTCTTAGTCTTTGTTTTACTGGCGGACATTCTGATCTTAACGGTAGATGATGTTCCACGATGCTAGTATCCAACACTGGCATGTCCTGGTAGGACCAAGCAAACACATCAGGAAACTCTTTAAGAAGCTTTATCAAACTTTCTTTGACAGTCGGACTGAGCAGTGCCCCAATCTTGACTTCTTTTCTCTCTTCTTCTGAACCCAAGTTGACCGTGTCCAACGACTCTTTTAGCAATTCAATGGACCTTTCCTCTTGTCTGAGTAATCGGGAAATCTCTTCTGGAATTTCTTCGTCATTTTCTTCTTCAGCCTCAAATATTGGGAATTCAAAGTTGGGAGAAGGCATTGGATCGTATGTTTCAATGGGGTTTAAAACAATCAATCTGCACGACGTGATGATTGTTTTATAAGAGATAGAGAGAATGTAAGAGTGTGTGCAGTGTATTTTCTGATAACTGCTTGTTTTTATTATTTGGATTGTTTTTAGGATTACCATTTTTTGAAAAAAGCGGAAAGAGAAAACAGCAATAAAATGCGGAAATTACAGAACGACATTATTTTATTTATGATCTTGTCGATACTTGAAACTACAACCTTATAAAACAAAACTCTGTCGCTTTGGGCAAAGCGAAGAGGTACATTTAAAGAAAGTGAGCCCTATCAAAACATCTGTTTCACCAGGGCAAGGTGAAAGGCTAAAACAAAGATGGCAATTACTTTGACTTATGAACAACTTTCGGAACGTTGACAGTAACTCATTGGCGGCGAACTCCTCGGTGGATCACAAAGTCTGGTACCTTCCTTCTTGATTTGTCTTCAGAAATGACGCTGATTTCTGGTGGAGCAGGATCATTGGAATCTGTCTCCCAGGCAGAGTTGTCGTAGGAGGATTCTTCAGCTGTATCTTGCACAGTGTTTGCACTCTCAGGTAAATCTCCCCATTTAGTTGGTTGGATGTCTTCGAGCCTGATACGAGAGCTTTAAGGAGTTGTGTACTTGACCAGGAAGTCGTACTTGCCACTCGGTTGTCCTAAGGTGTCCCATACTTCTTTGGAACTGGAGGAGTCATCCCTTTCGATGACGTTGACCTCGGGAAAAGCATAGTTGATGAACTTCTGTCTTGCAATGTTTACAAATTCATCGTCGTGTTGGATATCTTCTGAATGCCCTGAGTAATGATCCCATGATTCGGTGGGGAAACATGAATTATTTTCAAGGATCCTCAGCTGATATGTATCGTTGGGCTGACTCTTTTGCCCCAAGTCTCCCGGGTACGGCTGCCAGATAGGCAGGCCATCCATTGGGCCATAATAGTCATGGTCAAAGTTGTCTTTTATCAGAGTGTCCTCCTTTAATGAGTTTGGTGGAGCACGACATCCTTCCGAATCACAATCTCCGTACATCATTTTGACATCTGACCTCGGTATATATCTCGAACTCTGTGCGGGATAGCAAAATGGCGTAGGCACCTCTTCCGGAGACACATAACCGTCCTCGTTAAGATAGGACTTCCACTCTTCATCTGTATTGGAGGAGTCACCCTCGTTGATGGTATTTACTTCTTGAGACACTGGGTGGAGGAAACCTCCAGTATGGAAGAAGTCCTGAATGAGATGAAGGCTTTCATCGTTAGTAGCAGTCTGGGTACAGGTTGAGGAAAAACCAAGACCTTTCTTTGTCTTGTTATCCGTAGGAATGACAAGTTGTCACCATCCTTTCGTATTTTTACTCTTAATTACTTCGAGAGCATCCTTATACGAGGAAATCGACGTTCCTCTTTCTGATTGATTATTATTGTTCACCAAAAGCGTTTGCAACTGGGTTCCAACAACCTGCTCTGGTTCTACACAAGTGGATGACGATAAGCTGCTCACGATCAAGGCTTGCTCTCCGCAGACTGTGACTAGTTGGTCATTCTTGATGAACTTCAGTTTCTGGTGAAGTGTCGAAGTGACTGCCCCAGCCTCGTGTATCCAAGGTCTTCCTAACAAACAGCTGTATGCTGCCCGGATGTCCATGACCTGGAAAGTGACTTGGAAAGTGTGAGGACCAATAGTTATGGGAAGGTCGACTTCGTCGATAACTATTTTTTGGGATCCGTCCAATGCCTTGATGATGATCTCACTGCTTCTCATCGGAGATCCTTTAAATGATAGTTGCATTAGAGTGGACTTCGGCATAACATTCAGAGTCGATCCGGTATCTACCAGTACGCTGGCTAAAGCATCGTCCTGGCAGTTGACTGTAATATTGAGTGCCACGTTATGATTTTGGCCCTCTTCCGGCAGTTCCTCATCACTGAATCCCAAGTTGTTGCAGGAACTGATGTTGGAGATGATGCTGTCAAATTGTCTTATTGTCACATCTTGTTCCATAAAGGCTTGCTCTAAGACTTTCTGTAGAGCCTCCCTATGAGCTTCGAAACTGAGTAAAAGAGATAGTACAAAGATTTTTGAAGGAGTTTGGAATAGTTGATCAACAATGTTGTACTCACTCTTTTGGATGAGCTTCAGCATCTCATCATGGTTCTTTGAAAGGTCGGGGTCACTGGATTGACCGACTGGTTGATTGGGAACTTCTTCCTGAGGTTCCTTTTCTCTGGTAGGTTCTCCAACTCCTCGGTTAAAGATTTGACCGCTCCGTGTTACTCGACTGATGTCTGCAATGTTCACGACGGAGGGTAATGGAACTTCTTTTCCATTCTCAATTGTTGTGCACCGTATTTGTAAGGGATAGCATCGGATTTGTATGGTACTTGTCCCGGCAGATAGATAACTACAGGAGCCTTCTAATTTTTCTGACCATCGTAGCCAGCCTCAATTGGTTCAAGGTTGAGAACCTTTCCACCATCAAGAGGAACTCTTGATTCATGAAGTAAAGGGATTATGGAGCATACATCTTTGGCCACTTCTCGTTTAGGGATTAAGACAACTTCTTTGCCTCAATTAGGATGATAGTCTGACATTGAACTAGAGCTTGACCATGGTTGAATCTCCTTATGGTCTAACTGGAGGGCCTCTTGTATAAAAGAGCATCCCTGATTGTTTACCGAGCAGATCGGACAGGAATCGTAATCGTGTCATGGCAGATTATGATATTGGCCTCGCCTAGAGTGCATTGCCACCAAGTTGACATTCATCGCACGGATGTCGTGGTTTTGAATGATGTTGGAATTTGTTTAAGTCGTGTTGACTTCACAAATTCGGTAATCTTTGATCCATCCGAGATTCATCTGTTCCTGTAGAGTTGATTGCACCATAGAACATCCTTGATCGTTTTTAGAGCCGATATCACACTGGTGATTGTTATGAGTCGGTATGTGACCGTATCCACTCTGTGTGCAATGCATCTTGACCAGGTTGGTTCCCAATAAGAGTACATCATGAATTTGATAGCTGTGGTTAGATAATTCCTCTATCAAATTAACTGCAACTTTCTCGTGTTGAGGCAGCAGGTTTATCTGTACATTTGGATTTGTATCCTTGAAGGATAGGACCTCGCTCCTAACAAGCTTCTGTACGTCAGATTTGAAGCTGAGACAATTTTCTACGTTATGCCCTGATCCTCCTTGATGGTAAGGGCAAGTTTGATCCGCTTTGAACCAAAAAGGTGGATTCTCTGGTACTGTAAGAGGAGCCCTGGTTTGGACGTGCCCTTTGACCAACAGTAATAGAAACAGTTCTGCGTATAACATTGGTATAGGGTCGAACCCTAGTGGTCGCGTTGTACGGTTGTTATTGTACTGAGGACGAGCCTGCTGAAGAGGTTGTTGTGTCCTTTGCTGATATTATTATTGATTCGGTTGGCTCAGAGCAACCTGAGGTTGATACGTAGGAACAGGCACAAGATTAATAACAGGAGTTACAGCTGCTACTGGTTGCTACCGTCGCCTTTCCTTTCCAAGAGAGATATTACCAATATCTTGCTCTTTTTTCTTAGGGAGAGTACTACCGTATCTTTTGGTACTGCTTAATGGTCTGACATCTTTGACCAGACGTCCTTGTCGGACTGCTTCTTCAAGACAAAATCCCATGCCCACCATCTCAGTAAAGTCGTTGGGCGCACTGGCGACCATTTGATCGTAGTAAAACGAGCTTAAAGTTTTCAAAAAGAACTTTGTCATCTCTTTTTCCTCAAGAGGTGGACAAATCTGGGCGGCAATTTCACGCCATCTCTGAGCATATTCCTTAAAGGTTTCCTTGCCTTTCTGCGACATGGCTCGGAGTTGATCTCTGTCTGGTGCCATGTCCAGGTTATACTTATACTGCTAAACGAAGGCAGCGCCAAGATCTCTGAAAGTGATGATCTTAGTGCGGTTCAAACCCATGTACCATTTGAGTGCGGCACCGATTAAACTATCTTGGAAATAGTGGATCAGTAGCTGTTGGTTCTCTATTTAAGTTGACATCCTCCGAGCGTACATCACCAAATGACTTTGAGGGAAAGAGTTACCCTTGTACTTTTCAAATTCGAGCACCTTGAATTTGTGCGGAACTTTCACATTGGGGACCAAATAAAGGTCTGCGGCGTCCTTTCTGAATAGATCCTAACCGCGAATGGCATGCAGTTCCTTCTGCATATCTAGAAACTTCTCCTGGAACTCATTCATTCTGTCGTACATACTTTCGTTTCCACCAGAAGGTATCTGTGGGATTTGCCCTTCTGTGACAGTGTGTACCACGGGTGGTGGTATAGTCATTACGGTAGTACTCTTGGTGCTTCCCTCTCCCAAAGTTTGTAACCTTCAGGAGTTTCTGTCATGCCCCTTGCATCTTAGCTTTCCCGAAGTTTGTAACCTTCAGGCCCAGCGGCTCCTGCTGCAGTTTTCGGATCTTCCGTGATCGGCGGAATATATCCTTCTGGGATATAGTTAATAGGCATTGCCCCAGGGACGATCTTTAGGCATGTTATACCAAGGATCATACTTTTCCACTATGGGTGTCGATGTGATCTCTGAGATCACAGTCCTTTGTATCTGAGCTGCTGCCAGAGCTTGCATGTTATTGTGAAGTTTCCTCAGATCTTCCTTTAGAGTGTCGATTTCTTCTCTCTACTCTCTGTTCTCTTCCTCGAGATTATCCATTTTCTTTTATCGATTGGCCCGAGTATTATATGAATGAGACAGCTTGATTCTCTAGAATCGAGACACAAACGTGAGATTCGTAGGGAAGAAGAATGTGTTATGTGAGAATGATGAATGATATGCAATGATTATATTAATAATTTTTTTGTTTAATCAAAAGAAACTTCAACAATTGGATTGCAAATATCATACAATGGGGAAACCCCGTTTTATTGAATTCAAAGATTGCGGAAATGGAAATACAGTCATTTACAAAGTGTTGTAAAAGGAAAGGTCTAAACTTATGGATCCAGAGTCCTCTCTGAGGAGGGATTAGGTGCTGGTTCTGGTATTTTCCTTTTCTTTGACTGGGGCTCTTGAGCCGTTGTCGGGTTGTCATTCCTTTGCCAAGTGAAAGGAGCGAGCAAATTCCTTTGGTCTTCTTGATTCTCTATAGCATGTTGCTCTAAAATCTCAATCAGAGCATCCTTTTCTTTTAATAGTTGCTGTATTTTGGTACACTCCACATTGAGAATGCGGTACTTGTTTTTCCAAGACTTCTTCTCCTGTTGAACTTTGTTGAGAGTGACCTGGAGTTTTTCCGTGTCAGGCATAAAATAAAGGACAGATTCCTTTAACGGAAGAACTTATTGACGAGGGTAAGGCATCCTCAGTTTGAGAGCTCTAGTTTGTACCCAGTGGAGATAAGGTTCCACGGAGATACAGTATGGTTTTCCTAAAGACTCTATTCCTTTCCTGTGAACATGTTTCCAGGCATGCACTATTTCTGTCTTAAGTGCCCTGTCATTTTCTCCTTCCTTGAAGAAAATACCTTCCAGATGAACATTACGTGGGACATGTCTCATCGGGTATCCGAATTGACGACGAATTAAAGCTGGATGATAGTTGATTCCTCCTTTAATTCCTATGAGGGGTACATTAGGGAAGTTTCCACAACGGTCGATGATTCTTATCCTGTCATAGATTCGATTGTACTAATTGATGTCAGAGTTGGTAAGAGACATGATTCTTTGCGACCAACGTAAAGTACTCTTATGGTCCCAAAATGCAGTAGACTTGGGCAAGTGAGAAGTGAACCATTTGTATAGTCGGGGTACACATCATGTGATCATTACTCCGCTGTACAAATTCCTTAAGTGTACAGAATGATAAGCATTTGCGAGCAAGGTTGGTACGGGGTTTCCAATTAGAAAAATCTTAATGGCATTGATATCAACGAAGTTATCAATGTTGGGAAATAGAAATAACTCGTAGGTGAACAGAATAAAGACGCTCTTGAAAGTAGTCATGTTCCCTATACTAGCAAAGTATAGAGCTTTCTTTATCAAAAACTTGGCAGGTAAACCTTTGATTCCACCCTTAATGGTCATGTGAGTCCTGACTTCTGACTCATCCAAAAAGATTGCTCTTGCAATGGTTTGATCCTTTGGAATTTCTTCCAGTCCAGAAAAGGGAGCTTGGTCAGTGATGGGTAAATCAGTCAAGTGGGAGTACTCCTCCAGTGTTGGTGCTAGTTGATAATCCGAGAATGTGAAACAGTGATAGACCGGATCGTAAAACTGGATCAACGTAGCCAGGATTCGTTCAATTACATGGACCCTTAACAGAGACAGCAGTCCTCCGTACTTAGCTCTGAAAGCATCAGAGTTGGTGATCATCCTTGCCAACCCTCTTAAATCCTCTAGTTTTGGAACCTTGAAGGTGTACTTGTGAGTCTTACTTCTACCGAAATCCATAACGCAATCTTTCTCTCTGACATTTGCAATCATTGTCTTAGTTTAATTTGAAAAAGAGAGGGTAGAAAAGAAGATTTTTTTCTTTTTTTGAAAGTTTTTTTTAATGAAATGAATGCATGAATGCAACACACAAAAACATAGAAAAACATGGGGTCAGAGGTTCAGTGTCATGAAGTCATGGCTCTACCCATCCCCAAAGGTTGTACTGGTGATTTTTTGTACCTGTCCACAAAATCATTGACCCCTCTTGGGATAACAACAACAGGCTGGTTCACCCGAGCGAGCTGCAGTATCTTAGAGTAATCTCAAATGAGGGTAGTATCGCGTGACAACTATTTCCGATAGCTTCCGCACTACAAAATAGTAACATGGTTTCAGCCTACTAAATCCTCAGTTTCATGGATACCACAATCGAACAATCTGCTTTCAACAACCGAAGTCGTTTAGACCTTGAATCCGCAAAGGGTATCTCCACGGATTCGATGGTCTACCGGGGTATCTTATTTGGGAGTCACTCCCTGTAATATTACCCGTCTAATGCCATCACTTATCTTAGATGTCACTCAAACTTTCCAGATGCAACATCACCCGCAGTCCCATTAGCAAAAAAGTAAACACGAATATCAATTAGGAAAAGCGATATATATATTTATTCCTAAACTACCATCCTAGACCTCTTAATATCTATAATCCTAGTCCTAACTAAAATAAACATCCCCAGCAGAGCCGCCATTTTTTCTGTAGCGAGCAATTTTTGTCGGTGACGCGACCACCTTATCACTGGTTTTTGGGTTTCTCCCCACAATGAGGAGGGGGTGCTACTTTCTGATTTCTTATTTATCCCATGAAGCTAGAAGGGAAATGGAAGTTATCTAAAACTAACCTTGCATGCGAATGTTTAACTGAACAAACTCTTAAAGAGATCCGGGGAGTTCGGGGTCAGGTTATACAATGGGTTGTTCTCAGTTACCCATCCTATATGTGGTTATCCACATGATATTAGCTTTAGGTTTCACTTTATACTTGATAGTGTTTATCCGTTAATGGGTTGGGAAAGTTTCTTGGGAAGTATGAGAGAGTGAGTGAGTTTTTGTTGATGTTCGGGTATTTTGGTAAGGTACTGGACCTAAGTTTTGATTGGTATGAAGGTACTGGACCTAGAGTTTTTGATTAGTATGCTCACTAAGATTTCGCAAACTTATGCCTACGTATTCCCGTTTAAAAGAAACAGGGAAATCTAAGCAAACGTAGTTCCTCCTATTCTATGGGAGGAAAAAGATGATGTTTTGGTGTCTTGTTCAAAGCCCAAGATTGAAGCTAAAAGGTTATTTATTTGTGTCTTGTTCAAAGCCCAAGATTGAAGCTAAAAAGTTTGACTGAGAGAGAACTTGTCATCTCTAAAGAGGGATTGGACTTCCTCTAAGGGGATTGTTGATTTTTGTGTGCCTTGCTCAAAGCCCAAGGTTGAAACTAAGAGGTTGATTGAATCCACTGGTGAAGTCCTTATACAAAGCCTAAGAGGAGGCTGGAAAAGATTGACCGACTCAACAAGAGAGTGTTTTGTACAAAGCCCAAGACTGAGGCAAAAAAGATACTGACTCTTTAGGGATATCATTATACAAAGCCTAAGAGGAAGCTAAAAGTCTGACGTTTCCGGGGAAAATATTCTATTTGTCTTGTACAAAGCCCAAGATTGAGGCTAAAAAGGGATTTTGACTTCGCCGGGGAGGTTTGTATATGTCTTGTACGAAGCCCAAGATTGAGGCTGAAATGGGAAATTTAACTGACTTGGATGAGGATATTTTTATGTGTCTTATACAAAGCCCAAGATTGAGGCTATACTGAGTTTGACTCTGCGGGAGAATATTATCTGTCTTGAACAAAGCCCAAGATTGAGGCTGAAAAGAGTTTAACTCAGCTTAGGGAATTTATTTCTCGAAGCCTAAAAAGGATAGGAGGAATTGACTCCACTAGGGAAGTTACTTGTCCCAAGCTTGAGAGAAGGTTATGAAGATTTATTTCATGTACAAAGCCCAAGATTGAGGCTAAACGGGTTTGACTCAACAAGAGAGTGCTTTTATTTGTCCTGTACGAAGCCCAGGATAGTGGCTGAACAAGCTGGAGAAATCATTCTTCCTAAGAGGACGCTGACTTATGCTAGGGGAAATCTTTATGCCAAGCCTATGAGGAGGCTGGAAAAGATTGACTCAACAAGAGAGTGTTTTTATTTGCCTCGTACAAAGCCCGAGATTGAGGCTAAAAGGTTGACTCGACAAGAGAGTACTGAAAGGTGATTGACTCAACAAGAGAGTCTGCAAAGGTGATTGACTCAACAAGAGAGTCTGAAAATGATTGACTTAACAAGAGAGTCTGAAAAGGTTAGCTCTACTGGGGAGAATCATTGTACAAAACCTAAGAGGAGGCTAACTGGGCTGAGGAAAGATCATTATACAAAGCCTAAGAGGAGGCTAGCTTCTGCTGAGGATTATTGAGATCCCGAGGCAGGTCCAAGTGGGGAATAAACTCTTTCTGAGGGTTATAGAAGAGTTGAGGTATCAGATGCCTTGAGGTAATGATTTGGGATAGTGTTATACTGATGAAAAACTGACCCTGGCTTGGGGATTTTTAGGAGAGAGACTGGGTTTTGGCCCTGCTGGAGATTTATCCCTAGTGACCGGGGTTTCTTCCTAGGTTTGTAAGGAACTTGAGAATGTCTTTGAGACTCAAGGTTTAGACTGTCCAAGTCTACTGGTGTGGAGGAGTTTTATCTTTTGTATGATGGCCAAGAGGAAACGGGTGTTTTAAGGGATGAGAATCAACCCTAAATTGGTCTGAGATTTGACACTGGAAAGACCTCTCTAGCAAAGGATGACTAAGTTCTGTCTTACACCTTTAGGAGGTCTTTAGGGTCCTTGTATTAAGCCCAAGAGAAGGCATGAGAACTTCTAAGAAGCCGGAGGGTCCTTGTAGAAAGCCCAAGAGGAGGCGGGGATGCATTTAGGGAGCCTGTGGGTCCCAAACCAAGAAAAGTTCAAGAAATTCTATTCACAGAGAATAGATCATTTAGTGAAAGTTCTGAGGTTTGAAGAAACTCAAGAGATGTTATTCACCGAGAATAGATCAACTCTGGGAGAGTAGAATTTCTTTGACAATTTTTAATATGACAGCCTGAGAAAAGGTTCACCGAGAATACTGTCTTTCTCTTTGTTCCATATTGTTTAAACCCAAGAGAGGGCAAGAGTGTATCTGGAAATCCTATGGGGATCTAGTTTTGACTGTATCCAAGAGTGACCATCTGGCTTTACCTAGTTCTAGACCTAGTTGCCGGGGAAAACTCTAAATAACTATACTAGTATATATACAGTTGATATATGACAAGTATTTTAAAAGGATATGAAAGAAGGACTTACAGTGCACAGCATCCCACAATACAGTTATATATATGAAAGCGAGTAAATGAAAGTGGTTAAAACTTACAGGTGAGCAAGCTTCCATGCTATATTGTTAGTTGTTAAAAGAAATTAAAGAAAGTTTTGATAACAACATGTATATTTGAATCTAAATCAAAAGAGAAGTTGTTTTTGAAAAGATTGTTGGGGCTTATACTCAAGGAGAGGCCCAAGGTTTAACAGTGATCGCACCGTTATTTTGAATATCGTATCGGGACTTTTACAACGACTGAGGCCCAAAGAGGTTTTCTGTACAAAGGGATGGGTCTTACAACTCAAGGAGAGGCCCAAAGAGGTTTTGAAAAAGAAATATGGGACTTACAACACGAGGGGGGCCCAATGAAAGTCAGTGATCGCACCGTCGTTTTGAGAATCGTAGAGGGACTTATACAATGACTGAGGCCCAAAAAGGTATTGTTGTACAACAAGGGATTGGGTCTTACACTTTATTAGAGACTCAAAGAGTTTGAAAATGAATAAAGATGGGTCTTATAGCTCAAGGAGAAGCCCATTTGATTTTGTTACAAAGGCGACAATTGCGCCGAACTTTTGAAAATACAAAACGGGACTTATACAATGTGTGAGGCCCAAAAAGGATTATTTACAAAGGGATTGGGTCTTACACTCTATTAGAGGCCCAAAAGTGTTTTAAAATTTAAAATCAAGAGGAAACCCTAATTTTAAATAAAAATGTTATTTTTCAAAGGAAATTAAATGAAAAAATGATATAAAATACCAAATATATTGAAAAAATAAGTTGTACACCTTGAAAAATCATGTTTAATTACCTGAGAGTTTGAAATTCAATTGGTTTTGAAAGATCAAAGTGGGAATTTCATTTTAAAATGTTTAAAAACAACAAAAATGAAATTAATTACAAAATTTCTAACTATATTAAATAAATAATATAAATTGGATTTTTTTGTAAAATAAAATATTTAAACATTTTAGTGAATTTTGAGAAAAAGAATCAATTCAAAAACATAAATATTCAGAAAGAAATTAATTTTTGAATAACAAAATATTCAATTATTCAAAAATTTGAAAATGGGCACCAAGAACACCAAGTTCTTGCCCGCGCCCTCTGTTTTTCCAGATTTACATTTTCTCACTTTTCTCCATGATTTCTCAATGGTTTTGCACGATTCAAGTACCAATCTTGCTCGTTTTTGAACAAGGAACACAACCATATAGATTAATTGCATTTATTTTGAGTATTGAGGGAGAAATTAGAAGAAAATCTCAAGAACCCTAATTTCAGCATGAACACCATGAAATTCCATACACGACTGATTCAAGGCAATTGATTGAGGGTTATCACCCCATACATGATTAGGAACATATGGCAAAATTATTGTGCAGTAAAATATGCATGCATCATGGAGTTTGAAGAGTTCATGCTTACCTCTTGCAGCTGGTGATCGAGTTCTGAGTTAGAGGTGTGACTGCTAGGTTCCAATGATCTGGACAACTTCCCTAGGTGCCAAGGATTGTGTTTGAATGCTTGGAATGAATGGAAATGATCTGGAACTTGAGATGGTACCCCAACTGCAAATTTGTCAAGAACTTGAGCAATTGGCTGGTAATTTTGAGAATCTGATGTTCCAGATGTAATTTTGTGTTATGGATCACTTCTATATGTTATATGTGAGGTGTGTGTGTGTGATTGGTTTGGTTGGAATTGCTCTCAAACTCAAAACCCGATAGTGACTTGGGTTAGAAGGCAAAATTGGAGTGAAAGTGGTGATTTTGAGGAAAGCATCAGTTTGGGTGCTTTGGTGTACTCAAACTGATCACAAGTTTGTTTTGGCATCAATAGTGAATGGCAACTGGTACAGGCCTGTGGCCAATTGTGATCAAATGGAATCTCAAGTCTCCTCTAGCTATTGACTTGAGATTAGAGCACAGGCTTTGTAGATTTGGTTCAGAGATAAGTATGGACTAAATTCAGTTGGAATAGGCTCAGTTCATGCCACCTTGATGCATTCATTAAAGGCTTGGAAACAAAATTGGAGTCTTGACACTTTTTAGCTCTTTTAGGTTTGGCATGGCTACTTGTAGATTCTTGGACTTTGGAGGCTTGGAGATCAGATCATTCCCCTTGGATTTGATCCTCAGATGTGTCCAAATTAATGACAAGGGTTGGATTTATCAGATTTGGACAAATTGAGCAAAATGCACAAATTCTGCCTTGTAAAAACCAGCTCATGATGCCATGTTCCAAGGGTTGTGTCTCCTTGCTCAAATGGAATTTGGAGATGATCAGGTACTTGTTAGAAAGCCCTTATGGCATACTTTAACTTTGATGTCCACCCCTAGACCTATTTTGACTTAGATCAAGGTGAAAACTGCCCCTACATTTTGGAAAAAGTAAGGCAGATTTTGACTTAGTGAAAATTTCACTAAGTGTTGGAAAAGTACCAATTTCATGTTTTCAGCCATTTTGATCACTCCATAACTAAAAATCCATGAGGAATTGGAATGAGATGTAGTTGACACTTTTGAAGTATCTAATGAGAGCTACAAATCTAGCTTTGGACCATCCAAAATGGTTGCTTGGATCTCAAGTCACTATGCCATAAAAGCCTTTAGACAGCGCTTTTTTTGGCATTACACAGCGCTTAAAAGCGCTGTCTAAACTGGCGCTGCTAAAAGATTAGACAGCGCTTTGGTTAATGTCAAAAGCGCTGTCTAAAGGGGTGCTTTGACTGAAAAAGCGCTGTCAAAGCACCACTTTAGACAGCGCTTTTATAATAGACAGCGCTTTTCCTTATATTTTAGGCAGCGCTTTTATTGTAAAAGCGTTGTCTAAATGGTGCTTTAGACAGCGCTTTTTGTTTTTTCAGACTAACATTAGACAACGCTTTTTGCCTTTTTTTTAGTATACCTTAGACAACGCTTTTGCTTTTTTTGGTATACCTTAGACAGCACTTTATGGTCAAAGCGCTGTCTAAACACCACCTTAGATAGCGCTTTACACTAAAAGCGCTGTCTAAGGTATACGAAATTTTTTATATGAATTACTTAAAAAAAGCGCTGTTTGTTTTATACAGTTTATATGCACCTGTTTTTAAACCACAATTTGCACCAGGTTTTCAACCACAATTTGCACCTGTTTTTCAACCACATTTTGCACCAAAATATCATAAATTGGAGCTTCAAACCAATATATACGCACCAATTTTGCCTATTTATATATACAATTTTTATCCAACAATTTATATATACAAAACAATTGATGATACAAATCATTTCATCCAACAAAACATTTTGCTTCAAATCTTCATATTACTTATAGAAATGCTAAGCAAAAAGCAATGCACATCAATATCACTCTATCTTCTACTTTGCACATATAACTTGAAACAACACAAAAAGATTGTAATTCAATTAAAATAAGACATAAACAATGTCTATAGTTACAAAGTTATACATACTCAAAATTCTCATCAATTAAAGTAAGAGTACAATATACCTTATAAAACTCCGAGCTCAATAATGAATTGACACCAATCGTCTTTAATTTCATCCAAATGATCTCTTGAGTAATACGCACACTTGAATTCATCAAAGTACTACATAATAATATAACATAGTTTGATTTAGTTTCAACTATTTAATTATATGAGAAATATGTGTTAAATATTAAAATAACTCATAAGTTAGAAATACATACATCGGATGGAATCTCTATTCGATCCAAAAAACGAGTTTCTCTCATAAACCTCAACATGAAATAACCGCAATCTATATCATTACATTGCCGAGGACACTACACATGAAAAGAAAATATGGATAAATCCTAAGTTTTATCAAGTATCATCACTAATATAATCAAAAATGTGATAATTAATATACCTTCACTCCAATCCATGTAATGTTGTTGGCTCTCCTCTTTGGCGCTTGGATATCTCTTTGTGCTCGAAAAGCTTGTATAATGCTAATAAAATATAAATGAATATTTAGAATAATTCACATAAATAAATAAATAAATATTCACATGAATATTTAGAACAATCACAATCGAAAGCAATCAATATCAACTTCAAAACTAAAACCATGAAGATGTTAGTAACACAAGAGAGATTAAAGCAGGAATAAGCCATTGAAGAATTCAAAAATAAGTTGTCTTCTGCTTTTGAAATTGTAAGTTTCAATTATAATATAATCGGTGCTCTTGTTTATATTGTTTACAATTTTCCTATCAACTTAGCATGCCCATCTGATTTCTATTTCAACACAAAAACCATTTAATTTGATTCACAGTATCATTGAACCTTTACATGCTAGTACAAAGTTTTATGATTCTATTTCTTTACATAATTCAGTTGAATGTAAGACTAACCATAAATCCTTCACAACCACATATTGGTGTCAACTTAATAAACAACAATACCAACAAATAGATCTAATGAAAAGAACAAAATTCATACTGATATGTTTTTTCAATATAAAAGCATATAAATTAAATACCTCTCATGTTTATTGAGACTACGCGAGGAGAGTATGTATCGATGCCCTGCACACATTTAAGTAAAATGGTATAAGCATAAGTATAACAGCTAATGCTTCTAATCTATAAACTTGTATCATTAGTAAAATGGTATAAGCATAAGTATCACAGCTAATGCTTCTAATCTAAAATGGTATAACCATAAGTATAACAGCTAATGCTTCTCACCAGTACGATAAAGCACATCCATGTTAAGATCTGAATTTTTGAAGACTGAATCAGCTTGAGGATCCCCAGCCAACCCAATCAACTCATCCTAACAATTGAACACACATTAATTGTAGCATAATTAGAAAGAAAAGAAAAAAGCATTTCAAATTCAAACCATTGGAAACAAATAAACAAAGCAGACAGAATGTGAAATAGATAAATTTTCTATCATTAAAGTTCCAGAAGTGAGAGCCAATATAATTGGCATAATCACCAACTTGAATAGTAACAATTTCTTTCATTTTCGCTTCCTGTATCAGTTGCAAAGTGGCATAACCGCATTAATTTCTTCAACACAAGAAAAAAGGAGTTTGTTTCGAAATTACGCTAAGTTAAAAATTCACCTTACGTTATGGTGGCAGAAACTCTAGTGGTTCACAGAGATGAAGAACTTCCTGCTTTTTGAAGGAGATTCACAACCAGTGAAGAACAAACAGAGACGACGCGAGGCACGGCGGAGTAGAGACACTTGTAGTGACAGAAATAGGCAGTAGTGGAGACGGTCACAGCGGAGTACGAGCACTGAGGGAGCTACATGGTTTATGGTTTTGAGTGCAAGAATAAAATACCTTTCTCGTAATAGCACAACAATCTGAAAAGAACAATCACAATTGAAAGCAATCAATATCAACTTCAAAACTAAAATCATGAGTAGAACCACTATTTATCATCTCTAACGTTAACCCTAACAGAAAAGAAGAAATCTTACCGAAACAGTGGAGAACGGTGGAGTATGGTGGAGGACGGTGGAGGACAATCGAGGAAGGATGACGGCAAGACTGTAACCGAGACGGTGGAGGACGGTGGACGACGGTGGCGAGAGCTGTTCTTCGTTCGTTCTTGTCGTTCGCAGTTCGCAGCAGAGAGGGAAAGAATAGAGATATGAAAAATAGAATACTGATACTATTCAATTTTTTATTTTAATTAATAAGACCTTAGACAGCGCTTTTGAGAAAAAGCGTTGGCTAATATAGGCCTTTAGCAGCGCTTTTGACAAGCGCTGGCTAATATGGGCCTTTAGCAGCGCTTTTGAGATTATTTTTTTTTTTAATTTATATGACTCTAGAAAGCGCTTTTGAGAAAAGCGCTGGCTAATATAGGCCTTTAGCAGCGCTTCCCATAAGCGCTGGCTAATGTTGTCCTTTACCAGCGTTTTTCAAAAAGCGCTGTCTAAGGTAGGCCTTTTAGCAGTGCTTTTACTCTTTTTCGTATACAGTTTCCGTGTTTTATTTTTTATTTAACTTATAGCAGCGCTTTTGCATAAAAGCACTGTCTAAGGTGCGCTAGTAAAAGTCATTTTTGGCGTAGTGAGTTATGGTCCTTGGAGGTTGGTACCCTAGCCACTTTGTTCCATAACTTAGAAAAATTCTAAGTTTTTTATGGTTACCCCTTTTACAAGTTAACTCACTTTCTTTGATTTTTCTTGATGAATGATGATTCAAATCACATATTAACATTGTTTTAGGGTTAAAGAACCTTTGTTGACCAAAAATTCAAAAAGTCAAACTTTGGATTTTTGTACAGTTGACTTTTTATCGGATGAAATCCAAACTATGCGATCCTTTGTGAAATCAAGCCCTTGACCTAAATCAAACCTAATGGATGGATTCCATAGGTGTTATAGGGTGTATTGAATCGTGTCCCAAAGTTTGGGAGCATTTTCTGGTCAAAAGTCAAAGGTACAGTTGACTTTTTCCTCGTAACCCTAATTATGGTCCTGATGAAATTGAAACTCGTGGATCAAGCTTCTTAGATTGTCCATTGTTGCAAATGGATCAATGTAGTGTATTGGAGACCCTCAAACCATGTCTTGAGGTTTTGGCTCAAGCTTTGTCCCAAAAGTCAACTTAGAAGTGAATTAGGTCAAGAAACCCTAATTCCTGATCTTTGGGTAAATGCATCCCCTGAGGTTAAATTGACTTGATGATTGTGTCCAAGAGGTCCCTTAGAGTATCTTGGGTTGTTGTTTGATGCATTGGCTCATGCCCAGAGGAAAATTTCCATCTGGAGGCCTTGGTCGACCAAAACCCTAATTTGGTGACACTGACGATCTTGAGGCTTGATCCACTTGGAATGTTGCACCCTTGTGCTTGATTCTTGATGTGGGAGTCCTCTTGATCTTTTATGGGTGTTTGAGAGTTTAGACAAGTTGAAGATCATGTCATTCCTTGATTGATCCTTTGTCTAAGGCTCTGAGAGGGCTTGAAACCCTAATTCTTGATTGTGGTGAATGCTCAAACATCTCTGAGGAGATTGATGAGGCATGAAAGTACATCCATATTATGGTAATGATTTACACAATGATGGGAAATCTTGGTGGTCAAAATTAAGGGTATTACAGACCAGGGCCTCCAGATGAAAAATTTCATCTGGGCATGAGCCAATGCTTCAAAGCACAACCCAAGATACTCCAAGGGACCACATGGACCCAATCATCAAGTCAAATTAGCCTCAGGGGATGCATTTTCCCAAAAAAAATCAGGAATTAGGGTTTCTTGACCTAATTCACCCCTAAGTTGACTTTTGGGACAAAACATGAGCCAAGACCTCAAGACACGATTTTAGGGTCTCCAATACACTATGTTGATCCATTTGCAACAATGGATTGATCCAAGAAGCTTGATCCATAAGTTTCAATTTCATCAGGACCACAATTAGGGTTTCGAGGAAAAAAGTCAACTGTACCTTTGACTTTTGACCAAGACATGCTCCCAAACCTTGTGACATGATTCAATACACCCTATAACACCTATTGAATATATCTATTAGGTTTGATTTAGGTCAAGGACTTGATTTCACAAAGGATCGCACAGTTTGAATTTCATCCGATAAAAAGTCAACTGTGCACAAAATCAAGTTTGACTCTTTGGAATTTTTCACAATTATGGTTCCTTAACCCTAAAACAATGTTAATATGTCATTTGAATCATCATTCATCAAGAAAAATCAAACAAAGTGAGTTAACTTGTAAAAGGGGTAACCATAAAAAACTTAGAATTTTTCTAAGTTATGGAACAAAGTGGCTAGGGTACCAACTTCCAAGGACCATAACTTGAGATCCAAGCAACGATTTTGGGTGATCCAAAGCTGCATTTGTAGGTCTTGCTACACTCTACAAAAGCTTCAACTACATCTCATTCCAATTCCTCATGAATTTTTAGTTATGGAGTGATCAAAATGGCTAAAAACATGAAAATGACATTTTTCCAACATTTAGTGAAATTTTCACTAATTCAGAATCTGCCTTACTTTTTCCAAAATGTAGGGACATTTTTCACTTTGATCCAAGTCAAACCAGGTCTAGGGGTGAACATCAAAGTTAAAGTATGCCATAAAGGCTTTCCAACAAGTACCAGATCATCTCCAAATTCCATTTGAGCAAGGAGATACAACCCTTGGAACATGGCATCATGAACTGGTTTTTACAAGGCAGAATTTGTGCATTTTGTTCGATTTGTCCAAATTTGATAAATCCAAGCCTTGTCATCCATTTGGACACATCTGAGGATAAAACAAGAAGGGAATGATTTGATCCCCAAGCCTCTAAAGTCCAAGAATCTACATTAGGCTTGTCATCCCTAAAAAGGCTAAAAGATGCCAAGACTCCAATTTTGTTTCCAAGCCTTTAATGAATGCATCAAGGTGGGATGAACTGGGCCTATTCCAACTAAATTTAGTCCAAACTTATCTATGAATCAAAGCTACAAAGCCTGTGCTCTAATCTCAAGTCAATGGCTAGAGGAGACTTGAGATTCCCTTTGCATAACATTGGCCAAAGGCCTGCTGCAGCCTTCATTCACTATTGATGCCAAAACAAACTTGACACACTATAAATAGACATCGATTGTGATCAGTTTGAGTACACCAAAGCACCCAAACTGATGCTTTCCTCAAAATCCCTCTCTTTAGGCCAAAATGCCTTCTTTTGCAAGGTATCTCTGAGTTTTGAAGGTAGAGAGCAATTCCATCATAGCTCATGATCCAAACACCTCTAATATGTTGCATCTAATCTGTTCAAACACTAACATGTGACCCGCAACACCAAAATTTTAAAGTGCACTTCCAAAACCTCAACATTGGATTTTTTTTTGCATTTTTCAAGCCATGTCTTGATTCAGTCACTTTCAAAACCAGATAAAACCTCAAACACACTCCAAATATCATCCTTGAACTGTCCCAAATGGTTCCCCACATCTGGAACATAATTTGAGAGAGTTGCCATATTGGTCACTTTTGCCCCTTTTGCAAGAAAGAGCTCAAACTTGTTCCTGAAGATTCCAGCTGGTTCCAACCATTCTAAAAGCTTCTAAGGGATCAATTGAGAGTTTCTAAAGCATCAAATTACTTATGGCACAAGAAACTTGGAAGATAGCACAAAAAGCTCCCAAGAGGTAAGTATCACAACTTGAACTCTTTGAATTATGCATTGCTTTGTAGTCCACTGCTCATAAACATCTCATACATGTTGTATATGTTGTGTTTGAATCAATTCATTATACAATTTTGGCCTATACCATGAGGTAGCATAGAAAATGCAAATCATGGCCTATTTCAAAACCACCATCGGGTTTTAAAATGGAGACCTCATCTGAAAAAACCAAGGGCACCATTGAATTCCTTGTGAAATTCTAGGCAGGATTGACCTAAATTTTGTCCCAATCCATGGAGAAATGAGAAAGTTACAGCCTTTATGTTTTTGGCCCAAGAACTTGCCTTGCCTTGCCCTGGCCAGACCTAAAACAAGACACCCCTTATATATTTATGGGGTGGTTTTGATACACGGTTGTATCACCACCCCAGTGGTTGCGCGCTCATGTGTTTGGCTAGGAGGTCTGGGGTTCGAATCCCCCTCGCCCCAGACCCTTTTTTTACCACTTTTTCCATTTTTTTAATATTTGTCATATTATTTTAAATGATTTGGAAAATTAATTTCTCTCTCAATTTTAATTATTTTTTATTGGTACTTTTTACAAAAAATCACAAAAATGTTAAAATACTTTATTTCACAAAAAAATCAAATTTTATATTATTTATTTAATATAGTTGATATTTTTGTAAATAAATTCATTTTATTGTTTTTAAACATTTCAAAAATGAATATTCATCTTGAAAATCAAAATCAAATGAGTCCTAAATCATTCTGTGATTAAAAACTAATTTTTCAAACCTTAATAAAAAATCACAAGTAGTTTATTTAGACTTATTTGGTACTTTTGTCATTTTTATTCATTTTATTAAAAGGATTACTTTTAAAAGAAAATGAAATTAGGATTTCTTTGGTTCTTGATCTTTATCAAACGTTTTAAAACACTTTGGGCCTCTAATAGAGTGCAAGACCCAATCCCTTGTATAAAAATAATTTTGGGCCTCAGTCATTGTATAAGTCCCTCTGCGATTCTCAAAACGACGGTGCGATCACTGTCTTTCATTGGGCCTCCCCTAGTGTTGTAAGTCCCATCTTTCATTTTCAAAACCTCTTTGGGCCTCTCCTTGAGTTGTAAGACCCATCCCTTTGTACAGAAAACCTCTTTGGGCCTCAGTCGTTGTATAAGTCCTGATACGATATTCAAAACAACGGTGCGATCACTATTAAACCTTTAGCCTCTCCTTGAGTATAAGCCCCAACAATCTTTCCAAAAACAACTTCTCTTTTGATTTATATTCAAATATATGTTGTTATCAAAACTTTCTTTAATTTCTTTGAACAACTAACAATACAACATGGAAGCTTGCTCACCTGTAAGTTTTAACAGCTTTCATTTACTCGCTTTCATATATATATAACTGTATTGTGGGAAGCTGCGCACTGTGAGTCCTTCTTTCATATCCTTTTAGATACTTGTCATAAATCAACCGTATATATACTAGTATAGTTATTTAGAGTTTTCCCCGACAACTAGGTCTAGAACTAGGTAAAGCCAGTCGGTCACTCTTGAATACAGTTAAAACTAGATCCCCATAGGATTTCCAGGTATAGTATTGCCTTCTCTTGGGCTTAAACAATATGGAACAAAGAGAAAGGTAGTATTATCGATGAACCTTTTCTCAGGCTGTCACTATTAGAAATTGTCAAAGAAATTCTACTACCCAGAATTGATCTGTTCTCGGTGAATAGCATCTCTTGAATTTCTTCAAACCTCGGAACTTTCACTAAATGATCTATTCTCTGTGAATATCATTTCTTGAACTTTTCTTTGGTTTGGAACCCGCAGGCTTCCTAAAAGCATCCCCGCCTCCTCTTGGGCATTGTACAAGGACCCTCCAGCTTCTTAGAAGTTCTCATGCCTTCTCTTAGGCTTAATACAAGGACCCTAAAGACCTCCTAAAGGTATAAGATAGAACTTAGTCATCCTTTGCTAGAGCGGTCTTTCTAGTGTCAAATCTCATACCAATTTAGGGTTGATTCTCATCCCTTAAAACACCCGCCTCCTCTTGGGCATCATACAAAAGATAAAACTCTTCCACACCAGTAGACTTGGACAGTCTAACCTTGAGTCTCAAAGACATTCTCAAGTTCCTTAAAAACATAGGAAAAACCCCTGTCACTCTGGATAAATCTCCAAAAGAGTTAAAACCCATGGGTTCTAAAACCCAGTCTCTCTCCTAAAAATCCCCATGCCAGGGTTAGTTTATCATCATTATAACACTATCCCAAATCAGAACCTCAAGGCATATGATACCACAACTCTTCTGTAACCCTCAACAAGAGTTGATTCCCCATTTAGACCTGTCTCGGGATCTCAATAATCCTCATCAGAAGCTAGCCTCCTCTTAGGCTTTGTATAATGATCTTTCCTCCGCACAGTCAGCCTCCTCTTGGGCTTTGTACAATGATTCTCTCCAGCGGAGCTAACCTTTACAGACTCTCTTGTTGAGTCAATCACTTTTCAGACTCTCTTGTTGAGTCAATCACTTTTCAGACTCTCTTGTTGGGTCAATCACTTTTCAGACTCTCTTGTTGAGTCAGTCACTTTTTAGACTCTCTTGTTGAGTCAATCACCTTTTCAGACTCTCTTGTTGAGTCAACCTTTTTAGCCTCAATCTTGGGCTTTGTACAAGGCAGATAAAGTCACTCTCTTGTTGAGTCAATCTTTTATCAGTCGCCTCTTAGGTTTGTTATAAAGATTTTCCCTAGCAACAATTAGCCTCCTCTTAGGCTTTGTATAATGATTTCTCCAGCTTGTTCAGCCACAATCATGGGATTTGTACAGGACAAATAAAAACACTCTCTTGTTGAGTCAAACCCTTTTAGCCTCAATCTTGGGCTTTGTACAAGACATAAATCTTCATAACCTTCTCTTAAGCTTGGGACAAATCTCTTCCCTAGGAGAGTTAATTCCTCCCAGCCTTCTTTTTAGCTTTGAGAAATACTCTCCAGCAGAGTCAAACTCATTTCAGCCTCAATCTTGGGCTTTGTACAAGACACATAAAAATATCCTCACCAGAGTCAGTTAAATTTCCCATTTTCAGCCTCAATCTTGGGCTTTGTACAAGACACGTACAAACCTCCCCGACGGAGTCAAAATCCTTTTTCAGCCTCAATCTTGGGCTTTGTACAACACAGATATAACACTTTCCTCGGAAAAGTCAAACTTCTAGCCTCCTCTTAGGCTTCGTATAATGACATCCCAAATGAGCCAAATCTCTTTCAGCCTCCTCTTAAGCTTTGTATAAGGACTTCCCTAGTGGAGTCAATCAACCTCTTAGCTTCAACCATGGGCTTTGATCAAGCCACACAAAAATCAACAATCCCCTCAGAGGAAGTCCAATCCCTCTTTAGAGATGACAAATTCTCTCTCAGTCAAACCTTTTAGCTTCAATCTTGGGCTTTGAACAGGACACAAATAAACCCTTTAGCTTCAATCTTGGGCTTTGAACAAGACACCAAACATCTTTTTCCTCCCTTAGAATAGGAGGAACTACGATTGCTCTGATTTCCCTATTTCATTTAAACGGGAATACATAGGCATAAGATTGCGAAATCTTAGCGAGCATACTAATAAAAAACTCTAGGTCCAGTACCTTCATACCAATCAAAACTTAGGTCCAGTACCTTACCAAAAACACTCGAACATCAGCAAAAACTCACTCTCTCTCTCATATTTCCCAAGAAACTTTCCCAACCCCTTAACGGATAAACACCATCAAGTATAAAGCGAAACCTAAAGCTAATATCCTGTGGATAACCACATATAGGATGGATAATTGACAACTCCCCATTGTATAACCTGACCCCGAACTCCCCAAGCTCTTTAAAGCATTTGTTCAGTTAAACATCCGCGTGCAAGGTTAGTTTTAGATAGCTTCCCTTTCCCTTCCAGCTTCACGGGATAAATAAGAAATCAGAAAGTAGCATCCCCTCCTCATTGTGGGGAGAAACCCAAAAACCAGCGATAAGGTGGTCGCGTCACTGACAAAAATCGCTCGCTACAGATAAATGGCGACTCTGTTGGGGAGTCATTGTGAGATCTAGTCATCATCGTCCCCATTTTCCACAGATAAATGGAGACTCTGCTGAGGAGTCATTTTATTTATTTAAGACTAAGATTAGCTCTTAAGAGGTCTAGGATGTTAGTTTTAGGAATGGATATATATATTGCTTTTCCTACTTGATATCCGTGTTTATTTTTCTGCTAATGGGACTGCAGGTGATGCCGCATCTGGAAAGTTTGAGTGATACCTAAGATAAGTGATGGAATTAGATAGGTAATCTTATAGGGAGTGGCTCCCAAATAAGAGACCCCGGTAGACCATCGAATTAGTGGAGATACCCTTTGCGGATTCAATGTCTAAATGACTTCGGTTGTTGAAAGCAGATTGTTCGATTGTGGTATCCGTGAAACTGAGGATTTAGTAGGCTGAGACCATGGTACTATTTTGTAGTGTGGAAGCTATCGAAAATAGTTGTCACGCGATACTACCCTCATTTGAGATTACTCTAAGATACTGCAGCTCGCTCGGGTGAACCAGCCTGCTGTTGTTATCCCAAGAGGGGTCAATGATTTTGAGGACAGGTACAAAAATTCACCAGTACAACCTTTGGGGATGGGTTGAGCCATGACTTCATGACACTGAACCTCTGACCCCATGTTTTTCTATGTTTTTGTGTGCTGCATTCATGCATTCATTTCATTAAAAAAAAACTTTCAACAAAAGAAAAAAATCTTCTTTTCTACCCTCTCCTTTTCAAATTAAACTAAGACAATGATTACAAATGTCAGAGAGAAAGATTGCGTTATGGATTTCGGTAGAAGTAAGACTCACAGGTACACCTTCAAGGTTCCAAAATTAGAGGATTTAAGAGGGTTGGCAAGGATGATCACCAACCCTGATGCTTTCAGAGCTAAGTACGGAGGACTGTTGTCTCTGTTAAGGGTCCATGTAATTCAAGGAATCCTGTCTACCCTGATTCAGTTTTACGATCCGATTTATCACTGTTTCACATTCCCGGATTATCAACTAGCACCAACACTGGAGGAGTACTCTCATCTGACTGATTTACCCATCACTGACCAAGCTCCCCCTTTCTGGACTGGAAGAAATTCCAAAGGATCAAACCATTGCAAGAGCAATCTATTTGGATGAGTCAGAAGTCAGGACTCGCATGACCATTAAGGGTGGAATCCAAGATTTACCAGCCAAGTTTTTGATAAAGAACGCTTTGTACTTTGCTAGTATAGGGAACGTGACTGCTTTCGAGAGCGTCCTTGTTCTGCTCGCGTACGGGTTATTTTTGTTTCCCAACAATGATGACTTTGTTGATATCAATGCCATTAAGATTTTTCTAATTGGAAACCCTGTACCGACCCTGCTCGCAGATGCTTATCATTCTGTACACTTAAGGAATTTGTACATTGGAGGAATGATCACATGCTGTGTACCCCTGGTATACAAATGGTTCACTTCTCACTTGCCCAAGTCTGCTGCTTTTTGGGATCATAAGAGTACTCTGCATTGGTCACAGAGAATCATGTCTCTTACCAACTCAGACATAGATTGGTACAATCGAATCTATGACGGGATACGAATCATCGACCACTGTGGAAACTTTCCTAATGTACCCCTCATAAGAACTAAAGGAGGAATCAACTATCATCCAGTTTTAGTTCGCCTTCAATTCGGATACCCGATGAGACATGTCCCGCGTAATGTTCATCTGGAAGGTCTTTTCTTCAAGGAAGGAGAAAATGACAGGGCACTAAAGATAGAAATAGTGCATGCCTGGAAACATGTTCATAGGAAAGGAAGAGAGTCTCTAGGAAAACCAGACTGTGAATGTGGAACCTTATCTCCACTGGGTACAAACTAGAGCTCTCAAACTGAGGATGCCTTACCCTCGTCAAAAAGTTCTTCCGTTAAAGGAACCTGTACTTTATTTTATGTCTGATACGGAAAAACTCCAGGTCACCCTCAACAAAGTTCAACAGGAGAAGAAATCTTGGAAGAACAAGTACCGCATTCTCAATGTGGAGTGTACCAAAATACAACAGCTGTTAAGAGAAAAGGATGCTCTGGTCGAGATTTTAGAGCAACATATTATAGAGAATCAAGAAGACCAAAGGAATTTGCCTGCTCTTTTCACTTGGCAAAAGGATGACAACCCGACAACGGCTTAAGAGCCCCGGTCAAAGAAAAGGAAAATACCAGCACCAGCACCTGAGCCCTCCTCAGAGAGGACTCAGGATCCATAAGTCTAGACATTTCCTTTTACAGCACTTTGTAAATTACTGTATTTCCATTTCCGCAATCTTTGAATTCAATAAAATGGGGTTTCCCCATTGTATGATATTTACAATCCAATTGTTGACTTTCTTTTGATTCAACAAAGAAATTTAATATAATCATTGCATATCATCCATCATTCTCACATAATGCATTCTTCTTCCCTACGAATCTCACGTTTGTGTCTCGATTCTAGAGTCAAGCTGTCTCATTCGTATAATACTCGGGCCAATCGACAAAAGAAAATGGACAATCTCGAGGAAGAGAACAGAGAGTTGAGAGAAGAAATCAACACTCTGAAAGAAGATCTGAGGAAACTTCACAATGACATGCAATCTCTGGCAGCAGCCCAGATGCAACAACAAAGGACTGTGATCTCAGAGATCACATCTACGCCCATAGTGGAAAAGTATGTTCCCCTGTATAACATGCCTAAAGATCGTCCCTGGGGCATGCCACTCAACTATATCCCGGAAGGATATATTCCGCCGATCACGGAAGATCCGGGAACTGCAGTAGGAGCCGCTGGGCCTGAAGGTTACAAACTTCGGGAAAGCAAATACGCAAGGGGCATGACAGCAACTCCTAAAGGTTACAAAATTCGGGAGAGAGAAGCACCAAGAGTCACTGTCGTAATGACTATACCACCACCCGTGGTACACACTGTCCCGGAAGGCCAGATTCCAAAGATACCTTCTGGTGGAAACAAAAGTATGTACGACAGAATGAATGAGTTCCAAGAAATTCTTGGAGATGCAGAAGGAACTGCATGCCATTCGCGGTCAAGATCTATTCAGAAAGGACGCCGCAGACCTTTGTTTGGTCCCCAATGTGAAAATTCCGCACAAATTCAACGTGCCCGAATTTGAGAAATACAAGGGCAACTCTTGCCCTCAAATTCATTTGGTGATGTATGCTCGAAATATGTTAACTCAGATAGAGAACCAACAGCTACTAATCTACTAATTCCAAGATAGTTTAACCGGTGCCGCACTCAAATGGTACATGGGTTTAAACCGCACCAAGATCATCACTTTCAGGGATTTTGGCGCTGCCTTCGTTTAACAATATAAGTATAACCTGGACATGGTACCAGACAAAGATCAACTCAGAGCAATGTCGCAGAAAGACAAGGAAGCCTTTAAGGAATATGCTCAGAGATGGCGTGAAATTGCAGCCCAGATTTGTCCACCTCTTGAGGAAAAAGTGATGAGAAAAATCTTTTTGAAAACCTTGAGCTCATTCTACTACGACCGAATGGTCGCTAGTGCGTCCAACGACTTCACTAAGATGGTGGACATGGGAGTTCGTCTTGAAGAAGCAGTCCGAGAAGGACGTCTGGTCAAAGATGCTGGACCACCAAGCAGTACCAAAAGATACGGTAGTGCTCTCCCTAAGAAAAAAGAGCAAGATATTGGTAATATCTCTCTCGAAAAGCAAAGGCGGCGGTACCAACCAGTGGCAGCTGTAACTCCTGCTATTAATCCTGCGCCTATTCCAACGTATCAATCCCAGGTTGCTCAGAGCCAACCGAATCAACAATAATATCAGCAAAGGACACAACAGCCTCTTCAGCAGGCTCGTCCTCAGTACAATAACAACCGTACAACGCGACCACCAGGGTTCGACCCTATACCGATGTTGTACGCAGAACTGTTTCCACTACTACTGGTCAAGGGGCACGTCCAAACCAGGGATCCTGTTGCAATACCGAGGAATCCGCCTTTTTGGTTCAAAGCGGATCAGACTTGTCCTTACCATCAAGGAGGACCGGGGCATAACATAGAAAACTGTCTCAGCTTCAATTACGACGTACAGAAGCTTGTCAGGAGCGGGGTCCTATCCTTCAAGGATACAAATCTAAATGTACAGACGAACATGTTGCCTCAACACGAGAAAGTTGCGGTAAATTTGATAGAGGGAGAATCTAAGCACAACTATCAAATTCACAATGTACTCTTATTGGGAATCAACCTGATCAAGATGCATTGCAAACAGAGCGGATACGGGCATGTACCATCTCACAAATATCACCAGTGTGATATCTGCTCTAAAAATAATCAAGGATGTTCTGTGGTGCAATCAGCTCTACAGGAACAGATGGATCTCGGATGGATCCAAGATCACTGAATTCGTGAAGTCAACATGACTTATACCAATTCCAACCTTATCCATAACCACAACATTCTGGCGATGAATGTCAACTTGGTGGAAATGCACTCAAGGCAAAGCCAACATCATGATCTGCCACGGCACGATTATGATTCCTGTCTGATTTGCTCGGTAAACAATCAGGGATCCTCTTTTGAACAAGAGGCCCTCCAGTTTTAGATGGATCTTGGATGGATTCAGGACTACCCTGATAGAAGTCATTATCAAGTCAATATGATTCAAATCTTTGATATTCGCTTGATGAATACCAGTTTGGTGGAATTACATGCTAAGCAAGTCCAGTTCAGTTTTCTGACTTCGCATGACTATCAGAACTGTAAAGTATGTCGTGGAAATGACCAAGGATGTGCACTCGTTCAAAGAATACTGCAACACTTGTTGAACCATTGGTGGTTTCCGATCTATCTAGATGAAGACACGCAACGAGTCAGTATGATTGACGGGAACCCTACTAGGCATCAGAGTCAAGATGTTCGATCAATGGAGACAGATCTAGTAAGGCTACACTGTATACAAAGCGGACGTGGCCGGGTGCCACCACATAACTATGAGCGCTGTAGAGTTTGCTCAAAGGATAACCAAGAATGCTACCTCGTGCGAGCATCCCTTCAAAATCTGTTGGACCATACGGAGATTAAACCATTGTCAAGCTTTGGTTCAATGTCAGACTATCATCCTAATCGAGGCAAAGAAGTTTTCTTAATCCCTAAACGAGAAGTGGCCAAAGATGTATGCGCCATAATCCCTCTACTCCATGAATCAAGAGTTCCTCTTGATAGTGGAAAGATTCTCAACCTCGAACCAATTGAGGCCGGCTACGATGGTGTCTCTCCCGGGATTTTCATCCAAGTACAAACGCGAAAGTGACGCAGAAACAGAGTCGCCAGCAATGTGTATTTATCCCAAGAGATGGAAAGGAAACACTGCATAAACCTGGGGGAAAGGAAAAGCATGGTCTCACGACCAAGAGAAACGGGTAAGGGAGTCGGTTACGCGAAGGGAAGGTGTTAGCACCCAACACGTCCATCGTACCCGATGGGATCCACGCTTGTTGTCTCGATCAAAGGGTGTCGTCGTCTGGAGCTCCACTGCTACTGGAACGGAGTAGGAACGAGAACGGGAAAGAACGGAGAAACGAAGAAGAAAAGGAAAAGAAGTGACTCGGTAGGACATCCTCGGAGTCCTAGGCCTACGCATTCCCTCGGGAACAGGAAAATCAGTGTCAACGTAGTTCGGACACGAACTAAGGGGGGAGGTTGCACGCCAAGACGTCGCGTCTCGTGCCTACGTATCCTCAATCTAACCAGAAAGAGGAAATCAGAGCAGTCGTAGTTCGACTTAATGAGGTCGGTGTTTTTTTATGAGCGACGTTAAGTTCGCATCTGGCAGTTAGGGTCGATGCCTGTTTGCGACGAGAACGAAGTAACGTGCCTTTTCTGGAAATGAGGTTTGGAACTTAACAATCCCGAAGGATGAAAGAGGTTTGAGTTTATTTTGTGTTTTTTAGACAGAAGTGTTTTTTTATTGTTTTTGTGTTTATAACACGTATTGCATTAAAGTCTATTACATAGGATCAAATGCATCGCATGGTCGTTGTAAGACCCGTATATTTTAGTCTGTATTATTTTGCGATGTTTTATCAATTAATCGGTGTTTCTGCGAAACTTTGGGGTAGCAAACTATTTATACCCGATATTTTTAGGGTTTTCGGTTGTGGATCAGACTGACCCATATGTTTTCTCTTGGCAATCGATCAAACTTTTTAAATTGGCGAGGATTATAATTGATTTCAGATATTTTTATGGTATCGGAAATTCTGAAAATGTGACTCTGTTGATGTTTTGAGAAAACGAGAAAAATATAGCCGTCGTTTTATTTTCCACGGACTCCGAGTGTCGTCGGAAATTTTAAATAGGAGTTTATTTATCGCCGGAAATGAAAATTTAATCCCATTTTATTTTTCTAAGCGTCGTAGAAAAATTTATTTGTTCGGAATGAAAATTTAGTCGAAAATAATGTTGTGTTTTATTTTAAAGATGACAGTAGAATTTTTCTGTTTTCGGAAAAGTTATTCGGGAGTGTTTTACGACTCGTATGTGAGCGAACGAGGAGACCGAACGAATTAACGGGTTAGAATGAATAGTAAGGCGGCATAAAATTTAATATCATGATATTTTTTCTTCTGATAATCATGAGGCACGTGGGAGAGAGAGTGAGAAAGGCATGGTGAGATCTTGGCCATTGGAATTGGATGGTGGAGATGAATTTGAAAAATCTATATAATGAGAACTTGTTTCATTGTTTTTCTTTTGGTTTTCTCTCTCATACTCACGCACAGAAAAACACGGTGAGGTTTATGTTTTGGTTATTTAATTTTTTAGTTAGTTATTTTATTATTTTGTTAATTAATTATGTGGTTAGATTGGGTAAATTATACACCGATAGAATACCCCCTGTTTGCAGTCTTGTGTTAGGAATTATTATTGTGGGTAGCAAAAATATTTTCTATCCGATTATCGGATTATATTTTTTTTTAGAGAAAAAATATTGGTACCGATTTAACGTATTTGTGGGTATATTATTTGGATTATTATTAATATTTATTTAAGATTACATATTGATTTATATATATGGTTGAAAAAAAGAAGAAGAAAGAAAAGAAAATAATAAAGAAATAACTGGGTGGCGGGACCCACTCTTTATATTTGTGTTCTTGTGTGGCTTTCGCCACATTTCTTTGTGTGACGGGCGCCATGCCCATTTCTGTGGCGGGCACCACACTGTGGGTTTTACTTCCGGTCTCGTAATTTTTATTTCGTTTGATATTTTTTATTCCGGTTTTTTTTAACTGAAAGAATAATTGTTTATCTTTATTTATATATTTTTAGATAATTATTTTATTTTTTCGGAATTTTCCGGATACGTTCGGAATAGTTTGTTAAAGTACGATCTGTGCCGATTTTTGGTACCGTTGAAAAAAAAACTGTTAACTAGTTTTGTGTCGAAATATTTTTAGATCCAAAATAATTTTTTGTGATTGGAAAACTATTATTTATTCTAAATTTTAATTTAGAATATTATTGAAATGGGAATATTTTGTAGTATTTTATTTGTTTAATTAATTTTATGTATAGTATGATTAAAGTATTTTGATACAAGGAGATAAGTTAATTTGATAGTAGTGAAATAAATATTTTGTTTATTTATTTGGTGTTTAGGGGATATTAGGTTGTTTTATTTTGGGGTTAAAATCTTATTTTGGTGTTCTATATTCTTCGTTTTCGCTGAATTATTCATAGTGCGAGAAAAATAAATTGACGCAATTGTTGGTTCAAATAATAGAATTTAAAATGGTTTGTGGAAAACTTTCTTTGAGTTTGATATTTATTCTTTTAAGAGAAAAACTCATTTATTTCTTATTTGAAAAGATTTATTTTATGAAGCAATTAGGTTAGAAACCAGTGTCGTAACCAAAACCTGATTGAGTAGGTTAGCGACCAAGACCCAGCCTTGTTGTAGGATATATACGAGTGGTTTTAACATAAGTCCTTGTGTATTGTAAAGGTTTACAGTGGGATCCGATTACGAGGTTTCATTGTGAGGGACGAATTGATCTTACGTAGCGTAGGTTGGTTGGGTTGGAAGCTTGCTCAGGTAAGGGCACTTTCTAACGATATTATATGTGATTGAATGCATGTGTGTTTGTATTCATGGTTGTGTGTCCTTATGGGGATGTGATGATTGTGTGCCCAGTTGGGGATATGTGGGTATATACATGATTGTGTGCCCAGTTGGGGATATGTGGTTATATATATTATTGTGTGCCCAGTTGGGGATGTGTGTTTATGCTATGATGCTAAACTTGTAATGTGCATTCATATGATTTGTGATAAATATATGTTTTGCTGTTGATGTGTATGTCGAGGAGGACAACACGAGGTGTGTCTGAGCCACCTGTTGGTAATAAGAATTATTCATATGATTTGTGATAAATATATGAGTTGCGATTGATGTGTATGTCGAGGAGGACAACACGAGGTGTGTCTGAGCCACCTGTTGGTACTGAGAATTGTTCATATGATCTGTGATAGATATATGAACTGAATTGTGAATTGTGAATTATGTTTATACATATTGTGTTTATATAAACTGTTGCATTTGCATGTGTGAGTCATGCATACCATAGTTGCATGTAGGTAGTTGGCGCCGAACGGGCCAGGGTGATGGGTTATGAATCATCACCTAATCCCGAAGGGAATTCTACTGCACCAGGTGATGTGACTGAGCCATCATCGATCCTTTGAGATCAAATTGAGTCAGGTGAATGCGAAGGAGGCAACACCGGGTGTCTGCAAGGGCAGTACTTTTTGTGTCTGCGGGGCAGCACGGTTAGTGAGGACCCAAGGGGGTATCACGACTCTCTGCGGAGAGGTTAAATTCCGGGATTCATGCATGGTGAGGGTACCCGACGAATTGGGACCACCAAATTCATATAGGTCTGCATTTAGGATGGGGGTGCATTGCATTTGTGTGTTGAATTAAATGTTGTGATTGTTGCATATATCATACTGTCATCTCATTTATGTTGCTCTGCATATCATATTGTCATCTTATATCATGTTCTGCTGGCATGTGTGTATTCTTTCATATATGCTGTTTTTAGATCGTGACCCTCTACTATTATTATGATGTGGCTAACGACCACCCAGGTTTAGAAGTTGTGATAGTTAAGGTATCCAGGTGTCGTGAAGGCTTGTAAGATGCGATGTCTTGGGGCTAGGAATTCAAGATCAGCTTAGGGTCATGCTTTGAGGTTGTCCATGTTGTTGTTGCTGTTATTATTAAAGTTGAGTGCTTATTTTTATGTGTATGGACAAATATTTATAACAGTGGGCATTACGCTGGTCCTATGTATGGAAAAGACTTAGATCGAAAGCTCGTACTCTGATTAATCATTTTTATTATTTTCCTGAAAAGACAGTTGTCAATATTATGTATGGCATTCAAAAAAAAAAATATACACTCCCGCTGTTAAAAATCGGGGTGTTACATTGTGGTATCAGAGCTTTGGTGTAAGATTTTCATGGGGTTGTGAGTCGGGTGTCCTAAGCTGATCAAGTGTCGGGTTTAGTGGGAGTAAATGTGTGGAGTCCTATGTGTTATGTGGTTTGTGTCTTGAGTCCAGCATGATATGTGCCTAGGTAATCGTTTGTTTCTTAACTGAAGTTGAGGTCTCCCATAATACTTCAGTAAGAAGCATAGTTAAACCCCTTGAGCATTTGTCGACGTTGGTCGACATGTGTCTCCGTTTTCTTTAGAGGTAGTGAGCTAGAGGTGGTGAGATTGAATCGAGTAAGAACTATAAGGTTTTCTGCAGTAATGCTATGGATGAGAGGTTTTGTTTGTTCTTATCACTCCGAGGTGTTGAGTAGGGATGAGAGGAAGTCAAGGTTTCACAGGATGGTAAGTAAGGACTTGATTTGGAGGACCTTTTGAGAGAAAAATGATTGGATGTTCATTCCAGTGAGTTCCGAATGAGAGGAGATGAAGTTTATGGACTATGAAGAAGGTAATATTTCTTTGGAATCAAAGAGCAGTTATAAATGTCGTTTGGATACAATTACTATACATGGAGATTAATGGGACATCTTCTCTAGGAAGAAAGCGGGTTACACGTTGAAAGTGGCCGAAACCTAGGGAAGTTAGAGGAAGGTTATACGATCAGTAGGTCCTTGAGGGTTATTTTTTGTTTTTCTAAGCTATGTTAGGTAGGTAACTAAATCCCGTAAGGATGAATCATGTGATGTTAAAGGAAGGAAACCAAGTATCACATGGATAAGTTTTAGTAAAAGTGATCATCAGTGGAGTTGCCTTCGAAACTAGAAGTGGGAGTTTGGGAGAGAAGGAGTGTAAAAGTTTCTAGGAGAACAAGGTAGAAGATAGTACCATGGATCTAAGTAATCATATGAGTAGAGTAGAGAAGTGCTAAAGCAATTCAAGTATGGGGGGACATGGTTTTGCTAGAAATATCATACCACAGGTAGACAATGGGTTGTTAGAAGAGTGATAAGACGCTGAAAGTTAATATCTGGAAGGACACAAAGCCATGTATGAAGAATTAATGAATGGAGTTATGGTGTAACAAGTATATGGATTTCGTGAAGATCAAAGTTTAGATTTGGATTTAGGGATCGAACCTGAGAATATGGTAAAGTTAGCAAAGGAATTTTGATTAGGTAGTTGTTCTTTAAAAGTCAAGCGTTAAGATTTGAGATAAGTGCTCAGTGACTAGATGGAGGAGTAAGATATGTCTGTTTTGGAAGGATGATTCTTGTAGAGTGTTAGATCGTAGGGTAATAATGTTGGTGGATACCTTAGAAAAAGCTAGGATTGAATAAGAAACTGAGGAGTGAATGGATGTGTCCTGATGTTTAGCAAGAACTTATGCGAAAGAGGATTGGGTTGTGTTATAAAAGGATATTATGACCATTGGATAGTCATAAGCAATTGAAGATAGATAGAACAACAAAGAGTAGGTTGGATAGGACGAACATTGATTTGGAACAAGGATATTTAGATTGGGTGAAGGAGAGTAAAGATGTGGGTTGAAGTTGACAAGATAGAGGTCATGATAGGTTGGGAAACGACTATAGGCGTTTGGTTGCTAAGATATTTGAAGTTGGAAACTCCTAGATGTTAGAAGAGGATCTAGTATAAGGGACTTTGGAGTTTCAGTATCGTAAAGGTGGTTACAAAGGAAGAATAAGGTTGTATGCAAGCAAGAAAGTGCTCAGGTAACACAGATTTTTTTTTAATAAGAAGGTTGACTACCTCGTTGTTTAGGAAGGACTACCAAGGGTATGGCCCAAATGGAAATGGGAAGGATACTAAGCATTTCCTCAAGAGTGTATGCTATAGATGATGGGGTTGTGCTCGGACTTAAAGTTGATATTTAAGAAGCGGTATAAGTGGTAAGAGAATAATCGTGCGGTTGGAAATTTTGATATCACAAGGTTAATGAGTAGTGTATTAGTGACTAGATGGGTGGTTACATTCAGAATTAGGATGATGAGGTTACTAAGTGAAAAGCCTGTTGGAGATTCCACGTGAGACATGAGAAGTCTGGACGAGGTTAAGTACATTATGTCATTGATGAACGAATGGGTGGAGTGAAAAGATTGGTTTTGGAGAATAGGTGTTAGGACAAAGTGTGAGAGGAACGGTTAGAGATGTGGATTAGGGCGATTTAGAATTCGTGCAAGAAATTACCTCGCCCATAAACCGGAAAAAGTAATGGTAAGGGTATGCTTAAGAGTTGAAGGTACAACTAGATTGGGTCACATAAGGTGCATTGGGTATATTCGGAAGTAGAGAGGATCAAACAATTGTCTATTCGGACGAATCAAGGATGAAGTGGAAATGTTTGGCGGAGACTAGTAAGGCTTGGATTCGTTGTACTTGTTATAATGAAGACTAGAGAAGCATAATGGAAAATAGGCATTGAGAAATTATTGAACATCAGAGGTTGACATCGAGAACAGTTTGACAATAGAAGATGAGATAGGGGAACAATTAAAAATGGTTTGATTGATGAGCTCGTTGAGGGAAATAGAATTTAGTTGTAAGAGGAAAAGGAAACTCAATGAATTTTTGGAAGCTGATGTAGGATGATACGAAAGACGTGGTATGTCAAATGGGGATAGCTAACGATGAGGAACATTTAAGGTTAAGGCATGCGAGAGTAAGCTGAGTAATGATTTGAAAATGAGGTAGTTGTGTTAGAGTGTGATCCAATAGTTTAAGACTGGGGAAAAGGGAATTTGTGAGAGTTTCAATCACTGACTAGATGTTGGGATGGTAGTATTAAGATGGTGATTGGGAATGATTATGGATGTGAACATATACAGGTCGCCACAATTATGAGATTAAAGGAATAATTAAGGATTTATGGACATTGGGGAAAATGTGGAGTTCTCTACTTAGATGACTACTTCGTTGGAGTGAAATAGGTTAAATTTGTACTTCGGTTTTAGCTGTTACTGTTTTGGAGGATACTCAATGGTTGTTCCGAGCTTAGTGAGCGTGAGAGAAACTGCAACTTGTTTTGGGGAAATTGTGTCTCACTTTGGAGAGTGAAGTGACAGGAATTTGGAGGAAACATTTAGGAAACATCGAAGTGATTATTGGACCCTGGTGTCTTGCATAAAATTGAGAACAAGATGAGGAGAACACTATTGTAGTTGGTAACGATGGTTTATTCCACCATCATGGTTGTCGCCTACCTATTGACAAATTGAGGAACTGATCATCCTTAATCTGTTGTTGATAGTAGACAAGATTGTGTTGAATGGAATGAATGATTCTTGCCGGCTTAGATAGTGTGGGGTTTTAGCGTTGCGTCTAGAGTCCGAGTCAATGTGACTTTGTAGAGGGTTGCAATAAGTGCGCGGTCGTTCTAGTGAGTGTGATAGAGATAAATTGGTAAGTTGTTACATTTACCTCGAGTTTCGAGGACGAAACTCCTTTTTGGTGGGTAGTAATGTAAGACCCGTATATTTTAGTCTGTATTATTTTGCGATGTTTTATCAATTAATCGGTGTTTCTACGAAACTTTGGGGTAGCAAACTATTTATACTCGATATTTTTAGGGTTTTCGGTTGTGGATCAGACTGACCCATATGTTTTCTCTTGGCAATCGATTAGACGTTTTAAATTGGCGAGGATTATAATTGATTTCAGATATTTTTATGGTATCGGAAATTCTGAAAATGTGACTCTGTTGATGTTTTGAGAAAACGAGAAAAATATAGCCGTCGTTTTATTTTCCACGGACTCCGAGTGTCGTCGGAAATTTTAAATAGGAGTTTATTTATCGCCGGAAATGAAAATTTAATCCCATTTTATTTTTCTAAGCGGCGTAGAAAAATTTATTTGTTCGGAATGAAAATTTAGTCGAAAATAATGTTGTGTTTTATTTTAAAGATGACAGTAGAATTTTTCTGTTTTCGGAAAAGTTATTCGGGAGTGTTTTACGACTCGTCTGTGAGCGAACGAGAAGACCAAACGAATTAACGGGTTAGAATGAATAGTAAGGCGGCATAAAATTTAATATCATGATATTTTTTCTTCTGATAATCATGAGGCACGTGGGAGAGAGAGTGAGAAAGGCATGGTGAGATCTTGGCCATTGGAATTGGATGGTGGAGATGAATTTGAAAAATCTATATAATGAGAACTTGTTTCATTGTTTTTCTTTTGGTTTTCTCTCTCATACTCACGCACAGAAAAACACGGTGAGGTTTATGTTTTGGTTATTTAATTTTTTAGTTAGTTATTTTATTATTTTGTTAATTAATTATGTGGTTAGATTGGGTAAATTATACACCGATAGAATACCCCCTGTTTGCAGTCTTGTGTTAGGAATTATTATTGTGGGTAGCAAAAATATTTTCTATCCGATTATCGGATTATATTTTTTTTTAGAGAAAAAATATTGGTACCGATTTAACGTATTTGTGGGTATATTATTTGGATTATTATTATTATTTATTTAAGATTACATGTTGATTTATATATATGGTTGAAAAAAAAGAAGAAAGAAAAGAAAATAATAAAGAAATAAGTGGGTGGTGGGACCCAACCTTTATATTTGTGTTCTTGTGTGGCTACCGCCACATTTCTTTGTGTGACGGGCGCCATGCCCATTTCTGTGGCGGGCGCCACACTGTGGGTTTTATTTCCGGTCTCGTAATTTTCATTCCGTTTGATATTTTTTATCCCGGTTTTTTTTAACTGAAAGAATAATTGTTTATCTTTATTTATATATTTTTAGATAATTATTTTATTTTGTTGGAATTTTTCGGATACGTTCGGAATAGTATGTTAAAGTACGATCTGTGCCGATTTTTGGTACCGTTGAAAAAAAAACTGTTAACTAGTTTTGTGTCGAAATATTTTTAGATCCAAAATAATTTATTGTGATTGGAAAACTATTATTTATTCTAAATTTTAATTTAGAATATTATTGAAATGGGAATATTTTGTAGTATTTTATTTGCTTAATTAATTTTATGTATAGTATGATTAAAGTATTTTGATACAAGGAGATAAGTTAATTTGATAGTAGTGAAATAAATATTTTGTTTATTTATTTGGTGTTTAGGGGATATTAGGTTGTTTTATTTTGGGGTTAAAATCTTATTTTGGTGTTCTATATTCTTCGTTTTCGCTGAATTATTCATAGTGCGAGAAAAATAAATTGACGCAATTGTTGGTTCAAATAATAGAATTTAAAATGGTTTGTGGAAAATTTTCTTTGAGTTTGATATTTATTCTTTTAAGAGAAAAACTCATTTCTTTCTTATTTGAAAAGATTTATTTTATGAAGCAATTAGGTTAGAAACCAGTGTCGTAACCAAAACCTGATTGAGTAGGTTAGCGACCAAGACCCAGCCTTGTTGTAGGATATATCCGAGTGGTTTTAACATAAGTCCTTGTGTATTGTAAAGGTTTACAGTGGGATCCGATTACGAGGTTTCATCGTGAGGGACGAATTGATCTTACGTAGCGTAGGTTGGTTGGGTTGGAAGCTTGCTCAGGTAAGGGCACTTTCTAACGATATTATATGTGATTGAATGCATGTGTGTTTGTATTCATGGTTGTGTGTCCTTATGGGGATGTGATGATTGTGTGCCCAGTTGGGGATATGTGGGTATATACATGATTGTGTGCCCAGTTGGGGATATGTGGTTATATATATTATTGTGTGCCGAGTTGGGGATGTGTGTTTATGCTATGATGCTAAACTTGTAATGTGCATTCATATGATTTGTGATAAATATATGTTTTGCTGTTGATGTGTATGTCGAGGAGGACAACACGAGGTGTGTCTGAGCCACCTGTTGGTAATAAGAATTATTCATATGATTTGTGATAAATATATGAGATGCGATTGATGTGTATGTCGAGGAGGACAACACGAGGTGTGTCTGAGCCACCTGTTGGTACTGAGAATTGTTCATATGATCTGTGATAGATATATGAACTGAATTGTGAATTGTGAATTGTGAATTACGTTTATACATATTGTGTTTATATAAACTATTGCATTTGCATGTGTGAGTCATGCATACCATAGTTGCGTGTAGGTAGTTGGCGTCGAACGGGCCAGGGTGATGGGTTATAAATCATCACCTAATCCAGAAGGGAATTCTACTGCACCAGGTGATATGACTGAGCCATCATCGATCCTTTGAGATCAAATTGAGTCAGGTGAATGCGAAGGAGGCAACACCGGGTGTCTGCAAGGGCAACACTTTTTGTGTCTGCGAGGCAGCACGGTTAGTGAGGACCCAAGGGGGTATCACGACTCTCTGCGGAGAGGTTAAATTCCGGGATTCATGCATGGTGAGGGTACCCGACGAATTGGGACCACCAAATTCATATAGGTCTGCATTTAGGATGGGGGTGCATTGCATTTGTGTGTTGAATTAAATGTTGTGATTGTTGCATATATCATACTGTCATCTCATTTATGTTGCTCTGCATATCATATTGTCATCTTATTCATGTTGTTATGTATATCATGTTCTGCTACCATGTGTGTATTCTTTCATATACGCTGTTTTTAGATCGTGACCCTCTACTATTATTATGATGTGGCTAACGACCACCCAGGTTTAGAAGTTGTGATAGTTAAGGTATCCAGGTGTCGTGAAGGCTTGTAAGATGCGATGTCTTGGGGCTAGGAATTCAAGATCAGCTTAGGGTCATGCTTTGAGGTTGTCCATGTTGTTGTTGCTGTTATTATTAAAGTTGATGCTTATTTTTATGTGTATGGACAAATATTTATAATAGTGGGCATTACGCTGGTCCTATGTATGGAAAAGACTTAGATCGAAAGCTCGTACTCTGATTAATCATTTTTATTATTTTCCTGAAAAGACAGTTGTCAATATTATGTATGGCATTCAAAAAGAAATATACACTCCCGCTGTTAAAAATCGGGGTGTTACATTGTGGTATCAGAGCTTTGGTCTAAGATTTTCATGGGGTTGTGAGTCGGGTGTCCTAAGCTGATCAAGTGTCGGGTTTAGTGGCAGTAAATGTGTGGAGTCCTATGTGTTATGTGGTTTGTGTCTTGAGTCCAGCATGATATGTGCCTAGGTAATCGTTTGTTTCTTAACTGAAGTTGAGGTCTCCCATAATACTTCAGTATGAAGCATAGTTAAACCCCTTGAGCATTTGTCAACGTTGGTCGACATGTGTCTCCGTTTTCTTTAGAGGTAGTGAGCTAGAGGTGGTGAGATTGAATCGAGTAAGAACTATAAGGTTTTCTGCAGTAATGCTATGGATGAGAGGTTTTGTTTGTTCTTATCACTCCGAGGTGTTGAGTAGGGATGAGAGGAAGTCAAGGTTTCACAGGATGGTAAGTAAGGACTTGATTTGGAGGACCTTTTGAGAGAAAAATGATTGGATGTTCATTCCAGTGAGTTCCGAATGAGAGGAGATGAAGTTTATGGACTATGAAGAAGGTAATATTTCTTTGGAATCAAAGAGCAGTTATAGATGTCGTTTGGAGACAATTACTATACATGGAGATTAATGGGACATCTTCTCTAGGAAGAAAGCGGGTTACACGTTGAAAGTGGCCGAAACCTAGGGAAGTTAGAGGAAGGTTATACGATCAGTAGGTCCTTGAGGGTTATTTTTTGTTTTTCTAAGCTATGTTAGGTAGGTAACTAAATCCCGTAAGGATGAATCATGTGATGTTAAAGGAAGGAAACCAAGTATCACATGGATAAGTTTTAGTAAAAGTGATAATCAGTGGAGTTGCCTTCGAAACTAGAAGTGGGAGTTTGGGAGAGAAGGAGTGTAAAAGTTTCTAGGAGAACAAGGTAGAAGATAGTACCATGGATCTAGGTAATCATATGAGTAGAGTAGAGAAGTGCTAAAGCAATTCAAGTATGGGGGGACATGGTTTTGCTAGAAATATCATATCGCGGGTAGACAATGGGTTGTTAGAAGAGTGATAAGACGCTGAAAGTTAATATCTGGAAGGACACAGAGCCATGTATGAAGAATTAATGAATGGAGTTATGGTGTAACAAGTATATGGATTTCGTGAAGATCAAAGTTTAGATTTGGATTTAGGGATCGAACCTGAGAATAAGGTAAAGTTAGTAAAGGAATTTTGATTGGGTAGTTGTTCTTTAAAAGTCAAGCGTTAAGATTTGAGATAAGTGCTCAGTGACTAGATGGAGGAGAAGATATGTCTGTTTTGGAAGGATGATTCTTGTAGAGTGTTAGATCGTAGGGTAATAATGTTGGTGGATACCTTAGAAAAAGCTAGGATTGAATAAGAAACTGAGGAATGAATGGATGTGTCCTGATGTTTAGCCAGAACTTATGCGAAAGAGGATTGGGTTGTGTTATAAAAGGATATTATGACCATTGGATAGTCATAAGCAATTGAAGATAGATAGAACAACAAAGAGTAGGTTGGATAGGACGAACATTGATTTGGAACAAGGATATTTAGATTGGGTGAAGGAGAGTAAAGATGTGGGTTGAAGTTGACAAGATAGAGGTCATGATAGGTTGGGAAACGACTATAGGCGTTTGGTTGCTAAGATATTTGAAGTTGGAAACTCCTAGATGTTAGAAGAGGATCTAGTATAAGGGACTTTGGAGTTGCAGTATCGTAAAGGTGGTTACAAAGGAAGAATAAGGTTGTATGCAAGCAAGAAAGTGCTCAGGTAACACAGATTTTTTTTTAATAAGAAGGTTGACTACCTCGTTGCTTAGGAAGGACTACCAAGGGTATGGCCCAAATGGAAATGGGAAGGATACTAAGCATTTCCTCAAGAGTGTATGCTATAGATGATGGGGTTGCGCTCGGACGTAAAGTTGATATTTTAGAAGCAGTATAAGTGGTAAGAGAATAATCCTGCGGTTGGAAATTTTGATATCACAAGGTTAATGAGTAGTGTATTAGTGACTAGATGGGTGGTTATATTCAGAATTAGGATGATGAGGTTACTAAGTGAAAAGCCTGTTGGAGATTCCACGTGAGACATGAGAAGTCTGGACGAGGTTAAGTACATTATGTCATTGATGAACGAATGGGTGGAGTGAAAAGATTGGTTTTGGAGAATAGGTGTTAGGACAAAGTGTGAGAGGAACGGTTAGAGATGTGGATTAGGGCGATTTAGAATTCGTGCAAGAAATTACCTCGCCCATAAACCGGAAAAAGTAATGGTAAGGGTATGCTTAAGAGTTGAAGGTACAACTAGATTGGGTCACATAAGGTGCATTGGGTATATTCGGAAGTAGAGAGGATCGAACATTTGTCTATTCGGACGAATCAAGGATGAAGTGGAAATGTTTGGCGGAGACTAGTAAGGCTTGGATTCGTTGTACTTGTTATAATGAAGACTAGAGAAGCATAATGGAAAATAGGCATTGAGAAATTATTGAACATCAGAGGTTGACATCGAGAACAGTTTGACAATAGAAGATGAGATAGGGGAACAATAAAAAATGGTTTGATTGATGAGCTCGTTGAGGGAAATAGAATTTAGTTGTAAGAGGAAAAGGAAACTCAATGAATTTTTGGAAGCTGATGTAGGATGATACGAAAGACGTGGTATGTCAAATGGGTATAGCTAACGATGAGGAACATTTAAGGTTAAGGCATGCGAGAGTAAGCTGAGTAATGATTTGAAAATGAGGTAGTTGTGTTAGAGTGTGATCCAATAGTTTAAGACTGGGGAAAAGGGAATTTGTGAGAGTTTCAATCACAGACTAGATGTTGGGATGGTAGTATTAAGATGGTGATTGGGAATGATTATGGATGTGAACATATACAGGTCGCCACAATTATGAGATTAAAGGAATAATTAAGGATTTATGGACATTGGGGAAAATGTGGAGTTCTCTACTTAGATGACTACTTCGTTGGAGTGAAATAGGTTAAATTTGTACTTCGGTTTTAGCTGTTACTGTTTTGGAGGATACTCAATGGTTGTTCCGAGCTTAGTGAGCGTGAGAGAAACCGTAACTTGTTTTGGGGAAATTGTGTCTCACTTTGGAGAGTGAAGTGACAGGAATTTGGAGGAAACATTTAGGAAACATCGAAGTGTTTATTGGACCCTGGTGTCTTGCATAAAATTGAGAACAAGATGAGGAGAACACTATTGTAGTTGGTAACGATGGTTTATTCCACCATCATGGTTGTCGCCTACCTATTGACAAATTGAGGAACTGATCATCCTTAATCTGTTGTTGATAGTAGACAAGATTGTGTTGAATGGAATGAATGATTCTTGTTGGCTTAGATAGTGTGGGGTTTTAGCGTTGCGTCTAGAGTCCGAGTCAATATGACTTTGTAGAGGGTTGCAATAGGTGCGCGGTCGTTCTAGTGTGTGTGTTAGAGATAAATTGGTAAGTTGTTACATTTACCTCGAGTTTCGAGGACGAAACTCCTTTTTGGTGGGTAGTAATGTAAGACCCGTATATTTTAGTCTGTATTATTTTGCGATGTTTTATCAATTAATCGGTGTTTCTACGAAACTTTGGGGTAGCAAACTATTTATACCCGATATTTTTAGGGTTTCCGGTTGTGGATCAGACTGACCCATATGTTTTCTCTTGGCAATCGATCAGACTTTTTAAATTGGCGAGGATTATAATTGATTTCAGATATTTTTATGGTATCGGAAATTCTGAAAATGTGACTCTGTTGATGTTTTGAGAAAACGAGAAAAATATAGCCGTCGTTTTATTTTCCACGGACTCCGAGTGTCGTCGGAAATTTTAAATAGGAGTTTATTTATCACCGGAAATGAAAATTTAATCCCATTTTATTTTTCTAAGCGGCGTAGAAAAATTTATTTGTTCGGAATGAAAATTTAGTCGAAAATAATGTTGTGTTTTATTTTAAAGATGACAGTAGAATTTTTCTGTTTTCGGAGAAGTTATTCGGGAGTGTTTTACGACTCGTCTGTGAGCGAACGAGGAGACTGAACGAATTAACGGGTTAGAATGAATAGTAAGGCAGCATAAAATTTAATATCATGATATTTTTTCTTCTGATAATCATGAGGCACGTGGGAGAGAGAGTGAGAAAGGCATGGTGAGATCTTGGCCATTGGAATTGGATGGTGGAGATGAATTTGAAAAATCTATATAATGAGAACTTGTTTCATTGTTTTTCTTTTGGTTTTCTCTCTCATACTCACGCACAGAAAAACACGGTGAGGTTTATGTTTTGGTTATTTAATTTTTTAGTTAGTTATTTTATTATTTTGTTAATTAATTATGTGGTTAGATTGGGTAAATTATACACTGATAGAATACCCCCTGTTTGCAGTCTTGTGTTAGGAATTATTATTGTGGGTAGCAAAAATATTTTCTATCCGATTATCGGATTATATTTTTTTTTAGAGAAAAAATATTGGTACCGATTTAACGTATTTGTGGGTATATTATTTGGATTATTATTATTATTATTTATTTAAGATTACATATTGATTTATATATATGGTTGAAAAAAAAGAAGAAGAAAGAAAAGAAAATAATAAAGAAATAAGTGGGTGGCAGGCCCCACCCTTTATATTTGTGTTCTTGTGTGGTTTCCGCCACATTTCTTTGTGTGACGGGCGCCATGCCCATTTCTGTGGCGGGCGCCACACTGTGGGTTTTACTTTCGGTCTCGTAATTTTCATTCCGTTTGATATTTTTTATCCCGGTTTTTTTAACTGAAAGAATAATTGTTTATCTTTATTTATATATTTTTAGATAATTATTTTATTTTTTCGGAATTTTCCGGATACGTTCGGAATAGTATGTTAAAGTACGATCTGTGCCGAGTTTTGGTACCGTTGAAAAAAAATATTGTTAACTAGTTTTGTGTCGAAATATTTTTAGATCTAAAATAATTTATTGTGATTGGAAAACTATTATTTATTCTAAATTTTAATTTAGAATATTATTGAAATGGGAATATTTTGTAGTATTTTATTTGTTTAATTAATTTTATGTATAGTATGATTAAAGTATTTTGATACAAGGAGATAAGTTAATTTGATAGTAGTGAAATAAATATTTTGTTTATTTATTTGGTGTTTAGGGGATATTAGGTTGTTTTATTTTGGGGTTAAAATCTTATTTTGGTGTTCTATATTCTTCGTTTTCGCTGAATTATTCATAGTGCGAGAAAAATAAATTGACGCAATTGTTGGTTCAAATAATAGAATTTAAAATGGTTTGTGGAAAATTTTCTTTGAGTTTGATATTTATTCTTTTAAGAGAAAAACTCATTTCTTTCTTATTTGAAAAGATTTATTTTATGAAGCAATTAGGTTAGAAACCAGTGTCGTAACCAAAACCTGATTGAGTAGGTTAGCGACCAAGACCCAGCCTTGTTGTAGGATATATCCGAGTGGTTTTAACATAAGTCCTTGTGTATTGTAAAGGTTTACAGTGGGATCCAATTACGAGGTTTCATCGTGAGGGACGAATTGATCTTACGTAGCGTAGGTTGGTTGGGTTGGAAGCTTGCTCAGGTAAGGGCATTTTCTAACGATATTATATGTGATTGAATGCATGTGTGTTTGTATTCATGGTTGTGTGTCCTTATGGGGATGTGATGATTGTGTGCCCAGTTGGGGATATGTGGGTATATACATGATTGTGTGCCCAGTTGGGGATATGTGGTTATATATATTATTGTGTGCCCAGTTGGGGATGTGTGTTTATGCTATGATGCTAAACTTGTAATGTGCATTCATATGATTTGTGATAAATATATGTTTTGCTGTTGATGTGTATGTCGAGGAGGACAACACGAGGTGTGTCTGAGCCACCTGTTGGTAATAAGAATTATTCATATGATTTGTGATAAATATATGAATTGCGATTGATGTGTATGTCGAGGAGGACAACACGAGGTGTGTCTGAGCCACCTGTTGGTACTGAGAATTGTTCATATGATCTGTGATAGATATATGAACTGAATTGTGAATTGTGAATTGTGAATTGTGTTTATACATATTGTGTTTATATAAACTGTTGCATTTGCATGTGTGAGTCATGCATACCATAGTTGCGTGTAGGTAGTTGGCGCCGAATGGGCCAGGGTGATGGGTTCTAAATCATCACCTAATCCCAAAGGGAATTCTACTGCACCAGGTGATGTGACTGAGCCATCATCGATCCTTTGAGATCAAATTGAGTCAGGTGAATGCGAAGGAGGCAACACCGGGTGTCTGCAAGGGCAGCACTTTTTGTGTCTGCGAGGCAGCACGGTTAGTGAGGACCCAAGGGGGTATCACGACTCTCTGCGGAGAGGTTAAATTCCAGGATTCATGCATGGTGAGGGTACCCGAGGAATTGGGACCACCAAATTCATATAGGTCTGCATTTAGGATGGGGGTGCATTGCATTTGTGTGTTGAATTAAATGTTGTGATTGTTGCGTATGTCATACTGTCATCTCATTTATGTTGCTCTGCATATCATATTGTCATCTTATTCATGTTGTTATGTATATCATGTTCTGCTGGCATGTGTGTATTCTTTCATATATGCTGTTTTTAGATCGTGACCCTCTACTATTATTATGATGTGGCTAACGACCACCCAGGTTTAGAAGTTGTGATAGTTAAGGTATCCAGGTGTCGTGAAGGCTTGTAAGATGCGATGTCTTGGGGCTAGGAATTCAAGATTAGCTTAGGGTCATGCTTTGAGGTTGTCCATGTTGTTGTTGCTGTTATTATTAAAGCTGAGTGCTTATTTTTATATGTATGGACAAATATTTATAACAGTGGGCATTACGCTGGTCCTATGTATGGAAAAGACTTAGATCGAAAGCTCGTACTCTGATTAATCATTTTTATTATTTTCCTGAAAAGACAGTTGTCAATATTATGTATGGCATTCAAAAAATATATATACACTTCCGCTGTTAAAAATCGGGGTGTTACAGTCGTCCTAACAGGACGTATGCTAAACACTCTAGAAAGGCGGAGGAAAACCCTCCTTTTTCCATTTCCCACATGCAAGGCCCATGTGCAATACATGTTAATCCTTTATTAGATGTTTTTGCTTTTTGTTTTGAGATGAGGAAGAAGAAACTCAAGTTGAAAAGAAAACACTAAAGGGAATCTAATTCGTTCCTAATGTTATCATGCAAAAGTGGCCCTAAGGTCAAGGTTTAAGAGGGAAGTCTACCTAATGTTGTCATGCATGGATTGCTATCCTAATGTCTCTCCTACCTCCGAATTATTCGAAAATTAAGTGGAGCTAGGAATCCTACGGGATCATATCATCAGACAAGTAAACACAGGACGAATCGATCACAAAATGAAATAAAAGCAACTAAGGAGTAAATAGTGTCAGTTAACAATAATATCACACAATCACAATAATAAAGAGGGAGCTTTAGCCAAGGGGTCATATCAACCGAGGCAAACAAGCTAGGTGTGGGAAATAGGGGTGCTCGCCCAATGATTTCAAGAACCATGGAGAGCAGAGTAAGAAAGGGGAAGATGTGAATCAGATCACATATGCATCAACATTGGTCAATGCGAGCTATAGACAAGGCGTGGGGGTTTGATTGTTAAATCCTCATTCCACTTGACCGACTCGATAACAAGAGTAGGCAATGTTCAAAGCTTCAATCATGTAATGAGAGCTAAGAACGACTCAACTAGAATAACGGCAGTCGATTGCGAACCCTACCTTCCGTCAATTGCCTCCTTGGAGGTCTTACAAGGGGAAAAGGGGGATGGGATGCCTCTTTGGAGGTCTTTAGGCACAATATTAAACAAGCACAATCATGGCCTCACTTGAGGACTTTCCATACAGTCCTACTTATCATGGCATCGACTATTCCTACTTCTCATGGCATTTGAAAGCATTAAAGAGAAGTGAAGAGATAAGAAGTCCTACCAAACGGATATGAATCTGTAGCAAAGCAACGAAAGCAAGTCACGAAAGCACCTATAAACAAATAGCAAACTAAGTTAGAAACAAGTTTTTATTTACCAACTGAAATGGTCAAACCACCTTTGGAATGTCTCCTTTATGCACCTTGCACATGTGAACCAAAGACATTAGTAATAACAAGAGAGTATATGTACAACATGAAAACCTAAGTCTAATGACTATGTAAATTTGAGTCACATTAGTCAAAGTGAAAGACCTAAAAGGGTTATGAAATTACAAGTCAAGTTACAACTATGCTACAAGACTAATCTACTTTGAAGTTAAAGGTAAACCAACAAAAGAAAGCCATTACAAGTTAGATTAATTGAATTAAAACGTGAAAATGGACCAAGGTCAGAAGTGAAACAAGTTATACGCATGCTTAAAACCAATCTCAAAGTGTCACAAAGGTTTGCATTAAACTCTCTCTCCAAAGTCAATTCCTTCCATGAGCAAAATCACATTTAAACTTCTCATACAAATATGTAAAATTGTCACTCAAGTAAGGCAAATGAAATGAAATGGTAAGGCAATGTTAAAGCTCACACACCAGAGGCAAATGACCTATAAAATGTCCTAATTGAATCCCAAAAACAATCATGAACATGGCATACAAGTGGCATCAAAAGAAGTGGCCAAAGTGAAACACAAATTCAAGTTCACATACACACAAAGTAGGCATCATTTAAGGCATGTGAAATGATCAAATGCAATACTCAAGCATGTCTCAATTGTGAATCAAAATACATTTAATAATATGCTAAAAACTTATATTCAAAGTTGGCTCAAAGTTCCCTCATACAAGTCCTAAACATAACCTATCTCTATGCATGCTTACACATAATATGTTCACATTGGAAAATTTGTGACGAATAGAAAAATGCCTTTGAAAATTATGGGTAATCAACCAAGTCATTCCAAGTCCAGTAGGTAATCACATGCAAAAGATAAGGTTCATATCATGCACCAAAATCCCTCAAGTAATTGCAAACGTAGCACAAACGTCAATGAAGATCATACGAATTAAGGCTCAAAAGATTAACTTCAAAAGTATCCCAAAACTCCAGTACAATGCACCAATCAATCACCATGATGTTAAACAATCAAATACCTAAATACAAAACAAAAATTAGCTCCAAATGGTCAAGGGAAGATCACATTTTAGAACTTACATCACTAGATATACCGTTAAGAACACATTCCTTTCTAAAATCCAAGAAAAATACCAAACAGCCCTCAAAATGGAATTAAAATTCACCAACCAAAAATTAATTAACACTTCTAAAAACATACATGAAATTTATTAGAATTTTCTGATGAAGTTTACTATTTTTAAAAAATGCATTTGAAACGTGTACAAAGGATGAAGTAAACATACACAAGCAACCAATGGGGGTGCACTAAGTAAAAGCTTCAGTTCAAATTCCGCTGAGCTCAAAATCGTGTGGTGCAATTAGCAAAAAGAAAAAAAGTCCCAAGGAACTAAGGCCTGAGGGCGCACGGTGGAATCACATGATCTAGTAACCAATCCTAGCCGTTTGATCATACTCTAAGATCAAACCAAGGGTCTTGATGAAGGGTGTACGGTAACTACAATATTGATGCGTACGCCGTAGCCTAAGATGAGGAAACGGACGGTGACAAATGTCACCGCCGGAATGGCAGTGGATTAAACCTATCCCTCCTTATTAAAGAACCAACGGTGGGAGTGAGAACCACATCAACGAAATCTCTTCTTGTTTCCTCATGTTCATCTCTCTCTCTCTCTCTCTCTCTCTCTCTCTCCCTAAATTAAAAAGCCTAAACCCTAAAACTACCCGTCGGAGAAGAGGATCCCCAAGACGGCGGCCGCCATTGCCTCCGACGGAGCTACCTCAAATCAGGAAGCAACGAACATGGACCCCTCCTCAAATCTCTCCTTCACCACGAATCTGGAATCCATTCTCCCTAAAACTCACTCAAAGTACGGGATCGGAACACAAAAGAATCCAAAAATCAAAGTCGTTCAAAATGAAGAAACTAAACCACAATGGACATTAAGTCCAAGGCCGCAGCTACGAGGTTCAAGACAAAGTGTTCGTACCTTGACGACGACGACGCCAACGGCGAAATGCTAGGTATTCCGTTTCCACATCTTCTTTCTTCTTCTTCTTCTGTTTATGAATTGTGGTTGTGGATCCACAGGAATTAATGAAGGTGATGTATGAATTCTTGTAGATGTGTTGCGTTCTTGCGTGAATTTACAATTCTACTGTGATTGTTGAATTGATGAAGATTGGATGCGTCGAAGGTTATCGTCGCTGATGAAACGTGCTTGAATTAGAATCTGCGGGCGAATTGTCGATGGGCTCTCGCGTGTAAGCGACGTACGAATTGTTTCGTTGAGTGGTTCTGATCCAATGAAGGTTGCAGAGCTTAGCTGTATTGCAGGTATTGATGAGAATTGTAGAATTGTGAATTGGTTTGTTCTGAGTGATGTTGATGATATGCGATCGCAGGATTCTTGTGATATTAACTTTGGAGGTTTTTTTGCAGGTAATTAAAGATGGTCAAGATTATTGAAGGTTTTTGGGAGATTGAATATTGAATGTGTCTAGAGTTGTTGATGGAGGTTGAAGGGTTGGTTTCTGCAGCATTGCCGGTTGTTGGTGGATTGATGAAGATGATGTATGAAGGTAATTGAAGATGGTTTGAGGTGAATGGAGAAGAAGCGATGATGATGAGTTCCCAGTGGAGAGAAAATCGTTTTCCTCTTTCTGTTAGAGCCGATTGTGAATTCGGTTGGAAATCGGTTCAAGCTCTGTTATCGTTTTCTGTTAGAGTCAGAGTATTTTCAGTTGGTTATGGTAGTTAACAAATCTGTTATGTGATTTTTCCTTGGAAAATGGAGGTTAGGAGAATTGTTAGAGATTAGTGGTTTTTTGTGGGCTCTGAATTCTATTAGAGTTAGGGAAAATTCAGTTAGAAATTGGTTTTTGGTTGTCATCCTCTGTAAACTGGTATGAGTTTCTTTTTATAAATTTTCTGGTGGATTTTGGATGTTAGGAGTTGTTGTTATGCAGCATTTCACACTTGTAATATCTAGATATTAGAATGTTTTCAAGATGATGAAAAAAAAATCATGCGAACCAAGACCTTCAACATTTACTGTATCATTAAACACCCAACCCATGCTTGCGTTTCATCAACTTTTCACGCCATGAGCTACAGCTCTCCAACTATTTTCATACTATCCCAAGTCCGTGTCCCATTTATCCTCTACCATGCTTCTTGCCATTCAATATTGACCTCTTATTACTCTCTGCAGGTGAAACAGAATTCTGAATTGCAATAGAACAAGTTTGCCTTGGGAGTAACCTTGGATTGATGATTCTTAAAAACCTAATTGATAAAAAGTGCTTTTGCTTCCATTCCTGTGGATTGGATGCGAAACTTGATAATTGGTTCAAAAATGGAAAAAGATTTAATTTGGACATGGATTTGGGGTAATTTGGATTTGAAATGGAAAAAGAATAAATGGTTTAAGATATGGAAAAAGTATATGGACTTGATTGGATTTGAAATGGTTTATGGATATAGAAAAAGGTCTAAAAATGGATGTGAACAATAAGTGTGGATATTTGCAATTGAAATGGATTTATGAAAGTGGATTTATAATAATGGGTGAATTTGGATATGGTTTAGAGATTATGATATGGTCTAAAATGGATATGGATATGATTTTAACAAAATGGATATCAAAATGGTTATGGGTTAGAAAAAAAATGGATTTACAAAGTGATTTAAGACATTAAATCCACCTCAAACTTCATATCCAAAGCAAGCTTGTACTCAACCAAGAAGGAGAAACCTTACACATCCGTGAGACGCACACCCTGATTCAACCAACGAAACCCTGACCCAATATCTCTGATGGTTTCTCTGAATAGGAAAACCTCAGATTAGGAAGATTACAACGAGGAGAATTCAACCTCTTGCTCCAACTTAACCTGGAATAGAAATCAACTGAATCACTTATGAATAAGGCCAACAAGAAAATCCTTTGATCCCATGTCTTAGAAGACTAATTCAATGATATGATTATGAGTTATGACCTAATGGATATGCAGATGCAAATGAAGCGTGAAGCATAAGCCACTTAAAGTTAGAAAGAGGCGAGGGCAAATTTTGGGGTGCTACAGATGGTCAGAAAAATCAAAAGGCTCTTGTAGTTATCTATCTACCGGGACCATTACCGTACAAATTCGATAAGGCTATCCCTTACAAATATGGTGCAACAATAATTGAGAATGGAAAAGAAGTTCCATTACCCTACGTCGTGAATATTGCAGACATCAGTCGAGTAACACGGAGCGGTCGAATCTTCAACCGAGGAGTTGGAGAACCTACCAGAGAAAAGGAACCTCAAACAAAAGTTCCTAATCAACCATCGGCCAGTCCAGTGATCCCTACCTTTCAAAGAACAACGATGAGATGCTGAAGCTCGTCCAGAAGAGTGAGTACAACATTATTGATCAACTATTGCAAACTCCTTCAAAGATCTCTGTGTTATCTCTTTTACTCAGTTCCGAAGCCCACAGAGAGGCTCTACAGAAAGTCTTTAGAGCAGGCCTTTGTGGAACAAGATGTAATAATAAGACAATTCGACAGCATCATCTCCAACATCACTTCCTGCAACAACTTAGGATTTAGTGAAGAAGAACTGCCGGAAGAGAGCCAGAATCATAATATGGCACTCAACATTATAGTCAACTGCCAGGACGATGCCTTAGCCAGTGTACTGGTAGACACCGGATCGGCTCTAAATGTTATGCCAAATTCTACTCTAATGCGACTATCATTTCAAGGATCTCCGATGAGAGGCAGTGAGGTCATCATCAAAGCATTAGACGGATCTCGAAAAACAGTTATCGGCGAAGTCGACCTTCCCATAACTATCGGTCCTCACACTTTCCAAGTCACTTTCTAGGTCATGAACATCCAGGAAGCATACAACTGTTTGTTAGGAAGACCTTGGATACACGAGGTCGGGGCAGTCACTTCGACACTTCACCAAAAGCTGAAGTTCATCAAGAATGACCAACTAGTCACAGTCAATGAAGAGCAAGCCGTGATCGTGAGCAACTTATCATCGTCCACTTGTGTAGAACCGGAGAAGGTTGTAGGAACACAGTTCCAGGCACTTTCGGTGAGCAATAACAACCAATCAGAAAGAGGAACGTCGATTTCCTCAAACAAAGATGCTCTCGAAATGATCAAAAGTAACAATGCAAAAGGATGGGGACAACTTGTCCTTCCTACTGATAACAAGACAAGGAAAGGCCTTGGTTTTTCTTCAACCTGTACCCAGACTGCTACTAACGATGAAAGTCTTCATACCATTCAGGACTTCTTCCACAGTGGAGGTTTCCTCCACCCAGTATCTCAAGAAATACATACCATCAACGAGGGTGATTCCTCCGATACAGATGAAGAGTGGAAGTCCTATTTTAATGAGGAAGGTTATATGTCTCAGGGAGAGATGCCTACGCCATTTTGGTATCTCGCACGGAGTCCGAGATATATACCAAGGTCAGATGTCAAGATGATATATGGAGATTGTGATTCGGAGGGATGTCGTGCTCCACCAAACTCATTAGAGGAAGACACTCTGATAAAAGACAACTTTGACCATGACTATTATGGCCTAATGGATGGCCTGTCTATCTGGCAGCCGTACCCAGGAGACTCGGGGCAAAAGAGTCAGCCCAATGATACATATCAGCTGAGAATCATTGAAAAGAATACCTACGTCCCCACCGAATCATGGGATCATTACTCAGGGCATTCAGAAAATATCCAGTACAACGATGGATTTGCAAAAATTGCAGGTCAAGAGTTCCTTAACTATGCTTTTCCCGAGGTCAACGTCATCGAAAGGGATGACTCCTCCAGTTTCGAAGAAGTGTGGGACACCTTAGGACAACCGAGTAGCAAATACGACTTCATGGTCAAGTACACCACTCCTGAAAGCTCTCGTATCAGGCTCGAAGACATCTAGCCAACTAGATGGGGAGATCTGCCTGAGAATGCAAAAACTGTGCAAGATACAGCTGAAGAATCATCCTTCGACAACTCTGCCTGGGAGACAGATTCCAATGATCCTGCTCCACCAGAAATCTGCGTCATTTCTGAAGACAAGCCAAGAAGGAAGGTACCAGACTTTGTGATTCACCGAGGAGTTTGCCGCCAATGGGTTGCTGCCAACATTCCGAAAGTCGTTCATAAGTCTAAGTAATTGCCGTCTTTATCTTAACCTTCACCTTGCCCAGGTGAAACGGATGTTTTGATAGGGCTCACTTTCTGTAAATGTCTCTCTTCACTTCTCCCAAAGCAACCGAGTTTTGTTTTATTGGGTTGTGGTTTCAAGAATCGACAAAATCATAAATAAAATAACATCGTTCTGTAATTTCCGCATTTATTGTTGTTTTCTCTTTTTGCTTTTTCAGAAAATGGTAATCCTAAAAACAACTCAAATAATGAAAACAAACATTTTTCAGAAAGTACACTACAAACACTCTTGCATTATCTCCATCTCTTCTAAAAACAAATCATCACGTCATGCAGATTGCTTGTTTTAAACCCCATTGAAACATACGATCCCATGCCTTCTCCCAACTTTGAATTCCTAGTATTTGAGGCTGAAGAAGAAAATGACGAAGAAATTCCAGAAGAGATCTCCCGATTACTCAGACAAGAGGAAAAGTCCATTGAACCTTACAAAGAGTCGTTGGAAACGGTCAACTTGGGTTCAGAAGAAGAGAGAAAAGAAGTCAAGATTGGGGCACTGCTCAGTCCGAGTGTCAAAGAAAGTTTGATAAAGCTTCCCAAAGAGTTTCCCAACGTGTTTGCTCGGTCCTACCAGGACATGCCAGGGTTGGATACCAGCATCGTGGAACATCATCTACCGTTAAGATCAAAATGTCCGCCATTAGAACAAAGGTTGAGACGGACTCATCCAAACATGGCCATCAAAATCAAAGAGGAAGTATAGAAACAGATTGACGCAGGTTTCCTCGCCACATCAGAATATCGTCAATGGCTAGCCAACATAGTACCGGTTCCAAAAAGGACGAAAATGTCAGAATGTGTGTAGACTACAGGGATCTGAACAAAGCCAGTCCAAAGGATGACTTTCCCTTACCACGCATTGACATGCTAGTAGGTAGTACAACAAAGTTCAAAGTATTCTCCTTCATGGATGGATTCTTGGGCTATAATCAGATAAAAATGGCGCCGAAAGACATGGAGAAAACTTTGTTCATAACCCCATGGGGTACCTTTTGTTACAAGGTAATACCGTCCGGTTTGAAGAACGCCGGGGCAACCTATCAAAGGGCCATGACTACTATGTTTCATAACATGATACACAAAGAAATCGAGGTATATGTCGATGATATGATTGCCAAATCTAAGATGGAAGAGGAGCATGTGACCCACCTGTGAAAACTATTCGAGCGTCTGAGAAAATACAAACTCCACTTGAATCCCAATAAGTGCACATTCGGTTTCCGCTCAAGGAAACTTTTAGGGTTCATCGTCAGCCAGAAAGGAATTGAGGTTGATCCTGACAAGGTCAAGGCCATTCAAGAAATGCCTTCTCCAAAGACTGAAAAACAAGTCAGGGGATTCCTGGGACGTTTGAATTACATTTCTAGATTTATATTCCTCATGATCGCGACATGCGCGCCATTCTTCAAATTACTCAAAAAGAATCAGGACTGCGTATAGACAGAAGACTGCCAAACCGCCTTCGACAGTATCAAGGAATACCCGTTGAACCCACCGATTCTATCACCTCTAGTGGAAGGAAGACCATTGATCATATACCTAACAGTCTTGGAAGACTCAATGGGTTGTGTACTTGGCCAGCAGGACGAAACAAAAAGAAAAGAATCTGCCATTTACTATTTAAGAAAGAAATTCATCGACTGCGAGTATCAGTACACGATGCTTGAGAAAACATGCTGTGCTCTGGCTTGGGCAGCCAAACGTCTTCGCCAGTACATGATTTGTCACACTACTTGGTAAATCTCCGAAATGGATCCAATCAAGTATGTCTTTGAAAAACCTGCTCTCACGGGAAGGATAGCCCGTTGGCAGATGTTGTTATCAGAATATTGTAGCGTGATTTTTATGGTTTCGAATCACTATCGCTTTGGAACTACAGTTCGATTCATTTTTTATCCTGTTGAGCTGATTAAGGAAGGGAAATAGATGTCTCCTATTAACCCTGCTTGCAAACTGAGATTAAACAGTCAAAATTGTTGGTTTACAGATGCTATCGAGAGGGGGTTCTTCTTTAGGGTTATTCGCTTAAAAACAATGTCTAGGCTATTGATAAGATGTTAGGTCTGATGCTTTTCGATTGATGTATGCAGGTACGGGATTTTGGGTTTTTGATTAGTATGCTCGCTAAGATTTTGCAATCTTATGCCTACGTATTCCCGAAACAGGGAAATCAGAGCGATCTTAGTTCCTCCTATTCTATGGGAGGAAAGAGGTTGTTTTGGTGTCTTGTTCAAAGCCCTAGACGTGAAGCTAATGGTGATTTGTATCTTGTTCAAAGCCCAAGATGTGAAGCTAAAGGTTTGGCTGAGAGAGAATTTGTCATCTCTAAAGAGGAATTATTGATGTGTGTATGCTGTGAGCAGGGCACAAATTTGATGCTAAAAGGTTGATTGACTCAACCAGAGTTTTATTTATACAAAGCCTAAGAGGAGGCGGGAAGTTTGACTTTTTCGGGGAAAATGTTTTTTCTGTCTTGTACAAAGCCCAAGATTGAGGCTAAAAGGGATTTTGACTCCGTTGGGGAGAATGTATCTTGTATAAAGCCCAAGATGGAGGCTGAAATGGTTTGACTCAACAAGAGAGTACTTTTATCTGTCCTGTATAAAGCCCATGACGGAGGCTAAGAAAGGTTAACTCAACAAGAGAGTCTTGAACAGGTGACTGACTCAAAAAGAGAGTCTAAAGGTTGATTGACTCAACAAGAGAGTCTTTTATACTCAACAAGAGAGTGATTTGATGTCTCGTACGATGCCCGAGGTTGAGGCTAAAAGGAGATTGACCCAACAAGAGAGTCTTTTATACTCAACAAGAGAGTGTTTTTCTATCTCGTACGAAGCTCGAGATTGAGGTTAAAAAAGAGATTGACTCAACAAGAGAGTCTTTTATACTCAACAAGAGAGTGTTTTTCTATCTCGTACGAAGCCCGAGATTGAGGATAAAAAAGATATTGACTCAACAAGAGAGTCTTTTATACTCAACAAGAGAGTGTTTTTATATGTCTTGTACAAAGCCCAAGACGGAGGCTGAAAAGGGATTGACTCAACAAGAGAGTCTTTTATACTCAACAAGAGAGTGTTTTATATGTCTTGTACAAATCCCAAGACGGAGGCAAAAAAGGGATTGACCCAACAAGAGAGTCTTTTATACTCAACAAGAGAGTGTTTTATATGTCTTGTACAAAGCCCAAGACGGAGGCTAAAAGTGGTTGACTCAACAAGAGAGTCTTTTATACTCAACCAGAGAGTGTTTTTATATGTCTTGTGAAAAGCCCAAGACGGAGGCTAAAGGTGTTTGACTCAACAAGAGAGTCTGAAAAGGTTAGCTCCGCTAAGGGGAATCGTTTGTACAAAGCCCAAGAGGAGGCTGTCTTATTGCTGTGGATTCTGGAGATCCTGAAGCGGGTCCAAGTGTGGGGAACTCTCATGAGAGAGACCGGGTTTCTGCTGGAGATTGATCCAGAGCGATTGGTGTTTTCTCCTATGTTTGAAAGGAACTTGAGAATGTCTTAGAGACTCAAGAGGTTTAGACTGTCCAAGTCTAGAGTTTTATCTTTTGTACAATGCCCAAGAGGAGGCACGGGCATTAAGGGATGAGTATCAACCCTACAATAGTCGGAGTTTTGACGCGGGAAAGACTGCTCTAACAAAGGATGACTAAGTTCTGTCTTATACCTTTAAGAGGTCGTCAGGGTCCTTGTATTAAGCCCAAGAGAAGGCATGAGAACTTCTAAGAAGTCGAAGGGTCCCTGTACAATGCCCAAGAGGAGGCGGGGATGCTTTTAGGAAGCCTGTGGGTCCCTAAACCAAGAGAAATTCAAGAGATGCAATTCACCGAGAAGAGATCATTCCAGGAAAGTTCGAGAATTTGGAAGAAACTCAAGAGATGCCATTCACTGAGAAAATATCATCTCTGGGGAGTTAGAGTTTCTTTGACAATTTCTAAGGCTGACAGTCTGAGAAAAGGTTCACCGAGATTACTGCCTTGTATTAACCCCAAGAGGAGGGAAGACTGTATCTAGAATCCTACGGGGGATCTAGTTCTGTTTGTATTTAAAGAGTGACCAACAGGCTTTACCTAGTGCTAGACGTAGTTGTCGGGGAAAACTCTAAATAACTATACTAGTATTACACAGTGGATATGTGACAAGTATATAAAAGGATGTGAAAGAAGACTTACAGTGAAGCAGCCCCACAATACAGTTATATACATATGAAAGCGGTAAATGAAAGCAGATAAACACTTACCCGTTGTAGAGCTTCCATGTTGTTTTGTTAGTTGTTCAACAAAGAAATTTTTGATAACAACATATATTTGAATTCAAAATCAAAGGAGAGCGTGCTTTGAAAAGATCGTTGGGGCTTACAGCTCGCGGAGAGGCCCAAGTTTTAACGATGATCGCACCGTTGTTTTAAAAACTGTACAGAGGGACTTATACAATACGAGAGGCCCAAAAAGTTTTTATGTACAAGGGGATGGGTCTTACACTCTATTAGAGGCCCATAGATTTTGAAAAGAAAAGAAATGGGGCTTACAACACAAGGGGAGGCCCAGATGATTTTTTTTTGAACTGGCGACTGCGCCGAGATTTTTCTTTTAACCCAGAGGGACTTATACAATGTCTGAGGCCCAAAATGGTTTTGGTTAAAGGGGGATTGGGTCTTACACTCTATTAGAGGCCCGGAGAGTATGAAAAAAGTTCGATGAGGGTTGGATTAATCAAAATTGTTAAACATGTGTGAAAAAAAATTGTGATCTTGGATCAATGTATCAAAAATCATGTTTCTATCCACAAAATGATTGGAAATCAATTAAGTTTGGAAAATCAAGGGAGAAAAAACATTTTAAATGTTGAAAAACAAATAAAATATTAATTATTTGTAAAAATATCAAGTATATGAAATAATTAATATTTTTGGGATTTTTTAGTAAAATAAAATATTTTAATATTTTTGTGAATTATTAAAAAAAGAATCAACTCAAAATCATTAAAAACCATAGAGAAATTAATTTTTGAATCAATTAAATAAAATCACAAAATTCAAATATTCAAATATTCAAAAAATGGCGCCAAGAACACGCGCCACCCTCTGTTTCTGCAGATTTACATTTTCTATCCAATCTCACTGAATACTTGATGATATCATGCAATCTACATATCAATCTGCTCGTTTTCACCTCACGATCATGTCTATGGTCTTTAATTTCATTTATTTTAAGCATGGAATAAGAAATCAAAGAGAAACCTCATGAACCCTAAAATTTGCATGAAGGCTGAGAATTTTGATACACGATTCAAACAAAGCAATTAATTGAGGGGAAACATTCTATGCATGATTATGAACATATGGCCAAATTATTGTGCAGCAAAATATGCATGGATCATAGACTTAGAAGAGCTCACGCCTACCTCTTGCAGCTGGTGATTGTGTTTTGTGTTAGAGGTGTTGCAAGCTGGTTCCAATGATTTGCAAAGCTTCCTTAGGTGCCAAGTGATGTGTCTGAATGCTTGGAGTGGTTTGAAACAAGCTGAAACTTGAGATGGTACCTCAATTGCACCTCTGTTAAGAACTTGAGCAGTTGGCAAGTGATTTTGTGATTTTGGTGTTACAGATGTTATGTGAGTGTTTGGATCACTTATATATGATGTTTATGAAGTGTGTGTGTGTGATTGGTTTGGTTGGAATTGCTCTCAAACTCAAAACCCGATAGTGACTTGCTTCGGAAGGCAATTTTGGAGTGAAGGAAGAGATTTTGAGGAAAGCATTTGTTTGATGGATTTGGTGTACTCAAACTGAGCATAAATGAGCTCTATTTATAGTAGAGCAAGTTTGTTTTGCAAGCAATAGTGAATGGCAACTGTTGCAAAAGTTTGGCAAATGTTGATCAATAGGAATCCAAGTCTCCTCTAGCCATTGACTAGAGGTTAGAGCACAGGCTGCTGGTTCCCTAGTTCTTGGATAAGTCTTGACTGAATTCAGTTAGAAAGGGCTCAGTCCATGCCACCTTGGTGCATCCATTAAATGCTCCAAACCAAAATTGGAGTCTTGTCCCTCTTTTTGGCATTTCTAGGTTTGGCATGCTACTTTTGGTTCCAAGGACTTGGTAGGCTGATGGATCAGTGTTTGTCCCTCCTTGGTCTCCTCCTGAGGTGTTCAGATGGATAAACTTGTTTGTCATTTGTACAAATTGCCCAAATCGAGCAAAATGCACAAATCTGCCTTGTTATGACAATTGCAGCAAGGCATGTTGCCACTGTCATAACTCTTAGCTCAGGTTGAGTTTGATGGGGTTCTTGGCCATTTTGGAAAGCTCTCATATGATACATCATATGTGTGATCATAGTTTGTTTTGATACTTTTTGGATCCAAGTGAAAAATTCCCCTACATTTTGGAAAAAGTGAAACAGATTCTAACTTAGTGAAAATTTCACTAAGTGTTGGAAAAAGTGACATTTCATGTTTTCAGCCATTTTGATCTACCCATAACTCAAAATCCATGATGAATTGGAATGAGGTGTTGTTGACACTTTTAAAGTATGCCATGAGAGCTTCAAATCCACCTTTGGATCAGCCAAAATGGTTGCTTGGATCAAAAGTTATGATCCTTGGATGTTGGTACCCTAGCCACTTTGTTCCATAACTTAGAAAATTTCTAAGTTTTTTATGGTTACGCCTTTTACAAGTTATCCCACTTTTCCTGATTTTTCTTGATGAATGATGATCCCAATCACACATTAACATCAATTTAGGGTCAAAGAACCATAATTGTGAAAAATCTCAAAAAGTCAAAGTTAACTTTTGTGCACAGTTGACTTTTTGTCAGATGAACTCCAAACTGTGTGATCCTCTATGAAATCAAGTCCTTGACCTAAATCAAACTTGATGGACATGTTCTGTGGATGCTATAGGGTGTATAGAATCATGTCCCAAGGTTCGGGAGCATGGCTGAGTCAAAAGTCAAAGGCACAATTGACTTTTCCCCTAAAACCCTAACTGTGGTTCTGATGAATTTGAAACTTGTTGATCAAGCTTCTTGGATCAATTCATTGTTGCAAATGGATCAATGTAGTGTGTTAGAGACCCTCAAATCATGTCTTGAGGTCTTGGCTCATGTTTTGTCCCAAAAGTCAACTTAGGGGTGAATTAGGTCAAGAAACCCTAATTCCTGATTTTTTATGAATGTATCCCCTGAGGCTAAATCGACTTGATGGTTGGGTCCATGATGTCCCTTAGAGTATTTTGGGTTATGCTTTGAAGCATTGGCTCATGCCCAGAGGAAAATTTCCACCTGGAGGCCCTAGTCGACCAAAACCCTAATTTGGTGACACTGGCGATCTTAAGGCTTAATCCACCTGGAATGTTGCAACCTTGTGCTTGATTCTTGATGTGGGAGTCCTCTTGATCCATTGTGGATATTGGGGAGGTTTAGACAAGTTGAAGATCATGCCATTCCTTGATTGACCCTTTGTCTAAGAGCTCTCAGAGGGCTTGAAACCCTAAGTTTGATTGTAGTGGATGCTCACCCATCTTTGGGGAGACTAATGAGGTATGAAGGTTCATCCATATTGTGATGATGATTTGCACAATGATGGGGAATCTTAGTGGTCAAAATTTGGGGTATGACAGATGCCCCTATTTAGTCTTCTTGGACCCGAAGGTGTGAATGGCGAAGGTATTCGGGCATTCGGGGTGCAAGATGATTAAATATCAGAATACCCGAAATTTTGATGGTGGTCATGAAAGGTAGCTTACACATTCATCTTCTTTTGGTAAGCGATGATGCTTAGAAAAGGTAAAACTTCCCCTCGATCCTGGTCTTCAGCCAAGGAACTGGTCTAAGATTCTGATATAAACATCCCCTCGATCCTGGTTTCCTACCGAGGAACTGGTCTCAGTTTCCGAAATAAATTTCCCCTCGATCCTGGTCTCCTACCAAGGAACTGGTCTTAGTTTCCGAAATAAACTTCCCCTCGATCCTGGTTTCCTACCAAGGAAGTGGTCTCAGTTTCTTTTGTCAATAAACTTTCTTGACAAGGGGCGCTGTTCATAGCGGTTTTCCTCAAACTTCTCGCCGAATTTTCCTGGGGAGATGCCATTTGATGGAAAAATATCTGATGTCAGAGTTGCTGGGGAACCCAGTCATCTGAGTTATAGTGGTGTACAAACTTCTCCGTTGGAGATGCCATTCGTTGGCTCTACCGGGGGAAAACGAGTCTCTTGAGATACCGCTTTCGCTTGGGGTATTACATCCTACTTTTCTCGGGATCTTCTCGGAGAAATGCCATATGATATGATCCAATTTTGAGGTGTCGATGACCTTTTCGTCAGCGAATTTTTTTGGAGAAAAACTGTTGTATTGCCAAATCTCTGATTAAGATGCTTTCTCTGGGGATTTTCCTTAATCCGGGGAAAGTGAAGACATCATCTTCAATGGCGAAGAGTGACATTGGCTGAAGGTTCTCTGGCCTTTCAGAGGTTCAAGTTATCAAAGTGGTCAAAGAACCACCTTCAATCCAGAAACAAACTGGAGGAGAGGTTGTTCAGACCCGACGTTTCCTGACAAGGAAAGAACTGACAACTCAATTAACAAGAGGATTTTTATCCCTAGGGGATAAGACCGACTAGAGTGATAGTGATGCAATATCAGTATAAATGTAAATCAGTAATGCATGATGTATGTATGTATATGCTGACAAAACTGACGCGACATACAGACTAATGGTTGAACACAGTTGGATACTCGGCCACAGCGGGAGATGAAAAGTATCACTGGTTCAAAAAATAGCAATTCTGCCTTGCTTAGGAGGGATAGTCCCTGTTGGGAGCTACGTTGGTCGGACTTAGGAGGTGAGAACTCTGCCGAGGGTGTCAGACGAAACATGGTCTCTGACACAGTTGATCCTTCATTCAGGTGTACTGGCTAAGAAGGAGTACTTTGATTCTTTACTTTGAAGCTCGATTACTTCAAGAGAAGCGATCGATGTTCTTTTGATGATCAACAGTCAAAAGAATTGGCATCTTTATTTTACAAGCAGAAAAAGTTTTAACAAGTAAATTCATTTTTGTTTTATTTCAAGAATCGTTGATCATGTTAAAATGTCATTCAATAAAGCTAAAACAAATGAGAATTATAAACAAAGCACCATGGCTCAAATTTTATTGATAGAATGGTAATCAGCCAAGCGCATGATACCATAGAGCATTTACAAAGTTTAGAAAATGGTAATTTAAGGGAAAAAGGCTACATTGAAACATAACGATGTTATCCTTCTACCAACTTTAAATTCTGGACATCCTGAGCTTCCGTCGAAGATGACCTTGACTAGAGTTTTCCCGATGGATGGCATGACTGCTGCTGGGGGATTTGCCCTTGTTGAACATAGTTACTTGCCATTATCCCTAACTTTTGCCTGGATTGTACTGTGATGATTTCCAATCCACCAGGATGATTTTTGCCTGGACCGCCCTTTCGGGTTTTCAATCCACCGAGACAGTTTTTTTTAGTTTAGGCGAAGTATTTCTTAACTACATCAACATTTGTAGGGTAGGCGAACTCCTCTCCATCCATGGTTGCGAGTCTCAAGGCGCTGCCTGAGAAAGCTTTCTTGACCACATAAGGGCCTTCATAATTCGGAGTCCATTTGCCCCGCGAATCAGTGAGGAATGATTGTATCTTTTTGAGCACGAGGTCTCCTTTCCTGAAGACGCGAGGTCTGGCCTTTTTGTCAAACGCCTTCTTCATCCTTTGCTGATACAACTGACCATGGCATAGTGCCGTCATTCATTTTTCTTCGATCAAATTCAGTTCATCGTGTCGACTTTGACACCATTCAGCTTCTGTTAGCTTAGCTTCCATCAATACCCGGATTGATGGGATCTCTAATCTTCTATGGGAAGCACTGCCTCCATACCATATACTAGAGAGAAAGGGGTTGCCCCTGTTGAAGTGCAGACAGATGTGCAATAGCCGTGAAGGACAAAGGGTAGCATCTTGTGCCAATCTTTATAGGTTACAACCATCTTTTGAACAATCTTCTTGATGTTCTTGTTAGCCGTTTCCATCGCTCTGTTCATCTTGGGTCGGTAGGGAGATGAGTTATGGTGTTCGATCTTGAACTCAGTGCACAACTCCTTCATCATCTTGTTGTTCAAGTTGGATCCATTGTCAGTAATGATCTAGCTTGGAACACCATAACGGTAAATAATATTGTTTTTGATAAATAGGACCACCACTTGTCAGGTTACATTGGCGTACGACGCTGCTTCGACCCACTTGGTGAAGTAGTCAATGGCTACCAGGATGAACCGATGTCCGTTCAAAACCTTGGGATCAATCATGTCAATCATGTTGATTCCCCATATGGAAAAAGGCCACGAAGAAGAAAGAACTTTGAGATGCGTTGGCGGTACATGGATTTTGTCTGAGTATATCTGACACTTGTGACACTTCCTCATGTACTTGTATCAGTCAGATTCCATGGTCAACCAGTAGTACCCTGCTCTTAGAATTTTTCTCGCCATTGTGTGTCTATTGGCATAAGTGCCAAAGGATCCTTCATAAATTTCTTTTATCAGCATGTTGGCTTCTCGTCTGTCTACACATCGGAGCAAGACCATGTCGAAGTTTCTCTTATAGAGTGTATCAAGGTTTGTCCCGGGAGGGTACTCTTATTTCTGAAGGAAGCATTTGATATCGTGATACCAAGGTTTGTCGTCTATGACTGCTTTAATCGTGAAGATGTAAGCGGGCCTTTCAAGGCGTATTATGTCGATCTTAGGTAAGTCGTTCCATTGACCTACACTAATCATGGAAGAGAGGGTGGCTAATGCATCATCCATGTGTTTCTCTTCACGAGGGATATGATGAAACTCGATTCTGTTGAAGAAGGGTAACAACCTTCTCGCGTAATCTTTGTAAGGAATCAATCCTGATTGGTATGTGTTCCAATCTCCTTTGATCTGATTGATAACCAAGGCTAAGTCTCCATAAATATCCAAGTTTTTGATCCTTAAGTTGACCGCTTCTTCGAGACCCATGATACAAGCTTCGTATTCGGCCTCGTTGTTTGTGCCCTTGAACGTCAGTCAGGCGGTGAAAGGAATATGGGTACCCTGAGGTGTTACGATGATTGCCCTAATTCCATTTCCATAAGTGTTGACAGCTCCGTCAAATATTAGTCCCCATTGGATCCTGATTCTGGCCCTTCACTAGGTAGCGGTTCATCGCAATCTTTCATTTTTAAGTACATGACATCTTCGTCTGGGAAGTCAAACCCGACTGATTCCTGATCGTCAATCGGTTGATGAGCCAAATGATCGGCTAAAACACTTCCTTTGACGGCTTTCTGAGCATGGTACTCGATGTCGTACTCTGATAACAACATCTGCCAACGGGCAATCCTTTCCGTGAGAGCAGGCTTTTTAAAGACATACTTGATTAGATCCATTTCAGAGATTAACCAAGTAGTGTGAGGAATCATATATTGGCGAAGACGTTTGGCTGCCCAAGCCAGAGCACAGCAAGTTTTCTCAAGCATAGTGTACCGAGTTTCACAGTCGGTGAATTTCTTGCTCAAATAGTAAATGGCAGACTCTTTCATTTTTGTTTCGTCCTGTTGGCGAAGTACACAACCCATTGAGTCTTCCAAGACTGTTAAGTAGATGATCAGTGGTTTCCTTCCACTGGAGGTGATAGAATCGACGGGTTCAACAAGTATTCCTTGATACTGTCGAATGCGGTTTGGCAGTTATCTGTCCAAACGCAGTCCTGATTCTTTTTTAGCAACTTGAAGATTGGCGCGCATGTCGCGGTCATGAGGAATATAAATCTGGAAATGTAATTCAAACGCCCCAAGAATCCCCTGACTTGTTTTTCAGTCCGCGAAGAAGGCATTTCTTGAATGGCCTTGACCTTGTCAGGATTAACCTCAATTCCTTTCTGGCTGACGATGAACCCTAAAAGTTTCCCTGAACGGACAACAAATGTGCATTTGTTGGGATTCAAGCGGAGTTTGTACTTTCTCAACCGTTTGAATAGCTTTGACAGGTGGGTCACATGCTCCTCCTCTGTTCTAGATTTGGCAATCATGTCATCGACATATACCTCGATTTCCTTGTGTATCATGTCATGAAACAGAGTAGTCGTGGCCCGTTGATAGGTTGCCCCGGCGTTCTTTAACCCGAACGACATTACCTTGTAACAAAAATTACCCCATGGGGTGATGAAGGAAGTTTTCTCCACGTCTTTCGGCGCCATTTTTATCTGATTATAGCCCGAGAATCCATCCATGAAGGAGAAGACTTTGAACTTTGTTGTACTGTCTACCAGCATGTCAATGTGTGGTAAAGGAAAGTCATCCTTTGGACTAGGCTTGTTTAGATATCTATAATCTACACACATTCTGACATTTTCGTCCTTTTTCGGAACTTGTACTATGTTGGCTAACCATTGAGGATACTCCGATGTGGCGAGAAACCTTGCTTCAATCTGTTTCTGTACTTCCTCTTTGATTTTGATGGCCATGTCTGGATGAGTTCGTCTCAACCTCTATTTTACTGGTGGACATTTTGATCTCAACGGTAGATGATGTTCCACGATGCTGATATTCAACCCTGGCATGTCCTGATAGGACCAAGCGAATACATCGGGAAACTCGTTGAGAAGCTTTATCAAACTTTCTTTGACAGCTGGACTGAGTAGGGCCCTAATCTTGACTTCTTTTCTCTCTTCCTCTGAGCCCAAGTTGACCGTTTCCAACGGCTCTTGGTGAGGTTTAATGGACCTTTCCTCTTGTCTGAGTAATCGGGAGATCTCTTCTGGAATTTCTTCGTCATCTTCTTCTTCAACCTCAAATATCGGGAATTCAAAGTTGGGAGAAGGCATCGGATCGTACGTTTCAATTGGGTTTAAAACAAGCAATCTGCATGACGTGATGATTTGTGTTTAGAAGAGATAGAGAGAAATGCAAGAGTGTGTGCAGTGTATTTTTTGTTACTGCTTTTTTTTTATTATTTGAATTGTTATTTGGATTACCATTTTCTGAAAAAACGAAAAGAGAAAACAGCAATTAATGCGGAAATTACAGAACGGCATTTATTTATTTATGATTTTGTCGATTCTTGAAACTACAACCCTATAAAACAAAACTCTGTCGCTTCAGGCGAAACAAAGAGGGATATTTACAGAAAGTGAGCCCTATCAAAACATCTGCTTCACCTGGGCAGGGTGAAAGGTTAAAGTAAAGATAGCCATTATTTTGACTTATGAACAATCTTCGAAACATCGACTGCAACCCATTGGCGTCAGAAATAACGTCACAAAGTCTGGTACCTTCCTTGACTTGTATTCAGAAATAACGCTGATTTCTGGTGGAGCAGGATCGTTGGAATCTGTCTCCCAGGCAAAGTTGTCGTAGGAGGATTCCTCAGTTGTATTTTGCATAGTATTTGTGCTCTCAGGCAAATCTCCTCATCCAGTTGGCTGGATGTCTTTGAGCCTGATACGAGGGCTTTTCGGAGTGGTATACTTGACCATGAAGTCGTATTTTCCACTTGGTTGTCCTAAGGTGTCCCACACTTCTTTGGAACTGGAGGAGTCATCCCTTTCGATGACGTTGACCTCTGGAAAGGCATAGTTATTGAATTCTAGTCCTGCAAATTTTGCAAATTCATCGTCGTGCTGGATATTTTCGGAATGACCTGAGTGTTGATCCCATGACATGGTGGGGACGCAGGCATTCTTTTCAATTATGCTCAGCTGATTTTCATTGTTTGGCTGGTTTTCTTGCCCCAAGTCTCTTGGGTACGGCTGCTAGATAGGCAGACCATCCATCGGGCTATAGTAGTCATGGTCAAAGTTGTCTTTCATCAAAGTATCTTCCTCTAATGAGTTGGGTGGAGCACGGTATCCTTCTGGATCACAAACTCCGTATATCATTTTGACATCTGACCTCAGTATAAATCTCAGACTTTGTGTTGGAAAGCAAAATGGTGTAGGCACCTCTTCCTGAGACATATAACCGTCCTCGGTAAGATAGGATTTCCATTCTTCATCTGTATCGGAGGAATCTCCCTCGTTGATGGTATGTACTTCTTGAGACACTAGGTGAAGGAAACCTCCACTGTGGAAGAAGTTCTGAACGGGATAAAGACTTCCACCGTTAGTGGTAGTCTGGGTACAGGTTGAAGAAAAACCAAGACCTTTCTTTGTCTTGTTATCAGTAGGAATGACAAGCTGTCCCCATCCTTTTGCATTGTTACTCTTGATCACTTCGAGAGCATCTTTGAACGAGGAAATCGACGTTCCTCTTTCTGATTGGTTCTCATTGCTCCCCGAAAGTGCTTGGAACTGAGTTCCAACGACCTCCTCTGGTTCTACACAAGTGGCCATTGATAGGTTACTCACGATCAAGGCTTGCTCTCCACAGACTGTGACCAGTTGGTCGTTCTTGACAAACTTCAGCTTCTGGTGAAGTGTCGAAGTGACTGCCCCAACCTGGTGTATCCAAGGTCTTCCTAATAAGCAACTGTATGTTGCCCGGATGTCCATGACTTAGAAAGTGACTAGGAAAGTGTGAGGACTGATAGTTATGGGAAGGTCGACTTCGCCGATAACTGTTTTTCTGGACCCGTCAAATGCTTTGATGATGACCTCACTGCCTCTCACCGAAGATCCTTTAAATGATAGTCGCATTAGGGTGGACTTCGGCATGACGTTGAGAGTTGATTCGGTATCTACCAGTACGCTGGCTAAAGCATCGTCCTGGAAGTTGACTGTGATATAGAGCGCCATGTTGTGGCTTTTGCCTTCTTCTGGCAATTCCTCATCACTAAACCCCGAGTTGTTGCAGGAAGTGATGTTAGAGACGATGCTATCGAATTGTCGTATTGACACATCATGTTCCACAAAGGCATGTTCTAAGACTTTCTGTAGAGCCTCTCTGTGGGCTTCGGAACTGAGCAAAAGTGATAGCACTGAGATTTTTGAAGGAGTTTGTAACAGCTGATCAACAATGTTGTATTCACTCCTTTGGATGACCTTCAGCGTCTCATCATCGTTCTTTGAAAGGTCGGGATCACTGGATTGACCAACTAGTGGATTGGGAACTTCTGTTTGAGGTTCCTTTTCTCTGTTATGTTCTCCAACTTCTCTGTTGAAGATTCGACCGCTCCGTGTTACTCGACTGATGTCTGCAATATTCACGACGGAGGGTAATGGAATTTCCTTTCCATTCTCAACTGTTGTTGCACCGTATTTGTAAGGGATAGCCTTAGTTGATTCATATGGTAGTGGTCCTGGTAGATAGATAACTACATGAGCCTTTTGATTTTTTTTACTGTCGTAAGTAACTTCAATCAATTATTGGTTAAGAACCTTCGATTCATCAAATAGAGGGATGATGGTACAAACATCTTTGGTCTTATCATGATCAGAGATTACGACAATATCCTTAATCCGATCAGCGAAATAGTCTGGCGTCCAGTTGATTGATCCAGAACCTGGACACGACCGAATCTCTTCGCGGTCCAAGTGACTCTAAAAGGCTGCTCGCACGAGGTAGCATCCTTGATTATTTTTCGAGCAGACTCTACAGTGCTCGTAGTTGTGTGGTGGTACCTGGCCACGTCCGCTTTGAATGCAGTGTAACCTCACTAGATCTGTTTCCAGAGATCAGACATCCTGCTTTTGATGCCGAGTAGGGTTCCCGTTAACCACACTGATTTGTTGCGTGTCTTCATCCATATAAATCAGAAGCCACCAATGGTTCAACAAGTGTTGTAAAGTTCTCTGAACGAGAGCGCACCCTTGGTTACTCTCATGGCTGGCGCTCCCGGGATTTTCATCCAAGTACAAACGCGAAAGTGGCACCGAAACAGAGTCGCCAGCAATGTGTATTTATCCCAAGAGAGGGAAAGGAAACACTACATAAACCTGAAGGGAAAGGAAAGAGCATGGTCTTGCGACCAAGAGAACTGGGTTCGGGAGTCGGTTACGCGAACGGAAGGTATTAGCACCCCCACGCGTCCATCATACCCGATGGGATCCACGCTCGCTTGTCTTGATCAAAGGGTGTCGTCCACTTGAGCTCCACTGCTAGAGAACTGGAAAAGAAAGGTAGAAAGGAAGGGGGAAAAAGAAAGGAGAGAGAACAAGAAGCAAATGTAGGGAAAATAAAAGAAGTGCCCGAATGGGCCCTACCCCACTTCCTACGTATCTCATCGGGAACATGAGAATCAGAGCGACGTAGTTCCCCTCAACTAAGGGAAAGTTATTTGTGTTTTTTAGTGGAATCGCCAGAGTGCGCGTTCCAGCAGTTAGGTGTTGCAGCTCACTATAGGGAGACTTAGGCGTTACCTGTTTGTGATGGAACGGACATGACGAATCCTTAAGGAATAGAATGAAGGAGATGAGAAGAGAATTGTTGTTTGTTTTTGTCTTTTAAGAAAGAAGTGTTTTGATTATTTTTGCGTTTTGTAACACGTATTGTATTTAAGTCCTTCATATAGGATCGAATGCCTCGCATATCGACCCAAGACGGGACGTCCGCTAAACATTCTAAGAAAACAAGAGAAGACCCCTCACCTCCTTATTCCCCCATGAAAGGCTCAAATACAATGCATGCTATGCCTTTTATTAAGTGTTTTTGATTTTGTTTTAAGGTGAGAAGAAGAGAGACTCAAATGGTTGAGAAAGATAAAATCTAACGAGGGAGACTAAGACACAAACCCTAAAGTTATCATACATAGATGTTCCTATGGTAAATTTGGTTTAAGAAATCTAATCTTAAGAGAAACGAGAAGAAGAATGAATTAAACAACTCACTTCTAAAGTAGAAGATGAGTTGTAACTCAAGAGGGAGAAGAAAGAAGTTATTCAAGGAAAGCACATAAATGCTTATCATGATCACAAGTTGAATGATTAAAAGAGATAAGAGAAAATAGAAGAAAGAAGTGTATGTGGAAGCATATCCACACACTTACTTACCCTTAGCACCTACATGAAAAGGTTAGTTCAAAAACTATTTACAAGTAGTAAAATAAGGAAAGAATAACAAGTAATGATTAAACAAATTAAGAATCAAAGAATAAAGATCCTAAGAGTTGAAAATCAATCAAGGTCAGAACCTATGCTCTAAGGATGTCCTCTAATGTTAAGATATCTAATACACACAAACTATGCACAAGCAAAGTCTTAAACATCAAATAAAAGCACCTATAAAAGGAATAGATGAAAGATAAAGGAATATGCAATGTGAACATGCAATAATGCTTCACAAAAGATCAAGGTCAGAACCATATATCATTCATAAATGTTTCACAATGCATATGAATCATCATACAAATCATGGATGCAATGATACAAGTAGAAGAAATGAGATGAAGAAGAGATAAGGAGAAGAAACAAGTTTCTAATTAGATGCACAAAGTGACATACCAAAAGTGCATAACATGTGAAATGATTAATGAATGCACATGGGTAGTGGCATATTATTAATGAGATGCAAATGGAAGATATGAAATGGCATACAAAAAATGCACACATAAAACATGTAGAGGTTAAGAAGAGATATGATGCAAGTTTAATTCAATCAAGTTCGTGTAATGGAGCAAATTGAAACAAGCATGTTTAAGTGGCAAGAAGTGAAATCAAATGACCTATAATAATGGTTCAAGATGACCTATAATATCATACAAAAGGAGCTATAATTTCATACAAATGAGCACAAAAAGGTGGCACAAGTGCCTCATCAAAATCATATGAGAAGGAAGTAGAAGAATGTGCATACATGTTACTTCAAATGCAAGGAATTAAACAAAAATCAAAGCACATGAGAAAATAGTAAAAATAGGGCCTAAACAATCCAAGTCAAAAGCACAAACATGTATAAAAAAACTCATGGCAAAACTCAAAAGAAAAGTGCATCAAAAGCCTCATGAAAACACATTGAAACACACCACAAAAATGCTCAAATAAGAACTCCTAAACACATGATAAAATGACTTTAAAAATCAAAAGAAAATTTATTCATATACTTTAATGTGTTATCTAACCTATGCAAAAATAATGGGTGGAAAACAATGTGTGAAATGAGAGAAATAAAATGCACAAGTTTGAGTATCAAAGAAGAACCTCATTCAAAAAGAAATTGAGAAGAAAATATGGAAATAGGATCCAAAATTAGTAAAATCAGAATTAAAAATTGTAGAAAATTATTTAAATGAGTAAATATGTCACATGAATTTATTTGGGATTTTTCAATGTGTTTTAGTATTTTTAAAATTAGCAAATGGAAATAATATGAAAAAGAAATTAAAAAAACAAAATAAAAGAGTGCAGGGGGTGCAGCGTGAGTAATTTTCAGTTGAAAAAATATGTTGGGCTCAAACAGGTGGGGTGCAAATAATAAAGTGAGTTCAGTCCACAAAGTGTGTGTTTGTGTGTGATAAACTGTATGTGCAGTCAACATGCTGATGCTATCAGAGCCATACGATTAATCAACCAACATGATCCAATGAAACACAAAACACGCACACCAAAGTTACCGTGCACTCAGACACACGTAAACATCTGAAACAACAAAAATAAAGCACGTGAGAGACCACAGATTCATTAATGTGTTGGCAAAATAAAGAGCGTTGGATCAATTTCATGATGATCAAGCATGCAAGATGAGTGGATCAGATGTGAGGCACACAATAATAATCATGAGTCACATGCACACAAACATTCAGATCACAAAAGAAAGCACATGAGATGCACGTGTTATTTTAATGCGCTGGCAAGGTCTAAGCCGTTGGATGAAAATGATCAGACGATCATGTTTAAATCTGGTTTAAAACCCTAAACGCATGCTCACCGGCCGGAGAATGACCTCCGGTCATCTTCTCTAGCCACTCTCCGACCACTTACAACTTCAAACATTCCAGAAATACACATGGCATATACCAATAGAAAGCTTAACTCATGTACATTCCAAATCTAACATTGAAAATTACATAGCGTGCATGTATAGAGAGATTCGAACACAAACAGTTTGCCCTAATTTTCACCACTATGCTCCTAATGAGCCTATCACTAGCCGGATATATTACATTGCTTCTAGCAAGCTTCAAATAGAAAAAACAAGCAAAAATTACATGGATTCGAAGCAATAAAGTTGAGGAGATTAGAACCTGAAAATGTTAGAACTCTTGGATCCAAAGAAAACCTGAGAGATGCACTTGATCTTGAGCTTAAAACGAGCAAAATAAATGCTGTTGAATCTTGAAATCTTGAGAACAGAGAGATTCGAAAATTTGATGAAGCTGCACTTGGAGAATTGGTGTTGATTATGTTGGTTCTTGCATCAGTTATGAACAAATGATGAAGATGATGATGAAATGTAGAAGAGAAGTAGAGAATTCGTGAGAGAGAGAGAGAGAGAGTTCAGAGGAAAGTCTTGAAAATATTTTGGAGGGAGAGTGAAAAATGAAAGTTCTTCTTCAATTCTGAGTGAGTTTTGAATATATAGGCTGGGTTAGAACTTAACTATGGTGGTTAATTGAGTTGGTTAAGTGAATTTGGGGAGGGTTAACTGAGTCCAACCTAACTAACTGAGTTAAGTTAGTTAGGGCGAGATATGAAGGTTTTAATATGGTGAGGAGAGTTCATGATGCTAATGGTGAGGGTGAGAGTGAATGGTGTTGATGTTGTGCTGCTGCAGAAACTTGCACATCAAGTTTTTCACCTTTCTTCTTTTGTGTATGATGGCAACATAGCATGGCATGTGAAAGAGAGTTTGTTTGGCTTAAAGAAGTAATGTGGAGAATGATGTTTGAAGCACGCGTGTGAATTGAACAACAACCATGCCATAACATTCTAACTTTGGCAGCAAAATCTCAATGAAACCAAGGATGTTTGAGGGTGGAATTCTTCATGTAGGGTGGATGGAATTGCATGGTTTAGGATGCAATGGATTGAGAACATGACATAGAACAAGATTGGTGTTGGAAATTGGATTGAATAGAGCTTGCAAGATGATCAAAAACAGCTCCAAACATCATGGTTCAAAACTGGTGCATGGGCGTGGCAAATTGAGTTGTGCATGGCAGCATGGCCCATGAATTTTCAGTGTAGAGCAACCATGTTTGCACCCTAATATCTCCTCCATAACTTGCTCAAATGAAAAAATGTCCAACATCAAAGTTGAAGAGGACATTGAGATGGACAACTCTGATGTTCAGCCTTTTTTCATTTGGAGCCTCCATCATTGAGAAAAGTAGCTTGAAATTTTGCCCACCATGTGTTTGATGAAATTATGGCCTATGGGCCTGAGCTTGCCTTGCCATGACTTGGTTTTTGCCTTGATTTTACCAAACTTTGATTGATCATAACTCCTTCAATTTTGATCCAATGGAAGAGTTCTTTATATGGATTTGAAGCTTAGAATGTGAAATTTAATTGGCTCAACTTGGGCATGAGGTTTGGAGCTTTTATCATGGAGAAAGGAAGCCTCAAAGTGTGGTGCAAAATGGTCCAAACTTGCCATTTTTGGAAACCCCAAGTTTCTAAAAATGGAAACTTTGTACATTTCTTGATTTTTCATGATTCCTCCATCATTTCTTGATCAAATCTTGTACAATGAATATATGTTACTTGAATTTCATGAGTTTGACCTTAAAAAGTCAGGAGTTGACTTTTTTCACTGCACAGTTGACTTTTTCCCCAATTTCTTGATTCTCAAGCAACTGATCAATTGAACCTCTTCTGAAATGAACGAATGGCCAATCTTCCATCCTTAGATACTTAATATCATGTAGAAAACATTGAGATCAAGTTTGAATCAAAATTTCATCAGGAGACTGCATGAACCCAAAATCCTAATTTGGATTATTTTTTATATGAGGTGATGCACTGTTCAATCTTCTTGATGAATTCCCATCCTCCAATGACTTGTGGGATCAATTGGGATGGCATGTGATGTAAGAGATATTTGAGGCTTGCTTGAAAACCCCTGGCTCTTGTTCTATGGCTTGGATGATCAATACCTTTGAGAAACACTAATCACAAGCCCTTATGCTAGATGCAATGCAATGCTGAATGCTTTATTTTTCTATGCTTGAATGCAATGCAATGAAATGAAAGCATATGCTAAATGGTATGAAAAATGAGAGGGAAAATTTTGGGATATTACAGCTGCCCCTATTCAATCACTGTAGACCTGAATGGATGATAGCGATTGCTGTCAGACTTTCAAGGTATGGAGGGATTGAATACCGAAAATAACCAGAAAATTTGCACTCTGTGGAGAAGAAGAAAAGGGATATAAACCCAACCAAATGAACTCTGCTTGGATAAAAACTCTAATGGGAAGAATAGTACTGGAGAGATGTCTTTTGAACGATGCCAGACGACTACTGGCTTGCCATACTGCGGATGGACTTTAACAATGTCTTTTAGCACGACGCCAGACGACTACTGGCTTGCCACACTGCGGGTGGACTTTAAGGATGTCTTTTAGCACGACGCCAGATGACTACTGGCTTGCCATACTGCGGGTGGACTTGGAAAACGCCTTTTGTACGATGCCAGACGACTACTGGCTTGCCATGCTGCGGGTGGACTTGAAATTGTCTTTTAAAACGACGCCAGATGACAACTGGCTTGCCACAATGCGGGTGGACTTTAACAATATCTTTTGTACAATGCCAGATGACTACTGGCCTGCCACGCTGTGGGTGGACTTGAAACTGTCTTTTAAAACAACGCCAGACGACTACTGGCTTGCCACACTGCGGGTGGACTTTTGCCTTCTTGCCACCCTAAGATGGACTTTTGCCAATCTGCGGTTGGTCTTGAAACTGTTTTGCCACCTTAAGATGGACTTTTGCCAATCTGCGGTTGGACTTTGCTGACTTGCCACCCTAAGATGGACTTTTGCCAATCTGCGGTTGGACTTTGCTGATTTGCCACCCTTAGATGGACTTTTAACAATCTACTGTTGGACTTTGATGGTTTGCCACCCTTAGATGGACTTTTTCCAATCTTCGGTTGGACTTTTGAAAGAATTCAACACTGGATTACGCTCTGCATACATATCAGACGTCCCTACTGACTCTGTTGAGGAACAATGATCAATGATTTGACCTCAGAAGCTCCTGAAAGGATAATATCTCTGTCAGAGAATGACTGAACAATCCGTCTACTCCAAATTGCCACGCTTGCCAAAAATAAATTGCACTTTGCGATACAGGGAAGTGATGACTCTGCCAGGAATTATTTCATCTGCCTGGGGATGAATTCTGATCATAGCAACTCCGCTGGAGGAATGACAACTTTCCGACTTGGCTGGGGAAAGAATGTACTAACACTATGCTGAAGAAGAGATTCTGTTGATCTGCTAAACCTCTGTGGGGTGGAGAAAAAACAACTCAGCTGGGGAGCATTACTGACAAGATCAATGTTGAACTCTGTGGGGAGTACAACTACCAGAGATACGATCCTGCTTGGGATCGGAACTACTTCGCAGGGGATACGCAGATCCTGGTTAGAATACGTTCTGTTGCGACTTGCTGGGAAAGAGTCCCTAGAGATCTGCTGGGAAAACACAAAGAAAATCCACTGTGATCTGTTGAGGAGCAAAGCTGTCGAGCTTAGGATAAGTGCCACAATGCCCCATGTTAGGCAAACCTTCCGCTTGACGACTCCACTGGGGATAATGAGTTGACAACAAACTCTGCTGGAGAGAACCGCTTCAAAGCGTCTCACGCTGGGGATACCTCTTGAGAGGATTTTACAGAAGACCAAACATCTTCAAACTCTTAGGCACATGCCGAGACTTGAGCTAGACGAATTAACCGGGAGGCCACTCTACTGGGGATAATAGATCTGGAACGTCTCTTGCCAGGGAATTTCATGATGCCCCATGCTTGGGAGGGATCACAAACTCACTTTTGCCCCAGATTACAAGGCTGACCTGAAGAAATCGTCTCAAGAGGATTTTACAGAAGATTTGGCACCTTCAAACTCCTGGCCACTCACTGAGTCTTGAACATTTAATGCGATGTCTGCGAACCAACTCTACTGGGGAGTTTGCAACCATTATCGACACAGAAAAGCTTGTAGCTGTTGGAAGTACTGAATGAGAGAATCGACTTAATAAGATACCCCGATACCCAGTGGCCATTAACTTGTCGATATCGAATCGTCGTGAGCGACTGTCGACCGAATGATGGACTCAATCAGTAAACGTTGTGACAAAAGGGTGACATGTGAACCCTTTCTTGAACTTGACTGCCCCTAGTATTCTGCATGGGAATAAGTGATTACTCGTCTAGGAGGAACGACACTTGTGCTTGAAATCACCTGGATTTATTACCTGCAACAAAAGATTACACACACATGCCCCGGAATATTGCGTGGTTTGAATCCACCATCCAAGATTACTTAACATTCAAAGTAATTTTAAATGTTTTTCTGCGCATGTTATTGTAAAGCCACAATGTTTTCAAATGCAATGTTTTATCAAAAATTCGGACGTTTTTGCAAACAAAGCAGTTAAACAAAATAAGAATCTTTTGACTGAAATTCAATTTATTAATTGAAACGCCCAGAATAGGCAAGTACATCATGAAGCAATCCCTGGAAAGAGGTGATTGCTGAAAATTGAGAAAAGAAACTATCCTAATGGCAATGTGAAAATGGCATCCCACTGAGTTTCAATTCTGTTATGACCAGTATATCTTCAAAAACTCTTCGACCTTGCCTTCTGAGGAGTGATCAGACCGATTCCTACCCTTCGGAATGTCAGTTGCTGAAACAGTAACGGAGTACAGATAACTCAGACCGCAGTCATTCACTTAAATCCCTCTTTTGCGTGGACCGCCCTTTCGGGTTTTCAATCCACCGGGATACACTTTTTTGCCTGAGTTGTCCTTGCGTATTTTCAACTCACTGGGTGTACAAAATTTTTTATTTTATCCCTTAATTTTTGCCCGAACCTTTTTATTTTGTTTTTATGGTTCGCCGGGATGCCCTTTATTTCCTGGACTTTTTTTTTTTGTTCAGCGAGTCTATTTATACAAAGTACTTTTTGACTACGTCTAAATTGATAGGGGATGAAAAATCTTCGCCATCCATGGTTGTAAGTAATAAGGCTCCGCCCGAAAAGACCTTTTTAACCACGAATGGACCTTCATAGTTGGGAGTCCATTTGCCCCTGTGATCTGTACTAGGAGGAAGGATCCTTTTGAGTACCACATCTCCAACTTTGTAAACCGAGGACGCACCTTTTGGTCGAATGCCACCTTCATCCTCCGTTGGTATAATTGCCCATGACACACAGCTGCCAGTCGTTTCTCTTCAATAAGGCTCAACTGATTAAATCTGGCACGAACCCACTCAGCTTCGTCTAACTTAACATCCATCATGACTCTGAGGGATGGAATCTCAACCTCGACCGGTAACACTGCCTCCATACCGTACACAAGTGAGAATGGTCTTGCCCCAGTGGGCGTGCGTACTGACGTTCGGTACCCATGCAAGGTGAACGATAGCATCTCATGCCAATCTTTATATGTGACAACCATTTACTGCACAATCTTCTTAATATTCTTGTTGGCCGCCTCCACAGCGCCATTCATCTTTGGGCGATATGGAGAAGAATTGTGATGTTCAATTTTGAAGTCCCGACACAGCTCAGCCATCATTTTGTTATTCAGATTAGAACCATTATCAGTAATGATTCTCTCGGGCACTCCGTAGCGACAAATGATATCCCGTTTCAGGAAACGAGCTACCACTTGCTTAGTGACGTTGGCATAAGATGCTGCTTCAACCCATTTCGTGAAATAATCAATGGCGACCAAGATGAAGCGATGGTCGTTTGAAGCAGTAGGCTCAATTTTTCCAATCATATCAATGCCCCACATTGCAAAGGGCCAAGGAGAGGACATGACACTCAACGGATTTGGAGGCACATGCACTTTGTCTGCATAAATCTGGCATTTATGGCACTTGCGGGCGTACTTGCAACAATCTGTCTCCATTGTCAACCAATAATACCCCGACCTCAATAGTTTCTTTACCATTGCATGTCCTCCGACATGGGTACCGAAAGAGCCTTCATGCACTTCCTGCATTAACAGGTCTGCTTCATGTCTTTCCACACATCTGAGCAGAACCATGTCAAAATTCTGTTTGTACAGTACGTCATCTTGGTTCAGGAAGAAGCTACCAGACAACCTTCTCAACGTCTTCTTATCTTTGGTAAATGCCCCTGTGTCATACCCCAAATTTTGACCACTAAGATTTCCCATCATTGTGAAAATCATCATCATAATATGGAAGAACCATCAAACTTCATCAGTCTCCCCAAAGATGGGTGAGCATTCACTACAATCAAAACTAGGGTTTCAAGCCCTCTCTGAGTGCTTAGACAAAGGATCAGTCAAGGAATGACATGATCTTCAACTTGTCTAACCTCTCAAGCATCTAAAAAGGATCAAAAGGACTCCCACTCCAAGGATTAAGCACAAGGATGCTCCCTTCTAGGTGGATCAGGCCTCAGGATCGACAGTGTCACCAAATTAGGGTTTTGGTCGACCAGGGCCTCCAGATGGAAATTTTTCATCTGGGCATGAGCCAATGATCCAAAACACAACCTAATGTACTCCATGGAACCTCATGGACCCATTCATCAAGTCAATTTTGCCTCAGGGGTTGCACTCATCAAAAATCAGGAATTAGGGTTTCTTGACCTAATTCACCCCTAAGTTGACTTTTGGGACAAATCATGAACCAAGACCTCAAGAGAGAGTTTGAGGGTCTCTAATGAACTATATTGATCCATTTGGAACAATGGATTAATCCAAGAAGCTTGAGCAACAAGTCTCAATTTCATCTGCACAACAATTAGGGTTTTAAGGAAAAAGTCAACTGTAACTTTGACTTTTGACCAGGACATGCTCCCAAGCCCTAAGACATGATTCAATATGCCCTATGACACCCATGGAACATGTCCATAAAGTTTGATTTAGGTCAAGGACATGATTTCCTGAAGAATTGCACAGTTTGGAATTCATCTCATAAAAAGTCAACTGTGCGCAAAAGTCAACTTTGACTTTTTGAGATTTTTCACCAAAATGGTTTTTTAACCCTAAAATGATGTTAATGTATGATTTGAATCATCATTCATCAATAAAAATCAAGAAAAGCTGGGTAACTTGTAAAAGGGGTAACCATAAAAACTTAGAAAATTTTCTAAGTTAAAAATAAAGTGACAAGGGCACCAACTTTGAAGGATCATAACTCCTAAACCACAAAGCCATTTTTTTTCATCCAAAGATGGATTTGTAGCCCTCATTACCCTCTACAAAAACTTCAACTAGACCTAAGTCCAATTCATTAAGGATTTGGAGTTATGGAGTGATCAAAATGGCTGAAAAGTGAAAATGTCACTTTTTCCAACACTTAGTAAAATTTTCTTAAAGTCAGAATCTGCCTTCACTTTTTGCCAAATGTAGGGGGATTTTTCACTTGGATTCAAAAGAGATCAAAACTAAACATGTTCAAATAATTGTTGTATCATGTAAGGGCTTTCCAAAATGGTCAAGAACATTACCAAATTCAACTTACACCATGAGATATGACATTGGCAAGATGCCTTGCTGAAATCTGTCAAGGGCAAGGCAGAATTTGCAATTTTGCTCGATTTTCCAAAATCAGCCAAATTCAAATGCTCCTATCCACTTGGACACATCTGAGGATTGAATCTAAAGGGGACAATCACTGAGCCAAGCCTCCAAAGTCCATGGAACAAGAAATAACATGTTGAACCTAGAATGGCCAAAATAGGGACAAGACTCCAAATTTGGATTGAAGCATTCAATGGAAGCATCAAGGTGGCATGGACTGAGTCATTCTCATTTGAAATCAGTCAAGACTTATCCAAGACCAAGGGAATCAAAGCTCTGTGCCCTAACCTCTAGTCAATGGCTAGAGGAGACTTGGATTTTCATTTGCCAACATTGGCCAAACCTACTTACCAGTTGCCATTCACTATTCCTTGCAAAATAAACTTACTCTACTATAAATAGTGCTCAATTGTGATCAGTTTGAGTACACCAAAGCCATCTAACAGATGCTTTCCTCAAAATCTCTTTCTCTTGGCAAAAATGCCTTTCTTAGCAAGGTAGCTATCGGGTTTTGAGTTTGAGAGCTTTTCCAATCAAACCAATCACTCACACACCTCACATACATCATATAGAAGTGATCCAAACACTCACATAACATCTGGAACACAGATTTCACAAAATCACCAGATGGTTGCTCAAACTTTCAATCAAGTTGCAGCTGAGGTACCACAAATCGTTCCAGCCATTTTCAATCAAGTCCAGGCATTCAAACACACTCCATAGGGTGTAAGGAAGCTATTCAGATCATCACCACTCATCTGTAACACCTCCAAATCAAAAATCACATTGTACTTGCTGTCACGGCCTAGAGGTAAGCATACACTTGGTCATCTCTCAATCTATGCATATTTCCTCGCACAATAATTTGGCCATATGTTCATAATCATGCATGGAATGTTTTCCCTCAATTAATTGCATTGTTTGAATCGTGTATCAAAAATCCTAGCCTTCATGCAGAAATTAGGGTTCTTGAGGATTTTTCATGATTTCTTGTTATATGTTTAATTTAAATGAAATTAATGGACATAGACATGATCGTGAGGTTGAGACGAGCATAATGATATGTGGATTGCATGTTATAATCAAGTATTCAGGGAGATTGGATAGAAAATGCAAATCAGCCAAACCCAGAACACGCGCGTGTTCTTCAACTGTTCTTGGCGCCCTTTTTGAATTTTCAAATATTTAAATTTTGTGATTTTTCTTTAATTGATTCAAAAATTAATTTCTCTCTGAGTTTTAATGATTTTGAGTTGATTCTTTTTTTAATAATTCACAAAAATGTTAATATATTTTATTTTCCCAAAAAATCCCAAAAATATTATTTATTTCATATAATTGATATTTTTGCAAAGAATAAATATTTTAATTGTTTTTGACATTTTAAATATTTTTTCCACATTGATTTTGCAACTTTTAATGCTTTCTAATTATTTTGTAGATCAATACTTAATTTTTGAAGCATTAATCCAAGATCACAATTTGTTTTCCATATGTTAAACAATTTTGATCATTTTAATTGAATTTTTATTCAATTAAATACATTTTTGAAAACAAATTAGGGTTTTTGGATTAATTCAACCCTCATAAATCATTTTCAAAACACTTTGGGCCTCTAATAGAGTGTAAGACCCAATCCTTTTTTTGACCAAACAATTTTTGGGCCTCAGTGTATTGTATAAGTCCCGATACCGTCAAAAACAAATGGCGCGATCGTTGCCTTTTGAAAAATAACCTTTTGGGCCTCTCCTCGAGCTATAAGACCCATTCAAAACTTTTGGGCCTCTAATAGAGTGTAAGACCCAATCCCCTTTTAACCAAAACATTTTGGGCCTCACTTATTGTGTAACTCCCTCTGCGTTAAAAGAAAACCTCGGCGCGATCGCCATTTTAAACGGAAAAATCATTTGGGCCTACCCTCGTGTTATAAGCCCCACCCTTTTTCTTTAAAACATTTGGGCCTCGTGAAAGAGTGTAAGACCCATCCCTTTGTACAGAAAAACATTTTGGGCATCAGTCACTTGTATAAGTCCCTCTGTACAAATTCAAACAGTGCGCTCACTGATAAAACCCTGGGCCTCTCCTTGAGCTGTAAGCCCCAAATCTTTCTTTTTCAAAGCACTTTCTCCTTTGATTTTGAATATACTGTTGTTTTCAATCTTTCTTTGTTGAACAACTAACCAAACAGCATGGAAGCTCTACAACCGAGTAAGTGGTTATTGCTTTCATTTACTGCTTTCATATACATATAACTGTATTGTGGGGCTGTTTCACTGTAAGTCTTCTTTCATAAACTCATATCAACTGTGTAATAATAGTATAGATATTTCGAGTTTCCCCGGCAACTACTTCTAGAATTAGGTGACGCCGTTTCGTTTGTTCGTAGAAATAGACAACTAGATCCCCAATAGGATCACCAGATACAGTCTTCTCTTCGGCTGTCCTCATTAGGAATTGTCATGAAACTCTACTCCCAGAGATGAATGTATTCTCCGTGAATGGCATCTTTGAGTTTCTTCCAAATTCTCGAACTTTCCTGACTTGATCTATTCCTTGTGAATAGCTTGCCTTGAATTTCTCTGGGTTTGGGGACCCATCGGCTTCCTAAAAGCATCGGCCTCCTCTTGGGCATCGTACAAGGACCCACAGGCTTCCTAAAAGCAACCCCGCCTCCTCTTGGGCTTCTTAGAAGTATTCACAACCTCCTCTTAGGCTTCGTATAATGACTCTTCCTCCGGGAATGATAGCCTCCTCTTGGGCATCGTACAAGGACCCGTCGGCTTCTTAAAAGCTTCCAGCCTCCTTTTGGGCTTCGTACAAATTGTCCTGACGACCTCCTAGAGGTATAGGAACAGAACTTAGTCATCTTCATACAAAAGTACTTTCATAGAGTCTACTACTATTTCTCAAAGCATAGTACAAAAGATAAAACTCTAGACTTGGACAGTCTAATCTGCTTGAGTCTCAAAGACATTCTCAAGTGACCCCTTCATTAAATAGGAAGGAAACCCGCAGACTCGGACAGTCTTAATACCCTTTGGATTTCCCGCTTCCTTAAAGAACAGGCATAACCTGGATCCTTGAATCAAATCCATGAGTACAGTGTTACTCATATAAGAACTGATTTTCTCTTTAAAATCAGTATACTGGACCTGTCACTCAACTGAAACAGTAACCATAGCCTCCTTCTTGGGCTTTGTACAATGATCCTCCCCAACGGAGTCAAACAACGTTTAGCCTCTCTCTCGGGCTTTGTACGAGACACATAAGGGACTCCCTCGTTGAGTCAATCACCCTTTCGCCTCCATCTCGGGCTTTATACAAGATACAAAAAGGTTCATATTGAGCCAAACAAATGTTAGCCTCCATCTCGGGCTTCGTACGAGATACAAAAACTCTCTTGTTGGGTCAGACAGCCTCCATCTCGGGCTTTATACGAGATACCAAAAGATCCCCTCGTTGAGTCAAAACCTTTTAGCCTCTCTCTCGGGCTTTATACGAGACACATATCAGCCTCCTCTTAGGCTTTGTATAAGAAAACCACTGGTTGATCCAATCAACCTTTTAGCATCAAAGCTGTGCCTCGTTCACAGTACACAAACATCAACAACTCCTTCCCCTTCTATCTAATTGTTGTAAGCGGCAAGCCTCTGGATCATCTACATCCATGCCACTGTCCCTCTTTTAGCATAAGAAAGTCCTAAGGAAAGATGGCATTGCTCTACACTGAGTTAAAGTCTTCTCCTTCAGGTTAAAATCCCCTATAAAGGAAATTATGGCATTGCCGGATTCACATATCTCAGTTAAAGTAATTCTCCTTTATAAAACAGTTGTGACATACAACCCCCCTCTTTAGAGATAACAAATTCTCTCTAAAGTCAGGACTTTTAGCTTCACATCTTGGGCTTTGAACAAGATACAAACTACCTTTCGCTTCACGTCTTGGGCTTTGAACAAGACACCGAAACAACCATTTCCTCCCATAGAATAGGAGGAACTACGAACGCTCTGATTTCCCTGTTTCGGTAAACGGGAATACGTAGGCATAAGATTGAAAGAAAAATCTTAGCGAGCACACTAAACAAAAACCCAAAATCCCATACTCTCATGTATCTATCAAAATCATCAGTCCTAACATCCTAATCCTTGTTCCCCACTATAAGATCCTAGAAAGAAAGAAAACTATATTGGTGAAAATACAAATAACCAGTACAAGGCCCCCCCCCACATTGATAGCATTTGTAACCTAACAGACCGCTGTTTAAACTCAGTATGCAAGCAGGGTTAATTGGAGACATCTATTTCCCTTCCTTATTCAGCTCACAATAGGATAAAAAAATGAATCGACATGTAGTTAAAACTCAACCGCAGAGAGCGACCAGCGCTTAAGAACTGCGTCCAAAATCACTCGCTATAGAAAAATGGCACCCACCGTGGGGCCCGTTTCTGTTTTTCTTCTTCCTTTTCACCTCTTGTGTGAATACCACAGATTGGGGCTTCCGCCGAGGAACCCATTTCTGTCAGGAACTTAGGATTCATAGCTTTAAAAGGTCTAGGATGTTTTAGGACAAATATATATACTGCTTTTCCTAATTGCTATACATGTTTATTTTTCTGCTAATGGGAATGCGGGCGATGCCGTATGTGGAAAGATTGAGTATACACTTAAGATAAGTGATGGCGACGGGGTCGACCATCAACCTCAATGGAGGCGGACCAACGCAACCCATTCTCTCACCTAGACAATGGGCCGGTTGTTAAGTCTGAGAAGCTGAGGAGCCAAACCCTTTCGTAGTGCGGAAACTATCAGAAATAGTTGTTACGCGATACTACCCTCATTTGAGGCTGGTGATCTATTCTCGGTGAATGGCACTTACTCTAAGATTGCACTAAAACTCGCTGGCGATCCGCTTGTTGTTTTGCATTCCTAGGAGGAGCTGATGATAATGAGTACAGGTACAAAAATCACCCTAGTATAAACCTTTGGGGATGGGTAGAGCCTTGACTTCATGACAACGACCCTTTGACCCCATGTTTTTTCTATGTTTTTGTGTCCTGCATTCATGCATTCATTTAAAAAACATTAAAACATTCAAAAAAATCTTCTCTTCTAGTCTCTCTGTTTTTCAAATTAAACTAAGACTGTGATTGCAAATATCAGAGAAAGGGATTGCACTAATGGATTTCGGTAGAAGGAGAACTCATACGTACACCTTCAAGGTTCCAAAGCTAGGGGATTTGAGAAGGTTAGCGAGGATGATCACTAACCCAGAGGCTTTCAGAGCCAAACACGGAGGTTTGCTACCGCTGTTAAGAGTCCGTGTGATTGAGGGAATCATGGATGCGCTCATTCAGTTTTATGATCCAGTTTATCACTGTTTCACATTCCTGGATTACCAGCTAGCACCAACGCTGGAGGAGTATTCTCATCTGATTGATCTACATATCACCGATCGAGCTCCATTTTCCGGACTGGAAGAAATTCCAAAGAGTCAGACCATTGCAAGAGCAATTCATTTGGACGAGTCTGAGGTCAGGACTCACATAAACACTAAGGGTGGCATCCAAGGTTTGCCAGCCCAGTTCTTGACAAAGAAAGCCCTGTATTTTGCCAGTATAGGAAACGTGACTGTTTTTGAAAGCATCTTTGTCTTGCTCACCTACGGGTTATTTTTGTTTCCCAACATTAATAATTTCGTCGATATTAACTCCATTAAGGTTTTTCTCATTGGAAATCCTGTGCCGACTTTGCACGCAGATGCGTATCATTCTGTACACTTGGGAAATTTGTACAGCGGAGGGGAGATCACATGCTGTGTACCTTTGCTTTACAAATGGTTTATCTCTCACTTGCCCAAGTCTGCTGCTTTTTGGGATTGTAAGAGTGCCATACGTTGGTCGCAGAAGATCATGTCTCTTACCAACTCTGATATAGATTGGTGCAATAGGATTTATGAGGGAATCAAAATCATTGACCGTTGTGGAAACTTCCCCAACGTACCCCTCATAGGAACTAAAGGAGGAATCAACTACCATCCGGTGTTGGTTCGCCGTCAATTTGGATACCCGATGAGGCCCATCCCACTGGGTGTTCATCTGGAAGGTCTTTTCAAGGAAGGAGAAAATGACAGAGCACTAAAGATGGAAATAGTGCACGCTTGGAAGCATGTTCATAAGAAAGGACGAGAGTCTCTAGGAAAACCGGACTGTGTCTCGGTGGAGCCTTATCTCCATTGGGTACAAACTAGAGCTCTCAAGCTAAAGATGCCTTATCCTCGTTACGGAATTCTTCCGCCAAAGGAATCTGTCATGTACTTCGTGACTGAGACTGAAAAGCTTCAGGTTACTCTCAACAAAGTTCAAAAGGAGAGAGGGTCTTGGAAGAACAAGTACCGCACCCTCGATATAGGGTGCATCAAAATACAGCAATTACTGAAAGAGAAAGATGCTCTGATTGAAATTTTGGAGCAACATGCTATAGAGAATCAGAATAACCAAAGGAATTTGCTCACTCCTTTCATCTGGCAAAGGAATGACAACCCGACAACGGCCCAAGAGCCCTGGTCAAAGAAAAGGAAGATACCAGAATCAGCACCCGATTTCTCTTCAGAGAGGACTCAGGACCCATTAGCTTAGGTTTCTGTTTCTGCACTTTGTAATCTACTGTATTTCCATTTCTGTAATCCTTTGAATTTAATAAAAAGGGGTTTCCCCCACCGTTTGATATTTGCAATCTAATTGTCGAAGTTTATTTTGATTAAACCTTAAACAATTAATATAATCATTGCATTCATCATTCTCACATCGCGTATTCTTCTTACCTACGAATCTCACGTTTGTGTCTCGGTTCTAGAGTCAAACTGTCTCATTCATATAATACTCGGGCCAATCGTCAGAAAAAGATGGATGATCTTGAGGAAGAAAACAGAGAATTGAAAGAAGAGATCGACGCTCTGAGAGAGGATATGAGAAAGCTTCGTAACGACATGCAAGCCATGGCAGAAGCTCAACTACAAAGAACTGTGATCTCAGAGATCACCTCAACGCCCATAGTGGAGAAGTATGATCCTAGGTATCAGATACCGAAAGATCGTCCTTGGGGCATGCCTGTTAACTATATCCCGGAAGGATATGTTCTGTCGATCACTGAAGATCAGGGAATCACAACAGAAGCCGCTGGGCCTGAAGGTTACAAACTTTGGGAAAGCGAAGATGCTAGGGGCATACTGAAGACTCCTGAAGGTTACAAATTTCAGGAGATGCCAAGACTCACTGCCGTAGTAACGGTACCACCCCCTGTGGTGCACACTGTCCCGGAAGGACAGATTCCACAGACATCTTCTGGTAAGAAGGAAACTATGTTTGACAGAATAGAGAAATTCCAGGAGCAGTTCTTCGAAATGCAGAAGGAACTGTAAGCCATTCATGGTCAGGATCTATTTGGAAAGGACACCGCAGATCTCTGCTTGGTCCCAAATGTGAAAGTCCCGCACAAATTCCAAGTGCCCGACTTTGAAAAGTACAAGGGTAACTCTTACCCTCAAAGCCATCTGGTGATGTACGCTCGGCGGATGTCAGCCCAGACGGAAAATCAGGACCTGCTGATTCACTACTTTCAGGATAGTTTAACCGGTGCCGCACTCAAATGGTACATGGGTTTAAATCGTGCCACGATCAGCACTTTCAGAGATCTTGGCACTGCCTTCGTCCAATAATACAAATACAATTTGGACATGGCACCCGACAGAGATCAACTCAGATCAATGTCGCAAAAGGACAAGGAAACCTTTAAGGAGTATGCTCAAAGGTGGCGTGAAATTGCCACTCAAATTTATCCACCTCTTGTGGAAAAAGAGATGACAAAGATCTTCTTAAAGACCTTAAGCTCATTTTACTATGACCGAATGGTTGCCAGTGCACCCAGTGATTTCACCGAGATGGTCGGCATGGGCGTACGTCTTGAGGAAGCCGTCCGAGAAGGATGTTTGGTAAAAGACACTGGATCGACGAGCGGTATTAAAAAATATGGTAGTACTCTCCCTAAGAAAAAAGAGTAAGATATTGGGAATATCTCTCTCGGAAAGCAAAGGTGACGTTATCAACCGGTAGCAGCTGTGACTCCTGCTATCAACCCTGGTCTATTCCTTCGTATCAACCTCAGGTTGCGCAGAGCTAGCCTGATCAACAAAGGACACAACAGCCTCTTCAGCAGGCTCGTCCTCCATATAACAACAACCGTACAACACGGCCACCAGGATTTGATCCTATACCCGTGTCGTACGCAGAGCTGTTTCCATTACTATTGGCTAAGGGGCACATTCAGACTAAATCTCCTCTTACAATATCGAAAAATCTGCCTTTTTGGTTTAAGGTGGATCAAACTTGCCCTTACCATCAAGGAGGTTCAGGGCATAACATAGAGACTTGTCTCAATTTCAAGTCCGATGTGCAAAAACTTGTTAGGAGCGGGGTCTTATCCTTCAAAGATACGAATCCTAATGTTCTCACAAACCCGCTGCGTCAACATGAGAAGGTTGCAGTCAATTTGATAGAAGGAGAGACTAACGATGTCTATCAAATTCACGATGTACTCTTGTTGAAAACCAATCTGGTCAAGATGCATTGTAGACAGAGTGGATATGGCCATGTGCCACCTCATAACTATCATCAATGTGATATCTGCTCTAAAGATAACCAAGGATGTTCGGTAGTGCAATCAGCTCTACATGAACAGATGGATCTCGGATGGATCCAAGAGCACCGAGTTCGTGGAGTTAACATGGTTTACACGAATTCTAATGTCATTCAGAACCACGACATCCGTGTGATGAATGTCAACTTGGTGGCAATGCACTCAAGGCAAAGCCAGTATCATAATCTACCGCGACACGATTACAGTTCCAGTCTGACCTGCTCGGTAAACAAACAGGGATGCTCTTTCATACAAGAGGCCCTCCAGCGTCAGATGGATCTTGGATGGATCCAAGACTACCATGATAGAAACCCTTATCATATCAACATGGTTCAAATCTTCGATATTCGCGTGATGAATACCAACCTGGTAGAGTTACATGCTGAGCAGGTCCGACTCGGATTCTTAATATCACATGACTATCAAAGCTGTAAAGCGGGTTGCGAAAATGATCGAGGTTGTACCCTTGTCCAGGAGGCACTTCAGCACTTGTTAAATCACTCGTGGATGCCAATTTATATGGATGAAGATACTCAACAAATTAGTATCAGTAACAGGAATCCTACTCGGCGTCAAAGTCAGGATGTCCGGTCAGTGGAAGCTAACCTAGTGAGGTAACATTGTATTCAAAGTGGGCGTGGCCAGATGCCACCACACAACTATGACAGTTGTAGCGTCTGTTCGGAAAGTAACCAAGGGTGTTACCTTGTAAGAGCAGCTCTTCAGGGTCAGGTCGATCGTGGAGAAATTCGTCCATATCCGGGTTCTGGACCCATCGACTGGACGCCGAACTACCTTGCCGATCAAATTGAGGATGTTATCACAATCTCTGGTCATCACAGGACCAAGGATGCTTTTGCCATTATCCCTCTACTTGACGAATCTAAGGTTCCCAACCGGGAACGAATCGAGATTACTTATGATGGTCAGAAAAATCAGAAGGTTCCCATAGTCATTTATCTACCGGAACCACTACCGTATGAATCAGCTAAGGCTATCCCTTACAAATACGGTGCAACTATAATTGAAAATGGAAAGTAAATTCCATTACCCTCCGTCGTGAATATTGCAGACATCAGTCGTGTAACACGGAGTGGTAGAATCTTCAACCGAGGGGTTGGGGAACCTAACAAAGAAAAGGAACTTCAGACGGAAGCTCCTGATCCACTAGTCGGTCAATCCAGTAATCCTGACCTTTCGAAAAATAATGATGAGATGCTGAAGCTCATCCAAAGGAGTGAATATAACATTGTCGATCAACTGTTACAGACTCCTTCAAAGATCTCGGTATTATCACTGTTACTCAGTTCAGAAGCCCACAGGGAGGCTCTACAGAAAGTCTTGGAGCAAGCCTTTGTGGAACAGGATGTAACAATCAGACAGTTCGATAGTATTGTCTCTAACATCACTTCCTGCAATCACTTAGGATTTAGTGATGAGGAATTACCCGAAGAGGGTCGCCGTCATAACATGGCGCTCAATATCACAGTTAACTGCCAGGACGATGCTTTAGCCAGCGTACTGGTAGACACAGGGTCAGCCCTGAATGTTATGCCGAAGTCCACTTTGATGCAATTATCATTCAAAGGCCCTCCGATGAGAGTCAGCGAGGTCGTCGTCAAAGCATTCGACGGATCCAGAAAAACAGTTATCGGCGAAGTTGATCTTCCCATAACTATTGGTCCTCACACTTTCCAAGTCACTTTCCAGGTCATGGACATCCGGGCAACGTACAGTTGTTTATTAGGAAGACCTTGGATACATCAGGCTGGAGCAGTCACTTTGACCCTCCACCAAAAGCTAAAGTTCGTCAAAAACGATCAACTTGTCATAGTCTGTGGAAAACAAGCCTTTCTTGTAAGCAACTTATCATCGTCTACTGGTATAGAACCCGAGGAAGTTATTGGAACGCAGTTCCAAGCACTGTCGATGAGCGAGAACAATCAGTTCAGAGGAGGAACTTCCATTTCTTCATACAACGATGCTATCAAGGCGGTCGAGAGTACCGATACAACAGGATGGGGACAGCTTGTCATTCCTACTAGCAATACAACAAAGAAGGGTCTTGGTTTTTCTACAACCTGTACCCAGACAGCTGCCAACGATGAAAGTCTTCATCCCCTTCAAAACGTCTTCCACAGTGGAGGTTTCCTTCACCCAGTGTCTGAAGCAGTACATGCTATCAATGAGGAAGGTCCCTTTGACACAGATGAAGAATGGAAATCCTATCTTAATGAGGACGGTTATATGTCTCGGGAAGAGGTACCTATGCCTTTTTTCATTCCCACAGAAAGTCCGAGATTTATACCACGGTCATACATCGAAATGATCTATGGAGATTGTGATCCGGAAGGATGCCGTGCTCCGCCAAATTCATTAGAGGAGGACACTCTGATGAAATACAATTTTGACCACAATTACTATGGCCCAATGGATGGTCTGCCAATGTGGCAACCTTACCCAGGAAACTTGGGGCAAGAGAGTCAGCCGAGTAATGAAACTCAGCTGACCATCATTGAACAGAATACCTGTGTCCCCACCATGTCATGGGATCAACACTCAGGTCATTCAGAAACTACTCAACATGAAGATGAATTCGCAACGTTTGCAGGACTTGAATTCATCAACTATGCCTTTCCCGAGGTCAACGTCATCGAGGGGGATGACTCCTCCAGTTCCAAAGAGGTTTGGGACACTCTGGGAGAACCAAGTGGAAAATACGACTATATGGTCAAGTACACCGCTCCCGAAAGCTCTCGTATCAGGCTCGAAGATATCCAGCCTACTGGATGGGGAGGTACAGCTGAGAGCACAAATGCTATGCAAAATGCAACAGGGGAATTCTACTACGACAATTCTGCCTGGGAGACAGATTCCAATGATCCTGCTCAACCAGAAATCAGCGTTATTTCTGAAGACAAATCAAGGAAGGTGCCAGACTTTGTGATTCACCGAGGCGTTCGCCGCCAATGGGTTGCCGTCGATGTTCCGAAGATTGTTCATAAGTCAAAGTAATTGTCGTCTTTAACCTTTCATCCTGCCCAGGTGAAACGGATGTTTTGATAGGGCTCGCTTTCTGTAAATATCCCTCTTCACTTCGTCCAAAGTGACAGAGTTTTGTTTTATAGGGCTGTAGTTTCAAGAATCGACTTGTTCATTAATAAAATAACGTCGTTCTGTAATTTCCGCATTAATTGCTGTTTTCTCTTTTCGTTTTTCAGAAAATGGTAATCCTAAAAAACAATTCAATAATAAAAACAAGCAGTAAAAAAAAATATACACTGCACACACTTGCATTTTCCTCTATCTCTTCTAAACACGAATCATCACGCCATGCAGATTGCTTGTTTTAAACCCAGTTGAAACATACGATCCGATGCCTTCTCCCAACTTTGAGTTCCCGGTATTCGAGGCTGAAGAAGAAGATGACAACGAAATTCCAGAAGAGATCTCCCGACTACTCAGACAAGAGGAAAGGTCCATTGGACCTCACAAAGAGCCGTTGGAAACGGTAAACTTGGGTTCAGAGCAAGAGAGAAAAGAAATCAGGATTGGGGCACTGCTCAGTCCAACTGCCAAAGAGAGTTTGATAAAGCTTCTCAAAGAATTTCCCGATGTATTCGCTTGGTCCTATCAGGACATGCCAGGGTTGGATACCAGCATCGTGGAACATCACTTACCGTTGAGATCGAAATGTCCGCCAATAAAGCAAAGGTTGAGACGGACTCACCCGGACATGGCCATCAAAATCAAAGAGGAGGTGCAGAAACAGATTGACGCGGGTTTCCTCGCTACATCTGAATATCCTCAATGGTTAGCCAATATTGTACCCGTTCCCAAAAAGGACGGAAAGGTCAGAATGTGTGTTGATTACAGGGATCTGAACAAGGCAAGTCCAAAGGACGACTTTCCTTTACCACACATTGACATGCTGGTGGACAGTACAGCAAAGTTCAAAGTTTTTTCCTTCATGGATGGATTCTCGGGCTATAACCAGATTAAAATGGCACCGAAAGACATGGAGAAAACTTTGTTCATTACACCATGGGGCACCTTTTGTTACAAGGTAATGCCGTTCGGTTTGAAGAACGCCGGGGCAACCTATCAAAGGGCCATGACTACTCTGTTTCATGACATGATACACAAAGAAATCGAAGTGTATCTCGATGATATGATTGCAAAATCAAAAACAGAGAGTGAGCACATTGAACATCTGTCAAAATTGTTCGAACGTCTAAGAAAATTCAAGCTCCGCTTGAATCCGAACAAGTGTACCTTCGGTGTCCATTCAGGGAAACTATTAGGGTTCATCGTCAGCTAGAAAGGAATTGAGGTTGATCCTGACAAGATCAAGGCCATTCAGGAAATGCCTTCTCCGAAAACTGAAAAACAAGTCAAAGGATTCCTGGGACGGTTGAACTACATCTCCAGATTCATATTCCTTATGACTGCCACGTGTGCGCCGATTTTCAAATTACTGAAAAAGAACCAGGATTGCGTTTGGTCAGAAGATTGCCAAACTGCCTTCGACAGTATTAAGGAATACCTGTTGAATCCGCCGATTCTGTCACCTCCAGTGGAAGGAAGACCACTGATCCTTTACCTCACAGTCCTAAAGGACTCAATGGGATGTGTACTTGGCCAACAAGACGAAACCAAAAGGAAAGAGTCTGCCATCTACTATTTGAGCAAGAAATTTACCGACTGCGAAACTCGGTACACGATGCTTGAGAAAAATTGTTGCGTTTTGGCTTGGGCAGCCAAACGTCTTCGCCAATACATGATTCGTCATACTACTTGGTTGGTCTCCGAAATGGATCCAATCAAGTACGTTTTCGAAAAGCCTGCTCTCACGGGAAGAATTGCCCGTTGGCAGATGTTGTTATCAGAATATGACATAGAGTACCACGCTCAGAAAGCCGTTAAGGGAAGTATTTTAGCCGATCATTTGGCTCATCAACCGATTGAAGATCAAGAATCAATCGGGGTTTGACTTCCCAGACGAAGATGTCATGTATCTAAAAATGAAAGATTGCGATGAACCGTTACCCAGTGAAGGGCCAGAACCAGGTTCCCAATGGGGACTTATCTTTGACGGAGCAGTTAATCATTACGGAAACAGAATTGGGGTAATCATTGTTACCCCTCAGGGTACCCACATTCCTTTCACTGCTAGACTTACGTTCAAGTGTACGAACAACGAGGCTGAATACGAAGCTTGTATTATGGGTCTCGAAGAAGCGATTGATTTAAGGATCAAAAACTTGGACGTATACGGCGACTCAACCTTGGTTATCAATAAGACAAAAGGAGATTGGAACACATACCAATCAGGACTGATTCCTTACAAAGATTATGCAAGAAGGTTGTTACCTTTCTTCAACAGAGTTGAGTTTCATCACATCCCTCGTGAAGAGAATCACATGGCTGATGCATTAGCCACTCTCTTTTCCATGATTAGTGTAGGTCGATGGAATGACATACCTAAGATCGACATAATGCGCCTTGAAAGGCCCGCTTACATCTTCACGATTGAAGCAGTCATAGACGATGGACCTTGGTATCACGATATCAAATGCTTCCTTCAGAAATAAGAGTACCCATCTGGGGCACTCAGAAAAGACAGGAAAACCCTCAGAAGATTGGCTGGAAGCTTCTTCCTGAGTGGTCACACTCTCTATAAGAGAAATTCTGATATGGTCTTGCTCCGATGCATGGACAGACCAGAAGCATACATGCTTATGAAAGAAATTCATGAAGGATCCTTTGGCACTCATGCCAACGGACACACAATGGCGAGAAAAATTCTAAGAGCAGGGTACTATTGGTTGACAATTGAATCCGAATGCTACAAGTACATGAGGAGGTGTCACAAGTGTCAGATATACTCCGACAAAATTCATGTACCGCCATCGCATCTCAAAGTTCTTTCTTCCCCGTGGCCTTTTTCCATATGGGGAATCGACATGATTGGCTTGATTGAACCAAAGGCTTCAAACGGACATCGGTTCATCCTAGTAGCCATCGACTATTTCACCAAGTGGGTCGAAGCAGCGTCGTTCGCCAATGTAACCCGGCAAGTGGTGGTCCGATTTATCAAAAACAATATCATCTGCCGTTATGGTGTTCCAAGCGAGATCATTATTGATAATGGATCTAACTTGAAAAACAAGATGATGAGAGAGTTGTGTGCAGAGTTCAAAATTGAACACCATAATTCGTCTCCCTACCGACCCAAGATGAACGGAGCGGTAGAAGCGGCCAATAAGAACATCAAGAAGATCCTTCAAAAGATGGTTGTAACCTATAAAGATTGGCACGAGATGCTAACCTTTGCTCTTCACGGTTATCGCACATCTGTCTGCACTTCAACAGGGGCAACCCCTTTCTCTCTAGTGTATGGCATGGAAGCAGTGCTCCCCATGGAAGTAGAGATCCCGTCAATCCGAGTATTGATGGAAGCTAAGCTCACCGAAGCAGAATGGTGTCAAAGCCGACACGACGAACTGAATCTGATCGAAGAAAAGAGAATCACGACACTATGCCACGGTCAGTTGTATCAACAGAGAATGAAGAAGGCGTTCGACAAAAAGGTCCGACCTCGTGTCTTCAGAAAAGGAGACCTCGTGCTCAAGAAGATACAATCATTTCTCACTGACTCTAGAGGCAAGTGGACTCCAAATTATGATGGCCCCTATGTGGTCACGAAAGCTTTCTCAGGCGGCGCCTTGAGACTTGCAACCATGGATGGAGAGGAATTTTCCTACCCCACAAATGTTGATGTAGTCAAGAAATACTTCGCCTAAACTAAAAAAAAAACGTCTCGGTGGATTGAAAACCCGAAAGGGCGGTCCAGGCAAAAGTTAGAGACATGAAAAAAAATCATCCCGGTGGATTGGAAACATCAAAGTACAATCCAGGCAAAAATTAGGGATAATGGCAAGTAACTATGTTCAACAGAGGCAAATCCCTCAGCAGGAGCAGTTATACCATCCATCGGAGGAAAACTCCAGTCAAGGTCATCTTCGACAGAAGCTCAGGATGCCCCGAATTCAAAGTTGGTAGAAGGATAGTGGTCGTTATGTTTCAACATAGCCCTTTTCCCTGTAAATTACCATTTTTTAACTTTGTAAATACTCTTTGGAATCACGCGTTTGGCTGATCTCCATCTTATCAATAAAATTTGAGCCTTTGTGCTTTTATTTGTAATTCTTACTTGTTTTAGCTTTACAGAACGACGTTGTTAACATGATTAACGATTCTTGAAATAAAACAAAAATGAATTTACTTGTTAAACTTTTTCTGCTTTTAAAATAAAGACGACAATTTCTTTTGACTGTTGAACATCGAAAGAACGTCGCTCGCTTATCCAGAAGTAATCGAGCTTCAAAGTGCAGAATCAAAATACTCCTTCTAAGCCAGTGCGCCTGAATGAAGGATCAGTTATGTCAGATACGGATACTCCGTCTGACACGCCTCGGCCGAGTTCTTACCTCCTAAGCCCGATCAACGGTAGCTCCCAACAGGGACTGTCTCTCCTAAGCAAGGTGGAATTGCTATCTTGAACCAGTGATATTTCTATACGCCCCGCGATGGCTGAGTATCCAGTCGTGTTCACCCGTCAGTTTGTATGTTGGGTCAGTTTTGTCAGCATATACATACATGCATCATGCATTATTTGATTTGCATTCACATTTCATATTGCATCACTATCACTCTAGTCGGTCTTGTCCCCTAGTGATAACAGTCCTCTCAATCGAGTTGTCGAGTTCTTTCCTCGTCAGGAAGTGTTACGTCTGAACATTCTCTCTCCTCCAGTTTATTTCTGGAATGAAGTTGGCTCCTCGACCACTTTGATAACTTGAACCTCTGAAAGACCAGAGAACCTTCAACCGATGTCACTCTTCGCCATTGAAGGTGATATCCTTGTTTTCCCGGATTAAAGAAAATCCCAAGAGAAAGCCTCCTAAATCAGAGATTCGGCAGTACGACAGTTTTTCTCCGAAAAACCCACTGATGAAAAGGTCATCGGCACCTCAAAATTGGATCACATCAAATGGCATTTCTCCGAGAAGATCTCCGAGAAAAGTATGATGTAAAGACCCCAAACGAATGCAGTCTCTCAAGGGACTCGCATTCCCTAAGTAGAGTCAACAAATGGCATCTCCAACAGAGAAGTTTGTACACCTCTACAACTCAGACGACTGGGTTCCCCAGCAAGTCTGACATCGAAACTTTTTCCACTCAAATGGCATCTCCCCAGGAAAATTCGGCGAGAAGTTTGAAAGAAAGCCGCTACAAATAGCGTCCCTTGTCAATAAAGTTTATTGACAAAAGAAACTAAGACCAGTTCCATGGTAGGAAACCAGGATCAAGGGGAAGTTTACATCAGAAACTAAGACTAGTTCCTTGGTAGGAAACCTGGATCGAGGGGAAGTTTACATCAGAAACTAAGACCAGTTCCATGGTAGGAAACCAGGATCGAGGGGAAGTTTACATCAGAAACTAAGACCAGTTCCTTGGTAGGAAACCAGGATCGAGGGGAAGTTTACATCAGAAACTAAGACCAGTTCCTTGGTAGGAAACCAGGATCGAGGGGAAGTTTACATCAGAAACTAAGACGAGTTCCATGGTAGGAAACCAGGATCGAGGGGACGTTTACAGCAGAAACTAAGACCAGTTCCTGGGTAGGAAACCAGGATCGAGGGGAAGTTTATTTTAGAAACTGAGACCAGTTCCTTGGCTGAAGACCAGGATCGAGGGGAAGTTTACCTTTTCTAAGCATCATTGCTTAGCTAAAGAAGATGAATGCGTAAGCTACCATTCATAACCACCATCAAAATTTTGGGTATTCCGATATTTAATCCTCTTGCACCCCGAATGCCCGAATACCTTCGTCATTCACACATTCGGGTCCAAGAAGATTAAATAGGGGCATCTGTCATACCCCAAATTTTGAATCAATTAAATAAAATCACAAAATTCAAATATTCAAATATTCAAAAAAAATGGCGCCAAGAACATGCCAAGAACACGCGCCACCCTCTGTTTCTGCAGATTTGCATTTTTTATCCAATCTCACTGAATACTTGATGATATAATGCAACCTACATATCAATCTGCTCGTTTTCACCTCACGATCATGTATATGGTCTTTAATTTCATTTATTTTAAGCATGGAATAAGAAATCAAAGAGAAACCTCAAGAACCCTAAAATTTGCATGAAGGCTGAGAATTTTGATACACGATTCAAACAAAGCAATTAATTGAGGGGAAACATTCTATGCATGATTATGAACATATGGCCAAATTATTGTGCAGCAAAATATGCATGGATCATAGAGTTAGAAGAGCTCAGGCCTACCTCTTGCAGCCGGTGATCGTGTTTTGTGTTAGAGGTGTTGCAAGCTGGTTCCAATGATTTGCACAGCTTCCTTAGGTGCCAAGTGATGTGTCTGAATGCTTGGAGTGGTTTGAAACAAGCTGAAACTTGAGATGGTACCTCAACTGCACCTTTATCAAGAACTTGAGCAGTTGGCAAGTGATTTTGTGATTTTGGTGTTACAGATGTTATGTGAGTGTTTGGATCACTTCTATATGATGTTTATGAAGTGTGTGTGTGATTGGTTTGATTGGAATTGCTCTCAAACTCAAAACCCGACAGTGACTTACTTTGGAAGGCAATTTTGGAGTGAAGGAAGAGAATTTGAGAAAAGCATTTGTTTGATGGCTTTGGTGTACTCAAACTGAGCAGAAATGAGCTCTATTTATAGGAGAGCAAGTTTGTTTTGCAAGAAATAGTGAATGGCAACTGTTGCAGAAGTTTAGCAAATGTTGATCAATAGGAATCCAAGTCTCCTCTAGCCATTGACTAGAGGTTAGAGCACAGGCGACTGGTTCCCTAGTTCTTGGATAAGTCTTGACTGAATTCAGTTGGAAAGGGCTCAGTCCATGCCACCTTGGTGCATCCATTAAATGCTCCAAACCAAAATTGGAGTCTTGTCCCTCTTTTAGGCATTTCTAGGTTTGGCATGCTACTTTTGGTTCCAAGGACTTGGGAGGCTGATGGATCAGTGTTTGTCCCTTCTTGATCTCCCCTTGAGGTGTTCAGATGGATAAACTTATTTGTCATTTGCACAAATTTCCCAAATCGATCAAAATGCACAAATCTGCCTTGTTATGGCAGTTGCAGCAAGACATGTTGCCACTGTCATAACTCTTAGCTCAGGTTGAGCTTGATGGGGTTCTTGGCCATTTTGGAAAGCTCTCATATGATACAACATATGTGTGATCATAGTTTGTTTTGATACTTTTTGGATCCAAGTGAAAAATCCTCCTACATTTTGGAAAAAGTGAAACAGATTCTGACTTAGTGAAAATTTCACTAAGTGTTGGAAAAAGTGACATTTCATGTTTTCATCCATTTTGATCCACCCATAACTCAAAATCCATGATGAATTGGAATGAGGTGTAGTTGACACTTATAAATTATGCCATGAGAGCTACAAATCCATCTTTGGATCAGCCAAAATGGTTGCTTGGATCACAAGTTATGATCCTTGGAAGTTGGTACCCTAGCCACTTTGTTCCATAACTTAGAAAATTTCTAAGTTTTTTATGGTTACCCATTTTACAAGTTATCCCACTTTTCTTGATTTTTCTTGATGAATGATGATCCCAATCACACATTAACATCATTTTAGGGTCAAAGAACCATAATTGTGAAAAATCTCCAAAAGTCAAAGTTGACTTTTGTGCACAGTTGACTTTTTGTTAGATGAACTCCAAACTGTGTGAACCTCTATGAAATCAAGTCCTTGACCTAAATCAAACTTGATGGAAATGTTCCATGGGTGCTATAGGGTGTATTGAATTATGTCCCAAGGTTTGGGAGCATGCCTGGGTCAAAAGTCAAAGGCACAGTTGACTTTTCCCTCGAAACCCTAATTGTGGTTCTGATGAATTTGAAACTTGTTGATCAAGCTTCTTGGATCAATCCATTGTTGCAAATGGATCAACGTAGTGTATTAGAGACCCTTAAATCATGTCTTGAGGTCTTGGCTCATGTTTTGTCCCAAAAGTCAACTTAGGGGTGAATTAGGTCAAGAAACCCTAATTCCTGATTTTTTTATGAATGCATCCCCTGAGGCTAAATTGACTTGATGGTTGGGTCCATGATGTCCCTTAGAGTATTTTGGGTTATGCTTTGAAGCATTGTCTCATGCCCAGAAGAAAATTTCCACTTGGAGGCCCTGGTCGACCAAAACCCTAATTTGGTGACACTGGCGATCTTGAGGCTTAATCCACCTAGAATGCTGCAACCTTGTGCTTGATTCTTGATGTGGGAGTCCTCTTGATCCATTGTGGATATTTGGGAGGTTTAGACAAATTGAAGATCATTCCATTCCTTGATTGACCCTTTGTCTAAGAGCTCTGAGAGGGCTTTAAACCCTATGTTTGATTGTAGTGGATGCTCACCCATCTTTTGGGAGACTAATGAGGTAGGATGGTTTATCCATATTGTGATGATGATTTGCACAATGATGGGGAATTTTAGTGGTCAAAATTTGGGGTATGACAAATATGACATAGATTACCATGCTCAAAAAGCTGTCAAAGGAAGTATTTTAGTCGATCATTTGGCTCATCAACCGATTGACGATCAGGAATCAGTCGGATTTGACTTCCGAGATGAAGATGGCATGTACTTAAAGATGAAAGATTGCGATGAACCGCTACCCAGTGAAGGGCCGGAACCAGGTTCCCAATGGGGTCTTATCTTTGATGGAGCTATCAATCATTACGAAAACGGAATTGGCGCGGAATCATAATAACACCTCAGGGTACCCACATTCCTTTCACAGCCCGACTTACATTCAAGTGTACAAACAACATGGCCGAATACGAAGCTTGTATCATGGGTCTCGAAGAAGCGATCGACTTAAGGATCAAGAACTTGGATGTATATGGCGACTCAGCCCTGGTTATCAATCAGATCAAAGGAGATTGGAACACCTACCAATCAAGATTGATTACTTACAAAGACTACGCGAGAAGGTTGTTACCATTCTTCAACAGAATCGAGTTTCATCACATCCCTCGTGAGGAGAATCACATGGCTGATGCATTAGCCACTCTCTCTTCCATGATTAGTGTAGGTCAATGGAATGACATACCTAAGATTGATGTAATGCGCCTTGAACGCCCGCCTATATCTTCACGATTGAATCAGTCATAGACGACAAACCTTGGTATCATGATATCAAATGCTTCCTTCAGAAACAAGAGTACCCACCTGGGGCATCCAGAAAAGACAGAAAGACCCTCAGGAGATTGGCAGGCAGTTTCTTCCTGAGCGGTGATACACTCTATAAGAGAAACTTTGACATGGTCTTGCTTCGATGTGTAGACAGACCAGAAGCAAACATACTGATAAAAGAAATTCACAAAGGATCATTTGGCACTCATGCTAGCAGACACACAATGGCAAGAAAAATTCTAAGAGCAGGGTACTACTGGTTAACCATGGAATCCGACTGCTACAAGTACATGAGGAGATGTCACAAGTGTCAGATATACTCAGACAAAATCCACGTGTCGCCAACGTACCTCAAAGTTCTCTCTTCCCCATGGCCTTTTTCCATATGGGGAATCGACATGATTGGCATGATTGAACCCAAGGCTTCGAACGGACATCGGTTCATTCTGGTAGCCATTGACTACTTCACCAAGTGGGTCGAAGCAGCATCATACGCTAATGTAACCCGACAAGTGGTAGTCCGATTTATCAAGAATAATCTAATCTACCGTTATGGTGTTCCAAGCCAGATCATTACCGATAATGGATCTAACTTGAACAAAAAGATGATGAAAGAGTTGTGCGCTGAGTTCAAGATCAAACACCATAACTCATCTCCCTACCGACTCAAGATGACGGAGCGGTAGAAGCGGCTAACAAGAACATCAAGAAGATTGTTCTGAAGATGGTTGTAACCTATAAAGACTGGCATGAGATGCTACCCTTTGCCCTTCACGGTTATCGTACATCTGTCTGCACTTCAACATGGACAACCCCTTTCTCTCTAGTATATGGCATGGAGGCAGTGCTTCCCATAGAAGTAGAGATCCCATTAATCTGGGTATTGATGAAAGTTAAGCTAAGAGAGGCTGAATGGTGTCGAAGTCGACACGACGAGCTTAATCTGATCGAAAAAAAGCGAATAACGGCTTTATGCCATGGTCAGTTATATCAGCAAAGAATGAAGAAGGTGTTTGACAAAAAGGTTCGACCTCGCGTCTTCAAGAAAGGAGACCTCGTACTCAAAAGGATACAATCATTCCTCACTAATTCCCGGGGCAAGTGGACTCCGAATTATGACGGCCCATACGTGGTCAAGAAAGCTTTCTCAGGCGGCGCCTTGAGACTCGCAACCATGGATGTAGAGGAATTTGTCTACCCCACAAATGTTGACGTAGTCAAGAAATAGTTCGCCTAAATAAAATAAATAAATAAATAAATGTCTCGGTGGATTGAAAACCCGAAAGGGCATTCCAGGCAAAAAATAGAGACATAATCGAAAATTGTCCCGATGGATTGGAAATCTCAAAGTACAATCTAGGCAAAAGTTAGGGATTCATGGCAAGTAACTACGTCCAACAAAGGGGCAAATCCCTCAGCAACAGTCATGCCATCCTTCAGGAAAACTCCAGTCAAAGTCATCTTCGACGGAAGCTCAGGATGTCCAGAATTCAAAGTTGGTAGAAGGATAGCGGTCGTTATGTTTCAATGTAGCCTTTTTCCCTTAAATTAACATTTTCTAAACTTTGTGAATACTCCATGGAATCACGCGTTTGACTGATTTCCGTCCTATCAATAAAATTTGAGCCCTAGTGCTTTTTTTTGCAATTCTTATTTGTTTTAGCTTTACAGAACAACATTTTAACATGATTAACGATTCTTGAAATAAAACAAAAATGAATTTACTTGTCAACATTTTTCTGCTTTTAAAATAAAGAGTACAATTCTTTTGACTGTTGAACATCGATCGCTTCTCCAAAGGCGATTAAGCTTCAAAGTGAAGAATCAAAGAACTCCTTCTAAGCCAGGGTGCCTGAATGAAGGATCAGTTGTGTCAGATGCGAATATTCCGTTCGACATCCCCGGCAGAGTTCTTATCTCTTAACCCCGACCAACATTGTTCCCCACAGGAACTATTTCTCCTAAGCAAGGCAGAATTTCTATCTTGAACCGAAGATACTTCTTCGGCCCCTGCAGTGGCCGAGTATCCAGTCGTGTTCATCCACTAGTCTGTATGTCGCATCAGTTTTGTAAGCATATACATACGTCATGCATTATTGATTTACATTCATATTCATGTTGCATCACTATCACTCTAGTCGGTCTTATCCCCTAGTGATAAAAGTCCTTTCACTCGAGTTGTCAGTTCTTTCCTCGTCAGGGAATGTTTTGTCTGAACCACCTTTCTCCAAAGTTTATTTTTGGGATGGAGACGGTCTTCGACCACTTTGATAACTTGAACCTCTGAAAAGCAAGAAAACTTTCTACGAACGTCACTCTTCACCATCGAAGATGATATCTCCACTTTCCTGGATTAAGGAAAACTCCCAAAGAAAGCCTCTTAATCAAAGATTTGGCAATACAACAGTTTTTCTCCTAAAAATTTGCTGACGAAAAGGTCATCAGCACCTCCAAGTTCGATTACATCACATGGCATTTCTTCGAAAAGATCTCGAAGAAAAGTATAATGTAATATCCCTAAGCAGGAAACAGTATCTCAAGAGACTTGTTTTCCCCAGTAGAGTCAACAATGGCGTCTCCAACAGAGAAGTTTGTACACCTCTACAACTCAGATGAATGGGTTTCCCCAGCAAGTCTGACATCGAAACTTTTTCCCATCAAATGGAATCTCCCCAAGAAAATCCGGCGAGAAGTTTGATGAAAACCGCTACAAATAGCGTCCCTTGTTAAGAAAGTTTATTGACAAAAGAAAATGAGACTAGCTCCTTGGCTGAAGACCAGGATCGAGGGGAAGTTTATTTCAGAAACTGAGACCAGTTCCTTGGCTGAAGACCAGGATCGAGGGGAAGTTTATTTCAGAAATTGAGACCAGTTCCTTGGCTGAAGACCATAATCGAGGGGAAGTTTATATATCAGAAACCGAGACCCGTTCCGTGGCTGAAGACCAGGATCGAGGGGAAGTTTATATCAGAAACTGAGACCAGTTCCGTGGCGGAAGACCAGGATCGAGGGGAAGTTTTACCTTTTCTAAGTATCACTGCTTAGCAAAAGAAGATGGATGAGCAAACTGCCATTCATAACCACCATCAAAAATTTGGGTATTCCGATATTTAATCCTCTTGTACCCTGAATGCCCGAATACCTTCGCCATTCACACCTTCGGGTCCAAGAAGATTAAATAGGGGCATCTGTCATATCCCAAATTTTGACCACCAAGATTTCCCATCATTGAGAGGATCATTACCACAATATGGATGTGCCATCATGCCTCATCAATATCCTCAGAGATGTTCGAGCATTCACCACAATCAAGAATTAGGGTTTCAGCCCCTCTCAGAGCCTTAGACAAAGAATCAATCAAGGAATGACATGATCTTCAACTTATCTAAACTCTCAAACACCTATAAAGGATCAAGAGGACTCCCATATTAGGAATAAAGCACTAGATTGCAACATTCCAAGTGGATCGAGCCTCAAGATCGCCAGTGTCACCAAATTAGGGTTTTGGTCGACCAGGGCCTCCAGATGAAAATTTTCATCTGGGCATGATACAATGCTTCAAAGCACAACCCAAGATACTCCAAGGGACCTCATGGACCTAATCATCAAGTTAATTTAGCCTCAGGGGATGCATTTTCCCAAAAAAAAAACTGGAATTAGGGTTTCTTGACCTAATTCACCCCTAAGTTGACTTTTGGTACAAAACATGAGCCAAGACCTCAAGACATGATTTGAGGATCTCCAATACACTACATTGATCCATTTGCAACAATGGATTCATCCAAGAAGCTTGATCCACAAGTTTCAATTTCATCAAGACTGCAATTAGGGTTTCGAGGAAAAAAGTCAACTGTACCTTTGACTTTTGACCAAGACATGCTCCCAAACCTTGGGACATGATTCAATACACCCTATAACACCTATGGAATATATCCATTAGGTTTTATTTAGGTCAAGGACTTGATTTCACAAAGGATCGCACTGTTTGAATTTCATCCGATAAAAAGTCAAGTGTGCACAAAATCAAGTTTGACTTTTTGGAATTTTTAACAATTATGGTTCCTTAACCCTAAAGCAATGTTAATATGTGATTTGAATCATCATTCATCAAGAAAAATCAAAGAAAGTGAGTTAACTTGTAAAAGGGGTAACCATAAAAAACTTAGAATTTTTCTTAGTTATGGAACAAAGTGGCTAGGGTACCAACTTCCAAGGACCATAACTTGAGATCCAAGCAACCATTTTGGGTGATCCAAAGCTGCATTTGTAGGTCTTGCTACATTCTACAAAAGCTTCAACTACATCTCATTCCAATTCCTCATGGATTTTTCCAAATCTGATAAATCCAAGCCTTGTCATTCATTTGGACACATCTGAGGATAAAACAAGAATGAAATGATCTGATCCCCAAGCCTCCAAAGTTCAAGAATCTACATTAGGCTTGTCATCCATAAAAAGGCTAAAAGATGCCAAGACTTCAATTTTGTTTCCAAGCCTTTAATGAATGCATCAAGGTGACCTGAACTGAGCCTATTCCAACTAAATTCAGTCCAAACTTATCTCTGAACCAAAGCTACAAAGCTTGTGCTCTAATCTCAAGTCTATGGCTAGAGGAGACTTGAGATTCCTTTTGCATAACATTGGCCAAAGGCCTGCTACAGCTTCCATTCACCATTGATGCCAAAAAAAACTTGACACACTATAAATAGACATCAATTGTGATCAGTTTGAGTACACCAAAGCACCCAATCTAATGCTTTCCTCAAAACCCTTCTCTTTAGGCCAAAATGCCTTCTTTTGCAAGGTATCTATGATTTTTTGAGTTAGAGAGAAATTCCATCACATCTCATCATCCAAACACCTCTAATATGTTGTATCTAAGCTGTTTAAACACTAACATGTGACCTGTAACACCAAAATCTCAAAGTCCACTTCCAAAACCTCAAAATTGGACTTTTGTGCATTTTTCAAGCCATGTCTTGATTCAGTCACTTTCAAAACCAGATAAAACCTGAAACACACTCCAAATATCATCCTTGAATTGTCCCAAATGGTTCCCCACATCTGGAACACCATTTGAGAGAGTTGCCATATTGGTCACTTTTGCCCATTTTGCAAGAAAGAGCTCAAACTTGTTTCTGAAGATTCCAGTTGGTTCCAACCATTCTAAAAGCTTCTGAGGGATCAATTGAGAGTGTCTAAAGCATCAAATTACTTTTGGCACAAGAAACTTGGCTGATAGCACAAAAAGCTCCCAAAGAGGTAAGCATCACAACTTGAACTTTTTGAATTATGCATTGCTTTGTAGTCCACTGCTCATAAACATCTCATATATGTTGTATATGTTGTGTTTGAATCAATTCATCATACATTTCTGGCCTATACCATGAGGTAGCATAGAAAATGCAAATCATGGCCTATTTCAAAACCACCACCGGGTTTTAAAATGGAGACCTCATTTGAAAAAACCAAGGGCACCATTGGATTCCTTGTGAAATTCTAGGCAGGATAGACCTAAATTTTGTCCCAATCCATGGAGAAATGAGAGAGTTACAGCCTTTACGTTTTTGGCCCAAGAACTTGCCTTGCCTTGCCTTGGCCAGGATCTTTTGATCTCTTGTTGGATGAGGATGTAATCTTTTGATACCTTATGTATTTCATCTAATGTATGTATGTGAATATGTTTTGATTCTCTATTGTTGTTGTCTTTGATTGATTATTTGTGGTCTTGACAAAACCTTTACAAATCCTTGATCTTAGATTTTCAACTATCAATGAACCAAACTTTTCACATGGTTTTGTGAGTCAATATTCATTGTATCTTTTGTTGTATTGTGTTGATTAAGTAGCATGGTGTAGCGGGGAAATTTGTGAGTGTAAGCTATTGATTAACTTAACTCAAAAATAAGCAAGAGTCGCCACCGCACTTTTATTTTTATCCAAAAAAGGAAAGGAAAAAAGAGCGAACAAAACCTAAAAAGTTCTAAAAGAACAAAGAGAATATGGGTAAGGGGGGTTGGTTATGTAAAGGGAAAGTTTTACGCACCCAATACATCTATAGTACTCTATAGGAGCCCTTTGATGCATCCATGCTTTTGGTCTGAAAATGGTTCGCTTGAAAGAGATTGGGAGAGATGAGAGGAGAATTATTTTTTAATATTTTTGTGTTTGGAGAGACTTGTCGCCTCATGCCTATGTACCCACGATGTGCATTATAGGATCAAAACCCCGTAGTTCGTGGTACAAAGAACAAAAAAATTGTTTGTTTTGGTTGATTTTAAGTGTAATGATAAGTCGTCATTTCTAAGCGAATAATTCCGCTTAAAGAAATGAATCATGTCTAAACTTATGAAAAAGTTAAAAAGAAAAAGTGCACAAAACACACAAAAATTGATGAGTTTTTGTATTTTTTATGTTTTTATGAAATGGTCAAAGTAGGATTAAGATGGATTGACATTTATTAAAGAAAACAAAATTTTAAAAAATCACTTGACCAAAGTCAAGGTTTTATTATGAAAGCGGTTTTAAGTTTGAAAACAAGAAGGTTTTGAAAAAGGGAGAGGATTTTGAAAATTTAAATGGGGAGGAGAAGAAGTGACTATCCTAGTGCATAAAATAAAAGCTAAGGAATAGAATGATCTAACCACAAATGCAAGCTTCACCATAAACCAAAGCAAAAGCACAAGTCTTCAAAGTCTTCGAACCATAACTCCAAAGCAAAGGGAAAATGTCCTAGTTCTAAATCCAAGGGTCCAAGAATAGCATTGAAATCCAAGGTCTAGGTACAAAACTCCAAGTCCATTGCATAGGATGGTAACTATAGTCCAAGATTAGAAGAACAAGTTTCTTTTAGAAGTTTTGGCCTTTATTAATGTTTTTAAGTCCAAATGGACCAAGAGAAAAAAAAGCATAAGCATAAACATGTGTCCAACGGACAAAGGAAAAATTGCGGAAGCATAAACATGATATGAAATGAAGCATAAAAAAATAAAAGAGATAGGGAGCGAGAAGGAAACATAAACAAAATTAATACAAAATATTGTTAGTAAGTTAGTGATTAGTTGTTAGTATTAGTGATCAATAACAATTGAATAATCGCACTTAGGTCAAGGTTGATGAAACTCATTAGAGGATTGATAAGACCAAAGCCTCCTAACAACAAGTTTCATGAGTTTTGAACCATAAGACAAATACTCAACCATTCTTGATAGTTTTCCGATACGGGACAAATATTGCGCTATGTTAAGCAATCGCCGAGTAATTTACGAAGTAATTACCCTACAATGAGGCCGGTCAATAGCTCTTTGTGCTAATGTATGCTAGATGGACGATATATAGATCGTCATCCGAAAGCAATACCGCACGAAAAGAAAAATGGTAACGATCTAGTCTTGATCAAAATTCAACAATGGAATGCCAAGATCTTTTAGACTTTCATCGATCAAAATAAAAGAGAAATAGATGAAGAGAAAAGCCTAATTAAACCACATAATTATGTGATCTAAGGCTTAGAACAAAGGAAGAGGGAAGAAAAAGGCAAAACAACCAAAACATGCCCAAAACAGAGCCAAAATGGCATTCTGGACACTGGTTAATTGGTTAACCAGTGCAGATTTTGAATTTTTTGCGCAAAACAGGGTGTTTATCAGTTAACCAGTTTACACTGTATCTGGTTAATCGGTTAACACTGCACCAGAAGCAAACAAATGTGCAAAATTCAGCATGATCTTCTTTCAAAACATTTTCCAAACACCTTATGATCATGAATTGAATTTGCACGAATTTTAAAATAAAAATAGACAATGAAACCTGCAATCAAACAACAATATATGATCCAAAGGATCAACATGAATGATGAATATGAAGCTTTAACAATGGTGGAAGATGAATTACCACTCCAAATCAGAAAAATTCCTTTGAATTGCAGCAAGATCTACACTCCAAAACCTTGATCTACTATGATTGATGAACAAAAACAAGAATTTATGATAGTTTAGCTCAAAGTTAAGCAAGAATCAATGTGAATTCTTGCTAACTTTCAAAAAAAGAAAAGTGAGCTTTGAGTGAAATTTGTGGTTTGGGGAGAGAAATTGCAAGAGGTTTGTTGGCTATCCAAAGCTTGAAGAATGAATGAAATGAAGCCTCTATTTATAGAGTTTAGGCTTGGGAAAATTGGTGGTTTGGAATTTGGTTTGGAATTTGAAAATTAGGCTTGGAATTTGAATTTGGAGGGAAATTCACAAAAGAGTGGTGATTAGTGGAGGTGTATGGTAGGAAATGATCAAAGTGATGTAGGGGAATTAAAATGAGGTGGTCTAGAATATTTCACATGTGATCAAAATTGGTGCCAATTGCTGAATTTTGAATTTGCTGCCATTTTTTTCAAAATTCGCACGCGTTAACCGATTAACCAATGTGTTAATCGATTAACACAGTGAAAATTTGGGAAATTTGGCTTTTTGATGTGTTGTCTTGACTCCTGCTCGATTTTTCTTGCTTGTCAAATAAGGCATGGAAATAAACACATGAACCTTGGAATCTCTTGAATAATAATCAATTAAATCTTGGAAACTCTAGATCAGATGAATTTTTGAATTGTTTGCAGATCAACTTTGACTTTATTAGATGAAATTCAATCGAGCTGAAGGACTGTTATTTTGGTATTTTTAACCTGTTCTTCCCCTGAAAATGTTAGTGAATGAAAACAAAATATTTTTTTGGATTTTAATTAATGGTTAGTAAAATATAAACAAATTAAACAATCAAACGCACACAATTTTAAAGATCCCTGCAAGGCACAAACCTACCAAAGAGGGAACCAATATGTGATCTTGTTTGTGGTATGCAAAAATGCAAATGACATGTGGGATCTTAGGGGTAAAAATTAGGGTATTACAGCTGCCCCTATTTAAGTTTCTTCTATCCGGAGATACAAAGATGGGCATCTTTGTCTCGACGAGATAAAAGAGACTTAAATATAACAACAACCCAATTTTTGGCCCTAAGAGACCACAAAATGATATGATCATGCAAATGATATGCAAACACAAGACCACTGTGGGGAGAATATGCCACAGGAGATAAACAAAAACTGGGGAGCAAAAGAAAAGAGAAAAGACTCCGCAAGGGAAAACACATCCCAACAAAAGGAGGAGACAAACTGGGAATAATTGTATGTGGAAATAAACCACAACACAACAAGGATAAAACTCATCAGGGAAGTTTTAGCACAACAAGGCTCCACTGGGAAAAACAAAACCTCAACAATGAACTGTCTCTAGCATACCAAAGAGACTAACCATCCATTTGAGTAGAAAACCTCAACAACGAACTGTCTCATCAAACCGAAGAGACTTACCATTCATTGGAGTAACAAATCTCAACAACAAACTGTCCCATCAAACCGAAGAGACTTACCATTCATCAGAGTAACAAATCTCAACAACGAACTGTCCCATCAAACCGAAGAGACTTACCATTCATCGGAGTAACAAATCTCAATAACGAACTGTCCCATCAAACCAAAGAGACTTACCATTCATCGGAGTAACAAATCTCAACAACGAACTATCCCATCAAACCGAAGAGACTTACCATTCATCAGAGTAACAAATCTCAACAACGAACTGTCCCATCAAACCAAAGAGACTTACCATTCATTGGAGTGGAAGAATCTCAACAACGAACTGTCCCATCTAGCCGAAGAGACTTACCATTCATTGGAGTACTTTCTACCAAGATTTTTTTTTAGAAATGTGTCAACCCTCAAAAATTTACTAAGGAATCTATTGCCAAGATCAACCAGAGAATTTACAAATGAAACACCTTCTGCCGAGATTTTATATGTAATTTCTACTGCCGAGGAATAATCGAGAACATGCCTGCTACCGAGGCTCTGCTGAAAGATCTTTTAAGGATTCTACTGCCGAGTTCTTTAAAATAAAATACGTTCTGTCGAGGTTGTTGTAATAATTTTTTTTCTTTTTTTTTTTGAAATTATCCGGGAAATCTACTGCCGAGTTTCTTGGAAAGAAAATACCTTCTGCCGAGGCTTGTTGCAAATTCTATTTTAAAACTCACTGGAGAATCTACTGCCGAGATCAACCAAAGAAATCTGAAATAAAGCCACCTTCTGCCGAGGTTTGCTGGAAATCTTTTGAAAATACCCAAGAAATCTACTGCCGAGATTCTTGGAAAGAAAATACCTTCTGCCGAGGTCAACTGGAAATCTTCTGCCGAGACTTGCCAGGAACTAGGAATCATTAAATCTACCAGGGATCTTCACAGGAGATATGGGCAAGTTAGATCACGCAACAAACTTCTCAAATAAAGAGATAACCATCTGTTGGAGATTCATAACAAACTTCTCTGACGGGCACAACCTGAAGATACCATTTGATGGAAAAGATAACGTCTGATTATTGGAGACACACAAGTTTCTCAAATAAAGAGACTACCACTTGTTGTCACGTAATAAATTCCAAAAGAGTGTTGTCACAACCCTGCTGGAGGAAACAAAATCTTCATCTTCTAATGGTAATTACAAAAAGATAATCTGCCGAGGAATACAAAACCCTCAAAGGTTCAAAATAAATGCACTCCCAATCATCTAGGTTGCACAGCCTAGAGAGTTTTAAAAATAGTCACCGCCGGAGACCAAAGTTCAATCCAGGAAGAAACTGGAGAGAAACGGTCAAACAAGACTCATCCCAAGGAGGAAATAACTCAACTGGGGATTGGTCCCATCCAGATAATGAACTGGAAAGGAAAACTGAAGCAAAACCTTCCACGAGGAATAAACTCAATGGGGAATTAGAAAGGATAAACGCTTTCTGCTTACGGTCAACACTCTAATATAGAGAGGAAAAATACACACTCTGTGGAGGAAACCACACCAGAGAGAAAAGAAACGCCAACACAAATGCAAAATGCACAATGCAACAACAACATGCTATGCACAACAAATGAATGCGCATGCGATGTGTATGAGTATGAATATGCTGACAAAACAGACATAAGGATAAGTAGAGGGTGGAAGAAACACCACAGTTCAGCTGAATACTCGGCTACTCTCAACAAGAGAGATCCTGTCAAGGAGTACACACAAAGCAAACCCTAATGGCGATAACAACCAATTGGGGGGATAAGAAGTCAACATTACTCTTTGCTTGGGGAGTGATCAAAGCAATCACAACGAGAAGTAAAACTCTGTGCGAGGATTCCATATCAAAGGGAAACATCACCCCAAAGCTTCACAAATGTTTGATCATAACCTGGCTGGAGAATAGAATCATACTCAGCTAAGGAAATCTGAATCAAGACTCAGTCGGAGGAATACCCAAAATAGTACTTGGACGGGAAATACCCGAACTGGCGCTCAATTGGGGAATAATGGATTTCAAGAGTTCAACACCTCACAACAATCTTGAGGGAATCCATCATCTGATTAACAACTTGATTACATCCGCAAGAACAAATCTGCTTATGTGCGTTGAATTCACCATTTAACTTTTGCCCCAGACTGCATGGTCTACAAAGGATTTTACACCAAAAGGAAACTTTGTACCATAACAACTTGAGATAATTTGTCCCAGTGTCTTCAAATTCTGAGAGATTCGTCGAATCTCGACGTAACTACCCCAGATTTACTGAACTTGGCACACTCTTCAATCAATAGAGTCTTCCGGCTTTGCCCCATGTGAAAGCATCAACTGGGAAAACAAGTTTGCTCATACTCAACAAAGCCTTCAGGCAACATGCCCCTGGATAGGATCATTCTTGAAATGATTTTCCAATTACTCATCAGAGTTTCAGGCCTCAAAAGATTAAACTTATCACTGATGCTCAAATGTAAGCTTCTATGATGTCAAACAAATGTATGCAAGCAGAAAATGTTAATTCTGAGAATGATAATTCTAATGCAACAAACATGTTATCTTAAAGTTTTTATTGAAAAGATGTCGCAAAACCATGTGAACGAATCACTAGTTTAGATACGACATTAATTTTTGATTGCACATCCAATACCAACAAAGATATTTTAGCACAACTCATGGGAGTCAGGAACGCTATCTCGTTTAAGTATGCTTTCAAAATAAACCCTACTTCAATTAGGTCTTTTAAGGGTTATAACTTGGCCTGGTTCACGGTTTTCAGAAAAAAGGATTTTTAGGCTCAAAATTTATTTGTACCCACCCAGTCTCTGTGATGTTCTTCAGTCCTATATTCAGCTAATTGACACAAATGTTCATCTCTCAAAGGGATTTTGTGATGATTGAGAAACCAATGAGGTTTTTTCGGGGAATAACAGTCACCCTTTTTGTCCTTCGACTTGGTAGTCACACAAAGATTTGTTCTTTTGATGAGAATTTTTCTTTTATTCTTTTGCATTTCACAATTTCATTCTTTTATTTTCCCTAACTTTTGCCTGGACTGATTCTTTTGAATTTTTGATGTCCAGCGGGATGCCCCAATTTTTGCTTAAGTCACTTGTTTTCAAGCTTTCGACTTAGCGGGCTTTTTCTTTTGATGATTTTTTTGAACAAATCATGTGACATTGGCTTATTAAGAAGGGTTGTGACTGCCTCTTTTCTTCATGGATGAGGAATAACCATTGTGGTTTCCTTAGACGCACACTCCTCTTAAAATATGGACACTTGGTCAAATTAACTGAAGACTACCCTGCCCCAGGTTAAATGTAAGGGTTTTTCATTTAGAAAAGAAACTCCTACTTCCAGGCTCAAAGGGGTTAACAAGGGATTATCTTCCTTATATCTCCGGTGTTTGGGAATTTGAAACAATGCCTTACATCATCAGCAGGGTCTTATTCAAAAGCACACAACCAGAAATTTTGCGTTTCCACTTCATCATCCTCCCTCCAAGAGTTTAAACAAGAAGTTGGTATTGCAAATGCAGAAAACAAATTACGAACGAATGCGAATGGATCACTTCAAGATAAACATACTCATTGCATTAAGATTAATATTCAAAACAAAACAAGTTCTACATGCAAACAAAGCAATAACAATCATAAAAGATTAAAAATGAAAATGCAGTAAATGAACTAAAGATCTGAGGAAACTGTGTCAGCTTGAGCTTGGAAGAACATTATCAACTTTCTTGGGAGACACAGAAGCAAACATACAACCACGGCGGGTCACTCTACTAACATTTGCATAAAGGCGTTCCATTCACAAATGCGCTTCCTTCCTTGAAGGTCAACACCTCATCGTCAATCATCTCTTGAACCTTTTCTTGGAAAACCTTGCACTCCTCAATTGGATGCCCCATTACTCCATCATGAAATTCACAACTGGTATTTGGGTTGTACCAAGGAGGGCGAGACTTCATGGCTCTGGCTTTTCAAGGTGTCATCATCGAGTTTCGGACAAGATAAGACCACAACTGACTGTAAGTCATTAGAATTGGATCAAATTGGCGAGTCTCTCTTTCTGAATTATTCAGAGGTCTATGTTGATTCTGGCAATGAGGGGAATCTTGAATCACATCAACTTCAACATTTTCTTCCACTTGGGAATCACCACTAGCTCGGTCATTCAAACTATCTTGCTTTCTTCCACTTTTGAATGCGTTCTCGATGTTCACTCTGACTTCCACAATTTTGGAGAAATCTAGAGGTACAACGCCTACCATCCTGTCAAAATAGGAGTCTGACAGCGTTCATAGAAACATTTTGGAAAATTCCTTCTCTAAGAGTGGTGGATGAACTTGAGCTGCTAATTCTTTCCACCTTTGTGCATACTCTCTGAAGGATTCACTGTCCTTCTGACTCATACTCATTAATTCGTCACTATCTGGAGCCATGTCCAAATTGAAGTCATATTGTTTTACAAAAGCATCAGCTAGGTCTTCCAAAGACTGAATATGGTTCCTTTCTAGCTTCATATACCACATCAAGGATCCCCGATATAAACTTTCCTGAAAGTAGTGAATCATCAGCAGATCGTTGTTGATATGTGTGGTCATCTTTCGACAGAACATCGTCAAATGGTACCTTGGACAGCTAATACCCTTGTATATTTCAAAGACGTGCATTTTGAACTTCAGAGGAATAACCACATCCGGAACCAGGCACAAGTCATGAGCCTTAAAACTAGATGCATTGGGTCTTGTCAACATTTTCAATTCCTCACTGAGATCACGAAGTCCTTCCTTCATTTCCACAACTTTAAGATCAATCATCTCTGTCACAGGGTGGACATTCTGAGGATTTGGCATATACCTCAAAAATCGAGAATCTTTTTCAACAACTTGACTAACCAGATCACTTTACACAGGTCGGGCTCGAGCAGGAACATCCACTTGTGGAACATCGTCATCCAGAGGAGAATCATACATTGGATTGGTCATCACTGTAAAGCCTGACATGAGATCATCATCTTTTGTTCTCTCCATGTTCCTTCAGTACCTACCTCAAACTTGGTACGAATGCCAGAAAATCAGCTAAATCCTCTTCTATCTCTGATTAGCCCGAGTATTAAACTGGTGCGACAGCTTGGCTGAACGAAGACCAAAGGGAAACAATAAGACACCTAGAAAAGGCAAGAAACAATGTAGAATGATGCGAATGCTAATGCAAAATGCAAATGTTTCATTCAATTTTCAAGGATCTTTAAAATATAAAGCATTTGCAAGCATCGTAATAACTCTTTTTTGAAATACTGATAAACATCTAATTTTATTGAATATTTTCTGTGATGTTTGCAAAAGGAAAATCTCTAAAATCCTTGAAAATCGACTGAAATAGAATGTCCATGAATGCATGAGTGCATGTATGCAGCAACTACAAACAAGATCACGCAAAGCACACGGGTTCAAGGTTCTGAGTCATGAGCATGGAGCCGAGGTTAAGAACCAACCCACAAAGGTATGTACTAAGGGTATAACACCTGCCGAACAAGGTTCTAAAGAAGTTCCCAGAGTCTACAACCCATATTTCGGATATTATCGATTTCCCAACTTTCTTGGTAGTCAATAATATTCTCAAGAGAGTCTCGTCTGAGTGTGGTATCGCGTAACAACTGATTCAAGTCTGCAGCTGAATAGCCATCGCACCACGTCCTAATAAGGCCAAGATGGGTTAAGGGTTCTAAAATTCCTCAGCTTCGGGTCCTCGGATCAAGAAGCATAATGGGTTTGCCATTTCTGGTCGGCCATTACTACCTCTTGGATGGAGTACCTCAACTGAGTCCTCGGGAATGGTCTCCAGGGTCGACAACTCTCTAGATCAACACCCCGAAATGCGCGAGACATGCACGTCAGAATATCTCCCAAGAAAACCTCGTCTGGATGTGAATTTCGTGAACATCAAACGTACCAAGACGGCGCGTAGGTCCTGCTACTTTCCACCCTAGTCTTAGGTGTATACTCAAGCCTGGGTATTGGGCTTATCTCACCACGCAGAAGAATTCCCAAACAAAACAAACAAATAACAAACAAATCAGACAAACAACAATAAATAAATCAAAGTAGGCTAGACCCCTCAAGGGATGGACCAACAAGAGGTCAATCTGTCCCCAGTAGAGTCGCCACTTTTCTGTAGCGGGGAAATTTATGAGTGCAAGCTATTGATTAACTTAACTCAAAAATAAGCAAGAGTCGCCACCGCACTTTTATTTTTACCCAAAAAAAGGAAAGGAAAAAAGAGCGAACAAAACCTAAAAAGTTCTAAAAGAACAAAGATATAAAGGGTAAGGGGGGTTGGTTATGTAAAGGGAAGGTTTTATGCACCCAATACATCTATAGTACTCTATAAGAGCCCTTTGATGCATCCATGCTTTTGGTCTGAAAATGGTTCGCTTGAAAGAGATTGGGAGAGATGAGAGGAGAATTTTTTTTTAATATTTTTGTGTTTGGAGAGACTTGTCGCCTCATGCCTACGTACCCACGATGTGCAATGTAGGATCAAAACCCCGTAGTTCGTGGTACAAAGAACAAAAAAATTGTTGGTTTTGGTTGATTTTAAGTGTAAAGACAAGTCGTCATTTCTAAGAGAATAATTCCGCTTAAAGAAATGAATCATGTCTAAACTTATGAAAAAGTTTAAATGAAAAAGTGCAAAAAGTACACAAAAAAATTTGATGAGTTTTTGTATTTTTTATGTTTTTATGAAATGGTCAAAGTAGGATTAAGATGGATTGACATTTATTAAAGAAAACAAAATTTTAAAAAATCACTTGACCAAAGTCAAGGTTTTATTATGAAAGCGGTTTTAAGTCTGAAAACAAGAAGGTTTTGAAAAAGGGAGAGGATTTTGAAAATTTAAGAATGGGGAGGAGAAGAAGTGACTATCCTAGTGCATAAAATAAAAGCTAAGGAATAGAATGATCTAACCACAAATGCAAGCTTCACCATAAACCAAAGCAAAAGCACAAGTCTTCAAAGTCTTCGAACCATAACTCCAAAGAAAAGGGAAAAGGTCCTAGTTCTAAGTCCAAGGGTCTAAGAACAGCATTGAAATCCAAGGTCTAGGTACAAAACTCCAAGTCCATTGCATAGGATGGTAACCATAGTCCAAGATTAGAAGCACAAGTTTCTTTTAGAGGTTTTGGCCTTTATTAATGTTTTTAAGTCCAAATGGACCAAGAGAAAAAAAAGCATAAGCATAAACATGTGTCCAACGGACAAAGGAAAAATTACGGAAGCATAAACATGATATGAAATGAAGCATAAAAAAATAAAAGAGATAGGGAGCGAGAAGGAAACATAAACAAAATTAATACAAAATATTGTTAGTAAGTTAGTGATTAGTTGTTAGTGTTAGTGATCAATAACAATTGAATAATCGCACTTAGGTCAAGGTTGATGAAACTCATTAGAGGAATGATAAGACCAAAGCCTCCTAACAACAAGTTTCATGAGTTTTGAACCATAAGACAAATACTCAACCATTCTTGATAGTTTTTCGATACGGGACAAATATTGTGCTATGTTATGCAATTGCCGAGTAATTTACGGAGTAATTACCCTACAATGAGGCTAGTCAATAGCTCTTTGTGCTAATGTATGCTAGATGGACGATATATAGATCATCATCCGAAAGCAATACCGCACGAAAAGAAAAGTGGTAATGATCTAGTCTTGATCAAAATTCAACAAAGGAATTCCAAGATCTTTTAGACTTTCATCGATCAAAATAAAAGAGAAATAGATGAAGAGAAAAGCCTAATTAAACCACATAATTATGTGATCTAAGGCTAAGAACAAAGGAAAAAGGAAGAAAAAGGCAAAACAACCAAAACAACCCCAAAACAGAGTCAAAATGGCATTCTAGACATTGGTTAATCGGTTAACATATTGGTTAATCGGTTAACCAGTGCAGATTTTGAATTTTCTGCGCAAAACAGGGTGTTAATCGGTTAACCAGTTTACACTGTATCTGGTTAATCGGTTAACACTGCACCAGAAGCAAAAAAATGTGCAAAATTCAGCATGATCTTCTTTCAAAACATTTTCCAAACACTTTATGATCATGAATTGAATTTGCACGAATTTTAAAATAAAAATAGACAATCAAACCTGCAATCAAACAACAATATATGATCCAAAGGATCAACAACAAGCAACACCAAGGATCTTGTTGTACCCCAAATGTTGACCCCTTAGATGTCATAACATCTTACATTGACATATAGGTTCAATCATCTGTGCACTGTTTAACTAACCCACATTTTGCAGTTTATTTCTTTTATGTCTAAAATTAGGGTTTACACAGAGAGATTCAAGGCCTCCTAAGGTATTCTCTGGCTCCATATAATCATCACAAAGATTCACCAGTTGTTTGGAACAAGGATCTCAAGACTTTTAATCAAGTCAAGTCAACAGAAGATCACCAGACCAAAAGGTGGAATTAGGGTTTTAACCTGAGGAATCACTGAAGAATTTTGCCCTATTAAGTCAAGATTTGATTTGTTCATCAACCAATTGATCTTGCCTACATTCAAGAGGTTTCAAGGGTTGATCAATCAAGATTTTGAATAGATCACTAACCAATCAAGTTCTCATACTCCTAAGAGACCTCCTCTCCTCAATAATCCAATGTGATTTGCTTTCATCATAAGTTCTTCCTCAAGGATCAGGAAAGGTTACCAGTTTAAGGGTCTGTGTGCAGTGTTGGTGAGATTCAGTGGAAGATTAACCTAATCTTGGTCAAACAAGTGGTTTGTATCAGTGTCAGGCTATCAGGTTGTGGCAAAGATTCTGAATCAGGATTTTGGTCCTCATCCAATCATTTGTTTCATAAGTGTGCACTCAAGGCACGAGGATTAGGGCTTCTCACCCGTGAAGTTTATGATTGACAAATATCGTTCAGTTGAGTCTCCTAAGGCTAGCTGGTTCATGGTGTGTGCAGTACTATTTTAGTTCAATTGAGGTTGCAGAGCCATCAAAGAGGTTAAAGCAGTTGGTACATTTCAAGTTATGTGCAAGTGTTTGGTCATGTAGTTCAGGATTTGTGGTAGTCAAGTGCAGTGGTCAATGCTAAGTGTTGTGGTGGCGTGTTACCTTTACCATTATCAATTCTTTTTTCTTTTAATCATCCATTTTCCTAATTAACCATTTAAAATCCATTTCCATAACCCCAGTCATCTCATTATCCATTTTTACCTTTATATCCACTTTGTTCACAACCCATTTTCTTAACCCATTTCTAACCACATTTTATTTCAATTATCCACATTTTATTTCAATTATCAATTTCACTTAATTCCATCCAAATCATTTTCATAGTCCACTTTCCTAATAATTAAACCATATCCATTTAACCATTATTCAAATTCATAATATCCATTTTCTTTTTGTTTCATATCCATCTTAATCCAATCTCATATAAAAATCCATATTATTCCATAAATCCATCATTGTCTATATCTATCCATTTCTTTATTTTTATTTTTATTAACTATCCATTTTTCTTTATCCATTTAATATTTATAAAAAAAACCCATTCAACAAAAATCATTGTCCATTTTCTTTCTTTTAAGCCCATTTGTTTCTATAAGCCCGTTATTTGCTTTTCCAAATCACCAAAATCCAAATGAGAAAAAAAAATGAAAGCTACTGCAAGCCATGCGCAAATTTGCTGCAACAATACAATAGTCCAAGCAACAGACCCTGCAAAACCATATGCACAACAACGACATCTCATGTGCCATCACTACACGCCACTTTCCTGCAACACTCTGCCACCCACAAAGACCCAGAGCTTTTACCCTCTTTTGAAGCAACAACGACACTACAGAACCTCTTCAGACAACATAATCGCTTTCCACCCTTAAAATCAAAGGAACTCTTCACCGCGAAGGGGATGGAAAACCTCCTTCCTTAACTTTTTTTTTTCAACCACCTCCTTACCACTCAAACCTCACTCAGTTCCTTCTAACAAACCATTTATCACAAAACCTTCTCGTCCTCTTCCAAAAAAACCGACCAACAACTTCTAAAATCACCACCCTTCCTCAAATCGCACGACCAATCAAACACCTTTTTCATCCAAACACCATCACCAACGATGCTCCCTTCTATAACGCATAAATAACCCAAACTTCATAAAATGCATATCAAACCCAGAACTGAGTAGAAGAAGAAGATGTCGAGACCAAATCAAGACAAGTAGAAATTGACTCAAAATTGCTCACAACTCTTGAAACAAACTAATACAAACCTGGATCAAAACTGAACGCTGACGGAGCAAACGATTGAAGGTTGAGGTCGAAAACGAGGGATTGGGTGCGATTGTGTTTTTTTTCTTCCGTTTTGAAAGCGGTGATGAATTGATGAAATTCTGAGCTTAATAGTTTTTTTTAATGTTGTTCGAGGTTAATACCACGCAATGGCGAAGACGATGACGAAGCTTCTGAGTTGTTGTTATTTTGGTTTCGTTTGCACAGCCGTGTTCTCTCTGCGTTTTGTCTCGACCAAGAGAGGGTTGTAAATGATGTTGCTCTCATTTCATTTGTTTTAGGTTTAAAGAAATTGGTTTAAAAGATGAAGGATAAGACAAAGATATGGATAATGTTGTTTTAAAATGGAAGGAGAGACACGTCTGATTCACATGCCGAGGTGTTTTCACCCCTTGTCCTTCCGTGTGGGTTTGGGCTTCCCATAGCCCATGATGGATTTCTTTTCCTCTCTTTTTCTTTTTTATGGTTCTATTGCTAACCATACGGGATGGTGATGAATGGGCTCAAAGCCCATAAGGATTCACACATCCTTTTCAATCTGCACCCCATTTTTTTTTAGAAAAAACGAGATTCTATTTAATTTTCAAATGACCTTTTTATTTTAAAAAATATTTCTATGATTTCTAATTTGTGTTTAAGTTTAGGTTATTAGGTCTTTAATTTTTGGTGTATTTTATTTCCTTTTGGTTCCTAACCTTTGTGACTTGCAATTTATACATCTTTTGATTTTCGATTTTATCTTTATTTTAGGCCAATGACATAAAAACATCATAATTTTGTTGATTATAGCAAATCAATAAATTTTGATTATATGAGGCCATATTTTTCTTTTTTTGGTTGGTCAATGAAAGTCAAATAAAAAGAATATCGGTTTTATCGATTTAAATCTCGATTAAGACGAGACCACCTTCATTTCGATCTCATTTCCTTTATTTTTGGCCAATGATATTACAAAGTCATGACTTGGTTGAATTATTCAAAATGGCTAAAAGTCTTGATATATATGAGGCACATCTTCATTTACTTTTTATTGGTCGATGAAAGTCAAATATCAAGATTATCGATTTACCGATTTAAATCTTGATTAAGACGAGACCAACCTTATTTTTCATTTCGATTTCATTATCTTTATTTTGGTCGATGATATAACAAACTTCTTGGTTTGGTTGATTTCATTGAATCGACAAAACCACGATCGATATGAGACCACTTTCTCTTTATTCCAGTTTCGTTCACTTTTTAGTCGATGAAAGTCAAGAATCATTGATTATCGATTTCTCGATTAAATCATGATTAAGACGAGACTATTTCTATGTCATTTCAATTTTTTAATTTCTTTGGGTACTAACTCTTCATTTCCCCCTTTGGCGGGACTTGTACATATTTTCTGATAGTTATGCTTGTGGTTACCTATTTCATTTGACACTTCCCGTCCAAAGGAAAGTTCCCCTCAGTTGACTCATGGTCATTAAACAAATCATCCCACATTGGCCTCATAAGAGACATTTCCCCCTTGGCCTCATAAGAGCCTTTCCCTTTTCTTGGCCTCATAAGAGCCATTGAACCATAACTTAGAATTAGGATAGAGTTCTTAAACTCTATGTGATTCTCATCATCATGAGAACTCACTTTTCCCCTCATAACTTAGATTTAGAGAGTTTCTTAAAACTCTAAATGAGATCATACTCATTTCCCCTTGGAACTTTGGCCATAGTCAATAGTTCCTCTTTCCCCCCTAGTTAGGTGAACTACGGTTGCTCTGATTCTTTAGTCAGATACGTAGGCACAAGATGTGACGTCTTGGCGAGCAAAACTTAGTGTACATACCTAGGTCTTTACCTTACCCTTAGCAAGCAAACATAACACAGCACAAACATAAACAAGAGGTTCCCGTAGAGTACTACGGATACTTAGGGTGCTAATACCTTCCCTTAGTATAACCAACCCCCGAACCTTAGATCTCCCCCCTTTAGGTTTTTCTCGATCTTGAACCTTTCCTTTGGATAAATCAAAGTCGGTTGTGAATTCAAAGAAATGCGATGCAAGTTAATTAATAGCTTGTTATCCGATTCTCACCGCAACAGATCTACATCTTGAATGATGAATATGAAGCTTTAACAATGGTGGAATATGAATTACCACTCCAAATCAGAAAAATTCCTTTGAATTGCAGCAAGATCTACACTCCAAAACCTTGATCTACTGTGATTGATGAACAAAACCAAGAATTGATGAAGGTTTAGCTCAAAGTTAAGCAAGAATCAATGTGAATTCTTGCTAACTTTCAAAAAAAGAAAAGTGAGCTTTGAGTGAAATTTGTGGTTTGGGAGAGAAATTGTAAGAGGTTTGTTGGCTATCCAAAGCTTGAAGAATGAATGAAATGAAGCCTCTATTTATAGAGTTTAGGCTTGGGAAAATTGGTGGTTTGGAATTTGAAAATTAGGCTTGGAATTTGAATTTGGAGGGAAATTCACAAAAGAGTGGTGATTAGTGGAGGTGTATGGTAGGAAATGATCAAAGTGATGTAGGGGAATTAAAATGAGGTGGTCTAGAATATTCCACATGTGATCAAAATTGGTGCCAATTGCTGAATTTTGAATTTGCTGCCATTTTTTTCAAAATTCGCACGCGTTAACCGATTAACCAATGTGTTAATCGATTAACACAGTGAAAACTTGGGAAATTTAGCTTTTTGATGTGCTGTCTTGACTCCGGCTCGATTTTTCTTGCTTGTCAAAGAAGGCATGGAAATAAACACATGAACCTTGGAATCTCTTGAATAATAATCAATTAAATCTTGGAAACTCTGGATCAGATGAATTTTTGAATTGTTTGCAGATCAACTTTTACTTTATCAGATGAAATTCAATCGAGCTGAAAGACTGTTGTTTTGGTATTTTTAACCTGTTCTTCCCCTGAAAATGTTAGTGAAAGAAAAAAAATATATTTTTTTGGATTTTAATTAATGGTTAGTAAAATATAAACAAATTAAACAATCAAACGAACACAATCTTAAAGATCCCTGCAAGGCACAAACCTACCAAAGAGGGAACCAATATGTGATCTTGTTTGTGGTATGCATAAATGCAAATGACATGTGGGATCTTAGGGGTAAAAATTAGGGTATTACAGCTGCCCCTATTTAAGTTTCTTCTATCCGGAGATACGAAGATGGGCATCTTTGTCTCGACGAGATAAAAGACACTTAAATATAACAACAACCCAATTTTTGGCCCTAAGAGACCACAAAATGATATGAGCATGCAAATGATATGCAAACACAAGACCACTGTGGGGAGAATATGCCCCAGGAGATAAACAAAAACTGGGGAGCAAAAGAAAAGAGAAAAGACTCCGCAGGGGAAAACACATCCCAACAAAGGGAGGAGACAAACTGGGGATAATTATATGTGGAAATAAACCACAACACAACAAGGATAAAACTCATCAGGGGAGAATTAGCACAACAAGGCTCCACTGGGAAAAACAAAACCTCAACAATGAACTGTCTCTAGCATACCGAAGAGACTAACCATCCATCGGAGTAGAAAACCTCAACAACGAACTGTCCCATCAAACCGAAGAGACTTACCATTCATTGGAGTAACAAATCTCAACAACGAACTGTCCCATCAAACCGAAGAGACTTACCATTCATCGTAGTAACAAATCTCAACAACGAACTGTCCCATCAAACCGAAGAGACTTACCATTCATCGGAGTAACAAATCTCAACAACGAGCTGTCCCATCAAACCGAAGAGACTTACCATTCATCGGAGTAACAAATCTCAACAACGAACTGTCCCATCAAACCGAAGAGACTTACTGTAGCGAGTGATTTTGGACGTGGTTCTTAAGCACTGTCGCTCTTGGGGGGACTACAGGTCGATTCATTTTTTTATCCTATTGAAGCTGATGAAGGAAGGGAAATAGATGTCTCCAACTAACCCTGCTTGCATACTGAGTTTAAACAGCACTCTGTTAGGTTACAGATGCTATATGGAAGTGGGGCCTCTTTCTGCTTATTTTGTTAAGACTGAAATGACGGGACTATGCTATTGGTAGGATGTTAGGATTGGCGCTTTTCGATTGATGTATGAAGATACGGGATTTTGGGTTTTTGATTAGTGTGCTCGCTAAGATTTTTCTTTCAATCTTATGCCTATGTATTCCCGTTTACCAAAACAGGGAAATCAGAGTGATCGTAGTTCCTCCTATTCTATGGGAGAAAATGGTGTTTTGGTGTCTTGTTCAAAGCCCAAGACGTGAAGCTAAATGGTTTGTATCTTGTTCGAAGCCCAAGATGTGAAGCTAAAGGTGATTTGTTTGTATCTTGTTTAAAGCCCAAGATATGAAGCTAAAGGGTTTTGACTTTAGAGAGAATTTGTCATCTCTAAAGGATATTTGGTCTGTTTGTCACAACTGTTGGGTGACTGATTATAAAGGAGAATTACTTTAACTGGGATATGTGAATCCAACAATGCCATAATTTCCTTTATAGGGGATTTTAACCTGAAGGAGAAGACTTTAACTCAGTGTAGAGCAATGCCATCTTTCCTTAGGAATTTCTTATGCTAAAAGAGGGACAGTGGCGTGGGTGTAGGTAATCCAGAGGCTTGCCGCTTACAGCAATTTAGATGAGGGAAAAAGAGTTATTGATGTTTGTATACTGTGAGCAAGGCACATATTTGATGCTAAAAGGTTGATTGGGTCAACCGGGGTTTTTCTTATATAAAGCCTAAAAGGAGGCTATTGGCCCAACAAGAGGGTGTTTTTATGTGTCTCATACGAAGCCCGAGAGAGAGGCTAAAAGGGTTGACTCAACAAGAGAGTGATTTTGTATGTGTCTTATACAAAGCCTAAGACAGAGGCTAAAGGTGTTTGACTCAACAATAGAGTCTTTCTACCTCGTACGAAGCCCTAGATGGAGGCTGAAAAATGGGTTTGACTCAACAAGAGAGTCTTTTGTACTCAACAAAAGAGTGTTTTTTGTATCTCGTATGAAGCCCGAGATGGAGGCTAAAAGGGGATTGACTCAACAAGAGAGTCTTTTATACTCAACAAGAAAGTGTTTTTGTATCTCGTACGAAGTCCGAGATGGAGGCTGAGGGGAGATTGACTCAACAAGAGAGTCTTTTATACTCAACAAGAGAGTATTTTGTATCTCGTACAAAGCCCGAGATGAAGGCTAAAAGGTTTACTGTTTCAGTTGAGTGACAGGTCCAGTATGTTGGTTAAAAGAGAAAATCAGTTCTAATATGGGTAATGTTGAACTCATGGATTTGATCGGAGGATCGGGATTATTTCCTGTTCTTTAAGGAAACGGGGAATCCGAAGGGTATTGAGACTGCCCAAGTCTACGGGTGTTGTTCCCTATTTTTGAAAGGAACTTGTGAATGTCTTCGAGACTCAAGGAGATAAGACTTTCCAAGTCTAGAATTTTATCTTTTGTACTATGCTTAAGAAACAGTAGTAGTAAGATCTAGACTCTTTGAAAGATTATTCTATTAAGATGACTAATTTCTGTTCCTATACCTTTAAGAGGTCGTCGGGACAATTTGTACGAAGCCCAAGAGGAGGCTGGAAACTTTTAAGAAGCCGAGGGACAATTTGTACTAAGCCCAAGAGGAGGCTATCTTCCCGGAGAAAAAATCATTATACGAAGCCTAAGACGAGGCTGTTAAAACTTCTAAGAAGCCGATGGGTCCTTGTACAATGCCCAAGAGGAGGCTGGGATGCTTTTAGGAAGCCTGTGGGTCCTTGTACTAAGCCCAAGAGGAGGCTGATGAACAATTCCAGAAGGGGTTTTACTTGAAACATTGGCCTTCTGTATATGAACTGTTCAAGGGGGAGATTTCTTAGATCTAGTTATCTAAAACTGTTGTAAAAGAACATTCTTCGGGTTTAGGTTATGTGGAAATATCCGGTATAGTGTCGGATGTAAGGAGACGAGGTTTTGTCTAGTTCTAGACGTAGTTGTCGGGGAAACTCTAAATATCTATACTATTATTACACAATCGATATGAGTTTATGAAAGAAGACTTACAGTGAAACAGCCCCACAATACAGTTATATATATATATATATATATATATATATATAAGCGGTAAATGAAAACGTATAAACACTTACTCGGTTGTAGAGCTTCCATGATGTTGGGTTAGTTGTTCAACAAAGAAAGATTGAAAACAACAGTATATTCAAAATCAAAGGAGAAAGTGCTTTGAAAAGATTGTTGGGGCTTACAGCTCAAGGAGAGGCCCAGGGTTTTACCAGTGATCGTACTGTTGAATTTGTACAGAGGGACTTATACAAGTGATTGAGGCTCAAGAAAGGTTTTCTGTACAGAGGGATGGGTCTTACACTCTCTCAAGAGGCCCAAAGGTTTTTAAAGAAAAGGAATGGGGCTTACAGGTCAAGGAGAGGCCCAAATGATTTGACTTTTGAACTGGCGATCGCGCCGGGGTTTCTTTTAACGTAGAGGGACTTATACAATATCTGAGGCCCAAAAATAGTTTTTTTTAAAAGGGGGTTGGGTCTTACACTCTATTAGAGGCCCAAAGTTTGATTTTTGAGGGGTCTTATAGCTTGAGGAGAGGCCCAAATGATTTTGAAAAGCGACGATGATCGCGCCATTATTTTTGAAAATACAGTGGGTCTTATACAATAAGTGAGGCCCAAGAAGTGGTGTATTTACAAAGGATTGGGTCTTCCACTCTATTAGAGGCCCAAAATGATTTGTGAGAGTGAAAATCAAAGAAACCCTAATTTGTTTTCTTTTAAAAGTAAATATTCAAAGAAAATCAAATAAATATGATAAAATACCAAATAACTTTGAATAAACCATTTGTGATTTTTGTTTTAGGTTTTAAAAATGAGGGATTAATCACAAGATGAATTAAAACTCATTTGGTTTTGATTTTCAAGGTAAATATCCACTTTTAAAATGTTAAAAAAACAATTAAAAAGGACTTTATTCACAAAAATAATAATTATATTAAATAAATAATATAAACTTGATTTTTTTGTGGAATAAAATATTTCAATATTTTTGTGATTTTTTGCAAAAAGAACCAATAAAAAATAATTAAAATTGAAGGAGTTATTAATTTTCCAATTAATTAATAAAACATGAAAATAGCAAAAAAAAGTGAGAAAACACAAAATGGTCTTGGTGGGGTTTGAACCCATGACCTCAAGGTTATAGGGCGCGCGCCTTACCACTAGGGTGGTGATACATTCGTTGATTGAATCAAACCAACAAATACACAAGGCTTGCCTTGTTTTCTAGGCCTGGCCAAGGCAAGGCAAGGCAAGTTTTGGCAAGAAACGGGAAGGTCCACAACTTTCTCATTTCTCCATGGTTGGGGACAAAATTTATATGCATCTGGCCTAGAATTTCACAAGGAATCCAATGGTGGTGGTATTTTTTTCAGATCATGATCCCTCCTCAAAATCCGATAGTGGTTTTGAAATAGGCCTATAATTGCATTTTATATGCTACACTTTGGTACAGGCATGAATTACATGATGAATTGGTTCAAACACAACATATATATCATGTATGAGATGTGCATGATCAGTGGACTTCAAAGCAATGCATATTTTGGAAGGTTCAAGTCATGATGCTTACCTCACTTTTAAGCTTTTGGAGTTTTTGTGAAATCTGCCAAGTTCCTTGTTCCATAAATGGTTTGATGCTTTGGACACTCTCAAATGATCCCTTAGAAGCTTTTAGGATGAATGGAATCAGCTGGAACCTGCAAAAACACAAACTGGCCCTTTCTTGCAAAAGGACAAATGGCCAAAATAGCAACTCCCTCAAATGGTGTTCCAGATGGGGGGAACCATTTGGGACAGTTCAAGGATGATATTTGGAGTGTGTTTGAGGTTTTATTTGGTTTGGAAAGTGACTGAATCAAGGCATGGCTTGAAATATGCACAAAAGTACTATTTTGAGGTTTTGAGAGGTGACTTTGTGATTTAAGGATTACAGGTCACTTGTGAGAGTTTGGATAGCTTAGATATGATATATTGGAGGTGTTAGGATCATGAGCTGTGATGGAAATGCTCTCTAACTCAAAAACTTTGAGTTACCTTGCTAAAGAAGGCATTTTGGCCTAAAGAGAGGGATTTTGAGGAAAGCATCTGTTTGATGGCTTTTGTGTACTCAAACTGAGCACAAATTAGCTCTATTTATAGTAGGGCAAGTTTGTTTTGGGATCAATAGTGAATGGCAACCACAGCAGAGGTTTGGCCAATGTTGATCAATGGGAAGCCAAGTCTCCTCTAGCCATTGACTAGAGGTTAGAGCACAGGCCTTTGGTTCCCTAGTTGTTGGATCATTCTTGACTGGATTCAGTTGCAAATGTGTCAGTCCATGCCACCTCTATGCATCCATTAAATGCTCCAATCCAAAATTGGAGTCTTGTCCCACTTTTAGGGATTTCTAGGTTTGGCATGCTACTCCTTGTTCCAAAGACTTTGGAGGCTTGGATCAGTGTTTGTTCCCTTTAGATTTGATCCTCAGATGTGTCCAAAGTGATGACAAGGCTTGGAATTATCTGATTTTTCCAAATCGAGCAAAAGTGCAAAATTCTGCCTAGCCTTGGCAGTTATCAGCAAGGCATATTGCCATTGTCATATATCATGACTCAAGTTGAGTTTGGTGATGTTCTTGGTCATTTTGGAAAGCCCTCATATGATACAACAACTATTTGATCATAATTGGTTTTGATACTTTTTGGATCCAAGTGAAAAATTCCCCTACATTTGGAAAAGAGTAAGGCAGATTCTGACTTAGTGAAAATTTCACTAAGTGTTAGAAAAAGTGACATTTCATGTTTTCAGCCATTTTGATCTTTCCATAACTCAAAATCCATGATGAATTGGAATGAGGTGTAGTTAAAGCTTTTGTAGAGGGCCATGAGGGCTACAAATCCAGCTTTGGATGGGAAAAAATGGCCTTGTGGTTTAGGAGTTATGATTCTCCAAAGTTGGTACCCTAGCCATTTTGTTCCATAACTTAGAAAAATATCTAAGTTTTTATGGTTACCCCTTTTATAAGTTATCCTACTTTTCTTGATTTTTCTTGATTTTTCTTGATGAATGATGATTCCAATCACACATTAACATCATTTTAGGGTTAAAAAACCATAATTGTGAAAAATCTCAAAAAGTCAAAGTTTGACTTTTGTGCACAGTTGACTTTTTATTAGATGAATTCCAAACTGTGCGATCCTCTATGAAATCAAGTCCTTGACCTAAATCAAACTTGATGGATTGATTTCATAGGTGTTATTGGGTGTATTGAATCACGTCTTAGGGTTTGGGAGCATGTCCTGGTCAAAAGTCAAAGATACAGTTGACTTTTCTCGCGAAACTCTAATTGTGGTTCAGATGAAATTGAAACTTGTTGCTCAAGCTTCTTGGATCAATCCATTGTTGCAAATGGATCAATGTGGTTTATTAGGGACCCTCAAATCATCTCTTGAGGTCTTGGCTCATGATTTGTCCCAAAAGTCAACTTAGGGGTGAATTAGGTCAAGAAACCCTAATTCCTGATTTTTTTTATGAATGCATCCCCTGAGGCAAAATTGACTTGATGGTTTGGTCCATGAGGTTTCTTGGAGTAATTCAAATTATGCTTTGAAGCCTTGGCTCTTGCCCAGAGGAAAATTTCCATCTGGAGGCCCTCGTCGACCAAAACCCTAATTTGGTGACACTGGCGATCTTGAGGCTCGATCCACTTAGAAGGTTGCAGCCTTGTGCTTAATCCTTGAAGTGGGAGTCCTCTTGATCCATTGTGGATGTTTGAGAGATTAGACAAGTTAAAGATCATGTCATTCCTTGATTGATCCTTTGTCTAAGGCTCAGAGAGGGCCTGAAACCCTAATTATTGATAGTAGTGAATGCTCACCCATCTTTGGGGAGACTAATGAGGTATGATGGTCCATCCATATTGTGATGATGATTTGTCCAATGATGGGAAATATTAGTGGTCAAAATTTGGGGTATGACACTTACCATTCATCAGAGTAACAAATCTCAACAACGAACTGTCCCATCAAACGGAAGAGACTTACCATTCATTGGAGTGGAAGAATCTCAACAACGAACTGTCCCATCTAGCCGAAGAGACTTACCATTCATTAAAGTACTTTCTACCAAGATTTTTTTTGAGAAATGTGTCAACCCTCAAAAATTTACTGAGGAATCTATTGCCAAAATCAACTAGAGAATTTACAAATGAAACACCTTCTGCTGAGATTTTATATGTAATTCCTACTGCCGAGGCATAATCGAGAACATGCCTGTTGCCGAGGCTCTGTTGAAAGATCTTTTAAGGATTCTACTGCCAAGTTCTTAAAAAGAAAATACCTTCTGTCGAGGTTGCTGTAATAATTTTTTTTCTTTTTTTTTTGAAATTATCCGGGAAATCTACTGCCGAGATTCTTGGAAAGAAAATACCTTCTGCCGAGGCTTGTTACAAATTCTATTTTAAAACTCACTGGAGAATCTACTGCCGAGATCAACCAAAGAAATCTAAAATAAAGCCACCTTCTGCCGAGGTTTGCTGGAAATCTTTTGAAAATACCCAAAAAATCTACTGCCGAGATTCTTGGAAAGAAAATAACTTCTGCCGAGGTCAACTGGAAATCTTCTGCCGAGACTTGCCAGGAACTAGGAATCATTAAATCTACCAGGGATCTTCACAGGAGATATAGGCAAGTTAGATCACGCAACAGACTTCTCAAATAAAGAGATAACCATCTGTTAGAGATTCAAACAAACTTCTCTGACGGGCACAATCTGAGAGATACCATTTGATGGAAAAGATAACGTCTGATAATTGGAGACACACAAGTTTCTCAAATAAAGAGACTACCACTTGTTGTCACGTAATAAATTCCAAAAGAGTGTTGTCACAACCCTACTGGAGGAAACAAAATCTTCATCTTCTAATGGTAATTACAAAAAGATAATCTGCTGAGGAATACAAAACCCTCAAAGGTGCAAAATAAATGCAATCCTAATCATCTAGGTTGCACAGCCTAGAGAGTTTTAAAAATAGTCACCGCCGGAGACCAAAGTTCAATCCAGGAAGAAAATGGAGAGAAACGGTCAAACAAGACTCATCCCAAGGAGGAAATAACTCAACTGGGGATTGGTCCCATCCAGATAATGAACGGGAAAGGAAAACTGAAGCAAAACCTTCCACGAGGAATAAACTCAGTGGGGAATTAGAAAGGATGAACGCTTTCTGCTTACGGTCAACACTCTAATAGAGAGAGGACAAATACACACTCTGCTGAGGAAACCATACCAGAGAGCAAAGAAACGCCAACACAAATGCAAAATGCACAATGCAACAACAACATGCTATGCACAACAAATGAATGCGCATGCGATACGTATGAGTATGAATATGCTGACAAAACAGACATAAGGATAAGTAGATGGTGGAAGAAACACCACAGTTCAGCTAAATACTCGGCTACTCTCAACAAGAGAGATCCTGTCAAGGAGTACACACAAAGCAAACCCTAATGGCGATAACAACCAATTGGGGGGATAAGAAGTAAACATTACTCTTTTCTTGGGGAGTGATCAAAGCAATCACAACGAGAAGTAAAAATTTGTGCGAGGATTCCCTATCAAGGGGAAACATCACCCCAAAGCTTCACAAATGCTTGATCATAACCTGGCTGGAGAACAGAATCATACTCATCTGAGGAAATCTGAATCAAGACTCAGACGGAGGAATACCCAAAATAGTACTTGGACGGGAAATACCCGAACTGGCGCTCAATTGGGGAATAATGGATTTCAAGAGTTCGACGCCTCACAACAATCTTGAGGGAATCCATCATCTGATTAACAACTTGGAATTTGGTTTGGAATTTGAAAATTAGGCTTGGAATTTGAATTTGGAGGGAAATTCACAAAAGAGTGGTGATTAGTGGAGGTGTATGGTAGGAAATGATCAAAGTGATGTAGCGGAATTAAAATGAGGTGGTCTAGAATATTCCACATGTGATCAAAATTGGTGCCAATTGCTTAATTTTGAATTTTCTGCCATTTTTTTTCCAAAATTCGCATGCGTTAACCAATTAACCAATGTGTTAATCGATTAACACAGTGAAAATTTGGGAAATTTGGCTTTTTGATGTGTTGTCTTGACTCCGGCTCGATTTTTCTTGCTTGTCAAAGAAGGCATGGAAATAAACACATGAACCTTGGAATCTCTTAAATAATAATCAATTAAATCTTCGAAACTCTGGATCAGATGAATTTTTGAATTGTTTGCAGATCAACTTTGACTTTATCAGATGAAATTCAATCGAGCTGAAGGACTGTTGTTTTGGTATTTTTAACATGTTCTTCCCCTGAAAATGTTAGTGAAAGAAATCAATATATTTTTTTGGATTTTAATTAATGGTTAGTAAAATATAAACAAATTAAACGATCAAATGCACACAATCTTAAAAATCCCTGCAAGGCACAAACCTACCAAAGAGGGAACCAATATGTGATCTTGTTTGTGGTATGCAAAAATGCAAATGACATATGGGATCTTAGGGGTAAAAATTAGGGTATTACACATGGCTAGCATGAGTAGGATCGATACGGTATTGCGAGGATGCGTGATAATAGTGATGAAGAATGTAACATCCTAAACCCCCGCGACAATTTAAACGTAATTTATCAGAGTAAAAATAAAATACATGGATTTAGGATGCCACTTCTACTACTCAACTTAACATGCACACAATAATAATACGATGATATTATAATTAAAGATGACATTTTAACATTCATGCACAGCGGAAAAGTCAACTCAAGTAAAAACATATTTAGTCACACACAACATCCTTAATTAAAATAGTAATAGTATATAATAGAATTCAAAAGACTCTAGCGTTCCGACACCCCCGGTGTTACAAACTCAGAGCAGACGCGACTCGATAACTCACACCAGAAGACCTCGTCTTCACCACTCGACCTGCGACTACTCCTGCTTATCTGCACGTTACCCACATAGAGGTAACATTCAAACAGAAGGGGTGAGATTCTCAATCAATATAAAGGATGCATAACATAAGTATGAAAGCATAAAACATACGAAACCACCCTATAACAACAGAATCATCACAACAACATTCATCATACAACAGATAATCAACATACAAGGATTGAATGTAATAAGACCCACGATTCGACTCAATGCATGTGGTACCAATCGATCCCTGTTTCATGATCAAAGTTCCCGTCGGAACTCTCGACCCCTGTTTCATGGTCAAGTATGACCCCTATCTCATGATCACACCAACGACCCCTATTTCATGGTCACGTACGACCCCTATTTCATGATCGCACCAACAACAACGATTCCATCAAGGAATTCGGATAGACGATAATGACCCATCTGGGCACGCCATCCCACAACTATGCAACCTGTCATGCATGCAACGATAACGCACAACAACAATGACAACAACAACAACGAATATAACAGTAATCACATGCACACGACAACCAACACATGCACACGACAACAACAACGAATATAACAGTAATCACATGCACACGACAACTAACACATCAATACATCATAATACTAGGATGCAACCGTAGTTCATACCTGTCACAACAGCAATATACAAATATATCATGCATACACATCGACGACTCCATCGTCTCCACTCACCACACAAACAACACGCTCAATTTCCATTTAGCACGTCAAAGGATTGGAATTCTGGAATTGAAATCAATTTTTTATAAATAGTATGTGAAACCAGCTTTCCAACGCTTCGAACGGCGACAGAAACGGACCTACGGATCGAAAGATATGAACTCCTGAAGTTTCAGAAAATTCGGTTCGTCTCAGCCCAATTCGCCTGATACTCGCCTGGCGAAGTCCCCATTCGCCTGGCGAATTCCACTTTCGCCTCCTGCTCGCCTGGCGAAGCAGTGGCGAATCCAACTCCCCCATACAAAATCCAGAAACTCTGATTTTTCACTCCCCTTTCGCTTCTACATTCGCCGGGCGAATGTCTAGCGAATCCAGTTTCGCCTGGCGAGTTCCATTTTCGCCTGGCGAATCTGGGCAAATCAGCAATCTTGCGATTGCGATTCTGCACGATTCAAACCTCACAATTCCCCCAAATTTGGTATCATACAGTCCAGAAAACACCAATAAGGTAGCAGCAAATGACATATACACATATACAACACAAATCTATAATCAATTGCATAATTTTCTCTTCCTACCAAACCCTCTAACCTACAACCCAATTCCCAATTCTCACCAGCAACATAACAGGGAGATCCTAACGATTTTCTACCCTTATACCACTACTATTCAACCCTTAAGAGATAGAGAGCCCCACCCTTACCTTAGGATTCTTGAAATCTTTCCTCAACAATGGAGCTCTTCTTGACCTAACTATTCTCTGCTCTTTCTTCTCTTCTCCAAAACACGTACTGACTACCCTTTCCTTTCTAACCCTTTTTCCTATTTATATTTTCCTTGTTATTCCCAAATATTATTATTATCTAATATTATTATTATTATTATTTCACCCAAAATAAATAATAACAACAATCTCCTCAATAATTTAAATAATAATATTAACCAACTAACCCATCCTCCAACACCTTATCCTTCATAACTCCAAGGGCACTACCCCCACCCTAAAGGTAACCCACACTTAATCCAAAACACATCCATACACGACACATACAATAATATTTAATTTAATTAGGAAAAATAATTAAATTGAATCGGGGTGTTACAACTCTCCCCCACTTGGAATATTTTCGTCCTCGAAAATTTACCTCATCCGAACAACTCTGGATACGACTCTAGCATCCTGCTCTCCAACTCCCAAGTCATATTTCCACTAGCAGCGCCTCCCCACACTACCTTCACAAGAGCGATTTCCTTGCCCCTCAGTTGCTTTACCTCGCGGTCTTCAATCCGTACTGGTAAGGCTTCAACTGTAAGGTTATCTCTTACTTCCACATTATCCATCAGAATCACATGCGACGGATCTGGAACATACTTCGGAAGCTGCGACACATGGAACACCTCGTGCAAATTCGACAAATTGGGTGGCAACCCACTCTGTAGGCACCAGGTCCAACTCTTGCAGATATCTGATACGGACCAATAAATCGAGGAGTAAGCTTCCTCGACTTCAACGCACGACCAACCCCGGTCACTGGAGTGACTCTCAAAAACACATGATCTCCTTCTTGAAACTCGAGATCTCTCATTCTCTTATCATGGTAACTCTTTTGCCTACTCTGCGAAACGTTCATCTTTTCTCGAATCAACTTCACCTTTTCGGTAGTTTGTCGAACAATCTCGGGTCCAAGCACTACACTCTCACCAGATTCGTGCCAACACAAAGGCGTCCGACAACTACAACCATACAACGCCTCAAAAGGTGCCATTCCGATACTGGAATGATAACTGTTGTTATAAGTGAACTCGATTAGCGGCAAATGATTATCCCAAGCACCTCCTTGTTCAAGCACACAAGCCCTCAACAGGTCTTCCAAAGACTGGATAGTTCTTTCTGTCTGACCATCCGTGTACGGATGATAAGCCGAACTCAACCTCAACTTCGATCCCAAAGCTCCCTGCAAACTCTCCCAAAATATGGAAGTGAACCTTGGATCTCAATCCGACACAATGCTCAACGGAATCCCATGCAATTTCACAATCACTCGGATATAAATCTCCGCTAACTTCTACAAAGGAAAACTGATATTAATCGGAATGAAATGTGCCGACTTCGTCTGTCTATCCACTACTACCCAAATGGAATCATGTCCCCTAGGCGTATTAGGCAACCCGATCACAAAATCGATAGAAATACTGTCTCACTTCCACTCTGGAATGTCTAACGGTTGCATCATACCAGCAGTTTTTAGATGTTCCACTTTTGACTTCTGATAAGTCAAACAAGCATACACAAACTGAGCCACATCACGTTTCAATCCAGGCCACCAAAATATCTTCTTCAAGTCTTGATACATCTTCGTAGCTCCTGGATGGATACTCAAACTACTTCGATAACCTTCTTCTAAAATCATTCTTTTCAACTCAGGATTATCAGGAATGCAAATCGTGTCACGGAATCTCAACACACCTTGCTCATCCACCCTGTACTCATTACCTGCTGCTTGGTTATCCCCAATCATCAACTCCGCTAGTTTCACATCTAACTTCTGACTGTCTCGGATATTATTAAGAAATTCATTGTTGATTGTCAGCATACCCAACATAACACTATGCGGTGTCTGATCACAGACCAAACTCATATCTCTGAACTGTTCAATCAATGCTAACTCTTTAACCATCATAGCAGACATATGCAACGATTTTTGACTCAGAGCATCAGCCACGACGTTAGCCTTGCCTGGATGATAGTTTAAGCCAAAATCATAATCCTTTAAGAATTCTAACCATCTCCTCTGCCTCATATTCAATTCCTTATGATCAAACAGATACCTCAAGCTCTTATGATCACTGTACACTTCAAATCTGGAACCATAGAGATAATGCCTCCAAATTTTCAATACAAAAACCACTGAGGCTAATTCCAAATCATGAGTCGGATAATTCCTCTCATGTACCCTCAGTTGTCGTGAAGCATAAGCTACAACCTTACCATCCTGCATCAGCACACCTCCTAGCCCCATCAAAGAAGCATCACAATACACTACAAACGGTTCATTTGGTTCAGGTAGAACCAACACTAGAGCTGTGGTCAACCTCTTCATCAGCTCAATGAAACTCTTTTCACAATAAACATCCCACACAAATGCTTTCCCCTTGCACGTCAACTGAGTTAACGAAAGTGCCAACTTCGAAAATCCTTCAATAAACCTTCGGTAATAACCAGCCAAACCCAGGAAACTTCTAATCTCGGTCACCGACTTCTGAGTCTCCTATTGTAGAACGGCGTCTACCTTGGACAGATCCACAACAATACCATCACCAGAAATAACATGACCAAGAAAACTTACTTCTCTCAACCAGAATTCACACTTAGACAACTTCGCATAGAGCTGATTCTCTCTCACCACTTGCAACACAATTCGCAAATGTTCAGCGTGTTCTTCTTCTGACTTAGAATAGATCATTATATCGTCGATAAACACAACCACAAACTGATCCAAGAACTCATGAAAGATACGATTCATATATTCCATGAAGACACCAGGTGCATTAGTAACTCCGAACGGCATCACCACATACTCATAATGTCCATATCGAATTCTGAAAGTCGTCTTCTGAATATCTTCGTCTCTTACCCGTTGTAATACCCCAAAATTTGCCCTCTCATTTTTTTCATATCATTTAGCATGTGCTTTCATTTTATTGCATTGCATTCAATCATAGAAAAATAAAACATAAAGCATTTAGCATTGCATCTTGCATAAGGGCATGTGATAAGTTGTTTCTCAAAGGGGTTGATCATCCAAAGCAAAAGAATAATATCCAAGGGTCTCTCACAAGCATCAAAGGTCTCTTACATCATATATCACCCCCCCTTGATCTCACAAGGCATGGGAAGATGGGAATTCATCAAGAGGATTGAACAGTGCAACATCTCCTATAAAATACAGTCAAAATTAGGGTTTTGGATTCAAGTGGTCTCCTGATGAAATTTTGATTCAAACTTGATCTCAATATTTTCTACATGATATCAAGTGTCTAAGGATGGAATATTGGACATTGATTTATTTCAGAAGAGGTTCAATTAATCAGTTGCTTGATAATCAAGAAATTGGGGAAAAAGTCAACTGTGCAGTGAAAAAGTCAACTCCTGACTTTTTGAGGTCAAAATCATGAAATTCAAGTTATATATGTTCATTGGACAAGATTTGATCAAGAAATGATGGAGTAATTATGAAAAATCAAGAAATCACAAAACTGCCAAAAATAGAAACTTTAGGGTTTCCAAAAATGGCAAGTTTGGACCATTTTGCGCCCTACTTCGAGGCTCTCTTTCTCCAAGATAAAAGCTTCAGACTTCAGGCCCAAGTTAAGCCAATTAAAGTTCATGTTCTAAGCTTCAAATCCATATAAATAACTCTTCCATCGGATCAAAATTGAGGGAGTTATGATCCATCAAAGTTTGATAAAATCAAGGCAAATCTCAAGTCATGGCAAGGCAAGCGCAGACCCATAGGCCATAATTTCATCGAACAGTTGGCGTGCCAAATGTCAAGCCAATTTTCTCCATCAAGAAGGCTTCAAATGAAAAATTATTGAACATCAAAGTTGTTCATCTCCATGCCCTCTTCAACTTTGATGTTGGACATTTTTTCATTTGAACAAGTTTTGAAGGTCATATGAGGGCTCGAACATGGTGGTTTCATGCTGAAAGTTCACAAGTCACAAGGCCTTGCTTGCAGCCCAAGTCACACACCCATACACTAGTTGAGGTTCCTTGTTTTCCAAGCAACCAAGTTGATCCTAAATAACCGAGTTAACTAACTTGACTCGGTGAGTTGAGTCTAACTAACTCCGACCCTAGCTCCAAACCCAAACCTCATTCCAAACCTCTCATACTCCAAACCTAAAATCTATTTAAGAGATGCTTCACTCATTTTCAAAGGACTTCAACCATTTTTCTCAAATTTCCCACATTTCACTCTCAATTCTCTCTCATTTCTCTCTTCACTTTGCTACAACTTCTACTTCTCTCTTCCAAAACCACACACAAAAGCTCTTATTTCTTGAAGAATAATCACTTTTTACCTTGAAAAGTGATTAATTCTAGAGCTAAACTTCATTTCTTGGTTTGCATTGGTTGGATTTCTGGAATTGCAGCTTATTCTACTTCAATCCAAGGGTTTCACACCATTTATTTTGGTGCAAGGTTGATTTCAATGCATTTCGCGATTTCGTTCGGTTTCGACGCGTTTCGGCTATTGATTGAGGAATCTCTGGTTTTCTTTCATTTTCTGCACCAAGATCATTTTGCAACAATTACCAAAGCAAGTCTCCACTTTGTAGGTTGGTTTTCCCTAAGTCTACACTTGTTTTAGCTTATTCGCAACTTATTCGATGTAGATCTTTGTGGATTTTCGATTTGGATCCATGTGCTTGATTTTGATTCTTAATGTGGATGATTATTGGATCTAAATGATGTTTGAATACTGTGTTTGAATGTTATTTTCGTGCATAAGTGATTACATGATCATTGGAGTGGTTTGAATAAGTCATTTGCCGCTGAAAAGTGCTTTTGAAACTAATTTTTTTGACCACTGTTCCAGTGTAACCGGTTAGCAGTTATGCTGTAACCGGTTACACTGTGTATTTTCAGCCTGTTTGCGCATTTTTGAACTGTGTAACCGGTTAGCAGTTATGCTGTAACCGGTTACCACTGAAGCCGAATGTTATTTTCTTGCATTTTTTTTCTTATTTGACATCCTTAACAAGTTTAAACTTCATGGATCAATGCATTGATGATTGGTGGATTATTTTTGAGCTATTTTAACTCACCCCACAGTACGAACATGATTTTACGACACGCGTGCCTTTGTTTTTCATCATTGAACATAATGTTTGCATTGTAGATTAATTAATGTGATGAACACATGATGCACACACTTTGAGCCTATTAATTGCTAATTGATGTTGTGTTGCCGGAATTACTATGCGCATGTTCATTTGCTTTCCATTTCAAGAGATGTATACTTGTTTTTGACTTGCTCATATTCTTGACAATGTGTATTCTTTTGTAATGTGCATTATAACATGTTTGATTTCAAGGCTTGTTCACCATGATTTGTAATGTGATTGTGATCGTGTTTGTTTGATGAATGTGCAAGGCCTTATGCTTGATAATTGTTGTTCATGATTGAAATTGTTTGCCAATGCATGCTGTCTCTAATCTTCCATTGCTGCCCGAACATATCTGTGCTGTAGTATGTGCTGCCAAATGCTTGTTACACCCATTTTGTATACTGAACATGAGTTGTTGTTTGCTGTTTGGTATATGAAGCTGAATTTATTGCTGTTCTGTTGCATGTGGGCTGTAATAGCTGTTGTTTTCATTGTTTCCTTCCATTTGCTTCTTTGACCAAGTTCTTTTGCTTAGGTTTTTCTTGTAAATAGTTTTTGAACTAACCTTTTCATATAGGTGCTAAGGGTAAGTAAGTGTGTGGATATGATTCCACATACACTTCTTTCTTTCATCTTCTCTCATTTCTTTAATAATTCAACTTGTGATCATGATGAGCATTTATATGTTTTCCTTGAATAACTTCTTCTTCATCCCTCTTTAAGGTTAACTTAATTTCCATCTTGGAAGTAAGTTGTTTCTTTTGCCCTTCTTCTCCTTTCTTTTAGGATTAGATTTCTTAAACCACATTAACCTTAGGATCTCCATGTATGATAATTCTAAGGTTGAGTCTTAGTCTCCCTCATTAGATTTTACCTTTCTCGACCATTTGAGTCTCTCTTCTTCTCATCTAAATAGAAGCAAAAGCACTTAATAATGGCATAACATATATTACACTTAAGCCTAAAGTGTGGGAAATGGAAGTAGGGGAGTTTCTCCTCTCCTTTCTAGAGTGTTAGCATACATCCTGTTAGGACGACCATGCGATGCATTCGATCTTATACGACAGACTTAAATACAATACGTGTTACTAAACACCAATAATCAAAACACTTCTTTCTTAAAAGACAAAAACAAACAAACAATTCTTTTATCATCTCTTCACTCACTCCTTAAGGACTCGTCAAGTCTGTTCCACCGCAAACAGGTAACGCCTAAGTCTCCCAACAGCGAGCTGCAACACCTAACTGCTGGAACGCGCACTCTGACGTTTCCACTAAAAAACACAAACAACTTTTCCCTTAGTGAGGGGAACTACATCGCTCTGATTCTCATGTTCCCGATGAGATACGTAGGCAGGGGGTAGGGCCCATTCGAGCACTTCTTTTATTTTCCCTACATTTGTTTCTCTTTCTCTCTCTTTTTCTTTTCCAATTCTCCAGCTAGCAATTCGTTTTCCAGTATCCTTTCCTTACACCCTTTGATCGACACAAGCAAGCGTGGATCCCATCGTGTACAATGGACACGTGGGGGTGCTAATACCCTCCCTTCGCGTAACCGACTCCCGAACCCAGTTCTCTTGGTCGCAAGACCATGCTTTTTCCTTCCCTCAGGTTTACGCAGTGTTTCCTTTCCCTCTCTTGGGATAAATACACATTGTTGGCGACTCTGTTTCGGTGCCACTTTCGCGTTTGTACTTGGATGAAAATCCTGGGAGCGACAACTGGCGACTCTACTGGGGACCGAACCCAGACTCTCTGGTTTCCTTAACGAGTCAATCCTAGCTCTTGTCTATTTTTTTCTTTCATTGGGTGTTTGATGTGATGCTGTGTTTTGCTGTTTATCATTTTTACTATACTGTTATTTACTGTATTACTGTACTTTACTATATTTATCGCATTTTACTGCATTACATATCATTATTATACTGTGCTGTGCTGAACTTTTCTGTTTGGTGGGCAGGGTGTTCTGAGAGATAAGCCCACTACCCAGGCTTGAGTACACACATAGGTATTAGAGTGGATAGTCGTGACGCTTGCGTGGTGGTGACCACGTATTGTTGTTCATGAGACCCACAACCAGACGAGGTTCTATCAGGAGCTATCTGCTACTGCATGTTATGCAGGCCAGTAGTTATTCTCCTGAGGAACTGTCGACTCTGGAGACCATTCCCGAGGACTCAGTTGCGGCACTCCTCCCGAGATAGGACAGTGGCAGACCACATTATGTGGCAAACCGATTGCACATTCTCGATCCGAGGACCCAATGCTGGGAACTTGCTCTAGGATGTCCTTTTTGAAAGAGAATCAGTGGAGGCACTCCTCGATTGGCGATAGTACTGTACCCTGAGGGATGAATGTACTATTGCTTCCCGACCTCAGTGCCTGAAGCTGAGGACCTTTCGTTTTGGTGAATCAGTTGAGGCCTTCTCAATTTATGATGATGCCAAACCAAAAATAGTGAACGTATCATCATTTTTTGACCTGAGAGCCCGGGATACTGAGGATCTTAGTACCCCCACGTGAGAAGGGCGAGTTGTTTACAGGTTTGCAGGTGACCATAATCTCCTACATACCCGGTTTTCTGTTGTCGTTACACAAAAGGAGAATTCATCTTATTGTATTCAGATGATTCCTATCTATGGTTCTATATTTGATCTCAGAGCTACACTGACACCATTCACAGCCCAGCACAGACACGTGGCACCTTGATCCCATGCCCTGCATTGCATCTTTTTCTCTAACATTCATATTTTTTCATTTTCCAGGTAGTATCTAACATTTTGATTCCAGTCAACTGGCAGTGATAGGGATGGACAACAAAAGAGGCAAGAAGAACACCATTGTGTACAAGTTCCCGAAGCTCATCCTGGGTCAGATTTGTTAATTGCAAGAGATGGCCAGTCCGGAAGTGTTAGGAATGTTCAGAGAGAAGTACGGTTGGATCCTATTCTTTGCTCGTAACCTCAGTGAATATGAAGCTGATGGCTTACGCACCCTGATGCACTTTTATGATCCTGCCTTGAAGTGCTTTGTACTGACGGATTATGTTTTGGTTCCTACTCTGGAGGAGTATTCTAACCTCCTGGGAATTTCCATCAAAGAAGGCGCTCCTTTCTGTGGGTCGAAGGCAGATCTTGATTTCCAAGTTGTGGCTGATGCTCTTTATTTGAGCAAGTCAATTTTGGAAGCTGATATTTCTGGCAAGGGAAAGGTTTGTGGCTATCACCTATCATACTTGGCAAACAAGGCTCAAGAGGCAGCAAAGGAAGAGAAGTGGAATACCTTCAATGCAGTGTTGGCTCTCTGTGTATATGGTGTTGTCTTGTTCCCGAATGAGCCTGATTTTGTTGACACGGATGCTATCAGAATATTTATATCTCAGAATCCGGTGCCAACCTTACTAGGAGACCTTCATTATGCCTTGTACAATAGGAACGAGAAGAGACGAGGTGGGACATTTCATTGTTGTGCACCTCTTTTCTATAAGTGGTTTGCCAATCGTCTACCCCAGTCAGGTGCTTTCAAGGATACTAAGAGTTCCTTGAAATGGAGTCAACGTCTGAAGGGCCTAGATGCTAAGGATATTGTTTGGGTGAATCACGGAGTGCTGGGTAAAGACATTTTGCACAGTTGCGGTGAATACGCTAATGTGCCATTAATAGGGAGAAAAAGAGGTATCAACTATAACCCTTCCTTGGCTATCCGGCAGTTTGGGTATGCCCTAAGAAGTCCCCTAGTTGAAAAGGAGTTGGAAGAGTCTCTGTATTATCACATGGCTGACGATGGATTAGATGTGGTGCAGAAAGCCTCCAAAGCAGGGCTCAGTAAACAGAAGAGAGGAAAGACCGTGTGGGGTTTGCCTAACAATCAAACTTTCCCTCCATATGAGCAATGGATAAAGAAGAGGGTCAAAGAGTATTATTTGCCTTTTGATTGGGCACCTCCCTTGTATCCCAAAGTGATAGGAGAAAGAATCACCGTACCAATTGAAGAATTCGATAAGCAACGAAAAGTGGTGCAAGATTTGAGAGAGGAAAATGCTGGTATGAGTAGTAGGCTTCAGGGCGCTTTACATGACAACTTGGAGTTGAAATGGAAGGTCCAAGGTTTGACAGAGCACTTGGAAAAAAGGGAGAAGGATCTTGATGACAAAGCTCAGCACTGTAGAAAGATCAGTATGACCACTGAATCATCCGGCAAAGCCTACAAGGAAACCAAAAAGCTCTTGGCCAAAACTGAAGACAAGCTTGCCACATATAAGGAGATGTGGGAAGAGCTTAAGATTGAGAATGGGGAATTAAAAGAAGAGCTTCAAAGAATGAAGGAAGACAAGAATCACTTCTCTGGTAAGTGGAAGGAATCCCAGAAAAAAAATTGAAGAGCTCAAGCTGCAAGCGGGAATCAAGAAGTCAAGGCGCGAAGGCAACGATGTTGAAGAGCAGATTGCTAGGATGAATCAGGATGTCGAGAAGAGAAACAGACTGATCAAGGGGTTGCTAGAGAAACCTACTCATCCAGACACTGTGAACCTTCTTGAAGAGATTGAAGCCATCTTGTTTGGAATTGATTTGTAGTGATTCTGTTGTTTGTATTTTGCTATGATTACCATCAGGATTGTTGATGGAATCACTTTTGATTGTATTGAACCTATCTGTATGTTTTCTTATGATATGATATTACAATATTTCGTTCAGCCGTATCTGTCTCTACAGCTCTCAGTTTTTTCGAAAGGTGTCTTCATTTGTTTGATTCTACAATATTTCTGGATTCGGATTTATTTTTCGATGTTGTGTCCGATCCCTTGCCCGATTTCAAAGCTGGAATCAAATCAGATATGCCCTGGAAATGTTTAAATATGATCGTTTGCATTTTTGCATTTGCATCCTCATAATCATAAGCATTTTTGCATAACAGGTACTTGCTCCGGTCTTTCTAACCTTTATCAAGTTTCAGGCATTATAGCTGAGAATCACATTCACCGATACGCAACTCGCAAAAAAAAATCAAGCCAGAACCATGGACCAAGTGCAGGCAGAATTAAGGGAGATGCGAAGCCAAATGGGACAGTTTATGAGGGACATGCAAGCTTTAATTCAAGACCAGAATATGCTAAAGGAGGAGGTCAATCAAGTGAAGACCCAGGTGAGTTTTGTTATGGAAGTTGTGAGAAATGTGCTCAGAAAAGATGATAATCCCACACCTGAGGCTATAACAGAAGTTGTCGTTCCACCATTGCATGTGGAATCTATTCCAAAGAGTGATGTGGCTCACGGATTTTCTGCACAACCTGGAATTCAGAAACTTACTCACCAGCAGTTACCTCTTGTTTCCCCATACGGTCCCAAGGCTAGGAAGTACCTACCAAAGTCGAAGAAAACTAATAGAATCTTTGATCCGCTTCCTATGCCTTATGATCAGTTGTTGAGGTACCTACTTTAACTCCAATTGGTAGAACTTCGGACAGTAAATCCCCCTAGTGGAAAGCACCCCCTCAATTATGATGCAAGCGCCCATTGCGATTTTCACTCTGGTGCGCTGGGGCATAATGTGGAAAAATGTAAATCTTTTCATCATGTGGTCCAAGATCTGATTGACTCAAAGGAAATAGATTTTGCGCCAGGCGGCGTAAGCAACAGAGTAATTCTACTCCTACTGCTGCAAAAAATATGAATTTCCCGGCGTTCCCTCTTGAAGCGGCATCAAGTCAGGGGCATATCTTGCAGTCTTTGGTCTCAAAATCCCCATATCAGCAACTTGTTCCCGATCTTCAGCCTAGTTTGAAAAGGAAAATGTTAAGAAGAGAGGAGTACCCGAATCAGTGTCAGCAGCGGACTAGCTCTCAGAGGAGATATCAAAGACCCAGAAATCCCGAGAGAAAATTTGATCCCATTACTGTCTCTCACAGTCAGCTGCTCGGCCGTTTACTTCAAGACTCTTTGATTCAGTTAAGGGAAGTTGCTCCTGTCCCGTATCCTCTTCCTCCAGGTTATGACAAGAATGCTAGGTGCGAGTACCACTCAGAGACACAAGGGCATGCCGTTGAAGATTGTAAGGTGTTCAGGCATAAAGTGCAAGATTTGATTGACGCTGGGATCATTATTTTCACTGCAGATGGTCTGTATGCTAACTAAGGCTTCCCGAGCAAGCACGTAAAAGGAAACACAGCTCCTGAAGCAGTCAATCCAGACGGAGTCAAGCCTCCTCAACAATGGCAATCTTCGTTTCTTTGCTGCTTTTTCATATGTAGCTTTCATTTGTTTGTTCAGACATTGTTTGCATGTTAAAACTTGTTTGTATTTGGTATGATGATTTTAATGCAATGAATATGTTTTCTTGAAGAATTTCATTTGTGTTCACTCATTTAATGCTAATGTGCACTGCAATACCAATTTTCTTGCTTAAACTCTCTGAAGGAGGATGATGAGTTGAAAACGCAATAATCTCTAATTGTGTGCTTTTGGATAAAACCCTGTTGAGGATGTACAGGCATTGTTTCAACTCCCCAAACACTGGAGATATAAGGGAGATAGACCCTCGTTAACCCCTTTGAGCCTTGAAGTAGGAGTTTCTTTTCGTATGAAAAAACCCTCACATTTAACCCAGGGGCAGGGTAGGCGTCAGTTAATTTGACCGAGCGTTCAAATTTCAAAAGGAGTGTGCATCTGAGGATCCATTACCTTCTATTCCACCGTCAAGAGGTCAAGAGATGTGAAACCACAATGGTTATCCATTAACAATCAAAGAGTGAGGCAGTCGCAAACCTTTCAACAAAGTCAAGACAAGCCAGTGTCACACGATTTGTTCCAAAAAGAATTGAAAAAAGAAATGAAAATGCCTGCTAAGTTGAAACTTGAAAACAAACAACTTAGGAAAAAGTTAGGGCATCCCGCTGGACTCCGAAATCAAAGATTCAAAAGAATCTGTCCAGCCAAAAGTTAGGGATAAGAAAAAAGAATGAGAAAATGCGAACAGGATTACCCAAGAAAGATCCTCAAAAGAAAGAAAAGAGTCGTGTGACTACGAACAAAAGACAAAAGGGGTGACTGTTACTCCAAAACCTCATTAGGTGTCAAACCATCAGTGCATGGATTCCTTAAAGATCATGAAATCTTTTTGAGAGCTGAGCGCTTGTGTCAAATTAGCTGAACATAGGACTGGAGAATATCACGAGGAGTGGGTGGGCACTGATAAACTTTGAGCCTTAAAACTTTTTCTCAAAACCGTGAACTAGGCCACGATACAACCCTCGAAAGTCCTAATTGAAACAGGGTTATTTCGAAAGCATACTACCAAGAGATAGCGTTCCTGACTTCTATGAGTTGTGCTAAAAGATATTTGTTGGTGTTGCATGTGCATTGCATTATTTCGTTCAAAAATTAATGTCGTATCCTAAGCAGTGATTCGTTCACAGCTTTGTGACATCTTTTCAGTAAAGACTTCAAGATTAACATGTGTGTTGCATTAGAATTTTCATTCTCAGACTAAAACATTTTCTGCTTGCATACATTTGTTTGACATCAAAAAGAAGTTTACATATGGAAATTCAGTCCAGAAGCTTAATCTGGCCGAGTTCAGAATCCTGAAACTCCCGAAGGGCAGCCACATCCAGTGGTACTTCCTCAGGAAACTTTGTTGAGCAGGAGCTTTCCCAACAAGTTATGTTAAGACGTAGTCGATTTGGGGCAGTCACGTCGAATCCTCTCTTTAAGGTGTAGCCAATCTGAGCCAATCACGTCGAGAAATCTCTTCAGAGTTCAGCCAAACTGGGGCAATTACTTCGAGACTCAAATCCCTACAAATGCAGGCATTCTTGGTCTTCCTTCGAAGATCAGTAGTCAGGGGCAAAACCACTTCAAGGTTCATACTGGGGCAGGCCATCCCAAAAGCATGAGAAGTTAGTCTATCCAGACGACTGATCAGCCTATCCAGGGTTCAGAATACTGAGGCAGAATATCTCACGGTGATATGAGATTGTTCATGAATCTTCTGGAGGCAATTTCTTCTGGTAGACCATACAGTTTGAGGTAGTTACTTCGAGACCCAATGAATTTCTCCAAGAGTTTGAAGACATTGAGGCGTTTTGGATATCAAGTCTTCTGTAAAATCCTCTTGAGGCAATTTCTTCTGGTATACCATGTTGGTTTGAGGCAAGTGGAAAATTGTAAAAAACTGTTGTTCACGCATATGCAACCAATCAGCCAGAAGGTTTGAAACAAAAGGGGCATTCCAACCCAAGGAATTTGTGGTCCCCCGTCTCCAGTAGGCATCATTAATAACGTTCCCAGCAAGAGACGCATTGAAACATTTCTCCCAATAATTGGTGGTTCAGCGTTAGATTTTCTCAGTTGCAGAAGTCATATCCTGGGGCACGTGTGCATATTCTTTTTTTGCAGGTAACAGGTACAAGTATTCCAAGAGCATGGATCATGTCTCATAGACGAGAAATCACTCATCCCCATGCAAAATACCGGGGCAGTCAAGTTCAGGAAGGGTCCCCATGTCACCTTTTGTCACAACGTTTAATGATTGAGTCCATCATTCGGCCGACGGTCAATCACGACGATTCGATATCGACAAGATAATTTCAACTGGGTAGCGGTGTATCTTATTAAGTCGATTCTCCTATTCAGTACTTCCAATAGCTACAAGCTTTTCTGTGTCGATAACGGTTGCAAATTCCCCAATAGAGCTGCCTCGTTGTTAATGTTCAGGAGTTTGAAGATGCCAAGTCTTCTGTAAAATCCTCTTGGGATGTTTTCTTCAGATCAGTCGTGTAATCGGGGGCAAAAGCAAGTTGTTGAACCTCCCAAACATGGGACATCATATAATTCCCCAGCGAGATGTGTTCCAGGTCTATTATCTCCAATAGAGTGACCTCTTAAGTCTCGGCATTTGTTTAAGAGTTTGAAGATGCTTGGTCTTCTGTTAAATCCTCTTAAGGGACATTCCCCAGCGCGAGACACTTGGAAGCAATTCTCCCCAGCAGAATTTGTTGCCAACTCATTATCCCCAGGGGAGTCTTCGAATGAAAGGTTGCCTAGCATGGCACGTTGTGGATCTTATCCTAAGCTCGATAGTTGTATTCCTCAGCAGATTACCGTACATTTGCTTGATGTTTCCCAGCAGATCTCTAGGGACCTTTTTCCCAGCATATCACAATAGACTGTTCTCTAACCTGGATTTGTGTATCCCTGACGGAGTAGTTTCGGTCCCCAGCAAGACTTGTCTCTGGTAGTTGTACTCCCCACAGAGTTCAGCATTGAATTTTGTCAACAGTACTCCCCAGCTGAGTTGTTTTTCTTCCCCACAGAAGTTTAGCAGGTCAACAGAATCTCTTCCTCAGCAGAGTGTTAGCGTATTCTCCTCGGGTTTAATAGATCCCCAAGCAGAGTTTTAATGACTTGTCTTCCTCAGCAGAGTGTTAATGCATTATTTCCCCGGCCAAGTCAGAAAATTCTCATCCCTAGCGGAGTTGCTATGACCAGAATTCGTCCCCAGTCAGATGAAGTAATTCCTGGCAGAGTCATCACTCTCCTACATCTCAAAGTCCAATTTATTTTTGGCAAGCGTGACAATTCGAAGCAAACAGATTGTTCATTCATTCTCCAACAGAGATACCATCCTTTCGGGAGTCTCTAAAGCCAAATCATTGATCACTGTTCCTCAGCAGAGTCAGCATGGATGTCTGACATGCATGTAGAGCGTAATCCAGTATTGGAATTTCAGCAAAGTCCAACCGCAGATTAGAAAAAGTCCATCTAAGGGTGGCAAGGTTTCAAAGTCCAACCGCAGATTGGCAAAAGTCCATCCAAGGGTGGAAAAGCAAGGCAAAGTCCAACCGTAGATTGGCAAAAGTCCATCTAAGGGTGGCAAATCAGCTGCAAAGTCCAACCGCAGATTGGCAAAAGTCCATCTAAGGGTGGCAAATGACCAAAGTCCAACCCTAGATTGGCAAAAGTCCAACCAAGGGTGGCAATTCAGCTGCAAGTCCAACCGTAGATTGGAGAAAGTCCAACCGTAGATTGGCGAAAGTCCACCCGCAGTGTGGCAAGTCAGTAGTCGTCTGACTCCATTTAAAAAGACAGTTTAAAGTCCAACCGTAGATTGGCGAAAGTCCACCCGCAGTATGGCAAGTCACTAGTCGTCTTACTCCATTTAAAAAGACAGTTTAAAGTCCAACCGTAGATTGGCGAAAGTCCACCCGCAGTGTGGCAAGTCAGTAGTCGTCTGACTCCATTTAAAAAGACAGTTTAAAGTCCAACCGCAGATTGGAGGAAGTCCACCCGCAATGTGGCAAGTCAGTAGTCGTCTGACTCCATTTAAAAAGACAGTTTAAAGTCCAACCGTAGATTGGCGGAAGTTCACCCGTAGTGTGGCAAGTCAGTAGCGTCTGACTCCATTCAAAAAGATAGTTTAAAGTCCAACCGTAGATTGGCGAAATTCCACCCGCGGTGTGGCAGGTTGGCGTTGTATAAAAGACATTGTTAAAGTCCACCCGTAGTGTGGCAAGCCAGTAGTCGTCTGGCGTTGTTCTAAAAGACATTGCTAAAGTCCACCCGTAGTGTGGCGGGCCAGTAGTCGTCTGGCGTTGTTCTAAAAGACATTGCTAAAGTCCACCCGTAGTGTGGCGGGCCAGTAGTCGTCTGGCGTTGTTCTAAAACACATTGCTAAAGTCCACCCACAGTGTGGCAAGCCAGTAGTCGTCTGGCGTTGTGCTAAAAGACATCCCTCCAGTGTTATTCTTCTTGCCTGAGTTTTTATTCTAGCCGAGGTCATTTGAGTGGGTTTATATCCCTTTTCTTCTTCTCCACAGAGTGCAAATTTTTTGGTTATTTTCGGTATTCAATCCCTCCATACCCTGAAAGTCTGACAGCAATCGCTATCACCCATTCAGGTCTACAGTGATTGAATAGGGGCAGCTGTAATACCCCAAAATTTACCCTCTCATTTTTTTCATATCATTTAGCATGTGCTTTCATTTCATTGCATTGCATTCAAGCATAGAAAAATAAAACATAAAGCATTTAGCATTGCATCTTGCATAAGGGCATGTGATCAGTTATTTCTCAAAGGGGTTGATCATCCAAAGCAAAAGAATAAGAGCCAAGGGTCTCTCACAAGCATCAAAGGTCTCTTACATCATATATCATCCCCCCATGATCTCATAAGGCATGGGAAGATGGGAATTCATCAAGAGGATTGAACAGTGCATCATCTCCTATCAAAAACAGTCAAAATTAGGGTTTTGGATTCAAGTGGTCTCCTGATGAAATTTTGATTCAAATTTGATCTCAATGTTTTCTACATGATATCAAGTGTCTAAGGATGGAAGATTGGACATTGATTCATTTCAGAAGAGGTTCAATTGATCAGTTGCTTGATAATCAAGAAATTGGGGAAAAAGACAATTATGCAGTGAAAAAGTCAACTCCTGACTTTTTGAGGTCAAAATCATGAAATTCAAGTTATATATGTTCATTGGACAAGATTTGATCAAGAAATGATGGAGGAATTATGAAAAATCAAGAAATCACAAAACTGCCAAAAATAAAAACTTTAGGGTTTCCAAAAATGGCAAGTTTGGACCATTTTGCACCCGACTTTGAGGCTCTCTTTCTCCAAGATAAAAGCTTCAGACTTCAGGCCCAAGTTGAGCCAATTAAATTTCATGTTCTAAGATTCAAATCCATATAAAGAACTCTTCCATCGGATCAAAATTGAGGGAGTTATGATCCATCAAAGTTTGGTAAAATCAAGGCAAATCTCAAGTCATGGCAAGGCAAGCGCATGCCTATAGGCCATAATTTCATCGAACAGTTGGCGTGCCAAATGTCAAGCCAATTTTCTCCATCAAGAAGGCTTCAAATGAAATATTGTTGAACATCAAAGTTGTTCATCTCCATGCCCTCTTCAACTTTGATGTTGGACATTTTTTCATTTGAACAAGTTATGAAGGTCATACGAGGTCTCGAACATGGTGGTTTCATGCTGAAAGTTCACAAGTCACAAGGCCTTGCTTGCAGCCCAAGTCACACACCCATACACTAGTTGAGGTTCCTTGTTTTCCAAGCAACCGAGTTGATCCTAAATAACCGAGTTAACTAACTTGACTCGGTGAGTTGAGTCTAACTAACTCCGACCCTAGCTCCAAACCCAAACCTCATTCCAAACCTCTCATACTCCAAACCTAAAATCTATTTAAGAGATGCTTCACTCACTTTCAAAGGACTTCAACCAGTTTTCTCAAATTTCTCACATTTCACTCTCAATTCTCTCTCATTTCTCTCTTCACTTTGCTACAACATCTACTTCTCTCTTCCAAAACCACACACAAAAGCTCTTATTTCTTGAAGAATAATCACTTTTTACCTTGAAAAGTGATTAATTCTTTAGCTAAACTTCATTTCTTGGTTTGCGTTGGTTGGATTTCTGGAATTGTAGCTTATTCTACTTCAATCCAAGGGTTTCACACCATTTATTTTGGTGCAAGATTGATTTCGGTGCATTTCGCGATTTCGTTCGGTTTCGACGCGTTTCGGCTATTGATTGAGGAATCTCTGGTTTTCTTTCATTTTCTGCACCAAGATCATTTTGCAACAATTACCAAAGCATGTCTCCGCTTTGTAGGTTGGTTTTCCCTAAGTCTACACTTGTTTTAGCTTATTCGCAACTTATTCGATGTAGATCTTTGTGGATTTTTTATTTGGATCCATGTGCTTGATTTTTATTCTTAATGTGGATGATTATTGGATCTAAATGATGTTTGAATACTGTGTTTGAATGTTATTTTCGTGCATAAGTGATTACATGATCATTGGAGTGGTTTGAATAAGTCATTTGCTGCTGAAAAGTGCTTTTGAAACTAATTTTTTTGACCACTGTTCCAGTGTAACCGGTTAGCAGTTATGCTGTAACCAGTTACACTGTGTATTTTCAGCCTGTTTGCGCATTTTTGAACTGTGTAACCGGTTAGCAGTTATGCTGTAACCGGTTACCACTGAAGCAGAATGTTATTTTCTTGCATTTTTTTGCTTATTTGACATCCTTAACATGTTTAAACTTCATGGATCAATGCATTGATGATTGGTGGATTATTTTTGAGCTATTTTAACTCACACCACAGTACGAACATGATTTTACGACACGCGTGCCTTTGTTTTTCATCATTGAACATAATGTTTGCATTGTAGATTAATTAATGTGATGAACACATGATGCACACACTTTGAGCTTATTAATTGCTAATTGATGTTGTGTTGCCGGAATTACTATGCGCAAGTTCATTTGCTTTCCATTTCAAGAGATGTATACTTGTTTTTGACTTGCTCATACTCTTGACAATGTGTATTCTTTTGTAAAGTGCATTATAACATGTTTGATTTCAAGGCTTGTTCACCATGATTTGTAATGTGATTGTGATCGTGTTTGTTTGATGAATGTGCAAGGCCTTATGCTTGATAATTGTTGTTCATGATTGAAATTGTTTGCTAATGCATGCTGTCTCTAATCTTCCACTGCTGCCCGAACATATATGTGTTGTAGTATGTGCTGCCAAATGCTTGTTACACCCATTTTGTATGCTAAACATGAGCTGTTGTTTGCTGTTTGGTATATGAAGCCGAATTTACTGCTGTTCTATTGCATGTGGGCTGTAATAGCTGTTGTTTTCATTGTTTCCTTCCATTTGCTTCTTTGACCAAGTTCTTATGCTTAGGCTTTTCTTGTAAATAGTTTTTGAACTAACCTTTTCGTGTAGGTACTAAGGGTAAGTAAGTGTGTGGATATGATTCCACATACACTTATTTCTTTCATCTTCTCTCATTTCTTTAATAATTCAACTTGTGATCATGATGAGCATTTATATGCTTTCCTTGAACAACTTCTTCTTCATCCCTCTTTAAGGTCAACTTAATTTCCATCTTGGAAGTAAGTTGTTTCTTTTGCTCTTCTTCTCCTTTCTTTTAGGATTAGATTTCTTAAACCACATTAACCTTAGGATCTCCATGTATGATAATTCTAAGGTTGAGTCTTAGTCTCCCTCATTAGATTTTCCCTTTCTCGACCATTTGAGTCTCTCTTATTCTCATCTCAATAAAAGCAAAAGCACTTAATAATGGCATAACATATATTACACTTAAGCCTAAAGTGTGGGAAATGGAAGTAGGGGAGTTTCTCCTCTCCTTTCTAGAGTGTTAGTATACCTCCTGTTAGGATGACCATGCGATGCATTCGATCTTATACGATGGACTTAAATACAATACGTGTTACTAAACACCAATAATCAAAACACTTCTTTCTTAAAAGACAAAAACAAACAAACAATTCTTTTATCATCTCTTCACTCATTCCTTAAGGACTCGTCAAGTCCGTTCCACCTCAAACAGGTAACGACTAAGTCTCCCAACAGCGAGCTGCAACACCTAACTGCTGGAACGCGCACTATGACGTTTCCACTAAAAAACACAAACAACTTTTCCCTTAGTGAGGGGAACTACGTCGCTCTGATTCTCATGTTCCCGATGAGATACGTAGGCAGGGGGTAGGGCCCATTTGAGCACTTCTTTTATTTTCCCTACATTTGTTTCTATTTCTCTCTCCTTTTCTTTTCCAGTTCTCCAGCTAGCAGGTCTTTTTCCAGTATCCTTTTCTTACACCCTTTGATCGAGACAAGCAAGCGTGGATCCCATCAGGTACGATGGACGCGTGGGGGTGCTAATACCTTCCCTTCGCATAACCGAATCCCGAACCCAGTTCTCTTGGTCGCAAGACCATGCTTTTTCCTTCCCTTAGGTTTACGCAGTGTTTCCTTTCCCTCTATTGGGATAAATACACATTGTTGGCGACTCTGTTTCGGTGCCATTTTCACGTTTGCACTTGGATGAAAATCCCAGGAGTGACACCCGTATCTAATGATACCCCGACCTCAAGTCAATCTTGCTAAACGTATGAGTACCCACTAACTGGTCCATCAAGTCATCTATTCTTGGAAGCGAATACTTATTCTTAATCGTTACCTTATTCAATTGTCTGTAATCAATACACAACCTCATACTACCATCCTTTTTCTTTACCAACAACACTGGAGCTCCCCAAGGTGATACACTTGGTCTCACAAATTTCTTCTCTAACAAGTCTTCCAATTGCTTCTTCAGTTCTGACAATTCCGATGCCGACATCCTGTATGGTGCCATAGAGATAGGTCTGGTACCAGGGACAAGATCGATAGTGAACTTAACTTCTCTCTCTGGTGGTACATCAGCAATGTCATCTAGAAACACTTCAGGAAATTCATGCACCACTTGCAACGCCCTGATACCATTTGTAACGCCCTAGACTGCTTTCAGGATTACTGACTGACCCTACAACCAACACGAGTCTTTTCGGCATGCTTTTTCCCCACTCACACGCTTTCCGAGAAACTTTCCAAAAGGTAACCCATCCTAGAATTGCTCCAAGTCAAGCACGCTTAACTGCGGAGTTCTTATGAATGGGCTACTGAAAAGAAGATGCATCTTGTTGGCATAGGTAATACCAATTAATCCTTATAAGCATTCCTTCAACCATGCAGTCTCATATCTGCACAACCTCAGGATCCCTCTCATTCCGATGTGAATTCGGTTTTTCCCTAGAAGCTGGTAGGAGTGTCTCATTGTCATGCCTCATGCACCGACAACCACTCCCTCGCCAAGCTGCTAGGAGTGTCTCATTGCCATGCCTCATGCACCGACAACCACCCCCTCTCCCACGAGTGTTACATGCCCACTAGCTTCCGCTTGGTTCGTCCCCGAACCACATCGTACTGGGAGAGGTCTGGCTCTGATACCACTTTGTAACACCCTAAACCCCCGCGACAATTTAAACGTAATTTATCAGAGTAAAAATAAAATACATGGATTTAGGATGCTACTTCTACTACTCAACTTAACATGCACACAATAATAATACGGTGATATTATAATTAAACATGACATTTTAACATTCATGCACAGCGGAAAAGTCAACTCAGGTAAAAACATGTTTAGTCACACACAACATCCTTAATTAAAATATTAATAGTATATAACAGAATTCAAAAGACTCTAGCGTTCCGACACACCCAGTGTTACAAACTCATAGCAGACGCGACTCGATAACTCACACCAGAAGACCTCGTCTTCACCACTCCACCTGCGACTAATCCTGCTTATCTGAATGTTACCCGCGTAGAGGTAACATTCAAATAGAAGGGAGGAGATTCTCAATCAATATAAAGGATGCATAGCATAAGTATGAAAGCATAAAACATACGGAATCCACCCTATCACAACAGCATCATCACAACAACATTCATCATACAACAGATAATCAACATACAAGGATTAAATGCAATGAGACCCACGACTCGACTCAATGCATGTGGTACCAATCGATCCCTGTTTCATGATCACAGTTCCCGTCGGAACTCTCGACCCCTGTTTCATGGTCAAGTATGACCCCTATCTCATGATCACACCAACGACCCCTATTTCATGGTCACGTACGACCCCTATTTCATGATCGCACCAACAACAACGATTCCATCAAGGAATTCAGATAGACGATAATGACCCATCTGGGCACGCCATCCCACAACTATGCAACCTGTCATGCATGCAACGACAACGCACAACAACAATGACAACAACAACGAATATAACAGTAATCACATGCACACGACAACCAACACATGCACACGACAACAACAACGAATATAACAGTAATCACATGCACAAGACAACCAAAACATCAATACATCATAATACTAGGATGAAACCGCAGTTCATACCTGCCACAACAGCAATATACACATATTTCATGCATACACATTGACGACTCCATCGTCTCCACTCACCACACAAACAACACGCTCAATTTCCATTTAGCACGTCAAAGGATTGGAATTCTGGTATTGAAATCAATTTTTTATAAATAGTGTGTGAAACCAGCTTTCCAACGCTTCGAACGGCGACAGAAATGGACCTACAGATCAAAAGATATGAATTCCTGAAGTTTCAGAAAATTCGGTTCGTCTCAGCCTAATTCGCCTGATACTCGCCTAGCGAAGCACCAGCGAAACCACTTTCGCCAGGCGAAATCCCCATTCACCTGGCGAATTCCACTTTCGCCTCCTACTCGCCTGGCGAAGTAGTGGCGAATCCAACTCCCCCATACAAAATCCAGAAACTCTGATTTTTCACTCCCCTTTCGCTTCTACATTCGCTTGGCGAATGTCTGGCGAATCCACTTTCGCCTGCCGAGTTCCATTTTCGCCTGGCGAATCTGGGCGAATAAGCAATCTTGCGATTGTGATTCTGCACGATTCAGACCTCACAATTCCCCCGAATTTGGTATCATACAGTCCAGAAAACACCAATAAGGTAGCAGCAAATGACATATACACATATACAACACAAATCTATAATCAATTGCATAATCTTCTCTTCCTTCCAAACCCTCTAACCTACAACCCAATTCCCAATTCTCACCAGCAACATAACAAGGAGATCCTAACGATTTTCTACCCTCATACCACTACTATGCAACCCTTAAGAGATAGAGAGCCCCACCCTTACCTTAGGATTCTTGAAATCTTTCCTCAACAATGGAGCTCTTCTTGAACTAACTCTTCTCTGCTCTTTCTTCTCTTCTCCAAAACACGTACTGACCACCCTTTCCTTTCTAACCCTTTTTCCTATTTATATTTTCCTTGTTATTCCCAAATATTATTATTATCTAATATTATTATTATTATTATTTCACCCAAAATAAATAATAATAACAATCTCCTCAATAATTTAAATAATAATATTATCCAACTAACCCATCTCCAACACCTTATCCTTCATAACTCCAAGGGCACTACCCCCACCCTAAGGGTAACCCACACTTAATCCAAAACACATCCATACACGACACATACAATAATATTCAATTTAATTAGGAAAAATAATTAAATTAAATCGGGGTGTTACAAAGAACGGTGTTCACATTCATTTGGCAAATTAGTTGAATACATGTAAAAAGGGTTAAACGTATGTACGAATTTTGATCGTTGGCATTTTATATGAAGCAATCATTTATCTGATGTGGGTGTCATCTTTGTTTACCTGTTTGTCTTTGATTTGAACCGCTATAGACATATACTCTTCATATTTGGATCTAAGATGATTATCTGTTTTGTTCTGAACTCTAGAGATAGATTAAGGCTTAACACTTGCGTGGGTATCAGCTCTTAATGCTCTGTGTTGGTTTTTGTTGCGTGAGACATCACCAATGAGGCAATACGGTCGTTCTCTCAACGTTACGTTAGACATAACCTCTGTCGTGGGTGATACATGAGGATATTAGGAGAATGATTGATTTATGTATAAAATGATTAGAAGAATGCATGTGTTATCAATTGATGAGATCCAATTCCAACAAGGCTCCGTTTATAATTCCGTCTTTACTTTATATTTTCCGTCTTTACATTTTCCGCATTTGCTTTTGGTTCCGCTTTAAACCAAAACTTTTTAACCATGAGCTTAGAAACATAGAAACCGTCGAATGGCATTCTTTCCCTCGCACTGATCCCTGTGGATACGACAAAATTGGGTTACTTATATATTTTTGCTTGTTGCTATTCTAGCTTCAACAAAATGGCGCCGTTGTCGGGGATCGGTGTTTAGATATTGAATCGCATTGCGATAGTTTCTATATTTTTTAGCTTTGTACATTTGTTTATATTATATGTATTTGTTTTCTTTTATTTTTTCTCTAGTGTGATCAGGAATGATGAGAACTCCTAGATTGGTTGTTATTGTATAAAAGTATTCAATGAAGCTTTGACCGTGTCTGGATGGATGTTGAGCATTGAAAGTATGCATGGTAAATTGTACTACTTTATAGAATGTTAGAATGATTTTAGAATTGTGTGCTTTGTGCAAATGTGTATTCTTGTTTCATTTTGCAACTTGTTTGAATGCTTGTTTCACTTAGGTCTAAAAGCCACAAATTGTGAGAAACCTCCATTGTTAACTAAATGCTTGGATGACTGATAACTTTGTTTAATTCGCTTGATTCATGCTTTATCTTTTGATTATTGTGATTTTGTGGAAGCATTAGAAATGATCAAGGCATTTGTTTATATTGAGAACAATCGTATCCAAAAGTATCTTACCCGTGAGTAGTGAGTATTCGTTAACCCCTTTGAGCCTAAACAATTTAGATCTCATTTTAGTGATGAACTTTGTGTTGTACATAATGTGAAAGTGTAGTTCATCATTGAATTTTGTGAGTTTCTAAAAATTTCTTCTTGAACCTTTGAGCATTTTTTTAATTTGATTTCCTTGCCTTAAAAATCAAGGAACATTCACTTAAGGTTTGGTTGAATTCAAGTTGGGGAGAATGAAAAAGAAGATTGGTAGGTTGCTATAAACTTTTGAAAAAGTTCAAACAAGCATGAAAAGAAAAAGAGTGAATATGAATGTGAAAAACAAAAGAAAATGAATGCTTGTTTGAATAAGAAAAATAGAGTGAAATAATTGTGCATAAGGAAGTTTGAGAAGGTTGGTGGTAATGGAATGAAATTGGTGGATGAAGTTGTGATGTGTAAATACCATGTATAGTGAATGTTTCTTTTTGCATCGGCAATTTCGATTCAATGGCCTTAAGAAATGTCCCTTTGTCGTGAACCCGACCAAGCTACAACCTTTAAAGCCCTAAGATATCTTTTTGCTTCCATATTTTCATTTTTGATTGTTAGATATTGTATGAATTGGATTGTTATTAGCATTGTTTGTCCGGTAAGTGAAATTTCCCCGCGGTTGCAAACGCGTAAATTTCTTCATTCTTATTCTGAAGAGGAGTGTTAGAGTGATTCAAGTATGAAAATTTAGTTGTTTTTTGAAACAATTATGATATTTGTTTAAGAACTTAATTCTTTGTCATTGTTCGATTCTATTGAGTGGTGAACGTTGCTTGTGCGCATTTTCGTGCTTGTCTGCATTTATCTTGTTTTGGTTGAATCTTATGCTTGAGCAAATCCACTTGTTTTAATGAGGGGCATACTTTGCTTGAGGACAAGCAAAAATCTAATTAGGGAGAGTTGATAGGTACAGATTTGACATAAAAATTGCATATCTTTCTTTGCACTTTTTCCACTCTTTTCTCATGTTTTCATTGGTTTTGCTAATGATTGTTGTTATTCTTCTAACATTGAGAATATACCTTTGGTGCCTGTAATATGTGTGTTATTGTGCAGTAAAATGCATGAAATGATCAAAAGTGTAAGACAAAAGAAATGGTGCAAGCTGCTAAAGAACAAAGGATGATATCAGTTAGTTCGTTTTGCGATCATGAAAGCGAATGCCAGCGAAGGTTCGCTTTGCGAACTCTGGCGAGGGTTCCAGCGAATGGTCCCAGATTTGGACAAAAGAAAAAAGGAGGTAAAGTTCGCTTTGTGAGCTTGAAAGCGAGGGTTTGCTTTGCGAACATTCTTTCGCATTGCGAACTCATGAGAATTTCTGAGGCGGTTTAACTATTCAGAGGCACCTGAAGTGCCTATTTTTGCCATTCGCTGCGCGAATGAAGTGGTTTGCTTAGCGAACATGTATTTCCTGAATGATTATAAATAGGATTTTCACTCTTTTTAGGTAATAATTAAGATAGGAACTTGAGAGAAAGATCATAACTTGTAATTTTTCAGCATAGAAACTCAAATTCCAAGGGAGAAAAGGTAGGATCTTTTAATCTCTTGTTGGATGAGGATGTAATATTTTGATAACTTATGAATTTCATCTAATATATGTTTGTGAATATGTTTTGATTCTCTATTATTGTTGTCTTTGATTGATTACTTGTGGTCTTGACAAAACCTTTACAAATCCTTGATCTTAGATTTTCAACTATCAATGAACCAAACTTTTGACATAGTTTTGTGATTCGATATTCGTTGTATCTTTTGTTGCATTGTATTGATTAAGTAGCATGGCTAGCATGAGTAGGATCGATGCGGTATTGCGAGGATGCGTGATAATAGTGATGAAGAATGGTGTTCACATTCATTTGGCAAATTAGTTGAATACATGTAAAAAGGGTAAAACGTATGTACGTATTCTGATCATTGGCATTTTATATGAAGCAGTCATTTATCTGATGTGGGTGTCATCTTTGTTTACCTGTTTATCTTTGATTTGAACCGCTATAAACATATACTCTTCAGATCTGGATCTAAAATGATTATCTGTTTTATTCTGAACTCTAGAGATAGATTTAGGCTTAACACTTGCGTGAGTATCAGCTCTTAATGCTCTGTGTTGGTTTTTGTTACGTGAGACATGACCAATGAGGCAATACGGTCGTTCTCTCAACGTTGCGTTAGACATAACCTCTGTTGTGGGTGATACGTGAGGATATTAGGAGAATGATTGATTTATGTATAAAATGATTAGAAGAATGCATGTGTTATCAATTGATGAGATCCAATTCCAACAAGGCTCCGTTTATAATTCCGTCTTTACTTTATCTTTTCCGTCTTTACAGTTTTCGCATTTTCTTTTGGTTCCGCTTTAAACTAAAACTTTTTAACCATGAGCTTAGAAACATAGAAATCGTCGAATGGCATTCTTTCCCTCACACTGATCCCTGTGGATACGACAAAACTGGGTTACTTATATATTTTTGCTTGCTGCTATTCTAACTTCAACAAAATGGCGCCGTTGCCGGGGATCGGTGTTTAGATATTGAATCGCATTGCGATAGTTTCTATATTATTTTGCTTTGTACATTTGTTTATATTATATCTATTTGTTTTCTTTTATTTTTTTCTCTAGTGTGATCAGGAATGATGAGAACTCCTAGATTGGTTGCTATTGTATAAAAGTATTCAATGAAGCTTCGACCGAGTCTGGATGGATGTTGAGCGTTGAAAGTATGCATGGTAAATTGTACTACTTTATAGAATGTTAGAATGATTTAAGAATTTTGTGCTTTATGCAAATGTGTATTCTTGTTTCATTTTGCAACTTGTTTGAATGCTTGTTTCACTTAGGTCTAAAAGCCACAAATTGTGAGAAACCACCATTGTTTTTTAAATGCTTGGATGACTGATAAATTTGTTTAATTCGTTTGATTCATGCTTTATCTTTTGATTATTGTGATTTTGTGGAAGCATTAGAAATGATCAAGGCATTTATTTATATTGAGCACAACCGTATCCAAAAGTATCTTACCCGTGAGTGGTGAGTATTTGTTAACCCCTTTGAGCCTAAACAGTTTAGATCTCATTTTAGTGATGAACTTTGTATTGTACATAATATGAAAGTGTAGTTCATCATTGAATTTTGTGAGTTTCTAAAAATTTCTTCTTGAACCTTTGAACATTGTTTTAGTTTGATTTCCTTGCCTTAAAAAGCAAGGAACATTCACTTAAGGTTTGGTTGAATTCAAGTTGGGGAGAATGAAAAAGAAGATTGGTAGGTTGCTATAAACTTTTGAAAAAGTTCAAACAAGCATGAAAACAAAAAGTGTGAATATGAATGTAAAAAACAAAAAAAAATGAATGCTTGTTTAAATAAGAAAAATAGAGTGAAATAATTGTGCATAAGGAAGTTTGAGAAGGTTGGTGGTAAAGGAATGAAATTGGTGAATGAAGTTGTGATGTGTAAATACCATGTATAGTGAACGTTTCTTTTTGCATCGGCAATTTCGATTCAATGGCCTTTAGAAATGTCCCTTTGTCATGAACCCGACCAAGCTACAACCTTTAAAGCCCTTAGTGATCTTTTTGATTCCATATTTTCATTTTTGATTGTTAGATGTTGTATGAATTCGATTGTTATTAGCATTGTTTGTCAGGTAAGTGAAATTTCCCCGCGGTTGCAAACGCGTCAATTTCTTCATTCTTATTCTAAAGAGGAGTGTTAAAGTGATTCAAGTGTGAAAATTTAGTTGTTTTTTGAAACAATTATGATATTTGTTTAAGAACTTAATTCTTTGTCATTGTTCGATTCTATTGAATGGTGAACGTTGCTTGTGCGCATTTTCGTGCTTGTTTGCATTTATCTTGTTTTGGTCGAATCTTATGCTTGAGCAAATCCACTTGTTTTAATGAGGGGCATACTTTTCTTGAGGACAAGCAAAAATCTAGTTGGGGAGAGTTGTTAGGTGCAGATTTGACCTAAAAATGACATATCTTTCTTTGCACTTTTTCCACTCTTTTCTCATGTTTTCATTGGTTTTGCTAATGATTGTTGTTATTCTTCTAACATTGAGAATATACCTTTGGTGCTTGTAATATGTGTGTTATTGTGCAGTAAAATGCATGAAATGATCAAAAGTGTAAGACACAAGAAATTGTGCAAGCTGCTAAAGAACAAAGGATGATATCAGTTAGTTCGTTTTGCGAACATGAAAGCGAGTGCCAGCGAAGGTTCGCTTTGCGAACTCTGGCGAGGGTTCCATCGAATGGTCCCAGATTTGGACAAAAGAAAAAAGGAGGTAAAGTTCGCTTTGTGAGCTTGAAAGCGAGGGTTCGCTTTGCGAACATTCTTTCGCATTGCGAACTCACGAGAATTTCTGAGGCGGTTTAACTATTCAGAGGCACCTGAAGTGCCTATTTTTGCCATTCGCTGCGCGAATGAAGTGGTGTGCGTAGCGAACATGTATTTCCTGAATGATTATAAATAGGATTTTCACTCTTTTTAGGTAATAATTAAGATAGGAACTTGAGAGAAAGATCATAACTTGTAATTTTTCAGCATAGAAACTAAAATTCCAATGGAGAAAAGGTAGGATATTTTGATCTCTTGTTGGATGAGGATGTAATCTTTTGATACCTTATGTATTTCATCTAATGTATGTTTGTGAATATGTTTTGATTCTCTATTGTTGTTGTCTTTGATTGATTCCTTGTGGTCTTGACAAAACCTTTACAAATCCTTGATCTTAGATTTTCAACTATCAATGAACCAAACTTTTGACATGGTTTTGTGAGTCGATATTCATTGTGTCTTTTGTTGTATTGTGTTGATTATGTAGCATGGCTAGCATGAGTAGGATCGATACGGAATTGCGAGGATGCGTGATAATAGTGATGAAGAACGGTGTTCACATTCATTTGGTAAATTAGTTGAATACATGTAAAAAGGGTTAAACGTATGTACGTATTCTGATCGTTGGCATTTTATATGAAGCAGTCATTTATCTGATGTGGGTGTCATCTTTGTTTACCTGTTTATCTTTGATTTGAACCGCTATAGACATATACTCTTCAGATCTAGATCTAAGATGATTATCTGTTTTGTTCTGAACTCTAGAGATAGATTTAAGCTTAACACTTGCGTGAGTATCAGCTCTTAATGCTCTGTGTTGGTTTTTGTTGCGTGAGACATCACCAATGAGGCAATACGGTCGTTCTCTCAACGTTGCGTTAGACATAACCTCTGTCGTGGGTGATACGTGAGGATATTAGGAGAATGATTGATTTATGTATCAAATGATTAGAAGAATGCATGTGTTATCAATTGATGAGATCCAATTCCAACAAGGCTCCGTTTATAATTCCGTCTTTACTTTATCTTTTCCGTCTTTACATTTTTCGCATTTTCTTTTGGTTCCGCTTTAAACTAAAACTTTTTAACCATGAGCTTAGAAACATAGAAATCGTCGAATGGGATTCTTTCCCTCGCACTGATCCCTGTTGATACGACAAAACTGGGTTACTTATATATTTTTGCTTGCTGCTATTCTAGCTTCAACAAAATGGCGTCGTTGCTAGGGATCGGTGTTTAGATATTGAATCGCATTGCGATAGTTTCTATAATTTTTAGTTTTGTACATTTGTTTATATTATATCTATTTGTTTTCTTTTATTTTTTTCTCTAGTGTGATCAGGAATGATGAGAACTCCTAGATTGGTTGCTATTGTATAAAAGTATTCAATGAAGCTTCGACCGAGTCTGGATGGATGCTGAGCGTTGAAAGTACGCATGGTAAATTGTACTACTTTATAGAATGTTAGAATGATTTAAGAATTTTGTGCTTTATGCAAATGTGTATTCTTGTTTCATTTTGCAACTTGTTTGAATGCTTGTTTCACTTAGGTCTAAAAGCCACAAATTGTGAGAAACCACCATTGTTTTTTAAATGCTTGGATGACTGATAACTTTGTTTAATTCGTTTGATTCATGATTTATCTTTTGATTATTGTGATTTTGTGGAAGCATTAGAAATGATCAAGGCATTTATTTATATTGAGCACAACCGTATCCAAAAGTATCTTACCCGTGAGTAGTGAGTATTCGTTAACCCCTTTGAGCCTAAACAGTTTAGATCTCATTTTAGTGATGAACTTTGTGTTGTACATAATGTGAAAGTGTAGTTCATCATTGAATTTTGTGACTTTCTAAAAATTTCTTCTTGAACCTTTGAGCATTGTTTTAATTTGATTTCCTTGCCTTAAAAAGCAAGGAACATTCACTTAAGGTTTGGTTGAATTCAAGTTGGGGAGAATGAAAAAGAAGATTGGTAGGTTGCTATAAACTTTTGAAAAAGTTTAAACAAGCATGAAAACAAAATGTGTGAATATGAATGTAAAAAACAAAAAAAAATGAATGCTTGTTTGAATAAGAAAAATAGAGTGAAATAATTGTGCATAAGGAAGTTTGAGAAGGTTGGTGGTAAAGGAATGAAATTGGTGAATGAAGTTGTGATGTGTAAATACCATGTATAGTGAATGTTTCTTTCTGCATCGGCAATTTCGATTCAATGGCCTTTAGAAATGTCCCTTTGTCGTGAACCCGACCAAGCTACAACCTTTAAAGCCCTTAGTGATCTTTTTGCTTCCATATTTTCATTTTTGATTGTTAGATGTTGTATGAATTGGATTATTATTAGCATTGTTTGTCAGGTAAGTGAAATTTCCCCGCGGTTGCAAACGCGTCAATTTCTTCATTCTTATTCTGAAGAGGAGTGTTAAAGTGATTCAAGTATGAAAATTTAGTTGTTTTCTGAAACAATTACGATATTTGTTTAAGAACTTAATTCTTTGTCATTGTTCGATTTTATTGAGTGGTGAACGTTGCTTGTGTGCATTTTCGTGCTTGTCTGCATTTATCTTGTTTTGGTCGAATCTTATGCTTGAGCAAATCCACTTGTTTTAATGAGGGGCATACTTTTCTTGATGACAAGCAAAAAAATAGTTGGGGAGAGTTGTTAGGTGCAGATTTGACCTAAAAATGACATATCTTTCTTTGAACTTTTTCCACTCTTTTCTCATGTTTTCATTGGTTTTGCTAATGATTGTTGTTATTCTTCTAACATTGAGAATATACCTTTGGTGCTTGTAATATGTGTGTTATTGTGGAGTAAAAGGCATGAAATGATCAAAAGTGTAAGACACAAGAAATTGTGCAAGCTGCTAAAGAACAAAGGATGATATCAGTTAGTTCGCTTTGCGAACATGAAAGCGAGTGCCAGCGAAGGTTCGCTTTGCGAACTCTGGCGAGGGTTCCAGCGAATGGTCCCAGATTTGGACAAAAGAAAAAAGGAGGTAAAGTTTGCTTTGTGAGCTTGAAAGCGAGTGTTCGCTTTGCGAACATTCCTTCGCATTGCGAACTCACGAGAATTTCTGAGGCGGTTTAACTATTCAGAGGCACCTGAAGTGCCTATTTTTGCGATTCGCTGCGCGAATGAAGTGGTTTGCTTAGCGAACATGTATTTCTTGAATGATTATAAATAGGATTTTCACTCTTTTTAGTTAATAATTAAGATAGGAACTTGAGAGAAAGATTATAACTTGTAATTTTTCAGCATAGAAACTCATATTCCAAGGGAGAAAAGGTAGGATATTTTGATCTCTTCTTGGATGAGGATGTAATCTTTTGATACCTTATGTATTTCATCTAATGTATGTTTGTGAATATGTTTTGATTCTCTATTGTTGTTGTCTTTGATTGATTCCTTGTGGTCTTGACAAAACCTTTACAAATCCTTGATCTTAGATTTTCAACTATCAATGAACCAAACTTTTGACATGGTTTTGTGAGTCGATATTCATTGTATCTTTTGTTGTATTGTGTTGATTATGTAGCATGGCTAGCATGAGTAGGATCGATACGGAATTGCGAGGATGCGTGATAATAGTGATGAAGAACGGTGTTCACATTCATTTGGCAAATTAGTTGAATACATGTAAAAAGGGTTAAACGTATGTACGTATTCTGATCGTTGGCATTTTATATGAAGCAGTCATTTATCTGATGTGGGTGTCATCTTTGTTTACCTGTTTATCTTTGATTTGAACCGCTATAGACATATACTCTTCAGATCTAGATCTAAGATGATTATCTGTTTTGTTCTGAACTCTAGAGATAGATTTAGGCTTAACACTTGCGTGAGTATCAGCTCTTAATGCTCTGTGTTGGTTTTTGTTGCGTGAGACATCACCAATGAGGCAATACGGTCGTTCTCTCAATGTTGCGTTAGACATAACCTCTGTCGTGGATGATACGTGAGGATATTAGGAGAATGATTGATTTATGTATAAAATGATTAGAAGAATGCATGTGTTATCAATTGATGAGATCCAATTCCAACAAGGCTTTGTTTATAATTCCGTCTTTACTTTATCTTTTCCGTCTTTACATTTTTCGCATTTTCTTTTGGTTCCGCTTTAAACTAAAACTTTTTAACCATGAGCTTAGAAACATAGAAATCGTCGAATGGCATTCTTTCCCTCGCACTGATCCCTGTGGATACGACAAAACTGGGTTACTTATATATTTTTGCTTGCTGCTATTCTAGCTTCAACAAAATGGCGCCGTTGCCGGGGATCGGTGTTTAGATATGGAATCGCATTGCGATAGTTTCTATATTTTTTAGCTTTGTACATTTGTTTATATTATATCTATTTGTTTTCTTTTATTTTTTTCCTCTAGTGTGATGAGGAATGATGAGAATTCCTAGATTGGTTGCTATTGTATAAAAGTATTCAATGAAGCTTCGACCGAGTCTGGATGGATGTTGAGCGTTGAAAGTATGCATGGTAAATTGTACTACATTATAAAATGTTAGAATGATTTAAGAATTTTGTGTTTTATGCAAATGTGTATTCTTGTTTCATTTTGCAGCTTGTTTGAATGCTTGTTTCACTTAGGTATAAAAGCCACAAATTGTGAGAAACCACCATTGTTTTTTAAATGCTTGGATGACTGATAACTTTGTTTAATTCGTTTGATTCATGCTTTATCTTTTGATTATTGTGATTTTGTGGAAGCATTAGAAATGATCAAGTCATTTATTTATATTGAGCACAACCGTATCCAAAAGTATCTTACCCGTGAGTAGTGAGTATTCGTTAACCCCTTTGAGCCTAAACAGTTTAGATCTCATTTTAGTGATGAACTTTGTGTTGTACATAATGTGAAAGTGTAGTTCATCATTGAATTTTGTGACTTTCTAAAAATTTCTTCTTGAACCTTTGAGCATTGTTTTAATTTGATTTCCTTGCCTTAAAAAGCAAGGAACATTCACTTAAGGTTTGGTTGAATTCAAGTTGGGGAGAATGAAAAAGAAGATTGGTAGGTTGCTATAAACTTTTGAAAAAGTTTAAACAAGCATGAAAACAAAATGTGTGAATATGAATGTAAAAAACAAAAAAAAATGAATGCTTGTTTGAATAAGAAAAATAGAGTGAAATAATTGTGCATAAGGAAGTTTGAGAAGGTTGGTGGTAAAGGAATGAAATTGGTGAATGAAGTTGTGATGTGTAAATACCATGTATAGTGAATGTTTCTTTCTGCATCGGCAATTTCGATTCAATGGCCTTTAGAAATGTCCCTTTGTCGTGAACCCGACCAAGCTACAACCTTTAAAGCCCTTAGTGATCTTTTTGCTTCCATATTTTCATTTTTGATTGTTAGATGTTGTATGAATTGGATTGTTATTAGCATTGTTTGTCAGGTAAGTGAAATTTCCCCGCGGTTGCAAACGCGTCAATTTCTTCATTCTTATTCTGAAGAGGAGTGTTAAAGTGATTCAAGTATGAAAATTTAGTTGTTTTCTGAAACAATTACGATATTTGTTTAAGAACTTAATTCTTTGTCATTGTTCGATTTTATTGAGTGGTGAACGTTGCTTGTGTGCATTTTCGTGCTTGTCTGCATTTATCTTGTTTTGGTCGAATCTTATGCTTGAGCAAATCCACTTGTTTTAATGAGGGGCATACTTTTCTTGATGACAAGCAAAAAAATAGTTGGGGAGAGTTGTTAGGTGCAGATTTGACCTAAAAATGACATATCTTTCTTTGAACTTTTTCCACTCTTTTCTCATGTTTTCATTGGTTTTGCTAATGATTGTTGTTATTCTTCTAACATTGAGAATATACCTTTGGTGCTTGTAATATGTGTGTTATTGTGCAGTAAAAGGCATGAAATGATCAAAAGTGTAAGACACAAGAAATTGTGCAAGCTGCTAAAGAACAAAGGATGATATCAGTTAGTTCGCTTTGCGAACATGAAAGCGAGTGCCAGCGAAGGTTCGCTTTGCGAACTCTGGCGAGGGTTCCAGCGAATGGTCCCAGATTTGGACAAAAGAAAAAAGGAGGTAAAGTTTGCTTTGTGAGCTTGAAAGCGAGTGTTCGCTTTGCGAACATTCCTTCGCATTGCGAACTCACGAGAATTTCTGAGGCGGTTTAACTATTCAGAGGCACCTGAAGTGCCTATTTTTGCGATTCGCTGCGCGAATGAAGTGGTTTGCTTAGCGAACATGTATTTCTTGAATGATTATAAATAGGATTTTCACTCTTTTTAGTTAATAATTAAGATAGGAACTTGAGAGAAAGATTATAACTTGTAATTTTTCAGCATAGAAACTCATATTCCAAGGGAGAAAAGGTAGGATATTTTGATCTCTTCTTGGATGAGGATGTAATCTTTTGATACCTTATGTATTTCATCTAATGTATGTTTGTGAATATGTTTTGATTCTCTATTGTTGTTGTCTTTGATTGATTCCTTGTGGTCTTGACAAAACCTTTACAAATCCTTGATCTTAGATTTTCAACTATCAATGAACCAAACTTTTGACATGGTTTTGTGAGTCGATATTCATTGTATCTTTTGTTGTATTGTGTTGATTATGTAGCATGGCTAGCATGAGTAGGATCGATACGGAATTGCGAGGATGCGTGATAATAGTGATGAAGAACGGTGTTCACATTCATTTGGCAAATTAGTTGAATACATGTAAAAAGGGTTAAATGTATGTACGTATTCTGATCGTTGGCATTTTATATGAAGCAGTCATTTATCTGATGTGGGTGTCATCTTTGTTTACCTGTTTATCTTTGATTTGAACCGCTAACATATACTCTTCAGATCTAGATCTAAGATGATTATCTGTTTTGTTCTGAACTCTAGAGATAGATTTAGGCTTAACACTTGCGTGAGTATCAGCTCTTAATGCTCTGTGTTGGTTTTTGTTGCGTGAGACATCACCAATGAGGCAATACGGTCGTTCTCTCAACGTTGCGTTAGACATAACCTCTGTCGTGGATGATACGTGAGGATATTAGGAGAATGATTGATTTATGTATAAAATGATTAGAAGAATGCATGTGTTATCAATTGATGAGATCCAATTCCAACAAGGCTTTGTTTATAATTCCGTCTTTACTTTATCTTTTCCGTCTTTACATTTTTCGCATTTTCTTTTGGTTCCGCTTTAAACTAAAACTTTTTAACCATGAGCTTAGAAACATAGAAATCGTCGAATGGCATTCTTTCCCTCGCACTGATCCCTGTGGATACGACAAAACTGGGTTACTTATATATTTTTGCTTGCTGCTATTCTAGCTTCAACAAAATGGCGCCGTTGCCGGGGATCGGTGTTTAGATATTGAATCGCATTGCGATAGTTTCTATATTTTTTAGCTTTGTACATTTGTTTATATTATATCTATTTGTTTTCTTTTATTTTTTTTCTCTAGTGTGATGAGGAATGATGAGAATTCCTAGATTGGTTGCTATTGTATAAAAGTATTCAATGAAGCTTCGACCGAGTCTGGATGGATGTTGAGCGTTGAAAGTATGCATGGTAAATTGTACTACATTATAAAATGTTAGAATGATTTAAGAATTTTGTGTTTTATGCAAATGTGTATTCTTGTTTCATTTTGCAGCTTGTTTGAATGCTTGTTTCACTTAGGTATAAAAGCCACAAATTGTGAGAAACCACCATTGTTTTTTAAATGCTTGGATGACTGATAACTTTGTTTAATTCGTTTGATTCATGCTTTATCTTTTGATTATTGTGATTTTGTGGAAGCATTAGAAATGATCAAGGCATTTATTTATATTGAGCACAACCGTATCCAAAAGTATCTTACCCGTGAGTAGTGAGTATTCGTTAACCCCTTTGAGCCTAAACAGTTTAGATCTCATTTTAGTGATGAACTTTGTGTTGTACATAATGTGAAAGTGTAGTTCATCATTGAATTTTGTGACTTTCTAAAAATTTCTTCTTGAACCTTTGAGCATTGTTTTAATTTGATTTCCTTGCCTTAAAAAGCAAGGAACATTCACTTAAGGTTTGGTTGAATTCAAGTTGGGGAGAATGAAAAAGAAGATTGGTAGGTTGCTATAAACTTTTGAAAAAGTTTAAACAAGCATGAAAACAAAATGTGTGAATATGAATGTAAAAAACAAAAAAAAATGAATGCTTGTTTGAATAAGAAAAATAGAGTGAAATAATTGTGCATAAGGAAGTTTGAGAAGGTTGGTGGTAAAGGAATGAAATTGGTGAATGAAGTTGTGATGTGTAAATACCATGTATAGTGAATGTTTCTTTCTGCATCGGCAATTTCGATTCAATGGCCTTTAGAAATGTCCCTTTGTCGTGAACCCGACCAAGCTACAACCTTTAAAGCCCTTAGTGATCTTTTTGCTTCCATATTTTCATTTTTGATTGTTAGATGTTGTATGAATTGGATTGTTATTAGCATTGTTTGTCAGGTAAGTGAAATTTCCCCGCGGTTGCAAACGCGTCAATTTCTTCATTCTTATTCTGAAGAGGAGTGTTAAAGTGATTCAAGTATGAAAATTTAGTTGTTTTCTGAAACAATTACGATATTTGTTTAAGAACTTAATTCTTTGTCATTGTTCGATTTTATTGAGTGGTGAACGTTGCTTGTGCGCATTTTCGTGCTTGTCTGCATTTATCTTGTTTTGGTCGAATCTTATGCTTGAGCAAATCCACTTGTTTTAATGAGGGGCATACTTTTCTTGAGGACAAGCAAAAAAATAGTTGGGGAGAGTTGTTAGGTGCAGATTTGACCTAAAAATGACATATCTTTCTTTGAACTTTTTCCACTCTTTTCTCATGTTTTCATTGGTTTTGCTAATGATTGTTGTTATTCTTCTAACATTGAGAATATACCTTTGGTGCTTGTAATATGTGTGTTATTGTGCAGTAAAAGGCATGAAATGATCAAAAGTGTAAGACACAAGAAATTGTGCAAGCTGCTAAAGAACAAAGGATGATATCAGTTAGTTCGCTTTGCGAACATGAAAGCGAGTGCCAGCGAAGGTTCGCTTTGCGAACTCTGGCGAGGGTTCCAGCGAATGGTCCCAGATTTGGACAAAAGAAAAAAGGAGGTAAAGTTTGCTTTGTGAGCTTGAAAGCGAGTGTTCGCTTTGCGAACATTCCTTCGCATTGCGAACTCACGAGAATTTCTGAGGCGGTTTAACTATTCAGAGGCACCTGAAGTGCCTATTTTTGCGATTCGCTGCGCGAATGAAGTGGTTTGCTTAGCGAACATGTATTTCTTGAATGATTATAAATAGGATTTTCACTCTTTTTAGTTAATAATTAAGATAGGAACTTGAGAGAAAGATTATAACTTGTAATTTTTCAGCATAGAAACTCATATTCCAAGGGAGAAAAGGTAGGATATTTTGATCTCTTCTTGGATGAGGATGTAATCTTTTGATACCTTATGTATTTCATCTAATGTATGTTTGTGAATATGTTTTGATTCTCTATTGTTGTTGTCTTTGATTGATTCCTTGTGGTCTTGACAAAACCTTTACAAATCCTTGATCTTAGATTTTCAACTATCAATGAACCAAACTTTTGACATGGTTTTGTGAGTCGATATTCATTGTATCTTTTGTTGTATTGTGTTGATTATGTAGCATGGCTAGCATGAGTAGGATCGATACGGAATTGCGAGGATGCGTGATAATAGTGATGAAGAACGGTGTTCACATTCATTTGGCAAATTAGTTGAATACATGTAAAAAGGGTTAAACGTATGTACGTATTCTGATCGTTGGCATTTTATATGAAGCAGTCATTTATCTGATGTGGGTGTCATCTTTGTTTACCTGTTTATCTTTGATTTGAACCGCTATAGACATATACTCTTCAGATCTAGATCTAAGATGATTATCTGTTTTGTTCTGAACTCTAGAGATAGATTTAGGCTTAACACTTGCGTGAGTATCAGCTCTTAATGCTCTGTGTTGGTTTTTGTTGCGTGAGACATCACCAATGAGGCAATACGGTCGTTCTCTCAACGTTGCGTTAGACATAACCTCTGTCGTGGATGATACGTGAGGATATTAGGAGAATGATTGATTTATGTATAAAATGATTAGAAGAATGCATGTGTTATCAATTGATGAGATCCAATTCCAACAAGGCTTTGTTTATAATTCCGTCTTTACTTTATCTTTTCCGTCTTTACATTTTTCGCATTTTCTTTTGGTTCCGCTTTAAACTAAAACTTTTTAACCATGAGCTTAGAAACATAGAAATCGTCGAATGGCATTCTTTCCCTCGCACTGATCCCTGTGGATACGACAAAACTGGGTTACTTATATATTTTTGCTTGCTGCTATTCTAGCTTCAACAAAATGGCGCCGTTGCCGGGGATCGGTGTTTAGATATGGAATCGCATTGCGATAGTTTCTATATTTTTTAGCTTTGTACATTTGTTTATATTATATCTATTTGTTTTCTTTTATTTTTTTTCTCTAGTGTGATGAGGAATGATGAGAATTCCTAGATTGGTTGCTATTGTATAAAAGTATTCAATGAAGCTTCGACCGAGTCTGGATGGATGTTGAGCGTTGAAAGTATGCATGGTAAATTGTACTACATTATAAAATGTTAGAATGATTTAAGAATTTTGTGTTTTATGCAAATGTGTATTCTTGTTTCATTTTGCAGCTTGTTTGAATGCTTGTTTCACTTAGGTATAAAAGCCACAAATTGTGAGAAACCACCATTGTTTTTTAAATGCTTGGATGACTGATAACTTTGTTTAATTCGTTTGATTCATGCTTTATCTTTTGATTATTGTGATTTTGTGGAAGCATTAGAAATGATCAAGGCATTTATTTATATTGAGCACAACCGTATCCAAAAGTATCTTACCCGTGAGTAGTGAGTATTCGTTAACCCCTTTGAGCCTAAACAGTTTAGATCTCATTTTAGTGATGAACTTTGTGTTGTACATAATGTGAAAGTGTAGTTCATCATTGAATTTTGTGACTTTCTAAAAATTTCTTCTTGAACCTTTGAGCATTGTTTTAATTTGATTTCCTTGCCTTAAAAAGCAAGGAACATTCACTTAAGGTTTGGTTGAATTCAAGTTGGGGAGAATGAAAAAGAAGATTGGTAGGTTGCTATAAACTTTTGAAAAAGTTTAAACAAGCATGAAAACAAAATGTGTGAATATGAATGTAAAAAACAAAAAAAAATGAATGCTTGTTTGAATAAGAAAAATAGAGTGAAATAATTGTGCATAAGGAAGTTTGAGAAGGTTGGTGGTAAAGGAATGAAATTGGTGAATGAAGTTGTGATGTGTAAATACCATGTATAGTGAATGTTTCTTTCTGCATCGGCAATTTCGATTCAATGGCCTTTAGAAATGTCCCTTTGTCGTGAACCCGACCAAGCTACAACCTTTAAAGCCCTTAGTGATCTTTTTGCTTCCATATTTTCATTTTTGATTGTTAGATGTTGTATGAATTGGATTGTTATTAGCATTGTTTGTCAGGTAAGTGAAATTTCCCCGCGGTTGCAAACGCGTCAATTTCTTCATTCTTATTCTGAAGAGGAGTGTTAAAGTGATTCAAGTATGAAAATTTAGTTGTTTTCTGAAACAATTACGATATTTGTTTAAGAACTTAATTCTTTGTCATTGTTCGATTTTATTGAGTGGTGAACGTTGCTTGTGCGCATTTTCGTGCTTGTCTGCATTTATCTTGTTTTGGTCGAATCTTATGCTTGAGCAAATCCACTTGTTTTAATGAGGGGCATACTTTTCTTGAGGACAAGCAAAAAAATAGTTGGGGAGAGTTGTTAGGTGCAGATTTGACCTAAAAATGACATATCTTTCTTTGAACTTTTTCCACTCTTTTCTCATGTTTTCATTGGTTTTGCAAATGATTGTTGTTATTCTTCTAACATTGAGAATATACCTTTGGTGCTTGTAATATGTGTGTTATTGTGCAGTAAAAGGCATGAAATGATCAAAAGTGTAAGACACAAGAAATTGTGCAAGCTGCTAAAGAACAAAGGATGATATCAGTTAGTTCGCTTTGCGAACATGAAAGCGAGTGCCAGCGAAGGTTCGCTTTGCGAACTCTGGCGAGGGTTCCAGCGAATGGTCCCAGATTTGGACAAAAGAAAAAAGGAGGTAAAGTTTGCTTTGTGAGCTTGAAAGCGAGTGTTCGCTTTGCGAACATTCCTTCGCATTGCGAACTCACGAGAATTTCTGAGGCGGTTTAACTATTCAGAGGCACCTGAAGTGCCTATTTTTGCGATTCGCTGCGCGAATGAAGTGGTTTGCTTAGCGAACATGTATTTCTTGAATGATTATAAATAGGATTTTCACTCTTTTTAGTTAATAATCAAGATAGGAACTTGAGAGAAAGATTATAACTTGTAATTTTTCAGCATAGAAACTCATATTCCAAGGGAGAAAAGGTAGGATATTTAGATCTCTTCTTGGATGAGGATGTAATCTTTTAATACCTTATGTATTTCATCTAATGTATGTTTGTGAATATGTTTTGATTCTCTATTGTTGTTGTCTTTGATTGATTCCTTGTGGTCTTGACAAAACCTTTACAAATCCTTGATCTTAGATTTTCAACTATCAATGAACCAAACTTTTGACATGGTTTTGTGAGTCGATATTCATTGTATCTTTTGTTGTATTGTGTTGATTATGTAGCATGGCTAGCATGAGTAGGATCGATACGGAATTGCGAGGATGCGTGATAATAGTGATGAAGAACGGTGTTCACATTCATTTGGCAAATTAGTTGAATACATGTAAAAAGGGTTAAACGTATGTACGTATTCTGATCGTTGGCATTTTATATGAAGCAGTCATTTATCTGATGTGGGTGTCATCTTTGTTTACCTGTTTATCTTTGATTTGAACCGCTATAGACATATACTCTTCAGATCTAGATCTAAGATGATTATCTGTTTTGTTCTGAACTCTAGAGATAGATTTAGGCTTAACACTTGCGTGAGTATCAGCTCTTAATGCTCTGTGTTGGTTTTTGTTGCGTGAGACATCACCAATGAGGCAATACGGTCGTTCTCTCAACGTTGCGTTAGACATAACCTCTGTCGTGGATGATACGTGAGGATATTAGGAGAATGATTGATTTATGTATAAAATGATTAGAAGAATGCATGTGTTATCAATTGATGAGATCCAATTCCAACAAGGCTTTGTTTATAATTCCGTCTTTACTTTATCTTTTCCGTCTTTACATTTTTCGCATTTTCTTTTGGTTCCGCTTTAAACTAAAACTTTTTAACCATGAGCTTAGAAACATAGAAATCGTCGAATGGCATTCTTTCCCTCGCACTGATCCCTGTGGATACGACAAAACTGGGTTACTTATATATTTTTGCTTGCTGCTATTCTAGCTTCAACAAAATGGCGCCGTTGCCGAGGATCGGTGTTTAGATATGGAATCGCATTGCGATAGTTTCTATATTTTTTAGCTTTGTACATTTGTTTATATTATATCTATTTGTTTTCTTTTATTTTTTTTCTCTAGTGTGATGAGGAATGATGAGAATTCCTAGATTGGTTGCTATTGTATAAAAGTATTCAATGAAGCTTCGACCGAGTCTGGATGGATGTTGAGCGTTGAAAGTATGCATGGTAAATTGTACTACATTATAAAATGTTAGAATGATTTAAGAATTTTGTGTTTTATGCAAATGTGTATTCTTGTTTCATTTTGCAGCTTGTTTGAATGCTTGTTTCACTTAGGTATAAAAGCCACAAATTGTGAGAAACCACCATTGTTTTTTAAATGCTTGGATGACTGATAACTTTGTTTAATTCGTTTGATTCATGCTTTATCTTTTGATTATTGTGATTTTGTGGAAGCATTAGAAATGATCAAGGCATTTATTTATATTGAGCACAACCGTATCCAAAAGTATCTTACCCGTGAGTAGTGAGTATTCGTTAACCCCTTTGAGCCTAAACAGTTTAGATCTCATTTTAGTGATGAACTTTGTGTTGTACATAATGTGAAAGTGTAGTTCATCATTGAATTTTGTGACTTTCTAAAAATTTCTTCTTGAACCTTTGAGCATTGTTTTAATTTGATTTCCTTGCCTTAAAAAGCAAGGAACATTCACTTAAGGTTTGGTTGAATTCAAGTTGGGGAGAATGAAAAAGAAGATTGGTAGGTTGCTATAAACTTTTGAAAAAGTTTAAACAAGCATGAAAACAAAATGTGTGAATATGAATGTAAAAAACAAAAAAAAATGAATGCTTGTTTGAATAAGAAAAATAGAGTGAAATAATTGTGCATAAGGAAGTTTGAGAAGGTTGGTGGTAAAGGAATGAAATTGGTGAATGAAGTTGTGATGTGTAAATACCATGTATAGTGAATGTTTCTTTCTGCATCGGCAATTTCGATTCAATGGCCTTTAGAAATGTCCCTTTGTCGTGAACCCGACCAAGCTACAACCTTTAAAGCCCTTAGTGATCTTTTTGCTTCCATATTTTCATTTTTGATTGTTAGATGTTGTATGAATTGGATTGTTATTAGCATTGTTTGTCAGGTAAGTGAAATTTCCCCGCGGTTGCAAACGCGTCAATTTCTTCATTCTTATTCTGAAGAGGAGTGTTAAAGTGATTCAAGTATGAAAATTTAGTTGTTTTCTGAAACAATTACGATATTTGTTTAAGAACTTAATTCTTTGTCATTGTTCGATTTTATTGAGTGGTGAACGTTGCTTGTGCGCATTTTCGTGCTTGTCTGCATTTATCTTGTTTTGGTCGAATCTTATGCTTGAGCAAATCCACTTGTTTTAATGAGGGGCATACTTTTCTTGAGGACAAGCAAAAAAATAGTTGGGGAGAGTTGTTAGGTGCAGATTTGACCTAAAAATGACATATCTTTCTTTGAACTTTTTCCACTCTTTTCTCATGTTTTCATTGGTTTTGCTAATGATTGTTGTTATTCTTCTAACATTGAGAATATACCTTTGGTGCTTGTAATATGTGTGTTATTGTGCAGTAAAAGGCATGAAATGATCAAAAGTGTAAGACACAAGAAATTGTGCAAGCTGCTAAAGAACAAAGGATGATATCAGTTAGTTCGCTTTGCGAACATGAAAGCGAGTGCCAGCGAAGGTTCGCTTTGCGAACTCTGGCGAGGGTTCCAGCGAATGGTCCCAGATTTGGACAAAAGAAAAAAGGAGGTAAAGTTCGCTTTGTGAGCTTGAAAGCGAGTGTTCGCTTTGCGAACATTCCTTCGCATTGCGAACTCACGAGAATTTCTGAGGCGGTTTAACTATTCAGAGGCACCTGAAGTGCCTATTTTTGCGATTCGCTGCGCGAATGAAGTGGTTTGCTTAGCGAACATGTATTTCTTGAATGATTATAAATAGGATTTTCACTCTTTTTAGTTAATAATTAAGATAGGAACTTGAGAGAAAGATTATAACTTGTAATTTTTCAGCATAGAAACTCATATTCCAAGGGAGAAAAGGTAGGATATTTTGATCTCTTCTTGGATGAGGATGTAATCTTTTGATACCTTATGTATTTCATCTAATGTATGTTTGTGAATATGTTTTGATTCTCTATTGTTGTTGTCTTTGATTGATTCCTTGTGGTCTTGACAAAACCTTTACAAATCCTTGATCTTAGATTTTCAACTATCAATGAACCAAACTTTTGACATGGTTTTGTGAGTCGATATTCATTGTATCTTTTGTTGTATTGTGTTGATTATGTAGCATGGCTAGCATGAGTAGGATCGATACGGAATTGCGAGGATGCGTGATAATAGTGATGAAGAACGGTGTTCACATTCATTTGGCAAATTAGTTGAATACATGTAAAAAGGGTTAAACATATGTACGTATTCTGATCGTTGGCATTTTATATGAAGCAGTCATTTATCTGATGTGGGTGTCATCTTTGTTTACCTGTTTATCTTTGATTTGAACCGCTATAGACATATACTCTTCAGATCTAGATCTAAGATGATTATCTATTTTGTTCTGAACTCTAGAGATAGATTTAGGCTTAACACTTGCGTGAGTATCAGCTCTTAATGCTCTGTGTTGGTTTTTGTTGCGTGAGACATCACCAATGAGGCAATACGGTCGTTCTCTCAACGTTGCGTTAGACATAACCTCTGTCGTGGATGATACGTGAGGATATTAGGAGAATGATTGATTTATGTATAAAATGATTAGAAGAATGCATGTGTTATCAATTGATGAGATCCAATTCCAACAAGGCTTTGTTTATAATTCCGTCTTTACTTTATCTTTTCCGTCTTTACATTTTTCGCATTTTCTTTTGGTTCCGCTTTAAACTAAAACTTTTTAACCATGAGCTTAGAAACATAGAAATCGTCGAATGGCATTCTTTCCCTCGCACTGATCCCTGTGGATACGACAAAACTGGGTTACTTATATATTTTTGCTTGCTGCTATTCTAGCTTTAACAAAATGGCGCCGTTGCCGGGGATCGGTGTTTAGATATGGAATCGCATTGCGATAGTTTCTATATTTTTTAGCTTTGTACATTTGTTTATATTATATCTATTTGTTTTCTTTTATTTTTTTTCTCTAGTGTGATGAGGAATGATGAGAATTCCTAGATTGGTTGCCATTGTATAAAAGTATTCAATGAAGCTTCGACCGAGTCTGGATGGATGTTGAGCGTTGAAAGTATGCATGGTAAATTGTACTACATTATAAAATGTTAGAATGATTTAAGAATTTTGTGTTTTATGCAAATGTGTATTCTTGTTTCATTTTGCAGCTTGTTTGAATGCTTGTTTCACTTAGGTATAAAAGCCACAAATTGTGAGAAACCACCATTGTTTTTTAAATGCTTGGATGACTGATAACTTTGTTTAATTCGTTTGATTCATGCTTTATCTTTTGATTATTGTGATTTTGTGGAAGCATTAGAAATGATCAAGGCATTTATTTATATTGAGCACAACCGTATCCAAAAGTATCTTACCCGTGAGTAGTGAGTATTCGTTAACCCCTTTGAGCCTAAACAGTTTAGATCTCATTTTAGTGATGAACTTTGTGTTGTACATAATGTGAAAGTGTAGTTCATCATTGAATTTTGTGACTTTCTAAAAATTTCTTCTTGAACCTTTGAGCATTGTTTTAATTTGATTTCCTTGCCTTAAAAAGCAAGGAACATTCACTTAAGGTTTGGTTGAATTCAAGTTGGGGAGAATGAAAAAGAAGATTGGTAGGTTGCTATAAACTTTTGAAAAAGTTTAAACAAGCATGAAAACAAAATGTGTGAATATGAATGTAAAAAACAAAAAAAAATGAATGCTTGTTTGAATAAGAAAAATAGAGTGAAATAATTGTGCATAAGGAAGTTTGAGAAGGTTGGTGGTAAAGGAATGAAATTGGTGAATGAAGTTGTGATGTGTAAATACCATGTATAGTGAATGTTTCTTTCTGCATCGGCAATTTCGATTCAATGGCCTTTAGAAATGTCCCTTTGTCGTGAACCCGACCAAGCTACAACCTTTAAAGCCCTTAGTGATCTTTTTGCTTCCATATTTTCATTTTTGATTGTTAGATGTTGTATGAATTGGATTGTTATTAGCATTGTTTGTCAGGTAAGTGAAATTTCCCCGCGGTTGCAAACGCGTCAATTTCTTCATTCTTATTCTGAAGAGGAGTGTTAAAGTGATTCAAGTATGAAAATTTAGTTATTTTCTGAAACAATTACGATATTTGTTTAAGAACTTAATTCTTTGTCATTGTTCGATTTTATTGAGTGGTGAACGTTGCTTGTGCGCATTTTCGTGGTTGTCTGCATTTATCTTGTTTTGGTCGAATCTTATGCTTGAGCAAATCCACTTGTTTTAATGAGGGGCATACTTTTCTTGAGGACAAGCAAAAAAATAGTTGGGGAGAGTTGTTAGGTGCAGATTTGACCTAAAAATGACATATCTTTCTTTGAACTTTTTCCACTCTTTTCTCATGTTTTCATTGGTTTTGCTAATGATTGTTGTTATTCTTCTAACATTGAGAATATACCTTTGGTGCTTGTAATATGTGTGTTATTGTGCAGTAAAAGGCATGAAATGATCAAAAGTGTAAGACACAAGAAATTGTGCAAGCTGCTAAAGAACAAAGGATGATATCAGTTAGTTCGCGTTGCGAACATGAAAGCGAGTGCCAGCGAAGGTTCGCTTTGCGAACTCTGGCGAGGGTTCCAGCGAATGGTCCCAGATTTGGACAAAAGAAAAAAGGAGGTAAAGTTCGCTTTGTGAGCTTGAAAGCGAGTGTTCGCTTTGCGAACATTCCTTCGCATTGCGAACTCACGAGAATTTCTGAGGCGGTTTAACTATTCAGAGGCACCTGAAGTGCCTATTTTTGCGATTCGCTGCGCGAATGAAGTGGTTTGCTTAGCGAACATGTATTTCTTGAATGATTATAAATAGGATTTTCACTCTTTTTAGTTAATAATTAAGATAGGAACTTGAGAGAAAAATTATAACTTGTAATTTTTCAGCATAGAAACTCATATTCCAAGGGAGAAAAGGTAGGATATTTTGATCTCTTCTTGGATGAGGATGTAATCTTTTGATACCTTATGTATTTCATCTAATGTATGTTTGTGAATATGTTTTGATTCTCTATTGTTGTTGTCTTTGATTGATTCCTTGTGGTCTTGACAAAACCTTTACAAATCCTTGATCTTAGATTTTCAACTATCAATGAACCAAACTTTTGACATGGTTTTGTGAGTCGATATTCATTGTATCTTTTGTTGTATTGTGTTGATTATGTAGCATGGCTAGCATGAGTAGGATCGATACGGAATTGCGAGGATGCGTGATAATAGTGATGAAGAACGGTGTTCACATTCATTTGGCAAATTAGTTGAATACATGTAAAAATGGTTAAACGTATGTACGTATTCTGATCGTTGGCATTTTATATGAAGCAGTCATTTATCTGATGTGGGTGTCATCTTTGTTTACCTGTTTATCTTTGATTTGAACCGCTATAGACATATACTCTTCAGATCTAGATCTAAGATGATTATCTGTTTTGTTCTGAACTCTAGAGATAGATTTAGGCTTAACACTTGCGTGAGTATCAGCTCTTAATGCTCTGTGTTGGTTTTTGTTGCGTGAGACATCACCAATGAGGCAATACGGTCGTTCTCTCAACGTTGCGTTAGACATAACCTCTGTCGTGGATGATACGTGAGGATATTAGGAGAATGATTGATTTATGTATAAAATGATTAGAAGAATGCATGTGTTATCAATTGATGAGATCCAATTCCAACAAGGCTTTGTTTATAATTCCGTCTTTACTTTCTCTTTTCCGTCTTTACATTTTTCGCATTTTCTTTTGGTTCCGCTTTAAACTAAAACTTTTTAACCATGAGCTTAGAAACATAGAAATCGTCGAATGGCATTCTTTCCCTCGCACTGATCCCTGTGGATACGACAAAACTGGGTTACTTATATATTTTTGCTTGCTGCTATTCTAGCTTCAACAAAATGGCGCCGTTGCCGGGGATCGGTGTTTAGATATGGAATCGCATTGCGATAGTTTCTATATTTTTTAGCTTTGTACATTTGTTTATATTATATCTATTTGTTTTCTTTTATTTTTTTTCTCTAGTGTGATGAGGAATGATGAGAATTCCTAGATTGGTTGCCATTGTATAAAAGTATTCAATGAAGCTTCGACCGAGTCTGGATGGATGTTGAGCGTTGAAAGTATGCATGGTAAATTGTACTACATTATAAAATGTTAGAATGATTTAAGAATTTTGTGTTTTATGCAAATGTGTATTCTTGTTTCATTTTGCAGCTTGTTTGAATGCTTGTTTCACTTAGGTATAAAAGCCACAAATTGTGAGAAACCACCATTGTTTTTTAAATGCTTGGATGACTGATAACTTTGTTTAATTCGTTTGATTCATGCTTTATCTTTTGATTATTGTGATTTTGTGGAAGCATTAGAAATGATCAAGGCATTTATTTATATTGAGCACAACCGTATCCAAAAGTATCTTACCCGTGAGTAGTGAGTATTCGTTAACCCCTTTGAGCCTAAACAGTTTAGATCTCATTTTAGTGATGAACTTTGTGTTGTACATAATGTGAAAGTGTAGTTCATCATTGAATTTTGTGACTTTCTAAAAATTTCTTCTTGAACCTTTGAGCATTGTTTTAATTTGATTTCCTTGCCTTAAAAAGCAAGGAACATTCACTTAAGGTTTGGTTGAATTCAAGTTGGGGAGAATGAAAAAGAAGATTGGTAGGTTGCTATAAACTTTTGAAAAAGTTTAAACAAGCATGAAAACAAAATGTGTGAATATGAATGTAAAAAACAAAAAAAAATGAATGCTTGTTTGAATAAGAAAAATAGAGTGAAATAATTGTGCATAAGGAAGTTTGAGAAGGTTGGTGGTAAAGGAATGAAATTGGTGAATGAAGTTGTGATGTGTAAATACCATGTATAGTGAATGTTTCTTTCTGCATCGGCAATTTCGATTCAATGGCCTTTAGAAATGTCCCTTTGTCGTGAACCCGACCAAGGTACAACCTTTAAAGCCCTTAGTGATCTTTTTGCTTCCATATTTTCATTTTTGATTGTTAGATGTTGTATGAATTGGATTGTTATTAGCATTGTTTGTCAGGTAAGTGAAATTTCCCCGCGGTTGCAAACGCGTCAATTTCTTCATTCTTATTCTGAAGAGGAGTGTTAAAGTGATTCAAGTATGAAAATTTAGTTGTTTTCTGAAACAATTACGATATTTGTTTAAGAACTTAATTCTTTGTCATTGTTCGATTTTATTGAGTGGTGAACGTTGCTTGTGCGCATTTTCGTGCTTGTCTGCATTTATCTTGTTTTGGTCGAATCTTATGCTTGAGCAAATCCACTTGTTTTAATGAGGGGCATACTTTTCTTGAGGACAAGCAAAAAAATAGTTGGGGAGAGTTGTTAGGTGCAGATTTGACCTAAAAATGACATATCTTTCTTTGAACTTTTTCCACTCTTTTCTCATGTTTTCATTGGTTTTGCTAATGATTGTTGTTATTCTTCTAACATTGAGAATATACCTTTGGTGCTTGTAATATGTGTGTTATTGTGCAGTAAAAGGCATGAAATGATCAAAAGTGTAAGACACAAGAAATTGTGCAAGCTGCTAAAGAACAAAGGATGATATCAGTTAGTTCGCTTTGCGAACATGAAAGCGAGTGCCAGCGAAGGTTCGCTTTGCGAACTCTGGCGAGGGTTCCAGCGAATGGTCCCAGATTTGGACAAAATAAAAAACGAGGTAAAGTTCGCTTTGTGAGCTTGAAAGCGAGTGTTCGCTTTGCGAACATTCCTTCGCATTGCGAACTCACGAGAATTTCTGAGGCGGTTTAACTATTCAGAGGCACCTGAAGTGCCTATTTTTGCGATTCGCTGCGCGAATGAAGTGGTTTGCTTAGCGAACATGTATTTCTTGAATGATTATAAATAGGATTTTCACTCTTTTTAGTTAATAATTAAGATAGGAACTTGAGAGAAAGATTATAACTTGTAATTTTTCAGCATAGAAACTCATATTCCAAGGGAGAAAAGGTAGGATATTTTGATCTCTTCTTGGATGAGGATGTAATCTTTTGATACCTTATGTATTTCATCTAATGTATGTTTGTGAATATGTTTTGATTCTCTATTGTTGTTGTCTTTGATTGATTCCTTGTGGTCTTGACAAAACCTTTACAAATCCTTGATCTTAGATTTTCAACTATCAATGAACCAAACTTTTGACATGGTTTTGTGAGTCGATATTCATTGTATCTTTTGTTGTATTGTGTTGATTATGTAGCATGGCTAGCATGAGTAGGATCGATACGGAATTGCGAGGATGCGTGATAATAGTGATGAAGAACGGTGTTCACATTCATTTGGCAAATTAGTTGAATACATGTAAAAAGGGTTAAACGTATGTACGTATTCTGATCGTTGGCATTTTATATGAAGCAGTCATTTATCTGATGTGGGTGTCATCTTTGTTTACCTGTTTATCTTTGATTTGAACCGCTATAGACATATACTCTTCAGATCTAGATCTAAGATGATTATCTGTTTTGTTCTGAACTCTAGAGATAGATTTAGGCTTAACACTTGCGTGAGTATCAGCTCTTAATGCTCTGTGTTGGTTTTTGTTGCGTGAGACATCACCAATGAGGCAATACGGTCGTTCTCTCAACGTTGCGTTAGACATAACCTCTGTCGTGGATGATACGTGAGGATATTAGGAGAATGATTGATTTATGTATAAAATGTTTAGAAGAATGCATGTGTTATCAATTGATGAGATCCAATTCCATCAAGGCTCTGTTTATAATTCCGTCTTTACTTTATCTTTTCCGTCTTTACATTTTTCGCATTTTCTTTTGGTTCCGCTTTAAACTAAAACTTTTTAACCATGAGCTTAGAAACATAGAAATCGTCGAATGGCATTCTTTCCCTCGCACTGATCCCTGTGGATACGACAAAACTGGGTTACTTATATATTTTTGCTTGCTGCTATTCTAGCTTCAACAAAATGGCGCCGTTGCCGGGGATCGGTGTTTAGATATTGAATCGCATTGCGATAGTTTCTATATTTTTTAGCTTTGTACATTTGTTTATATTATATCTATTTGTTTTCTTTTATTTTTTTCTCTAGTGTGATCAGGAATGATGAGAATTCCTAGATTGGTTGCTATTGTATAAAAGTATTCAATGAAGCTTCGACCGAGTCTGGATGGATGTTGAACGTTGAAAGTATGCATGGTAAATTGTACTACATTATAAAATGTTAGAATGATTTAAGAATTTTGTGTTTTATGCAAATGTGTATTCTTGTTTCATTTTGCAGCTTGTTTGAATGCTTGTTTCACTTAGGTATAAAAGCCACAAATTGTGAGAAACCACCATTGTTTTTTAAATGCTTGGATGACTGATAACTTTGTTTAATTCGTTTGATTCATGCTTTATCTTTTGATTATTGTGATTTTGTGGAAGCATTAGAAATGATCAAGGCATTTATTTATATTGAGCACAACCGTATCCAAAAGTATATTACCCGTGAGTAGTGAGTATTCGTTAACCCCTTTGAGCCTAAACAGTTTAGATCTCATTTTAGTGATGAACTTTGTGTTGTACATAATGTGAAAGTGTAGTTCATCATTGAATTTTGTGACTTTCTAAAAATTTCTTCTTGAACCTTTGAGCATTGTTTTAATTTGATTTCCTTACCTTAAAAAGCAAGGAACATTCACTTAAGGTTTGGTTGAATTCAAGTTGGGGAGAATGAAAAAGAAGATTGGTAGGTTGCTATAAACTTTTGAAAAAGTTTAAACAAGCATGAAAACAAAAAGTGTGAATATGAATGTAAAAAACAAAAAAAAATGAATGCTTGTTTGAATAAGAAAAATAGAGTGAAATAATTGTGCATAAGGAAGTTTGAGAAGGTTGGTGGTAAAGGAATGAAATTGGTGAATGAAGTTGTGATGTGTAAATACCATGTATAGTGAATGTTTCTTTTTGCATCGGCAATTTCGATTCAATGGCCTTTAGAAATGTCCCTTTGTCGTGAACCCGACCAAGCTACAACCTTTAAAGCCCTTAGTGATCTTTTTGCTTCCATATTTTCATTTTTGATTGTTAGATGTTGTATGAATTGGATTGTTATTAGCATTGTTTGTCAGGTAAGTGAAATTTCCCCGCGGTTGCAAACGCGTCAATTTCTTCATTCTTATTCTGAAGAGGAGTGTTAAAGTGATTCAAGTATGAAAATTTAGTTGTTTTTTGAAACAATTATGATATTTGTTTAAGAACTTAATTCTTTGTCATTGTTCGATTCTATTGAATGGTGAACGTTGCTTGTGCGCATTTTCGTGCTTGTCTGCATTTATCTTGTTTTGGTCGAATCTTATGCTTGAGCAAATCCACTTGTTTTAATGAGGGGCATACTTTTCTTGAGGACAAGCAAAAATCTAGTTGGGGAGAGTTGTTAGGTGCAGATTTGACCTAAAAATGACATATCTTTCTTTGCACTTTTTCCACTCTTTTCTCATGTTTTCATTGGTTTTGCTAATGATTGTTGTTATTCTTCTAACATTGAGAATATACCTTTGGTGCTTGTAATATGTGTGTTATTATGCAGTAAAAGGCATGAAATGATCAAAAGTGTAAGACACAAGAAATTGTGCAAGCTGCTAAAGAACAAAGGATGATATCAGTTAGTTCGCTTTGCGAACATGAAAGCGAGTGCCAGCGAAGGTTCGCTTTGCGAACTCTGGCGAGGGTTCCAGCGAATGGTCCCAGATTTGGACAAAAGAAAAAAGGAGGTAAAGTTCGCTTTGTGAGCTTGAAAGCGAGTGTTCGCTTTGCGAACATTCCTTCGCATTGCGAACTCACGAGAATTTCTGAGGCGGTTTAACTATTCAGAGGCACCTGAAGTGCCTATTTTTGCGATTCGCTGCGCGAATGAAGTGGTTTGCTTAGCGAACATGTATTTCTTGAATGATTATAAATAGGATTTTCACTCTTTTTAGTTAATAATTAAGATAGGAACTTGAGAGAAAGATTATAACTTGTAATTTTTTAGCATAGAAATTCATATTCCAAGGGAGAAAAGGTAGGATATTTTGATCTCTTCTTGGATGAGGATGTAATCTTTTGATACCTTATGTATTTCATCTAATGTATGTTTGTGAATATGTTTTGATTCTCTATTGTTGTTGTCTTTGATTGATTCCTTGTGGTCTTGACAAAACCTTTACAAATCCTTGATCTTAGATTTTCAACTATCAATGAACCAAACTTTTGACATGGTTTTGTGAGTCGATATTCATTGTATCTTTTGTTGTATTGTGTTGATTATGTAGCATGGCTAGCATGAGTAGGATCGATACGGAATTGCGAGGATGCGTGATAATAGTGATGAAGAACGGTGTTCACATTCATTTGGCAAATTAGTTGAATACATGTAAAAAGGGTTAAACGTATGTACGTATTCTGATCGTTGGCATTTTATATGAAGCAGTCATTTATCTGATGTGGGTGTCATCTTTGTTTACCTGTTTATCTTTGATTTGAACCGCTATAGACATATACTCTTCAGATCTAGATCTAAGATGATTATCTGTTTTGTTCTGAACTCTAGAGATAGATTTAGGCTTAACACTTGCGTGAGTATCAGCTCTTAATGCTCTGTGTTGGTTTTTGTTGCGTGAGACATCACCAATGAGGCAATACGGTCGTTCTCTCAACGTTGCGTTAGACATAACCTCTGTCGTGGATGATACGTGAGGATATTAGGAGAATGATTGATTTATGTATAAAATGATTAGAAGAATGCATGTGTTATCAATTGATGAGATCCAATTCCATCAAGGCTCTGTTTATAATTCCGTCTTTACTTTATCTTTTCCGTCTTTACATTTTTCGCATTTTCTTTTGGTTCCGCTTTAAACTAAAACTTTTTAACCATGAGCTTAGAAACATAGAAATCGTCGAATGGCATTCTTTCCCTCACACTGATCCCTGTGGATACGACAAAACTGGGTTACTTATATATTTTTGCTTGCTGCTATTCTAGCTTCAACAAAATGGCGCCGTTGCCCGGGGATCGGTGTTTAGATATTGAATCGCATTGCGATAGTTTCTATATTTTTTAGCTTTGTACATTTGTTTATATTATATCTATTTGTTTTCTTTTATTTTTTTCTCTAGTGTGATCAGGAATGATGAGAATTCCTAGATTGGTTGCTATTGTATAAAAGTATTCAATGAAGCTTCGACCGAGTCTGGATGGATGTTGAACGTTGAAAGTATGCATGGTAAATTGTACTACATTATAAAATGTTAGAATGATTTAAGAATTTTGTGTTTTATGCAAATGTGTATTCTTGTTTCATTTTGCAGCTTGTTTGAATGCTTGTTTCACTTAGGTATAAAAGCCACAAATTGTGAGAAACCACCATTGTTTTTTAAATGCTTGGATGACTGATAACTTTGTTTAATTCGTTTGATTCATGCTTTATCTTTTGATTATTGTGATTTTGTGGAAGCATTAGAAATGATCAAGGCATTTATTTATATTGAGCACAACCGTATCCAAAAGTATCTTACCCGTGAGTAGTGAGTATTCGTTAACCCTTTTGAGCCTAAACAGTTTAGATCTCATTTTAGTGATGAACTTTGTGTTGTACATAATGTGAAAGTGTAGTTCATCATTGAATTTTGTGACTTTCTAAAAATTTCTTCTTGAACCTTTGAGCATTGTTTTAATTTGATTTCCTTACCTTAAAAAGCAAGGAACATTCACTTAAGGTTTGGTTGAATTCAAGTTGGGGAGAATGAAAAAGAAGATTGGTAGGTTGCTATAAACTTTTGAAAAAGTTTAAACAAGCATGAAAACAAAAAGTGTGAATATGAATGTAAAAAACAAAAAAAAATGAATGCTTGTTTGAATAAGAAAAATAGAGTGAAATAATTGTGCATAAGGAAGTTTGAGAAGGTTGGTGGTAAAGGAATGAAATTGGTGAATGAAGTTGTGATGTGTAAATACCATGTATAGTGAATGTTTCTTTTTGCATCGGCAATTTCGATTCAATGGCCTTTAGAAATGTCCCTTTGTCGTGAACCCGACCAAGCTACAACCTTTAAAGCCCTTAGTGATCTTTTTGCTTCCATATTTTCATTTTTGATTGTTAGATGTTGTATGAATTGGATTGTTATTAGCATTGTTTGTCAGGTAAGTGAAATTTCCCCGCGGTTGCAAACGCGTCAATTTCTTCATTCTTATTCTGAAGAGGAGTGTTAAAGTGATTCAAGTATGAAAATTTAGTTGTTTTTTGAAACAATTATGATATTTGTTTAAGAACTTAATTCTTTGTCATTGTTCGATTCTATTGAATGGTGAACGTTGCTTGTGCGCATTTTCGTGCTTGTTTGCATTTATCTTGTTTTGGTCGAATCTTATGCTTGAGCAAATCCACTTGTTTTAATGAGGGGCATACTTTTCTTGAGGACAAGCAAAAATCTAGTTGGGGAGAGTTGTTAGGTGCAGATTTGACCTAAAAATGACATATCTTTCTTTGCACTTTTTCCACTCTTTTCTCATGTTTTCATTGGTTTTGCTAATGATTGTTGTTATTCTTCTAACATTGAGACTATACCTTTGGTGCTTGTAATATGTGTGTTATTGTGCAGTAAAAGGCATGAAATGATCAAAAGTGTAAGACACAAGAAATTGTGCAAGCTGCTAAAGAACAAAGGATGATATCAGTTAGTTCGCTTTGCGAACATGAAAGCGAGTGCCAGCGAAGGTTCGCTTTGCGAACTCTGGCGAGGGTTCCAGCGAATGGTCCCAGATTTGGACAAAAGAAAAAAGGAGGTAAAGTTCGCTTTGTGAGCTTGAAAGCGAGTGTTCGCTTTGCGAACATTCCTTCGCATTGCGAACTCACGAGAATTTCTGAGGCGGTTTAACTATTCAGAGGCACCTGAAGTGCCTATTTTTGTGATTCGCTGCGCGAATGAAGTGGTTTGCTTAGCGAACATGTATTTCTTGAATGATTATAAATAGGATTTTCACTCTTTTTAGGTAATAATTAAGATAGGAACTTGAGAGAAAGATTATAACTTGTAATTTTTTAGCATAGAAACTCATATTCCAAGGGAGAAAAGGTAGGATATTTTGATCTCTTCTTGGATGAGGATGTAATCTTTTGATACCTTATGTATTTCATCTAATGTATGTTTGTGAATATGTTTTGATTCTCTATTGTTGTTGTCTTTGATTGATTCCTTGTGGTCTTGACAAAACCTTTACAAATCCTTGATCTTAGATTTTCAACTATCAATGAACCAAACTTTTGACATGGTTTTGTGAGTCGATATTCATTGTATCTTTTGTTGTATTGTGTTGATTATGTAGCATGGCTAGCATGAGTAGGATCGATACGGAATTGCGAGGATGCGTGATAATAGTGATGAAGAACGGTGTTCACATTCATTTGGCAAATTAGTTGAATACATGTAAAAAGGGTTAAACGTATGTACGTATTCTGATCGTTGGCATTTTATATGAAGCAGTCATTTATCTGATGTGGGTGTCATCTTTGTTTACCTGTTTATCTTTGATTTGAACCGCTATAGACATATACTCTTCAGATCTAGATCTAAGATGATTATCTGTTTTGTTCTGAACTCTAGAGATAGATTTAGGCTTAACACTTGCGTGAGTATCAACTCTTAATGCTCTGTGTTGGTTTTTGTTGCGTGAGACATCACCAATGAGGCAATACGGTCGTTCTCTCAACGTTGCGTTAGACATAACCTCTGTCGTGGGTGATACGTGAGGATATTAGGAGAATGATTGATTTATGTATAAAATGATTAGAAGAATGCATGTGTTATCAATTGATGAGATCCAATTCCATCAAGGCTCTGTTTATAATTCCGTCTTTACTTTATCTTTTCCGTCTTTACATTTTTCGCATTTTCTTTTGGTTCCGCTTTAAACTAAAACTTTTTAACCATGAGCTTAGAAACATAGAAATCGTCGAATGGCATTCTTTCCCTCGCACTGATCCCTGTGGATACGACAAAACTGGGTTACTTATATATTTTTGCTTGCTGCTATTCTAGCTTCAACAAAATGGCGCCGTTGCCGGGGATCGGTGTTTAGATATTGAATCGCATTGCGATAGTTTCTATATTTTTTAGCTTTGTACATTTGTTTATATTATATCTATTTGTTTTCTTTTATTTTTTTCTCTAGTGTGATCAGGAATGATGAGAATTCCTAGATTGGTTGCTATTGTATAAAAGTATTCAATGAAGCTTCGACCGAGTCTGGATGGATGTTGAACGTTGAAAGTATGCATGGTAAATTGTACTACATTATAAAATGTTAGAATGATTTAAGAATTTTGTGTTTTATGCAAATGTGTATTCTTGTTTCATTTTGCAGCTTGTTTGAATGCTTGTTTCACTTAGGTATAAAAGCCACAAATTGTGAGAAACCACCATTGTTTTTTAAATGCTTGGATGACTGATAACTTTGTTTAATTCGTTTGATTCATGCTTTATCTTTTGATTATTGTGATTTTGTGGAAGCATTAGAAATGATCAAGGCATTTATTTATATTGAGCACAACCGTATCCAAAAGTATCTTACCCGTGAGTAGTGAGTATTCGTTAACCCCTTTGAGCCTAAACAGTTTAGATCTCATTTTAGTGATGAACTTTGTGTTGTACATAATGTGAAAGTGTAGTTCATCATTGAATTTTGTGACTTTCTAAAAATTTCTTCTTGAACCTTTGAGCATTGTTTTAATTTGATTTCCTTACCTTAAAAAGCAAGGAACATTCACTTAAGGTTTGGTTGAATTCAAGTTGGGGAGAATGAAAAAGAAGATTGGTAGGTTGCTATAAACTTTTGAAAAAGTTTAAACAAGCATGAAAACAAAAAGTGTGAATATGAATGTAAAAAACAAAAAAAAATGAATGCTTGTTTGAATAAGAAAAATAGAGTGAAATAATTGTGCATAAGGAAGTTTGAGAAGGTTGGTGGTAAAGGAATGAAATTGGTGAATGAAGTTGTGATGTGTAAATACCATGTATAGTGAATGTTTCTTTTTGCATCGGCAATTTCGATTCAATGGCCTTTAGAAATGTCCCTTTGTCGTGAACCCGACCAAGCTACAACCTTTAAAGCCCTTAGTGATCTTTTTGCTTCCATATTTTCATTTTTGATTGTTAGATGTTGTATGAATTGGATTGTTATTAGCATTGTTTGTCAGGTAAGTGAAATTTCCCCGCGGTTGCAAACGCGTCAATTTCTTCATTCTTATTCTGAAGAGGAGTGTTAAAGTGATTCAAGTATGAAAATTTAGTTGTTTTTTGAAACAATTATGATATTTGTTTAAGAACTTAATTCTTTGTCATTGTTCGATTCTATTGAATGGTGAACGTTGCTTGTGCGCATTTTCGTGCTTGTTTGCATTTATCTTGTTTTGGTCGAATCTTATGCTTGAGCAAATCCACTTGTTTTAATGAGGGGCATACTTTTCTTGAGGACAAGCAAAAATCTAGTTGGGGAGAGTTGTTAGGTGCAGATTTGACCTAAAAATGACATATCTTTCTTTGCACTTTTTCCACTCTTTTCTCATGTTTTCATTGGTTTTGCTAATGATTGTTGTTATTCTTCTAACATTGAGAATATACCTTTGGTGCTTGTAATATGTGTGTTATTGTGCAGTAAAAGGCATGAAATGATCAAAAGTGTAAGACAAAAGAAATGGTGCAAGCTGCTATAGAACAAAGGATGATATCAGTTAGTTCGTTTTGCGAACATGAAAGCGAGTGCCAGTGAAGGTTCGCTTTGCGAACTCTGGCGAGGGTTCCAGCGAATGGTCCCAGATTTGGACAAAAGAAAAAAGGAGGTAAATTTCGCTTTGTGAGCTTGAAAGCGAGGGTTCGCTTTGCGAACATTCTTTCGCATTGCGAACTCACGAGAATTTCTGAGGCGGTTTAACTATTCAGAGGCACCTGAAGTGCCTATTTTTGCCATTCGCTGCGCGAATGAAGTGGTGTGCTTAGCGAACATGTATTTCCTGAATGATTATAAATAGGATTTTCACTCTTTTTAGGTAATAATTAAGATAGGAACTTGAGAGAAAGATCATAACTTGTAATTTTTCAGCATAGAAACTAAAATTCCAATGGAGAAAAGGTAGGATATTTTGATCTCTTGTTGGATGAGGATGTAATCTTTTGATACCTTATGTATTTCATCTAATGTATGTTTGTGAATATGTTTTGATTCTCTATTGTTGTTGTCTTTGATTGATTCCTTGTGGTCTTGACAAAACCTTTACAAATCCTTGATGTTAGATTTTCAACTATCAATGAACCAAACTTTTGACATGGTTTTGTGAGTCGATATTCATTGTATCTTTTGTTGTATTGTGTTGATTATGTAGCATGGCTAGCATGAGTAGGATCGATACAGAATTGCGAGGATGCGTGATAATAGTGATGAAGAACGGTGTTCACATTCATTTGGCAAATTAGTTGAATACATGTAAAAAGGGTTAAACGTATGTACGTATTCTGATCGTTGGCATTTTATATGAAGCAGTCATTTATCTGATGTGGGTGTCATCTTTGTTTACCTGTTTATCTTTGATTTGAACCGCTATAGACATATACTCTTCAGATCTAGATCTAAGATGATTATCTGTTTTGTTCTGAACTCTAGAGATAGATTTAGGCTTAACACTTGCATGAGTATCAGCTCTTAATGCTCTGTGTTGGTTTTTGTTGCGTGAGACATCACCAATGAGGCAATACGGTCGTTCTCTCAACGTTGCGTTAGACATAACCTCTGTCGTGGGTGATACGTGAGGATATTAGGAGAATGATTGATTTATGTATAAAATGATTAGAAGAATGCATGTGTTATCAATTGATGAGATCCAATTCCAACAAGGCTCCGTTTATAATTCCGTCTTTACTTTATCTTTTCCGTCTTTACATTTTTCGCATTTTCTTTTGGTTCCGCTTTAAACTAAAACTTTTTAACCATGAGCTTAGAAACATAGAAATCGTCGAATGGGATTCTTTCCCTCGCACTGATCCCTGTGGATACGACAAAACTGGGTTACTTATATATTTTTGCTTGCTGCTATTCTAGCTTCAATAAAATGGCGTCGTTGCCGGGGATCGGTGTTTAGATATTGAATCGCATTGCGATAGTTTCTATAATTTTTAGCTTTGTACATTTGTTTATATTATATCTATTTGTTTTCTTTTATTTTTTTCTCTAGTGTGATCAGGAATGATGAGAACTCCTAGATTGGTTGCTATTGTATAAAAGTATTCAATGAAGCTTCGACCGAGTCTGGATGGATGTTGAGCGTTGAAAGTACGCATGGTAAATTGTACTACTTTATAGAATGTTAGAATGATTTAAGAATTTTGTGCTTTATGCAAATGTGTATTCTTGTTTCATTTTGCAACTTGTTTGAATGCTTGTTTCACTTAGGTCTAAAAGCCACAAATTGTGAGAAACCACCATTGTTTTTTAAATGCTTGGATGACTGATAACTTTGTTTAATTCGTTTGATTCATGCTTTATCTTTTGATTATTGTGATTTTGTGGAAGCATTAGAAATGATCAAGGCATTTATTTATATTGAGCACAACCGTATCCAAAAGTATGTTACCCGTGAGTAGTGAGTATTCATTAACCCCTTTGAGCCTAAACAGTTTAGATCTCATTTTAGTGATGAACTTTGTGTTGTACATAATGTGAAAGTGTAGTTCATCATTGAATTTTGTGAGTTTCTGAAAATTTCTTCTTGAACCTTTGAGCATTGTTTTAATTTGATTTCCTTGCCTTAAAAAGCAAGGAACATTCACTTAAGGTTTGGTTGAATTCAAGTTGGGGAGAATGAAAAAGAAGATTGGTAGGTTGCTATAAACTTTTGAAAAAGTTCAAACAAGCATGAAAACAAAAAGTGTGAATATGAATGTGAAAAACAAAAGAAAATGAATGCTTGTTTGAATAAGAAAAATAGAGTGAAATAATTGTGCATAAGGAAGTTTGAGAAGGTTGGTGGTAAAGGAATGAAATTGGTGAATGAAGTTGTGATGTGTAAATACCATGTATAGTGAATGTTTCTTTTTGCATCGGCAATTTCGATTCAATGGCCTTTAGAAATGTCCCTTTGTCGTGAACCCGACCAAGCTACAACCTTTAAAGCCCTTAGTGATCTTTTTGCTTCCATATTTTCATTTTTGATTGTTAGATGTTGTATGAATTGGATTGTTATTAGCATTGTTTGTCAGGTAAGTGAAATTTCCCCGCGGTTGTAAACGCGTCAATTTCTTCATTCTTATTCTGAAGAGGAGTGTTAAAGTGACTCAAGTATGAAAATTTAGTTGTTTTCTGAAACAATTATGATATTTGTTTAAGAATTTAATTCTTTGTCATTGTTCGATTCTATTGAGTGGTGAACGTTGCTTGTGCGTATTTTCGTGCTTGTCTGCATTTATCTTGTTTTGGTCGAATCTTATGCTTGAGCAAATCCACTTGTTTTAATGAGGGGCATACTTTTCTTGAGGACAAGCAAAAATCTAGTTGGGGAGAGTTGTTAGGTGCAGATTTGACCTAAAAATGACATATCTTTCTTTGCACTTTTTCCACTCTTTTCTCATGTTTTCATTGGTTTTGCTAATGATTGTTGTTATTCTTCTAACATTGAGAATATTAGGAGAATGATTGATTTATGTATAAAATGATTAGAAGAATGCATGTGTTATCAATTGATGAGATCCAATTCCAACAAGGCTCCGTTTATAATTCCGTCTTTACTTTATCTTTTCCGTCTTTACATTTTTCGCATTTTCTTTTGGTTCCGCTTTAAACTAAAACTTTTTAACCATGAGCTTAGAAACATAGAAATCGTCGAATGGCATTCTTTCCTTCGCACTGATCCCTGTGGATACGACAAAACTGGGTTACTTATATATTTTTTCTTGCTGTTATTCTAGCTTCAACAAAATGGCGCCGTTGCCGGGGATCGGTGTTTAGATATTGAATCGCCTTGCGATAGTTTCTATATTTTTTAGCTTTGTACATTTGTTTATATTATATCTATTTGTTTTCTTTTATTTTTTCTCTAGTGTGATCAGGAATGATGAGAATTCCTAGATTGGTTGCTATTGTATAAAAGTATTCAATGAAGTTTCGACCGAGTCTGGATGGATGTTGAGCGTTGAAAGTATGCATGGTAAATTGTACTAATTTATAGAATGTTAGAATGATTTAAGAATTTTGTGCTTTGTGCAAATGTGTATTCTTGTTTCATTTTAAAACTTGTTTGAATGCTTGTTTCACTTAGGTCTAAAAGCCACAAATTATGAGAAACCTCCATTGTTTACTAAATGCTTGGATGATTGATAACTTTGTTTAATTCGTTTGATTCATGCTTTATCTTTTGATTATTGTGATTTTGTGGAAGCATTAGAAATGATCAAGGCATTTGTTTATATTGAGCACAACCGTATCCAAAAGTATCTTATCCGTGAGTAGTGAGTAATCGTTAACCCCATTGAGCCTAAACAGTTTAGATCTTATTTTAGTGATGAACTTTGTGTTGTACATAATGTGAATGTGTAATTCATCATTGAATTTTGTGAGTTTCTAAAAATTTCTTCTTGAACTTTTGAGCATTGTTTTAATTTGATTTCCTTGCCTTAAAAAGCAAGGAACATTCACTTAAGGTTTGGTTGAATTCAAGTTGGGGAGAATGAAAAAGAAGATTGGTAGGTTGCTATAAACTTTTGAAAAAGTTCAAACAAGCATGAAAAGAAAAAGTGTGAATATGAATGTGAAAAACAAAAGAAAATGAATGCTTGTTTGAATAAATAAAATAGAGTGAAATAATTGTGCATAAGGAAGTTTGAGAAGGTTGGTGGTAAAGGAATGAAATTGGTGAATGAAGTTGTGATATGTAAATACCTTGTATAGTGAATGTTTCTTTTTGCATCGGAAATTTCGATTCAATGGCCTTTAGAAATGTCCCTTTGTCGTGAACCCGACCAAGCTACAACCTTTAAAGCCCTTAGTGATCTTTTTGCTTCCATATTTTCATTTTTGATTGTTAGATGTTGTATGAATTGGATTGTTATTAGCATTGTTTGTCAGGTAAGTGAAATTTCCCCGCGGTTGCAAACGCGTCAATTTCTTCATTCTTATTCTGAATAGGAGTGTTAAAGTGACTCAAGTATGAAAATTTAGTTGTTTTCTGAAACAATTATGATATTTGTTTAAGAACTTAATTCTTTGTCATTGTTGATTCTATTGAGTGGTGAACGTTGCTTGTGCGTATTTTCGTGCTTGTCTGCATTTATCTTGTTTTGGTCGAATCTTATGCATGAGCAAATCCACTTGTTTTAATGAGGGGCATACTTTGCTTGAGGACAAGGAAAAATCTAGTTGGGGAGTTGTTAGGTGCAGATTTGACCTAAAAATGACATATCTTTCTTTGCACTTTTTCCACTCTTTTCTCATGTTTTCATTGGTTTTGCTAATGATTGTTGATATTCTTCTAACATTGAGAATATACCTTTGGTGCTTGTAACATGTGAGTTATTGTGCAGTAAAAGGAATGAAATGATCAAAAGTGTAAGACACAAGAAATGGTGCATGCTGCTAAAGAACAAAGGATGATATCAGTTAGTTCGCTTTGCGAACATGAAAGCGAGTGCCAGCGAAGGTTCGCTTTGCGAACTCTGGCGAGGGTTCCAGCGAATGGTCCCAGATTTGGACAGAAGAAAAAAGGAGGTAAAGTTCGCTTTGTGAGCTTGAAAGTGAGTGTTCGCTTTGCGAACATTCCTTCGTATTGCGAACTCACGAGAATTTCTGAGGCAGTTTAACTATTCAGAGGCACCTGAAGTGCCTATTTTTGCCATTCGCTGTGCGAATGAAGTGGTTCGCTTAGCGAACATGTAATTTCCTGAATGATTATAAATAGGATTTTCACTCTTATTAGGTAATAATTAAGATAGGAACTTGAGAGAAAGATCATAACTTGTAATTTTTCAGCATAGAAACTCAAATTCCAAGGGAGAAAAGGTAGGATCTTTTGATCTCTTGTTGGATGAGGATGTAATCTTTTGATAGCTTATGTATTTCATCTAATGTATGTTTGTGAATATGGTTTGATTCTCTATTGTTGTTGTCTTTTATTGATTACTTGTGGTCTTGACAAAACCTTTACAAATCCTTGATCTTAGATTTTCCACTATCAATAAACCAAACTTTTGACATGGTTTTGTGAGTCGATATTCATTGTATCTTTTGTTGTATTGTGTTAATTAAGTAACATGGCTAGCATGAGTATGATCGATACCGTATTGCGAGGATGCGTGATAATAGTGATGAAGAACGGTGTTCACATTCATTTGGCAAATTAGTTGAATACATGTAAAATGGGTTAAACGTATGTACGTATTCTAATCGTTTGCATTTTATATGAAGCAGTCATTTATCTGATGTGGGTGTCATCTTTGTTTACCTGTTTATCTTTGATTTGAACCGCTATACACATATACTCTTCAGATCTGGATCTAAGATGATTATCTGATTTGTTATGAACTCTAGAGATAGATTTAGGCTTAACACTTGCGTGAGTATCAGCTCTTAAAGCTCTTCGTTGGTTTTTGTTGCGTGAGACATCACCAATGAGGCAATACGGTCGTTCTCCCAATGTTGCGTTAGACATAAACTCTGTCGTGGGTGATACGTGAGGATATTAGGAGAATGATTGATTTATGTATAAAATGATTAGAAGAATGCATGTGTTATCCATTGATGAGATCCAATTCCAACAAGGCTCCATTTGTAATTCCGTCTTTACTTTATCTTTTCCGTCTTTACATTTTCCGCATTTGCTTTTGGTTCCGCTTTAAACCAAAACTTTTTAAATATGAGCTTAGAAACATAGAAATCGTCGAATGGCATTCTTTCCCTCGCACTGATCCCTGTGGATACGACAAAACTGGGTCACTTATATATTTTTGCTTGCTGCTATTCTAGCTTCAACAAAATGGCGTCGTTGCCGGGGATCATTGTTTAGATATTGAATCGCATTGCGATAGTTTCTATATTTTTTAGCTTTGTACATTTGTTTGTATTATATGTATTTGTTTTCTTTTATTTTTTTCTCTAGTATGATCAGGAATGATGAGAACTCCTAGATTGGTTGCTATTGTATAAAAGTATTCAATGAAGCTTCGACCGAGTCTGGATAGATGTTGAGCGTTGAAAGTAAGCATGGTAAATTGTACTACTTTATAGAATGTTAGAATGATTTAAGAATTTTGTTCTTTGTGCAAATGTGTATTCTTGTTTCATTTTGCAACTTGTTTGAATGCTTGTTTCACTTAGGTCTAAAAGCCACAAATTGTGAGAAACCTCCATTGTTTACTAAATGCTTGGATGACTAATAACTTTGTTTAATTCTTTTGATTCATGCTTTATCTTTTGATTATTGTGATTTTGTTGAAGCATTAGTAATGATCAAGGCATTTGTTAATATTTAGCACAACCGTATCCAAAAGTATCTTGCCCGTGAGTAATGAGTATTCGTTAACCCCTTTGAGCCTAAACAGTTTAGATCTCATTTTAGTGATGAACTTTGTGTTGTACATAATGTGAATGTGTAGTTCATTATTGAATTTTGTTAGTTTTTAACAATTTCTTCTTGAACCTTTGAGCATTGTTTTAATTTGATTTCCTTGCCTTAAAAAGCAAGGAACATTCACTTAAGGTTTGGTTGAATTCAAGTTGGGGAGAATGAAAAAGAAGATTGGTAGGTTGCTATAAACTTTTGAAAAAGTTCAAACAAGCATTAAAAGAAAAAGTGTGAATATGAATGTGAAAAACAAAAGAAAATGAATGCTTGTTTGAATAAGAAAAATAGAGTGAAATAATTGTTCATAAGGAAGTTTGAGAAGGTTGGTGGTAAAGGAATGAAATTGGTGAATGAAGTTGTGATGTGTAAATACCTTGTATAGTGAATGTTTTTTTTTTGCATCGGCAATTTCGATTCAAGGGCCTTTAGAAATGTCCCTTTGTCGTGAACCCGACCAAGCTACAACCTTTAAAGCCATTAGTGATCTTTTTGCTTCCATATTTTCAATTTTTGATTGTTAGATGTTGTATGAATTGGATTATTATTAGCATTGTTTCTCAGGTAAGTGAAATTTCCCCGCGGTTGTAAACGCGTCAATTTCTTCATTCTTATTCTGAAGAGGAGTGTTATAGTGATTCAATTATGAAAATTTAGTTGTTTTTTGAAACAATTATGATATTTGTTTAAGAACGTAATTCTTTGTCATTGTTCGATTCTATTGAGTGGTGAACGTTGCTTGTGTGCATTTTCATGCTTGTCTGCATTTATCTTGTTTTGGTTGAATCTTATGCTTGAGAAAATCCACTTGTTTTAATGAGGGGCATACTTTGCTTGAGGACAAGCAAAAATCTAGTTGGGGAGAGTTGTTAGGTGCAGATTTGACCTAAAAATGACATATCTTTCTTTGAACTTTTTCCACTCTTTTCTCATGTTTTCATTGGTTTTTCTAATGATTGTTGTTATTCTTCTAACATTGAGAATATACCTTTGGTGCTTGTAATATGTGTGTTATTGTGCAGTAAAAGGCATGAAATGATCAAAAGTGTAAGACACAAGAAATGGTGCAAGCTGCTAACGAACAAAGGATGATATCAGTTAGTTCGCTTTGTGAACATGAAAGCGAGTGCCAGCGAAGGTTCGCTTTGCGAACTCTGGCGAGGGTTCCAGCCTATGGTCCCAGATTTGGGCAGAAGAAAAAAGGAGGTAAAGTTCGCTTTATGAGCTTAAAAGCGAGTGTTCGCAAACATTCCTTCGCATTGCGAACTCACGAGAGTTTCTGAGGCGGTTTAACTATTCAGAGGCACCTGAAATGCCTATTTTTGCCATTTGCTGTGCGAATGAAGTGGTTCTCTTAGCGAACATGTAATTTCGTGAATGATTATAAATAGGATTTTCACACTTTTTAGGTAATAATTAAGATAGGAACTTGAGAGAAAGATCATAACTTGTAATTTTCAGCATAGAAACTCATATCCCAAGGGAGAAAAGTTAGGATCTTATGATCTCTTATTGGATGAGGATGTAATCTTGTGATACCGTATGAGTTTCATCTAATGTATGTTTATGAATATGTTTTGATTCTCTTTTGTTGTTGTCTTTGATTGATTATTTGTGGTCTTGCCAAAACCTTTACAAATCCTTGATCTTAGATTTTCAACTATCAATGAACCAAACTTTTGACATGGTTTAGTGAGTCGATATTCATTGTATCTTTTGTTGTAATGTGTTGATTAAGTAGCATGGCTAGCATGAGTAGGATCGATACGGTATTGCGAGGATGCATGATAATAATGATGAAGAACGGTGTTCACATTCATTTGGAAAATTAGTTGAATACATGTAAAAAGGGTTAAACGTATGTACGTATTCTGATCGTTGGTATTTTATATGAAGATGTCATTTATCTGATGTGGGTGTCATCTTTGTTTACCTTTTTATCTTTGATTTGATCCGCTATAGACATATACTCTTCAGATCTGGATCTAAGATGATTATCTATTTTGTTTTGAACTCTAGAGATAGATTTAGGCTTAACACTTGCGTGAGTATCAGCTCTTAATGCTCTGTGTTGGTTTTTGTTGCGTGAGACATAACCAATGAGGCAATACGGTCGTTCCCTCAACGTTGCTTTAGGCATAACCTCTGTCGTGGGTGATACGTGAGGATATTAGGAGAATGATTGATTTATGTATAAAATGATTAGAAGAATGCATGTGTTATCAATTGATGAGATCCAATTCCAACAAGGATCCGTTTATAATTCCGTCTTTACATTATATTTTCCGTCTTTACATTTTCCGCATTTGCTTTTGGTTCCGCTTTAAACAAAAACTTTTTAACCATGAGCTTAGAAACATAGAAACCGTCGAATGGCATTCTTTCCCTCGCACTGATCCATGTGGATACGATAAAACTGGGTTACTTATATATTTTTGCTTGCTGCTATTCTAGCTTCAACAAAATGGCGATGTTGCCTTGGGATCGGTGTTTAGATATTGAATCGCATTGCGATAGTTTCTATATTTTTGAGCTTTGTACATTTGTTTATATTATATGTATTTGTTTTCTTTAATTTTTTCTCTAGTGTGATTAGGAATGATGAGAACTCCTAGATTGGTTGCTATTGTATAAAAGTATTCAATGAAGCTTCGACCGAGTCTGGATGGATGTTGAGCGTTGAAAGTATGCATGGTAAATTGTACTACTTTATAGAATGTTAGAATGATTTAAGAATTTTGTGCTTTGTGCAAATGTGTATTCTTGTTTCATTTTGCAACTTGTTTGAATGCTTATTTCACTTAGGTCTAAAAGCCACAAATTGTGAGAAACCTCCATTGTTTACTAAATGCTTGGATGACTGATAACTTTGTTTAATTCGTTTGATTCATGCTTTATCTTTTGATTATTGTGATTTTGTGGAAGCATTAGAAATGATCAAGGCATTTGTTTATATTGAGCACAACCATATCCAAAAGTATCTTACCCGTGAGTAGTGAGTATTCGTTAACCCCATTGAGCCTAAACAGTTTAGATCTCATTTTAGTGATGAAATTTGTGTTGTACATAATGTGAAAGTGTAGTTCATCATTGAATTTTGTGAGTTTCTAAAAATTCTTCTTGAACCTTTGAGCATTGTTTTAATTTGATTTCCTTGCCTTAAAAAGCAAGGAACATTCACTTAAGGTTTGGTTGAATTCAAGTTGGGGAGAATGAAAAAGAAGATTGGTAGGTTGCTATAAACTTTTGAAAAAGTTCAAACACGCATGAAAAGAAAAAGTGTGAATATGAATGTGAAAAACAAATGAAAATGAATGCTTGTTTGAATAAGAAAAATAGAGTGAAATAATTGTGCATAAGGAAGTTTGAGAAGGTTGGTGGTAAAGGAATGAAATTGGTGAATGAAGTTGTGATGTGTAAATACCATGTACAGTGAATGTTTCTTTTTGCATCGGCAATTTCGATTCAATGGCCTTTAGAAATGTCTCTTTGTCGTGAAGCCGACCTAGCTACAACCTTTAAAGCCCTTAGTGATATTTTTGCTTCCATGTTTTCATTTTTTATTGTTAGATGTTGTATGAATTGGATTGTTATTAGCATTGTTTGTCAGGTAAGTGAAATTTCCCCGCGGTTGCAAACGCGTCAATTTATTCATTCTTATTCTGAAGAGGAGTGTTAGAGTGATTCAAGTATAAAAATTTAGTTGTTTTTTGAAACAATTATGATATTTTTTTAAGAACTTAATTCTTTGTCATTGTTCGATTCTATTGAGTGGTGAACGTTGCTTGTGCGCATTTTCGTGTTTGTCTGCATTTATCTTGTTTTGGTTGAATCTTATGCTTGAGCAAATCCACTTGTTTTAATTAGGGGTATACTTTGCTTGAGGACAAGCAAAAATCTAGTTGGGGAGAGTTGTTAGGTGCAGATTTGACCTAAAAATGACATATCTTTCTTTGGACTTTTTCCACTCTTTTCTCATGTTTTCATTGGTTTTGCTAATGATTGTTGTTATTCTTCTAACATTGAGAATATACCTTTGGTCCTTGTAATATGTGTGTTATTGTGCAGTAAAAGGCATGAAATGATCAAAAGTGTAAGACACAAGAAATGGTGCAAGCTGCTAAAGGACAAAGGATGATATCAGTTAGTTCGCTTTGCGAACATGAAAGCGAGTGTCAGAGAAGGTTCACTTTGCAAACTCCGGCGAGGGTTCTAGCGAATGGTCCCAGATTTGGACAGAAGAAAAAGGAGGTAAAGTTCTCTTTGCAAGCTTGAAAGCGAGTGTTCGCTTTGCGAACATTCCTTCGCATTGCGAACTCACGAGAATTTCTGGGGCGGTTTAACTATTCAGAGGCACTTGAAGTGCCTATTTTTGCCATTCGCTGTGCGAATGAAGTGGTTCTCTTAGCGAACATGTAATCTCCTGAATGATTATAAATTGGATTTTCACACTTTTTATGTAATAATTAAGATAGGAACTTGAGAGAAATATCATAACTTGTAATTTTCAGCATAGAAACTCAAATTCCAAGGGAGAAAAGGTAGGATATTTTGATCTCTTGTTGGATGAGGATGTAATCTTTTGATACCTTATGTATTTCATCTAATGTATGTTTGTGAATATGTTTTTATTCTCTATTGTTGTTGTCTTTGATTGATTATTTGTGGTCTTGCCAAAACCTTTACAAATCCTTGATCTTAGATTTTCAACTATCAATGAACCAAACTTTTGACATGGTTTTGTGAGTCGATATTCATTGTATCTTTTGTTATATTGTGTTGATTAAGTAGAATGGCTAGCATGAGTAGGATCGATACGGTATTGCGAGGATGCGTGATAATAGTGATTAAGAACGGTGTTCACATTCATTTGGTAAATTAGTTTAATACATGTAAAAAGGGTTAAACGTATGTACGTATTCTGATCGTTGGCATTTTATATGAAGCAGTCATTTATCTGATGTGGGTGTCATCTTTGTTTACCTGTTTATCTTTGATTTAAACCGCTATAGACATATACTCTTCAGATCTGGATCTATGATGATTATCTGTTTTGTTCTGAACTCTAGAGATAGATTTAGGCTTAACACTTGCGTGAGTATCATCTCTTAATGCTCTGTGTTGGTTTTTGTTGCGTGAGACATCACTAATGAGGCAATAAGGTCGTTCTCTCAACGTTGCGTTAGACATAACCTTTGTCGTGGGTGATACATGAGGATATTAGGCGAATGATTGATTTATGTATAAAATGATAAGAAGAATGCATGTGTTATCAATTGATGAGATCCAATTCTAACAAGGCTCCGTTTATAATTCTGTCTTTTCTTTATATTTTCCGTCTTTACATTTTCCACATTTGCTTTTGGTCCCGCTTTAAACCAAAACTTTTAAACCATGAGCTTACAAACATAGAAACCGTCGAATGGCATTCTTTCCCTCGCACTGATCCCTGTGGATACGACAAAACTGGGTTACTTATATATTTTTGCTTGCTACTATTCTAGCTTCAACAGCACGCCTTATATATTTATGGGCTAGTTTTGATACACGGATGTATCACCACCCCAGTGGTTGCGCGCTCATGTGTTTGGCTAGAAGGTCTGGGGTTCGAATCCCCCTAGGCCCAGATCCTTTTTTACCACTTTTTCCATTTATTTAATTTTTGTCATATTATTTTAAATGATTTGGAAAATTCATTTCTCTCTCAATTTTAATTATTTTTTATTGGTTCTTTTTGCAAAAAATCACAAAAATGTTAAAATATTTTATTTCACAAAAAAATCAAATTTTATATTATTTATTTAATATAGTTGATATTTTTGTAAATAAATTCATTTTATTGTTTTTAAACATTTCAAAAATGAATATTCATCTTGAAAATCAAAATCAAATGAGTCCTAAATCATCTTGTGATTAAAACCTCATTTTTCAAACCTTAATCAAAAATCACAAGTAGTTTATTTAGACTTATTTGGTACTTTTGTCATTTTTATTCATTTTATTAAAAGGATTACTTTTAAAAGAAAATGAAATTGGGGTTTCTTTGGTTCTTGATCTTTATCAACCCTTTTAAATAACTTTGGACCTCTATTAGAGTGTAAGACCCAATCCCTTGTTGTACAAAAATAATTTTGAGCCTCAGTCATTGTATAAGTCCCTTTGCGATTCTCAAAACGACGGTGCGATCACTGTCTTTCATTGGGCCTCCGTTCATGTTGTAAGTCCCATCTTTCTTTTTCAAAACCTCTTTGGGCCTCTCCTTGAGTTGTAAGACCCATCCCTTTATACAGAAAACCTCTTTGGGCCTCAGTCGTTGTATAAGTCCCGATATGATATTCAAAACAACGGTGCAATCACTGTTAAACCTTGGGCCTCTCCTTGAGTATAAGCCCCAACAATCTTTCCAAAAACAACTTCTCTTTTGATTTAGATTCAAATATATGTTGTTATTAAAACTTTCATTAATTTCTTTGAACAACTAACAATACAGCATGGAAGCTTGCTCACCTGTAAGTTTTAACAGCTTTCATTTACTCGCTTTCATATATATAATTGTATTGTGAGAAGCTGCACATTGTAAGTCCTTCTTTCATATCCTTTTAGATACTTGTCATATATCAACTGTATATATACTAGTATAGTTATTTAGAGTTTTCCCCGGCAACTAGGTCTAGAACTAGGTAAAGCCAGTTGGCCACTCTTGAATACAGTTAAAACTAGATCCCCATAGGATTTCCAGATACAGTCTTGCCTTCTCTTGGGCTTAAACAATATGGAACAAAGAGAAATGCAGTATTCTCGTTGAACCTTTTCTCAGGCTGTCACTATTAGAAATTGTCAAAGAAATTCTACTCCCCGGAGTTGATCTATTCTCGGTGAATAGCATCTCTTGAATTTCTTCAAACCTCAGAACTTTCACTAAATGATCCATTCTCTGTGAATAGCATTTCTTGAACTTTTCTTTGGTTTGGGACTCGCAGGCTTCCTAAAAGCATCCCCGCCTCCTCTTGGGCTTTGTACAAGGACCCTCCGGCTTCTTAGAAGTTCTCATGCCTTCTCTTGGGCTTAATACAAGGACCCTAAATACCTCCTAAAGGTATAAGGCATAACTTATTCATCCTTTGCTAGAGAGGTCTTTCCAGTGTCAAATCTCAGACCAATTTAGGGTTAATTCTCATCCCTTAAAACACCCGCCTCCTCTTGGGCATCATACAAAAAATAAAACTCTTCAACACCAGTAGACTTGGACACTCTAACCTTGAGTCTCAAAGACATTCTCAAGTTCCTTAAAAACATAGGAAAAACCCCGGTCCCTCTGGATAAATCTCCAGTAGAGTTAAAACCCATGGGTTCTAAAACCCTGTCTCTCTCCTAAAAATCCCCAAGCCAGGGTCAGTTTATCATCAGTATAACACTATCCCAAATCAGAACCTCAAGGCATCTGATACCGCAACTCTTCTGTAACCCTCAGCAAGAGTTGATTCCCCATTTGGACCTGCCTCGGGATCTCAAAAATCCTCAGCAGAAGCTAGCCTCCTCTTAGGCTTTGTATAATGATCTTTCCTCCGCACAGTCAACCTCCTCTTGGGCTTTGTACAATGATTCACCCCAGTGGAGCTAACCTTTTCAGACTCTCTTGTTGAGTCAATCACTTTTCAGACTCTCTTGTTGAGTCAATCACTTTTCAAACTCTCTTTTTGGGTCAATCACTTTTCAGACTCTCTTGTTGAGTCAATCACTTTTCAGACTCTCTTGTTGAGTCAATCACTTTCAAGACTCTCTTGTTGAGTCAATCACCTTTTCAGACTCTCTTGTTGAGTCAACCTTTTTAGCCTCAGTCTTGGGCTTTATACAAGACAGATAAAGTCACTCTCTTGTTGAGTCAATCTTTTTTCAGCCGCCTCTTAGGCTCGATATAAAGATTTCCCTTAGCGAAAATTAGCCTCCTCTTAGGCTTTGTATAATGATTTCTCCAGCTTGTTCAGCCACAATCCTGGGCTTTGTACAGGACAAATAAAAACACTCTTTTGTTGAGTCAAAGCCTTTTAGCCTCAATCTTGGGCTTTGTACAAGACACATAAAAATATCCTCACCAAAGTCAGTTAAATTTCCCATTTTCAGCCTCAATCTTGGGCTTTGTACAAGACACATACAAACCTCCCTAGCAGAGTCAAAATCCCTTTTTAGCCTCAATCTTGGGCTTTGTACAAGACAGATAGAACAGTTTCCTCGAAAAAGTCAAACTTCCAGCCTCCTCTTAGGCTTTGTATAATGACATCCCCAAAGAGCCAAATCTCTTTCATCCTCCTCTTAGGCTTTGTATAAGGACTTCCCTAGTGGAGTCAATCAACCTCTTAGCTTCAACCTTGGGCTTTGATCAAGGCACGCAAAAATCAACAATCCCCTCAGAGGAAGTCCAATCCCTCTTTAGAGATGACAAATTCTCTCTCAGTCAAACCTTTTAGATTCAATCTTGGGCTTTGAAAAAGACACAAATAAACCCTTTAGCTTCAATCTTGGGCTTTGAACAAGACACCAAACATCTTTTTCCTCCCTTAGAATAGGAGGAACTACGATTGCTCTGATTTCCCTGTTTCATTTAAACGGAAATACGTAGGCATAAGATTGTGAAATCTTAGCGAGCATACTAATCAAAAACTCTAGGTCCAGTACCTTCGTACCAATCAAAACTTAGGTCCAATACCTTACCAAAAACACCCGAACATCAACAAAAACTCACTCTCTCTCTCTCATATTTCCCAAGAAACTTTCCCAACCCATTAACGGATAAACACCATCAAGTATAAAGCAAAACCTAAAGCTAATATCCTATGGATAACCACATATAGGATGGTTAATTGCAACTCCCCATTGTATAACCTGACCCCGAACTCCCCAATCTCTTTAAAGCATTTGTTCAGTTAAACATCCGCGTGCAAGATTAGTTTTAGATAGCTTCCCTTTCCCTTCTAGCTTCACGGGATAAATAAGAAATCAGAAAGTAGCACCCCCTCCTCATTGTGGGGAAAAACCCAAAAACCAGTGATAAGGTGGTCGCGTCACCGACAAAAATCGCTCGCTACATTGATGAATTGGACCTTTCCCTAATGTGGATTATCCTTAGACAAAAGTAAGACAATTGGACGAAGTTTATCATGGATAAGGTATACAACTACCAGACTACTTTGAAGGATCCGTTGTTCTACACCTTCTTCATTCAATACCTTATGGGTTTTCATAATGTTCATCGTGGTCAGGAAGATACGCTTTAATCTCCAAAGGTATTTGATTCTACTACCGCAAAGCTAATGAATTATTACAAGGCCGATGATGGATGGTATTTCATGGATGTGCATGGTAAGGTCTATAATGACAAGTTCATGGCAAATAAGGATGCTCCCAAAGGTTATATTCTCTGAAGGGTTTCTGATCCAACAAGTTCATTTGCTCCACCTTCTTCTTATATAGATGTTTTGTCTCCAAGTGTGAAAGCATACTTAGATATGTGTGTGGACCCGATCCTTAATACTACTCAGATTAAAAAGGAGCCTTTGATTGCTACTTTTGATGTTGAGGCTTCTGAAGCAAGATCTAGAGAAGATCCGATGGTAGCTTTAGTTGGAAGCATCCAGGAATTTGTTGTCGCTCTAAAATGTTTAGGCTTTTCTTTCGATCTTGAGTTTGATCGTACTGCTGACCCTTTTCCATCTAGTCTACCCTAGTTGTCATGTATTAAATAACATCATTTTCATTTTGTTTTTAGTTTATTTATGTTTCTCTTGACATCTTCTTATGTTATTTTGAATATTTCCCGATTAATTATATTGGATAATTATGTGTGTGTGTGTGTGTGTGTGTGTGTGTGTGCGTGTGTAATTTGATTTAGTGCATATATATAATCTGTTTTTAATTGAATTGTAATTTTATCACTTCATTTGTTTATACATGTACCTTGAGACACCTCTATGTTTAATCTATTGGTATTGGACCCATAAGAATGTGTGTTTTAGCCATTGCGATTTGATATAAGTGAAAATATTGGGTGAAGGTTGAATCACAAGTTAGAAGTCTTAAACCAAGGTTTTTGTAAGGCTTTATTCAAATAAGACAAGTTGTGATTTGAATCAAACACCTGCTTGGAAGTGAATAATTTTCCCCTACCATACTGATTCGAATCAGGGAAGTATGTGATTTGAATCACATTACTTCTTGATTCAAACCACAAGAAAGTTGATTTGAGTCATGGAAATCAAATTTTATTCAAAATAAGTGTGATTTGATTCATACTTTGTTTGACTTGAATCACGCACTCATACATAATTCAAATCACAAAAGCAACAAACTTTTCACTTTACTAACTTTGATTATAAATCATTATTTTGTGAATCAAATCACAAACTTATGATTTGAATCGAATCACATTATATTTTTTAAACATTTTTGTACCTTATCTCTACGACATATTTAATTCTTTTTTCTTCTCCATTTTACAAGTGATGTCAATTGATGAAATTGTGATGATCAAAAGTGATATCAGGTGTAATATTGAAACATCAAGTGATGTAAAGTAAAGAGAAATTATGTTGTTAAAATGTTGAATCTTTCTAATTTAAAACCCATAATATTCATCAAGAATCCAATCTTTCTTTTCAAGCACCATGAGATAAACCATTAAAGTTTATTCATTCAAAAACACATTATCTCCAAGATTCAACCTTGTGAAAAACTTACTAGAATGTTGAAAGTTTAAGAAGTTTGTGGTTGTATTGTGTTAGATATTTTAGATACTATTCATCATCTTCATTCTTATACACCCATTGTTGTGGTGCTCAGCTCTAAAGATTGTGAGTGAGAGGTAGATTAAGGTACATTAGGAAATCTAATGTTTTCGTGTGAATTTTTGTGTTTTGTATCAGGATCAAGGATCCTTTTTTGTTGACATTGTTGATTGGTGCTTATCAAGAAAAGAATACTTTGGTGGATTCGAGTAAAGGCTTCCACAAAACAAATTTGGGAGTTGTCCAATCATTCGTTGTTAGAAAAATTTCTCAGATATGTCTTCATCAAATATGAGTAAAGGGTGCTACAGAATTGAAGCTTTGAGCATAATTATTATGTATATCAAGCTTGTTGGATCATGATCAATGTAGATCTTGAGTGTAAGCGGTTGAGTAATCTGCATCAACAAAAAGGATTATTGTTTTAGATTCATGTTGGATAAAGATTGGGATGTTAGTGTTCAGGTTGATGATAATTAGTTCTACCAAAATACTTGTATATTTTACTTTAAAAATTAGGGGAAGAGTTACCATTTCCGATGGTGAAAATAATTGAACAACGGAGTAGGTATAGCGGCGACGAATTGTTGATCCACTATATATCCGATGTACATTTTTCTTTCTCTATTTCTTTTAATTTTTTTGAATATTATCTTGTATGTTTGGTATTTTTCATCGCTAGAAATTCATCTATAATTAAGTATTTTTTATAGTGTTTTATCATATAAATGTAGCTTTGAGATAGATTTAATTCATTGAACATTCACTGCTTAAATTAAAAATGTATTTTCTGTAGGTTGTTGGATTTAAATTGTTTGCCAAAGCAATTTCAATTTCTTTATTTGTTTATGATATTAATTGAATCATTGTTCATTTGATAATAAGGAAACATATAGCTAATGAAACCACCCACAACTTTTTTGCTTCTGCTTATCATGTTTTGCTTCCGCACTTTTAACTTTGAGTTCGTAAAAGAAAATGTTTTTTATTTAGGTTTCAAAAGGGGACATGATCAACCCCCCTCCCTTTTCTAGACTATCTCGTCTCTATATTATCACCTAACAAACAACCTTCAACTATAAATTGATCTTTTGCATATATGATCAACACACACAAAAAATTTAACAACAACTAAAGCTTTGACTCAAGTTTAACTCTAGAATATTCACCCAATAAAATTCCAGGTTTAGCTTCCAACCTTCAAATCTTTTACAAAGATATTACACAAGAGAGACACACTCTTGAATAAAACAAACTTTATCACACCACTAGTACAACACAACTCTCATAAAGAACATTTCAATATCTTGGCACTAAGGAAACTCTAGTGAAAATAATAATTTTTAGAATGAAAGAAAGTAAAAAGAATAAGCGGTTAAAGATGGAATAAGATGAATTAAGGTTTGATAAACAATATAAACATCCTGTGTTGATGACATTTAACTTGAAGATACTCTAAGCCTCATATCCAAGAAGAATAATCAAGCAAGGACTTGTAAGATTGGTATAATCAGCATGTCTTGAAGCTTCAAGGTATAAAAGAGAGGAAGTTTGAAAGCTCGTCCAGTCGTGTATAAGTGAACCATGTTTTATAAAAGCCCAAGGGCATTATCATATAGTAGTATGGCTAAGTCACACGCACATAAACACACACACGCGCACACACACACACACACATTCATAAACACAAGTGATTGCTTGCGTGTGCACACATGCACACACAAACACGCGTGCGCGCTTACCCATACGCGGGGACACACATACACACACATATTTTAAGGCCAATAATTCTTAAAATTTACCCAAAAGTATTTTGGAGCGCAGCTAGTTGAATCAAGAATTATCAAAATGTTTTGGAGTAAATTTAGAATTGTCTAATCGAATGGCATATTTAACCAATATATTTGGTCAATGCAAATAATGTCCATAAATAATCGTGATAATGTATTAATGAAGAGAAAAATTTATGTATCCATTTTTCCATTTTGAGCTTTTTCAATCGATTATTCGAGGCTCGCAATCGATTGGCCTAAGGTCCTAATCGATTGGAACATTTATTTAGGCCCATGGATCTTTCCTTTCTTCTGCCTGCCTCTAGCCTATAAATAGAGGCCTATCCCTTCATATTTTAACATAAAAAAATGTGAGCCTTATATCAAACTCCCCCCTCTCTTTGAGAAAGTCAATGTGTTTAAGTGAGGTCGTTTGTATTCTAAAAAATGGTGTTATTATAAATTCACCAAGGAGTATTTTTCTCTTGGTTAAATAATTTATCCTTAATAGAGTGTTTGTTTGAGTTAAAAGCTAAACCCATTAAAAGCTTTGTTTGGGGATTTAGATTCTTAAGTCTGCATTTTGAATCGTAAGCTCAGCATGTGTAAACGATTACTTTGGTTCGATATCACCCTGGTTTAAAATCCCAACTTGGTTTATGATCAGTGAAATTCTGGTTAAGCAGATCACTAAGATGTCAGACAGGATGTCGTGACACTTGATCTCTGCTTCTCACAAGGATTAAGGAAGAACAAAAGTAAACTGCAGAACGAAAACAACACACAGAAATTATTAACCCAGTTCGATGATCAACAACACCTACGTCCGAGGGCTACCAAGCCAGGAATGAAATCACTAAGTAGAATTGGTTCTAAGCTAAACTCCAACGTTTACAACTTAGCACCTAGAAACTACCCTTCCTAGATTTCTACCTAAGACACTCCTAGGTATGGGACCCTTCTAAATTCCCTTCCAATCACCGCAGTGACTGAAAATATTACAACTCAATAAATTGTCCTTCTCTGGTATTTACACAATACACGAGAGGCTCACAAAAGTACAAACCCTAGTACTTCTAAAACAGCTGCAATATTCAACCAACAAACTAGGTTAACATCATCCTATTTATATTACAAATCAAAACTGGTTTTGAGCTTCAAAAGCGCAGCAATTCTGCTCCTCAGAATCTGCAACCTATTTTTTTCTTCAATCCTAAGTTACCAAAAATGTCTCCTTACAAGGAAACCGCATATTCCATTTAGAGTCAGAATCTATGATTCCATAATCTCAGATCCTACCAAAATATAGTTATCCCAAAACTGTAACAGACAAAGATGTCGAATCCACTTGATAGGGCATCTTGTCTAACAACTTAACCTGCAATTGGTTCATCATGTCAGGACATCTTGTCCAACATATTTCTGCTAAGTTAGTTTTACCAAAATCAATGCCAACCTCAAGGGCTTGGACTCATCAATCTCCCCCTTTGGCAGATTTTGGCTAAAACTAACTTTCATTGACCTGCAAAATCATATTAGGGAGACCACCATCAGAGCAGCAACGGAAACTTAACATTGTCTCCCCCTCAATCAGTACAGATCTACTCCCCCTCAGTGGTTAGTAGAAAATCAGCAGTGGTTAGTGATGTTAGTATTTCTCCCCCTTTTTAGCCACAATATGACAAAGGCAAAAGGACTAACTCAAAAACCAATAAAATAGTTCATAGTAGATAAATTACACACCCAACAAAAACAAAAAAAAAATTATCCTGGGCATTCAGCCCTTACACAACCAAAAATAAAGAGAAAAAAAACATAAAGCAAAAGAACGCACTAAAGCAAGAGAGAATACTGTAAAACCCTCTCAATATGGTGGGAATACATATTCAGAGAACAGAATATCATTCCCACAACCATTGGAAAGTTATGCCTCGTCAGATAGGCAAACTCCAAGCTTGCCTCTCAATGCCTCAAATTGATTTGCATCCAAAGCTTTAGTAAAAATGCCAGCTAGTTGATTTTCTATTGCCACATGCTCTAGAGTTATGATTTTGTCTTCCACCAGGTCTCGAATGAAGTGATGTCTGATGTCAATGTGTTTAGTTCGGTTGTGCTGAATGGGATTCTTTAAAATATTTATTGCACTTAAGTTGTCACAGAAGAGTGTCATAACATCTTGCGGGACATTATATTCAGTCATCATTTGCTTCATCCACATCATTTGAGAACAGCTACTCCCTGTTGCAATGTATTCAGCTTCAGTAGTAGATAAGGAGACACAATTTTGCTTTTTGCTGAACCAGCAGATAAAATTGTTTCCTAGAAAAAAACATCCACCAGAGGTGCTTTTTCTATCATCTGCATTTCCAGCCCAGTCAGCATCACAGTATCCTATTAATACAGAGTCAGAGCTGTGTGTGTAGAGTAGTCCATAGTTATATTCTAATCACATACTTCAGAATTCTCTTGATCTGATTAATATGGCTAACTTTGGGTTCAGCCTGATACCTTGCACAGACTCCTACTGAGAATGTTATATCAGGTCTACTAGCTGTAAGATATAGGAGACTTCCAATCATGCTTCTATAGAGACTCTGATCAACACTTACACCATTCTCATCTCTTGACAATTTCAGGTGAGTAGGGGCAGAAGTCCTCTTGTGTTTTGCATTTTCCAAGCCAAACTTCTTAACAATATTCTTGGCATATTTTCCTTGACAGAGAAAAATAGAATCTTCCATTTGTTTGACTTGGAGACCAAGGAAGTAGGTTAATTCTCCAACTAAACTCATCTCAAACTCAGATTGTATTTGCTTAACAAAATGTTAAAACATCTCTTCAGACATTCCTCCAAAAACAATATCATCAACATCCTCTGTGACATCTTCCTCTTCCATGGGGAAGAATGCTCCAATATCATTTGTAGCTTCAACTTCCATAGGAGAGTCATCAACCACAACATTTATGGACTCCAATACTACTTGAGTTCTTGAATTGTAGACTAGGTATGCTCTGTTGTTTGTGGAGTAACCTAGGAAGATTCCTTCCTCACTTTTGGGATCCATCTCTCTTCTCTGTGTTAGACGGTGTGGCTAGTGATCGAGAGGGGGGGTGAATAGATCACCTCCTTGAAACTCAAGGATTTAAAAAATACTTATCAGAGTTTTTGAAAGTTAGCGGAAAATTACGATCCCGAATCGACTTCCGTCTATTCTGGACCAGCTACTAGAAAACCGGACACACGAATTTATGCTGGATTTATGTTAGGATGACAAAGATTTATTAACACCAGATTAGGATCGAATCAAATGCACTTATCATACAAATACTATTTCCAATGAACAAAAACTCAGCTGACAGTTTTGTCAAACACTTGACGTGTATGTGTTCAATGATTAACAATGATGGTGATTTGATAAAAGCTTTCTTACCACTATTGTATCATGAAATGATAAGACACAATACGCCAAATGAATCACAAAATTGTTGAAAACGTAAAGAGAGATAAGGACAGAATACGATACGCAGAGATTTGGTAAGGAAGTTCCCCACTTTCGTCCTCGCGTGTGGGTACGTCTCCCTCTCAATTTCAAACTGAAATTGAGACCTGTTATATCAATAATGTTGAATTCGTTGTTTACAAGGTTACAATACAAAGCCAGAAATCTAAACCCCAAGATCTTTCTCTTGTATGAACCTTCACTTGATCTGAGCTTAATCAAGAATTTCCCCTGCAAGAATTACAAACAATTCACCGGTTCCATGACCTGTTTGCGAAATTACCAAATTTCCAAACCCTACGCTGCGGCTGAATATGTTCTGCAAACGTGACTAACAAACCCTCAAGAACACACCCATTCTTGAAGGACAAACAAGATGGTTTTTCCTCGAAACCCCCTTTGAATCTTCAACTCAGCTAGATCCTTAATCGTACCACTGAACGTTATCTCGATGAACCTTTAATCTGAAGAACAAGAATGATTAGGTGTTGATGTTCTTGAATTAAAGTGATTGAGAAGATGATGAAGATAAAGTATCTTTCAGGTCTCTAAAACTGCTCCCAAAATTGATGCACACCAAACTTGCTTTTGCTGTGATTACACAATTTTCACTCTAATGAATTCGCTCTACCAAACTGAACTGTCATAACCTTCTTATATGTGAAACAGAAACGGTTAAACCAAGAAACAGCTTTATGTATCGATACGAAACTCGTATGAGTCGATACATGGTAGTTATATAACATACATGAGTCGACACACAGATATATGCATCGATGCATACTGTAACTTTGTTTAATTTCAGAAAATAAATTCAATCATGCATCGATACATAATACGAATGAATCGATACATAGCATAATTTTCAGACATATCAAAGAAGCATGTATCGATGCGAAACTCGTATGGATCGATCCATACTGAAGCAAACTCGTGTTTGTGTTTTTAACTGAGGAATGTGTAGATGCAAGACAGACATGAATCGATACATACATAAGGAAAATTGTTTTTATGATTTCAATAAAGATATGTATCAATTGTATTGTCTTTCAAACATAGTATAGGTATAAAATCACATATATGTACCAACTAAACATGCATACTAATCTTATAACATGCACATCAAACACATAGGCATTTATTTATGCATTTATCACACAATTTGCTATCATACAAAACTTAAAAGATTGCTCACACTCTATTCACGGTCTGCCAGGATGTAGCATTTGCTTCCGAAGACATGGAAGTATTTCACAGTTGGCTTTCTACCCTTCCATAGTTCATACAATGTGGCAGATATTCCAGACCTAATGGTTACCCTGTTTAAGATGTAGCAAACTGTGTTCATTGCTTCAGCCCAAAGGTGATACGGGAGTTTCTTTGCATAGAGCATGACCCTTGCACGCTCTTGAATAGTTCTATTTTTTTTCTCTCAACCACACCATTCTGTTGGGGAGTGATGGGTGAAGAGAACTCATGACTGATTCCTTCTGAGGAGCAGAACTCATTAAACTTGTTATTCTCAAACTCCTTCCCATGGTCACTTCTGATTCTAACTATTCCACAGTCCTTTTCTCTTTGAAGTTTCTAACACAATCCTTTGAAAAATTCAAATACCTCTGATTTCTCTTTGATAAAGTGCACCCAAGTGTACCTAGAGAAATCATCTACAACCACGTAAGCATACCTTTTTCCTCCAAGATATTCAACCTGCATAGGTGCCATTAAATCCATATGGAGAAGCTCTAAGTTTTTTGAGGTGGTCTGATGTTGAAGCCTTTTATGTGACATTCTAGTTTGTGTACCAATCTGACATTCCCCACATATCTAGTCTTCATCTATCTTCAGATTTGGAATCCCTCTGACAGCTTCCTTGGATATGACTTCTTTCATTCCTATTAAGTGAAAATGACCCAGTTTCTGATGCCATAACTTCATTTCATCCTCCCTTGACACCAGGCATGTGGAGGGACACTGAGTTTCATGAGGAGCTCATAAGTAACAGTTATCCTTGGATCTGGTACTTTTCATAATGAGTTCTTCTTTATCGTTTGTTACCAGGCACTCAGATTTAGAGAAGTTCACCTTAAGACCTTGGTCACACAGTTGGTTGATGCTTATTGGATTTGCACTCAATCCTTTGACATACTAAACCCTATCAAGGCTAGGCTAACCATCATACTTCAACTTACCAACACCTTTTATCTCTCCTTTTGAACCATCTCCAAAGGTGACATGACTAGTTGGATGAGGTTTGATGTCAGTTAAGAACTTCTTCACACCAGTCGTGTGTCTGGAGCATCCACTGTCAAAGTACCGGTCTTCTTTGGCGGAGGCTCTCAGGGAGATATTAGCTATGAAAGCTACAGTTTGATCCTTAGGGATCCACTTCTTCTTCCCTTTGGGAGCCTTCTTTCTTCTTCTGGGTCGTGTTGATGATTTAGGATATCCATTCAACTTATAGCAGTGAGCCTTTATATGACCAAACTTTCCGCAGTAATAGCATTGTTTGTCCTGTTTTTGTTTTCCTGGAGAGATGTTCTGAGGCCTTTGATGATGTTGAGACATCTTTCTCGACATCACTTAGGTTGAGTTCCCTCCAGTCCTATGTCCTTTGATCTCAACTTGATCATTAAAGCCAAAACCTATTCCACTTCAGACATTTCTTCCTGACATAAGGATTTCATCTAGCATGTCTGAACTATTGTTCATCATCCTTATGTACTTGGTCATGTTGTTAAGTTTGGAGTTTAACCACGCCACTTTATCCTCCAAATCAGAGATCATTTTCAGATGATTCAATCTTTCATCACAAAGTTGTGAGATAAGATTATGCTGATCTTGTCCTAATTGATTCAGTTCAGCAAAGTCATTAGGGTTGAGCGATCCCTTATCTGACTCCTTGTCAGAATCATACACTCCAGTCATTGCAGACACCTTCTTAGTAGTCTCTCCATCGCTCGAGGAGTCATCCTCAGACCACGAGGTGGATAGACCTTTTTTCTCCTTCTTGTGGAACGTGGGACACTCACCTCTTGTGTGTCAAAAACCTCCACACTCAAAGCACTGAATTCCCTTCCCTCGGTTGGGTTTCTTATCATATCTAGGTCTTCTTCCAAAGTTTCTTGATCTATAGATGTCAGAAGTCTGAGCCTTGACATTGGTCTTAGACTTCTTATCCAGTTGCTTTTCCAGTTGATGAAATTGTTTTTCAAGGGACCCTACAGCTTTGGATAACTCCTCTTTGGGGTCACCCTCTTCTTGGTTGGTCACCAGGGCAAGACTTTTCTTCTTTTCATCCTTTTCGCTGATAGCCATCTCAAAAGTTTGGAGTGATCCCATAAGCTCATCTACCTTCATGGTATTTATGTCATGAGCTTCTTCAATAGCTGTCACTTTTATATCAAACCTCTTGGGAAGAGACCTTAGAATTTTCCGAACCAACTTGGCTTCAGGAATTTTCTCTCCAAGGTCACTAGATGTGTTGGCAATATCAACAATATTCATATGAAAGTCATGTATACTTTCGTCTTCTCTCATCCTCAGGTTCTCAAACTTAGTGGCGAGAAGCTGAAGTCTTGACGATTTAACCCATGAGGTGCCCTCATGGGCAGTCTTCAGAATTTCCCAAGCATTCTTTGCAACAGTGCAATTCTTGATGAGTCAGAAGATGTTCTTGTCTACCCCATTGAACAAGGCATTCAAGGCTTTGGAATTTCCTTGAGCAAGCTTATCATTTTCATCATCCCAATCTTCTTCAGGTTTTAGCTCCTCAGTGAGCTTCCCATCTTTGTCTTTGATCTTTGGTGGATCCCACCCCTTAACCACAGACTTCCAAGCCTTTCCATCCATTGACTTGATAAACGCCACCATGAGCACTTTCCAATATTCATAATTGGAACCATCAAGTATAGGTGGTCTATTCAGAATTCCTCCTTCTTTATCCATCGAACCAGAAAGTATCATCCCTGAATCTCACCCAGATACAGAGCAGGATGCCTGCTCTGATACCAATTGAAATTCTGGTTAAGCAGATCACAAAGATGTCAGACAGGATGTCGCGACACTTGATCTCTGCTTCTCATAAGGATTAAGGAAGAACAGAAGTAAACTGTAGAATGAAAACAACACACAGAAATTGTTAACCCAGTTCGGTGATCAACAACACCTACGTCTGGGGGCTACCAAGCTAGGAATGAAATCACTAAGTAGAATTGGTTCTAAGCTAAACTCCAACGTTTACAACTTAGCACCAAGAAACTACCCTTCCTAGATTTCTACCTAAGACACTCCTAGTTATGAGACCCTTCTCAATTCCCTTCCAATCACAACAGTGACTGAAAATATTACAACTCAATAAACTGTCCTTCTCTGGTATTCACACAATACACGGGAGGCTCACAAAAGTACAAACCCTAGTACTTCTAAAACAGCTACAATATTCAACCAACAAACTAGGTTAACACCATCCTATTTATATTGCAAAACAAAACTGGACTTGGGCTTCAAAAGTGCACCAATTCTGCTCCTCAGAATCTGCGACCTATTCTTTTCTTCAATCCTAAGTTACCAAAAATGTCTCCTTACAAGGAAACCGCATATTCCATTTATAATAAGAATCTCTGATTCCACAATCTCAGATGCCACCTGGAATCAAGTCATATTCCAATCACACCTGTTACCAAAATACAGTTATCCCAAAACTGTAACATACAAAGATGTCGAATCCACCTGATAGGATATCTTGCCTAACAACTTAACCTGCAGTTAGTTCATCATATCAGGACATCTTTCTACTAAGTTAGTTTTACCAAAATCAATGTCAACCTATAGGACTTGGACTCATCAATCAGCCTGTTCAAAACCCCTATTCGGTTTGTAAGCTCATCCTATGTAAAAGCTTACAATAGTTAGAGATCAAACTAGTTTAAAATCTCAACCTGGTTCGTGGTCAGCCTATTCAAGACCTCAATTCGGTTCAGAGAATAGCCAGTTCAAAACTCCAGTTTTGTTCTAGATAAGTCCGTAGAAAATCTAGGTTTAGCTTGGGGGCTAACCGCTTCAAGTTCGTGTTTGGAAGGATAACTAACCGCTTCAATCCACCATTTGGAAGAAATACTAACCACTTCTATCCACTATTCTTTGTTTGGTTGGAAGTTAGGCTAAAACTTCATTTTTCCTTGTATAAGGGGGTTTAAGCATTTTTATAAGTAGTTTTCCCCAAATATTGAATATGATTAAGTTTGAAACATATAAGTTTTGTGCTTTGTGATTTCTTTGCTGTTATGCAGGAATTTCAATAATTAACCAAGATTGGAACACAAAGCAGGAAAGAAAAGATCGTGCATGTTCGCCAGGCGAACATCTAGCAAGGCCCAAGACACAACCATTATATATAGTTTCAGAAACATTTCATTTGAAACCTCTGGGAGAATTTTATAGAAATAGATCAATAGAGAGAAAGAAACAGAGATAAGAGTAGAAATTGAAGAATACGAGTTGGATAAGCATCAATTGTAAGGAAATCACCATTGATGTTAATCCATCTTTATTTCTTCTCATTTGTAATCAAAGCTACCATGAGTTGCTAAATCTCTTTCTTGTGAGGATTGAATGTAATCCATCGGTACCTTATGTATTTATTATGATCATGGAATTATATATAAATTATTTATTTATTGATATTATTGTCATTCTTGTCTACTTGTTCAACTTAGAGATTCAAACCTTTATTGAGAAACACTATTTGAATCTCGATCTAGGATAATCACCTGCTAGATGCTAAACTCAAGACAGAGATTTAGGTTTAAAATTCACCAGAGCATCGAATCTTAATTCTACCATATTATTTAATAGTTTGAGAGATCGTCAGTTAAACAATACAATAAACTCTCGTCGGCGTTTAGATAAAAAGACTGTCGGCGAGCGATACATGGTAATATTGTTCAAACAACTAATCTTTGTATAACTGATCATAAGAATACATCTGTAATCGGTGGATGAACCCTAATCCTAGCAAGTTGTCTTATCTTTAAAACTTTACTTATCAACTCATCGTTTTTACATTACGTACTTTATGCAAGCAAACAACTGAACAACTTTTTACTTAAACTGTGACAACTGTTGAAGGATATTAATATCACATCAGTCGTTGTGGGTACGATAAACAAATACTAACTTTTGATGTTGAATACTCCAACCATCACCCAGGCGAAAAAGGAGCCAAAACGAGAAAAGCGCGAAAAAGGCATAAAATAGAATTTCTCCCAAAAAAAACCCAGAGGCCTACTATAGCCACCCATAACAACCTCTATAGGCCGTAGTATGCAGGCGTGCTCCTCCATTTCTTGTTTCCTTTTCTGATTCAAGTTGTTGCTTTTTTGGAACTTTTGCATCTTCTTATCTGAGATATTTCCTATTGTAATGAGCATTGATCATACAGATTTAGTCCACTTTAGAATTTTCTATAAAACTTATATTTTGTCTTGAGTTTAGGACATCCATTTTTTTTTCTATTTTCACGTATTTACTTTTTCAAGCTCTATACTCAAGTCTTCATTGGAGCACTAGGTCAAGTTTAACTTAAATTAATATCTTGTCACTCAGGTTCGATTAATCGCTTTCATTACAATTATTATATTATTTAAGTTGTTTATCATGATTTCGATCTCGAATATTGCTCTGATTGTGCTATTCCTCATAATCAATGAGTATTCCACTAGGGACTAAGGTTCATGGGGCTTATCTCATGACAATTTGTATGATTTGTCACAAGTCAATTACGAGAGATTTTGTTCACGTTTATTTTAATACCTGAATTCTGTCATTCCAACCCTTGTACGAAAGTAAAGGGTTCTCAAGTACCGATAGTAGTCTGAAAGGATATGTATCCCGCAGGTTTTTAAACAATCGAGTCCAATACAACGAAAAGTTTTGGATGAGATTGAGAAACATCTCATTTTTTATAGTTGTGAAAAAGTAATGAATCTTTGATGAATAACCTGGTCGTGCAAAAGTAGACGAATTATTTGTCATTGATAGGGTAACACGCTGGCAAAAATAGGTGTTGTCCACATTTATCTAATTCTATAAATTGTGTTAGAATTCTCATAATAGAAGTGAATTGGATCATACGAAGATGTTAGAGTAAGAATCATGACCCTAAGTTTTGTTTGTTTCATCATAATTTAAGTGATTTTTATTTAAGTTATTTTTATGAAAAGTGATTTTTATATAAGATGTTTTACAAAACCTCAAATTTTGGTCTCTCTATGTATACACCGATAGAACGGAGTTCGGTATTCAATCCATTGGTCCTTGTGGTTCGATAATCTTTTGCTACTTTGCACAATCGTGCACTTGCGGCATGTCACGTTTAACCTACTAAAAGCTCTTAAGCATTATTGAATACTCTCGAGATAAAATTTTTGGGACATGATTAGGTCTTTTTGGCCGAACCTCTATAATTCTTTGATGTTATTTCTCTTACTCTTAACTCTTTCTTTTCAACATATTTATGTTTTCATTGTTATTTCTAAAATGTTTTTAAACTCTAAAAATCTTAACAATTTCTTTTCAAACCAATGTTTTTAATAAACCCGGCAATCCCCCTCTTGAGTGTGGAATCATATGTTCAACAAAAATTTGGCTAAAAATTAAAATGATTCATGGGCCTTTTTGATAATTTAATTGATAAACCCTAGGATATAATTGATTAACCAACCCAAATTAAAAATATTTTGAGTTTTGACATCACATAATCAATCAGCATCTTATTTAATTGATTAAGAGGTGTTACAAATAGGTGTAAATGATTATAGGAAGCCCTTAATTGATTAACTAGTATAAAATACATTCCTAGTTGATTAACCAATTTTTTACCTAATTAAGTGTGTAATCAAAATGTTTTTAAGAGGTTTTATAAAAGATGAAAAATGTTAAAGACTTACTCACTACTACAAAACGTGCATACAACAATGCCAGATTTATAACGGCTTGCCTATACACTGTTGTAATAGATGTGCATAATTTTTTAATCTCATTAAAAGGCTTTTAATGACGGTTAATATTCCAACCGTGGTGAAATGTGAGGCCTTTCACCACGGGTATTTAAAAAACCGTCATTATAGGTAGCGCCTGGTCATGGGTTCAATTCCCAGCACCAACATTTATGGTTTTTTACATATTTTTTCAAAATGCCCACAACCTTTCACCACAGGTATTTGCAAAATCGTCATTATAGGTAGCGTCTTGTCATGGGTTCAAGTCCCAGCACCAGCATTTTTGGTTTTTTTACTTATTTTTTCAAGTCTCATTACCAACATTATAGGTGGCGCGCATATTGAGTTTATTCACTATCCTTACACAAATCTTGGTCATCCATTTAGTGATTATCAACGGCCAATACATTACTATTAGTGATCCGCGTGAAACCTAAAACTTATACATCTTCTACCTCCAAACATCATCTTTCATTTACGATATTCTACTTCTCAACTAAACCAAATTTCAGAACAAATTTCAGAACTCGAGTTAGCAATGTTAGTTGTTGGTGTTCTTTTTTAATTATTGTTGTTCTTTGTTGTTCTTATTTATTATTGTTGTTCTTGTTGTTCTTTTTTATTAATGTTGTTCTTGTTGGTCTTTTTTATTAATGTTGTTCTTGTTGTTATTATTGTTATTATTATTGTTGTCATTGTTCTTCTTCTTCTTCTTCTTCTTCTTCTTCTTCTTCTTCTGGTTATTGTTGTTGTTGTTGTTGTTGTTGTTGTTGTTGCTCTTGTTGTTGTTGTTCTTGTTGTTATTGTTGTTATTCTTATTGTTGTTCTTGATGTTCTTGTTGTTGTTGTTGTTCTTGTTCTAATGCTGCAATTGTTTTTTATTTTACTAAAATACATTCAACAACGGGTATTTAAAATAACCCTCATTATAGCTAGCGCGTTTTCCAATTTATTACAACGCTTTTTGGGCCGTGATTGTAGGTATCATATATACAACGACACTCTACATAACAACGTCTGCGCCCGCGTCATTATATTTCTTTCGCAACCGTTGTTAAATGGGTTTTTCGTAGTAGTGCCTCTTGTTTATTTTTAAAAAATCAAGACTAGAAAAAATCCTAAGCGCAGACTAGGCGCTCTTTCACGCTTTCACAACTTCAAGTCTTCAAGCTTAAAGATCATAGCTTAAAGTCTTCAATTACATTGCTTGAATAAAAAAGGACTAGCATTTTCAACTAGAACTTGTTATCTTTGGCCGATGAGACTTGTAGTATCTTGTTTGGATGTCATCATTAGGAACCATTGAATAGTTGCAATCAACTCCCCCTTTGACAATTGTCACACAAAAAAATTGACTTGTTATCATCAAACGTCTTATGATTTATGGAATTGTCATCTTTTAAACTGCTTGACAGTTGTCATGATACAAAAAAACAAATGATGGTTATACCTATATTGTACATAGACTCATTTTCTCCCTTATTTTGATGAGATACACTTAACTATACAGTTAGGATGTGTCAATTCGGTCACAGGGAGTTGTTTTTGGAAATACATATTTATGCTGTCAAGATATTAAGAATTGTGGCGGGTTAGCTATATTGTGGTGTTTATGTTTCCGACGCGACGCTTCTGCAATTATTCGGTTTAGTTGTCTGAAGTTTGGTTGCTGCTTGAATGTTTTTAGTTGGAGCAACATGGTTGCGGAAGATTGATGTTACAGCCCAGTTTCGGTGGATTTTGCTGGAGTGTCATCAAGTCTCTCTGGTTGTGATTGGAGTTTTTTACACGTTAACTCTGTTAGTTGGTTACTCTTTGTTAATCAGTCATTTAGATTAGAGATTTGGTGGGTGGGATTTTTATGGCACTGATGTTTAGTACATTGTTGTGGCTGCTGTCATTGGGTGTCCCTGATCAATTGTTTAGCAGGATATAGATAATTGTTGCTGCTGTCCATTGTGTGTTTTTAGGCTGCAGTATTTGTATATAGTCTCTCACAGCAACTGGTAGCAGGAGGGTGATATATTGTAATATGGGCATTTCTTATGCCAGTAATTAATGAATATGTTGTTTTGGCTGCTTCAAAAAAAAAACTCTAAAAATAGTTTATAACATAGCGTGATAGAACTCAGGTTTGGTGGAGTGTGCTAATTGTTTTCTTAAACATAAACATTTTATAGGCTCTTTCAATGTCGGTGCCACTATAAACGAAAAGTGTAGCACTAAGTAATGGGTCATCATGTTAAATTAATTAGCTTATTAACACTAAACACTTGTATTTAATTTTCCATAATGCAACACTAGTGATGCCTTATTTAGTGAACTTATTTCAATGATGTCTTCTTTTTGTAAAAATAGGAACGAAAACAAAAACACAATCATTTGCTTTTTAAATGTTTTTGGTACATGGGCTGGTTATTACTTATTTAGTTTTAAAGTTAATTAAAGCGCTCTAATTTTAGGTTTACTTTTATGAGGTTTGAGGAAAAGTTACACTAAGTATTTTAGGTGAAATCTTGAGGATAACACTAACTTTTTTTTTCAAATTTTCATCAGTTTGAGATAAAAAAAATTAATAAGAAAACTAAAATAAGTATGAATCATAACATTAGTTCTTTTATTAGTTCCCAAATTTGTGAAAATAGGTAGATAATAGATTGATAAATAGAAATATTTGATCCAGCATATTTCAAACTTACACTATGATTAATATTTATATTAAAAAAACATATCATGATTGTATATTTGGGAATTCCTAAGACCGAGTTGTTGAGGTCGAGTAGGAAGGAACAAATATGCTGAGATGCATAAACATGAGCCAGCTAGATCCCAGTCAAAGGGAGTATTATTATATGAAATAAACAAGTCGGTCCCGGTCCCATAAGAATGCTGGTAGACGACATGAGCAGGTCGGACCCGGTTTCTTGAAGGTGTTAGAAGATGACATAAAAAGTCACCTACGATGGTTACATGATAACTCCATGATTGCATAAGAGTTACAGAAAATGATGGATGAGACGTTACATGAGAGTTAGAGAGAACGGAATTTGTTATCAACTATCATTTAAATAAGAGATCTGAAGGGATATTCCTTAAATGGTCTTTGATGGCATGGCAGATATGAAAGGGGCTTGCCAACGAGGAAGAAAGACAGACAACCAATACCCCCTACAGAAAGGACGATTGTGATCTCACCTGACTTGCGTTAGGGAGATTAACCAAATACGAATCTCTGTAGGAAAGTGTCTACACATTGAAGCAGTCACAAAACACCAAGGAAGATGAAGAGGAGGAGGAGCTTCTTGATCCTCAACCTCTTTTAGAGATAATTTAGGGCGATTAAGTCTCAGAAAACTTCAAACCACCACCTTTGTTGTCCTTCGATGGCAAAAGTGATTCTCAGGAGCACATAATATCATATAACAATCAAATGGCAATAGTCGGGGCTTCCGAATCCTTGATATGCAAGCTTATGGAGTGAACGTTCAAAGATTTGGCATTGCGCTGGTATATGAGTCTGCCTAGATTATCAATTACCGGTTACTAATATCTAACCAGGAAGATTGTGTAACATTTCTCCGCCAGTAAACATAGAAAGGTGACTATCACCAGCTTGTTCAACGTCCGCTAGGGACCCTTCGAGACCCTCTGAAAATATATGGCACGGTTCAATGAAGAGATTATAAAAGTCTACCTTCCAAATCAAGAGTTGTTCGTGGGAGCCTTCCAAAACGGCTTAAAGGCTGGACATTATAATTAATCGTTGGCACATAAGCCGACTACTAGCATGGAGGAAGTAATTAACAGAGCAGAATGTTATATCAAGGGGGAGGAAAGCAATATGGAGAAAAGGTATCGGGATGCTAAAGAAAAGACATAATCTAGGCATAAAGGATCTGGGCCCAAGAAAAAACACCACAAGCATGGGTCGAGGGAAATTTCGGCAATAAAACCTTCCCGGAGGCTATATAATAACTTCACCGAGAACTTTACACCCCTAAATGCAAAGTGTGCTGATATTTTGAGAGAGGTGTATCATCTCAAGCTAATACCAGAACATACTCGTCCCAAAAGGGTCAATGTTGTGCTAGAAAAGGACGAGGAAGCATGGTGTGTCTGTCATTATTTGAGAGGCCATTATATCGAAGATTGTCATCAGTTAAAGAGAGAGATAGAGATCTTAATCTGAAGAGGCCGATTACTGTCATATGTAAAGGAGTCAGAAGGATCAGCAGAAAAGAGAAGCCCTTCCAGGAAAGAGCCAGACTTAGAGAACCTCTCTACCAAGAAGGGAAAAACACTAAGGTAGTGTGTGAGACCCGTATGGCCCAACACACACTCATCACCATCTTGGGAGGCTTCGCTGGTGGCGGAGAAACAAGTTCAGACAGAAAAAGATACGCCTGATCAGTAATGCACGTGTCACAGAAACTATTGTCAAAAAAGGAAGGAAGGCCTTTTGTCATCAGTTTTTCAAGACAGGATTCAAAAGGGGTACTGGCGCATAAGAATGCCCTGATGGTCATAAAAGTACAAATTCTTGATTGGAGTGTCAAGAGGGTGTTGATCGATCGGGGCAGCTCGGCCGACATATTGTATTGGGATGCTTTCAAGGGCTTGAACATGGATACATCCGAGTTGTTACCATTCAAAGGTACCTTAGTCAGTTTCTCTGGGGAACAAATCCATGTATTAGGACACCTACCTATCATGAGTGTTTTTGGAAGCGGAAGCAACGCTAAAGGAATCAGAGTATGATACTTGATAATGAATGCGTCGTCACCCTACAGCATTATCATCAGATGGTCGATGTTCAATGCTCTGGAGGCTCTACTATCTACTATTTATCTAACCATGAAGTATCCCCTAGAAGGTGGACACATCGGAATAATTAAAGGCGACTAGGGACTGGCTAGGAAATGCTACAAGGATAGTTTTAAGTTAAAAAAGAAGACCCAATAGGATAATCCTACGATATAGAACATTTTAAAGGTGAACTTGGTGGACCTTGATCCTCGGGGAGATCCATTGGAGGATAGCTTGACCCCTATTGGAGAATTAAAAAATGTACAGATTGGTGTGGAAGACTTTCAGGTTAAACAGATAGGTTCAGAGCTGTCTCAGGAAGAGGAAATAGACATCATCAAGATCTTGAGATATAATGTAGACCTCTTCACATGGAAATCGTCGGATATGCCTAGGATCGACCCAAATGTTGTATGCCATAAGCTTTCACTCAATCCATCGTCGAAGGCTGTAATGCAGAGGAAACGAAAAACATAAAAGAAAAAAGAAGGGCTGTCACGAAAGTAGTCGATAAGTTCTTGAAGGTCAGGTTCATCCGGGAAAAAAAATACCCCACCTGGTTGTCCAATGTCATCATGGTAAAGAAGAAATCGGTAAAGTGGCACATGTGCGTAAATTTCACCGATCTTAACAAAGATTCCACAAAGGTTCCTTATCCATTGCCATATATATTGATAAACTAATCGACACCGCATCCGGGCTCCACCTGCTCAGCTTCATGGATGCCTATTTGGGTTATAACCAAATACGAATGAGCCTGGTGGATGCTCCCAAAACAACATTCATCATCGACAGAAACAACTATTACTATGAAGTAATGCCATTTGGTCATAAAAATGTCAGGGCTACGTATCAAAGGCTGATGGACATGGTATTCTCATCACAGATAGAAAGAAACCTGGAAGTATATGTTGACGACGTGTTAATTAAGACCCAGGAGCAAAGTAAAACACGTAAAAGACTTGAAAGAAACATTTGAATCAATAAGGAAGTTCGGCATAAGGCTTAACCCCAACAAATGTACCTTCAGGGTATAAGCCGAAAAATATCTGGGCTTCATGCTGACACATCGAGGAATAGAGGCAAGTTCAGACAAATGCCAGGAAATCATTAATATAAGAAGCCCGACATCAGCGAAAGAAGTCCATGAGCTAACCTGGAGATTATTCGCCTTGATCTGATTTCTGTCTTGCGTAGGCGACAAGTCCATACATTTCTTCGCGACAATAAAGAAGTCGGCAGAATTCTAGTGGATAAAAGAGTGTCAAAGGGAATTCAGGGAGATGAAACAATTCTTCTCTATTCCACTGATCATGGTCCGTTTGAAGGAAAATTCACCCCTTACTTTGTATTTAGCAGTATCTGAGAAGGATATTAGCTCTGCATTGGTTCAGGACAGTGATGGAGATGAAAGGCCGATTTACTTTGTTTGCAAATTTCTCAAAGAAGAAAAAAATCCATTATCAAAATGTCAAACGATTAGATTTTGCGGTATTAATTATCGCCAGGAACCTCAGACAATACTTTCATGGCCACCATATCATAGTGAAGACAAACTATCCCATAAAATGAATCCTGAAGAAGTCGAATCAGGTAGGCAGGATAGTGTCCTGGGCAGTAGAACTATCCGAATATGACATCATGCACACGCCTAGGAACAACATCAAGTAAAAAGTATTGGTAGACTTACTAATAGAGTTGAGTTTGCCCATCCTAGAGGAAATGCCCAAGTAATAGATCATATCGATGGATGGCTCATCCAATCTCAAAGGTAGTGGAGCATGTATAATATTAGACGAACCGGGGGAATCGATACTAAAAGAGTCTCTCTGCTTCAATTTCCATTCCAACAATAATCAAGCAGAATATGAAGCACTGATTGTCGGTTTGAAGCTAGCCAGAGAAATCAGAGTTTCTCATTTATTGGTTTGTAACGACTCACAATTAATCACCAGTCAAATCAGAGGAAATTATCCGACAAAGGATGCATTATTACTCATGTGTCTACAACGAGCTCTGCAATTATCCAAGGGGTTCGCAAAATTTAAAGTATCACATATTCCCCAGGAAGAAAATGTCAGAGCCAATCTGTTAGCCCGTCTAGCCAGCACCAAAGAACCTAGATCAAATATAATGGTAATCCATGAAACTTTGGAAGTGCCAAGCATGAAAGTAGAAGAAGTGATGATATTAGAAAATACACGGGGCTGGATGACACCCGTCCTTCAATACCTGACTCAAGAAAAATTTCCAGATGAGATGACTGAAGCAAGATGTATCAAACAGATATCTTCTTAATACCTCGTGGTAGCCAATCAGCTATACAAGATGGGCATATTTTCCCTAATGATGAGATGTATCGCTGAAAAAGAAGTAGGACTTATAATAAAAGAGGTTCATGAAGTATGTGGAAGCCATATTGACGAGAGAGTTTTATCTGCTCCAGGTCGAGTATTATTGGCTAAGTATGCTACAAGACTTTTCACGATTTGTGAACCATTGTGAGAAATGTCAGATCTATGCTCCCTTCATACATTATCCTGTTGAGTTATTACATTTAGAAGTATCCCCTTGGCCTTTTTTCTGGTGGGGATCAAATATTGTTGATGTGGAGTTTATAATATGGAGGGAGTCCTTAGTCAAAGTGTGGTTCCACAGGAAAAATATAGTTCATGAAAAGATGCGTTTTGTTTGTATCAGTAGAGTGAGATATGTAGGTAGGTAGCAGGAACTAGAGAGGATACCTTTTTTACGATGTAGTATTTTTCCCTTTTTTTCAACGCATGTTTTGTTTTCCTATATGTGTGCATATGAATCTTTGTTTTGTTTTTTTATTATTCTTTTTTTTTTTGAAATTTTCAGATGAGAGAGAAAATGACATGGTGATGGTGCACTGTACATGTAGCATGCATGCTACATTACAGGTTTCACAAATAAGGTAGACACAACAAAATTGAAATTTGTCTAATACGTTTTTACTATAAATAAATAAAACAAAATTTATATTATTCTTTTTTTTATAAAAAGGAAAGGATAAATAAAGAAAAAATAAACTAAACCATTAAAAGAATAAAACTAAAATCTGATTAAATAATAAAAAATATTTAACTAAAATTAAAATAAAAATCAGTTAAAAATGATAAATCGGATTGGTATCGAAGTGCTCGAAAAAAATGAAATGAATATAACAATATGAACAAAATTTGACCAAATGCTGTATTTTTTCTAATACGTATTAGAAAAAATACAGCATTTGGTCAAATTTTGAAATAAATTTTACCAGTTAAATGGCTTAAACTGTCCAAAAATGCTACCGAAAAGCAGTTGAAAAATTAAAATGAGCACACCAGGCTAAACTACATGAAACGTAGATTAATATGACAGATGTTTGCAGGCTCGATTTTAAAATTTTCCTGCCACTGATTTTACGCACAATTGACTTTTAGTTTGACCGATTCGGCTGTAAATACAACAAGTTTATTTCAGCTGATAAATTGGATATTATGCAAGATGAAATGTGTGATAAATTTTGCAGATGATGCAAAAAGACGTGGGATCTTAGAGTCAAAAATTAGGGTATGACAGATGCCCTTATTTAAGTTTCTTTGATCCGGAGATGTGAAGATTAAAATCTTCGTCTTGACGAGATATGAGGGACTTAAATACAAACATGCGCAAATTTTGGCCCTAAGATACCTAAAAAATGCTTATGATATCATATGAACGCAATGCTGGAAAAAACTGAGCGAAGAACGGAAGGGAAACCACAAGGAATAAGTAACAAAGAGACACAACATGAGAAAAAAAATATTATGGAAATCCGTCAAGGTGACAAAGAGTATCCAGTAATACTTGAAAGAGAGGGACAAACCCTAAATAGAGACATGGACATCCGGGAAAGCATCAGATGCTGAAAACAACACAATCTGGAAAACAAATCAGAAACATCCAGAAAACCATTGGATATGGAATGAGACCATAAATTTGAGGATATAACAAGGACTTCCCAGAAAGCATTCAACTTTGTTGTGGAATAACAGGAACATCCAGAAAGCAGAAACAACTTTACTGTGGAAAAGATTACAGTCATCAGAAGTTTTATCAGAAATGCATTGAACAAAACTCTGGGAGAAAACAGTACAACCATCAAAGTCATTCAGAAGAACATTGAATGAATCTTTGGAACAAAGCAGACAACAGAGATAAACAGGCAAACAACGGAGATATTCAGAATAACATTGAATAAACTCCACTGGGGAATAAATCGTCATCATCCAAGAAACGAACTGGATGGAAATGAGTCACGACATTCAGAAGATCATTGAATGAGGTGAGGAGAATTCAGAGAAATACATTAGGGACATTGAAACAAACATCAGAGACATCAAGAAAAGCATTGAATGAACTCTAGAACACATGAAAACATCAGATACATCCAGAAAAGCATTGAATGAACTCCGGAAAACATCAGAGATATTCGGGAAAACATCAAATAAACTCCGGAATACATCAGAGATATTAGGAAAAACATCGAATAAACTCCGGAATACATCAGAGATATTCGGAAAAACATCAAATAAACTCCAGAACACATCCAAAAAAGCATTGGATGGAGAAAGCGAACAGACTTGAAAAGATTCAGCAGCTGTTAACCAAAGTCAGAAATAAATTGAAGACATCTAGAAGAGCATTAGATGAAGACAAAGATTCTGAAAATACATCCGAAACATTTAGAAAAGCGTTAAATGTACGGGAAAATATTTTGAAGACATATCTGAAGCACATCAAATAAGCAACATCGTATCTGGAAGAACATCAGATAAACAAGGTCGTATCTGGAAGAACGCCGGATAGACACAAAAGGGGTTCTGGAAAAACATCAGAAACAAAGTTGTATCTGGAAGAACATCAGATAGACACAAAGGAGTTCTGGAAAAACATCAGAACAAAAGTTACATTTGAAAAATTTCAGACGGTAAGAGAAATGAAATTATGGAAAAGCATCAGAATTACAGAGGTATATATCTGGAAACTCACTAAGGAGTAAAACCAATTCTGGAAGGGTATCAGAATCACAATAGAAATATCTAGAAAAACATCATATAGGTTCTAAAAAAACCTCAGAACAAAAGACTCAATCTGGTAAAACATCAGAGAGAAAAACACATCTGGTAAAACCTTAGACAGATTCTGGAAAAGCATCAGAATCAAAAAGGAATGTCTGGAAAAACATTAGATAGGTTCTGGTAAAACATCAGAACAAAAGACTCCATCTGGAAAAGCATTGGAGAGATAAACATATATGACACCTAAGAATGGCATTGGATGAAAAGGCAACAGACATATCCAGAAAAACATCAAATAAGCAACGTCATATCTGGAAGAACGTCAGATAGGCACGACATGATCTATTTGGTAGGTGCCAAGTAAGTTGGACTTTGACCACAAGGTAAGACGTGGATAACAACACGACCTATGGTGAATGCAAATAAGGATGAAACACTCATGCTATGCATATGTATATGAATTATGCAGATGATATATAATCAAATGCAGATGCAGATGTCGACGACAAGGCTCGACTCTTTTGGGGAGAAGACAGGATTGGAAGACTGATTCCTCAACACGGAGATCATTACCATTCTGCTTAGGGACTAAAGATGCTACTACTGAGCACATCTCCGCCACACTGGTAAATTGTACCAAGTTGCTGATCCTTGTAGGAATGATAATGAGCTACTTAGGGATTCTTCAACTAAATTGCCCCAGATTAGCTGACTGTTGTTGATGAACTGATCATTGCTTCAGCTTGAATGATTCTGGACATGACTGCTTTACTGTGCGCTTAGAAAGCTTGCCCCAGCCTGAGTCTTGAAAAATCTTCTGGATAAACCAATTCGGAGAAGGACTTGCCCCTGATAAGATCACCGACCAAGTTTTTAAACTGTTTGAAAATTCCTTGAGAGGAAAGCAATTTGCAAACAAAAATGTTCATACAAACATGGTAAATGCAAAGCTCATGCAACTTTTGAAATAAAAATCATTTTTGAAAGATGCAAAGCATATGAGCCATTGGTCAGAACACGGTGGTTCAAGACATTCAAAGTGAGAAGTAAAGCAAAAGGTATGATGCCAAAACAAATGATGTGCAAAGATCTTTTGGAGTCAGTTTATGCAACCTTGTTGTAGTATTCTTTCAAAATAACCTTGATTCAGTTAGGTCTTTCGAGGGTTGTGATGTGGTCTGGTTCACGGTTTTTGAAACAAAGGATAACGGCTCAAAGTTTATTTGTACCCACCCCTTCTTCGTGATGAACTCCAATTCTACGTTTAGTTAATTGACACACACATTCTAACCCCAAGAGGTTTTGATGTTGTAGATAGATTGAGAATTAATTAAGTTCTTTGACAGTCACCCTCTCTTCTTTTCGGTTGTCATATAAGCTTATTCTTATTATTCTTTGTATAAGGTAAGGTTATGAGCTTCCCATCTTTCTTAGCTTTTGCCTCGAAAGGGACTCGGCTCATTCTTTGAGTAAGGATTTCTTGAAGATCCTTCTTTATTTATCACTTTGGGAACAACTTGTACAAAATTTATTCATTTAATTTGGAAGAGTTGAAAGGTTGTGACTGCCTGGCTTAATGTTTACATTGAACCATCATTGGCTTCTTAGCTTGAAAGACATCTTTGACACTTGCTTGTTGTGTGAAGGACGACTTATGAATGTAAACCTTTGTTGAAAGGTGTCTTGCATGAACACACAACCAAGTTAACTAAGAATTACCTATCCCAAGGTTAAGATTATGGGTTTTTTGTAAAGAAAGAAACTCCAACTTCTAGGATCGAAGGGTTTGACAAGGGTATAACTTCCTTATTTTTCCAGTGTTTAGGGGAATTGAAACAATGCCTTACGTCATCAGCAAAGTTTTGATTTCAAAGCATACCAACAACGATTATGAGTATTACGTTTTCATCATCCTCCCTCCAATCTTTGCATAATCAAAAGAAAATGTACAAGAGATATATATTTTGCAAAAGAAAGCATAAAGATGTAAATAGAAAACACAAATGAATTGAATCAAAAAGTTGCAAATGCTCATTTCATTAATCATGAAAGTACAAACATAATTCGAACGCAAACAGCTAATACAAATAAAGGAAAATGCAAACAAAAAGAAACATGGCCTAGTGATCAATCAAACATAAGGATGAGTTGTCCTGTATTTAGTAAGTAGCTAGGCTGAAGTCGACTGAAGCTTCACTTGGCGTGCCCTGGCATAGGGTTGTTGTTGACATTCTGTGTCTGAAGTTAGCTATAGTCATGTATCGGTGTCGAGGAATCAGCTTGACGACTGACAAATGACTCAAAAGAGAGACAGCTGGAATGAGTTGTTGGACAAACTGGATGTATGCAATAAATCATGCAAATGATATGCAATGCGATGCAACAGGATGCAGAACACAGACAACAGGATCAAAGGTTTAAGATTACAGCATGGAGTCTGGGTAAATAACCAACCACATTGTATGTACTAGGGGTAAAGCACCAGCACTACGGGTTCTAACGCGGTTCCCAGAGTCATCGATCCATCTCTCGGATATTACTAACAACCCTATTACTCGGGAATCAGTAATATTCTCAAGAGAAACTCATCTGAGTGTAGCATCGCGTATCAACTACTTCTAGTTTACACCCTCATAGTCACCGCACTACATCCTAGAAGGCCAAGTAGCGAATATAGGTAACTAAAGATCCTCAGTCTCACGGTCTCCTAGGTCAAAAGTAATAGTGCATTCACGATGGCTCGTTCAACAAATACTACTCTCAAGAGGGCCTCAATTGAGTGGGGGATCTCAAGTCGACTCTTTTTGGATTAACTCCCTCAAAGTCTCCTTGACTATACCACTCATCCTATCTTATGGTGGACTCAAGTTCGGGTATAGGACTTATCCTCACCACTCAAGGTAACAACCCTGCATATAGCAAAAACCCAAGCAAAACAGATATATACAAATATACAAATATACAAGTATACAAGCAATAGCAAACAATAATGGCAACACAAATATAACAAGTTAGGCTCAACCCAATGAACAATGCTCCCCATTGAAGTCGCCATTTTCTGTCGCAGTGAGAATCAGATACCAAAGCTATAAGATCAACTTGGCTCGCAAAACAATGATATCACCTCCGAACTTTTATTTTATCCAAGGGAAAAGGGAAAAAGACCGAACAAAAACCCCAAGTAAAATGCAAAGCAAAAATCAAGGCCTAAAGCTAAGCAAAGAGAGATCAATGGTACGGGGGTTAGTTATACTAAGGGAAGGTACTAATACCCTAAGCATCTGTAGTACTCTACAGAAACCTCTTGAAATATTTGTGTTTTGACAAAAATTGTTTGCTAAAGGGTAAAGTAAAAAAAGAAAAAGAAAAGAAAAAGAGAAGAA